>CM057454.1:761565000-764065000 GCA_016271365.2 Neoceratodus forsteri
TGATGGCAGATAAGGACCTCTTGACCCATCCAGTCTGCCCATTTCTCCCTATCTACACTACAACATCAGACCTTGCCCGATATACAGTTTTTTCTCCCACCCCATTCCTTTCCACTATGATTCCTTTGTGTTTATCACATGCATTCTTGAACTCCACCACTGTTCTTTCCCCACCACCTCTGCTGGAAGGCTATTCCAGGAGTCCACCACTCTTTCTGAAAAGAAGTACTTCCTCACATCTCTCCTGAATCTACCTCCCTCCAGCTTCATAGCATGCCCCCTTGTTCTTGAGCATCTTTTCTTCTGAAAAATCCTCCCCTCTTATACCTTATTTACTCCCGTGAGGCATTTAAAGATCTCTATCATATCCCCCCTCTCTGTTTCAGGGTTTACATATTGATGCCCTCTAGTCTCTCCTCATAGGGCTTTTGATGCAGAGCTTGCACCATTTTAGTTCTCCTCCTCTGGACCGCCTATACTCTATGTCCTTCTGGAGCTGTGGTCTTCAGAACTGGACACAATACTTTAGGTGGCGTCTTACCGGCGCTCTATACAGAGGCAACACTACCTCCATCTTTCTGCTGGCGATACCCCTCCGTGTGCATCCCAGCATCCCACTAGCCCTCCTTTCTGCCTTGCGGGTTATTGCATATTTTGGTGTCATCCATAAAGAGGCAGACCTTCCCTTCCCTTCTGGCTCCTCTGCAATGTCACTTCTATTATTATCCCTGACAGTGCCAGCTGATAGTTTTAGTTATTTAATGTTATGCTGCTGCTGGAAATTATATTATGGGAATAATTTATTTTACCTGGATTTTATGGAATGTTGAAAGGTGTTACTGTTACATGTGTTCTAGGCACTGAACATGAAATATAGATCTTCTAGAAATAAAGTTTATTGTTATTATTAACATCAGTCCCAGTACTGATCCCTGAGGCACCCCGCTGGCCACCCTCCCTTCTGTGGAGTGAACTTCATTTACCACTACCCTCTGTCACCTATCTCCTAACCAATTTCTTATCCAGTTTATCACCTTTGCACCTACTCCTAAGCTACCCAGCTTCCTTAATAGTCTCCTATGTGGAACAACGTTGAATGCCTTACTGAAATCTAGGTAGGCCATATCCACCGCTCCACCCTAATCTAGTTACTTGGGCACCCAGTCAGAGAAATCTATCAGATTTGTTTGACATGACCTTCCCCTGTGAAACCATGCTGCCTTGAGTCTTGTAACCCACTGGATTCAAGACATTTCGCAACCCATTCCTTCAGCAGTGATTCCATTAACTTTCCCACCACCAATGTCTGACTGGCCTATAACTGCCAGCCTCCTTCCTGTGTCCACTTTTGTGTAGTGGGACTACATCTGCCCTCCTCCAGCCCTCCGGAACCACTCCGGTCTCCAGTGAGCTGTTAACTACAACTATCAGAGGTACAGCCAGTCTTTCCCTGAGCTCACTCAATACCCTTGGATGCACCCCATCTGGCCCCATTACTCTGTCCACTTTCAGATTAGCAAGTCCAATCAGGACTCTCACCTCCAAAAAAGGACTAGTGTCCACCTCCATCCCTCCAAAGTTTTTGCTACTTTTTCGTGAGCGTTCCCCTTCTCCTTCCAATTCGAACACTGAACAAAAATATTTGTTCAAGATATCTGCCTTTTCCTGGCCCCCTCTACATAGTCCTTCCTTCCTCTTTAACCTTACAATTCCACCTCCTCTTTTCAATTACTTATCTAAAAAAAGTCTTGTCCCCTTTTGTTACCTCTTGGGCTATTCTCTCTTCTGTTTGTGCCTTTGTGCTCCTTACTGCTTTCCCTGTTTCCCTCAGTTTCTCTCCATACACCTCACTATCCTCCTCCCTCTGCGTCTCCTTATATCTTCTGAATGCTACCTTTTTAGATTTTACCTTGTCAGCCACCTCTTTATAGAACCACAGCGGTCTCATTTTCCTCTTGCTTTTGTTAACTTGCTTGACATAGAGATCTGCTGCCTTTATTATGCTCCCTTTTACCTTCACCCACTGCTCCTCCACCCCGCCCAGGTCATCCACGCCTGCTAGGTCATTCCTGAGACATTCACCCATCTTGTTAAAATCTGCCCTCCTGAAATCCAGGACCTTTGCCCTTGTGTGGTTTGATTCTGGAGCCATCCTTATACTGAACCACACCTTATGGTGATCACTGGTCCCCAAGTGGCCTCCCACCTTGTCGTCTGCAACACTGTTCCTGTTAGTGAGTACCAGGTCCAGTATAGCCCCATCACAAGGGGGTTTATGGACTAGTTGCCTGAGGAATGCCCCCTGCAGAGAGTCCAGGATGTCCCTGCTGCTAGCTGGAGCCACTGCTGGGAGGCTCCCATCCACATCTGGCGGGTTGAAGTCCCTCACCAGCAGCACCTGCCCCTTTTCTGCCATCTTGCCAATGGCTTCCACTAGTACCTTATCTAATTAATCCCTCTGTGCTGGAGGTCAGTAAATCACTCCAGTGCAAACAGTAGCTCCATTCCCTGTATCCAGGGTGACCCACAATACCTCACTTCCCCTGTATTCCCTGTACCTCTGTGGCTTTAATGGTCCCTCTTACTGAAAGCACCATACCTCTTCCTTTCCTTCCCACCCAGTCCTTCCTGAGCAGAGTATAGCCCAGTATGGCCATGTCCCAGTCATGGTTTTCAGTGCACCATGACTGCGTAATGGCCAGAGTATCCAGGCTGGCCTCTGCCATTATGGCATCCAGGTCCAGAATCTCATTTCCTTTACTTCTAGCATTCACATACATGGCCTTCCAGATATTGTTTCCACTCTGCTTGTTGCCCCTTTTTCCCTTTTTGCCCTCCCTCCATCCCCGCTTTCTTTTTAATGCTCCTGTTCCTTTCCCATCTCTACTACCCTGCTCCATTTATTAATTTGCACCCTGGGGGATTAATCTCCCTTGGGTTCTCCTTACTCTCTACTTCAGCCTGTTGGGGGGGCTGTTTTTGACTCCCTGATTCCTTCTGCCGCCCCCTTGGCTAGTTTAAATGTTCATTGAAATTAACATTTAAACTGTCCACTGAGGACTGTGGTTCCCTTTCCGGATGGATGCAGGCCATCACCCCTGTATAGGCCCTTATCATCATAGGTGGGTCCCCAGTCCCCAGTGTAGCCGAATCCTTCCTCTTTGCACCATTCCTTCAGCATGAGTTGAAGCTCCTGATGCGTAGTTCCCTTTCTTGTCCCTCGTCACAGACACGGAGTACCTCAGCAAAACCCACTGAGCAAACTACCTGTTCAAGACCCCTCCTCAGCTCCCTAAATTCTTCCTGCGTTATCATCACCTCCTCATGCAGAGACCAGTCATGCAACATCTCTCCTACCAGGCTGAAAGTGTCCACCAGCTGACTGTTCTCCCCGCAGTGTGAACTGCCTTGAGATCTGCGCCCACGTTGCATACAGAAGTTCAGGTGTGGTAAGTCTCCCAACACAAGGGAAGGTAGCATGTGCTGCCCTGTCTGTTCGGGTAAAACACGGATGTGGTACTGTCCATCTGGACTGGAACAACCTGACCCCGATCATCAGAGCAAATTCTCTGAAGGCCAGCCACACTGCACAGAGCTCCATCATGTTTAAGTGGTGATCGGACTCCCTGATTGACCAGAACCCATGGGTCATGTGGTCCCCCAGGAGTGCACCCCACCCTACCAGAGACAAGTCTGTCATCAACGTGATGGTCAGCTCTGGAAGAACGAACGGGATTCCTTCCTCCAGATGTTCTAGGAACAGCCACCACTGGATGGCGTCCCACACTGGCTGGGTCACTGTGACCAGCTGATCCATGTGACCAATGCACTGGGACCACTGATGGCCCAGATCCCACTGGAGGTGGTGCATCCACCAGCAAGCCCAATGGACCACGCTGGTGCAGTATGCCATGTACCCCAGCAGCCGCAAGAAATCCTGGGAAGGACAGGAAAGCCCAACCTGAACTGATATGGCAAAGGACGCAAGAGCCTGTGCTAGTCCACCAGAAAGTGGGCCTTGGCCCACAGGTGTCTAGTTCCAGTGATCACCTGCTTTGGTACCAACTCAGACTTGTCTGGGTTGATCAACAGGCCCAAGTCCCTGCAGGCCTGGAGAGCCAGGGCTGTGGATGTCGCTACAGCCTCTCTCGTTGGTCCAGCAATCAGACAGTTGTCCAGGTAGGGGTAAACTGTATACTGACCCCAAATTATCAAAATAGTCTTCTTATGACCCCACCTCATGAATAAGGGTGGTGAAAATGTTCAAATCCCTTCCGAAAGGTGATTTAGCAAAATGACCACAGGACTGACTTTTAGGCCAGATTTACATAATTTCACTGCCGTTTTTCATTGGGGGGGGGGGCAAAGAAGCCATGTTCAAAATGTGGTATAAAAATACTTAATTATGACAGAGTTATGAATCAAAGTTCAACCCCCCCACTGAAATACGTTGTACTGCATTTGCCTTATTTTCTCATATTGCAGTCGGTGATTCCAGCAGCAAAACGTATCTTCAATCGGAGGGTGGATCTACACTGTGGGACATGTTCAGGTGAGTGAGGGTCTGCAGGGGTGTTGTGTGGGGGAGTGAGATCAGCAAGGGACTGTTTTCTTTCCTACAGGGTTTCAAAATAAATAAATAAACATCAATGGATGGTTTTCTTTATTGCAGGTGTTATTCTGGCACTGGGGGGTTGGGCACCCCAGTGCTGGGCCAGTGGTCAGCGGCTCCTGGAGCTGGCCCCCAGTGCCACCACCTACATAGAGGGAAATAGGGTATGTGACCTAGGGCGGCGGAGGTGTCAACAGAAGCGGTACCAGAGATGGGCACCCCAGTCTACTTATATATTAAAAAATACTAAAACACTGGGAAGGACGAGTGGATGACCTGGAGGAGAGGGGGAGAAAGAAGCAATACCAGGAGTGGGCACCCAGGTCTGCTTAATAAATTGATTAAAGAGATAGATAGATAGATAGATAGATAGATAGATAGATAGATAGATAGATAGATAGACAGACAGACAGACAGACAGACATACAGATGGATGGACAGTGAGAGAGAAAGACAGACAGAGAGAGAAACAGAAAGAGCAGGGAAACGCTGGCTCACTGCTTGAACTGAAGCCAGCAGCATGACTCCAGCTACAGCTTCAGTATTCAAGAAAGCCCCACTGCTCTCATACTGAGAACACAGGTGAACAGCTCCTCTCACTAAGCTAAGCATCGTAGATTTTGGGGTGCCCAAAAATGGTATTTCCAGGGCAATCTTCAAAAAACAAACACCAGAATCTAATGAGTCACATTTAGATAGGTTCAAGTGTTTTTTGAAAATATCCATTTTATATATCTTCAATGTTTGTGATAAAAAAAAAAAGAAAATGGCGGATATCATGATTGATACTTTTTTTTTTTTTTAACACAATAGGTATTTTTCTCCACATGATTGCTATTTTCTTTCCCACACGACGAGTAAATCATGAAAATAAGTCTCTCGATCAGTTTCTTTTTTCTTTTTGTTTTTTCTTTAGTTTTGTATTTTGCCATTCGCATTTTCAGGTTAACTCAAAAATCCTTATAACTCTCAAACCATATAATATTTTTTTCAGGAAACCTTCCAAAGGGACAGATTTGGCACAGGCCCCTTCAACTCTGAAAATTTCATGAAAACAAATCCACAATGTCTAGGCTGTAGGTGACAGCAAAAAATGCACAATGTTCAATATAGGAAACCAAACTTTTTTTTTTTTTTCCCTCCATTTTTTGGCACTATCCCACAGTGGCAATGGAATGTCATACATTCAAACTGCACTCCGGAAAAATATTACTGATTTTTTTATTAGGGTCACGTGGATGGGACATCCCCCCCCATATAAACCGTTCTCCTGTATTTCGAACCATTATCTCTTGACTTGCCTTTGGGCTTGGGGCCTAAAACCCTCATTACCCCCTTGATGGGTTTATATCCCTTTATACCACTGCTGCCTATCATTTATGTTTGTGATTGAGGTATAGGTCAGGAAGCACATATAAACCAGGAGAAGTCATAAAACTCGCAAGTAGTGTTTTATTATCAATAAAAAATCAAATAAAAAAATCAAATTGTGCAGGATAGCTCTCATACAGGCAGTTCAAAACAAAACAAAGCCCTTCATCTGAGAGCATCTCTAAATCTAGAATCCAATCTCTCTGTCTCCCTCTCTCTTTCTCTCTCCATCCAAACAAATATTGCTCTCTTTTATAAGATGTTTTCACATGGCAGCTAAATTCTGCATCCTGTTCTCATTAAGCTATATTTCCTATTTTTACACAATGTACCAAATTTTGTCAATTTCTTTACTGTGACCAGTACATCCAGTCTTCTCAACAGGTGCAGCCAATTAAGACATTCTGTTCCGAGTTAGTTTTCCTGCTGACAGCTCTTCAAACAAGCTTGTGGAAGGTCAAAAGGTTTCTCATGGTCAACCCCGTGTTCCAGCTTGCTTTCTTTTCTAACAAACCCCAAAAACCTTTCTGCAATTCTTTTCAGAAATGTTACTATGTATATTTACAGACCAAGGGATCACAGATTCACATACAGATTTCACGTGTATTTTTTTTAACCACCAAGAAGCAAGCCCTCTGGGTTACCACTGCATCCATGGTGGCCTCTGATGAGGAATCCCTGCACCAAGGAGCCTGTTGCCACCTGCCCCCGAGATCCAGCTCGTAGATGTCCCTCACTAGCCCTCTGAGCTACCACCGCATCAGCGGTCGCTCCGACAAGGACATCTGAAAATCTGGTGCCTTTCTGGGATGGCTTCTCATTGGTCACTTTTGACTTAAGAGCTCCCTGATTGGCCCTCTCATCTGCCCGGTATTTTTCTGCTGTCGGAATCCTACTCTTTCATCCTGAATGTTCCTATTATACCTGTAGCCCTAATTGTGCAGTTTCCTACTGTATTTGTTACTGTTTAACCTAATTTAAAGACATTGCTGCTTTCTGTAAATTTGCAGTCTCTTTTTCTGAGAGCTATGGCCGCTTTCTCTAAATTCGACAATTTGCAGAGGACTTGCCTGGATATTACACTGTCTTTGCCTCTCTTTCTAAATTAGCATAAGGACTGAAATTGTTTCACAGCTAGCCTTTAGGGAATTCTGGTTTCTTATACTGCGTTGCATTGAAAATCTGTAACCGAACAGCAATTTAATTTGCATTGTACCAAGGCTAGAGCCTGCCCCTGACTGCTGATTCTTTGGTCTTTCCCTCACTTCCAGACCCTGCTGGCACCTAGCCCTCGGTCGGAGACCTGCCCCCGTTTTTAATCCTTTTGTGACTGCAGCTCCATTTTGTTACATTTGCAAATTAGTCAACCCCCCACCACCACTCCTGAAACCTATCTAACCCCCTGTCTGTCCATCTCTCCCTCACTAGCCCTCTGGGCTACCACCACATCCGTGTTCGCCTCCGACAAGGAATCTCTGCACCAAGAAGGAGCCTGCTGCCACCTGCCCCCAAGACCCAGCTCGCAGGCATGACCAGGACTACAGCTCCAGGGACCCAAGGCTGTGTGTCTCTGCGCCTCTGTGCAGGATTTTATTGCCAGGCCACCCCCTCTCTCTTTTTAAATACACTTAGCACCTCCCTTCCATATCCTAATCCCCACCGATTGGTTCCTGACTAGCATCTGGTTTTGTAAGAATCAATCCCCCCACCGCATCTGATCAATTTCCCATCCTTGCTAGGACACCTATTTCTTTGCATTTCTTTGTTTTCCGTGTCAGGACACCAACGTCTTTGTTTTTCCCTGTCTCTGTACTGGTCAACTCCCACCCTTGCCAGTACACCCTTTCCTTGTCCCTGCACTGTCGCACTCTGTGGTTCTAGCTCTACTTTCCGAACTTTTAGTCTGCTCCCTGTCTCACTCCTCTCCTCGCTCCTAATAATTACAGATTAAGGGGACTGCAAGTGTCTTGCCTGACCTGATCTGCCCTCCCTACACCTTTCCTTTGCCCTGCAAACTCTGCGCCTGACAAACATGAACCTGTTGCAACTCATTCTCCTCACCGTCTTACTGCCAGCTTGCCTCACACTGACTGACTCCTGCACTACTGTGCTCGCCCGGGACCAAGAGCACCTAGTGTTCTTCTCTGCCACCTACTCCTTCCTTCTATGCCCTACACCTCGCTCCACATGGGAACTATCCTCACTAGGGCCTATCACACTCTCCTTTCCCTCAAACCAAGAACGCTGCTTGCTCGGACACTACCTGGCCTCCCTCTCCTGCTCTCCCTCTGATTTCTCCCCTTTATATACTCCTGCTATCCCTCCTCCTCCAGCTGGGGATGTCAAAAGTAGTCCTGGGCCTCCAAACTCCCACATCACTTCCTCCTCCTCCTCCTCCAGCATGTGGGCAAATGTCCCTGGTCTAAAGATTGCTCATATCATCATTTGCAGTCTTCCCTCCAAGTTCCCGGAACTGGAGGTGTGGGTCACACTTTACAAGCACATCCTGGGACTTTCAGAAATATGGCCAAAGCCGCACCATGCCACCTCTCCTAATCAATTACCTGGGTACTCCTCTCTAGGCCACGACAGGCCAGGCAAAAAAAAAAAGGGTGGTGGTGTTGCACTTTTCATAAGGAAAACCCTCTCAGCTACACTGTCTTCTGCTCTGATCCCAAATCGCCACACGAATAGCTCCTCTCGGAACTGACCCTAGGCAATAGTAAGAAAATTATCCTAGGCTGCTGCTACAACCCTGCCACTGCCAGAACAGAGGGTCTCAACAGCTTCTTCTCAGGCCTCATCCCCCTATCCCCTCACCGAGACTCCATTCTCCTCAGGGATTTCAACTTAAACTGGATGAGCACCCACCAGCAAGACTACATTACCCACCTAAAGCAACACAATCTGGTCCAGACCATCACCCTCCCTACCAGACAAAATCCACGCACAGCCTCCCAGGCACTTCTGGACTGGATTATTACAAACAGGGATGACTGTGCTCTGCATGCTGGTACCATGGCAGACTCAATCAGTAACCACTCCCTGACATATCTCCTCTGGTCATCCAAGCTTAAACGTCCTCCACCTAAGTACCTATCTTTCACGAACTTCAGGAACCCCAACATCCCTTGCCTCCTCGAGCAAACATGGGCCCTGGACTGGTCTGCTCTCTCCTCTCTTACTGACGTGACTAAGGCAGTAACCCTATTTACACAGACCCTTATGACCCTCCAGGACAGGCACTTTCCTGTCACTACAAGTAGGGTTTGAGGCAGCTGCTCACGCTGGGTCACAAAGGACCTCCTTACCCTGATGAAAGAGAGATTGTGCTTCGTCCACCTACAAGGCCTCCCCCTTCCCTGCTCTCTGGGATGCCTATAGGCACTGGAGAAATCCATGTAAACACCGTCCAAGTCCCTCAAACAGAATAATTCCCATCACCTCCAACAAGCTAACCTTGATGACCCTAGGAAATTCAGGTCATCCATTGGCTCCCTCATTTTAGCAAGGCGCCCCTGCAGCTAAACTCCCCAGATGGTCCCATTGTTGACCCACTGGAAGTGGCCAGGGCTTTCAATGACAAATTCACAGACCTATCTATGTATCTCACTACACTTCCAAATAACCAGTCAAATAGCTTGACCCCCTCTCTCTAACCCTTTGTCGACCACCGACGGGCCTTCCACCCATCCTTACAACCAACCTTTCTATTTCAGAGCCCTCTCAACTGCTGACAGCACTAAGGCCCTCAAAAGCGTCCTAAATCATGGGTCACCTGGGGCTGATGGTCTCTCCCCAGTATTCCTTGGGCTTGTCTCACCAGCCATCATAAAACCTCTCACTTGTATCTTTAACATTTCCCTCTCCTCCTTCTTAATGCCCAACCCTTGGAAGATTGCCAAGGTTATTCCCATCTTACTAACATGCTACTAACATACAAATTGCCAGCAGATTAGGCCTTACGGTCTATCGAGTCTGCTTGAACCTCAGATCCCTAGTTGGGTGCCGAAGCCCTCCCCCCCTTGTGTTCCAGAAACTCCTATCATCCATCCCCAGCCCCCTGGGCCAGGCCATCATCTGGACATCTGCTTGGTGTCTGTCCCACCTCTCTTGAAGCCCTCCACTGTGGATCTCTGAACCAGCTCCAGGCAGCGATTCCAAGGGTCCACCACCCTCTCAGTGAAAACCTCCTCCTCTTTTCCCCCCTCACCCTTCCACCTTCCAACTTCAAACCATGCCCTCTGGTGATACCTCCCTGCTTTAGTCTAAAGACCCCTCCATGTTTACCCTATTTATTCCCTTGAGGTACCTGAAGATCTCAATCATGTCCCCCCTTCCCTCACCTCTCCCCTCCTCCAATGAAAACAGGCAGAGCTCTTCAAGTCTGTCCTCATATGTCAAATCCCCTAGTCCTCTTATCATCATAGTTGCCCTCCTCTGTACCTTCTCCAGGAGCTGTATGTCCCTCTTCAAGGGTGGTCTCCAGTACTGTACACAGTACTCAAGGTGTGGTCTAACCAGTTCATTGTACAGTGGCAGAATCACTTCCCTGCTCCTAGAGGTGATCCCTCTTACGATGCATCCCAACATCCTGTTTGCCTTGCTAGCCGCTCTCCTGCTCTGCTCAAGAGTTATTCATACTTGCATCCACCATGACCCCTAGGTCTTTTTCCCCTGTTGAGGCCTCCAGCGCCTCCCTCCCAGGGTGTACCTGTGTTTAGGGTTTCCCCGCCCAAGATGTGACACCTTGCACTTGGTGATATTGAAATTTAATTTCCATGTGTGAGCCCAGCTTTCCAGGGTGTCCAGATCCTTGAAGGCCAACCTCCCTCTTCTCCTCAACTACTGCTCCCATCTTGGAGTTATCAGTGAAGAGACTCATTTCACACCCTATACCCTCCCTGATGTCCAATATGTATGCATTAAACAGGATTGGACCCAGGACCGAGCCTCATGTACCTCCCCACTACCACCTCTCTAGGGTTCAAGAGCCTCACCCACCACTCACTCTCTGGGTGCATCCAGCTAGCCAGTTTTCAATCCATCTGACCATCAAAGGACCTACTCCCAACCCCGTCAGTTTCTCCACCAGACCACTGTTGGGGACAGAGTCAAATGCCTTGCTGAAGTCCAAGAATAATACATCCACAGGCTTTCCCCTGTCCAGTTCTGATGTTACCCATTCGTAGAACTCCAAAAGATTGGTTTGACATGATCTACCTGGCACAAACCCATGCTGCCGACTATCCAGACCTCCCACCTCCTCCAAGTATACCCCCAATCATTCCTTTAGTATCCTCTCCATTAATATTCTCACCACCGAGGTCAAACTGATGGGTCTATAGTTACCTGGTACTTCCCTCGACCTCCCCTTTATGGATTGGTACCACATGTGCCTCTCGCCAATCCCTAGGTACCCTCACTGTCTCAAGCGACCTGCTGAAGAGCTCCGCCAGGGGTGCAGCCAGTATGTCCGCCAATTCCCATAGTACCCTCGGATGAATGGCATCCGGTCCAGGAGATTTATCTTTCTTTAGGGCCTTGAGGGCTAACCACACCCTTTCGGTGGAGACAGCATCATCTGTCCCCTCCACCTTACTGGCCTTTTTATCCTTATCCTGATGTGATACCCCTGGGGTACCTCTCCCTCCCTCTTGCTCCATTTCTGTTGCTCCCCTGATCCCACTCACTACCGCTATCCCCATCATGCCTTGCTTTGTAGATATCCCATCCCCCTCCCTAGTGAACACAGAGGCGAAGTACTCACTTAATACCTCTGCCTGGTCCCTCGTCTCTTCCACCCACCCTCCTTCTGATCTCAATCTGCCGAGATGGCCCTTAGGTTCTTCTCCACTCCCCAATGTACCAGAAGAACCCCTTTTCCCCTCCATGTATCCCCTGTGCCAGCCGCTGCTCTTTACTGGACTTTGCCCCCCTCACCATCCGGGTGACTTTTCTAGATGCAAGATGGTACATTTCTTTTCCCTATCCCTCTTGTTGTTTTATATTTTTGTAGGCGCCTTCTTTTCTCTGACCGCTACCTGAACCTCACTGGACCACCAGCATGGTTTATGTGACCTTGCTCCCTTACATTTCACCTTAGCGCAGGTCCTGACTGCCTCATGAATTCCCCGTTTTATGTCCTCCCATCTCTTTTCCACATCTGTCATTGATGTAATCCCCTTCAAGTGATCCTTGAGAATATTTCCCATGCCCACAAAGTCTGCTCACCTGAAGTCCACTGGCAGTGTCCTAGATCTCCCCATGCTTATTTGAAACCAGACAGTATTGGGTCGCCCCAGTCAGGATCCTCTACAACCAGGTCCCTTACCAGATCCCCATCTGCCAGAACCACGTCCAGGACATGTCCCTCCCTTGTGGGCTCCATCACATGCTGTGTTAAGAACACATCCTGGAAGCTGTCCAGCAGCCTCTGCTCCTTGGCCACCTTAGAGGACATGATTCCCCAGTCTGTACCTGGCATATTAAGGATCCCCATCAACACGACATCTTCCCCTTTTGGTCCACACTGGGCAATAATTCTGTCCAGCAAACCATCCTCCAGAACATCACCCATCCCAGGGGGCCTATATACTACACCCAGCTTGACCTTAACTCCTGCTGGGGTTCGTAAGGTAACCCATAAGGCCTCCACGTTTCCATCTGCCTCTTCTACCCTAGCAATTTCTATGTCATCTCTAATGAACATAGCCACTCCACCCCCTCTGCCCTCCTTTCTATCCTTCCTAAGCATAGTGTACCCCCGCATGTCTAGGTCCCAGTCATGGTTTTTGTTGGCCCACGTTTCCGTGACCGCCGCCACATCCACTCCCCCGGCCCCCGAACAGCATGGCCTGGAACCCTGGCAACTTGTTTCCCAAGCTCCTGGCATTTACTAACACCACCCCACACCCCTTATCCCTGATCCCCTTTGTCGAACCCTACCAAGGTTCCTTATACATCCATCCTCCCTCTGCTCCTCCTGAAACCTCCTCCCCCAGTCTGTTTCCCCCCTCCCTCCCTTGGGTTTGAAGGCTACTCCCCTCATCTGGAGGAGGGGGCTTCTGGTCAGCCCCTCCCTAATCCCTCCCCCCCCTCACAAGTTTAAACCCCACCTTTCTTGAATGTAGTCAGCCACCCCCTGTTTAAGGACTTCCTTCCCTAATGGAGCAAGATGAAGCCTGTCCTTGGCATATAGTCCCTTATCCTCCCAAACTCCTTTCCAGTTACCTAGCACCCCCAACCCACTCTCTTCACCCCACTTCCTGAGCCAGTCATTAACCTCTGTGATTTTCATTTTTTTCTCCACTGAGGCCTTTGATACTGGCAATCTCTCTGAAAAGGATATGTTGCATCCATTATCCTGACAGACTCTGGCAAGTTCTTGGAACCTTGCTTGGATTTCCAAAACGCTATTTCCCTCTAGATCGTTAGTTCCCAAATGCACAGGAAATCCAGTTTCCCTCCACAATCCCTAACCAGTTTGTACAGGGTTTTAAATAATTGATTAGCATTTTTTTCCTTGGGACAATGCTAACTTTATGGAAAGTATTTATATAGGTTTTCTAGAAGTGTTATGTTTGTTAAACACAGTGAGGCAAGTGCTATGCATTTTCACAATGTTTTAGCACCTTTATGAGCAAAACGCTAATCAAATTTTGGAGTTAAAAAAATCCTTGTTGTACACCATGAACTTTGCTCTGTGTACTGTCAACCCAGAGATACTCACTACCTTCACCTGGCTATGGCATCCACCCCCTGTCCCTCCCACTGGATACCCCTAATCATAGAGTCTCCCAATAACAGAACCTTAACACCGCCATCATCCTTATGATTACCTCTACTATGCGCTCTCAACCCCCCATCCCCCCCTTTATTCGTGATCTCAATTCCATGGGAGTCTTCCTGCCTTTAAAGCAGGTGATTCTTTATTCACAGACAACTATCGTCCCATCTCCATCCTCCTCCACCTTAGTAAACTACTAGAGAAGGACATCCACCACCAGCTCGCTGAGCACATAGGAAATCAAAATCTCCTGTGTAACCAGCAACACGGCTTCCACAACAACCATTCCATCATGACTGCCCTCGCACAACTGACTGATCACATACTATTAAACATGAACCATGGTAACGCCACTGGTGTGGTCTTCATTGACCTCTCAAAAGCCTTCGACATGGTCAATCACGCCCTCCTCCTCCACAAACTACGATGTCTTGGCTGCTTTCCAGAGGTTACAAACTGGTTCCTGAGCTACCTCTCCGGTAGCACCCAATTTGTGTGTATTAGACCCACCAGGACCCCCACCCTGCCCGTCTCAACAGGTGTGCCCCAGGGCTCCAGCCTGGGTCCTCTTCTGCTCTCTTTATTTATGAACTCCCTCCCCTCGGACAGCCTGAAATGCCAATCTCTCCTCTATGCTGACGATCTTGTACTTTACTACAGTGACAAATCCCCCGCCCTTATCTCCTCTGTTCTTTCTCATAACTATGCTGCAGCCTGCCACTGTTTTGCAGAAAACCTCCTCCTGGTTAATGCAAAAAAAAAAATAAATCCATGCTGTTTGGATCCAAGCCATTTCTATATAAATCCAAAACTCTCCCTGATCTCAATATCCTCTCCCCAGACAGCCAAGTCCTGGAAGAAGCTGACACCTTTAAATACCTTGGTGTCATACTTTACCCTCCCTCTCTTTCGCAAACCACATCAACTCTCTGGTTCTAAGATTCCACCAAAAATTAGGCACTGCCTATAGGTTTCTGCATTACCTCACCCCAGAAGCCCGAATGGCCATTGTCCAGGGTAATCTACTACCAATCCTGGACTACTGCTCCCCCATATATGCTAGGACATCTGCAATCCTGATGTCCAAGCCCTCTTCTGCCTACAACAGCATGTGTCGTTTTGCCCTGCTAGCCCTGTTTTCTACCCACCACTGTGTCCTCTACAATATGCTAGGATGGCTCGCACTGCAAGGCCACTTTGCCCTCGCCCTTGGCAGCTTGGTTGACTCCGCCATCTGGACTGGCCAGGAGTCCCCCCTTACTGCCATCCTCATGGTTCATATAGTTCATCGTCTATGCTCTCACAGTATCCCCCTTTCTGTATATTCTCAGGGTACCCACAAATATGGGCAGTAGAGCCCTGTCGGTAGCTGCCCCAACGTTATGGAATCAATTACCTGCTGAGCTCCGCTCCATAGACACCCACAGTCATTTCAAATTGCACCTCAAATAGTGGCTCATGACTACCTCCAGGTGCCATTGCTTCCTTGGGTAGTTCACTACTGCTGTTTATAGCATGTAAATCTTTTTTTTTGCTCTTGGTTTTCCAACTAGTACAGGTATAAGCCTAGTGGATCTATCTATTACAAACCTTGTATCACTGTGGAAGTCTGCCCTCAAACTACCCTGTGTTTCTGTGTACCTTTGTTACCTGTTTATTGTAAACTGTATATTTTTTGTAATCATGTTTTATTTGTCACACTGTCTACAGTCTTATGTATTGATGTTGTAAATCCGTGCCACTGTATGGTGGCCCGGGTCATGCCTGAAAACGGTCCCTAGGATCAGCGCACTTACCTCGTTACTAAAGTCATAAATAAAATAAATAAAAAAAACAAAAGGGGAGAAAGGATAGAAAAAGCAACTGAAGGAAAGGAGAACGGGGGAAACTGTGGGACCATTGGAGTGGCCGGTTTCGAGGTTCCGCAGGAAAATCTGATTATGCAATTAGACAAACAAGAGATAGCTAATGACATGAGATGACAAAAAAGGAGATCTTTGCTTTTAACTCTCTCTGTATAACAAATGGGACAGGGTCTTGTACAGCCTTATCACAATGTTATTATAGTGGCACAGTAGCACCACTATAGTTAGGGTTAAGTAAGCTGTTTAACGTTAAACCCCTAACATTGCACTTTAACAGCTCTGCCACCGTTCAACAGATTTGCATGTGCAGTCCTGAGGCCAAGACTGCTTGACTTTCCCAAGTTTCGTTCTGGTTGGATGTGCGGATTACAAGATCCAGACAGCAACAAAATTGAAAAAAAGGAATTTTGCCTTTTTTTTTGTCATCAACTAGTGCCACGACTATTTGGAATTTTGCTTTGAAATTTTCAGGGAACAAAGGGCTTGGGCCGAAGTGGTGCCTTTCACTTGTTTGGTGAAAATATATTAATCTATTCCAGAGTTGTAAGGATTTGAAATCTCAGTTCTGAGCATGCTCAGTACAGTCTTTTGAATAGCTGCTGCATATGAAAAAAATAATTTGTCCCATATGAAAAAAAAGATTCTGTTTCATATGGGGGTAATCTTTTTCATATGGCCGCCATCTTGTTTCCATTTTTTTCCAAATATTTTTTTTGAAAAGCCATAAAATTGATTTCCTGCAGAGACACCAACACATGTACCTTGTTAATCAGGACCCCTTCAGGTGGATTCTACAATTTTTTTTTTTTTTTAGGGGGGGAAATCACCCACATTTTAAAATCTTTTTTCATGACCTGAATTTCTTATTTCGTACGGCCATACGAAAAAAGGAACAGGGCCATATAACAAAAGATTCCCTTCACAAGAAAAAATAATTTGGACTATTTTTTTCAGATTCTTTTTCCATATAGCTATCTTTTTTTTGTATGGATGACACAACCTCACGGAAAAGATCCTTTCATACAAAAAATAATCTGAACTTGGTTTTTCTTCCACATTTCAACGTTAACAAGCCATACCCCATCAATATATGAAATTATGGGGACAATATATCTATCAAAATAAAGGTCCTGATGAGCACTACAACACTAACTCATAACTCCTTCCCCAAAAATATTCTGGGGCCATATAAAAAAAACATGAAAATTAAAAACTTACAATTCCCATAAGATAACACTGCAACTTTCACAAGTGATAACTCTGCTAATCTTCAAAGTTAATGGACAATGTATACATCAATAGAAAGGTCTTAATGACTAGTACATCCAATGGTCCATCCCTATAGAAAAAAATTACAAGGAAGTATATAAATTGCTTTTCTGGAGGAATGGAAGCACAGGGCCTTCTGGGCCCTGTGTTTCTGTAATCACATGGATTGTTCACAGGGGTCCCGATGACGATATGATTGTACCATCTCAAAAAGTAAGGAAATTCTTTGCAAAAAACCTTGTTAATGCACCAGTTAGGGTTAAACTGACAAAAGTAGGGAAATATAATGTTAGGATTTCCAACCCTAACACTATACCCCCACCCTGCATGCAACAAAAAGAAAAAAAACTTTATGATTTTGGTTGTCCTTGTCTTGGCAATCAGGTCTCGGATTCACTTTTGAGGTTATCAACCCTAATGCTCACCTCATCCTCATATAGTATGCACATATGAGCTTATTTGTTGATGGAATGGGGCAGCATTATGGTTGATAACCCCAAGGAAGACCCCAGGCCTGATTTGCCAAGACTCAGGACAGCCAAAACCATGAAGTTTTTTTTCTTTTGTTATTTGCAGGGTAGGGTGGGTGGGTGGGTGTAATGGTTGGAAATCCTATCATCATATTTTCCTACTTTTGTCACTTTAACCCTAACTGGTGCATTAATGAGTCTTTTTTACAATGAAACTATACATAAGAATAGTCTATATAGATTAGATATTATAGGGGCGCGGTAGTGTCCCTATAGTTAGGATTGAGTAGGCTGTTTAACATAAAACCCACATTTTTGTACTTTAATAGTTTTGGCGTTCTTTGTCAAAATAGCACATAAGTTGGCAGGCATGGTCAGGCTGCCAGAGTCTCAAGATATGACAACTTTCATGACAGCATCTTGCTGGTTTTTCAACTTACGAAGTGCCAAGAAATGGGGGGATCACATTTTTTCCTATACTTAACGTGTTTTTTTTTTACTCTCATGTACAGCTACACGGTACTGAATTTCTACACAAAATGTTCAGGGTACATGTGGTCTATGCTGAGGTAGTGTCTTTCGAAGGTTTGGTGAAAGAATATTGCATGGTTCCTGAGTTATAAAGTTCTAAAAATTAGCCACTGTACACAAACCAGACATTTCTGGTTCATGAGACTGTTTTTAGATTTGCATATTTGGTGCATCACAAACCAAAAATGGGTCTCACGAATCACTTGTGTTTTTTTTTTCTTTTTTTAGTTCATGATGACCACCATCTTGTTTCTTTATTTCTGTTAAAACTGAGATTGGAAAATACTTGCAAAGGGATAGTTTTAGCAAAACTAAAACATCACTGATATTAAATGATTTCTTAAAGCAAGATTTTATAGTCAGTTTATGGTGAAAGTTGCAAAAATCTTACTTTTACACATTCACGATCTCTCCTGAGCAATTTCTGATTCGAACCACTTTTTTTCTGGTTCAAACTAAAAAACTTCTGGATAATGAACCAGAAAAAGTTGCTCAAATCAAAAAAAGTGGTTTGCACCAAAAAAGTGGTTCTCAGTTAGTGTGAACCAGAAAAAGTGTTTTTCAGTTGGTGCAAACCAGAAAAAGTGGTTCTCAGTTGGTAATCTGGTCAGCAATTTTGCACCTTAATCACTTTGGCATAATTTGATGAAACAGCACAAAATTTCGCAAGCTCAGCCAGGCTGTCAGAGTCTCAAGATATGGAAAGTTTTGTGATAGCATCTTGTATGGTTTTTGATATACAGAGTCACAAATTTCACCAAACAGGTGCAAAATTGTGAATCAGTTTACCAATTGAGAACTACTTTTTCTGAATAACTTTGGTGTGGCTGATGAAACAGCCCAAAATATGCATGCATGGTCAGGCTGTGCAGAGTCTCAAGACATTGAAAGTGTTGTGACAGCATTTTGTACAGTTTTCAGGATACAGAGTGCCAAAGTTCACAAACCAGAAAAAAATGGTTCTCAGTTTGTAGTTTGGCTCAGTTTTGCAACTTAATAACTTTGGTATCATTTCACAAATAGCCCAACATTTGACATGCACAGTCAGACTGCCAGAGTCTAAAGACATGGAAAGTTTCATGAACAGTACTTGGTACAGTTTTTGAGATATAGATTGCCAAAGTCTGCAAATTAGAAGTAGCTCTCTGCATGGACCAGAAAAAGTGGTTCTCAGTTGATGCAAACCAGAAAAAGTGGTTCTCAGTTGGTAATCTAGTTAGCAAATTTGCACCTTTATAACTTTGACTTCGTTTGACAAAATAGCCCAAAATTTGGTATGCACAGTCTGACTGTCAGAGTCTCAAGATGTGGACAGTTTCGCAACAGCATGTTGTACGCTTTTTGAGATACAGCGTGACAAATTTCACAAACCAGAAAAAGTGGTTCTCAGTTGGTAATCTGGTTTGCAAATTCACACCTTAATAACTTTGGCATCATGTGACTAAATGGCCCAAAATTTAGTAAGCACAGTCAGACTGTCAGATTCTTAAGAAATAGAAAGTATTGTGACATCTTATATGGTTTTTGAGATATAGAGTGCCAACATTTGTGTGAACCAGAAAAAGTTCTCATTTGGTAATCTGGTTTACAATTTTGCACCTTAATAACTTTGCCATTGTTAGAAGAAATAGTCCAAAATGTGGCATGCACAGTCAGGCTGTTAGTGTATCAAGACGTGGAAAGTTTCATGGGGGGTGAGGATATAGCATGCACCAAGCAGGAAAGGGGATCTTGGGGTTGTCATCTCTGATGACCTCAAGGTAGGGAAACAGTGTGACAAGGCATCAGGTAAAGCAAATAGGATGCTGGGATGTATAGGCAGGGGCATCACCAGCAGGAAAAGGTAGGTCATAATTCCGCTATACAAGACACTAGTGAGGCCCCACCTGGAGTACAGTGTACAGTTCTGGAAACCATACCTACGTAAGGACATAGACAGGGTAGAGAAGGTTCAGAGGAGGGCAACAAAGATGGTGCATGGATTGCATCACAAGTCCTATGAAGACAGGTTGAAGGAACTGAACATGTACTCCCTGGAGGAGAGGAGGGAGAGAGGGGATATGATAGACATATACAAGTATCTTACAGGGAGGAACAGGGTGCAGGAAAACACTATTTTTAAGCGAAAAAGATGTTCCAGGACTAGAGGGCATGGGATGAAGTTGGAGGGAGGACGATTCAGAGGAAACATGAGAAAGAATTTCTTCACAGAACGGTGGTGGACAAGTGGAACACTCTGCCAGAGGAAGTGGTGGGGCTGAAACAATCACGGATTTAAGAATGCATGGGATAGACATAAAGGAATTCTAGAGGTCAGGGGTAAGGGGAAACAGACTTCTAGGAAAACAAACTGAACTTACAAGCTCAAATGGGCAGACTAGGTGGGCCATAGGCCCTTATCTGCCAACACTGTCTATGTATCTATGTATCTATGTATCTATGCATGTTGTATGGTTTTCGAGATATGGAATGACGTTTTGGCAGGGATTTCAAAATTTTCAGCACAGCGTTTTTGCAGAGGGTAATAACAAGGCTATGCTGACAATTTGGTTGCTGTTTCAGCCAAAATGCAAGCTCAGGGCCCACACCAACATACATGTTCGCATCTATCGAGGGATGGGAGTGCAGGGGCCAGAAGGCCCTGCACTCTCACAGGCAAATAAGGATACGATTATACTATCTCAAAAAGTAAAAAAAATCCATTGCAAAAAAACTGCATTAATATACCAGTTAGGGTTCATGTTCACATCCCTACTTTTGTGGTGTTGTTTCTAACCCTACCTCCCCCAGCAGCAAAAGGACAAGCTCACACAAGCAACCACAGACAGCCATCATCAGGTAAGACAAACAACATACAACTGTTACCAGATGACAAAAATGCAGCAGCATTGATGTGCTACCAGCCACACCTGTGTCTGTATGTTGCAGTGTGTTCTGCAGACACAAGGCCCCATGGGGTCTGCACCTCTGCATACAAAGGTACTCATGCATGCTGCATGAGGTATCTCGCTAGATAGCATGATCTGCTACTATATGGTTTTCTATATGCAGATGCATAACTAAAAACCTGCTACCCCCTTGAACAATTTCTAGATCTACTGCTGAAACCATGATACACATTCTGCAACAGTATTCCTATCTGTGTATTGGCAGGCCTCACACATGCCTCACTTCTTCAGCCAGAAGTTAGTGTGTATGTCTTACTGAGGAGCCCCCTCTGGGTCCTGCCCTTCTGCACACAGATGTAATGTTACAATTTTTGTATCTGGAAACCTGCTACCCCTTGAACAATTTCTAGATCCACTGCTGAAACCATGATACCCACATTGCAATAGTACTTCCATCTCTGTAACAGGGGCCTGCCGTCTGACGCCAAATGTTGGTGTGTATGTCTTGTACCTGTGTCTGAAGACATGCATGCCCCGGAAGTGCTTGTACTTCTGCAGACAGAAATACTGCAGCAATTTTGGTGTCATGGATTTTGAGGCTCTCATGCTTCTGCAGCTAGAGGTCAGTGTGCATCTCTTACATCTGTGGCTGCAGAAGCACAGTCCCATCAAGTGTGTGCATGTCTTACAGCATGCATGAGCACCTGAGGCTACTGGTTCATTATGGGCCTGCACTTCTGCAAACAAAAGAACTCTTGTAATTTGGGTATCATGGATTTCTATCTGTGGCTGAAGGAGCCTGCGCTTCTACACAAAGAAGCAGTGTTGTGATTTGAGTATCTTGGATTTCTGTCTGCATTAACAAGCGAGTGTGTCCCTCTTACAGTGTATGTGCCACAGAAACAAATCCACAAAGGTAGCACATCAGTGCTACTGCATTTATGTCATCTGGAAACAGTTGTTCAGTATGCTGCTTTTCTTACCTGATGATGTCTGTCTGTGGTTGCTTGTATGGGCCTGTCCTTTTGCTACTTGGGACGGGTGGGGAGTTATGGTTGGAAACCCTAATGCCACATTTCCCTACTTTTGTGGCATTAACATGAACCCTAACTGGTGCATTAACACAGTTTTTTTGCAATGAATATATTTTATATATTAATTACATGGATGGGACTTGTGCCCTATGGGAACCATTATCATCAATTTTCCTGTATACCTCACTAATTAAATTTGCATACCTCTTAATTAAAACTATATCCCTCCCTATTAAGGCTGTATACTTACCAATTAAGGCTGCTCACCTCCAGAGGGATGCCTGTGTACCATGGGGAAAAACCCTCTCCCCCAGAATACCTGGAGAACTACAGGAAGAAAATACTATGGGGAAACCCTCCCCATGAAAGGAGTTCTGGAGAAATGTAGGAAGAAAATGCCATGGGAAGAAAACCTCTCCCTCTCTCCACCAAAGAAGATCTAGAAAACAGCAGGGAGAAACAGTACCACATACCTGCAAAAAAAATACAGACAGTTGGAGGGAACACACAAGAACCCCTTCCCCCATACCAACACCAATGTTGCTCGATGCTCCAGCTCTCTCCTCAAATTCCAAGCCCTCCTTGCTTCTCCAGGCTGCAAATGCACCAGCTCCACTAGCCCTGATAACATATACTAATCCCAACAGCAGAATCCTCAAACCGACATCACACACCATTCCCGGTAACAGACCATGCTCCTGACCAACAAAGCTGCTCCAAACCACCGCACACCACTACTCCACCAATGAAATAAGAGACAACCGGTCGCAAACATGCCATCTTTATAGGGGAAACCTACAAAAGAGAACCCAGTACCAAAACACCACTAGGCTACTGAAACACACTGGACAAAAAGGGACAAGACAAACTCAAAAATGGCCCAGACTACAGCTCACCAGGAGACTGACCTAGGTCCACAAATAAGGTAAAAACTAGCAAACATCCCAATGTAGTATATTAAACTCTTCTATATTATATATATATATATATATATATACACACATATATATATATATATATATATATATATATATATATATACACACACACACACACACACACACACACACACACATACACACACTGTATAGTAGGTTATATTAGCGGTCCGATAAATTTAGCGCTATTAGCGGGACCATTAACATGCGCTAAATTTAACAGACCACTAATATTCTATTCATAAATATCCACTACTTCACTCAGCTAAAAGAACTACAAAGCATGTTAATTCGGTAATGCGTAATGCATGTATTTATTTTATTAAATTTAATTATGTGATTTAAATTGATTAAAAAAAAAAACACCAAAGGGAAAAAAAAGCCAAATGTCCGATGCAGATGCAGTGCGCTTGTGTTACTAGTGCAGGATGTCCTATTTTTGGCTTCTGCTTCTTTCGGCTCCTGCTTCACCTTGTGGTACTGTATCTGAAAGAAGCAGTAAACTTGACTTAGTGTTTGCTCGATTCGATACCTGCCACCATCATCTGAACAAAATAAATACTGTACTCACTTAGGCAGTCGTGGTGGGTGTCAAGTAACCCAGCCTCATGAAATCCTCGTATGATGTCTGCTCGTCTTCCTTGCAAGGAGGTGATCGCAGTCTCCATCCACCGAGCATGGTGTTCTTTTAGGTTTAGGAGTCAGAGATCAGATGTTAAACTGTCAGTGCCTCTTGCTACCAACCTCTCCGACACAATGCATGCATACCAGTTGGTGAATTCTTTCTTGAGTAGGTCCTTGAAAATTTTATTTATACTGACATCCAAAGGCTGTAGTGAGTCAGTGCAAGATGCAGGAACGCAGACTGGTATAATGTTTAACTCTTCCAAGTGCAGGAGCACATTTTCAGTAGTATGTGCTCGATACAGGTCTAAAACAAGTAAAGACTTCTGCTCAGTGGGCAATGACAGCTGTACAGTGATGCGCTTGATATAGGGTACTAACACAGTATCAATGAAATCAATGGTCGTGACTTCATTGGCCCAGTGATTGTCAGAATGAGTTATACTCCACTCATTGGGAAATGTATGCTTTGGGTGTGGCACAGCAGTCTTGCCTTTATAGATGAGTTGTGGAGGGAGTAAATCACCATCAAGGCAACAGGCGAGGACAACTAAAATTTGTCTCTTATCCCCTAATCCAGTCACCTGTTCCTGTTTTGACCCTGTAGCCTCCATCGTCCATTCAGAAACAGGAATCATTGACCCCTGTTTCATCCAAGTTTATGACCAACTGTGGTGGGATCAGCTCTTGGGCACAAGTAGTGGCTATACATGAAAGAAAAGCCACCTTTAGGTTTTCAAAATCTATCGGCTTCTTTCGCCCTGCTTTGGTGCCTTTTCTTTTGCTGTAGCCAATGCAGTTTAGAAACCCCCAGGCCCATTTGCTACTAAATGTTAGATGACCACCATTTTCGGTCAGTAGCTGTGGACTGTTAGCCTTCACTATTCTGATAGCTATTGCAAGAATAACCCCGGCATTTACAACTGCACCTTCTAGTTGTAAACTTTTAACTATAGACTTTAACTGTTCTTCCAGCTTACTTTCCAGGTGAGTTGGATGCCCTCGGGGGTTTTGTAGGGAGGACAGGAGACATGAAACTAGGGTCTGGTGTTTTTCTTAGCTGTGCCAAGTAGTCTGCTTTAAAGTTCCTGATGGAACTCTAATTTATCAAGCAACCTGTTGTGGCATTATAATGTCGCACAGCCGTCATAACCCCATTCTCCACGGCATATTTACTGAACTTGTACCGGATCTCCGGTTCGTAAATTTTGTAGCCAGTGCGTTTTTTTTCCATAGGTGGAGTTGCTGCCCCAGCTGAGGTTCCAGCGAGTTTGCGAGCAACAAACTCTGTCACAGTGTGCTCCACTCCAGAACACTCAGCAAGCTCCGACCCTGAGACAGTACTGGCGTCCATAGGGTATTGATGTTTAACTTGTGAGGACTGGGATGACTGCATCCACTTCAAGAGCGACATCCTCCTGTAAGTACAGTACCTTTCAGACTAGGGAAATACTGTAGGTGCGCGGTCGGAGGAGAGAGGCATTAAGTAAAACAGTAGATTCAAATCAGCCGCTGCCTAGTGTCAATGCGAGGCTAATTACAGTAGTGTACCAGACCATAACTTCAGGTACAGCAACCGCTAAATTTATCGGGTGCTAACATATAAAAAACATATCAGAGGTCTAAATCTGCTAAATATATCGGACGCCAATAGAACCTGCTATACAGTATATGTGTGTATAAATAGGGGATATGACATGGCCCGACTGAAGATATCATATTTATCTTCACGAGAGGCCAGTGATATCATGATATCTCACGAGTGGCGAAGCCACGAGTGAGATATCTTGATGTCACTGGCCTCGAGTGAAGATAAATATGATATCTTCAGTCGGGCCATGTCATATTCGGTTTATACAACGTATGCTTTGCCCCTGCCCCAACACAACTCACTACGTGCCCCTCTCAATGCAATGGGTGACATAAAGGTGATGGCCCTAGCAATACAACCCCCCTTTACAGAAACGCTGCCAAAACAGCAGATGTCATTTGTTGCTTAAGAAATATTTAGTGGATTATGCTATTTATGGTTAGTTTTAAGAAGCATTATCTGGTTTATCATGCCATGCCCCCCACACACACACACACAGGGCTCCACATGCTTCCCCAACATAATAGATTATATAGGGTTTTTAAATATCTGGTTGATCCTGTCAGTTTAAAGTTAGTAAAAATATCTGGTTGATCCTGCTTTTATTTGGGGGAAAAAGTGATGTTTATATGGTTATCTGGTTGATCCTGCCACTCAGAGCACTTTCACTAGAAGTGTAGTGTGACCAAGCGCTATGAAGACTGGCGATTTGTAGTTTAGTAAATATTTTTTAGAATGTGCCCAGACTTCAGTAAATTAGAAATTTGTCTGTATTTTTTGTAGTTCCTTGTTAAAAAGCTTCAAACTGCACACAGAGTACAGCATTGACCGAGCCGGCGGCTTTTCAAGAGTAAAATGAACCGCGAGCGTCTGTTGCCAACTACAAGAAATACAGAGCAAGTTCTAATTTACTGAAGTCTGGGCACATTCTAAAAAATATTTACTAAACTACAAATCGCCAGTCTTCATAGAGCTCGGTCACGCTACACTTCTAGTGAAAGTGAAAGTGCTCTGAGTGGTAGGATCAACCAGATAAGTTTCGATATGACATATAGGAACGTGGAGATAACATATGACGTATAGGAACATGAAGATAACAATGTTATCTTCACGGCCCATGTCAGATATACGAACATACGAAATTTGCCAGCAGATAAAGGCCTAGAGGTCTATCAAGTCTGCTCGAATGTGCAGCTAGCACCCCTTATTCTGCAGCTGCCCCTCCCTTCCACCCTTCCCTTCATTAACCCTCCCCTTGTCCTGTCCCATCCTCGCTTGAAGCAGTCCACTGTTCTACTGCATACCACTTCTGCAGGTAACGATTCCACCCAGCCACCACCCTCTCTGTAAAAAAGTGTCTCCTCATCTCCCTCCTGAACCTTCCTCGCTCCAGTCTCATATCATGGCCCCTGGTGGCCCTCCCCTCCCTTACTTTGAACAGCCCCTCTGTACCTGTCTTGTTTATTCCTTTCATGTATTTAAAGGTTTCAATCCTGTCCCCACTGTCTCTCCTCTCCTCCAGTGAGTACATGTTCAACTCCTTCAACCTCCTCTCATATGATAAGTCCCCCAGACCCTTGATCATCTTTGTCGCCCTGCGCTGCACTCCCTCCAGTAACTTAATGTCCCTCTTCAGATACGGACGCCAGAACTGCACGCAGTACTCCAGGTGTGGTCTAACTAATGACCTATACAGTGGCAGAATCACCTCCTCCCTCCTCGAGGTTATACCCCTTGCAATACAACCCAGCATTTTGTTGGCCTTTGCAGATATGATGATTTATACTCTCATTTATCTGACAACATACATTGTATAAATATATATATATATATATATATATATATATATACACACATACATATATATATATAGTATATATATATATATATATATATATATATATATATATATAACACACACACACACACACACACACTAATCATCCACCCCACTACCATCACCAGTGGAGGTAAATAAGGCAAAATAATGTGACATCTTCATAGCTTACCTTATGATATACTGTCGTTAATTTTGTCATAATTGATATCTTGAAGGTTAGATTCACCACACTGGAGTGTTAAACCAATCAGAGAGTATCTTTCAAAATGCTAAAGACATCACTACAGCACTGATCAGTACTGAAGCCACAAGTTGAAATCACAAGAGAAACAGCTCAAACAGCAGGTTTAAAAGCTATAAAGTACAGTTACGTAAGAACTTACCGTAACAGTAGATCTTCAAGAGAGGCTCTTGCAGTAGGCAATCACAAATAGGACTGAAGCAGGCAGGCGTCAGGACCCCACGGAAAAATGTCTAGCTAGCAGTCTATGGCGGGGGACTGCCCCCACATTAGGTGACCGACATCAGGTGACGTCAGTATAAAGGGGCGGTCCCCCACGCCCACCTTCCAGTTCTTTCCCGCCAAAGGCCTAAAAAGAAGGCGAGACGAGAGAGAAGCTGATGTTTCCCTTACTGGAAAAGGAGCTGAAAAAGCTTAGGAGGCTGGAGGGCGGGAAGGTATTACTTACTGCAAGAGCCTCTCTCGAAGATCTACTGTTACGGTAAGTTCTTACATAACTGTACTATCTTACTTCAAGAGGGCTCTTGCAGTAGGTAATCACAAATAGGACTGAGTCCCAAGCAGTCTGGAACAAGCAGAAGCAAACGGGAGGAGGAAACTACCCAAAAGTAGACCCTCTGGCTGCTGAGGTCTTAGGAAAGAAGACCCTGCAGAACAGCCAACCCAAAGCCCACTCTAAAGCGAGAGGCAACGTCCAAACTGTAGTGTTTCATAAAGGTATGGACAGAAGTCCAAGTAGCGGCTGCACAGATGTCTGCCGCTGACACATTCTTGAAACAAGCAGCACAGGCAGTGACCCCTCTGGTGGGCTGCCCTCTGACCTGACCCAGCAGGGTCTTGTTGTACTTGTCGTAACAGAAAGTGATACAATAAGCCAACCATTTAAATAGGCATTGCTTAGAAACAGCATTGCTTTCTCTTTTATGAGCAAAAGAGACAAACAGTTGATCAGTCTTCCTGAGATCCTTCATCCTTGTGATGCAGTATCTCAGGATGCGGTGAACATTCAAAGTATGCAAGAGGTACTCCCCTTGATTGGAGTGCGGCATAAAGAAAGCAGGCAGCTACATGGATTGATTCAGCATAGATTCCGCTACCAATTTGGGGAGAAACTTAGGGTTGGTACGCAGAGCCACATGTTCCTTGTGGAAAATCAAACACGGGATTTTGCACATGAGGGCCTGGAGCTCAGAAATCCTTCGAGCAGAAGTAATGGCCACAAGAAAGAGAGTCTTCCATGAAAGGAACTTTAGGTCTGCTGAAGCTGCCGGCTCGAAAGGAAGCAGAGTAAGCTTCTCAAGGATAAAATTCAAATCCCAAGGAGGGGCAGTAACCCGAATAGGGGGTCTCAAGTGGAGGACCCCTCTAAGAAAAGTCTTGTAGACTTCTAACTGCGCAAAAGTCCTGTCCCCAAAAGGAACATGGTAAGAAGAGATGGCCCCCATGTGGACCTTCAGAGAGGAATGACCGAGACCCAGATCAAAGAGATGGCACAAGTAATCCAACAGCCACCCAACAGAGTAAGAGAATGGCTCGAGATCTTTGGAAGTGGCCCAAATACAGAACCGCTTCCACTTCATGGCATAGGTAGATCTAGTGGAGGGCTTTCTGGCCTACATCAGAATCTCAGTGACCAATGGGGAAACTCTGAAGCGAGCTTGAGCTACGCCTGCAGGAGCCACGTGTGCAACTGAAGGGACTTGAGGCCTGGATGGACCAGGGTCCCCTGCTCCTGGGTCAGCAAAAGCTGTGACAGAGGAAGAGGAGATTCCTCTGAATACTGTTGCAGAAGAGAACACCAAACTTGCCTGGGCCAGAAAGGAGCGATGAGGATCATGCAAGCTCCTTCCGAGCTGAGTTTCCGTAAGACCCTCGGAATCAGGGGGATCGGGGGGAAGGCATAGACAATTCTTCCCTTCCAGTCTAGCGACAGAGCATCTCTCCAAAAAATGTCACACCATGGAGCAAGCGAGCAGAAAGCGGGAGGTTTTGCGTTGAGAGGAGATGCAAACAGGTCTACCTGTGGTGTTCCCCAACATAGGAAGATATCGTCTGCTACCCCCTGGTCTAGTTCCCACTCATGAGCGTGAGCAGACGGCAGACTGAGGTGGTCTGCCAATGTGTTCTCGACCCCCATGACGTGAATAGCCGTGAGGAAGGTTGTGCTGCACTGCCTATTCCCAAACTCACATCGCCTTCCTGCAGAGAGGGTACGAACGAGTTCATCCCTGTTTGTTGATGTACCAGACTACGCACATGTTGTACGTCTGGACAGCCAGATGTCCGGGAAGCAGATAAAGATGCAGAGCCTGAAGAGCATAAAGCACGCCCCGAAGCTCGAGCACATTGATGTGGAGAGATTTTTCGAGCTTGGGCCAGGAGCTCTGGGTCCTGTGAGGCCCGAGATGGGCTCCCCAACCCTCACCCGAGACATCTGTAGTCAGCGTCTGGGAGGGGGGAGAAAGACAGAAGGGAACTCCCTGAAAAAGGTTCTCCTGAACCATCCACCATTGCAAGTCCTAAACCATAGAATTGGAGACCAGAACTAGTTGATCTAGGTCATCCACCAGCTGATCCCACTGAGACCGAAGTGTCCACTGAGAGATTCCCATGTGCAGCCGAGCAAGAGGGACTGTCGGAATAGCAGCCGCCATGAGCCCGAGGAGGCGAAGGACTGACCTGGTGCTGACCCGCCTGCGGCTAGACAACAGGTTGACCTGAGCCTGGAGTGAGGCCACCCTGTCCAGTGGCAGGAATGCCATGCCGGAGGTCATATCCAGGATCGCCCTGATAAACTGGAGCCTCTGGGACGGGATCAGGTGGGACTTGGCCTGATTGACGGTAACCCCCAGGCAGGTAAAAACCTGCAGGGTAAGGGAAAGGAAGCGCAGGAGTTCCTCCCTGGACGAGGCCGCCAGAAGCCAGTCGTCCAGGTATGGGAAAACCTGCACTCCCTGGGTACGCAGGTAGGCTGCTACCACCGAAAGACATTTGGTGAACACTCGGGGTGTCGAGGACAGACCAAATGGGAGGGCCTTTAACTGGTATTGGTCCCTCTGGAATGCAAAATGCAGGTATTTGAGGTGGGAAGGGCGAATAGGGATACGCGGGTAAGCATCCTGCATGTCCAGAGTGCACAGCCACTGTCCCAGCTGAAGAAGGCATCTGCAGAGACAGCATCCTAAACCTTTTGTACTCCATGAACAAGTTCAGGGAGCTGAGGTCGAGAATCGGCTTCACATCTCCTGACTTCTTCATGACCAAGAAGAAATGGGAGTAGTAGCCCATCCCCCGAAGACAGGGAGGAACAGGCTCTCTCGCCGCCTTCAGAAGAAGAGAGGATATTTCCTCCTGAACCAGAAGATGATGTTCTGGGGAGTAAGATGACCTGGGAGAGGGAGTTTCGAGGAGGTTTCCGAAGAAACTCTATTGAGTGTCCTTCTGCAATCAGCTGGAGCACCCAAGTGTCTGAAGTGATCCTCTCCCAACCCGGTACATGGAGGGAGAATCTCTCTCCTACCGGTTCCTCTGGGAGGCCCAGAGGCTGTGGGAGAGGAAAGGAGTCAGAAGGAGTGAGGCAGCATCATGGCTGAAGCCCCTGCTGCTTTTCTGGGCGGGGGGGGGGCTTGGCAGCTGGAGGGGCCCAACATTTGTTGGTCCGCTTTCCCTGAGGTTTCGTCTTTTGCCGAGAATGTCTGTGAAAGGGACAACGCTGAGCCTGAGTGGGCCTGTACATGGAGTCAATCAACTTAATTGCAGTACCCTTCTCCTGCAGATTGGTGATGATGTTCTTGACATTGCCACCAAACAGCACTGAACCCCCGGAAGAGCACGTCCTGGATAGCAGACTGCACCTCTGGGACCAAACCTGACACACGGAGTCAGGCATGACATCACAAACCCATGGCGAAAGCCAAGCTCCGACGAGCAGCGTCCACTGCATCGTACATGGCATGAAGTATGTGCCGACTGGCTGAACGTGCAGACCGGACTAGATCCGCCACTTCCTGCTTCATCTGAGACTCAGCAAGGGAGTCCAATTTAGCCTCCACCTCGCTAAGGATCACCTTCTGGTAATCCCCCATATGACCAACGTAATTCAGGGCCCTAATACCCAGAGAGGAAGAAGCGTAGACCTTCTTCCCATACTGGTCCAGAAGGCAGGATTCCTTGTCGGGTGGTGATGAGCTCAAGTGCTTGGGGTTAGCCCTCCGGCCGTGAGTGGCGCTAATCACGACCGAATCAGTTCAAGGGTGCGAATTTAAAGAGTCAACACCCTCTGATAAAGCCTGTCCGACTTCCTAGGAAGGGGGGCTAATGCTGATGGTTGCTTCCAAATGGTGTAAACAAGGTCGGCATGAGGCTCAATCCAGGCTGGTTACGTTGTGGAACCGGCTCCAAGGAATGCCACTGATGAACTGCCTGGATTTTGTGCAGCAACTCCATAAAGAAAGGATCCTCCGGAGGAGACTTCAGAGGAGTCCTTGGCCTGGGCTTTTCCGGAGTGTGGGGCTTGTCGTCTGGGTCGGAACAACCATCGGAGTCATCTGAGGTCTCCGAGGAGGATGAAGGGAAAGAAGATTCCTCCTCCCAGTGCGGGTGAAGAACGGATCCCCTGGGAAGCCCACGGTGGAGCATATCCTGCCCTGCCCTGGAAGCGAAGGGCTCGCCTCTGGTATCCAGAGGTGGAGAGGGGTCTCTCGTCTCCGACGTACGGGGTCCGAAACCTGGACCGGCATCGGAAGACCGCTCTCTTCCTCCCTGGTGAGCTGAGCCTTGGCCTCAGCCCACCAGGAAGCCAGAGTCTCATTCAAATCCACCGGCGGTTGAGGGGGCGGTGGAGGAGGAGGATATGGATACTGAGGGTATCCGTAAGGCGCATATCTGTACCCCGACGGCGGATAGCCCAGCGTCAGGTACTGGGGCACCATGTACTGCGGTGCCAGACACTGCAGGCCTGGGTATGACGGCAGATAGGACGGGGTCGGATACCCAGGGAGCAGAAGGCCCCAGAAGTGACCCAGAGGGCGTGCCTGGAACAGGAGGCCCAGCGGGCAGCAGGCCCGGTGTAGGGGTGGCGTCCGCAATGGGATATTGTCAGGCGTCAGATAGGCCGGCGCCGGTGTCTGAGGATCCAGCGTCAGGTTATCCAGCCCAGCAGGAGGAAGACCCGATGGTAGCATACCTACCTCCTACATGTCACCCGGGGAAGAAAGGTTACCATCCCTGGGATCCAGCAAAGGAGATGCTGGTGCCTTGGAGAGCGAGCATTGCAGCGAGCTCAGGACAATGGATAGGCCTGAAGGGTCCACGTTGGCTTTAACGCTGAGTGGACGTCGGAGGAGCCAATGTCTGTCTTATCGGCGAAATCCGGGTGGATGTCGGAGGAGCCGGCATCCGACTTATCGGACCCACCGCCTGACGAAGGCCGCAGAGGAGGAGCAGCCTTAGTGGGCGCCTTGGAGGCTGTGCGCTGCCCCGGAGGGTCGGAAATCTTAACAGCCTTACTCTGACTTATCGGGTCCACTCGAACCAGAAGGCCATACGGTGGTGACCTTACTGGGAGCAGCTGCCTCCTTAGACCTGGAGGCTCCCGAGGGGCTCGAGCGCGAGCCTGACGGGAGGGTTGACGCCACCTTGGAAGCCTCCAAGACTGCCGCCACAGAGCAGCCTCTCGGGTGAGGCATTACCTGCACCACCACGACCCCAGCCAAGGTCACGGTAACCGATGAGGAGTCCCGGTCCCAGTGCTTCTTCTTGTGGTGGCCCTCTAGAGAAGTCGAAGCCCGACGAAGTTTTTTTTTTTTAGTTCCTTTTCCATGAAGGTCAATTTTTGCTTAAGAACGTGAGCCTCCAGGGACTGCTGCCTCCACTTTCAGGTGGCCGCGTTAAACTGCTGGGAGAGCTGGCACTTCTCGATGGGATGATCAGGGCCTAGACAAAAAAGGCACTGGGAATGTCCATCCTTATGCGGGAGCTGGGCACTGCAACAGTCACACTTCTTTTTGTGCTCGGAGGGAGTCGGGGATGACATACACAGCAGCTGAAGGTAAGGTGGCTGATGATAATAGTGAAAAATAGTGAAAATAGGTGGTAAAACTACTGACGATGGACTGTGAAGCAGTGAACTTAACCACGAGGATTCTGCACGAGCTAACAGCGGGAAAGAACTGAAAGGTGGGCATGAGGGACCGCCCCTTTATACTGACATCACCTGACATCAGTCACCTGATGTGGGAGAGGTCTCCCGCCAGAAACTGCTAACTAGAAATTTTTCTGTGGGTCCTGATGCCTGCCGGCTTCAGTCCTACTTGTGATTACCTATTGCAAGAGCCCTCTCGAAGTAAGATCTACTAAACTGATGATGTGTAATTTGAATACGCAATGGTCTGCCTCATAATACACAGTACATCATCACTTGTAAGGGAGTAGGACTTTCATAACTCACTTGTGGCTCAGCCACTTGAGGGTTATGGCCCTGCCCCCCCCAACCCCGGCACCTTAAGACAAATGCATATTTTATGTCAGGCCACTGCATATCCCATACACAGCACCTCGAGCACAGAATTCTGGTCCATCTGTTTCCAATACAAATCGTGTTAATGCAAGGTAAATTTTATTTATATGGTGCTCTATCCAAAATAGGCTCAGAGCACAAAACACAGAAGGCAGAAGGGCAAAATTATTGACTAAAACAGTAAGCCTTCTTAAATAAAAAAAAATCTGCGAGAGCCCTTAAAAGCCTCCACTGTACAGGCAGAACAGGCGGCTGGGGCAGAGAGTTTCACAGGACTGGAACAGCCACACCAAATGCCCTATCCCTCGACAGTTTAAGATGGTATTGGAAGATGGCTAACAGGCCCGCATCAATGGAGCAGGCAGGTAGGGGTGTAAGGAGGCAGGAGATCTTTAAGATTATCTGGAACCAGACCATATAGGGCCTTAAATGTCGATGAGCATATCTACAAGGTGATGTACTGCCGAATAGAGATGCAGTGCAGACTGCACAGAACCATTCCCATCTCTTCCCCTGATTTCTCTCTGGTGGGTGCTGTTTTACTGTTCCTATTTAAACTGCATTAGTACAATGTAAATTTAAGTTAAGCAGGATTGCTGTAAATTATACATGCTGAAGTTGATACAATTATTTACCAAATGTAATATTTTAATACTGTTCAGGCGTTAGTAATAGTTACAATGCCAACAGACTAGTTCTCCATTTCATTCATTTCAAGAAGCTGAACTCTTTATATTTTTGTGCATTTTTTTGGCATTTGTTAGTTGAAGTCAAAGTAAGGAATCAGAAGTTAGATAAATTCAAAATGATTAATTTCAAAATTCAATACTTTTTTCTTCCTCCCACTCATCTGTGGGATAGCGCTGGTACAGAGGAGTAGGATGACAGAAAAGGAAACTAGATTTGAGAAAGGGGCCACTATTAAAGCCTTGACACTTTCAACTGTCACTAGTGGTTACTTAGATCATTTTTTTTTTGTACCGGATAATTGTTTACATTGGGATGAAATAGCAAGTCGAAATCTCCAGATGATGCCATTTAAATTAACAATAGTATTTTTTTTCAGAATTCAACTTGTATTAAAAGATTTAGTTCTAAATGAAAGATCATATAATAAAAAAACAAGAGAGAACTAGAAAAATACATTGCAGGCAGTATACTTTCCCTAGGCCAATTTTACATGAGATTGAGCAAAACTGCTGTTTCATGAAGGCGTTCTCAGAAAACAAAACAATTTATAACACCTACACAAGCCAATCTACAATTCATTTACAATATGCAATTTTTCTACGATAATACCAAAGATACTGAATAAATTTCTGTTATTTTTTATGGAACAAATAATATTTATTTATTTATTAATTAAATTTTGATAACTGGGTAAGCCTACTGGGCCCCGAAGTTCCCTTTTTCAGGGGCGACCCGAGGATTACATGGAATTTTACATGATATAGTATACAGCAAGAGTACATTACATAAGACACATCGAAACACAACACGGGGTAATACATAGTTGCATTTCAGCTGGTTACATATGCTGGGTAGGCCAGATAGGTTATTGTAGTCATTGTAGGTATTTCCCGGGGGGGGGAGGGGCGAGAGGTGAAGACCCTTGTGCATATTGTGCTGTGATGAATTAGGCTTACACTTAAGAGCCCCTTTCCTTTAGCAATTGCACTTGGAGGTGGCCATCATATGAGCCTTCAGCCTTGTGCGGAAGGTGTTGGTAGAGGTAGCTTCCTGGACACCTGGGGGTAGGGAGTTCCATAGTATGGGGGCGGTGAGGGCGAGTGACTTGCCACCCGCCTTGGTTCTAACCCTGGGCACTGCGAGGAGAGTACGGTCCAACGTGCGGAGGAGCCTAGGGTAACTCTTTTGGGCAATGAGCCCAGTGAGGCTGGGAGGAGGGGACAGGCTGAGTAATTTATAGGTATGGCAGAGTAGGGGGTACTGGAGCCAGGCATCCCAGGAGGGCCAGCTTAGTTGGGACAATGTGTCACAGTGGTGGGTCCTGGGGCTGGATAGTGTGGCGAAGCGAGCCACCTTATGATAGAGAACTTGTAGTCTGTTCATCTCTTGTCTGGCTGCTATCTGAACCACCGGGGCTGCATAGGTAATGGTCGGGAGTAGGACGCTAGTGGCGATGGAGGCCCTGGCCGATGGTATCAGCTGGTCTTTCAACCTGTACAGGGTCCCAAGTTTGGCGTGAATATTTTTGGTTACCTGGTCTACGTGTTCCTTGAGGGTGAAACCCTGATCCAGGGTAAGGCCAAGGTATTTTATAGATCTGACCACCTCTAGCCCTTTGCCTGACGTGGTCGTCAGTCAGAGGTGTTGGCTTCTGTCACGACCGAGGATTCTTGAGCCAAACAGCATGACCTTGGTCTTGTTAGAATCTATGATCATTCTATTGGTGACAAGCCATTGCTCTAGGGATCTCAGGTCATCCTGAAGCCAGGAACTGAGATCTCCCAGATTACAGGAGGGGCGGAAGATAAATGCATCATCCGCATACTGTACCACTGAGATCCCCCCCCCCCACAGTGTTTACTGAGATCATTGGTGAAGAGAGAGGAGAGAAGAGAAGGGGGCCAAGGATAGACCCTTGGGGCACCCCCTCTGTTAATGGGAGAGGCTCTGACAAGGAGTCTTTCCATTTTACCCTCTGTGACCTCCTGGTGAGGTAGCTGTTGAACCACGACAGGGAGTGGTTATCTAGCCCAACATGGCTCAGTTTGGAAAGCAGCAGGTTAATGGGTCTGTATCCAACCTACACAGGGTCCATTTTCACCATATTTCTTTAAAAACAGGCAAATGATTGAGATTAATAATAGCACTTAACAAAAAAAAGTTAAAGTTTTCAGTTTTGGAAGAGAACATTAGCAAATCAGTATAGACAACTAGTGCTTTTGTTCAGAATTTTGTTTTCATTAGTATTTGATTTGTGGTGACATTAACCCAAATCCAGGCCCTGCCTCTTCAGAACACAAAGACGGTGATGCTTTTGATCATGGCATTTCATTTTTAGATACAAGTGTTCGCTGTATTCTAGGGCAGATGGACAAAATTAGAGACATTTTGAGACCCTTCAAGGGATAACCTGTACAAAGGAAGAAGAGAAGGATGGAAGGACAGAGTGGATACAGGTACAATCAGCGAAAGGTCAAAAGCTTAAGACAGGAGTGGTATACAGGCCACCAAACCCAAACTAGGATGTAGAAGTAGACAGGGAACTGAGATCCAAAACTGTGCAGATAGCCAGCAAGGGGAAGTAGTGATTATGAGGGACTTCAACCTACATGGAGTAGACTGGAAGGTCCCTGCTACCACATGTACCAGGACTGAGGTGCTTCTGGATGCATTCCAGCGTGGGTTCCCAACACAATGTGTCCTGGAGCCCACCAGGGAGAGGGCCATACTGGACCTGGTTCTGCCTAATAGGATGCATATCCAGGAGGTAAAGGTGGAAGCTCCACTTACAGGAAGTGATCATCACATTGTATGGTTTCTCCTGGATATGGGCAGGGAGAAGACAGTGACAACAACATGGGAGCTAGACTTTGTAAGGACAGACTATGGTAGAATGGAGGAGATACCGGGAGAACAACTTTTTGGGATAAGGATGGAAAAGGTGGTAGACCAGAAATGGACAGTTATCAAGAAGGGGCTGTGTGCAGCCACTAACAAGTGTACCAAAATAAAGAGCAAAACATCTAGCGACAAGAAGCCCAGCTGGTTTCATAGGGAGACAGACCAGGCAGTAAAGAGTAACAAGACAGTCTTCAGGAAATACAAGCATATCCAGAGAGATGAAGTCAGGGAGCAGTACTGTACTAAGGCATGGGAGGTGGCTGAGCAGTACGACTGACCAAGGCCAAGAGACAACTGCAGCTGGCAGAGGGAATGAAAATGGGGTAGAAGGCCTTTGTCCAGTACATCAGGGAGAAGTGAGATATCAAGGGTGAGATAGTAAGTATGAAGGGGGGGGGGGCACAGTGTAGTGAGGAGAAACCAAAAATACTTAAATACTTCTGTTCTGTCTTCAATAAGAAAAAGGATGGCCCAGGTCCTCAAGGTAAGAAGGGAGGAGGGAATGGGGTAAGAGGGGTCACAGATGGGGAGATTGAAATTGATAAGGTAATGAAGAGCTTAAAGGCCCTGAAGATGGACAAGACTCTGGGACCAGAAGGCATACATCCAAAGGTTCTGAGGGAGTTGGCGGTTGTGCTGACAGGGCCTCTCTGGAGACACGGGAAGTGCCCCTGGTCTGGAAGACAGCGCAGGTAGTGTTGTTACACAAGAGTGGGCTGAGCTGAGGGATGACCCTGATAACTATTGGCCAGTCAGTAAACCTCAATAGTAGGGAAGCTCATGGAGACCATACTGAAAGAAAGACTGGTAAGCTTTCTGGAAGAAAATGGGCTCCAATATAAGAGGCACAATGGGTTCATTTCAGGGCAGTCCTGCCAGACCAACCTGAATGATTTCTTTGACTGGGTGACAAGGACAGTGGACATCCTGTATCTGGATTTTAGTAAGGCCTTTGATTTCTCAAAGGAGATTAATTAGGAAGCTGAAAGACTTGGGGGTAGGGGCAAAACTGGCTACAAGGGTTAGAAACTGGCTACAAGATGTAGAAAAATAGGGGTAGGGGGCCCATTTAAACTTTTGAAAAAATATATGAGACTTCCAGTTACTTGAATCTTGTTTTATTTCATCCCCTACGTTTCACCCACATCTTGGGCTTGTTCACAGGGTACAATTTTCAATATTTCATAATTTCTTTGCTAATGACAATCTAAAAAATTAAATATATCAATATTTAGTGCTGATACAAATGAGCTAATGTTGGTATTTCCATTAAAAGAATACTATTCCCCATACCCGTGTAGCAATGTTGGCTGTTTCAAATAGCTTACTTTTCCAAACTATCATCTGGTTATAAACTCCTTATAAAGTCTGTTAAACATAAAATCTGCAAACAAAACAAATGAGGCATTTTTAGAGAAGAACAATGTGGCAATGGTAAATTTAACACAGTAAAGTACTTGTGCTCCTTTCTCACTAGAGCACTCTCATACCCTGTCCCCCAATGGCTGTATCTCTTGCAGATAAATTTTATCTGTAAAATACATAAAAAGTAGGTTGTTTTAGTCAATACTACCAGAGTCTGTTCTAAAATATAATCATATTAAGAAATTCTGCAGTTGTTAACCAAAAAGGTACTTACATTAGTTAAATATACCAGCCAGATTCTCAGGGAAACTACACTGCGCCATACAAAATGGCTTCTACAACATCGTTGCTACTAAGAGAGTGCTCCTAGATCCTCTTGTGCCTGTTTTGCTGTAAAATCGTGAGAAGACGTCATAATGCGATGTCGTCACACTCCCGCAATCGCGCATGCGTGAACTGACTGATTCTACAGTCAGATGCTGTCTCCAAATCAAGACAGACAATATACAGCAAAATGGGCACTATAGCAATGCCACAAAATTCTTGGATATACAAGGAAGGTTAAGGCAACATTTAACTGTTATAGATTTAGCAGTTATACATGTCTTGTTCAGTACAAATTTCATACAAAAAGTTCTCAATGAAAAAAGCTATTTTTCATAAATACAGATACATTTCCTCTATATTTTCTTAACATACATAATAATAATGAACATCAATGGGGGTATAAACTTAAGTGGAAAGTAATCATGCACTGTACAACATCTGATGAACCTACAAAATTCCAGAATGTTACATTATTAATGTACATTACCATTACAGTATAACAAAGATGGCTATGTTACTGTTTTCCTGCCAAGAATGTAGTAGGGCCAATTCCAGTGGGCTATATAAACTATTTTCAAAATATGCTTTTAATAGCTAACATCAATTGCCTGGATAGTGAAAAATAATTAGAAACAATTTTGAGTACTGAACCTTAATTTTCAAAATATATTTACCGGAGATCAAAGGTCATGTTGACTAAAAACACTTTTTTTATTGTTTAAAATAAAGGTGCACAAAAATATAGGGACATATACATGTCTTTCACTGATTGTATAGAAATGTCAGATTATGTTAATAGATCAAATTAAAATGGAAATCCATGTCATGATACAGGGAGGTCAAAAAAGGTTAAATTTGAAAAAAGGAAAACGTTTTTTATTCCATTATAAAGAATTTTTAAATCATTATAGAAACATGTATGAATTTATTAATAGTTTATATAAGTAACCAATTAGTGTTAATAAGTTAAATCAAAAAATGAAAACCAATATCGCAATATAGGAAGGTCAAAAGGTCAAATGAAAAATTATCCCATTGTAGTAATTTAAATCACTAATTATTATGATATTTTGCTGTGTATGATATAATGTTAAAATGGTCTTCCATGCCCAGTGGTAAGGTCCTACTGGCAGAAATTAACACATAACTATGACAGTTATTTAAAGGTTTATATTACAGACTGAAATAATCTTAAGTACAGATCTGCCAATTGGCTTCTATATTCATACCAATATGATGGTCCAAAGAATGCATATAGAAAATCCATCTCATTTCTGCAATCAATAAAGCATCTCTCAAGTTTCCTCCTCTCGAGGGGGACAGAAACCTGTTCTAAACCCCGAAATCTCAGTGAAGCCCCTGAATGTGCTGCTTCATTAAAATATCTAGCAACTGGTAAGCCGGCCCGGTGGCGCAGAGGGCTGAGGCGTTGAACGCCACACCTCGCTCACGCCCGGCAACCCGGATTCGAGGCCGGACTCGGGTGATGGCAGTGGGTGCGCAGAGGTCAGGCTTGGCGTCCGGCGACAGCTCGCCCTACTCAGGAGGATCGGCCACATTCCGGCCCTTGTCGACCCGGAGAACTCGAGGCACATGCCCTTTCAGGGGATTGGTCGGACGGCCCACCAATAGAACGAGCGTCGGCGAATACCCGTCATGACGTCAGGGATTGCATCTGCAAAGGGAGGGAGGAAACAGGAAAAATGGAGCCTGCCTTGTCCGGGAGGAAGCGGGGTCCTGGGGCGTGCCGCGATTTGCCGCCCACTCAGCAAGTCCACGGGGCCGGCAGAGCTGTAAGTTATGGGATGGCCCCTACCTCCGCCCAGGGGTAAACCGTGGCTCCATGGGGGCCCGTGGATTGTGTGAGCTGGGTCGCGGGTAGTGGGATGTCTGCGGGACAACACTGAAGGGTCGGAGGAGGCAGAGGAGGAGGATAAAATACAATTTCAAAAAAAAAAATATCTAGCAACTGGTGAGTGTTCAATATGGTTCCTAATGTCTCCTTTATGTTCCTGAATTCCACGTTTTAGTTCACGACTCGTTTGTCCAATATAGATTTTATCACAGGGGCACTGTATCAGGTATATTACAGCTTCAGCAGTGCAGGAGATATGCTGTTTAATGTAAAATATCTCCTGTGTATGAGGATGTGTATATATCTGTTTTTTTAGATGTGTGATTACAGACACTACATCTACCACAGGGGACCATGCCAGGCATTAAAGGTCCCAATATCATCTGTGACCCAGGTTTCTCACTTATTTTAAACTGTGAATGCACTAAAGTGTCTTGTAAGTTTTTAACTTTTTTAGTAACTATGATTGGTCTGTTCTGTAAAGATGGTATAGATTCATTATCAGTCTGTACAAGATACCAATGTTTAATCACTATTCTTCTAATGTCAGTCATCTTATGGTTAAATTTGGTGGAAAATACCACTCTAGGGTTGTCCACCGATTCAGTCTTAGGCTGTAGGAGTTCCTCTCTGTTCTTGTTTTGTATTCTATGTTCAGCTTGCCATAGTATGTTGTTTGTAACCGTTTACTTCAAACTTATGTATCATCTGTTGTGTTTCTTGTTGTGTGTTAACATTCCTACTACAGTTATGTTTCACCCTGGTGAGTTGTGCATTTGGGATACTATTTTTTAATTTAGGTTCATGAAAACTTTTCTGGTGTAATAAGAAAACCTACTAACAGGAATACATTATTACACCAGAAAAGTTTTCATGAACCTAAATTAAAAAACAGTATCCCATATGCACAACTCACAAGGGTTAAACGTTAACATTCCTACTACAGTTAACACACAACAAGAAACACAGCAGATGATAACATAAGTTTGAAGTAAGGGGTTACAAACAACATACAATGGCAAGCTGAACATAGAATACAAAACAAGAACAGAGAGGAACTCCTACAGCCTAAGACTAAATCGGTGGACAACCCTACAGTGGTATTTTCCACCAAATTTAACCATAAGATGACTGACATTAGAAGAATAGTGAATAAACTTTGGTATCTTGCACAGACTGATAATGAATCTATACCATCTTTACAGAACAGACCAATCACAGTTGCTAAAAAAGTTAAAAACTTACAAGACACTTTAGTGCATTCACAGTTTAAAATGGGGGGAGTTCTCAGAGGCTAGACCAGTCACTAATGGGGTCCTGCAAGGCTTGGTGCTCAGTCTGGTGTTATTTAACATCTTCATCAGCAACACTGCAGATGGCATAAAAGGTAAAGATATGCTTGTCTATTGATGACATAACGCTCTGTGGGAGAGTGTACAAGGAAGAAGGGAGACAAGACATTAAAGAGGACCTCGCTGAACTGAAGAGGTGGCCAAGTATTTGACAACTAGGATTCTACAACAAAACGTGTAAGGCAATGCACTTGGGAGCAAAGAATCCAAAGGCCCAGTACTGGCTGGGAGGTGTGCAAGTTGCAAAGTCAGAAGAAAAAGACTCTGGTGTTATCATTACGGGTGAACTAAAGCACTTAGCACACTGCAGGAGAGTGGTAGCCAAAGCAAATCAGATGCTGGGCTGAATAACCACGGGTATAACCAGCAGGAAAAGTGGAGGTCATTCTGCCACTGTACAGATCACTGGTTCAGCCACATCTTGAGTACAGTGTGCAGCACTGGTGCCCTTGTCCAAAGAGAGAGAAAAATCTGCTGGAAACAGTTCAGAGAAGGGCAACCAAGATGATCATGGGACAGCAAGGTAGACCATATGAAGAGTCCCACATTTCAACATGTACTCTCTGTAAGATCGAAGAGAAGGGGTGACAAGATCGAAAACTTTAAATACATTAAAAGTTTCATCAAAGTGAGCTCTGAGAATCTCTTCAATCTTAGTGGGATAATGAGCACTAGGGGGCACTACCTCAAGCTGGTGGGGAGAAGATTCAAGAAGTAAATGAGGAGACACTATATCACTAAGTGGGTGGTGGTGAAATATAATCAGTTGCCAAAGGAAGCTGTCTCCCTGAGAACTGTGGACAGCTTCAAGAGAAGTTGAGACACAGTAAAAGGGAAGGTTGCATAGAGGGTGCAAGGGGAGGGCAGGGCATCGATGGAGAGGAAGGAATGGACAGCAGGGGGCAGATCCCTCAGGAGATACTGAGGGGTCTAGAAATTTAAGCAGACATGATAGACCCCAAGGCCTGTTTCTACTGGCTCAATCATATGTTTGTATGTATGTACTCTGCAGTTAGTAAAAATCGTGATATAATGACCTTTCCAGAGTATTGGCTAAATGCAAGCACAGGAGATTCAAATTTGGGAATACGTGGATAATTTCCTTAAAGCCGATAGGATTAAAAAGGGAGGAGGGATAATAATTTATTATAGGGACATGATGACTCTAAAGAGATTAAATCTGAGGATCCAGCTACATTGCTGTGAAAATGCAGCATCAGAATGATGTTATGTTTGGAAAACCAGTGCTATTATTGAGGTGTCATAGACTCCCTTAAGCAGCCTCACCCAAGATAACCCAATTGACAAAAGTTCAAATACCATATACAGACTCCCATGAGTTTTTGTACATTGGATACTTCAATATGGATTGGCAACTCCCTGAAAAATCAAAGTTTTTATAAAATGTTGCATCAGAATTATGATTAACTCGATTAATTGTAGAATTAACAAAAATTAACCTTAAGAAAGCAAAAGAATCACCAGTTTTAGACTTAATTGTCACAAATCAGCCAGATAATTATCGAGAAGTAGGGGTGCTGACAAATTTACTAAGGGACCATAATATAATTTTTTGAATTATAAGTAGAGGGAACTCAAAATGCTCACCAAAATTCATCCATTACAGATCCTTTAAGACATCTGATTTCTTTTTATTTTATAGACAATTTCTCTTGTTCCTGACCTCACCTAATCCTCTTTACCTAGTCCCGTCTCCTCCTATTGTTGCACTCTGCTTCCTCCCTATTCCCAAATTACCCACTCTATTGCAAAGTTGGAACATGAAACACTTGCTGTTTACCTTCCCCATTCATTATGTCTTAATTATTTTTGTCTTTACCTGTTGTGAAATAGCTTTTTCCTTCACAATTTCTTTCTGTTTTTCCTGCTTACTCTTCAATTAGTCCTGAAGCATTCATATACTAAATTTTTGAACTTTATACACCATTGTCCTAGTTTTTGTTATCACTGATCTTGCAAAACTTATTGCCTGAAACGTACCAAAGCCACAAGCTTTATAAAATGGTTATTCTAATATTGATGTTGCATGTATTGTACTCTCCTGGGTCATGCCTACAAACAGGCAGGTCTTTGTCTAGTGCACTTACCCAGTTATCAAAAGCAAATAAATAAATAAACGATTTGGGAAGTGTTCAATTATACAGATTAAAATGAATACCTTACCTGGATTTGGCTTGGGATTTCTTTTTTGGCAAGTTAGAAGTGTTAAGAATAATAAGGCGGTTTAGGTACTATACACCCCTTTTTTTGGGGGCGAATTATGAAAAAATGGAAAATGGCTCAAACCTGCAAAACGACAAGGGAGGAACTGGATAAGCTATAGAGAAGTCTGAAATAAGTACGTATACGAAGTAACAGCTGCAAAAGAAAAGGAGGATGATGCATCGAATCCCCAAAAATTTGGGGACACGATTAAAAATCTAACTGGAAGACACACTACTCTGACTATTATTAGCTTAAAGAGCATCCTGCTTGAGATTTCTTGCTGCTTATAATAATAAATAACTGGGATCTCCCATACCTGAATAAGAGTTCATTTGTGGTGTGAAACAACTTTTTTTCTGCAACCCCCCCAAAGGAAGGGATCATAATTTGCCCCCAAGGGGCTGGCAGCACAATCCCTATCCAGCTCCTATTAGTCTGTTCTGCCCCAACTCTCCAGCGTTTTATCATATCTGCATAGGGAGAGCACCGGGGTGTACTCCATTCATTTCTATGGAGCATCATTTCTAAAGCAGATTTTACAGATTTTAAATTGGGTTCTGGGCAGGATCAGTGCCAAGGTTCACTCAATAAAGCACTTGATTGTTGAACCCTGGCATCAGTCTTTACCAAAACAGATGTAAAAATTGGCAAATCTGCTTTAGAAATGATGCTCCATAGAAGTAAATGGAGGATGCCCCCTTATTCTCCCTATACAGATGTCACAAAACGTCGCAGCACGGGGGTGGAGCAGGATAACAGGAAATAGTATGGGATCATGCTGCCAGCCAGTCAGAGGCAAATTACAATCCCTTCCCTTCCATTGAGGGCTGCATAAAAAATTATTTTTCACCACAGAAGAGCACCTATCCAGGTAAGGGAGCTTTTCTTTGTTAAAAGCAGCAAGATGCTCTTTAAAGGGGAAGGATGGCCAGCCCATTAATGCAGGGGTAGGACATCTGCCAGTGATGTCGCTGACCTGGGTTCGAATCCGGACTCGGGCCAGCCGGGGGGGGGGGGCTGAGCATCCCATGGACTGCTCTCCTCCTCCGGGGGGGGGAGGTGTGAGTGAGTGTCTGGTGCAGAATTGCTGACCCCTGGCAGAGGCTGGGGGATCTGATGCAACCTGTGCCTGATACATGAGGAGGCGAGATGGACGTCGGGTTCGTCCCACTGACATCACTGCATGTCCTGCCTCCTAAAGGGATTAAAATCCACAAAAAATGCTGTCTGCCTCAAGGATGACGCTGCCTCCTAGTACCACAGTCCCCCCTTCCTCCAAGTATCTGACCCTAACTACGACTGTGTTCCACTGGATGGCCCACTCCCACAGCCCCACCCAGAGGGGTAAGCCTAGGGAGCCCTGCCAGTCGCGGTGATATGGCTGGTAACCTGGACCTGTCTCCATGGGGCAGGGTCGTCTCAGCAGCACCGCCTTAAGGGGTAAGCTAGAGCAAATTGGGAATGGGTTACAGGAGGGGCGGTGGGTCCAGGAGGTATGGCTGATAATAAGCGACAGGTGGTGCCAAAACAAAATAAATAAAGGGGAAGGATGATAGGCACCTAGTGAGGGAAGAAATGGCAAATGAACTAAAGTAGTTTTTCATCAAATCCAGAAACTTTCTTCTCTACAAGAATACAGATGACAAGGTATGTAAGGATACTGTGAAGGGAGATCAAGGAAAACTTAAAGTTAGTTTTTCCAAAATGTTAGCATTTGAAGTGCAGGATTCATTGTTAAAATTAAAATGGAATAAAAGTGTTGGCCCAGATGACCTCTCTCCAAAGTTAATGAAAACATCAGCTTGTCTTATAGCCAGGGATCCAGATAAGATTTTTTGGGATGAGTACCTGTACTCCTCATTTTGAAAGTGAGGTGAGTAAAACGAAATTCAGATGTGTACAAATGTCTTGCTAGAGTGGACTGAGGAATATATTTATTAAAAAAAATGTAGTTTTTTTTTTTTCTAGACAAGAATTTCAGGTGCCAACAATACTCAAAATAATGTTGGCAGGTAGGAATTTACTCACCAGTTTTAAAACATAGGGAGTAAAACAAAAGTGGGATGCATACAAGTGCTGTAAATCTGGCAAAAAACTGTTCCTTTTGAATCACCAGTTATTTTATGAAGCACCATTATTTGGCGTGTGGAGTATTTACAAATGTTGGGGGAATACTGGTACTCATTAAAAAGATTTCTGAAGATTATTTCCTAAAATGAGGTGAGTAAAATAGTCCGGTACACACCTTATCTGGAGCCCTACATATAGCTGAACCACTCACCTATTTGTTCAGCTGGTAACTGAAGTTTAGTTTTGTACCAGAAAGATAGAAACAGGCAAAGATGGTCCCCATTTTTAAGGGTGGATCACCCGAACTAATGAAAAATTATAGACCTATCTCACTTTATCAGTTAGATCAAAGCTTCTCTGGACCCAGACTCTCTTGAAACTACAGGACTATCTCAAATCTCCCCTTTGTGGGGAAGTTGATCAAGAAAGTAGTGACAGCCCAACTGGAGAATCATTTGACCATCCATAACATCTACGAACCTCTCCAATCAGGTTTTCAAAAGAGGCATAGTACCGAAACTTCGCTGGTTCGGGTGCTCAATGATCTCCTGATGGCAAGAGACCAGAGAAAACGGTCCATTTTGGTACTTTTAGATCTGTCATCAGCATTTGACACCGTTGACCATGGGGTGCTGCTTGAGTGCCTGAGATGTATCTGTGGTCTTTCTGGTTTGGTCCACAGATGGTTTACTTCTTACCGCACCGGAAGATCTCAGAGGGTAGTTTCAGGGTTTTTTTTCCTCAGATCCTATCTCTCTGTCTTGTGGGGTTCCTCAGGACGCAGTACTGTCCCCCATGCTGTTTGCGGTGTACATGCTTCCCCTCGGAGACATTGTGAGACAGTATGGGCTGAGGTTTCGTTGCTATGCTGATGATACCCAGCTATACCTGTCTTTTGTCCCCGCCTAGGAAGAAGCAATCTTGGTATTTAATAATTGCCTCACGGAAATCCAGGACTGGATGAGGTCCAGTTGGTTGAAGTTGAATTCTGGGAAGAAGGAGGTGTTGGTTTTGGACCCTGATCGTCGGATAGGGGGACTTGAGGCAGGCTCCCCTTTAGGATCGTTTCTTGGGGGCGCAGAGCTTCAGGTCTCTGAACAAGTGCGAGACCTAGGGGTGATGTTGGATGCGGGGCTGACACTTCGGATTCAGGTGTCAGCTGTGGTCAAGTCATCTTTCTACCACCTGAGAAACATTGCTAGGATCAGGCACTTTGTTCTGTCCAGTGATCTGCCTACACTAATCCATGCCTTTGTGACCTCGTGTTTAGATTACTGCAACTCACTGTACTTTGGGCTTCCGGCGGTTGACATCCGCCACTTGCAGCTGGTGCAGAATTCTGCAGCCCGGTTGTTGATGTGGACCCCTAGTTTTTCCCATATCATACCGGTGCTGCAGGAACTGCACTGGCTGCCAGCTCAGTGGCGGATCACCTTCAAAGTCAGATTACTGACTTATAAAGCCCTACATGAACTGGGTCCTGACTACCTGAAAGAGCTCCTGATTCATTACCACCATGTGAGACCGCTCCACTCAGCTGACAAGGGGTTGCTAGAGATTCCGAGTGTAACCTTAAAATCTGCTGGTGCCCGTGCCTTTATGTTCGCTGCCCCGTCCCTCTGGAATTCTCTACCCCATCGGATTAGGGAGTGCATGGCCGTGGGGAGCTTTAAACAGGCCCTAAAATCTTTTGTCTGGGTCAAAGCATATGGTAGTGACAACTGTTAATCTGTATTGGACATTTTATGATGATGAGTCTGTTTTTACTGTGTTTTATTGTACTGTGCCTTGATACTTGAAAGGTGCATAACAAATAAAGTATTATTATTACTAGAAAGGTTAATATATAATTCAACTTCAAACATAGATAGATAAAAACCATCTTCAGGATCCATATCAGTCAGGTTTCAGTTAAAAAAAAGCATTGCACTGTCTCCATGTTGAGTACCCTGGAAAATGTCAGCAGAGCTATGGACTCCAGACAGTATACCGGGGAAATCTTTGTCAACCTCTCCAAGGCTTTCGACATGGTAGATCACTGTGTACTTCTAGAGCGGTCTGCTAGAACAGGACTTGATACCAGAGCCCTTGGCTGGTTTAACTCATACTTTACAAATAGGAAACAATATACTACAGTAAATTGTCCTTTTTCTAGCAGCATGGACATATTGTGATGTGTTCCGCAGCGGTCGGTATTAGGTCTCTTTTTGTTCACCCTGTAAATGAGAGGTTTGGGTGACAACAATTTTTAATTATCTCTGTGCAGATATTGCTCTATGTAGCTGGGAACTCTCTCATCTGTCCAGTCTGAATTACAGAAGGGCTTCAGTGCTTTAAAGTTGTTTTTCACTAATGTGAAACTAAAACTAGATGCAGAGAAAATAAAGCTAATGGCTTTTGTGTCACTCACTAAACTAAGAAGGAGTGAATCTTCTACTTTTAATATTTCAACCTTTAATGGATGATCAGTGGATTTGTGACAGCTATAAATAGTTTGGGTACTGGGCAGAATCCAGTGGTATGGGCAATCCACATATCAATATCTTTGCAAAAATGACTGTTATGAGCATAGGCAGAGTTCATTTTGTAGCATGGGATTGCAGCAATGGCGTGTTGTTAAAAAATGTGTCTCTCTTTAATGGGACACTTGACAAGCTGTCTGACACGCAGTAATGCCATATCTCCAATCCTGCCCCGGCCTGTTGCTACATTCATACGGTTCTCACAATACTCGACCGAGACAGCCCTAAGTTAAACTTGTCTGTCTTGGCCGAGTTTAGCAAGAATCGTGAGCGTGTGGCAAAAGACTGGGTCATGATTGGAAAGATGCCATTATGCCGATTATCCCGCCCCAAGCCTAAAGAGTGTCGGTGAAGCAACTGTCACTGGAGGAGACATGTCAAAACAGGAACAAGAGGGGGGTCCTACTCCTCCGATGGTAACACCTTTCTAGTTCTGTGGTAACAGCCAGCCTGCCTGACCAAAGTGCCCATCCCCAGCCAGGACAGCAGACTGACAGCAAAAACAGAGCACAAACGAGGTGGCACAGTGCTAGGGCAGGAGAGATGGGGCAGTTGAGAAGGGTCAGCCAGCGAGAATGAAGCACAGAGGAGGAGGTACGGAGCTAGGGCAGGGGGGGTCCATCAGTGACAGAGAACATAGCCAGTCAAGACAGCCTGCTTACTTGCATAATGTAGGCCAACAGTGAACCATGTGTGTTTTTCTGTAACACGTTGTACACTGATCTTGCCAAAACGCACGTGCAAGTAGGAGGATCTGTTCAGTTGGTAGTCAAGGTTTATTAAACGGAGGCAGACGCCATCAGACAACTTCTTTTCTGACAAAAACAGTGTTTGTCCCCAACATTTTGAGTCTGTCCCGTTTTTCATAATTTGCCCACTAATTGTTTGTACCAGTGGGATGTCGTCCCACTTCAAAAATTTTCTAGAATGAACCTGACATAGGCATACTGTCCTGACACAAAACTGCCTATCTTTAGATCTGAATAAAAAAAAAAAATCCTCCCCCAATTCGATTATGCAGTTATAACCTATGACTATTCTGTAGAAGACAAGCTACACAAGCTTGATGTCTTATACGACACATACGCAAGAATGATATTAGATTGTTCAAAATACATTCATCATTGTGATCTGTATAAGACAGTAGGGTGGTTATCATTAAAGAACTGTAGAAAACTGCATAGGACAATATTTGTAGTCAAACATGTATACGCACTAACATCCCAATATTTAACTGAATGTTTGACCACTAGGAGGAAAACTGCTTCCCTGAGAAAAGCAGGTTAAACTGAACTAGTTGGCCCCAGAATTAAAACCCAAAGAGCCACTTTCTTCTTTTCCCATTTTGCTTCTTACATGTGGAATACCCTTCCACAGAATTTAAAATTATTAAAGAGAAGAAACCACCAATGGCTTCTATCACAAAATGGTTTAAGGGCACATTACCCTTGTATGACATTTCTTGTCCAGAAGCAAAGCCGTAAACAATATATAGGTGTTATTAATTACTGAGTTACAAAAGTTATGTACTTTTTTTCTTTTTTGTACCTCTGTGAAGTTTTAGAATATTTTGTAAAATGACATTTATTTATAACATATGTTAAAATTGCATTGATTGAATTTTATTTCTTATTTTATAGAACACTGTACTCATTTGGAGACTAAGCTGCTAATGGACACCACTGTAAATTAGACTTGTCTCAATGGTTATTCTTAATAAACTGAACTGAACTTAATTTGACAGTAGAGATCCAAGGGTAGAGCAGGCAATGAGCAAAACAATGGGAAGGACCACGGTTCCATTGTGCTTGCATACCTCCACATGCATTCACTTATGGGCCACCACAGCCAAGGAGATGGGGCAGAAAATGGAAAAAGGAGCCAGGAGGGACTTCATGAAGCCATGACCGCTCTCCTCTGGCTTGCAATACCACCAGCATCTGGATATGCTACACGGGGGGGGGGTTCCCTCTAGGCCCTCTGTGTGGGACAATCCACCGGGGACTCTAACGTGGCCAGGGGAGGTGAAAAGACAGTTGAAGGTAATGGGATGTGGCTGATAGCCACCTGACTGCAACCCAATGAGAAAAACCTTTATGGAAAAAAAAAATTACTTATACACCCCGGCATCCAGTTTGCTTTACCATAGGCCTTGTTACATTGGCTAGATTGTTTAAGGGAGTCACTTAAGATGACTCCTAGGTCCCTTTCCTCAGACGTAATGCCCAACTTAACACCTGCCATTCCAATACTCCACTCTGGGGTTTTAGTTCTCTATGTGCACCATACAGTCTAACCTACCACAGAGCTTAATGCGTTTGTGAAGAGACACATCTTGCCCTGAATTCCTTCTCTTATGTCACTGAACACATTGAAAAGAACTGGACCCTAGACTGATCCCTGTGGCATTCCACTGATGACACCCCTCTTCTCAGATCAGACTCCATTTACCACTATCCTCTGCTGCCTGTCTCAACTAGAGAGGCTCATAGATTCCATGACATTCCAGCTGAATCACAAACTGAGTTGTCACCACCTTCTTGGTAACCTTTCACTCAAGGCAGGTCAGTAATTCATGGGGGCCTCACCACAGCCATTTTCAGAGCTGCAAGAGAGATCCCCTGTTGCAGAGAATACCTGATGATCTCAGTGCAGACTGGCCTGAGGGATTCCAGGCAACCAAGCAGCAGCCAGGTAGGCATGGGTTTCAATAAACAGCAGGTAGGGTGCAACCCAGAGATCACCTGCAGCACCTCCTCTTCAATAAATGGGTGGAACTCAGCCAAGGATGGCAGACTGTCACTGCCCTCATAGACTGGGTATTGCTGACCCATGATACGCAACTTGAGGATATCCCCGTTGGAATGGAGGACACCTTGTCAAGGAAGAACTGGTTAAACTCTTCATACTGCTCTATAGTAAAAGCTCAATTGGATCATAGTCAGTGGAGATTAAGTAACCTGTCCAAGGTGTGAAAGAGCTGATCTGGCTGCATTTCTTCACTCTATATTCCCTAAATACACTAAAAACAAATGTTAAATTAGCTTAAACAAAATGTGAATCTGTGGCACTTTTTAGTACTCTTGTTGCAGGCAATGTAAATAAAATGCTCCAGCAATCAAGAGCAGTCTGATGATTTGCCTAGCACAGCCACCATCATCGTTAATCAACTTTCATAAAGCTCAGAGAGTCAATTTGTCTCATCCTTATGGATCACAATATCCAAAAAAAAGTCAACAGAACGTAAATCAAACAATACTGTAAATTTCAAATTGCTGTTAGTCTGCTCAAGGTAAGTCACCACCGCCAGACCACTGCTCATATTCCAGGTAGTCAGTTTATACAGGTTAAGAGTAATTCTGGGCCCAGTTACTGCCCTCCTACCTAGCCTCTACCCTAATAGCTCAAACACCATCAACATACTGACTCAGAAATTTCGACTCCCGTCTACTACAAATCCCACACATGGCTACCTCTGCTGGACAGTAGGCTTTTAGAGTCCATCTACCAAAACTATGGAACTCTCTGCCGGCTGTAAAAGCCGTCTACCAAAACTATGGAACTCTCTGCCGGCTGACATCCAGCTCTCCCCCTTCCCTCAGCAACAAATCTCCCTTCTAAAAGGGCAAGTCCCCACAAGCTGCTCATGTCAACTTGATGTGCACTAAGTATGGGCCATGTCAAATTGATGTGCACTAAGTATGGGCCAACCCTCAATGCAAAACTATGTTGTCCACTCAAATGCTTAACTGTCAAATTTAGTTTGCCATTACCTTTTCTACATATTCTGCCTACTATTTTGATATGCACTCTGTTTCTAGCTTCCTGTACATACTACTTCTAGATTATTTATCATTGTAGTTGTAGAACTTTGTACCTATTGTATGAAACCTATGTAAATGTTGGTGTTCTGTAATTCTGTATGTTTACTTGTATGTACTTATCCCGTTCCCTCTACCCCCAGGACGCATCAGGAATCGCGCGGTAGTCTGCTCAGTATACCTTTCCTGGTAAAACTTTTAAATAAATAAATAAAAATTGTGGCCAGGAGGAAGGTTTTGCTGCAAGAGCTGCAGAACCATGTGGCAGATTTACAGCAATGGGGCACTCAAGAGCTGTAATAGAAAATGGCAAATACATATAATCTATTAGACTGAGATCAGCTTTAATAGACAGTGAAGAAAGTTATGTTGTGGGGGGATGCTCAGCCCTTGTAGAATTGATTTCTGCCACTACCAAAGGGGAATCATAGATGTGGACTTTGCAAGTTCTGCACTGTAATGATGGAAAATTACATTTTTGAAAATCTGGCAACTGGGGAAACATTTCCGTTCAGGGAATTCATTAACTGCAATTCGGATCATGCTGTATCTTTAACTCAATATATATGTACAGCTCTGTTTAGGAAAGACATCAAGAAAGTTCCAAGTGAGAGCAGGGGAGCTTGTATGTGTTACTGAGAAGGGGGACAGTAATAATGCTCTGCTGAGCATACTGCAGAACTCCTTAAATTCGTGTGCATTGTATCTCGTGCTTTGAAACTCTCTGACCTAATTGTGCCAATTAAATTTCATGTTTCAGCATTCTCAGCAAATTCAGCAACAGACCGTCTTTACTTTTTAAAATGCTGCTAAGCAAGTATTGTGCCTATATTTTGATGGCGACGAGATACAGCATTCTGTTAAGTGTGAAGAATTTCAAGGTTTTATTTCCAAGAGGTTTTGCAGTTAATTGAGACTAAGGGAATGAGGAACACCACTACTAAGGGCTGTGTTGTGCTCAGTGATTAGAAACTGCATTCAGAGGAAGAAGGAACAAGTCACGAGCAACTGCGGCAGAAGCTGTAATTCCACTGATTCAGGTTCAGTCTAGTTTTATTTAGTTCCATGTGTGAGGACTGTCATTACTATTGAATTGTACATCAGTGTGCAAGTCTAAAGATCAGATGGAAATCAGAAGCTGGCTGCACATGGATGGAAGTTGTATGTTGATGTACAGCGACATTCTGAGTTTTACCTGTAGCTGCTCTGGTTCACTTTGGGAGAAAGGACAGAACTTTCTTTGGGGAAAAGGTACACTAGGTACTTCAAGTAGATGAGGATGGTAAAAGGAAGTGGTTAGGGACATTTCTGCGTATCTGACAGCAGAAACTGTGGACCATATAGGTTAAGGGTTGGGAGGTGCCACCATGTTTTGGCATTTGTCTACATAGTAGTACCTTACTTTTCCTCTGCTGTGTTGCTTACATGGGGGGGGGAGCTAAACAAAGAATGAGAAGGTCTCTTCTACTGTATACCTTTGCAAGGTACTTAAGATCTAAAAGAAAATCAGGAGCACCATACAATAAAAGGTCTTATGTGAATATAGCAAAAATTACTTCAACAAATATAATCCACTTTACAATATTAAGGTGTATGGAGGTGAGGTGAGGCCGTTATTTTGGCTTTATGGGATTAGACTATGTCAGAAATGAACCAAGGGGTGGTAATTGGAAGAACCTTTTACTCCAAAAAGAAGCGTTTTGGATATGCACGCTAGGGGCAGCTAACAGCAACAGGTGTCTGAATGACAGAGTTGATCTAGTACCATTCTTGACCAGAGACTAATTTTTACTCCTGAACATGAACTGCTTGTTTGGATATTTAGACTGAGTCAATTAACATTGTTCTTTTATCTCCTGATAGTGCTTTAAAGTCCAGCTGAATATATTGCCTGTATATACTGTATCTCTCCACTTTGTCATCCCTGTAACATGTAGTATGAATCACAGAGGAGATAAACCTTTCACGATCACAAAACGACCTTCCCATTTTATGGAAAGCCACACCTATTCCAAAAAATCAGGAAATACCACTAACCTGATTATAGATCCATCTCTATCCTTCCCATTTTAGCGAAATCGCTAGAAAAGCTGCTAAATATGCTGTTGCTAGACTACCTTGAACAAGAAAATATCATTACTTCACTGCACTCTGGCTTCAGACCCAATCACAGTACCACATCTGCCCTGGCTAAGGTTACCAATGTCTGGCTCTGTACCATATATCATAGACTCACAGGTGCTGGCTTCCTTGACCTCAGCAAAGCTTTTAACAACGCTGAACACCATATTCTTCTGCAGAAACTTAATAACCAGGGTTTTAAATAGCTGGTATTGCATCGCAGTTTGCGATGCAAACCGGCTGGTCGCGTTAGTCAAAACAAAGAATGGATCGCTAAACAGTGCGATCCATGTTTCTGTGTAATTTATTTTATTATGCCAACATGCAGTCCTGTAAACTACGTTCAGCCCCAAAATATACATCCAAAAAGGGCATTTATGAGCCCATTCAGTTTAATTTGCATACTAAGTACACAATAAGTGGCAGGACTTGAATGTGCAACAATGTTTCCCCCCCCCCCCCAGAGATTATGTTTAGCAAGGAGTTCCTCTTTAAATTTTTTTTTTCTTGGGCAAAGACTGACACAACGCCCCACTAGCCTATGTCCTCCTGTAAGTGCACGTCCTTTGTTTTGATTGGAGTGCCCGGCTCAGTAAATCTGCTGCACATCAATCCTGTCTTTCCCGCGCTTGTGCTGTCCCCACATCCAGCATTCAACTTGCATGGAGAGTACCTATTAGTGGTTAGGTGGTCGGTGCTGTGAGTTAAAGACAGCGCGGGAATGGCGTGTGCATTGTGGTAGGCAGAAAGTGAACAAGCATGTAGCTGGCAGCAGGAGATTGTGATCTTGGACAGTGGCGGCAGCACAAAACAAAGAACAGGATTATTTCAGGTTAGTGCCAGTGGCAAAGCAAAGTGATCGGTTGCCAGCCTGGTCATCCATATTTCTTAATGGAACTCTTCTGTGCTCTGTAGTAGTTTGTCACTGTTTGCACACCACATTAAAATGCAGACAGATCCAATCTCTGGAATCAGCTTTTATTCAAATTGTCAAATTTTCAACTTAAAAAACTTGAAGGTATTTAATACTGCAGTGTTGATTCATTACTGCAAGAGAACAATTGTGCTTACATTGGGCGAGGGGCTTCATATACCTTGTTTACCTAAAGTGGATTGTTTCTGTCATGGTTAACAACTGCCAGCAAAAAAAGTGCCTTGCAAGTCACCTGGTGTTCTCTGTGCACATAACCCCATAAATCATGCTGCTGAGGGAGTATGGACTGGTGCGACCTGATGCATCATGGATATGACTGGTGAACTCATTTTGAATAGTTCAATGCTGCTTAGAATTTGTATGGACAATAAAGGAAGTCTGTTTACTACAGTTGAGTTGGAAAAAATTATAGTTTTCTGTTTTGAGCTGAGAGTGCAGAGGTTGTGCAGACTAACTAGGCTACCCTTTTACAAATGAGACTTGTTTGGTGGTAAGGGAGAGCTGTGGGCTGGCTGTGGTCATGCTGCCAGAGTGGGGGGAAGGGCGCTCCATTTTGTTGTCTGCTGCTATCCAAATTCCCCACTGTACCCAGTCCAGCAGCTTCAGTTTGCAGCAATGCAGCATATGACAACTTTTTTTATTTTGCTAGTCAATTCGATCCCTTTGCTACACATTATCTACATTGAGTAGCACTTTTCCACGCAAAAGTGCTAATCAACCAAAAACCCTTATTTAAAACCCTGATAACACTGGGGTAATCTACTTGCCTTAATTCTCCTACTACTTATTTGGGTGACAACAACAGGTTAAAGTAGATGGCCTCTCCTCCTCACGTGCTCCCCTACATAGGGGAGTTCCACAGGCGTCAGTTTCAGGTCCACTACTTTTTATGATTTATATTAAAGAGTCACCGACACCTCGATATGAACTTTGAAAACCATAATATTTGGACACAAAGCAGCTTGTATTTCTCATAAGCTCTCAATCTTAACCTTCCCTGCTTCTCAACAAATGGGTCCCTCGGCACCATCCCGCCAAGAACCTGTCGTCCCCTCCTTTCATTTTAAGGTCATTACTCAAAGGGAGGTCACAAAACTTCTTAGCACAGCCACAGGCTCTGACAGCATCGAGCCCAGGCTGCTAAGAATTGCTGCCCCACTCACTGCCACTCCTCTGGCCAAAATCTTTCTTTCTCTCCCTGTGTCAATGTAGCGTCCTTGACATCTGGAAGACAGCGAGAGTCACCCCCGTCTTCAAGAAAGGTGACACCAAAGACCCCTCTAACTACAGGCCCATAGCCATCCTGTCAGTGCTAAGCAAAATATTAGGAAAACTAGTTCCCACTCAAACCACTGCAATCCTCCTTAAGAATGTCCTCCTAACAACCGCCCAGCATGGTTTTCGCAAAGGTCAGAGCACCTCAACTGCCCTACTTAAGTTTACTACTCACACCCACACTGCTATGGATGCAGGTCTTCTAGGGGGGACGGTTTTCATAACTATGACAAAAGCCTTTGACATGGTAAGGCACTCGCTTCTCTTCGACACCCTACAATCTATGGGCTTTGCACCAAACGTTGTCAGCTGGTTCAGCAGTTACCTGTCAAACAGGGTCCAAATCGTCAAGTTCAATTCTACCTATTCTGACCGTGAGTCAGTGAATACTGGAATACCACAAAGCTCCATCCTTGGGGCATTTCTTTTTTCTATATTGATCAACAGTATCACCTCAAATCTCTCCGCCACCTCCTCACTACTATATGCTGATGACATAATCCTATATGCCAGTGTGAAAAACGTATCCGACATCAACCTATGGCTCTCCTCTAACTTCCAATGCACACAAACCTGGCTCCTAGACCACAAACCTGTACTTAATGAAGCCAAAACCCAGTCCATGCTATTTGGAACCCTCTCTAAACTCAAAACATGCCAAGACAACTTCAGGGTCTCCTGCTTAGATGGCTCACAAATTGGCTTAGTGACTTTGTTTAAATACCTAGGGGTAACTTTGGACTTCACATACAGAACACATGCAAATCTGTAAACTCTAAACTATGCATAGCGTACCAGACTAGCTATGTACTAACCCCTACAGCAAAAGTGGCTATAGGCCAGGGCATACTTCTACCTACCCTAACCTATGGAGCAGCCACGTATGCTGCCTTACCTAAATCAAATCTACATAGATGGGACATTACCTATAACAACATTTGTCAGTACGCCTCATCCTCCCACAAGATGAAACGTCATTGTCTCCTCTACTCTGATCTAAATTGGCTATCCCCCAGTGCTACCAGACTTTACTCCCTTGGCTCCACTGTCAATAGCATTCTAAGGTCTCGAACCCCCTTAACTCTGGCTGAGCTGCTCACTCCCCAGACCTTCAGCTACGGCCTGCACTCTGCAGATAAGTCCCTTTTATGTGTCCCGAAATGCAACACCACCAAAGGCTCTAGAGCTTTTGCCCACCATGCCCCTCAGCAATGGAACTCACTACCTACCACTAGATGCCCATCTAGAACCCACATATGCCTTTAAAAAAGCGCTCTGCCATTACCTAATCTCAACCAGCCAATGCACCTGCTTTAAGCCACCTTAGTACTTGTTTTTCCTCCGTCTCGAAGCTCTTAGCCAGCTTCTGCCAATACAGTATATCCCTGTAATATAACCATTTCCTGCCCCATCCCCTGCCTCACCCCCCATACATTTATCCCCTCTGTCTCAATACCAGCTCTTATCCCCATGCCTGACCTTATCTCTGAACCTAGCCTTTTCCCAGACCACAGCTATCTCAACTTTCCTATCCACTGCATCATATCCCCTTGCACTTATCAGTTATTGTCCCATATTTTTTAGATCGGTCTGAAATGTCTTTTTCAGGGTTACAACTGCTATATTGCTTTATTCTCTGAATTCTTGCTTAATGTTTCTGGTGTGTTTCCCAGCAAATCACTGAACTTTACTGCTTTGCTCACAAGCCAAATTGCTTTGTCCTGTTGCTATGGCTGGAACTATTGCTCTGTTCCCTGCTCTCAACACCTTGTATTTTGTTTTATATCGCACAACACCTTGCTTTTGTATCCTGATTTAACCTGCTGCTTGTTATACCTGTAATGTTTACCTTGTAACCTCCCGGGTCTTGCCTGAAAATAGTCATCTCTATGACTAGTGCACCTACCCAGTTAACAAAAACTAAACAAATAAAATCTCTTATCCAAATTATTTATTATTGAGTCATATGTATGAAAACAGGATAGCTGTTCCTTGAGAGTACATCAGCTCCAATTGCTTTTTACCAACCTGGTGTCATAATACTGTTTGTGACATCATATTTATTCCCATGGCAACAGACTGTGATGTCACAACCAACCATTATGATTTCAAATAAGGATTTATCTATAGAGGCAGATGAACTCTAAGGGATAAAGATCCTGTTTTTGTGGGAATTTCTTCAGTAATAAATAATGGAGAAGAGAAATGTATAGAAGATGTACGAAATAAAAGCTGAATCGTGTCTAAATATTATGTTTTCCAAAGTTTTCCCAAAGGTGTCAGCTGCTCTTTAATGATCTGGGTTCAAACATCCGTGAAGTCAATCTGCATTTTTACACTGATGACACTGCCCTGTACATGGCAAGACCCACCACTGAAGTAGTATCATCTGATCTCCAATCCACATGTAATCAGTTACAACTTAACCTTTTCCATTCAGAATTGTTACTCAATGCCACTAAAATTAAGGTAACGCTTTTCTCAACAAAAGGATCCCTCCCTTCTTGTACTCCCTCTTTCATTACTAGTACACTAGTGGGGGATTCTCTGGAATTGATGTACAGTTACAAATACTTGGGCCTATGGACAGATGGCAAACTGCCTTTCAGTACTCACATTGAGACCCTATGTAAGAAACTCCGGTGACACTTTAAGTGTCCATTTCAATGTAACTCATCATTAATTACATGCAACAGGATAATTACACTGTAGTTATATGTTTGTTTTATGCAGCTACTGTACATTGCAACTGCAATGCACTTACAGTGTGGTTACACTGTAACGTCAGTGTAGTTAAGTGACACAAAGTGTAACCAAAATTCTGTGCCAGACTGGGCTTCTACTATAGAAATAAATCATGTTTCAATGCTCATATGTGGAAACAACTGGTTCAAATCACATTTCTCCCAGTCATATACTATGCTGATATGATCTACAGTCATTCTATCATCATTTGCTTAGCCAAATTGGATGTGCTTTATCACAGAGCACTCTGATTAATAACTAGCCTATGCTCTAGGACCTACCACTGTTCCCTTGATGCTACAGTTAGTTGGTCCTCCCCAACAACAAGGTGGCTAAAAAAATATTTCTATATGGAATTACAAGGTGTTACAAAATGACCTACCACCCTATATTACAGAGCACTTCCATAGAAATACCAGTTATTATGCTCTAAGGAGAAATAATTCAATTCTCCTTGAAATTCCCAGGTATCTCACATAATTTGGTAAATCTGCCTTCAACTGCACTATCCCTACTCTGTGGAACTATAAACAATCCACTGTTAAGCTGGGGTCACTGGTCAGTCGAAATGTGTTCAAAGCTCTCCTCTATGACCAATTTACTGATGTTTGTAAATGTGGCTAAACCATGATCCTCTGTCTCTCATGTCTCTACCCTAGTATGCCATGTTGCTGTATGTTTTTGCACTGCATGCTATGTGTATGCTAGTATACCTATTTTGTATTTTGTTATTCCTCATGTATCTTATGTAAAGCCTCCCTGCCTGCAATTCCTGTTCATATGCTTGTGCTGTATATTATTCTATCTTTTCAACTATTATATTATCACATATCCCATTTTTACCTCTAGTGTTTTAATTGTTTTCATATGATGTATTAACCAGGATCTCTTTTTAAATACACATTGCTCAATGGAGCCTTTTCCAAATAAAAGAAACAAATACATCTACAAATAAGCAAAAATATCTACAAGGATGAAGGGCCCAGCTTTCAAAGGTTTGTGCCGTCACAAATATGGTTAGCACTGGCACTAACGCTCCAGGCGAGGCCATATTCTGAGACCCCCGGAGTACCTTCCAAACCACACAGTGCCAAGGCACTAACCATACCACTGTGCCTGTGCAAATGAGGAGGTCCCTTCAGGCATCCTGCTGCAACAGTATATTCAAAACTTTGTGGCAGACGTAAACATCCCCCCGAGCACAACAGTTTACCATTGCCAAAACCACATCTTAACCAGACACTAAGCCTGCGCCCCTACCCTGCAGAAGATAGTGCTGCCATCCTGCAGCCGCCCACCTTTGTGCCAAGCTGCACCCCCTCCCTCCCACAATTACCAGTTTTAATGGTTCTAATATTCCCTAGTAGTCCAGTAGTACCCCTCACCCCTCCCCCGACTGCATGTCTGCTTGGATTTTAATATTCCCTGGTAGTTCAGTGGTTACCTCCACCTCCCAATCACCCATTTTCATGGTTCTTAATTTTCTCTGGTTGTCCAATGGTTCTGTCACCCCGATTGCCCAATTTCTAATATTCCCTAGTGGTCCAGTGGTTGTGGTTCACCCAACTCTCCGCCATGCATGGAACCCCCCCCCCCCGGGTGAGGGGGCAGAGATTCTCAGTGGGTTGGGTGGTCTGTGTATGGTCCGGGAGTAGGAAGAACCACTGGACAACAAGGGAATATTTTAAAATATGCAAACAATCACTTGGGGGTTGGGGAACCACTGAATCACCAGGGAATATTAAAAAACATGCAAATGGATGATCAGGGGTGTGGGAACCAATGACCCATTCTGAAATATTCAAAGCCATGCAAATGGGTTATCGTGAAGTGGGGGGAACCACTGAACCACAAGAGAATATTAAAAACCATGAAAATGGGTGATGGGGGTTGGAGAAACTACTGGCCCAAAAGGGACTATTAAAAACCATGCAAATGGGTGATTAAGGGGTGTGGGAGGGGGAGTACAGGATCACCTGGGAATATTAAAAATCATGCAAACTTGTGATTGGAGGAACCACTGGCCCACCATGAAATATTAAAAACCATGCAAATGGGTGATCAGAGGAGTAGGAAGAACCACTGGATCACCTGAAATAATAAAAACCATGCAAACGGTGCACTGGGGAGGTGGGGGGAACCAATGGACCACCAGGGAATTTTAAAAAATAATGCAAATGGGTGATCAGGTGATAGGGGATCAGGGACTATTAAACATGTAAACGGACAATCGGGGTAAGAGGAACCACTAGATCACCTGGAATATTACAAAACATGTAAATGGGTGATGGGGGTGGGGAGAACCACTGGACCACCAGAGAATATTAAAAACTATGCAAATATATGATCGGGTAGGGGGGACACTGGATCACCTGGAATATTAAAAACCAAGTAAACAGGTGATTGGGGGGTTGGGGGAATCTCTGGACCACCAGAGAATATTAAAAACCATACAAATGGATGATTGGGGGGGTGAGGGAACCACTATGCCACCAGAGCTTTTTTCATCACAAAAGCGGTCCTAAGGAGCTGCTGCACCACATGCAGATGAGCCCATAATGGGCATGCAGATGGCCCATTAGTGCCTTGCATGCCCAATCCGTCATCTATATGCTCGGGCTGAATAAGGCCCAGTTGGGATTTTAGCACTATCCTGTTTTGGGGAGCACCATCTCCAGTGAGCCATCTACAACACTGGTCCTTGTTGGTGCAATGCAGATCCATTTAGCGCTGCGTTGACATGAAGCAATATTCAGTCAGATATTGCCACTCTGTCGGCGACCGCTATCGTCTGAATACCGCTCAGAGTGGGGCGAGCACAAGCAGCTGTGCTGCATTTGCACCTGGCTCTGAATATCAGGGCCATACTGTTTTAAATGTGACAGTATTCAACCAATGCCATTTTTTTGATTATCACACTGTATGGTACAGTAGCAGCCTGAGACATGGTCAGATATTTCCAGATATTTTGTGACATTTCTAGAGAGTTTCTCTCTGCTGCCCCTACTGCGGAACTGCAGAAAGCAGGAGATTTCACTAGCAATATCACAGAAATTTCAGGAAATATCTGACCATGTCTTTGGCTGTGACTATAGTCTGTATTACACTGTATAACCCCTTAATTTAGTGGTAAATTGATTAACATATTATCCGCTGTGTGTTCATGTACCACGGAAATAAATTAACAGCGTACTTTTATTTGCCATATATTTAATTTTACTAGCTGCACTGCCTACTGTGTTTTACCAATGGTAATGCCCTTGCATACCTTTGCAGGCTCTCAGTGTGTACTGGGGGGCAGGATACGGAGTGCAGATTGAAGAAGCCTCATTTCCCAGTAGTCGGTGATTCGCATGATTCACGTGATCCTCATGTGATTCTACCGTGATCCGCACTCTCTGTGCCACACACATGGGGCTAAGGACGCAAATACCCATTACTTTTCAGTAAATGTGAGTGTGGCTTCCTATTTACTGGATTTAATGTATAAATTGTGTTCTTTGGTGTGCTTTTTGGGGGGAAGCGGCTGGGGGTTACTGTGCTTTCTGCGTGATTTTGGGGGTTGAAGGAGTGCGTTGGTGTGCTTTTTTTTTTAATTTCACAATGCTTATTGTAGGGGGTTACTGTGCTTTCTGCTTGATTTTGGGGGGGAATAAAACATAAACTTTATTGAAATAAAGAAAAGAATAAAGGCTTGTGCTTGTTTCAGTAACGGAGGCACTGATTGTGTGCATCCATGATTCCAGCCTGGCGGAATCTGTTTAGAATGTCCTCTTCTCTCTCTCTCTCTCTGTCCCACTTTGGTAATGCTTTCTACCAGCCATTGAGTGTGCTTAACTTTTAAGGACTGTATTCTCAAATCAATGTTTATTTCGCCAGAGGCATGACCATTCTGAAGCTGGTGTGACACGGCATCTGCGTACCAGGTTGTGAAGTTTTGCTTTAACTCATCCTTTAGAGCCTTTTTTACAGTCAGGTCCAGAGGCTGCAATAAATCTGTATATGACACCAGCACAAATATTGGTATGATTGCATTTTGCTCCAGGGCTTCCAAAACATCTGCAGTGGTAGGACCCCTGAACAGATCCATTATTAACAGTGATCTTTGTTCAGCGAGTAAGTCCATCTGTCACTTGATTTTATTAATGTAAGAGACCAGGACATCATTGATAAACTGAAGCATCATTTCATTACACACCCAATATTTTTCTGAATGACTGATTAACCACCCCTCAGGAAATTCAAAGGCTGGGTAACAGTTACTGGTTTTGCCTTTATAAATGATCTGTGAGGGGGAGAAGTTCACCAGTCATGGAACCTGCAAGCACCACTGAAACTTGACACTTGTCACCCAAACTACAAACGTCCACCTGCTTAGACCCAGTAGTTGCCATGATCCATTGGCTGCATGGCACTAACTGAACACCAATCTCATCCAAGTTGATAACCAAAGCAGGAGGGATCAGTTCTTAGCTACAGGCAGTAGCCACTCTGCCCAGGAATTTTGATTTGAGTTCTGGAAAGTCCGGGGGGGGGGGGGGTTATGTGCAGCTTTGGTGGCCTTTCTTTTGAGTGTCCCATGCGACTAAGTAACTTCCATGACCACTGCTGACTGAAAGCAAGATGCCCACCATCCTCAGACAGGAGGTCAGGGTTGTGTGATTTTACCACACTAGATGCGATGGCAGAAACTTCCCAAGCATTAACTACTGCCCCCTCTGATCTCAGACTTTTGAAAAATTTTTTCAGCTCCTCTTCAACTTCTTCGAGGAGCAGTGCAGGTCATCCATGGGGCTTTGTAGGCAGTTCAGAGAGAAGTTTGCTGGGGTCGGGTGTTTTGCTCAGATCGGCCAGGTAATCTTTTTTAAAGCCTCACACAGTACTCATTTATGGTGCTAGTGTACTTCTTGTTTTAATACCAAACCGCGTTTAACACGCCATTCTCAATGGCACATTTTCCGATTTCAAAATCAGACAGCTGAAGTGTACCTCGCATACTCAGTCCTGCATTTTTTTTTTTTTTTTTTTTTTACAGGAGGACCAGAAAGCTCACCAACAACAGCCTCGGCAACTTGGAGGGGGACTGCTGCGGCTCAAATGTTCTGCACTGAGTAGCTCTCCTGACAAGTCTCGCTTCACAGAAGGCTTCTTGCTCAGCCAGGGAAGAAGCAACATCTTCAGGTCAGTTGTCAGTAGTCTACAAAAGGCTAGGAATACAGTTGCCAGTATTTTCTGCAATTTGTAGATTACTGACAGCTGACTTCCGGTTTCATGATTATCACAGTACCACAGTACTGCTAATAATTTCACGCAGACAAGCCAGGGATTCTCAGACACGCAGAAATTTGGTTGTGCGGTTATAAAGCATTATACCATAGATTGCAACAAGAATAGATTGTAGCTTAAAGCGGATTTCCTATCTTACACCTGAAAAATTGTTGCAGGCTAGCACTTTATTTTAGGAGGGGTCTACTGTATTTTGTATCTAGTACTTGCAGTGGTCTTGCTTGTTATCTCTAAGATGAAGTTGGGAAATAAAAGTCTGTATATCAATCTGTACAATCTAGACAGAAAGGAGAAGAGGAGAGGAAGAGGAGTAGCTGCATACAGTATATATCAAATACCATAAATCATCAAATATCTTTGAAAAGATAAAAAGCGAAGGGAGTGAAGCTGGACCAATATGGATTAGGATAGACATTGGTAACAATAAAAATTTCATTTTTCGGTCTATGTTACAGATCCCCTGGTGTTAACAGTGTAGTAACTGAACATATAAATGACAAACTCGAGAAAGCCTGCGAGCTATGTGGAGCTGTATTCATGGGAGATTTCAATTTTAGTGATACTGCCTGGGACAAACTAGAAGCAACCAAACAACATAGCACTACCTTTTCAGGACTTTTAGACCAATTGGGACTCACGCAATATAAAAAGGAGCCTACTAGAGGGGAAAGTATACTAGATATAGTCCTATCCTCCAAGGAGATCAACATTACCAACTGCAAGATAAATGAGCCTCTGGGGAGCAGCAACCATAATACAATCCAATTTAGGGTCCAAAAACATATCCCTATATTAAAAGGTTGTAGAGAGATCTGTAACTTTAACACTGCTAACCATTTACTTATACAAGAGGACTTGGGGAGAATATTCTGCAAAACAAAACTAACTGAAATGTGGATCATTAAAAATCACATATTCACCATATGTGATGGGCACATAAAGAAAACGAAAAAATATAATAGGGGTATCAAACCTAAATGGTTAACTAAAAAACTGAAAAAATTAATAAAAAACAAACGTCACCTTTATGTTCATTATAAAAAAAAAACAATCAAAAGACACTTGGACACAGTTTTTAACTGCCCGAAAGAAATGTAAATGCACGATAAAGAGAAATAAGCAGAAAATTGAAATGAAAATTGCTAGCTCTGCTGATAAGGAAAACATGCAAGAATTTTAGGACTATGTAAATTCACTATGCAAATCCAACTCGAGCCTACGCTCTATCGTGGTACTCAACAAACAGACTGTAGATCCTACAGTGATGGCGAATAAATTTAATTCATATTGTGGCTCCATTTTCTCAAATAAGACAATCTACTCAGGGAACATACTAGTTAATATAGAAGCGGATATCATAATCATCACAAAAGGGATTATAGAGAAGATGAGTAAATTAAAAAACTCGCACTCAGCAGGACCTGATAATATCTTCAAAGTGATGCTAAAACTCCTATAACCCCAAAGTGCCACCCCATTAAAAATATTGTTCACTAAAACAATAACAGATAATGATGTCCCGTCAGACTGGTTGACTGCAGATGTGGCACCAATACACAAGAAAGGTAGTAGGTGGACCACACTAACAATAAGCCCGTTAGCTTGACATCTATATCTGGGAAAATAATGGAGTCAATATTCAAAGATACAATTAACTCTCATCTAGGAAGAAGCAACCAAAAGGATCAGGATCAACATGGGTTTCTAACAGGTAGATCGTGTTTAACAAACGTGTGCTTCTATGAGAAAATATCAAATGCTCTGGATGAGGGGACACTCTGTTGATTGTATATATTTGGATTTCGCTAAAGCATTTGATAAGGTCCCTCACTGCGAGAGTATTCAAAGTCTGATAGACAAACAGATTACAGAATTGTTAACTGGATCGCGAGCTGGTTGAGGGATAGCACACAGAAGACAAAATTACTCACCTGTAGTAATCTTGTTTCTTCCAAAGGGATCCGCTAATATTATTACTCTTGCAGTGCTCCTTTAAATCAGCACTGCCCCAGAGAGAAATAGAATACTATGCTAATCATGGAATGTTTAGCTCATGCATCTATTTTCAAACTGTCTACATTCTACCTCAGATTTCTTAGAAGCCTACAAAAAGGCCATAACAACATGTGAATCACTAATTAAATATTTATAGAAGAATGATACCCAACTGGGGAAACTAATAACATTAACCAAAGGTCTAGCAGAAATAAATGTCCCTTTTTCTGAAGTCAGATATGCTTTTAGAAAATAACCTACAAGTTAAAGACATTACTAGAAGGTGCCAACAGGTGGCATGCTACTCCAACCATACAGCTTATCAGCTGTGGAGAGGAATTTTCTAGTTACTGATTCTAAAGGGGAGGCAAGGGTGGGGAGTAATAATATTGGTGGATCCTTTTGGAAGAAACAAGATTACTACAGGTGAGTAATTTTTTCTTTTGACCCCAGGAATCCACTAATATTATTACTCTTGCAGACTATGCAGCAGTACCTGAAGGAGGTGGGCCAGAATCTATTTATGAAAAAGACTCTGCAAGTCTGTTGTGCCAAATCTGCCATCACTCCTGGACTAGGTGTCCACGCTATAATGCTTAGTGAAGGTGTGGACTGACCTCCAGGTAGCTGCTTTACATATTTCCTTTAGAGATACCTCTCGGGCAGCTGCAATAGTGGCAGCTGTGCCCCTTGTAGAGTGTGCCCTAAGACCAGAGGGAGGAACCTTGCCTGGCTTTGAGTAGCAAAACTGAATACACTGGACTATCCATCAAGAGATGGTCCTCTTTGAAGCAGGAGTACCTTTACCTACTTCCCCATAGGTGGGGAACAGTTGTTGTCTGTCCTGCCTATGATCTTTGGTATGAGTTATGTAATAACTCAGTGCTCTTTTTACATCCAAGCTGTGCAATCTATGCTCACCTGAGCTACAGCGTTCAGTAAAAAAAACTGGCAATGTTATAGACTGCTTCAAATGGAAGTCAGAACCCACCATGGGGAGGAACTTCCTATTAGTTCTCAACACTACCTTGTCTCTGTAGAAAGAAACATAGTCCTTTTCCACAAAGAGGGCCTGTAGCTCACTTATCCTTTTGGCAGAAGTGCTTGCTACCAGAAAAACTGCCTGCCAGGTAACAAATTTAAACTCTGCAGATGCCATAGGCTCAAAGGGTGGAAGCATAAACTGAGCAATGCAAATATTAAGGTCCCATGCTTGCACTGGTTCCATGTGAGGGGGAAACAAAAGAGAGAGCCCTTTAAAGAATCTTTTGAATATAGGGTTTGATGCCAGGGAGGTATCCTTTCTCTCTGAAAGGTATGCTGAAACTGAAGCCAGGTGCACCTTCAGAGTTGAGTGCTGCAGCCCCAGGGAGTGCAGGTGAGACAAGTAATCAAGAAAGGTTGGGATCCTGGCCTGGGATGAGACTATACCCCTTGTCACTGCACCAAATGGAAAATCTTTTCCATTTTGAGGCATAGGTTTTCTTAGTGGAAGGTTTCCTGTAACCCTTGAGGACTTCCAAAAGTGCTTCAGAGAACTGTCAATCTGCATATTCTAAGTCCTCAAGAGCCAGGCCTTGAGCTTGAGAGACCTGAGACTGGGGTACACTACCCTCCCCTGAAAGAAAGTCAGTAGATTGTACCTCTGAGGGAGGTGAATCGGCTTGCTCACAGACATTGAGAGCAGTAGGGAGTACCAAGGCTGTCTTGCCCAGTCCGGGGCTATCAGAATCATTGCAGCTGGTTGTGACCTGAGCTTGATGAGCGCCCTGAGTATCAGTGGAAAAGGAGGAAAGGCACAGAGGTACCTGCCTGTCCAATCCAGAATCAGGGCATCCATGGGAAATGTCCCCTTCACTGGGGCCCTGCAACAATAGAGAGGTAAGTGGTGATTTTGGTGGGAAGCAAAGAGGGCTATTTCTGGGGGTCCCTCACCTCCTGAATAGAGCATTCACCACTTGCCTGTTCAATGCCCATTCATGAGGGGCCTGGTTTATTCTGCTCAATGCATCTGCCAAGGTGTTGTCCTTGCCGGGCAGATGAACTGACTGCAGAGATTCATTTAGAGAGTAAGCAAGACTCTGTATCTTCATTGCCTCTGCACACAGAGGAGTGGACCTTGTCCCCCCTTGTTTGTTGATGTAATACACTGTTGTGGTATTGTCTGTTCTGACTTGTACCACCTTTCTCTGTATGAGATGAGAAAGACTGAAGGGCCAGATAAACAGCTCTTAACTCCAGCAGGTTTATGTGTAGGAGTGAGTCTCCATTCTCCCAGGTACCATGGATGGTGTGATCTCCTAAGTAAGCACCCCATTCTAGCAGGGAAGCATCATAGATACATAGATACATAGACAGTGTTGGTAGATAAGGGCCTATGGCCCACCCAGTCTGTCCATTTGAGCTTGTAAGTTCAGTTTATGTTTTCCTAGAAGTCTGTTGCCCCTTACCCCTGACCTCCAGAATTCCTTTATGTCTATCCCATGCATTCTTAAATCCCGTGATTGTTTCAGCCCCCACCACTTCCTCTGGCAGGGTGTTTCACTTGTCCACCACCCGTTCTGTGAAGAAATTCTTCCTCACGTTTCCTCTGAATCGTCCTCCCTCCAACTTCATCCCATGCCCTCTAGTCCTGGAACATCTTTTTCACTTAAAAATAGTGTATTCCTGCACCCTGTTCCTCCCTGTAAGATACTTGTATGTCTCGATCATATCCCCTCTCTCCCTCCTCTCCTCCAGGGAGTACATGTTCAGTTCCTTCAACCTGTCCTCATAGGACTTGTGATGCAATCCATGCACCATCTTTGTTGCCCTCCTCTGAACCTTCTCTACCCTGTCTACATCCTTACGTAGGTAAGGTCTCCAGAACTGTACACTGTACTCCAGGTGGGGCCTCACTAGTGTCTTGTATAGTGGAATTATGACCTCCCTTTTCCTGCTGGTGATGCCCCTGCCTATGCATCCCAGCATCCTATTTGCATTACCTGCTGCCTTGTCACACTGTTTCCCTACCTTGAGGTCATCAGAGATAATAACCCCAAGATCCCTTTCCTGCTTGGTACATGCTATATCCTCACCCCCCAACTGATATATTGTGCCAGGGTTTTTGTGCCCCATATGCATTATCTTGCACTTCTTTGTATTGAATTTCAACTGCCAAACCCCTGACCATTCTTCAAGTTTCTGCAGGTCCCTTCTCATTCTGTCTACACCCTCTGGTGTGTCTACTCTGTTACAGAGCTTTGTGTCATCAATGAACAGTGAAATTCTGCCTTCTAGGTCCTGTGCAATGTCACTGATGAAGATGCTGAATAGGACTGGTTGCAGCACTGATCCCTGTGGTACCCCACTGGTCACTCTTCCCTCTGTGGAGTGACAGCCATTTATCTCCACCCTCTGTGTCCTGCCGCCCAGCCAGTTACCTACCCACCACACTACTGTCCTGCCCACACCCATATTCCCCAGTTTGTGTAATAGTCTTCTATGTGGCACAGTGTCAAATGCCTTGCTGAAGTCCAGATAGGCCATGTCCACTACCCTCCCCTGATCCACCTCCCTAGTCACCCAGTCAAAAACTTCAACGAGGTTGGTCTGACATGACCTCCCCCTGGTGAAACCATGCTGCCTTGGGTCCTGTAGTCCATTGATAACCAGATGTTCCACCAATCTCTCCTTCAGTAGTGCTTCCATGATCTTCCCACTACCGAGGTGAGGCTGACTGGTCTGTAGTTCCCCCTTCCTCTTTGTTCCCACTTTTGTATAACGGGACTACATCTGCTATCCTCCAGTCTTTAGTACATCCCTGTTTCCAGTGATCGGCTAAACAGGATAATGGGATTGACCACCACCTCGTAGTTCTTTACAAGGACCCTGGGGTGCACACCATCTGGCCCCATTGCTTCATCAACTCTTATTACTTCCAGTTCCTTGCAGGACCCTTTCTTGTGTAAAGGACTTGTGTCCATTTCTGCACCATTCTCACCCCTTGTACCCCTTCAGACCCATTACCCTCCTCTTCCTCAGTAAAGACTGAGCAGAAATACCTGTTCAATATGTCAGCTTTACTGTTCTCATCCTCCACACGGCCCCCATCCTCCCCTTCAGTCTCACTATCCCTCCTTTGCCTTTCTTTTTTTCACTTATGTACCTGTAAAAGGTTCTGTCCTCTACCACTGATTTTGCAATGTGTTCTTCTGTCTGAGCTTTGGCTTCCTTACTGACCTCTCTGCCTCCTTTGCTTCTCCTGGTACTTCTCCCTATCCCTTCTGCCTGTGTCTTTTGTATTGCCTGAATGCAATCTTTTGGCTTTCACTTCTCTTTGCTACCTCTTTGGAAAACCATAATGGTCTCCTCTTCCTTTTTCTCTTGCTAACCTGATTAATGCATAATTCTGTTGCTCTTGTAATCCCCATTTTAAATACTGCCCACTGCTCCTCAACCCGATTCCTGCCCCATTCCCCTTAATGCCTCTTTCAAGTATCTCCCCATTTTCCCAAAGTCTGCCCCCCTAAAATCCAGGATACGTGTTTTTGTGTGGTTTGGTTCTGCTCTTTCTGTGATTTCAAACCACAGTGACTGGTGGTCACTGTTCCTCAGGTGCTCCCCCACTGTTACCCCCATCACACTGTCCCTGTTTGTGAGCACAAGGTCCAGTATTGCCCTCTGCCGAGTTGGTTTCATGACCAGTTGCTTGAGGAAGGCACCCTGAAGGGAGTCCAGGATAAATCTGCTCCTAGTTGATGCTGCTGGGATGCTCCAGTCCACGTCTGCAATATTGAAGTCTCCAACCAGTACTACTCACTTTGTCTGCCATCCTTGGATGGCTAGCATCAGCTCCCTATCTGTTTCTTCCTCCTGGGCTGGTGGTCTATAGACCACACCTGTGCGGATGGCTGGCCCCATTTTCCTTTCCAGCTTAACCCACAGTATCTCTCCCCCATTTTGTTCCTCCTGGATCTCCCTTATGTCATTTTTCACATACAGTGCCACTCCTCCTCCCTTCCTGCCTGCCCTGTCTCTTCTGAATATGTTGTAGCCAGGCATGGCCATCTCCCAATCGTGGTTATCATTACACCAGGTTTCAGTGATGGCCACAATCGGTTGTGAGAACCGGAGAGTGAGGCTCCTGCAGAAATGGAACCCCTTCCTTTAAGCTTTCCGGTTTCCTCCACCATTGGATGGCCTGTAGTAATGTTTGTGTGACTGGTACTGGCTTTGAGAGGGGGTCCCGGCCTTTGGCACCAGTGTGCTATGAGGTAGAACTGAATATCTCTCATCTGAAACCCGGCACCTATGACTGTGCGTGTTGCTGAAGCCATGTGCCCTAACAGTTGAAGAAACTGTTTTGCTGGCTTTGGCCTGCCCAGGGCAAATTAACCTGCCAAAAGCTGAATGCTCTCTGCCCTCCCTTGAGGGAAAAAAAAGCTCTTCCCACTACTGTATTCAGTTCTGCACCTATGAACTACAGAACCTGCACAGGGGTCTGGACTGACTTTTTGGTGTTGAGAAGGAATCCCAGGGAGAGCAGCATATCCTGGGTTACCTGAAGGTGGTTTGACACATGTTGGTGGGATTTTCCTATGATTAGCCAATCATCCAGATAAGTAAAAACTGTGACACCCAGTCCTCTGAAGTGTACCACTACTACTGCTATGCACTTGGTAAAGACCCTTGGTGCGGAGGTAAGGCTGAAGGGAAGTGTTGAGAACTGGTAGTGGCCTAAGGGGAGTCTGAATCTGAGATACTTTCTGTGTGACTCCCTTATGGGAATATGGAAAAATGTGTCCTTTAAATTCAAGGAGGCTAGCCAGTCCCCTTTTTGCAGAGTTGGCAAAATCATGGCCATTGTGACCATTCTGAACCTGGGCTTTACCAGGTACTTGTTTAGCAGTCTGAGATCAAGGAGGGAGAGGCCACCACTCTCCATTCTTTTTTTGTTGTTAGGAAATATCTGGAATAAAATCCTTGCCCTCTTTGGTTGCGGGGGACAGGCTCTACTGCGTTTGCCAGCAGTAGGGACTGTACCTCCTGCTCCATCAGTTTTCTTTCTGAGAAAGGAGCTGGTGCAAAATTTTTAACCTTGGAGGAGGAAGGGACTTGAAGCAAAGGGAGAGACCTTGACTCACTATTTTCAGGATCCATTTATCTGTGGTTATTTTTAACCATTCCTGGAAATAGTGGGTGAGTCTTCCCCCTACAGGATGTGAAGAGGTAGCCAGAAGGGAAAAGTCAGGGGTTCTGTTTTGCTTGCTGCTGAGGTTGAGTAGACTGGGATCCTCTCCGGAGAACCCCTTCTACCTTTAGCTCTGTAAAATCCAGTCTGCTGTGGTTGGTACTGCTGCTGGGAAACAGCCTGTACCTGAAGGAAAGGCCTCCTAAAAGAGGACCTGCCCCTGCCTCCCCTAGGACAAGACGAAGTTGAAGTAGAGGGTCTGTCTCTGGTCAAGTTGCTAGTAAATGTAACTTTGTATTTGTCTACATTTTTTCATATATGTCTCAGTCTGGGCACCAAAAAGAGAGCGACCTTCGACTGGAAAGTCCATTGCCTTACTTTGGGTGTCCTGGGTAAGGTTGGTAGTCCTTAGTCAGGCAAATCTCCTTAGAGCAATGGTACCAGCCATCCACCTTGAAGCTGCATCATTAGTGTCAACTGCCATTTGAAATTGGTATTTGGAAGCCTCCAAGCCCAGTTTTGCAGTGTCTAGCAGCTTTGACACTGCTAAAGAGGGGTTAGCCTCAGCACTGTCCACCACTGACTGCCAGAGAGCTTTTTGATAAAGGGCTGCATAGGCCTGGTAGCTGGCTTGACATACTGCCAGGGATGCCAAAAGGTACCCCTTTTTTGCCATGCTGTATACCTTCTTCGAATCCTTCTCAGGGGGTGAGAGGATAAGGGAGTTTTGGCTTTCTAACAGGCAGCCTGCTTCACAATACCCTGGTGGTCTGGGTGACTGAAAAGAAACTCAGCACCAGATCTTTCTAGCTGATACTTCTTGTCACACTTTTTGTCAGTGGGTGTGACTGTATTGGAAGCCCTGAGGATTTCTAAAACATCCTTCTTAAATAATTTGTAGATGGGCAGAAGGAGCCTTTTTGAGGGTATCAGCCCCTTAAGCTCCATGCATTGAGCCTCCTCTTCATCCTGGATCTCTTCAGCTGTTTGCAGATCCAGGGTCTCTACCATTTTCTTAACAAAAGGAGAATGGGAAGAGAAGTCATCTGAGGGTCTGGGAGGGGAGCCAAATCCTGTTCTGGTGAAACCTTGGGTTCAATTCCCTCTTCATTTTGGTCATCCCCCTCATATGTCACTGTAGCAGTAAGCAAAAGAGGGGTAACAACAGTTGTTTTTTCAGCAGTAGTAATCACAGGCTGCTGAGGGGGTAATAAACCCCACAGCACCTGGAGTAAGGCTAAAGCCCGAGTAAAATCAGCAGGGGAAGGAGCATTAATAGGCACCTGAGGGACACCTTGAGGCATTTCAGCCGGGGTGTCAGTGTGTTTGGTTTTCTTTAATTTTTTGGCAGGCACTGGGGAGTCATCCGGTTGACTGCCTCTCTTGCCAGAGCCCTCACCCATATCAGGGGTGGATTTGGAGGCTCTGGAAGGAACTGCCACAGTCTTAAAAGGAGTAGACTGGTTAGAGCCCATGGACCCCTCCTCTAGTTTTCATTTACGCCTCTTCCTGCGTTTTTCCACTGTCTTAACAGGGAAAGATTTACAAATATCACAGTCTTCATTGAAGTGCTGTTGCCCAAGGCAGATCAAGCAAAGATCATGCTTGTCTGCCTTAGCAAACACCTCTGCACACTTCAAGCAATTCTTGAACCCAGGGAGTCCTGTTTTCATTTTAGGCTTGTTTGACATATAGAAAATAGGAACCAGTAACCAACCAAAAAATAGACTAAATTTAAATATTTGTGGTCGGTTTCAACAGAATAACGGTCAGTTCAGGAACCAATAAAGTGAAGTAACTATCAGTTCTGATCAGATCCGGAACTGAGAAATCGCTGAGGAAAACCAATAAACCTCGGTTCAAAAGCAGTTAAAATTAAATAAAATTAAAGAATAAAGTAACCAGAACCCTCTAAAAAGGTTCCGATTAAGTAAAAAAAGGTTGGTTGCTCCTCAGTTCAAAGGAACTGCGAGGAATCGATAAACAAGTTTAAATTTAAAACTTATGAAGTATAAAACATTAAAGAACAATAACACTAGGCAGTAATGAAAAATAAAACAAAAATACTTAAGTATTTTTTTTGCTCTATGCACTACAGGAATCTGTCTTGATTGTGAGAGATCTCCAGGGCATCTGAACTTTGCAGCGGGGAGAAGAAATCTGAGGTAGAATGTAGGCAGTTGACACAGGGTAGTTTGAAAACAGATGCATGAGCTAAACATTCCATGATTAGCACAGCATTCTATTTCTCTCCAGGGCAGTGCTGATTTAAAGGAGCACTGCAAGAGTAATAATACTAGTGGATTCCTGGGGTTAGAAAGTGTGTATAAATGGTTACCTTTCACCTCCTGTGTCAGTGACGAGTGGGGTGCCGCAGGGTTCGGTCCCTGGACCGGTGCTGTTTCATGTGTTTATATCTAGCATGGGGCAGGAGTCAATAAATTGGATAAGTAAATATGGAGATGGTACAAAGCTAGCTAGGGTTGCACTACATAATGAAAATATAGCCAGTTTATAATCAAATTTAGACAACATCCAGAAATGGGCCAATCATAGAGATATGCGTTTCAATGCAGATAACTGCTGTGTTATACATTTGGGAAAGCACAACAAAAAAAGTACATATTTCTTAAATGGCCTTCCACTGAGAGACTTAACTGAGGAGAAAGACCTAGTGATAACAATAAATGAAAACCTAAACTATGACTCACACTTCAACAACCAAATTGCAAAGGCTGAAAAAGTCCTACGGGCAATAAAACACAATTTTCGAAGTAGAAGCAAGGAAGTCATAATGCCACTGTATAGAGCCTATGTTAGGCCATTACTGGATTATGGAAGCCCAGTATGGGGCCCCATTACTAAGGGTGCTATCAAGAAAATTGAAAATGTTCAGAGACGTACAACTAAATTGATATATAATCTAAGAATGTACTATATACAGATGGCCTCAAAAAATTAAATCTTATGACTTTTGAAACTAGAAGAATATGGGGAGACCTACTGCTATGCTATAATATTATACAAGATGACTATCTGCTAAACAAACTACACTTAGAATTCAAGAATGACGAAATGAACACTAGGGGGCACCCACTTCAACTAAGACCAAAGAAAGTTAACATTAACAAAAGGAAAGCGCTTTACACGCAGATGGTGGTGAATCTGTGAAACCAATTACCATTACAGGTCATAATAAACAGTAATAAGGCCCAATTTAAAAGTAGACTGGATAAATATATCTTGAGTTGTGAAGGACTAACGTATTATGGGTGAATGGATAGGCACAAACTTGAGCTAACAGCCTCCTCAGCTCCTTACACCTTAGTATGAACCTTTATATATATATCTTTGTGCATCATGTGCAGTATATAATTAGAATTGAATCAATAGATGTATTTTTATTTAACTTCAGATGGATGTAATATCAAACAAAATCTTTTATGATGTTGATTAGACATTTTTTTTAGTCTTTTTGTCATAGTTCCCCTATTTTTTCCACTGATGCACTCTCACTCTAAACTAGCACTATTGAAAGATGACCAGTCTGTGGCAGTATTTTCCTGACAAAACATATGCACACATGAAATGCTGGTGTTCGTCTCTGCAGCTGCTGCCTTGCAAGCTTTTCCAACCACACTTGTGCTATATGCAATTAAAGTTTATAAAACTTGTAAAGTAGTTTGATTTCTTTTGTAAGTGGTGTGACATGAGTGTTCAGACTCTTTGGCATATCCGGATATAAGGTCATACACCTTGACTGCTTGGCCCATATCAACATCATCCATTCTCAGCTCTTCCCTAAGCTAGGTGAGCTATACAGGACCAAAGACCACATCCCTCCTACTGCCAGATGGGACATTAGCATAAAAATGATCCTCCCTACCTTTGACATTGGAGATGAGGTCTATAGTAGCAACGCCAAATCTACCCTAGTCAGGTTGCACCCCATTACACTCTTTCTGTCACTTTGCTCTGGACCATCATCCTCACACCCTATACTCCACCCTCTCTCTGGCCTCCCATGAAGGCCAGTGCCTCTCCCACTGTGCCTCCCTCATCTCCAGGTTTTGGTTTGGATCTCTCCTGTGCTCTCTCTCCTTCCTGTCCTGCTCCCAGCCCTCCACTTGCTCTCTCCATTTTTCACTTACCCTTGCTATTTCTTGGACCAAAACTTCCAATGGTCAGTCTGCTTTCTCACATAGACTTTCCCTATTTTGGTGCATCCTCCCTCCCCCCACCCAATCTAAATCCTCCCCCTACTCCCTGAAGGCACTATTTCAGGTCCACAATTCCTATGTCTACTCCTGCACCTAATTCTCTGCTGCCCTCACACCTGTCCATGTTATGCTTTCTTTTTTCATTTTTGACTCATCTCCACCAATGGTATTTATTGCACTATTTGCACTGTTCCATGACACTTATCAAATCTCCAGCTGCTTGAGGAACATCCAGTTGCTCCTTCGCCAAGATGGCAGCTTGATTTTACAGCTCCTCACTCCTCTCTCCAAAAAGAACTCCACAAGTAAATATATTAAACAACTAAGTGGCAGCGCAGGATTGCTTGCAGAGAGGGACTCATTGTTCCTACAAAGATTGATATAAGAGCTAACTTACTGGGCATAATGATGTAATATCAGTTGCAATTTACCAACAAGGCATCAGAGGCAATTCCAGGCCTCCACAGATCTGGTGGATCCTTCAGCCAAGTCATGCACCTCTCGCTCCAAACCTTCTAAAAATTAAAAAGTAAAACCTGAGAACATTTACAAGGAGCTCATTTTGTTTAGGTCAGAGGTGAAACAGATGTAGTCAGAGCTCTGTCGCAACGTCACCATTCTGGAGCAGCGGGCCGATGACACCGAGCACCAGGTCTCGGCTGTAGAGAACAGAGTCGACGACATTGAGGAAGCAAAATAGAAGCTAAAAGAACAACAGAAGCAGCTTCATGCTCACCAAGAAGACGCAAAAAACAGGACGAGATGCAAAAATATACAAATATACTGTATTCCTGAGGGATCTGAGGGGCACAATATTTCTGAGTTTGTCATAACTCTGCTTTGCACAGCCCTGGATTTCCCCTTGGATTTGCCTATTGAGCTTGAACGGGTACACAGGGCGTTCAGGTCCCAAACCCACAGACCCGACAGCCCACCCGAGGTCGATAATTGCATGTTTTTTAAATTATGCCATCAAGGAGAAGATCCTACTCACTGCATGGCACCGCCAGAAAGTGTTCTATGGTCAGACCCGTATCTTTTTGGATAATGATTATGCACCAGGGACTATGACACAGAGGTGCGCCTACGTTGATATCCTCCCAGCCTTGAAGTAGAAGGGTTTTAAATGTATTACTCCATACCCAGCTTGGCTAATTGTACAGCTTCCGGGTGGTCGCAGGGAATTTGCTGCAGAAGCAAGGGAAGAATTAATTAAACTTTTTATCCAGCTGAAGACAAGGGAAAAAACTCGGCCGCAGTGGCTCCTCGCCCTCCTTGATGACAAAACACTTCTGCAGCAAAACCACCCCAGGAGACATCAGCTTCGGCTTCATCGCAGATCACCACCCACTTGGCCACCTTGTAGAGATTAGTAAGGGGCAGAACCTGAAAGGACTACATTGGAATGCTTGTGGTGACCTATGCCTCGCCTTGTGCGACTTCTGCCCACTTGCTACTGGCGAGTAGCGATTAGGGATAATGCTGGCCCCTTCTTCAAGAACTTTGTTCTTTATTGTATAATGGAATCCAGCTCCACATGGTGTGTTTTTTTCTGGACATTAATTAAGGGTAACATAGTGAACTTTACAGGCTGGTTTTGTTTTCCATATCCTGACAGAATACTAACTGTATTCCCTCTATGGCAAGAAAATCTTATTGGGAAAGACACTGGAATTTTTTTAACTTTTGTTTGAGAAGATAGTAACACGGATAACTTTGTTTGCTATTACTGGCCTGATATTTAAATTTTCTCAGCAGCTGTGATTTTGTTTCCGTACTTCCATACTGATTTTTCCTGGATGGTGTTTCACTGCTACAGAACTGAAAAACTATTGGTAAATCATGGACAATGGGACACTACACAGACTTATAGATTTCATATGCTGATACTTTTTGTTTTTTATGGTTATAAACACCTAGATTGGGTGTTGTTCTGCTTTGGTGTCATGTAAGAGAGGGAAGGAGCATGGCATTATACCACTTTGTATAATGCTCCCTTAAACTGTTTATATACCAGGCCTTTGGTTTGGATACTCAAATGATAAAGATAGATGGGGGGAGGGGCTCTCTTACTGGAAACAGTAATCATCAGTCTTGCCAGTCTGGACTTTAAATTTTGTTTAACTTCTCTCCTGTGTAGTAAATACAGTACTACCATAAATATTGGTAAAATGTTGATTTTGTGGGGGGGAGGGCTTTTGAAGGATGCATTTCATTTAATTAATGCTGGGACCTTTAAGGGCAATATATTGAAATTGTTTTATTATTATTATTTTAATCCCTTCCCTCCCCTATTCTTAGAGGGTCAGCTTGCCCTCAGGAGGCCCAGGTGCATTATTATGCCCCTGATTTACCTGCAGAGCTCACCCAATCAAAATGGACGGAGCACATAGGGAGACAAAGACTATTCTCCCCTACCTTGGAAGTCACGGATGTACTTCTCAGATATCAATTTTGGGACTTTGAGTCCCTTTGGTTTTCCGAAATCTGGGTCATAACAACTCTTTCTATACATAGTTTTGAAGTAAATTGTGGTTGTAGTTTTACCTTTTTTGATTTAACCCCTTTTTTTGATGTTGGGGTACCAATAGCAATTGGCTTAATACTATTGGAGGTATTTAATCTGTATCATTTTTTGGTTACTATGCAAAACTGGATGCAGTGAGAGGTGTTCTTAATTTCATTCATTACTCATAGGTGGCTAGATAGCTTTTACTTGGGGGGAGGTTGGGGGGTTTTCAGGAAGGGTTATCCAATGTTTAATACTTGCCCTAACCATACTGACGTATATAATGATGCCTGAGTTTGCCCAAGGTTTGAAAGGTGTTCATTTAATGATACAACATAAGCATTTTTTTCTTACTACTCTATTATGGCATTATCTTTAGTACACTTATTATCCCTCAACATAAATGGGCTGAACAACCCAATTAAAAGGGCATGAGTATTTCAGTATCTACGAAAGCCAAATCTAGATCTATTTACAAGAGACCCACTTAACATCTGATGAACATATCAAACTTAGATGGGGGGATGTTATCAAGTATTTGCTTCTTCATATTCAGGTGGCAAGCATCAGGGGACAGCAATATTAATCCCGTCTACTCCATTTTTACTTCAGAAGGAATATACTGATCCCATGGGATGTTATGTTATGTTATAAGTGGACACCTCTTTGGGAAGCTGGTGACTTTGGTGAATGTTTATTTTCCTCCACAGGCTTCCCCTGTCGAATTCCAAACTTTTTTTTAATAAACTTTTACAGATAATACAAGGGTGTCTTATCATGGGAGGGGAATTAAATTTAACACTTGCCCCTCAACTGGACTCTTCTGCTCCTGCCACTTATCGGCTGATCCCATCTCAAAAATATTTTAAAATTCAGCAAGCATCATTGGGGCTGACATATGTGGTGATATTTTTTTTCCTACCACTAGAATTTACACTTTTTAATCTGCTCGCCATCACTCGTATTCCCATTTAGATTATTTTTTGATCTTGCAGGAACATAAAGATTGGCTGCATGACCTGTTGGTGCTTCCAATATTTCTTTCAGATCATTCCCCACTGTTGCTGAAACTCAACCTAGGTAAACCTTGCAAGCTTACATCTTGGCGCTTAAATCTTGACTTCTTAGGAATGAGGAGTTTAAAAATCTAATCAAAACCAAGATTCACTTGATTCTGTCAACACTTCTCCAGATATTTTGTCAAGTATAATTTGGGACACCTTAAAGGCAGTACTCCGTGGGGACATTATAGCGCACACTGCCTTTAAACAAAACCAAAGAGAGGCAAAGTATACTCCCTGCACTCTGAGCTGCAACGACTTCAGTCATCCCATCCTCTGAGATTCTAGTTTGTCTCTGACAGGTTAAGGTGGAAATACAAAAGTTATTGGATGAAAAAGTTCAGCAAGCATTATTTTATCTAAAAAATTACCTCTATGAGGATGGGCAGGGGGCAGAAATTTAGCTAGATGATTGCGGGAGAACAGGGTGGCCTTATGTATTGCACAGATATATACCTCACAAAATGGTACATCTGCTATATTTACCTGAGATTCTGGAAGAATTCCGGTCCTATTACACACAACTTTACAGTGCTTTGACACTCCAGATTCGACACTCCAATTTTTCTCCCGATTTTCTCTCCCAGTTTTATCAACATACCAGTGTGATGCCCTTTTGACCCCGATTATGGTGGCCATCACAACGAGTAAGACAGTGAAATGCCCAGGCCCAGATAGATTGCCATCTGAATAGTATAAAACCTTTCTCAAGGACCTGGCACCTTCTCTCTCGGCCACATTTTGCGAGATTCAGGAAGGGGTCTCCCCCGTCCTCCTGGGCCTTCGCTATCTCTCCTATCCTTAAGCCAGGCAGAGACCCAAAACTATTGTCATCTTATAGACCCATTTCCATTTTAAACATGGACTATAAAATTTATATGTCTATACAGGCTCGCAGGCTGGAGGGAATTTTCCAAGCATTATACATCCTGATCAGTCAGGAGTTATTCATGCTAGACAGACTGCAAATAATATTCGTCGCACAATCCATTTAATGGACCATTTGACACAGAGATCAATCCTGGCAGCCTTGATCAGCTTAGATGCTGACAAGGCTTTTAACCAGGTTCTGTGGCCATTTTTATGGAAGACACTGGAATATTTTGGTTTCCCGGATGATTCTGTCTCTTTGCTTCAGCATATTTATGGGGCCCCCAAGCATATATTAGGGTTAACGGCCACCTCTCTGCCCCAATTATCCTATCTCGTGGAACTGACAGGGATGCCCCTTTCCCCTTCTTTTGCAATATATATAGAACACCTGGTGGAAATGATAAGAACCATGCCAGCATACAGAACATTCCACTGGGAGGGCGTATCTTTAAAATTTCTCTATATGCAGATGACATGTTATTGACAATACTAGATCCCGAACAATCTGTCCTAGTAACTGTGGAAATGTTACAGTCATTTGCTGCTCTTTCAGGATACGTAATAAATGTACAGAAAACTGAGGTCCTGACACTCAATTTCTCTCCATCACAGGCATTGAAAGATTTTTTCTTCTCGGTAGAGATACACAAAAATCAACTATTTAGGGGTCTACCCCAGAATTAGCTACATTTAGAACTTATAAATTATGAGCCGTTGACTGGTGCTGTGGAGGGGGAGTTGAGTAAATGGACCTCACTATACCTATCTTTTCTCTCAAAGATTGACGCAATTCATATGACAATATTACCTACATTTCTTTATCTGAACCAAACTATCCCAGCGACCCCGTAGCAATACTATTTTATCTCATGGGATCGAGCTCTCTCTAGGTTTGTATGGACCAGCTCTTGCATCCGCTGGTCGCTACTTCAGTTGCCAGTTGATGAAGGGGACCTCAATCTTCCAAACCTAGCTGAATATTATACAGCTGTTGTTTTAAAAATAGTTTTACTTTGGCTAAATCCCTCTTACGAATCGGGCTGGAAATTTTTAGAATTTGTCTTGAATGACTTGTCTGATACACTGCCAATAATATTCGCTCTAGCCGCTACTCTTCCCAAGCTTGGAATATTCACTTTTGGTACTAGGGATACACCCCACCAGGGGAACAGATAAGGGGAGTAAGGGAGTATTTTACTCCCAGTTTTGCCTAATTAACTACCACTTTCTGATTTTAAGAATTTATTTCCCACCTTACATATTTAAAGTATATTAATTAGAAATGCACAGTATTAGCACCATGCAATGCTAGCAGCCCCTGCACCACGCACTACGAAGACTACAGCAGAAGGCCATCCAGTTTATCCAGTATGCTCGTATCGCGGGGTCTTCAGGTTATGCTGCTACCTCCCCCCCAACTGCGTCCTCCCCTTCTCTCCATCTGCTACCCAAGACCTATATTTTTCCCCTATGCCTATCCCAGCCTCTCTTGAAGCTGCTTATCAGCTTCATCAAGATCACCTCCTCTCGCAGCCCACTTCACCTGGCCACCACCCTCTCCGTGACAAAGTGCTTCCTAACCTCCCTCCTAACCCCCCCTCTTCCAGCTTGCTTTAGACTGTGTCCCTTTGTAGTTCGGTTGCCAGAGATTGAACTAAAAATGTGGAAGCATATGGGGTGGAGACAGAAAAGAGCATGAGTATTATTTGGTGCTGCAGTACAGGACACAGTGTCAGAAGTTGCTGACTGACTGGCCAGAAGGGTTGCTGTAACCTGACAACATGTTAGAAACAAGGCCATAACACTGTAGCATCAGGAAGGTATCTCAGTTTCCATGGCAGCACCAGTCAAAGAGAGTCAGTGGCTGCAGGTGCCAAGTGGGTTTGAGACTTGGTTTAGAGGCCGAGTTCGAGACAGGTCAGCCGACAGCATTACAGTACTACCATTTAGATGAAAATACTACCAGGCTAAAGATGCTAGCAGTAAATACTCCCCAGTTCTAAATATTACCTGGACCCCTGCACGCCGCACCTGGTATTGTATGAGGACCCTACTCACTTTAGCTCCATTTTTTTACTACCTTCGATTGTTGATGTCTGAGCGGGATTTTCACCCAGCCCGACTTGATCTGGCATTTCGGCGGTGGCATAGACTGGGGATATCTTTCATATACCAATTTCTAGACTCTAATGGTGTACTTCCATTTACCCAGTTACAGGGGTCCTGTCAATTACCCCATAGTGATCATTACAGATGTCTTCAGGTCCATGATTTTCTGATGCAGAAGGGACCTCCTTTGAATATCATCCCTAATCCGTTACCACAGCTGTTAAAATTAGTATTGGATGCCCTGCGAGGTTTAACTTACCCACATTTGATTGGCCTTATATATAAAGCTCTTAGAGACAACTGGCCGGAGTCTACCCAGGCCAATCTTAAAGCCCAGAACTCTGATTTATCAACAGACATAACATATAAGAAATTGTTAGAGACAATTATCCCTTCAATTAAGTTTTCTTGGGCCCTTATTGGCGTGAATTTACATGGAAGTGCCGCATTCGGGTTTTTTAACACTCCAGACAAATTAGTCAAATATCTGCCATACTCAAACGGAGTCTGTTGGCAACACTGTGGGGAAAGTCAGGCTAATGTGCTTCATATTTTTGGGGGGTGCCCAATACTTTCCTTGTTTTGGGAGGAAGTTACTTCCTCTTTGACACAGCTGATGGGTCCTGGAGTTATTTTATCCACAAAGCTGCTATTATATATTGTGGAAGATGGGGAGGTTATGCCTATGAGAAATCTGGTTTATCTACACCTGGCTGCAGCCAAGAAAGCTGTAACTCACCAGTGGCACAAATCTGTTCACCCTACGCTTGCACAATGGCATGCTATAGTCAATGAGGTTTACTACCTAGAACGTATAACTGCCCACCATTTCAACTGTACCAAAAAGTTTGAATTAACATGGAGACCGTGGGTATTTCATATTTCGCAAGTAGATGATGCATTTTGTTCCACAAATTCCTGTGATAACAATGAGATGTGTATTCAATGGGTTTCTTTCTTTGCCCTCCTCTCTTCCCCACCTTTTCTTCCTATTCCTTTCCTTTTCTTTTCTTTCTTTTTCTCTTTGTGGTATGTTGTAGCTACCTTAAAAGTACATTACATATTGTTTTTGGTTTATCTGTGATGAGCTATTGATGTATGTGACACTGAATGCGATGTCATTTTCTCTCGCTGCTAGTAAATAAATAGTATTAAAAAACAATCTCCAGCTGCTCACTGTTTATGAATGCTTTATTTTACTGTTCAATTGTCTTGCACTACCTTTTGTACCCCTCCCCCAGGATGCCTCTGGAAACAAACTGTTACAGCCCAGTAGACCTTTCCTGGCAAAACTCTTTCAATACATAAATACATTCATTCTCCTTCCTCTTGAGGGCCAACACGCAGGCCCCTGTGCCCTATTCAGATGAGGCCCCAATCCCTGATACAGGCACTCTGTGGATTACTCCCCATAGTGGGACCATCTACTTTTCCCCACCATAAGTCAGAGCTATCTGTTTAAGATCAGTTGGGATCAGTGTTCTGCGGAGGTGGCATTAGGTATGGGTGCTCACAGGCCAGATGCCTTTTTCCCTGTTCAAGTTTTCCCTTCCCTTCTGACACTAGCACACATGTACAGTCACTGACATTAGTGTGCTCTCAGCATCCCTCCCCAATCCTGTTCAGTCGCGTCCGAGCTCACTGTGCTCTCTAGGTATAGGATCGACTGCTAATGTGTTGGCATCACTCGATCCTCCTACAGGGGTCACTGCTGGAGCAAAAGATGGACTCCTCGTGCCCCAGGAAAAGAACATGCTGCAATGGGCAGCAATTCCCTCCCAGTCACCAGTGCACAGGGACCAGAGTTTGAAGCACGAACCCAGGTCACCAGCTTGTTAGCACAACACACTGACTTACACGGAAACACAGACTCTGATGGCATTTAAGGGCTGCTTGGCCCACGCAATCTGCTCATTTTATTTATTTTTCTACCTTGATTTTTACTGTAGACCCACTTGATCTATGTTGCCATCTTTTTCCTGCCTTACTTACCCCTACGATTTTCTTGTACATATCACAGGCATTTTTGAACCCCACCACTGTTTTCAACCCCGACCACCTCAGCAGGAAGGCTGTTCCAGTAACCCACCACTCTTTCTGTGAAGAAGTATTTTCTCACATCTCTCCTGAACCTTCCCTACTCCGGTTCCATAGCATGTCCCCTTGTTCTAGAGTACCCTTTTTTCTGAAAAATGCCCTCTCCTGTACCTTTTTAACCCCATTGAGGTATTCAAAGGTCTTTATTATATCCCCTCTCTCCCTACTTTACTCCATGGTGTACATATTGAGCTCCTGTAACCTCTCTTCATAGGGCTTTTGATGCAGACCCTGCACCATTTTAGTTGCCTCCTCTAAAATGCCTCCACTCTATGTCCTTTCTTAGATGCGATCTCCAGAACTAGACACAGTACTCAAGGTGGGGGTCTTACTAGTGATCTATATGAGGCAACACCACTTCCCTTTTACTGCTGGTGATACCCCTTCCTATGCACCCAGCATCCCACTAGCCCTCCCGACTGCCTTGTCACACTGCCTGGCCACCTTAGGTTCATCTGATATGATTACCCCCCCCCCCAGTCTCTTTCCTGCTTGGTCACTGTGAGTATCTTGCCACAGATTTTGTACTCTGCCCCCAGATTTCTATGGCCTTAGTGCAATATTTTGCACTTTTTTGGATCAAAACCCAGCTGCCATACCCTTGACCACTCCTCCAGTTTCTTCAAATCCCTGCCCATCCTTTCTACTACCCCTCTCCCCAGAGTGTTTACCCTGTTCTAGATCTTGGTGTCATCTGCAACTAGGCAGTTCTTCCTTTCCAGCTCCTCTGCTTACTCATGGATAAAGACACTAAAGAGGACCGGTCCCAGCACTAAACCCCAAGGTATCCCACTAATCACCCTCCCTTCGTTGAAGCATACTGTTCACCACCACCCTCTGTATTTCTGTTGCTTTTATGCTTTCCTTCACATAAAGCACACTCCCCTCCTTTCCTTCCCACCCTGTCCTTTCTAAACGGCGTGTAGCTATGGCAATGTCCCACTCATAGTTGTCAGTACACCATAACTCGGCAATGGCCACAATATCCAGGTCAGCCTCCACCAGATTGCTTCTAGGTCAGGGATCTTATTTCCCACACTTCTAGCATTAGCACACATGGTCTTCCAGATTTTGTTAGATGTTCACTTGTCGCTTCCCCCCTTTTTCCCTTTTGTTCCCCCTTACTCCCTCTTCTCTTATGACTGCTTCAACTCTGGAACATCTGGTCACCCTCAGTGTATTGTTTTGGTCTTTTCATTGGCATCCTATTGGTGCAGCAATTTAAGACTGATGATTATGTGCCTTTAGTTTGAAGTGACTGAAGGATCATGGTGAGAAACAGGAAAACCAAGGCAAGAAAGTATGTGATTTGACACATATGAAATGGAGCTGCTAGAGGTCAGAAGATATTAATACATTTTCCAAAAGACTGAGTACTTTTATCTTCTAATTTAAAAACTACTGGCAACTCAGAGAAAACACTGGCAAGTAGAATACTTAAATACAATTCAGCTTATTTTTTATACATTTTATGAATTTATCTTCCCTTCATCTTCATTACTAGTGTAAAAAGATAACCTTCAGTCTCAGAGGAAAATAAACTCACTCTAAGAGGTTTCTTTTAAAAAATCAGTTATTTTCAGAAGAAAAAAAAAATCAAATTCTCTTAAAGATTTCTTTTGAAGCTCAGCTACCACAGCAACTAGGTTGTAAATTTCTATCCTCCTGGGCTAAAGAAATGGCTCTTGTTATTCTACTGGTCTGGATGCAAATCTGCCTAGCTACAGAGCTCATTTTTCAGAGGTTTCGGGAGTTGTCCTGCTGGGGTAGAAGACCAGATATTTTTGTTTCAAGTAAACATGTTGCGTTATACAACAGAACGAAAGGGAATGAGAAGAAGTGCCAGAGTGACTCTGGCTGCTGTTTAAGGGCTGCATGCCCAATCACAGGCACAAAGGGAAGAAAGGATCGCAAAATGGGCTGAAATAAACTGGAGGCTGGAGCTACATTCAGAAAGGTACAGCTTCCTCAGCAGAAGCTCTGCATTAGGCCTAAGTACAGTATATACAAAAATGTAATCTAGGTGTATAAAAAAAGACAAAAAGCACCAAACAGGGTACCAAAGGAGTCAAGTAGATTTTAGTGGATTTTCCCTTTGTCTTTTTTTTTTTGTTTTTAACACAAGTGAGGCAAGAAGTGGAAAGGCGAAGGAAAAAAAGAAAGAAAGAAAGGTGAGCTGCCTAGATGCCTGGTCATAGAGAGGGATGGTGGGTGGGTTGCAAAAATGAATGGTGAAGATGGAAGATCAAGAATTTATGGTGGAGTATGTAGTTTTTACATCTTCCAAGAATCAGTTCATCATTCATTACTGCATAGGTCCAAGTACCAAGATTACCACCCAAGAAAAGTGGTGCTGGCTCACCCTGAGGGAAATGGTTATTCCATCAGCCTCTTATGGGGGAAAAACACAAAGAGGCAGGGGCCTCTTACAGGCCTGGTGAGGCCAGAGACTGGTCAGAGCCAAGTGGAGGCTCCCATAGCCTGGGAACAGGAAGGCACCACCCCAAGCTCATGCCTGACCCTGCAGGAGAATAAGCGGGCCCCCCTGGAATCATGAGGCAATCACCCTATACTGAGCCAAGGGTGACAACTGGGTGATGCGAAGCCATGCCATCCGCCTAATGTGGACTGCAGTTCCTACCAACCTGGAGCCTACCTTACTGGTGTCATAGCACGCCATTGCTTGGTGTCTCTTCAGCTCCAGGCCCTGGGCAGAAAGATGTATGGCATGTCTGGTTGACTCACTGTCTGGCAAGGATGCCAGGAGTTGTCCCTGCATTGTCCACAGGTTCCTGCAATAGGTCACCTGGTGCGCTTGATGTGCCAAGATGCACAATATGGTGCATGTCGCCAAGAAGACTCTTCGATCCCAGGCATCAAACTCTGCAAAGTCAGACTCTGGGCAATGGTCACGCACTGGGCACCTATGCTCAAAGGGGGTCCAGGAGCTAGACCCCAAAAGTGGGGTGCGGCATGGCTCCTGGACACCCCATGGGTGTGCAATATCTGTGCTGGGTGTCCCTCAGTGCTGGAGGGGTGCAAAGAGATGGAGCAATACTCTAGATACCTCTGCATAGAGCCTAGGCTTTGGTGGTATGACTGTGTACTCATCATTGTACTCCCCAAAAAACGACAGCATCAGATGAGCAGGACTATAGCCTGAGAAACAGTCGATTCGCAGCTCCCTCATCATCTCCAAAAGCAACTGCTGGTAATGGGGATACTCAGCATCTGAGGAGGTATAAAACAGAGTCCTCTTCCTCAGAGGAGGAAGACAAGGATGACAAGGAGCTGGACTGAGAGGGTGGTGGTGCCGGGGGTCTCAGGCTCTAAAACAGGTAAGTGGGAAAAGCACTAGTGGATGCCCTGAAAACTGGTCCCAGATCAAGGGCCCATAGGTTTCAAAATGCCAGAGAGGGCAGGAGAGGAAGGCTGAAGAGGTGGAGAAGGGTCTTGGCAGACTGTGCCAGGTTCTCTGCCAGGTCTATGAGAGCGTACAGGGGAACTCACCTGAGGGGAGGGTCTGACAAGCTTGTCCTCCAGAGAACACTCAACCATGGAGGAGTGATCTAGGTGGAACCCTTGGTGGTAACCCCTAGGTGGGCAGATTGGAGCTGTAGAGGTCCTAAAGAGTGGCCCCAATCCACACCTAAAACAGGTCCAGATGGTTCTGCAGAGACCAGAGGATTCAAGTCTGCACTGCAACTCCTGTCAGAGCTGCCACAGACTCTGGATATGGTGTGAGGTGCCGACTGAGATCTAACAGCCCCCACTTCACCAGAAAGGGATTTGCCCCTTGGCCTAGGCCTAGTGACCATCTCAACATCAACAGTCAGGGCTGAGGGAGAGACGGGACTGCAAGAAGTAGCATAACTCCCCTTGGCACCACGAACAGCACCAGCGTCCGGACTGGCACCGAGGGCCAAGCCGGAACCTGATCCGGCACCGAGAGTGGTTCTGGAGCCCTGCCCAGCTTTGCATCCAGCACCAACCCCCCCTTTTCCCGGCATCGGAATCAGCACCATGGTTGTCCCCAGCACCAAAGACAGAGGGGGGGATGGCACCATGACCAGAGCCACACAGAGAAGCAGCTGTAGACAATGCCAAAGGCCAATGCAGGGCTAGACCTAGGCCCAGAAAAGCCTCTTTCCTCATCTGCACCCAGAAGCCAGTCAGGATCATTCTAGCTCTCATACCCCGGGGCATCCAACCATTCAGGGTACGAGATTCAAAAAATCACCATGCCTCTAACTCTAGGGGTTTTCCCCTCACCCAGCACGCCAAGCGGCATTAGGTGGGGACCCAGCCATGCACGCAGCACTGTCTCACTCAGTGGCACCGCCCTTAGTGTCAGGAGCCAAAACAGTGCTAGATCACAACCCCAAGAAGCCTTCTGGTGTAGGTATAGCATATAGCTCCAACCCTCGGCACTGGGCATCCATGCCTCTAAAGGCCATATAGACAGAGGTGTGCAACTGACCCCCTGGAAGGGGTCAACTGTCCCACAGACACCTCCCCTAGGCTCTCTGTCTCAGCGAGACAAGGACTGTAAAAGGCCTGGTCTCCCTCAGTATGTATAATACTGGGATGGGCCAGGGACCTTACCTTGGAGTCCCTCATGCAATGTCTGCCTCCGAAAGTAGGGGGCAAGCGCCCCCACTTCATTACATGAATCTTGAATGTGCAGAAATCCATCAAGCAGCAGGTGGGCATCGCAATGGTCTATGTCATGTTTGGCTCCAAGGCAGATCCCAAAAAAGTCATGCCGGTCCTGAACGGACATATTTCTCCCACAGGGGCACTGGCACTCATGCATATGGGGGAGTATCTGTCTTCTTCTTCAGCTTCTGCTTTTTAGGCCCCTGAGAACCGGACAAGACTAAGAACTCAGAAAATAATAAGAAATAGAGTCCAACGCTCTAAAATAATTAGCTAGGACAGAAAGCGGTGCCAGAAAAGACGAAAAAAATAGTAGAGTGCGACCTCGATGGCAGGAAGAAGAGAACTGAGGTAAACAAGGAGCTGGCGTCAGTTACTGGCCAGCCCATGAACACCACGCCATGCATCCAGCTAAGGGCGGTACCATCCCTGGTATCAGTCCCCAAGCTCTAACCTTTTAAAGTTATATGCTCCTGCGGGGTCCTAGGGCCTCTGGCATGGACCTATCCAGTAATTAGTGATGAAGATTGGTTCTTGGAAGATCTTTGTTTCACATACCACAACTGTTCAGACTGGCCTGTGAGTTCTGAGATTTTTTTTTTCTCCTTCTCTGGCTCCTTAAAGCTCACTTTAGCTTGCTGTACTGCACACTATCCCGGCTAAATGAAGGGCTGCTCCTCACAACATGTGTCCTGTTTCCCCTCCCCCCACTGGATATCCAAAACAGGAATCTTGAAGAGCATCCTTCCGTTCGACCGTGATATTGTGAAACAAAGTTCTGTATGCATCTTTACAAGCTGGTAAAATGATAATAGCACCTGTAACTGCCACAAATGATGAAGCATTGTTTGAAAAATAAGCAGAGTGAAAAGTTTTTACTAAAACAATCAAGTGCTAATTGCTGTGATGGCACACTGGTACTTTGCACCACACACAAGATATTATAAGTTTCCCCATGCTGACCACCCATAGTAGTAACAACTCCATGACAGGATTACTTACATACTGATTATTTTGTTCAACTTCTTAACCTTGTTTGCAATAATAAGTACTATAAACCACTTCAAACTTTCAAATAGTTTTCCTGTTCATTTCAAGGTTGTTTTGAGCCCAGCTTTCTGTTATTGAACAGCACCAGCAAAGCAGTCTGGCCACACACTAATCAGCCAATCTTACCATATGCATTTTACCAGTTTTTCTAAACACATTAAGAAATGTACGTTTTTAAAGCTTCTTGAGGCAAAGGTGCAACAGAGATACGACAGAAGACGGCCACGCCAGAGAGAGAGTGTGACCCACAGCAGCAGTCAGTCAGATTGCAGTGCAGTCTTACTGGCAGAAAGAAGCGACAAGAGTGAACTTCAGCTGAGGAATGCTTCTAGGAGAGGGCATATTCTTCAGGAAGCTTTAAAACACATTTTTGTTCTGCCATCAAAAAAGTACATACTCATGTAACCCCTAGGTGGTGCTATCCCAAGGGTTCCTACTCCTGCCTGCTTGGCCAGTTGCAGGTTGAGGGGCCCGAGTTCTGAAACGGGTGCCTCCACCCAGATGTCAGGGTTGGTAGTGGTCAAGCTAACCTGGGCACAGCCCTCCGGGACACTGTAACCCCCTTCTTTCCCTTCTAGTGGCCTGAACAGTACACAATAATCACTTTCACTGTACCCTTTGTACACCATACAAGTACCCACACTGTTTGCACTTACCACCAGGGCTGGTTCCTCTGGCTCAACCCTGGGGACCCGCTGTAAAACAAGGTTATGCACAGCAAATAGCAACAGAAAGTACAGTTATGTAAGAACTTACCGTAACAGTAGATCTTCGAGACAGGCTCTTGCAGTAGGTAATTACATATAGGACTGAAGCTGGCAGGCATCAGGACCCCACGGAAAAATTTATAGCTAGCAGTCTCTGGCGAGGGATCGCCCCCATGTCAGGTGGTCGGCGTCAGGTGACATCGGTATAAAGGGGCGGTCCCTCAGGCCCACCTTCAAGTTCTTTCCTGCCAAAGGCCAAAAAGGCGGGACGAGAGAGAAGCGGAGATTTCCTTCCTGAAAAGGAGCTGAAAAACTAAGGGATGGAGGGATATTTACTGCAAGAGCCTCTCTTGAAGATCTACTGTTACGGTAAGTTCTTGCGTAACTGTACAATCTTACTTTGAGAGGGCTCTTGCAGTAGGTAATTACATATAGGACTGAATCCCAAGCAGTCTGGAACAAAGAGAAACAAATGGGAGGAGGAAACTACTCATAAGAGATCCTCTGGCTGAAGAGGACTTAAGAAAGAAATCCTTGCAGAACAGCCTACCCGAAGCCTGCTCTACGGCGAGAGGCAATGTCCAAACTGTAGTGTTTCGTAAAGGTATGGACAGAAGTCCAAGTTGCGGCTGTAGGGTTACCACCTGTCCTGATAAATTTTCGCAGGACAGTCCTGATTTGGGCAGCTGTGTCCTGCAAAAAAACATGAAAAATACTAAATGTCCTGATTTTATAGTAGAAAAAATATTTTCTAACTTTCCACTAAATGTTCTAGAAAACTACAATATCTTAACTAGAATACCTTAAAATGATAAGAAACAATAGAAGCAACTAAGAAACTGTAATATCTAGCCTAAATTCTGATTATATAGAGAAAACAAATCTGTTGCATTGGTCGAGGTTACGTACTGTCCTGCGAAAAATCATGTTTCAGTAAGAAATGTCCCACTTTGGGCTTCTTAAAAGGTGGTAACCCTATGCGGCTGCGCAAATGTCAGGCACCAACACATTCTTGAAACAAGCAGCAGAGGCCGCGACACCCCTGGTAGAATGACCTCTGACCTGACCTGGCAAGGTCTTGTGATACTTGTCGTAACAAAAAGTGATACAGTGAGCCAACCATTTGGACAAACATTGTTTGGAAATGGCATTGCCCTCTCTTTTGCTTGCAAAAGAAACAAATTGTTGGTCAGTCTTTCTGAGATCCTTCGTCCTGTTGGTGTAGTATCTCAGAATCCGGTGAACGTCCATAGTATACAAAAGATACTCCCCGTGATTGGAGTGTTGCATGAAAAAGGCAAGCAGTTCAATGGACTGGTTCAAAGTAGACTCTGCTACCACCTTAGGGAGAAACTTAGGATTGGTGCGCAGAGCCACGCGTTCTTTGTGAAAAATCAAATATGGAATTTTGCACATCAAGGTCTGGAGCTCGGAAATTCTTCGAGCGGAAGTAATGGCCACTAGGAAGAGTGCCTTCCATGAAAGGAACTTAAGATCTGCTGAGGTTGCCAGCTCAAAGGGAGGCAGCGTAAGCATCTCGAGAACGAAATTCAAATCCCAAGGAGAGGCAGGAACCCAAATGGAGGGGTCTCGGATGAAGAAACCCTCGTAGAAAGGTCTTCATGACCTCCAGCTGAGCAAAAGTTCTGTCCCCAAAGGGAACATGATAAGCTGCTAGAGCCGCCATGTGAACTTTCAAAGAAGAGTGACTGAGACCCAGGTCGAAGAGATAACGCATGTAGTCCAGTAGCCACCTGACAAGGCAGGAGAAAGGTTCCAGGTTTTTTGACGAAGCCCAAATGGAAAACTGTTTCCATTTCATGGCATAGGTGGAGCAAGTGGATGGCTTCCTGGCCTCCACCAAGATCTCTGCCACTTGAGGAGAAACCCCAAAATGGGCTTGTGCTACATCTGTAGGAGCCAAGCATGCAGCTGAAGGGACTTGAGGCCCGGATGGACCAGGGATCCCCAATCTTGGGTTAACAGTAGTCGCGAAAGTGGAAGAGGAATCAGAGGTTCCTCTGAGTATTGTTGCAGAAGAGAGAACCAAACTTGCCCGGGCCAGAAGGGAGCGATGAGAATCCTGCAGCCCCTTCTGAGCTGAGCTTGTGCAGGATCCTCAGAATCAATGGAATTGGGGGAAAAGCATAAATGAATCTGCCCTTCCAGTCGAGAGACAGAGCGTCTCTCCAGAGTCGCCCGCACCCTGGAGCAAGCGAGTAGAAGGTGGGCAGTTTTGCATTTAGTGGGGACGCGAACAGGTCTACCTAAGCGGTTCCCCAACATAGGAAGATGCTGTCTGCTATTTCCTGATCCAATTCCCACTCGTGAGGTTGTGCCGAGGATCGGCTCAAGTGATCTGCCAACGAATTCTCCACCCCCAGGATGTGGACTGCCGTGAGGTGAAGGTTGTGGAGGGTCGCCCATTCCCAGACCTGCATAGCTTCCCAACAAAGAGGGTAGGAACGAGTCCCCCCGTTTGTTGAGGTACCAGACTACACTCATGTTGTCGGTCTGAACAGCTAGGCCAGAAAGCAGAAAGGGGTGTAGGGCTTGCAGAGCATACACCACCACTCAGAGCTCGAGCATGTTGATGTGAAGCATCTGCTCGAGTATGGACCACAAGCCCTTGGTCCGCTGGGATCCCAAATGAGCTCCCCAACCTTCGCCCGAGGCATCAGTCGCTAGTGTTTGGGAGGGGGGAGGAAGACAGAAGGGAACTCCCCGACAAAGGTTCTCCTGAACCGCAAATCCTGAAGCATCGGGGTTGAGACTAGCACCTCTTGGTCCAAGTTGTCGACCAATTGATCCCACTGAGACCGAAGAGTCCACTGAGAGATTCTCATGTGAAGTCGAGCACACGTAACTGTTGGAATTGCAGCCGCCATGAGACCCAGGAGGCGAGGGACCGACCTGGCGGGAATCCGTCTGTGAGAGGCCAATAAGCTTGCCTGAGCCTGGAGTGTGGCCACCCTGTCTGGGAGTAGAAAGGCCATACCGGTGGTCGTGTCCAGAATCGCCCCGATGAACTGGAGGCGTTATGATGGGATCAAATGGGATTTTGCCTGGTTGATGGTAATACCCAGGCTGGAAAAAAACCTGCCTGGTAAGGCAAAGGGAACGCAGGAGTTCCTCCCTAGACTTGGCCGCCAGGAGCCTATCATCCAGGTATGGGGAAACCTGCACTTCCTGAGTATGCAGGTGGGCCGCTACCACAGACAAGCATTTGGTGAATACTCAGGGGGCCAAGGAAAGACTAAATGGGAGGGCCTTGAACTGGTAGTGGTCCCCCTGGAAAGCAAACCGGAGGTATTTATGGTGGGAAGGGTGGCTAAGGATATGCAGGTAGACACCCTGCACGTCCAGAGCACACAGCCACAGTCCCAGCCGAAGGAGGGGCAGGAGACTCTGAAGGGAGAGCATCCTGAACCTTTTGCACTCCACGAACAGATTTAGAAAGCTGAGATCCAGAATGGGCCTCACGTCTCCTGTCTTCTTGGGGACCAGGAAGAAATGGGAATAGAAACCCGTCCCCTGAAGAGGAGGAGGGATGGGTTCTATTGCCTCCTTCAACAGAAGGGAGGAGATTTCTTTCTGGACCCTGAGAAGATGATCTGGGGAGTAAGACAACCTGGGGGGGGTGGGTTCTTGGAGGTTTCTGAAGAAACTCTATGGTGTGGCCCTCTGCTATGAACTGGAGGACCCAACAGTCGGAAGTGATCCTCTCCCAATCCGGCAGATGTAGGAAGAATCTCCCTCCTACCGGTTCCTCTGGATCGACCAGAGGCTGTGGGAGAGGGAAGGAGTCAGAAGGTGTGGGGCAGCGCCATGGCTGGAGCTCCCGCAGGACGTTTGGGTGGGGGGGGTCTTGCAGCCGGAGGGACCCAGCGTTTGTTTGCCCACTTTCCCTGTGGTTTCACCTCAGACCGTGCACAATGGCGAAAGGAACGATGCTGCGCTTGAGGAGCGCTGTACATGGAGTCAATCTCCTTGAGAGCAGTCCCTTCTCTATCAGTCCAATAATGATGTCCTTGACATCACCACCGAACACCGAACCTCGGAAGGGGGCGGCCTGGATGGCGGATTGTACTTCCGAGGCCAGACCTGACACCCGAAGTCAGGCATGTCGCCGCAGACTCACGGCGAATGCCGAGCTTCGTCCAGTAGCGTCCACTGCATTGTAAGTATCGCGTAGCATGTGCCTACTGGCCGAACATGCAGGGCGGACCAGGTCTACCACTTCCTGTTTAGTCTGGGACTGAGGAAGGGAATCCAACTTCGCTTCCACCTCGCTAAGGACAGCCTTCTGGTAATCCCCCATATGAGTCACATAGTTCAAGGCTCTGATGCCCAGAGTGGAAGAAGAAAAGATCTTCTTGCCATACTGGTCCAGAAGGTGGGATTCCTTATCGGGTGGGGAAAAGCTCAGGTGCTTAGGATTGGCCAAATGGCTGTGGGCGGCGCTGATGATGACAGAGTCAGCCTTGGGGTGTGACATGAGAAAGTCAACCCCTTCGGGAGCCTGGTAAAGCCTGTCCACCATCCCGGAAAGGGGAGCTAAAACCGACAACTGTTTCCAGATAGTGGAAACAAGGTCAGCATGAGGCTCGATCCAGGGTGGAACTAGCGTGGGAGCGACCTCGGGCAAATCCAAATGAGCAGCTAGCTTCTGCCTCTGCGGATCCGTCTCCAGAGATTTCCACTGATGAAAAGCCTGGATCTTGCTTATTAACTCCGTAAACGAGGGATACTTCGGAGGGGCCCTGGGCCTGGGCTTGTCCAGAGTGTGAGGCTCGTCCGGATCGGAGCTGTCTTTGGAGGACTCCGAGAAGTCCGATGAAGAAGAGACAAGACCCTTCCCCACCGGGAAGAAGGGGGACATCGGATACCTGGGTATCTGTAAGCTGCGATATGTAACCCGACGGGCGTAATAGTTTGCATCGGGTACTGGTGGCACCGGTACCGCGGCATCGGGTACTGCAGTGCTGGATACTGCAGAGCCGGATAAGACGACGTAAGATCCGGCGCCTGGGGCTTTACCGGAGCAGAAGGTCATTGTAAAGGCCCAGCAGGTGGGCCAGGGACAGGTGGCCCAGCGGGCGTCGGGTCTGGTGTCGGAGTGACGTCCGGTAAGGGGACGTCGGCCGGCGACGGGGCTGGCGTCCGAGGGGCCGGCGTCAGGCCGACCAGTCCCGTGGGAGGGGGGCCTGACAGAGGCTCAGAAGAGTCCCCAGCGGTGTCCAGGGAGAACCGGTGGGATCCCCGGGGTCCAGCTGGAGAGACGCAGGGGCCTCGGACAGCAGCGGCAAAGGCTGCAGGAAGCCAGCGTCGCCGGATGAGTTGAAGACATCCGGCATAGGCTCCAGTGCCGAGTGACCGCCGGGCAGGTCAGCGGACGTCTGACCGGCAGGGTCCGGGCGGACGTCAGCCCCTCCGACGTCAGACTTATCGGACCCGGCACCCAAAGAAGGCTGCATGGGAGAGGCGACCTTGTTGGGCGGCTTAGCTGCTTCGCGCTTCTTGAAGGTCAAGCGGCTTAGTGACTAGCTCAGTGGATGTCGGAGAGACAACGCCCAACAAAGGAGAGGCTCAAACCAGGAGGTCACAAAGGTGCGGCCTTACTGGGAGCGGGTGCCTCCTTTGTCCCGGAGGCTCCCGATTGGCCCAAGTGTGAACCAGCCGGGGGGACGGACGCCGTCTCGGATACCACCAAGACGGCTGTCAGGGAACGATCATCCAGAGGGGATGTTACCTGAAGGGCAGCGACCCCAGCCGAGGTCACCACGGATGACGAGTTCCGGTCATTCATCCATCATCCATCATCCATCCTCCTCCTCCTCCTCCTCCTCCTTCTTCTTCCCTCGGGAGAGGTGGAAGCCTGTCAGAGCTTGTTCAACTCTTTTTCCATGGAGGACATCTTCTTCTTTAGGATGTGGGCCTCCAAGGACTGCTGCCTTCTTCAGTGGGTAGCCGCATTGAACTTCAGGCAGTGCTGACAGGAATCCACGGAGTGGTCTGGGCCTAGGCAGATGAGGCACCGAGAATGGCAGTCCTTGTGCGGGAGTTGGGCGCCGCACGAGTCAGACTTGTTCTTGTGCTCAGACGTGGTAGGGGACGACATACAAGGCAAGTGAAAGAATCCGGATGAAAATTCATGTAAATAATCGAAAAAAGCGATGGTAGAAGTACCGGCGACGGACTGACGAGCAGTGGAACTTAACTGCGAGGCGCTGTCGACAGCTAACGGCAGGAAAGAACTGGAAGGCAGGCATGAGGACCACCCCTTTATACTGACGTCACCCAATGCCGACCACCTGACATGGGGGCGGTCCCTCGCCAGAGACTGCTAGCTAGAAATTTTTCTGAGGGGTTCTGACGCCTGCCGGCTTCAGTCCTATATGTAATTACCTACTGCAAGAGCCCTCTTGAAGTAAGATCAGTACTTTCGGCACAAACTGGAACCACAGTCAGGTTAAATGCAGAAAAAGTTAGATCTGATTTATTAAGGGGACCTGAACAAGGAAGGGGCGTAATAAGGTCGATTGGCTTAACAGCTATATCAATCAAACAGTTGTGCATACACTTCAGAGTCCATAAACAGTCACACACTTTGGGTACCCAGGTGGAAAAGAGGTGGGCTAGCCAGGATTGTTGCCTGGGGTAGTACGGCATTGCAGCTGGTTGGGGCCCTGTGATGGAAGAAAACAACATGCACAATACACACTATTTGTAATCTGGAGCCAGAGGGCTCAGTTCGTGAAAGAAAAACAACAAGGCAATCAGATGACAACACTTTTAGATTTAGCTGCTGTTGCAGGAAGCTATCCTGATGGTAACTCACGATACCCAATAGAGAACACAGGCTAGATGAAATTGAGACTGCAGGTGGTTGAGCTGGAGTGCCAGGAGAAGCAGGGCCCACACGATTCACCGAGGCGTTGCTCCTGTTCAAGCGTGGAGCAGGGGGCTGATCCCCAGGCAGGTCTCTCGTCGATGGCTTTCTCTGTGTAATGGGTAGTCTGGCTGGGCCAGTGTGGCAAGGCCCAGGCTGAATGGAGATGAACACGGATTCAGTCCGTTTTAGCTGGATGCAGCCTCCAGCAAGTAAAACACAGTTCACACAGTGGGGAACCAAATCACGACCCACTATCAACACACAGCACATTTACATGTAAGGGATTCTACTATACCAGGCAAACCGCTCTCCGGTCACAGTTGCAAAGTCTCTGCACACACCGGCAGTTTAGAGGTAGCTGGAAATCCTGACAGGCCGATCGTATTCAGAAAATCTTCAGTCTTCCTCAGGTTGAGCCTGGTCTCAATTCAGTGGCTTGCTTCATTCTCACAAGCTCGGATCTCAGTTCGAAATAATTCTCTTCTCCCTCTCACGAGCAGCAGGCAGGCATACAGAGCCAAAACTCAGGCCTTTCCACAGTTCTCCCGCGCAAAACTACACAGACAGCTGCTCAACTGTCACAAGCTGTTGCTTCTTCAACTCCCAACTGAGATCTGACTCCAGTAGCAATTCATGCCCTTTAGACAGGGCACAAGAAAATAAATTAGGAGTCATAGTCCGAAATAAGACTTCTCCTCTCTCCCCATGCAGGAGAGCTGAAGGCGGGCAGGCCAGACTCAGCCTTCCCACCAAGTTCTCACGCCATCCCATGGGCAGCGGCTCTACGAGCTGCTCACTCTCTGAGCTCCAACTTAATTTTGACTCAAACAGCAAGCCACTTGGGTATTTCCCCAACATCCAAAAGGTTCGGTTGGCTGATCCTCCTGTCAGTCAAAGCAAGGGCTCCCCCTTCAGTTGCATTTTGGCACCAAAGTCTCAAAACTACAATTCCTACTGATTTTGACTCCACCAAGCCCCTGTAGGCAGGCCCCATTTTAGAGTCCCAAAGTACTGATTGGTACAGTTCATCAGTTCAGGACCAAGATGGTGGAGATAGACAGAACAGTCCTTGCTGCAAAGAAAGCAGGTTAGACAAACTACAATATTATTATCACTCTAATAGATATTCAGCCAATAGTTACATCCTCTAACACAGCTCCCTCTGCGCAATTAGCAACGGCAGAAACAGAGCAATTATCTGGAGCCCGGGTGGGATTCGAGCATAGAAACACTCAGCCCCCTCCCAGATTAACTATGACTGCAATCTAGGTAGCTGTTAAAGAGATAGTACATGGAGGCTGTAGAGGCACTGTCATGCAATAACGTTTAAACTGCTAAACACAGAACACCAGCCTGGCAGTGAGCATCTAGGCAAGCTCAAGGAAGACTTTTCGGGAACCCCCATTTGTAGGGGGGTTACACCCATAATAACCAGAAACGTGACACCAGCCAAGTATTGTAAGTTAACAAACCTGACCTCAATAATTCCTGTCTTTTATAAGCTGGATGCTGGACCCCAAATGGGTATGATGAAAGTTCGGGGGGAGGGGTCATAACAAAGAACAGGCCTGTGTTTAAATTATTGCTTATTGAGGAAGGTTCACATGTATTTTTTTAACTGTTTGAATTTAACCATTTCATTTATTCGGAACATTTATCACAGTAATACTGAAAGTATAAGTGCCTCGCCACAATACTGCCTGGTCATAAAACATTAAATAAGTAAATTCAGTTATTTCACAGTATATATGCTATCTTATCAGAATATGTATTTTTGTTTAATAAATCAAAGATGTGTGTTTGATTCTAATTTTGGTTGGACATTTTTCCTTGCGTTTTCTACCAGTGATCCAGATGTAAACTTATGCAGTGGGTAAAGAGTAATACTGTCCACTTGTAGCTCATACCTAGATCAGAATGAAAAATATCAAAAATGTCTGAAGCTTGAACTGTTCTGGTGACGAGCTGCTAATAAAAAAATCCCTGTTAACAAGTGAGATCGATGATTCACCCTTAAATCATTCAGCACACAAAAATTATTATTAATTGGACACAGCCACTACATGGCCGTTGCACTATGGAACTTTGCCTAAAAACAGGACCATTATCCCTTGGGCTTCATATACTTCTTGTCTACACATGAAATCGCAAACTTTTGTTTATGACATCACTATGCACTGATGAAGGAAATTATTAGGATGTCACAAGTAGGGTATTATAGTGTCCCATGCAGACAGAAGGCAGCACCCAATGAAAGAGACAAAGAACCTACAATATTTGCAGGCAAATTCCCTTAGTAACAATGAAAAGAAAAAAATATATAGAAATATATTAAATATGAATGGAACTGTGCTCCTGAAAACAATAGTTTTACGGAGGCATTAGTAACTCTAATATTTATGTATGTATGGCTTTCTTTATTCATCTTTGGTGACCGGGTAAGTACACTGGCATGAAAGCCTTTTTCAGGCATGACCCAGGTACAGTAGCACAGGTGAGAGCAGAGGTACATAACATAGATGTAGCAATATTTACAATATTCATTTACATGGCATTGTATTTACAAAGGAGAAACCACAATTAACTATAGGAAAATCATGTATGAAATGTACAATAACTATCCACCTAGTGGGGGGATAGTAAGAGCAAAGGTACAGAAACAAGAGGAGAAGTTTACAGTACTGGGAAAGGGTAATTGGGAGATTTCCCTAGGGTACGGATAGGGGGTGCAGGTGTGAAATAGGAAAAGAGCAAAAAATTAGGAAACAACACTACAGTAAGGAGAAGGAATGCAGGTGCCACAATAAGGAGAACAGATGGGAGCAGGTTAGGATGGTTCGGGGTTAGCAAAAGCACTGACATGCAAAAGGTGAGGAGTAATGAGATTTGAGCAGCTTCGTGAAGGTAGGGGGAGTGGAGTTTTTTTTGATTGGAGCGGGTATTGAGTTCCATATAGAGGCAGAACAAAAATGAAAGGACTGTTGACCCATGTTGGTGTGAGACATAGGGACAGCAATGTTGTTGTTAGAGGCAGAGCGAGAGGTGGCGAGATTGATGAGAGAGATCTGCCAAGCTAGGTATTTGGGGGGGGGAGGTGCCTGTATGCAGGGTTTTATTGATAAGAGACATAAGGGTTAAACTGGCTTTGAGTTCCAGGGGTAGCCAATTTAGGGTATTCACTGCACAGTGATGGGTGCTGTGGCTGCAACCAGAGGCAAATTTAGCAATAGCAAAATACAAGGTGTGCCTTTTTTTGTACAACAGTTTTATTGGCAGCGTCACTGATGATCGAACCATAGTCAAATGAGGGGAGAACATTTGCCTGGGCGACTCTGACCTTAGTGTCAGGCATCAGGAAAAGGCGGACACTGTAGAGTGCACCCAACTTCTGGCGGAGAAGGGTGGTGGTGTGATGGAGATGAGTTTCAAATGAGAGGGACTGGTCCAGGTGTATCCCAAGGTATTTAAAGGAAAGGGTATTTTCGAGGTAGGAGCCATTTCCATCCCTGACACTGAACAACGGGGATAGTGTATTGAGATTTTGTCTAGTTCCAAACAGCATGGATTGTGTTTTCAGGAGGTTGAGTAGCATTTTTTGAGTGAACCATGCTTGGAGCCTAGCAAAGCAGTAGCTAAGTGATTGTTTAATAGAGGCAATGTTGTCGCTGTGGGTGTAGAAGATGGTGTCACGTCATAGAGGTGTGTGTGCACTGGTCTGCAGACTGTAGGGAGGTCATTTATGAAAACTGAAAACAGGAGAGGCCCTAGAATAGAGCCCTGTGGATCTCCACTTGACATATAGTTAACCCCGGACAGGGTATTTCTGATTCTGACTGTCTGTTTCTGATGACACAGGTAGTTTTTAAACCAGGCAAGGGCAGGGGGGCCCCAAGATCAAGTGCTAGTAATTTGGAAATTAGTATTTTATGGTTGACATGGTCAAAGGCCTTAGATCCACAAACACAGTGCCAGTGAATACAGTGCCATTAACGAGACCCTCGTCCATTGCTTGGTAAATGGCATCTGTGAAGGTAATAAGGGCAGTGTCTGTGCTGTGACCTTTTCTAAAACTGTGCTACTCCGGGCAGATAAAGTCATGCAGCTACAAGTATTCAACTAACTGGTGGCAGACAATTTTTTCTTGAAGCTTGTCCAGAGCAGAGAGAATTGAGATTGGGCAGTAAGTTAAATGTGTCAGTTGCTGCCTCATGTTTTTAATCTTATGTGCCCCGAGCACGTGAAAAGTGTGAAATAAATCTCAAGATTCCATAGGCCCAAATTATTTTCTACCCCAATGCCACAAGTGAAGTCATGATTTCTTCTCTGTTAAAATAATTTTAAACAGTGCAGTAGCAGTCTGGAAGTGCAGTTTAGTGTTAAAGCAAATTACGTTGTTTCTTGGGTATTTTTAGACTCATGTTAGATATAAGGATGTGTCTGCCTGTAAAATGTTCTATTTAAACATTAAACCATTTTAGACGTCATGGTTTGAAGTATAACATACAGCAACGTTTGTTTTTCCTAATATAATAGTTTTGTTCTATGTGTCAAATCAAAAGACTCACAATTAAAATATGTTTCAAAGGTACCACCACCAAATAAGAGACTGTATGTATCACTTTTTCTTCGTGGGAAGATTAACTTGTTTTATGCTTATTTTCCAACATGCAGGCTACTGACACCTCAGAAAAGGATAGGCCGACATCTGAGATATGTTCCTATCAGTGTGTAGCACTTTAAAAACACTAGTAAACAAATTACTAATTATTTGCTGCCCACTAATTTCCATCTGGTGGATTAAAAAAGCATGTTACTATGAGGGAGTTGATACACTCATCTGCATAGCCTTGCTTTCAACTGAGAGTTATGTCAGCCATCCACACAGTGTTAGACATGCTAAAGTTCAGCCTTTTAGCCGACATACAGTACATACAGTAGTACTTACAGTGCTTCACCGAGGCTCTGCTGTAGACACTGATTGTGGATGACTGGTAGCATGTCAAATCAGTTATCACAGACTACAGCATATTTAAGAAACACCACATAATTAGGCTAGAATTGGTCAAAATAAATCTTCTGGTTGGCAATATTTCTATTAAAACAAGGAACACATACTTTTCATTAATTTAAAGCAGCTCAGTCTATTAGCTGGGGAAAATCATTATACTATATAAAGATATAAGCAGTAGTAGTGGTGGGCCTTCATTACACATCCTTCCAAAGCAAACAAAGAAAATCCGTCTACACAACAAATAATAAAAAGCACAAGTACATATGCTGCAAAAAGTGATAACAAAGAAACAACCAGTATCCTAAAACATAAATACATATCATTATAAAAAGGCTGGGGGAGGCTCGACTCAGAGGATGTTCCTTAAATTTAAATACTTTAAGAGGATGACAGCCAGATGTCAGCAGGCAGACAGTTTTATAGGACAGAAGGCCAGTATTGCAAAGGCTTGGTCCCCCACAGATTTTATACAGGACTGGGACCCGTAGTAACATGAACCGCAGACCTTGTTGCTGTACCAGGACCACAGTGGATCAGAAGCTTGCAGAATTAGATATTACTATCTCTAACAATATAGTTAAATGTAGCAATCTGTAGTCCTATTCGCAGATAACACCAGTTCTCATTATGATGCCAAACAAATATGCAGTGGCTTTACAACAGCAGTGTTTTCCTGGCATTAGTAACATTAAAGGAGTTCATCACAATCTGTTTTTAAGTTAAAAAAATCTTGAGAAGCACTGAAGCCCTGGGGCTGCAGATAACCCTAGCAACAGTGATGTCGCAATATGGAGAGCACCATGCTGTTCTCCATACAGTTAACAGAGGAAATTTATTTAAAATGGCAATTGTTGACCAGCACCATTTGAGTCAATTTGGACCCACAGTTACAATATGATTTAGGAAGTTACTGTAACTGTTGGTCCAAAGTTGTCTCATGTCCCTCTGGGTAACAATTTTATTATTAGATCAAATCCTCCCATTCTAGGTACGGAAAGCATACAGCTCTCTGTGTAGTGACATCACTGTTGCTAGGGCAACAGGCACCCGCGGCATGCTGGGATATCTGGAGCCCCAGGGCTGCCGTGTTTCTCAGCCTTTTTGTTTTTTTCATTAAGTTTAACAAACAGACTGCGATGAACCTGCTTAATTTCTCTGGTGCCAAGAAAACAACTCTAGGAGTACGTCTGCTACTGTAGACGGTTACTGGCAACCTAAAGAAGCATATCCCGAGGAGGAGCTCATTAAAGTAGCATTAGCATTTACAAACACAGCAAAAGCAAGGAACCTTATAGTTAAGGTTTAGAGATTTTTGATCCACATTCTGTTTTTTTCCTACAGTGAATCAGTAACAATGGAAAGTCATACTACCATTATAGTGTATGGTGGAACCCTCTTATGCATGGAATTCCATGACTGGAGAATGCTTGTTTTGCTGCAGTAGTGATGTCACTACTGCAGCACAACAACTTGGAATGCTTCCACACAGCTGCTTTCCTCTATCCAATCAAGCTGGAAGCTGCCTTTTTTAAAACTTGAACATATGGAAAAAGCTGCAACACACTGAATTAGTAATCTGAGCCCTTCACCAACCCTAAGGTGCACTTCACCAAACCCCAGTTTACTGAAAGGTAGTGAAGTGTTTGAAATGGGCATGGATGTCCATACACTATAAAATATAATGTATGGGCATCCACACACAGACAAGCCCGTGTCTTCATCTCGAGTTTTCTATGGCAACCAGTGAACCTCTTGAGGTTCACTGGTTGCCATAGAAATCTCTCAATGTAGACACAAGCTTGTTGTGTATGGCTGCCCATACATAATCCTTTGTTCTGCATCATATCAGTGATATTGTGAGATGTAATGTTCAGAGTTCCGAAGATTACAAAACATAACAGACTGGAAACCACCAATAACTAAGCTTGCCATTTCATTTGGGGATTCTGGTGGCATCATAAACCACTTCCTTTCATGGTTTATGATGTCACCAAAATGCCTCAGTGCAATAACAGCTGTGTTACTGTTGATTTCTTACCTATCATTCTAAGTGTATGTTAAATAAGCAATAAGACACAACAGGGTGTGGGTAACAGTGTGATCACTGCACACCCTGGGGCGTAATGAAGCTTGAGGCCGTAGGCCGAGTGCCTTACTGCCCTTGGAAGTGCAATGATCACAAAAACCATGTCTTACTGCACTTATGGTATTCTGTAATAAAAAAAGTCATAGACACACAGAAATGAGTTCTAAATGTCAAATTATTTTTGGTCAAGTTTCATTACACTAAAGAAATAATCCCCGAAACTCCTTTTTTTTTGGGGGGGGGCTTGGTGTGAGGCACATTGCAGGGTCTCATTCTGTGCGACTGTGTGTACCCTGAAATGGTTTTGTCCATTTAGTCATTGTTATCTGTGCTTATTATATGGTAGCACCTGAGCAGTTCCACAAGCATGTTTTAACTGGAGAGACTGACTTTTTTGCTGTTCTGTTTCACTTCTGACATGTTGTCAATTTGGCACTGTGTTTTCTCGTTTGGGCAGACTTCACTGGATAAACAAATATTATTTTTTCTTTCTGCACCAGAGAGTAGTTTTCTGTTTACTTTGGAGCTTTCCTGTTTGGTAGTCTGCTCAATGAGGAGTGTCAGCATGATGTTAGCACTAAAAATGCCACCAGTGTCGTGTCTGACACTTCTGTGTTTTCTGGCAACAAAATTGGCAGTGTGAGGGTTTTCTGGTATGACCAGCATCTTTTTTTATTACAGGCTTATTCTCAGGCACAAGAATTTGCAATCTCTTAGTCGGGGCTATTAGTGACTTGAACCACGCAATCCCTGTCAGTTTCAGCGGTAGTTTGGAACCGGCAGATTTTACTCGCATGACTGCTGCATGCTTCATCACTGTTGCAGCTCTACTGAGAAGCTGAACATTTTCGTCAGTTTTTGACAGGTACAATCCAGCACGTCATCAATGAAAGTGAGCATAAAATTTATTCATATGTTATCCAGATTAATTTCAAAGGTTACAGTTAGCATATCAGACATTTCAGCAGCTACTGGTTAACAACTGTTAGCAGGGATAGCAGCAGCCACATGAATCTAAGGTGGAATGTGTGGCACAGTGATCCCATGCCAATGTAAGCTGGCTTATTGGCTTGTACTACTTTGTGCCCCTTGGTAGTAGTCTCATCTACCACGGGTCACTTGCCAATCAGCTTGCAGCTTTATTCTGTGCCACATGATAAGGTATGATACACTATAAATGCATGGAGCTAGGTTCCTAAGCAATATTGTAAATGTGGATCACAAGTCTTGAAACCCTAACACTAAATTTCCATCTTTTGTGACTCTGTCTACAATTAGGAAGGAATACCAAAAAAAGATGACTAACATTAATTCAATGTGTTTTTCTTTAACTGGATTTCCTTAATATTTTGTAGTTATGCTTTAAAAACACCTCAAAAGCTGTTTAGCATATGCAGTTGTCATTATTTTTGGCAAGGTGTTTATGTCGGTTTCAGCAGGATCAACAACTGCTTATCACCCACATTTATTTAAAGACAGACAGCTTCCAAATGTTTGTTATTGGTCCCTAACTATAAGCAGTTTGTAAAGGGGTGTATTGATCCATTTAATACTGGTTGTAGGCCTTTCAGGAACTACCCGTAAAATGTTGTTGGTAGTGAACTTCATCCTTTAACAATACCAGTTCCATGCATTTCTAGAAACAGAAACATCTAAATTTTTTTTAAAGAAGCTACTGAAAAGGGTTTCTAGTTTTAAAGTAGCAGTATGTGTTAAGTCACCATATAGTTTTTTTCAGCAATGTTTGTTGACAAACACATCCATATATCCATTTTCCTCTTTTGCTTTCTTTCATTCCTGAACTTAAATATGCATGGGTTTCTGAAGTTTTCAAAAATTCCTGTCTCTCTGCCATGCTCGCCATGCAAATGTAAATATCTTGGTATAATGCTGTGCTTGCCATCAGAAACATCTGGCAGCGCCATCATAATAGTTCCCCTGTATGAATCTAACATGTACATTTTAACAGGTAACCTTACCAGAAGAGATTTTCAAAAATTGCGAGTAGCAAATTTTAGAAGTTGTTTTAAAAAATATCTGATAACTATAAATACACCAAAAATGAATCCAAGCATGTCAGAAATACACCTTTGCTAAAAAAAAAAAAAAAATCTACATGATGAAATTTTTTGCTGACTATCAAATACTGTTGCTTTAAGCGTAGATAAAGTGAGTCATGGCTCCCTCACCAATTTAGTTTATACATATAGCAGTTTTTTTTATTAACATCATTTTACTGGCCCTACAAAATACATCAATGTTTCATGGGTATTCACAACCCACATCTACAGGAAACTAGCTACTTCTTCCCCATTATGAATCAGTTCAGTTGAAAACTATTTTTTCTATTTCCCTTTTTGGTTTTCTTTATTTTAACTTTATACATAAATACTGCATCTTTTGGCAAGTTCTTTTCATTATATCTGGCTTCCAATATCCATTACGTAAGTAATAAACCATGACTGGGGGTGCATTATAGGATTTTAATGCACGCCCCGGGGTGTAGTGAGGCATGGGGCCAAAGGCTATGTGTCCTTAGGCCCCTGGGAAGTGCATTAAAAGCCTATGATATACACCCTAGAGGGGCTTACTACACTTATAAAATGATTATGTAGTTTTTTTTCAGGAGGAAATTGAGATTCGGCACCTGACTGTGTTTACTGAGATTTAACACACGGTCAGGTGACCTCTCTCAGCTAATAAAATTTCTAGTTATTCTTGCCATTTTATAATCTGAAGTAAGGAGCTTTAGAGTAACGAGTAATGGCAGCGAGTTCAAAGGCTATTTATGTTTGACGGTACTGGAATATGACATACTTTGTGAGGTCATTGAAATATTGCAGGGCTAGAATTAATGATATTCCACCAAGTTTGAGATATCAGTTGTCAAAGCAGAATCCCATTTTTGTCATGCTGGTATTCTGTCTGCAGTACCACTTCTCCATGCTGCCACTCTGCAGTTTCCATATGTAGCACAACTCTCGGACAGGCAGAACACCAGATATTGAGATAGAATACCAAATGTCATGTCTTGGTATTCTGCCTCCCACATCTGATAATTTTTTTTCATAATTTCTACCCCTGTATTGTTGATAACAGTACTGATGTTTGTATAAATGAAAGTGGTGAGTAAGTGACTGTCACAATCATTGAGGCCCATGGAACAAAATAAGTTGGAAGAGGGTAAATGAGGGCAGCCAACAGGGTAGTGAGACAGGCAAAGGTTAGCAGAGGGGGTTATAAAGGGTGACAAAGCATTCTTTCTCCATATATACAAGCAGTGCCAAACCAAGAAAGGTGAGGTTAAGCTGAAGAAGGGAAGGCATGGCTACAAGATGAGAACGGTAAGGCAGATTTATTTAATTATTTCTGTTCAATGTTTATGGTTCAGAACAAGGGCACTCTTCCAGACTGCAACATAAAAGCTATTTGGGGATCACTAGCAGGTGCCAACATGGGGCCTATCATGGAGGAAAAAAAGCTGAACAGCCTACAGGCACTGAATGTGGAAAAATCCTTGAGCCAGAATGGGATATGTCCAGGAGTATGAGTATTCAAGGAGATGGCGCGAGCCCTGACTGAACTGTTAGAAGATTATCTTCAACTTCTATTTAAAAACAGGGAAAGTATGGTAGGACTGGAGGACAGTGAAAGTAGTCCCTTTAAATTAAAAGGGAAGCACGGGCAGATGAGCCAGACAACTATAGTCCAATTCATCTGATCTCTGATGTAGGGAAACCAGCCAAATCTATTATAAAGGAGAGGAGAGGACTGTAGGATTCCTGGAGGCCAGTTGCCTGCTGGACTCAAAACAGCACAGATTTCCCACTGGGAGGTCTTGTCAGACATGCCTGATTGAATTATTTGATTAAGTAACAAAGGCCATGGATAGGGGTTAGGCTGTAGATTTCTGTATATTGATTTCAACAAAACCTTCAACTCTGTCTCACTTGGGAGGCTGGCATAGAAACTGGGTGACCTGGGGAGGGAGATAAGATAACAAGGTTGGTAAAAAATTGTCTGGGTGGGAGGACCCAAGGGGAAGTCCTAAACAGGGGGAGGGGGGTCATAAGAAGGTGCCCAAAGGATCGGCTTTAGAACCAGTCCTCTTTAACATATTTATATGTGACAAAGTGGAGGGGGGCCAGGGTAAGATACATCTCTTTGCAGACAACCTCACGATTGTGGTAGACTGGACACCGAGGTGGGGTAAGGGCCATAAAGAAAGATATGGAAAGACTAGAGATGTGGTCAAGGGTATGGCAGTCAACATTTAATGTGAAAAACAAGCGAGGTAATGCATACAGGGACCAAGAACCTGAGAAGACAATACAAGATGGATGGTGTGATAATGGAGAGCGCAACAGAGGAAAGGACCTGGGGGTGATAATAATAGAGAATGTGAAGGCATGGGCACAGTGTAACAGGGCAGTGGTGAAGGTGAATTGGATGTTGGGATGCATCGGGAGGGGGATCACCAATAAAAAAGAGGAGGTGATGCTGCCTTCTGTACAGATTCGTGATTCAACTGCACCTAGGATACTGTGTGCAAATTTGGAGCAGACACTTGAAGGAAAGGTATAGGATGGAGGCAGTGCTAATAAGGGCTACCAAAATGATACTTAGCAATCAAGGATGTCTTATGATGAGAGATTTGGGGATCTGAATGTACTTGCAGGAGGACAGAAGAAAGAAGTGAGACATGACTGAGATGAAGTAGCTTTGTGGGATAAGCAAGGTGGACAGCCAGGGGCTGAAACAGCCAACTGTCTGCCTGTCCCAGACACCCAAGTTTTCTCTAGGAACAGCTGGTTTCATTTCTCTGCCTTGGTTTCATGTATCTGCCTGTCTCTTTAAACTAAGTGGTAACAGAAACACAAGCGGACACAGTCTTAAGTTGGGTGGAGGTTTTGGCAGGGAGGCTAGGAACCAATTTCTTCACAAGAGGGTGGTGGTCAGTTGGAATGCGCTGCTGGAAGAGGTGGTCTTGTTGAAGATGGTGGGCAGTTTCAACAGAGGCAGGAATAGACTTAAGGGGAAAGTAAGGGTCAGGGAAGGGGCAGATGGACAGGATAGGGGGACTGGGGAGGGGGAGGCAGGGTCAGTAGCTTAAGCTGTGGACCCTGCAATACGAGCAGACTAGACAGACCAAATGGCCTTAATATGCTGGTGTCTTTGTAGCTTTGCATGTCCCTGGGACAGGCACCGAGTGAAAATGCATTAGCAGGCACTAGGACTCAGGAAATGCTGCCACCTGTACTTTGGACTATGGACATCCCAATATCCACAGCAAGACTCCTGGGTCATGAGGGCTGTGGGCTAAAGCCATCCCCAAGCCAGCTGAACACGCTGGACCAACTGAGGAACCCGGCCCAGATTTCAGCCACTGATCCACAGCAAGACTCCTGGGTCATGAGGGATGTGGACTGAAGCCCGAGCCAGCTGAACACACTGGACTGACTGAAGAATGCAGTCCCAGATTCCAGCCACTAACCCATAGCAAGACTACTGGATTGTGAGGGCTGTGGACTGAAGCACTCCCCAAGCCAGCCGAGCATGCCAGACTGACCAAGAAACGCGGCCCCAGATTTCAGTCACTGACCCACAGCAACACTCCTGGGTCATGACAGCTGTGGACTGAAGCCCTCCCCAAACCAGCCAAACATGTCTGACTGACCGGGGAACATGGCCACAGGTACTGCTCGCTGAGGACACAGAACACAGTGTTTGGTGCCAAATTCAAGCAATACAGACCGCTGCTCACTGCTACGCTTTTTAGTCAGCAAACACCACTGATTGTTTTTTGTTCTGCTGTCTGCTCACAAATGCATGATTTATAGGCTTGTTTGTGGACAGTTTACTGCCTGATATTAAGCCTAGCCAGCCTCAGTATTGTGCAGCAGTATTTCTGCAGCCCTCTCCTACCTTCGCACTTCTCCCCCCTAGCCTCCCACTTACCTCCTCTCAGGGCTCCAGATAATTTTTTTTGGGATGAGTACTTTACTCCTCATTTTGAAAGTGAGGTGAGTAAAACTAAATTCAGATGCATACAAATGTGTCGATGGAATGGAGTGAGGAGAACATTTTTAAAAACAAACAATGTAGTTTTTTTTCCAGATAAGAACTGATCAGGTGCCAACACTGCTCCACATAATGTTGGCAGGTAGTAAAAGTGTACTCACCAGTTTTATAGTATAGTGAGTAAAACAAAATTGTGATATGTAAAAGTGCTGTGAATCTGGGAAAAAAATTATCCTTTTGAATTACCAGTTATGGTATGAAGCACTATTCTGTGGAATGTAGAACATTTACAAATGTTGGGTGAGTACTGGTACTCATTAAAAAAAATAAATTCGGAAGAGTATTTCCTAAAATTAGGTAAGTAAAACAGGTCGCTGCTCACCTTATCTGGAGTCCTGCCTCCTCTCCTTATTGGCTCACAATGTAGCCTGCTTTGTGACTCCGACTTGCTCCCTTGGCCTCGCTAACCCTTTTTTATCGTCCCTCCCCAGATTTCAGCCAATGACCCACAGCAAACTCCTGGGTCATGAGGGTTGTGGACTGAAACCCTCCTCAAGCCAGTCACTGAAGCCCTCCTCAAGCCAGTCAAACACACCGGACCAGCCGAGGAACATGGCCCATCTGGTATTTGTTTCTTGCCCAAGTGTGGGGACCGCACACTGTCTTTCGACTCTGCACAGTCAACTGACTTCTAACCATAGTAATACCATGCTCTTGCTGGGCTGATATTAGGAAGCCTGCTGCAGCTGGAAAGTTCACAAGTACCCCACCAGGACTAGGGCCCTAGAGTGCCCCCCACACCATTACCTCTAGTGTAGAATTCCTGCGAGACTACAGCTTGACTGCCACTTCCTCTGATCTGCACCTCATGCCCTGTCCACTGACAACTAATGTCTCAAACACTGAAGTTAAACTGATTGGCTTCCTCCCTCAATATGCCCCTAGTACAGCTACTGTCTTGCTGTGCTGTAACAGGACCAGGAAGCCTCTGAGGATAACCCCTCAACTGCGTGACAGAAAGAAAACCTTCTATTCTTGCTTCTACTTAACTCTGGCAATGTTCACCCCAACCCAGGTCCCACTGGCAACAAAGTGACTATCACGGAACATAATAGAAAGCTTATGATTGCATCGTTTAGCATTGATAAGTCTGATCCTTAAATTTTCCCAGCTAGAAGCCTGGGTGGTGCACGTCCAACTAGACAAAACTTCCATCACAAAAACCAGGTTATCCACCAAAATACCTGACCCTGTTATTGTCATTCACGGCTATAATACATTCTGTCAGGATTGCTTGGGAAAGAGGGGAGTGGCTATCTTATCTACCTCCGTGCAAATCAGCAGGCCCAAAAAACTGTCCTTAGACAGACCCTCATTCTACTGAGAATGCCTGGCTGTCTGAATACAATTGGGCAGTGCACCTAAATTTCCAACTGTCATGGCAGTCTACACCAACCAGCAGACTGGCATCAAATCCTTTGCCGGCTTTTACACCAAGCATGCTCCAAGGGGAAACCATTGTTGCGAGTGACTTCAACATCAACTGGACAGCTAGTTCAAGCAGCACACAAGGACTTAGTATCAAGCCTCTTCATGACTCAGGTAGTCAAAGACCAAACTCAGGTGAACTACAAAACTGGTACCAAAACCCTAATTGATTGGATTCTTACCACACACCCCGAAAGACTATTCAAGGTCTTTGTACTACCAGATGCCATCAGCGACCATTCTTCTGTACTGTGTGAATGGACAGCTCAGTTTCAGAAATCCCCTCCTAAAACTATCTGCAGTAGGGTTCTCCGAGGGTCACTCATTGATGCCTTTAAGTAATATCTGGCCCAGACAGCTTGGAGTCCCTTAGATGCCACCACTGATATAAACCTGGCACTTGATTACTTCACTGCGCAACTCACCGAAGCCTGCAACAGATTTGCTCCCCTTAGAAGGCGCAAGATCAAAGACACATCAGCAGATTGGATCACGCCTCCTCTACTTGCCTTTTATTCTTGCTAGAGATAATCTGTGGTGTAGAGCCAAAGCCTCTGGGTCACCAGCTGACTTGCAAAAATACAGAGAGCCCATAATAAATGTACCAGGGTGATAAGACAGGCAAAAGCAGACTTCTGCAGAGATCTGCAGAATTAGAGCTGGGGCAACGGGAAGAAATTCTGGGCCACCATAACGGGTCTGATGGGCAATACTGATAAATCACCTCTAACTATTCTTACTTTTAATGGGAAAGTTATCACCACCCCTGTTGACATTGCAAACACCTTTAACTCAGCATTCACTGATCTAAACTTGGTTCTCCCAGCTGACATGGGGCAGATAATCAACGATGACCAGTGCAAAAGTTGAACCAACCAAAACCTCCCCAAATTCTACTTCAGGCATGTCATTCCCAAGAAAACAATAAAATATGTAAAAACAGTCATTGGCAAAACAAGGGTTGGGAGCGATGGGGTTGATATGAAGATACTACCCCTGGAGGAACTGGTAATTTCCTTAACCAAGATTTTCAACCTCTCCCTGAAACTCTCCCAGTTCTCTCAGGCTTGGAAAACTGCCACAGTTACACCTGTCCATAACAGTGGGGACAATACCTGCATCACCAACTACAGGCCCATCTTGATTCTTTCTCCCCTGTCCAAAGCACTGGAAAGAATAGTTTCTGATCAGTTGATCTTGTATTTCAGTAAGTATAAACTGCTATGCAACCAACAACATGGCTTCAGGAAGCGCACAGTACTGGCACAGTGATCACTGCTTACACAAGCTACTTGCATGAGGTTCTGGATAATGGGCACTTGGTTGGTGCTATCTATGTAGACCTCACTAAAGCATTCAACCTCATGAACCACTAGCTGTTGTTCAACAAGCTTCACTCCCTAGGCTTCATCCCAGAAACAGTGTTGTGGTTTTGTTGCTGCCTCTCTGGTTGCATGCAGAGAGTTAAGATTAAGAGAGCACTCTACAACGTGAGGAGTGTCTTGGAGTTCCTCGGGGGTCAGTTCTTGCTCCCTCCTTTTCAGCTTATTTGTCAATAGCTTTCCTGATGCTTGCCCGCACTCAAGGATGCTGCTCTATGCAGATGGCACAGTGATCTTCAACAGCAGTCCTCAGCATGGTAACCTCACTAGTGAACTGCAATATAATGTTTTGAGTCCCTGGAGAGCTGATTTAGGCAAAATGAGCTCATCTTTAACTATAAAAACACAAAAACTATGCTATTCATGGAAGCACATCTTAAGAATAAGTTACCTTCCCCTAGATACCCATAATGCCTTGGGATCCACCCTGGAGCAGGTGAAGTCCTTCAAATATCTGGGTGTCACCCTGGATGATACCCTTTACTTCACCAAGCATGTTGACAAAATCATAGGACTGGGCAACAGAAAACTGGGCGTGCTCTACCGACAAAGACTGCACCTAACCCCTGAAGCCAAATGCCTGGCTGTCCCCAGTTCAGTCCTCCCACTCACTGATTACAAACTCCCTATTTACGGGGCGGCAACCTACACAGAGAGGGTTAGGGTGGTGCTTAACAAAGCCTGCCGATTTGTTACAGGAACTCAAACGCACACATAGCTGCTCTCTCTATGCTCTCACCAACAGGTTTCCCTTGCAGGCTAGGCTTAGACATTAGACCTACTGGCCAAAAAAGCACTACTAGGCCTCCCCCCTCCCCCCCCCTCCGCTATAGTAGCCCTTTTCTGTCCTGTCCATAACCAAAACTCCATGAGGAGTATGTCCAGGCATGCTCTTTCAGTATCGCTCCGTAAAACTTGCCAGTCACACAGCACAATGGCTCAATAACCTCACTACTGCTGTCACCGGACTCACCAAAATATCACTCTGTAAGAAGGCCCTTATTTCTTTAAGAAAGCCGTAAAGAAATAAATCACCCTCAACTCTACATGTCGTTGCTTTATCTGACCCATAATTAAGTGATAACATTCAGTTGCTTGGAGTATACGAAGCAATAACCTGCTTCTGTGGATGATTAAATGCAGAGGCAAAGCCGAGGCGTTTAATCATTCGCAGAAGCAGGTAATAAGTATACTAAACAACTGAATATTATTACTATTACACGAGTAGATATGGCAGTAGAGAATAGGATAAATGTACTGAGAGCCTGAAACAAGCACTGCAAAGTTATGTATTTTTCTGTTGAAAAAGTGAAGCGGGATTCCAGGCATGTGCATTAGCAGAGGTGTTATTGCGCATGCTTGGAATCGTGCTTCAGTTTTTGGACAGAAAAATAGATAATCTTACAGCGCTCGTTTCAGGCTGTGAGTACATTTATGGTATTTTGTAGATTCATGTCTATGAAGAACGATGGTTTATTGGCATTTTCAAAAAAAATGTTTAACTTGTTTAGGAACGAGTTTTGCTCGGCTCTGCGCTGTTGCACTAAGCGTGGGTTGCTGTGCTTTGCGATGGCTGGAGAGAAAATATAGAAGTTTGCAGCATTTGTTTAAGGGGAGGAACAGTTGTGCTATTCTGTGGTGCCTAGTGTATGAAATACAATGCTTTACTTGTATTAAAAATGTGTAACTCATTCACTGAGTTTTCCATTGGCTGCGCGCTGGTGGAGTGTGTGAATGCGGTACTCTGAGGTTTCCGACAGTGGACTGAACATGTTTTTGTTATATCAGGGCGTGGCTACGGTTGATTAAACAACTGTGGGTGGGGTTACTGTTTCATTAAACGACTGTGGACAGGGTTTCAGTGAATAAACGACTCTGGGAATATGGTTTGCAGTTTGTGAGGGAATAACTGACAGGTATTTTGTTCTGTGATTGGTTGAGAACAGATACCTCTCATATAATTTGTGTTAAATAGCTCTCCCCAACAGGCACTGTCTGTATACTACTCACTACTGTTTCCTTATGCCCCTCTTTCTCTGCTTTACCACTACACCAGAATTTCACCACCTGCTTAAACAGTCCATCATACTGTTGCTGTGATGACTCCCTTGGTACCTCTTTATCCTCTGTATAAATTGTAAACCCATATTATACTGTTAAATGTGTTTTATACCATTATGTATTTATTTCATTGTACCTATTGTGAAACCTGTCCCTACATGACAAAGCTCCTGTAGAGCTGATTATATCCGTTTGTCTCCTGATGTGGAACCTTTGCAAACGAGCACTTGTACTCAAAGGTCTTCTCTGATTTTTCAGATAAAATTTAAATTAAATTAAAAATGGTGAGAGATATCCACTGAACCAAATGTCCCGTGATGGGCTCTTCTGTGCAGTCAGCAGTTTTGTCAAGCAGCAGAAATGAAAAAAGTGCAGCAGTAGGACTAGACTGCTCATCATACTAAGAATAAATAGGGTGCAGAAGGCCAACAGACCCATAAAGCCCCTAAACTACATATGGCTTGAGGCACTTGGATTTGACAAGAAGTACCTATCAAGCCTATTTTTAAATGTGTTTTTATTTGTACTAATAACAATTTCCAAAGGTAAACTGTTCCAAGGTTTGACTACTCTTTGTGAAAAGTAGGAGGCCCTTTTTGTGTTCTACATTTACGTCTTCATAATTGAACAGGATGACCTCTAGTATTAATATTAAGTTGTTTAAAGTCTAATCCACATTCGATTAGTAAGTTGATATCATTAATAATATCCCAAGTAAATAACAAGTCACCCCTAAGACACCTCTTTTCTAAGAACATTAAATTGAGTTTATGAAGTCTACTTTCATAAGACAGTGATTTATCAGAAAAAAAAGGTCTTAGTAATTCTTCTTTGTAACTTCTCGATCCTATTAATGTCCTTATGCGTATATGGAGACCAAAGTTAGGACACATAGTCTAAATGAGGATGGACATAAACACGATAAAGAGGAAGAAGGACTTCAGGATCCCTGGATACAATATTATATTTGATTGACCACCAAATGTTATCAGCTTTATTTATACTATTAGTAATACATATTTCAAAATTTAAATTTGAATCAACAATGATTCCAAGATCTTTTTCATTCAGTTTAGAAGTTATAGGCTCATTATATAAATAGTACTGATGTTTTGCATTTTTTTTTACCAAAATGCAAGACTGTACACTTAGATACATTAAATTTAAAATTCCAGCAGAGTGACCATAATTCCAAGGTATCCAAGTCTTTTTGGATAATTGCACAATCCTTAAGACATCTTGAAATATTTACAGTTTTACAGTCGTCTGCATATTTAATGATATTACTTTGGATATTATAGGATAAATCAGTTATAAAAATCTGAAATATACCGGAGCAAGAACTGAGCCTTGAGGAATTCCACTTCGCACCGGGTTCCAAGAGGACCTGAAGCCATCAATAGATACACTTTGTCTCCTGTCCCTCAACCAGTCCATAATCCAATTAATAATTAATGGGTTAATTTTAAATAATAATTTTTGAACGAGTGCCTAGTGTGGTACAGAATCGAAAGCTTTTCCGAAATCCAACAAAAGTACATCACAGGGAATTTTACTATCGAGTTTATCACTAATATAATCATAGAAACTAACCAAATTAGTGGCTACTGAATGCCCTTTTATAAATGTGTTCCTTGTCACCTTCCTTTTGCTTTCTGTACTGCATACAGTACCTTTTTTCTCTGTGTGCTGTACTTGTAGTAGCAGCACAAGACTAGCTCTTGTTCACAGGAAGCAGAGTTTTGAGGATGCAAATTAAGGAAGCAGTACAGTGCAGTGGTTAAGGGTACTGAGCTGCAAACCTGCAGATCTGAGTCTGAATCCCATTGGCCCCCACTTGCATACTGTCTGACCCTGAGCAAGTCACTTAACTTTCTTGTGCTCCCAGGTCACACCTTGAAACAAGCTCCAGCTTGGTGTGCCTTCCTGGTTAAACAATTTCTCCTTTAAAAATGTTTTTAAGACCGTTTACTAAGAGGGGCCTCATTAAGGCAAACTAAAAGCCACTGTAAGGGATAGAAAATTGAATCTGAAAGCCATTTTCAGTGTAGAAAAGCAAGACTCAAAGAGGGAGAGACTCAGCATTTAGAGATTGGAGGAGGAAATTAAAGGGCTGGGACAACCTCTTACCCCCCCCCCAATAAGGGCAGGAAGGGCTCCAGAGACAGGAGCTGGGGAGGCCGATTGAAAGCCCTTGCAAGGTTGCTAAACAGAGAGATTTTTAGTGTTTGAGTTATGCAATGAAGCTGAGAAAGCTGACTGGCTTGGCAGGGCACAGCAGGAGGGAATTAATTAAGGGTCCTTGTTAGGGCTACTACCAAGCCGGACAGGGAAGTAAATTAGAAGCCCTTATCAGGACAATGTACTGGGGGTATACTTGTCAAGTCCTTTTCAGCACCATGTACCAGTCAGTGGGAAATATTTAATAGCCCTTTTTAGGGTACCTCACAATGGGAACCAACAGTTATTAAGCACTTTTCAGAACACTGTACTAGCCAGAGGGGACACTAGTTACTAGCTCGTATTTAGAAACAGAAATCTAAAATTAGTAAACAAATATCATCAGGAAAAGTACAAATTCTGTGGGACAGTCAAAATAAACAGTGCACCAACCTGTCCCTTGGACTGCAACCCACAAAAAAATAATTTCTAGCCCTGTGGACAGCAGTGAGTTGTTCACAGTGAGTGGAAACATGGGCACCAGAAGAAACTCCAAGACACTGGCAGAAGATGATTTATGAAGAATATCAGGAAGTACTTTTTGGAAAAAAAAGAGTGGTGGCAGACTGGAACAAACTTCAAGAATAGGTCATCTGCACAGAGACAGTAGGGGGATTCAAAGGGGGTTGGAACAGCACCTATGAAAAGTGAGTATGAGGGCAGTTGAGGGAAGAAGAGAAGAGTGAGGACCAAGAGGGGCAAAGTCCCATAGCTAGGCATCCTTGGGTAAACTAGATGGTGCTGGTAGGCCTTTATTTGCCAACAATTTCTGTGTAACTATGTTTTTATTATGGCTCAACCCAAACACATTTTTTTTGTTGTTCTGCATTATAAACTTGGTCTCCCTGGTTCATTCACAATCACTACATTTTTCAAAAAAACTAAAGAAGGCAAAACCTTACAGACTACCAAATGTTATGTTTTGTTTTTCAATTTTTGAGAAAACCAGTGCTGATTTAATTTTAGAAAAGAGCGGACTAGAGCCAACAATGGCGTCTTTTGCATAATAAATGAGAAAAGGAAATGCAGTGGCTCAGGGTGGGGACAGACAGTGACAGCATCTTGGTGGGACACAAACATTGATAGTTTTCTGGGAGGGGCAAACAATGGCTATATCTGGGGGGGGGGGGCTCTCAGTGGTGGGAGATGTAGCATGACAGAGACCTGGTAGGAAAGGGGACACACAGTGACTGTGCACATCGCTGGTGCCAAGATCTCTGGATTCTGCAAATTTGGTAACAGTTAGTCAGTTGGCTTGAAAGTTCTAGAAGGTTAAAACTACACAAACAAGTGTGTTTTTAAAGAGCAATTGTTTAGTAAAGGTATATATCTTAAAGAATGAAGGTTTGGGGTCTTTAGAGGACTCTGCAGTCATTCAATTTGTTTGGTGTCTTTTTTTTTGTTTGTTTGTTTGTTTTGTTTTACCTTTTCATCATTTTGTTTGTATTTTGCCAAGTGTTAGCAAAACATAATCCAATGAAATTCTTGTATTATAATGTCAGCAACTCCTTACTGGCAAGGCTGGCAGTGTATTTTAATGGGAAACCGCATATCTGTTTTCAGATTTTTATGGAGAAATAACATGTTCTGCCTCCAAGATATTATATATTTCATAAAAATATGTGATTTTTGATAACCTGCGGACTTTTGTTATAATTTAGCAGGTGACATTTTCTTCATAACCAGATATTACTTGAGAAGAAGAAGAGTTTTAAAAATTGTAAAATCATACAGGTGGACCACAATAGTGCAAACATATAAAAGGCAAAGTTTGTTTCGGAAAGAAGTATGTATTTCTTTTGAAAAAGAAAACTATCTTTACTTTCTCATTGAAATACATTGGGCTGCTAAGTAGCTGGCAGTTTCTGACATCACAATATCAGAATTCTATTTAATTCATTTTTACTAGCTGTGTGAAAATCAAAGGTAAACACCCACCTGCTTCACTGCACTAACAAATATTTTATTATAAAAGTAGAAAAGTTATTGCATACACTTGAAAATACAATAAATAAAATAGTTGTCTATTAGACGTAAACATCTGTTTTTTAAAGCTTATTTTTTGCTCATCTGAAGCATGAAAATGGTAGTGTGCTGAAACCTGAAACTTTCAGGTTATGTAAAGTTTGATCTAAAGATGATCTTTTTCTAAGTGGCATTGTTGAGAAGTTTATAGTTTTTATATTACTATTGGAAACATTTGCCACTTTCGTGTATGCACAATCCAGTTTTTCTCTAAATTTTTCATAACTGGATTTTGGGGAAAATATGTATGCACCCTTCACCAGTTTCACAGGAGAGCTTACATTGTTCTGATTTTTCTAAAGACATGAAATGAAAAACAAAGTTCCAGAAATGGTTTTTTTTGCCACAGGATTTTTTTATGGCTATAACTTGTCTAATTTTGTTTATATTTTCAGACCAAACTTAGGGGAATACTTAGACAGCCCCCCTCCTTATGATCACAACAGTTGTTAAAAGTTATTCCCCTCAAAATGATTTTGGTGTTACCCTTGGAAAACCCATTTTGGGAGGAATGTAACTTTTACAACATATGTGGTCGCGAGGAGGGAGCCTTTCTGAGCCATCCCCCTAAAGAGGAGGTGGACATATACTATATGTCTCACTTGGACCTTAGTGAAATAGGGCACGTCACTGTACTTGACCTCACCCTTGTCTGGTGCCACACTATTTGTGCAGTGTGAAAAAGGCTCACTTAATCTGAGCACACAACTCTCCCTCTGGAGGCCAAGCTGTTCTTTGCTCACTCTCCTCTCACTGATCTAGAGGAGTCTTCTGTAAAGAATAATGAACTAATCATATTAGGGTATTTTTAACCTCGACTTGCTCAGCAGTAAAGCTAAAAGTTTTCAGTCACTTCTTAGTAGGTTTAATCTAGTGCAAATTATAAATGAATTCACCAGGTTATCCAATAAGGAGAAACAATACACCCTTATTCATCAGATACTCACATATAGAAAGAAATGGAATCACCGGTACTGGAACTCCCCCAGATGCAATTAATAATGAATCTCCCATTTACTGTTGCTAGAGGGCACAAACCCCGAAGACACCTCCTAGAATACTTCAATTTAGAGACTATTTATAGTTTGCCTCAAGTGCCTTTTTAAATTGATTAAACCAAACAAACAGATCTTACTGTACCTATAGAATATTATTTACATAAATGCTGCTCTGTCCTATTTTACTTCTCAGTTTCTGGACCTTCAGAATAATCATGTTCCACTTACCAAAAGGAGAGTGAGAGGTACAGTTACTAAATGGCTGAGTGGTGGTGTGTTGTCACTTCTCAAAGCTAGGGATATGTGTTGGGAACATTTCAAAGTTACTGCCAAACTGTCAGACTGGGATGAGTAAAGAAACCTATGAAATTACTGTATAAAAGCAGTAAGTGTCAGTAAAAGTTCATATTGTAGGAATCTCATAGTTGAATCGGCTGTTAAACCACAATGCTTCTGAATGTGTATTAAACAGTCATGGGACAAAATAAAACCCACACACGCCAAACAAATAGAACCAGATGGTGTAAACTGTAATGACCCAGTCACCACTACAAAGAATTCAATACTTATTTATCCAGCCTGTCTGCTTTCACTTATCTCCATACCTCATCCTCTCAGTATCTCTCAAATACTGACCCTACTTTGTCTTCTGCTTTGCCAATCCTGCAACCCCCTTTTTCATCACAGGGCTATCAGACCTGCTGAAGTACATAACTGTAAAACTGTTTGTCCACTAGTAAATATACAGGTTCTAATGGTATCAAAATAAGGCTACTAAAGCTAACTGCACATAGCTGCTCCTATAGCCATTTTTTCAGTACATCATTAACAACAGGTGTAGTATCAGACACTCCTGGACGCTAGCCTATCTGGTTACCCATCCACAAAAAAGGTAATCCAAAAGATTCTAAAAATGACAGACATATAACCATTCTACAGGTGCTAAACAAACTACTGGAAAAACTGGTTTCTGCCCAACTGACTTACTACCTAAATAAATAAAATATATTATCACCTGCCCAACGTGGCTTTACAACCTCACAAATGATGGTGCCTTGGCTATGGATAGTGGCAAACTGACAGTGGCCGTATTCACTGATTTGATTAAGGCATTTGCTCTTGTGAGCCACTCATTTCTATGTGTCAAACTTCAGGACCTAGAAGTCTCCTCCTCTGCATCACTGTGTTCAGAAATTACTTGGATGGCAGAAAGCAGCTAGTGAAATTTGGACAAACATGCAAGGATGTAGCTCCCATCACAGTTGGAACACCAAAGGGAGCCATATTAGGCCCATTACTTTTCTCAGTGTACATTAGTAGATTGCCACTCTGCACATCCTTAGTTACACATAGGTTATTTGTGTTCCTCCACCTAATCGTATTCTTGACTTTCAAACCTTCTTCTGGTTAGCTATAGGATGCTCAGTATAGTTAACAGTCTAAGCTTACGTCATACCTATGTATGTCTAATTATGCACTTTAATACAGCGTTCAGTCTTCCGTTACATTATCTACACCTACTATTTGTAATAGGTTTGAAACTACTGCCATGTGTTTATATTTCTGCTTCTAGTGTACTTAACTGGTTAACAAAAACTAAATAAATGACACAAATTCCCCACATGTTTGGACTGAAAATGTAAACTGCTGGCAATGCTGTGGCAATCTGAAAATTTGCGAAGTCTGGTAATGGTCTAGGATAATTTGTGCAATGATGTACTGTAGGTTTTTTGCAACAAGTGCAACCTGCATCATGGGTGTAACTGTATTCCTTGTACTATGTTATTTATTTATATTACAACATGTTTGACATCTGTATTGTGTTTTGCCATTCAGTTTGATGGGGATCAAGGGGGTGTATGGAATTAGGGTTCAGCCTAACGCAGCGACAGCGGTAGGGTTCCAAGAATGTGGGTCCAGTTGGACCCGCCACTACCGGAAATGTGGGTCCAAAACAAAATTTGTGGGTCCAAAATTCGGAATCATTACAAATGCATTAACATTGTTTGTATGTTAATAATATTGAAGTTAAAAATAAAGACAACAAAAAGTCATAATAAGCAGCCACTGAACATGAGCCCATGAGCACTATACATAACAATGCACATAAAAAAACAAAACAAAAAAAAAAAAACACAAATCTCTCTGCTCTTGATAACATAATACATATCTCAAGCCCCCAAGTAAAAGTCCCCATCTGTTCACAGTGCCCAGCTATCAATCTCATTTGCACTGGGTCAAGATTCAGAAATATAGAGAATGACTGTAATATATATATATATATATATATATATATATAAAATCAATCATCTTACAGAGTAACACCTCAAAATGCCTTATGCTAGGCAGCAGGGCTAGGCTGAAGTTCGGAGGCATGATGATCATGCTTTCCCCACTTCTTGCGGTGGGGCGGGGGCTACTACCTCATGGTGATGGTGCTTGTGTCATGCAGTGGCAGGCAGGCAGCCATTTTAAAATGGCACCTATGCCAGCAGCACCATGCTGCAGCAGGACCATTTAGGGCAAGCCAGTGAGGGGGGTCTCAGGAAGCAGTGGCACAAATCAATGTAACAGTTTAAACCCAACAACGCTACTACACATACCAAGCTAGGGAAAACATCTGATCATTATCAAGCTCTCAACAAATAAAAATAACCGTCCTCGGGCCACCGACATTAGGTGTTCAGCGGCAATTTCACAGAAGTCTGTCAGTCAGTCATTCCCAGTTAGACACCTCTTCTAGTTGGCAAATTTTCCTCCACCTTCTGATCAATCACAATTCTACTGAATCTCTAAGACGATACTACCCTGACTACTGCTGAAAATACCATGCTGCTTGGCTTGCTTATAAATCCCTCATATAATGTGTCCTTGGTTACCCCGCCCCACAAGGTCAGGAGCTAATGAGATTGGTAACTCAGGAGCATGCGGCGCCACCATACAAAAAATGCCTAGTAGATCAAAAGCAAATAATCATAAAATTCGGTCACACAGTTGACTCTGTTTGCTCTCAAGGCCCACCGCATTTATGCCATGGGCCATGCCCCTGCAGTCAATCGAGTCCTCACAGTGCACCAATAAATTAAATTAACATGAATGGTCGACTCTCCATCTACCTGCCATACTATAGGCTGCTGCTGCTTAAGAAAACAGTCATGATTCGGAATCAGGATAGGACCACACCGCCACCCAAACTCAGAGTCGGGTCCCCATTCCCATCCTGCAAAGGCACATACATTTTAAATATAAATGAGCCAGCCCAATACCCAAGAAATGTTACTCAGTCACACTCACAGCTGAATCGACCCACTGCCAGACAGGTAAACCAGAAGAATTGCAGTGTGCGATGCTTCTGATTTAATGAGCGATTACTCAGGTTTACCATCCTGTCTGGCAGTGGACTGATTTGGACACACACTGAAACCCTGTATTTTCTTTACAGAACAACACTTCTGTGACTGAGAGTAGATGGTAGAGTCGACCAGACATGACACCATGCGAGATGGGACCAGGCCAGCACAACATCACTTAACTTGCCTGTTTCTCTGGTGGGGCTGCAAGTTGCAATGCACTTCTCTGAGGTAGCAGAATGCGATCGAGATAGGGCAGAACTCAGAGTCCCACTTCTACCGTTCCTCCTAGGCCTGGCCACATTTCTAGTTCTCTCGGAACTGAACCATGAGGACGACCGCACTCCTCGACGTTCGAGCTGTGAGAGAGAGAAAATGGTGCACCTGCACACATGCCATTACAACACTTGCCGCCTGAGGAATCTTGGAGACAGCCCACAAATTGAAGTGATTGGTGGAACAAACCTCAGGTTTCTCTTGACCACCAATCACATTATTTTATTTTTTTTTTAAATAATTTTTTTCTCTGAACGTACCAATTCCCATTCCACTCCCACAACAAGTCTCCTGCATTCTCAAGCAAATGAGCACTAAACAAAAAGTGCATCCGCTTTGATGCGCGCACACATCGGGAGCGTGCCTAAAAAAAGAAACCAGCGTCTTTTTCCCTTTGGGTGCACGTTAGCGCGGTCACTGACCTAACGTCACATTTTCTTTTGTCACGTTAAAAAGAAACCCTAACTAGTGAATTTATGGAGTTTTTTTGCAATGAATATTCATGTATATATTATGTACTGTATTTGAGAGTAAAACATTACAGATAAATTGTTTATTTTAGCAATGGAAGCATTCAAAATGAGGATATAGAGAATGATGCATAGGTGACGGTGTGTTATCAAGTTTTTTGGGGTTTTTTTTAAACACACCCGAGGTGTGTGATGACCCATGAACCTCGGGTATGACATCATACCTTGTTATTACGATGCTAAATCACACTGATAATCAGTGTGATAAAGGGAGTCACTAGTTATAAATCATTTATCCTCACTTTAGACAGGTCAAAAAGGAACCTTAAAAATATGGGAGAGCAGCCTGAACAATGCCTGATAGCATCACGATGGCCTCTGATGCAGTCTAAACAGAGCAGTGAAATAAAAACAGAAACCATTAAATCTTCATAAAACATTCTCATTTTATTTTCTGTCACAGAATATAACCAAAAGTATAATCTGGACATACAATGGCCCGGCTCTGAATATGCCATTTATAATCACTTGTGAGTAGGCAGGATTTACATAACCCACTTGTGACTCTGCCACTCATGAGTAATTGTTCTGCCCCCTCACATGTGAAGATAAATGGCTTATTCAGAGTCAGCCCATTGCATATTACATAAATTTATTATAATGGCATGGTGCCAGCACTATAGTTAGGGTTCAGAAGGCTCCAATACAGATTTTAAACCCCATTTTCTGAACCTTAATACTGCAGCCATCCCCCTAGACATAATAATCTCAAATTTAGCATGCACATAGCTGGTGCCAGGATCACTGAATCATGTCAATTTGTTCAGGGTGGGCAGTTTTAAAATTTTATAAGGTTGAAAATACACCAAAATATGTTCTTTTAAGACATTTTATGGTCATGTATAGCACAAAAATGACTACGTTGAAACACATAGGTTCATTAGAGTGTGACACAAGGATGATTTTTTTTAATGGGTGGCTTTGCTAAAAAAATGAGAAGATATGAAAGGATAAGACAATAAATGCCATTCAGCACATGTACAGCAAATTTGTTTTTTTAAAGGAAATATAAACCTTGTTGTGTACATGTAACTGTTATTTTGGGCATGTGTGAAGTCTGTTTAATAACCCAAGTGTACTGTTTTGTGAGTTTGTTTTAAAATACTTTTTTCACCTTTATTTAGTGTCCCTGGTTAATGCTGCCCTTTTTCCCCACCCAGTATTCAGACTTTAGCTCAACTAATGACATTGGGATCTGGAACCACTAACTAATTAAACAAGCATTTGTCAAAGCTGAATGTTGTCTTGCTGGCATTGGCACTGGTAGTACAGGAGTTAGAGAGATGTATAATAGGAATGGCAGTGAAGTATGGAACCAACGTCATTCCCAACCCACCCTGCAGAGAGTGACAGGCACTGAGGTGTGCCTTTGGGTCGTCAGCTATAACGCTCATGCCATTTCACCTCACCCTGCTCTGTAGACTCTGATAAGTGTCGCACTGTGCCTTGGGGTCATCGGGCCTTACACTCACCCCATTCCAAAAGGAAGTATGTTGAGATGGGTGCAGTATAGGAGAATGGGGTGAACTTTAGGGCCGAAGAGTCCAAGGCACACCTTGATGACTGTCAGGGGCTGCAGGGTGGGGGTGCAATGGCATGAGCATTACAGCTGACAATCCAAAGGCACTCCCCTGACACCTGTTAGTCTGTACAGGGTGGGACGTTATGGTTAGAAACCCTAATGCCCTGGGCGTTTGTTGGTATTTGCACTCAAATTTTCAACATGGCCTTTTTGTGACCCCACCTCATGAAAGTATTTGGGACCTCTGTTCATGAACAGTGGCACTGCGATTTTGTTAATCTGTCCAGAATATTGATTCCCACAGCGACCGCACCATTCTGCGCCATGTGTGAAAACACAGTTCAGGCAGGATGTGAAAAATGACAGCTGCAACACTCATAAGGAGGTGCAAAGAGATGGCAATTTTGAAAATCTGGAGTGTAAATATTAAAAATTCTTGAAGTTACGAGCATGGGTGAAAACTGCGCAATGCACATTCATAACAGTCATTGTTTTGGACTTCTTTCACCAAATTTTTTACATAGACATTTTGAGACTTCTGCTCAGGAACAGTGGCACTATGATTTTCTTAAGCTGTCCTAAACTTTGATTTCCCACTGCGACTCTGCCTTTGTGCCCCAGATGTGCAAAACCACATTTCATGCAGGATGTGAAAATTGACAGCTGTACTCTTCATAAGGAGGTGTACAGAAATGGCAGTGTTGAAAAACTGAAGTAAAAATATTAAAAATTCTCAAAGTTTCCACTGTGTGTGGAAACTGAGCAATGCACACTTGTAACATAGTCATTTTGTGGATTTTCGATACCAAATTTTCAACATAGGCATTTTTGGACCTCTGCTCATGAACAGTGTCACTGTGATTTTCTTACTCTGTCCCAAACATTGTTTTCCTACAGTGATTGCGCCATTGTGCGCCAGACGTACAAAAACACATTTTGGGCAGGATGTGGAAAATGGCAGCTGTACTGTTCATAAGGAGGTGTGAAAAAAATGGCAATGTTAAAAATCTGGAGTAAAAATATTAAAAATTCTTGGAGTTACGTGCGTGTGTGTGAAACTGCGTAATGCACGCTCGTAACATAGTCATTTCTTGGAATTGTTTCATCAAATTTGCAACACAGGCTTTTTGAGAGTCCACCTCATGAACAGTGACACTGTCATTTTATTAAATCAGTCCCAAAAGGTGATTCCGTGCAGTGACTGCAAAATCACCTTTTGGGACCGAATAACAAGACGACAGTGACTGAATTCACGAGGTGGGGTCCCAAGAACCTCATGTTGAAAATCTGGTGCCAAAATTCACAAAAATGGCTGTGATATGCACTAATGTTGAAAAAAAGACATTTATGCCATTATAAAGCTGACAGGCATTTCTTCAGTTCACGATCAGCTTTAAAGAGTGCAGACATGTTCCAGGTCCACCGAAGATCCTTGCACCAGTTTCCGGGGGTGAGGGGTGTGGGGAGGGGGTATGCAGAAGGTGGGCGTGGGTTGGGGGAGTGGCACCGACATGTTGAGGGCCCGTTTTCTCATTTTTCAGGTAAAAATAAAAAAAAAAAAACAAAGACAATGCGGGTCGGTTTTCTTATTTTTCAGGTATGTTTTGGCACACTGGGGGTGGGCCCCCAGTCTGCCACCTGTATTTTTGGGGAGGGGGACCAAAGCCAACGGGGATTGGGCCCCCCCGTCGGCACAAAAATGTGTCCGGGGACGGCGCATGATGCCGAGGGGGATTGGGCACAACTTTGGCACACAAATTAAATGATAAGGGGGGCCATTATGCTGATGGCAATTGGAAAACTGGAACTGGAAGTTGGGGCATGCCAGCGCGGGGACTGGGCACCCCTCACATCGGCTTTATTAGATCAGAGGCAGATGGTGACAGCTGCCACCATCTTTTATTGAAATGTTACACCAGGCAAGGCCCGCCCTGCAATGAAGGGGAGATCCCTCATTGCAGCGGCTAAATTGTTTCAAGTTGGTGGTACACTTTTGTACTGCTGTCACAGACAGCATGCAATCTAGTTCGTGCCACACAGCACAGCCCAAAAAAGCAGTGGCAGCACTGGCCACAACGGAACCGTACCTCCAAAACCTGCTATTCCAACCTACCCCAATATGTTGCTTGTGCATGTGCAAGACAGCATAAAAAACTAATACTGGGAAGGAAAAGGGCTGCATTAAAAAGGACCCTGAACAAGGATATAAAATAACTGGATATTTCCAAACACACAAAACAATACACTGAGATTAATGTCACACATACAGTACCCAAATTTACAACTATATTAAACATATAAGCAACAGGGGTCATGTTCCCTTCTACACGATTTTTGCAAAACGGATGTACGACATGTTCATGACTCAGAACCCACTTCCATGACAAAAAGACTTGGTTTCGTGACACTTAAGGGTCACAAAAGGGGAGACCACAACAAAAACCTTTGTGCATCCAAGAGGACAATCTGTCAGACTTGATGTCATTTCTATTTCTGTTAGCTCCAACGTTATCACTGGAAAAATCTTTGCATATGAGCAAAATACTCCCCCTACAAGGAATGACACTAGCACAGCTCAATGTTACGATATCAGCACAGAATGTTGGTGGCAAGAGAGTTCTGCAGCCTCTAAACTAATCAGGTAGGTCACTTTTCTTGCTAGACAGTACAACCACAATAGTAATGATAAAGACAATGCTAGTAACCCTATTAATATCATGATTATAATATTCCTGCACATATCTTTGGTGATATAAGAGAAGAAAAAATACATAGTACATTTGTAGTAGAAGATGCCCTCACTCAAGCAAGCAGGTGATCTGGCCACTTCAATCAGAATTCATAAACATCCATGGAGTCATCCATTCAGGATAGACCACATGTGATAAAAACATATTGCTTTGATAGTAATTCTCCAGACTGAAAGAGCAACCAGTCCAAAACATTCAGGCATTTGAATAATCAGCTATATGCTTGAAGAAACTAATTTTTTGTGTGTTTTAGAAAAAATCCAAAACTTTTTCAACAAATACCCCAAATGCCAAGCCACTGAACCATCTTTGCAATACTGCACAAGAGAACTTAAGAGCAACTCTCAGCTGCAGTCCAAGAGACAACGCTGAAGCTAACAGAAAAATAAATTATGATAAGTCTGATGGAATTTTTTTTTTTTCTGTAGTGCTCCAGGTTGTCATTGGAAAGACTTAACATATGGGGTTCTAATAAGCAATACTCATTATTTCAGTTGGGGAAGAGTACTGCAGAACATTTTACAAGGACAGTTCTGCTATTTGACTTCTGTATGCAGCAGTGTGAGCCCAAATGTTGTTTCGGTCTAAGTTTCAAAAATCAAGCCTGTGATACTTGGAGAAAATGTGTAGGGAAAATTGTATGGCTGCCTGCAAGTTCTGAGAGTGAAACATGTGTGTTTTCAGCCCAGAACACTACTATGAATCTATACAACTGCGCCCTAGTTAAAGCTGGAGGATCAGTCATGACGCCACATAAGCCTTTGTTATACAGACTCAGAGCCACCTAGACACAGAGGCCTAGGAAACCATCTGCCTTTTTCCTAGCAGCTCTGCACAGCTCGAGGAAGACTGTTGAGAAGGAAAATTGACCTTACAAGGTGTGTTCAGAACAGTCTGTGCACAAAGAGTTTGTTCAAAGAACTTTCCCTTGGGGTTCACAGGCCAAAGTCATGAACGGCACACTGTTTAGTTTTGCTGAAAAATGGTAGACTCTTCAAGGCACAAAACAATCTTAGTAGAAAAGTGTGTGGTGGGAGGGGGAGTGGCTGCAGATCAGGTAGGTTCTGCAGTGATAGTACAGCAGGGACAAACTGGATAGACTACGTGGGACAGGGGGTCTTCATCTGCCAACAACTTCAATGTTTCTACGAAAGGGTGAGGACACAGCCCTGAGAATGACCATGTCATCATGAGCGATAAGAGACTATAAGATGAAAAAAATAAGTTGGAGCTCAGAAGATTGTCTGGCAGCTAGGTATCACTCACAGTATATTAAACAAATTCTGGCCAGAGTCAATAGGGCTGTGAAGTGCTACCAAGTGACGAAAGTTACACGTGAGCGCAGAAATTATTCAATGCCCGAGTGCAACTTGGCCAAATGTTAGAGGTGTTGCACCAGATTTTCAACATGGCCTTTTTTGGACCCCTTCTCATGAACAGTGCCAGTGTAATTTTGTTCAGTTGTCCCAAAAGGTGATTGCGCAGACCAAATGTGCTATTCTCCACCACAGGTGCGAAAACGCATTTCAGGCAGGTTGTGGGAAATGACAGCTGTACTGTTGTGAAGGAGGTGTGCAAAACTGACAATGTTAAAAACCGGGAGTGAAAATCTTAAAATTAGCAATATTACGAGCATGCGTGAAACTGTGCAATGGCCTAAGTAGTCATTTTTTTTAATTTTTCACCAAATTTGCAGCATGAGTTTTGGGACCCCATCTCATGAACAGTGACACTGACATTTGTGACTCAGTCCTGAAAGGTGATTCCGTGCAGTGACCGCGAAATCACCTTTCGGGACAGATTAACAAAATGACAGTGACAGTTTTCACAAGGTGGGGTCCCAAGAACCCTATGTTGAACATTTGGGGCAAAAATTCCAAAACATGGCTGAGATATGAGCATAAGTTGAAAATCCCATTGAATGGCTGCATAGCACGCTTACCTTTAATTCTCAGTTTGCGGTTGGGCTGTGAAGACTGCAGACATGTCCCAGTCCAGAGAAGATGACAGCGCTGACCTCCGGAGGTAAGTATGAGGTAACGGGGATGTGGGGAGGTGGGTGCTCAGTGGGGGGTGGGGAGGGGACGCAGGGATGATAAGGGACCATTTTCAGTTTTGTAGGGAAAACAAACTGACAATGAGGGACCATTTTCTAATTTACAGCAAAACAAACAGTTAGGCACACTGGAGTAGGCTCCCAGTGTGCCACATGAATGCCAACATGGGGATTGGGCACCCCAATGTCTGGCATGGCGTGGGCAGGGGGCACCAGGACAATAAAAAAAATGTGACGAGGGACCATTTTCTCATTTACAGAGAAAAACAAATTTTGCACACTGGAGTGGACTCCCAGTGGTGAGATATACCATATCGGGGACGACTTGGGAAGGGGGGCACATTGTGCCTTTCACAACATGCTAGCACCGCCGCATTGAGCAAGTGTTCAACTCATGTGTATGCGCAGTGCACGCATCGGAATGTGGAAGCAAAAGCCAAAATAGTGCGTCTGTTATTCCATATGCTGATTGTGACGGAGGGGTTTCAGCTCTGTTGGGCTTTCAGAAGGATACTTTCTAAAGTACAACCAAAGGAGTCCTGAGATAGGCCATTTTCAGAGCTACAAAGCTCTCGGAAAACGGCTGCAGGCTTCGCCCACAGCCCTAAAAATATATTAAAGATCACCAAATCCTCCCATGGACAGACCAACCACTTTGGCAAACTCGGAACTTTGTGGTCAATGGAAATTGAAAAAAACAAGAAGTGAAGAGCACCAGGAAAAACACTACAGTGCTACACAAAGTCAGTTTAAATGAGTACAATTGGTAAGACACCCATAGTCAGTAAAGCACAGCAAATGGCTGTAAAATTCAAAGCCTGTTTATTAATACAAAAAAGTGCAATTCATCACCACACAAACCTGACCAGCTCAAAAGCTGCTGAATGCAGGGAAAACATACAGGCTACTGCCGCAAAAAGCTTATGTTTCGTTCGGGGCTAGCTAAGTTTCCTCAGAGCTATCACAATGAGGTAGCATAAAAGTGTATTTATATTAATCAGTGAACATTTCAAAATTACATTACACCCAATCAATGAGCTTAAAACCTATGATGTCACATAATTTGATAAAAAAAAAAAAAAACACTTGATGGTTCCAACCCGTCTCTGCATCAGTTAACTTGACTGGTGCCTGCCAATTATCATTAAGATTTAATTAATTATATCTCATCCTAAAGCTACGGAATAACAAATTATGTCCAAAAATTGGAAAATAAAATTTACTGGTTGAAATACCAGATGCATCAGACTCTAAATTCCTATAATGATGGCCACCACTGTAGGTAAATAATTGATTTTATCCAAAATATAATTTATTTCAAAGCATAGAGTCATGGAGTGTCAAATTTAGGTATGTCTATGGGTGACCAACCCAAATTTTACCACAAAGAATTATTGGAACTTACAACAAAATACATTTTTGTCCTGTGTCATCCTAAAGTCATAGTTCCACAAATGAAAACATGATCCTGTGATAAGACAAAAAGATGAAAAGCCAGGCTATCTGATTAGAAATGGTTTGTTTACATCGGGTACAAACCTTAAAGTGAAGATAATCAGCATGGTAACAAAAACCCTGTACTGTTTTCTAGTATACTATTCAAGTAACCCCTAACATCCTAGAACATTATTCAACTAGCAGCACTTTATTTTTATTTATTTATTTTTTTTTATTTTTTTTTTACAATTTTTTACCTTCATAGTTTTTTCAAGACAGCAGACAAATCGATGCCATCATTAAGTCCCCGCCCACCTCAGGCTCCCAATTCATAAATCCAGTAGCTTTCCCTTTTGTCTATAGCTTTTTCTAAATCACCTCCTCTAGGTTGTACCTTTTCTATTCCTAAAAATTCAATCTTGTGTTTAGTGGTCGGCATACTTCTAATGTGTTTGACAATGGTGTACAGTTCATCCCTATTTTGTATTGCTCTCACATGCTCGCCAATGCGTGTTCTGAATTGGCGAGTCGTTTGCCCTACATAAAAAATCCCACAATCACAAGACAATAAATAGACCACCCCCGAAGTGCTGCAAGTAATGAAATCCTTTATGAAAAACATTTTCTGGGTCCTAGGATGCATAAATTCCTTGCTTTAACAAAAGGGCAATATACACACTGACCACAATAGTGTATTCCCTTGGAGGGCGCAGCTTTCTCTGGGAGGGTTAGTGTCAGCACTTATATTCGAAACCACAGAATCCTTAATGGTTCTGGATCTTCTATGGACTATCTGGCGGCCCTGATACACAACATCTCAAAGTCTTAGTTCCAATTCCAGAATGAACCAATTTTTGGTAATGATTTCCCGTATTTGGTGAGATCCAGTGGAAAAGCTGGTTACAAAGGGACACCTGTGAATCGGTCCCCTGCCAGTGTCTTTTGGGGATGATGTCACAGCATGATCCAGATTTTCTACTGAGCACAAAGCAGTGGCAATACTGTTATTACTATAGCCTCGCCCTTTAAATCTACATACTTGTTCTGCCCTTTTGAGCTCCAATTCTGTTGTTTCTGTACAATTTCTGATGGTACGAATTAATTGTCCCTTTGGTATATTGAATTTAGTGTGGTGTGAATGGTAGTCATCAAACTTAAGGAGATTATTTCGATCAGTGATATTTTGATGCAATGTAGTGTGAACATTACCAGCCTTGTTTCTGCATTTTTAGATCCAAGAACACAATTTCAGAGGAATGTATAGCGTACTTGTACTTGAGGCAATCACTGGAATCATTTGGCCATTTAAGAAAAGATACAAACTGCTCTTCCATGCTTTTCCACACCACAAAGATGTCATCAATAAAGTGCAGCCACCAATCCAGATATTGAAAATATGGATTTGAGGGAGCGCTGTACAATGTATTCATCTCCCACTTCCCAACAAACTGGCATAACTGGGAGCTATGGTGGCACCCATAGTAGTGCCCCAAACCTGTAAATAGTACTTGTTCTGGAACATGAAAGCATTTTTTGTCAGTGCACATTCTGCTAACTTGAGAAGGAACCAAGTAAGTAAATCAACTCTTTCAATCTCGGTCCTCTGCTCCAGAAAGTATTCCAGGGTGGAAAGCCCAGACATATGGGGAATAACCGCATATAAGGATTCAATATCCAAAGTTACAAAGAACCGCTCCTCATTCATGTCAAGATGCTGAGCCACATTAATGATGTCAGCTGAACCCCTTACATAGGATCTCTTATTCTTAACAAAGGGTTGTAAATATCCATCTAGAAACATGGAGATCGGTCCTGCTACCCACCCCCTACCCAATAGAATGGGTCTATCCCGTGGCTTGGTTGGATCCTTATGTATTCTGTGAAGCACATAAATAATAGGAACAATGGTGTGTGCTACAGTGAGACCCCAAAAAAATCGCTTCACTGAAGTATCCATTCAAAAAACCAAGACTCAGTAACGCATCAATTTTTTGAACTTACAGAAAAACGTGTTGCCTTATTGGTCCTTGTGACACAAGATCCCCACAAATGGATGATTTGATACATTTTATTGGACCAACAAAGTTGTTACAAAAGAACACTGGTGCTTTTAGCTTTTGGATTACACAGAATCCTTCGTCAGAAAACAATGGCAGTTGTTTTGGAAGAACATACTTTCTCAAAACTCAGATCATACATAAAAAAAACAGATGAAAGGTTGTTAAGGATCTTCATTGGCTAAAACTGCATTCAAAAAACAGCATAACCACATATATATATTTTTTTCCAATTGTTTAACTAGGAGTAGCACACTAAGGTGAAAGCTTGTTTACAGGTGCGACCTGGGAGCACAGGGAAGTTATGTGACTTGCTCAGGGTCACACAGTATGCAAGTGGTGGCTGTGGGATTCAAACCCAGGTCTCCAGATTTGCAGCTCAGATCCTTAAACCACTGTGCTATACTGCCTCCCTTAGCAGAAGACAGCAGAAGTCTTATATGCTGTCTTTATATGGTTATGTTGTATAGTTTTAGCCAATGGGGATCCTTTTCATCTGTTTTTCAAGTGTGATCTGAATTTTGAGAAAGTATGTTCTTCTAAAACAACTGCCATCATTTTCTAATGAAAGATTCCATGTAATCTGAAAGCTAAAAGCACCTGCGTTCTTTTGTAACAACTCTGTTGGTAGAATAAAAAGTATCAAATCATCCTGTTTGTGTGGATCTTGTTTGAACTTAGAAATATATGTTCCATCTATTTTTTGATAGTATTTTATATCTGATATTTGCTTAGCAATTTTCGCTATATAATCCACTATATTCATAATAACTACAGCTCCGCCTTTATTGGCAGAATTTATCATAATATCTTTTTGTTATTGGATAGGCATAGGGATAAACCATCCCGTTCACCCTTGATGCAGTTCTGCATGGTTTTGTCAGGTGGACACTGTCTCAATCTTTCAAGGTCCAGCTCACATTTTTAAAAAAAAAAAATGAATACAGTAGGATTATATGTAAGACAGTAATGAGACTTAACACATAATGTACTAGTATAGTATCAGGTTCCTCAGTAGTGCATACATTATCCTGAGCAATTTCTTTATTTCCATAAATACATTTAAATGTTACATTTCTAGCAAAGCTATGCAAATCAACAATAATATCAAAAAAAATTGATGTCTGAGGTGGGTGCAAAAGATAAACCTTTGCTGAGGACACTAACTTCTGTATCAGTCAACAAGTAGTTTGAAATGTTTATCACCGGTGTTAGGTTCATTTGGGGGGGGGGGTATCAATCCATCCATTAAAGACAACTGTTGTTTTACTACTGTCCTCCCCTTTTCCTTCTCTCCACGCCAGCCCTTCTTCCCTCCACGTCAACCCCCCTTGTCTTCCTCCTCATCAGTGATATGGTTCTTGAAAGCGTGTTTTGCGCTGAGTGTGTGTGACTATAGAAGTCTACATTTGAGTTTGTATTTGTGTCCCCTCTTCTAAAAAAGCCTCTGATTATGAACCCTTAGTATCACATGGACCAGCTGTACAGTGCAAGATTAACGGAAACAAAGCAAATTACGTATCTTGGAAAGAAAAAGGGATACGATCAGTATGTGACATTATCAAAGCAGACTCCTATAAAGTCCCACAGCTCCCAAAATACTACATCCTGTTGCCAAATGACACTTACAAATACCTACAGCTGCAGCACACCCTTTATGCACATTGGAGGAGCAGAGCACCCAAAGACACCAAATCCAAATGGGAACGAAAACTCTTCACATATCTCAAAAACAGAAGTTTTATCTCGCAATGGTACATTCCACTTGTAGAACAAATCCATGATCAAGCAAGTGAAATGAAAATATGGTGTGCTAAATAACATAGGCAAGACACTGATAATGGGGGCCGATCAAAACGTTGGCAGTTCACTAAACAAGCTTCCTTGATCGCTGACCTTAAAATTCAGCACTTCAAAGTATTAAGAAGCCTGTTTCTAACTCCCAAAAAATTACAGAAAATGGAGGCCATACCTAATGCAAATTGCTATAAATGCTACCACCTAGATGGATCCTGCATTCATTTACTATGGAGCTGTCCACTTTTGGCATTAAATCAAGTCTGAGCTCAACTACCCATGAAGTCTTAATGAACTATTTGAGCCAGTCATCTGTGTGACTGATAATATAAGAAATGCTAGACTGGTGCTCAGCAAACATGCAATTTACCATTAAGAAAATACAGCCAAATGTCAAATTCTGAAAATATGGCTGGATAAGAGGACCCCAACCTATAATGAATAGATGCTTGCCAAATCAAGTAGGGAAATGGGCAGACTAGGCAAACCAGTTGGTCCTTATTTGCCATCATATTCTACGTTTCTATGGTTGATACTCTACAGTGTCTCAGATTGGAACGTCTAGCCCACAATCTCTGTAATGTCCAGCAAGCATACCTAAGAAAATCCCCAAGAAGTCACAATACTAGATGAAGACTCAGAATCCAACTCCTAAACCCTTTTGTTAATGAACCACTTACAATACCTATACCTGAAATCTTAAATGCCACACAACCAACCATAGCTTTAAACTACTGCACTCTCTGTAGTTAATATTTTTAATTATACAATGGCAAGAAAGAATCCTGGGCTCTGATTGGTCAGTTGGCCATCACAGCAGGGATGTTATCCTGGCATAACATCCCTGCTGTTCATAGATCTACTGGCATCATTATGGCTGCTCTCATCATCATGGCTGTCATCTTTCTTGCATCTCCTCTTAAGAAACAAAAATATTTTTCCACACTAATGAAAACATTCTTTAAAATTCTTTTTTTTATTTTATATATAACAACAAGCCATTCTATAATAGGAATAATGCCCTCCAGGGGTGGGTGTTATGCTGGGATGACATCAGCATAACACCCACCATCAACATATTCCTTTATTACTTTGCAAAACAATGTTTCTAGGAACCAAACCAGGATGATAATGCAATGCTATAACTGTAGAACTCCTCCTTCGTGTTGTTGTTCATGTGTGCCATGGATGTTTAGTTAGTCCTTTCCAAGGAAATTTCTGAATTGTATTAGTGCGGATAGAGAGTTGAAAATGGATAATTCAAAATAAATAGATAGATATCAACCCCAAAATATGCCTGTCCCCAAGGTTGTGGGGTTTGCAACCAGAACTGAACAAAGATATAATAAAGCAAGGGGTCAGTCCCCTGTGCTGGCCACAAAGAACCTCATACTCAAGCAAAACCCCTCATTTCCAGATCTATAGCTTAATGGCTGTGGAGTGTACAACCATCTAAGTTGCAGTCAATCAGAACAGTCAGGAAGGGATCTTGGGGTTGTCATCTCTGATGACTTCAAGGTAGGGAAACAGTGTGACAAGGCATCAGCTAAAGCAAATAGGATGCTGGGATGTATAGGCAGGGGCATCACTAGCAGGAAAAGGGAGGTCATAATTCTGCTATACAAGACACTAGTGAGCCCCACCTGGAGTACAGTGTACAGTTCTGGAGACCATACCTACGTAAGGACATAGACAGGGTAGAGAAGGTTCAGAGGAGGCAACAAAGATGGTGCATGGGTTGCATCACAAGTCCTATGAAGACAGGTTGAAGGAACTGAACATGTACTCCCTGGAGGAGGAGAGAGGATATGATAGAGACATACAAGTATCTTACAGGGAGGAACAGGGTGCAGGAAAACACTATTTTAAAGCGAAAAAGATGTTTCAGGACTAGAGGGCATGGGATGAAGTTGGAGGGAGGGCGATTCAGAGAAACATGAGAAGAATTTCTTCACAGAGCGAAGTGGTGGACAAGTGGAACACCCTGCCAGAGGAAGTGGTGGGGGCTGAAACAATCACGGGATTTAAGAATGCATGGGATAGACAAAGGAATTCTAGAGGGCAGGGGTAAGGGGAAACAGACTTCTAGGAAAACAAACTGAACTTACAAGCTCAAATGGGCAGACTAGGTGGGCCATAGGCCCTTATCTGCCGACACTGTCTATGTATCTATGTATCTATGTCTGCCGGCGCAGCAGTAGCATTAATGCTGCCAACCTGTGTTCAAGAATGAGTCTGGGTCATCAGAGGGTTGGCTGAGGGGGATGAGTATTAAGCATCCTATAGGATGCTCTCTCCTCCTCCAGGGAGGGGAGCTTCATTGCTGTCATATGACCACCACCTGGGTGACCACGGGCGGTGGTGCACACAGTGAGTGTAGTTTCTGGGATTAGGGACTGCTGATTGGTTGGACAGACATGCACACCCTGCATGCTCACATCCATCTCAGCCAAAGCATTCCCAGAGAGAAAACAGAGCACAGCCAACACAGCCACACCTTACGACAGCTCTGGGTGGCCCACAGACCCCTCACCCAACCAACCTAGGCTCACTCCAAAAGCACCACAGATGGATTTCTGAGGGAACTGGCCCAGCCTAAAGACCTCCACCGTGGGAGGGGATACCATGGGGCAACACTCCCACAGCAAGGGTAAGTCCTGGGAGATGGCAGGGGTAATGGGGTTAAGGTTGCTCAAAAGCACTAAGGGATGCCACCAGCTGAAGGGATGCACAGAAACACAGAATTTGATGACAGATAAGACCGCTTGATCCATCCAGTCTGCCCATTTCTCCCTACCTACACTATTACCGCAGACCGTGCTCAATCTAGATCTTGTTCTCCCTCCGCCCTTTTTTTCCACTAGGATTCCCTTTGCTTATCCCATGCATTCCTGAACCCCATCACTTCCACTGGAAGGCTGTTCCAGGAATCCACTACTCTTTCTGTGAAGAAGTACTTCCTCACATCTCTCTTGAATCTACCCCTCTCCAGATTCACAGCATGTCCCCTTGTTCTTAGCACCTTTTCTTCTGAAAAAATACTTCCCTCTTGTACATTATTTACCCCGTGAGGTATTTAAAGGTCTCTATCATATCCCTCTTCTGTTTCAGGGTGTACATATTGAGGTCCTTTAGACTCTCCTCATAGGGCTTTTGAAGCAGACCCTGCACTATTTTAGCTCACCTCCTCTGGACTGCCTTCACCCTGTACATGTCCTTCTGGAGATGTGGTCTATGGAACTGAATACAGTACTCTAGAGTAGGGTCTTACCAGTGATCTATACAGAGGAATACCACCTACCTCTTTCTGCTGGTGAAACCCCTTCCTATGCACCCCAGTATCCCACTCACCTTCCCCACTGCCTTGTTGCATTGCCTGGACACCTTTAGGTCTCTTTCCTGCTTGGTGGTCATCAATACCACTCCACCCATTTTGTACTTTGCCCCTAGGTTTCTGTGCCCTAAGTACGTAATTTTGCACTTCTTTACACTAAAATCCAGCAGCCATACTTGCCCACTCCTCGTTTTCTCAGGTCTCTGCTCATCCTTTCCTACCCCCAACCCAGAATGTCCACCCAGTACAGATGTTGGAGTCATCCACAAAGAGGCAGACCTTCCCTTCCAGCTCCTCTGCAATGTCACTTATAAACACATTCAAGAGACCGGTCTTAGCACTGATCCCAGACATACCCCACTGGTCATCCTTCCTTCCTCTTTACCACCATCCTCTGTCACCTATTTCCTAACCAATTTCTTATCCAGTTTATCACCGTTGGACCCACTCCTAAGCTACCTAGCTTGCTTACAAGTCTTCTATGTGGAATGGTGTTGAAAGCCTTAATGAAATCTAGGTAGTTCAATGTAGGTAATTCCAGGTCACCTCACCTTGGTAGAAAAAAATGAAAACATAACATGAGGGAGGGGCAGGATCCAAATGGTTTGAGCAAATTGACAAATTAGTAGGTAATTTCCTATGAGAAAGTAAGCAGCCTCGCTTCAGCTGGAGCAAAACTCAGAATGCACTAGACCAAAGAAGGGTTGGGGGTACCCTGGTTCAAAGCATATGCACAGACCTTCAGGACTGCTCAGAGCATTAAATAGATGTCACCACTAGACCAGGAACCACCTATATGGCTGGACAGCGAAGCCTTACAGATCAATGCCAGCCCTTTTGCTGCATGTCTATATTCGACTCATGCCCAGGCCCCAAGATCGCACCCCACCATAGGCCAGTCCATAAATGCATGGAAGCATGTGCGCCAGCAACTAGGCATTACCCTCACACACTCTAGTCTCGCACTCCTATGTGACAACCCCATTACAGTGGATAAGGTACTAGTCAGACGGAAGCAGCAGGAACACAAACGTATCCGGGTGGTTAGGGGGTTGTCCCACATGGGTGCTCAGGAAAAATTACTGCAGACGGTAAAGAAAGGGGACAAGACATTTTTTTAGGTACATCAGTGATTGAAGGAAAGCCAGGGGAGGGATTGTTAGGCTCAGAGGGGATGAGGGGGAGTGTAAGGAGGGAGACCTGGAAAAGGCGGAAAGACTGAATAAATACTTTTGCTCACTTCACTGAAGATGGGGAGGGTCAGAGACCACAACGGAACAACAGATACAAAAAGGGTGTGTGTGCGGAAGAGGTTAACACCAGTCCATTTACAGTGGAGAGAGTCTTGGAGGAGCTTGTAAAATTGAAGGTGGACAAAGCAATGGGGCCAGATGTCATACACCCGAGAATATTAAAGGAACTACAAAGGGAGCTAGCAGCGCCTCTGGCAACCCTGTTCACAGAGTCAATCAACACAGGAGGGGTTCCAGAGGACTGGAGGAGGGCACATGTAGTCCCCTTCATAAAAACGGTAGCAGAGAGGAGGAAGAAAACTATAGGCCGGTCAGCCTCACCTCCGTAGTGGGTAAAATCATGGATGCACTGCTTAAAGAAAGAAGAGTGTGTCACTTAGAATCCTACAGTGCCCAATTACAGCAGGGAGGGCGTGTCAAACAAATCTGATAGATTTTTTGACTGGGTTACAAAGGAGGTGAATAGGGGGAGAGCAGTGGATGTGGCCTACCTCAATTTCAGCAAGGCCTTCGACACCATCCCATATAAAAGGCTGGCAAACAAGATGGGTAGTCTGGGCATGGGCCACAAGGTGGTAAACTGGGTTAGAAACTAGCTAAAAGACAGGAGGCAGAGGGTGGTGGTAAATGGGATCCAATCCAGGGCGGGGGTTAACAAGTTGGGTACCTCAGGGTTCAATCTTTGGGTTGGTACTGCTTAATGTCTCCATTAGTGACATAGCTGAATGGCTGGAGGAAAAGGTCTGCCTGTCTGCAGATGACACCAAGATTTGCAACTGGGTAGATACTCCTGAAGGGGTAGAAAAAATGAGTAGGGACCTAAGGAAACTGGAAAACTGGCCCAAGGTGTGGCAACTGAGGATCAATTCCAAAAAGTGCAAAATAATGCACCTGGGATATAGGAACCCAGTGGAGAGCTACAGGATGGGGGGGGGCGAGGAGTTCCTGACAGTCACTAAGGAAGAAAGGGATCTGTGTGTTATCATTTTTGACAACCTAAAGCTGTCCAGGCAGAGTACAAAGGCTGCAGCGAAGGCCAGTGACATGCTTGGGTGCATAGCCAGAGGTATCACTAGCAGGATGGAGGTGGTGATTTCACTGTATAAAACACTAGTGAGACCTCACTGGGAATACTGTGTGCAATTCTGGAGGCCGCATCTTCGAAAGGACATAGACAGGGTGGAGGCAGTCCAGAAAAGGGTGACAAAGATGGTACAGGGCTTGCACCAGAAAACGTACGATGACAGACTGAAGGATCTCAATATGTACTCACTGGAGGAGAGGAGGGAGAGGGGAGACATGATAGAGACCTTCAAGTACCTTAAGGACATAAACAAGGTGCAGGGGGCAACATATTTCAACATAGGGGAAGTACAAGAACAAACGGGGCATAATGTGAGATTGGAGGTGGCAGGATAAGGGGGGATGTGAGGAAGTTTTTCTTCATAGAAAGGGTGGTAGACACATGGAACAGTCTGCCACAGGAGGTGGCTGGAGCAAACACAGTTAGGGTATTCAAACATGCATGGGACAGGCATAAAGGAATCCTTAGGGTGGGAAGGAAAGAAGAAAGCCACTGACCGAGTAAGGTCAAAGGCAGCAAACAAGGATAGGCTTACGGGCAACCTAGTGGTCCGTATCTACTGACAATTTCTATGTTTCCATGTTACTCCACCAAGAGGAGGGCAGGTACCATCCACCAACATATTTGAAATGATCTCCCTGACCAAACACAAAAGCTACAAACTGAGTGGACTAATAGCCTGGGCAAATGAATCAAGAATACAGACTGGGAGGCATGTTGGTGACTGGCCCACACAGCAGTGAGGGACTCCAAGGCACAGGAAATCCAAAACAAAATATTACATCTCTGGTACTACATGTCAGCATGTGGCCCAGCTTGCACCAAGTTCCAGTTGCTAGAGGTGCGAGGCCACTGAAGGGGATTTGTTGATGTCTTATGACAGTGCCCACAGGACCAGCCCTTCTGAAAGGCAAACGCACTTTCTAACCAAAGCCCTATGCCAACCCATAGGCATGTCCCCAGAACTTCTCATCTAGGCTCCCCAGCTGGTGCAACACATCTGCACACAACAAACCTAAAATGGATCCTAACTATATCGGTGGAAACAAAACACCTCTTGTTGAGGCAATGGCATACTACTTAAGTCCCTATACTGAATGAGCTACTCACCAGCCTGACCCAGCTAGAAAAATCTAAAAGGCTCTCACAGAAGAACACTAATACCCTTGGCAAGTATCACACAATCTGGACACCGTACCTGTCCTACCTGGGAGCAAATCCACCAACACTATTACCACTAACCGCACCCCACAAAACTGTGATTGGTGAACACCCACAGAAACCACCTCTGCAATGGAACAAGTGATTTTTCTAAATAGGGCTTAATCGGTTTCTCAGCCTTTTCTACAGAAACTCCGGGGATGTTTAACACTTCTGTTCATATATAAACCTGAGGATATATGCTAGCCCCAAAAATAAATATCAGAGTGTATTATAATAAATATAACAATCACAAAAGTTTCAAATAAACAGGAGAGCATGGGAGCAAATTCAGTGTATACAAGCCAAGTGAGCAACTGACCCAGCAAATAAAATACACTACATGAAGCAATAAGATGTCCAAAAGCTCAAGGAAGCCTGAGTTGGTGCCTGTAATTCTGTTTTCAAGTGAAGGCAAGACAAGGCTGGTCAATACACCTAATGAGTGCCTTTTCACACTCCCTTACCAAAACAGAATGGCAGGTTACTTTGCAGGTAGGGAAAGCTAAATGTAAAGATTATATGAGGAAAGTTGAACGACCATTACAGTTAGCAAGGAAAGTTAATACAAGCAGTGTCAGTCAAGGAGATGATTCCCAGGAGAGGAATACAGATATATACCTAACTCCTAAAATTCTTCCCATTCAGTAGTGCTTTTCGCCCTCAGCAGCACTTACACAAACCACCCCACGCAAGGGGCTCCTGCTACCTATGAACTCCCCTTTTCATGGGCAGGAGGTCATGGAGCACTCTGTGGAAAGAAAAATATAACTGGTGCCACAAGATGGTCTGGAAAGACTGTGTGCATGAGTTGGCAATTGTAGCGGTAAGCAGGCAATTTAGAGCAACGGGGATTTGCCACTGCTAACTGCACTAGAAATAAGGCAATGGTGGCATACCGTTGGCTAGTTTTAAAAATGCCTTACACACAGTCCTGCTCTCAGTGCTCTCTCCACAACACTGCAGCATGAATGACACACCTTCTCCCAGAATTCCCCTCCACTTGCCGGTAAAGCCTCCTGATTGGAGGACACGCGCTTTCTAACCCAAGCCCAAGGTAGGCTCCCCAGCTGGTGCAACACATCTGCACGTGACAAACCTAAAATGGATCCTAACTGTATAGGTGGAAACAAAACACATCTTGTTGAGGCAACGGCGCACTACTGAAGTCCCTATATTAAATACTCGCCAGCCTGACTCAGCTAGAAAAATCTGAAAGGCTCTCACAGTTGAACACTAATACCCTTGGTAAGTACCACACAATCTGGACACAGTACCTGTCCGACCTGGAATCAAATCCACCCACACTATTACCACTAATTGCACCCCACAGAACTGGGATTGGTGAATACCCAGAGAAACCAATACTGCAATGGAACAAGTGGAAACAGCAGTGATTACCTTCTAGATCCTGCTAATCAGAGAAGCTGTGCCTCACTTCATAATATTATCATAGAACCTCCACTTGAACTTTTTTTGAGGCTGCATTTATACTCAGCACAGTTTACCATGGCAAGATACTGTATATAGTTATTATTATGCAAAATATTTTGTTCAACTCAGCACCCTAGGACGAAGGATCTTCCCTCCTCCTCCAACAGAGTCATTATCGGACTTCAGCTGTCGACTGACTGTTAACCTAAGACTTTTATGTAAATCTGTCAGGACTACTCCAAGTGCTAAGCTATAGTTTTACACCTATTTCAAGAGTCATAACTTCCTGAATGTTCACTCTGTTGTACATTTGCAAACTATTGGTTTTATGCTCAGTACTTGTACTGTAATCTTCTATCTCTTTCTCAATAAAAATATTAACTATAAAAAAAAAAAAAAAGAGAAACTGAATCCTGCTGAACCTTTGTCATGGGTAGCTGACCCTTCTAATCTTTCACATGCTTCAAAAGTGAGCAAGTTCTGAACCGAACTGCCTGCTGCCAAAGAAGAGGACTCCACACATATACATCTTGGAAACCTGATCTGCAGACCAGTGGCACAGCCTGACCACTCTCAGTACAGTAGCAGAGTTCTTACTTGAAAGATGCATCTCTATGGGCAAATTCTCCTGAGAAACCTTATTCCTTTTGATGATCTATGGAATGTCCTGTTTAATCCATGGGTTCCCTCCTGCAATTCATAAAAGGCTGTATTGGTGGCTGGCCTGAGTTTGAAAATGAGCTTGAGTCACAATGGGCTGGCTGGGGGTGGGAAGAAGATCGAGTGGGCCCAGAGTACACTCTTCCTCCAGGGAAGGAGGGCTGCCACTACTGCTGCAAGACAGTCACCTGGGTGACTACAGGTGGTAGTGTAGTTGGGTAGTGGATGTGGGGGATGTTGACTGATGCTTGTAGAAGCAAGCACAGCATGCTCTGCTTGGGCCTCCCAGCATGCCGATATCATGTGGATGCGATTGAGGGGAAAGATTACCCATGCACCATGAACCTCAACTGCACATAGGCCCTGACCCCAGCGACTGTCCACCTCAGGACACCCAGAGAACCTTTGCTTCAGTGGCACTGGAGGAGGCGGAGGGTTGGTACCAGCTCTTCTGGTCCGTACCATGAGGTGGTAAACTCATGGGGTTGAAAGTCCCCAAGGGTAAATGTCAGAGATGCTGGGGGATGGGGTTGGGTTAACCTGAGGGGTGTGAAGGTCAGGCAGGACCGCAAAAAGTATCAATTAAAAAAAAGGGCTGTATTGGTAATAATTGGAGTTGCAGTTAAAGTAGCATGTTAGAAATAACATCTTGGAAACCTGATCTGCAGACGAGTGAGATAGGCTGACCACTCTCAGCTTGGCAGTGGAGTTCACATCTGAAAGCTGCCACATCTCTAGAGGAAAATTCTCCTAAGAAGAGACAGCATATTCTTGGGATGTTCTGTTAAATATTCTGTCTATATCTAGGCACAGTAGCAGCCATAAACCATCAGACCCTGCCAAAGCATAAAAAGGATATTTACCTTAATCTCAGCTGCTATTAATGTACATTAAAAGAACTTGTCATAAAAACATTTTCTTTCAAGTCTCTAGTCTAACAGACCTGCAAATGCTTAACCCAGGTATGTGGACTTTTCTTAGCACCAAGAAATCATGGAACAATCTACATTAAACAATATGCTTTAAGCTTGCTAACTTCAAAGAATATTTAAAAGGCCAAATGAACAAATTCATTAGACTCAGCATTGTGGAAAGAGTTGACAGCTCCAGAAGTATTTTAAAATCAAAACTCAGCACTTATTATGTCATCGGATCATACCATAAGAAGTTGCCTCGGATCTGAATCCAGACAGCCAAACAAGGAACTGGTTCCTCTTAACAGTGAACCATCTGCTACCAACGACTACAGAACCATAAACCACAAATGATATAACCTCCATCACTTCATTTTTGAACATGCGCAGTGTAAGGTCTTGTGGTTATAAGTCTATTAATTGTCACATCATGGACAAGTTCAAAAGAACAATAGACAGGTTGCTGACAGCGTGTCTAATAAGTAAAAATACCTCCACACGTATGTTATAGACTTCCGACCCAGATAAGCCACTGTCCAAATATGGCTATCTCATTCCAAACTTCATGCTACTTCTGAGGAAGTATTTTTCCTATATAAGACATCTCCAGAGACCAATACATTGTAATTTCCTACTCGCTCCCATCTGAATCTGTGTTTCATCGCTGGAAGAGATCCCGCATATAAGCTACTTCTACCGAGCTTTTCGAACTATTATTTTGTTGAACTCTAAAGACTTTTGGCTTCTGTCAGAAGTAAACAACATTGAAATTGTACTACCTTTGTCATTTTATTAGCAAGCCTCGAGGAAGAAAAAGAATACAAAAAGCCAGGAAGAAACCTTCATACAGCCATCCAAGATGCTTCAAAGCTCCAGACGAAATGGAGACAAGAGATTATTTGATATATTTGGCAGAGTATAACTTTACTGACTTTTAAAAGATGCTTGCCTAATATGTGTCTTAAGAATCCTAGTTCCCTATTAAATGCATATAGATGAAATGCAGTGAAATATTGTTTACATGTTAGCAAAGACAGTAGTACCAAGGAATTGTGTACTTGTACTAGTTAAGGATATTCTTGAGAGAAGAATACTACCTTAAATTACCTCCTGATAGGAGTTACAGGGCCGCATACATACGTAGTAAAAACTGTGTAAGGAAATAAAGTGCACACACAGGAAAAATATGAAGGAGATTATTCTCAGAATGTTTCGTCTTGCTTAAGTGTCAAATGTGTTTAAAATGTTCACTGTATACTGAAATAAACAGTTTCTAATTGCACTACATGTCCAAATAAATCTGTCATCTCAGGAAGCAGCCACAATAAAATATGTAAACACAATTTACTGCACCCTTTTCTTTAAACAGCCAACAGAATTAAATTAATTACTACGTAATTCTGTTTACATATATTATGGGTTCCCTCTTGCCATTCTGATAAGGTTGTTGTGGTTAATATCAAAAGATGCAGTTGAAGGAGCTAGTTACAAATACATAACACGTTACTACCAACACAGCATTTTTGCCTGTAATTCAGCTGTGTGGAATACTTCCACCACAGCTGAATTACAGGCAAAAAATATTTATTATTGTACACTGTTATTTGTCACTACCATGGTAATAATATACATATACATGATTAGGATATTTGCTCCAAAGAACTGGCCATCAGTTATTTTCCTGCATACCTGTGAGTAACAGTATCAAAGTGTATACCTACACTAATCAAGCAATTCAAAGTATACCAATACACTAAATTATATACTTACACAAATTAAAAGTATATACCAACTCAAAGTATATATCTGCAGTACATAACCTTTGGGAACCACACTAATTAAAACTTATTATCAAATTAACCGAACACATCAATTAACGCCTACCAAACTAATTACAATGTTCCATGCCAATTATCACACTTCCCACAAGACACTGAAAAGATGCAAACCTGGAAAAAAAAAAAAAAAACTATCCAAACCAAACCAAACAAAAACACAGTAACTGCAATCTCAGTAATCAACAATTCCCCTATCGCTCACCAAATTATCATGCTCCTCGACGTTTCAGTACTTTCCTCGGACACCAAACCCTCCATACTGCTGGCAACCCTGACCTACTTCAGCTGCCGCCAAGCCCTCCATGCTGCTGTACCGACCTCAAGCTTGGTTGTAACTTTGTACACTGAGGTGGAACCCTTTGTAAAAGAGCACTTGTGCTCAAAGGTATTGTCCAAATCTTCCAATAGCTAAATAAATAAATAAATAAATACCCACCTCTCCCATCCAAACAAACTATGCTGGTCCTAGTAGCGCAGATGAAGATTCTGACTGCAAACTGCCTGTCACTGCACACACCATACCGGTCATGCCCCTCTTATGTAGGGGGACCCTACACTACAAAAAAACATTTCGGCAAAGTACTGCACATACCATAAATGCCACTGCACGAACATAAACAGCAGAATAAAAAAAAAAAAAAAGAAAACTCAGAAATGATTGCAAATGTGATCTAAATAAAAAAATGACCATTACAATGTGTTATACAGTACAAAACAAAAGATGAGTAAGTGTGGTACAGCATACTTCTCAGAAATAAACCCATCTTAGGAGCTAACCAAATAATAAAAGCCAATCGCACTTAAGAGTCAATGGACCTATTACCTGGTTAGCTCCCTTAATGGATTTATTTCCTGTATATGACTTCATCATATATATATATATATATATATATATATATATATATATACACACATATACACACACACTATATATATTTTTTCAATCATATATTCATTGCAATAATTAATGTTTTTACAGGTTATACAGATAAAAACAGTATAAATTAGACATACAATGGCCTAACTCAGAATAGCCATTTACTACCACTTGTGAGGGGGTATGACTCGCACAACTCACTCATGGCTCTGCTGCATATGAGTTATTTGTCTGTACTTTCATATGTGAACATAAATGATATATTCTGAGTCAGCCTATTGTGTATCCCACACACACACTTGGTTTCTCCTTACCTCTTAACTTTGCTTAGTTATTCCTTTATAACTCCTAATGAAGTCCTATATTTAAAGTCAAATTTAACTCTATTTTCAGCACGCACAATCTAACATTAACATAATTCAATGTATTAATTCTGTTTAAAAGCCATCTTTGTTTGTTTTAAATTTTTTAAATGTTTTATTATATTTTTATATGGTATACATATCGTTCAGCACAGATCAAAATTTCCAAAAAAATTACATATTACAGCAATAAACTGAAACCACATATTTGTTACACATATTCTTCCAGATTACTGTGTTCTAGGTAATCATTATTCTATCTGTTCCTCTAACATCATACCTCACATCAGATGTGGAATATACAGTATATGTCTATATCATTTTTATTTACTAATTCAGTAACCAGTTTTACATAATTATATGTCTTAACAGTAACTATAACAATCGTTGCTTAGTTTAGTTTATTTATTTCACCAAGAAAAGACTCTGTTGAGCGAGCTCATTTACAAGAAGGTCCTGGGTAGAACAGCATACAACAAAAAAACAGGCATAGCAATATACATTAGTAAGGAAATTATGAGCATTGAACAATTTACTAGTACAGAAGATATACACTATAGTACAGATCATCAGGTAATAAATAACAAGGAAGAATGCTTAATAATGCCTGTCTTAATACAAATTATGCAATTTAAGTATGGAGTTCCCAGAGTAGAGAACGGTATTCTCTGAATTAGGTACAAGTTATGCACATGTGCATTTCAGGAGGAATACAGCGCTTAACAGCGCATCAGATAAGTTGCAGAATACAGTGGTGGTCATACACTTAGGCTTTTACAAGTACATAAATAATTGCATAAGTCTGTAATTGATTTGAAAACATCAAGGCTAACTGTGCTGGTGAGTTTAAGGGAATGTTGCTAGTTATTACAGACCTTAGGGATGATGCTGATTGTTGTTTTACCATGCTGGGCAGCATACCTTACAATGTATATGAGAATATAGTTACTTTTCTTTAACGTGTAGCTACTATGAAACCAATTGACAAGGTCTAAATGTACTGTGGTAAATTTTTTAGTTGTTGCTTTATAAGACCACACATATAGATTTTTTGCCTCCTTGAGGTTAGGGATGTCCACTCTAATATTATATAATATACAATGATGTGTTCTAGGTGCTGAGTTAGCAATAAATCAAAGGGCCCTATGCTACAGCATATCTAGTTTGTTTAGGTAGGTGGAAGAACAGTGGCTATAGATCAAGTCTGCATAGTTCAATAAAGGGAGGAAGGTGACTTGTATTAATCTCCTCCTGATGTCCAATGGGAAGCCATTCTGATTTCTACAGAAGTAGTCTAGTTAACTTCTTAGTTTTTTTGCATAGGGCTTCTATGTGTGTGGTGAAGGACATGCGACTATCAAGCCATAATCTGAGATATTTTAGACTGTTCACCACTTCAAGTGCATCTCCCAGGAGTGTGGTTATGGCAGGATCAGATAAAGTGGGGGTTACAGAGTTACTTGCCGAGAAAAACATTACTTCTGTGCACTTCCTCTTTCATTTTTTTAAGTAACATATTAAATACTAATATGGAGGTAGTCCTTTTCCATAACATCACCATTTTAGTAATGGTGGGAGATATTCCTTTAGTTCTCTCCAACTGATGCCATGGTATGACAGAATTTTTCAAAACAACTTTCTCTGAACATGTTCCAACCATCTGTTCTTTCCAAATTTTGGACGAGTGAGGGAGTTCTATCTCTCCAACTCCAATGTTTTGGTGGCTGTACAACGTAGGACAAAAATATTTTCCTGTACTGGTGTCACAGAGGTAATGCCCTATTCTCCAACAGTTATGCTAACAACTAATACAAAATCTGAGGTTAATTTTTACTATTTCTTCAGGCATATAATAAGATCCATCTATGATTTCCCATTGGATTGTTTAATTTTTGGCCGATTTATAATCTCTATTAGCTTTTATATGTAAATCCAGCCTACGCTGATGTGATAAGGTAGTACTGGTTTCTTTACTGCATTTTATACTCATTTTCATTCTGTCATCTATCTTTAGATTTCTTTCTGAATAACATATGTTCTAGTTAATAAATTTCACCATACCAGTATCTCTGTTTCTCGTGTTACTTAAGAAAGGCTGAGAAATCTCTGTTAAAGCATTAACAACATATTTTAACAGGGCTTTCAAACTTAGCTTTTAGTCTATAATATGTAAAATGATTAATGGATAGACTTATTTTTTCAACCAAATCTTTATATGTCAGAAATTTTCCCTAATATAGTCTGTCTTTCCTTTTATTAATCTTTGCCACATTGAAGTGTTTTTTTTTTTTACTTTATTTTTATTATTTTACATGCTATGGAATATAGCAATAACATACCATGTCTGAGACAACAATGAATTAGCAGTACATACAAGACGGAGGTCGCAGCCTCCTTAATTTTAGGTGCGGTGCATCTTAAACATTCTGCTACCATATTGGAGGGTAAATACTATTAAACAGCAAAAGAGTTCAAAGTCCCAAACTTATCTGCTGCGTGGGTGAGCCCATGAGCAGTATGACTTTTTAACGTGAAAGCTAATGTCCACTGTACCAAAAGTCCAGCTTTTACATGCCCCCTAGAGGCTAATGGCATCATACTATCACCTAAAGAAATACTAAAACATCTTGTAAATGGCATCAAAGCATTACTACATTGCATAAGAAACTCTAAAACTTAAATTATTAACAGCTCCAAAACCATGAGTACCCCCAGTACACTTATTTTGTAGAGGAACTATGGACTGTTTAAGTAGTTCCAAAACAGTTCTGAGCTTTAAACCCAGTGGACTCCCAAGGAACAAGAAATATAACAGACAAATTTAAAGTACAATAATTCAATGTGCAGTAAAGTGTTAAGTCCCCTGAGCTCAGAATGGTATACAGTAGTGAGGGAATTACAAAAAGTCTCACTCAGCAGCTCAGTCACCCTTGTCCTTCTCTCGATCAAAGCTCTCCTCCTCCTCTGCCAAACTCCACGTTTGCTGCCAGGATGGCATTCAAGCAGCCCACTTCCTGGCTTCAGCTCGGTCTGAGAACAACCAGACCTTCCCCTCGAACGCTATGCGCAGGACAGCCCAATTAAATCATGGCATGAGAAACCCCTGCCTCTCAAAGTTTTTGCCTCACTTCATCAAACTTCTTATGCTGTAAATGAGTGGTGTAACTAAGGTCAGGAAACAGACTGTGTGATCATCCTGAGTTATAGTCCCTGCACATCTGGCCAGCCACATAATAGTGTCCCTTGTCCCCACACCATCTCAGATCTAAAAGTGGGTAGCCATCTGGGAACAAAGTAACCACTAAACAGTGTGGCTCGCGATAAACTCAGCTGCAGAGTCAAGCCATACAAAAGTGAGGGTACTGGACTTCAGGAAGGCTGACTTTGTCAAAATGGGAGAGAGCCTCAGAAAAGCACTAGCAAACAGGCAAGAAAGGAGGGGTGGAGCAACAATGGGGAAATATCAAAACTGCCATCACAAAGGCAACAAGCCTTTGTGTGAAGCACATAAACAAATCAAAACAAAAGAAAAAAACACTATGGTTCCCAAAAGAGGTGGCAGGGAAGGTTAGGGAGAAAAAGATAGTATTTAGAAGTATAAGGAAACACAGAAGGAGCAAGATAGAGAACTGTACCAGTTAAAGCAGAAGGAAGTGGGGAAGGCAGTCAGAACAGCAAAGGCCCAAACCAAGGAAAAGACAGCCAACTCGGTTAAGATAAAACCTTTTATAGGTACATTAGGGAGCATAGAATGACAAAGGGAGGGATAATGAGGCTGAATAAAGGGGACAGTGGGTGGGCAGAGAAGGACAGTGAAAAAGCAGGGACACTGAATGAATATTTCTGCTCAGTATTCACAAAAGAAGAGGAGGGGGGAGGTACCCATTCCAATCAATAGAAGCACTCTGGATAGGGGGTCGATCCCAGTCCTTTCACAAAAGAAAAGGTTCTTTAAGAACTCCTAAAACTGAAGGTGCGCAAAGCAATGGGGCCTGATGGGATTCACCTCAGAATTCTAAAAGAATTATGGAGAGAAGTAGTGACACCACAAACTACCCTTTTTAACAAATCATGGCAGGATGGTGTGGTACCTGAGGACTGGGGGAAGGTAGATATGATTCCCCTTTACAAAAGTGGGAGCGAGACTTATGCAGGAAACTACAGACCTGTCAATTTGACCTCAGTGGTAGGGAAAATGATAGAATTACTTCTGAAGGAAAAAATTGTTGAGTACCTAGAGGCCAGTGGGGCACAGGACCCAAGGCAGCATGGATTCACAGCGGGAAGGTCATGTCAGATGAATCTAATCGATTTCTTTTCCTGGGTGACCAAAGCTGTAGATCAGGGAGCGGCAGTGGACATGGCCTACCTAGACTTTAGCAAGGCATTTGGCACAGTCCCACATAAAAGATTAATAAATAAATTAGCCAGCCTGGAAGTGGGTCTCAGGGTGGTAGCCTGGGTGAACCACTGGCTGGACAACAGGACACAGAAGGTAATTGTAAATGGAGTCCACTCTGAAGAAAGGGGGGTTACTAGTGGGGTACCGCAGGGTTCAGTACGGGGTCCGGTCCTTTTTAATGTCTTTATAAGCGACACTGCAGAGGGACTGGAAGGAAACGTATGCCTCTTTACAGATGACGCAAAGATCTGCAACAGGGTTGATACACAGGGTGGGGTGGAATGGATGAGAAGGGACTTGGCAAGGTTGGAGGAATGGTTTGAAGTATGGCAGCTTGGATTCAATGCAAAGAAGTGCAAAGCAATGCACCTGGGAAACAAAAACCCAGGGGAAGAGTACACAATGGGGGTAGTAACAGCAGCAAAAATGGAAAGGGATCTGGAGATAATCATATCAGATGACCTAAAAGTTAGCAAGCAATGTGAGAAGGCAATAAGGATGGCTGGGGGGATACTGGGATGTACAAGGAAAGGCATCACTAGTAGAAAACAGGAAGTTGTTATCCCTCTATACAGACAGTTGGTGAGATCCCATCTGGAGTACTGCATCCAGTTCTGAAGACTCCATCTCCATAAGGACATGAACAGGATGGAGGCAGTCCAGACAAGGGCAACTAAAATGGTGCAGGGTCTGCAACAGAAGCCATACGAGAAGAGATTAAAGGAGCTTAATATGTATACCCATGAGGAAAAAAAGAGAGAGGGGGTACATGATAGAAACTTTTAAGTATCTCAAGGGAATCAACAAAGTCCAAGAGGGTAGCATCTTTCAGAAAAAGAGATGTGCAAGAACAAGGGGACACAATTTGAAGATAGAGGGGGGATGGCTCAGGGGCAATGTGAGGAACCATTTTTCACAGAGAAGGTGGTGGATGCATGGAACGGCCTTCCTGAGGAGGTTGTGGGGTCAAAAACAGTTGGGAAATTCAAGAATGCAACAAAAATATACAGTCATAGACAATGACTGTCGTGGCGCGCATGCACCGAGTGCGAGTCCTTAAAGCAACACAGACGAGGATGGAGCGGCTGCTGAATGAAGAATGCCCTTGGGGCTGGGGCATGTTGCAGTCTTCAGCAGCTGCAGATTGCAGGAGTTCGCCCTCCATGAGCTTGAGAGGCACACTGACAGACTGTGCCAGGCAAGAACGTGCTTTGGGGGGGCGTGTCTCTCAGCGGCTCTCTCTCACAGTATTGGTGCCCATATAGGTCCATTGGAGAGGACACATCATCAGCCCGAGATGGGCAGATTGGGGCAGGAGTTAGTGCCTTCATCAGCCATGGAGTGGTTGAAATTGTTTGGGCAGGCGCTTTCGATCTGTACCATGTGATGTGCACAGAGACACATCACAAGGTACAGATATAGCTATCAAGACCGCGCGGTTTACAGTTGCTTGCGCAGTTGGTTGGAGACGCGTGGTGGCGACAGTTCTCACTTCAAACTCGATCACTAGTTTATTTTTAGGCTATTACAGCTTCTTGTATTAACAGCTAGAGCCACACCAGTCGATAACTTTACATTTGGCAAAAGATATTAGCTTTGGGCAGCAGCAAGTACTTGTAGCAGGAGCCAGGGCTGACTGGGGGGCCTCTGCCTTAACGATCTCCAGGCAGACCAGGCTCCTAAAAATCAGTGGTTGGATGAAGGCAGTGTGTTCACTGCTGTAATAAAAATTTTGGGGTGGGCAGGAGGGCCTGATAAAAACTTTGGAGAATTGAGTCAGTCTGCAAGACTAAGAACTGTGGACAGTGGTGACTGCAGCTTAAGCTTAAGGAGAACAGGGAAGGTTATTTGAATGAGACAACAGGGATAAGAAGGGTCACTTGACAGTTTGTGTTGGGGGGCTAAGTCATTAGTTAGTTGGCAGCATCAACAAGTCAAGTGACTAAAAGAACTAAATATCAGCAAGGAAATCACAGAATAAAATAGGTCAGTTGGTGGCTGTGCAGTGTGTGAAGTAAGGTCAGGGTTCTTGTCACAGAAAGCCACAGCAGTCTCAGACTGTTGATAAAACTGAAGGAAAAAAAAATAGGAAAAACCAAAAAATAAATAAATAATAACACTTAAGCAGAGGAGAGCGGGACTGTGTGAGGAGAGGGCTATCACTCTAGTCATTTCTTTTTCACTTAAAAAGGTGGCAGTCAAGTTCACAGTGAACGGAAAATATAACATTTGCCAAGAAAAAGAAATAAAGCAGAGAGAAGCAGTGTGTTTTTGTTAACTTAGTTTATTAAGAGTAAGACTGAGGTGAGAAGTTAGTGAACTTGAAGTAAAGAAGCAAGAGGCAGGGCTCTGTCTTTGCTTTTGCACATTTTTGGAGTGGAGAGTTGCATTATTACAAGGAATGGTTAAAAAAATATATATCTGCAATTACATTATTATAGAAAAGAAAGGAAAAATAAGACAGCAGAAACTTTAATTTTAGGAAAAAGCAGGGTGGGTGGGACAGAAAAAAAATAAAGGAGCTGCAAGCAGACAGTGACTGACTGCTAGAGTTCTGAATTCCCTCTGACTGTACTACCTTGTTTGCATATGGTGTAAAAATAAAATAAAAGAGTCAGACACAGACATTTGTCAAATTGTTTTTTATTAAAACATTTTGTCAGTGACACACGTCAACCATATTATTGGGCATTCTTACTTGCTTCCTCAGTCACCCTCCTCGTAAGAATGTGAAAAAACACGGCCTGATGAGCTTTTATAAAATAAAGCAGTCATGGTTAAAAAAACAAGTGAACATTAAAACATTTTTCAGGTCTTCTGTACCTAAGAGACTATGTACTGCTGCATCAAGATCAGGGTCTTCTAAAAATTCAAATGGGAGCAATGTGGTGCCAGTTCTGTCCGACGAGAAGCAGACTGTGTTGTCCGTCACTGTGGCGGGCACACAGTTGGGACCTGGTGACAGTGCTAGCCAGTCACAACTTGATTTAGACTCAGAGTCTGCTGCTTGTGAACTGCTCAGTAGCCAGTCCCATGTGGCCAGTATTAAACGTAATTTTCAGGGCCGCTGGCTCACAATGTACAGGTGGTTGAGATATAATTCAGAAAAAAATGTGATGACTTGTGCTGTGTGCATCAATGTAAAGAAACAAAATACTCTGACTTCTGGCACTGACAATTTCAGGACAAGCACCCTGACTAGGCATGCTGACCAGCAGATCACAGAGATGCTATGACAGCTGAAAATATGCAGGGGGATTTGCAGCATGCATTCAGAAAAGCTATATCTGTAAAAGAACAAGCTATTCTAGTTGCCATGAAAAGTGTTTATTGGATGGCCAAAGAAAACTTGCCAGTTCATAAATATACAAGTTTAATGGAATTTTTGTCTGGTTTAGATTGTCCTTTTGTTGACAAACTGTGGCCAAGAATGCCTCATATTCATCAGAATCTACAGCCAATTACATCCTCGAATGCATAGCCTTGGTAATTAGGCAGGAGACAAGTGAAAAATTAGAAAATAGCCCATACATCACACTAATTTGTGATGAGAGCACAGACATCACTGTCACCACAAAACTAATATTGTATGCAAGAGTGCTTGATCCTGAAAGTTTTGTTTCATCTACTCATTTTCTAGAGAACTTACAGATCTCTGATACCACTGGGGCAGGGATGGCTAAAGAATTAAAGCAATTCCTAGCCCGGAAAAAAATCAGCATGAAAAAAGTAATGGGATTGGGAAGTGACGGAGCAAAACTCATGACAGGAACTGATGAAGGAGTCACTGGGCACATGCAGCGTGAAAACCCAATGCTAGTAAATATACATTGTGTTGCTCACAGGGTTTCACTCTGTAGTTCACAAGCTGCAGACTCTGTCCCCTACCTAAAAGAATACTAAGAGGTGTTAACTGGTATTTTCTACCATTTTAAAAGATCAGCCAAAAGAGTTGACAAACTAAAACAAATACAAGAAATGCTGGAGGACCCAACTCTAAAAGTGAAGGAGGCCCATGATGTGAGGTGGATAGCAGTTTACAAAGTGGTTGAGAATGTTCATCGCACCCTAGACTCCCTTCTCACTTTTTTTTTGCAATGAGACGGATGCTAGAGCAAAAGGTTATGCCTTAAAAATGTCCAAATATGACTTTATAATGACAACCTATATGCTAATGGATGTACTTGCTGTAATTACCCAGCTTAGTGTAGTGTTTCAGAAAAGAGATCTGGACATCTCGGTGGTCCATGTCAATCTGGAGAAGTGCTTCTCTGATTTAGAAAAAATAAAATCTGGAACAAAGGAAAAAATGTATCGACATGAAGTGGAGAAGGATATCCAGGAAGATGAGGAGGGAAGGCTGGTGTTCAAGGGGCATCACATACTAAGGGGAGACAAAAACCTTTCAATCAAGGACCATTTCATTGACCAGTTGGTTGCAAATTTAAAAGACAGATTCTCTGGGTATGACAGAAACAAGCTGGTTGCTTTTGGAGTACAGGGTCTTAGGCCTGTCAGCAGCCTTTCTAAAGACTATCTTGAAACCTGAGGAAATGAACAAATTCACATGCTGCTTCATCATTACAGTCAAGAGCAAAGACACAAACAGTTTGAGACAGTGGCACCACCACTTGTGGATGTAGACTGCACCAAAGCAGAATGGGAACTGCTGAAGTCACTTATTGTGAGAGAGAGATACCCGAGGGACAACATGCAAACTGTTTGGGGGTTCATAAACAAATATCGTAAGTCAGACTTCCTAAATCTTTTGACACTGGTTGCACTGGCATTAACTGCCCCAGTCCATACAGCAGACTGTGAGAGGGGCTTCAGTGCCCAGAACATTGTAAAAAATAGCATGAGAAATAGACTGTCTGCTACTAGAGTCAATGATCTGCTGACTGTTGAGGTTAAGGGCCCTTGCCAGGCTGAATTTGATTTTCTTTCTGCAATCAATATTTGGAGGGAAAAAAACAGAGGAGGTTATTCCAGCATGGGGACTGCACTCTGACTGACATAAGTACAGCACATAACCGAACTGTGACTGACTATATTTTCATTTATCCCTCTTGATATCATGCGGCGGCTGCCTCATATTAAACTAATAGGGATATTATAGTTAGCCTGTGGGAGGCTGTATGTTAGATCTGTTACTGTAAACTGCTATCAGGACTCTATTAGGGCTGTTAATGCCTGTGTATTCTTCCAAAATGATCAAATATCTCTTCTCTCTCTCTCTCTCTCTCTCTCTCTCTCTCATGAGAGTGCAAGGGTCTCGTCTGGTGCTTTTTTATTTTTTTTGCTGGCAAAAATTCACAGGTTTACCACATTGCAAACACTCCAGCCACAACTACTAGATGGACACACAAGACTGTGGCTGTTGCCTGAGGCCTATGATCTTGATTGTCGATGTTCAGCAGTGACAGAGATGTCAGTGCCTTCTCTTGTAAACTGCTATCCACCTCTGACATCATAAAATGCTATTTATTTTCTAAGTCACAAGTTACACCTCCCTGCTGATCTGCACTTGCTAGTTCATCAGCTTTGCTTATGATACTGATGCCGCGTTAGTTAAAATTCTGTATATAATTTTTTTAAAGAAATGTCATGTATGACCCCACATTTTCCTGAAATGACCCACCTTTTCAGTGGCCAGTGGGTCATTGACCCACCAAATTTGGTTCCTAGAATGAATGCTGGTTCACAATAAACACAGCAATAGAGTCAAGCCATACTAAGAAAAAAGTACTGGACTTCAGGAGGGCTGACTTTGCCAAAATGGATGAGTGCCTAAGGAATGCACTTGCAAATGGGCAGGAAGGAGGGGTGGAAGAACAATGGGGAATAATAAAAACTGCATCACAGAGGTAACAAGCCTTTGTGTGAAGCAAATAAACAAAACAAAATGATGTAAGAAACCCCTATGGTTCTCAAAGGCGGTGACCGTGAAGGTTCAAGAGAAAAAGAAAGCATTCAGAAAGTACAAGGAATCACAGAAGGAGCAGAACAGAGAATTGTATCAGTTAAAGCAAAAGGAAGCTGGGAAGGCAGTCAGAACAGAAAGGCCCGAACCAAGGTAAAGACAGCCAACTCAGTTAAGAAGGGGGATAAAACCTTTTTCTAGGAGTGTGGATATGTTCATCCACACTGTCTGGCATTGTCCCTTTCCCCTTTAAATCTTGCTGGAAGTCTTCAAGCTGGCTCCTCCCATCCACCCGGGTGGCAAACACCTCGGCTCCACCCCATGACGCCAGATCTTCCTTTCCGCTGGAAGATACAGGTTCCCTCATGCTACTTTGCAAGCACCATAGGCCCTGGAGTCAAATCGACGGTTTTTGCTGTACTTACTCGCTTTAAAACTCATCAGAGTTTATGATTCGGATCTGAACACTTCGGATATGGAGGACAAGTTGTCTCCCGGGTTTCGCCGGTGTCCTTGTGGACAAAAAATGTCTCGCACCGATCCCCACCTCTCGTGTGTCGACTGCCTAGGCGCCGTGCATGATACTTCGGCTTGCACCATCTGTTCGGCCTTCCATCCTACCATTCTGGAGGACCGCAAGGTGCACCTTAAGCTGGGGAGACTGGAGCTTCGCAATCCACCGGTGAAATCGAAGGAGGCCAGGTGGGCAGTTTCCACGGCTGCGGGATCTGCCAAGCAGCTCGAGCAGATGGTGACCTTCGAAGAGGAAGCTGCCCAAGCTTCCGCCAACCGAAGCTTCTTCGTTCCGCTCAACCTGGGCTCCACCTTCACAGGATCCTTCCGGGAGTTGTGCCAGTCTCTCCCTACCAAGGGTGAGGCACCTTCGGGCTTGCACTCCTCCCGATCCAAGAAAAAGGATAAGGACCCCAAATCATCTTCTTTTAGCCGAAAATGTTCCTGGGACCGAGAGCGGTCCAACACTCAGGAGCAGGCGGTCTCGGCCACGGTCGAGATCACTTCCTCAGCTGCCGGCTTTTCGGACCTTCCATCAAGCCAGGGCACCGAAGCCGAGGATACGGCAGAACAGGTCGAGATTTCTCTCGACCCGATCGAGCCGTTGTCGACGAAGCCTGTCGATGACTCCTGGAGAGGACTCCCATTCTCTCCTTCCCCAACGAGGAGACCCGTCCTTCAGGCATCCCGATTGAGGGACAAGAGCCAGAATCTCGGTTTTCACTGAATCCAGCTTCTCCTGACCGACAGAGCCGATGCTGTCGGTCTCAATCGAGGAGTAGGACCCCATCGGTCAGTAAACCGAGAAAGGGTCATAAACACTCCCGGAAGAGGCGCCGCCACCGTTCCTCATCCTCCTCGGACGAGGAGATACTTAGACGGAAACTCCGTTGACGTTATGAGGACCTCATGTGGCAGCAACTTCTTTAGACGGGTCAAAAGCCGTGTACTCCGGCTATACCGGCCATTACTTGGCCCCAGCCTCTTCGGCCGACACCGACCCCCTCAGTTCCGAGGACTCCGGTTCTCCCTCCAGTGGGACCGGTACGTATCTCTGGTCGGCCTGTTACGGGCTCCCCACCAATTTTGATGGAACCACCACCCAAACAGCCTCAGGGAGGGTCTTCCTCTAAGGAAGATCGACCAACTACGGGCTTTCCCCATAGGTTGTCCATTACAGTCACTTCTGATTGCCCTAGGCGCATTGAGGGGGACTTAGGTGGGAGACCCCTGTATCCAGATTCCTCGGATTCGGATACTACTGGCCTTCACTCACATGATGAGCTGTCTGTGACAGGCCTGGAGGAAGGTCCTTCTTCCTTCCAGGGCATCCTTCGACTCATTTCAGAGTCCACAGGTATGCCTTTGCAGCCCATACAAAAGAAGGCGGAATATCCTCTCACGGATATTCTCAAGAGGGGGGATACCCCGACGGAGGCCTTCCCAGTGGCCAAAGCCATAGTTGGCCCAGCACTGGAACTTTGGCAGCGCCCTGCCTCTTGCCCGGATCCATCTGCCCACATGGCCCGCAAGTGTGCGGTGCCCATGGGGTCCTTGGTGGGCTTCACTGAGCATCCCTGGGCCGAGAGCCTTGTGACTGCCTCAGTGTTTAGGCACATGGGCAGCTCTGCGGATACTGACCGCCCTCCGGACAAGGAGTCCAAAAATATGGACCACTCGGCCCAGAAGGTTTACGCGGCATCATCCCTAGGCCTTCGTCAGGCTAGCTCAGCAGTGATCATGGCACACTTCTCTCACGCCCTTCTGGGGTCGCTTGATGAAGTCCTCCCTCATCTCCCAATTGACATGCAGACCACGGTCAAGCAGGTCCAGGACCAGGGCCGTGCTGTTGCTAAACAACAGCTCCAGACGGCTCTGGACATTGGCTATTCCTGTGCCCGTTCACTAGCTGCCGCAGTAGCTACTTGCCGCAGGGCTTGGCTGAGGTTATCCTCTTTTTCCGTGGATACTCAGCACAAGCTAGCTGACTTGCCCTTCTTTGGCACCGACCTCTTCGGTCCGGGAGTGGCAGGTCATCTACAGCGCATTGAGCAGTCTAATGCCACCTTAGATGCCACCTCTGCTAAGGGTTCTTCGGGCAAGAACCAGCAGAAGTGCAAGAAGAAGTCCTTTCGGCATTCTTCCCCCTGCAGTTAGACAGCCCTCCTTCTAGGGAGGTCAGCAACAGCAGCAGCAGGCTCAAGCTTGGCGCCCTAGGCCCAAGCAAGGTCCCCAACAGCCCCGGAAAGGAATCAGAGGTGCTGGTCCAGGTGTCTCCTCCTCCTCCAAGCCTGCACAGTGACGGGTCGGGGATGGCCTCCCCTACACCCGTCACACCAGTTCTGGATCCTCCCGTGGGGGTTCGGCTCCGCCACTTTCTTTCCGCCTGGTCCGGTATCACTTCAGACAGGTGGGTTCTGGAAGTGGTCGGGCAGGGACTGCCTCTAGAGTTCGAGCAGTACCCCCCCAGCCGGGCCCGTGCCCCACAGGAGGAAAGGATCTCAGTTGGCGCTCAGTCGACCCTTCCACAAGGAGGTGGTAGCTCCAGTGCCGGATCCTCCTACAGACCCAGGCTTCATGTCCAGGTACTTCCTGGTGCCCAAGCGGATGGGGGGTCAGCGCCCCATCCTAGATCTCCACGACCTGAATCAATATCTCAGGTCTCGCACCTTCTGGATGGTAACTCTGAACCAGATCATACCATCTCTGGAGTGAAACATGGGTTCTGTTCACTGGATCTTCAGGACGCATTCTACCACGTCCCAATCCATCTGTCCCATCAGCGGTTCCTCCGCTTCAGGGTCAAAGGAACCCTCTACGAGTTCAGAGCCATGTTGTTCGACCTGTCATCGGCCCCATGGGTTTTCACCAAATGCATCACAGTGGTGGCAGCCCATCTACGGCATCAAGGGGTTCGTATTTACCCCTATCTAGACGATTGGCTACTGGCGGGTTCCTCCCTACAGGAGGTGGAGAGGTCCAGGGACCTGACCCTCCGAACCTGCTCCCACCTGGGCCTCCTAATCAACAAGGTCAAGTCAGAACTCGTGCCCTCTCAGGTGATGGGCTTTATCGGGGCAGAGCTTGACTCTCGTCAAGCCAGAGCTTGGCTCCCGGCAGACAGGGCGGAGGTTCTTTCCTCCTTTGCTCAATCATTTCTGGTTGGGCACTTGCGCCCTGCCCGGGACTTCCTGCGCCTCCTGGGTTACATGGCGGCATGCACCTCAATGGTCCACTGGGCCAGATTGCACATGCGCCCCCTTCAATGGGAGCTGGCCGCCCAGTGGTCTCAGCGTCAGCCTAACTACACCTCAGACGCCAAGTACAGGCTCCATACTCTGGACCTCAGATGTGCTCTCTCCTACTATAAGGAGAGGACGGCGGAAATTCGGGGAGAGGTTCACCAGCTGTTTGTCACCTACGCTGAAGCCGCTTCTGGCAGACCTGCAGCCAAGCGGACTGTTGCAAGATGGATCACATCATGAATAAGTCTGTGTTATGAGTTGGCGTACAAGGAGCATCCCAGAGGGATAAGAGCTCATTCTACCCGCCATACTGCTGCATCGGTGGCTGCTTCCAGGGACATCCCTATCCAGGAAATCTGTCGGGCTGCTACCTGGAAGTCAGCAAACACCTTCATTACCCATTACCACATCGACCTTGAGTCACGCCGAGATGCTGGTTTTGAGGCCTCGGTTCTCCAATCTCTTTTTCCTAAGAAGAGGGTGTGCACCTTGCCTCCCTCCTCCCAGAGAACTGCTAGGAGTCTGCCAGACAGTGTGGATGAACAATATATCCACGCTCCTAGAAAAACAGGTTACTCACCTGTAATAGTAGTTCTAGGAATGGTATATGTTGTTCATCCACTTGCACCCACCCGACCTCCCCGGCTTAAGGCGCACAACCTTGCTTCCAGTGGGCTAGATCTGGCGCCATGGGGCAGAGCCGAGGTGTTTGCCACCCGGGTGGGTAGGAGGAGCCAGCTTGAAGACTTCCGCAAGATTTAAAGGGACAGGGACAATGCCAGACAGTGTGATGAACAACATATACCACTCCTAGAACTACTGTTACAGGTGAGTAACCTGTTTTTTAGTACATCAGGGAGCGAAGGAAGACTAAGGGAGGGATGGTGAGGCTTAATAAAGGGGAGGGAGTGGGCAGAGGGTGACGGTGAAAAGGCAGAGATACTAAACAAATATTTTTGCTCAGTATTTACAAATGAAGAGGGGGAGGTACCTAAAACAAACAATAGAAACACTCTGGATACAGAAGTTGATACCAGCCCAATTACAAAAGAAAGGGTTCTGAACGAACTCCTAAAACTGAAGGTGGACAAAGTAATGGGGCCTGATGGGATTCATCCCAGAATTCTAAAAGAACTAACAGCAGAACTAGTGACACCACTGACTACCCTCTTTAACAAATCATGGGAGGATGGGGTGGTACCTGAGGACTGGAGGAGGGCAGATGTGATTCCCCTTCACAAAAGTGGGAGCAGGGCAGAAGCAGGAAACTACAGACCTGTCAGTTTAACCTCAGCGATAGGGAAAATGATGGAATCACTTCTGAAGGAAAGAACTGTCGAGTACCTAGAGGCCAGAGGAGTACATGACCCAAGGCAGCATGGATTCACAGCGGGAAGATCATGCCAGACGAATCTAATAGATTTCTTTGACTGGGTAACCAAAGTAGTAGATCAGGGAGGGGCTGTGGACATGGCCTACCTAGACTTTAGCAAGGCATTTGACTCAGTCCCACACAAAAGATTAATATACAAGTTAGCCAGCCTGGGAGTGAGTCCCAAGATGATAGTCTGGGTAAAGAATTGGCTGGAGAATAGGACACAGAGGGTAATAGTAAATGGAGTCCACTCTGAAGAAAGAGGGGTTACTAGTGGGGTACTGTAGGGTTCAGTATTAGGACCGGGCCTCTTCAATGTCTTTATAAGCGACATTTTTTTTCCTTTTTTTATTTTATTTAAACAGCAGTTTGGAAAACCTTTGAGCCATAGGCTCATTTACAAAGGTACAGTGTGGATTACATTGCAGAGGGACTGGAAGGAAAAGTATGTCTCTTTGCAGATGACACAAAGATCTGCAACAGAGTTGATGCACAAGGTGGGGTGGAAAGGATGAGAAGGGACTTGGCAAGGTTAGAGGAATGGTCAAATATATGGCAGCTTAGATTCAATGCTAAGAAGTGCAAAGTAATGCACCTGGGAAACAAAAACACAGGGGAAGAGTACACAATGGGGTGAGATACTAACAACAATAAAAATGGAAAGGGACCTGGGGGTAGTCATATCAGATGACTTAAAGGTGGGCAAGCAATGTGAGAGGGCAGTAAGGAGGGCTGGGGGGAATACTGGGATGCACAGGGAGAGGCATCACCAGTAGAAAACAGGAAGTTGTTATCCCTCTGTACAGACAGCTGGTGAGACCCCATCTGGAGTACTGTGTGCAGTTCTGAAGACCCAATCTCCGCAAGGACATAGACAAGATGGAAGCTGTCCAGAGGAGGGCAACTAAAATGGTGCAGAGTCTGCACCAGAAGACATATGAAGAGAGACTAAAGGAGCTTAATATGTATAGCCTCGAGGAAAGGAGGGAGAGGGGGGGACATGATAGAAACTTTCAAGTACCTCAAGGGAATCAACAAAGCCTCCCTAAAATGCCTCCAGGATAAAAATATACAGTCACAGACTCTGACTGTCGTGGCGCACATGCACCGAGCGCGAGTCCTTAAAGCAACACAGACGCACCTAAAAGGCTCACAAAGCAGTTTAAATAGGGGCCAGTTTTGCCGTCGGGCGCGCCATTGGCGCGATCCTGCAGCCTGAAATGAACACTGATGAACCATACTGTTCGATAGTCACTAGTTCCCAGATGGCTACCCACTTCTACATCTGTGATCCTCTCTCCATCTCCATTTGAGAGAACCAGGTCTAAGATTGCTCCCTCTCGAGTGGGTTCCAATACTAGTTGTCTAAGGCATGCCCTCTGTAGGGTATCTAGAATAACCCCACTCTTAGAAGTGGCTGCTGCAACTGTACTCCAGTTAATTGATTTTCTAGAGTTTCCAGTCTAGCCGGAAAATGTGCGTTTTCCTTTACCAGGTTCACCTTGGCTGCAGATGTAGATTCAACCTGGCGTTTTACATCTCCAGCTTCAGTTTTCAGATGGCCAGTAACAGTCTCTACTAGGTTGAAGCGAGTACCAAAGGAATCAATCTTAGTATTCAAGTCTGAAGCTACAGAGAGCAATCTCTGTAGCTTGGTTCCAATCGAGGATAATGTCTCCCTTGCTTCATCAGTACCTGAAGTCTCTGTAAGCATGACTACCTTCGATACTTGAGAAGATCCACCAGTTTTTCCCCCATTCCTCCTCCTTTATCCTTCTTTGGATTACCCATTATGGAGTTCTCCGAGGTGCTCTTCCCGATTCTGGGAGAAATTTCACTCAAATCAGAGTTTAAGCAACAGAAATATTGAGTTTTTTATCAAAATTTAAAGAGCTGTAAAAACTTGTTGCCACCCAGTTTGGGCTCCACAGCGCGCAACCCAACACACACACACACACACACACACACACACACCTCTGAAGTGTTTTTGATTTATATTTGCCTCTGTACCCCAGTTTTAACAGTCTCCCAAATATTAAGGTGGAACCATGGTAACTATTTTTGTTATCAGTCTTACTTATAGCTTTATCAATAGTTTTTGTAAATTGATCAAAAAGGGTAGATGTGAGGTTTATCATTAATCCATCTAGGAAAAGACTGCTTATTGTAATGTTTATTTATTTATTTATTTATTTATTTTGTCCAGAATTACTTCACTATATACTTTATTGATCTACTATATGTGACCACCTGTATATTTCAAGATCTGGGCATTCCAGACCTCCTAGATTCCTATGAATAGTTACCAAAGACAACGCTATTCACAGTTTTCCACCACACCATATAAATTTTGGAAAGAAAAATAAAAAATCAGCAGCCTTAACCTTAACTGAACCAGAATTTTGATGGGAAGCCGAAAAGGTTCTGTAATACCTAAAGTGTGGCACTGTCATCATTTTTATTGTATCCACATGTCCCCAAAGGGATCATGATAAAGTCTGCCAGTTTTCTAATAGCATTTTTGGTTTATTTTTTATTTTGTCACAATTAATTTGAATGTTCTTGTCTTGAATATTGGTTAATATGACACCTACAGTAAGTATTTTATGCCTGTATCTAATTTGCAAATTTTCTCCAAGTCTGTTATGGGTTTGGGCCCTGATTTAGATATCTGCATAATGCCTGACTTACCTTTATTCAGTCTATAACCTGAAATCTGACAGAATACTACAAATTCTTTCAATATGTTTTCTAACGATTCTTTTGTTGCTGTTGATTAACAGAACTTGTTCTGCAAAGACACTTAATTTAATGCATTCTTCCATATGGACTCCCTGCATGTTCTAGTTCTGTCTAACATTCTGGCAGTATAGCCTAGAGGTTAGAGTAACAAGCTGTGAATGAGCTTGGTGCATCCAGCAATCTGGGGTTTGATTCCCACAACCTCCACTTGCACACTGTATGACTCTGAGCAAGTCACAACCTCCCCACTGCTCCTAGGCCTTACCTGGTTAACAAAAAAACCAAAAAAACATTCTGTAGAAAGGGCTCTAGATTAAGAATGGACAGAGTTGGTGACAATGGATACCCTTGTCAGACTCCACTACACATGTGATAAAGTTATGCAAGTGTTAATCTGAAATCGGACAGTGGTATTATCATACAGTACAGCTATTAATTTAATTAGGGGTTCTCAAATGTTCCATGCTTGAAAAAACTTTACACGTGTATCTTCGGTCAATAATGTTGAAAGCTTTGCTAGCATCCAAGGCAACTGCAAAGTAATGTTCATTTTCTACCTTTTCTTGAGAATTTATAAATTTAAACAATGCTTGTATTTTTTAGTAGCTTGGAGGATTAGTCTCCTCTCAATAAATCCATATGGATTTTGGTGAATGGAGTTGGGCAAGTTTTTGTTTATTCTATTAACAATGTTATACGTTTTGCAATAAGCTTGTAATCAGCATTTAATAAGTCTATAGACCTGTAACTATCAGGGTAACGTGATGGTTTCCCCTTTTTATGTATCATGATAACTTTAGCCTACTGCATAGATTTAGGTAATTGCCCAATTCCATTCACCATTTCTTCAGTTATTCTCAATAACCAGGGTGCAAGTTGCTCAGCAAAAGCCAACATGTATTCACTGGTTAAACTGTCTAGACCCAGTGGTTCTGATCTTGATAGGGAATCTATTATTTATTTAATTTATTGAACTGTAAATGGGCTAGTGTTACATTTCAGGGAAGAGGGTCTATCTTTGAACCCTTCTATTTTTTTCCCCAATTTGAGTTCATTAAGTTTTTATATATTAGGTTATAAAATCTACAGACAACAGTATGTCACCCATTTCTTTATCATTTGTGTTTATAGTTCCATTCTTCTTTTCTAAGACTGTTATGAGGTTTTTCTGGTTTTATTTTCTTAAATGACTTGCCAAAAGTTTCTCACATTTATCTCACTGGAGATGTTCAGCATATTGTATACATTCTGCCATTCCTACAGTATATTGTCCCAGTTGATTGTTCTGTTTTTCTAATTTTTAAATTGTTCTATTCATATATATATATATATATATATATATATATATATATATATATATATATATATATATATATACACACACACACACACACACACATACATACATACACACACAGATAAATATATATATACACACACACACACACACATAATATATACATACGCAACATACAGATTTTTACATATATATATATATATATATACACACACACACACACACACAGATTTATATATTTATATATATACACATATACACACACACATATATATATATATATATATATATATACACACACACACACACACACAGATTATCTCTCTTTAGCTAGATAAGACAGACAACTCTCTATCTAATTGTTTTATTCAATTCTCTAAATTATTTCTTTGTTTCTTATTCCTACCAGCCTGAAAATAAATGGTGGCTCCTTGTAAAGACGTTTTCACAGTATCCCAAAGCTCGGACACAGGGTCTTGCTCACTGTAATTATACAACCAGTACTCGCTAGTACTGTTTCTGATCACTTCAATAAATTCTGGTACTTTCACTAAATTGTTGCTAAAGGACCATGAATTATTTAAATGCCCTATCAGGAATTTTAATATCTAGGTCAACCTGAATTAATACATGATCAGACACTAGTATACTGCCTATTTTTACTTCTTGAAATACAGTCAATCCTAGAAAAAGATGTTGTTATCCTATCATAATGAGTAAATCATTTTTATTTTGAATAATATTTGTAATGTTTTAATTAGCATGCACACCTTGTTTGAAATGGTTACAGAAGTGACTAGACAGGGACAGATTTTGTTTAGAAACTGTTGAGTTACAAGGGTTCAAGGGTTGAAAACTCAATACGTAATTCATAAACATTTCTGAAAACATTCTAAAAATGTGGATGTTTGTAACTTCTAAGCTCTTGAAGGTATAGACCTGACATTTGACATTTATATCTAATGTCTATATCCTGGTATCTTACAACACTGGTAAAAACTGCTTTACCAGTTTAAAATTTTCAGTATCAGCAATATTTTCTCACATATTTATTATAACATAATAGATAATGCCTCCAGAATTCCTCTTGATGAATTTAACGTACGCAAAGCACATATCTCTACTTTATCGCATAACCCGAGATGTTTACAGTCCTGTGGTTTCTACCTGGGTGACTATTTTGCTCACCCCCTTTTCTCTCTTAGCTTAAAAAGACCCAGTGGAACTGCAGGTCCCTCTGATATCCCTTGTGTTTTTACAGTAACATATTCCCTTAACCAAAAAAAAAAAAGTCACCTCCTCCTTTTCCTATTAAACCTATCCCACTGGAATAACCAGAATTTCTCCCTCTTAGTACCATACACATTTACTTCCCCCTCAGCATCTTTCTGCGTACCTCTAAGTCCTAAACTTGCACGTTCTGTACATCAGGCTACCTGGACAGTCAATCTACTGGGTGCCATTCTTATATAACCTGCACTGAAGTTGAAACTGCTGACAATGTGCTGCCTTGCTCCAACTGGGGTCTACTATTCTTGTGCTACCTAGCTCAGCTCTCTGTTTCTTGGTGAAACTACGCATCTAACTCCTGCACCTGGTGACACCCTGCAGCAGCTGCCTCCCCAACCTCTGTCTTTTAACTTGAATTCCCCACATGTCACATCCCTTGACAAGACAAGTACTCCTCCCTCTTGGCACAACTGCAGCACATCCTGAGTATGCAGGCATTCCTTCCCTCAGCATGCCCTCTAACTTACCAAAAAAAGACCATTCCTCTTTCAAAAGAATCATAGAAAGAGTTAACTTGTCTAATTGATTATACTATTTTAATATATGGATTGTGAAAATAATATGCTTAAAAAGCATACAAAAAAATCCTTGTAATACCATCGCTCCTGGAGCAATAATACTACTGTTGGTCAGTGATAATTCTATCGTTCGGGTGCCGTAATAGTATCGTTCGGCACCGATCGATCTATTATCAAGAAAAGCAAAAGTGCGAAAGGGTATCTCCGACGTTTCACAAGCGTGCCCTCTGATTGGCGCTTCCTCTGTGGGCGGGCAGAAGGAGTCTGAAAACATGGCGGTTTGCTCGCCGCTTAGCGAAACAATCTTCCGATAAGCAACCGCTTTTTGGGGGCTTAGGTTGAAAACCATTTGACAACCGCGACTCGCCTCTGGGGCTCCTCGGTCGCTTTGACACCACGCACTGACCAAAAAAAAACGTCAAATGAAGCCCACAGTAGCCACTCGCCCACACAGGACTGGGAACCCTGCCAGCACGCACATCCACCCGCTAACTCCACTGCTGAAATGGAGGTGAGTCAATTCACCTCGTATCCATATATTAAAAAAAATAACAAATAGGTTCTGGCATTTCAAGGTAGTAATTCCATCTTGATGTTCTGGGAACACATGAAAACTCTCGAGCTTTGCTCTCGAGGTTTTCTGTGTCCCCAGAACCTCTCGATGGAATTACTACCTTGTAATACACCAGAACCTATCTATTATTCTATTTATTCTTCACAAGCCCCAGAACCATACCAGCCTTGGAGAACAGCCCTCTGGACATCTTTTCCCTTAGACACATCTCTCATTTAAGAAGTGAATTCTCATGGCCTCAAGACTTGTACTCCCTATCACAATGTGCACAACTGTCAGCTACATCCTCTACATACAGTGCTTAGCTATGACCACACTCATTTGACCTGTATCTGCATTAGCATACAAGGCAATGCCCCTCCAACCATCCTGCTACTTTTATAAAGGAATCCCCCATGAATCCAACCTTATTACTACTCTTACTAGCGCTTTCCTTTCTCCTGCATGGTAGATTACATGGGAAATATTCATGGATATGGCTTCCACATAATGATCATGAAATTTCACAATGTTCACAAAATTTCACTGAATTCGACTTTTAAGTACTGATATTATTTTGTAATTTTTGGCAGCTTATAACATCGACATCCTTTAAATAAGAGATTAAAAAACTGACACACGCAGTCTCCTTTTAAGGTCTGTCAACCTACCAAATGTAATGGCACTGTGTTTGCTAGTTTTAAAGTTCAGAGGTTTATCATTTTAAAGTTCACATACTTGCAAAATTTAATTTAAAATGCCCGATTTCCTGGCGTCTTAGGGTAAGTGCTCCATGTTTCTCTGACTGTAATCGTGTGGTCTGGTCACCATAGCGTGAGCAACCACGCTCCAATACCACTGTGAGGCATTTTACTATGGGATAGGCTAGTGCCCCTCTCAACCCGATTGCCAGTCCTAGTTATGTAATTGTCTTCCCTGGTAGTCTTGTGGTCCCCCAGCCCACGATGCCCCCCGTGATGGCAGTTCGTAATCCCCTTCCCACTCACCACCACTGCCAACTGCTGTCTGCTGCAAACAGCCAGTGCACATTTCACTAAGTCCACATAAACAGCTACTGTTAATCAAGTTTCCAAAAATAATTTATGCCTTGGCCAGAATTACAGTTGATACAATGGGGACAGACTAGATATGCATTGCCTCCTTGACAAATATAATATAATAAGGATTTTTGGAAAAACAAGATAAAGATTTCAGACTAGCCATGTAGAACAAAAGGTCAGCGGACATCCACTGTGTTGGCCCATTTAGAAGAAGAATCAGCATTTATATAGCGCTCTTTATACACACTGTATCTCAAAGTGCTTTACAAGCAGTGCTAAACTGGTAGTGAAGTGACTGAATATATAGTGGCAGCCATATCGCACAACACCCCCATCACACAGCCTTGGACAGTTGCATGAACTGGTTTTATGGGAAGGTGAATATTGGCCATGACACCAGGAATGTTCCCTACTCTTTGCAAAGAGTGCCTTAGGTTCTTTTACTTCCACCTCGACACCCACCAGGACAGCACCAGGATGGGTAGAAGGGACCTCGGTTTCACATCTCATTCGAAGAACAGCACATCCCAACAGTACAGCACCCCCCCAAATACTACACTCAGGTGCCAGCGTTTAGGTATGAGGCCAATCCCAGTGTGGGACCAGAACCCACAACCTTCTGGCCCAGAGGCGGATGTGCTACCAACTAAGTCACACTGACGCCACACTGACAGTGGACCATTTAGTCCACTGAATAGTTGTGTTACTTCTGATATGGAAGGTTTGAATTAAATCAACTAGAGGGCAAAATACAGTACATGCTATTAGGATGATTACTGCACCCAGATTCTTGCAACTGCTATCACACCTCCCCAAGTCTGGTTTCACAAAAACACAAACTCGACAAGCTCTTGGGCAACTTTCTCTGGGAAGGCAACCCCCAAAGGTTCAGCAAAGCTAATCTTCAATGACAATGAAGCAGGGGGAGAGAGGCCGCACATGGTTCTATGGTTACCATGTCACCTTTAATATCAGCACAATCAGTCCAGTGGTTCCTAACAGAACATACAGAGGGCCCTTTGTGGAGAAAGTTGGAGGCAGACTTAACCAGTGGGAACTCCCCAGTTCAAGTAATCTACTCCAAGAAGAAACCCCAGAGGACACTCTCCCCTACCACATCACTTTCCAGAATATACTGGAGAATACTACGTCAATAGCTTGGACTGGAACAGGTCCCTTGGGTGTGGTCACTCTTATGGGGTAATTCCAACCTATAGATTGAGGGTCAGCCAGTACACTGGCCAACACGGGGAAAAACAAGGCATACATCTCATCAAGGATCTCCTCTCCTGACCTAACATACACTGACTCCTCTGAAGGCCTGATTCAAAGATTCCAGATTCCACAGCAGCACTTATGGAGATTTTTGCAAATAAGAGATGCTGTCCAAAAAACTAAAGATTAGAAAGGAAAATCAGAACAATCCGTCTCTCTTTAAGATGCACACTCATCAACTCATTAAAGTACAGAAAGGTAGAGCAAGCCTAATGACATACATAAATAAAATCTGCATATTCGAAGAGGACACTAAACTCTGTGGGAGAGTGGACATACAGGAGGGGGGACAGGAGCTCAAAGAGGACCTGGCTAGGCTCCAGAAATGGTTGGGTACCTGGCAGTTAGGGGTGAACGCCATGAAGTGCAAGGTCATGCACCTGGTAGTTAAGAACCTTGGCGCCAGTTACTGGTTGGAAGATGTACAGTTTACCAGTTCTGAGGAGGAAAAAGATCTAGAGGTAATTATCAAGAGGGACCTGAGGCACTCAGCACAGTGCCATAAAGCAGCAGCCAAAGGAAACAAAATGCTGGGATGCATCACCTAAGGAATCACCTCCAGGAAAGGGAAAGTCATTTTGCCCTTGTATAGTTCTTTGGTGAGACAGCATTTGGAGTACTGTGTGCAGTTCTGGCACCCTTATCTGAAAAAAGACATCAGATTATTGGCAGGGGTACAATGTAGGGTGACGAAGATGATCCGGGGTCTGGGGACAAATCCTATGAGGAGAGGCTGCATGAGCTCAATATGTATTCACTGGAGGACAGAAGGGAGAGGGGGGACATGACTGAAGCCTTCAAGTACCTTAAGGGTATTAACAAGGTTAGAACTGAGGGCATTCTCAATTTAAGGGGAAATGGGTCCACTAGGGGGCACAGCCTGAAATTGGTGTGGGGAAGATTCAAGAAGGAAATAAGAAGGTACTTTTTGACAGAAAGAGTAGTGTCCAAGTGGAATGCTCTGCCGGAGGATGTGGTTTCACTGAAAACAGTGAGTAGCTTTGAAAGGGGATGGGACAGGGTGAAAGGGAGAGTCATAACAGGAGGGATGATGGGTAAGGGGGAAAAAGAGTGTGAGGGATAAAAACTCCATGGAGAAAGGGGATGGGGGCAGCTCCAGTAAAATTTACTGAGAGCTGCACACTCATGCAGACTTGATAGACCTAAATGGCCTGTTTCTGCCAACATGTTTGTATGTTCATATGATATATGGGATGCTGAGAGATGCCCAACTAGACCCATCCATTCCAGCACATCTGGCATAGCAAGAAGGCACAAAAAGATGGCAGAAGCAGGCTTATGCAAAACAAAAACATGCACAGATGGTACTGAATGCCCAAAATGCTTAAAACCATGGGCCTTCCAGGCCAAGACCTCTGCTGGAGATACCATGTCCCTGGGACCTCCTTGTTTCATATCCTCTGGAGTTGTCAGTCTCTCCAGTCATTCTAGAAACCAATTCAGGCCATATGCAACTCCTTACCTAACAATGAACAATTGGTATGCCCAGTGACTCTGCTCCTGGGGTGCTTCTCCAAAGTCATGCCCAGCTCTTCCCCTTTGGCATAATGGATCATAGCTGCTGGTGTGGCTGCAATATGCCTCATTCTATGCAAATGGCAGCAGCAGTAGTTCCCCAGAGTAACATGACTGGCTCCTGGCGCTCACAAAACTGCCAACTTCTGAATGCCTATCCAGCTTTGCCAATCATACTATGAAGCAATGCTTTTGATGCTGGGCTCACTTTCATAAATCTCCCTTCTGTCAATCCACAAACAGCCAGGCCATTGTTTAAGCTTAGGGACGCCTCCTCCAGTACCTCCCAAAACTTCTCCTTCCCCAATGTATGTAGAGATGTCTACTCCTAACTCTATTTCCCTTGTTTATAAGTAGGTATAGTTTATTCTTTAGTGTTAGTGCTGTCAGTAGGTAGCCGTTTTATTTTTTTCCCCTTTTTTTTTGTAATCTCGCTTCTTTTTTTCCATCTCTGACATATCCTCCCTAATGTGGTTCAACTGTAGTTAACTGAATTGCTCTATAGCTTAGCTGAACTTGTACAGTATGTTATAACTGTCCATCTATTACGTTTGTATGTGATGCTGTATAGTACTATGCTTGTCCTTGAAAATCTTTTTCCTCTTTATGCTACATAAGCAGGTTGACATTAGACTGCTATATGTCCTTTGTATTTTCAAAAAAACTGATTAACCACAAAATCAGCCTACATGTTACCCAACTGCCTCCTACTGTTTTTTACTCAGTGGAATATTAACATAATAACAGCATGCAAAAGGCTTTACTGTCATACAATGCGTTTGTGAACACACAAAAAAAAAAAAGATGAAAAAGTTACTCAGCATTTTCTGTCATCGCATGTCACAAAGTACAGCGTGGATGCCTTGAGAAAGGACACTGCCTACATTGTTACTATATTCTGTCTGGAAAATATTGTTATATTTGCCATTGATCAGTCTGAAACACCCTCTGTTTTCTCAGTGCCTACATGAATGTGTAGTGTAGACTAAATGAACAAAAGAGGCCAGAAACTCCTGTTCAGTGAAGCCAAATCAATCAGCGGCACATCTAGAGCATTTTGGGCCCTGATGTAGAACAGCCCACTTGCCCACACACACACACTATACTAAGTTTACTAATACTGTGGTTCATTTTGACTCTTAAAAGAAAAAAAAAAAAAAGAAAGACGATTGCCTATATGGTAGTCTTATCTCATGGGTTCAGTGGCAAAATGACCTAACACTAGACATCAAAATGACAAGTTTTACCAACTAAATGAAACTAGTTTCTCTAAAAGTCCAGCAAATTCATTTTAACCTAACCTGACCTCATTTAAGGTTCTTTAAGTCAGTGCTCCCCTTGCTGGGTGTTTATTGTCAAGCAAAGCCAGTCTGTGGTTTTCAAGAACAGTACTTACAAAATGAGAGGTTTTATCATTATATTTCGTTATTACACAGCCCACTCTGTAATTATTCCTTTGTGAGGTTTCCTTCTAGGAAGGACTTTCATACCAAGGTGAACTTTTAAAAGTCTTTAATACATTTAAAAAAGTACAGACGGTGCTGAATAAAAAAAAAACTAATAGAAAATAATGTGCCTTACTTCCACTGAGGCAGCATAAGGAATATATTATTTTTAATAAAACCAATAAAATCACCCCAAGGGAATTCTAGTTTTTTTTTGTTTGTCTTTTTAAACCACCCCTTTTGAGAGGAAAGGGATAATATTAATGACTCTGGAGACTGCCACCCTGATCCATTCCTACTCTGTAGTACAGTACTCTGTGATCATGAGACCCGCCACCTCATGGCAATGTTTTATGACATCACTATGTGAAGAACACTGAGCCCCCTTGAGCATGGTCTGGTGTGCTGCTTGGCAATCTTGCATTGCCTCGCTGAACATGGTCTTGTGCGCTGCCCAGCCACTTTGCTTTCCTCCTTAGTTTGGTCCTGCCTACAGTGTAGACAGACCCAGAGACAAGCTGGAAACACCCCCTCCTCAAACACTGCCCAGATGCAGAGGTCGTACCCTGGAGTCATACCTCTCCAATGTCACTGATTTATCATCAGTAATTCATGAAGACAGTACTGCTGTCACTGAACAGCATGGATTTAAAGCACAAAATAATCCAAACATGCAAGTTTTAGTTCATTTCCCATCAAAAAATGCTGTTTATGTGAAGTCACTTGTTCCAACAGATTCCTATGTTTTGATTCTACCAATGTCTTTGATGCTGTCTCTGATTTTTTTAAATTTGTGTAATTTGTTTTAAGCCATGTCCCTTAAATCAAATGCCAGGGGGTTGAGAGGTCATTCAGGAAGGAGTGTGGGTTGTTGCCCTGCTGCAGGAAGCTGCTCAGGTTTAGGAGGAGGATATTATCAGCAATATTTAAAATGTATTTTTGCTTGTGTAGGGAGGCTACCAACTGGCTGAGTCATAATGTCTCTGCCAGGAGCAGGGCAACTGCTGTGTAGCAGGGGTGGGCACCCACTCATATGAAACTGACTGGACTAGGGGCCCAGGGGGTGCAGAAATAAGGCAAGCAGAATACAAGCAATGCATACACCATCATCCACATAGGCTGTGTTCCCCACGCTGGGATGAAGAAGACAACTGGCTTCCTTGAGTAATAGGAAGTGCATCTCTGAGCTACCACCTCATGCCATGGAGTCAGGGGATCTGGTCCCCCAACAACCATGCACCAGGTTTTCATCAGGCTCGTCCAGTTCATGGAACAGCACTGCCCCCCCCCAGTCACATCTCCCAGGACAAGTACTCTCAGGCTGGGGAACTGGGCAATAAGGGTAGTGGCATTACATGGCTATGCTGCAGACATGGTGTTGGCAGCATAGTCAGTTTCACAGGTCAACGTTCAGATACATTGCTTTTCAGAGGAGGGAAACAGTTTTAATTTTGATGTCCCTTTTTTAAGTGGCAATGGAAGTCAAATTATTCCACCAGGTTTTGTCTTTTTCATGACAATTTATTGGCCTTGCAAATACATCAGACGTCATGTTAACAGAATCCCTAATGTGCCCTCCCTTCCTGTGCTCCCCTCCCAGCTGATCCAGAGTTAAGATTCCACATGCTTGCTACAATTGGTGGGTAGGTAGGTAGCTTTTCTAATCATACAGCCAATGCTCAGGGTGCCTATGCATAATAAATGACGAGCAAGAAAATAAAAATAATTAAAAAAGTCCATCACAACCATTACATTAAAATCAGTTATGCAAGGAATAAAAACAGCAGCACAAAATTACTCAAAAGCCAAGAGAAGGAGGTATTTCATCGGTTTATTTTTAACATCAAAACCTTTCTGGCAGTGCGTATATCACTTGGAAAGGCATTCCAGAGGAATGGGGCAGCCACCCCAAAGCCCCATCTCCTGCACACTTCTGATTAGCCGATGGCACTTGGAGAAAACTCTGCCCTCAAGATCTCCAATGCCTGGTGATCACACAGGGATGCAGGAGCTCACCGAGATATTGGGGACCCAGTCTGTTCAGGGCTAATGTATATGGTAATGCAATGGCACAATGGAATAGGTCACCAACAACAACAACAACAACAAAAAACTGATCCTTAAGATTGGTCTCCTGTTATTTTCAATAGATTTTTTTTCCTTACTGTAAACGTGCTCTTCTTGAGTATTTCCCAGACTGCTGTGTTGTGGGATGCCACATTTCCAACTGTGGAGTTTTGACCCAGATATTCCTCTGGAAAAACATCTATAGATTATTTTTGTCATTCTAAGTATCAAATTTAAGCTACATGTGGAGTTTTTGTTTTGTTTTTATGTATGTTACATATGGTCTTGCAGTTAGAGAGAAGCGACCACACCAAGGGCATCAGTGCCACAGACAATAAAGACGGTACAGCAAAGCAGCAGAGCAACACGGGTGTCCGGCACCTGATAAGGCCATAGAGTACAGTAGTACTTGTCTACTCAAATGGAAAGTGCAGGCTGTGAGTAGCAGTACTCAATTCTTTATTCTCTGCATACAGCAATAAATATGGGTTAAAAACTCACATTAGAGCATGGAGTCCATTCCAAAAATATTCAGCAGGCTTCAACACAACAACCACATAGGGCCCCGCTCCCAATGACACCAGTGTGTCCTGGTCACCTGACTCATTTCACACGTATAGATCACTTCCCACTTAAATACAAAAGTGCTCTTAAAGTGACAGTAACAATTCATCAGTGAATAGAGTTCAAAAGTGCTCAGTGTGCCAAAAATACCCAAACAACAGATACTCAATGCAGCACAGTAAACAAGTAAAACAGCAAATAAGAATTAGTGATTCACATAATTCACCAGTATACAATAAATTAAACATATTTACAGCATAGGTATATCATTCATTAAAAAAAAAATTCCTTAATTTAAGGGTATATAGTTCATTTCAGGGAAGAGATAGAAAATATTTACTTATTTACTGTGCCGCATTGTGTAAATATTGTTTATTTTTAGCACACTGAGCACTTTTGAACTCTGTTCACTGATGAATTGTTACTTTAATTTTGAGAGCAATTCTTCATTTAAGTGGGAAGTGATCTATGTCTGGTCATCCTTTGAGAAAGCATACGTGCAAAACACGTCAGGTGACCAGGACGTACTGACATCCCTGGGAGTGGGGCCCTAAATGGTTGTTGTGTTGAAGCCTACTGAATATTTTTGGAATGGACTCCACGCTCTATTGTGAGTTTTCAACCCGTATTCATTGCTACTTACACAGAATAAAGAATTGAGCACTGCTACTCACAGCCTGCACTTTCCATTTGTGTAGACAAGTACTACTGTACACTACAGCCTTATCAGGTGCCGGGCACCCCTGTTGCTTTGCTATATAGAGTCTTGGTAGTCTTTACTAGTGGAGCCTGATTCTCAAAAGATGGCACAGTACTTGCACAAGCCCTGCGTCAAACCCTGCACCTTGCACCTGATTCTCAAAGGCTGCGTGCATTTGCGGCACTTTACCCCCCTTTACTGCAGCTTGCGTCACACTTGTGGTGCAAACCCAGTAAAAAAGGTCCACAAAGTTAGACTAGCAAAAGCTGGTCTAACACACACTGTAGGAGCACGGGATCAAGAATCCCATCGTTGTGCCAGGAATGCCAAGTCATGTGCCATGTGTTCGCACACCCGGGGCTTAAGCAGTCCAAATCGTTAAGAATCGGGCCCCTGATCTTTTCATAATAGTATCCTATGCTATCAACACTGTCCTTGGATGCTGGGGGAAGGGGCAGGGACTCCACAGAGGTATTCGGTTCCTGTATGTGGGGGAAGGGGGGGCATACCCTCATGGGCATTCTAGCTATATGTGCACATCTATTTTCATTTTCCACAGATATCTCCCATCTCTGTCTCCTTTCAGCCTTATTGTTAATTAGTCCCCACTTGAAGACTCCTCAGCTCATTCACTCCTACTATGCCTTTTCATTCCAATCATCACCTTTTTATTTTCCCGATTCTGTCCTTATCTTGCCTGTTATCACTTTTTCTCCTACAGCTTCCTCCGTTTTCTTTTTTCACACGTATTTTTTATTTCTTTTGGTGACCGGGTACGTGCACTAGGCAAAGACCTGCCTATTTTCAGGCACGACCTGGGAGAGTACTGTACATATTACAACACAAAGAATAACAACCATAATAGAACAGCAGTGAGAAACAAAATACAAGTATCCACACAGGGATAAGCAATTGTACAGATCAGAGTTGTAGTATCTGTGGCAAGAATGGCCCCAGATGTGTAATATTTGCAGATATAATTCTGTTATATATGTTTTTGTGATATGATTTTGTGAAATTTAAATGCCACCAAAATGCCAGTATTAATGAAAGGATCTCATAGAATCATGAGCGAGACTGGATTTCTTTTAAAAATGTTTGACCTTCCTCTGACCTGAGGGGTAGCTGCTGCCAGGAAACTGAGATTGCATTTCCAGGTCCCTTAACAGAGCTATGACAAAATTCATTGCCAGTCATAAACCATGCATTTTAGAGACAGGATGCTTTGTTCTAGGAAACTGTTTTTTTTTCAAAATTGTTTAACCAGGACTAGCACACTAAGCTGAAAGCTTGTTTACAGGTACGACCTGGGAGCACAGGGAAGTTAAGTGACTTGCTCAAGGCCACACAGTATGCAAGTGAGTGCTGTGAAATTCTAACCCAGGTCTCCAGATTTGCAGCTCAGAGCCTTAAAACACTGCACTATACTGTCTCCCTAAATTAAGTTACATCTTATGAGGTAAAAGGGCAGGAAAATCCTTTCTGGCAGGCCTGTGTGAATTCTTGACACACTGGTATTGTGTTACTAGTGGGCCACTGAGACATCAAAGGTTATCAGGAAAATGACATTTTGGGAAAGCACAAGAATGACCTCTACTGGCCTAAGAGAGAAGGCCACCAGTTTCAAACCAGAGAGTTGTTTTTTTTTTTGGTTTTTTCAGATTGACAGGGACTATATATACTCCTGTAAACAGAAGCTCATAGCACACTTTTCATCTGGACTCTCTCCTGACTGCAAGAGAAGCAAAACTCCACAGCACAGAGACTAAGAACTAGAGACTGCACTTACTCTTTATGGACATTAATTCACTACAAACTAAGGTAGAACTTTAGATAATGGTCATAGTGTGTGTGTTTTTTTTTTGTTATGCTGTGACCAAAAAGATTATTTAAACCTTTTTAGTTGCAACTGTATGATTAGTAACTATTTACCTGACTGAGTGAGGTTTTCTTATAATTGTGTATGTAATTGTAAGAGGTTCAGTATTAATCTGTGACTAAACTGTTTTTGCTAAGGGAGCCATCATAAGCTACGAAATTGAACAAAGGGTCTAAAGAAGGAAAGTTTGGGTAAGATAGGGGGAATACGAAACTCTCAAGAAGAGTCTGGTGGGATTTGAACAAGGTTATTGCATGCCTTGTGGGAGAAGGTAGAATCAGGGTTACAATGCTACCCCAAAGAGGTTGTAATGCCTGGATTTTCCCCCTTTGTGTAACAACCAAGAAGGGTTCCTATTTGACTACAAGACTCGAGACTGGTATTGTACCCTGATCCAGAGTAAAGAAAGGACCCTGGTACTTCATGGCGAGTGTTCAGTTGTGAAGCCAGCGAGCACTATAGATGGGACTCAAAGAGGGAATCCCCTGTTTTCCCCCTCCCTGTCATGGACTGCACTTAGGGGTGGGCTCAGTGGACCTTACCCTCAGGAGTGGGTTCATGACAGTATCCATGCAGGGATATTCAAATGTACAAAGCAGACTTGTAGAATACTACAATAGAAAACATTGGTATACAGTATATCCCTCATTTCCCCTCACCTCTCCACTAACTTTGCTTTTTCTCTTTTAGCAAATTCCTGAAACAGACCTTTGGTTGAAAAGTCTATTCTAACTCTTGTTTCTGTTTTCAGCATACATTTATTACCATTTTGTTTTGCTTTCAGATCACACACTGATGCAGCACCTTGTTTTTTTTTTTATATATAATTAAAATTATGAGCTTTTACAGGTACCTGTCAACAAGAGGCTCAAGCAGGTGCTTCCAGAACTTCAACAAGAATGGACCGACTTTGTCACGTGTTTGCTGTATATTTGTTTTGGTACACAGAATAGGTCCAAGAGACCGTTATGGTTTTCAACAAGGGTCAGGGAAGTGGTGGGGGTCAAGACAAAGGTTTTCTACAAGTATAAAGAAAAGCAGGAGGAGGAAGACTGGGGAGACTATTTACTGAAAATTGGGGAGGCAAAGAGGGCAGTTAGGGAGCAAATGCAGGCTCAGTGCTGCATATTGTGGAGTGAGTCAAGAGTGGAAAAAAACAATTCTTCAGATATGTTAAGACAAAAAGGAAGAAAAGAGGGGGAATCATAACGCTAACTGAAGGGGGAAGGATGACAGAGGAGGACGGGCAAAAGTCTACAATCCTTAACAACAACTTCTCTGTTTTCACTACAGAGGACGGTGGGCCCTTGCCAGAGAGTGGCATCAAAGCAGCCACGAAGGGTCAGGGGGTACCGGAGATGAGGCAGCCAATATTTACAAGCAAAATGGTCCTGAAAGGGCTGACAGACCTAAAGAGATGAGGCTCCACGGCTAGATGGGTTGCAATCGAGGATACTCGGGGAAGTGGCAGCAGAACTGGTTGAACCCCTGGTGAATCTACTTAACAGCTCCCTAAGGATGGGGGTAGGATCGGAGGGTAGTGGATGTAGTTCCACTCCATAAGAAGGGGACAAGGAACAAGCAGGGAACTACTGATCTGTTAAACCTTACCTCTATTGTAGGGAAGCCGATGGGATCATTGGTCAAAGAGGACCTCGCAGACTGCTTGGAGAACAACACCCTCCAGGGTAGTAAATGGCACAGATTCATGGCAGGGAGGGCTTGTCAGTCTAATCTGATAGCTTTCTTTGACTGGGTGATGAGGGAATTAGATAGGGGCCACACTGTGTGTACACTGTACTTTGACTTCAGCGAGGCTTTTTGACTCTGCCTCAAAGACGTTTGATGAAGCTGGATGCTCTAGGTGCCAGTAAGGTCACAGTAAACTAGGTAGGTTAACTGGCTAAAGGAGACGCAGCAGAGGGTTGTGGTCAACAGGGTTAAATCGGAGGACAGGAAGGTCATGGGTAGGGTACAACAAGGATCTGTCCTGGGTCCGGTCCTCCTCAATATGTTCATCCATGACACTGGTGATGGAATCCAGGGCAAGGAGTGTCTCTTCACAGAATAAACTAAGCTCTGTGGCAGGGTGGATAGCACGAAGAAACAGATGAAATGCAGAGAGACTTAAACAAGGTAGAGGGCTGGTCTATGGTTTGAAAGTTGAAATTCAGCACCAAAAAGTGCAAGAAGGACGGCTCCATGGCACCAAGTGATATGGGTTCACTCGGCATGCTGGTGACCAGGGTTCGAGCCCAAGCCCAGGACAACAGGAGCGGAGGCCAGCAGGGAGGGTTCTAAGCATCCTTTGGATGCTCTCCTCCACAGGGGGTGGGCATGAGCCTGCAGTGCTCTTTGGCAGCTCCTGGTGGCCCGTTGGGGCAATGCACTTTACGGCGTGGGTGACCACGCTCCACCAGTGCGTCTGGCCACAGACACCACATGAGTCCCACTGCACAGTGGGTGGAAGGGGGAGAAAACAGAAAATGCCAAATGCTTGCTAGGATGATCAGATGACAGCGGACAGTCCTCCCATTTGCCACGTAGCTCAGAAAGTGTCCATCCCTGTGTGTGCCCCAGTGTCGTAAGGAAGCCTTCTGACAAAATCTCTCCCCTCCTGGTAATGTCCCCTGGGAAGAGATACGTCAGATAAGCCATGTGCCGTAGCTCAGGGACTGCGGATGGCGGGCTGAGGTGGGACTTAGGTGGCCTGAAGGAGTGGCAGGCATAAAGGACCTTGGGAGTATAAAGAAATAAAGCACAAAAAAAAAAAAGTACAAGTAGTGCACCCAGGGAACTGGAAGCCCAAGAGAGAGTACTGGATGAGTGGGCTGAAACCTTGGAGTCATCATCAGTGACTCCCTAAAGCAATCAATTCAGTGCAACAAGGCAAGTGGTACACAGGGATGTATCGGAACAGGAACTGGTAGATGAAAGGAACAGGTAATACTTCCCCCTATATAGATCCTTGGTGAGGCCACACCTCGAGAACTGTGCCCAGTCCTGGCATTCTCACCTCAGGAAGAAGAGGTATAGGCTGGGCATGGTACAGCACAGGGTAACGAAAATGATTCGGGAAAATAGGATAGGTCCTATGGGGAGCATCTCAAGGCACTGAACATGTACTCGCTGGAGACTATAAAGGAGAGAGGAAATATTTTATTTATTTATGTAAAATGTTTTACCAGGAAAGGCAGAGTGAGCAAAAGCTCATTTCCAGATGTGTCCTGGGGGAGGAGGAAGGGATAAATGGATGAAAAATAAACATCACATGTGGTATAACCTTACACATGTAGGTAATTAAAATTTTACAGAGTATAAAGTTTGATATACAATGTACATCAGAAAACAAGGCGATACTGAGTCAGCTACAGGCAAAGTTATAACAGATATGATAAAGACCTTCAAGTTCCTAAACGGAAAAAACAAGGTGAACTGCAGGGGAGAATACTAGCTCATGGTTATGTGGGCATGAGCAAAAACTAACAGGAGGGAGTTTCATCAAGGACATGACAGGTTGCTAGCAGAGGTGGTGAATGCAAAAACCGTTAGTGGTTTCAAGTATTGTTGAGACAGAATGAAGCGTATAGTGATTGCTCAAGGCGGCAGAGTCAAGAAGGAGAAGGGGGAGGATGGGGAGGGCTTAGGACCCTTGAGGGACCATAAGTCCCAGGACTAAACAGGGAACTTGGGCAGACCAGGTGGATCACTGCAGGGTATTAAATAAGCCAAGAAAACTGATTAGCCCTTTCACATAAAGCTGTTAATCAGTTTTGAAAATGCGTAGCACTTGACAGGGACTGATTAGCAAAATTACAAATATATCTAGTTTTATTCATGTTGCCTGCTGTGCCACGGACTCATTCAAAAAATGGTTAGTCTGCTGCTACACATCTCTGGAAATAGTTAGCATAACCCCCTGTTTTGTATAGTGTTTTGCTCTGCAATACCAGCTATTTAATATCCTACACTGATCTTTTTCTGTCATCATTGTTTATGTTTCTGTGTTTCAGGACATTCTTGAAAGCAAGACTACTGTATGTCTCAATGAATCAATCCTGGGCCGGGCCCAGTGGCACTGAGGATTGAGGCATTGGACACAACACCTCACTCCACACTGATAATTCGAGTTCGGGAGTGAGCTCTTGGTGCCGAGGGTTGGCAGGAGCAGGAGGAGCTGGTTTGAACGTCTGAGAACAGCTCACTTTCTCCAAGACAGAGACGGTTGTAGGGGTCGGCAGTAGTGTGCCTCACAGCGGTGACTGGAAGGTACTGAGCCGACAACCCTCTGAGCATTGGGGAGGTGGGACACAGTGGACACCAGTGGGGCATGCTCGGGAGTGTGCGCATGCCTTCCTGGACATCACTGTACATCCATGCTCGCTGTCAGAAGAGAGGGCATCATCACAAACAAGGAAACACCCAATCCCTGGGACGGCGACGATGCGCCACGGCCACACAACCACCACTGGACCCCGCCCATCTAGGTCCCGATCCTCCAGACTACACACCTTACCTGCAGAAATTGGATTCAAGGAGCACTGCAGTAGTGGAGGCAGTCACGCCCTGTGAGGCACAAGCCAGGGGGGTCTTTTGCAGGTAGGAATATAGCTACTGGAGCTCTGAGAGGGGACCCAGGGTGAGGGGGGTCTCAAGCCGGGTGGAAGAGCCAATGGTGACATCCAGGGGAGATCTCCAGGACCGGCAACTGGAAGGGGAAAAAAAGAACCTACCCTGTACTAAACCTAATTAATAAATGAATTAATTTAATCAGTTTGCCTATTAAACAAAACACTTTCTGGTGACTTAACCATTAGTGAAGAGGCATCTATAGTACCTCCAGACTAGATTTAAAATATTTTTCTACTCGCTATGGTACATTTCAAAACTATACATGCCATACTGTGCTACAATCTGTCATTTATGCATTTTGAAGACAGCAGCTGAATCACACTAATAAAAACAGACAAACTACCATTTAGATGACGTGAAAATGTACCGTATCGAACGCCACACCTCGCACCATGCGGCGACCCGGGTTCGGAAGGGAGTTTGGGTCATCGGGGGTTGGCTGGGGGGAGACAGGCTGGAGTGTCTGGGGACAGCTCGCCTTCTCGGAGGGGGACTTCATACCCGGCAATGGTGACCCTGGCGGAAGCAGAGGGAAGCGAGACAAGCTGGAGTCTCAAGGGCATGACTGGTTGCAGGCGAGGCCAGCAGCCAATCAGCCTCGGGGCTGCCCTGTCGCAGAAAGGGGGGAGACACCGCGAGGGCCGGCATATGCTTTGACGATGGGCACATAGCGCCCCATGAGGAAAGTGGAAAAAAAAAAAATCAGAGCCTGGATGAGGGAACGCCGAGCCAGGTCCCAATGTGCCAGCGCCTGCCTGGTACCCAGGACCCTGACGAGACTTCAAGATTCGGGGGGCGGGGGTTGCCCGACCCTGACCCCACCCGGGGGGATTACGTTGTTGGACGGAGGGACCGGAGGTTGCAGGTAGGTGCTGGCAGAGGCAGGCTTAATGGGTGTTCCCGATGGATGCGGCTCTGTAGGGCTACATCAAGGAATGCTAAAAGACACCGCTACTGTACCTGGACTGCCAAGTCACTAAGTACTTAAATATTTAGTTAGCTCAAGGGGGTGTATGGGGGGAGCAGTTTAGCAGTACTGACAAACAATTATTTGGCTAAGCGCATGTAACAAAATGCAACAAAAGTACAGTACTATACAGAATAAGATGTACATGATCATATACAATGGTATAAGGTAATGAGAAGCCAACACCAAATAAATACAGCTAGAAGAGGTTAGATCTGGGAAGGTAGGGGCATGGTGGGCAGTGGTGGTCAAATCAAAACTTTTGGGACTTGTTCCACAGTGGCTATTGCTTAATTTGCGCTTGCCCCTCATTCTTTTTTTTTTTTTTTTTTTTTTTTTTTTTTAATTCTTCTGTTTATCTTCTAAGTCCTCCCCCATGGACCCCCTTCTACAGGTGACCAGCGGTCCAGTCATCCACAGTATCTGGGACTTACCCTGTCTGCTTTTTTTACCTTTAGTGGTCAGCAGGTGCCTTGGTAGTTGGTGTGAGGTCTGCGGAGTCACTGGTGTCATGCTGCTGGTGGTGGCAGTTTTCCCCACTTTCTCCCCAACCCAGGCTGGAAAGTGTACAATGATGTAAACATACTGCGTGAAGCTGCAGTATGCCTCTGTTTATGCTCTCAGCTAACTAGATAGAAGACTGCTGCTGTGCCACCCAGGCTCCGCTTGATGGCAGCCAAGCCGCAGTATGTGCTGTCCCCCCTCACCAAAGGAGGAGCGCCATCTAAGGACACTCAGTCTTCCTTCACTCAGCTGGCCCTTGAGTGGCTCTGATCCACTCCTGAATGCGGGCCGCCAGTGTGGTAGAAGGAAAGGCACTCTCTGGGTCAACCCCACCCCCATGCCACTGGGCCGTCTCTGCCCCATATTGCCTACAATTAAATCAGCTATCTTTTTGTACTAGTCTTCAAGGAAATGTACTTGTCCACAATAGGGGGCAATAGGAGTTGCACACCCCTGATGGTGGGGCAAGGATAAACCAACCAGGGACCATGGTAGGCTGGTCAGTGAACTGGCTAATGAGGGAGGACCAGAAGCAAGAACAGGGGGTTTGTAAGTGACTGCACTTAAAGGGTTTTAAGGCACTGACAGTTACAGCATCCTTCACACTGTCGTGGAGCAGGTTACAGATGCTAGGTGCAGCCACAGCAAAGGCTTTGTCCCCTCTGGATTTATATGCCCTAGGTACATATATCAGATCATGGTACTGTGACATTAGCAAGTAGAGTTGGGCATGTTTAACTAGTAGATCACTTAAATATGTTGGGTAGAGAGCCCAGTCCGTCGGTGCATCAACAGGGCTGCCACTTGCAATGCCTGCTATTCTGGTTCCTGTCACCATATAGACACCACCACGCCCAACACTCAGTCAGATATGTTGTCAGTGAGTCCAGGGCAAACTGCCACTGGTGTTTAGATTTTGTTAGCCCAAGATCACTGATCTCACATCTTACTGCTGAGGTGGTAATGCTTCTTGGATTACTTGTCTGCCAGCTTGTCCGACTCACCCTGCATGTTTGCCTTGTGGAACACCAAGTCTGCAGCTAACACCTCTGGTGACAGATGTTCTGAAAAGTCGGACAGTTCACCCAGAAGGACTGCAAACTTGCGATTCATACAACCTGGCAAGGACTGGCAGTAGGCCTGGTGCTGCCAGACGCTGAGCACAGGAGACAGAACAATAGGGATGATGAGGAAACCTACCCATGGTAAAGAGTCTTGTTTGAGAATGACCAACAATAGACAGGTCTCCTTCTTCTGGACCTCCTCTAATGGAGTGTTCATAGCCACGAATATATGTTCCATGTGGGTGGACAATGAGAATTAGTATCCTAAGGGGAGCCGGTTTGATGTCTGGCTACCATCCCAACAACACACAGATGATGAACCAAATATGCATCCAAATCCAACTCCAGACAAAGGAGCATTGATCTCAGACATGGGATATGAATGACCCTCTCGGTTAGGGTGACCACCACGGACAGAAGACGAGGAAGTCCCGAATCTGGCTAGAGTCCTTGGTAGGAGAGCTCTCTGCCAGCTGTGGAGGTGTTACTCCAAGTATATCAGTTGCTGCGTCATGGATGAAAAGCCAGAGGTGGAGCTTCGGATGCATGACTAAAGTTTGTGTCAGGAGAAGCATCCAAGACTGGGAGTGATTTACCAGCATCATCCAAAGACCTTGACCCACAGCAACTGCTCTGTATGCCCAGTACTACCAAGCTGTTCTCGCTCATCTGCAACAAGCTTGAAATTGATGGCTGGAGTCAAGGTGATAAGGAAGAATTGATGTCAACTGCAGATGACAATTTTGGTATCAATGAAAAGAAAGGAATTGAGAGTGTGACCGTGATATGAAATGTTGACTCGAGGACTGACATGGTGTAGGAGTCTCCGAGTCAGAGTGCTCTGCTGGAGAAACCTGGGACCAGACGGACACCAGTCTGCCCTGGGGTCAGGAAGACAAACAGCAGATGAACCAGCAGACGGCTGACTGGAGGTTCAATCAGCCTGAGCCACCAGTCTTGCGATGCACTGCTCAGCACCAGAGTCGGAGATAGTGAGGAATCATCTCCCTCGATGGACTCATACTCAACAGGGTCAATTGTATGACTGTTTGAAGTCAATGTGGGCAGATCAAGAGGCTCAAAGGATAGCTCAACCTCCTTAAAGGGCAACCTACCATGAAGACCCTCCAGCAGGTGAGAGCATAAACGACCCTCGATCGACAGTGATCCCACAATCAGTGTCAACTCTTCTTATGCCTTTGGCACAGAGATGGAGACTCACTTTTAAAGTAGTGGAAAGACAGAAAAAAATTATGAAAACCTTCTTCATGAGGAGTTGAAAGATCCAACGCACACTCCGACACCACCGACAGAAGGTCCAGGAACAGAACACCCTCACCAGTATTCTCCATTTGGACCAAGAAGTCAGTGGTGGTGATAGGAATGAGTCAAAAACCTGAAGCAAAACTTTGATAGAAGTAGCTGAAAAGTCTGAAAAACTTTAGCAGAATCTTAATTCATTAGCAGGAGCTGTGAAGGAAGAGATATAGTCCTTTGAGCGGAAGAAAAGAGCCGAGTGCTAGGGGGAGAGGAGCGAGTAAGAGGAGACAAGCTTGATGGAGCATGATCAGTGAAAGACTGGCAAAATGTAGACAGTGAACTGAATCTAGGCAGTTATAATCTTGGTTACACATAAGATGCTGTACATCCTGTGCGGTACCACAGTGGACACTACAACAGTGAAAAAAAGGATCTTTGGGTAATGGTGGAAAGTAAGCTACAAATAAGGAGGCAATGTGCCTCCTCAGCCAAAAAAGCAAATGCAATGTAGGAATGCATTAGAAGGGGGTAAGGAGCAGGTAAAACATGGTGCCTCCCCCCTGTACAAGGCCTTGGTTATATCATACCCAGAGTGCTGTGCCCAGTTCTGGTCACCACAGTACAGGAAGGATATTGAAGAGATCCATACGATCCAAAACAGGGCCACAAGACTAAGTAGAGGCTTGATGGGCCAAGGGGGCAACAGCTGCAAAGAGAAATTTAGCCTAGAGAAGAACAACATACCAGGGTAATGCACCCAGGAGCTAAGGGGACGGAAACTCAAGTTTAATCACAAATATTTAAGCTCATATTTTACATACAGTGCCAAAAGTGATGAAATTGCTTACAAGTCCATCCACGACATATCTGGCAACAGCAGAGATGACATCAGAATGATGACGTGAACCCCTTAGGCATCACAGGGATACCTACTGAATTATACAGTATGTGTTTCTATCACCAAATGCTATGTTACTGGGTATCACACTGAGCAGACGGCAGCACGGCTACACATCACTGCTGGAATGAAAGTGCATCACAGTCTGGATAAAGGCATAAAAAAAACTTTTTATTGCACACAGAACGCCAGCACACAGCTACAACGTGCCCCTCCCAAATTCAGCCGAACGTTTTCGCGCTAAACCTCGCGCTTCCTCAAGGCTTGAGAAAGTGCGAGGTTTAGTGCGAAAACGTTCAGCTAAATTTGGGAAGGGCACGTTGTAGCTGTGTGCTGGCATTCTATGTACAATAAAAAGTTATTTTATGCCTTTATCCTGACTGTGATGAGCTTTCATTCCAGCAGTGATGTGTAGCTGTGCTGCCATCTGCTCAGTGTGAATACCTTTGCATTTTTTGGCTCCATCTTTGCTTTTTGCAGCCAACTGTTTGTTAGTTGGATGTTACTGGGTCTGCAACAAGAGGAGGATGTCTCATCAGAGTCACTGGAAATCTGATGAAAATGTTACCCAAAGATGCAAAGACGTTTTTCAGGGGGTTCACTTTACATCCCCAGTGCTCCCTAATACATCTTTTATTGTTTGCTGCAGCATATGTTAATCACATAAATTGTTAGATAAATATATTGCCACTTGTATATGCTTTCAATGTGAAGAAAGTTTTGCGTTTTTGAAATTAATTGCAAATCAATCATTATGAAGCGTATCCTTTAAAATCTAAAAACATCTACTGTACCTCATGCAGTGCTAACTAGATTTTATTTAGTTTTCTGTCAGTCAATATTAAACAAATCCAGAAACAACAACATATTTTGCCAGTTTCAAGATGTAAACTACTGAAGCATCTTTAACAACTACTTACTTTGGTGCAAGAAAAGATAGTACATGTAATACTACCCCCAAAAGATGTACAAGTGGCTGTGAAACATACAAGTTACACCCAAGGCTGCCACTGCTTCCGATAGCATTATAATGCAATCTAGAGCCCTGCAACTCCTTCCCCACTTTGGGTCATTAAAATTCAGTTCTGTGGGCAGGGCTGTCACAGACACCTGTTGACTGATTTGAAACTCAGAATTACGATCGTGATTGTTGTAAGTTAAATAACTTTAAAATTCATTGCTAAAAAACAGTTCATTTCTTCACCAATTTAGGTTCTTGGACAGGCAGCTCCTTACCATTAACTGCCTGCCTCAAGGACAATACTATGTCAGCAGCTCTTTACAGAGCTGTTGACATGATCGGCAAAGGCAGGTGACACCATGGTGCTGCCTGCCCCAGGATCAAAATAAACCATTTTAAAGAGGCTTCTCACTTTTTTAAGAAATTGCTTCATGGCACTACACAGCTTGGGAGATTTACGCTGTAGCTCCACCCCACAACAGCATTCTGATGATGCTAAGTGAGGAAAGGGGATACATCATGTTCAATGGATAGTAAAGCAGAATCAGGGAGGTAGGCTATATACAATAACTTTACTAAACTTAGCAGACCACCTTTAGTTTTTATGTAGTATATAAAGCATAATACTGGCCACAGAAATTCAACATGGTCTGCTAAGTTTAGTAAAGTAATAAAAAAGGCTCAGAAATCCTGCATCCTGATTGGCTGAGAAGCTTCCGAAGTCATGTCCTTTAGGAAAACAAACCAATGGCTTCAGAATTCTTTTGGCAAGCAGGATGCAGCACAACCCAATATCAATGCTTCCAAGGAATGTTTTTAAAAAACATTTCTAGCAACCATAATTGTAAAGTAATAGGAACTATATCCTTTACTAAATAAGATTATGGTAACTATAAAGGATTAACTAGGAAATAAAATAAAGTAACAATATTTGGAAACCGTTCTGGAGACCAGAAGAGAGGTGTACTTCGGAGTGACTCCTCTCGTCAGTGAAGAAACAAATCTGAAGAAAGGCAGTTAGGGTTGAGGGTGACCATAGTGGAGAGTATGAAATTCATTCTAATGCTAAGTTCCATAATTGGCATAAGTTCTATCTCTGGAGCAACTTAATTCAGTGGAATGAGTTGCAGCTTGTGAATATATACCGATGGATTCCTGGAGTTAGAAATAAAGTCTTTCTTCCTCTGTTTACAGTACAAGGCCCCAAATGATGTGCACCAGATTTTCTCCACGTTCTGGCTGGGCTGATCATTTATCCTGTGTTACAATTGTGCCCTTGACATCCCAGTCAACTGCCAGCTCCACCACTTGCCATTCTTAAATATTTTTTTCTTCTTCGCGACCATGACTGCAACATTTGCAGCTGCTGGTACCAATCCCGGACATCTCCTGGTACTGAAAACCATGACCCCTTAAAGAGCAGCCAACGCCTTCAGGAGAACTTTAACAAAACATAATATCTAGATACAGTTCAACTTGTATTTCACATCAGTTCTGCATTTTTCCTGCCCATTATTTATTACTGAGGTTATCTGCATGAAATCAGGATCTTTGCTCCTGAAGAGATCATCTGGTCCTGCTACTGTCTCCCTGCCTGAGGTCATAAATGCACTGCTTGTGACAGCGTAGTTACTCCCATGGCAACAGACTGTGATGTCATAACAGAGGATTATGACTAAAAGTAGGGAGTAAGCTGCAGAGGCAGATGAACTCTAAAGGATAAAGAGCATGTATTCATGTAAATTCTCTTAGTAATAAATAATGGGGAGGACAATTCTATAGAACATATATATGGAATAAAAACTGTATTATACCCAAATCTGTTTTTTAAAGTTTTTTTTTTTGGGGGGGAGTCAGCAGCTCTTTAGCAAATCTCTCAACTGCACAACTGCCTTTTAGAGCCTCACATACTTTTTAGAAATATACCAGGCCATATAGTAACAAAACTCATACTGGTAGTCCTCATAGACATGGGGATGAGTTTGGCAGGCAAAAGCAAAGGTGGAAGGGCACAATAATCAATGATTGGCTGTGTTTGATCTCCCTAATAACCACCTTAAAAAAAATCTACAAGCTCTGCATTAAGTAAGGCAAACAGTAAGACAGACAGGATGCTGGAGTGTATAAGAAGGGGTGCTGGCAGCATAAGGAAGGAGGTATTACTATCTGTCCTAAAGATCACTGGTGAAGCCACACCTGGAGTACTGTGCCTAGTTCTGGAGTTTTCACCCAAGGAAAGATAAGGATAGGCTGGAGACAGTGCAACGTAGGGTGACCAAAATGATTCAGGACCAGCAGGGAAGATCTTACAGGTCGTCTCAAGGCACTGAACATGTACTCGCTGGAGGCCAGACGAGAGAGAGAAGAGATATGACAGAGACCTACAAGTTCCTGAAAGGAATGAACAAGGAAAACTACAAGAAACTATTTAGCATAAGCAGTGGATCAAGAACACAGGGGCATGAGTGGAATCTGATGGGGGGGGGGATTCAAAAGTGAAGTAAAAAAGTTTTATTTTACAGAAACTGTAATGGAGCTGTGGAACAATCTGCCAGCTGATGTGTTGGGTGCGAGAACTCTCAATGGTTTCAAACAAGGCTGGGACAGAATGAAGGACTTAGTGGGTAACAGCGGTGGGTGGGGAGCATGGGAGTGGACAGTGTGGGTTAGAACCCTGTAAGGACAATAGCTCTTGGGTTTGTTAGAGTATATGGGCAGACTGGATGGACTAGTAGTCTCTTTCTGCAGACACTGACTGTGTTTCTGTTTCCATGTCAGTGGCCCTTTAAATACAAAATAGAAGTTACCCATAAGCGCATACATCAAATAAGAGGAAAAAAAAAAACTGCCTTGTTTTATTGCAGTAACTCTACTGCAGTATGCTGCAGTGTTGCGCTCCATGCTGGCCAGCACCTCTGTAATTGTTTCCATTGTTTTCTCACCTATAAAAAGAAACAGAGAATACTGGATGGGCAGCTATACTCAACCAGTGTGTTCTGCCACAGAAGGGTTCTGATTCCCTCTGACCGAGAGCCAAGCTCAAGAGGTCCATGGGAATCAGAACCCTGAGGCGGCAAAATACACTGGTTGTGCACAGAGTTGCTCATCCTGTATTTTTTTATAGTGTATAGTACTGAGTGAAATATGTGTTTCTGAGTTCTTTTGCTTTCAAAATGAAACTGACTCATGCAGTCTCTAGACATTCTAGAATGCTGTTCTACCACAGTACGGTAGAATCACATTCCATGACCTTTGAACTGTGGTACAACAGTATTTTGAAAGGAATGGAATTCTATACAGAACAACACTCCACTATACACTATAAAGCACTGCTTTCCACCATTCTATTTAAAGTGCTGCAAGGTGGTGTTTCTTTTTTTGTGCAACTCTCCTGGTAATGGGACTATTTTGTTGCTAAATTCATTAATTAGTCAATAAATTCAGCTTAATATTTAAAACTTCACTGTATGTGTCTTATTTTGTAAATATGTTACAGATTTTTTTAACAGCAAAAAGACACTTCAGGGTGTTGGTTATTTTTTATAAACTGCACCCATGTGGTAGAAGGCACTTGGCACAAGCACCATGTACCTTACAACGCATCTGTGCATGCAGTTTGAAAAAAAAAAAAAAAAAAAAAAAACTGTCCTTAGTGCTTATTTACAGTGCAAAGCTGACTCCCAGATTCTGCTGTACTATCCACTAAACCTGATGAAGCTCCTGTCCTTAACCTCATCAGAGTGCTGTTTCGGTGGCAGAGGTACAGCTTGCAGCTCCAAAGCAGTGCTGGGTTTTGAAACATAAACAAATTTAAATATTTTAAAATGTCTTATTTACATCCTGGGGCAGGCAACATCCTGGAGTGACTTGCTTGCCCAAGGGTAAAAAAAAAATGTATCAGCTGATCTGTATAGCTTTTCTAGTTCTCAGTATTTTTCTTACTTTCTTTTTTTTCCCTCCCATTTTCAGTCTTATGCCTGCTCCAAGTGTAATTCTGCTATGACTGGCAATAAGAGCTCAGATGTTTACAGAGTGGGAAACATGGCAGTTTAGCAAATACATGGGGTCTAAAAGCAAAAACATGGCGTACCACCATACAACTCTGCCTACAGTAGCAAAGACTTGCACTTTCACTAAACCTAAAACACCTCAGTACATTTGAGTCAATAAACAATGCAATCCCAGCAATCCAGCTGAGGCTTATAAAACACTTTTAGCAGGAAATGCATACTGAGCTGGTAGCTGGTTTCCAGATACATCCTGGGGAATGGGTAATGGGAAGAATGCAACAGTAACAAAAGTGCTAGAGCCAACAGTAGATAAGCATGATAATTAGGTAAACTAATTATAGTGTAGATCACACAGCAGTAACAATGCCAAACAAATACAATACTGTGTACAAATGTATGCAACAGGTAGCATGTTCAAAGTGAGCACTAAATCAAGCATCAGGAAAATGCATAAACATAATGGCAATGAACAAGGCATTGAAACTAAGGGAGGGGGTAATGGGGGAGGTGCTCAGGACTAATTGCAGACATGAAAGGTATTGTGTCTTTTCCATCTGATTCTGTTATTTATATTAAATAGAACCATACCGGCCGAATGTTCTTCTGCCTGCTGGGCCCGCCTTTGTGCCATCACTCTGTTTCCCAAGTTCCTTCTCCTCCTGGGCATTCCTTCTCCTCGTTCCTCAGCCTGGGACCGTGATCTTGCAACTGCTGCTGCCACATTTTGTTGCTGTGCTTGATCTGCTTGCTCTGTCTGTAAGGGGAACACGGGGTAAAATTATTTTAAATATGGAAAATCTGCCAATTTTGTGAAAATGGTGCAAGAAATCTTTTTATGTTAAGACTCCAAGTCTGATCACTGCAGAGCAAAGAACGACATCTGTACAGTCATGCTGAATTAAATTGTTTATGCTGTGGGCAACTGCCCACTGGAAACTGAGCAAAAACCACCAGACCCATTCCACTTACAACCCAAACAAACAAGGAATCTAGCTCAGAGCAAAGGATTATAATCATCAAGCACCTACCTCACAGAACACAATACACTAACAATAACAAGGAGGCAGTCTTGTCTAGTTGTTAATGCCCAGGACTGTGAGCCTGGCGACTCAGGTTTAAATCCCACAACCACCACTTACTCACTTTATGACTTAAAGAGCATAAGCCTAGTAAGGATATATATTTCAAAGAAACACAGTTTTGGGAATTCAGATGCACTGATATTATTAATTTTGCTTTGGTTTGTTTCCTTAATTATTTTTTTCGTTATTTAATTTATATTTAACCAGCTACTAGTAAAAAAGAATAAAACTGGCCAGCCCGGTGGCGGTAAGGGTTTAGGCACTGAATGTCACACCTCGCTCTATACCGGGGACCCGGGTTCAGGAACGGACCCAGGTCACCGGGGGTCGGCCGGGGGAGGTAGGATTGAGCATCCCGATGGATGCTCTCCTCCTCCTCTGGGGGAGGGGGGTTACTGGACAGCAATGCCCGCAAGTGTTGTTGCCTGTGAAAACACGGGCGGCAAGGCACAGTGGCTCCTCAAGGGAGTTGGGTTGGGAGGGCACTGTGGATGCTTGACGGCGGTATGCACAAGCACGCCATATGTCCGGACGCAAGTCCTTCACGTTGGTGCCCTCAAGGGGTAGGGACAAACTGGGAGAAAAACCAAAGGCAAAAAATCTCCTGGTATCGTGTGTCATGACGCTGGGTTCCCGGTACGTCGGAACTCAGTTGACAAGACAGGAGGAAAGGATTCCCCCAGGATGAAACCAGGAGGAAGTAAAAATAAATTTAAAAAAAATGGAATCTGCATTATGAATTCAAGAAATCTCTACTGGAAAGTCTGATAGTTTATTTTAATGTGAAACTCCAAATCTGTTTGCAGATTTGTACAGAGAAACAAAGCTTTCTTCCCCTAAAACAGTATGGATTTACTAGAAATGTGTGACTTTGAGGATCTGTGAGCTTCTGTTATGATTTATCAGGTGATACTTTTTCTCTAGCCAGATTTTACTCATGAAAGAAAAAAAAAAAAAAACGAATTTCTGTATTAAAAATTGTAAAACCAAACAGATTGACCACACTACATACAAGGTACAATTTGTTGCTGAAAGAGTTGTCCATTTCTTTTGAAAAAGGCACAAATAAATCTATAGTTTTTCACTGAAATACACAGGGATCCTAAGTAATTGGGATTTTCTGGCCTTGCAATACCAGAATGCAGCTGAATTCTCTTTACCAGCAGTTTGAAAAAGACAATGTGAATAACCACTCATTTCACTGCAAAAATATTTAATAAGTAGAAAGTTATTACTAGTACATTACAACACGGTAAATAAAATTATCATGTGCCTATGTTTTTAAAGTGAACACATGCAACTTATCAAATTGGCAAGAGAAAAAAAATCTAGAAATGTAACTGGTCGAGAGACATCACCTGACTGTGCATTTAATTTCTATAAATGCATGGTCAGGTAACCGATCCAATTTCCCATCCACAAAAAAAAAGTCTTATTACCAAGACTAATTGTAACATATCCGTGCACGCCAAATGAAAGTAAAAAAGAAAAGCCAGCAGACGGCATCCTTGAAAATCTTTTACCTTACTACTGTGATATTAAAAATACCTTGTTATCCAAGTCATAACATCCCGAGTTAAATACATTTCATTCACAGGCTCTCACTACACCTGTGATTCATTACCACAACTTAATTAACATTGTTAGCCTCCAAAATCCTCCTACCTTCTTCTGTGGTCTGTAAACAAAACAAAAATATCACTGTCCCACCGTCTCACACCTCAGCTGCCAGCACGCCAAAATGTTCACGCCACAAAACATTTATTTAAAATTTAAAAAAAAAAGTGAAAACACAGCATTATACCCCATCATACAAAACAACTCCTGCCCCCCAAAATGTACTCAAACAGCCAACTGAATGTGATTCTAAGTAATGGGCATGCTGCTACTTCCTAAAGGTCATTCTTTTCATAACTGTGTCTACAGAAACCACAGACATGCAGATTCTGGCGATTCCACTTTATCTGAACTTCTTGCAACCTCAGTGATCATGGCACACTGTTTTGATGCCATCTGTAAGAAAACTAGAGTGACTGGAGACCATGGTGGCCCTGCTGCTGTGGTGGGAGAAAGCAGAGGCCAAGTGAAACAGACTCCCAAGCTTGGAGAAAAAAAGGCTGCTCCTACTAACAAGCACCCAGTCCCATTTGCACAGTACATGTGGACCTTGAGGACTGAGCAAGAAAAACAGTTGCTCCTGTGAACAGACTGAAGTTACTCAGCAGTAAACAGAGCTTGGAGAGGCACATCTGAACAGTATCGTAGGACTGCAGAGCAAGCCAATATATGACTCCAGTCATGGTCAGGATCCTCATGGATTTCAGGGGCTTCACATGACAATAATGCAGGTGTTTTTTTGACTAATGTCAACTGATGGTGGTCTCCCCTGCTGTGAACAAGTGCTCAAGAGGGAAACAAGTGGGAATGACCTAATAGTAAAGGGTGTACCAGTGATTTGCAAAGACAGACAGCTGCTCCTGCAAAGGTATTGTATTTACTGTGCATGAATCAGTGGGGGTGGGTGGGCGAAGAGACACGACCATCCATATGATGCACAGTGCCACCTGCTTGCCCATCAAATTGACTATTTCTTAATACAAAAAATGTAACATTTTAAACCAATTTAAACAAATATCAACTAAAAACCATTTTAAATGTGTATTATAAGCTATTTTTACCAATTACAGGCCATTTTATAAATATGATGAGCCATTCAAGGGTGTGCATTACAGGATTTTAACGTACCGCTGCACTTCCCTGGGGAGTGAGGACACTCAGCCTGCGGCCTTATGCCTTACTACACCCCTGAGCCGTCCATTAAAACCCTGTAATGCACACCTGTCATAGCTTATTACTTAAGTAATGTCTTGTCTATGCTATCACTGTATGAATCTCCCTGTGCAGTGAAAATGGCAGCAACATTCTTTCCCCATCCTCTCCTGGATTGTGAAGCACTTTGGGATACAACATGTATGAAAGGTGCTACAACACTAAAACCAAATTCACTTTGTTTCCTTCCTAAGGAATAAAAAGGATTGGATACTTACAGTTTTTACGATAACATAGTATGACAGTATATCATAAGTTCCACTAATGATTATTTATTGTTGGAAAAAAAATATATATTGTAATATACGATACACAGTGAATACTCTGGTAAACTAGCTCAGCTTCTCAACCCTGCAGCTCTGGTGGCACATCCTCTTCCACGTGTGACCAAGATTCCCGATTCCCCACCTTCTCCCAGTCAGATTTTTACTATAGTTCCCACAATTAGAAATGCTTTGAATTATCATGATAATCAATATTACGTGATGTTTTTTAAACAAATATCACATTATGCCAAATTTAATATTGTTGTATCCCAAGAGGTTACCCTTTAATAAAACAAGAGTATTGGTTTAAATATTAACCATTTGGGTAGCATTTTATATACTGTACATTGTTTCACCTATGACATGGAAGTTGTCTCATTTTTATCTTTAAAAGAGCAAAACTCTTTCCAACTTTTCATTATGCCACATATCATGAAGAGTACAGGCACGAACATATGAAACCGCCAGCAGAAACAGACCTCATAGTCTATCAAGTCTGCTCGAGTGTGCAGCTAGCCCATCACGCAGCTCCCCTCCTCCCCCTTCCAGTATCCCTTCCCTGTCCCAACCCCCCAATGTAACATGGATCATGTTTAAATAAGAAATCATAAACAGGAAAAACAGCAGCTGATAGTCAGGGCTAAGACTAAGCAAGGAAATAACATACAGTATGAAGCGGCAAGAGCAGGGTCTGAGTTACAAGCAAATACTCCTAAATTGACTGCTTTTAAGAGGGAAGCCTCAACAAAAGGGTTCTGCCAACTGGGATATAATCTAATCACTGTAGCTTCACTACTGGCATGCAAACCCCACCCCCCCCCCAAGGCAGAACAGTGACTGAGCTGCACTGATGCCCTGGAGGGGGGCGAGCATGCCCAGGGTACTCTCGTGTATAGGGATATTGAAGGTATCCTCCCAGGGAGCCCTTGCACTTAACAGTAACGAGTTGCTTACCTTCCTGTTCAAGATGCTGTATGTGGGAACCTTTGGGTGTAGAACAAAACATATGACACTCAGAACTTGAAGTACTTTACCACTGTTTATGAGGGGCACTTCAGACAAATTTCATTTTCATAGATTGCGAGTTTCTGGTCAAAGGGTCTTAATTTGCCAACTCACACAATTCATTACAGTAGTTACAAAACCTTCCTGGAGCAATACTTTTTCTCTTAATGTCTTCAAACTTACAGTCTGCCAGCCCCATGGCAGATACCCACAGCAGTGGTTAGCATTCCTTTCCCACTTAAAGTGGCTCACCTTGGCACAATGCCTAGACTCTCTTTGTCCATTATCAGTCATCTGACAATGACGAGCATAGCTGACTGAGCCATACTTCTTGGCAACAATGTGCTCATGGCTGCCCCATCCCCAAATATACTAAACCCTTGCCTTATCTGATGCATCTATCGATGCTGCTTCCTCATGGTATTTTACTGTCCTTAGTTCATATGGTGCACTGGGCTAGGGTCCATTTCTCAGTGTGAACTACTTTTACAGGAAACTATACATGGCCAGTATTTCCCACACCATGCAGCATCCTCATTAACTCTCAGATGCCAGCTTGAATGCTAGTCCTCACTCACACCGTGCCTCAGTGCACACTCGAAACTCCAAGAAACCCAACCCCAGGATGGCATTTCAGCAGACAGGCCACAGGCACCTTCCTTGCCTTTGAAGGCTCTCTTCTCCCCCACCTTTCATGGAGATACATCTCCTACCTTTCAGCTGCTGTCTCAAATCAACGGTACCAGCTTCATCATCCTCTGGGCTGCTCAAAAGTCTTCACCGTAGCCTCAATAGTTTGCCACTCCTCCTGGATACTCCTGTAGTTCCATGGGGAGAACCTGCCACAGCCCCAAAAGCCATCAGGAAGTACCAATTGAGAGGATACCCCACGGGGTTCCCGCATCCCCCTGGTAGTTTCCTATACTTCCCCTTCAATGGGCAAAACCAAAGTGTCTGCTTCCAGCTAGTACTGTGGAGTCTGAAACATCTCGGATGCCCAAGGCCCTCCCTGGTGCCTTCCAAGGCTCCATTAATAAATCTTGACACCCTAGGCATAGGGACATATCCCCTAGACCTTGTGTATTTCTCAAGCATTGAGGATGGTGTGGTATCCATGTCTTCAGGTGCAAGTGAGCAACAGGATCCACCTGTGCCTCTGGTCAGACTCCTGCAGCCAACCCCTGGTGAAGCACTGCTTTTGTCCATCCCTCTAGATACAGTCAGGATCCATGGCACCTAGCACCTTGCTGGAGATGTCTGCTGCTTCCCTCGGTGAGCACCCATGCCCAGGATGACCCAACGGATGTCCAACGGTGCCTGGTGGCCCTATCCCAGCCAGGGCACCTGGGTCATGACAGCCCTTGCCACTGAAATCCCTCTCTTTCACTCTCTGACTTCTTCCCTAACTCTCTAACTTTCATTTGGTGCCACGATGGCACCCTACCTTTATACTACCTTTTAGCTATTTATACCATTCTGATTTTTTCATTTTAAGTCATATTTGTTTATTTAATTGTAGTTTTATTTATACCATCTTGATTTTATGACTTATGCTTTAATGATATACAGTGCTCAGAGCCCAATGCAAACAGATCGATATATATGGAAACAAACATAAATTATTCCAATTCATAAAGTTGGTGTTAGTTCTAATGCTAATTTTACAGCCTTGTTAGTTGAACCCTGGCTTCAATTTTTTTAACTCTGTTTTCCCCTCTTCCATTCTGCCAGGGATATGCCCCAAATCTGGTTATGATCCCTGCACCCCCCACCTTCCTACCATCCCTTGAGCTGCCCGATCTGAGTGGCCTGTGACTTACCCTCAATGTAGGGTTCCCAGAGGAGGGACTGGGGTTCTCTCCCTCCGCTATGCCATGGACTGCATGCTGCATCTCTTTAGTTCAGTTACCAGACTGTGTAACTCATTGACTTGGGGTTGGAGGTCAGTCTACACACTTGTCTTCTCTCAAATGTGTTTTCTACTTTTATAGCTGTCTTAATGTTGCTGTATTCGTACTTATGTAAAGCACTTTGAACTTCAGAAAGATGTCTATCACCAAGGAAGAAAGGGACCTGGGGGTCATCATTTCAGACATTCTAAAGGCGTCCAAACAAAGTGCAAAGGTGGTGTGGAAGGCCAGTGGAATGCTAGGTTGCATAGGCAGAGGCACCATAAGCAGTACTAGTAATAGTAGCAACAATATAGAGTAGTAGTAGTAACAGTAGTACTATTCTTAATTTGTAGTGCACCTTTCCAAAGGCTCAGAGTGCTCTGATAAAAGTGCGAAAAACAGCAGACAAATACAGGTGAACACTTCAACAAACAACTATAAGACAGTTAATAAACAAGCTGATCATGCAAAGTATACCACAGAATGACTTACTAGAATTAAAAAAACAGCAGAGAAGACCAAAGCTCAACTAGTCCAAGACGGGGTACATCTGCCTCCACAGATGTCTCCACAACCTAGATTTTAATGAGACAATTGAGGCAGCAAACCAGGCCACCATCACACCCTTATCATAGTCAGTCAATACTATAGGGGCAGGATATTCAAAAGGGCTGCTCCTGGCACAACCAAGTTGTGCCGGCGCAACCCCGCAATGCGCCCCGGCATGATATTCAAGAGGGAAACCTGCGCAGTGCAAGTTCCGATGCGCTGAGGCGCATTGGTAATGTATGTAGTGCATCTGAAGGGGGCGTGCCCATGCATATGTGGTGAATCCCGATATTCAGTCTGGGATGTGCGGCGCATCTGCTGGCACAACCCCCAGATGTGCCGCATACTGGGGCACAAAGTTAAGCCAGAAAATCCTGGCACAAATGCTGTCCACCACGGGCCGCTGTATTGCAGGATGCAACACAGTAGCCACCAGCCGTGGGTGGCCACCCGCCTAGCAAAGACACCATCCACAAGCATCCAAACCATCCCTGGTAGTCCAGTGGAACCCCCCTTCCTCCCGGTAGCCCGATTGCAGGCACGAGTAAAAATAGAATAAGTTCTGGTAGTCTAGTGGAAGCTAGCCAAATGAAACCGTATGTACTCAGTCCCCAGTAGATCAATTGGGTATTCCTGAACTGCTGCCCACTGGTCGTGCATCCCAGCTGTTCCAACCGGCGAAAGGGTATCAGTAGCCAATGCATGCAGGCTGCATGTAACACCCCGACACCCATCTACCTGGCCAATGGCGGATACAGTATGCGCGTACTGAACCGGTGGTCGGTGTGTCCTCCCCCCCAAAGCACAATACACCACAACCCCTGTACCAGTTATTATGACAGCTGTAAGGCTACATGAGATGGTACCATGCTGCAAGGACTGTACAGTAAGAGGAACAGTAACAGTTCATTTCACTGGTCTTATGTACAGTATTGCAGTTGTTCAGTCTCTTCGTCCCTAAACCATTATTACAGCCGTAAAACGTGCCAGTGCTGCCGGTGCAGTAATGTTCAGATTACTGACAGTCTACGATGATATGCTGATGTGAGCAGGACAGAGTTCATCCTCTCTATTGCCCCCTTGCATGTAACAATGGCCACGACTTAGTACGTATGGATGATACCACTTTCCACACATCAGTTCGAATCATGATTTGCTGTTCCCCCAATGTCATATGTCTATGCCATGTTTTACCATAACCCCCCGCATAGCACTGTGTGACAGATGGGTCAGAGACGACAGACGTGGAGCCAGCTGTGCACAGGTCCCAACAGTATGCAGGGACTCACAGTTCCACCTATTACCTCAAAATGAGCCTGCAGGAACCACTTTTGTATGCGTGGCGGGATGACTTGGACCACTTAAACACCCATGAACACGGCAAGAACTGTAGTTCTGGCCAGGACCTAGGGACCCCCCCCACCAATGTTATTCCCACTTAGAATGTCACAGCAGAAGGATAACAGTGCCGCAGGGATGCAAAGGCTGTGGATCTTGGTTTGATACTGTACTACATGCAATCTAGTTGTAATTTCCCTTTCGAGATTAGCCTCAGGGAGATAGATGATATGCAGCTCTATTGCCAACTACTCTCTAAGTCGTCCCTAGTACGTAAATACAGTACTACCCACCATACATAATGTATGTCATGACAGTCGCAGGGGTATCATGACATCACAGGATAGGACACTCACTCACACCCCCGACAATAGCGGATTTGGAAACTAACTAAACTATGTAGCCATTCCTGAAGGTGTGAGTGAGGGATGCTAGAGATCATTTACATGGGGCACCAGACTCGCTCAGTACTTGTGGCGTTGAACGGTCCGATGTCAGTTCCTTCATTGTAACGCTGCTGCACACACCACACTGTGCCTGGAGGTGACAGATGGAGCATTTACTGAACCAGACGCTCCTGACACCTGTTTGAGTGTCCGAATAAGTGCCTCAGAGTCATGACAGCATTGTCTAGGTGAAAACGGGCCACTGCAACTGCCATCCAGGTCAGCATTTGATTCATGTGTATAGTACAGGGACACGTTGGCTGTTACCTTATGTATCACTGAGTTCTGTTACACTTGTTCTGTACTGGCAGGATGGGGGGGGTATCACTAGAGTACCAGGGCATATGCTATCTTTACTCATGCCCACAATCGGGCTACTGGGGGGCCCACTAGACTACCAGGGCTTGTATTACTACTTTATATCCTGCGATCGGGGTTCCAGGGAGAGTGGGAGGTTCACCACTGGATCACCAGGGCTTGTGATATATTACATTTTACCACGATCGTGGTTACAGGGTAGGTGGTGCCCCAGGACCCCCTCAGTCCGCACAACGTTCTGTGCAGGGCACCAGGTGTATTTCACCGGGTTACCCTGCGCAACACATGCAAATGGAGCCATAATGACATGCAAATGGCCCCATTTGTGCCATGCATACATTATGACCCCACTTGCATGCCCAAGTCTGAATATTGCGGGTGTTGCACTGGCACATTCCAAGTCCATCCTGTCTGGGGATTGTGCCGGCACATTGTCACTGCGCCATGTGCATTCTGTGCCATATTCAAAGGTGATGCTCTTTGAATATCACCTTGTCTTGGCCCTGGCGTATCTTGGATGTGCTGCACCCCCACTTGCGCTGTTGCCCGGCACAGTCTGAATATACAGTCCTAGGTGTCCATATCACAAAACCACAACTGGCCTTACTTAGCACCCACTTTCAGGGATCATTCAAAGTTTGGTTTTGTTGCCACCCCCATGGCAGGTTTTTTTTCTTTGGCAGCATCTCTGGGACTGCAAATGTTGGATACTGCATTATCTCAAACATTTTGTAGCTGCCCCCCCCCCCGAGCTATGTATGTCCCTCTAAGATGTCTACCGACCTCTAGGGTGTGCCAGTTTTCTGTGCTCTTGCAGGAAATTTCAAATGGGAGGAGTCAGTGTTTTCTGCTGAAGGGCAGGGACTGCTGAGTCAGAGTTGGTGGGACATGTGCACCTGTCACATTGTGCCAGTTCCTACTGCACTTAAAGTTCCTATATAGAACCTGCCATTAATAAAAAGTGCCCATTAGTGGCAGCAGCCATCTTCTACAGACTTTGAACAGGGGTGCCCTCTCCAGCAGGAGAGGAACCCATCTGAAGAGAAGACAGAAGTCTGTCTGTGAAGAAGCTGGTGCCAGGGAGTCTTGTGCACAAAGGATCTGAGGTGACATTCAATCTTTTTTAAAATGTGAAGTGACTGATTTGGCACTCAGCAGTGCCCCAAGAGAGGGACAGTGACTGGCAAGTTACAAAGTTACAGATTCCTATCAGAAAACAGGAATTTTACCTCAGTGTGTCCTGATGGCCTGTGTGCCCCTTTACCGAAGTCTGTGTAGTGCCCATTAGCACCAGAAGTGATGCCCAGATGGGCAAAGCACCTTTGCTCAAGTGAAAGAAGAACTGTAATAACCTCTTTGGGACGACACAGCGTGTTCCTGAAACTCCTCATAGGATCATTTTGGTGCCGCAGCGTAACAGCAAGTGAGACTGTGAAGTTGCCAGGTGGTTAGTAAATGTAAGAAGGGCTAGAAGATGCCCTTGGAGTCCCCACTCATGCTGCAGAGGTGGTGGACTCTGAGTTCTAGTGTCTCCATCAAGGTTGTACTGTGTCAAATAAAGTACCCCACCAAGATTGACACCAACCCAGAAAACAGCAATAGACGATCACCCTGTGGTGATGAGAAATATATTGTGCCAGCTGAAAAAGTACCATTGTTACGTAAGCTCAAGTGAAAATATAAAGGATCCTATTTTGTTTTTACTACCTCATTTGGACATTCATTGTGTTTGTGTCTCCAAGTTCTGCTAATCCCTTTTACTCTGTAGCATCACTAGTCCTGCCATGGTCAGTGGAGCCCCGGAGGTCACCTCAGGCTCAGGAGGTCAAGTAAGAGGTAATATAGTTTCTTGTGTGGGGCCCCTCCCAGGTGACTGCTCCACCTGATACCCCTAAACAGATGGGAGGATGACATTACTGTATAATTACAAGCATTTTTTTTTTTTGCAGCAATAAAAGGCACCACCCCACCCCCCACACAGAAAAATATTGCTGACCATGAGTGCCAAACCTGTGGACAAGTTCACACGAAAGGCTAACAGCTAAACAGACACAGATTCTAAGTTAGCTCCTATCTACTAAATATAGTCGTGTCATGACAGGGTTGTGACACATTGTCAGGGCAGGGTAGGGAAACTTGCACTGCAGTCACCTGTGCTGTTTCTGCAAGTACCTTCTATGGGTACCACGTAACACACACTACAAAAAAAGGATCAAGTACAGTGGGAAAAAAATGCATTTTTAATTAAATAAAATGATAGGGGAAAGTAAAACATTACAAAGGCTTGAGTGTAATATCTCTCTACTGAAATTCCCAGCCCGATTTTTAAAGATTCTGGAGTACAACATTTTATGTAAATAGTTTGTGCTTGCTGTCTACCTCAGCTGTACTGCATTTGCAGCTCAATTCTTATTGTAAAGGTGTTAACTCATACTCTCCCAGAACCGCAAACTAGGCATTCTATATGTGGTGTAGCCACCTGGTTAACAAAAATTAAATAAACTAAACAAAAATAAATGTTGGGCTTATGATGAATACAGAAATGAGGTATGTTCTTCTGACACTATTTTAGAATTTTGCACCAAAGCTCATTGTCACATCCTCCCCAGAAGTACTGGGTTGTTAAGTGACTTGCTCAGGGACATACAGTATACAAGCAGCAGTTGTTTATTTCAAACATAAGTCTACCAGGTCTCTAGTGTCACATCTTGGCCATACTGCCTGCCATTCCCAACTGAAGTGACAGCTGATGAAGTAAAAAGATGCCTGGCCGAATTTTCTGAACTGACCGAACCTGACGTCCCCCTCCTCCCATTTTACAATGTTATTTATTGTATAGTGTTTTTCATACAAATGTATCCTTAAAAACTTTCGAGAAGAGGTATCTTGTCCGATATCAAATCAATAAGACCACCCATGACGAGATTTCGGGGGGAAGCGTGGGGTCACTTTTGTTTTCTTATGCGGTCTGCAGTGACTCTTTTGGACTATATAGTACCTAGAAACTGTTACAAATGTCACTGCGAGAAAACGGAGGGGGTCTGTACTATGATGGTGTCCTTCTGGGTAACGTACTTTATAAAACGTCTTCCAAATCCAAAAAAGAAACACACGGTATACCACAAAAAATTAAAGTAGGATTTATAGAGACGAATACTGAAGTTACACGTCAGCTGTACCTTTCCATTTGTGCTGAGTACAGCAGTGTTGTTAACTCTGACCGTACTATAGAAACACTGCAATTCCGTAGGATACGCCAACAAATAAAAAAAGCATGAAGGGGAGCTTTCGTGGCTCCAGGTGTCCAGTCTAACCCTGAGCACATGAAATACTAACCTTGCTCTGTCTGTCCCCTAACTTTGGTCAGAAACACTATCAAAATAGCCAGAATGACAGCAGCAAGCACGTACAGCACTGGATCCATCTTTCCGCGTCGGCTTTCTAAAGATGACGTCGTCCAAACAGAATTGGACTCTACCACAGCAAAGCAATGGGAGGGGGAGGCTAAACAGATCCCAAAACAAATGAATATACAATATCTGCATATGAAGTGAATTTAGCAGCGTCAGAGCAAGGGAACAATTTTTTGAATTGCCTAATTACCCTCACATGGTTAAACGGTTTAGACAATACCAGGGGCGTAGTTTGTTATTTTTACAGGGGGGGGCAAAGTAACAAAAAAGTCCTGATTTTCGCATATCACGATAGTGAAGAGGGTGGTGGCTTGTGTAATGCAAACAAATCAACTAGCATCAAATAATGCCCAAAAAACATTTAAGACTACAGCTGAATAACTCCTGGGAGGTACCAGCCCAAGCCAAGTCAGAGCACTTCCCCACTCCACCAGTTTTACTGCAGCCTGCTCTCGGCCCAACTCCTGCTGAGACCAGAGTCGAAAAACTGACCAAGATCTGTTTTGTATTCAGTTCTTCATTCTTCTGCCTTGGGAGTGAGGACTTTACTTGTAAAGTTGAAAATATGTAAGGAACTTAACTTCCTTCTCAAGATGACAGGACCTCCCCTCAGCTTCAATTCAAATCAGTCTTGACCTAATTTTGCCCCACCTGAACCTGCAGGTGGATAGCTCACTAGTCTCTCACCCCTCTTTGCTGCTTATATAACCCTTCCAAGTCCAGCCCTTATAGTGGATCCTGAACTTCTTGAAATGTCTGCTTGAGCTAGCCCTCCCACCCTTGAGGAGGGCAAAAAGCATGTTTCAAGGAAGTGCAGCAAATGGCTGTGCCACCTCAGTACACCTATAAACATGGATGGTATGGAAAACATCCCAGCATGTGCATCTTCACAGCATAAGCCCTTATTTACAAAGATTACATAAAACAATTTGATTATACAATGACAAGAATGAATGCTGGCCTCTGATTGGTCAGTCCTGGGCTAAACCCATGATGTTATCCCAGTACATCCGATTCATCACAGGTCTAGTCTCAGCCTCTCTGTGAACCTCTTGATGATTGTTAGCATTGGTGTGGTTTTTTGTATCTTCTCTTAAAAATATTTTTCCACACCAAATAAAACATCTTTAAAATTATTTTTTTTAATTCTGTATAACAACACGCCATTGTATATAGCAATAATGCCCTCCTGGGTGTGTGTAATGGTAGGATAATGTCATACCTTATGTATTGGATGCACTCGTGCCTAACCAATTGAGGCGTGACATTACCCTAAAGATGATACACGCTTGTCAGGGCATTATTGCTTACTTGCACCAGTGTTAACACTTTCTTTTTATAACCAAGTTAATTCATTAGTCTCCCATTCCATCCCATATTACTCAATATCACATGCCTGAATCTGGTTAGGTAAGGTAAGCGAAGAGGATAATGCTCTCCTCAAGCAAGCAAGCATTGCATACATAAGCATGGGACTTGCTGATATCCCTCAGGCGGTGCTCTTAACAAGCATGCTGATGTACTTGGGACAGTGCAACAGAACAATGTAAATCCCCTAATTGTTCAAGATGATCATGGGCATGGTGTAGTCACACCACAACCCTACCACTCTCCTCCCCATGGGCTCCTAAGGAATATGCATCTCTGTCCATGTCCAGGGTTACACAACCCCATCCAAGCAAACACGGACTGCCCTGGCACAAAAGTGGTCGCATCACATAACCTAAGAGGACAAATGCCACAGGAAGTTTGCTGGAACAACAACTCCAGAAAACAACTCCAGATACCTGTGCACAGCCTTGCAGGACCCACCCTGAAAGGTAAGTACTTGGTTGGTGGTTTTTATTAGCATCACCTATGACAGTGTGTGGTGGGCCGGTTGTGGTAGCCCAGGTTGCCGTGGATGCTCCCCAACAGATTACTTCAAAATCGTCTCATCTGACAGTTTTGAAGGGCACAAATGAAACATGGTTGCTTCAGTTTGATGTGGTTTAATACAGTTTTTTTTGTCTGAGTGTGTGTCTCTATTCTTCTACACACAGACACAGACAGACACACACCACCAAAAAATTAACTTTTTTTATACCATGTTTACATTCAGGATAGAGACAGGGTAAAGCAGGTCCAGGCAGTACAACACAGTAAATGAAACAATGCATTTTACAATGCCCAACAAACCACCAAAAGACCACAAAACAACGGACCTTCCCCTGCCGGAGGATAACTGAGTCACAGGTCAGGGTGCTAAATGAGGAGGAGAGACCACAGAACATCTTGGTCGAACCACACAGTAAGGTGAAACTACATAAACATGCACAATTTTTATACTGTAGGATATCATACTTTCCAACAGTTCCTAATTTTGACACAGAAACTTATCTTTAGTGCTCAGAAGCCCCTTGTATGAGGGAGTAAGCATAGCATGGACCCAACAGACTGGCATACATGTTGAAAAAAGTATTTCTGTGCCAGTATGCCTATCCACCCCCATCACCAGAGGCCAGAACCATTTTTTCAGCATGTGTACCAGTCCGCCCTGTTCAGCACAGCAGCACAAAGCTGGCAGGGCAGCAGAAGGCACAGCAAGCAACAGTGAATTAAATGTCCATGCAAAAAGCTACAGCCCACTCTCCCCACCCCAGACCTGCAAGGCCACTATCTTCACCCAGACTGGCCAGCTCAGCTACTCTCTGCACCCTGATGGACTTGCACAGCCACTCTCCACACTCTGTGTCCACCGCACCAGCACATCCACACAATGCCTGTGTCCCAAACCCCACCCACACAAATGACCAGTGACCACAACACCACACACACACACACATGACCAGCAGTGTCCCCAACCCCCAACACACACACGACCAGCAGTGTCCCCAACCACACACACACACAACCAGCAGTGTCCGCATACCCACCCACACACACGACCAGTGTTCCAACCCTCCCCAAAAAATCATGCCAGTCAGTAGTCGCTATAACAATAGCCAGGAGTAGTATAATCATTTCTTTAGGGTGCATGTTTCAGTGCAAGATTTTTTGCTAGTCTTGTAACACAGTCATGGAGAACACAAAAGCTACCCCTTTGGTTGTGTTTGCCAGGCAATGAAGACAGAGACAGCAAGGCCAAGGAATCTGTCTGTTTCACCCTCCACAGTGGGCAGTGGAGAAATCAAAAAGTGAAAGACTACTTTTACAGCCAGGTAAAGGATGAGGGGGAAATAATGTTCCAACATTTACTAAAGTTCATATGCTAGCTGCAGGCACAGGTCAGTGAGATACATCCCTTGACAGGTAAAGGATGAGGTGGAAATTACGTTTTAACATTTACTTATGTTTATATGCTAACACCCAGTCAGCAAGCATAGAATGTCCCCCCCTCCTAACCAACATGGACAGTTCACCAGAAACCCAGTCAGCAAACATGGACAGTCTCCCCCTTCATCCCACCTACAAGGACTGCCCCTCAGACACCAGAACAGTCCCCCTCCCACCAGACACCGGCCAGCGAGCATAGAATGCACCCCCTCCCAACTGACAAGGACAGTCCCACCAGACACCCAGGCAGCCAGCAAACATGGGCGGCTCCCCCATATCCCACCAAGGACAGTCCCCACCCCCGACACACAGCTAGCAAACACAGAATTTCCCTGCCCCACCAACATGAACAATGCCCCAAACACCTGGCTAGCAAACACGGAGAGTTCCCCCTTCCCAACAACATTGATGGTCCGTCCTAGACACCTGATCAGCAATCACCGACATTCACCGCCCCACAAGCCAACATGAAAAGATCTCCCCCAGACACCCGACCAGCAAATAGTCCCCCCTCCCCACAAGACACCTGGCAAGCAAACATGTACAGTCCCCTTTTCCACCATCATGGACAGTTCCCCATACAAATGGCCAGCCAAGTCCACCAAACAATGGCTAGTGTCACCACCCCACCATCACAGACAGTGTCCCCACATCACCATGACCTGTATCTCCACCCCACCAGACCCCAGAATAGAAAACAGACTGTTCCCCCAGCCCCACCAAACACTGACCATCCTCCCAGTCCCAAACACTAACCACCCCAGCCCCAAACACTGATCGTCCCCCCCAGCCCCACCAAACACAGGCCCTCCCCCAGCACCAAACACTGACCATCCTCTCAGTGCGTCAGCCTCAAAACACACAGACTGTCTCCCCAACCCCAACCCTACAAACAGACCATCCCACCAGTCCCACCAAACACAGACCATCCAGTGAATTTCCCAACAAACCCCACCACACCAGTAGCACAGTAACTGAGTGTCCTCACTCCACCAACATGACCAGTGTCCACACCATACCAAAGAAATAGGCCCCCGCCCACCCCACCAACATGGACAGCCTCAACAGCCAGCAATCCCTCCACCCAAAGAAACACAAGCTGACGTAAATCTTCTACCCCGCCAGACCCACATGGCCATGCCAAGACAACCCCAAAGACATTTCTGGGATGTGAATGGTATAATTTCCAACAACCAGCTTGCAGCACAGTTACTCACCAAATCAGTAAGGGCACAGACAGGGCAGCATGCAACAGGGCACAGCAAGGCCAAGAAGGCAGGTCAGGTAGCCGAGTCTCTCCCAACAGTCCCGTTCCTCTCCCGATTAATCCCCCGATGAGACAGTAACTCATTTTTTCTGACACCAGATGAACGTGTCGCATTATGGGTCTGCTATAGCCTGCATGACCACTGGCTTCTTCACTGTTCTGGGCCTGGCTGTTCACTGACCTGAATAATCCCTCTCGGTGGACCGTGGAACTGGTGGGCAACGGGCGTGGTGTGGAACTCGCTGACAACACAGTAAATCTTTTTCTGGCATGCTGGACACAGGAGCCGGGTATGCAGGCAAGCCTGGCCATGCCTCAGACTCACTGTAATTGTACTATTCACTCCTCCGCCTGGTCTGTCCGGTGGTAGAGGCCTTGTGGCTGCAGGCCTCCTAGGCTCTCAGGAGTGGGAGGCTCAGTTGGCAGCGAGAGCCCAGAGCACAGCTGGCTGCACTGAGAAACAGAGAGTAGGTAGTCAGAGGACTCGGGTGAGGTATATTTAAACTGGGCTGTTCAGGACAGGAGAAGGGTGGGAACACTAGACTGACTGAGACACTGGTGACACCTGACAGACAACCAACGACTGCTGCTCGACATCCTCGAATAGCTATCTCTCCTCAGCCCTACGCTATATGGATGCTGCTGCTGCTCCTTCATGGAAGGCATACAGACAACTAAATGGCGCCACTAATGGAGTACTGCTCATGTGATGGCGCCAGCTTGCAGCACTCTCTGATTGGCTGTAAGATGCAGGCTACTATGGTTGCAGGCTTGCAGCCAATCGGAAGGGGATAGTTTCTGTGTAAGAGACATGGTGCCATGCAACCACCCCCCTTCCTCACCCGGAGAGGTGCAGGCAGTGAATGGTATTAATATATAATTAATATAGCCCTGAGCCCATTCAATATTAAAAAAAAAAAAATGATAACCGGAGAACGGTGGCTGGGCTCCTAAAAAAGTCCTGGTCTAATTTCTCAGGGGGGGCAGCTTGCCCCTCTGCCCCCCCACAATCTACGCCTATGGACAACACGTACTTAAAAAGACAAAACAGCAATATTTTCTGATGTATTGTACTGTAACCAGACAATTGTATGGGCCCGGGACTTTTAGTTCCCATTTACAAAGGCGAGATGACAGATAAGTCGAAACAGCTTGAAGCCGTGTACAGTTGCAACATTGACAAAGGGATTGCTTTCCCAGATTGACATTTGTAACTGTAAATATTGCTACAGTGCCAAGTGTCTGTAAGAATGAGGTTCACCTTTAATATCTAAAAAAATGTCCACACAGGATCTGCTCATTATATACTGTCAGGGCCACTGTAGCTATTAATTAGGGTATGTTGCCAGCTGTGCATGGATTTATTTATTTTTTCCCGATTTCCATCCAAACTAAAAGCTGTTGTGCCACAGTTCAAATGGCATAGAATGTTGTACCTACAACAAAGAGAATAGGCATTGCTGGATACTTAATGAATATCTTATATGCACTAAGACACGATGGGGTGTCCATGTGCTGTCACAGCGGACACCTAGGGGCGTGGTTAGGCACTACACCACAGACACAGTGCCTTCCGCCCTTGGGTGTGCATTGTGACAGCACACTGCACAAACCCCCAAGTGTCTTATAAATGTGTTTATAAAGTGGACCAACAAATTACTTAGATGAAGCTTAAAAATATAACACTGACACATAATGTTTTTATAAATTAAAAAAATTAGTGTGTGGTACCTTGATGGTAGTATGTGCTGGGATCCACTAAGATAAAAGGGTAGCTAGAGCAACAGTGTCCTGATGACCCAAATAAATTGCACACTACATACCAACACCAGTTCCACTCCCTGCAAGTGGAATGGCGGGAGAACACTTCAGGTTCCCAAGGAGGTGGATGCTGTCACCTGACAAAGAGAGGCTGGAGTTGTGAATGAGGTTCAGATGCGTTACAGGATTTTATTTGCAAACAGTGAAGGAAGACACAGTCACAGGGAAGAAGGAGGTAACTAATACTTTAAACCCCTGTACTAGGAGAACTCTAAGGTTCGTATAAGAGGGTGACTCTATGAAACAACTGGCCGTGACAGTTACACTGTAAGAGCATTGTTACCTCTATGGTTTCTGTGAGAGACTGGCAGTAACAGCTGTGCTGTAAGAGCGTTTCCACACAATCAAGACCTGACAATCACTGTAAGAATTATTTTGCTTTACCCCTGAAGTGCACCTCTGACTAAGTGATTAATACCTAGAGTACTCCAAACCTAGGAACTTCTACAACCTACTATAGCAAAACTTTATTACTGTTAATATCAGCAGTTCATTCACGGTTGTTATTCTCTCTGTCATTGTGGGGTTATTCAGTTGTACAAAGGAGGACAAGACAAAAGGAACTTGTGTAAAGGGAACAGGCAGGGTGGCTGACCAGCATGACTCTGAAGACTTCTTGTGGGATTAGAGGGATACAGAGAGGTTTTCTAAACAGACCATGAGTCCATCAGCCACACCCACCTCTCCTGGGCTGCCGGAGTTAAGAACAAGCACGAAAATTCTCTCAGCTAAGAATCCACTGAGGGCCACCGGAACTGAAGCACAAAGGATCCAGCCACATTCCACTGTGGACAGAGAGGTGCAAAAGGAGCAGAAGAACCCCTGCTACAGCCCGCTTGTGGACTGCCGGGTATGAAGAATGCAGAAGAACCCCTTCCACAGCGTGCTTGTGGACTGCTGGGTGTGAAGGATGTAGAAGAACAACCCCTGCCACATCCCACTTGTGGATTGCCGGGTGCGAAGGATGCAGAAAAACAACCCCTGCCACAGCCTGCTTGAGGACTGCTGGGTGCGAAGGATGCAGAAGAACAACCCCTGCCACAGCCAGCTTGTGGATTGCTGAGTAAGGAACATGCGGGAGACAGTGGGAGAACCCCACAGAAATTAGGAACCAGGATGAGGAAGTGTTCAGAAATCAGAGGATAACAAAGTTCGGGGCGACAAGGCCAGACACGCCAAGGACATACGTAAAACAATAAACAGGACATTGGCTGGGGTAACTGGAATGGACAATCGTGGAGCAACTGGGATGGAGACGACAAAACAAGAACGTGGATGGCAGAATGTGCACTGTGTCAGGCCGTACACTGAGACTGTTAGAGGAAAACAATAAACATGATGTTGCAAGGGTACAGCCGTGAACTTGGATCTTCAAGATTTCTGCTGCAGACTGATTCTGGGTTACACTCGTGGACTACCGATAGAAGGTTTCTGAAGACTGAATTAGAAATACACTTGCAAAATGTCCTTAGAAGGTTGCTGAAGTCTGATTCGGAAATACACTTGGCACAGTAGCATGACACAATGCAATATAGCTGCACTCCTGGGGCAATTACTCAATTCAGAAAACTTGCACAATTTCAGTAGTTCAAATAAAAGTCACAGTTCAAGCAGTTATGCTCAGTATCACAGTTCCAACAATGGTGGTCAGTATCACAGTCTCTGAATGTCCAGACCACAGTAAATAAACAGTTACTTTGTTATTTCTCTAGGGGTGCTTCCCTGGTGGAGGCCCTTTCTGGTTGTGGACTTCTGCAGTGGGTTCCTCTAACTAAAACAGTCTCCCCTGCAACTGTGGGTACAGTGACTAGCTAAATGCTGGATGGTCCCTTTAAGCTGTGAGGTACACTGGCTAGGTGGGCCCCTTCAAACTACACATGGCCTGTTTGCCTCTTTAAACTAAGGGCTTACTGTGGCTGGGCCCCTTTAAATACACTGGGATTACTGTGACTGGGTCCCTTTAAATGCATTGGGCCTACTGTGTGTGCCCCTTTAAATACACTGGGCCTACTGTGACTGGGCCCCTTTAAATACACTCCTAGGACGTGTTGCCGTTTTAAATACCTCTCAGGCCTTGTCGCCCTTTTAAATACTCCTTGGGCCGTGTTTACCCTTGTCCCACCTTAACTCCACCTCTGGGCGTCGCCACCCCCAGAATAAATATGAAATATTTAAATCAGGCCCTCTGGCCCACACCCACAGCTCTTGGCCATTCCTCTTCATGCTTAGCACCTTTAGTAAAATAAGAAAAAACTTCTGTTTATTTACTGGCGGTCAGCACTTGAATTGTGTGCTGCTGCTTACTCACCACCCCGCCCTAGTGAAAAGGAAGTAGAATCAGGAGGTGGGAGGAACTGGCAGAGGGATGGACTTCAGACAGCAACAGGATGACTGGGGTCCTGAACTGCTTCTAAATGATACGGCACTGCTACCACCACCTCCTCCGGGGACGGTTTCAACTTTTTAAAGAAAATAATGAAACAGGACAGCAAACCCTTCGAGAGTGGGATGTTCTCCTTCTGGCATGTCTGACAGCACAAGAAATCCCTCAGGGACAGCTTCAGCCCTCCTGGCAAGCTCTTCTCATCTCTCCTCACTTTCTGTGTCCTCTCTCCTCCACAGTCACCACGATTCTTCTCTCAACAACTTAGTTTTTTAAACAGCAACACCCTGGTTCTGAAATGATGGGCATGTGCTCCCCAACATAGCATTCTAGCTCCCCAGCCTGGCATTCTATCCTAGCCACTTTGCATGCATATGCCACGCGTTGGACATAGAGATTCTACTGCTTGGCATTTCTGGTTTTATTGACATTGTTTTGTGCAGTTGTGCTGCTGAAGGGAATCTATTAGTTTTCCTAAAGGTGTTGTCTATACCTGAGGTTTAGGGCACTTTATAGGTTACGGGGCACCTGGGCATTTCTAGGGCAACTTTATGCTTGCTGGGGCACCTTTTGCTTTTCTGTTGTGCCCCCAACTTTGGGGCACTACAAATGAAAATTTATTTAAATTAATGAGGGAAAGTAGTCAACTGGGGGGGGGCAAAATAGTATTTTGTTTACCATTTGTTTGGATCAACCTGCTAATCCCTCCTTTGTATAATTACATGTATTTCTCCCCCTTCTCTACTGCAGTCCCATTTCAACCCCTCTCATCCCGCAGAGCACCAGAGAGCCCAGCAGCCCTTCCTGCACAGGTACAGTGGACATGTGTTAGCCCATCGCCACTACTGCGGTGATTGCCCCACCTGCCCCCCACCCTGGATGGGTTCTACCTTTATAGGTAGATTAGGTCACATGACCACTCACATGACCCATCACTCCTGGAACTATCTCCCCAGTTTCTCTGTTGCAGGTTATACTTTATGGCTACTAGCAGTCACTGCTGCGCTTGCCGCTTGACATTTACCCCTTACACCTTTATCATAATTAACCCCATCAGTACAAGTATAGGGCTCCTGTCCTGTGCTAACCCTCTCAAATCAGCCCCACCTCTAACGGATCACCCACCCCGCCTATCCTACATACGACCTGGGAATCGAACACCTGACCCTACACAATGGAGTTGGTGACCCTAACCACTAGGCTATCCCAACAGTAACAATTTGTCCTCACTTGATCTGTTCCTTTAACATCACTGGCACCCCTTTCACTGAATTCCCACAAGGAATGCTGCCACCCCCCCCCCATCAGTTTTAGCGTGTTCCTGCAGAAACAATTAGCCCACTTTTGCCCCTCCGGTGGATACAATTAGCCAACTTTTGGCCCTCTTGCTGTTACACAAAAGTGGCTGCTCCTGACCCCCCCCCAATTTTCTCTCCCTGTCATTGGCCTGTCCCACCTCAAACACCACTCTACAAACCCCACTGAATTTAATAGGCATCATCTAGGAGTGCTGAACCACCTGGTACCCACACCCCACTCCGTAGCTAACAGGTAACCATGAGGGCCCATGAATACATAGCCTCTCTAGTCCTGCTAATAACTGTTATAACACCCTCAAGCCCAGATAAATGCCAGCCCAATAGTAATTACCCCACCTCCCTCAAAATTACATCCCCTCTAGGTCCTGCTACCTTAAGTAGTACAACCAACAACAACCTCAGACCTACTAACCTGTTCAGTTACTCGGTCTGATTTCTAAACTCTCCTAACCTCTCCCTACTGCCACACCTCACCATGCCATTATATTATAAAAAGTGTGGATGGATTAGTAGGTGTAAACCGCTAACTACTCTTAAGTTACTTAAGCACTTTCTGCTAAGGAATACCCTGCTACTTCTCCTCCTATCAGGCAACATCTACCCCAACCCAGGCCCTGTGCAATAGATGCACTGCCATGCAAACAATTCTGGAACATTAAAACTGGCATCCATCAATATTTGTAGCCTGATGTCCCAATATGATGATTCCCAATATGGGTAACCAAACACAGTCCAGACATGCTATTTGTGGTGGAGACCTGGCTTACACCAAAGATCCCAGACACAGTTATTTCCCTTGCTGACTGCACCCTCTTTAGACAAGATAGGCTAGGCAAAAGGTACGGTGGGTGTGCAGTTTACCTTAAGGATACCCTACGGGGACATGTCATCCCCCAATTGGACACCATGGAAAATGTACAGGTTCTTGCCATCGGGATACTCTTGGGACCCCACAGTAAATTGCTCACTGTAGTTTCAGTCTACATCCCCCTATGAGATCTGTCCAGTGGGTTCAGTATGGTCATCTGACCAGCCTGCACCATAACACCAAAGTGGTGCTATTAGGGGACTTCAATGTAAATTGGTTGGCCCCAGAGGCAGACCTCTACAAGGACACCATCTCCACCATTAATGTAGCCCAATGGTTGACTCCCCCACCAGGGTCAATTACCGGACTGGATCCAGAACACTGTTGGATTGTATAATTACCAATCATCCGGAGAGAATCTCCAACACTGATGTCCTCCCTGACTTGATTAGTGACTACTCCCCCTGTTCTATGCCACTGGTCAAACTGAGCCCCCAAGCTACCCTCTAAAATGGCAATACACCATGTCCTAAAGAAAGGGCAGCTCAAACATCTCAAGGCTTATCTTCAGCAAACTGACTGGACACCGATTGACTCTGCTCAAAGCGTGGTCCAAGCACCTGAATATTTCATCTCTAAATTCAATACGGCCTGTGACATTCATGCCCCCATTAGAAAACGTAAATTTAAGGGCACAGATAATCTCTGGATTACCCAATCCCTACTTAACCACATGACTACTAGGGATAACCTGTGGCATCATGCACAGGCCACTGGTAGACAGGCTGATTTTCTGCTTTACAAAGCTGATAGGAACGCATGTACTCATGAGGTCCATCTTGCCAAAATCTCCTGGCGGGATGGTAGGAAATTTTGGGACAGTGTTAAAGACCTCATGGGCAAAACCTGCAAATCCTCAACCTCTATGATAGAAGTCAATGGTGTAATCACCCGGGACCCCAAGCATATTGCCGATACCTTCAGCACAGAATTATCAGACCTTAGTGGCATACTTCCCCCTGACTTCCTCGACGTACCAGCTATCAGTGTTGAGACCAATAGAGGTGGCCTTCTCCAGTGCCCCCTCTTTCTATTTTAAGACAGTCACCTTGGCAGAAGCTAAAAAGTATCTGCAGTGAGTTCTCAGACAATCAAGATTCAGCAGTGACTGTCTTGACCTTAAACTTGTTATCCTAACTCTTGATGTGATCCTATCACCACTCACTAAACTGCTGATTCTATCACTGTGCCTTGGACAGTTGTCCCAGCAGTGGAAAGCAGTTGTAGTCATACCCATCCACAGAAGTGGTGATCGAGCCGAGCACACAAATTACTGACTGATATCAGTCCCCCCCCGAAGGCCACAACAACATGGATTTCACAAGGCACATAGTACCACCATAGTGCTGCTAGAATATACTGGCTTCATACACAATGCACTTGACCAGGGTCACCTAGTGGGGTGATATACATCGACTTCACTAAAGCCTTTGACATGGTCAACCACACCATACTAATAGACACACTCCTTGCCTCTGGTCTATCTAATGATGTGGTAGGGTGGTTTAAAAGCTACCTGAGTTGCAGATCCCAACAAGTCAAAATAAGTGGTATTCTGTCCGACAGCCAACAAGTGCGTTCCGGGGTCCCGCAAGGTTCACTCCTAGGCCCTTTACTTTTTAGTATTTTCCTCAACATCTTCTCCCTGGCCAGCACCTCTAACATACTACTTTATACAGATGATGCCATTATTTTCACTAGCCAACCTAATCCCCTTCCCCTTGAAATGCAACTCCAGCACAACTTCTCAGCTATCAAGGCCTGGTTTACTGAGCACAAACTCCTTATAAATTACAAAAAAGATGAAAGCCATGCCTATTCTTGAGTTGGCACAACAAACACAAAACACACTGGTTAATTATTCTGAACAGTCATAGCTCCCCACTCGAACAGGTCCAGAACTTCAAATATTTAGGAATAACTCTTGACAGTTTCCTGTCTTACGTCACCCACATTGATCATTCATGTTGCAAGGGCGGTTAAAACCAGGATCAGCCTCCCATTTAGGCACAGACACTGTATGACCCCCGGATGTGCTCCAACTTGCTGTCAATAGCTCCATACTATCCATAATTAACTACGGATAAGTAGTATACAGTGCAGCTACGGGCTCCACACTCAAAAGGATCAACACAGCACCAAATAAGTCATGTAGGTTGGTTACTGGAGCCCACAGAAAGACCCATACATGTGACTTGTATGCACAGACTAGCTGGCTGCACCTTAAGGGCAGGATAAATATCAGACCTGTCTCTTAACAAAAAGGAATCTGCCTTGGCCAAACCTCCCCGTTCATCCAGAAACTCCTTAACCCTGCAACTAACCCGCATCGAACTCATGGCAGGTCAAGACAGACTTATCAAGTCCCTTTTTGCTGTACCTCTCAGGCACAGTGATCATTTACATACAGGGCACCTAGTTTGCTAAACGACTTCCCCTCGGTAATCTTGGATGAGTCAAAGATCAGCCCTTTTAAGACAAAACTCAACAAACACCTCACTGCACTTAGCTATGGCTACTATCCCTAAGTTGTCTAACCCCCTTACACATCAATGCCTTCCCCCGTCAGCCCCCATTCCCCACGTCCGCTTGCCATTTACCCCCCATTTTTACCCCATCCTCCCCATTCCTAACAAAGCCTACTCCTGGCTGCTTTATGACTGCCTACTATTTTGTAAATAACTACATTATCTGTTTTGTATGCTTCAATGTATTAATCACTGTTATCAAATGTTTTTTTCGACTTGTTGATGTGTAAATTGTTTTGTCTATTTTCTGACGTGGAACCTTTATAAAAGAGCCCCTGGCTCAAAGGTATTGTAATCTGAGAAATAAATAAATAAAAAATAGATAAAACAAATTTACTTCAGTTGCATTTTCCTCAGTAGTGTCAGTTTCATTTGATGACAGTTTCAGATCTCAATCTCAATCTCAGCCTTTATTTATTTATAAAACACTATTCCAGTGAGATCATAGTGTTGCACACGAAGACATAAAATACCAATACTACAAAATTATAAACAGGACAGCAGGCTTTTAAATATTACAAAATGCTTGATCAAATAAATATGTTTTTTAAGGCAGATTTACCATATGTACTCGTGTATAAGCCGAGATTTTTGCACCAAATTTGCCATTCAATTTTAGGGTTCTCGACTTATACGCGAGTCACTAACTATGGCTTTGTAAATCAATTCCCCAGCTAGTGCTTATTATGATAGTACTCCCACCAGAAGTTCCTAATTGTGGAGTGCATGTGGCATGAGTTTTTAATGTAATAAGCTCAACCCCCATTCGTCTGTAACTCCAGCTATCGGCTCCCATTACTCCCATGTTCATATTTATACTCCTATGGGAAGTTCCCAACTCTGGAGGGCGTGCAGCGTGAGCTTTTAATGAAAAAAGCTTTTTAATGTAAAAAGCTCAACCCCCTTCATCTGTAACACCAGCGATCTGCTCCCGCGACTCCCCTGCCCTCCAGTGCTGACAAACTGGTGAAACTTATGGTAGATTCAGAGGCAGCACAGAAAGATGTTGCAAACCAAAATGCTGCCTCCTTTCCCCCAATGTCGTGGAGTGCCTTGGCATCTGGACAGGTGAGCTTACCAGCTGAAGTGCTGTAATGCTGTGTAATGCTGGAGGATGTGCGATGCAAGCCAATGGTAATAAAGATTTCATAAGCAGTCACCAGTGGCAGTTTATACTAGGAGGCAGCACACTGTTGTGTGCCATATTTCCATGTTTTTTTAATTAAAGCTTGCCATTGGCTTATACACAGGACAATGTCTTTTCTTAAATACTAAACTGCATTTGGGGGGGTCGGTTTATACGCGGATCGGCTTATCTGCGAGTATATACAGTAAAGGCCTCAACAGATGGGCACTACTTAACGGACGAGGTAGAGAATTCCACAGGATCGGCACAACAATAGCAAATGATCTAGCTCCTAAAGTTGTTAAATGGACCCTGGGAATCTCTATCAATCCCTCATCGGCAAAGCTGAGAGGATGTAGGGGCGGTAGGGACAAAGAAGATCTTGCAGGTACCGCAGTCCCAGTCCATGTAGGGCATTATAGGTCAGTAACCTGAACTTGAAGGTGATCCTCCATCGCACTGGCAGCCAGTGCAGGCTGCAGAGCATTGGTGTGGCATGGCAAGATCTTGATAAACCAGTCAACAACCTGGCAGATGCATTCTGCACCAGCTGCAGGCATCGGAGGTCCACCCCCCAGTAGCCCTAGGTATAGGGCACTGCAGTAATCAAGGTGCGAGGTCACAAAGGCGTGGACCAATGTCAGAAGGTCATCAAGTGGGACCAAGTGTTTTATCTGGGCAATGTTCCTCGGATGGTAAAATGAAGTCTTGACAACAGCCGGCTCCTGAGACTTAAGTGTCAGTTCACTATCAAGCAGAATGCCCAGATTCCGCACCCGGTCAGAGGTCATCAGTTGACTGCATCCTAGCCAAAGCCCGAATGGCTGCCCCACCTATAACCCCTCTACCCAATGACCTGGGTCTACAACCAACACTTCAGTCTTATCTGGATTCAATCTAAGCCAGTTGGCACTCATCCAGTCCTGAATCTCAGAGAGGCAGTTTTTAAAGACTGAAACAATATTGCTTTGTTCAGGCACAAGAGACATGTACAGTTGAGTATCATCTGCATAGCAGTAAAAACTCAATCTGTACCGCCTAATAATGTCCCCCAGTGGCAGCATGTACACTGCAAACAACATGGGGGAAGCACAGAACCCTGCAGTACCCCACATGGCAGAGAGAGAGAGGGATGCCGAAGAGAAAACTCCCAACTCTACTCTCTGCATCCTACCATCGAGGAATGAATGAAACCAACTGAGGACTGTACCAGACGCCCACAGAATAACTGCAGGCACTCTAGCAGTACCCCATGGTCCATGGTGTCAAACGCTGTGGAGAGATCAAGGAGGACCAAGATGGAATGGCTCCTGTGAACTCTCACCGTCAGGAGATCATCAAGTACCCAAATCAATGCAGTCTTGGTACTATGCCTCTTCCTAAAACCAGGCTGGAGAGGCTCATAGATATCATGGGTGGTCAGATGCTCCTCGAGCTGCAACGTGACTGCCTTCTCAATAACCTTACCCACAATGGGCAGGTTAGAGACAGGCCAGTAGTTTGCGAGACAGTTAGGGTCAAGAGAAGGCATTTTTCAAGAGGGGGTGAACCACCGCCTCCTTCAGGGTGTACAGAAACACCCCGGTCTCTAATGAACACCTAACTATCTCAATAAGGACCGGTCTGATTACCTCCATGCACTCCATCAAGAGGCAAGTTAGACCTGGATCCAGACTACAGTAAGTCAGTCGCAAACCCCAGATCATCTTCATGATGTCCTCGATCGCCAGCTGACTAAAGTCTAACCAGACAAACCAGGTGCTTGCAACCTCACACTGATCTCCACTCAGCCCATTTGAGTGAGCCGTGCAGATCTCAGATCTGATGGTGCCACCCTTATCTGCAAAAAAATAGAGCAAACTCATCACACTTCTGTGAAAAAACTCCTCGATTCTGGAGACAGGTTGGAGTGCACAACCTGTCCACAGTTCAGAAGAGCCAAGTGCAGCTGCAATCTTACTGGACAGGAACTCTGCCTTTTTATGGGAGACTGCAGAATGATAGTCCCTGTAATGGGACATCAATCTAAGTTTGTCATCACTCAGACCCAATTTCTGCCAGCACCTCTCCAATCTTCTCCCCACTTTCCTCAGCCCCCTCAAAGTCCCATCAAACCAAGGGGACTGAGAGCAAAGGGTAAGGGGTGAATCCAGACAGGAGCAATAGAATCCAGAGCATCCCCCACCACCTTCTTATAGGCTAGCAGGAGAACTTCTGGATCCATGCTAACACTCAAGCTCCCTGATAGGTCCAGAACCACCATAAGACCTTCAGGGTCAAACCCTGCAAAGGGCGGTACTGGACCATTTCCATAGGGAGAGGTCTATTGGGGGGGCCAGGAAGCTAGACCCTATAGTGTGGTGATTGGACCACCCAATGGGTTCCACCACCACATCAGAGATCTCCATCCCCAAAAGAAACACTATGTCCAATTAATGACCTTGTATGTGGGTTGCAGAGGTAATCACCAGTGTAAAGCCCAATGAAATCATCAGCTGGAGGAAGTCTTCAGAAAAATTTGAGAGTTCATCACTGACCCAGGCATTGAAGTCCCCCAGCACCAACCACCTGGGGGCCTCCAATACCATCTCAGTGATGAAGTCCATGACTTCCTGCAGGAACTCCTTCTCACCCCCGGGTGGACTGTAGACGAGAAGTATCCTACAACCCACCCTGCACCCATGATACATTTGAAGGATCTAGTGACCCCAGCTGGTACATCTATAAGGCCCAGTTCCATCATAAAACAAATGGCAAGCCCCCTTCCCTATGATTCAGTCTCGGGTGATATATCATTGAGTACCAGGCTGGAACCTCTAACTCCAAAATGGGACCAGCATTCTTGTCCAGTCAGGTCTCGATGATACATGCCAGGTCAGATGACCCAACAAGATCAGCAATAATGCTGCTTTGTTTCTAATCGACCTGACATTACACAACACCACCCGGAATGGATGAGCAGTCGAGATCGACCATGCTAACTGCTCACAAAAAGCAGATCCCTTGGGTATGGACACCAGGCAGGGTGAACCCCCTTTCCTGAGCCCCTTTCACCCCAGGGTTTCTCCTTGACCCAACAACCTCAAATCACCCACAGAAGTAGAAGGTGTTTTCTTTCTTTTTTGGAGATTGTTCTGTATAACTTTGACATCCTCTCAAAACACTTCAGACAGAGTTGAATCATTCAGCAGTTCAAATTAAGACGCTTTTAGTTCTGCCATTGTTTCTAGCTGCAGTTAGCGAGTGGGGAAAAAAAATGACTGCTGTTTGAAATGTCAAAATTCTGAAGTTGCTCATTGATATTCTAGATGTGCTGTACCCTGACTGGTGGGACTCGTTTTACCTGTATGTTGTGCTCCCACAATGCACAGCTCTGAGACAATCATGATGCAGTATTTAACCTACGCATTTCGTACATTCCATGACTGTCTACTGGTACAGTTAGTTAAGGAACCCACCAGGCAGGAGGCCATGTTCAATGTGGTGCTCAACTACTCAGAGGCAGTAGGAGCTGTAAGAGTTAAGGGATCCACTAGGAAGCAGTGACTATGACTCCATTTGGTTCAAACTGGCCCTTGGGACTGGAAACCCCAATTGAGAGATGAGGTCCTTGATTTCAGAAGGGTGGATTTCAACAGGTTGAAGGTATTGGTTCAGGGCAAGTTAGTTGGGATTAACAGCATAAGAGGTATGGAAGTGAGATGGGGGGGCAATAAAGGGGTCCATTCTCAAGGCATCAAAGTTATGCATGACAGCAGTAACCAAAAGGAACAGGTTCAAGAGAGCATTATGGTTCTTGTCAAGGGTCAGAGAAGAGATGAGGGCCAAGAAAAATGTCTTCTCCAGCTACAAAGAAAAGCAGGGGGAGGAAGCATATGGAGAATACTTACTGAGAACTAAGGAGGCAAAGAGGGTGGTTAGGAAGGTAAAAGCAAGCACAGAGCTGTGTATTACTGAAGGGGTCAAGGACAGAGAAAAACATTTCTTACGGCATATTAAAGAAAAAAAGAATGAGAGGGTGGAATCATTAGGCTATTAGGGGGGCAGAGTTACAGAGGGGGGTTCCCAAGGATTTCCATCTGTATTGGGGAAGACTGGATGGGTCAACTGGTCCCTTTCTGCTGACAAATTCTAAGTCTCTATTTTTCTATTGTACCTGTACTACCATAAAATTCAAAACCTTAATGGGAGGGCTTTAAGCCTCAGGTTAGATGGGCGGAGCAACAACGTCACTCCACCATCAAGCTTAAAAGGGCACAACATCCTGGGCTTTGCCAGGATTCTTCTTTTTTGTTGCTGCCAGAGGCACTGCTCCTAGTTCCTCCTGCTTGTCTCTCACTCCGTTCATGCTTTTGCAGTGCCTCCAGCCACCCACTTTGTTCCCTGCTGCTCCCTGGGTCTGCTGACTTCACCGATTCTCAGAGCTTCACTCCCTTGCTTCCTCTCACTGGCTCTCCCTGCTACATTCCAGCCCTGGTAACGGGGCTGCGTGCTCTCTGTCTGCCCCTCCTCATTGCTTTCTCTGCCCCCTTCCTCAACCTTCGCCGTCCTTTCCTCCCATTGTGCTTGCTCCTTCTCCTCCCTCTTTGCCTGCTAGTCCTCCCTGTCTTTTCTCTGCATTTTCAGCTGCTTGCTCCATCCCTGCCTTTCCCATTGTTTCCTTTGCTGCCCTTGCTTCTGCTGTTCTCACTCCCAGTGACATGACATATGACAGAGGTGGGGAGCAACTGGCCATCTGCAGTTCTCTAGCTAGCACTTGCCCCCTTCCAATGTCTTTGGTTTCCATCCGAATGCACTCTTCATTTTAGCTCCTAGCCATACTGCAGCCTGCACCGGCCCCCAACCTGGCTTCTTCACGGTATGTACCACACCGTAGTATCGACCTTTGTTTTGCTCCTGTCGGGGATTGTGCCTGCAGGATTTTTGGCACTGGCTGTGGGCAGGGTTTAATGTTCTCCACTGTTATTACCAAGTGGACCTCGTTCTATCTTCAAGTTCATACTGATTGTGCATTGTTTTTCCTCATTTCATTACTGTGCAATATCAGCTTGTGGAGTTTGAGGCATGTTATCCAAAAAAAAAAAAAAAAAAAAAGAAAAAGAGACCTTTTCTTATTTGACCTCTATTGTGTCTGCCTTTTTGCGCCTTGTCCGGTCCTCGATGGTTTCTTTCACTGCTTTCTTTTGGGATTCTGAGCTTGATCCGTGTCTTCTCTCCCTCTCCTTATTCACTACTTCAGGTCCTGCTCTCTGCACTATGCAAGGCTGGGCCCATTGTGTCTTGTGATCTTCCCCTCTGCTCTCATCGCTCACTCTGTATGTCTTGGTGTGGTTCACTGCCAAGTCTGCGCTATTCCCTTGCTCCATCGCTGTCCACTCAGTATGCCTTGGCTGACTCCGTCTGGCTGGCACTGGACATTTCTTTTGGGCATATGTTCTGCCATCCACTTCCTTGGACTGTCTTTGGCTGTCTCTGGCTGATTCTGTCTAGCTTCCCTCTGCTCGAAGCCCTCACTCATCTGACCTCTACATGGGTGTACTCCTTCACAATGCCCACTCAAGCGGCCCGCATTAGATATTTCTCTTTGGGCATAACTATCATTACTCATATGCCCGCCTCATCAATCCATGGCCCTCACGCCGCATGTATCAGGTTCCTGATTCCATCCATCATCAGCTGTCAAATATTCACTCCGGTCATGGCCTCTATATCTCATCGTGCCACGTTTTTTCCTATTAGCTTGCTCTGCTATTCACATCATTGGGCCATCTATGACTGACTGTATCTGGCCTTCCATCAAACCTGGCCTGCATTCCACCTCATCCAGCTCACCCTACTGCCGTTGTCATTCTGTATCAGCTGGGTCCTATGCTACCCCATTGACCTCCCTCCATCCTTTGTCCTTTCATACCTCGCTTTTCTGTACCAGCCTCCATGGCTTCAATCCCTCATTGTACCTCATCCGTTTCCTAATTTTACCTTCCTTGTCCTAGCGCCTTTTCTAGTACCAGCCATCATGGCTTCACTCCACTCTTAGCTTCCTCCTCATCATACCTCATCCAGTTTTGATCCTCGATCGCTCAACCTGCGTTGCCTCTGGTTCCAGATCTCCCTTCTTGGCCTTGGAGTCTACCTCCTTTCAAGGAGCCTACTTCCCTTTACTTCCATCGTACAAGTTCATTTTCAAGTTCATTCCTGTCTTCTCCTCTTCCAATTCTGTACTGGCCATCCAGGATTCACTCCACTTGTGGCCTGCTATCGATATTCTTTTTGGGCGTACCTACCATAACTCCTATGCCACATATCAACCGCGGCCTTCCTGCCGCCTGTATTGAGTTCATAACTCCAGTCATCATTTACTCAGTATTACTTCAAGGTTTATCTATTTACATCGCTTATTCAAACATTCCATCATTGAATTCCATACTACCTCATCGACTACAACCTCAGAGTCTAATCGTTCAGAGTCTAATCATTTACATTGCATAATCAAGCATGCCTCTTCAATTTCAGTGTCTGCTCACTCGCATAGCTCAATCAAGTGCATCGCTCAGTCAAGCCAGTCTGCATCAACATCTGTCTCCTCATCAGCACATCTGGAATCTCCTCATGAGCACATCTGGATACCCCTTGCTCTTCTGACTCATACATAGATTTACTCCCTCCCATCCTTGCTCCTCTGATCTACTATCTCTCATCGACTACTCAAGCATACCCTCCTTGGGTCCGTGCTACCTCATGTTCCTTATTTAATCTCTGCTTCTTTGGAGTTTTTCCTATCCCATCATCATCCTTCCTACTTATATCCCTCGTCTATGAACCATTCTCTTTACCAACATATATCCTCAAATCAAACGTCGTCAGCCTGGAGGGAAGGCGACCTGGGCCTTGGATCCCCAGAGGTTTCCTCCTCAAAGGGTTTTTTTCCTCTTCTCTGTGCCAATGGTCATAATATTAATTAGAGTTAGTGCTTTCTTCTTTTTAGTTAAAGTTCCACTGTTGGATGGTGGCGGATGGTGGCCTGGCTTTCCCCTCTCTCCTTAGGAAGTTAGCCCTTCTTTTCACAGAATTCATTCATCATCCTCACCTCTTCGGAGCTTGACATCTTTGGGTATTCTTTTGGGGCTTCTTCCTAACCTACCTTTAGCAGACGCATTCATTCCCGGCACCTGTGGGGGGGGGATCCCTCCTCTTGGGTTCCTTGCGTCTTACCCCTACAGGGTGGTATATCCCACGGATAGAGAGGCAGAAAGCCACAAAGCAAATCAAATTACACAAGCATCATCTCATTTTATTTCATTTAGTTGTGTAAGCACATCTAATGGGAGGGCTTTAAGCCCGAGGTTCGATGGGCTGAGCAACAATGTCACTCCCCTATCGAGCTTAAAAGGTCACAACATCCTGGGCTTTGCCAGGATTATTTTCATTGCCCACCATCCTCCCCTCCTCCTCCAGCGACTCATCTCTCTTCCTGTGGGCTTCTTCCTAACCTACCTTTAGCCGACGCATTCATTCCTGGCACCTGTAAGGGGGAACCGTCCTTTAGGGTTCCTTGTGTCGTACCCCTACAGGGTGGTATATCCCATGGATAGAGAGGCAGAAAGCCACAAAGCAAATCAAGTTACACAAGCATCATCTCATATTATCTAATTCAGTTGCGTAAGCACACCGACTAAAACTTAAGTTAAAATAATCAATTAACTATTCAATTAATTAATTCCTTGACCAAACCAGTACTGTACAATAATGCATAAGTATTTGAAAGTTACTTAGTATTGTTTTGCTTCTCACCTCTCTCCCCACCCATCACCTACAGTCCCCCCATTTCCCCCTTTTATACCCCCTAACCCCTTCCTTGCTAGCCCCTTCAGGCTCTATGTTTCTTGCCTCTTATTCCACTGACCCCTTTCTTCTCCTACATCCCTCACCTGCAGCCCCCCCTTTTTACTCTTTTGGCCACCTACACCCCTCCCGTGCTAGTCCCTTCTTGCCCAATCCATGTCTCTGCTAATTGCTTGGTGCCTTTTACCCCTTATCCATCTTTACCCTGTCCTCAAAACTGTCTGTCTGGCACCTCTTCCTTGCACTTTTCCTCGCCTCTCGCCTATTATTTGTGCTTAAGTTGCACAAGCCTGTTTAACTACTCCCTTCTGGTTTTGGATTCTCCATGCAATGAAACTGCTGTAATTTGAAAGAAAGCACTATTTTTGTACCTTATTCACTGTATTTTTTTATTTATTTATTTATCTTTTGTTGACCAGGTAAGTGCACTAGACAAATCCTGCCTATTTTCAGGCATGACCCGGGGGAGGGGGATACAGATGAATGCCAACAGACCTTGAACCAGATTAAGCTGTTGGTGGTATTTTTTTTTTTTTTTAGTGAATGAGGGAAATTTGGCCAGGACACCGGGGAATTCCCTACTCTTTTCAATAAGTGCCATGGGATCTTTAACATCCACCTGAACTACCACCAATCCAGGCAGATGGGACCTCGGTTTAACGTCTCATCCGAAAGACGGCACCTCAGAAGTGCAGCACCCCTCTCATGCTGCACTACAGTGTCAATACTGGGATATTAACCCAAGTGCCAGATGTGGGAACTGAACCCACAGCCCTCTGATCTCCCGGCCTCAGAGGCGAGTGTGCTACCTACTGAGCCACTGACACTGTCGAAATGCCTTATCTGTTTTGTGCCTGTATATTTACTTCCTGATGGGAAACCTGTCAACTCTTGTTTTGTACACCGTTACTCTTTGTAAATATAAGTTTCTTTGTGCTCTCACCTACATTATCTGATGTATCTACCGCTGGACGTTTGTGAAAATGGGCATTTTTGCTCACATACTTTCCAATACAGTATACAAATAAAATTGATTGATTGATTGCATGGTTCTTGATTCTATAGATCTTCAAACAAAATGATGGGAAATTCATGGTAAATGTGCATTTTCCTAGTAGTACTGTAATAAGTAATAACAGTTTTATTTTTTAACAAGATAAAACTTGAGCCAAGCTTCTCTTCTTGGAAAACATGTTTTCTTTGCAAAAGTCTCTTTGAGGAGGAATAATCAGCACTAACAGCACCACACCCAAGTCGGGAAATATCAAGATGCAGGTCAACAGAATCAGTCTGACACAATCTACACAACTGCAGTAAACAGTAAGTAAAAACATGTTTTTGCATTTGCACACAAAATGCAAATTTGGACCAGGCACACAGTTGGGTGTGGGGTTCTTAGGACTGTTTGTGCTGACTGTTCCACTTTAAAACTGGTCATGCAGTTTCATTTTCTTGTCTTCTGAATGTTTTTTTTCTCTTCTTTTTCTTCAAAGGAATGGCTGAAGCCTGTTTTTTCTTCTTCTTGGACCAAATGTTCAACTAGGAATCAACATGTCCACTGGCCAATGGTATTCAGAGCTCTGTAGACTTGGCTTTCTCCCAGCATTTTTATGTTGCTTGCACGCATGTGCAAGAAACATAGTGCCATCATCCGAGTTTTTGGAGGTGTGGCAGCCCTCTTCCAGTTCAGTCAGTGTGTTTGCAGGTGGAGCTGCAGTTCTCCAATTGCTGCTGGAGCTGTCTATGACAGCTCCAAAACGCAGTGGAGTACAGTTGAAAGTGGGAGCTATGCTTCAATGAGCAGTGATAAGATATCGCCTGCTCATGCGCGCTCCCCCTGCACACCACACACACACACACACACACACACACACATGCATGCTGTGCTCGCCCCACACTGTATGTGCTCGCCCCCAAACAGAGTTGCACATGCCAGCTGGGTGCCCACCCACCCCAGCGTGGCAGCTCATCGATATAGCCGCGGCACTGTCCTCCCCGAGGTAAGGGTGCCACGCTGGGAGCCCACCCCAGCGTGGCAACATATGTTATCACCAACGGGGTGCCTAACCCCCGTCAGCTCCATGCCCCCAACCAGCTATCCTTGTGCCATGCTGCTAGAGCCCACCCCAGCGTGGCAAACGTCCCGCTACCGTCATTTAAAAAAAAATCTGCAAATAAAACTGTCCTCGGTGCTTCTCCTGCCCCTCTCCCACAACCCGCACCCCACCCTGTACCCTGCCTTCCACACACCCCCCTCACCCCATACTTACCTCCGGACCTCGGCGCAACGATCTTCGGTGGACCGGGAACACGTCTGCACTCTTCAAAGCCGACCGCGAACTGAGGAAATGCCGGTAAGCTGTATAATGGGATAGATAGGGTTTTTTCAACTTTGCTGCATATCTCAGGCATTTTTGGAATTTTGGCACCAAAGTTTCAACATGGGGTTTTTGAGACCCCTCCTCATGAATTCTTGCACTGTCATGGCGTTAATCGGGCCCGAAGGGTGATTTCGCAGTCACTGCATGAAATCACCTTTCTGCACCGATTAATGAAACGACACTGCCAGTGTTTATAAGGTGGGCTCTCAAAAAGCCTATGTTGAAAATTTGGTGGAAAGATTCCTAAAAATGACTGTTTTACGAGCATGCGATGCACAGTTCCTACGCACGCTCGTAAGTTTGTGGATTTTCAATATTTTCACTCCAGATTTTCAACATTGTCATTTTACCTCACCTCCTTATGAGCAGTATAGCTGTCATTTTTCACATCTTGCCCAAAACATGTTTCCGCCCATGTAGCACACAATGGGCCTTCGGTGCCTGAAATCACTGTATGGAACACATTAAGAAAATCACAGTGACACTGTTGATGAGCAGAGGTCTTAAAATGGCTATGTTGAAAATTTGGTGACACAATCCTAAAATGACTCTTTACGAAGCTCATGCTATGCGCACTTCCTACGCGACGCCGTAAGTCTTGGATTTTCAATATTTTCTCCAGATTTTCAACATTGTCATTTTACCTCACCTCCTTATGAGCAGTACAGCTGTCATTTTTCACATCTTGCCCAAAACGTGTTTCCGCCCATGTAGCGCACAATGGCGCAGTCGGATGCAAACTCAATGTATGGGACACATTAAGAAAATCACAGTGACACTGTTGATGAGCAGAGGTCTTAAAATGGCTATGTTGAAAATTTTGTGACAAAATTCATAAAAATGACTGTTTCACGAGCATGCGTTGCGCAGTTCCTACGCACGCTCGTAAGTTTGCAAATTTTCAATATTTGCACTCCACTGACTTCCAAATACCTATGCAGCACATACAAGCAAGCAACATTCGGCATTGACAAATGCTTGTTATAGTACTGTTGGTGCCACATTCTCTTTTATCACAGTGATCTGACTGATGTTGAGTGGGCAATTTTATAACTTAATAGGGCCTCTGAGGGTTGTCTCTTATAAGAGACTCCAGGCATGAGGTTTGGCAAAAGGACCGCAAAATGAAGCTGAGTGGTTCTGTTTGCCCAAACCTTATGAGAGGAGTCACTTATACTATATTATACACCCTTCAGAGGCTCTGTTAGTATAAATCATTCAAGCTTAGCTTGAGTGATTTATAATAGGTTTAGAGTATATTTATATTATTATGCCATCCTCCCTGTGGCTCAGAAGTAGAGTGCTCTCTCCTAATGATACTGCATAAGAGCACACTATATACAAGATAAGAGGTACTGTATAGTGGCTCTGTGCACTGACTGGCTGAAATCATGTTAGGAATTTATATTGAACTTTAGAGAATAGTCCCCACCAGCTTACTTTGAAGGGAGATGCTGTTCTCTAGAATATAGTCTAAAGTTCAGATACATTATACATATGTTCACAGTCCATAGCCTTTCGTATGTAACCAGGTCACCATGAATGTTACGGTTACTGCCCTTGCCTTTTGAGCTGAAACAAGGCTGAGGGGCCTGGGTTTAGAGTTTCCTGATTAGAAACATAGAAATTGTCTGCAGATAAGAACTCCCTGGCCAATCTAGTCTGCTCGTAAGCCCTTGTACTGGATTACTGCTTCTGACCCACCCACTGATGTACCTCTTTGGTTCTCCTATGTCTGTCCCAAGCATGCTTGAATCTAACCATGGTGCTCGCTCCCACCACCTCCTGAGGCAGACCATTCCATGTGTTCACCACCCTCTCTGTGAAGAAGAACTTCCTCACAGTCCCTCTTAACCTTCCACCTTCCAATTTTGTGTCATGCCCCCTCATTCTTGTGCTCCTCCTGTATTAGGGAATGTCTCCCCCCTGCACCTTGTTTATACCCTTGAGGTACTTGAATGTTTCTATCATGTCACCTCTTCCCCCCCTCTCTTCCAATGAGTACATATTGAAGTCCCTTAATCTCTCCTCATAAGTCTTGTGTTGCAAGCCCTGTACCATCTTATTCACCCTTCTCTGGACCATCTCCAGCCTGTTAATGTCCTTACGATGGTGCGGCCTCCAGAACTGTACACAGTACTCCATGTGAGGCTTGACCATGGTTTTATATAATTGCATCGCTACCTCCCTCCTTCTGCTGGTGATACCACTGCCTATGCACCCCAGCATGCCACTGGCCCTCCCAGCTGCCTTAGCACTCTGTCTTGACATTTTCAGGTCATCTGAAATAATAACCCCCAGGTCCCTTTCCTCCTTTGTGACTGTCAGCAACCCCCCACCCCCCATCCTGTAGCTTTACCTAGAGTTTCTGTATCCCAGGTGCATCATTTTGCACTTTTTTGAATTAAACTTTGGTTGCCAGTCCTCAGACCATTTTTCAAGCTTCCACAGGTCCCTCCTCATTTTCTCCACCCCCTCTGGGGTATCCAGTTTGTTACAGATCTCAGTGACATCTGCAAACAGGTAAACCTTTCCCTCCAGCCCTTCTGCAATGTTGCTAATAAAGACGTTGAACAGGACTGGCCCCAGGACCAATCCCTGAGGCACCCCACTGGTCACCCCTTCTCCCCAGACTGCACCCCATTTACCACCACCCTCTGCCTCCTGTCTGTTATCCAGTTTCTAATCCAGTTTACCAGCCTGTTCCCCATGCCCAGCCTACCCAGCTTGTTTATCAGCCTCCGATGTGGGACACTTCAAAGGCTTTGCTGAAATCAAGGTAAGCAATGTCCACTGCCCCACCCTGATTTACTTCTTTTGTCACCCAATCGAAGAAATCAACCAGATTTGTCTGACATAACCTCTCCACCATGAATCCATGTTGCCTGTGGTCCTGGGCTCTTATGGCTTCTAGATGCCCCACTATCCTTTATTTAAGCAAAGTCTCCATGATCTTCCCCACTACTGAAGTGAGGCTGACCGGCCTATAGTTCCCCACCTTCTCCCTGCTGCCAGATTTGTGTTGAGGAAACACATGTGCCCTCCTCCAATCCTCTGGTACCACCCCTGCATTGAATGACTCGGTGAACATGGTTGCCAGAGGTTCTGCTATCTCCTTTCGCAGTTCTCTTAATATCCTCGGGTATATGCCATCTGGTCCCATCACTTTGTCCACCTTCAATTTAGTGAGCTCCTGCAGGACTCTTTCCCCTATGAATGGACTATTGTCCACCTCTTCACCCCCTTGGCAACTGCTGTATTCCTGTGGCTCCTGTCCCTCTTCTGTGAATACTGAACATAAATATTTATTCAGTATTTCTGCCTTTTCTATGTCACCCTCCTTGCATTCCCCTCCCTCTCCCTTGAGACTTGCAATCCCCCCTTGTTTTTCCGTCTTTCACTGATGTACCTGAAGAATGTCTTGTCTCCTTTCTTAACTGACTGTGCTAAACCTTCCTCAGTCCATGCCTTTGCTTTCCTAACTGCCTTTCCCGTTTCCCTTAGATAGTCTAGGTACTCCTCTCTGTCCTTCTCCCTTTGGGTTTCCTGATATTTCCTGAACCCTTTCCTTTCCTTTTTGCCCTGACCTTTACCACCACCTATCTCTCGAGAACCACAGTGGCTTTCTCCTTCTCTTGCCTTTGAATACCAATCTGATGCATTGGCTTGTTACTTCCAGTAAGGCTTCCTTTAGATGCTTCCACTGTTCTTCCACTCCCCCTCTTGCCCCTGTTCTCTCCAAGGCTCTTTTGATACCCCTCCCCATTTCAGTGACGTCAGCAAGTCAGCATTTTTGAAATCCAAAACCTTTGTCCTAGTGTGACTTGAGTGAGTCTCTGTCCCTATGCTGAACCACACAATGTTGTGCTCGCTGGATCCCAGTTGCCCTTCTATCTGGGCATCTGTGATTCGATCCCCATTGGTCATTACTAGATCTAGAATTGCCCTGTCTCTGGTGGAATCAAGCACAAGCTGCCTGAATCTAGCCTTCTTGAGTGAATCAAGGATGCCTCTGCTTCTGGCTGAAGCAGCTACACCGGTGTTCCAATCCACGTCTTGCATATTGAAATCCCCCATCTCATGTATTTCCTCCACTAGCAACCTGTCCAGTTCCTCTCAGGGATGGATTAAGGCATAGGCAACATAGGCAATAGCTGTGGGCCCCCACCTACCAGTAGGCCCCCCAAACAATCCCCTAACTATATTTACTACATACCCATTTCTTTGTGCTGAATTTTTTTGTAATGAACTTGAACTGCTGAATAAGATAAACAAGGCAGAAGCTGTACTGTGATGGAAATCTCACCTCCCTGATTAGGTGTTAAGTACCGCTGATGACCTCAGGGGGCTGGAACTTTTAAGGTGTAAACAGGCCCTATTCCTTTGCTTTGTCTGCAACAAGCAGAGTAGAAACAGAATCTGGAAGGCCACATGTACGAATGCCAGAAGTCTAGAAAATAAGATTCCAGACCTAGAGGTCATCAAGGCAGAGGCCGACCTGGATATTGTGGCCATTAAAAAGAAAAAAAAATGGGCAGACTGGATGGGCCTTCCAGTCCTTATCTGCCGTCAACTTCTATGTTTCTATGCTTGACTGTGAAGCTCACCTCCCCGATTAGGTGTTAAGTACAGGTGATAGCTATGTGGTACTCCAGCCAGACTGAATTTTTAATGCAAAAATAGGACATTTTCCTTTGCTTTGTCTCCCACTCCTCTGGAATCCCAAGTGGGAAGAAGTAGCTAGAAAGATCTCTGACACCCCCCCCCCAATTTGGTGTTCCTGATAGGGAGAATGACTGATGGTGCAAATCTTGAATGGGGGCCCCTTGCAGTAGTTTGTCCACTACTTTTTTCATCTGTTGTGCATTTGGGGGGGCCCTATCATTCATACTGGAAGGATCAGACAGCCAGTAGAGGCAGCTTATTGGAGAGCCTGTTCCAAGTTCCAGATGCCTCTCAGCACATAGATGTTCTGTGACATTCCATGGCCCTGGATCATGTACTATGCAGACAGAGGTTGTGGTTCACAAATCCAAGTGCAGTGAGTCTACATGTTGTCCAGGTTCTTTGATTGAAGCTGTAACTACTATGCTATACAATACTGCGTAATCTTTTAATTAATTTTTACACTCCTTGACTGAAATTGGATTATTACTGTTAAATGCAATTCTCCTATCAGGGAAAATTAGTAGCAGAGTTCACAGAATCGCAGAAGGCGACGGCAGAAAAGGACCCTATGGCCCATCTAGTCTGCCCCTTGCCCCCCTTGTCTACCCTACCTAAGCCTCATGGGTCTGTCCCAAGAGGACTTAAATACCTCTACGGTCTCTAAATTCACAACCTCCTCTGGAAGCCCATTCCAGTTCTCCACCACCCTCTCCATGAAATACTGACCTCTCACATTGCTCTTGAAGTGCCCCCCCAGAGTTTCAGTCCATGCCCCCTTGTTATGTTCTCTTCCTTCATGTGGAACAACTTCCCTGTTGCTCCCTTATTCATCCGTTTGGTATATTTAAATGTCTCAGTCATGTCCCCCCCCCGGTCTCCGATATATATAGCCCCAACTCTTTGCACCTCTGTTCATATGACTTGCCCTCCATCCTCTGCACCATCATGGTCACCCTCCGTTGGACCCTTTCTAACAAGTCTATATCTTTTGCGCAGGTAAGGCCTCCAAAACTGGACACCATACTCAAGGTGTGGCCTTACAAGGGCCTGATAAAGGGGTACCAGGACCTCCCCATGCCTGCTGCTGAACCCCTCTGCTGACACCTGCCAGCATCCCATACACCCTCCCCACTGCCCTCGAGCATTGCTTCCCTACCTTGAGGTTGCTGGAGACAATTACCCCCAGATCCCTCTCATCCTCTGACACCCTGACTCTCTCCCCACCCAACATAAACTCGACCTTTTGGTTCCTGTGCCCCAGGTGCATAGCAGCACATTTCTTGATGTTGAATTTTAGCTGCCAGGTCTCTGCCCACTCCTCCAGTAATCTCAGATCCCTTCTCATGTCCTCCATCCCCACAGGGGAGTCAACTCTATTACAGATTTTAGTATCATCTGCAAAGAGCGCCACCCTCCCTGTCAGTCTGTCCACAATGTCTAGTACATAGATAGTGAACAGGAGGAGTCCCAGCATTGATCCCTGGGGAACTCCACTCTTCACCTGCCCAATTTCTGAGTATACACCACTGATCACCACCACACTCTGACTTCTATCCGCCAACCAGTTTTTAACCCATCTTGTTATTTTGAGCCCTACCTCTATGCTATCCAATTTGTTGATCAGCCTCACATGGGGTACAGTGTTGAAGGCCTTACTGAAATCCAGATAGATCACATCCATCACACTTCCTTGGTCCACTACCTGAGTCACCAATTCATGAAATTCAACCAAACTGGACTGGCATGACTTGCCCCTAGTGAACCTGTGATGTCTGTCATCCAGCAGTCTGTTCACCGCCAGGTACTCCAGGTTCATTGTTGAGTTTGGGCTGGGGCAATGAGTGTCATGAAAATGATCATCAAAGTTATGAAAAAAAAGGGCTGAATTTTCTAAGAACAAATGACTACAAATGGCTACTGAACAAATGAAATAACCCTGGGGTATGACCAAAGGTAGTTAGATGGGTGAGAAACTGTCTGAAAGGTAGAAGTCAGAGAGTTGTGGTAAATGGTATGTACTCAGGGGAAGGCAAAGTGGCTAGTGGGATGCCACAGGGTTGGTGCTACGTCTAGTACACTTCAATAGGCACTGGAAAGGAGCAGGGAAATCCTAGCCCCCCCCTCCAAAAAAATATCATGGTACTAAGTGAGGTAGAGACCAACATAGAGATGTCAATAGGGAGAAGCGCAGGGGTAAATGGAGAAAGTGACAAACGCAAAAAGGACAGGGATGGGGCAAAAAGGGGTAAGGCCATCAAGAAATGGAGGGTAATGAGTACCAATACCCATAGTCTGGGCAACAAGCTCCCTGAACTGGTGGCCTTGATGGAAGAGGGATGCCTGGATATTGTAGCAGTCACAGAAACATGGTACACAGAGAACCATGACTGGGATGTTAACATACCAGGGTACACAACCTACAGGAGAGACAGGGAGGGCAGAAGAGGTGGGGGAGTAGCTCTCTATGTAAGGGAAGGGATAAAAGCAACTGAACAAAAGAGTAAACAGGGAGGAGAGGAGGCACTGTGGGTCACCTTAGAGACTGGAAATGGCACCACAATCCGCACAGGGGTTGTATACAGACCCCCATGTCATGGGGAGGGAATGGACAAGGATATGATAGAAGGCATACTTAGGATGGCAGAGAAAGGGGAGATACTATTGATGTGGGACCTTAATATGCCAGATGTTAATTGGCGCACTTTTGCTGCAGCCACATCCAAAAGCAGGGCCATTCTTGATGCCCTTCAGGTGGCATGCCTCAGACAGCTAGTTTTGGAACCTACTCGTGAGGGAGCAATCTTAGACCTCAAACTCTCAAATGGGGACAGTGAGAGGATCTCAGATCTAGAAGTGGGTAGCCATTTGGGAACAAGTGACCACCAAACAGTGTGGTTCATGATAAACTCAGCTACAGAGTCAAGCCATACAAAAGTGAGGGTTGTGGACTTCAGGAGGGCTGACTTTGGCAAGATGGGAGAGTGCCTTAGAAAAGCACTAGCAAACAGGCTAGAAGGAGGGATGGAGCAACAATGGAGAACTATCAAAACTGCCATCACAGAGGCAACAAGCCTTTGTGTGAAGCAAATAAACAAATCAAAATGAAAGAAAAAACCAATATGGTTCTCAAAAGAAGTGGCGGTGAAGGTTAGGGAGAAAAGGATAGCATTTAGGAAGTATAAGGAAACACAGAAGGAGCAGGACAGAGAACTGTACCAGTTATGGCAGAAGAAAGCAGGGAGGGTAGTCAGAATAGCAAAGGCACAGACTGAGGAAAAGATAGACAACTTGGTTAAGAAGGAGGATAAAACCTTTTATAGGTGTATCAGGGAGCGTAGAAAGACAAAAGGAGGGATTGTGAGGCTGAATAGAATGGATGGTGGGCGGGCAGAGATTGACAGTGAAAAAGCAGGGATACTGAGTGAATACTTCTGTTCAGTATTCACAAAAGAGGAAGTGGAGGAGGTGCCTAATCAAATTAACAGAAGCACTCTGGAGAGGGGGGTCGATCCCAGTCCTTTCACAGAAGAAAGGGTTCTGAAAGAACTCCTAAAACTGAAGGTGGACAAAGCAATGGGTCCAGGTGGAATTCACCCCAGAATTCTAAAAGAATTAAGCAGAGAACTAGTGAGACCACTGACTACTCTTTATAACAAATCATGGGAGGATGGTGTGGTACCTGAGGACTGGAAGAAGGCTGATGTGATTCCCCTTCACAAAAGTGGGACCAAGACAGAGGCAGAAAACTACAAACCTGTCAGTTCAACCTCTGTGGTAGGGAAAGTGATGGAATCACTTCTGAAGGAAAGAATTGTTGAGTACCTAGAGGCCAGTGGGGCACAGGACCCAAGGCAGCATGGGTTCACAGCGGGAAGGTCATGTCAGATGAATCTAATTGATTTCTTTGACTGGGTGACCAAAGTAGTAAACCAGGGAGGGGCTGTGGACATGGCCTACCTAGACTTTAGCAAGGCATTTGACACAGTCCCACACAAAAGATTAGTAGTCAAATTAACCAGCCTTGGAGTGGGTCCCAGGGTGGTAGCCTGGGTAAAACATTGGCTGAACAACAGGACACAGAAGGTAATTGTAAATGGAGTCCACTCTGAAGAAAAAGGGGTTACTAGTGGGGTACCGCAGGGTTCAGTACTGGGTCCAGTCCTTTTTAATGTCTTTATAAGTGACATTGCAGAGGGACTGGAAGGAAAAATATGCCTCTTTGCAGATGACACAAAGATCTGCAACAGGGTTGATACACAAGGAGGTGTGGAAAGGATGAGAAGGGACTTGGCAAGGTTGGTGGAATGGTCAGAAGTATGGCAGCTTGGATTTAATGCAAAGAAGTGCAAAGTAATGCACCTGGGAAACAAAAACCCAGGGGAAGATTACACAATGGTGGGAGGTAGTAACAACAACAAAAATGGAAAGGGACCTGGGGGTAATCATATCAGATGACCTTAAGGTTGGCAAGCAATGTGAGAAGGTGGTAGGGAGGGCTGGAGGGATACTGGGATATATAGGGAGAGGCATCACCTGCAGAAAACAGGAAGTTGTTATCCCCCTGTACAGACAGTTGGTGAGACCCCATCTAGAGTACTGCGTCCAGTTCTGGAGACCCCATCTCTGCAAGGACATAGACAGGATGGAGGCAGTTCAGAGGCAGGCAACTAAAATGGTGCAGGATCTGCAAGAGAAGCCATATGAGGAGAGGCTAAAAGAGCTTAATATGTATACCCTTGAGGAAAGGAGGGAGAGGGTAGACATGATAGAAACGTTTAAGTACCTCAGTGGAATCAACAAAGTCCAAGAGGGTAGCATCTTTCAGAAAAAGAGATGTACAAGAACAAGGGGACACAATTTGAAGATAGAGGGGGGACGGCTCAGGGGCAATGTGAGGAAGTATTTTTTCACAGAGAGGGTGGTGGACACATAAAACAGCCTTCCCGAGGAGGTTGTGGGGTCTAAAACTGTGGGAGAATTCAAGAATGCATGGGAGAGACATAAGGCAATTTTTGTGGGGGGTAGGAAGAAATAGGCAGTTGGTTAAATAGGATCTGCAGCTTATCCTCTAGGTAGGGAAATGGGCAGACTAGGTGGGCCAAGCGGTCCTTATCTGCCATCAAAGTCTATTTTTCTATGTTTCTATATATTTATTTGCAATATTGCTGAAGGGCTGGTAGGGAAGGTGTGTCTGTTTGCGGATAATACCAAAGTTTGGAACAGGGTGGACACTCCGGGGAGGGGAGCAAATGAGGGAGGATCTTAGCAAACTGAGGGTGGTCAAGAGCCTTGGAAATGGGCTTTAATGTAAAGAAACGCAAGATCATGCACCTGGTTCCCAGGAACACTAAGGCTAAGTGCCATCAGTGGGGGGGGGGGAGAACTTCATGGTCACAAGACCTGGGGTAATTATTTCTGAAGACTTGAAGGTGGCTAAGCAGTGTGATAAGGTGGTGGGGAAAGCCAGCAGGACACTGGGGTGCATATTCAGTGGGATCACCAGCAGAAGAAGGGAAGACATAAAGCTAGTGAGACCTCACCTTGAGTACTGTGTACAGTTCTAAAGGCCCTACCTCTGAAAGGACGTAGACAGAGTTTAAGGGGTTTAAAGAAAGGCAACCAAGATGGTGAAGGGCTTGCACTAAAAGGCCTATGAGGACAGATTCAGGGAATTAAGCATGCATTTTATTCTGGAAGGGAGAGGGGAGACATGATAGAGACATATAAATATCTCACGAGTGTGAACAAGGTACAGGAAGGGAGTATTTTCCAGAGGAACACTTGCAAAAGAACCAGGGGTCACACAATGAAACTGGGGGGAAGGGCTGAGGGGGAATGTCAGTAAGTTTTTCTTTTCAGACAGGATGGTGGGAGCTTGGAACAGACTCCTGGTGGAAGTGGTGGAAACTAAAACGATCATAGGCTTCAAAAACGTGTAGGATAGTCATGAAGGAATCCTAGCACCAATGCACACATGGGGAAATCTGAGGACTTACACGGGGCTAAGGAGGGGCTATGGGCAGGATTAACAGAGTGGACTAGGTGGGTCAGGCGGGCCTTATCTGGCGACAACTTTTATGAGAAAGGGGAGCAGAAAGGTATGAATTTTGATTTGTATTTTGTTGTCCATGTCTCTTACAAACTGTATCCTAACATGAGATGCAGTTTATATATAAATGGATTCCCAAGGTGACTAACAGTCTGTGATAGGGTCCTTTTGTGGAAAAGTGGCATAGTCATGGCAGAAGGGGCCCCCAGATTTCTCTTGGGCCTAGGGCCCCAGGTTACCTTAATCTGGTCCTGGTTCCTCTCCCTGTCCTGCAGGCCTGTATATCACCACTGTGTGTATCGCTGTGTCATTTCCAGGTTCAACAGTGACCCACAGTGCCTAGGCCTACCCAGTACCTGTGTTGCCATTATACCCCCTCTGACATATAGGGCAACTCCCCCTCCCTTTTTGCCCTCCCTATCCCTCCTGAATAGAACATATCCTGGTACATTTGTTTCCCACTCATGATTAGCTGTGTATCAGGTTTCAGTTATTGCTACTATGTCCGGGTCTTCTTCAGTTATTAAGGCCTCCATGTCTGGGACTTTATTTCCCAGGCTGTGTGCATTTGTCACCATGGCCTTTCAAGTTTTACTGTCTGACCTCTCACTCTTCCTGTTTTTTGTCCCCTGCATCTTCCCCCCCTTTCCTGATATTTTCTCTTGTGTTCCCAGTTCCTTTCCTACTCCATTTCTGCCCGACTCCAATCACCTTGATATCAACTCCTCTTCCTGCCCCATTGCTCTTCTTTCTCTACCATGTGGGGGTGAGCTGACTGAGTATCTCCGCTCCTGTTGCCCTCTCCCCTGGCTATTTTAAACGCTCATCAGCAAAGCATTTAAACTATCCATTGAGGGCTGCCTTCCCCTTGCTGGACAGATGCAGTCTGTCCCCACTGTACAGGGCTGCATCACTCCACGTGAGTCCCCAGTCCCTAATGTAGCCATACCCCTTCTCAGTGCACCAGCCTTTTAACCATGTGTTGAAGTTACTAATGTGGAAATTCCCCTCCTGCCCCCATGCACTAGCAGCACCTCCAAAAATGTCACAGAGCTTGCTACCTTCCCCAGGCACCCTCCCAACACTGTAAAGTCCTCCTTCGCCTGCTCCAAGCTTGTCTTATCCTTGGATAGGTCATCTGTCCCCAAGTGGATAATGACCATCAGTCCTCCCCTCCTTGCCACAACTTCAGCGATCCTCTGGATGCACTCCCCCACCTTCTGAGCTGTGCCTCCTGGAAGGCACTTTACCTCCCTTTCCTCTCTACTATTTGTGCCCAAATCCATTCCCCAGACAATTGAATCCCCCAACAGGAGTAACTTCTTCTTCTTCTTCTTCCTGTGGGGTTCTGTTCCTCCTATCACTGGGTCTCACTGCTGGAGAACCCTCACCTCCTCCCTGGTCTCAGCCTTGGGTCCTTTGTAGGGCTATCCCATTCCTCCAACACTGTGTAGGGGTTCATGAGCTGGACTGGACGAGGGATGTGTCTCTTCCCCCCTCCCCTGAACCTTCCTGTGCCCACCGTAGTCCATCCTACCATCTGCCTGGGAGGCCACTGTGGCATTTACTGGGGATCTAGTGGCCTCTGTGTGGAGGTGAAGGTCCCCAGTATTCCTGCCAGCTCAGCCTGGAGACTGGTGACCTCTGCCCTCAGCCCAGAGAGGTGCCTGCAAATGGGGCAGCACCACAGTACCCAGAATGTTTTTCTGAAAACTGCTGCACCACAGCCGGAGCACTGCACCACTCCCTGCATCATCCTGTACTTGTTGATATTCCTCCCCTCCTCCTAACCCTTTTTTTCCCCTTCTCCATCTCTCCCTGTCTTTCTTTCCTTCTGTAGTGACTTACAGCTTCTCTCTCCTCCTCTTATATGTGCACTTGTGAACCTAGTTGCTAGCTACACCCTTTGTAATTCTACCTATATACCAGCTAGGCTATTGCTTGTGCTGTGCTGCCTAACTGTTCCTGTGTCTTTAATTAGGTGCAGCTTAGCCTTCCACTATAAAGATAAAGCACCGGGGTGGTTGGAGAATGGGGTGGGGTGGGGGGGCTGTTCCTTTGGTACTCAACATCTACAAAAACAATCAGGTAAAAGACTTTCTTCTGCAAACTACAGGGCAAAAACACAGTTCTAGTTTAAGGTAGCTGGTATCTGCTCTCCCTCTCAGTTTCTACAGTAAACAGAGTCCACAGTCAACTCCTGTTTGTAATCCACAGTCCCTCAGGTCTTCTTCAGCTCCTCCCCTTATCAGACACCTCTTTCATAGAGTTTTAGTAACAGCTCTAGTCACAAATGACTGCAAATATTCTCCCAGCTAGATTACCTCCCTGGAAAATTAAAGCTACACTAAGTAAAGACAACCCCAAAAACAGAGAACCAAAACATTACCTTCTACTTACGATTGCAATCCTCTGAATTAAGAATTTAATTCAATGTACTCAGTAAATCACCTCCTTGCTGCAGGGTAGCAATTGGGGGGGGGGTCAAATCCAGATCTTTTAAGTTTAGTGCAGTGCTTCCACGCACAGTAAAATTTAAGTGGGCCTGGTGTTAGAGTGGTACATCCTCCTGGGATGCAGCACCTCCCCCACCTCCCCACAGTGTCCCCTTACCCATACAGAATCACAGTGCAACCTTCAATTCAGCCAAATTGTAATTAGTGACATACACACACTAATAATTTGCTCATGAGACAAAATGTAAAACATCAAAAGTATTTATTGAGGGATAATAATAAGGGATGGGAATGCAAAGCAAAACTGGTTTTAAAAGAATCTCATGAACATTTGTAGCAGGACTGAAATTAAGTTCCTGACTAGGCTCAGCCAGTAAGTGCTTTAAATCAGTAACAATACCCACCCTCACCCTCTCCATCAGACAAGACAAGGCAGTAGCACATACTGTAAAACCTTTTGCTTTACCAGCCACACTCTATTGGAACACTACACACTGGTATCAGGTTTAAATCCTTAAACTTTAAAGGCAGCTAACGGTGCTTCACTGGATTCCCGGCTGTAGGAATTACGCAGGCCTAATGAAGTTGCAACTGGTTGGCTGGTGGCAGTGCACTTTAACACAAGCAGAACAGTTAAACCCAAAACCTCACAGGCCATGCAATTGGATAAATGGCAGACCCTCTAAATGAGGTATTTGTAACTCTGGGACAGTTGGCCAGATCTGTAGATTTTGTGGCAACTGTGTACAAACTTCCCCAGGTGCAGGGCAAGCCCTGAGAGTATTCACAATTTTGGTGTACCAACTTTCCTCTCAACTGGGCTCCTTCTCCTCTTCTTCTACAGATGAAGTTGCTCTCAGGTTGATGATTCAGATGTTGCAGTTGGGGGGCAGCCTGAAGATGTTTCAACTCTCAGGTGTCTCTGGATGTAGCAAAGGCTGTCTGCATCTGCAGTATTTTGGACCTCTCTGGCTCTTACCTGTTCCTCCTCTGCAGCACAGACCAGTGTAAAGAGTAGGGTCACATGCCTCACACCCTCATCTAGGCTTCAGAACTGTACTGTGGAGCATTAGCTAGTACCTTGCATTAGCACTAACTGGTCATCTCCCAGATTGTCTGCTGGATTGATGCAGGTTTCTTCTCTCACGGTTATCAGTTGTCATCAAACAGTCTCAGGCACCCACAGGCTGACAGCTGTGGCACGTGTGACCTCCTTTTCTCTCAAGGAAGGTCACAGCCTCTCAGGAAAATGTCGTCCTGACAATTTCAGTAGGTGCACAGTTCAGTTTCTGCATGCAAAGGCTATAGAAACTATTGAAGGCACTCCCTGATGGTTGGCTGTGGATGCCCAGGCAGGCTTCCTTGGATGGCTCTGGCTGGTAACATACTAGCTCTTCACTCTCTATGAGAGCTAACTGCTGACTCCACTCTTCTGTAACTGCCCTCAACATTTTCTAGGGGAAATGCAGCATATGACTGGTGTAGGGGGTTGTGAATCTGCAGAATTAGTATGCAGAATGTTCATTTGATGCCCTATTGGCTGGAAGAAAGGGCACCAAGCATACAGTGCTGTCATTCTACCATAATGTTCTAGGGATCTTGTGCTGAGATCTCTGACCTCTGATTAGTTGGCAGTGAGGTCAGGAAGATGGTGGCTGTCTCTCTAAAGAAAACAGTGCTTTAACTTTAATGTTCGGTGATGAACTCCTACCCTCCTTTTATTTTCACTGCCTCCCTGTTTCATTAGGCACTGTGACAGGGTTGGGTAAGACCCTGTCACATTTGTTATGCAGAGAGAGGTAAAAGAAAGGATCTATTTTGTCCTCTACTATTCTGCCTCTTGTTTGTTTCTTGCCTGTCTGATGGCACAATCAACGTTCTCTTGTGGCACATAAGAATTTGTAACTATGATGGACCTACTTTTTCCCCTGTTATCTCCCTTCCTTCACTTGCTGCTTCTATTCTTTCTTTCTCCCCTTGCTTCTCTGTGGTTTGCAAAATATATGTGAATCTTTATGTGAACTGGAATCTCTTGGTTTGCAAAAGTATATAATTATATTGTGGAAATGATTGCAGAAAGCTGTCTTGGTTCATTAGAGAAGATATCAATCTGGAACACACAGGGTTGACCTTGAGATGGATTTGGACCTCTACAAGCTTGTTTACAGAATTGTCAACAGGAAACCATCTCCAGGACAAAATGTACTATTTTGTTGCACCTGTTAATACTTGCTGTGCTCTTCAGGCTGGCCCCAGGAAGGAAAATGACAACATTTTGATAAAAACAGGAAATGTAACTTACAGCAATAAGATGCACAGTATGAACTGCCAGGCAATACATCTTATATAAATAGAGCAATGTTTTTCCAGGTGGATACTCAGATGGAGGACATTTCTGTTTGTACTATCTTTATGAAGTGCTGTCCTGTACAACTTTTGTTTCTATTTTATTGTTATTGATAATAAAATGATACTTAAGAATGTTATAACTTCTACTGCTGCCTATTCTTCCTGATCTATACAGCTACAACAAGCACCTGTGTGTCTAATTATTTGATGGTTGTGTTGGGTTGATTGGGGCTTTCCTTCTTCTATCAGGAGCTCTGTGTTACACTTCACCCCATGCAGAGTAACCTCTATGATGAATGTGGCCAGCAGCAAAAGCAAATAGCTGCTGGTGGAATATTAGAAGATCCATCAAATTCAGGAATAGTAATGTACTGATGACACACTATAGAGCATATGTACGCCCTATCATTGATTACAGGTCACACATCTGGGCCTCCTATAAAAGCACCCAAATCAATAAACTAGGATGAATACAGAGACGCATAATGAAAACAATGAAGGGAATGAGGAATTTAAACTACACAAATTGTCTAGATAATATAAAATGATCTTCCTTGGAATCAAGATGTATAAGAGAGGACCTAATGTTCTTACATAATGTACTACAAGATGCTGCTGTGTCAGAGGATGCAGGGAGATTGAATCGGGAACTATAAAATACCCTAAAAAACTTAGTTTTTTGTTTGATTTCTTTTGCTTTAACAGGTGACCTGAATAGGAGTGGGCAGTTTGGACACCCACACATCAAGAGAGACATCGGGAGAAGCTAGTGTACAGTGTTTTTTTTTTCATTATTTTCTGTCACAGGATACCAGTGGAGGGGTAAGACAACCAAGGCTCACCATGGAGTAGCAGACAGCATCAGCTTCTGACTGCAGGTCCTTGTTTGTATTTTCTTGCAGACAGAGGTAGTAGCAGATGGAAGCACCCTCCAATCCACCCATGCCTTGTCCAATTATATAGCCACTGAAATTTGACTAACATCTGGAACTTCCAGACAGAGGTAGCAGCAGACATCAGTGGAGGATCCACTAATCAGGGGTCCCTATCTCGCGGCACCAAATTCAAACTCTGGCAGATTGAAAAGCCACTACAGAGCTGATTACAGGTACAGACCGTGTCAGAGGACACAAGAAGGTTGAATCAGGTATCACAAAATATCCTACAAAATGAATTGTTTTTTATTTTATTTCTTTTGCTTTAACAGGGGACCTCAATAGGAGAGGGCAGTTTGAACACCCACACATTGGGACAGACATCAGGAAAAGCTAGAGTACAGCAGGCAATTTTTTCCTTTTTTGTTTTTATTATTACTTTCTATCACAGGATACCAGTGGAGGGGTAAGACAACCAAGGCTCACCACAGAGTAGCAGATGGCATCAGCTTCTGATAGCAAGTCCTTGTTTGTGTTTCCTTGTAGACGGAGGTAGTAGCAGACGGAAGCACCCTCCCATCTTCCCATGCCTTGTCCAATTATGTAGGCATTGAAATTTGACTAACATCTGGAACTTCCTGTTTGGGTGCAGGGAGGGTGGGACTACAAGATTACATATATAGGTACTGAGATTGTGGACAAACACACAGCACAGCAGGATTTTAAAAAGCTAAGCAGGGACAGTCAGTGAAGAAAGGGAAGATGCTGGGAGTCTTGCAGTGCAGTGACTGCTGGGTGGCAGTCTTCAGGAGGACCTTCCAGATACTGCACTGCTGCCCCATCTGCAGGCACCTTTCTGGGCTGGGGGGGAGGTTACTAGTCTCCAAGCTGAGTTGGCTAGGATTCAGGGAGCCTCCTCACCCACCCAGAGACCACCAAGTCTTCCACCATGTCCTCGAAGGTTGCCTAGCAGGAGGAACAGATGGACTACAGTGGGCTTGAGGAGGGTGAGAGCAGTTGGACAGAGGCTCATCCCCCATCCAGTGAGACTACAGAACTCCTATGTCATCTTGGTGGAGTGGTAATGTCCCACAGTGCCACCCAAAGGAGTCACCAAGGAGGATGAGTAGGTCCTCCATGATGGAGTCCCAAGGGTGGGCAGCAGGGGACCCCAGACAAGAAGAGAAGGAGGAAGCAAATCCTGTTTGGGGATACCATCATTAGAGGCAATGGGGGGGAGGGAGATTAAGTGCATACCCGGAAGCATGGCTTGGAGGGATGGTGATCGGATTCTGAGGATCGCAAGGGCAGTACGAGGATGGGGGAGCTGGATGTCAATGTCCACTTGGGAACAAATGACCTGGCAAGAGATATGTCATGGACTGGAACAGTGCAGGCGGAGTTTAGAGAGCTGGGGAGTGGTCTAAGGCAGATAGCATACTCTGTGATCTTCTCAGAGATTCTGCCTGTCAATGGCAAGGGGGAGGCTATGAAACTCTACACCAGGGAATTCAATGCATGGTTGAAGGAATGGTGCAGAGAGAAGGGTTTCAGCTTCATTGGGGACTGGGGTCCCACCTGGAGGAATGAGGGCCTGTACAAGGGTGATAGGCTGCATCCATCCAGAGAGTGAACTGAGGTCCTTCATGAATGGTTTAAATGCTTAATTGGGAAGCATTTAAACTAGCTGAGTGGGGAGGCAGAAGGAGGCAAGGAAACAAAAATTGCCCTCCCTCACAGGCTCACAAGGCAAGTAATGGAAATATTGAAGGACAGAAAACCAGGAAAGGAACAAAAAACAATAAATGCCAGGGGTGAAAGGCAAAAATAGGACTAAAACATATAGTAGACACATGGGGACCGAAGGGCAAAAAAGAAAAATAGTAGAATGAGAATAGAACCATTACAATTAAAATTAGGTCATTAAACAATTGGTTAAGGCAGTGGGCCCTAAAAGAAGATATAGGTTATGTGCCACACTGGGAGAACTTCATAGGTAACCTTCAATATTGTGGAAGAGACGGACTTCACTTAAACAAACTTGGAAGTAGAAAGTTGGGAGCAAGATTAAAACATGTTGTGAACAACTGTTTAAACTAAATTGCTTGGGGAGAAAGGGAATTGAGACAAAATCATTAACATCTAAAACAGTGAGTAAAGATACAATGGGGCAGAAAATTAAATGCTGAGAATTAAAATATGGGCATTGAATGCGCGCAGTTTGAATTCTATAAAGAAGGTTGAATTAGAGACTGCTTTGATACATGCGAATATAGCTATTTGTATGATTTCAGAAACATGGTGGGATATAAATGCAGATTGGAATAAAAATATTAATGGGTATGTGCTGTATTGTAAAGAACGTACAAATAGAAAGGGTTGGGGTAGCCATTTTTCTGAGAGATATCTATCAGAGTCACATGATAGAGATATTATAACTGGATATAGAAAGCTTATGGGTAGTGCTTGAAACTAAATATGCACGTAATATACACCTTGGTGTGCTTCATAGGCCACCAAATTCAAGTATTGAAATAAACTAAGCCATCAACCAACAAGTAATTGAATTGTCTGAGAAGGGCGAGATTATAATAATGGGTGATTTTAACTACCAAGTATTTAATTGGGTTAATATTACTGTTGGTGGACCAATGGAAAATACATTTTTGGATGCTTTATCAATGGCATGGCTGGAGCAAATGATTAAAAAACCTACTAGAGATGAAAACAGCTTAGATTTAATGCTCACCAACACAACTGGTAAAGTATCCAACATTACCTTAAGAGATAATTTAGTAGGGTGTGATCATAAACTTATATAATGCATATATAAACAGGAAATACATAAAATTGTGGGAAAGACCATTATTAAAAATTATAATAGAGCCAATTTTCATAAAATAAATGGGGAATTAAAAAATTGGGATTGGGAAAGGGACTTCCAGAATAAAGATGTTAGTGAAATATGGGATATATTTAAAAATAAACTTAAAGTCTGAGAAGACAAGTTTGTACCAAATAAAAAAATATATAATAAAAAAGTTAATTACCCCTTTGGTGTACTAAGAAGCTGTTAAAACAAATTAAGAGGAAAAAAATGCTTATGGATTAATGAAAGCATGTCACTCTTCTGCATCAGTCAATGAGTATAAAACCAAGGTTAGACAATTGAAGAAACTCATTAGAAAAGAAAAATCAAGAGTGGAATTCAATATTGCCCATAGGAAAGATGGAGGCAAAAGGTTTTTTGCTTACATAAGTATCCAAAATAAATTTAATACAGATGTGGGTCCAATCATAGATAAAGGGGAGATTATAAGTTTAATGAATGTTTCACCTCAGTTTTTTCTTCTTCTAAATTAGGGGATAACAACAGTGTGGATGGAGATAGAAATTGTTTGGAGTTGAAAATAACACATGAAGAGTTGTCAGAAATGGTTAATAAATTAAAACCAAATAAATCAGTAGGACACGATTTAATACATCCTAGAATGTTAAAGGATACCATCAAACATATTATAGGTCCATTATCTCATTTATTTAATATGTCATTTAACACAGGGATGGTGCCAGATGATTGGCGTCAAGCTATCGTCATCCCATTATTTAAAAAGGGCAATAGATCTGTATGTTCTAACTACAGCCCAATTAGTCTGACCTCGCTTGTATGTAAATTGGCTGAAACATTTATTAAATCTAAACTTGAAGAACATTTGAATGATCTTAATTATTGTGACTCCACCCAACATGGGTTTAGAGTTAGACAGAATAAATCCTGTACTACAAATTTGATTAACTTTTACAATAAGGTAAACAAGAATATAAGTAATAATGTCCATGTTGATGTCATAATGCTTGATTTCCAAAAAGCATTTGACAAAGTACCTCATGATTTGTTGATAAATTAATTAATAAAAATAAGGATTAATGCCCGGTTGGTGATTTGGATCAGAAGTTGGTTGTCAGGTAGAAAGCAGAGGGTAAGGATTAGGGGTTGTTTGTCAGACGAGTGCGAAGTGTTGAGTGGAGTGCCCCAGGGGTCCGTCCTGGGCCTAGCACTGTTTTCTGTTTATATTAGTGATCTGCACTTGAATGTAGATAGTTGGTTGGCAAAGTTTGCAGATGATGTGAAACTGGGAGGACCAGTCAATACAGTTAAGGGAATTGAACAGCTGTCACATGACTTGTTAAAAATAGAGGAATGGGCAAAGTTAAATGAGATGAGTTTCAGTGTAGATAAATGCTCTGTTTTACACATGGGTAAATTAAAAAATAACTATGAATATAGGTTAAATGGAATAAAGATAAAGAAGGTGTGTTCGGAAAAAGACTGTGGGATCATTGTGGATAGTAGCTTGAATTTTAAAGAGCAGCGTTCAGGTGTTCTCAGGAAAGTAAACTTTATGATTAGGAATATAAAAAAATCCTTTATGAGTAGATCTGTGGCTGTGGTACTCTCATTGTATAGAACATATGTTATGCCTTTGTTGGATTATGGGTCCCAGTTGTGGAGTCCTTTATTTATTTAGCTTTTGTTTACCGGGTAAGTACACTAGACAAGTATTATGCCTATTTTCAGGAACGACCCATGAGAATACAACATGAGGAACAACAGTCAAAGAGACATGGCAACGAGAGTACAGTTTTTTGTCACAGTAAACAAACATGTGGGAAATATATCATTTGACGCTAGGGAAAACATATAGTAGTAAGCACATTTCAGATTATACACTCTAGACTAGGGTGAAGTAAATAGATTGGAGGGTATTCAGAGGAGAGTTACAAAAATTGTATCAGGTTGGAAAAATCTCAATTATAAAACTAAGTTACAGAAATCCAAATTATTTAGTTTGGAGACCAGAAGACTAAGGGGAGATTTATTAATGTTGTACAAAATCATGACAGATGGGGATTTAGTGCATGACTTAGACATCACCCCCCCTCCCCAGCTAAAACCTAGTGGTTTAAGATCACACGAACAGCAATTAAAGATAGATTTCTTTAAAAATAGTGGGCGATTTAATTTTTACACTCAAAGAACATGTAGACACTAGAACACACTACCGGAATGACTTATAGAGAGTAATAATGTGAACTTGTTCAAAAAGAATTTAGATGACTACTTGTTGAATAGGGGGTGTATTTGGACCTGCTGATGCGGGTGGATGGTTAAAATAGGCAGCTATGCCTTCTTCCATCCTTTACCCAGTGTAAACCTAATCTGGAGAACAGTGTTTATAAATGCCTGAAGTCTGTGCAAAAAGATGGCAGACCTAGAGGCTACAATGGTGGAAGCAGACCTAGACATAGTCACCATCACAGGGACCTGGTACAATGTAAACCTGGACTGGGAAGTGGCTATGCCAGGTTATACTCTGTTCAGAAAGGACAGGGTAGGTAGAAAAGGGGGAGGAGTGACTCTTTATGTAAGGGATGGCGTAAAAGCTACGAAAATACAGGGGAGCGGGGGGGGGAGATACTGTCGGTCACACTGGAGAGAAGGAAAGGGGCAGCTACAGTATTCAAATAGGAGTGATTTACAGACATCCAACACAGGGGGAAGCGGTTGATAAGGAAATTACAGAAGCAATCCTAAGGATGACTTGCCAGGGGGAAGTATTGCTGGTAGGTGACTTCAATCTACCAGACTGAGATTGGATCCTCCCCACTGCAACTACAGCCAGGAGTAGGAACATCTTAGATACTCTGCAGGGGGCATTTCTCAGGTAACTAGTATTGGAACCCACTCAAGAGGCAGTATTACTGGACCTAGTACTGACAAACAGGGACAGTGCGATTGCTGTTACAGTGGGAGATCACCTGGGGACCAGTGATCACCGTACAGTGTGGTCTTATATAAGTTCTGGGTCAGAATCAAATCACACAAGGGTACTGGACTTCAGGAAGGTGGATTTTAAGAAAATGAAAGAATGCCTCAAGAACGCCCTAGCAAGAATAGGAAGACTGGAGAGAGTTGAGGAACAGTGGGCAAAAATAAAAGAGGGCATTGAACAAGCGATGAACCTCTGCATCAGGCAGGTTAGCAAGGGCAAGAGAAAAAGGAGACCACTATGGTTCTCTTAGAAGATAGTGGAAAAACTGAGAGCAAAAGGGATGGCATTTAGAAGGTAACGTAGAAGGAGGGTGACAAGGAGACTTACAGAGAGAAACAAAGGGAGGCAGTTAAGGCAGTTCACAGCACTAAAGTGCAAACAGAGGAAATGATTGCCGAATCAGTGTCAAAGGGGGATAAACCATTTTTTAGATACATAATTAAAAAGAAGAAGATAAAGGGAGGGATAGTAAGGCTGAAAGAGGAAGGAGGGGGTTGTGTGGAACAGGACCACCAAAAAGCAGATATTTTGAACAAATACTTCTGTTCGGTATTCAAGGAGGAGGAGGAGGAGGAGGATGGAAGCGGGCCAAAGACTGAGGACAAGGGTATGATGGGGAGGGAGGTGGACGCAAGTCCTTTACAGAAGAAAGAGTGCTTAAGGAACTATCAATGTTAAAGGTAAGCAAGGCAATGGGACTGGATGGGATGCACCCGAGGATACTGAGGGAACTGAAAGAGGTGCTGGCTGTACCTCTGATGACCCTTTTCAATCTGTCATTGGAAACAGGGGAGGTGCCAGGGGACTGGAGGAGAGTGGATGTAGTACCACTACACAAAAGTGGGAATAGGGAGGAGGCAGGGAATTACAGGCATGCCAGCCTGACATCGGTGGTGGGCAAGGTAATGAAATCACTATAGAAGGAAAGGATTGGGGAATACCTTGTTGCCAGTGATCTACAGGATCCGATGCAACATGGTTTCACAAGGGGGAGGTCTTGCCAGATAAACCTGATTGAGTTATTTGACTGGGTTACCAAGGAGGTGGATCAAGGAGGGGCAGTGGACGTGGCCTACCTTGATTTCAGGAAGGTTTTCAACACCATCCTGCAGAGCAAGCTGATGAGCCTAGGAGTAGGGCCTAAAGTAGTGAAATGGGTAGAAAGTTGGCTGAGCAATAGGAGTCAGAGGGTGGTGGTAAATGGCGCCCACTCTGTAGTAGGCAAAGTGAATAGTGGGGTGCTGCAGGGGTTGGTGCTGGGGCTGGCCCTCTTCAACATCTGTGTAAGTGACATTATAAAAGGATTGGAAGGAAAAGTATCTCTGTTCGCAGATGACACAGAACTCTGTAACAGAGTAGACACACCGGGGGGGTGTTGAGAGAACGAGGGACAATTTAAAAAAAACTGGAAGAATGTTTGTGAGCTTGGCAGTGGGGTTTTAATGCAAAAAAGTGTAAAATCATGTACATTGGGCACAGGAATCCTGCTGTAGGGGCAACATATCAAATGGGAGGAGAGGTACTAACAGTCACAAAGCAGGAAAGAGACTTAGGAATGATCATTGATGGCCTAAAGGTAGCTAAACAGTGTGACAAGGCAGTGAGAACAGCTAGTGGAATGCTTGGATGCATTGGGAGAGGTATCACAAGCAGGAGAGAGGTAATATTGCCCCTGTATAGATCACTGGTGAAACCCCACCTCAAGTACTTGTTCAGTTTTGGAGGTCCCATCTCCAAAAGGACATAGATTGGGCGGAGGCGGTTCAAAGGAGGGCCACCAGAATACTACAGGGCCTGCATCAGAAGCCCTACAAAGAGAGGCTCAAGGATTTAAATATGTACTTCCTGGAAGACAGGAGGGAACAAGGGGATATGACAGAGACATTCAAGTACCTCACAGGGATAAACAAGGTACAGGAGGGGAGAACTTTCCAAAGGAAAAGATGCTTGAACACAAGGGGACACAATATGAAGCTGGAAGGGGGGAGGCTCACGGGAAACGTGAGGAAGTACTTCTTTACGTAGAAGGTGATGGATGCTTGGAACAGCCTCCAATGCAGGGGATAGACACAAGTGAGTCTTACAAGCAAGAGGGGGTGTAAGCCAGACACCAACTAGGGTATCTAGTGACAATATAGGTAGGAAATCTTGGGCAGACTAGGTGGGCCAAGTGGTCCTTATCTGCCAACAGCTCTATGTTTCTATATTTCTATGCCAAATTGATGCTCTCCCTTAACTTGGATTTCAAATAAGACAATGAAGAAATCAGAGGACACCCACTGCACCTAAAAGGAAATAGAATCAGAACAGAGAAAAGGAAGTTTTACCTCACACAGAGGGTGGTGGGTGTGTGGAACAGCTTTCCCATTGAGGTTGTGGCTGGTGTGAACAAGTATATGTTTAAAAAAAGATTAGATGAATTCATGGCCTCAAAACCAAACAACAAGTATTACCCCTTATACAGAGGGAGGGATGTTCACATGCCTTTATTTGCCCTAAATTTCTAGCTAAAGTCAAAGGGACACCAAACTCATGTAGTTTTCTTCCTCTCCCCTTCCTCCCCATGCCTCCATGCCCTGTGATGCCTGTTGGTGTCCAAGGGGCTGAAGCACACTAAGGGGAAGCTGTCCAGTGCTGGCCATGGTTGCAGCGAAATTTAGTTCGGGTCTGGTATGCTGAAATGCTACACATAGTCTGTGAGGAGTCAATTCTCATGCTCGAGCAGGCGGCTACTCGAACATGCACCAGGAGAGCTGCACAGTAATCACCAAGAAGGAAGCATGCACACTGATTTCTGAGAAGGAAGCAGCTTGGTGGTTGAGGTGTGCTCTTCCAGTCCCCCACCATGCTGCACTCCTGGGGGCTGGAGACAGCATGAAAATAGCAGACAGTTCTGGTCAAGGCAGCAATGGAAAGTCAGGTAAGCCCCCACCATTTTGGGGGTGTCACATATATGAAATAGCCACATCTCTAAAAATGATATTTCCAAGCCAGTCATCACTTGAGCAACATTTTGTTGCAAATTTCTGTGCAATTCGTAGTCTCTGAGAAATGTTTTTCTGGAAATAACTAAAATTCTAAATATGGTAGAGCTCTGTAAACACACCTTATCATTTTTGATCATTTTATCCATCAGGTAATGTATGCAGAGTCACAGTATTTATGAAAATCACTTGATAACATTCATTTGAACATTGTAAAAAACAAGTCTCTGGGCAGGACTTTGGAAGCAGCACAGTTGAAGTAAGGCGGCCCACCTCAGTGGTCATTGACGCAACGCAATATGCATCAATGAACTATGATGGAAGGGGTGCTTGCATCAAACCTTGCGTCAAAGCACATTTTCCAACTTCAGTATCGTCACAATTGCTGCTGCTGCCTGCATTGTCCCTGTGTCAACAAAAGCCGTGCGACAAAGCGTAAGCATGGCTGTGCCATCCACAGGCCCCAACAGCAATGGGACTGCAAATTTCGAATATGATTGGAGGAGCAGCCAATCACAAAGTGGCCACACCTGCTAGACCAGCCGAGGCTGGTACAAGGTGCTCAGAGCATATAAACCAACACATAGCACAGGCAGGCCCCAGTCAGGCGACAGACACAGTGGTGTGCAGACAACACAGCGTGACCTGAATGAGAGGAAAATGCCAGGTGCAGCAGCCAGACTTGTGCTCAGGATGATCATGAAAATACAGAAGTGGTGCCATGCCCAACGGCAATGCCGGCTGGCAGCAAGGCATCAACAAGCTGTACAACAACAGCAGGTGGTAGTCCACAGGCGCTACACACTCCGGGTGTACCACACAAGAACCTCATACCTGGACCTCAGTGAGTAACAGTGCCTGGCTCAATACCGTCTGTTGAAGGCAGCCATGTCTACACTCTGCGATGTCCTGAGGCTGCAGCTGACAGGTTGGAACCAGAGAAACAACCTCATAGCAGTTGAGGTGAAGATCAGTGCAGCAGTACAGTTCCTAGCCACTGGAATCTTCCAAACACCAATTGGAGACACGCTAGGCATCTGCCAGTCATCTGTATCAAACTGCATATGACAGGTCATGGAGGCACTCCTATGCCACACAAGGGACTACATATGCTACCTACAGAATGCGCATGAGCAGCATGCCATGCAGCAGGGCTTCTGTAACATAGCACAGCTACCCCACATGCTTGGTGCAATTCACTGCACTCACATCAGCATCAAGGCACCCACAGTAGATGAGGAGGTGTATGTCAACCGCAAGGGCGTGCACAGCTTGAACATGCAGGTGATATGTGACAGCCAAAACAGAATACTTGATGTAGTGGTCAAGTACCCAGGATCATCACATGGTGTATTCATCTTCAGGCACTGCGGAATCACAGAGGTCCTTGAACATGGAGACATAACAGACGGCTGGCTGATAGGTGGGTGCAGGTACAATGCAAATGCACACGCGCCACATCACACCCACAACACAAACCCTGCACTGCAACATGACAGCCAAGTCTTGCACACTAGTCATGGGACAAGGTCAGGGCAGTGCATATGGAACACAGCATGGTCGTTGGTGACACAGGCCTACATAGTAGGACACATTCAGTAGCCAATGTCACAGATGCACTAGCAGTAATGGTCATCCCACATACAAACATTTGCACACATGCACACAGGCAGTGGCCAAGGGAGTGTACCCACACAGGTCCACATGCCCCACGATGACCAGCATATGGGCAGTGGGCAGGGCAACACACAGGGTGGCTATCATGGGCACACACCGCACTGTTGACGGGCACATCATGACTGAACTGCAGAGCACCACACATGTTTTGTGAGTGCTGATGCTGAGCTGCCTGTCTGACACAGACACAACAGACAATGCAGATACATAAACACATGCTGCAGCATACACCACGTGGGAGCGCACACACATGGCACAGGACACATGCCATGGACAACATGGGTCACACAGCTATGTAGCTGTGAACAACGCAATATACAGAAAACCACAGCACAGGTACATCCACACACACTGCAGTGCAAGGGCTGTATGTGACCACACTGCCATGTGGTGCAAGGATACTGCACCGGCAGCATACTGCACACCACAGACGAGCCATAGTCAGCATACAGCACAGACACACAGGTGGACCTGCAGGCGGACGGAACACAGGGAACACGCAAGAGGCACACAGGCCAGCACACGTGATTGCATGGTGCACGTGCGCAGCAGCACATGATACCACCATGAATGCAGTGCTGGAACACACAGACCACGCAGACACACAGGACAGCCACCCAGCATGCCCCACACATGTTAACTGTAACATATGTCTCCGCAGGTGACAGTGGACATCCGCTCCTGCTCTAGCTGATGACATCCTACAGGGCACCTGCCACAGAAAGCAAAAGATGATACAGGGAGGCCCATGCTGTAATGCGCTCGGTGATAGAGCACACATTTGGACTACTGAAGATGCATTTCTGTTGCCTCAACCTGTCAGGCAGTTTGCTGCAGCACAGCCCAGCCATGGTGTGCAAGATATTCATAGTGTGCTGCATACTACACAACATAGCCATTGAGCAACACATACTGCTGCCTAAGGAGGACAGTGACATGGAAGGCAGCAATGCAGGTGTGGCACCAGATGATAATGCAGAGGACAATGTCAATGGCAACAATGCAGCGGTTGATGGCAATGCTTGTCAGAAATCACTTTGAATAAATCAGTGACAGATAGTGACACCAGCATGCATCCTGTTAGTGACATCTGTAGCATGGCTATAACACAGTGAACAGTCTCAATGTTGTACCTGTGCACAGTCTGCATGGACAGGAGAAACAGCAGACACTCAGGTGGAGGACAACCAGCCAATGCCCATCCCAGTGGCATCACGAAGTAACACGCTGCTACCTGGGATGGTGGCTACACTGCAGTTCTGTGCTCATCTATCACCATGTCTGCAGTGTCACAGCTGTGCCCTAGTAGCAGCACAACACATCATGAGCATGGAATGCTGACTCCACTGGGATGCATGTAGGAACATAGCCCATGGGACTAGACTTTAACAGTGATGCGTGATATGTACCAGCAGTCCAGTGTCCCTCCACTGCCCAGCATTGTAGGCAAGACCCCTGAATCGCACACAAGATACACACTGTGTACACCATGACAGTGCCGCAGTGTAGCTGTAGGCCTGGCTCATCCATGCCATCAGTACAGCAGCTGACATCACGACCCACAGGTGCCACTGCACATGGCAGCCACAATGCCCTAGGAGAAACAGTTGGACTGTGGGGACATGACCCTGCCATCCAAAAGCAATGTGGGGCACCATCCGATGCTAATGTGGCATGGTCCCACGCTCCGTGTCTCAGCAGTTGCATGGTGATGCTGAACACCACACAGTGATGCACATGCAGTGTTTATCACACTCCATTGAGGCACATGCAGCCAGGTCTGGACACAGTTGCAGCAGGGGAGCAGCAATAGCAGCAAGGTGACGCAGAGGCAGGCACAGTGATGCATCTGCGGCAGAACCGATGGGATGGACATGCTATTTGATGCAGTTGTAGACCGACATGTGCTAGTGCGTCATACCTGCAGAAGCGCCCACCGCTGGACAATGCCCACTGGTACACAGCATCAGTGCCCACACCAGTGTGTGTGTGAAGCGCCACTGCACTCTGAAGCCAGCTGCATCCTTAAGCACAGTCATCACGTGCTTCCCACCTTGCGGTGTCATGATTGGTACTCCATGGAATTGCGGCATGCACACCGTGACGTGCGGCAAAGCCCCAAAGTGATGCCAAGGATATGCAATAGCTGACAGTGCACATCTGTCCCCATGGCAGGCTGCACAAATCAACTGCACCAGCTTTGGTGTAGGCCCACAGCAGTGTAGGGGGTGCAACTATGGCCTGTGGACAACTAAGCCCTGCTTAACTGAGCTGCACAACACCACCACGTGCCAGACACCAGTACCACCGAAGCACACATTGGCCTGTGCCACTGTCTGACCACACTCCAATCACACCAGTGGCTGCCTGCCATAGCAGAGGGGCACTGCTTCCATAGAGCTGCTGGGTGTTCTACAGTACACAGAGCACACCCCAGGTGCAGTAGAGGTGCAACTACACCACAGGATGGCCAGCAAACATACAAGATGGCCAAACTTCACAGATGCTGAGACTGTGCTCCTGGTCAGCTGTGTCCAGACGTGGGCACGGGTGATTATGCCCCCAGGTGCCTCACAGTGTACACCCAAGGAGCAGGGCAGGGTGTGGCGTATCATCACCAATTGGCTACAGGCCCTGTCAGGTGTGTCATGCACGATACGCCAGCTGAAGCACAAAATTAATGATATGTCACTGCAAGAGCTAGGACTCCAGCAGCGCCTATGAGATCAGGCAAAGGAGGCGGACATTGCCATGCATGGCGGACACCACAGACAGATGGGTGAGTAAAACATGGGTGGCATGCATGCACAGCCACCACTGTATGTGCATACAGCATTTACTGTGTGTAGAGGCATGGAGTGACCAGTTACCTATTAATGTTCCCACAGATGCAGCACCAGGAGTATCTACCGAGTGCGGAAGACCAGATGTTGCCAGCAACAGGGACAGCGATGGAGGCCAGGATGTACCAGATGATGTAGCACAAGGTAAGTGTATACTCTGCACATGTACTACATAGGACTGTAGCCACACATACAAACCGCCATGTGTGTGACATGGTGTGGGCATGGTCCCACATGCTGTGGCACAGCACATGCATCCCTGCATGTCCCTAGTGCATGCACATGGCAGCACGGGGCATGCAAGCCCCTGTACCACAACAGACATGTGCTGGACACCTGTGCTACTGAGGGGCCTGCCGTAATGTGCATCACTGTATGTGCCTGTGCCATGCATACAATGCAGTACCGGTGCCATGGTACTGGTAATGCCTGCAACCAACACAGGCACAACATCACAGTGAGTCATGGTGGACACACCATGCCTCTGTGCTGGCCACCATTACATTGCATGCATTGAGCTGTGTCCCATTATGTCATTTCAGGGGACGGAAAAGAGGACCATGCATGTCGGCACCTGAGAGACCTGCAACAGGCCATGTCCAAGCTGAAGCACAAGGAGGCATGCCAGTATGCAGAGTGGACCCTACTGATGCAACAGAACATGGACAATACTGACTCTGGGGACACTGTAGCACATGGGGGACCTGGTGCAGGTATGTCTACAGGCAATCAGGGGGCTGCTCAGACAGCACAGGGGGAAGTGTGGGCGCATGCACAAGCCCCATCCCATGCCGGAGCGCCACCACCAGTGCCACCAACCAATGGTAATGATGCACCTTCCACACATGTGCAGTCCAATGTGTTGCAGCCCTCAGTGGATACAGGTGCCAGTGCCCATGCATGTGCCATGCCAGGGGATGGAGAGATGGCTGTCTCTATGAGTCTACTGCAGGATGATGGGGACATGCAGGACTTTGTTGTGACACTCCGCAGGCAGATGAAGGACATTGTCATGAAGCTGGCTGCCCTACAGGACTCAGTACAGGCTGTACTGGGGACCCTAGACAGGTATGGTGTGTAGTAATAGGCAGGTCCTCTGCGCACTAGGGTACCGTAGGTGTTAGCCACCACTGAATGTGTACTATAGCCTGGTATAGAAGTGTAGTTAGCACACACAGATACTGTGTGGTTGGATATTAGCCCGCTGCATGCATTGACAGTTACACTTATTATGTACAGTATGCATAGATCCATGTAGGTATTTTTTTCCTGATGTTGTGTGTGAACATGTTATGCTTGTGTAATGTTTGATAGGGCAATAAACATATGTGTTTCCTGTTATGTGATGGTGTACTGTATAGTCTGTGATCAAATGGGTGTATACTATGCTGCATGCTCAGTATGCAGATCCGCTGGGTTGATTGTGCGTGGGTGGGATGGGTATATAGGCTGTATGCCACATTGGCCATTTATATGCCAGTGAGTGCTACCCATAGTGACATTAGAATGCTCAGTGTAGGTTGGTTAGTGGTGTGCTTTGTGGTCCACCCATGCACTGGGTATGCAGTGAGTGGCATGCAGGAGAGGAAAAAACCCTGGTGGAGGAAACCTCTGGGACCCATAGCCACTGCACCATCCTTCCTCCAGGCTCCTTGTGCCAGCATGACAGAACACATGGATGTCCATGTGCTGCATGGCTGAGGGCTGGATATGGCCTGCATGCCATCATGGTGGGATGGTGGCCCCTCAAGTACATACATGGTGAGCATGTAGGCATTATGCAGCAGCGCATGACATCCATGTGTTCTGGTGATGTGCTACACCTCCCCCCACCATGTGCTGTATGGGTGTGTGTGTATACTGTGAAGTGTAATGGATGTTGCCTCTGTGTACAGATGGCGAAGAGCCATATGACATGTCTGAGATGTACCTAAGAAGCACCATCCGTACTACGGCAGACAGTACATGCCAATATGTGTGACTGTGTGTGTGCCTGGGTGCCTGTGTGTATCTCAGTGTGTGTGGGTCCAGCGTGCAGGTCATGGCATGATTGTCCTGATGTGTATCGACCACATTTGTGGTGGTTACTTCAATGCCCCACTGCATCCGTTGCCTGGGACTGCCAGGCATAGCGATCATCAAAGGGACCTCTTGCTGGGGTATGCTTGCTGTTGTTCCCTAGGACCATAGCCTACAGCAGCTTGTTGTACTGTCTGATGCTTTCTCTGCCTATGCTACCATTGGTGATGGTGTCCTCCAGCTTCCTCTTCCATCCACGGTGTCTGCATGCCAGTTGCGCAGACATCGTGGTGGGGGCATGGCACATGTCTTGTGGTCTGCGATCCGCCATGTGTGGGGTACCATTGTCAGCTGCTGCTGTGCTGGCATGGCTCCTTGTGCAGTGTGCCATATGTGCAGCAGGGTCCAGTGATGGCAGGCTCCAACTATCCATCCACTCAGTGGTGGACTGCTCACCATCTAGTGTGTGATCGTCTGCTGGTGCCGCTGTACAGGCTGTGTCCACTGGTGTGCAGTCACACAATGGGCCATGTCTCCCTGGTGATGTTTGCAGCTATGCGGTGTCGCCCTGTGCACCTGTGTGTACACCACCTATGATGTACTGGCATCCACTGGATTCACCTTGTGTAGGGTCCCCAGTATGTGTCATGGGAGTAGCATCCCACCCGTGCTTGTCGTGCACTGTGCAGCCTGTTGAACATCGCCCATACCCTGTGGCATATCTGTATTGTGCTCTTGCATCTGTACCATGCCTGTGACATGTTCACTGCCTGTTCCACCTCCCTGGGTGTATCACTGCATGTCGGCTCTTGCTGCGTGACAGTGTCCTGCAATGGCATTTGGATCTCTGATGGGTGTTGATGTGTCACTGTGTGTTCCAGCATGTGTGTGTTTTCCCCGTGTGCCCATATCCATTGCAATAGGCACTGGCATGCATGCTGTGGCTGTCCCATATGTGTTATCCAACAGTGCCATGTCCGAGTCCTGCATGCCTGCAGGTGGGACTGTGTATCCTTGCATGTTGTACATAGGCACACTGTTTACAGGTATGGCCAGAGCATGAGGCTGCTGTGCATGTCTGTGCTGCTGTGGCTGTATGGATGTTCATAGCTGCCGTGGGCGGTGGCTGTTGTGGACATTTGTGTCTGTGTGGCCTGCATCAGCTGACTGTGTGCATGCATGTGCATATGTTGCTGTGCTTCATGGACAGGATGTGTGCCACCAATGTAGTGGCACACATTGCCCTCTGTTGCTGTGTGCTCCTGTGTGGCCAGCAGGTCCCATCATGGCAGGAATGTTGTTTGTTTGGTATTGGGTGTCCCTGTGCCACTGGTCACTGTGTATGCCATGGTCTTGGCTGTGGCATGGTCCGTGTGCACCACTGGTGTAGTTGTTGAACTGTGTGCCTGTGGACATGTCCATCCCACTGTGTGTCTGCCTGTCACGCATCACCCAGGCTATGTCCTGTAGGGCACTGGCCATGGTTGTTGCGGCTTGTGTCTGCACCCACTGCAACTCCATCGGTTCCCATTGCTGATCAGTAATGCACTCCATCATTGATGACATGTGCTCCAGTGTGGATGCCTGCCACTGACTACAGGACAATACACCATTCAGCGTGGTGAGTAGCTCCAAGTAGTACCCCCGTATACTCCAATTGGCATCCACCATGATGTCCTGCATGGCCCCAATACCCTCTATGATGGTAGCCAGGTGTTTGTCTGCTTGGGTGTTCTGTATCTCCACTGCATTTCATAGGTCCCGAAGGTCTGATGTGATTGAGGACTCCACCTGTATGACCTCCTGGCAGTGCTGGCCAAGGTCATGGTCCAGTGGTGGTGATGTTGCTTCTGTCCCATCTGGTAGCCACAGTGTGGCCACACATTGCATGGGTGATATGGAGCTGCTGCTGTGCCTTGCACGTCATCCACTGCTCACTGAATAACTGCTGATGTCATTCAGCTCGGCATTGCTGTACTTGTTCTGTGCACTGCTGTGCACACTGACAGTGTGGCTTGCCACAGCATCCATACGTGTTGACTCCCTGTCTATCCCTGTGTATTCCTGTACACCATCCCCTGCCATGCCATCGGACTCAGTGTCAGAGTTGCTTTCAGCTGCCACGTCATGCTGCTTGTGCCATTCCTGTTGCAGTTGGTGGTCTGCAGTGCATGTGCTGCTCCTGCTGCTGCCGCCTGCCGCTGCTGTTTTCATCACTGCTTCTGCTACTGCTACCATTGGTGCTGCGCTGTTGGTGTCCATGTTGCTGTCTTCTGCATGCTCATCTACAGGGGAAGGGTACAGCATTACATGTCTGTGTGTTCACAGGTGCACGCGTTTGTGCCCCAGTGCATTGTGTTCAACATACCCGCACATATTGTTCTGTGCATGTCTGAACAGTGCTGTTGTTTGCCACAGCCTTGTTCAGTCATCATGTGTGCACTGGAACAGTAGCATGACACATATGTATGTGGTTGTGTCCACAGTGGTGCCTGTGTCTGCCATGCAGCCCATGGACACATGCAGGTGGCACACATCTGGCTATGTTTGCGTGGTTTTTGCATGCATTGTCCTGCAGTCATGTTGCCCTACTCTACATTGTGCCCCTTCACATGCATGTGGTTGTGATGGCATGGGCCATGATGCCCTCCACTACCATTTGCACATCCCACCATGTTGTGCATCCACTGGTGTGATACACTCGACAACCATGCACACATATGTGGTGTTGTGGCTGGTGTGGCCTGTCCCATGCTCCTTGTGTCTGTTACTGCACATGGCATCCCATCCCTGCACACCTTGCACTGTATGCTGCAGCCTATAGAGGTCTAGGTTGGTGTCCCCCTCTATTGTGCTCGGTCTCGTGTGCTGTCACCTGCTGTTCAGGGCCTGTCAGGGTCAGCAGCTATGTTGGCCCTCCACCTGTGCCACTGGTACACCGCCTGTTGTGTGCCAGTTTCTCCTTGCTGCCACATCTAACATCATTGTAGCGCTTTTGCAGCACCTGTATACTGTGTCTCACAGGCCCCACAGCATTGACATGTGTGGCTACCCCCTCACATGCCAGTCTCCGCCTGTTCCAGGTGTCCTTGTCACCTCCCCGGGACAGCAGCAGCGTATGTTGTTCCTCCACCTCCTCCACTAGTACCTGTGTTTTGGATCTAGTAAAGTTCTGCTTCCTGCTGTGGGCCAGTGGACAGTGGGACCATGTCCATTGTCCTATGTCCCCTGTGTTGCCCTCTTCCACTCCTGCTCTGCTTTTTGCATCTGATGCACTGCTAACAGCTGCAGACCTTCTCCTGGCTTACCTGGTTCCATGGCCACCAGTGCCTCTCTCCTGGCTTCCTCTTGACTTTACACACTCCGTTCCCACTCTGACCTATGCTGTGTGTCTAATCCTGCTGCCTGCTGCGTGGACATCACAGTCAGATTCATCTGTGGTACTGTCCTCCTGTGCCCTCTGTGGCCTGCACTCTGCGTGTGCCCTTTGGGCACATGGCTGTGTTCTCCATCTCCTGTACGCCAACTGGCCAGCCCCGGCATCTTCTTCTGTGCCTGCAAAGCCCTGTGCCCTCTGTGCCCTACGCTCTGTGGGACCCCAATCTGGGATGGCCCACCTTCTCTGTGTGGAAACTGGGGGGTCTGCTTCACTGCCCACATCCGTGGCTGCCACATTGTCTGCCCTCTGTGCCCTACACTGTGTGGTAACCCTACCCTGCACCACACATCTTCCCTGTCTGGCAGTTGGGGGTCAGCCTCACTGTCCCCAGCTGTGCCTGCACTGTCCTGTGCCCTCTGTGCACTGCTCTTGGCTTGTGCCATTTCATTTGCCCTGTGCCCTCTATGTCTCTTACCCACTACCTGGGCAGTACCACAATGTCCATCATTGGCACCATGCACCTGTGTGGGTTGTGCACTGTGGTCTACTTCGACCACTTGTGTGCCCAGTTGACCTTGCCTGTCGCCCACTGTCGCAGGATTGTTCCCATCCTCCATCCCGCAATTGTCCTCCACTCTCCTTCTCCTGCCACTCTCTGTGGCCCTTGGATCCTTCCCTCCCTTGCTCCAGCCCTTTTCTGCACGGCTTCCACCTGCTGTGGCATTCTCATAGACCGACTTCCTGGTTGGCCTTGATCATGACCATCCTAACCCATGTTCTTATGGGGAAGCCTGCCGCCTCTGCGTCCTTGCATGGGATTTTGCTGTGTTTTTTAGCTGCTTCATGGAAATTCTGGTGCAGGCACATGGATGCAGCATTCTTTGACACTGGCATCACCTTTGTCGCACGCACCGTCATTTCTGTCCTTGGTTGGAAAATCCTGCCTTTTGTTTCTAGGAACTTTGAGCTGAATACAGCTGGAATGTACCCTGTTGTAACTCTTCAGACATTGAAAGCAGCTTTCCTTGTCCAGTGTCAGTGTATTTCTGTCTTTGAAACATTTACATATTTACTTTATGCAACAACATTTCTCAACAAAAATCACATTTATGACCATTTCAAGAGTTACTGTTTCTGAAAAGTCTGTCTGTTGCACATAACTATTACTATTAAAGGGTGACCCCCTTTAATACACAAACTCCAGCTGTGTTTCAAACACCATAATAACTGGGTTACCAGGTTATTATGGCATTCTCTTTCACTCCTAGTTCTTCTCATTAGTACTGGCTGCCTCATTGGCTCTTACTCCGTGCGTGGGTAGACTGAACACGTCAACAAACATGGCGGTGGTTTCTCCATTACCATGTACCTGCAGTCATCATTTGCCTCTCACATTTTAATCATAGGTAACATATTAATTTTTTACAGTATTTATCTGGTTGATCCTGCCTTTACATTTAAAAAAATCTTTCTTATTGAGCCTGGTGTTGGTACGCGTCAGCCTGGGCTCTGGGAGACAGCGACTGTAATTGGGAATGGGCCGTGGCTGACTACGCAAGGTTCCACAGTGTAACTTAAAGAAAAGAAAACAATGTCTGGAGAGGGAGAGACAGAAAATGTGTGTGTGTGTGTGTGTGTGTGTGTGTGTCAGTGTGGAGTGGGGGACTGAGCAGCAGCAGCAGCAGGGATCACAGCATAGCTGCTTTGGTAACTTTCTTTGGCATTCACTTCTTGTACCAGTAATTACAAAAAATATAGCATGGACAACTGTGCGTCTATGAAGTGTTTTTGTACACCCTCAGTGTGTGATGACCTAATAAACCTCTCAAGCTTCGCTCTTGAGGTTTGTGGGTCATCACACACCTCATGTGTGTAAAAAAAACTTCATAACACACAGTTGCTTATGCATTGTTTTCTATTTTTTATTTTATTTTGATTTATTTATTTATTAAAATAGTGGATTATCGCCTATGAGCAGGAGATCTTTTACATAGGTTCCACATCAAAGGGAGTTACAAAGGAAGTTACACAAAGCAAGGGGAGTACAATAAATCATGGTAAAACAAGATAATACAAAGAGAGTAACTTTAACTGGCATTGTACAGTGTATGCCAGGACATATGCATACTGTGAAATACAGAAACAAGATACCTGTTGAGAACAGGTAAATCAGCTAGGCTGCCTTGTCAAGTGATAGACAGGAAGATTGGAAGGAGATAAGGTGCGGGGGGGTATAAGTGAGGATAACTAGAAAAAAGAGACAAAATAAGTCAGCCAGAGGCCTTGTCAGGAGGTGGCAGAAAGGTGGTGAGGGAGTGGGGTGAGGTAGGTGGACGGACAAGGGAGGAGGGAGGGAGAGTGGGGATATACAGATATGGGAAGGGATATTGGGTTGTGTGGGGGTGAAGTAGGGAGGAGGTAGAGACTGAATAGAGGAACGGTGCAACAAGTGCTAATGACGTGGGGCAGGAGAATAAGTGCAATGTGTGTTGGGGGCAGTGATGATAAGAGATGCACAGTGTTGGGGGGCACTGCTCAGTGGAAGCAGTCACAGGTGTTGTGTGAAGTAAGGTATTGTCGTAGTTTATGTTTGAAAGGGCCTAGCTTGGAGACTGAGGAGATGTTGTGAGGGAGAAAGTTTAGTTAGAGGGGAGCACTGTAAGCAAAAAATCTTTGCCCCGGGGAAGTATGGCAGTGGGGTACCCAGGAGGTCTGATTTAAGGAGCCTCTAGTGTGACGAGGCATATAGGAAGGGTTTAGAATGTTTTGAACCCCTGGTGGCATGAGTCCCAGACTAATTTTCTTAGCTAGTAGACATGTTTGATATTTAATTCTATTTTTTAACTGAAACCAGCTTTTCTTAGCATAGAGGTCACAGGTATGCGTGAGTCATGCATCACCTGTGAGGAGCCTACAGGCCTAGTTCAGGGCTGTGGATATACTGTACGTTGTAGGGATGTTTCGGTGGTGAAACTGTAGATTGCAAGCCCATAATCAATTATTGATATGACAGAGCTATGGCTTGCTAGCTTTAGTGCATCTGTAGTCAGACTTGTTTATGCCTAAGAAATAGTCCAATACGAATGTTGACAGCTCTGGCAACATGTTCAATATGGTAGGAGTAGGACCGTGTGCTGTCCAGGGTGACCCCAAGATAATTAAAGTGTTGGACCTGTTCCATTGGGGTGCCCGCACAGTTGTAGATTGTCAGTGGGTGGAATCTGAATCTGTTATACTGGCCATTAAAGAGCATAACCTTAGCTTTCTTATAGTTAAGGATCAGTTTGTGTCTGCTAAAGCAGTCTTTCACCTTCGGAAAGCTTTGCTGAATTTTTGAGGAGCTTCAGGTCTTGGTTGTTAGTGTATATTACTGTGTCTTCTGGTCAGTCTTGGCAGGAACTAGGTAGTCTGTTCAAGAAGATACTGAACAGAAGGGAATCCAGAATGGACCCTTGTGGGACTCCCGAGAGAACTGCTCGCCTGTCAGAGAGGTGGTTGTTGATCTTAATCTGTTGTAAGCGGTCTGACAGATAACTTTTGAACCATGTTAAGGTTTCCCTGGATAGTCCTGTGTCTGATAGCTGTTCTAGCAGAAGAATGTGGTTCACCATATCAAAGGCTTTGGAGAGATTAATAAATGCTGCCCCAACTAGATATCCTTGATCAAATGAGTCATGTATGAAGCCATTAATTCAGTAAGTGCCGTGGTGGTGCTATGACCCTTTCTAAACTCATGTTGTTGAGGGCATTGTAACTGGTACTTTTGTAGGAACTCAATAAGCTGGTCTGTGACAATTCAATCAAGGGCTTTTGAGAGGAGGGGGAGAATGGAGATTGGTGCGTAGTTCCCATGTTGCACCTTATCACTGCTTTTATGGATGGGGGTCAACAAGGCAGATTTCTACTTATCGGGGAATTGAGATAGCCTTAGCGATAGGTTAATTATTTTGGTTGATGGAAATAAAATTTCCTCCAGAGTTAGAGCGACCAGTTTCAGGTCCAGCATATCCCCACTGAATCTGTATTTACTTAGCTCCTTTAGGATGTATCTCCTGGCTTTGCAGACAGTAACTGTTTTAAAATAGAAAGGAGGGTGTGTCTGTGGTTGGTTTAGATTAGTAACCTTCGTATTTGAGTGGACTTCAAAGAAGTCAGTGGGTAGGACACTGCTGAGGTCTATAAAGGCAACATTAAAAGTGTTGGCAATGGTTGTAGGGTTGAGAGTTGGTGTGCCTTCAATATTGAGCATTGATGGGGGCTATTTTGGATCCTTCCCTGTTACATCTTTAATGTTGCTCCAGAACTTCCTACCATCTTTTCAGGCATTGGTGAGGGCTTCCCTATAGAACTGATTCTTTTGGTTATGGATCCCAGGGGTACAGTCATTCCTAGCTCTTTTGTATTTCCTTATGTCCCCTTGCCTACCTGTGGCACTTGTGTGCTGCCACAGGTGATCTCTATTATTCATTAGCGCTATAAGATCCGGTGTGATCCATGGGTTACAGGTGCCTTTAATTCCATGTTTTCTGAGAGGGGCATGGAGATCACAGACGGCATTGAAGTGATGGATAAAATAATCAAGTGCCAAGTTTACATCAGCAGCAGCATCGATTGGGGTCCAGTCTTGGTTACATAGCTGTTGTTTTAAAGGCTTGATGTGCCCTCAGAATAGGACCCTGTAATTGTTCTCGCAGGTGGTTTAGTGAACTTATTAGACCAATTGCACAAGATAGGGGAATGGTCACTAATAGCATCTGGTAGAACGTTTGTGTTAGTTATGCAATCTGGATGGTTGGAGAGAACCCAATCTAGTAAGGTACTGGTCCCTGTCTTGTAATTTGTTCAAGCTGGGAATCAACAAGTTGAATGAAGTGCTCAGCAGCGATAGCATCCTTGTAGGTGCTTACTGCGGGGAAAACCAGTTCACATTGAATTCACCCAAGAAGATGGTTTCAGAGTTGGAGTGCAAGCAGCAGATACAGTCCAAGACAAAGATAAATCCAGAGGTATTGTGTTTTGGTGGGATGTATACTGATGCCACAGTAAGAGATCTGTTATGTGCACCAAGCAAGATTTTGATAGGTAGCACCTGTATATTGCTTTCTAAATTTGCCACGGGCAATGCATGCACCATGATGGTGTCTTTTACATAAATTGCACAACCTCCTCTTCTTTTGGTAAGCCTGTCATGCCTGAATGTTTATGCTTTGTATTTATTTCAAATAAAGTACTGAGCTGATAGCAACTAATTTCCAGCTGCATCCTTGGGAAGGGGGAATCAGAACACTACAGTGCAGTAATCACATCAGTATAATAAGGCATTGTACAGTGGCATCCCCCAGGATGAAACCTACTTTTAAAGCACTCTGTAGTATGCTATAGCAGACCGGTTGCATGTAATAATAGCAAAAAAAAAAAAAATGCAGATTGTCATTATAGCGAAAGTATAGTGGCCATCGCTTTATTAGCGACAGGATATAATGGCGAACCACAAAATAGCACCGCCTAATGCTAACGCCGAATACCTGATACCAGATGCCAGCCCTGCCTCTCTTTATTTGCAACAGCTCAGCTCAACTGTGGGTTAAAAATGTCTTGTGTTTCTACTGTATGCCAACAGAGAAGTTTACTGCACATGTTCTTGATCAGTAACAGAACACTGCTTAAATAAGTGAAGCATCACCTAGATGATTTTAAAACAACAGGCATTAGCGGCAAGAGATGCCTCCCAGTTCTCAAAACTGAAAAGTATTTTGATGTACTGTAACACAAACTGCTGATTGAAAACAGTGAGTGAACACAGTCTCAGTGTATACTAACTAACCCCTTACATCTTGAGATACCTAGCAGAAAATATTCTGTCTCTCTCACTGGTATAGACCTTTTATATAAGGCAAAAATGCCAGTTATGATATTATTTACTGTACTAATAATTTAACTTTCAACTGTTTGAGCTAAATACACACAAGTGTCACATACAGGATCATTCTGCTCTTCGTTTTTAGAGCTTCACTGTTTTGACATGGTAACAGGTGCCATTAATGTTAGTCGCTAGGTTGTATCAGTCGTTATTGTCGGTTTCTGCATTATTTAGTCACTATATTTTTCTGCGCTATTTTGTTGTTGCTATAATCACAGGATACCCAGCAGACCTACTGAATAAAACAATGTAGTTTCAATGGCAATTAGTCCCTTTTATCATGCAAGAAACTGTGGCATTTACTTCATCGTGGCAGTGTCACATTTTCCTAAATGACAAAAGGGACTAATTGCCATTGAAATTACATTGCTTTATTCAGTAGGTCTGCTGCAGCATTCAGCAGACCGCTGCAAAATGCTGCAGAATTGGGTTTCATCCTGGGGGACGCCACTGTATATCAAACATAAAAAAGTAGCAGTGAAGTGAACCACAGCAAATAATGACATTACCATGCAACAATAGCATACAAACACAAGGTACAGAGTATTGAACTTAAAAAATGTAGTGGTAACATGCAGGAAATAAATAAGCAAATGCAAGGGCAGGAGAAACAGTGTGTAGACATTTAATTAACAATGCAAGTTAGCCCCCAGTGGTAGTGCATGACATGTGAAAAACTGGGTAATTGGGTTACTGTATGTAGGATCGAGATTTACACTGACTTGGAGACTAATGAGGGTACAGGACACCACAGGTGTCAATTGCAGCAGGCATGCTCTGTGCATGAGAAGAGGCAGAGTAGATAGCAGGAAGATAGTCAGATGAGAGCTGGGAGAATCTGAAAATGAAGGCAGACTGACTTGTAGATGGTTTTGCACACGGGCTGGGGGACAGTGAGTGTCAGAGTTACTGAGGGAGTAAGAGAGCAAAGAGGGGCTGGTGAATAGGGAGCTAAGTTGGGGGATGGTGCCATACCAAATAAAACAGGTGCTGTTGGTGAGTTGTCTACCATCAAGAAAGGGTAATGAAAAGGATATATAGAGGGAACAGTGGTGAGTGCAGGGAGACAGTCGAGGGGAAAGCTAAAGGAGTGAAAATGGGGCTCTAATCTGGTGAGGATGGATTTGGGTGCTGCACTATACACAACATCCCTGTAATCAAAAACTGGGAGGCTCATCTTCAGATGATCTCTCTATGGACAGAGAATGGGGTATGCACTATGTTCCTGTAGAGTACTCCAGTGGTGGATTTTTATGGGAAGCCATTCAATTCAAAATTACAGTTTTCAAAACATAAGTAATAGTGAAATGTCTACGACTAACAACAAAATGTTTACAGCATAATATTATGAGAATGACAAACATGAAAATGAGTATATCAAACATTGAAATGGTTATGAGACCTTCTGAAATGTGGATGACCTATACCAAAATGTATATGACACATACCAAACTGGATATGACATACACCAAAATGGATATGACGTACAACAAGATAGAAATAACACTTATTAAAATAAGTATGACATATACCAAAATGGCTAGAACACATACTGAAACAGGTAAGATGCATACCAGAATAGATATGGCATATACCAAAATGGTATGACACACACCAACACGAGTATGGCACAAAATTAAAAGGATATGCTGTACCAAAATGGGTATGATGCATAAAGAAATAATTATGATACATATTAAAATGGATATGACCTATACTGGAATGCCTATAGCACATAGCAAAATGAATATTACATACCGAAATAGGTATGAGACAAACCAAAATGGGTTTGACGCTAACTGAAATGGACATGACACACATCAAAAATGGAATAACCCATTCTGAAATAATATTGATACATATCGAAATGGATGTGACCTATACTGCAATGGCTGCAACACATAGCAAAATGGGTATTATATACCAACATGGGTATGGCACACACCCAAAATGGGTTTGATACTAACTGAAATGGATATGACACACATTGAAAATGGTTTGACACATGCCGAAATAATAATGACATATATTGAAATGGATATAACCTATACTGGTATGGTTATAACACATAGTAAAATGGGTATTATACAATAGCAAGAATATTTCCTGGTCTCTGATTGGTCAGTGTGTCCCTGGCACAGTGAGGTTATCCCAGCACAACCTCACTGTATTGCTTTGGATGCCTTGGATAATGGGCATTTGGATGATGAGTTGGATGCCATAAAATCTACTAAAAACATATTTTTATTTTTATTTTTTTATTTTGTATAACGAGCCATTGTATAATAGCAATAATTCACTCCAGGGTGTGGGTTGTGCTGGGTTAACCTCACTTCTGGGATGTTGGACACACTCAGCCTGCTGCCTCATGCCCAACCACCCAGGTATGAGGTTATCTCAGCACAACCCACACCCTGTCGTGCATTATTGCTTAATTATATACCGGAATGGGTATGACACACTCCAAAATGGGTCTGATATTAGCTGAAATGGATATGACACTCACTGAAAATGGTATGACCCACACTAAAATGATAATGACACATATCGAAATGGATATGACCTATACTGGAATGGCTACAGCACATAGCAAAATGGGTATTATACCGAAATGGATATGAGACAAACTGAACTGGATATGGCATACTGGTGCGACACACACTGAAATAGTTATGACACACAGCTACTGTAAATGGACATGACCCATACTGAAATGGATATGACGCATAACAAAGTGGGTATAACATACCGAAAAGGTATGACACACCAAAATGGGTATAGTACAAACTGACATGGATATGACACACACTGACATGGGTATGACAACTACTGAATTCATTATGACACATACCAAAATGGATATGCCATATCTAGAAATGGATATGACACATGTTGAAATGGGTATGACACTTATCAATATGGGTAAGACACACACCAAAATGGGTATAACAAAAAACAAAATGTATGTGACATGCACCAATACAGGTATGACACATACTGAAATAATTATGACAGACACCAAAATGGATATGACACAAACTGAAATAGTTATGATACAACTGAAATAATTATGACATATACAAAAATGGCAATGACAGAAACTAAAATGGTTATGACACATACAGAAGTAATTATGACATACACCAAAATGGATATGACACAAACTGAGATGGTTATGACACATACTAAAATAATTAGTACACATGCTGAAATGAATATGACCTATACTGAAAAGGATATGACACAATATAAAATGTGTATAACACATACTCAAATAATTATGACACATGCCAAAATATGACATATGCCAAAATAAAATACAAAAATTCCTGCAGCAGCTGGTCAGGGAGCCCAGCAGTGGGATAACATACTTGACATGGTCCTCACAAATGGGGATAGTTTTGAGGGAGTGGGGGTGGGGTCTGCTTAGGAGAAAGTGACCATAACACAGTGGGCTTCAGGGTTAGAGCAGGGTATGAAGTGAGTCAAACCATCACAAAGGTCATGGACTTCAGGCAAGCAGATTTTCCCAAGACGAGGAAGGTATTTCAGATTGAAATGAAGGAGATGGAGGAGATAAGGGATGAGGAAGTAAGAAATAAGATCAAGGGGGGGCTACTTAAAGCAACAGAGAGCTGTATAAGGAAGGTGAGAAAGAGCAAAAGTAGGAGGAGTCCACTGTGGTTCAACAGAGAAGTGGGAGGGGCAATAGGGGAGAAGAAAAGTGCTTTCAGAGAATATAAAAGGACACAGGGGAAGGAGAAAAGGGCAGGGGAAGGAGGAAAGGGAAACTTACAAGGAGAAACTGATGGTAGCAGGGCAGAGGATTAGGAAGGCGAAAGCAGAAACAAAGGAGAAATTGCTAGGCAGGTCAAAAGGAGGGACAAGACTTTCATTCGATACATAGGAGAACAGAGGAAAGCAAGGCAGGGGATAGTAAGAGTAAACGGTGAAGGGGGATTGCAAGTGGAAGAGGATTTCAAGAAGGCTGAGGTGCTGAATAGATACATCTGCTCAGTCTTCACGATTGAGGGTGAAGGAAAGGGACCAGTGCTACAGGGAGAAAAGGGAAGGGGGCTATAGGAGTGGATCCTAGTCCAATCAGTGAGGGCAGGGTAAGGGAGGAATTGAGTACGTTTAGGGTAGACAAGGCTATGGGCCCAGATGCCCTGCACCCTAGGGTGCTCCAGGAGCTAAGGGAGGAACTGGCATCACCACTAGCCAGATTATTTAACTTGTCCTTAGATACAGTACAGGGTGGGTGCCAGAGGACTGGAAGAGGGCTGATGTGGTGCCCCTTCATAAAAGTGGCAGCAGGGAGGAGGCTGGCAATTATTGCCCAGTCAGCTTCACATTGGTAGTTGGTAAGGTGATGGAGGTGCTATTGAAAAAAGGGGTGGTTAGTTACTTGGAAGATCAGGGGCTGCAGGATATCAGTCAGCATGGCTTGACTGGGGGTGGTTATCTCAGACAAACGTAATTGAGTTCTTTGATGGGGTGATGAGGGTGCTTGATCAGTGGGGGCAGTGGACATGGCCTTACTGGACTTTGGTAAGGCCTTTGACACTGTGTCCCACAGAAGAATGGTTAATAAGCTGGAGACTTTGAGGGTGGGACAGAAAATAACAAGATGGGTGGAGAGCTGACTGATGGGTAGAAGCCAGAGCGTGGTGGTCAATCGGGTGCATTCTAGGGCAGAAGGGGTGATGAGCAGGGTCCCCCAGGGTTCAGTGCTGAAGCCTATTCTCTTGATCATCTGCATCAGCGACATAGCAGCGGGGCTGCAGGGGATGGTCTGCCTTTTTGCAGATGACACAAACATCTGCGGTGGGGTAGACACCCCAGAGGGAGTGGACACGATGAAGAAAGATCTAAGGTGGCTGAAAGGGTGGTCATAAACATAGCAGCTGAAATTCAGTGCCAAGTGATGCACTTGGGCAGAAGAATTCATAAACCACATATGCGCGGGGGCGGGGGAGTGCGGAAATGGTTGTATCTCAGCTGGAAAAGGATTTAGGAATCATAATCACTGACAACATTAAGATAGGGACCCAATGCAGCAAGGGGGTGGGCAAAGCGAATAGAACACTGGTGTGCACAGGGAGGGGGATAACTAGTAGAAAAAGGGAGGTCCTGATGCCATTCTACAGTTCCATGGTGAGGCCACACCTGGAGCATGGAGATCAGTTCTGGAGACGCCACTTATGCAAGGACATTGATGGCATGGAAAGGGTATGGAGAAGGGACACTACAGTGGGGCATAGTCTAAGTGGGAAGTCATATGAATAGAGGTTGAGGGTGTTGAATTGTACCCACTGGAGATCAGAAGGGAGAGAGGGGGGGACATGATAGAAACATTCAAATATATGAAGGGGATCAATAAAGTGGGAGAGAGCGTATTCTCAGGGAAGGTAGAAGCAAAGATTTGAGGGTATGGACTGAGGGTGGAGAAGGGTAGGTTTAGGGGAAACATTAGGGGGCATTACTTCACTGAGAGGGAGGTGGCACCCTGGAATGGTCTGCTGGAGGAGGTGGTGCAGGCCAAAACAGTGGAGAGATTCAAGATGGCATGGGACAAACACAACGGGGGGGGGGTGACAAGAGGGAGGTGTGGAATCTGGTGGGGGGGGCAAGTAAAAAGGGAGGGTATGACACATTCTAATATGAATATGGAACTTTCTCAAATAGATATGACCCATACAGAAATGCATATGACACATACCAAAAAATTGATAAGAAAATATTACAATGCATATAACAGACATACCAGAATAAATGCAACACACACTGAAATGGATATGATCCATACTGAAATAGATAAGACTCATACCAAAATGGTTATCACATGTATCTAACTCATCAAGATACTTACTTAAATTATTATAATGTATAACAAAATAAATACGACACTTACTGAATTGTAGATTATATTTATTTGCTATAGTGATACTCTGAATGTGTACTGTAGTAAATAAATATAATGGTTATGAAGTACTGAAAACAAAATGGTATATTAAAATGTGTATGTTGAACACTGAAATGAGCATACAGCAAACTGAATTGTTGCCAAATTTGCAAGGCATAGACTAGAGTGTAACATGTGCCAAGGTGTTGATACAGCAAACTGAAGTGTTGTGATACACCAAGATGAGTGTAACACATACTGAACTGAGTATAACACACAGTGAAAAGCACATGACTTGTGTAACCAATCAGAGTGCAGCATCACCCCCCTGAGATTCTGTAGGGGTCCAGCAGCTCTTGTTCAGCTTCACTACAGGTAAGAACTCCATAAATTGTGTGACTAATATGCACAATGTATATCATTAAATTGTTAGTTTTCCACTGTACCAGTTTTAGTTTTTGTTTTTTAGCTGTTTTTTTTAAAGATCTTTGTTTTCAAAAGTTTTATTTCACTTTCAACAAAAAATACTGTTATATGTGTTCTTTGTGTAAGGTTATACTTAACTCCAGATAACCCCATCCTGTACTTGTCTTCTTCAAATGCTTTGCGAAGTTATATGTTGTGTGTGCAATATTTTTATTTTCCCTGTGAAAGAGGGGACATTACCAAAAAAAATCTGTAGCTCCAGGATTTGCTCATTCCTGCATGTTTTAACTGAATTCCACCAACTTACTGAAGGTTAGAGTTTTTCCTTGCTGCCTTCTGAAAACTAATGTCAATATTTTACCAGTGTAAGAACAGTAAAGGAAATTAATCAGCCATGTATGCTGTAATAGTAAGTGCTAGAAACACATATGTTATACCACTGGAAAGCTGAGAATCTCCTCTTTCTAATACTATAAACCAGTTGTTTGTAGCTTATGCTGCAAACTGCCCCATTATTAATGTTCTAGGTTTTTCTAAAAAATGGCAGTTTGTGAATCTAGTTATCCGTCAAATGATTCATTTCACTGTCTTTTGTCCCTAGGTTCCCTGACTTTTTGTAAGAGGAGTGTTGAATGTTTACAGGCTTCAATACATGTACTGAACTATTGAGTCATTAAAGACTTGAGCAGCAACCACACCCAGGTTAGTGAGCTTGGGTGACATTTTCCAAGCAGATGTGACCAAGCACGATATTCAAAGAGCAGAGGTGGGCTGGTGTGTAATCCCCCTACAAATGGGGGTTCCCAAAAAGTCTTCCATGAGCTAGCCCAAATGCTCATTGCCTGGCTGGTGTTCGGTGCTATAGCAGTTTAAATGTATTGCCAATGAGTGCCTGTGTGGCCTCCATGTACTGTCGCTTTAAGAGCTGCTAGTTGCAGTGCTAGTTAATCTGAAAGGGAGGCCAGAGTGTTGGTATGCTCGAGTCCTGCCCAGGCTGCTGGGAAATAGCTCCGTTTCTGCCATCACTAATTGTGTAGAGGGGGCTCTGCTGAAGGATGTAACTATTTGCTGAAAGTAATTTAGAGTAATAATGATAATGTAGTTTGTTCTAACCTGCCTTCTTTGCAACAAAGACTGTTTTGATTATCTCCTCCATTTTGGTCCCGAACTGCCGAATTGGACCAATCAGTAATGGGGGACTCTAAAATGGAGCCTGCTCATAGGGGCTGTATGGACCCAAAACTGTGGGAATTGTAGTTTTGGACTATTGGCACCCTTTTGCAACTAAAGAGGGAGCTCTTGTTGTGACTGACAGCTGTACCAACCAATTGAACCTTTTGGATCTGAGGGAAAGCCTCCAAGCTATCTGCTGTCTAGCCAGATCTGAGTTGGAAGCTGAAGGAGAAGCAGCTAGCATAGTTCAAGCAGGTATCTGCGTAGTTTCAAGCGGGAGAGCTAGGGGAAGGCCTGATTTCTGGCCTGTGCACCTGTTTTACTGCTCTGAGAGGGAGAGAAAGAGAAAGAGTCATTATCAGACTAAATTTGAGTTTGTTGTGAACCAAGTAAGCTACTAAAGGGGGATCAGGCTTTACCTGAGGAGGACCGAAGATTGTGCTGAATGCAATCGGCCTGCCAGAAATCCCTTTTCCCTTCAAAACTTCTGTGTGGTGCAGAGAACGTACCGATTGTGACCAGGGAGTGCTGTGTCTGGTTCAGGTAACAGAGCTGAGTGCTATTACCATCTGTGCTGCACTTTGCAATCATCATCTGAAAGCTCTGATTAGAAACCTTCCCTCTGCATACTACCCTAGGTGTAAATGGGATCCTGCAGTTACGGCTCACCAGCTTTGCACCATGCAGTAACATCAACACCTGGTTGCTGGTAACTTTTGACTTTCATTTTAAACTGAGTGCTGAAATCATTTCTTTACATTTATTTACTGGGACACTCATTGATGCAAACTGTGCTGCTTGAATTCCTAATATTCCCCCATGCCTAAAACACTTGTCGTTAGAAACGGCTGGTGAGGGAGCTCCGTGGAGAGCTATTGGTTGCTGGGGCAAGAAGGGGAGGAGCAGGGCACTTTAAAACACTTGTGCCTGCTGAGCGCGAGCGCTGAGGTGCGAGCGTGAGTGGTGCAAGCGCCACTCAGGAGAAATTTATAAAGTTCCGTTTTGTTCAGTGGAGAGAGAGAGAGAGAGAGAAAGGGAAAGAAAGAGAGGTTTTTGCTTATGTTTTTAGTTTGTTTTATTAGTATTATGAAAATGGGTACAGTAAATGGTCTAAATTTTAATATCATGAAAGCTAATGTATTAATTTGGTGTTTTTTAATACTTTATGGTGTATACTGTCCACAAACTATTAAATCAGAAAAATGCACTGTATTAGGAAATCAGGACAGTTACTACAAATGCTTGCATGGGAGTACAATGACATGGGATTCTAATGTTTTTGTTTTTTTTTACCAGGTTTTGGAGTTGGACAAGCAGGGGTAATCACACATATGATGTATAGAGACTTGACAAAACAAATGCATATAATAGGTGCTGTAATGCACATAGTAGGTGCTACAAAGAAAAGTATGGTACCTTTTCCCCTGCAGATGACAAAATCTATACGAGAAATAGTTAAGAAGATAAACCACTTACATTTTAAAGGTAAATGGCAAATGGTCTTTAAGTATGTAATACTTCCTACTTTGCTAACAAGTGGGGATGTTCATTCTAATCCTGGGCCTGCATGTTCAAACTACATACTGTAAATGCAGAGGTTTTAAATGGGGAGGATTTACGTGTTGTTCACTTTAATGCTTGTAGTATGTGGAATAAGTTAGATTTAATTAAAGATTGGATGAGTAAATATAGTCCAGATATTGTAATTATTATCGAAATTTGGTTGGGTAAAAGGAATTGTGATAGACTTTTACAAGTGGAAGGATGCCAACATTTTAGGAAAGACAGAAATAAAAGGGGTAGGGGGTTAATGGTGTATGCAAATGCTGATTTGGAAGTTATGGAAAAAGGTTGACACTCATTAGATATGGGCTTGGAAGCAATATGTGTTGAAGTACAGATCCCTTTTATCAAACCTATGCTGATTGCTGGAATTTATAAACCCCCCAAAATAGAAAATAATACTTTTCATAGCCTACAGGAATTTATTATGCACTTTAATACTACACATGAACTCTTGATCACAGGAGACTTCAATGTAAATTGGCTGCAGTTAGAACCAGTGAATAACTTAATTGATGTTCAGGAGAGTCTACAAGTAACTCAATTAATGGAAAAACCTATAAGGATAAACAGTAAAGATCAATCACAGTCAACATTATTGGATTTAATATTTACAAATAAACCTTCTGCATATTCTCAAAGTGGAGTACTGCCTGATGCATTTTCTGATCATCAGGTTATTTTTGCACTTTGAAAACATGCTAAACCTAGTAAAGGGGTCCAGATGGTTGAGTGGAGAAACTTTAAACATTTTGATTATGTTGAATTTATGTTAGATATTGAGAAAGTAAATTGGAATAGATTATATTTAATACCTACAGCTTCAGAAGCTTGGTTGTATTTTCAAGAAGAGTTTGTTAAAATTTGTGACCATCATAAATAAATAAAAAATAAAAATAAAAATAAAAATAATTTATCATCATGATAAATAAAAGAAGGGTAAGAGCTAATAAACAATTGTACAATGCCACTTTGCATAAATATAAAAAAGAAAGGGATGAAAAGTGGCATAAAGCTAAATTGTCAGGGGTTGCAGGCGACTAGACTCAGTATAGACAGGCAAGAAATCAATATATTAAACAGATTAGGAAAACTAAGCAGAGTTTTTTCAGAGAAGACTTGGATAGTAATATTAAATCAAAATCCTAGACTTTTCTGGAAAATAATGGCTAATTTGATGGGAAGCACTAAAAAGGAGCAGGTAAGAAGGATTGAAATTGATGGACAACTAGTTTCCCTAAATCATGCTGTGGTAAATGCATTTAATGCCTTTTTTATAGAGGTGGGTACACACGTTTTGAACTCTAACACCCTTGGCAATTGGGAAAAAATTCAGGAGGACATTTTTCAGCACTTGAATGGGTCTGAAACACTTAAGTTCAGAAGTATTAGGGTATATGAAGTTAGGGAGGAATTATTCAAATTGAATTTAAAAAAGCTATAGGCTTGGATAATATACAGAAAAATCTTTTGAAATATGCAGCCCCCTGTACTGCATACCCAATAACATATTTAATTTTTCTTTGCATACCGGTGAATTTCCTAAAGATTGGAAAATATCTAAGGTGGTACCAATTTTCAAGGGAGGACAGCAACATGATATTTACAATTATCACCCTATTTCTCTTTTGCCAGTGGTATCTAAGATTTTGGAGAAAATTGTTGTGCCACAATTTAAGTTTTTCCTGGAATCAAACCAACAAATAAATGCTTATCAGTCAGGATTCAGATCTGCACATAGTACAAATACAGCAGTGGTGAAGGTAGTGGGGGATGTACAGTGGAGTTTGTACAGGAGAATGTTCATGGGTGCTATATTTATAGATCTTTCTAAAGCTTTTGACACTGCACCATGGCGTTCTTCTGTCCAGACTCCACGAAATATGGGTTAGGGACATAGAATAAGAATGATTTAAAACATATTTATTGGATAGAGAACAAGTGGTAGAATTGGGTAAATATAAGTGTGTACCATTACATATTAAAACAGGGGTATCAAAGGATCCAATTTAGGTCCACTGCTGTTCACTATATATATAAATAATTGAAAATGTCTGAACCCTTCAATAAAGTGCCATGTTTATGCAGATGATACTGTGATTTATGTAGAGGGGAAAATATTATTGATAAACTAAATTACAAGATGCTTTTCATCATTTGCAGACTTTTTTTTAGAGATTGTAAATTAAGCCTGAACACAAAAAAAAACAATAAAAAAAACCAATGTTGTTTACTAGTAACGGGAACAAGAACGATGATTTAAAGATCTACTCCTTAGAAGGAGATCAGATACAACAAGTTAATAAATACAGGTATCTTAGAGTTATTGTAGATGAAATTTTGAATTGGAAATCACATTTGGAGGGGTTCCTATTGAATATTGGCAAAAAATTGAGCATGTTATATAAACTAAAATATTATATGTCCAGGGATACAAGGCGGAAGGTAGTGGATACTATGGTACTCCCAGTACTGGACTATGGAGATATGCTCTATGCGGGGGCCTCGAGGGTGGAATTAGCCAAACTGGACATAAGAGAATGCCTGACTGTCTCCAGTTTTAAATCAGAGCTTAAAACCTATTTGTTTTCTAAAGCTTATTCAGAAGGATTTTAACTGTGATTGTTTAATTTAAATTAATTGTATGTTTTAATGTTTTGTATAGTGCATTGGTTTTGAAAAGCGCTTTAAAAATACATTTTTACTTACTTTACATGATGTATAACAGGCTAGCTCTTTTCATCCTCGATGCCCCCAGGAAAACTCACCACTGTGAACTGTACAAATCATTAAACTGGATAAGATTAAAGGATAGGAGTGAGTGGCACCTCCTTACCTTTATGTTCAAAGTGCAGAAAGCAAAAGTGCCTTCTTATATTCAGGAATACTTTAGGGTAAGGGAAATAAAAGATAGCTTAAGGTCTGCTTATGGTTTGGAATACATAATTACAAAGTATGGTTTAAATATAGGTAGGTCAGCTGTTTGGTATAGGGGACCAATATTGTGGAATTCTGTGCCTGTTTCTACGCAATGTAAATTGTATTATAAATAAGGCACCAGTTAAAAGATGGTATTATGCGAAATCAGCAGTGCCATTGCTTTGCTGTGGGGAACAGCACAGTGTATAACGAGACATATATTTTTGTTCTCTTTTTACTACAAATCAGCAAAATTTGCACATGACCTTGCTTTGTAGGATGTACATATGATATATTGTAATGAGTTCTAAATTTGTGATATGTTGATTTTGTATGTATTGTACTCATGGTAATTTATATGTGTAACACTATGTATGTAAAAATAGGACCTCCTTGGAAATGAGCCTTGGCTCAATGGAGCTTGTACCACCTATCCTTTTCACAAACATTTTATGAATAAAAATTATTATTACTACTACTACTACAGTAAGCTTCCCTGTGCATATAAATGTGCTGGGTACGGAGTGGGGGGTCGAGATCTGGTTCTCCACGTTGCGAACTGTGTTCTGCTACCTGGAAGATATGTCCAGTATAAACGGAATGAATCTGCAGTTAGTTCCATGTGGCTGGGCCTTGCCATGAGGGCCCCGCCATCCTACCCTGCTGTACAAAGAAGAGCCATCGAAGAGAGACCTGCCCTAGGATCAGCCCCCTGCTCCACACCTGAACAGGAACGATGCCTTGGTGAATTGTGTTGACCCTACTTCTTCTGGCACTCCAGAGAGTCCATCTGCTGTCTCAATTTTCATCCATCCTGTGTCCAGCCTTGGATATTGTGAGTAACCACCAGGGTAGCTCCCTGCAACATATAGCTCAATCAAAAGTATGTCACCTGATTGTCTTGTTACCTTTTTCTTTCTCGAACTGAGCCATCTGGCTCTGGATTACAAATAGTATGCTGTGCAAGTTGCTTTTCCATTTCAGGGCCCCAACCAGCTGCAACGCCGGCCTACCCCATGCAACGGTCCTGGCTAGCCCACCTTTCCTTCTACCTGGGTACCCAGAGAGTGTGACTGTGGTAGAGACTCTGACTACATGCACAGCTGTGTGACTGATAGGGTAATTAAGCTAATTAACCTGATGCCCCCTCCCTTGTTCACACACCCCTGAATAAATCAGATCTACTCTTTTTCTGCAATTCAACTAGACTGTGACTCCAGTTTGTGCTCGAAGTATTGTACTGTTGTCATTTGTTCTGTCTAACCATGTTTTACAGGAGGTCCTCAGGGTCGAGCTGGAGAAACAGGCCCTGGTGGTAAGTGTAAACTGTGTGGGTACTGGCAAAATATATCAGGGGTATTGTGAAAGTAATTATTGTGTATTGTGTGGGCCACTAGCAGGAAACAAAGGGGGTTACAGTGTCCCAGAGGGCTGTGCCCAGGCTAGTTTGGCCACTACCAACCCTGACCTCTGGGTGGAGGCACCAGTTTTATAACTCAGGCCCCCAACCTGCTAGTAGCAAGCAGGCAGGGGTAGTAGCCCTTGGGATTTAGCCACTTAGGGGCTACAGGCGCATCTTCAAATGTGCCGAAGATTAACTATAATGTATTTGGTGCATATGGAGGGGGTGTGCCCATGAACATTCCGCACAACTCTATTTTCTGCCCAAATGGGTGGCACATCTTGGGTGCATCTCCCAAGATGCTCTCAAAAGAGATAGGACTAAAAGAAGTAGTCCTAAGTGCAATCCCCCAACAGGCAGCTACCAGGATAGCAAGCTGTGTGAGCACCAGTGTGGTATCTGAATGCACTTGTTATCAGTAAAGACAGTACACTGAGCAGTGTGTGATATCGTGCAGTGCATTTTGTGAGCACATTCTGATATGTACATAAAAAATACCTTTCCATAGAAGTTGTCTGGACTGCTGGTTGTGTTATCATGTTGAAGGAATAGAATGGCAGCACTGGAAAAAAGGAGTGAGAGGGGGAGAGGGCAGGGGAATGGAGAGAAAAGAGGAAAAGAGTAGCAGACAGGTGCAGATAGTAAAAACAAAATTGTTAGAAGAGAAGCGACATCATCAGGGTCAGTAATGGTCAAACTCCCAAGTTTTAGGAGTCATGCAGAAGATGGGGGGAGTTGAAAAGGGCGTGGGTGGCTTTCCAGAATTTAGAGGGGTGGTTAATATTATCCTAAAAGGTGGAAGTGAAGTACTCAGATTGAGAAAGCATGGTAGCTTTAGTGCAGGCATTGTGTAAGGCCTGATATTTTGCAAGGTTAACTGGTGAGCTGGAGGTCTATGGATTTACCAGACCAAGACCATGGCTTTCAGACAAGCTTGTGACTGAGCTGTGATCTAGGGAAAGTGGGGGCCTTTAACCCAGGTTCTTCATAGAGGATCATGGGAATCCTGGACAGTCATAACATTATTTTGGAATTTTGAGGGGACAGCATTTATGTTAGAGGTCATTGAGATAAAAGACCAGTTATTGCTTACAAAGTCAGCTTGTAGAGCAGACAGACTTGAAAGATCAGACCTGAATTACCATGTGGTGGGTGACATTGTAACAATGGATCTTCCACACACAGTAGACCATATGGTGGTCACTAAGTGCATCAGGGAGTGATTCAGCTTCCATGATATGGTGGGGCTGGGAGCAGAGGTGCCAGTCAATTATAAAAGTGATTAGAGGATGGGGGGTTGAGCCGAGTGGGATCAGAGATAAGCTGTTTAAGCTGTAGTGATTTGACATTTTGGTTTAATTTTTGGAGGATGTAGATAGCCAATTTAAATAAAACTCACAGCTCCAGATGTTACCCAGTAGAAGCAAGGGAGAAGATAAAGGAGAAGAGGTTAGTAACAGAGTCAGTGCTGAAGCCAGGGAAGCAATAGATTCCAGCAAAAGGGGAGTGTGACTTTAATTAACAGAACCTAATGTGAGGGAGGAACAGAGGAGCAGAGTACAACCTCAGACTGAAGGTGGGTGGAGATGTAGATCGCATCCTCCACCACCACTCTTTCCTCAATCTTGCTTGGTCACAGACTAGGCAGGGAGGGTTATGGTACAATCACTAATCTTAGAGGACAGCCATGATTCAGAGATGACCAGAATGTCAGGCTGGAGGTTCAACAGCAGCAGATTCAGCTGGTTCAACTTGGTGAGGAGGCTACAGATGTTTAAGTTGGTGATCCTCAGCCTTTTGACAGAGGGGAGAAAGCTGGGGGGTGTACATGTCTGGATTAAGCTCAATATTGTCTGCCACTAGAAGCTGGAGGAAGATTATGTGCATAAGGGAACACTTCAGCTAGCGGTGAGGGATTCATCTTTTCTCCTTTACTTAGGAGCTGCTGAAACAAACAAGGTGCTGGCAGAAATAAATACTCAGACACCAGGAATCTCTAGTCTCTGACTCTCTTTTACTAATGCAGTTGATATGTGAGGCACAACAGTTAATCCATCTGGTCACAGAGACCCAAATCAATTCACCATCTAAACAATTAACTACGGTACTTTGATAAGTATTCCTTGGTCTCAGCACAGTAGCCGTGACCTAACCTGAACATGTGTCCTGAACTCTCCAGGTCCCTTTTACACTGGCATTGCCAATCCTTTTGGAAACATTCCTGGTCCCACCTTAGCTATTGTAACTTGGATTCTTGATTCCCTGAATTCATAGTTACTGCCCAAAGCAGGCCATCTAGTAATACCACATACTATAGCCACACACTGAACAAGGGACCTAAAATGTTCTGAGTAAAACTTATGTAATGGGCTGACTGGACCATTGTCCCTAACTGTGCCCAGGTGTCTGGGAACTTCGGATGCCCCAGTACACATGGCAGTACACACATCAACCAAAACTCTCTTTTTGCTGCTGCATCTTGTAGCCCACTTCCCACAGTTACTGTCCACCCATGCAGCCTCAAGTGCCCAGATTTGCCTAATTTTGCGGTATCCCCCCCCATTCTCAGAAATGATCTCCTACCTGTAACTTGGAGCGTTCTTCTTGACCTAGCATGCAGCTCTGGTCCCACTTGTTTCCATCCTTCACCATCCATGGACAGCCTGGCTTCTTGGCTTACCAAAAATGTATCCCCAGCCATTATGGGATTCCTTCACAGGAACACAGGTCATTAGGTGGCAGTCATTGAGGGTGTACCTTCTGCAATTCCCTTCCTATTCTGGGATCTAACTTCCCCTCTAGGGCCGTGGGTTCAACTCCCTCCTCTGATCCTCAGTTCAAGGGACATACCAGAGCCTGAGGTCCTTCCTGGCCATGCTGGGCTTACAGATGAGCAGTACAGCACCCCTACAGCTAGCAGAGTGTTCATACCCCATGCCACCCCCACCTCAAGTGTGGCCAGGTACTTCTGTCCCAGGCGGGAGCCTTCACTGGGAACTGTACTCCCATGTCCTGAGTCAGTCCCACTGGTGAGCCACATACTGGGCCTGTCCCTCTGGGAGCATGTCAGTATCCCTAGTGCATCCAGTTATGATGCTGACATGCCATGAAAATCATTCACCCAGCCAGACCCCTTATAAAGGGCACTGTACTTGTCCCCCCCTCCCCATTGCCTGAAGGTGACCCCAGTGAAGGCTGCAGAGCTATGTTACCTTCTCTTCACCTTCTGGGCTGGCTAGCCCTACCACCACCACTGGTTTCTCACCCAGAGCTCTGAAATTTAGAAAACTAGCTCTCCTCAAGCCACAGGGGCACCTTTTATAGTGCTAGGCTCCTCTTATGCACTCTTCCCCACCACAGAGGCTGATGTGGAGGCACAAAATCCCTGTTATTGGCATAACTTGTAATAACCCTATTCCATATCTTGGAATGGGTTGTTACACTCTCCCCCAATTAAATGTTTAGTTCCCAGAAACACGAGGAGGGGACCTATGACTTGGGCCCTCACTGTGGCACATCACGGGGTGGTGATGCCATCCAGCACCCAAAGTCAAGTGTGGGTGATTGTGGTACAGCTCCTCTCCCTGAGACAAAAACCCACCCAAACAAAAACAAATAAATAAACCCCTTCTATGCTGTATCTCCAAGGGAAGAACCCTAACTTGTGACTTGCTTCCATTTTATCACAGAGCCACGGCACCAGGGGTATCCACTCATACTCACAGACACACAGCTCAGCTATGTAGACTGGCACACTGCATGCTGCAGAGCTTCCCTTCCTGCTCTACTAGCTTATTCACCCATGTCGGTGTGAATAACATAGTATCGCCATAAATAAGAGCACAAGCAAAATAGTGAAAATATCAATCGTGGCACAAGATTGTGCCACCAGACTAGTACACCACCAAACAGAACCACACAAACCCTGTAAAAAACACAAAGAAATATGATGCACAACAAGTCCCTGCCCCAAAATAGCAAAGCAGAAGAAAAATAAAATACTTATCCTTTGAGGACGGCTTCTCTCCCCGTACCGCCCAATACTAAATAAGGAATACATAATGGGTTACAGTGGAATGACACATTTATCTCCACCAGTCAGTGGTAAGACACATAACTCACAAGTGGCAAAGCCACAAGATAGTTATAAAGGTCTTACCACTCATTTATGGAGATAAATGTGTTATCCCACTGCAGCCCATTATGTATTTGATATATACCACACCATTTGTAATGTTTTTACTGGTGTTTTACTTTGTTTTAGCTTAAAACTGCTTTCTTCCTATTGTAAGTTCTCTATCTGGTCCATTGTTCTCTGTGTTCTATTTCCAGATCCTAAGTAGGAATAACATGTTCTAAGTTAAATAAATTGTTTTCTAAGTGAAATAAATGGTGTTCTAAGTGATATTAAATATTTATCCCCAAATAACATGATTTACTTACCCAACGTATTCACCACTGGTGTGATTATATATATGTATATATTTTCATTGCAAAAATCCATTAATGCATCAGTTAGGGTTGATAGTACAGTGTCAAAAGTTTGGAAATTCAATGTTAGGGTTCCCACCTCTATAACTCCCCCACCCCTACCCCCACCCTTCACACACCAACAGGCATTGAGTTGTGCCATGGGGTCATCAGGCCTAACTCCCACCCCATTCCATGTGTAAACAAGCTGACATGGTACAAGATAGGAGAATAGGGTGAGAGTTAGGCCTGATGACCCCATGCACACTCCAATGCCTGTTGGTGCGTGGATGGTGGGAGGGAGATAGGAGTAGAAACCCTAATATCAAATTTCCAAACATTTGTCACTGTACTATCATGCCTAACCGATGCATCAATGGAGTTTTTTGCAATGAATTCTTTTTGAGAAAGTGTAATGTAACTGGTAACTGGAATGTGATTGTGGGAGCGGATGGCCCTCCAGGCCCTGCGCTCCCTTCACAATGCCCATTTATGCATAATAGTATACATATGTGGGAGCATGGGCTGTCTGGGATCTGCGCTCCCACTTACACATAAGTATGGAGACATACCATTGCCCTAGAGTTATGAAAAGGAACCCTTGTAGCACTGATTTGGTAATATCTGAGTAACTGTAGCAACTATGAAAAAAATTCCACTGCAGCTGTATTTTTGACTTGGAAACATCCACACATGCTTAGTTCACCTAAAGGTGGACTAAGCTGGCCAGAGCCAAAAAATCTGTATCTCAAATAATTTTCGAGATATAGGTGCCAATTTTCTTATCCTATGGGAAATTTCTCAACTTTGGAACACTGAAACTATGGAACTGATGTACATATTTTCACCAAACCATAAAAAGGCATATCTGTGAGGCAAGAGCTTGCTACCCTGCAACTTTCAGCCCCAAAATCCCAACTGTTTATTTGCAGTGACGTGACAAAGAAATTGCATTTTTTGGTGCAGTACTGTGGCAAATTGTGACACTTTTGCAAACTTTGCAAAGGAACGGGTGCAAAAGTGTCCCTCATTGCGAAAGTGTTACGTCGATTCTTTCACAATTTGCGAACATTCCAGGGGTCCAATGTTTAAAAACATATTTCTGGGGAGAATTTTAAAAGTCTGATGCCAGCGCTGTGTTCCTCATGCCCCAATTAGGTAAACACAACTGTCAGGGTTTTCCTAGGGACAATATCTTTTGAATTCTGGCCATTTTTCTCAAACACTAACTGAAAACAAGATGGCGATGGCACGACACTGCTGAGGGCATTTGAAACAGTAAAATGTACTGGCGGCAGCTTTCATGAGGCACATATATGTTTTTCCCCTTTGACTATAATGGGAATCTTTAAATCTGAATAACTTTTGGACGGATTAATATTTTTTTACCAAATCTTCAAAAAGGCACATCAGTGACCCAGACTGCGTATTCCCTGAAAATTTCAGACCAGACGGACAAACCATTTGGGCTGTAGCCCCTAGCAAAGAAATAGCCCAAAAAGTGGGGTTTTACACATTTGTTGGTGTTTGCAGCTCTGCAACTACACAACTGACCGAAACAAAACTTGCCAGATTTAGAGATCTATGGTACCTGACCGTGTAAGCAAACTTTCAGGCAAATCCGTCATACGGTTGCAAAGTTATTAACGTGCAAAAGTTGGGGGTTAACATAGAAGTGGCAGGGCAACCCTAACTATACTGCCACTACTGTGGCAGTATATATATATATGTATATATATATATGGAGGATACATGATGGGCAGGAGTGTGATATGGAAAATATTCTCACTCCTGCAGAGTGAGCTCTGGATACTCATGAGCACTGAATGCACAAGGGAGAATATCCAGAACTCACTCTGCAGGAGTGAGAATATTTTCCATAGCACACAGTCTGCAAATCATGTGTGCCATTTATACAATGGAGGGGGGGGGGCTTTTCTATTATTGTAATGTTTCTTGTGTTCCTGTGTGCTTTCTGGTCTTCCTGTCTATGGTTTCAGTGTGTGTGAGTTCATGTGAATGGGATGTGTTTTAGGTTTCTGATTGGTGTAGTTTTCTGTGTCTTTTTCCTGATTGGTTGTTGTCTGTTTGACTTTGAATTTTCATTGGTGGTTGTGTGTTTTAGGGCAGGACTTCATTTAGGGGAAGTGAGATAGGGGGATTCTTTTTATCATTTTAGTAGCTCAAATTCTTATATTAGCTGCTTTACTTTACTGTTACTTCATTTGTGTGAAGGGTTATTTTGAGTGCTTGGTGCAGTTTCAACTTTTTATTTATATATTCGGTACACTCTTTTCACCGACACCGCCTGTACAGGAGGTCTCTCAGAATCAGCACAGTCCATGGCTCTGTTCAGCTCGGTGTTTAAATAAGCCATGAGAAACATGTTTTTTTATCCTGAAACAGTGTGGTACAAAGGTGGGTGCAGTTTGTCATTTAGAAATCACTCATGTAGAAGGCTTTAATGGGAAAGAGAAACTACTGTTTGGAGTAGCCTAACTGAGAGTGCAGGTTATGCTGAGGCTGACGTCAGCAGAGAATGTATAAACAGCAGATATTTCAACTCTGCTGACGTCAGCTTCAGATATCACACTGCGATATTAATAACTTGATTTATTGTCATGCTGGAGCTCCCACCCCCATTGTATAAATATATATACATATATATATATATATATATATATATATATATATACATACATACATACCTGTGGCAAAGAATGGTTCAGTAGCTCTGCAAAATCACCTTTTGGGACAGATTAACAAAATGACAGTACCACTGTTCATGAGGTGCTATCCCAAAAAGTCAATGTTGAAAATTTGGTGAAAAAATCCTAAAAATGGGCATGTTATGAGTGTTAGTTATCTTTTTTCTATGCACGTTTGTAACTTTGCTAATTTTTATTATTTTCACTCCAAATTTTCAACATAGCCATTCTTCATGAATACTGGCCCTTAATTGGGATACAAGTAAAGTATCTGAAAAAGTAAGGCAAATGCTCACCCCATTCTTTAATACTGTACCCATGTTAGGTAATTAACTATTTAAATGGGATGAGCATTAGGGTTCGCAGTCCCAAGGCACACCCTTCACACCTATTTCTGCAGGCGGGGTGGAGGTGGGGCTTCAGGGTTGGAAGCCGAGAGTGGAGTTGGGTGTTCGGGTTGGAAGTCAAGAGTGGGGGTGGGGTCTTAGGCTTGGGAACCCTAAGATGTAATTTCCCTACTCTTTAGGCTTCAGCCGTAATGGTGCATTAACGTTTTTTGCAGTGAATATATACATATATGTATGTATACATTCTTTGCAAAAAACTTATTTAATGCAGCAGTTAGGGTTGTTTCCACAGCAGCAAAGGTGCGGAAATTCAATGTTAGGATTACCACCCCACCACCTTACCACCATGTCCCCATCCTCCACACACCAGCAGATGTCAAGGTGTGCCATGGGGTCATCAGCCCCAACTCTCACCCCATTCCATGTGTAAGCAAGCTGACATGCTACAGTACAGGAGAATGGGGTGAGAGTTAGGACTGATGACCCCATGACACACCCCGACATCTGCTGGTTTGTGGAGGATGGTGGTGAGGTGGTAGAGTGGTGGTGGGGTGGTAACCCTAACATTGAATTTCCACACTTTTGCCACTGTGAAAACAACCCTAACTGATGCATTAATGCAGTTTTTTGTAAAGAATTTCCTTTCTTTTTGGAAAATGTAATATAAATAGCACATGGTATATGTTGCCCTTCAGGCCCCATGCTCCCATCCAGCTGCCCATTTGTGCATAATGATATGTGTCTATGGGAGTGTGTTCCCTCTGGGCCCTGCACTCCCACTTATACATAGCTACAGAGCCATACAGCAGTCCTATAGGGCAAGGAACCCTTGTAACAGTAATCTGCCAATATCTTGGGAACCATAGCAGCTAGGAAGAAAATTCAAGTGTTGTTGTAATCATGAAAGTGAGATGTCCACACAACACAAATTGACCAACTCTATATCTTGCATTGTTTATGAGATATGGGCACTGAAAAGCACTGTGAATGCTAACTCTGTGGGTGTAACAGTGGCCCACGGACATGAAAATGAGCAATTGGAATACTAATTTCCAAATATCTCAGTAACTGTACAAAGTAGAAAAAAAATTCAAATTTCATGGTATTCATGGCATTCCAGTAGGGGGACTAAGAGTTTTTGTAATGAAAAATCCGTATCTTGAACCGTTTTTGAGATTCGGGTACCGAAAGGTGTCATGGGCGCCACAGTGTTATCCTATGGGAATATTTCAGAACTTTGGAATGCTGTAACTATGGGTCTGTTCAATGTTTTTGTACCAAACCACCAAAAGACACATCTGTGGGACTAGGGCTTCCCACCCTGAACATTTCAGGCTAATAGCACAATCCACCTTGCCACAATGAAGTTACAAAGAAAACAAAACATAGCAAAATGTGTTTGTGCAGTGTTACCGTGATTACTTTAATGTTATCGTGACACTTCTATCTCTATAATGGGAATGTTATTGCACACACAAAAATGTTGCAGTGGTAACTTTTTTCCCTGAACGTGATTGTTTTTGTGGCAACAAAAAATTTTGCTATGATAAAAAAATGGCAAAAGTTTGAAAAACATATTTGCGGACCAGCTAGTAAAACATTAATGCCAGGGGCATGTTCCTCAGCGTCCGATTAGGTAAACATAACTGTTGGTGTTTACCAAAGGGCATTATTTTTTGATTTACAATGTGTTTTCTCTGTTACTAACTGAAAAACAAGATGGCAGCAGCATGAAATCAATTTAGGGGAGCTCAACAATAAAAATGTGATCTCGAAAGTTTTCGCAATGCACATATACCTTTTTCCATAGGCTATAATGGGACATGAAAAAATTGAATAACTTTTGAAAGGAGCAATATTTTTTCACCAAATCTTCAAAAGGCACCAGTTCAACTGAGGACACATGTAGACAAACAAATTTGAAGCCACCCAAATGCATTCTTCATTTCAATATGGCTTACCGAAAAATGTGCAAAAAGTATGATTTTTCACTTTTTGAGTGCCCCACGGTTCCACAACCATACATCTGACCAGCATGACAGTTTCCACATCTAGAGATCTGTGGTAGGCAGTTATCTGTTCCAAATTTCATGCAAATCAGACAAATGGTTGCAAAGTTATTAAAGTGCAAACTTTGAGGTTTAACACAGATGTGGCCATGCAACTCTAACTATAGTGGCACTACTGTGCTACTATAATATATGTATGTATATATATATATATATATATATATATATATTAGCTATATATATATATATCTATCTATCTATATATCTACATATCTATATCTATATATCTATATATCTATAGATATATATCTATATATCTATATATATCTATATATATATATCTATATCAATATCCATCTATATATATATATTAAACTCCATGTCTGAACTGCATGGAAAAGAATGAGCAATAGACAAAACACAGAAAATATGGACACGCAGCAAAGAACACATAGCAGATGTAATACCATCCATGTGCTGAATTTAACTCCAACACACACCTGTCAAATGGCACAATCCTAACATGTTTTAAATACACTGTGCTCTCACATCCTGAATGCCACTATGACAAATGAATATGTTTCAGTCGCCCACAACACAGAGCCCTATTTTCTGCATCCTCACAATGGTATACCTTACTAGCCAGGTGCTGGAGTCCTACCAACCTAACCTACCTAGTTGTTTCAAGCAAACCGCCTGGACTATTTCCAGTCACTGTTACACCTGGCCAGAACTGTGTCTTATATCCCAAGGGGTAAATGGCACATTCCAATCTTCCCTTTTGAGACATGACCCAATCAGCCAGCAAGCCACTCTGATTGTCCCAAGGGGCTTCCACTCTCAGCACCTCCCCACCTCTCAGGGATTGCAGCCTGCCTAGTTACCCTGAACATCCCTGTGCTCAAAGACCTACTACTGTATTGATTCCCACCTCAGAAACAGTGAGGGACAAGGACTTTAGAAATTTGACTTTCAGTATAAAAAGCAAAAATCTTGGCCCAAAGACATTTACATACCATGAAAGTATACGGAAAATATGATGCAGCATTTGATACCAAAATTATGTGGCAGTAGAATTATGCAAAGTAAATAGGGAATAAATCCTCAGAATAGCAACATGTCCAATGGGGGTTCATCTTTCCCCAGTATCAAGACTTATTATTCATCATGTAGGCCCTCCAAACTCCAGCATTTTCAGTAGCTGGGAAGTACCACTTCTGGGTCCTAGAGAGTAACTGGAAAAAGAAACCATGCATGCAATTACACATTTCATATTACTATCATTATGATATTACTGCCTAAATTAGGATACGATTATGAGAAAGAACTATGCAAAGATAACACTAAATGGTGACTGTCCAGTAAACATTTAAAACTGTGGAAATCTGTAACAGTGAGGTCTTGCCCCCAGGATGGTCCAGGTGGTACCAGTAGATCTACTGAGATCATAATATCCAAAGCCAGTGAATGAGCTTGTTCCTCCTGCTGTGTCTCCGAGGTCTCCCTAAGATTGTGAGGGCCTTCATCTCATGCTCATTAAGCAGTAGAGCAAGTTCTGAGAGCCCATGACCACAGTCCAACACTTCATACTGTATTTGCAGTAGTCACACAACAGAATGTTTTCTATCTGCCACCCTCAAGCACCTTGTTGACAACCGGTATCTGGCACAATGATGTTTAATCCCCCTGTCTTTCTGCTGGGTTCTATGTGATAATAGTGACTGCACAAAGGCAATCATTATTATCCTGACCTGCATTATCACCGAAAACAATTTTGGCGATATGCAGAAAAAGACTACTGGGAATTGTGCACATGTGGGGCTGCGCTCCCCCCATGGGGGGCATCGCCCCCGCACACCCCTAAATATAGATTCTCAACTCCAGTGGGGTGCATGTCAGGGAGGGGGCCACATCCCAGCTCAAAAAAAAACTAAGTCCCGTAACTTCTTGGAATCAAAAAAGTAAACACCCACCCCAAGTCCCGAACCCGGGACCTGCTCTGTCAGAGCCATGCATCCTACCCACCACACCACATGGCTGGCTCGGTGGAAGCAGGTTCCCCATGGGTTACATTCCCATTCCCCATCCTTCCATATCCTGTCGCCCACCCTCCCTTCCTGTTGCCCATCCTAGCTTCGCGATCGAAGCATTCACCATCCCGGTATGGTCACCCAAGATGAAAGTGCCATTATATGGGTCGCCCGTATTCGGTCGCCATCATCACAGGCTACCTTTCTGCTGCTACTTATGCAGATAACATGATGACTCTCTGCACCCTTAACATGAGCACATTGGTATCAACTGTAGACATTTACTAAACAGAATTATTTTTCACCCAGCAATTCACCCTTGCCACACAGAAAGCTGACCTATGCACTACAGCCACTTCCTCTCTTTCAAAATGCCTTGGGAACTGACCTATTGCCTCTGTGCAGTCTGCAGAGATCAGTCATTTGCTATGCTCCCCATGCAGCAAGGTTGAGTACCAGCTGATGGACAAATGTCCAAGAGCCCGCTGTCCAGGACTTTATGTGAAGAACTTCTCATGTGCACAGTCGCATGCCTGGCAGCATGGCCATCAACAGTTCATATTTGTTTCCATGCTAGAGGTTGCTCCCACCTCAAAATCCACACTCTGTCATTGTTGTCTACAAAGTTCATACTTTTGCTGCCTTTATCACCGTGCAGAAAATGCCTGCCTGGCTATCTGCACTTCCAGTGATTTGTACATTCTGCTTGTTCCAGTAATTGCCTAATTGCCCTCATTCACAGCCTCATAGCCATTTCCATGCACTCGTCAAGGTCACAAAATCCCCTGCATCTCTTGTCTCATGTGCAAAGCAAATTCTTGTTGTTCTTATGCATGCAGTGTCTCCAAACTTCTTAAACTCCTTTTCCATGGTTGCAAAACCTTATCCAAATAGCAGATGAGCCCCAACTTTGCAACACCCCATTCACTTAGTTTGCCAACTTATGTGACTGTGCCCTGGTGGGGAAGGCATGGCGCTGAGTATTCCTATATCTGGGGGGAAGACTTTCCTTTCAAGCCACCAGATCCAATTCATGTTTTGCAACTCTTTCCTTTACCTTCACGTCCTGGAAAGGCACACAGAGCGTTGACATCTAATTTCAGGTACTAAAAGGAAAAACAGGAAATAGAGACCAGTGGTGCCAGTGAAGGTAAAAACCATCAAGGTTACAGCCCATGGCAAGAGGATGTGAGTGGCAAGAGGACAGTGGCATTAGCTGCAGGGAGAAAACCAGAGACAAAGAGCAGTGGGTGAGAAGTTGGAGTCTGGAGACCTGAGAACTTGACGTGGAGCAGGGAGTGTTCAGTGCTTTTTGAATCTCCAGAGCAGGAGACAGATGGTATAACTCTGTGGTGAACTGGCTGATAAAAATTTGGGAATAAAAATAGAACGTGTGAGTTGCAGTAAAATATATTTAGACACTGAGGAGCTGAACTTTGATAGAGGGGAAAATATTTGTGCTATAAAGCCAAACGTGTCCCCTTTTGTATCACTATTAGTATAGTAGGCTATTTCTGACTTTATGTGATTTTATGTGAGCGAGAAATGAGTACATATATTTATTTAAGGTAAAAGATATTTATTTTAAATCAGCTGCTGGGAGATTTGCAAGTATATTTTAGTCACATGACTGACTTCTGATCTTTTTAACCAGGCAGTGGTGCCTGACAGTTTAAAGCATCAGAACATCATAGCACAGACGCACACCAGAACAAAAGAAACCCTTGTTTCAGCTCCTTTTTTTTTACTTTAAACATGGCTGGAGTTACTATTTTTAAAGCTGAAAAATCCCGTTTGTGAGTATTAAAAGTTGTAAAACTCATTTTTTGGTTAATGGTAGTTTGACTCAAATTGTGGTTAAAATGGCAGCAAATATAGACCATTTGTTTCTTTTGGCGTTACTGCTGGCAAGTTCACGTGATCAATCTGTGCATCTTGTTGATTGCACTGGGGTTCTATTTTAGTTTGAGTGCCACACAAAGCATAAGAAATTTTCCACCAGTGAGTGGCAGCTAATAGGTTGGAAATTGAAGGCCCTGAAAGCTCCTAGAGCTAAGAGAAAATCCCATTTGGATTCCAAGCAATACACAGGGTTAAAATGTATTTCTTTATTTATTTTGGGTATTCTAATATTTTTATTGGATCTGCTTATTGATCTGTGTTATATTTATAGCATTGAATATTATTTATTGGTTTGGTGACAAATGTTTGTAAAGTGAAATTGTAACAGATTAAGAGATTTTTACAGCATCTTATTCATATTTTCTAGTATCAACTGTGGCCATAGCCAAGGTTAAATTTGAATATATAAAGTGATTAGTTACTTTGCCACATACTCTTTATTGTATCCATACTGTATGCTGGATAGATACCCAGAGTGAATTATTTTGATAGCATGTGTTGTATTAGACTGTTATTGTGGGGAACCATAAGGAAACTATGTCTGCTAAACACCTGAAAATGAAACGAGTGTCTAAACGAAAAAAGGGAGACACAACAGATATTACTCCAAGAAAGATTACCAATTATTTTCTAACACTAGGGTCACAAGTAGCTCTTATAAGTGAAAAAGAGATTGTTAGAATTCAGGGTCCCTTATTTCCCCAGTTATCCTCATCTCCAATCAGGCAGAGTAGCGTTAGTCCTGAAAACTCACTTTTAAAACAGATTAGACATTTACATGCCTCTCTTGACACTGAAGTTGCTCCACCTAATCAGCAAAATCAGATAGGTACAAAGAATGGTACAGGTAAATTAATTATGTAGAGACAAAGGGACTCTGAAATTGAAAGACAGGAAAGTTCAAAACCAGGTTCAGAAGTACAATCTAGTAATAAAAAGTAGAAGATCAAATTGATTTGCATCCACAGGCTGCTTCATCTGACTCTAGACAGTTGGCAAAATCTTAATCTTAATCATTTTGAGGCTTTTGTAATGTCTTATTTGAGCAAATTGTTATTAGAAACTAATCAACTTAATAGTGGTATTGATACAGTATATCCCATTTTACACAACTGGGGCATTCATTACATCAAAAAGTCAGAACGTAACAGATTAATCAAACCTACTTACTAAATAAAACCCACTGTGAGCTTCCTCAAGCTATTAAAACCTTTTTATCACAGAACCTGTCGTTATCTTTAGTAGTGTGATCCGGTTGAATAAAGCTCTGTCCCATTTGTTATGCAGAAAGAGTTAAATTCAAGGATCTGTTTTATCCTCTCCTTTTCTCTCTCTTGTCTGTCTGGTTGCACAATCAGATGTTCTTGAGAGACCTAGAAACTGATCCCTCTCATTGTCTCATAATTCTCTGGCTCTCACTATCTTTCTGCCTTCACTTGTTGTTTCTGTCTTTTCTTCCCCCTTATATATCTGTGGTTATAAAAATATATGCGGATCTTTATGTGAAACTGGGATCCCTTTGTTTGAAATGTATATAGTTATACTGTTGAAATGGTTGCAAAAAGCTATTTGGAATTTAAATGGTTAACCTGAGATGCAGTTAGAGCTCCTCTCAGGATTCTTTGCAAACTCTTTTGCAGAGCTGTTAGCAGGAGGCCAGCTTGGGACACTGTTTTATTTGCAAGTCTGTTCTACTAAGAAACTGACAAGAACTCTGATACATTTTGTGAGAAACAGGATGTCTCTTAACGAGCTCAGGATGAAGACTCAGATACATTTTATGAGAAACAGAATGTCTCCTTAAAGAGCTCAGGATGAAAAAGTTAATTGTAAGGCAAAGACTTGTTATAAAAAGAGTAGCAATGTTTTGCTGGGTAGAGACTGACACTTGGAATTAGATACCCTCAAATGAAGGACATTGTTATATCTGTTTGTACTGCCTTTGTAAATAGTTACACTGAACAATTTTTGTTCTTTATTTTACTGTTATTGATAGTAATAAAATGTTACTTGAGAATTTTGCAATGGCTCCTAGTTTTCCTATGCTTCCTGACCTATACCTTGACAACAAGCAGAAATGAAAAGGGAACTTCAGAAAGATAACAAATTATTACAAAGGCTAGTTACTGATTTTTCTATATTTAAAACTTCTTAGCAAATAGAGCAAAGGCTGGAGCAAAATGTGGTCAGAAGTAACAAAAGCACAGTTAAAGAGACAACAGAAAAAAACAGCAGAACAAGAGACACTAGAAGTATACAAGATGGTGAGATTACTTGAGGAAAAAAGAAGCCAAGAAGGCAGGAATCTGTAGCAATAAAAGTTGGCAGAAAAATTACTGTAGTACAAAACAGTAAGGATCTACCATGAAATCATAGCAATCGTAAATCTTTAATTACAAGGGATAAACAGCAATAAGTAAATATAAAGCTCCCAGAGGCAGATGCAGCTATAGAAAATGGCCTAAAAAAGGACAATAAGGAAATAAGAGCTACCCAGAAGAGGGAAATGGGATTAAAAATAAATAAACAAAAAAGAAAATTAAGAGACAGAGGCCCAGATATTCAAACTGTGCCCAAAAAGTGCACGACAGCAGGAGCAAGCACAAGTCCACTGCGCCCATGCGCAAGAAGCACAATATTCAAAAACTGCACAGGCCAAGATGCACCAATGTCAGATGACTGAATATCGCACCACCCGTGCCATAGTGCAACCAGGAATGTGAAGCTGAGCATATCTGATGCTCCATAGCGCAACAAGGGATGCTCAGTGGAGCAGTCAAGATGTGCCATAGTGCAACCAGGGATGCCCCCTGCAGCAGGGAAGCAATGCAACAGCACAACCAGGGATGCAGGGGCCCACTACCCATGCCACAGATGGGCAGAGGAGCACACAGCAGAACAGACATTGTCCCCCACACCCCTTGCACTGCACAACTGGGGGAGAGCTGGAATAACCACTGGCCCATGGATGCCAGCAACCAACCCACAGCCGGGCCATGGTGCACCAGTACACCCCCTGGCAAGCTGTGACTGGTGCACAAGGAGGGCTGACCACCCCATAACACACCATCCCACCAATGCAGAGCACACCCTGCACCACAATCACCATACACCCTTCCCAGGAGTAGCACCCAACAGTGCAGGACACCCTATGCATGCCACCACCCCCACTGTGACAATGCAACCCTGTGTACCATGGAGCCATGCAAAGCAGTCCCACCATGTGCACCCTGCTGTGGGTGGCAGCAGACAGTAATGCAACAGCATACACAGTGCCAACCTGCATGTTCCCCCCCGAGGTACAGCTGAGAGACCGACCATGCTTCACCACAAGAGGTACCCCACATGTGACAGGGCATGCCCCGGACCCCACCACCAGTGGTACAGCACCCTACACACCCTCCCAAGGACACATCCCATCCCAGCACTGGCCACAGCAGTCAGCACAGACATGCACAGTGTTGCATGGAAGCATGCACTACACAGGATGCAACGCAGTGCATGGACAAACACCCACCCATACCCAAGGGTACATCAACACAGGGACACAGTAGTGGGTCAACCAAGCCACTAGTATGTGGCCACGGCTGATGTGTACACACGGCCAGCACCCCTACATTGCACAGGTGTGCTAACCACCCTGCACAGGCACCATGAAGCTGTATGCCACCAGCATGCCGCCGGAGCACAGGTGACAGACACTGGAGCACATCCACTGCAACAGACACGAGCAACAGCATGGAGGGGGGACAACAGCAGCGGAGGCCACAGTGCCACCTGAGGCAGACGTGCACCATACTGGTGATGGAAGGCAATCTGGCATTGTGCCAGGTACAGTTGTTATCCAGCATGGACAGCCACCACTGACACACCAACAGACTGTGCATATCACAGACATGCAAGGGTGTCAGCTACACAGGCCATGGACGGTCTGACAGGGGTGCCGTGCACACAGTGCAGGCCCCGTGGACCATTGCACACAGGCATCCAGTGCACAGAGTACAACACACAAACCACAGACAGTGACTGATCCCCCTGCCCACACCATAGGCGGTTCACCTCAGCACACACACTCACACACGCACACACACACACACACACACACACACATGCCCATGCATGAACCACCCCTGATGCCATGCACACCACTGCAGCTGAGCACCTGTAGCCCACTGCAAATCAGAGACCACCACAGCTGTCATAACAAAATGTGTATATTCAAAAGAAGTAACAAAATCTATTTACAAGTATTTACAAGGGGGAAGGGCCACATACCAGGTGGGGGCAGATAAGGGGCAGGGGTGTACATCTGGGAGAGAGAAGAAGGGGTGTGAGGGTGGGTCAAGGGGGATAAGGTGTTAGTAGGGGCTTGGAGTCTTCAACGTGTGCGCCAGTCCTCCTCCACATGGTACCTATGTCTTCTCCTCCTCCTCCTCACCCCGTGGCGGTCGATGCTCTGCAAGAGCTCCAGGGTCACCCTTGCCATCTGGAGCAGCTCCTGCACACCTCTCTCCAGTGCCTGGAGTCACCGTCCACCTAGGATGAGGGAGCAGAATCAATAAGTGTGACTGTCCAGCCCCCTGCAGCCCACCCATTGTGCATGGCATACAGCCATGTGCCACGCCCCTGTGTTGGTGTGTGACCACCCACAGTGACCGTGTCCCCAAGACCTGCCCACCCAGGTAGCCACAGTCATGTGGACCACTGCACACACCCACCGCCCATGTCCTGCACTGCACCACCATAGCCGTACAGTGACTTGGCTATGAGGTGTGAAGGCAGTGCCACAGCCATGTGCCCGGTGCACGCATGGACCACCATTGATGCACTCCCAGACATGCAGTGCCACTTGACAGTGCTGACTGTAACAAGTTGCATGCATGGCAGTGGTGTCAATGCATGGTGGCCATGCCACGCTGCCCGCCGAGTTATACAGCATGCAATAGTAATCATGGATGTAAGACACTCACCATCATCAGGCTGGTCCACACGCTGCTGCACACCGTCAGCCCTCCTGCCCTGCTGCTCCTCCAGGTGGCACCTCTGCTCCCTCACCTGTCTGCGTTCTTCAGGCCCCAAGGTGCAAACATGGAGAGAGGAACATCAGTACAATTTGGTAGCAAAGTCCCCCCCCCATGTATGTGCAATTCCACACAGCCATACCCATCCACCCCACACCCCGATACCACCACAGCCAGCACTGGACGGTTCTCCCGTGTGCCAGACACATGCAACCGTGATACCCATATGGACAATAACAGTGTATGGATGTGGCACCTACCTGGCCGTGGCCCTATACCCCTCCTGGCACGTGCCCACAGGTCGGCAAGCAGGTCTGGGTCCCTGTGCCTGAGGTCCCTGTAACGGTGGTGACACTGCTCCGCCATAAGCCCCATACCAGTGGCCTCCTCAAGAGCGTCGGCCACCTCCTGCCACACTGCACTCCTGGCCCTGTCCAGGGGTGCATCACCATACAAAGCCCCAGCATGGGGCTCTACAGTTGCCACCAGGTTGGCAAGCTCCACATGACTGCCCTGCTCCGCCCCATCTCATCAATGTGGTGGATTCAAAATGGCACTCGGCAGTGCGGTCCTGCCACGTGCAGATGCTGCGCGGTACAGCGCTGCTATTCCCAATCGCGCTGTCACTGAACAGTGCAATAGTGGTGCACCCATGCCTGATGCATGGTGCCTAGGGGGCAAAGGTCAGGCACAGGGTCAAGGGTCTCTGGCGCAAGGACAGCCACAGTGCGAATGGAACCCAATGCATGTAGCGTGATTGGGTGCCTGTGTGCCACCTCCTGTAGTGGCCTACAGTGCTGTTTCCCCAGTGCACCTACGATGCCCCAGCGCCACAGCACCATATATATGAACAGCGCAGCAGCACCACTGGCACAATGGTGGCTGTGCCCTACATTGCCTCCCATGCACAGCACATCAGCAGAGTGGCAGGCGCCTGCATCATCAACCCGGGTGTGCGCAGTTAGGTGTGTACTGTGCATGTCACAGAACTGCACCCTTGGCTCAGCACGTTCAACACGATTGCGTAAAGCACAACAGCACGAAATTCAGCCGGCATATGCAAATCAGCCATTCAATGATGCAGTCACTGCATTTGCATCCACTTAAAAATGTGCCTCACCTCATCTACATGCCTTGCGCTATAAAAATGCGACATTGGGCTGCACTGGCCGTAGTCGGTTACTGCAGTCTATTGCGGTGAGTTGCATGCTGTTTGGGAGTGTGGACTGTGGTGTTTGGGACATGCATTGGATTGCACAGTCACAGGTAACACCTGTCATTCTCACAGGAAGAATCATGACCGATCATGAGGTGGAGGAAGAGGAACAGAGACGTGGGAGGAAGAGGAGGCCAAGCTTCACAAAGGCACAGACAGATGCCCTGTTTGAGGCCTACCTTGACCAGGAGCCGCTGCTCAGCAAACACCAGGGAACACCACAGGCCCATGCTGCTGCATGGGAGGAGGTGGCACGTGATGTCAACCTGCATGGCAGCCACCAGTGCTCCGTGCAGGAGTGCAAAAAGAAGATGGCACGGACAGGCGGAGAATTAAAGAGAAGGTGGCTGCCATCAGGGTAGCACAGTCTGCGACCGGTTGGGGATAGCCGGAGGTGCAACACCTGACCCCACAAGAAGAGTGGGTTGCTAGCAGCATGCAGCATTGTGCCATTGAGGGTGTTCCGGGTGGTGTATTCCAGTGGGTGGTAGCTCGTCACTGCATGGTAGGTCCTCATCTGTCATTGGAGGGGGCAGGGTTAGTCACATACATTAATGCTATTGTTTTTCCCTTACAGCTCCTGAGCGTCTACATGGGTCAGCGGTGGTGGGCTTCTCCACAGATGGCAGTAGCATAGAGATGGAGGAGGGCCCATCCACCTCCACAGGCATATGGGAGTCAGAGGAATGGTGGGCCTGCCTGGACATCTGGACTGATGCTGGTGGAGCAGGTGCGGAGGAGGCCCTGCCCGTGTCCGAGCATGCCGGCATCCATGGATGCCAGCATGCTGAGACTCAGACTGGTGCCAGATCTGTCACCAATGATGATGGAGCTAACGTCATGGGCAGTGAGATGTGTGGGCCACAGGATGGCCACACAGCAGGTGACATCGAAGCCATGGCTGTGGGTGGTGCCACTGTGGAGGCCTGCGTGACATCACAGTCCCAGCCTGTGCCTGTCTGCACCAGTGGGGCAGCACTGGTGTGTGCCCAGGGCAGTGGGGCTATTGTGGCCACTGCAGCGGCACCATTGAACCTCAGAGAGCAGCAGCCGGAGGAGCAGTATCAGCTGTTGGCCAATGGCCATGGGGGTACAGTGTCGGAGGCGGCATCAGTGCACTGCCTGTGGACATGCCCAGGCCTGACCCTGGTGTGCAGTGCCCACCCTCAAGGGGTGATGACCATCAGGGCTGTGAACACCATGACGGACAGCATATCGATCAGGCAGATGACCTCTTATCTGAGCACACTCGCATACTCCAAGCATCAGTCAATCAGCAGATATGGCTTGTGATGGTGGTGGATGCACTGAATGAGGCTCTGCGCCAGGCAGAGGAGCGGCGCAGCAGAGACACTGCTCTGCTCCTGGAAGGGATGGACCGTTGCAGGAGGATGTGACCGCTGCCATTGACAGGCAGACACAGGCATTCACAGCTGTCATGGCCACAATGGGCACACAGTTAGTTGCCCATGCATCGCAGACAATGCACAGTGCAATGTCCACCCCCATTCCCGGCATCGTGCAACACCCTCCTTGTCGACACTGGGTTTAGCTGTGGGCATCCTGAGCACGCCTGGCGCAAGCATGTACGGTGTGCTGCAGACCCCTGCGTGAGCAAGGTCACGTTCACACAGTGGAACCCCTTGGGGACCATCGGTGCCACCCCATGAGGCCATTGGTCAGCCTGTCACTGCTGGCAGGTCTCAGCAGGGCTTCCCATGCATCCGTGGTGGCCGTGGCACTGTGGCGTGTGACTGACCTGCCTCCCAGCAGAGCTACTGTCTGATGCTGCCGTGTGTACATTGTGTTGTTCAGCGTGCAATGCACGGGTGGGGTACCCGGCCCTGCACGCACACACACATTCCATCTGCACACCCTCCCGGCTGCTGTCCACTGTGACGTGTGCATGATGATGCCTGCGTTGCGCTGTCCACCACTGTGCAATGGTTCCCAGTGTCTGACACACGCACAATGACACGCAGTGGGTGTGGTGGTCTGTGGATGTGTGTGTGTGTGGCTAGGGGTGGTGGTCTGGGTTGGTGTGCCTCCTACCCTTTGTGCACATCTTGTGTGGTGTGTGTGTGTGTGTGTGTGTGTGACTGCATGCCATGTTAGACCGTGCCCATCCATGGCAGTGTGTGCGGTTCCATGCTCGGCCACTTCCCTTGACAGCATGCACCCCTGGTGTGTGTCCATGCGTGTTTGTGAGTTGTGCCTTTGCCACTGTTGGTTGCACATGGCCACATGACTTACCTGGGTTGGCTGAAGTGCTCCTCTGTGATGGTGTCCTGGTGCAGCTGTGCCAGCCGGATCAGTCAGGGGTCCCGTCACCCAAGGGGGGGCTGCCCATCACCATCTTCACCAGTGTCCTCATCATCCCCATCACTGTCCCCCTCTTCAACCTGTACAGCTATCCCACAGTCATTGACCATGTTGTGCAGGATGCAACAGGCCAGGAATAGCCCACAGGCCTTTGATTGGCTGTACTGTAGGGTACTGCCAGATGTGTCCAGGCAATGGAAACATGTCTTCAGCATCCCGAACACCTGCTCGATGATATTGCATGTGATGGCATGTGCCTCATTGTAGCATTGCTGCGATGGGGTCACAGGCCGCTGGTATGGGGTGAGCAGCCAGAGACAGAGTGGGTATCCACTGTCACCTGTGTGTAGAGGGTGGAGATTAGTTTGGTGATCAGCATCACCCTGCCTTGGGGCCATCTAGGTCAATACCCATGTCACCTCTGACCATGCCCCTGCCAAGGAGAACCAGGGATAAAGGACAACCAAGAAAGGGGCTGGAGTAGAACAGCGAAACGGTCTAGGGAGGTCAAATCATGGAAAGCCATGTGTGCAAATGCCAGGAGCCTTAGCAACAAGATGGAAGATCTGGAGGCTGTCATGGTGCAGCCAGACCTGGACATTGCGGCCATCACTGAAACCTGGTGTAATGATAACCACGACTGGGAGATGGCCATACCTGGCTACAACATATTCAGAAGAGACAGAGCAGGCAGGAAGGAGGAGGATGGCACTGTATGTGAAAAATGACATAAGGGCCACAGAGATCCAGGAGGAACAAAATGGGGAGAGATACTGTGGGTTAAGCTGGAAAAGAAAATGGGACAGCCATCCACGCACAGGTGTGGTCTATAGACCACCAGCCCAGGAGGAAGAAACAGATAGGAGCTGATGCTAGCCATCCAAAGGATGGCAGACAAGGAAAGGTAGTACTGGTTGGAGACTTCAATATTCAGACATGGACTGGAGCATCCCAGCAGCAGCATCAACTAGGAGCAGATTTATCCTGGACTCCCTTCAGGGTGTCTTCCTCAAGCAACTGGTCATGGAACCAACTCGGCAGAAGGCAATACTGGACCTTGTGCTCACAAACAGGGACAGTGTGATGGGGTAGCAGTGGGGGAGAACCTGGGGAACAGTGACCACCAGTCTTTGTGGTTTGAAATCACAGAAAGAGCAGAACCAAACCACACAAAAACATGTATCCTGGATTTTAGGAGGGCAGAATTTGGGAAAATGGGGAGATACTTGAAAGAGGCATTAAGGGGAATGGGACAGGAATCAGGGGTTGAGGAACAGTGGGCAGTATTTAAAATGGGGATTACAAGAACAGAATTATGCATTAAGCAGGTTAGCAAAAGGAAAAGGAAGAGGAGACCATTATGGTTTTCCAAAGAGGTAGCAAAGAAAGTGAAAGCCAAAAAGATTGCATTCAGGCAATACAAAAAGACACAGGCAGAAGGGGATAGGGAGAAGTACGAGGAGAAGCAAAGTGAGGTCAGTAAGGGAAGCCAAAGCTCAGACAGAAGAACACATTGCAAAATCAGTGGGTAGAGGGGACAAAACCTTTTACAGGTACATAAGTGAAAAAAGAAAGACAAAGGGAGGGATAGTGAGACTGAAGGGGAAGGATGGGGGCCACATGGAGGATGACAACAGTAAAGCTGACATATTGAACAAGTATTTCTGCTCAGTCTTTACTGAGGAAGAGGAGGTAATGGGTCTGAAGGGAGTACAAGGGGTGAGAATGGTGCGAAATGGGCACAAGTCCCTTTACACGAAAGGGTCCTGAAGGAACTGGAAGTAATAAGAGTTGATAAAGCAATGGGGCCAGATGGGGTGCACCAGGGGTCCTTAAAGAACTAAGAGAGGTGGTGGCTGAACCTCTGGCTATCCTGTTTAGCTGATCACTGGAAACAGGGAGGTACCCAAAGACTGGAGGACAGCAGATGTAGTCCCTTATACAAAAGCAGGAACAAAGAGGCAGGGAACTACAGACCAGTCAGCCTCACCTCAGTAGTGGGGAAGATCATGGAAGCACTACTGAAGGATAGATTGGTGGAACATCTGGTTGTCAATGGACTACAGGACCCAGGGCAGCATGGTTTCACCAGGGGGAGGTCATGTCAGACCAACCTAGTTGAATTTTTTGACTGGGTGACTAGGGAGGTGGATCAAGGGAGGGCAGTGGACATGGCGTATCTGGACTTCAGCAAGGCCTTTGACACTGTGCCACATAGAAGACTATTACACAAACTGGGGAATATGGGTGTGGGCAGGACAGTAGTGTGGTGGGTAGGTAACTGGCTGAGTGTCAGGACACAGAGGGTGATGGTAAATGGCTGTCACTCCACAGATGGAAGAGTGACCAGTGGGGTACCACAGGGATCAGTGCTGAGACTGGTCCTATTCAACATCTTCATCAGTGACATTGCACACGACCTAGAAGGCAGAATTTCACTGTTCGCTGATGACACAAAGCTCTGTAACAGAGTAGACACACCAGAGGGTGTAGACAGAATGAGAAGGGACCTGCAGAAACTTAAGAATGGTCAGGGTTTGGCAGTTGAAATTCAATGCAAGAAGTGCAAGATAATGCATATGGGCACAGAAACCCTGGCACAAATATCAGTTGGGGGTGAGGATATAGCATGCACCAAGCAGGAAAGGGATCTTGGGGTTATCATCTCTGATGACCTCAAGGTAGGGAAACAGTGTGACAAGGCAGCAGGTAAAGCAAATAGGATGCTGGGATGCATAGGCAGGGGCATCACCAGCAGGAAAAGGGAGGTCATAATTCCACTATACAAGACACTAGTGAGGCCCCACCTGGAGTAGAGTGTACAGTTCTGGAGACCATACCTACGTAAGGACATAGGCAGGGTAGAGAAGATTCAGAGGAGGGCAACAAAGATGGTGCAGGGATTGCATCACAAGTCCTATGAAGACAGGTTGAAGGAACTGAACATGTACTCCCTGGAGGAGAGAAGGGAGAGAGGGGATATGATAGAGACATACAAGTATCTCACAGGGAGGAACAGGGTGCAGGAATACACTATTTTTAAGTGAAAAAGAGGTTCCAGGACTAGAGGGCATGGGATGAAGTTGGAGGGAGGACGATTCAGAGGAAACATGAGGAAGAATTTCTTCACAGAACGGGTGGTGGACAAGTGGAACACCCTGCTAGAGGAAGTGGTGGGGGCTGAAACAATCATGGGATTTAAGAATGCATGGGATAGACATAAAGGAATTCTGGAGGTCAGGGGTAAGGTGCAACAGACTTCTAGGAAAACATAAACTGAACTTACAAGCTCAAATGGGCAGACTGGGTGGGCCATAGGCCCTTATCTGCCGACACTGTCTATGTATCTATGTATCTATGTAAGCTCTATGTTTTTCCACGTGGTTTGCATACTCACCCACTAAGTGGCCAGTGGGGATGTCCCCACTCTCGAATCTGTGGCACAGTGCTGAGTGGTGCCAGATGAAGGCATCATGTGCTCCCCCAGGGTGCATGGCACAGACATTGATTTTGCACCCCCTGGCATCGCACACCACCTGGCAGCTGATGCTTGCATAGCCCTTCTGATTGATATATGCAGCAGCTTCAGGGCCAGGTGGTGTGTGGATGGCCACATGGGTGCAGTCTATTACCCCTAGCACACCAGGCATACGTGCTACCCTGTGGAACTCCTGTATGTTTGCTGTGCACTCCGCCGGTGTGCTGGGGAAATGGATGTACTCTGCAGCATGTGGCAGCAGTGCACTGAGGAATTGGGGGAGGTGACATGATGCGGCTGACTGGGTTATGCCTGCGGTGTCCCCTGTTGGTCTCTGAAAGGTACCCGTGGTGAGCAGGCACATGCAAGCTGTCACTTTTGTCTCCACTGACAGAGCATGGCTCCGTCGTGTGGGTGCATGCATCACATCACTGCACAGCTCACAGAGCCACCTCAGAATTGCCCGATTCAGGCAGCACCAGCCCATGATCTTGGTATCGGTGTACAGCTCGAAGCTGGTGCGGGCTCGGTACTGTCTGTTGGGGGCATACCACCGACGGGTCCTTCCACAGCCACGCCCCCCTGCTGCCTGCCTTCTCACCCCCCTCATTACTGCCTCCACCTGGATGGTGGCACTGGCCATGTCCCTGGCTTGTGTCCCCCCTGGCAGCTGTTTCTGTGTTCCCCCCACTGTCCTGGCTGCTACTTCCTCTGCACTGGGAACACCCTCCTCTGGTGGCCTCAGTGCTGTGTGGCACTTCTCCCTTCTGCACTGTGGTTTGACTGTGGCTCCCCACACCTTCCCTGTGCCTGTGGGTTCAGGGTGCCCTTTCTCTGTTCTACCCTGTGTGTCTGTCCTGCCCTGTGTGTCTGGCTATAGTTCAGCAGCATGTGCCTTCCCTGTAGCATTCTTGCGCCTCTCCCTTGTTCCTTTTTATTTTGGCTCATTTCTGCTATTGCGCACCTTCTGCTTGCTCCCCTATTGCGCGCATGGCGCATGTTGTTGAATAATGCACTGTGCCATTTATGCATGGTTCCTCCCCCTTCAGTTGTGCATGCATTCATTATCATTGCGCTCTTGCGCAGTGTGATTTGGGGGGGCGCATCTGTCTCCTGCTGAATATCGCAGAATGGTGCATTTTCGGACTTGTGCTGGAGCAACCCTATTGCGCATGGCACAACCCTTTTGAATATCTGGGCCAGAGATTTTAAATTACTCTGACTTGGAATGCTATGACATTACTTGAACACTTAAGAATAGTTACAGGGAGAAAAATAAGGAAATAAAGGAAGCATATGAGAGATTTCCCAAGACCCAAAACCGAAATCAAATTATCACTTAAGGTGTCAGAATAAGGTATACTTAGGTGCATTTTAGGAGATAAAATAAAATGGAATGACATTCAATAAGTATATTGGTACTTATGTGGAGAGCACAGTGGATGGGTTTGTATCACTTTTAAATTGAATGCTGCACGTTAATGCACCTATGAACACAAATTAGAATTTAAGGAGACAGGTGTTTAACTAAACATCTCTATCTCAAGAATTATGGATGGATGGGAGCGCAGGGCCCAAAGGGCCCTACATTCCCACATGCAAATTGGATACGATTATGGACTGATGGGACTGCAGGCCCCAGAGAGCCCTGCACTCCTGTGCTGCACCCCCTCCAGCAGCCTGATATCCTTCCAAAGATAAGGGCGCCAGTACTGTACACAATACTCCAAGTGTGGCCTAACTATTGACCTGTACAGTGGCATGAGCACATCCCTATGCCTAGATGAGATACCCCATGCTATGCACCCCTGCATCTTGTTAGCCTTGGCTGCTGCCTTCTTGCACTGAGCTGAGTTGCTCATGTTCCCCGTTATGTGCACCCCTAGGTCCTTCTCTTCATCGGTGACCCCTAACCAAACTCCCCCCAACCAACAGTCCCTCCGTGGGTTCTTCTCTCCAAAGTGCATAACTTTGCATTTCTTTGCATTGAATCCCAGCTGCCACTTTACCGACCACTCCTCCAGTTTGATCAGATCTTCCTGTAGCTCCTGCCACCCTTCTCTGTCATCCATCACTGCTCCCATCTTAGTATCATCCACAAACAGACTGATCCTGCTCATAACTCTGTGTGAGATATCAGATATGGACAACCCAAACAATACCAGGCCCTACACAGAGCCCTGCGGCACCCCATTCGTCACTTCCCTAGGGGAAGAGAGCTCCCCCCCCCACTACTGCCTGCTGCTGCCTCACTTTCAGCTAGTTCCCGATCCATTTTTCCATCTTTGGCCTTACCCCCATATATTCAAATTTTTCCCCAGCCTCCCATGAGGCACAGAATCAAAGGCCTTGCTGAAGACCAAATACAGGACATCCACTGCATGGCCCTGATCCATCTTCCTTATTATGAAGTCATAGTACTCTGTAAGGTTGGTCTGGCATGATCTTCCCAAGATGAACCCATGCTGCTGATTGTCCTGGAGTCCATTTTCCTCCAGAAAGGTCACCAGTCGTTCCTTCAGGATTACTTTCATAAGTTTACCAGCCATGGAAGTGAGGCTTACAGGTCTGTAGTTGCCGGGTTCGTCCTTTGGGCCACTCTTGTGGATGGGCACCACATGAGCCTCCCTCCAATCTTGTGGGATGCATCCTGTGTCCAGGGAGGTATTGAACAGGTCTGCCAGTGGCTCAGCCAATACATCTGCTATCTCCCTCAACATCCTGGGGTGAATATCATCAGGACCTGGTGCCTTATCCACCCTTAGTGCCTTCAGCCCCTTCAGTACCCTACCCACCATAATCATCCTGTCAGTTACTCCTCCCCCTCTTGCCCACCTTCCCTGTCCACAGATGCAGTGGTCTGTCCTCCTTTGTGAAAACAGAGCAGAAGTTCTTGTTTAGAGCTTCTGCCTGTTCTATCCTCTTCTCCACCAACCTCCCACCCTTCTTACTCCTCACTATCTGATCCCTACAGTTCCTTTTCTCTCTTATGTATCTGAAGAAGTCCTTCTTCCCTTCCCTGATGCCCTGAGCCAGCCTCAGTTCCCTAGAGAGCTTGGCCACCCTAACAAGCCTGGTTACCTCCTTGGTCTTCCTTGCAAATAGCACCCTATCCTCCTCCCTGCCAGATTTCTTGAATCTCCTAAAAACAGCCTTTTTTGCCCTTACCCCCCTCCAACACCAAGTAGGATAGGGTAACAACAGTATCGAGGTCATACAGCAAACTCAAGAGTACACAGCAGCTAAATCCCACTCACTTAGGGACACATAACTAACAACAGCAGCATAGAAAACAACCGGTGCTTACACCATCAGCAGCCCAGCTCACCCACCCATCCAGTTTAAAAAAAAGCACTCCCAAAATTAAAAACAAAATAGTAGCACAAACTGGTGGTACACAACACTGACAAGTGGGATGTCTGGGTTTGTGAGCTGAGCTGATCCAGACTCCTCTGCCCTAGGTTGGTGCAGTTTAAAGTGCGATGCAGAGGCACTGCATGCTGACCTGGGGGGATCCTTACCTCAGGGGGAAGTGAGGGTTGCCTTGATGATGTGGGTGACCACACAGTGTTGTATGATCCCCTCCACACATCCTAGCTCAGCAAGACTAACAGTTAAATTTCCTGAGACACACTTAAACATACATGCAATTAAGGACACCCAACTGACCCCCCCCAAGTGTACTGATACTAAGCTTTTTGGGAGGGTTAATCAAGCAGTGTAAAAATAGCTTAGACACATACTTTTTCTACACAAAAACTTTACTGTTCAGATGGAGAGTAGTTGAATCAGCTGATCAAAGGGTTAGATGCAGAGCTGTTAAACTTTAAACTTGACACCCCCAACCCTTCTGTCAAGCCCTATTCCACGAGTGGGCTGATACTTAGCTTTTTTGCTTCGTTTTAAATCATCTAGTGTGAAAAATGTTTAGGTATGCAATTTTTCTACACAAAAATGTTACATTCAGGTTGGTGAGCTGTCACATCAGCTGACTGAATGAGGGGTTAGATACAGGAGCAGTTAAACTTTAATCTGACTCCCCCAACCCTACTGCTTAGTCCAATTCCCCAAGTGTGCAGATACCTAGTGTTTTTCTTCTTTATATCATCTAGTGTGATACAAATAATAGAAGAAGTTTATGCATGTACTAAGTGAAAAACTGTGCTTTCAGGATGAACAGCAGTCCTTGGCTGATCGAAAGGTGGGAGGGAAGCATTGGTGGTTAAACTGAAGTATGATGGTTACAGCGAAACGGCATGAGTGGTTTCCTTACTGATTGTATAAGCAGCAGAGCAGAAAGAATGTGCAGCAGAGCAACATCTGATTTAAGATGCTGAAATCTTGGGAATTCTGTACAGTGACGTGGAATTTCCATATAGGTTCCATATACATATGTATGCAGACGACACTATACTTTTTGTATCCGGACCTTTTCTAAGTGACATCCAATCTATACTATAACACGTCTACAACAACATGCAGTCTTGGTTCCGTGCAAACAATCTCGAAATAAATTCCTCCAAAACTGTTTCCATGACCTTCAGTCAGCCCCAAAACTGGCAAGAACACCCAGCCCCCCTTGTAATCACCACCCTGGATGGAAACACACCAAACACTGTGTCTTCCTGTAAATACCTAGGAGTATGATTAGATCCCCTGCTAAACTACTCAACCTACAAAGGTGCCCTCACTTTGAAGCTCTGCCCAAAACTTGGTCTTCATTATAGAAACCATGGCTCCCTTCCACTACCAGTTAGAAGCACACTGCTAACAAAAATGATCACTCCCATCTTTGATTACATAGAATTGTGTACAACACTGCCACCTCCACCTCACTATCCAGGCTGCACTCCTTATTTCATGCTTTTTGCCATTTTACAGCAAATTTCCCTTTCAGGACATACCACTGCACTCTCCTTTCCTCCCTTGGGTTAGCACCCTCTCCCATCGCCATTTTTGCCACACTGTTTCTTTTATTTCCAAATTTTGGTGTCACTTACTGCCCCTGACCTAGCCAAGAAACGAACCCCTGCTGCCGTTGCTCCTTACTTGCTGCACTCTAGGGACTCCCGCTCCTCCTCCCTCCCCAAGCCATCCTCATCACCTGGCAAATCTGCCTTCTCCCCTAACTATGGAACCAGCTTGCCCTGAAGCTCAGAAACTCACTCTTGCACAACTCTATTATATCTCAACTTCATCAACTCCTCTTCCCCACCTGTAACTACAACTAATCTGTCTTTAGCCAAATGAACACAGTTTAAACTTCAAAACCTCTGTACTGTTTATTATTGTATTCTTGCAACTGATTGTAAATAACTGTATATATGCAACAGAATGCAAGTAACTCATTTGTACAAAATTATGTGATTGTAAGTAATATTCTCATGTATCTATTCTATGTATGAATATATACTGTGGTAACTCCCTCCCCCTCACCCCAAGGTCGTGCCTGGAAACAAGCCTCGGCTCAGTGTGCTTTTCCTGATTATCAAATATTTAAATAAAAAAATAAAATAAATGCGGCACCGGTGGAAGAATTCAAAATCCACAAACCAATCAGGATTATGTGATTTTTCCTGTTTTGTGTTCATATGGTATGTACACTGCACTACAGCTTTAGGGCTGCAGGAATATCACTTGGCTGGATAGTGACTGAATTTTTTTTATCACTGTTGCTTCACATACAACTACAGAATGAATTGCAATGTTGCAAAAATAATATGCACATATATGTGTGTGTGTGTGTATATATATATATATATATATATTTATTTATTTTATTTAGTTTTTGTTGACTGGGTAAGTGCACTAGACAAATTCTGCCTATTTTCAGGCATGACCTGGGGGAGGGGGATATAGATGAATACCAACTGACTTTGAACCAGATTAAGCTGTTGGTGGTATTTTAGTGAATGGGGGAAATTTGGCCAGGGCACCAGGGAAATTCCCCTACTCGACGGTAGGGGCTGTGCTGGAGATGGCTGTCTCTGTCTTTCTCTGAACGAGCACAGAGCAAGAGGTGCAGCTGGTAGGGGAGCAAGGGACTCCTCCACCGTCACAAATTATGGCTTCAGATCAGTTTTCTACTATTGCAGAAGGAATAACAACTGCAGGAACCGAGGGAGTGGTGATCCAAGCTACCGGAGATTTATTACAGACTTCCAATTTGGTTTCGGGTGAGCGGTTGCCGGATGTAGAAACGCTTATGATGGCTTTAAATGATATGGAGTTACAGTATTGGCATAAAACAGAAGAACTTAATAAAGCTGTGGCGCTTGCAAAAACAAGATCTTCTGGTGTTGCTATGCCATCTACGGAACTGTTGCAGATTGATGGCGGGAGTTGTCAGGCTCATTCTCGGAATATGCCTGGTACCTTGATGAAGGTTGTTATGGAGCCAACCAACCCAGTGTATTTCTGGACTGCTGATGTTATCCAGAAGGCTGCTTTGGTGTTCTCTTTCTGGGTGAAATCCACTGCTGACCGTATTGTTAAAAAGGCAGTGGTTAAAAAGTCTTGGGCAGAACTTATGGCTGACCCTCAAGAACCTTGGTCGATTGACATTTCACTAAAGGTGGCTGGATGGGTGCTCTCTCCTACGACTCAGCAATGGATTTCAGGCTTTGCCCTGATCAATGTTGCAGGAATCAGACTGCCTGTAGTAAGTACTGCTTGCTGTGAAAGTGCTGGTACTCGTGCATCTGCTAGCCCTGTTGTCCAGCAGCCTATTTCTAGTATGGTTGTTCCTGAGATACCTTCAGGGCATGATTTACTGGTGCCTCTGGAACTGACGATGACTCAGAATCCTACCTTGGATTTTCAGCAACTTAATCAGTTGCAGCAGAAAGGGGCATGCGACACTGAACATCATTCTGCTGGGCTGCCTAATGTTCCTGACTGCGGTGCACACCCCACTGAAGAGGAACAAAATATGGCCACTTCTGAATGACCCTGGTCCGGGGAGGGGACTGGGAGACACCAGTTGAAAACATATGCTTTTTTTCACAGACGTGTTTTTCCTGCCAAACAGCATAATGCCACCCGGCTGGTATATAAAGGGTGTTTTAGACCTGTTTCTGGACAGAGTCTATGTGGGGAAGGTTTTATTACAAGTCTTTAAAGTTTCATGTAGCTGAATTGTATGCCCTCATTCATGTTTCAGGGGAAAATATATTTGACGTCAGCTTCAAAATCCAGTCTGGCCTTGAAAAGTTTTGTGTTTGATATCATAAGGTTAAAATCACTCCCTTATGGGCCCCTTTTGAAGTTGTCCCTTTATCTAAACCTACTCAGAAACTGGTTACTGTTCTCTTTCATAATGAGGGGGTTAGCATTACTGATTTGCTATATTGGTTGAAACAGAAATGCAGTTTTGGGCCCCCTGAGGCTATTTTTGATGCAGAGGGTATTTGGACTGGTGGGTGGAAATGTCGTGTCTCTCTGAAAACCATTGATGATGAAGTACAACATCTGCCTAATTCCTTTTTCATTGGTGGTGATAAGGGTGTCTTGTTTTATCCTGACAACCTAAAACGTGTTATAAGTGTGGTTGTCCGGGCCATATCAGTAATGCCTGTGATAAGATCAGATTCATGGTGTGTGGTTTATTGGGACATAATACCTCTCAATGTGCCAGGGAGGCCCGTTGTAATTTATGTGGGGATGTAGGGCATGTTTTTAGTGATTGTGCTCAAGCTGCCCATAAGAAGGAAGGGTCGGGGGATTTGGAGGAACAGTGACTTTTAATAGCTACTGCACAGTGGGAACTTACACGACATGTTAGCGTCCGCTCTGTGGAGCCTCCTCTTGTGCCTACTGCCCCTTACTCCCAGCACTGTGCTGCAGAACTTAGTGAGGTGGGGGTAGTTCTGTCTGCAGATTCTGGTTTTAGTGCAGAGACAACTGACAGTGATGATGCAGGTGGACACTGATTGTGGAGCTGTGGACCCAGGTGTAGGTGCTATGCCTCCTCCCCCTCTCCCAGTGGTAGCTCCAGAAGTTGGGAGACGAGTTACTAGGAAGAGACAGACCTGGAAGCGGCCGGCCTCTAAAGTTCAGAAGGTGTCGGAGACTACTCTCTCTAATAAGTTTGGCCTGTTACAAGATCTGAATGATAGGTAAGGAAATGACTCTGAGGCATCCTCTGGTGATCAGAGCCATGTGGATGTTGTGTCTGACTCAGAAATTAGTGAAGTGGGTGATGAGATGCAGGTAGCTGGGAAAACTTTGAGGAAAACTGCCCCTTAGAGTAGACCTGACATTCCAGGGAAGCATGTAAAGAAAAAATAGAGGAGCACATGCACCCTTTCAGTGATGCAACAACTTACTTTACTCACCATAACTGTAAATAGTATTAAGAATAGACTTAAGAGGGGAATTGTGTTTACTCACTTTAGGGATACCATCGCTGATGTTATCTTTCTCCAGGATTCTAGATTGCATACTGTTGCTGAGATGTTGCAGGCATCAAATGAATGGTTTAGAGGGGCTTCTTACTGGTCTGTGGGACTGGACCGCTGTGTGGGAGTTGGGATTTTATTTCCCATACCGGTTCAGGTTTTGAAAGTTTTGGACTTGATACCTGGGCGTGTGTTAATGTTAGACATTAAATTTGATTCCCAGTATTATAGATTACTTAATGTGCATGCACCACAATCGAAAGCCAAGAGGGTGGATTTGTTTGGTACCATCTGGCCCTATTTATTTTCTGCCCGGCCTGTGATTTTTGGTGGAGATTTTAATTGTGGGTTATCACTTCAGGATCGGGGTAGTACAGCTAAGATGACTAAAGTGTTTAGCGATATGAATTTTTTAAGTTATATGATTTGATCGGCATCTTTAGTAAATACCTGGACTGCTAAGCATGGTAAGGGGTTTTCCACCTTTCAACAAGGGCAGCATGCCGCACGAACTGATTTATTTTTTGTTAGTAAATTTGTTGATCTCATCAGGTATGGGTAACTGCAGTGGAATACTCAGATCACAAAGAATTGGGTATTGTCATTGGGAACCCTGATGCTAATTTTGGGCCTGGGCTTTGGAAATTCAATACTCTCCTATTACAGAAGGAGTCCATCTCTCAACAGATCTTATATTTAGTTGGGGGGAAAAAAACATTACTTGACCTTTTTGATCATGCTTTACAGTGGTGGGATAGTTTGAAATCAGATTTGGGTACTTTATTGCTTACCTTAAGAAAGCATACGCAAGATATGGACAGGATTAGGCATCAAACCCTTTGTAGACAATTGCAATGGGTGATGAGTCTGGCACAGACCTCCAGACATGATTACTCATCCCAGATAACTAGTATTCAACATGACGTGAAAGCCTTTCATGCTAAACAGCTTGCTTCCCTGATGATGCAACAAGCTTTTGGTACACAAGGGAAAACGGCCTTGGTTTGTTCTTTCCTTAATTGTGCTGAGAGAGTAAAGAACAGACACATGGATGAAGTGTAGGATTCCAACAAACTTACACAGACAAAACAGATGGGTATTTTCTTACAGTCTCTGACTATTTAAAGGGCCAGCTTCGTGCTTATTCAGGGGATATGGCTTTGTTTTTTAAATTACAACACTTAATCAGTATCCCTGACTATCCCCTTGTTCTTTATCATGAACTTACACAAGACTTGAGAGTTGAGGAAGTTACTCAGGTTGTCTTGGCTTTGAATAAAGGGAAGACTCCTGTGAAGGATGGTATCCTGGGTGAGCTTTTATGCCCAATGATTGCAATGGAATTAACTGCAGTGTACAACTATATCTTACATACTGGTGCTTTCCCTCTAGACATGACCACAGGTATTGTTATGTATATTTATAAAAAAGATGAGAAGAAGGATCTGGATAATTGGAGGCCTATTTGTCTGCTTAATGTTGATTTTAAAATATTGATGAAGGTTTTAAATAATCGACTGGTTCGTGTGGCTTCTTATATTATTTCTAAGGCTCAAACTTGCAGTATTCCTGTTAGAACCATTACTGAGCACTTATTGCTCCTTCGTGAAATTTTTGAGACAGGGAGGCTTTATAATTCTGCAGGATTTCTCCTCACTTTGGACCAGAAAAAGACTTTTGATTTGGTTGGCAATGCCTTTTTATGGACTGTCTTGCAAACTTATGGGTTGCCCCCAGTGTTTATTAATTGGATTAGGTTTGCCTATAGGAATGTGGTTGTTCAGCCTTTGGTGAATGGTTATTTGGGCCTGATGATCCCTGTCCATCGAGGAGTTAGACAGGGTTGCCCCCTCAGTCCCCTTTTGTATGTTTTTTCCATTAATGTGTTGCTTTGGGTTTTAAATAATGTTCGATTTTTTAACCCCTTAATTTTGCAGATGTTTAGACTTCCCCTCACAGCTCTTGTATAAGCGGATGATTTGTGTGCTATAGTTTGTGATGTGGCAGCTATTGAAAGGGTGGTAGAATTTTGTTCCCTATATGGGACTGCTTTGGTGTCCAGCTTAATACCCATAAATGTAGAGGTACACTGTTGGGAGCCTCGATTGGTTCACTGGCTAATTATCCTGCGGCCCTTGCAGGTATTTCTCTTGTTCGGGAACCTCTCCATATTTTGGGTATTACTTTTGGGGGGATAGGCAGGATCTGCAAAACTGGGATGACAGACTTCAGAAGGGGTCTGCTCTAGTGAATAAATGGAATAGAGTTTCAATGGGGAAATTAAAGCGGGTATACATGGTTAAGACTTATTTGATTCCTATTTTTTTATATGTTGTCTCAGTATTTCCCCCTTCTAAGGAAAAAGAGACAATGATTGTAAGTTTGTTCTTCCGAGCAGTCTGGGGCAGTAGATTGAATCCTATTAAATGGAACATCCTGTATTTATCTGTAGTAAAGGGTATGGTTAACCTGATTTTGTTTTTCTTTTTTCATTTTTTACATATTAACCTGCGGCCTTTGTGCTTACAACAGGACCATGGGTGGATCTCTTTGATGGGCAAAATCTCCTGTTGGTATGCAGGGTGGAGGGCTAATGTTCAGAAAGCCTTTAAATCAGTGCATTTTGCAACTTCATATTTACGAGAACTCTTTGTAAGCTGCATAGGTGGAACCTCACATATGAGGATGTTGTTTCCAAGAGCAGAAAACAATTGTATGGGCAGGTCATAGATGCTCACTTCACTGAGACCAGGACCTTTCCTAATCATCCTGTGGTGCATGAAGCAACAGTGACTAAATTGCTCACTGATAGAAGAATTCCTGTGAAACCTCACAATGTTTTATAGCTTTGTTATCATGAAAAACTGAATGTTAAGGCAAATCAGAATGATAAAATGGTTGGGGAGAGGAATTGTACCCGGCCACAGTGTGTAGCTACGTTGGAGACTATACATCATTTGTTTTTTGCTTGCTCATTTATTACTCCTTTTTGGGGGTATTTAGCTGTTCTATGGGGAATGTCTGTTCTGAAATTTGTCTCGTATGAGGAACTGATTTATGGCAGATATGGGACGTGTTTGAGAGCCGGGCATCACAGTACATTAAATTTGCTTTTTGCAGAGATTAAATGTTACATTTGGAATGCTCGATGTCTGTTTACATTACAACAAAAGGATATTTCCTATGCAGTCCTTGCTACCAGTGTTAAGAATGCATTAAGGGATGTTTATTTTTTAGAAAAGCTGACTCAAACTGTTTGTTATATGGAAACTATCTGGAGAAATATGGTATGGGTTACTGATTCTGATGCTCCAATTACTTGAATGTAGTATGCCACTGTATAGTATCTTGCATTCCAGATTGTCTGATTAATTTGTTGTGATTTTCTTATGAATTTCAATAAACACAAAATTCCCTTACTCTCCAGCAGGGGGAACCTCTGTCTTGCTGATGGAGGCCTCAGAACATGTTGAGATGGAAGTGGAGGAGGTTGTGGAGGAGATTGTGGTGGATAATTTGCCTCAGGAAATTATGGACGGTAATTCAATTGTTGTCTCTGGAGACTTGATTCATGACAATTTGTTGGAGAATATTTTACAGCAGCAGAATATCCTTTCTGATTCCATGGAGTCATCAGAGTTAAAAAAAACAAAAAAAGAGTTACCAGCTTGTGAAGCAGGAAGAGTGTTTGTTCAGAGCCACTTTCATGGAGACGGGAAGAGTTCCCCCACTACTTTTCAGCTGGGGAGAAAGTTTCAGCTGTGGCACAAGAGTCACTTTCGGGAGATGCTGATGTGATAGGGGAATCACCCTAGTTAGAAACTACATTGCAGCGGGTGCGACAACAGTTCAGTCTGAAGCCATGGGAGAGTGAAAAAGATAATATGTGGTCAGTTCAGGACTCTGTTTCTCGAGCGGATTGGAGACAATCACCAGTTGGATCGCAGACACCCGATGAACAATGGGACGAGGGAACTGTTGGGGTTTTGAAACATTCATCCAGGCCTGCACCGGAGTCTCAAAATCAACAAAAGGTACCCAACGCTGATGCATCTCATTCTAATACACAATTTACCATTAGGCGGGCCTGGCCTAATGACTGGGGGAACATTATGGATTCAACTGAGGGTTCTGATATAGATGTGATAAAAGGGTCAGCCCAAAATGTAAAGTTTGGTGAGGAGGGATTTGGTAGGGAGGGGCTACAGCATCCTGGTATAGGAAATAATGTCTCTGGATCTAAGTTAGATCAACAAAAAAAGGTTAAGATTTTTACTGAGGGTGTAAAGGGAGTGAGGGATACTCCTACAGGTGAGGACCCAGATGAAGGATGTTCTGAGAAACGTCAAAATACAAATGAAGAGCCACATAAGGGCCCTACCCTATCTGATCTATTTAAAAATAAACTTGAGCAGGCCCCTAGGCACAGTGCAGTTAGGATAAGATATAGGGCAGGTCTCCCTGAACACCCTGATAAATATTATATAGCAAGGCAAATGCTGAAAAATTTTATGCATTTCCAAGCAGCAGAGATTTATGCCTTAATTCACGTTGCAGGGGAGGACACATTCGATGTGAGTTTCAAAACAAATGTTGGTTTGGAGAAATTTTGGTGCAAATACAATTTTTTGAAACAACCACCCCTTTGGTCTCCCTTTTATGTCATTCCTTTAACAAAGCCTACAATTCGGATGATTACAATTATGTTTCGGAATGAAGGGGTCAGTGTTGGTGATATCTATCACTGGCTTCAGAACAGGTGTGATATTTTGAGCCCTGCTGAAGCTATAATTGACACTGAAGGTTTATGGACTGGAGGGTGGAAGTTCAAAGTAAATCTTTTTCAGGTGAATTCTGAAATCATGCATCTGCCGGACAGTTTCTTTTTAGGGATCGATCAAGGTGTGTGTTTCTATGGGGGCAGCCTATGGCATGCTACAAATGTGAGGCACACACACACCTCAGTAGCATATGTGACATGTTAAAATGCAGTTTATGTGGAGGATATGGTCACCCTAGTGTAACATGTGATAATGTGTATCAATGTAATCTCTGAGATGAAAAAGGACATGCTTGTCATCAATGTCCATGGACCAGTAGGAACAGAGCAGTGGGTTGGGACCAGGATAACCTGGTTCAGTCAGCACAGAATAAACAGGGAAGAAAGGAAGCTAGCTATTAAGGGGGAAAAAATCCACCTAATCCAGAAAATAGAGGGGGATAGTCACTCTAATCAAACAAGTCAGGAGGAGACCCCATCAGAACAGATAGTTTTGGTGCAAGAGAAGATTTGTTAACTACTTAGACAGGAAAGACACAAGATCCAGTTTCTCAAAAACAACCAGAACAATTTATGGACAGTGAGAAAATAATACAGACACGGAGGGTTACAAGAGCAGCAGCAAAACAGAACCAAACAGGTTTTGCTTTGCCAACAGACAGTTCTTTCACCTCATTGCAGGATGAAGGAGAAGAATCTGATGCAGATTCTGACATCTTTGTTCAGTCAGGGAAGTACACTGATGCAGAGGATGCTACAAATACGCCTCCTAATACGTCCAAAAAGGAAAAATTGGTCAAAAGGAAAGGGGGGGGGGAGAAAAGGAAAAATATGGCTACACAAGATGAAAATGATTGATCGAAAGGCAACATTGAACAAGGTGCAGCATGTCTAATTTAAGCATAACTTCTCTAAATATCTGTAGTTTGAAACACTACAAAAAACAGGTAGCCTTTTTTCATTTTCTAGCGCAATTCCACTCTGACAATTTTTTTTTTTTTACAGGAAACCAGATTGAAATCCATTTTTGAAATCTCATAAGTTCAAAGGAGCTGGGTATATGGCCCTTCTTTTTGGACTTTTGGGGATGATACAGCTGATGGGTTGGGTATCTTGTTTAAATCATCTTCTTTTTCAGTTTCCAGAGTGATTGATGTGTCACCAGGAAGAGCTTTACTTTTAGATTGTAGGAATAGGAATTTTCATTATAGAATAATAAATACCAGTGCTCCACAGTCAAAAACTGCTAGAATTGGACTATTTAACCTTATAAAACCTTATTTATGCACTAGGAAACATATAATTTGGGGTGGAGATTTTAACTGTTCAGCTGATGTCACAAGCACAAGTGCTGCTGGGAAGAAAATATACTGTAATTCCATGGCTCTGAAAGCAATAATAAAGGATGCATCTGTAGCAAATTCTTGTAGAAAATTGCATTTGGATAAAAGAGTGACCTATCACAGACATCTGTATGCTACCAGAATAGACTATTTGTTCTCTTCTAAACATGTTACCCCAATTAAAGTAGCTGTATACCTGACATCATTTTTGGATCATCATATGTTAAAAGGAGTTTAGTGTGATGACAGCACCCCTCATTTCTTTTCACAAGGGACTAGATGGCGACTAAATAATGATATTCTTAGCCAAGACGAAGTTCTTGCCCAAGAAAAACAGTTATTGGTAGCTAGGCTATCTGTCAGATGTATGTACGATTCCTCATGGGTATGGTGGAAAGATACAAAAGCAGATTTAAAACATTTATTTATGTTTATTGGAAAACATAAATCAAATGATAATTATATAAAATATTTAGGCTTCAGGAAACAACTATATAAATTAATGTCTAACCCTGGTAAGGATTGCGTACAGTATAACAAACAAATTACTGAGATCAAAAAACAAATGTTTTCTCATCAATACGATAGAGCAAACTCCCTAGAAATCGAAATGAGGAATGGGACAAATAAATCACCCTCTGCAGACCCTTTTACGGCCTGTAAACAGAATAGAAGCAACTTTGATATCAGGTTTATATAAGCTAAATGGTACCAAAGCCAGATCTGAAATTGATATGTTAAACATTGTTTATTCATATCTTGAGAGAGATTTCGGGACAGAAACCCAGCAAAATACTTAATTGGCTGACTTTTACTCAGCACTCTCTCCTTGCTTAAATGAAGCAAACCCTTTTTCCATGAGTGCACCTATATCTCAAGAGGAAGTGCTAGAAACTGTTAAGAATCTTAAAGTAGGTATTGCTCCAGGCATAGATGGTTTAACGAACAAATTCTATAAAAAATATGATCAGGAACTTAGTATACTGTTAGCTGACATATATAATATTATATTAAAAGAAAATAGTAGGTGTCAGGATTTTGGAACAGCTATTCTAAGCTATATATATGTATGTATATATATATATATATATATATATATATATATATATATATATATATAGAGAGAGAGAGAGAGAGAGAGAGAGATACATATTCCCTAGACAATTGGAGACCTATAAGCATTATAAACACTGACTATAAGATATTAGTGAAAATACTATGCAATAGATTACAGATCGGGGCTAAGAATTTGATACATAGTGCACAAACATGTTCTATCACAGGTAGGAACATTCAGCAAAATTTGTATTTATTGTGGGAAATTTTTGAAGCAAGGAAGGGGAAGAAGACAGAAGGATATATAGGGGATACATGATGGGTAGGAGTGGAATATGGAAAATATTCTGACTCCTGCAGAGTGAGCTCTGTATTTTCAAGAGTGCCGAAGGTACGCGTGAGAATGCACAGCTCACGATGTAGGAGTCAGAATATTTTCCATATCCCACATTCTGCACATCATGTGTGTGGTTTATACCACTGGGGTGAGAGCTTTGGGAACATTTTTTTCTGTTTCTGTGTGTTTCCTGCTCTTTCTGTGTGTATGGGGGGGTTGGTCTGAATGAACTGGGAGTGAGAAACACAGCTGACAGTGTTTTGCAAAGCTAATTGAGTTAGAGCTCACTGAGAAAGACAAATTGCTGCAGGTAGCACTGAGAAACAGAAACTGCTTTGTAAAAGAGTTTCATTTAGAATTAAGGTTATTGTGAAGCTAAGATCAACACAGTAATGGGCTAGGAATGTTAGAAACACAGTGGGACATAAGGTGAGAGTCTTTTGCAAAGCTAATTGAGTAAGTTGCAGCTTCAGTGAGAAAGGAAAACTGTTTCCTGAAGCAGTTTCCCTTTAGGGAGGCAGTATAGTGCAGTGGTTTAAGACTCTGAGCTGTAAATCTGGGGACATCCAGCACACGAGACCAGGATTTGAATCTCACAGCTTCCACTTGCATACTGTGTGATCCTTAGCAAATCACTTAAACTTCTTGTACTCCCAGGTTGCAACTGTAAGCAAGCTTTCAGCTTAGTGTGTCTTTCTCATGGTAAAAACAAAGGTAAAAGATAAACTGTTTTCTGAAGCAGTTTCCTTTAGAATGCTATCTGCAGTGCAGATATTCTCACTCCAGTGACATCAGCAGAGTGAGGATAAATGTGATATCCTTACTCTGGTGATGTCATCAGGATTTCTTCTCACTCCAGAGAAAATAAACCAGGTTATTCCACTGGAATAGCTCTCACCCCAGTGGTATACATTTTATTATTAGATCAAACAAAGGCTTTTGACAAAGTACACCATCAATACTTATTTTCTGTTTTACAAAAATATGGGATATCGAATATGTTTATTCAATGGTTGTTCAAATTATATGAAGGAGCAGGGTTCAGACCAACTATTAATGAATATTTGGGAGAGGTTATTTCACTACAGTGAGGGGTGAGGCAGGGCTGCCCTCTAAGCCCACTGTTACATACTTTCACTTTAGATCCTATTATAAGACAAATTAAGTGGGATAAACAGATTATAGGCTTAACCCCCTATGAGCAGTTAGTGCCTGAAAAAATATCAACTTATGCTGATGATGTAGTTTTGTTTATGCAGAATAAAGAAGCAGGAAGAAAGGCCCTTCAGATTTTTCTGGCTTTTTCCACCATATCAGGGGCACGATTAAATAAAGAAAAAAGTAAAGTTATATCTTTGAACCCTGAAACAGAAACTGACCAGTTATTAGAGGGCATTACATTTTCATCAGAACCACAGCAAATTCTAGGGGTGTGGTTTAATGTACCCGATGGAGCATATTTCAACTGGGAATATAAACTGACTTTATGTGAGAACAAAGTTAGGATATGGAAATCATGGAAGTTGGGGAAACAAAAAAAGAGTGGTGATAATAAATAAATTTCTTCTCCCGCTATTTTTATTTCTTAGTTATATTTATGCCCCACCCATTCAATTAGAAACCCATTATTTAGTGCTTTCTTTCAAATGCTGTTGGGAAGTAGACTGAATCCCATAAAAAGAGATACAATGTATTTGCCTGTTCATAAACGGGGTTTGGGAATGATTAACTCAGTCATTTTTTTCTATTCCTTTTTTATTTCAAATATTCCTTCTGTCAATGCCTGCCAATACCAATGATGCCATTCAACTCACTGGGACACGAATGTGCTGGACACATTGGAGTGGAAGTATTTTTATAGTGCTCTTGTAAGAAAGCATTAGCCTCTGTGAGCTCCACCCCCAATTACACACCTTATTCACAGAGCTTCCTGAATCTACTCACCCCAAGATTAAGTTCCTGAGCTGGTTTCTCCCACACCACCCGTTACATTTTAAAACCCAAGTTTCAAGATACCCTGGTCACTGCCTATCAAGTTTCAAAGTGCCCCAACCACTGCTTACAGGTCTTTTCTCCCAACTTACCCTGCTACTTTCAAATGGAAGAGTAGTATAAATAAATACACCTTTAAGGTACAGCTAGGTGCTGTCACTCCACACTGTCAGCAAACTCTGGTCTTCATTGCATAAACACACCTTTTCACTCTGCTGCTAATGGAACAGCATGCTTGTGGTTTGATGGGACAGCTGGATTACTCCACCCCCAGCACTATTTAAAAAAGTCAAACCAAAACCTTTGTTCATTAGTGTGCTTCACCCCTCTATCCTCCCCTCTTCCTATTGTGCTCTGTCTTCTGTCCTGGGCCTTCAGTTAATTTTCAATTATATCCTTAATCTTCAAGATTTCTTCTTGTGGTACCTCGGCCTAGGGTGAAAATATTAAAGAGAGAGCCAGGACGCAGTTGCTTCCCTAAGCACTTAACACATAAATTCCACAATGAAGTCAGCTGCCACTTTAAACAGTGTTTAATCAATACTGCATTTGGAAATCAGTTTAGTTCAGCTGAATACCTGAATATGCAGTTATTTTCACTGAAACTGTGCTGCTGATGGGATCTGTGCTGCTGAAGTGTTAAACAGTTAAACCCTATTGGCATTTATACAATACTGTCTTGCAGTGTATTTTGTTATCACTGCAGAATATAAATCTATTATACTACAGACTTCTAAGAATGCTTTGCTGCTGTTTGCACTTGAAATGATGCTACTGTTGGAACTTGTGCAGATATGTGTGTGTGTGTGTGTGTGTGTGTGTGTGTGTTTGCTGCCAGTCTGCTTGACAGTTGGCTTTATTTTGAGCAAGCTCATGACCACAAATTAAATATCAATTTTGGAAAATAATACATGACAGACTCTTGATGCTTTATTAGAATTTGGGTGTGCCATACTACCTTGTGGTTTCTAGCCACTCTTTATACTTAGAGTCAGTTTGCCGCTGAGGTGCTTGGCACACCCTCTATCACTACCACATTCTTTCTAAAAGTCATTTTCTGTTTGTTACCAACTACTTTTTTCTCTGTTTTGTTTTGAGGCGGAGCAGCACATTAACAAAGGAGAAAACTAAACGGGATCGCTAGAAGTTTTTTAGGCCAGTGCATTGAAATGCATCCATGATTTACCAGCTCCTGTATGTTGCATCTTTATGAATGTTAGCTTTCAAATTCTGACCCTGAACCCTGCCCTAGTTCTGCATGCTATCTTTTAATGGCAGTAAGTGAGTTTTTTTTTTGCTGAAGCACTGTGTCCCTGGTGCAGATCTGGACCTATGTAAGCATGACCTTCTTCAAGTCCGTCTGCACCACATGTGCTTCAGCAGTCTGCTGAAGTCTGGATAGAGGAAGACTGCAGAAATAGTATGCATTTTATTACTCTTAAGCTTTCAATGCGACAGTCTGCTTTTGTATAAACACTGCGGTAGTAGTAGTTGGTACAAATAGTTTTGAAGTTTAATTTTGTACTATATCAATACACATTAGCACAGTAATTTAAGATCAAATGGGGCAATAAGCTTTACTTGGCTGTCCCCTTCTGAATTTCATAAAAAAAAAAGAATGAAACAAATATTTTATGCAAACAAGTACAGATTCATTGCGCCTCCCTAACCACTCTACTATGCAGAGTACCTGGTGATTCCCTTGGTAATCAGAAACGTGTCCAGGCATACTTTAAAAGTCCATGCTGGTAGGCATTTTGTTGTTTTTTGCTTATTGTTCGGAATGCATGTGAGCAGTGCTGTTTTGCAAAGGTTCCACGTTATTAACACACTAGAACAAAGATTACAGAACATTAAAACAAGAAAGTATACATAGCTTATAGGACATTCATTGTAACCTTTACGATAAGTCAACTAAACATACAAAGCAGTGCAAATGCAGGTCAATTGGTTCAGCTATCAGAGTCTCATGATGACAAACAGGGTGGCAGAAACTCAAGATGTTATCAGGGGTACAGCCATTTATATGGTGTTGTCAACAGGGTAGTGGTAGGGCCGGGTGTTCAGTGGCCATAGGGTGGGTGGCCTCAAGCAGAGGCACCAGCAAATGAACTCCATGGGTGGGCAGCCCGAGAGTGTGAGGAATAGAGGCAGGGAGTGGGGGGGGTTACATCCCAGAAGAGGAGCAGTGGTATTAGAAGAAGGGGAGCAGTCGAATGAGAGTGAAAAAAAAGGAGGGGACAAGCTAGACCACTGAGGCATGGTGACGTCCATAGAGTCCTGGTGGATTTCCCGGAGAGGGCACAATAAGGGATGTTACTTTAGCTCAAGGTGGACAAACAGGAGCCTACTTACATTCACAGGTGCTCTTACTAGCAAGATACTGTTTCCATTTCCAGAGGTTTGTTAACCTCTAGGAGGAAAAGTGTTTCTGTTGACCCTATATTTGCCACATCTGAACTTTAGAGTGTGTCTCCATCTCCTGCTGGAGGACACCAGATCAAATATGTGTCTGTTTTGTCTTGGCAGTACCCTTGCATATGCTTCTGGTGCCATAGTTGCTGACCAGCATGCAGTGTGCTGACTGAGCTGTGGAGGTGGTCCTCCTCATCCACCAAACCCTGGCCACCAGAAGTACCCCAACAGCAGGGGCTGCATTGTTGGGGGGCTGTTGCCCCCCGCTGTGCCTGCCGAATCTGGAGGCAGCCTCTCCAGTGGTTTACAACTGCCTCCCAGACACAGAACTGGAATCCCCCACACACACAGCACTCCATGGGGTTGTGCATGCCAGATTGCTGGCTCACCCCCCTGCACCACCCCTGGCCCTCTCCTGTGTGGAGCTCTGCGATCGGCTGGGGGATCGGGTGCATGGGGGGGGTGCATCCTTTTCCTGTATGTGGCAGAGGGGGCGCAGTGGGTGCAGGCAGCTGCGCAGTGACTATGTGCCCAACTTATGCAGTGCATAGCCAATCCAGCCATTTGTGAATTGGCCCCAATGAGCGTGTACTGTAATCAGTAATCACTCATTGACTGATAGCTCAGTTAGCTGTCAATCACAGAGCATATGCAGTATACAGTACGTGCCCATTGAGAGCTCAGTCGGTGACTGGCCCCGATTGTGAGTGGTGGGATGTGTCAGTCGCCTGCATGGTTTCAAGATGGGGGGAACAGCCTGCCAGGGTGGGGGTCCACTAAGACCACTGGAGATGTGGTAATTTTATATAATTGGGGATCAGGGCTGGGGGGGTCTGCTAGATCACCAGGGATGATGTAAAATATATCTTAAATGGGGACCAGGGCTTGGGAGGGAGGGTCTGCTAGATCACCACGGATGACTTAAAATAATTCATAACTGGGGATTGGGACTTGGGAATGGGTCTGCTAGATAACCAGGGATGATTTAATTTTCCATAATGGGGGATCAGGGCTTGGAGGGTCCACTAGATCACCAGGGCAGTTTTACTATTACATAATGGGGGTCAGGGCTGGGGCAGTCTGCTAGACCACCAGGGACAACTTTACTTTTAGTAATAGGGGATCAGGGCTTGGGGGGGTCCGCTAGATCACCAGGTTCTTATTTTAATAACAGGGGGATCAGGGCTGGGGAGGGGGCACTGCAGCACATTGCCGCAAATTGCTCAACTCTCCCAGAAGGAAAATTTCTAAGTACCCTTAGACCAGCCACATTTTTAAGTACCCTTAGGTCAGCCCTGGCTGATCTAAGGGTACTTAGAAATTTGCCCTCTGGGAGAGTTTTTGAGAATCCTTATTTAGGGGATTTAGCAGCCTGCATCTGCCACAAGCCCTGAGAGCCATGCCGCAGCCCATTTTGTGGTGCATGGGGGGTGCAAGTCCCATTTGGTGCATGCAGCCTGCAGTTGATGCAGGCTGCCTTTGAGAAATGCTGCCAGCACATCTTTTGGCATAAGTGGCACTTTGCGCCATTCTTTGTGGTGCAAGCCCCTCGTACCATGCTGGGAGTCTTGAGAATTGGGCCCCAAGTTGTGTGTATATCACAGCATGGCTGCACACCCTGTAGTGGATTATCTGTTACATAAATATAGATAGATAGAGATAGATAGATAGATAGATAGATAGATAGATAGATAGATAGATAGATAGATAGATAGATAGATAGGACAGACAGACAGACAGTCATTTATTTCTCTGACAGCAATAAATTTAAATTAATGCATTTTCTTCTAATAATTATGGGCAGTGAAGGCCAGTGAAGTTTTTAGAGACCATTCTTTAAAATACAGAGTAATTTTATTTAGGTTACAGGAAAAGAATCTGAAATACATCTTGCACTGACTGCCACACAGTTGTACATTTTTATAAGTGTCTAAGATACTTTCTGCTCTTTTATCTTGCATCAAAAACCATATTTTCCTTCTATGAAAGAGTATGACTTGAGTGATAAAGGTAGGCGTTTATTATCTGACTTAACCCAGTTAGATGAAAAAGTGGGTGTTTACAGAGATTCTGGCCCTCTTTTAGTGGTTTTGATGATGGGTGCAGTTCAGTGGTAGTAAGTGGGCCAAAACCACCCACCTACTGGCTCATTGTGATTTTACAAGAACACCTAACTTTTTTTTTCTGTTTGAATAGCTATATGATTAAATGTCATTAAGTAGCAGATCAGAATACAGCATTCTGATTACGTCAATGAAACTATACTTCCTACTAGAAATATTGTTTATGCCCATTTACTGTGGAAGTTGAAAAGGATTTATCTAAAAAAATGTATCGTATTTATTTGTTTTACCAGGATAACTCAACTGAGTACAGCTCATTTTCTTGATGGTCCTGTGTATAATCAAACAGTTATAGCAAATTTGTCAAAACTGTTAGCAGACGTGATAGTGTACAGAAAGTATCTACAATGCAAATAATATTGACACCATCAAATATTGGTAGACAGTCATTTGCACTATGGAAGTTGTATTCCAAATATATTGTTTACAGCTAACAACTACAGATCTCTGTGCAACGATTCTCAACCAGGGTTTTAAAAATACCATAGCTTACATCATCTCCAATCTGTAATGTACTTTATTTTGGGGAGTTTCAAAAAGCAGGAGGGAGGTGCTTCTAACAGCATATGCAGAGCCTGCTTTTCTTAATAGGTTTGCGATATATAGGGGCAGATCACTTTTTATGGCTTTGAAGATTCAGAAGTATAAGGTTTTACACTCTACTGACAGTCAAGGAGGACCAATTTAGGGCAATATTTGCGGAGCAATGGTACATTCTGTTGTACTGTCCAGTTGTGAACCATATGGCTCTGTGACATGTCACATCCAGTCTAGACAGATGAGAATTAGTGCTGTTCATGTAACTTAAATCATCACGATACAGCTGTGGTAAGAAAGTGGCCTGTACTAGTCACCTCCTGGCCTCATTGGAGAAACAGTTTTTAGGCCTTGAAAAAATAATAATAAACTAATCCTGAGTTTGTTTTCTTTTTCTTTTACAGAGTTTGTTGACGTGTTTACTGAAAGACAGCTTATTGTCAATCCATAGACCAAGGTACTTGCAGGACCATACCACCATCTCTAGTATATCATACCACAAGGCAGTGATAAAGAATTGTAATGCATTTACAGGATTTCAAGTCTCTCTGATTGAAAAGTATTGTTTTTGTTTTGGAGGGGTTAACGAGCACCCTGTTTTTTATTTTTTTTATCGTGTTACACTGACAAATGCGAAAGACAGATTGCAGTTTGTGGTTTACTTAGGAGATAGTTGGGTTACTTACATAGATACCATTAGTATGGTACAGTATTATCCACAAAAGGAATGTAATTTAGTGACTTTAATCTCACTCTCAAGATCATTTCTATAAAACTGGAAGAGTATGAAATATGTATTAAGCCGTGGGGGACTCTGTTGGATTAGGATATATGTACAGTAGGATATACATTATTAGGGTATAATGTGATATAAAATGTCTCGGATGCTGGTCTGTTGGCACAGTAGTAGCACTACCTCTCAAGATACCAATGACCCAGGTTCAGAAACTAGCCCAGATCACCGGGGAGGGGGGCATCCAGAGGGGAATTGAGTGTCCCAGAGGACATTCTCCTTCTCCAGGGAGGGAGGCTCTCATCTGCTGCTGCCATATTGCCTCTGAATGCAGGAGACAGTAAGGAGCAGCTTGACCAGGGATGGGAGGCGCTCTACTGGCTGCAGACTATACTATGCTTGAGTGCATATTTCCTTACAGCTCTTGTATGAGTGGCTCCTGTGGGGTCAATCAGGATGAGAAAAGCACCCTGCACCCAACAATGAAAGGCTTCCAGTGCCACTGTAACCCCCACCTGAATGGATGAGGTTGCCTCCTGATGAGACAAGAAAAGGTTCGGGGATATATCCTCTCCACCCTGCCCCCACCCAGGGTGCAAGCCACAGTTCGGTGGAGGATGGCACCTCAAGGGAGCTCAGGTAGGATGAGGGTCAGTGGTCAGCCTTAAGGGACCAGAGGGAGTTCTTTGGGGGAAGTGTAAGAGGGGGACAGAAAAAGAAACTAAAAAATAAATGCTTTGGATGGGGAATATGCAGTACGTAACTGTAGTAGATGAGGTTTTGAAGAGCATTGTACCAGTTATATGTTGCCAGTGATAATGCAGTCCTGGTATTTTAATCATTTAACCATACCAGATGCAGCAAAGTGAATTATTGGTGCAAGAACCTCTGGAATTAGAACCCCACTGGTAAAAGGTGAAAAATAGTTGTTTTTCTATGCAGACTTCCATTTAACTACCTTAGTGAGATTCTCCAGCCTCTTGTCTTTTTATGATCTCAGAATAAAAACTATATTTCAGAATGGAACTTTTCTGAACCAATATGTACCCATCAGATTTTAAGGCTGCTTGCAGGTGTGTGCAGCTTTATGGACATTTTCAGGTGGGCCATAATTTCTAAGGTTTCTTTCACCTCAGAGGCCTGTTAAACTTGGTAGAATTTTCTGTTGTAGTTATTCTATGTGATCAAATGGTAGTGGGATGGGATAGTACATTCTGAGTGTTTACACTCGGTTCACATTGCTGTGACCCCCTCACCCCCCCACAGGGAGGCATCCAGCTTGTCTTATTCTAAGAGAAGGATCAGGTAATGGTGTGGAAAATCATGGCACAGGGAGAAGAAAGAAAATTGTTTATCAAATGGTGTTTCTTTCAGGGAAGCTGTGAAAGTGGAAATTGAAGTGATCGTAGATGAGCTTGGGGGACAAGAAAGGCCCAAGCAATCAGGTCCTGAAGCAAAAATAAAGGTGAGAAGCTCAGATGCTCTAGGAAGGGTTTCAGGATGGGTGATTACAAATGCTGGACACGGGAAGCGGGTATCACAAACAAGCACATAAAAAAAACACACAGAGGCATGAGCAGCTCTGAGTGAGCAGATGGCACAACAGTAGAGGCTAAGAGTCAGAGTAAGGGGAGGTGCAAGTACATGGGAACCTTTAATCTACCAGTATGCCACATAGCAAAGAGGGCAAGGCTCAGCACATGTTCCAGTTTATTCAGTGCAGTGAAGGAGCCCGAGGCAGACTAGCAGAGCAGTGGTTGCTGTTGAGGTATCTCTTTATCAGTTCTGTGCACTTCCCTTTGGTCTGCCACTTACTTTTGAGTGCCTGTGTGGTTTGTAACATTTTTGCTGCAACCCTATGCAACTTGGGAGTCCATGTGTATCTGTATTTAAGCTCATGGTTTCATGGGAAGAGGCCCAGGCTCACTCGATAGGGTCAAACTGTTTTCTGCTACAATCGTGGACACTTGCAGCTGGTATAACTTTGTTCTGAATATGACCAAATTTAAAAAAGCATCTAACAAAAGCTGGTCCACCTCGGGCTCTGTGCAGCATAATATAGTTGCAAGGAAGGTTCTTTTACCTCAAGGCCATATCTTACATACAATGTGTTTGTTTTCCCAGCCTCCTGCAGAACTTTTTCCTGCTGAACTGAAGAAAGGGCCACTTGTAATTCAATGAGAAAAATGCTAAAAGCATTACATTATCCTGGATAATTGGAGGCACTTGTCAGTGGCATGGCATGAATAAAAGGGTAGCCCCCCCCTTGGGTTACTGGTTTGCCCTGCACAGCATGAATTGATATAGTATTGTTCTGGGTGTTAAAGTGGTGCCTGGGAAAACAGAAAGAGGAGAGGAGGCATCTGCAAGAAAGGCACCATGAGGTGGCTTGGATGACTTTGTGGCTGGGAGGATTCTCCATTCCAGGGTAAGACATGTTCTGTGACATCAGAATGTTAGTTGAAAGGTGCACCAAGTGTGGGCAGCCATGGCAGTTTCTGAGAGATTGGTAAAACGTTTTTAAATGTTGCTGCACTTGCTGTTTGTAAAGACTGCACTAAATAAACAATTTGGACCATCAGTACTTTACTACATTTGCGTATGTGACACAATTTTTACTACTCAGTATATGCAGGTCTTGTGTATTGTTATATCTTGAACATGACTGGCTGATTAACAATGACATTGTCATCACTTGTGGGTAAGAAAACTGGTGACGGTGCTGGCCCCACCTTGTGGAACTCGCTTCTTAGATCTTCCCAGATCACTGGGGGCCTTCAGAAGGAGTCTGAAGTCCTATCTTTTTACAGCAGCTTTTGGTTTATCCTGGCATTCTGCCCATAACTTTAGGTCTTTTATTTGTGTTTGATTATATTTATTCTGCATTTTCATTTTATCTACTTCAGTTATTCTCTTTAATATCTTTGATTGTGTTAAAATGTTGATTTTACGGGTTTTGTGGTTATTCCTGTAATATCTATGGTTCAGATGTATATGCTGTGGTATTGTTTTATTGTTTTACATATTGTACAGCACTCAAGAGTCCATGGGAATGAGCGCTCTATCAGCACAGTTGACTTTGCTTTGCTGTATTCATTTTGAAGTACTACTATGCTATTATTGCCACCATGCAGTGCTTCTTGCCAGATTTATAAGGGGTGCCTGGGAAAATGGAGAGAGGAGAGGAGGCATCCTCAGAAAAGAAAATGCAGGAGTGGCTTGGCTGACTATGTGGCTGAGAGGATTCTCTGGTCTGGAGTATAGCACCGGCCACAGGTCTGGTTGGGCCCAGCATCCTATGCTGGAGCTAGTCCCCAAGTGCCCCAACTAGAAGATGCACTGGGAGAATTGCACTTAGTTGTGAACATGTAGCCACAGGGGTGCTAAGAACCTGAAGTGATGCGGGCTTCGAACCAGTGTATCATCTACTTCCTGCTGGTGCTGGTCACTGCACGTCTCTGGGGTGCACAACAAGTTCCAGGCAGCATGTCTGCTCTACCATTCAGAGATCCTCATCTGGGATCTTGGGAGGAAGAAATAGCAGAGCGGTGTCCGTGAGGACCAGGTATGTATGTATGCTCCCATGAGCTGTGTCCTCATGGCACCAGATTTTCCTTCCTTTACCTTTCAGCCAGTAACCTTCAAACAGGTGGAGGACCTCCCTCTGTTGTTGGACACTAAAAAGAGTGCTGGTGCTGACTCCTTAGAATCATTTTTTTTCTAAAAGCAGGCTGCTATTACTTGACAGCTCCTATCATCCATCTATTTAATAGCTCACTGACCCAAGGGGAGCTACCACTTATTTGGAAAATTGCGCATATCATCCCTCTTTTCAAGTCTGGTGACCTTACCGACTTGAACAATTAACGACCAATCTCTCTTCTTCCAATACCACCCAAGCTTCTGGAAAAAATCGTCAACTCACAATTGAGGAAGTGTCTGGATTATGAAAATATTTTAAACCCAGCCCAATCTGCATTTAGACCTAAGCACAGCACTGTGTCAGCTCTCGCCAAAGTGACTAACAATCTGCAAAATGCCTTGGATAATAAACAACACATCTACGGTCTCTTCCTCAACCTTAGCAAGGCCTTTGATATGGTTGATCACTGCATCCTGCTTGACATTCTGAGTAGCATTGGCTTAACCCCTGCTGCCTTAAAATGGTTTCAAGGCTATCTTATAAACTGAAGGCAGCAAATTAAAGCACAAGGGGAGCTGTCCCCACTTAAGACCTTGCCCTGAGGCATTCCAGAAGGCTCTACATTGGGCCCTATACTCTTTGCACTTTACATAAACTGCATAGACTCTTGCATACTCATGGGAAATGTTCACCTTTTCGCCGATGACACAGTCCTCTACACATCCAACCCCTCCTTTGTTCTTGCTTACAAGGAGTTACAGCACAACTTTGTCACCCTCCAACGTAACTTGCTGAACGTTAAGCCTTAGCTCAGTGCCAAAAAGACTAAAGCCATAATCATATCCTTGCATGTCTCCCATACCCTAGGGACATCAGCAAACTTCCAGTTTACCACCCTGCTTGGTGAACCTCTGGAAATAGTGGACAAGTTTAAGTATCTAGATGTCTGGTTAGATAATAAACTCAGTTTCATGGTCCATCTGAATGAGCTAACTAAAAAGCTAAGACACTGCCTTGGCTTCTTTTATCGCATAAGGCACCTATTCACTCTTGAGGTTAGGAAACGACTGGTCCAAACAACTTTTCTACCATTGCTCAATTACACTGACTTTCTTTATAGTCATTGCCCCCAGCAAGCGCTACAGAAGCTCGACGACACCCTCTATCGCTATGCCCTGAGATTTATATTAGACATGCCCCTTCGCATCCACCACTGCCTGCTGTATCAGGCAATCGACTGGCCATCCCTTAACTTGAGAAGGGAAACCAACTCCCTTCTGTGGCTCCTCGGGCTCTCTCTGACAAGCTTCCGCTCTATATCAGCAACCTGTTTGATTGGACTAAGGGTGTATATGACCTATGGAACTCATCCTTTGTCTACCTCAAGATACCTCGAACAAGGACTCAATATGGTTCAGCCACTATTAGCTCCTTCCTACCTTCCCTTTGGAACAATATGCAAAAGGTTCTTCAGCTTTCCTCCCTGCCAGGTCCTTAGGCATTCAGGCAGCTGCTTTACCGATGTCTGAAGTCAAAGTATGACTGCTTCAGGTGATCACTCTTATTTGTCCAGCTTAACCCTCCAAACCTTCAGCACTTACCCTACCCTCCTTACTCTTTCCCTGCCTGCCTGTATCCCTCCATGTTTACTGTACCGTTCTCCTGTGTCTATGTCCTCCCTCTGGTCTGGAGGCCTGTAGATAACCTCAATTTGTATGACTGTCCCATTTCCTGTTTCCGGGGTGACCTACGGTTCTTCTGGCTCCTTATGTGTATTTTGAATGTCTGTAGCTTTGATATTTTTATTGACATAAAGGGCCACTCCATCCCCCTTTTTGCACCTCGGTCTCTTCTGAACAGTGCATAGCCGGGTACTGAAGTCTCCCAAGTGTGGTTACTGGTGAACCATGTCTCGCTAATGGCTACTATGTCCAGTTCAGCCTCTGTCATTGTTGCCTGCAGGTCTAGGATCTTGTTTCTCAGACTGCGGTCATTTGTGTACAAGATTTTACATTGGCCAGATTATGGTGTGTTAGTTGTTCGGTGAGGTCCGGTGTTTCCCTTATGCGTCATATGAGGACCTTTTTCATTGCCTGGTGATGCAAATGAACTATAAACATGCTGAACTCCTGTTTGATCACTAGCTGAGGGGGGAGGGGTGTTCTTCCCGATCGATGTATTGGGTGCTGCACCCTTCTCCCCATTTGCTAGTTTAAATATTCTGCAAAGACGTTAAGCTTCTGCCCCAATGCACTGACTCCCTCCTTAGTCAGATGCAGTCCATCAAATTTAAAAAATGTTTGTTTCCAAAACTATTGCCAGTTACCTACAAATTTGTGTCCTTTTTCCTGGCACCAGCCCTTGAGCCACATGGTTAGCTCCCCTATCTCCCCTTCTCTGACCTTCCATCCATCTGCCCCCCTCTCCCAGACTGGCAGGGTCTCAGAGAAAGAGATGCCGGACTAAATGGATGACACTGTGTCCCCAGCCTAGTCAGGTGTTCCTTGATCTCCACAACTGACCAGCTGGCAAGATCGTTAGCCCCTACATGTACCAGGACATCAATGTTTTCTCCTGCTTCCAGCACAGTTTTAGCAATGCTGTCAGTGTTTCTCCATGCTGATGTATCTGGGAGACATCTGACCATTATCCCCGGCTGGAGGTAGGTATCAACTCCCCGAATCATGGAGTCTCCTATGATCAGAAGTGTTTTGGACTTCCTTTTTGCTTTTTTATTTTGGTCCCTGTTTTGGGCGAGTTTTGTTGCGCTTGCTACTGTGCTGCAGTGTTCTGCTCTGCAGTGTCCTATGCCCCTCTGTTTGATTTCAGAGATAGAGGTAGATACCTGTTTGTAGTTTTTATATGGTTTGTGGAGGTGATACATTGGAGAGCATTGAGTGATGGGGCACCCGATTTACCCCTCCTAAGCACCTGCCAACCTCCCGGACCAACTACCCTCTGCAGTCGAGGTACTTCAGTTGGATAGTGGGAAAATGGTGGGCGGTTCTTATAATATATTCCCTCCTAAATATGCAATTCCAGTTGGGTACTTGGTGATACACCACCCAAAATTGGACCGCGGGGGTGGTAGCAGTCTGTTTTAAGACCGAGTTGGGCCTTATGGGTGTACCAGTAGAGGAAGCCGAATCCTTTGAGTGTACTGTGGTAGCTGGTGTGGGCTGCAGGATAGCTTTGTCTATCATCCACCCAGGGATGAAAAGCGATTCCTGCAGGAAGTGGCAGACTTCGCCGATGACATGGCATTGGGGTCGCCCAGACTGATGATTCTGGGCGACTTCAATGCCTGGATCGATGATGAACTCTCGCCTTTTGGTCAACACTTCCTCCAGCTGATGACATTGCTGGGCTTCACACAGATTATTTCTTCAGCTACCCATAATTATGGTCACTCTCTGGATCTGGTTTTCCTCCTGGGGATTGAGGCCTCTGATTTGGGGGTGGAACCTGTGAGTTGGTCTGATCACTACACTGTGAGGTTCAACTTTTATGCCCCCCTTTGTAGGTCTGCCCTTGTGGAGAAGGTCAGTTACCGCCCTTTACAGGATGTGTGCCCTGAAGACCTGGTGGCGGTGATTGACCCCTCGGAGTTTCCTGTTAGCTTGAGTCCGGAGTCGATGATTCTGGCCTATAATCAGGTCATTTCCTTGGCTCTAGACTTGATAGCTCCTGTCTGTGTTTGTCCCCTTCCACTCCGCCCTTGGGCCCCTTGGTTTGATGGGTCCTTGAGGAAGTTGCAGCATGTCGGACGAAGGTTAGAACATCGCTGGTGGAAATCTGCTCTGGAGGTCGACCACCTTAATTTGGCGGAGCATTACCAGCTCTACCAATCAGTGATCTCCTGTAAGAAGCCAGGGAGATCGCTGTCACTCAGAATCGACCAGCCCAGCTCTTCCGAACTGTAGACAGGTTGTGCAACCCAGCCTGTCTGCAGCTCTGTCAAGCTTTTTCATAAAAAGAATCTGATGAGATTGCTCAATTCTTTGCAAATAAGGTGGCCAACATCAGATCAGAGATCCACTTGACCCACTCTATGGGGGATGCTGTTAGTTGGTGTTTGGTCACAATACCTCGTTCTTCCTGGAGTACCTTTGACCTGCCGGAGTTCGAGGATATTATGCGGATTGTCCAGGGGATGCGCCCTATGTGCTGTAGTTTAGATCTGGCCCAACTTCCCTGATTTTAGGTTGTTATGAGATCATTGGCCTGTTTCTGGCTCAAAATGTCTGGTGCTCCTTGGAATCGGGTGAGTTTCCAAGCTCTCTGAAGGAGGTGGTGGTGACACCCCTTCTGAAGAAAGCTTCATTGGACCCAGATATTTTTGCTAACTACAGACTGATTTCAAACCTTTCCTTTATAGGAAATGTAATAGAGAAAGTAGTGGCAACCCAGCTGGAGAACCATTTGACCATCCATAATATCTACAAACCTCTCCGGTCAGGTTTTTGTAAGAGGCACAGTACTGAGACTGCTCTAGTTTGGGAGCCCAATGATCTCCTGATGGTGAGAGATCAGAGAAACCATTCCATTCTGGTAATCCTTGATCTCTTTCTTCAGCCTTTGACACTGTAGACCATGGGGTTTTGCTCGAGCACCTGAGGTCCATCTGTGGCTTGTCAAGTACAGTGCTCAGATGGTTTACATCATTCCTATCTGGTAGAACACAGAGAGTTGTGTCATTTTTTTTCCCCATGACCCTTTATCTCTGCCTTGTGGGGTTCCTCCTGGCTCAGTGCTGTTCCCCATGTTGTTTGCAGTATATATGCTACTCCTCGGAGACATTGTAAGATGGTATGGGCTGAGGTTCCACTGCTACGCTGATGATACCCAGCTCTACCTGTCTTTTGCTCCTGACCAGGTTAGTGCTCTCTCAGTATTTAATAACTACCTCGCTGAAATCCATGACTGTATGAATTCGAGCTGATTAAAGTTGAACACAGGAAAGACTGAGGTTATGGTTGTGGACCCGGGCCACAGGATAGAGGGGTTGAGGACTGATCAGCCCTCTCGTTTATTTCTGGGGAGTGATCAGATCCTTACCTCAGAATGGGTGCGTAACCTGGGAGTGGTACTTGACGATGGGCTGACCCTTCATTATTAGGTGTCAGCAGTTGTCAAGTCAGCCTTTTACCATCTTAGGAACATTGCCAGGGTGAAACACCTCGTTCCATCTAGCGATTTGCCTGTGATGGTCTACACCTTCGTGGCCTCCTGCCTTCACTACTGCAACTCCCTTTACTTAGGGCTTCCTGGGGTTGATATCCACCGCTTGCAGCTAGTGCAGAACACTGCAGCTCAATTGTTGACAGGGGCATCTAGAAGGTCACATATTACCCCTGTATTGCGCGATCTGCACTGGCTGCCAATTCAGTGGTGGATCACCTTTAAGGTAGGTCTATTGACCTACAAAGCCCTACATGGACTTGGTCCTGAATACTTGAAAAAGCTTCTGATTCCTTACAACCCTATGTGACAGCTCCGTTCGGCTGGTGAAGGGTTACTGGAGGTTCCGAGGGTTACCTTGAAATCTTCTGGGGCCTGCTCTTTTATGTGTATGGCCCTAACCCTCTGGAATTCTCTGCCCCACCAGCTTTGGGAATGTACGACCGTGGGGAGCTTTAAGCAGGAACTTAAGACCTACCTGTGGAGACAAGCATTTTATGACTTGACATTATGATTTTAATGGTTTATTTTAACTGTATTTCTTTGGGATTATATTGTTAAGATTGTGCAGCACCTTGGTACCTCAAAGGCGCTTAATAAATAAAGTTTTACAATTTTATTATATTATTATTATTATGTGATTTGAGTTGCTCAGTCTCTGCCATGCTGCCTGGAGCTGAGCCCTTAGCTCTCCAATGGTTCAGCATCTGTTTAATTTGGCTTTATAAATAAATTATATTATTATTATTATTATTATTATTGCCTTTGTTGCTATCACCTCTTCTGGTAATTTATTATTGTCCTTCTGAAAAGTGTCCCGAAATACCTGTGGTTAATAATATTCATTCCAGATGAGCTGCTGGGTTTATAACCTGGTCTGAGTAATTAGAAGGAGGAAAATGAAAACAAAACTTTGATTTTTTGTTTTGCTTGTTTGTTTGTTTTTGTATAACTTGTTATAACAAGTTAAATTATTTGTGCTCCTGTAAGTGAGGTCATTGTTTGGATACTCCTCTGATCCTTCCCTTCCTGCGTTGCTACAGGAAATGTCACTACTTTGCTACCCTATAAAAGGAGTGTAGCATGGGGTGGTTGGGGATGGGAATGGGTGTCTGTGCCCTTCCCCTGCTGAAAAAGAAGAACTATGGACGAAAGAAACAAGGTAAGAGCAGAAAAAAAATCAACCAACAACAAATGCTGTAGCCCTGAAAGCTTAGCCTAATGATAGAAAAAACTGTAAAATATGTAAAGCACCACCTGTAATAATTTCACAGAAGATATACCCTGCAAAAAACACTTTGCTACAGAGAAAAATAAAGCAGTAACAGAAGATATACCTTGCAGAAAACAATTTGAATCAGGGAAGATTAGAGCAGTAATCTGTAAGCACAAAACAGTAACAAACCTGTAGGCACACCGTGTAAAAATGCAGCAGAAAGTATACCCTGCAACAGCAATTTGAATTAGAGAACAATAAAGCAGAAAAATGCTAGCAAAAGACAGTAACAAACCCTGTGAGTACAAAAGAAAATAATATCACACAGAAAATCTGTCTAGCCAAAAGAAGCCTTAATCTTTTTCCTTGCTCTGATAGTATTCCTTGCTCTGTCCTTACAAGCAAACCTAGAAGAAAATAACTCAGGTGAAGCTAGATGCCTTTGCCAGCAAACCTAGTCTTCCACAAGGGAGGAGGGGAGTCTATTACCACCCTGGTTGGGAGTGGGGGGGATGGGGGGAGGTAATGGATGGAAGGATAGATGGTGGCAGAGTTTTGGAAGGGTCGAGGGTGCTGATGGTGAATAAAGCACTGGGGCCAGATGGTATTCACCCCAGTGTGCTGTGGGAGATGGCAGAGGATCTAGCGGAACTACTGGCAGACCTGTTCAGCACCTCCCTGGAAATGGGGGAGGTGCCTCAGGACTGGAGGATGGCCCATGTGGTATTGTTACATAAAAGTGGTCCAAGAGACTAGCCAGGGAACTATAGGCCAGTCAGTCTGACATCCATAGTGGGAAAGCTCATGGGGATGATACTAAAAGAAAGGCTAGTGGTATTTCTGGACAGCAGTAACCTGCAGGATGGGAGGCAGCAGAAGGTTTATCTCATGGAGATCCTGCCAAACCAGTCTTATGCAGTACTATGACTGGGTGATGAGAGAACTGGATGGGGGCCATGCTGTGGATGTGCTATACTTGGGTCTCAGTAAGGCCTTCAATTCAGTGCCTCATGCGCGACTGGGGTGAAGTTGGCCAGGGCGGGGGTAGGGATAAAGATGACATGCTGGATCTCAAACTGGCTACAGGGTAGGCTACAGAGAGTGGTGGTGGTGGTGGGGGGAGTCTCGGAGCCTAGACCTGTGATGAGTGGGGTACCGCAGGGCTTGGTGCTGGGTTTGGTGCTGTTCGGGCTATTCATCTCGGACATTGCACATGGGGTGGGGAGCAGGATTAGCCTGTTTGCCGACGACAGCAAAATGGGTGCAGTAGTAGACAAAGAGGAGGGATGGATAAAGCTACAGAGGGACTTGACCAAGCTGGAGGAATGGTCTGGGAAGTGGCAGCTGGGGTTCAATGCAAAGAAATGTAAGGTGTTGCATTTTGGGGTTAGGAACCCAAGGAGAGCATACTGGCTAAGGGGGATCACTGAGAAGGAAAAGGACCTGGGGATATTGAAAACAGTGAGCATGCACAATACTGCCCAGTGCAGGAAAGCAGCAGTGAAACTAAACAAGATGCTAGGGTGCATAGCACAGGGATTCGCTTTCAGGCACAGGTAGGTGATCCTGCCCCTCTACAGGGTGCTGGTCAGGCCACATGTGGAGTACTGTATGCAGTTCTGGAGGCTGTACCTGAGGCGGGATGTCAAGCTGCTGGAGGGAGTGTAGAGGAGGGTGATGAGGATGATTCAGGGGGATGGAGGGAATAGAAACATAGACTTTGACGGCAGATAAGGACCGCTTGGCCCACCTAGTCTGCCCATTTCCCTACCTAGAGGATAAGCTGCAGATCCTATTTAACCAACAGCCTATTTCTTCCTACCCCCCACAAAAATGTCCTTATGTCTGTCCCATGCATTCTTGAATTCTCCCACAGTTTTAGACCCCACACCCTCCTCTGGAAAGTTCCATGCATCCACCACCCTCTCTGTGAAAAAATACTTCCTCACATTGCCCCTGAGCCGGCCCCCTCTATCTCCAAATTGTGTCCCCTTGTTCTTGCACATCTCTTTTTTCTGAAAGATGCTACCCTCTTGGACTTTGTTGATTACACTGAGGTACTTAAATGTTTCTATCATGTCCCCTCTCCCTCCTTTCCTCAAGGGTATATATATTAAGCTCCTTAAGTCTCTCCTCATATGGCTTCTCTTGCAGACTCTGCACCATTTTAGTTGCCCTCCTCTGAACTGCCTCCATCCTGTCTATGTCCTTGTGGAGATGGGGTCTCCAGAACTGGACGCAGTACTCCAGATGGGGTCTCAACAACTGTCAGTACAGGAGGATAACAACTTCCTGTTTTGTGCTGGTGATGCCTCTCCCTATACATCCCAGTATTCCCCAGCCCTCCCTACCACCTTCTCACAATGCTTGCCAACCTTAAGGTCATCTAATATGATTACCCCCCCCCCAAGGTCCCTTTCCATTTTTGTTGTTGTTACTACCTCCCCCCCAATTGTGAAATCTTCCCTTGGGTTTTTGTTTCCCAGGTGCATTACTTTGCACTTCTTTGCATTGAATCCAAGCTGCCATAATTCTGACCATTCCTCCAACCATGCCAAATCCTTTCTCATCCTTTCCACGCCTCCTTGTGTATCAGCCTTGTTGCAGATCTTTGTGTCAACTGCAAAGAGGCATACTTTTCCTTCCAGTCCCTCTGCAATGTCACTTAAAGACATTAAAAAGGACTGGACCCAGTACTGAACCCTGCGGTACCCCACTAGTAACCCCTCTTTCTTCAGAGTGGACTCCATTTACAATTATCTTCTGTGTCCTGTTGTTCGGGCAATGTTTTACCCAGGCTACCACCCTGGAACCCACTCCCAGGCTGGTTAATTTGACTACTAATCTTTTGTGTGGGACTGTGTCAAATGCCTTGCTAAAGTCTAGGTAGGCCATGTCCACAGCCCCTCCCTGGTCTACAACTTTGGTCACCTGGTCAAAGAAATCAATTAGATTTGTCTGACATGACCTTCCCGCTGTGAACCCATGCTGCCTTGGGTCCTGTGCCCCACTGGCCTCTAGGTACTCAACAGTTCTTTACTTCAGAAGTGATTCCATCACTTTCCCTACCACAGAGGTCAAACTGACAGGTCTGTAATTTTCTGCCTCTGTCTTGGTCCCACTTTTGTGAAGGGGAATCACATCAGCCTTCTTCCAGTCCTCGGGTACCACACCATCCTCCCATGATTTGTTAAAAAGGGTAGTGAGTGATGTCACTGGTTCTCTGCTTAATTCTTTTAGAATTCTGGGGTGAATTCCATCTGGCCCCATTGCTTTGTCCACCTTTAGTTTTAGGAGTTCTTTCAGAACCCTTTCTTCTGTGAAAGGACTGGGATCAACCCCCCTCTCCAGAGTGCTTCTGTTAATTGGATTAGGCACCTCCCCCACTTCCTCTTTTGTGAATACTGAACAGAAGTATTCATTCAGTATCCCTGCTTTTTCACTGTCACTCTCTGCCCACCCACCATCCATTCTATTTAGCCTCACTATCCCTCCCTTTGTCTTTCTGCACTCCCTGATATACCTATAAAAGGTCTGATCCTCCTTCTTAACTGAGTTGGCTATCTTTTCCTCAGTTTGTGCCTTGCTATTCTGACTACCCTTCCTGCTTTCTTCTGCCTTAACTGGTACAGTTCTCTGTACTGCTCCTTCTGTGTTTCCTTATACTTCCTAAATGCTATCTTTTTCTCCCTAACCTTCACTGCCACCTCTTTTGAGAACCATAGTGTCTTTTTTTTTATTTTGATTTGTTTATTTGCTTCTGGACTATGAGACGAGACTGATGGAACTGAATATGTAAGCACTGGAGGAGAGACGGGAGAGGGGGTCATGATCAAGCTCTTCAAGTACCTGAAGGGTATCAATGGGGGGGTTGAAACTAAAGAGCAGGAGGGAAACTTGGGGGCATGGGCTAAGACTAGAGGGAGGAAGATTCAGGAGGGAGATGACAAGGCATTATTTCACAGAGAGAGTAGTTGCGAGGTGGAATGCACTACCAGAAGGGGTGATAGCAAGCAAAAATGTGGCTGGCTTTAAGAACTCTTGGGACAGGGTATAGGGGTGGGTAAAGGTGGGTGAGGGGCAACAATGGGAGGTCAAGGAGGATGGGGATGGGCAGCTGCCTGCTAGGGAGCTAGCTGCACAGTCAAGCAGACTTTGATTGACCGGTAGGTCTGTTCTGCTGCCACCTTCATATGTTCACATGGTACAGAATGCTACAAAGCACTTTACAGGAATCACAGAACCACCCTCCCTCACACAGAAATCAGACCAGAGAATGTCACAGCATGTCACATATCACTTTATCCCAATGAAAGAAACACTTAAGAGCTATTGGCATTTCTTTCCCCTACCCAACCCACTGGTGCATACTGCAAGTTGTGCTCACCATTAAAAGAATACAAACTCAGATACATGCATAACTCCCTTAAACACATACTTTTTGGTGGTCCCAAGGGTATGTGTCTAAAAGAGCTGCACTGTATTTCTTTTTTCTGTATTTTACATTAATGCTGCTTTTTGCTCTCTGGTTCAGGCTGTGGCTCCAGCCTGATCACCCCCCCATCACCTTGCTCCTCTGGGGCTTACCTGCAACTCTGGGTGTGTTCCTCCATGGTGTGCCCTCCATGGTGGGGGTCAGGAGAATCTGATGTCACTTGGGAGAGCACTCTGCCACCACTGTGGGGCTTGTGGGGTCGGGTCCATCATTGTGTACTACCCAGGGTTTTTTCCTTCCCCTGTTATGTAGGATGTCAACTCAGGCTATCACAACTTCATGCACACAAGGTGTGTGGAGCGTAATGCTGTTGGAGATCCCTTGCACATTACTATGCTGTCCCATGTGCACTACCACCTGTGGTCACCCAGGTGGCAGTATAGTGCCAGGACCTGCTAGAACCCCTCCCTGGAGGAGGAGAGCAACTCCAGGACACTCGATCCTCCTCCCTCCAGTAAGCCTCCAGTGACCCAAGCTTGTTCCTAAACCCGGGTAACTGGTGTCATAAGCCGCAGTGTTACCACTGCGCTGATGTATCAGCCCACCAATTTGTATATTTCTAATGCATGAACGTATGATTTTAGAGAAGATTGTTTCCCCTACCAGCTCAGTGGAAACACCCCGTCAGCATATTTTCTTCAATGTACATATGAAGTACTAGTTTGAAAGAAGTTACAGTACTGGCTGATCAATAGTACCTGTGCTGGAAGTCTCATCCACATATTCACCACTGATTCTGTGAAGTAGTTCTTCCTGATCGGTCCTCTGAATTTTCCTCCTTTCAGTGACATTGTGTTCCTTCTTGTCTTCCCATCCTCGGCTATTCGGGAGAACTGTTTTTGATCTTATGTTGTTATCCCTTTCAGGTATTTGAATACTGTAATCATGTCTCCCAAGAGTCTCCTACTTTCAATCAATCAATCAATCAAGTCTTTATTTAACCAGGCGTTCATCGTTGAGCAGAAGCTCATTTGCAAGATGGACCTGGGTGGAGCATGAACAATTGTATATACAGGTCAACACAGGTATTTACAAGGCAATACAGATAATACTCTTTACAGAGAGGAAGAAAAAGAAGTTCATATGTACATAGAATTATACAGATATTGTACAGATTACATGGTATTTACATACATAGAAGTGTCTATAGGAAGATAAAGCAGGTTATCTAAGGTTGCAGGAGGAAGTAACGGAAGAAATAAAAATAAAAATATACACCAGGTAGAGGTGAAGGTAGGGGGGAAGAGAGGGAGGAAGTAGGGGAGAAAGGCTAGGAGGGCACGGTGCACAGAAAGGAGTTGGTAAAGCTGGATGTAGAGAAGGTGGATGGAGAAAAGGAGTATGTGTGAGCCCTGGGATTGAATGCTATAAAGTACGGGGCATGGTAGGATGTCGCAACCCAGGGTAGTGAGCTCCTATCCGAGGTTGGGAAAGGAAGAATAAGGGGATGGATGGGCCTAGTGTTGATAAGACAGGGGGATAAGAGAGAGAACAATTAGGCTTGTGAGGAGCAAGCTGGGGGGGTCAGTACTTAAAATTGGGTCTAGGCGTGGCTATATACCAGTACTGGGTCTGAGTGGGTGAAGCAGTTACATACTTCTCTGATTGTACGGAAATAAAGCATCTTGAAAGCATTTATACCGATTAGAGTGCTTAATTTGAGGGTTTTTTGTAGATCATTCCATAAGGTAGGTAGCACGAAGCTTATGGCTGCCCTGCCGAAGCGGGATTTTGCTTTGGGTACTTTAAGTGTAATAGCTGAGTAACTTCTTAACGCGTATTTCCCAATTATACTCAAGGGAAGACAGCAGAGATATAATAAGGCAGCTTATTAGAGATGGCTCTATAGGTCCAGAGAGCAGCGTTTCTGTGGTGCCTGAACTTTAGTGATGTCCATCCCACTGCCGCATATAGGGTGCAGTGATGTGTGTCGAAGGGGAGTCCCGTTATAAACCTCAGTGCTCGATGGTAGAGTGTGTCCAGTTTAGCCATGTAAGAGTTGGGGCATTGGCTGTAGAGGAAGTCAGCGTAATCAACCAATGATAGGAAAATGGATTGGACCAGTTGTTTCTTGGCATCTCTGGTGAGAAATTGGCTGATTCTAAAAACAGTCCAAGCTTTCGTCAAGTCGCTTAGCAAGTCCTCGATATGTTCAATGAAGGAGAGTCTTTGGTCTATCCAAACTCCCAGATACTTGAATTTTGTAACAAATTCTAGTTTTTCACCTAGAACTGTGGTAATTTGGGGAACTGTCCCACTGGACACAGGGTTAGCTGTACAGATAAAAGGAGAGAGGACCATCGCTTTAGTTTTTTTGGCATTAAGGAGTAGCTTTTTTTTGAGGAGTTGGCTTTGCAAAAGGTTGAATTCTGACTGTAGGTCATTGCAGGCAGCTTCAGGTGTTGGGCGACTCACATAGAGAACTGTATCATCTGCAAACAGATGGATGTTGGCTTCTTTTATACAGTAGTCGATGTTATTAATGTAGATTGCAAAAAGTAAGGGCCCTAATATAGAACCTTGAGGTACCCCTCTTTGCAGAGTTTTTAAGGGGGACAGGCCTCCTTCGGCTTTAACTTGTTGAAGGCGCCCTGTAAGATAGTCAGTGAACCAACGCAGAGAGGAGGGGTCCACACCTATGGTTTGAAGGGCAGAGAGGAGCAGACTATGGTCGACGGTGTTGAAAGCCTTGCTTAGATCAAGGAAAACAGCACAAATAAAGTTTTTGCTCTCAAGATTACACTGTCAGTCATTAGTAACTTTGGCGAGGGCTGAGATAGTGCTATGTTTAGCTCTGAATCTGGACTGCATAGGATTTAGCAGTTCCCTAGACTCAAGGTGAGTCCTCAGCTGTGCATTTACAATTTTCTAGGAGCTTGGACAGGACCGGAAGGAGGGAAATTGGCCTGTAGTTATTGAGATCGCCACGGTCACCTGATTTGAACAGTGGTATGACATGTGCTGTCTTCCATATAGGTGGTAAGGTGCCCTGAGACAGGGATAAGTTAAAAAGGTGGGTGACGGTATGCTAGTATGTGGTAGGCAATTTTAGGAAGAGGGTCAAGGAGTCGGCCCGCATTTTTCTAGTATCCAACTGAAGCAAGAGGTCCTCTACCTCTTTCAGTGTGGCAGGTTGAAGTGAGAAAGGCGGCAAAGCTATCGGAGTTTCAGGCAGTTGGCTGGCAGTCTGGGAGAGAAGTATGTTTGCAGGGGAGTTATCAAATGCCATGCCTTCAGTAGCAAAGTGGTTATTGAATGCGTCAAGTATATCCATCTTTTCGGTTATAGTCAAGTTGCCAGAGGTAATCTTGGTCGGGAGTGAATTTCCTGGGGAGTGGCCTAGCAGATCACTGATTGTGTTCCAGAGCTTGATTGGGCTCTTTGTGGCAGAGTCGAGTTCGGATTTGAAGAAGGTGGTCTTCGATTCTCTGATTGTTTTGGTACATAAATTTCGTAGTCTCCTGAACTGGTTCCAATCCTCTGCAGTGTTCAGTCTGCGTGCTTTTTTCCACAGCTTATCTCTTTCTAGAAGCAAGGACTTGATCTGAGGGGTGAACCATTTACAGGTTTTGGTCCTAGTTCGAACTTTAATAAGGGGAGCATACTTATTAAGGGCCCTTGATAGAATGTTGTGGAAGATATTGTAAGCTGACGTAATCGTTTTGGCCAGGTAGAAATCTTGCCACTCAGGAAGTACTTAAGCTCGCTTAGGTAGGCATGTTCATTGAAGTTGCACCTGGATCTCTTCATAGAGAACTTGCTGATGGGTGCTGGGTTGTTGGTGGATCTTACTCCCGCAATAAAACAATGGTCGCTGGCGTCTGAGAAGAAGACATCAGCGTGGGAGAAGAGATGAGGTTTGCTCACCATTAGCACATCCAAAAGTGTACTTTTACTGGGGTTCTTCACGTTTGGGCGTGTTGGTTCAGTAATAAGTTGCATCAGCCCATGTTTATCACAGAAGGATGCAAGGGGGGCAGCTGTGTTAGAGAGCCAGTCAAAGTTGAGGTCTCCTAAAATAATAGTTTCTGGCAGCCCCTGTCCCAACTTGTCACTTAGATATGACACAAGCTGTAGGCCAGCAGACGGTGGTCTGTAGCATCCTATTACGCAGAGTGCAGTAGTCTGTGTAATTTCCACTTGAGAATTAGGCATTAATTCGCTGGCGACAGATGCCGAGGATAAGCAGGAGGCAGAAAATTTGTCTTTAACGTGATAGCTACCCTCCTCCTCTGGCATGCCTATCAGCTCTGAACAAGGCATAGTTGGGTATGTTTACTTCTATCAGTGGTGCTGGGTCTAAGCCAAGTTTCAAAAATCACAAGTATGTCAGGAGAGGTATGATTAACCCAGGTTTGTATTAAGGTTATCTTTTAAGGAGGCTACATCGTTAATATGCAAAAGCTTATTCCTTTTAAATTTGCTAGTTCTGCTGGCAAAGCAATAGCTTCTGGGGGCCAGGGTTGAGTTCTACGTTGCCTGAACAAAGCAGGAGGATAAGTAGGATTTTTCTAAGAGCGCTAATTATAAGCTTGTAATTCCTGCCTTTCTCCCGTCTAGTAGATCTGATGATTTTAGGGACTGGAAAGTAGCCACCATAGAAGAGCTGATCTGTTGTAGCAAGAGCTAGTACCCCTACCACAATAGGCGGGGAGGAGATAGAAGTCTGCGTGGTGGGAGGTGGACCTTGTGGTGGGGAGTGTTATAAGTACTACTGGTATGTGGTCCAAGAGCAGGGTTGAGGTATTGGTACTTGGAATCACGGAGGCAATTAAAGGATAAGTTGCCATGTGGTATACAGCACAAGGTGCTGTTGTAGACCAAACATGATGGTAGTTCAGGTGTCCAATGCTGGGCAGCTGGTATCAGCAGAAGAAGGGCAGTAAAAGGAGCCATATAGGGCCCGACATGATAGTACCTCAAAAAGGAGCCACTCAATTGGCCCAGGGGCCAGTGGGGTTGCTGGATTAATGCAGCTTATCAGTAGCTTTCCGATCCAGGTCGACCCAAATTTGATAGCATTAAAGATATTTAGTGGTGAAGGCACAGCCAAGGAGAGCCTATGAGTTTTAGTAAGGCGAGGCCCTGAGAGTTGGATCCCGTAGGCTGGATAGAGAAGAGGGGGATCATGAGCTAAGTCTCTATTGGTGGGGCACTGCGCCAGGGGACATGAACTAATATTTTGGCAGGAGCTACTGTATTTAATAATCAGCAGAGGTGGGGGAGGGGGGCAGTCGAAAAAGTTGCGGCAGTTGCCGTACCTTGTAGGGCCTTGGGTCCGTGTCTGCGGTCTCGAGCATCGGCTAGAGGGGCACGACCGCCTGGTAGCCGGGAATCCTGAGGCTTAGGAGCAGCGAGCCTAGGCGATAGTTTCTCAGCTGAGGGAGAGAAGGAGAGTGAGGGTTAATAAAGTGGATTCACATAAAGGGTTAGACAGAACAGCTGGGAGTCCAAAATTTGCAGAACAAAAGGACGTGTATGGTACCAGCAATGCCAAAAGAGATAGTGACGAGTAGTAGTAGGTGGTTGCACCCCAAGGTAGTTTGTTTGGTGTTGCTGGCCTGCTTAACTGCAAGCTGGTTTATATTTGAAAGGGTATATAGTCGAATTAGGGTGAGGTCCCCAACAATAGGGAGGTAGAGCAGTAATTGAGAGGAGTTAGATGGAGTGGCTGGAGAAAAGGTTGAGAGGAAATTGGGATCCTGTGGGTGGGACTGCTTTAAAAAGGCGGTAAGAAAGTGGGTCAAGTCAGGTATTGAAGACAGGGAGGCCAATAGCATGAAAATGTGCAGCAGTGGAGTGACCAATCTGCTGCTAGGCTGAGGAAGGGGTGGAGTAAGGGTCTATTTAATACTGTGAGAGGAGGAGGAGGGGGGGTGGGAAAAAAAATTCAGTCCAGAACAAAGCACAGAAAGAGATTTCCCTGAGACCAGGAAGCACCAGGCATTGGAAAATCAGCCAAGGAGTACAGCTGCCAGTCAGTGCCTGGTTCCTCCACTGGGCATCCAGTCAAAACAGTGGCATTCAAAACCACGAGTTTTGGAGGTCCGGTGCATACCTGAATCTGTCCTGGGGTCAGTCGGGTGGTCTGTTAGCTGTGGCCTGCTCGGAGAGAGCCAAGGCCACAGGAGCAGCTTGGGAAGCCCACAGATGGGCTGTCTGAATCTGTCCGGGGGTCAGTCGGGTGGTCTGTTAGCTGTGGCCTGCTCGGAGAGAGCCAAGGCCACAGGAGCAGCTTGGGAAGCCCACAGATGGGCTGTCTGAATCTGTCCGGGGGTCAGTCGGGTGGTCTGTTAGCTGTGGCCTGCTCGGAGAGAGCCAAGGCCACAGGAGCAGCTTGGGAAGCCCACAGATGGGCTGTCTGAATCTGTCCGGGGTCAGTCGGTGGTCTGTTAGCTGTGGCCTGCTCTGAGAGAGCCAAGGCCACAGGAGCAGCTTGGGAAGCCCACAGATGGGCTGTCTGAATCTGTCCGGGGGTCAGTCGGTGGTCTGTTAGCTGTGGCCTGCTCGGAGAGAGCCAAGGCCACAGGAGCAGCTTGGAAAGCCCACAGATGGGCTGTCTGAATCTGTCCGGGGGTCAGTCGGGTGGTCTGTTAGCTGTGGCCTGCTCGGAGAGAGCCAAGGCCACAGGAGCAGCTTGGGAAGCCCACAGATGGGCTGTCTGAATCTGTCCGGGGGTCAGTCGGGTGGTCTGTTAGCTGTGGCCTGCTCGGAGAGAGCCAAGGCCACAGGAGCAGCTTGGGAAGCCCACAGATGGGCTGTCTGAATCTGTCCGGGGGTCAGTCAGGTGGTCTGTTAGCTGTGGCCTGAAGAGTGCAGGTTCTGCCAATCAGTCCTCACAGCTTATGTTCTTGAGATCCTTGACTACCATTGTTGCTCTCCTTTGGATTTTTCAGTCAAGTTAATATATTTCTCTGATATTGGTAACAGAACTGCCCTCATAGGGTGCAGTTTGAGGTGGTACTTTCAGATTGCATCAGTGATCACTTCCCAATTCTTTGTATTTGGAGCAAGAAATGCCTGAACCCTCCTCCCTGAATCTCTGAATCAAGAAATATGACACTCTGTGACCCATCAACCTTCCAGTCATCCCTTAGTGCTGCCTATTGGCATCCCATCTATACTTTGCCTGATGTAGAGCAGGCCTTGGATTACTTTGTTAACAAATTAAGGATTATAATAACCAACATGCCCCACTCACAAAAAGGAGATCCAAAGGCTCAAATTCTTCTAAACAAAGACCTAAGACATCTCATGGTGCTCTGGGATGCTGCCTAGAAAAAAATTTAAGAAGATTGGCAACCCCTCTGACTGACAGACCTTCCAGCAACATCATAATACTATACTTGCAAGAGTAATCTCCGCAGTGCCTAACATACATCTCAGTAACCCAAAAGCTTTATGGAAATAAGTCAATACACTCAGCAAGGGCCACTCCCCAGTGTTGCCTAGCACCCTACAAGCTGGCACCACCACCCTGCCTGACCCCCAATCTATTGCAGATGAATTAAATCGCTTCTTCACAGACCTCTGTAGCTATACCTCACACTTTACCCCCTTCTGATTTTGATCCCTCTGCGGACCTGTGGGTTTTAATAACAGACAACAGACATTTTATAGTGCACAAAAAATGCTTACTTCAGCATTTACCATTGTATTTGTCCAAAATGATATAAAAGTACAGATATTTACTGAAAAGTAAAATGCTGAGGTGTTAAAATTCTTCACACCAACGAAAATATAAAGTTCATAAATTAGGCATGTACACACTTCTTGACTTCCTCTCTCTTCTCTGTATATACACTATCCTTACTTCAGCATTTGGATGTGTAAGCACTCATGCCTCCTCACTCCTTACTACTCAGGAGATACTGACCAGCCTCCAACTCTTCCTAACCTGAAGCCCTCTAGAGGGAAGGATTTTATAGCACAGTCTTGATGACCTCATCAACATGTGACCTGCTAACTTATTCTAAAATCCTAATTTTAGCCTCAGGATAAGGTTCACCATGTTATGGGGTCCTTAAAATTTCACAATTTTACCCACCTTCCATATAACAGGTTTAAATTAAACATTTTGTATTAACGAAAATAACCTTAATTAGTTATGTGGGCATCATCAGGGTTTCCTAAGCTCCTCCCCTATTTGTAACATCACGAGGACTCTTCTATAAAAACAGCCATTTGCTGGGCTGCCTTGCTTATAGGAGGACCTCCCCACAATTACACAGGTTAATTCAGGTAAGGAAAATGCATAAATATTAATTCTTTCAAAATGTGGAAAATCTCCAGCCTTTTCAGTGTTAAACAGACTGGGGGCACGCTTCCCCATCTATTTATCCTGCTAAGTAGGAGAATTCCAAAAGTTATTTGTTCAGTTTCACAGAAAACCTTTTATTTTGCTCACAAACATGACTGCTTTATTTCCCCAAACAATATTTATTTAAACATACAGATTTTTCCAACCTAGTACTCATATCATTCATTTTTATGTTTGCTTGCACGCATGTGCATGAAACATAGTGCCTTCATCAGAGATTTCGGAGGTGTGTCACCTCCTCCTCCAATTCAGTCAGTGGGCTGGCAGGCACGGCCCCTGTAAGCCAATGCATTTTGGAGCTGTCTATGACACGCTCCAAAATGCAGTGGCATACAGTTGAAAGAGGGTGCTACTCTTGAGTGAGCACCGATAAGATATCGGCTGCTCACGCGCAGCTCCCCCATGCACAGAAAAGACTTACGCGCCCCGTACTGTATAGCCGATGGGTGCCCAATCCCCGTCGGCTGAGCTGCGTCCCCCACCAGTTGCTGAGCTGCGCCCCCACCCCCCAGTTGTAGGTGACACACTGGGAGCCCACCCCAGCAAGGGCATCAGTCTCACGGGCGGGTGCCCATCCCCGCCGGGCTGAACGCCCCCTGTCTTGTGCCATGCTGGGAGCCCACCCCAGCATGGCAACGCCCCATGACGCCTTTTTTTAAACCTGTAAATAAAACTGTCCCGCTAGCTGCCTCCCAACCCCCACAACCCGCACTCCACCCACTGTGAACCCAGCTCCCCACACCCCCTCACCCCATACTTACCTCCGACTCAAAAGCATGATCTTCGTGGACTGGAACACGCTCGCACTCTTTCAAAGCCGACCGCAAACTGAGGAAATGCCGGTAAGCTGTATAATGGGTTACATAGGGGGTTTCAACTTATTGCATATCTCAGGCATTTTGGGAATTTTGCACCAGATTTTCAACATGGCATTTTTGGGACCCCTTCTCATGAATTATGTCACTGTCATGGTGTTATTCGGGCCCAAAGGGTGATTTGTGCAGTGACTGTGCAGTGACTGTGAAATCACCCTTCAGGTCCAAATACTGCCATGACAGTGACATCATTCATGAGAAGGGGTCCCAAAAACCCCATGTTGAAAATTTTGTGCCAAAATTCCAAAAAATGACTGTTTGACAAGGGTATGTTGCGCAGTTCCTACGCAGGCTCGTAAGTTCGCGAAATTTCAATATTTTCACTCCAGATTTTCAACATTGCCATTTTACCACACCTTCTTATGAGTAGTACAGCTGTCATTTTTCACATCTCACCCAAAATGTGTTTCCGCCAATGTAGCGAAGAACGGCACAGTCAGTGTGTGAAATCAATGTACGGGACAAATTAAAAAAATTACAGTGACACTGTTCATGAGCAGAGGTCTTAAAATGGCTATGTTGAAAATTTGGTGAAAAAATTCCTAAAATGACTGTTTCTACGGTGTTGCTACAGCTCTATGCTGCGCTTCGTAAGTTTGCGAATTTTCAATGTTTTCACTCCAGATTTTCAACATTGCCATTTTACCACACCTTCTTATGAGTAGTATAGCTGTCATTTTTCACATCTCACCCAAAATGTGTTTCCGTCCATGTAGCGCACAATGGCACAGTCGGTGTGCGAAATCAATGTACGGGACAAATTAAGAAAGTCACAGTGACACTGTTCATGAGCAAAGTTCTTAAAATGGCTATGTTGAAAATTTGGTGAAAAAATTCCTAAAAATGACTGTTTTACGAGGGTGCATTGCGCAGTTCCTACGCACACTCGTAAGTTCGCGAATTTTCAATATTTTCACTCCAGATTTTCAACATTGCCATTTTACCACACCTCCTTATGAGCAGTATAGCTGTCATTTTTCACATCTTGCCCAAAATGTGTTTCCGCCCATGTAGTGCACAATGGCGCAGTATGTGCAAAATCAATGTATGGGACACATTAAGAAAATCACAGTGACACTGTTCATGAGCAGAGGTCTTAAAATGGCTATGTTGAAAATTTGGTGAAAAAATTCCTAAAAATGACTGTTTTACGAGCGTGCGTTGCGCAGTTCCTATGCATGCTCGTAAGTTTGCAAATTTAATATTTTCACTCCAGATTTTCAACATTGCCATTTTATTACACTTCCTTATGAACAGTACAGCTGCCATTTTTAATATGTCGCCCAAAATGTGTTTTCGCACATGTAGCGCACAATGGTGCTGTTGGTGTGCGAAAGCAATGTTTAGGACAGATTAAGAAAATCACAGTTACACTGTTCATGAGCAGAGGTCTTAAAATGGCTATGTTGAAAATTTGGTGACAAAAGTCCATAAAATGATTGTGTTACGAGTGAGCAATGCGCAGTTTCCATGCACCCTCGTAAGTTCATGACTTTGTAATATTTTCAGTCCAGATTTTCACCAGTGCCATTTTTTCACACTTCCTTATGAACAGTACAGCTGTCATTTTTCACAACATGGCTAAAGTGTGTTTTCACACTTTCAGCGCTGAGATGCATGGTCGCTGTGGGAAATCATTGTTCGGGACAGATAAAGAAAATGACAGTGACACTGTTCATGATCAGAGGCACCAAAATGCCTGAGTTGACAATCTACTGTAAAATATCCCCAACCTAATTATATTACGGGTGTGCATTGCACAGTTTCTATGTACACTCATGACTTCACCATTTTTTTAAATATTTTTACAGCAGATTTGCAACATTGCCATTTTTTACACCTCCCCATGAACAGTACAGCTGTCATTTTTTACATCCTGTTCGGAATGTTTTGCACCTGAGTAAGTAAATGCCGTAGTCGCTGTGCATAAGCAACTTTCGGCTAACAAACTGATATTCCCCCTGTTCATGAGGTGGGGTCACGAAAAAAACATGTTGAAAATTTGGAGTGAAAATACCAACGAATGCCTGAGGTATTAGGGTTTCCAACCATAACGCCCAACCCTGTAGAGAATGACAGGCATCAGGGGTGTGACTTGGGATTCTTGCCTGTAATGCTTGTACCATTCCACACCCTGCAGCCAGTGAGAGGCATCGAGGTACGCCTTGGACTCTTCAGCCCCAAAGTTCACCCCATTCTCCTATATCGCACCCATCTCACCACATTTCCTAATGAAATGGGGTGTGCATAAGGGCCAAAGACCCTAAGGAACACCGTGACACTTGTCAGTGTCTGCAGGGTGGGGTGTGGTGAAATGGTGAGGCCGTTATGCCTGACGACCCAAATGCACACCCCAATGCCTGCCACTCTCTGCAGGGTGGTGGTGGGGTTGGCTTCAGTTCAGTACTTCACTGCCATTCCTATTACGCAGCTCTGTAACTTCTACATTACCACTGCCAATGCCAGCAAGCAAACATTCGGCATTGACAAATGCTTGTTATGTTTGCTTGCACGCATGTGCAAGAAACATAGTGCCATCATCCGAGTTTTCAGAGGTGTGTCACCCCCTCTTCCAATTCAGTCAGTGTGCTGGTAGGTGCGGCCCCAGTCCGCCAGTGCATGCTGGATCAGATATCGCCTGCTCATGCGCAGCTCCCCCTACACACACACACACACACACACACACACACAAACACACGCACACATACTGCGTGCTGCCCCCCCAAGCACAGTTACATAGGCCACGCTGGGTGCCCACCCCAGCATGGCCGCACATTGTATAGCCGACGGGGGTGCCCAATCCCTCGTCGGCTGTGCTGCGCCCCCCTCAAATCATCCAGGTGCCATGCTGGGAGCCCACCCCAGTGTGGCAAAATGATGTAATGCCTGATGGGGGTGCCCAATCCCCCATCAGCTCCACTGTCTCTCCCCCAACCCTCCATGCTGTCAACAACGGGGATGCCCAATCCCCCGTCGACTTCACTATCTTTCCCCTCCCCAGTACAGGGTGCCATGCTGAGGCCACCCCAGCATGGCAACAGATACCATGGCCCCGGCGGGGTGCCCAATCCCCATCGGCTCTACACCCAGCCGATCCTTCTCCTGCCATGCTGGGGCCCACCCCAGCGTGGCAAACATCCAACGTTGTCCAAAACCCTGTAAAGAAAAACCTTCCTCGCAGTCTCCCTGCCCCCAACCCGCACCCACCCACTGCGCACCCTGCCACCCCACACCCCCCTCACCCCATACTTACCTCCAGAGTCTGGCGCAACGGTCTTCGGTGGACCGGGAACATGTCTGCTCTTTTCAAAGCCGACCGTGAACTGAGGAAATGCCGGTAAGCTGTATAATGTGATAGATAGGGTTTTTTCAACTTTGTTGCATATCTCAGGCAGTTTTTGGAATTTTTGCACCAAATTTTCAACATGGGGTTTTTGGGACCCCTCCTCATGAATTCTTGCACTGTCATGGCGTTACTTGGGGCCCAAAGGGTGATTTCGCAGCCACTGTGCGAAATCACATTTCTAGAATGATTAATGAAATGACACTGCCAGCATTCATAAGGTGGGCTCTCAAGAAGCCTATTTTGAAAATTTGGTGGAAGAATTCCAAAAAATGACTGTTTTACGAGCGTGCATTACGCAGTTCCTACGCAGGCTTGTAAGTTTGCGAATTTTAAATATTTTCACTCCAGATTTTCAATATTGCCATTTTACCAAACCTTCTTATGAGTAGTATAGCTGTCATTTTTCACATCTCATCCAAAACGTGTTTCCGCCCATGTAGCACACAATGGCGCAGTTGGTATGCGAAATCAATGCACAGGACAAATTAAGAAAATCACAGTGACACTGTTCATGAGCAGAGGTCTTAAAATGGCCATGTTGAAAATTTGGTGAAAAAATTCCTAAAAAGGACTGTTTTACAAGCGTGCGTTGCACAGTTCCTACACACGCTCATAAGTTTGCGAATTCTCAATATTTTCACTCCAGATTTTCAACATTGCCATTTTATTACACTTCCTTATGAACAGTATAGCTGCCATTTTTCACATGTCGCCAAAAATGTGTTTTCGCACATGTACGCACAATGGTGCAGTCGGTGTGTGAAAGCAATGTTTGGGACAGATTAAGAAAATCACAGTTACACTGTTCATGAGCAGAGGTCATAAAATGGCTATGTTGAAAATTTGGTGACAAAAGTCCATAAACTGACTGTGATACGAGTGAGCATTGCACAGTTTCCACACACCCTCGTAAGTTCATGACTTTTTAATATTTTCAATCCAGATTTTCACCAGTGACATTTTTCCACACTTCCTTATGAACAGTACAGCTGTCATTTTTCACAACATGGCCGAAATGTGTTTTCACACTTTCAGCACAGAGATGCGTGGTCACTGTGGGAAATCATTGTTCGGGACAGATAAAGAAAATCACAGTGACACTGTTCATGATCGGAGGTCCCAAAATGCCTGTGTTGACAATCTGCTGTAAAAAAATCCCCAAACTAATTACATTACGGGTGTGCGTTACACAGTTTCTATGTACGCTCGTGGCTTCACCATTTTTTTAAATATTTTAACTGCACATTGCAACATTGCCATTTTTACACCTCCCCATGAACAGTACAGCTGTCGTTTTTACATCCTGTTCGGAATGTTTTTGCACCTGTGGTGCTAAATGCCATAGTCGCTGTGCATAAGCAGCTTTTGGTTAACAAACTGATATTGCCACTGTTCATGAAGTGGGGTCATAAAAAAACCATGTTGAAAATTTGGAGCGAAAATACCAATGAATGCCTGAGATATTAGGGTTTCTAACCATAACACCCAACCCTGTAGAGAATGACAGGCATCAGGGATGTGCCATGGGATTCTTGCCTGTAATGCTCATACCATTTCACACCCTGCAGCCAGTGACAAGCATCGAGGCATGCCTTGGACTCTTCGGCCCCAAAGTTCACCCCATTCTCCTATGCCGCACCCATCTCACCGTATTTCCTGATGGAATGGGGTGCACATAAGGGCCAAAGACCCCAAAGCACACCGTGACACTTGTCAGTGTCTGCAGGGTAGGGTGTGGTGAAATGGCATGGCTATTATGCCTGATGACCCAAAGGCACACCCCAATGCCTGTCACTCTCTGCAGGGTGGTGGTGGGGTTGGCTTCAGTTCAATACTTCGCTGCCATTCCTATTATGCAGCTCTGTAACTTCTACACTACCAATGCCAATGCCAGCAAGCAAACATTCGGCATTGACAAATGCTTGTTCTATTTGGCACTGTCTTTTAAACTATTTGTATGCTTGACATTTAAACTCATCGGCTTTGCTTTCAGCCAATGGCGTACATTCATCTTCCTTTGCCGAATAAGGCTATCCTCCTAAGAAATGCTTCTGTACTTTTAAATACAGTTTACAAGCCTACAACTTTCTTCTGGTGAAGGTTTGATTCAAAAATAAAATATTTACTTATTTTATGTCTTGGCAAGTGTGAATGGCTGGAGGGAGTGTTTACTGTTTCCCTAGCAACGGCCCGCTCACTTCTTGCCGCATTTATTTCAGGACCGCGCTTGCTCTCAACATGCTTCTAGCAAGTGGTCCCTTTTTCAAGCTCTACGGCTTTTCGTAAACTCTCTGGTACTCAAGAAGATCGCACAGTTCCTACTCGACTGTGCGATCGTGTGCACGTCTCCCTCTCGATTGTGCGATTTTGCGCACATCTCCTAGTAGCGAGTGATTGGAAGTACAACAGTGCTACTTCTGCAACATGTAAGGCTGCATATTTTTAAAGGGAATAACTATAGGACAGTAAGTTTAATGGACAGCAGTGCTAATGCTATCAGCTTTAATCAAATAAAGACTACTATTCTGTAGAGGGAACAAAATTATTGGGGAAAAAATATAAAGGCAGAAGAAAGTAGAACCTCCTAAAAATGTTATTTCTGTTTTAAGATATTTAAAGCGATAGCACAGTGTAGTTAAATGACAGGTTGGCCACCCTGTCATGAAATATCAGGATAGTCAGAAACAGAATGAGCACAGAGTGAAAAGAAATATAGGACTGCGTTCTGAGTTATCACATTCTGCCACACCCTCCTCCTTCCCTCCCTCCCTCCTTCACAGGCCACTCCCCTTTCACCCTGAGTTTCACCTTAAGCCAGCCTCCCATACAGAAGTTCTGCTGCTGCTTCTAAAATTAAAGGAAGATGGTTCCACAAGTTACAACACCCTAGAACCGAGGTTTCTAAAAATTGGAGCACAAGTCCTTGCTGCTCCCATTCGCGATCTGATAATCAAATCACTGGTCAGTGGAAGTGTTCCATCTAAATGGAAGGTGGCCATTGTCCTTCCATTGCACAACGGTGGAGCTTATGTAGTCAAAAACGTCAGACCTATATCGATTCTCTGCCCCCTAGCTAAGATTCAAGAACATCTCACCTTCAACCAGCTTCAATCTTATCTGGAGTGTCATCACCTTTTATTTGACTGTCAGCATAGTTTTAGAAAGAACTATAGCACCCTCACAGTCCTCATTAAGGTGTCCACTGACATCCTCAACTCTCTTGATAATGGCCTTTTCACCGGAGCCATATTTGTAGATCTCATCAAAGCCTTCGATTTGGTTAATCATTCCCTACTTCTGCACAAACTACACTCTCTGGGCATGGACCAACAATCTCTCTTCTGGTTCCAAAACTACCTATCCAGCCACTCCCAAGGTGTGAAATGGTCAGGGGCTCTCTCCTCATTCTAACCTATAACTTATGGCATACCACAGGTCTCCATAGTGGGACCCCTTTTGTTCTCACTTTTTATAAATAATCTTCCTTTGCACTGCAGTGGATCCTCGGTACAGCTCCATGCTGATGACTTTGTTTTATACTGGTCCTTCTGTGACAGCTGAAGACTAAATCGAAATCTTAAGAATCACCTTGTCCCTAATACCAAGAGAACTAAGGTAATATTTTTCAACCCCTCTGCAAAAACAGTCTCTGATCACACGCTTCTTATGAAGTCCACCACAGGGGAGACTCTAGAATCTGTACTAACATTCAAATAACTGGATATTCTGCTGGATCCCTGCCTCTCTTTTGAGCAACATGTAGCACTGAACACAAAAAAGCTTAATCAGAAACTCGATTTGCTCTATCGCATTCGTCCCCTCCTCTCCCATGCCTCCTGTCAAAAGATTGCCACCTCCTCCCTCCTCCCCTTACTTTTCTATGGCACCCTCTTATTGCTATCAGCCAAGACTTCCATTCTCTCCCATCTGAGATTGCTCTACCATAGGGTGGGTCATTTTGCTCTTGGAGTCAACTCATGTCGCCATCATTGCGAGGTCTTAGAATCACTAGCATGGCCGAACTTTGACCAAAGACTGCAATTTTCCTCCCTCTGCTTTATCTACAAACATACCTTCCTCTTCTCTCCCACCTGTTTGAGCAATTTACTAATATATAAACCCTCCCCACATCTTCTCAGATCCTTCTTCTCTCCTCTGCTGTCCACTCCCCCCCCCCACATGGTGACTGGCAGACAATCATTTGTCTATTCTGCTCCTACCACTTGGTATCCACTCCCCTCTTCCACTCTCTCCCTCAGCTCCCTTGTCTCATTCAAGAGCTTCCTTTCTAACTACCTTCTTCAACCTAAGGCTTGCACCTGCTTTGGCTAACTGCTGTACCTCATCACCACATGTGAGGTATCCGAAAGTATGTATATGTTGTGTATATTGCTGCATATTTTTACATCTGAGTGCCCTGCTGTATATATCCTATTACTCTGTTTGTGTTAATAAGCTGATTATTTTTATCTCCTTATTTACTTTGTATACTTATTGCTTGTTGTATTGTGTTGTACCCTGACCCAGGTCACCCAAGAAAAAGGGACAGTATTGTCTCAGTGGGCTCACCCAGTTACCAGACTTTAAATAAATAAATTTTACACAGAGTGGGGCTAGATCATGGATTGTCAGGGGCATCATAATATCTCTGAATTTGCTTCTAAAGGTTCTCTTGATGCATTCCATAGTATACTGCAGATGGCATCTGAGACCAAAAAATAACAAAGTGATTGCCCACACGCCCATTGTACATGCCGAAACACAGGTAAACATCATACAAAACATGGTATACCATTTACGTTGTTTTATAAGAACCTCAAAAATTGTATCACTGATTAACATTAGATGTTAAAGACTCCCAAGCAGGTAAACAGACATGTTCCTTTATATACAAAGATAGAAGGAGAAAGTTTGGAAGTAAATACACTCTTAGATATATATACTGCAATTCTTAAATTCCTAATCAGATTACAATATTCCATAACTACAAGTCTCATAATGAGTCATTGTTTATCACAAGATAAGCAAGTCTAACAAACAAACATTTTTAAATATTAGGGGCCCGATTTTAAGAGGTGTTACACCAGGGCAAGGTGAGTTATGCTGCACCTGATGGCACAACTAGCACCTTACACCAGCCATAATGCCACTTGGCATTCTGAAAGGTGCCTTGCACCATGCTGAACACGGGTTGTGCCATATGTGGGTTATGCCACCCACTACACCGCAACCTGCAATAGTATGGTGCAAGGGGGGTTACGGCAGCAACTGCACCCTACTTTAAAAGGCCAGCTGTCATAACTCACTTACACAATTCTAGGAGCCACAATGGTGCAGCGGAGTTAGAACATCCTGGAGATGCTCTAAGGGGCATTGGTCAGTGCCAATTGATGGATGACCATGCCACAGTGCCATGGCACAGGTCTTGTAGTGCTCCCTGTTGCCTCCTAACATGTCCATGCCCCCCACCCCATATGTCAGGGACACCTGGGGTCCATGTTGTAAGGTGCCCCTGGATGCCTGTGCCACCTATCCAGACTCCCCATGTCCCCTGGTGCTTGCTGTGGTGTTCTGTGGTGGGGGGCTCCAGGAGGGCTGTTTGCAGTGGGCCATGACTTGTGGCACACAGGGAACCTGCGCCATGCCCATGGTGTATGCCTACTCCTGCCACAAGTCATAGGTTATAGGTGCTGGGACCTTGCCACTCTTAGAATACTGTGCAGGGTCCCTGGCATAGCATCGAATGTCACAACTTGCATACACCTGTGAGTTGCCACATTCATCTTGGAATCAGCCCCCATGTAGTCAATCAGGATCTATCTTTTAACTATCCTGAACCAGGATATTTAGGCCATACAGATTCAGGTCTGGATACCTACACCCCCATAAGGACTAATACCTGTAATCTCAAATTCCTATATATGGGAACAGAAGCTATTCAAGGCATAAAAAAGAAAGATACTGATGTACTATCTCTCAGTCTTAATTTTATTATAATCTGACAGATTTCAGAAAGACAACTAATCTTGTCAAGGCAAGTGGATCGTAAGTATTATATAGTTCACAGATTAACTGGTCTGGCAAACTATAATTATCTGCCAGTAAAGGTCCTAACCAATACTCTCTCTTCTTCTGATATTTGGAGCAAAACAAAGTTATATGTTTAAGATCATTGATTACTTTAGAACCACATCTGGAATATTCAGCTAGGATACCAGGTCGCTTTTTGTCTAAAATGTATATAATTAGCTTTATATAGTTCCGGTCTATATCTTGTGATAATCCAGCAATCCCTTGAGTTTAATAAATGGATCAAATAATATTCCAGAGTACAATTTAGTTTTATTTGCATGTACCATTTGAACAATTTCAATGTAGAGATTCTTAAAAAACTCATGATATTATCTGAGAAATAATATCAGATTTTGGAATGAAAGGTAAAAGTAGTTCCCTAATTATTTTAATTGATAGGCAAAGAAAGCCCTTCATAATGTAATCAATTTCCTGTTCCAGACATTGTCTTGGATATCTTTTTTCAGACAAAGAAAATAAATTTAAGAGGAGTGTTATACGTTTTTCTGTAGCCAATGTAGTTATTGAAAATTGGCTAAGTTCTGCCCTTGAAATTTCTGAAGGAACAGAATTAGGAACTGATAATATGTATCTGAATATTTTGTTTAAGGCTACTTCCAAAATTGACAATTTAGCACAACCCCTGCATACAAAACTCCAGTTTTAATTTTAGCATTTTAGCATTAATCACAATTATCAAACCCTTTATTGTCCTGTTACCTAATTTTGCATTGAATCTTTTAAATGTGTTAAATGCTGCATATGTCTTATTTTCCAATTATTTCAAATGAGCAGATCATAAAGAGTTATCTGAAAATGTAATGCTGAAATAATCATAATATCTTGTTGTTTATATTTTTTGTTTATATATGTACACTGTTGACAGTTTCCTTGATTTATTACCAAACACCACCATGTTGGTCTTTCCTTTATTATCAAATTATTAGTTTTGTACAATGAGACAAAATTATTCACTTTTCTTTGCAAACCAAATAAAGAAGTTGACATAAGTACAATGTCATCTGCGTATGCCAAACAGATAACGCTAGTACTGAATATTTTTGGAGAATGGAATTCGGGATTGTATAATTGTGATATAATAGAATTAATATATTTGTTAAACAAGGTTGGTGCAAGGATGCATCCCTGTCTTGTCCCCTAATTCATGTTAATTTTGGATGTGCGATTACCAGAATGATGAAATTGAACTTGTATACAAGTATCGTTAAGTAATCTGATTAAAGTATCTAATAAATAAGGATCCATACCAAGATTCTGAAGTTTGCTCCAACGAATTTTGTGACATACTGTCGAATGTTGCTTTTAAGTCCATAAAACAACAGTACAATTTTCTTTTTTTTATTTGTGTGTATTTATATATTAAATGATTCAGAACATATCCATGCTGAATGGTAGAACAATTACAACAAAAAACATTTTGGTATTTGTCCAACAAACAGTTATCATTCACCTATTTTTCTAGATGTTATAAAATTATTTTCACAAATAGCTTCTGAGAAGCATCAATAAGACTAACTGGACAATTCATACTGAGATCATTTAATTGACCTATTTTATTTATGGGGTAGATTATACTCCCTTTCCAGCTTTCCCAAAATTCCTCACCCTGTAAAAAGCTATTTAAAATGTTAAGTAAGACAGGGACCCACCATTCTGAAAAAGTTCTAAAGAGGACATGGAATTGGGAAAATGACCTTCCCCAACACAACTTTGAGACTGTATGGAGCATAATTAACAAACAAATCACCCATTGCATTAAAAAATGGATATCAACAAGAAATATATATAAAAATTATAGATGCATGCCACCTTGGTGGAATAATATTAGAAAACAAATCAACAACAACAAAAAAAAAGCTATATAAGAAACATAAAAAGAAGCCATCACCAAACAGCTGGTTAGAATTTAAACAAAATGTCAAAAAAACAAAACATGATAAGAAAAGCTAAAGCAAGACTTGAAATTAATTGAGTATCTCAAGTAAAAGACAATAAAAAACAATTTTAGAATTATGTTGGTTCTTTAAAGGGCAAACAAAAGGTGGTCCACTCAAAAAAAGAGCATTTGAAAAAGGACCTAGTGTCCGAAACATGTCAGGCAGGAAACAGTCTTGTTTGGAGAAATAAAAAGGTTTTTATGTGAATATTCACTTTTTAGTGTCCCTTTTTATGAGGTGTGTGTGTGTGAGAAACTGTCTTGGCATCCATTCAAAACTACCAGGGGCATTAAATCAGATGAAAAGGATATTGCAACTGAACTTAATACATTTTTCTTAAGTGTCTATGAATCAAAAAATAAATCATGTCCTCCACCTGGAAATAATAAAGTCAATGCTCCTGCCTTCACTACAGATGAAGTTGATAAAATCATAAACTCTCTTAAAACTAATAGTTCTCCAGGCTCTGATGGCATTAGCCCCAAATTCCTCAGAGAACTTAAAAATGAACTTGTGGGACCCTTAACATGTCTAGTCAATGTCTCAATACAGGAGGGAAAAAAAATACCAGAATGGAGAAAAGCTATAGTCGTGCCGGTACACAAAAGTGGCACATTGACAGACACCAACAATTATAGACTAGTAAGCAGGACTTCAGTGATTGGAAAAATAATGGAAAGGCTGCTTCAGAGTCACATAATTCACCACATAAAAAAACTGGGACTAGTAGATCTAACACAATATGGTATTCACTTCAGGTAGATCTTGTCTCAAACCTTACACAATTTTTTGAACCAGTTAATGTGGCCCTGGATAAAGGCATCCCCATGGAAATAATCTTCCAAACATTACTAGAACAACTCTACAAAATTCAACTGCACCCTAACATAATCAATTGGATATACTCTTGTTTCGACTGCCAATGACAAAAAGTAACAATTAAAGGACATCTCTCCGAATGGACACAGGTTACAAGTGGAGTACCTCAGGGGTCAGTGTTAGGTCCCACACTGTTCAATAGAATGGTTTCCACCCTCCAAACAACATGTAACACTTGGCTCTGCAAATATGCAGATGATTGCAAGCTTGGAGGACATGTTAGAACTGTAGCCAATGGGAAACTTCTGCAGGATAATTTAGACCAAATAGCAAAATGAGTAAAAGATAATAAAATGAAATTTAATGAAAAGAAGGGCAAAGTAATGCATCTTGGGGCAAAAAAATCCACAAATTCAATTCAATTTAAACAAAATCATATTGGGAAAAAAAACAGAAGAAAAGAATCTGGGAGTGTTGATCACAGATGACCTATCTTTTGATAAAAATACCACGGTTACTGTCAAAAAATGCTAGAGAATAATGGGTTGTATTCTAAGTAACATCAAAAGTAGAAAGAGAGATGAGATCATGCCATTGTATATCAGTCTGGTGCACCTCCACCTGGAGTACTGCAGGCAGTTCTGGGCACCCCATACCAAAAGAAGTACCAAACTGATAAAGGAAATACAGAGAAAAGCCACAAAAAAATAAACTTCTTGCAAGATTATAGTTATAAGTAAGGTAAGGTTAAATAACCTGGGCCTCTACTCAGCAAAATATAGAGAAATAAGAGGGGACCACTGTCTAACCTTTAAAACATTTAAAAACCAGTTTATGATGGAAACAGTAGTGCTTGTAGTACATAACACCAATATATCTACTAGATCACATGTTTATAAACTAATTGGAGAAAGAAATATAACTAAGAAAAGGAGTACATTTTTCACACAAATAATAACAATCTGGAACATTTTGCCACAACATATAGTAGAGAGTAACAACATAACAATTTTCAAAAAAAAGGCTAGACCAGTATATTGGAGACAAAAACATTCAGTTTTCACCTATGATTAACTTAGGTGACGAGTTCACCAAAAGGCTTAACTGCCTACTGAATTCGTACTTTACCATGAAACTATGTCTGCTTACTAGAGTTCAGAAAGTTTTTGAATCCTTGTTCGTTATTGATTTCCACAACTTATTCCACATTTTGAGCCTGTATTTTTCCTTTTCAATTTCCAATGCTTTTAAATAAGTTTTCCTTTCTTTAAGTAAAGTAAGATTCTCTCTGCTTTTATTCTTTTTAGTAAGTCTAACCAGCCTATTAGGATTACTCTTAAGAAACTTACATTTCACATTAAATCATGTTGGTATAGAATAGGTCTGTATCTTTGGTGTTTTGAACAATGGTTTAAGAAATTTAATAAGAAGTAACCAAAACTGTAATATTGTCTTATCAGTGTTTTGAATGTTCATTATTATATCTGATCATAAAGTGGACATCATTTCAGAATCTAATATTAAAAGGACAGTAAACATTGCAGGAATTGCTCATACTGCAAAAGTCCATGAAAAGTTATTTTGAACAAGGTATTTGGCTTCCTTGTAGGTGTCAAAAGTCCCAAGATACGAACATTTAAATAATCTGTAAATCAAAACAAGGCAGCAGCCATTTCATGCAATCTTAAAACAGAAAGTGATGTTACTGAGGAGCAAGCTATACTTAACAACGTACAGCTTACCCCTCAGTGACATCACTTCTTGATTTCTGACTACATGAAATGGTTGTTGTGATGATGTGATGTATACATTACTTAGCTAGTCATATCTCAAGACTCCTGTCCCCTACAGGTAAGACCAATACCTCAATTGAAAGATCTTTTTATGGGCTTTCACGATTTTAGTTACCCCTGTAATGTTTACTGTCCCTTTAAGTCAAATTGTCTGAGTTATTATTCCATCTAATCCTCCTTAAATTTAGTACTTCCAAATTTTGATCATTTAAAGCAACTCTTATGGGTGTCCTAGAAATTTCTAAATGAAAAGTAGTCAGGTTGGGAGAATGAGCTGATACAGAATGATCCAATACCTCCAGATCAAACAACTTTTCAGCAGTCTCATAATTAATCCATACAAGGTCGATAGTTGAGGAACCCAAAGGGCCCATATAAGTACTTCTTCCTCACAGTCACCTTTAGTGTAACAATAATTCATGTAAAATGGAACCTTGTCTGCTAAACTTGCCACCGTTAAATTTCCTTACTCTATTTATTTTAAGTTGGGAAAGTCAGGGATAGAAAAATATTCATTTTTAATATCCATATTATAATCCTGAGGAACTCTAGCATTAAAATATCCGACTATTATAAAAGAATGGGAATCATACTTAAATAACAGCAGTTCTAGAGTCTAGAGTTCTAGAGTCTGCTAATATTTTCCAAATATTCTCCTCGTAAACACTACAAGTTTTAGGGGATATGTAAACATTCATCAAAATTAGATGCAGACCATCATTATTAATTTCTAGTACAAGAAAAAGAGAGATCATATTCTAGCTTTGTTACCCAAACATTATGTATAGCTTTCAAGTAACTAACCAATCTTGCTTGGTTTCAACCTTTCTTTTTAGATGTCAGAGCAGGGCATGCATATGGAATAAAGCCTTTTAATTTAGGGAGATTTTCCTCCGAAAACAAGGTCCCCTGTAAGCACAAAACATCATACCTGTTTAAGAAATCTTTTATCTCTGGGTCAGCAAGTTTAACTACAATGCCTTCAATATTCCATGATAATACTGCCAATGTTTCTGACTGATTATCCAAAATTGGTGAAAAAGGATCTGGCTCAGAGCTTCGTTTACAGGAAGTGATACTAGGAACAGAAAACAGTTTGTTTAGGCTATTTAACTATAAAACAGCTTCCTAGAGTGGATCAAATTATATAAGTAACTATGTTTGGTTCTAACAATATTGTTCCTAATTATTCCTTAAATATTAACCAGTTAAGTCCATAATAAAAAAAAAATCTCAACAGATCTGCTACTATTATATCCTGCACGTATACTGCAAATTCAGGGATCCAGCATGCCTTGACCAGGCCACGGACCCCTCAATTTCTGGAACCTCAACAGTTTTTCAGAAATCCTCTATACTGCAAGGGATCCAGTGTGCCTTGACCAGGCCACGGACCCCTCAATTTCTGGAACCTAAACAGTTTTTCAGAAATCCTCTATACTGCAAGGGATCCAGCGTGCCTTGACCAGGCCACGGACCCCTCAATTTCTGGAACCTAAATTTTTTTCAGAAATCCTCTATACTGCAAGGTACTAGCCCTGACTTTTGGATTTGGTACCAGTGGAAGCTGATTTCCAAGTGGCCCACACTATCTCCTACTGAACACATCTCTAACTACTGTATCTCCCTCTGTGTCTCTAGTTGAATTTATATACCAGGGTTTAATAATTTTCTGATTCCTTACAGTCATTTTAAGTTCTGAGCTGATATTAGAAATGAATTTTTAGCTTTTTTTTGTGACGTTTCCATTAGTAGATTATATCCTATCACCATTAGAAGGCTATATCTCTGGTAACAGCTCCTATCCTATCTGGCACACCACACACTCTGTTCTTTTGTTATCACAATGCTCCCTCCTCAGTGGGCTCTCCTTTTCCTCCTTCTCTCTCTCCCTCCCTTCTTAAAAACGAGATAAGCCTGCCATCCACTCTCACCTCTAACCACTTGTGCTTCTAGCTCCAGTCTACCTACAGGGGTTTAAATGCAGATGCTCTCCCACCATCTGTAAACACACCTCTCAAACTGCAGCTGATTGGCCGGCCTTGTCTTCACTGCCTTACTTTGCTCTCCGGGCACTGCGTCTATTGACTTTGCATTAGTTTTGCTGCAAAATTTCACCTGCCCTCCTACCTTACTTAAACAGACCTCTAACCCCACCATCCCTCTTACATACCCTGCCTCCCACTGCTTATTGGCCAACACTTGTAGCTTCCTCTGCTCTGGCTATGCCTCCCATCCCCCTTCTCTCATCCCACGTAGTGCTTACTGATTCAGGTGCTCTCACTTTCTCAATCTCTCTTTCTATCTGCCTCCTGCTAGCCACGTTACTCCCTCCTGTTCAACTTGCTTCCCCACCCATACTGTGCTAGTATGCAAGCCATGTGGATTCTCTCTGACTTTCTCTCACCTCTACTCCTCCTCCTTGCCCTGCCCCCACTTTTCTCTCTCCCTGGTCCTAGCCACCTCCACCCTGCCCCTGCCACCATCTACTCTGGTTTCCACTGCTACTCCAAGGGAACTCTCCACTTCCACTTGAGACTTGTGCTTGGTGCACCATTTGGATATTCCTGGTTGCTTACTCCAGCCACTACTCTCAACAAGTGTGGCCACCTTTCTACACTGTACCACCCTGCAGTCTATATGGGATACCACCTGAAACCTTGCAACCTCTACTCTAGGAAACAATGATCAAAACCATCTCTGAAAGAGCTGCGACTCTGCTCCTTAAAACTCCTACTCCTCCTCCTTCTCATCTCAGGCAGCGTCCAACCCAATCCTGGCCCTAGAAGCTCAGGCCACACACAAACTCCAGGTGCCCTTATCCATGAAACCATTAATATCTGCAGCCTACTACCAAAGCTGGATGCACTCCAAGCCTTCATAAGCCAACACAACCCTGACATCCTTGCAGTGGTGGAAACTTGGTTGACGCCTAAAGTTCCTGACTCAGCAGTAACAATACAGGGCTACAATGTCCACAGGCTGGACCGGATATCTAAAAAAGGTGGTGGTTGTGCAATCTATATCAAAGACTCCCTGTCATGGCATCCTGTAGCAACTCCATCACTTTCTGCCTCGGCCCAGATTCTGCCAATAAAAATCATCCTAGGTCCAAACCATAAAACCCTGACTATTGTCTCCGTATACATCCAACCCAGGGACCCTAAACATGGCTTCAACGATGTACTAAACTTTATCAACCCTCATCCTCCTGAAGCTGAACTTATTGTACTAGGGGATTTCAACACAAACTGGTTAGCATCAAGCGCTAGTGCCTATAAAGGGTCCATCTCAGCTGTTAACCTCACACAAATGGTAAACTCCCCTACTAGGATTAACTACAAAACTGGCACCAGTACCCTCCTGGATTGGGTCCTCATCACTCACCCCACAAGGATTTCTCATACGACCGTTCTCCCAACCTCTCTCAGTGACCACTCCCCAGTCATGAGTGCATGGTCTAACAAATTCCTTAAGCCCCCTCCCAAAATTATAGCTAGCAGAGCCCTTCCTCGTGGAAAACTTCCACATCTCAAACAATATCTGCTTCTACAAGTCTGGCTACCCATCTATGAAGCAACAGATGTTAACTTGGCTCTTGATCACTTCATCACAATTTTCAACAAAGCCTGCTACCCTTTGCCCCTGCTAAAAGGTGCAAAACAAAATCTCTCTCTAACCCATGGCTCACCGCGGCTCTTCTCTCACAGCTGAAACTAAGGGACCACCTCTGGGCAGTTTCCAGGGCCACTGGCAAACAACTGGACATCCAAAATTACAAACAAGCAAGAAATGTCTGCACTAAAGCCATCCGGATAACGAAGTCCACCTATTACAAAGCCACTCTCACCAATACATAGGGAAATGGTCGTGCTTTCTAAGACAATATCAAGGATGTCACAGGGAAGCATCCAAAAACCTCTCCAGCCATGATAATGGTTGATGGATACTCAACCCTCGACCTCAGGGTGATCACAAACATCTTTAACATGGCTTTTTCAGATCTTAGTGCTGTCCTACCCAATGACTTTTTCGAAAACATGGCCTACTCCACATATACTTCAGCCTCTCAGTCTAACCATCTCCTATTCTACTTCAGGGGGGTAAAGCTGAATGAAGTTCGCTGCTATATTACTGAAGCTATCTCTAAATCTAGATCTAGTAGCGACACCCTGGACCTTAAGCTTCTTTTGCTCACCCTCGATGAGGTAATTCATCCATTAACAAAAATCCTAAACCTCTCTTTCAGCTGAGGAAAATTCCCAGACTTATAGAAAACAACCACCATGACACCTGTCCATAAAAGTGGTGATAAGATGAATCACTCAAATTATCGCCTTATCTCCATATTTCCCCCACTCTCTAAGGCGCTCGAGTGCATCGTGGCTGATCAACTTACCGACCACTTGGATAAATACAATATACCTTGTCCACAACAACATGGTTTCCAGAAAGGTCACACCACCACCACAGCCCTTCTTGAGTTCACTGGAGCTTTGCACAAATCCCTTGACAATGGCCTTCTCACAGGGGCCGTTTTTGTCAACCTCTCCAAGGCCTTCGATACAGTACACCATGGACTACTAATTGACCAACTACTGAATGCCAAGCTATCACCTGACTCTTCTATGTGGTTTAAAAGCTACTTAGAAAACTGGTCAAAGAGAGTATAAATTGCTGACACTCTTTCTGACACCCTGTCTGTTCACTCGGGTGTCTCACAGGGATCCATACTGGGCCCCCTCCTTTTTAGCCTTTTCTTATACTCCCTCCCTTACCACTGCTCCGAGTAGATCATACTATATGCCGATGATGCTGTTGTATACTCCACTCACAAAGATCCTGCAACTCTTCAACACAAATTTCAACTTGTTTTCAGTTCTGTAGAGACATGGTTTCTTAATCATAAACTGGTCCTCAATGGCAAGAAAACCAAATCTATGCTCTTCTGCAGCTCTCACAACCCACACAAGCTACACCACTTGGCTATCTCCACCACCCAGAGGAACACTATAGATCAGGTGGGGTCCTTCAAATACTTAGGGATACAGCTTGACCCTAATCTCTCCTTATGGACCTCACGTAGATAATGTAGCTAGAGCTGCTAATACACAGCTTGGTCTCCACTACAAACACAGACAACACCTCATGCCAGAAGCTCTGAAGGTTGCAGTCCTGAGCTCTGCAATCTCTGTAATAGACTATGGTCTCATCATTTATGGCTCGGTCACAACCACAACCCTTAGATGCCTCTCAACTGCCTTAAATAAGGCATGTCGGCTCATCATGGGTGCTCACCATCTCACCCACACATGTGACCTGTACACCCAGACCGGCTGGCTCCAACTATCAAACTGCATAAAGTTTCTCACCTGCTCCATGGTGAAAAATATCTACCTTGGCCTTGCACCTTCTGGGGTCTCAATTCTGTTACAACACCAAACCAACAAATGGTGCCTTCAGAGATCCACGCTACAGCTACTGAAAGTCCCCCACTGTCACACTTCACAGGGACAATGCTCTTTTGCTTATCAAGTGCCACTCTGGTTCAATGGCCTCAGCCCCACCATCTCCTCTGCCCCAACAATTGGTATGTTTAAAACTGGGCTTTGAGACTATCTCACTACCAACAGCTCCTGTGACTGCCCAACTTAACCTGGTTTCTCCACTTCCCTGCCTACTGTAGTGGTCCCCCCCCCCAGTGAATTCTACCCTCACATCTTGGTACCCCAATGCTGCACTTTTCGCCCTCCACCCTACCTACATTCCTTCTCCCCCCCCCATGACTCTGGCACTTCTTATCTCTTGTCTGTTTTCTCTGACAAATGCCACTGGCTGCCTTGCTTACAATGCTACCCTTGAATTGTATTAGTCTGTAATCTGTTTGCAATGTTCACATTGCTGTAATATCTGTCTTGATGTTCCCCATAATTTGTATTTCTGTGATGTGGAGCCTTTATAAAAGAGCCTTGGCTCAAAGGTATTTGTAATCCTAGACTTAATAAAATAAACAATAAAAAAATAAATAAAAAAGCTTTATGAAAGCCTATAAACCTTGTACTAACCTTGTTATCCTTCTGTACAGACAGTTGGTGAGACCCCATCTGGAGCACTGTGTGCAGTTCTGGAGACCCCATCTCTGCAAAGACATAGACAGAGTGGAAGCTATCCAGAGGAGGGCAACCAAAATGGTGCAGGGTCTGCACCAGAAGACATACAAAGAAAGACTAAAGGAGCTTAATATGTATACCCTAGAGGAAAGGAGGGAGAGAGGGGACATGATAGAAACTTTCAAGTACCTCAAGGAAATCAACAAAGTCCAAGAGGGTAGCATCTTTCTGAAAAAGAGATGTGTAAGAACAAGGGGGCACAATTTGAAGATAGAAGGGGATGGCTCAGATGTAATGTGAGGAAGTATTTTTTTCACGAAGAGGGCTGTGGATGCATGGAACAGACTCCCTGAGGAAGTTGTGGAGTCAAGAACAGTGGAGGAATTCAAGAATGCATGGGACAGACATAAGGCAGTCCTAGTGGGGGGTAGGAGGAAGTACGCTGTTGGTTAACTAGGATCTGCAGCTTATCTATTAGGTAGGAAAATGGGCAGACTAGGTGGGCCAAGTGGTCCTTATCTGCCATCAAATTCCATGTTTCTATGTTTCTAACCTATAAACCTTATACACTTGTGGGTTTAATTCAAATATAAATAGCACCCACTGCTTCAAAAATATTCCAGACAAATGTATTTATTTACTTACTTTCCATTATTAAAATGAATTCAAAAAGACAAATCCTTTCTGGAAAGAGAATCTTGAAAGATCTAGATGGAAATATAGCTCCGATGCCCTCAGGCTTTCAAAATATTTCAGAAAGTTTACAATAGTTCTCAGCTTGAGAATGATAAATTACAACAACAACAGAAGCAGCAGAAGTGGATTTGATTTAAAAATAAGAGGATAAAAACACTAAAACTAGTGAAACTAGTAAAACTCAAACAAAGCTAAAAAGTTATCTACAAAAATATAACCAACTCAATTAGAAAAAAACAACCCCCCCCCAAAAAAAATCCATACCTTAATGCAAACAAAAGCACAAAACCCAAATGGGACCACAGTACACTTTAAGGTTTAAGATTTAAGGATTAAATTGCTGGGTCAATGCTAAATCTGTTGTCTTTATAGCGTGCCCTCACAACTAGAGCTGCTTCTCTCCAAATAGCTTCACTCAAAATGAAAAACCACAGTGTAACTGATCTCTTATATTCCCTGAGCCAAGTCAATAAAATTAAAAGGATTAATAAGGAACCATGAGGACCACACACATCTCGTGTAACCAGAATCAATCAATAATCAACCCCCAATGGAAAACAGAGAGTTAGTACTTAAAATTTAATATAAAATGGTGACTCACTATAACAGGACTTCATCAAGCCCAGCTGAACTCCATCAGCTCTCTGTTATAGTGTAATGAATGTAGTTAATTAAAAATTAACCAATCTAAATGGAAAAGCTAATACGAGAATCAGCTAACTTAATCCAAAGGTATCAAGTTAATCAACAGGAGCCCCTGGGCACGTAATCATACAAATGAATCTCAAATGGTGGGCTATCCTACTGTGAATAGGGGCCTGGTGGAGGCAGTGCTAACCAGGCAAAGCAGTGGAAAACCTTAGTAGCGCTGCCACCACAGTCAGCCAGGAAAGTGGCCCTGCAGCCAATAGCACTAAGACGCTAAAGTACTATTCACTAACAGAGGCATGTAAATGAGCTCATTTGGCATGCAAGGTGCTAGTGGCCATTAGCATTGCCATTATGGACTCATTTGTATGCCATTATTGTGGCAGAGCACGGCTCCCCCCACCAGCCCAAGACCCACGCAGCCACATTCCCCCAAACTGTAGTGGTGCCCAACCCCATCCCAATCACAGACCCGATGGTAAAAAAAAAGATATTTCTATGGTGTAGTGGTCCCTTCCTGTCCCCAATCACCCAATTACCCAACTGGTAATAAACTAATACAATTTCCATAGTGTAGTGATCTGTCCCTATCCCTGATTGACTGATTACCCACCCGGAAATAAAAAACAAAAGGTATTTCCATAGCGTAGTGATCCCTCCCTGTCCCCAATCACCCAATTACCCACCCAGTAATAAAACACAAAAGGTATTTTCATAGTGGTGTGGTCCCTCCCCAATTCCGATCACCTGATCGCCCACCCACTAGCAATATGTTTTTTTCCATAGTGTAGGATCTCACCACAGTCTGAGATCATCCAATTACCCACCCGTTAGCAGTATATGTTTTTTCCATAGTGTAGGGCCCTGCCCCAGTCCCCAACCACCCATTCTCCCACACCCAGAACCTATAAAGTGGTACCCCTTCTCCTGACACCATCCCTTCAACCACCCATTAAATGGGACCTCCCTCCAAGGGACCACGGGCTCTACCATCGACCCGCTTGGCCCCATGACCGACGGCGCTCCTCAGGCTGCCACCCAAGTCCTCCTGCCCGGATCCTCAGCCTTCCAGCTGGAACGTCCCGTCAAGGGACCGCAGGCTCTACCACTGACCCACTCAGCCTCTGGACTGACCGCGCTCCTCAGGCTGCCGCACGAGTCCTCCTGTCCAGATCCTCAGCCTTCCGGGTACGGCAGTTACTGCCAGCCAATCGGAACGCGAGCCCCTTTCCTGGTTCTGCTCCGATTTGTCCACTGCTCTCCCTGGTCTCTGCTCCTACTAAGCAGCCAATTTTGCTCAATATTTTAAGATTCTACCTAATTGTATGTTCAGATTGTACTGCATTAGAGTATAAGCTGTGAAAATTTTCTGAAAAAGGCTGTAATTACAGATCTCCTAGGGAATTGGTGCTGCTCCATTGAAGCCCAGACTTTTTGCCGCCCAATCTCTGGTCCTTTTGTTGTGTTAAGTAGGCTCCCTGCTGTGCTGTCTGTACCTCCTGCACTTCGGCCAGCTATTTAAACTCTCTCCCTCTCTCTTCCCTCCAGCTGGGACCTCCCTCCAAGGGATCACAGGCTCTACCACCGACCCGCTTAGCCCCAGACTGACAGCGCTCCTCAGGCCGCCACCCGAGTCCTCCTGCCCAGATCCTCGGCCTTCCAGGTATGGCACTTGCCGTCAGCCTTTTTACCCTGACCACCCATGCATGGTCGACATATACTTATAGACACCACTGATACCAAGCTTTTTTTTCTATCTGCACAATTTTCCATTGGCTCCTTATATCTCTCTCTGGTGCCCCTCTTGAGCTGCTGCTCGCTTCCTCTAGTTATAAACCTCCTGTGCACTCTCGCCATCTTCGGTGTACTATGGAGTCCTGGCAGAGTTTTGGCTCATCCATTCATACTAATGTCAATCTGTACTCAGCTGCTGTCAGACCAACCTAGTCTGCAAGCGCCCCTTATGGTGGTTGACAATTTGACATGCCCCACTGGAACAATGCCCTACCCAGTTGCTACCTTCCTACACCACTCCCATGTACTCCCTTGTGTCATGATCATGTCGGCGTACACTCAGCTCATTAGCCTCCTTAAGATAACATCCTCACCTATCATTATGACTCTCCCCCCTAAAACTAGTAAGCGAGTTCTTTATCACTATTCCAAGGGATGCAGGCTCCCACAGCTCCTTATTCTCCTGCTCCTCTTAGCATCTGGTGACATCCACCCAAACCCTGGTCCTGCACCTGCCCATCCACCTGCCAGTGCCCACCCAGGCACAAATCTACTCTCTCTACCAAATGGACTTAAAATCATCCACCTAAACATGAGAAGTCTTGCTCCCAAAATCTCCCTTTTACAACCCTTAGTCCAGGACTACACCCCAATATCATTGCGATCACTGAATCCTGGCTATCCAAATCCATTCCTGATCAGACAATAGCTATCCCTGGCTTTACTTTAACTAGACAGGACAGGACCGGACGAGGTGGCGGGGTGGCCATTTATACCTCCTCCACCCTCCAAATCACTCCCTCCTTCACCACATCTGTCCAGTCATCTCATGAGTTTCTCCTCTTAAAAATCTCCTATCACCGCACAACCCCCAATTTTATTGCAGGAGTTTACTGCCGCCCTGGTCAGCCACACTCCAACGTCACTGACTTGGTCTCTAAGCTGTCCTCGCTCGCCAGCGGTGGCGAACTCTTCATTTTGGGTGACTTAAATCTAAACTGGCTGGCCCCTTTGCTGGCTAACATTCGCTCCACCATCGAAGCCTTAAACCTCCATCAGCTGATCCAGGAACCCACTCGTCTAAACCATAAACCACTCCCTGCTGGACCTGGTCCTCACCTCCCATCCACACCGAGTAGTGGCCTAAGCGCTACTCCCTGACTCTATTAGTGACATAGAAACATAGAATTTGACGGCAGCTAAGGACCACTTGGCCAACCCAGTCTGCCCATTTCCCTGCCTACTGGATAAGCTGCAGATCCTAGTTAACCAGCAGCCTACTTCTTCCTACCCCCACCCCCTAGAATTGCCTTATGACTGTCCCATGCATGCTTGAATTCCACCACTGTTTTTGACTCCGACCTCCTCCGGAAGGCCGTTCCATGCATCCACCCTCTCTGTGAAAAATGCTTCCTTAAATTACCTCTAGGCCATTTCCCCCTCTATCTTCAAATTGTGCCCCCTTGTTCTTGCGCACCTCTTTTTTTGAAAGATGCTACCCTCTTAGACTTTGTTGATTCCCTTGAGGTACTTGAAAGTTTCTATCATGTCCCCCCTCTCCCTCCTTTCCTCGAAGCTATACATATTAAGCTCCTTAAGTCTCTCTTCATATGTCTTCCGGTGCAGACCCTGCACCATTTTAGTTGCCCTCCTCCGGACAACTTCCATCCTGTCTATTTCTTTGCGAAGACTGGGTCTCCAGAACTGCATGCAGTACTCCAGATGGCGTCTGACCAGCTGCCTGTACAGAGGGATAATAACTTCCTGTTTTCTACTGGTGATGCCTCTCCCTATGCATCCCAGTATCCCCCCAACCCTCCTTGCTGCCCTCTCACCATATGACATTCGTTGTGTGGAAAATACATAGGCCTAAATTTCCTCCTAAAATTATTCTCATTCGTCCCTTCTCATTCCTTGACCTGCAATCCTTGCTTCATGACCTTACGCTAACTGACTGGGCCACCCTTATCACAGCAGTTTCTGTGAACAATGCCCTTGATTACTTCACCTCTAAGTTTCTGAAGGTTTGGAACTCCCGTGCCCCACCCCGCAAAACCAGGGTTCATGGAGGTCACCTCCCCTGGGTCAGTCCTGAGCTTCTGGCCTGCCAATGTGTTCATGACCTGGCATGGTGCAAAGCCAAAGCCTCCAACTGCCTTATAGATCACCAACGCTACCGTGAACTGCGGAATGGCTGCACCAAAGCAATCCGTCTTGCCAAAGCTAAGCATTTCAAATCCAACTTCCAAACCAATACAAATAGCCCTTCTAAATTCTGGAAGGTTGTTCACTCCCTCTTCTCATCATCCTTCACCCCTCTGCCCCGCTCCCTCAGGCCCATCCATTCTGTTCTCTCAGAACCTATCGATACTGCTGATTGCTTCAACTCCCACTTTGCCTCCTGTGCCTCTTCTCTGCTATGTACCCTCCCTAGCACTTCCTTTGCCCCACTGGCCCCTCCTTGCACCCATTGCACTGCCCGCCACCCTAATCCTACTCCTCTTGCTCCAAGGTCACCCCTTCTCCCAACCCCTCCCCTTTGCTCCTCTGCCCCATCCCCTCCTCCAAACCCCTTACACTTCCCCCCTGTTCTCCTTCTCCCCTGTCACCCCTGTTTCTACCCTTCAAGCTCTCCTGGCCTTAAACCCCACCAAAGGCTCCTCGCCTGATGGCCTTGACCCCAGGCTCCTACACATCTCTGCTCCTGCTATAGCCTTCCCACTCTCCCTGTTACTAAACCTCTCCTTTGTGACTGCCACTGTGCCCTCTGTCTGGAAACATGCTATTGTCCTCCCCTTCCCTTCCCGAAGGGTGGTGAGCCCTCCTCCCCTGGTAACAATCGTTCTATCTCCCTACTGCCAACCATAGCTAATCTACAGGAGCACATAGCACTCGAACAACTCTCTCTGTTTCTATCAGACTCTGCTTTTTTCACCTCCTTCCAGTCTGGCTTCAGGAAATCCCACTCTAACACCACCTCATCCCTAAGATTAACTGACACCATCTCTTCAGGCTTTGACAAAGGGCATATTAACTCAGCTATCTTTGTAGACCTGACTGAAGCCTTTGACACTGTTTCCCACCCCCTCTTCCTTCACAGCCTTTTGGCTGCTGGTCTATCCCCGTCTGCCACAGGATGGTTCAGTGCCTACCTGTTCATCAGGTCGCATTCAGCAAGAATTGCTGATGCTATCTCTTCCCCCCATGCCTATAACCACTGGAGTCCCACAAGGCTCTGTGCTATGCTCCATTCTGTTCTCCATCTTTTTAAATGACCTCCCCCGGGTTTGCACCTCATCCAGCATTCACATGTATGCAGATGATACAGTACTGTTTACCTCTAGCAATACTGTTGCTGATGTTACTACCAGGCTTCAGTCCAACTTCACTCAAGTCCAACTCTGGTTTAGTTCTCATCAACTCTTTCTAAATGCCAAGTAGACGGTCTCCATGACCCTTGTCACAAGGCACAGACTCGCTAGGCTAACCCACCTCCCTTCCTTCCTTACCCTCGATGGGACTGCTTTAGAGGACTCTACCTCTTTCAGGTATCTCAGCATCTGGCTGGACAGACACCTTGACTTCTCTGTACATATTGATGCCGTTCTGAAAAAACTAAGGCCTAAGCTTGGGGCACTTTACAAAAACTGCAGCTGCATCCCTCTCGCTGCCAGGCGTGAGCTGGTACAGAAGATGATCATGCCCTATTTTGACTACTGCGACATAGTCTATGATGCTGCCCCACCATCCCACCTATCCAGACTGGACTCCTCTTTAAGTCTTTCTGTCATTTTGCTGTTGATGCCCCCTTCCGTACTCATCACTGTGACCTCTACCACGCTGTCAACCTTCTTCCCCTTCACTCCCGGTGCACGCTTCATGGTGCTAAATTCATCTCTAAATTATGGCTGGGTTCTCTCCCCTCATATATCTCCTCCTCACTTGGCACCCCTACCCTCTCCCTCTATTCTCTGAGATCCCGTGACAACACTCGCACTCTCTCTCTCCCCTGCAGAACCACTACCTCTGGCCAAAAAGCCTTCTCCAACTACCTGCCTAAAATGTGGAATGCCCTCCCTCCGCAAATCTGCCACTTCTCCTACCTCTACTTCCTTACCACTGCGTTGCACAACTAACTCACACCCTCTTGCACCTGCTCCTGACCGCCCTTTCTTATCTGTTCTCCCTCTCTGTTTTTCTCTCCATCTCCCTCTCACCCCCCCCACTTGCACTCATACTTATAGACCAGCTCTTAAACAGGGGTGACTGGTTCATATGTGCTCACCTTACTGCATATTGCACTAGTGTACAGTCTGTATATTATGCATTGTCAACCATATATGATATATCCTATTGCTTGTTACCTGTACTGATTCTACTTGTATGCTGCTCCTAAGATCTGCTTGCACTGAATCTCTACAACAGCCTATATTGTCTCATGTACCATGTTCCTGTTTTATAACTGTATAATTACACCATCTGTATGTATTTACCTGAACTTGTACTCTGTATATCTGTATTTATGTACTCTGTATATCCCTCTCCCCTTCCCCAAGGACGTACAGTGAGATGAGCGTTAAGTTGCTCAGTGTATCTTTCCTGGCGAAACAATTCAATAAGTAAATAAATAAATTCCTCATTCTCTTCCTTCCTTACACTATTATAACCATACCCCTTTTCCACACAGGGAGGACCTTGGAAAAGGCCAGGGAAGCTGAGTGCACCTTTATTCTGTCCCCCAGCCTCTTAAAATTCCACTTCACTGCCTCCACAGGCTGGTTCGCCAGATCCTTGATACCCAAGTGTACCAGAACCACCAGCTCTTCCTCCCCCTTCTCTGCCATTCTCCCTGTCCTATCTATATCCCTTATAGCTGATGCACCAGAAGGTGTCTGACCATTTCTCTCCCCTTCCCTCCCCTATCAACCACCCTCTCTACTCCCCTAATCATCGAGTCCCCAATCACTAAGACTCTCCTTGCTGACTTCCTCCTGATCACCCCCTTGGGTGCTTCCAAGCCATACTGCCAATTTCCCTCAACTTATATAGAGTCCCTCTAGATGGAGTTAGGTACCTGAGCCTCCTCCAGTGGTGCAAAATAGTTTGCTGCCTGAATGGTGTGAGATTGGTCGAACCCCTTGTGGCTGCCCCTGCCACCCTTCCCCCGTCCTTTCCCACCACCTTGCAGCTTCTTGGGTTAGTGGACCTCTGTGCAAGCGGGGTGGGGGAGTGGGCCCCAGCTGATCTAGTGCTGCAGCTGAGCTATCTCGCCTCTTGCTGCTACCAGCAAAGCCTGGAATTCTGCAAAGGTCCTGTAGATGGGGCAGTGCCCCCTCCTCCAGACCACAGTCCTGGAGAAGAGCCCCCACAGTCCTCACAACTGACTGCTGCACCACTTTACCTTATCTGCATACCGATCCTATGATACAAAAAGGCTTACCTTATATATGGAGTTCTATTTGGAACACTTTCCACATCCCCTTACTTAATCCCCTAACCCTTCCTTATTTACAATTATATTTTTTTCTTTGTATAATATACACATACGTAAATATAAAAATACAAAAATCTATACATTTCTACTTCACTTGTAGCATCCAAATGTAACAGCAAGTCTCAATATTCTGGAACTCAATGTGCTGCTTCTTCAGATGTTCTATCAGAACTAGAACACAATGCCAGGAAAGCTGTTTCTTGGCAACATACTGATTCTGGCTAAATAAGGGATATACAATGGAGAGCTGTCAGATAAATGATTTATCTACACAAATGCTGTTTGACCTCGGACAACCTCACGAGTGGCGAATGCCACGAGTGAGGTGTCTGAGGTCAAACAGCACAAGTTTATGCAAGTTTCAAATAAAAACTCAAATACCTACCCACATATTAACTAAGGTGAGAACTAGAAAAAAGGAAAAGAAGAAAAGTTTTGAATGTGCTGGCCCTTTTTGGTTAACATGGGGAGTGGCCTCTAAATTTTGAATTCAACATTCCCATAGTGTGCAAATGGGACAGCTTGCAGTGCTAGTGCATTATGTGTGCAATTATACATTACAGGGTGTACATAATTGTATGATTTCTATATGTCTTTGGTGTTGTTTACCATCATGCAAAGCCTGGAGTGTACAAGTGCTTTTACAAAATAAAGCATTTATGTATTAACTTACCAATCTGTATATATTGTTTTTTCTGTTTTACATTAATGCTATTTTTGCTCACTGGTTCAGGCTGTGACTCAGCCCAACCCCCACCATCCCATCACCTTGCTCCTCTGTGGCTTACCTGCAACCCTGGATGTGTTCCTCCATTGCATGCCCTCCATGGTGGGGGTCGGTGGAATCTGATGTCACTTGGGAGAGCACCCTGCCACTGCTGCAGGGCTTATGGGGGTCAAGTCCATCATAGTGCACTGTCCAGGTTTTCTTTTTTCTTTCCCGTTACATGAGATGTTAGATCAGGCTGTCACAAATTCATACACACAAGGTGTGTGGAACATAATGCTGTTGGACATCCCTTGTACATTGCTATGCAGTCCCATGTACACTACCACCTGTGGTCACCCAGGTGGCAGTATAGTGCCAGGACCTGCCAGAACCCCTCCCTGGAGGAGGAAAGCAACTCTAGGATGCTCGATCCTCCTCCCTCCAGTCAGCTCCCAATGACTCAGGTTTGTTCCCAAACCTGGGTAACCGGTGTCGTAAGCTGCAGTGCTACCACTGTGCTGATGGGCTGGCCCACCAATTTGTATATTTCTAATGCATGAACATATGATTTTAGAGAAGATTATTTTCACTACCTGCTCAGTGGAAACACCCCGTCAGCATATTTTCTTCAATGTACATATGAAATACTAGCTTGAAAGAAGTTACAGTACTGGCTGATCAATAGTGCCTGTGCTGGAAGTCTCATCCACATATTCACCACCAATTCTGTGAAGTAGTTCTTCCTGATAGGTCCTCTGAATTTTCCTCCTTAGAGTGACATTGTGCTTCTTCTTGTCTTCCCATCCTTGGCTATTCGAATAACTGTTTTTGATCTAAGGCTGTTATCTCTTTCAGGTAATTAAATACTGTAATCATGTCTCCCTTGAGACTCCTACTTTCAAATCAGAAGAGTGCAGGTTCTGTCTATCAGTCCTCGCAGCTTATGTTCTTGAGATCCTTGATCACCTTTATTGCTCTCCTTCTGATTTTTCAATCAATTCAATATCTTTTCTCTGATATGGGGACCAGAACGATTGCAAACCGATGGAACAAACAACCCCCAGAGATTAGAAAGGCACCTACTGTGAAATTATTTTAAATTTTGTTAAATGCCAACCCAGTGGCGCTGAGGGTTGAGGTGCTGGTCACCTGCACCTCACGCCATGCTGGTGACTGGTGTTTGGGAATGAGCACGGGTTGCCAGGGGTTGGTAGGGGAGGAGAGGGATTGAGCGTCCGATGGACTGCTCTCCCTCTTCAGGGTGAGGGGTCCATGACAGTCGGCCTGATTGCCCCATGGTGGAGGCTGTGGGACAAGATGCATGCTGTACATTGGGGAGGAGTTGGGGGCAGACGCCAGGAGGGAGCACAAGCAGATGTGTGCGTGCTCCCTGCCACCAGTGTCATTGCATGCCAGCCGACTTAAGGGGGAAAAAGAAAAAAAGAAAAAGAGTAAAAAATGAGGCACCATGGCCTAGCAGCTTGATGGCCGTCTGACGTAGCACTGGCTCAGGGGCACCACCTGAATCTAGACAGGGTGGGTGAATAGGGGGCTCCCCACCACCCTGCTGTGGTGGTAGGCCACAGGAGAAGAGGGCAAGGACCTAAGGGGTGCAGTGGTGATGAATGGTGGCCGGAATCCCACAGGATGCCAGGTAAGGGAGCAGTCCAGGGGTGCCAGGAGAAAAGGAATAGCAAAAAAAAATCTGTTAAATGAATATCTACAGGATAATTTCGCCTGTCACTGAATGTATGGTTTTGTCTAGTACGTCTGCTGCACATTACGTATTTGTTATATGTTAGTATGTTACACTGTCAGTCTATAACCTCTTGTATCCGTCCTTTGAATACAAGAAATTTTGTATATAAGTAGGACAACTTTGTAAGCTGGGCCGCAAAGTCCTAACAGTTCTACTCTATCGAAAAATAAAGATTGCATCTTATCTTTTATCTAGAACTGAACATTTTACTCAGAATGGGGCTAGACCACGGAGTCTTAGGGGCATGATAATATCTCTGAATTTGCTTCTAAAGGTTCTCTTGATACATTCCATAATTCTGTTTGCCCTTGCTACTGTAGTTGTCACCCTGCACAGCAGGCCTCATCTGAATGTGCTGACAACCACTATCTCCAGGACCTTTTCCTGTTGACCTTTAGTCATCTCAAAATCACTTAGGTAGTATTTTGCATTTACATTCTACTTTTCAAAGTGCATAACTTTGCATTTCTCCATACTGAAGTTCATATGCCATCTCTCTACGCACTCCACACAGCTAGTTTTGGTCTCTCTGGAGCTCCTTTTTCTCCTCCTGTGATGCAGCAATTGTTACCATGTTGGTGTGATCAACAAACTTGGCAATCCAGTTAGTGGTGTCCACCTCTAGGTCACTTATAAATATACTATACCATGGACATAAGTGAACAGCCAATGAAATGGTCAGACTGGCAGTTTACCACCGGTGTAAATTCTCTGATAAGCAACGGCTGTTGATGAGACTATAATTCAATGTACCTACAGCATAGGAATAAATAGAATAAAAATAAAAACAAAGCAATCTCTTTAATATTTGAATTTTATTATAGTAAAAAAAATGAACCATAGTATAATTGCAATAAGCCACTTGGAGGATGTGGGTTATCGGGGGATTTACCATGGCTGGCGAGGAGTTACCCACTCAGTTGCACCTCATGGGCAAACCACTCCAGCCATGGTAAATCCTCCGATAACCCACATCCCCTCGTGGCTTATTGCTTAATGAAAACATGTTGGTTCATGGACAGACCCCTTTGGAGCACCGCTTGGTTCCATGTTGACAGATTGCCATTAATTACAACACTGCTTCCTATACTGCAATCAGTTATTACCCCATTGTATTACTCTATCAGCTATACCTAGGTTTCCCATTTTGTGAAAAGCCTGCTGTGTGAGGTGGTGTCAAATGCTTTGCTGAAGTCCTGGTACAAAACATTCACAAGTCTTTATGTGCCAAATTCCTTGATCACATTCTCAAAGAATACAGTGAGATTTACCTAGAATGATTTCCCTCAGCATTATCCATTCTACTCCAATGAGCCCAAATTCTCTCCAGCAGGTTCCATAGTACTGATGTCAAGCTTAAAATGTCCCTAGCTTAGTCCTTAGTGAATGCTGGCACCGTCTGGGTCACTCGCTAGTCAACAAGTACATAAGCAGATCTTATTGATTCATTGCATATCATTGTGAATGAGACAGACAGATCTTTGGCCAATTGCTTTATGAATTTTGGGTGTTATTCCATCTGGGCCCATTGCCTTGTTTGTGTTACTGTACCATCTTGAACATTTTCTCAACTATTTTGACTGCTATGTATATTAATTATTAATTTAATTACTTTGTTTAATATTTTTTCCATGAAAGACATACAGTGCTGATAACAACTCATTTCCAGACGCATCCTTGGGGGTGGAGGGGGGGTTGGAGGATAATATAATAAGACGAAAGAATTACTAGTATTTTTTTTTCTTTTGAGCCTTTTTATCCCATGGTCAGCCACTGGGGGGGAGATTCCTGCTTTGGCTTCAGTCCAAGCTCATGCTGGGATCCCGGGTGTTACAGGGCTTGCGACGAGGTGTTTTCCCCCTTGTGCATATTCCCCACAGCTGCCAGGATGAAGACAGTCATGCAATGACTTTGGTGCATGGTTGGGTGCATTTCCACCCTCAAAGTGCAGAGGTCCACCAGCTGCCGCCTGACAGGTCCCACTGACTGATTTCAGACCACCATCCCCCCCAGCCATCATTAGGGTTGGAAGGCATTGGGCGCCAGAACCCTCCATCCCTGAAGAAGGCAAGCAGTGCCCTGGATGCTCAGCTTTCTCCTCAGCTGACCCTCAGATAGCCAAGGTCTGCTTCTGAACCCTGGCTGTCGGCACCACAGTAGGTATCGCTACCACTGTGCCAGAGGGCAGGCTCAAGAATTAGTACTGTTAGTACTATATTTAAGCAATGATGCATGACAGGGCATGGTGTATCACAAGGCGCAGCCAAGTGACTTTAACCACACAAGAAGTGCGTAAATCCCACAACTACACATGCCCTAAAGTGCATTATTGTGATTATAAAATGAATAAATGAATCTGTTATTAAAAATTGAAAAAAAAATGAATTAGATTAAAAGGAAAGTAAACATTACATCAGTGGGATCTTTACTGGTTGTCTGTTGCAGGATTTATACAAAGTCATGTGACATGTTTTGAGCAATGAGGCTACAGGATTTTCAAGACCCATTTTATAATAACATATATGCATCAGCAATTATAAGTGCCAAGAGTACAATCAGTGCATCAAAAGAAGAGGAACAATACTAATGCTGTGAAAGTTAAAATAGTATAACATAGTAATTAAGGTAGTAAAAAAATGATTAAGCTTGAGCAGGCCTTGTGAAAACAACCCCAAATGGGGTGTTTTCGTAAAGGAGGGTTTAAAGATCATAACAGGGTTGGGGCAAGAATGGGAGGGTAGTGAGGGAGGCCATTAAGCTCATGGGTCAGGGACAGTTACAGGGTGGAGTTGTAAAGTCACGAAGAAGAGACTTAAATGAGAAGGAGAAAGAGGCAGTGCAGATGGGCCGGGGAAGAGAGGACCAGAGTTTAGGAAAACAATACTAGAAGGCAGCTTGTCCAGCAGTAGGTTACCTAAGGGGTGAGAAAGGGAACGAGAAACAGTGCTACAGAGTGGGTAGAAGGTAAAGGGGGAGGAGAGGAAAGTGGAAAGGTAGGGAGAGAAGGAGCCAAGCTAGGATTTGGATATGAAGGATGCACAGTGGGCAAGGTACCTGGCATCAAGACAGGAGAGGGAGAGGAGTAAAGAAAGCAGTGGTGGGCATGAGGGGGCAGTCTAAAGCAAAATGGCAGAAAGAGTGAAAGAAGGGGTCCAGTCTAACAAGGGTGGATTTTGGAGCAGTGCTCTAAACTATGTCACCATAGTCTAGGTAGGGAGGCTCATCTTTAATACAGCCTCACAACGGGCAGGAAGCAGGATAATTCCTTTGTTCCTCTAGAGTGCACCAAACCTGGGGTGGAGCTTAAGGTGGTTAGCATCAATGTGTGTCCAGAAATCAAGATAGCAGTTCGACAAGACTCCAAGGTACTTAAAGGAGGAGACATCCTCTATCACAGCCCCATCAAGAGCATGGAATGATGGGAGGGTATAAACCACTGTTGGGTGACAAAGGTCATGGAGACCATTTTCTTATCTCTAAGAGATAGTTGGTTTTACCAGAACTATATGTAACATAGAAACATAGAAGTTGACGGCAGATAAGGACCGCACGGCCCATCCAGTCTGCCCATTTCTTTTTCTACCTTACAAATGTGCCATCGGCCTTTGCTCTGTCAGTGGCCTATCTATTCATAGCCATTTGTATTGCTCCCTTATGCCTATCCCATGCCTGTTTGAAGCCCTGCACTGTATTCATAGCCACCACTTCTTGTGGTAAGCCATTCCATGCATCCACCACCCTTTCTGTGAAAAAGAATTTCCTCACATTCCCCCTTAATCCAGCCCCCCTCTAATCTCATGCTGTGTCCTCTTGTCCTGCTATTTTTCTTATATTTAAACATGTTAGACTCTTTCACCTTGTTAATGCCCTTAAGGTGTTTGAATGCCTCGATCATATCACCTCTCTCCCTCCTTTGCTCAAGGGTATACATATTGAGCTCTGTTAATCTGTCCTCATATGTCTTCTGATGCAGTCCCTGCACCATTTTGGTTGCCCTTCTCTGGACTGCCTCAGTTTGGTTAATGTCCTTGTGAAGGTGTGGCCTCCAATACTGCACGCAGTACTCCAGGTGGGGCCTAACCAGTGTCTTATAAAGAGGGATTATTACCTCCCTCTTACGACTTGTGATACCCCTACCAATATACTCTAACACCCTCCTAGCCTTACCTACTGCTTTAGAGGTCTGCTTGGATGATTTCAGGTCATCAGTGGTGATGATGCCCAAGTCTCTTTCTTCCTTTGTGACTGTTAGCAACTCCCCTCCCAGCCTATAGGTGGCTTCAGGGTTTCTCTTCCCTATGTGCATGATCTTGCACTTCTTTGCATTAAATCCCAGTTGCCACTCTTCTGACCATTTTGCTAGTTTATCCAGATCTCTTCTCATTCTGCCCACCCCATCTGGATCATCTACTCTGTTGCAGATCTTGGTGTCATCTTCAAACAGACAAGCCTTACCCTCTATATGTCCCATAGTATGTCTTCTTGTGCCCCAATTGAGTAGCATTTCACAGTCAGTTACTGTTCCATCCTACTCCTCTGTGAATACTGAAGAGAAAAACATAGTTAGGCATTCCACTATCTGTTATTCCATCATTAGAGTGTCACCACTTTCTTGATCCTTCAAGGGTCCAACTGTTTTTTTGTGTTTTTCATTTCCCATTGATATATCATATTTTGCGACATTCTGCAAATGAGATATTGTGTGTCATAGAACCTGTCCCATAATTCTGAATTTCTAAATAAAAAGAAATCCGAATTGTATTTATTGTTGGGTTTAACTTCCATCCAGTTCTAATTAGTCTTTTGCTGCTTGTTTTTCTCGAATAATTTTGTATTTACTCTTTCTGAGTTTTTCCATTTAAAACTAGTCTGTTTTCACTTGTGTCACACAATCTGCACTTCCTGTAGGTCTCTTTTTTTTTCTACTTACAGTAATCGTGTCTAGAATGTCATCTGACTTCCTCATTGGTCTACATCTTCCACTGTTATTCTTTTCTCCTCATTGGGACAAATTCTTGTTTTAAGTTATCTGTGCGATTTTTGTGGATGTCAGACTGCTGCTGAACAATTCATACCCTTAAGCTTGTTGTCCCAGTGTACATGTGCACTGTAAACTGTTTCATTCATTCAAAGTCTGCCTTGTGTAATAGTAAGCTATATGTTGGTACCTTGATTTTCTCTCTGTTCCTGCCAGTAGTGAATCTGATGATATTTTGGCCACTGTTGCTGGACACAGTTATTTGCCAGGTTCTTGCAAAACAATTACAGTCATCATTCTCAGGACTCAAATCGCATAACATTCCACAAAAAAATGAATTTGAGAACAGTTCATTCTTTATTACTACAGACATTTACATGCAACCAGGCTCTTTCCCCCTTGGACTTCATTTTTTCTAGCTGTTTTTCCTGCCATAAAATTATAATCTTCTGCTTGTGATAGCCAAACAATTTTTGTGGCAACAGGTTTTCATTTCATTTTGTTTTATTTTCATTTCATTTTATTTTATACTAAAATGATTGTGAGCAAAATGCCCATTTTCATAAGCGTCCAGTTACAAAACATACAAACAGAAATTACAAAACTGTTACAATACTTTGTTTTGACAACATTAGAAAAAGGATTATGATTCACGGAAGGAATAAACAAGGTGAGCAGATGATGTCTAAGGGAGAAAGGTCCTGCTTTAATGAAAATGGCATCAGTAATTACAAATGTGAGGTCCTGAAATTCAAATGGGGAGGGGAGAGTTTTGTGTTGTTTACTGATGCCTACTGTAAAACTGGTACTGCAAACCAGAACAACTCTTTAAGTTTGTAACCCAATATACAGTATTGGTGCTGCAAGGTTTCTCATGCATTGAGAGTCTGCCTTTTGAAGAAACATGGCGTTGCTCTCTTGATTTTCTTTTTACAAAACAAACAACAAAAAAACAGCCAGCCTTTTCACTCTATGCTTTTTTACCCCATGTAAAAGCCTAGATTGAAACTGGTTGGGTTGTTCTGTGCATCGGTTCCTTGACCCCTTGTTACTTTTGCTCGTGAGTTATTTGTACTTCTGTATTGCACTGTCATAGCACATGGGACTTTGTACTTTTCAATAAATTGACACAAAATAATTTCTGTGATTGGTGATGGTCTTTTTTGTTTTGTAAATATACTAGCTGTAGCCTGGCACAGTCTTGTGGAGTGACTGCTTTGTTTACAGTCTCTTGATTTTCTGTCTACTCCTCCTAATAGTGAATGTGATGATGTCATGGTCATTGCTGGTGAGTGCTTCTCCAATTTTCACTTGTCTGGCCAAGTCTGCCTTCTGGCAAAGAATGAGGTCCAATATTGCTTCCAGTGGTTCCCTTGACATACTGCATTAGGTAAGACTTCTCAATAAAATCCATAAATTGCAAACTACACCTGGACATGGTGGTTCTGTCCTCCCAGTCTATATCTGCATAGTTGCAGCCCCCCACAAATAACATGCATTTCTTTGCTGAAGCTTACCAAATTTCTTTATACAGTTTTAGGTCATCATTTCCCTTTGGATCTGACTATCTGTAGTATATCCTGTGTGCAGTTGTATCTATCCTTTTGTTGATAACTTTGTTCAGTGTGTTTTAATATCGTCTGCGTTTAGGTCATTTATTTCAAGAAGCTGAAGCTGGCTGCTTATATACATTATAATGAAGTCTCCCCTCCCTATTGTTTTACCTCCTAATTGTTTACTGCTTTTTCCATTCCAGATCTTTCTGACATAAAAAATAGTTAACAAAACAAACCTGGAGGAGGCTTTCTGTGGGTACTGTGTGGGAAATGTTGTCATCAAGGCACAGGTCAGGAAGCATAGGAAAAACCAGGAGCAGTTATAAAATTCACAAGAGTCTTATTATGAATAACAATAAAATAAAAAAATAAAATTGTTCGGTATAATTATTTACAATGGCAGAATAAACAGAGAAGATCCATCTGAGTTTTCCTTCAATCTCTGCGCCCCTTGCAAGAAGTGGCAGCTTTATTTTTATAAGTCATTGCAACCCCCTTTCTTAACAAGCATCCTTTTTTTTTTCTAAAATGTTCTTGTATATTTCAGGCAGGTGCTGGCAGGAACACAGTGTCCCAGAACTGAGGCCCCTTTTCCACAGCTTCTGTAAAAGGCTTAAAAATTGCATCTCAGGTTAGACCCTTGAGTTCCCAATAGCTTTTTGCAATTATCTTAAACAATAATTATATACATTTCAACAGTAACAATATATAATTTATAAAAAAAAGGGATCCCAGTATCAGTTACATTTCCAGATAATGATTTGCATATATTTTTATACCAGCACATATGCAAGGGAGGAAAAGACAGAAACAGCAAGGGAAGACTGAGAGACAGTGAGAGGCAGAGAATTGCGAGACTGTCAGGGTGATCAATTCCTAGGTCTCACAGGAACATTTGGTTTTGCAACCAGACAGAGAAGAGACAGCAAAGGAAAGAACAGAACAGATCCCTGCATTCAAACTTTCCATAACAACTGGGGCAGGGTCCTACTCAACCCTGTCACAAATGTCACTTTCTGGTTAGCTGTTGGTGGAATGCACTGCTAGTGGGGTATGGGAGGCACATGCTTTCAGAGAAGAGTGGAGAAGCAACTTATTCTGGGGGGAAGGGGCTAATTACATTTCAGGAGGGGAGAAGCAGTCCCAAAAATACCTGGTTTGCAGTACAAATTGTGAGAGTATTGTTAGTCTACATGTCCAGAGGGGTGGGAGAGTACAAATTTGGAGAGAAGTGTGCAAAGTTTGGAATAATGGAGCACTGGAAACTGAAAGAGGAGTTGGAGTATAAAGTCCAGTAGAGGTGGGCTGTGAATATATATCTGCTTCAAGGAGGGATCAGTAATTTTCAAGATGGAATAGTGTGCAAATTTTAATAGGGTGAATTACAGATTCTGAGAGGTGTAACATTTGGGTACTAGATTTGGAGTTGGTTAAGATAACATTTTTGGAATGCTGAAGTGTAAAATTGTCACTGTGTTTAATATTTTGTTTACTTTAGATTAATATCTGAATATTATTTTTTTTAATGGTATATGGTTACTGTACCACTGTGGGCCTTAGGTATTGAGTTCTGCCCATGCAGTCATACTAATATGTATGTATAGTTTTAAGATTACATGAACATGCACCAATTATACCATTTAGTTGTCATAGCCATTTTATAACCCATGTATTTGCCGTTCTTCTAATAGCACAATGCTACACATAAAGATGTTCGAAAGAGCAATTTCGTGTCATGCAGAGTTTTTTCTCTCTTCACTTTGTAGACTCTGGCTGTGGGACTGGGTCCCTGGGCGGAGGACCTGGAAGGCCAGGGTGGATCCGGTGGAAGGCATGGGGGTCAGGTGCTGTCGCCTCCCCTCGGGGCTGGGCTTTTCCATGTTCTTAGTGCCCCTTCCCCTGCATGGTGCACCCATGACACTCTGGCACAAGGCAACCCTGCCAGCATCATCCATGCAGTGTGACATGCAGCTGATGTGCTGCAGCACCCCCTGATCACCACCGGAAGCCGCTGGCATGCCGAGCTATCCCCCATCCTCCCCCTGTGGGAGGAGAGCAGCCCACTGGGTGCTCAATCCTTTCCCAGTCCCTGCCAACCCCTGGCACCTGAACTCACTCCCAAACTCGGGTCACTGGCATGGTGCGAGGTGTGGCATCCAGCGCCTCAACCCTCAGCACCACTGGGCCAGATCTTTTTTTTTTTAACTGGACAAATCAGATTTCTGGTGTACTCTGTGGACATCCAGTTTTTCCTCCTCTTGCTCCATTTTTTTATGCTACTCTCAGTCTGGTCTTTAATGTACAGTGCAGATGATTGTGCCATTAGCTGCGGGTGAGAGTGAGTGAGTGAGGAAAGCATGTGGACAGAGGCCATGGCCTTGTGTGAAAGGGACACAATGCAGTATCCAAGTAAGCCCTGTCTCCCATGACAACATCACCTGGCTCAATTCAAAACCCTTGCTGTGGGTTGCAGCGGTTCCCAACTCCCCGACTCAAGTATAATTTCTTTGTATTTAAAATGACAGTTAAAAAAACAGCTAGTAGGGGCTGGCCTGGTGGCACTGAGGGTTGAGGAACTGGATGCTACACCTCACGCCACACCAGTGACCTGGGTTCAGGAACGAGCTCAGGTGCCACGGATTGGCAGAGGAGGGAGAGGACTGAGCATCTGATGGACTCTTCTCCCCTTCCTGGGGAGGAATCATGGGAATATCTGACACAGTAGAGAACCCCAGTGGAGACCAGGGGTACCACTAGCATGATGCCATTCAGGGGAGGAGTGTGGCAGATGTCTATGGCTCAGCTGTGCTGATGTCAGTGCACATCCATGCTCCTGGGGGAACTAAGAAAATCCCTGACCCTGGATAGACAATGGCCACCCTCAGGACTACACCACCACATGCCCAACACCAGGCCCATGGCTCTGCCCCCTCTGTTCTCTGCCTCCTTATTCGACACATTAGATTTGAGATAGAGTGCCAGAGTGGAGGCGGCCCTACCCCAGGGGTTCAGAGCTAGAAGATCTGCCTGCTGAAGGTAGGTGGAGTGTGGCTATCTCTGAGGAGGATGGATTTTAGGTGGGCGGTATAAGTGGTGATGGTGAGTAGGGGTGGCCTGAGAGCAATCCAGGACCAGAGCAGGAAAAGAATATAAAAAAAAAACAGCAAGTGATGTAGTTAGTAAGTGGCATGGAGGGCTTAGGTGCTGGGCACCTTACCTCCTACCATGTTGGTGACCCAGGTTTGGGAATGAGTCTGAGTCATCGGGAGTCAGCTGGGGGGGGAGAGCTGGGTTGAGCTGCCACAAGGCAGCTGTCCTCTCCCGAGGAGGGATGTGGGTTTCCCCAGCTTTTGACTGCTACCAGGTGCCAGTGTCAAGCCCATGGGAGACCAGGTATTAGGTCTTGTGGGAGGAAGGGGTCATCGCTGGAACCACAGAGTGCATGCGCACCTGCACATGCATGTGTGACTGTGTCTGGGGTCCTGGGAAAATGGGGTGAAAAATGGAAAAAGGGTTAGCGAGACAGGCTAAATGAGGCCCTAAAACCACAGGGTGGACTGAGATCCTCTGAAAGAGGACTGCAAGCCATGCCTGCCCAGATCCCTGATGGGACGAAAAAACAAGATAAAAAAATAGCTAGTGATGTTGGGGGCAGTAGTCTTCTCAGTGCTCCCAATCATTTATTTTCACCAAACTGGGAAGTCTCTCATAGCTCCTAATTCAAAGAGTTAATTATTTATTTTTCTTTTTATTATACAGCCACTACAGTGGTGTCGGGGGAGAAAAGCTTGCAATGTTTGGAGAGGAGCTGATAACAAAACGTAAATGTCACAACTACAGTTAAGGGTCTACTTTGCCTACAAAACAAAAAAAAACACAAAGACACTATAAAACTTTTTTATTGTTGTCTTTTAATGTATTTATTCTTGTAACATCTTTTTTTTTTTTTTTCACTTAAGCCAAGGCTGGGTGTCTGATAAACATACCTCCACCTTGGGGCATGCATTTATCAGACAACAACCCCCCCCCCATCATGGTTTATTGCTTACAAGAAGCATGCTACTTTGGGTCACACCAACTAACTGAACTGAAATTAGCAGGAGATTGGGTGTTCTTGGTAGTGGCCCCTGGCTGCTGTAAAAATGCACTGCGTTGCTATATAAAACTGTGCACAGTCCCCATGCTAAACAGTCTTAAGAAACACTTAATAACAATTATGTTCAGTCTTTTTTGTAATAACACCATGCAATATATGTGGTCTATATCTGTTCTAACTGACAGTAATTGGTTAGTGTATGTGTTGCTTGAGCACTGTAAGGTACCTTGGATCTCAGAAAGGCTTGAAATAAATTAACAGATTTGTTACCTTAAGCATAGTTTCAACCGTCCATAATGACATGAGAAAGTCAAAACAAACAAATTGCTGATGCCATCCTCAATGGCTCAGAAGTAGCACATTGCACAGTTGTGCAAGTTACCCAGATTTAAAAGCAAGCTTGTGTCGCTGCATTGGGTAGTAGGCCAGGCTGAGGCAGCTACTGTATGGAAATGCACCTCAGCCCCTAACGAGGAGGGTGGGCCACCCTGGAGGGGTTAAGCTGGGGGTGCTGACTGTGGAAGGGATGGGGAGAGAGGAGGCACAGGTTCAAGGGGACCTCAGGTGGGCAGGAACAGGCAGGATGGCTGAGAGATGCCTCCTCAGGCTGTGACCAGAGGGAAATAGAATAAAAAAAAAAACAGGTAGGTGGTAACTGCTGGGGGCTGAGCAAGTGGACAGCTGGCTGGTGGATGAAGTATCTGCAGTAAATGCAGACACTCTGTGGCTGTGGATTCGAGGCCCACAAAAATGAAATAAAAAATAAAATGTGAAAAATGCTTAATTATTGCTGTAATTTTTATTAAATCTTCGGTTGATATGATACCTGTGGGGTGGGTACAGATATTTGAAAAGATGAGTGGAAATTTTAGTTTATAGTTACGACAAGTTATGGGTGTTGAGTTTTTTTTACCTTTCTAACATATCTGCCAGAAATATATTTTTCAAATGTTTCTTGCAGGCATGGATATGCGGAATGCGCTGCATCCTGATTGCCACAAAAGTGCCACCCTCAGGGTTGTTGCTGTCTAAAAGCACACCTGGTGGCGGCTCCTGACCAGTCAGAATGCAGCGTCTTTCCTACCCATTTTATAGAGGAATGTAATGATTATAGTAGAGACCATGGCAGGGAATGTGGCACAGAAGGTAGCAGAGATGTAGGGGTCCCAGTGCATTCAGGGCTTTGTAAACTAAAATCAATACATTAAAGTCGATCGTCTACCGGGGGACCATGTGATGCAGCGCGCCGAGTAACAGCTCAACTGCTCAGCTCCTGTTGCCTGGGGAATTTAAAAGCCCTTCTTATAACCTTCTTCACATTGAAATACTGCTGGAGGGGGGCTAACCTTATGCTGAAGTAGTAGAGAAGAGATCAACCTGGGCGAATGGAGGTAAAGATGAGATCGGCACTTCCTAGGCACATGCCTCCGGTTTCACCCGACAAACAGAGTAAACGGCCTAAGGCCCAACAAAGCCACGCTGGAAAAGCTACACTTACCAGCGCTATCCCAGCGAGAGAACCTGGACGTACCACTGACACTTGAGAGGTTCCTGGCCGAGTTTTCCCCTTTTAGAGAAGAAGTCAAAACTCTCACGTCAGAGGTAAAAAAGATGAATACTGCACTGGAGGACCTGACAACCAGGATTTTCAACAACAAAGCTCGCACCATTTCTCTGGAGAAAAAAACAGATGGTATTAAGGAGGAGATGGTGGAAAGTCGTCACAGGCTTAAAAAGCTGGAGGCGAAACTTGAGGATTTAGAAGGGAGAAGTCGCAGAAACAACGTTGTCATCATTGGTATTCCTGAAAGAGAGGAAGGTACCGATACCATTAGTTTCATGCAAAAGCTGCTGGAAAAGTTGGCCGGCCTATCTCCTTTTGGCAAAATATATATGATTGAACGAGCACACAGAGCTCTTAGACCCATGCCTCCACCCGGAGCCTTACTACGCCCGATTATCGTCAGATTTCTCAACTACCAGGAGAAGCAATACGCTATGGAGAAGATAAAAGACCTGCAAGAAGTCAAATGGGGGGATGTAAAAATTAGAATAACTCAAGATCTCCCAGCCTCCGTCAGACAACGTCGCACTCTATTCCACCCGATTGTCTCTAAGTTGATCGCCTCGGTGATTAAGTTTAAAATGGGCTACCCGGCCAGGTTACAAATATTGCTTGAGGGCTCTTGGGCCACCTTTGAAGAGGTGGATGTGGCAAAAGCGACCCTCCAAAAGTCCCTGCCAGATCTATTTGGGAACCGTTGATCTCTTGGATAAAGAAAGCCGGCAATAGCGTTCCCCACGGATGGAATGAACATTTCAGATAACTGTCTTAGCCGTTAACATTCACGGCCTTGAAATGCACACCCCTCCATCATACTTCAGCTGTTTATTTGCCTTCCGGACTATGTAAGGAGGATCCCTGTCTTTAAGAGGAGGGGGGGTCTGCTACCGATAGGGGTAATGCTGCTCCAGAGACAATAAATATATTAAGCAAGGCAGGTTTGTGTTCTGTCTCTGTTCCTCCACCTCGAGTAATCAATAGTAATTGGGCCTCAGCACCGCTAGAGGTCCTCATTAGACTGCAGCAAAGTGAACGTCTTCCCTGGATGTGAGTAGATTAAGTCCAATTCAAGACTCACTACTGAAGGCCTGCAGACTTACTTCCCTGGCCCCCTGTTTATGACTGGAGTATTACCGATTATAATATCTGTAGAGGGGAGTTTCCCCTCCTTTTTTCTCTTTTCTTTTTCACAGGTCTCGAGCATGGTGAAACTCTAAACGCCACATATCTACGGAGGATAGTACCCTGGTTTTGAGTGGCAGATGTATGCGGTCCCTTTTGTTTTTTATTGGATATGATCGCTGTGTCTGTAACAATAAAGGCAGTATAGTTTATAAATTATGCAAAGGTCTGTACGGAACTAAGCTTCCAATATTTAGTACTTAATGCTATTAAGGGAACTTAATTTGAGTATGTGTTTTTCAAGGGTAGCATTTTCCCTGTTTGATTACGAGGGTTTTTCTCCGTGAAATTACCTTCTCTCAGTCAATCTAAGTTCCCGGTGGGGTTTTTTCTTTTCTTTATTCCCGACTCATTATGGAACCAGGCAGCGGAGCAGAGTGGTTGGAAAAGTAGTGAAAAGTGGCTCTGCATTTAGTGGGAATAATCGAAGGGGGGTTTCTACTGGTTTATTTTTATGACAGTGATAACACCGGTTACATAGATGGGAGGGAAGAGGGGTGGGAGAGGGTTAATGAAGACAGGATGGGGACTGGGAGGGTGGGTATAGCACAAGGTACACAACTTATAATACCATTTCCCGATTGGTTCTTTTTCCACATTATGTCATAGTAATACTGAGAGTCAAAACCCAATGGCTCCTCCGTTGAAAGTCATTACCTGGAACATTAAAGGGGTCAGAGCTAAATCTAAGCAATATATGATTCTCAAGCATTTAAACTTGGTCAAAGCTGAAGTTATGTTATTGCAAGAAACACATCTACTTGACGTTGAAGCCACCAGACTTCGGAGGCAACAGGTGGGGCAGGTTTTTGCAGCTGAAGGTTCTACAAACAGCGGTGGCACCATGATTTTGCTGCATAGAAAACTCCCTTTTGTTGCATCGCGTACCATAAAGGACCCAAAGGGTAGATTTATTTTGTATTTGGCAATCTTTATGCAAGGGAGCTAATTCTGGGAAGCATTTATGGGCCAAACTATGATTCCCTAATTTTTTCACACAAATCATTACTACTTTGCTTCCCTTCCTGGCTACCCTATGATTTTAGGAGGGACCTTAACCTAGTGTTTGACCCAATGGTAGACAAATCTGGATCCTCAGGAAAGGCCTCTTCCCAGCACAAGCACACTCAGGGACTTAATAGACCAGACTGGTCTTATGTGACATTTGGAGAGTTTTTCACGGGTGTCAGGAGTATACCTTCTTTTCCCTGTCCATTGAACCTCATCCAGAATAGATTATTTGCTTATTTCTAAGACCTATATTCCACAGGTTATGGAATCCTCGATAAGGTCAGGCCCCCCGTCAGATCACTCCCTCATGTTTTGTCAACTGACCATCGAGCCCCTATGTAAGGGCAGGGGAAGGTGGAAACTTAACGACCAACTTATCAAAGACCCTGAATTAGCAAGCAAAATACAAAACCACATAGACCAATTTATTCAGTATAACCAGAGCACAACCCAAAGACCGGATTTCCTCTGGTGCGCTTTCAAGGCCTACTTAAGGGGTATACTTATTGGGTTAGCATTACATAAGAAGAAAGTTAGGGATCAGGAGTTACCCCAACTGTTAACACAGATTAGATCCATTGAAAAAGATTTGTCTCCCTTAACTCCAGAACATACACTCCAAAGGCTTACTCAGTTAAAGGCAGCCTACCTGGAGATTCTCTGGGATAAGGCGGAATACGCTATTATAAAAACACAGGCGTCTTTTACTGACCAGGGGGAAAAAGCTGGGCACCTCTTGGCTGGTAGAATAAAACAGATGGAAACCTCCAGGTATATTGCCTCCATCCGGTCCCACGAGGATGGTCTTCTGAAGACCTCCCCGAGGGACATAATTCGGGAGTTCCTTAATTATTACACGGATCTCTATGGACCAAATGCGGACCCCCCAGACATGTGTCAAATAGATAGATATCTCAGTGAGACTCCCCTGCCGAGTTTAACTGAGGACCAACAAAGTGCACTTACTGTGCCTATTACTAGGGAGGAAATTCTGAAAGTTATAGGTACATTATCCCTAAACAAGACCCCAGGAATAGATGGTTTCTCAGCCTATTTTTATAGCAGGTTCAAAATGTCCTTTGTCCCTTTACTACTCCCTCTTTTTCACCATATACTTTCGGGAGCAGAAGTAGATGCTTCTATTTTCGAAGCACTAATTGTGCTTATTCCTAAATCTGGCAAACAGCCTGAATATGTCACAAATTACCGTCTAATTTCCCTTTTGAACCAAGATGTCAAGATTCTGGCCAAATTAATTGCTGGTCACCTCAATCCAATTCTCCCGTCCATTATAGGTCCAGAACAGGTAGGATTCATGAAAGGCAGATCATCGTCGGATCACCTTCGAACCCTGGCTCATGTCTTCTCAGTGTCCAGGGATGCTCCCTACCCAGCTGCCTTAATCTCCCTGGATGCTGAGAAGGCTTTTGACAGAGTTAGCTGGCAGTATCTGTTCCAGGCCTTGGATGCCTTTAAATTTCCCAAGGTTTTCTGGTCCTGGATCGAATCCCTTTATCACTCTCCCACGGCCAGAATCTCGGGAAATGGAGTGATTTCTGAATCCTTCACCCTTTACTCTGGTACCAGACAAGGCTGCCCCCTCTCTCCATTATTGTTCAATATATACCTTGAACCCTTAATTCGTCGATTACAAACTTGCCCAGAGATACAAGGAATCCTGATTTTTCCATGCGAGGTTAAGGTATCTACTTATGCGGATGACCTTCTCCTCCAGGTTGCTAACCCCATTTCTTCTATTCCCCATATGTTAGAGATTATAAACTCTTTTAGCACAGTCTCTAATTATAAGCTAAACGTGAACAAAACCATTGTATTCCCTCTCAATCATAAACTCCTTAGAGCAGAAATCCTAGAAATAGACTTGGCCTGGAAACAGGACTCCCTGCGTTACCTTGGCATTGAATTAACTAGACTCCCGGGAGATAGTATCAGGTTGAATTTGAGCTCCCTTATACAAGTGATTAAACAGGATCTAAACAGGTGGGCTGCTTTACCAATTTCTTATTTGGGGCAGAATAAACTTGCTCAAAATGAATGCATTTCCACGCCTCTTCTACCCCCTCTCTATGCTTAATATCTGTTACCACTCTCCTGGTTTAAAGGTAAATAGTCTATTCTCAGATTTTATCTGGGCTCATAAATCCCCTAGAATAGCATTTCATAAATTAGCCGCACCTAAGTCCAGAGGTGGCTTACGTGTACCCCATCTCGGGCTCTACTTCTGGGCTACTCACCTCAATAAATACTACAGATGAACACTACCTAACCCAATGGGTTATACCCCGCTCTGGCTCATAATAGAGAGTACCTTGATCAGCTCCTGCGGTTTAGCGCCAAAAGCACTGCTACACATGAAAAGTAATCTCCTCCCCACTAGATTAAAAAATACTCTCATCGCTTTATCACTGAGAGTTCATTCTCAAATGTGCCATTTCCTTAAATATGATAACCATAAAGATGCAAATCAATGCCTAGTTGGAAATCCTAATTTTAAGATAGGTGAGAAATGCATTCCCCCTAACTGGTTACCCCAGCTGAAAGGCGCCTCACTTCATTCATTAATAGGAGATGACAAGGCTTGGTTACCCACTCACCGCATAGTGCACAAGTTCAAGATTCCTGCTAAAGATTTCTTTAGAGTCACTCAACTGAGACACCTATTAGTCAAAGAGTTGGGGCTAAGGCCACAGATATTTGTAGACTCTCCCTTACTCCCGGAGTTGGCTCAATGGGTGGGGCAACAGAAGGCAGTTTCCAAGATTTTCAGTCTGTTGTTTGACAGGGTATATCCAGATTATTACGGCCCCAGTTGTTACTGGTCTTCCCATTTTCCTAGTTATGAAATCAACTGGGGTAACCTCTGGTCTAACTGCCATAAATTTATAACACAGGATAGACTTAGGATGACACAAATGTTCATCCTACATAATGCATATTTTTCCCTTGAGAAAATGTTTAAATTTGGACTAACATCCTCTCCCCAATGTGTGAGATGCGCTAATCAGGATGGTTCTCTATTCCATATTCTCTGGACATGTCCCAAAATAAAACCCCTTTGGACTAGTATTCGCAATAGACTGGACCCCATTTTGGGACTGGAAGAATTATTTACGCCTGAAATTTGTATTTTAGGAGATTTTTCTAATATTAGGTTTCCAAACAAAAAATACTACATGGCTTTGATATCCCTATCTCTGAAGAAACTTGTCTTAAAACATTGGAAAGATCAATCTGAAATCAAATATGTGGAGTGGCTATCTGAGCTTCTTGCAAATCTCAGAACAGAAAAAGTTATTGCAAGTCTCAACAATAAGTTGAACAGGTTTAAAAAAGTATGGGACCCCTTCCATACCTTACTCTCGATTCAGAATGCTGCAGAGTAAGGCTTTCCTTCGTGATAACGTCTCAGTATAGCTTGATAAGTTCTGTTCTATAGAAAGTGTAGTGGAAATGATCTTTGTGTATCTGTACCTTGGGGGGGGGGAATTTAGGGGGAAGGAGTTGGGGGGATTGACAGGTCTGAGCCCATGTATACTGTATATATGTCCTATATCTGTTATGGAAGATCTGTCTTGTATGGTAAAACTTTAATAAACTTTAAATTAAAAAAAAAAAAAAAGTCGATCGTCTACTATGCAGGCAACCATTGCGAGTCATGAAGCACAGGCCTTCCCTATATGCTTTGACAAGTGGACATCAAAAGCCTAGCTGCTGCAATCTGCACTGTCAGCTGGAGGTGTACCAGACTTGCAAGTACTTACACAAAGACTATGGTAGAAGAGTCAAGGAGCAATGTAACTAATGCATATATTAAAGTGGTCTGATTGCCATTTGTAAATGACTGTGGTGTTCTGTAAATGATAAAAGTCACCCATAGGGTTAAGACCTCTTTAGAAGCCCAAAGTGGGACATTTCTTACTGAAACATGATTTTTTGCAGGACGATATGTAACCTCAACCTATGCAACAGACGTGTTTTCTTTAAATAATCAGAATTAAGACCAAGGGCTGGATATTCAAAAGGGTTGCGCCATGCGCAATAGGGTTGCACCTGCGCAAGTCTGAAATTGCGCCATTCTGCCATATTCAGCAGGAGGCAGTTGTGCCCCCAAGTCAAGCTGAGCAACAGCGCAATGCTAATGAATGCATGCTCAACTGGAGGGGGAGGCACCATGCATAAACTGCACAGCCTGATATTCAGCGGGCTGTGCAGAGTTGTGCAGGCACAACCCCTAACCTGCGCCTGTACAACTTTGAGCCAAAAAAAAAAGGAGTAAGTCGAGGGCCACCCACAGGTGTGCTGCTGCACTGCAGGGCGCAACACAGCAGCTGCCACTTGTGGGTGGCCCCTCTCTCCTGTGCCCAACTGGCCCGATCGTGGGCATGGTGAAAACATCCCCATCCCCGACTGGCAGAGCGGGCATAAAGTGAAAAAAACCATCCCCACTAGCCCGATCGGGTATAAGTGAATAATCCCCCACCCCCACTAGCCCAATCGCGGGCATACGTGAAAAAACAAAAACACCCTCCACTAGCCCAATCACAGGCAGAAAGAGTTCCACCCCAAGAACATATTCCTGGTGGTCCAGTGGACGCAAAGCCCGATCGCGGGCATTAGAGTCCATCCCTCCAGGTCCACCTACCCTGGTGATCTGGTGGCCCCCCCACCCACCCACCCACCCACAGGCCCCACCACTCCGCTCCCCGTCAGCCCGGCGGGTGGCAGCATCTCACCCTCCTGCTGCCCACTGCCCACCGACTGACTGCTCGGTGGGACTGCACGCCCATTGGTTCAGAGCAAGAGCCCAGGGCGTGGAGCCTATATTACAGAGCAAGGCAGTCCAGATATGTAAATGAATGAATTTATTCACATATCTGGACTGCCTTGTACAATATGGGCTGTACGCCCATTGGCTCTGCTCTGAACCAATGGCGGCAGCCCTACCGAGCAGTCAGTCGGCGGGCGGCGAGGCGGCAGGCGGGTGGGATGCTGCCACTCAGTGGCTGATGGGGAGTGGAGCGTGGTGGGGCTCGTGGTACTATGATCACCAGGGTAGGTGGACCTTGGAAGGTGGACTCTAATGCCACAATCGCTTTGTGATCACTGGACCACCACAGATATGTGAGAAGCTCTGCCTGCGATCGAGCTGGCGAGGCATTTTCACTGTGCCGTGATCGAGCTAGTGAGGGTGAGATGACTCACTGCGATCGGAGCTGGTGAAAGTGAGGTCGCATGCCCGCGATCGAGCAGGTGAAATTGAGATTATTCACTGTGCCCGCGATGTTTCAGTCCGAGGAAATGAGATGCTTCACTTATGCCTGCGATCAGGCCAGATGAGGGGTGGGGACTTCAGCAGTTATGTCCACGATCAGGCTGCAGGGGGCGTCAGTCCCCGATGCCTGCTGCCTGGCAGGGCACCAGGAGCAAGTCCTTGGGGATCGGCGCACCTGCATGCTAATGGCATGCAAATGGGGCCATAAATAGATTCAAATGGCCCCCCCTGTGCCTTGCATGAATTATGGCCCCATTTGCATGTCACCTTTTCAATATCAGAAATTCGCGCATGGCGCAATGGGACTTGCGCCACCGCATCTTGAATGCTCCACTCTGACCACTTGCAGTGGCGCAAGTTCCACTGCACCATGCACAGTGACTGTGGCTGGGGGGTGATATTCAAAGGAGTTGCTCAATAGCGCAACTCCATTGAATATCGTCCTGGCCACACACCTGTGCAACTATTTTGTGCAACGCAAGGGCTTGCACCACAGAATGGCGCAGTTTGAATATCCTGCCCCAAGTGTGTAGTTTTTTTAGTTGTTCCTAGTGTTTCTTATCATTTTAAGGTATTTTAGTTAATGTATTATAGTTTTTTGCAGCATTTAGAGGAAAGTCAGAAAATATTTTTTCTACTATAATATCAGGACATGTAGTATTTTTTATGTTTTTTCGCAGGACACAGCTGCCCAAATCAGGACTGTCCTGCAAAAATCAGAACAGGTGGTAACTCTAGTCTCCCGGCAACAGCGAAATCTTAGGATTCAAGTGAAAGAGAATCATTTAGCATGACTCCAAGATTGTGCACCTTCTACACAAGATTACAGTAGTAGCTGATTCATCAAAGACTGGAAGCTCTGATGTCCATCTGACTTCCACTTTCTGGTTCCACCAGACCCAACCAACAACATTTCCTTGTTGTCCCAAATGATTGAGCCACTGCCAGCTTGAGGCCCTACAGCTGCAAATGTTAGTAAAATGTATCAGCTGTTACACAGCTCAATCTAGATGACAGTTTATTTATTTATTTGTTCTAGGATTACAGATACCTTTGAGCCGAGGCTCTTTTACAAATGTTCCACATCATTGGTACAGTTGAGACAATCAGAAGCAAAGATAACAGTTTATAAAATAAAAAAAAACACATAGTCTTGTAGATGAAAAAGGAACAATACGGTGAAACTTTGGTGAGGGGAAAGGAAAAAGAGGAGGGTGAAATCAGGGAGACTAAGTGGATGGAAGAAAAGGGGAAGGGGGACAGAGAGAGAGGGGAGGTGTAAGGCGGATAAGAATAGAGGTAGTGCAGCCGGGTGGCATTTGTCATGGGCCAGCAGGGGAGGTGAAGATAGGAGAGGGGGTGCTGGCAAAGTGCAGGAGTAGATGTGGATCCAAAAGGGCATCTTCAGCTATGGAACCAAAAGACATGTTTAGCCACAACAGTCAGAGAGGTTGGAGGCAGTGAGTGTTAGGCGAAGACGAGTCTTAAAAGTGCTGAGCAATAGTGAGGATGAGATGTTGCTGGGAAGACCGTTGTACCAACTAGTGGCCTGGTAAGCAAATGATCTTTGGCCTTGTGTTGTGCAGCAATGTGGGATTTGCAGAAGCTGAGGTTTCGATCCCTTGGTATGTCGGGTGTGAATTCTCAGTTGTATGAGGGCACAGACTCCAGTGGGGGCAAGGCCCAACAAGATTTTCTTAGTAGTAATACAAGTTTGGCATTTTATTCAATTGGCAAGATTCAACCATCCACCAGCTGAAAGAAAAGTACAGCTGGATGTCAGCAGCAATGCAGTAATATCTCAAATTGTACTTTTGGATACTCTCACCCAGTGGAAGCACACACTCAGTGAGAAACGCTGGAGATAAGATCAACTGCTGTTGAATTCCATAACTAAGGGCAGCAGCAGAGATCAGTCAACCCCACCCCCAACCCCAGCACTGTCCACTGCAAATGATCTGTTAGAAAGTGCCATAGACATGATAATACTGTTCCTGACAATCCTACCCACTTCCCCAGTTAATTGAGCAGCACCTGATGAGAAATGCCATTTGAATGCTGTCACAGAGAACTATGGTGGGCAGTCCCCTTGTCCCTCAAAGTGAAGAGATCATTAACCTTCAATCAGTGCAGTCTCAGCACTATAGTATGCCATAGAATAATTGATGTTATTGGTTGTTTCAAATTATTGTACATAATGTGTATGTCTTGTCATCTGCATTATATAGAATAATTAACCCCCCAGTGTTAGGAGTGATCTGATTCTTAACACGGAGTGAGTTCTGTCACAGTTTATGAGTCCTAGAGCAAAGCCCGAGAGCTTATGATGTCATAGAACCCATGAGATGATTAAGAATCAGCCATTCTTGAAGACTGGGAGTTATTTATTTTGTATAACACCAGAGTTACCTTGTTTTTCAAACATGACACATTGGAATTCTCTACAGACGTTGAATCCGAGGGGAAAGAAAAATAATGTTTTTGAGACTGGAAAAAATTGCAGTGAAAAACTAGTGAGGTAAAAAAAAAAAACATTTTCAGTTGCAGTCTGAAATGTCAGCTGAGTGGTCTCAGGCTGTGATAAATGCTTTGATTGACAGATTGGGGGAGTGTTGTTTTAAATGACTTTGCTGAATTGGTTGACAGATATGGGTTCAAAATGTTGTTCTTAATAGGTGATAATCTTTATCCACGGCACTGCTGTAATGAAAAAACACTCAATGGCATTTCATCCTGAATAAATTAAACAAAATAAAGCAGTGTGAAACCAGACTGAAATGGATGATGACTTGAGTCCTAAGATGTTCCACAAGTCCACAACAGTGCTGCCAGCACTATTTCCAGAACTTTTATGAGGAACAGACGGTTTGAGATTGTCTGTCATTCATTTATTTTATTAACCAGGTGAGCACACTAGGACTCAACCCCTTCTACAGAACTGATCTTGGACATAGGTGCAAAACAGCTAGTAATTTAAACTTTTTACATACACTCAAAAAGAAGTATACAGTTAAACAGCAAGCAGTTTATATTACAATTATACAGTCAAGCAATACATTTACTAGGATCTCAGAGTCTTAAGTGTTCCATCTTGATCAGTGCTCACCCGAATGCCTATTTCAGAGCTGATGAAAACTCAGAAAATACCAGTGCCGAGACCTCTTGGCACAACAGCAGGAACTTGACTGGTCCTAGTCCATTGCATGGAAAGTTGGGCACTAAGTAGTCAGCACCGTTAACACATCTTCAAATAATACTGGCTAAAACTTTGATAGCACCTGTACTAGCTTAATATGTTGGAGAGGGCCCTTGGCATTCGTTGGGACACTGATTATGGAAACACACATGGCTCAGAGCACTAGTAAGGATTGCAGTGCAGCTTTTAGCTGCTTCAGTGCTTTGTTTTACCCACTGGTGGTGAATGGCAAGTTTTTCTCTACTTACTGTATTGTTGTTTCTTGAGCACCGCAATGCCTGCATTTGGCCCTCTTGCTGTTAATGGAAGTCTGTAACGTTGTCCACAACTTGTAGATATCCATCATATTGCTATCTGTTGTTTCTGCTACAAATCCATGTAGGGTGACTTCTGTACTTTTGAGAATTTTTTTTTTATTTTCTCAAGTGTTTTGGTATTTTACTTAAGTGTAGGGGAACAAGATACAAGGCAGACAGAGCTCACATCTGGGGCAGAGTCTAAGGCAAACAGTGGTAGAACAGGGGAGACTCAATGGACACCATAATCATGATTTTCAAATGGCTGGATGCAGCATTTGTGTCCGTATTTTGGATGCATACTGCTGTGTCCAGCCAAATGCATTGACATGCTTGTGGCCAGTTTTCCAACACTCCAATGCATTTACAACACTTGCCACTTTTTACTGCAGAAAAATGATGCATACATCTAATATAAGCGTGTATGTGTCATTTTTGGGGCACAAGTCCCAGCAATTGCACCTGGAAGATATTCTACCTTAATAATAAGGTTAATAGGGAGTAGATAGAGGCCGAAGACCTGGCCATGTATGCATTCAGGTTTCTTTTAAATACCTGTTTGATTTTACTTATAACCACTTCCGAGGAAAGCTGTTCCAAATTCCTACCTCCCTCTGCATATAGAAACATTTCCTTTTGGTACCTTTAAATTTGCTTGGCTTGATTTGGAGGGATACTCTTTTGTTGTCTTGATGTCTTGCTTGAAATCAAAACCAAGATCTATCAGTAGTTCTTAGTCGCTCATAAAATCAAACATTAATTTTTTTCATTTTTTTATTTGAAAAGGTTTCACCAGGAAAGACAACATGAGCTGTAAACAGTTCATTTCCAGAACCGTCTGGGGGTGTTACAAAAGGGGAGAATAAGCAAAAACATAATAAAATAAGATACATATAGTGCAAAATTCAAATACATAAAAAGCGAGGTACTAATACAATATATCACAATTTTAGGCAACAGACAGTGTCATGTTGAAGAGTGTTATATAGCAAAGTAAAAAGCCAGAGACAGAGGGTAAGACATAACAGGGGTAAACAGGATGATATGCAGGTATTACATATAAGGTAACAATCCTAGAAAAGGTAACCTGTACGGTGTAGGCTAGGAGGAGAACAAAAGTATCAGGCTGAGCTCACAAATTACTAAGAGCAATTACTGTAGATCTAGAGAGGGAATTAAATGCTAAGAAGGAGTTAGAAGAGTGGGAGTTGAAGCACAAGAAGTGGAGGTGGTGAAAGGAGGGAGAAGGGAAGAGGGGAGAGAGGAGAGGAGAGGGAAACCAAGAGCTAATTCCCTTCAGGATGCTGGGAACCCTGCAAGGGGCAGGACCTGGGAGAAAAGAGAAGAGTGAATGGGGGAGGGGAGAGGAGGGGAGGTCAAGAACTAGATCCTTTCAGGATGCAGAGAACACGCAGGGGACAGGCCCTGGCAGATATGGAGAGGAAAGACGGGGAGGAGGGGTAGGAGGGGGGGAGGAGGGAAACCCTAGAAACTATTCCCCCTCAGGTTGCTGATAACATAGCGAGGGAGCAGGACCTAGCAGAAGGGGAGAAGAGAGAGAGGGAAGGGAAGAGGCAGGCCAAGAACTATTCTCCTTGAGGATGCTGAGAATCCTGCAAGGGGACAGGTCTTGGCAGAGAAGGGAGAATGGCAGAGGGAGAGGAGAGAAGGGAGGGGAGAGGGAGTAATTGCGGAGGGGGAGTAGTGGAGGGTGGGAAGTGGTGGTTGCAAGACAAGAACTGTTCCCCTCCAGGATGTTGGGAACCCTGCAAGGGGACTGGATCAAACAGAAAAGGAGAAAGGGGCAAAGGGAGAGATGAGGATGGGATGGGTAAGAGTATTAGGGGTAGGAAGTGGGGGAATATGGTGCAAGCTAAGGACTGTACCCCAACAGGATGTGGAGAGCCCCTCAGGGGGACAGGACCGATTGGAAAAGTAGAAAAGGAGTAGAAAGAGGAGTGGTGGTTAGGTATAGTTACAGGAATGAACAGTGTGCTTATGGGGGAAAAATGAAAGTGAATGGCGGGAATGTGTCGAGTGAATTTCTAGTGGAAGGGAGTTCAAGGTGTCGGGAAACTTATATGAGAAGGCGGAGTGGCCTGACGTAGTGCGCCGGGGTGGGAGGGCGAGGGTTCTGTGGGTAGAGGCATGGAGGGTGTAGCTAGATGGGAGGGGGGGTTGCTAAGAGGGAGGACAAATAGGACAGCAGAGAACCAAGCCAGAAATTTCCAACTAAATTAGTGATGTGTGATAGGTGCTTGGCATGGAGGGAGGGAATGGAGAGTGAGGAGTATAGGTCAGAATGATGAGTACATGGGGGGCAGCCAAGGATGTAATGGCAGAAGAAGTTGAAGAGAGTGTCCAGTCTGAATTGGGTGGTTTTAGGGGCAGAGCTGTATACTGTGTCCCCAAAATCAAGGACAGAGTGAATCATCTTTTGGACAATTTCTCTCCTGGCTTGCTGTGGGAGGCAGTTGTGGTGTCTGTACAGTTCACCAAGTCTAGGGAGTAGTTTATTGTTAAACCAGTGTTGAACATTGTTGAAATCCAGCTGAAGGTTGATGGCCACCTTAGAATGGGAGGTCATGGAGGACAATAACACAGTATTGTCTGCGTACATGTGTATATGTGAGGATGTGCAGGTGTTGGGGAGGTCATTCGGGAATATAGAAAATAAGATAGGGCCAAGTACTGAGCCTTGGGGGACACCGGTGGTGACTGGGAGAGGGGAGAGAGGGAGTTGCCTATTCTGATGGACTGAGGCCAGCCAACGAAATAGGACTGGAACCAGCTGGTGGCTGAATCAAAGAGGCCAGCTGCATAAAGCTAGTTGAGGAGAAGGGAGTGGGAGACTGTCGAAGGCTTTGGCCAAGTCGACAAAGATGGCAGAGGTGATGTGTCCCTGATCCATGCTTTAGAGAATGGAGTCAGTGAGCCAAAGGAGGGAGGTAGTGGTGAAGTGTTTTTTTCGAAACCCAGACTGGAAAGGGGTGAAAAAGGAGGATGAGTGGAGGAAAGAGGAGAGTTGTTCCAGGGCCAGATGCTCCTGGAGTTTAGCCAGAGTAGGGAGTACGGAGATGGGGTGGAAGTTACAAGGGTTGGAGGTGTCTCCGCCTTTAGGGAGGGGGATCACAGTGGCAGACTTCCAGGTATCAGGCACTGTGGAGTGCAAAAAGGAGAGGTTCAGAAGATTAATCAAAGGATAGGCAATAGAGCCGAAAGGTGGAGTAACTTGGGATCAAGACCATCAGGGCTTTTTCTCTTGAGTGGGTTCAGAGCAAGTAAAACATATAGGGTGTCTTCCGGGAGAATGGGCTTGAAAGAGAATCCTGGTGTTGATGTGGGTGGGAAGGGGGGCGGCAAAGGGGGGATCTGTGGGGACTCTGGAGGCAGCACAGGGAAGAGATGCAAGAAGGGAGGAGGCACAAGTAGTGAAGTAGTTGTTGAATTCAGTGGCCACTGAGAGAGGATCTTCAACTGTGCAGGAACCAATTTTGAGGACTGGAGAAGGGAAGTCAGCAGGGGGGGCGGAGAACAGGGCATGGATTACCTTCCAGAATTTAGAAGGATTATTGATGTTTTCTTGGAAGGAGGATTCGAAGTACTCCGCTTTAGCAAGGTGGATGGAGTTGCGGAGGGAGCGATAGCACTGAAGGTCATGGGGGGACCCATAAGTTTTATATGCAGCCCATGCTTGGTCTCTTGCACGTTGGCATGCTATGAGTTTGGCAGTGACCCAGGGAAGGTAATTTCCGTTGACCCTTAACTTCCTGAATGGTGCATGATGGTCCCAGACATTCAGGAACCATGAGCTAAAAAAGGTCAGGGCTAAGATGATGGAGGGGGCAGTGGTTATTGGTGTCCAGTCAATATTGGACATATTTTGTAGTGTGAATAAATCTAGGGACCGGAAGTAGTGGAAGTTAAGAATGACTGGAGGGGATTTTGTACTGTGAATTTTTCATACACAGTAGACCATATGATTATCACTGAGTACGTCAAGGAGAATACCAGAGGTTATGACACGGTGGGGTGAGAGGTCAGTACCCAGTCGATTAGGGCATGTTTTCCTGATTCATGATTAAAAAGAGTTGAGTTGGAAATGAGTTGAGTTAGGATAACTCTGTTATGAATAACGTCTCCTTTAAGTCACCAAGACTCGAGGGTCTGAAGTTTTATCTCACCTAGTCTATCCAAATATGTCAGTTCCCTCATACCTAAGATTGATTTGGTTATTCTTCTTTGCACCCCCTCAATTACTTTTATATCCTTTTTCTTGTGAGGTGCTCATAATTGAGTGCCATAGTCTAATAATGGCCTTGTGTATGCCCTAGACAGTGATGATAAACTGTCTTGTTCCTACTTATAATGGATCTCTTTATGTTCCACCATACTTGGTTCACTTTAGCGATAGCCTCCCCACATGGGCTTTCCATCTCAAAACTGTTGTTTACGTTAATCCCCATGTCCATTTCGCATTCTGTGTGCATAAGATTGTGTTTCCCAAATTTACACTTATGAAGCTTTTTTTTCTTTCCCAGAGATGCATTACAGCACACTTTTCTAGTCTGAAATGTATGCCTCATTTTCTGGCCCAATGCATTACAGAATCTAAGTCTGTTTGAATATACTCTATCTATTCTTTTGTCATACAGACACCCCTTATTTTTCTGTCATCTGCATACTTACAGCTCCAGCTATTTAGATTTTTGTCCAAATCTGCTATAGAGATGTCAAGGAGTATTGGTCCTAAGACAGATCCCAGGGGGACACCACTTGTAACCTGACCTTTTGATGAAAGATGACCATTTATTTTACCCCTCTGGGAGCGATTTGTTAGCCATGCTGCTATCCAGTATATCAATGATGTATCCAGCCCAGTTTGACTAATTTTTATGTTGGCTGGCGCGCAACATATTGCATTAGAAGATTTGGAAGTGCGGTCACTGTGGGCAAATGCAGGGCATGCATCAGTAGGTGCGTCCCTCATCCCCCAATAAGCCAGCATGCAGGCGCCACACTAGCAATACTTAATGAGGCAAGCACATCTAAGAAAAGGTCCGCTGCAATGAGAGCCAAGCTCGTCATGCAGCGACACCAGGACACACCTCTCGACGTGCCCTTCCTGGTGAAAGCAGTCCAATAAACATGGCAGTGACTGCCACCGCCTGCCACAATGCCAACTTCGGGGGTCCCGAATCCCCCTATCGGCATGCCCTGACCCAGTTCATGTGCCAATGGGGGAGTCCACTCCCTGTCGGCATAATGGCCCCCCACCCACTTCAGTTCTGTGCCAAGGGGGCTGCCCAATCCCCCTAGGCATCATGCACCCCCCAACAGTCTTTCTTTGCTGACAGGGGGCCCAGTCCCCATTGGCTTCAGTCCCAAGTTTAATTTGCCAATGGGGGAGCCCACATCCCTTTGGCAATACCCCCCATTGTGTGCGAGGGTGCCCAATCCCCTCGGCTCTTGACCCTTCAGTATGTTCCAATGGTGGTGCCCAATCCCCGTCAGTTACAGCACCCCAAAACACTCATGTGACATGCTGGAGCCCACCCCAGCATGCCAAATAGCCCTGAAAAAATCCTCGATGTTTTTTTTTGTTATTTAAACCTGTGAAACAGAAAACGGTCCCTCACAATCTGTCCTGCTTCCTCCCAACCCGCTCCCACCCTTGTGTACCTGCCTCCCACACCCCTCACCCTGCTACCTCCAGAGCATGCGATGATCTTGAGTGGACCGGGAACTAGGGATGTCCGAAAGCGACCCGTGGAAAATCAGAACCCCCGGATCCAATGTGGTCAGATGGATCCAGATCAATAAGGGATGACTTCTTAATTGGACCTAGTCCAGTCTGTCTTCTGCAATCGGCTATTTTACCGGAAAAAAAATAAAATAAACAACACAGCACGGTTAAATACAGCAAGGCAATGAATGCAGCATGAAAAGTAAAATGCCATGGGGGAATTCAAGAATGTGGACCACCTCCCCAGCCCGATCGTGGGCTTCATTACAATAAATTATTCCCTGGTGGTCCAGTGGACCTGCTCCCCAGCCTGATCACAGGCTTCATTACAATAAATATTCCCTGGTGGTCCAGTGGACTGAATCCTAGCCCGATTACGGGCTCTGTAAATGAAAATAAATCCCTGGTGATCCAGCGGTACCCCCTACCCACCCGCCCTCAGACCCAACCCCTCCCCCGGTTAGCGGAGGCAGCTCCCACCTGCAAGCTGCCGGCCACCAACCGACTGACAGTGTACAGTACAGCTGTCGCCCATTGTTCCCTGCGTGGGCCAATGGGCGTGCGGGCCGTACTTGCTACCGATCAATTGTGAATGAACTATTCACTTCGGGGACTGTAATGCCGATCTGTATGCCATTGGCCTCGCTGAGGACCAATGAACCACAGCCGTACTGTACACTGTCAGTTGGTGAGCGGACGGGCAGCTTGCTGATGGCGGCTTCTTCACTCCGCAACTGGGGGCAAGTGGTGGGTCTGAGAGTGGCTGAGTGAGGAAGGGGTACTGCTGGACCTCCAAGGATTTATTGGTTACAGAAACTGCGATGAGCTGGGATTGGTCCACTGGATCACCAGAGAATGTTCGTACAATGAAGCCCACGATCAGGCTGGGGGCTGGTCTACTGACCATCGGGAGATATTGTAATGAAGCCTGTGATCAGGCTGGGGAGCAGGTCAACTGGACCACCAGGGAATATTTTATTTTAATGAAGTCCGTGATCGGGCTGGGGAGCAGGTCCACTAGACACCAGGGAAATTAGGGAATTATTTTTATTTTTATATATTTGGGGACTGGGAATATTGCTGATAGTCTGGGGGGTTCTTTATTCTGGACCGGCGATTGGCTGGGGGTGGGACCACTAGACAGTAGACACCAAGGCAAAAACATAAGGTTTCACATTGAAATTCTGTATATCAGAAAAAAAAACCTCTGGCATTGCAAACGTTTGGTAAATCGCTACCGCTGTTCAACAGAAATAAGATGACCGTTGCAAATCACAACAGGTGAATGGAAAACACTGATGGTAAAAAAAAAAAAAAAAAAACTGACCAGAACCTATATTAATTAACAGGCAGAACATCTACCTAGTTAACTGTCAACAAGCACCAAAAGTGTTTTATTTCCCTAAGTGGGACTTTGTTCCAAATGCAATGCATGCATAGGTTTAAAAACCATCTCCTTTAAAGTGATTGCGCTTGCGCCACACACAGACTCACATGACAGTGACATACCTCTGCCACCTGATTAGCTGTATGTTGGTCAGGTGGCATAGAGGTATATAAGGCTGTGTGTGGCGCGAATTACTCAGTGTGTGGCTGGTTGCATATGAAAGATATACAGACTTAGAGACAGAGCTTTGAGCTTTCTTTATTTTGTATTATCTGGTCTCAGACTCAGTTTACCTTCAGCAAAGGCACCCAGCGAGTGACTTACTTCTGTTTAAAAAATAAAACACTGAATAATAACTAAAACGAAAAAAAAAGGGATATAAAAGATACACACACAAAAAAAAATGATCAACCTGCCCGTTGGGTCCTGGGAAGCTTTGAGTGCTTGTCACTTACACTTATCTCCTCATGGTTATCAATATCAAGCCTTGTCTGCTCTGCTTTTTCTGCGATTGTCAACTTGTCTTAAAGCCTACAAACTAGTGCAAGTGCCAGAACTGTAATAAATAAAACAACAAGCAGGCTAATTAGAAAAGAACAAACGGGGAATAGGAGAGAGAAAAAAAGCAGCTCATTCACCATCAACCTGGCAGGTTGTAACTTGGAAGCTTTGAGTGCTCATTGCTGATCACTCAGTGCCTGAGTCTATCTCTCCTGTTTCTTTTCAAGTGGCATTGCTTTTTGCTTCATTTAAATCCTAAAAACTGCAGCAGGCCAGGTACCTTAATTAAAAAAATAGTTAGTTTTAGTCTCCCCCCCACCCCATTCTCCTGTGTGTCTGAAGTGATTGGAGTACTGTACTTTGTCTTTCCTGGGAGGCATTTATAGAAAAAAAAAAAAGCTTTCTGTATTGTATACTATACAGTAGTTGCATCTCACACTTGCCAGTTTGCCTGTGTAAGACCACTACCAGCTGCGGTTGTGTGTGAATATATTACACGGTTTACTGCTCATACCATTGCTGCGGGCTCATTGTCAAATAAAAAAAAATACTTAAAGAAAAAAGCATTTTTGTCTCATTAAAAAAAAATCCATCTACAATTGTGGAAGGGGGGAGTGTGGCTACGTGGCCATGAGGCCGAGTCTATACTGAGTGCGTAGAGGTACTTGGGAACAACTGAGAGGACTACATACATCTATGGTACTGCAACAGTCGAGAAATATTTCCTCTAATAGAAAAAAAACTAGCTATTGTGCTGGAAGGGGGCATACGGCTGTGAGGCCGAACCTGTACAGAGTGGAAACAACTGAAAGGACTAAATAAAAAGATAATATCTACAGGCAAAACAGTTGTGTGTGCCATTAAAAAAAAAAATAAACCTAGCTATTGTGGTAGAAGAGGGACGCTGACTGTGAGGCTTAGCCTGTATTAGTGGGTTCAGGAACTTGGGAACAACTGAGAGGCCTAAAAAGAAAACATATACTGGAAAAGCATTTTTGTGTATGATTAAAAAAAAATGGAAATGTTCACCAGACAAGGTGAGGCAGCGACCAAAATGGGGAAAGGTATGGGGAAACGTATGGCACAAACAACACTGCAAAGTCTAACTGGTAAAAGACTGGTTGCTGGGACCTCATCCAGTAGCAGTAGTGGTTCTTCCACAGTGCTGTCCAAACAGACAGGAAAGGCCAAAACTACATTAATTAAAACTAAAGGAGTAGTCGACACCACAAGGAGTGGCAAGCCAAGATATGGTACCTATGTGTACCGTAGTACCAGTAAAGATTTAAATGAAACAGAGGTGGAGAAATCTAGCTCTGATGAGAGTAATGATTATGAAATGGAGGCTGTAGACAAGGAGGGAGAAAAGCAGAAACAAATGGAAAGCCAGAATGAGGCAGAGGTGGCAGTTGCCCAGGCTCAGGATGAATGTGATGATATGTACTTGGATGACTTGGGCAATTTGGGCATGAACAGTGTGGTGCAGGTGCAAGAGAAACAGGATGAGGGGGCAGGGCATTCAGATTTAGTTTCTGTTACTGGCTTGGAGGAGCTGTTGGATGATGATAATGGTGAGACAGAAAAATTCCATGATGAGCAGTATCCCAGTGTTGAGAAACAACAACACAGTGGAAGTGACAAAGGAGGACAGTATAGTATGCCTGGTAATAAAACAAAAAAGGTGACATCTTATGTGTGGTGTTACTTTTCTCTGGCTGCCAATAATGAGTTACGAGCAGTTTGCTCTATATATAAAAAGACCATCAGCAGAGGGAGCAAAAAATGTGCTTTGGGTACCTCAGCATTAAAAAGACATTTAGAGAGATGTCACCCATTACGTCTCAGGCGTGATTTTTTGGTCAGAGAGAAAGAAGACAACATGCAGGCAGAGTTAAGTCAGACTACACCTGCACCTGTTATATCAAGTGACAGCAGCAGCCCTGCTGCTTCATTGGTACTGTCAACTCTTTCTCAGTCTTCTTCTCGAATAAGTACTACAAACAGTCCCCTTTTGCCCTTATCATCATCATCATCATCCAGCACTCCTAATGTTGGCCATCTGAGAACTTCAACAGCTGGAAGACAGCTCACAATTTCAGAAACAATTGAACATAAAGCTAAGTACAAGCGTACTCACCCTGAGGCAATAGCTATAACAGAACTAATTTCAGAGATGATAGCACTGGACTTACAGCCTTACAGAATTGTGGAGCATGTAGGATTCAAAAGGCTTTTGAATCACCTGTCACCACGATACAGTATACCATCCAGGAAATATTTCTTGACTGTTGCAATACCGCAGATGTATGATTTAGTAAATGCTAAACTGAAAAATGCTTTAAAAGATGCAGTTGCTAGGGTTGTCCATCTGACTACTGACATATGGACAAGCTACCAGCCAGAACCATTTATGTCACTGACTGCACATTGGGTATCATTTACTCCCTGTAGTGACACTGCAATTCCCCTCTGAAACTGGCTTCCCTTCGCATCCAGTATATCCCGCAGGATCATACAGCTTCAAACATCCTGGATGAGCTCAGTAGAGAGATACAGTACTGGCTGACATCACAAGGGCTTTCTGTAGGTTTTATTGTGTCTGACAATGGTTCAAACATAAAGAAAGCATTGTCTGATGGTGGCTTTGTCCACATTCGATGTTTTGCACACTGCCTAAATTTAATTGTGCATGCATTTATGGAAGAGGACAAAGATATAAAGGCTCTAACATATGTGGCAAAACGAATATGCACACATTTCAGCCATTCCTGCAAAGCATGCCATTGTCTTCGGGCCATACAAGAAGGGCATGGACTGCCTCCTAATACACTCATCCAGGATGTTGCAACGATGTGGAACTCTACCTTTTACATGTTCCAATGACTGCTGGAGCAAAAAAAGGCTGTAAAACAGTATACACTAGCGAACAGCATAGGGGATGCTGATGTGTACATTAATCCTCAGCAGCGGGCTGTTTTAGAACTTCTCATCAAGGTCCTGCAACCCTTTGAGGAAATTACTAGGGAAGTGAGTTCCAACAGTGCCACACTCAGCCAAATAATCCCACTGATCAAGATTCTTAGATTTCAGCTGAATGCAATCAGGGATGAGTTGGAAGGTATAACAAGCCAGTTTCAGATGGCAGAGTCTAGTGCAATTGAAAGGGACTTGCCACCCAAAATAAAAAAAGACATAGTACATAGAATGATTAAAAATGTCAGAGATGATGAGAAACTTGGTGAAATGCTCATGGCAGAACATTACATTATTACAACAGTACTAGACCCATGTTACAAGATGAAAAACCTCTCACAGTATGTATGACCCAAATGTGTTCCGAAACTGCAGAGAGAAAATCATTCAGGAAGTAGATTTGCTTTTGAAAAAAAACATGAAAATAGATGGAGCCCCCTCATCCATTCCTCCTGCGCCTTCACAGCTCTCTCTTCTCAGTCAGCTTACAAAACAGTCAGTTGCTACCATTCATTTTACACCCAGCAGTCATCTTTGGGGTCACTTGGATGCTGTCGTCCTGCAAAAATCAGCCCTTTCTTTTCCATATGTCACTGATTCTGCCCAGGCCATGGTTGACTGTTATTTAGCAGAAAAAGGTATTGAATGGAATGAAGATCCCATTAAATACTGGCAAAGAAAGGAGCCTGTATGGCCTGCACTTGTGCAGGTATCTCTGAAGTATATGGTCTGTCACCCAACCAGTGCATTTTCAGAGAGACTCTTTAGCTGTGCAGGAAATGTGGTAACAGATACACGATCTAGGCTACTACCAGAAAATGTTGAGAAGTTAACATCCTTAAAAGTAAACCTTCCATTGACGGGTTACAGCTATGACCCAGAGGCAGCAAGTACATTTCGCAGTGACCTCAAAGATGACTACTTGGAAGAGTAGAAAGATCACTGTTTCTTCAGAAAAATAAATTAATACTCAAGTAAGCCCATATGTGGCCTGCACAATTTTTGTACCTGATGGCACAATGTTTTCAGCATGTCCTAACAGGCTTTGTTAATTTTTGGATTGCTCGAACCTGATGGCACACATTTCACATTTTGTCCTAATACAGTAGACTTCTTTAATTTTTGGACCACCTGAAGTTGTGACTTATGGCACAATGTTTTCAGCATGACTTCCTCACATGCTTTGCTAATTTTTGGATGGCCTGAACCCGATGGCACACTTTTTGCAGCATGTCCTCATGGACTTGAATAATTTTTGGACTGCCTGAACCTGATGATGGCACACTTTTCACAGCATGTTTTCATGGACTTGTATAATTTTTGGACTGCCTGAACCTGATGGCACACTTTTCACAGCATGTCCTCATGGACTTGCATAATTTTTGGACTGCCTGAACCTGATGACACACTTTTCATAGCATGTCCTCATGGACTTGTATAATTTTTGGACTACCTGAACCAGATGGCACACTTTTTGCAGCATGTCCTCATGGACTTGTGTAATTTTTGCATTTTTGGATTACCTGAATGTAGGTCTGTGCCCACTCAGTACAGGCTCAACCTCACAGCCACACTCCCCCTTTCAACACAGTAGCTAGGTCTCTGGATTCCTAAGGACGTGCAGTTATTTTTTTGGTAGGGGTCCCCTAAATGTGTCATCAGTTTGGGTGGGTGGGTGGGTGGAGGGACCCCATGCCATAGAAAATAATTGCATGACTCTCAGTGGAGCAGAGAAGGAGCTGGAGCAACAATACCAAACTGATATCTGTTAGGAGGAAGTAGGCAGTTGGTTAGCTAAAACCTGCAGCTTATCCAATAAGTAGGGAAATGGGCAGGTTGGGTGGACCAAGCAGTCCTTATCTGTCATCAAATTATATGTTTCTGTGTTTCTATGATATGTCTATTGTATAGTGTGTGCTGCTAAATGAGAATGAGACTCCTCCTCTGAAGCCAGACAGGTCAGTTATCAGTTTACAGTTGCAGCATTAGTACTACTGACTCTGAGACAGAGAACAGACAGAGGTCAACTGCATGACTGCCATATTCAACTGACCAGTACATCAGTGCTATAAACTCAGTTTTCATATCCTGAAATGCTGACTACAATTTTATGTGTGTGTCACAAATGTCAGTGTTGTTTTATGCAATTATATAGCAGATTTGCAGTTTTCGTCACATTTTACAAAAAGTTCTGATTCGAATCAGAACTAATCAGAACTTATCAGGACTTTGGCCTGGATCCTGATCCTGATAATAAGGGTCAGGACCTTTTCGGGTCCGCCCAACCCTACCGGGAACACATCTGCACTCTTCAAAGGCGACCGCGAACTGAAGACATGCCGGTAAGCTATATAATGGCATAAATAGGGTTTTTTCAACTTTGGTGCATATCTCAGCCCTTTTTGGGAATTTTGTCACCAAATTTTCAACATGGGGTTATTGGGACCCCTCCTTATGAATTCAGTCACCGTTGTGGCATTATTTGATCACGAAAGGTGATTTCGTGGTCATTGCACGGAATCACCTTTCGGGACTGATTAACAAAATGACAGTGCCACTGTTCATGAGGGGGACTCTCAAAAAGCCTGTGTTGCAAATTTGGTAAAAAAAATCCAAAAAATGCCTGTTTTACGAGTGTGCATTACGCAGTTTCCACGCACACTAGTAACTTCATGAATTTGTAATATTTTCATTCCAGATTTTCAAAGTTGCCATTTTACCACACCTTCTTATGAAGAGTACAGCTGTCATTTTATGTATCCTGGCTGAAATGTGCTTTCGCATATCCAGGCGCCAGAATAATGTGATCGCTGTCTTGAAATCAGTTTTCAGGACAGTTTGAAAAAATGACAGTAACATGTTCATGAGCAGAGGTCCTAAAATGCCAGTGTTGAAAATTGGATGTGAAAGTCCATAATATGACTGTGTTACAAATGTGCGTTGAGCAGTTTCCACGCACCCTTGTAACTTCGCAAATTTACAATATTTTCATGCTACATTTTCAACACTGGCATTTTTTCACACCTCCTTATTAACAGTACAGCTGTCATTTTTCACATCCTGCCCAAAATGTGTTTTCTCACCTGTGGAGCACAATCGCGTGGCTGCTGTGGGAAATCAACTTTTGGGACAGATTAACAAAATCACAGTGCCACTGTTCATGAGGGGAGGTCCCAAAATGCCTATACTGAAAATGTGGTTAAAAAAATCCCAAAAATAATTGGGTTACGGACATGTGTTTAGGCAGTTTCTATGCATGCTCATGACTTCACCAATTTTTCATATTTTCACTCCAGATTTTCAACGTTGCCATTTTTTATAACTCCTCATGAACAATATAGTTGTAATTTTTCACATCTTGCCCAAAATGTGTTTTCATACCTGTGGTGCCAAATGGTGCAGTCGCTGTGCAAAATCACCTTTCGGCTAACAAACTGATAGTGCTGCTCTTCATGTTGAAAATTTGGAGTGAAAATACCAATAAACGCCTACAGCGTTAGGACTTCCAACTGTAACACCCCAACCTGTACAGACTGACAGGCATGAGGGGTGTGACTTGGGAACATCAGTTGTAATGCTCATGCCATTCTACCCCATCCCCCCAACCTGCAGCCAGTGACAGGCATCGAGGTGTGCCTTGCAGTTTTCGGCTCCAAAGTTCACCCCATTCTCCTATACTGCACGCATCTTAGCATATTCCCTTATGGAATGGGGTAAGCATAAGGCCCAAAGACCCCAAAGCACACCACAACATTTGTCAGTGTCTACAGGGTAGGATGAGGTGAAATAGCATGAGCATTACAGCTGACGACCCAAGCATGAGCATTACAGCTGATGACCCTAAGGCACACCCCAAAGCCTGTCACTCTCTGCAGTGTGGGGGTGCAGTTGGTGTCAGTTCAATATTTCACTGCCATTCCTATTATGCATCTCTAACTCCTGCACTACCAGTACTAATGCCAGCGAGACAACATTTGGCATTGGCAAATGCTTTCTTTTTTAGTCTTTGGTAGCTGGGTAAGGTCCACTAGGCATAAGTGCCTGCTTTCAATGGTGACCTGGGAGCACTGGGCAGTTAAGTGACTTGCTCAGAGTTACACAGTGTGCAAGCGGTGGTTGTGAGAATCAAACCAAGATCTGGTCTGCTGGATGTACCAAGCTCATTCACAGCTCATTACTCTAACCTCTAGGCTATATTGCCAGCCCATACATCATATAGGTTGACCAGCGGCTACAATCCAGACATCGTCTACAAGGATGAGGAGGGAACATGGGTGGATGGTGGATGACACAGGTAAATTGGGATGACAGGCATTCTATTATGCCATTCTGGGGAGAGCTTTGTGAAACCGGAGTGGGAGCAAATGTGAGTCAAACTCTGCTTGGCCTGTCATCATAGCAACAGGTGCACTCATTTTAATTTCATGCCAGCCTGCTAATTAATTCAAACACACAATGCTCCGTAGTGAGTCACACTCATGACAGCAGACAGCCCTCTCTGCCCACATGCAATTGCATGGCTTGCAAGTGACCAACACAACCAATGGATCTTGAATGAATGAGTTGTTATGGCAGTGTTTACAGAGGACCAGAGGAGGGAAGATGTAACTGTGGGGTAGTGAGGAGGCTTGAAAGTGGAAACCAATCAGCAGAACCTCAATGGTGTGGAAAATTAGGGATTTTACGACTTAAGGAAAGGATTGTTCAACACCTGGAAACCAGCAGAGCACCAGACCTGACACAGTATGGCTTCACAGCAGGAAGGACATATCAGACAAATATAATTGATATGTTTGACTAGGTGAAAAGGAAAGTGAATAGGGGAGGAGAAGCGGTGGATAACACCTACCTTGATTTCAGTAAGGCCTTGAATGCCACTGCACATAGAAGAGTACTGAACAAGCTGGGCAGTCAGAGAGTGGGCCATAAGGTGGTAAATGGGGTTAGGAACTGGTTGAGCGATAGATAACAGAGGGTGGTGGTAAATGGAGGTCAATCTAAGGAAAGTAGGGTGAGCAACAGGGTGCCAGAATTATCTCTTCTGAGGCCAGCTGTATTTCATGGCTTCTTAAGTGACATTTTGGGGAGGGGGCTGGAAGAGAAGGTGTGCCTCTTTGAAGATGGTAGTAATATCTGCAAGTGGGTGCACACTCCATCAATGGGGGACAAATGATGGGGACCTAGGTAAACTGTAGTGATGCTGTACAGTGCTGCATCTGAGATTCCATGCAAAAAAGTGCTATATCATGAAATTGAGGTGCAAGACTGAAGAGGATGACATGATTGGGATGATACTGATGGCCTCCAAGCAGGAAAGGGATTTGGGGATAATCACACCTGATGACCTAACAGCAACCAAACCATATTGCAGGTCAGTGGGGCGAGTCAGTTTGATGATGGGATGCATAGGGATCAGTGTCACAAGCAGAAGAAAAGAGGTGGTGATGCCGCTGTACAGATCATTCGTGATGCCTCATTTGGAATACTGTGTTTAGTTCTGGAGGCTACATCTCCTACTAAGTTCAGTTCTGGAAGCTACATCTCTGTAAGGAGTTAGACAGTGTGGAAGCAGTTCCAACAGGGTCAACAAGGATGGTGCAGATATTAAAACAAAGTTCACAATAAAAGAGACTGAGAAACCTCCCTATGTATACCCTGGAGGAGAGGAGAGACAGAGGAGACATAATAGAAACCTGCCAGTATCTAATGGTCATAAATAGTGTATTGGAGGATAGCATCTTCATAAGGTACATGTTCATGAAGGGGGGGGCATGACATGAGTTTGGAAGGGGGTAGTCTCAGGGGTAACATCAGGAAGTATTTCTTCAGGGAAAGGGTGGTGAATTCCTAGAATGAACTAACTCTTAGTTGAGGAAGTGGGGGATAACACAGTGGAGGAATATATTAAAGCTTGGGACTGGTAAAGGGGAACAGCAGTGACAGGAAAGAGAAGGTAAAGCCAGATATTAAGTAGGGTATGCAACTTTTACAGTAAGTAGAGACAATGGACACACTGTACAACACTATTGGTCCTCAACTGCAGTCAATTTATGTGATTCTAGGACACCATTCTATGTAATAATGTGCACATCGCTGGACCACTGTAATATACTTGGCATGTGGCTGACAGCATTCCTGATAGGCCAATGGAAGCATGCATAACTACTGAGGTAATAATACCTGCACTGACATGTAATTGCAATACAATCAGACTTTGCTGGAAGGGGTATCATGTCAAAATAACAAACCAAAATGAACGACTGATAAATGAGCATATAATTTTGCTTGCTTTCAGGTTTAGAAACATAGAGACATAGAAGTTGATGGCAGATAAGGATCGCAAGGCCCATCCAGTCTGCCAATTTCTTTTTCTACCTTATGAATGTGCCATCGCCATTTGCTCTGTCAATGGCCTATCTATTCCTACTCATCTGTATTTGCTTCCTTATGCCTATCCCATGCCTGTTTGAAGCCCTGCACTGTATTCATATCCATCACTTCTTGAGGTATGCCATTCCATATATCCACCATATATACCCCATATATCCACCACCCTTTCTGTGAAAAATAACTTTCTCACATTACCCCTTAATTGGCTTCCCTCTAATCTCATGCTGTGTCCTCCTGTCCTGCTATTTTTCTTATACTGAAGCATGTTAGACTCTTTCACCTTGTTAATGCCATTGAGGTGTTTGATTGTTTCTATCATATCACCTCTCTCCCTCCTTTGCTGTAGGGTATACATATTGAGTTCCGTTAATCTGTCCTCATATGTTTTCTGATGCAGTCCCTGCACCATTTTGGTTCCCTTTCTCTGGACTGCCTCAATTTGGTTACTGTCCTTATGAAGGTGTGGCCTCCACTACTCCAGATGGGGCCTAACCAGTGTCTTGTAAAGAGAGAGATTATTACCTCCCCCTTCCGACTTGTGATGCCCCTACTAATACACTCCAACGACCCCCTAGCCTTATCTACTGCTTTAGTAGTCTGCTTGGATGATTTCAGGTTATCGGTGATGATGATGCCCAGTCTCTTTCTTCCCTTGTGACTACCAGCAACTCCCCTCCCAGCCTATAGGTGGCTTCAGGATTTTCTTTTCCCTATGTGCATGATCTTGCACTTCATTGCATTAAACCTAGTTGCCACTCTTTTTTTTTAGTACCTATTTTTTCCCTCCGGTCGCAGTCTGTGCAGCCTCTGTCAGGCATCCTGCCTGTTCCTGCCCTGCTTGAAGTCTTCCTACCTGAGCTTCCTCTCTCCTCCCTCTCAGCCCACACATCCGGCACCCCAAGCTTAACCCCTCCGGGGTGGGGTCACCCCTCCTCTTGGGCATTCTATATAGTCACTCTCCGGCTCGAGTGTGACAGCCTGGGTTGAGGACACTGGAAGGCCAGGCAGGATAGACCCGGCAGTGGGCATGGGGGTAGGTGCCATCGCCTACCCCGCAGACTGGTGTTTTCCCTGTTTTGCTGTGCACTCCCCCCCCCCCATGTGTGGTGCACATCCCTGATGCTACGGAACATGGCAACCCTGCCAAGCATCAGCCATGCTATGTACATGATGCCCTTGAAGGTAATCTGCCACTGTATTGGCAGCCAGTGCAGTTCACGCAGCACAGGTGTTATGTGACTTGATCTAATGGTTCCAATCAACAACCTGGTTGTCACATTCTGCATTAGCTGCCAGTGGCAGATATCTACCCCCGGTAGCCCTAGGTAGAGGGCATTGCAGTAATCAAAACAACTGGTGACAAGGGCGTGGACCAAGGTAGGAAGATCTTCAGGTGGGACCAGGTGCTTCACCCAGGCTATGTTCCTTAGGTGGCAATAGGATGATTTGACTACAGCCCAAACCTGTGCCCTCAGGGTCAAGCCTTCAAACACCACACCCAGGTTTCGCACCTGTCCAGAGGCAATAAGTGGGGTCCCCCCTAGATTTAATCCTGAGGGTTTTCCCACCCATGCCCCTGTCGTCCTATGACCGGGGTCCACCACCAATACCCCTGTCTTTCCTGAGTTTGACGGAAGCCAGCTGGCACTCATCCAGTTCTGAATCTCCAGTAGGCAGTTATTAAACACCGCAGCAGAATCTAATTCCTGTTTGGGCACAAAAGACATATACAGTTGAGAATCATCAGCATAGCGATGAAAACTCAAACTGTGCCATCTTACAATGTCCCCTAATGGGAGCATGTACACCACGAATAACATGGGGGACAGCACCGAACCCTGTGGAACCCTGCAGTAAGGCAACAAACCTCTGCTTCAAACAAGTGAGCAAAAGCAAGATGAAAAAGAGACTGCTATGATTCTTGAAAGAGGTGGCTGAAAAGAAAAAGTCTAAAAGGATAGCATTCAGAAGATATAAGGAGATGCTGAGGGAGGAGCATATGGAGGTGTGTCAGGGGAAACAGAGGGAAGCAGGGAAAGCAGTAAGGAGCACACAGGCGCAAACTGCAGAGAGACTAGCCCAGGAGGTAATGAAAAGGGATAATACATTTTTTTGGTATGTAAGTGAAAAGAGTTCACAGAAGAAGGAGAAGGGAGAAGCCACAAAACAGTAACAAAAGCTTTGGAGCCGGAGGGAGAAAGGAAGACAATAGTCTTCTTTTTTTTGAGGTGACAGTCCTGAAGGAACTTGCTAATCTGAAGGTGAGCAAAGCAATGGGCCAGATGGGGTGCATCCAAGGGTATTGTGGGAGTTCAGGGAAATACTAGCTACACCTCTGACAGTTCTACTTAACAGCTCACTGGAAACAGGAGTGGTTCTGGAGGACTAGAGGAGGGCAGATGAAGTCCCAATGCACAAAAGTGGTAGCAAGGAGGAGGCTGGCAGTTAAAGGCCAGTCAGCCTGACATCAGTGGTGGGAAAGTTAATGGAATCACTGCTGAAGGAAAAGATTGTGGAATATCTTGAATCCAGTGGATTTCAAGACCCGAGATGCGTGAGTTCACTGGGGGAGGTCATGTCATATGAATTTGATAGATTTCTTTGACTGGGTGACAAAGGATTTAGACCATGGTGGAGTGATGGACATGGCCAACCTAGATTTCAGTTAGATTTTCTGTACTGTTCCACTTAGGAGATTAGTAAGCAGGCTGGGTAGTTTAGGAGTGGGTCCAAATGTGGTAAACTGGATAATAGAAACATAGAATTTGATGGCAGATAAGGCCCACTTGGCCCACTTCCCAATTCCCTACCCAATGGATAAGCTGCAGATCCTAGTTAACCAGCAGCCTACTTCTTTCTACCCCATCCCCTAGAATTGCCTTATGACTGTCCCATGCATGCTTGAATTCAACCACTGTTTTTGACTCCACAACCTCCTCCAGAAGGCGTTCTATGCTTTCACAACCCTCTCTGTGAAAAAATACTTCCTTACATTACCTCTGAGCCGCCCCACATCTTCAAATTGTGCCCCCTTGTTCTTGCACACCTCTTTTTTTGAAAGATGCTACCCTCTTGGATTTTGTTGATCCCCTTGAGGTACTTGAAAGTTTCTATCATGTCCCCTCTCTCCCTCCTTTCCTCGAGGTTATACATATTAAGCTCCTTTAGTTTCTCTTCATATGTCTTCCGGTACAGACCCTGCACCATTTTAGTTGCCCTCCTCTGGACAGCTTCCCTCTTGTCTATGTCCTTGCGGAGACTGGGTCTCCAGAACTGCACACAGTACTCCAGATGGGGTCTCACCAGCTGTCTGTGCAGAGGGATAACAACTTCTTGTTTTCTACTGGTGATGCCTCTCCATATGCATTCCAGTATCCCCCCAGCCCTCCTTTCTGCCCTCTCACATTGCTTGCCCACCTTTAAGTCATCTGATATTTACCCAAGGTCCCTTTCCATTTTGTTGTTGTTACTACCTCCCCATTGTGTAATCTTCCCCTGAGTTTTGTTTCCCAGGTGCATTACTTTGCACTTCTTTGCATTGAATCAAGCTGCCATACATTTGACCATTCCTCTAACCTTGCCAAGTCCCTTCTCATCCTTTCCACCGCACCTTGTGCATCAACTCTGTTGCAGATCTTTGTGTCATCTGCAAAGAGACATACATTTCCTTCCAGTCCCTCTGCAATGTTGCTTATAAAGACACTGAAGAGGACCGGTCCTAATATTGAACCCTGCAGTACCCCACTAGTAACCCCCCTTTCTTCAGAGTGGACTCTATTTACTATTACCCTCTGTGTCCTATTCTCCAGCCAATTCTTTACCCAGGCTATCATCTTGGGACCCACTCCCAGGCTGGCTAACTTGTATATTAATCTTTTGTGTGGGACTGAGTCAAATGCCTTGCTAAAGTCTAGGTGGCCATGTCCACAGCCCCTCCTGATCTACTACTTTGGTCACCAGTCAAAGAAATCTATTAGATTCATCTGGCATGACCTTCCTCTGTGAATCCATGCTGCCTTGGGTCCTGTGCCCCTCTGGCCTCTAGGTACTCGACAATTCTTTCCTTCAGAAGTGATTCCATCATTTTCTCTATCACTGAGGTTAAACTAACAGGTCTGTAGTTTCCTGCTTCTGCCCTGCTCCCACTTTTGTGAAGAGGAATCACATCTGCCCTCCTCCAGTCCTCAGGTACCACCCCATTCTCCCATGATTTGTTAAAGAGGGTAGTCAGTGGTGTCGCTAGTTCTACCCTTAGTTCTTTTAGAATTCCAGGATGAATCCCATCAGGGCCCATTGCTTTTTCCACCTTCAGTTTTTTTTTTTTTTGTTAATATATCTTTATTGTTTTTTATATATTCCAAGGGGAAGGGGGAAGGGGGGGAGCAGTCACATTTTACAGTTTAATACATTTTACAGTTTTATACATGCCTTGGTCAATAAATGTAGATCACTTCCTTATACAATCTGTATTAAATTAATGAAAATTAGGAAAGTAAAGAGATAAAAGGAAGCACAGTTCTGATAAATTTGATTTATCTATATCCATCATTGATGACTAGCAGTTATTTCCACTCTCCTATCAGGTTCGGACACATGAGCCAATGATAAACCCATCCCAGAGGCCTACATTTCCAGAGCTCTCTCGTCTCAGCTCCCAAGCCCTCAGTTCGTTACAGTTTTCCCCATTGCTTCCTACTTTTCAAGCCTTCCAGACCTCTCAGTTGGGGAGGGGGGTCCCTAGGGGACAAACCTGGGATCCTTTGTCATTATGTACATTATCCACCTCGTCCATTTTGATATGCCCAGGGCTGTGGAGTTATTCAAGAAGAAGGAGATCTTCTCTGATTTATATATTTTTGTTATTATTCCCTCCACTCATCTATTGTTGGCACCTTGGGTGTGAACCAATGTCTAGTTATAGCCTTTTTTGCGGCCAGAAGTGTTACGCCCAGTATATATTGCAGGTGGCTGCCCCTTAAATCCTGGGGGAAAATGTGCAAAATAAATAATTCTGGTGATAGTATAATTGTGCTACCCAGTAATTCAGACAGTTCTGCCTGAAAAGAGGCCAGAAAGGGCTGTAAAATGAGGCATGACCAAAAAACATGGGTGTGGTGTGCTTGTGGTTCTCCACACAGGCTTCTTTCAGAACTCTTTCTTCTGTAAATGGGCTGGTATCAACTTCTGCATCCAGAGTGTTTCTATTGTTTGTTTTAGGTACCCCCCCATTTGTAAATACTGAGCAAAACTATTTGTTTAGTATCTCTGCCTTTTCACCGTCACCCTCTGCCCACCCCTCATAGTCTTCCTTCACTCCTGATGTACCTAAAAATGTTTTATCCCCTTCTTAACTGAGTTGGCTGTCTTTCCTCAGTTTGGGCCTCTGCTGTTCTGACTGCCTTCCCAGCTTCCTTTGCTTTAACTGATACAATTCTCTATCCTGCTCCTTCTGTGATTCCTTGTACTTTCTGAATGCTTTCTTTTTCTCTTGAACCTTCACTGCCACTTCCTTTGAGAACCATAGTGGTTTCTTACATTGTTTTGTTTTGCTTATTTGCTTCACACAAAGGCTTGTTACCTCTGTGATGGCAGTTTTTATTATTCCCCATTGTTCTTCCACCCCTCCTTCCTGACCATTTGCTAGTGCATTGTGATTGGTTGACTATCCATGGCACTCCAGACATTACCTCATGGGTTTTAGCCCACCTGCTAGGCTAGTGATGCACATGACTCTAGGATCAAATTTCTAGTATATCCAGGTCCCAGAAACCCCTGCTCTCCAGTTCAAATCGTGCATCTGATCAGGCAACAAGCACACCAGTTGCTGCGAATCCATGCTGCCTTGTATTTGCTCAGTGCCGAAATGTTGTGCCGGGACATTGCAGCCTGACTCTCTACTTAATCTAACCTTTGTTCCACTGTTAGTTCCTGCCTATTGCCTAGAACTGCAAAACTGTGCTATTTGTAATTTGTATTCAAACCGCGACATCTGATTTAGTCTGCCTGAAAAGTCTAATGCCCTGATTTGCAAAACTGTGCTATTTTAATTTGTAAATAAGCCATGAATTTCTATTTTAATCTGCCTGAAAAGTTTATTGCTTATCAGTATTTATAGGCTGTTAGATAAATTACCTGCTTACTATAACGTTATTGCTTAAATGACTATTCTGACCTCATATCTTGCTTTCTAGCCCTGCCACAGGTCTGAAATTAGCTAGCCGTAGTGTATTTACTGCTGCAGGTCTGAAATTAGCTAGCACTAGTGTATCTACTGCAAGCAAAACGGTTGTGGCTGCTTGACTCCTGTTCTGCAACTTTGCTGTCTCTCCTCCCCACCCCGACTTGCAAATGGCAGCCTGCTCATAATTTTTCTTTGTTTCTGTGCACTTTAAGTTGTTACCTCTGCCTCTCCTCTTGGAACTCTCTCTGTTTCCCCCCTGTTCTGCGGTCTCTAGGCAGTTTGATCTCTGCTTTAGACATGTCCGTACCCCAATTATTGTGTTCTACCTCTGTTGAGTGTCTCTCACCCTGAACTCTGGTTCCTTTCTACTGCTGCCAGCCAGACCCTCCCTCTCTATTCTTCCTTCACTGTACTCGATCTTGCCCACCTTCGCAGCTCCTTCCTCCGCCTTCCCCCCCAATCCACTACCTCTGCTAAATAAAATAAAAAAATATATATATATAAATTAAAACCTATTGTTGGTCCTCTTTTCTTTCCTCCACCTTTCTGCTGTCTCCTCAGACTGGCACCAGTTATCCTCTGACCTGATCATTAGTGGCTAACACCTCTGCCCCCTTGGTAGTTCCCTTGTCCTCCCCCACCCATTCCGAATTTAACCCCCCCCTCGCTGCATACACTTTAATTTTCGTTCCCCCCTCCCCATGTTACTGGCCCCTTCGTCACTGTCATGTTGCCTGTGTGATTTATAAATCTACTCACCGCTCTCCTCTCTCTCTCCTCCTTCCAGATCTCGTAGCCTAGAGAGGGCTAGCTGGATGCCAGGTGGGCACGGTCGATGGGACCTGGTTCCCCCATGCCACCTACGACGCCTCTAGCCGCCTCCCGACCCCTGAAAGCCGGGTAAGGATATCCTCTGACTGGGGAAGCAGTGATCAGCTGCGATTGGCTTACAGCGCATTGTGCTAGCTCTGATTGGCCTCCAGTCTCAGACCCTGCGTCTTGATTGGTCTGGGTGATTTTTGGGCTTGCTGGGCTCGGAGCCCATAGACTTGCACTGCTCAGTGCCTAAATTTTACGCCCACCCCCCCCACCTTTATTAAATAATCTTCCCTGTCGCCGCCCCTTGCTTCTAACTACCCTCCCCCTGTCCTTACATCCTATCCTGTCCCACTTGCTAAACCCCTCCCACTCCTCCTGCACTCTCCTATCACAGCTAGCTTCACTGGGTGATTTTGCTGGACACACGCCTCAGTGTATTCTCAGCTCCCTGGCTTCTTTCTCTTATTTCCTCTTTCCTTCCCTGCTACATCCACTATCCTCACACCCTTACCTCCGCTCCTAGCTATCATGCCTCCCTGTAACCATATTCTTCTGTCCCTTCTTGCCCTCTCCTTGCTTCCTACTCTTTGCCATCTTCCAATCACTTCCTATCCCTCTCCACACTGTACTCCAGTCCTCCTGGCCAACTACCCTCCATCAAGTACGATTGCAATCTCCCCCAAATGGTGCCATCTGGCAATGGATTGTATAATAATGAATAAAAGCGATGATGGCCTGGGGGCAACTTGGCATCTATTTCTGACCAATGCCTTACACTGGGATCCTAGATGCCTGCACTGGACCTATTAACATAAGCAACGGAGACGTATTACTATCTACTATGAATTACGGCTATTGACTCTCAAACTCCTGCTCCTCCTTCTCTTAATGTCAGGTAGTGTACATCCAAATCCTGGCCCTATCTCCCACAACACAAAAAAGCCAGCCAACATGGGGGGGGTGCTCACTATTATCACTCTAAATATTTGTAGTCTCCTACCTAAACTGGCCTCCCTTCAAACCTTTACCAGCCAACATAACCCTGACATCCTGGCTATTGTTGAAACTTGGCTGACACCTAACACCCCTGACGATACCATATCGCTACAAGGCTACAAAATATTCAGGCTGGATAGGACCTCAAAAAGGGGTGGTGGTTGTGCTATTTACATAAAGGATTATCTCACATGCCTCCCTGTCTCATTTTCCACCACTGAAACTGCTGTACAACTCCTCCCAATCAAGCTACTCCTTGGTGCCCACAACAAAGTCCTCTAGAGTTACTGCTATTTATATTCCACCAAAAGATCCGAGGGCGGTCTCCAGACTGCACTTGAATTTGTCGATCTCAACCATCTGATGCCGAGCTCCTACTCCTTGGTGACTTTTATTAACTGGCTATCACCTGACACAGGGTCGACTAAGGATGCTATCCTTGCTGCAAATTTAACACAGCTGGTCAATTCACCCACTAGGAAAAACTATAAATCTGGGAACAGCACCCTAATTGACTGGATCCTTGCAAATCACCCTGCTCGAATAAATAATGTTGCCGTTCTCCCGGACTCTCTTAGCGACCACTCTCCCATAAAATGTACCTGGTCAAATAAGTTTAGAAAACCTCCTCCCATAACCATCTCCAGTAGAGTACTACCTTTCGGCAACCTTACTCAACTCAAGGAAAATCTTAGGCAGAAGGACTGGTCTCCTATGTACAACACTCAAGATGTTGACGTAGCCCTTAATCACTTTATCAGCACTTTCAACGCTGCCTGTGACTCATATGCACCTCTAAAAAAGCGTAAAGTGAAAGCGCTCTCTAATCCCTGGCTCACTGTGCTACTGTCACTACTCAAAGGTAGGGACCACCTCTAGGCTATCGCAAGAGCCACTGGCTCACTGACTAACATCCTAAAGTATAAACAGGCCCGAAATCACTGCACCAAAGATACCCGCTGGATGAAAAGCTCCTATTTCAAGAATGCCCTCTCCAACTCCTGGGGGGAAGGCAAATCCTTCTGGGACAATTTAAGAAATATCACAGGTAAGCAGGCCAAGTCCTCTCCTACTATACTGACCATGGATGGTACTACCACCCTTGACCCTTTGGTCATCGCAAACACCCTTAATGAGACATTCACTGACCTTAGCGGTGTCCTCTCACCTGACTACTTCTCTAACACTGACCCTCCTATCTCCATAACCCCTTCTGCCTCTCCAAACATACCGCCCTTCCATCTCAAAATAGTTAAAGCACATGAAGTCCATAAATACATAAAGAAGGCTATATCTAAATCCCGGGCAAGCAGTGACTCTATTGACCTTAAATTATTGTCCCTTACTCTAGATGAAGTACTACTCCCCCTCACCAGATTATTCAATCTCTCCCTCTGCTCCAGCAAGTTCCCTAGTAAATGGAAAGCTGCAATTGTCACTCCTGTGCACAAAAATGGTGACAAGTCCCTGCCTGGCAACTATAGACCTATTTCAATACTACCTCCCCTCTCAAAGGCTCTTGAATGTATTGTGGCAGACCAGCTTACAGACTACCTGCAGAAATATAACATCCTCTGTGCCCAGCAACATGGATTCAGACAAGGGCATAGCACATTGACAGCCCTCCTTGAATTCTCAGGCATTATCCACAAGGCCTTGGACAAGGGACTCCTAACTGGAGCTGTGTACATTGATCTAACGAAGGCTTTTGATATGGTACATCATGGCCTACTCATCAGTCAGCTGCAGTCTTTTGGGCTCTCCCTTGGTTCAGGGGCCTGGATAAAAAGTTACCTCGCCCAGCGCTCCCAAGTTGTAAAAATAGCAGATGTGCTCTCAGAACCAAAGCCTGTCCTCTCGGGAGTTCCACAGGGATCCATCTTAGGCCCTCTCCTCTTCAGCCTCTTTCTAAACTCCCTCCCTAAATCCTGCTCCAAGCAAATTATTCTCTATGCTGACAATTCTGTGATTCTATCCTCTCATAAAGATCCTATCCCCTTATGCCTTAGCCTCCAGCATGCATTTGCCAGTGTTGAAAAGTGGTTCGTGGCACATAAGCTAGTCCTAAACCATAAAAAAACAAAATCCATGCTTTTCTCAAGTTAGCAAAACAAGAAAAAGGCAAACACCACACCATCAACACATCCTTGGGATCCACTCTTGAACAGGTGGCTACTTTCAAATATCTTGGAATCACCTTTGATCAGGGCCTCACCTTTGCAACTCATATCGATAGTACAGCCAAAACTATCAATCAGCGGCTTGGGATACTGTAGCGGAACAGACAGCTTCTTACCTTACCAGCACTGAAGCTAGCTATTCAATCCTCAATCATCTCAATTATTGACTATAGCCTAATTGTCTATGGGTCGGCCTCTACTAGTGTACTTAAACGTATTACAACCTCCCTTAACAAGGCCTGTCGGCTGCTTACTGGCGCTCATCAACATACTCACACCTGCGAGCTATATGCTGAAACTGGATGGCTACAACTCTCAAACACCTAAAGTACCTTACCTGCCTTATGGCTAAAAATCCATCATGGGCCTCACTCCACCTTGCATTCAAGACCTGATAAGCCAGAACACAAGTGTTAGAGCCACGGAAGATCAGAAAATCAGCCCTTCAGGTCCCCGTTGCTGGACTTCCCAGGGCCAGAGATCATTTCCCTATCGTGTCCCCTCCTGGCTAAATACGCCCAGCACCTCTATTACCTCCTCTACCTCTTTAGGTGCATTTAAATCTAGCCTATTCTCTCACCTTGCCACCTCCAACTCCTGCGACTGCCTTGACTAATTCCTCTCTATTTAAGTTGTTTCTCTCCAGCCCACTTTTCCTGACAAAGGCCTGGTAGATGATTCCTTTCCACTACCAGTGGTCGGCTCCTCCCTCCTTTCATTTATATGCCCTATCTCTCACATTACTTTCCTGTCTCCCCCCCACCATTTGATTGCTTATTGAATTAAAGTGTTTCACCTGATAATTACTTATCCCTGCACTAATGTTTTTGATATTTGTTCTGTCCATGTATATAGCATTCCATAATGTACTTTACTTGTGTCACTCATTGTAACCTTATTGCTTGTACCTAATTTGATGCAGGACCTTTGTAAAAGAGCCTTGGTTCAAAGGTATTAATTCCTAGTATTCAATAAACAAATAAACAAATAAACACCAGGATCCCTGTCTGCTCCACACCAGAAAGGTAGGCCTATGAACATAGGATAAGAATATAGGAATATCTGTAAAATGGTAATCAAAAGAGAACAACAAAGAAAAAGCAGCCCACAGCTAGGTTAGTAAACTCTGCTATGTGCTCAAAGCATTTTTTTCTGTTAGCTCAGATGAGTTAAAATTCACTTCAGATTCTTAGGGCCTGCTGTTCCCTAGCATTGTTAGTCAGGCTTATACATTGTTGGTTCATGCATTGTGAGTTTCTTGCCTTGCGAAATCCACTATTAGTGCTCTGTTTGATAGTTTTTGACCACAGAGCTTACAGGCTGCACGCTAACCCTACTGTTTCATTTGTATTGCGGTGCAAGTTTTAAAATAAGCGTAAAGTAAAGGAAGGATAAGCTGTATGCATAATCAAGTTTGAAACAGTTTTTTGAAAAATGTTGTTTGTTTGCTCCACGCTGCTCACGTGGTATCCTCTCGGCCCAATCACGCCCATGAGGTATTCCCCAGCACAACACGCCATCCTGGGACCCTCCCCCCTTCTCGCGCCTCCTCTGAGCTCCTCTTTCCTCCCGGCATATCGCTCCGTGCTACAGGGAGCACCCTCCTCATCCCCTTTCCTCCGTCAGGAGCTCGATCACCACGCGCGCCACAGGCGCATTTGCAGGCCGCAGGCCTACCTTCTCAACTGAGCCACGCCCTCCCTCCACAGCTGGTCAGCACCGGAGGCTCCCCACGGCCCTACTCTTAGGGTTGTGCCCCACAATCCTGAGGTGCTACAAGCGTTTCAGGTGCCGAACTACAGCCTCGTAGCCTCCTTCATCCCCAACCACAAGGAGGCCACCAGGGATGAGAGAGGGGTGATCCTCGGTGCTCTTTCAGGCTTGGGCCTACATACAGGCCACCTGCGTGTCCACTGGCGGCGCTGGGCCCAGCTACTCATGGGGCAGTGGCCTAGGGTAGCTATTTATTATATAATGGCCACGCCACGCGGCTCCCACAAACAATTTTACTGTCGCCCCAACCACAACCTTGGAAGGCAACACTGGTTGAGGATCCCTATATACAGGGATCGATGGGGGCGATCAACCCCTTTATAGGGAAAACCCTGGGTTGGCTTGTGATACCACGAGGCCTCACTAGGCAGTATAGTCCTGCAGGTTAGGGCACCACGCTGTGGATCTGGAGACCTGGGTTTCACCTCCAGATACCTCCGCGCAGCGCATACCATATAACACTGTACAAGGCTAACCTTTTCAAAACAGAATAAGGGTTATCAGCAGGTGCAAGGTTTTCTACCAATTTTTGAACCATGTGGGATCCCTCACATAGCGACCTCCATATATATATTGACCACCAGCCACAGTCTACACACCCTACACACGGGTCCCTCCCATAGCGACCCTAGTGTTAAGGCCTATTACTCCTATATGGCATACAATTTTCATTCTCGGCATGGGTCCCTCTCTACAGCGACACTTGTGCTCACCTATAATCTGGAAGTCCCTCCCTATAGCGACAACCAGACGAGTCCTCCTAGGCCTGAAGGATCTCTACCACAGCGATAGCAAGGATGTTGTCCCCCCCACCTCCCCCTCGAGGTTGAGGACCTAGACTTACAAAATTATGCTGATTTCTAGGGGACAGAGGGATCTACACAGCGCATTGCACCAGCCCTAATCTTAAGCCTGCCTTCTTCTTTCTCACCAGATGGTCAAGGCCAAGAAGTGTTCCTCCTGCAAAGCTATTCTTTTGCCCCAAACTCTGGGTCCCCTTTGCTCTGCCTGCCTACTTGACGACGATGAGTTATCCATGGAGCAAACCCCGGTCATGGGTGCCACCAATCCGGGACCCAGTGGTACCACCTGGATGGACCCTGGTTCCTTCCTGATCCAAAATCAACAGGCCACAGTTGCAATGATGGAGAGCCAGCAGAATTTCATGCTGAAAATAATGGAGAAGCTCGAATGCCTTACACAGCATAGAACACCTCGCGCCTCCAGAACCAGACAAGGCAGGGGGGCCCTCGGAGGAACATCTAGACCGTGAAGATACTGTACCAGACAATTCTTGGCTGGGCTCTGGAGAGGATAAGGATATCCCAGAGGAGGAGGATGGAGTGCAAACTGACAAAGAGGATATGGAACCACAAGCTGTACCGTCCCTTACTTCAAAATTGTGTTCATTCGACATGGTACCAGACCTCATGAAGATTGTCAAGGCCACTATGGGGTTCGACATCGAGGAGAGTAAACCCGAGTCCAAACTTGACCCCATGATACAGCAGAAGGTGTCCACCTTGGAGACTTTCCCAGTGTGCCCAGCAATCGAGGACGTCTTCAACAAGGAGTGGCAATCCATAGAACCAGGCAGAATGCCAAATAGGAAAAACCTGGACAGAATTTATCCGGTCCAACTGGACAAGACTGATATCTGGTACAAAGCCCCCACTATTGACCCCCAGGTGGCGGCGCTCAGTAAGAAAACAATCCTACCATGCGGCGCAATAGCCCTAAAAGATCCAACAGATAAGAAAGTGGAGGACATATAAAAAGGGCATTTGAGGTCGAGGGAATGGCCGCAAAAGCTGCCACCACTGCCATTTACACAGCTCGGGCACAAATCCGCTGGCTCGAAGAGCTCCAAGAGCAAGCGAACCCAAAATCCAGAGAGGCAGAACCTTTAGAGTGCACTCTTGATGCGGTAAAATACCTGGCGGACATGGCAGTAGACACACTGTGACTACATGCCCGGGCTACAGCTATCACCAATCGTGCCAGGAGAGCATTGTGGCTAAAGTTGTGGGATGCAGATAACGAATCAAAGACACTATTACAAAACTTACCCATGAAGGGAAAACATGTTTTTGGGGAGGGGCTGCAGGAGTTCCTGAAACAGAAGGAAGAGGGAAGAGACCTTCTTAAGAACAAGGCCAGATACACCTACCTCCCTTCCACTAGGCGGAGGTTTTGGGGGGGGGAACAGACTATACCAACCACGTAGGGGCATGCACTCACAGAACAGTTCCTTTTGAGGCAGAGGAGCAGCCCATAGTTACTGTAGCCCTTATGCCCAAGCTTACCAATCGTCTTCCTTTAGAGCCTGTAGCCAAAAATTTGGGGGAAGAGGTAGAGGCTACAGGGGAAAACAGCAATGACTACGTACCCAAAACCTTTCAGAGTCAGGGATCGTACCCTCCTGTGGGGCAAAGACTGTCGCTATTCAAACACCAGTGGTTCAACACAACCTCGGACAGGTGGGTCCTAGAGGTGGTCTCGAGGAGCTACTCCATAGAGCTCGGCCACACGCCAGTCATCCACAGGTTTGTAACCTCCCCAATCGCAAAAAGGAAGACTACACCGCATCAGGTCCAACATATCCTGTTGGAACTACTGCAAAACACAGCCATCCAGCCCGTTCCCATGCACAAGCAGAAGCTAGGGGTATACTCCATTTTCTTCCTTGTGCCCAAAAAATCGGGAGAACTACGCCCCATTCTAGATCTGAAACACCTCAACGAACATGTAGTGTGCCACAGATTCAAAATGGAGACCATACGATCAACTCTATGCAGCGTCCGAGTAGGCGACTACTTCACATCTATAGACCTGAAGGACACATATCTCCACATCCCAATCATCCCAAGACACCGGCAATTCCTCAGGTTCCACATCTTGGGCCACCACTACCAATACCAGGCCTTGCCTTTCGGTCTCACCTCAGCACCGAGAGTGTTCACAAAGGTGTCCATCGTTCTCGTAGCCAAACTCAGGGAACAAGGGCAAGATATCATCCCCTACTTGGATGACTGGCTCATTCGAGCACGTTCCAAGAAGCAGGTGATCCAAGACACTACGACCGCCCTGCAGGAACTCGAGGAACATGGCTGGGTAGTGAACCGGGAAAAGAGTCATCTGGTACCCACTCAGCAGATCGAACATCTGGGGGCACTAAACAACACATCCCAGGGATGGGCAAAACCCTCTCAGACAAGAGTGCTCAATCTGATGGCCCTGGCCTGTCACATGAGAGCCCGCCATCAGACAACCCTGGGATGCATAACCCAGTTGCTAGGGTGCATAGCATCTTGCATAGATCTCATACCCTGGGCCAGATAGCACATGCGACTGCTCCAAATGTACGTCCTTACTTGGGGGTCGCCAAACGAGTACAATCTTCAGGTCATTGTCTCGCTACCACTATCGGTGAGACTCTCTCTAACATGGTGGACAGTGAAGTCCAACCTCACCAGGGGGGTACCTCTAGAGGCAGCCTACATGGCCACAATAGAGATGGACACAAGCCTATCAGGCTGGGGAGCGTGCCTGGGTGACTTGACAGCTCAAGGCCTATGGTCACCAAGGGAAACCAAATTATCCATCAACATCCTGGAGATGAGAGCCATATCCCATGCACTCGAGGCTTTCAGATCCTTCATCTATGGCCAGTCGGTTCTGATACACTCCGACAATCAGGTAACAGTGGCCTACATCACAAAACAAGGCAGCACCAGGAGCAGAGCCATGCTGAGGGAGGCAACAACAGTCCTCAATTGGGCCTAGACCAACCTCAGCCATCTCAGCGCAGTGCACTTCGCAGGAAGGCTCAACGTGCATGCGGATTGGCTCAGCAGACAACAGGTTCACCCAGGGGAATGGCGCCTACACCCCGACCTCTTCCAGATGATTCAGGAGGCATGGGGACCAGTATCCATGGATCTCATGGCTACCATAGAAAACACTCAAGTCCAGGCCTTTTATTCTCGGTTCAGGGAAGGTCAATCCCAGGGAACCAATGCCCTCTCACAACCGTGGTCTTGGGAGCATGCGTACGTGTTCCCACCCCTTCCTCTAATCCCCCAGGTACTAAACAAGATCCAGACATCCCACCGTACCATCATCCTAGTGGCCCCCTACTGGCCATGGAGGACATGGTTTGCTACAGTACTCGAAATGACCTTAGCCAGCCTTCGATTGCCTTACCGAATGGATATGCTCTCACAGGGCCCAGTGATCCACCCAGCCCCGCAAACACTGAAACTCATGGCCTGGCTCCTGAAAGGAGAAGACTAATGAAGGCAGGTTACCATGACTCTGTCATATCAACCATATTACAGTCTAGACGGGCCTCCACCACCTCCACCTATGGTAGACAATGGTCTATATTCACGAAGTGGTGTCGAGAACAGGGTAAGGACCCTGAACAAACAGACATATCAACCATTTTGCTATTCCTCCAACAGGGAGTAGACAAGGGCCTGGCACACTCATCCCTCAAAGTTCAACTCTCTGCAATTGGGGTGGCCACGGGTCCCATCAGGGGATACAGCCCGGAAGCGCACCCCGACGCACTGCATTTTCTAAAAGCAGTAGAGGTTCTCCGACCCAGAACACGACTGACCATCGCGCCATGGGACCTCCCACTGGTACTCAACTCCCTCAACTCAGCCCCTTTCGAGCCACTCAACGAGGTAGACCTATTCTGGGTCGGCCTCAAAGCTTGCTTCCTTGTCGCTATCTGTTCAGCTAGATGGATCGGAAAACTAGGGGCACTATCGTGCAAAGAGCCCTATGCCGTGTTCACCCCTCAGGAGTCCGTTTACGAACAGTCCCAGCCTTCCAACCGAAGGTATCCACAGTTTTCCACAGGGAACAGCCCATCGAGCTACCCACCTTCCCTGCGGACACACTACAGGGCGTCTGGCCCATTCCGCATCATTTGGATGCTGGAATTACCATCTCTGTCTACATAACCAGAACACTGCCCCTCCATAAGACAGAAAGATTATTTATCGTCACAAGGGGCCGTAGACAAGACATGGCAGCCTCCAAGTCCACGATCGCTGGATGGCTGAGAAGGACCATTCAGGAGGCTTACCTAGCAAAACATATGACACCACCCCAGGGTATCAAAGCCCATTCCACTAGAGCAGTCACCACATCCTGGGCAGAAAAAGCAAACGTGTCATCAGAAGACATATGCAAGGCGGCTACATGGACCTCCATCCATACGTTCGCCAGACACTATAGGCTTGAACACCTGCATGACATATAGCCCACTTTTTGCCACTCAGGTCCTCCTAGCAGCTACTTCCACCTTTCACTCATAGACCACTCTGTTCCCCTCCCTTGGGTACTACACTGCTACTTATCTACCCATGAGGTAATGTCTGGAGTGCCATGGATGGTCAACCAATCACAATGGGTGTTTACTCACCTGGTAAAGGTGATTGTGTTGGTTGACATCCATGGCACTCCAAGGCCCTCCCAACAGAATACTCAGAGTGACCAGGACTGGAAGTCTATTCAAACTAAACTCAGGAGGGGATATGATGCATTGAGAATTGACTGTCGATCCCCTCGGGATCAAGATTAGACTGTAAATAATAGGGAGAATAAATTTGGGCCTGTTGGCCACACCAGCTTACGTTTTACTTGGCATCATTTTATACAATGTTTGTATTGTTTTTTTTCTCTTGCACTTCTCTTTGCACTTTACTAACCTTGATTTCAGCTATGGGAGATTCAAACTGGAGAGCAGGGGTTTCTGGGACTTGGATATACTAGAAATTTGATCCTAGAGTCATGTGCATCACTAGCCTATCAGGTGGGCTAAAACCCATGAGGAAATGTCTGAAGTGCCATGGATGTCAACCAACACAATCACCTTTACCAGGTGAGTAAACACCCATTCCTTAGGCACTCACCCATTTTGGCAAAGTCAGCCCTCCTGAATTCCAGTACCTTTGCCTTTGTATGGCTTGACTCTATTGCTGTGTTTATTGTGAACCATACTGTTCGATGGTCGCTAGTTCCCAGATGGCTACCCACTTCTACATCTGTGATCCTCTCTCCATCTCCATTTGAGAGAACCAGGTCTAAGACTGCTCCCTCTCAAGTGGGTTCCAATACTAGTTGTCTAAGGTATGCTCCCTGTAGGGCATCTAGAATAACCCCACTCTTAGAAGTGGCCGCTGCAACTGCACTCCAGTTAACATCTGACATATTCAGATCACCCATCAGCAATATCTCCCCTTTATCTGCCATTCTAAGTATACTTTCTATCATTTCCTTGTCCATTTCCTCCCCCTAACGGGGGCTGTATACAACCCCTGTGCGGATTATGGTGCCATTGCCTGCCTCCAAATTGACCCACAGTGCTTCTTCTCCTCCCTGTTTACCCTTTTGTTCTGTTGCTTTAGAAACATAGAAACATAGAATTTGACAGCAGATAAGGACCGCTTGGCCCACCCAGTCTGCCCATTTCCCTACCTACTGGATATCCTGCAGATTCTAGTTAACCAGCAGCCTACTTCTTCCTACCCCCACCCCCTAGAATTGCCTTATGACTGTCCCATGCATGCTTGAATTCCACCACTGTTTTTGACTCCACAACCTCCTCCGGAAGGCCATTCCAAACATCCACAACCCTCTCTGTGAAAAAATACTTCCTTAAATTACCTCTGAGCTGCCCTCTCATCTTCAAATTGTGCCCCCTTGTTCTTGCACACCTCTTTTTTTGAAAGATGCTACCCTCTTGGACTTTGTTGATTCCCTTGAGGTACTTGAAAGTTTCTATCATGTCCCCCCTCTCCCTCCTTTCCTTGAGGCTATACATATTAAGCTCCTTAAGTCTCTCTTCATATGTCTTCCAGTGCAGACCCTGCACCATTTTAGTTAACCTCCTCTGGACAGCTTCCATCCTGTCTATGTCTTTGCGGAGATTGGGTCTCCAGAACTGCACACAGTACTCCAGATGGGGTCTCACCAGCTGTCTGTACAGAGGGATAATAACTTCCTGTTTTCTACTGGTGATGCCTCTCCTATGCATCTCAGTATCCCCCCAGCCCTCCTTGCTACCCTCTCACATTGCTTGCCCACCGTTAGGTTATCTGATATGACTACCCCCAGGTCCCTTTCCATTTTTGTTGTTGTTAGTATCTCACCCTCCATTGTGTACTCCTCCCCTGGGTTTTTGTTTCCCAGGTGCATTACCTTGCACTTCTTAGCATTGAATCTAAGCTGCCATACATTTGACCATTCCTTTAACCTTGCCAAGTCCCTTCTCATCCTTTCCACCCCACCTTGTGCATCAACTCTGTTGCAGATCTTTGTGTCATCTGCAAAGAGACATACTTTTCCTTCCAGTCCCTCTGCAATGTCACTTATAAAGACATTGAAGAGGGACCGATCTAATACTGAACCCTGCGGTACCCACTAGTAACCCACCTTTCTTCAGAGTGGACTCCATTTACTATTACTCTCTGTGTCCTATTCTCCAGCCAATTCTTTACCCAGGCTGTCATCTTGGGACCCACTCCCAGGCTGGCTAACTGTATATTAATCTTTGTGGACTGTGTCAAATGCCTTACTAAAGTCTAGGTAAGCCATGTCCACAGCCCTCCCTGATCTACTACTTTGGTCACCCAGTCAAAGAAATCTATTAGATTCATCTGGCATGACCTTCCTGCTGTGAATCCATGCTGCCTTGGGTCCTGTGCCCCTCTGGCCTCTAGATACTCGACAATTCTTTCCTTCAAAGTGATTCCATCATTTTCCTATCACTGAGGTTAAACTAACAGGTCTGTAGTTTCCTGCTTCTGCCTTGCTCCCACTTTTGTGAAGGGGAATCACATCTGCCCTCCTCCAGTCCTCTTCCTTATGTAGAGAGCTACTCCTCCTCCTCTTTTACCCTCCTTGTCCCTCCTGTAGATAGTGTATCCTGGTATGTTTATGTCCCAGTCATGGTTCTGTGTGTACCATGTTTCTGTGACTGCCACGATACCCAGATGTTCTTCCTCCATCAAGGCCACTAATTTAGGAAGCTTGTTACCCAGACGATGGGCATTGGTACTCATTGCTCTCCATTTTTTGATGGCTTTACCTTCTGTAGCAGCATCCCTCACTGACCTTTCTACCTCAGTCTTTCTCATTTAGTACCCTGTTTTTGTAGGGAGGCTGGGATTTTCTGCTGCTTATCAGTGCCTCCCCTTGACTTGTTTAAAGCTTGCTAATAAGCATTTAAACTGATTGCCCAAAAGACTTGTTCCTTCCTGGACAGATGCAGACCATCTTGCCAGTATAGGCTGGTGTCCCTCCAGGTAGAACCCCAGTCCCCAATGAAGCCAAACCCTGTGCTCACCATTTTTTCAACCATTCATTAAACTGCATGGTGCAAAGTACCCTCACCTCACCCATGCCACTGACAGGCAGCACCTCTGAGAAGGATACTGTGTGTGCTACTTGTCTTAGGCCCCTCCCTAACTCTACAAAGTCCTTCTGCACTGCTCTAATCTCATGATGAGCCAAGTCATTTGTCCCTAGGTGGGCAATGACATCCAGCTCAGACTACCGTGCAACTATTCTCATGATCCTAAGGATGTGCTTCCTGTCCCTCCAAGCCATGCACCAGGCAGGCACCTTACTTCAGTTTTCCCTGCTCCCCCAGTTCTATCCCCCTAATAATTGAGTCCCCCACCAGGAGCTGCTTCCTTTCCCTATGGTGCCCTCTGCCTCCTTCCTGAGGGCCTCCCTTGTGACAATTGTCTGCAACCTCCTTAGTCTCCTCTGCAGGTGCATCCATAGGGGAACTATGCTCCTCCAGAATGGTGTATGGATTGTGAAGTGGAACAACTGACTGGGAGTGCCTCTGTTCCACCACCCTTACCCTCCCTGAGCCCACGGTGTTCCAATTGCTGTGCTTTCTTCACAACCTCTGAGGTAGTGGTGGTGGCTCTGGTGCTCCCTGGATGGGGGAGGTTCCCTTACTACTGTCCAGTGTGGCCTGAAGATGAGCATCTTCCTCCCTCAGGGCACAGAGAGTTGTCTGTAAAAAGGGCAGCATCTCAGCCTCCAGAAAGACTCCCAGAAGACTGCTGCCCCACAGCCTTTACATTGCACTACTCCCCACATGTCTGTCTACCTTGTTTAGTTTTTTTTTGTGTCTGTGTGTGTGATTGGTTTGTTATATAGAAATATATATTATATAATGTGTATGCTTATATAGTCAGTGCAGTGTGCTAGAGAGGATATGACAGTGATATGCACCTTGCCCTCTTGAGGAAATTATGTCAGAACCCCAGGTATAAAGGAACTATTTCCAGGGGTGGGTGAGGTGAGGGGTGGGAAGTGTTTGGGCCTAAACCGTGCCCTCACTAAACAATCAGCTAAAAGCTCTGACCTACCTCTGCGATGAGTGCCTTCCTGTCAGCAAGTTGCCCTATATGACAATTTAACAGAGAAAATACCCTGCTAATCAAACAGAGAAAAATCCAAACATCTAAGTCAGACACAGGTAAACCTCCCCAGCCCCAAAACAGCCTGGTGACTTGTGCTCTGAAAGCAGTCAGCCCCAAAACACGTCAGCTGTGCACAAGGACAGACACAGTAAACAGTATTCAGTCACTGTGGGTTTAAACTCTTCCTGCACTGAAAATCTTAACAATTGTAACAAAAGTAAAGCAAGGTCCACCTCCCTCTGTTGATTGAAAGACTGTCTTTTCTGATAATTCTAAGTTCCTTATTTCACCCTTCAGTTAGAAGTATCCTCCACCTGAAGAATATTAACTTTCCTAAGGAATCTGCTTTAAACCAAAGACAATTGTACATTGTAAGGTTTACCTCCCTCTGTTGTGAGCACAACTCACTTTCTTGCAAATCCTAAGTCCAGTGCTGCAGCTTCCAGCCAGAGGTAGCTTCACCTGAAGAATATTAAATTGGTTAGGGGATAGAAGACGGAGGGTCCTCATAAACTGAGTTTACTCTGAGGGAAGAAGAGTGACCAGTGGAATTCCTCATGAATCAGTGCTGGGACCATTCCTCTTTGATGTCTTTATAAGTGACATTGCAGAGGAGCTGGAAGGGAAGGTCTGTTTGCAGATGACACCATAATCTGCAAAAAGATTCGCACTCCATGGGGTATGGAAAGGATGAGCAGAGATCTGAGAAAACTAGAGCAGTGGTCAGGGGTATGGTAGCTGGGTTTCAATGCAAAAAAGTACAAAATAATGTATTTAGGGCACAGAAACCCAGGGGCAGAGTACAAAATGGTTGAAGTGCATTGATGACAACCAACTAGGAAAGAGACCATGGGGTAATCATATCAGATGACCTGTTTGCTAACTTTTGCTCTCTCCACTATGTCCCTTTTCAATCCACCCTCTCCTGCCTTATTCCTCCAGCTATAAAAGTTGTCTCCTTGCTTGTTTGTGATGTAGTTTTATATGCTCCATCCCAAACTACTTGAACCCTATTCTACCCTCTTCTCTGCCCAGTGAATATGCCCTATATATTTATTTTATATCTTTAGGTTCATTATTGCTACAATGCACTTTGCTGAGAATGTTACCATGATTTTGTTATTACTGCTTACTGTACATTGTGTAAACCCTGTAGATATGTTACTCAAATATGTTTATTTTGTATCCTGATCTCTGTTGAATGTAATGTCATTGATTTCCTAATTTTGTATCTATCATCCGCTCTAGGTAATGTGTCCACTGTATCTTTTGCTTTGTTACTTTATTTCTGCTGTACTGATTTAACTTTGTAACCTCCCAGGTCATGTCTGAAAATAGTTATTTCATGGCTACCACACCCACCCGGTTAACAAAATATAAATAAAGGTGGCCAAGCAGTGCAACAAGGCAGTAGGGAGGGCTGGTAGGATGCTGACATGTATAGGGAGGGGTATCACCAGCAGAAAGAGGAAGGTGGTGTTGCCTTTGTATAGATTGCAAGTAAGATCCCACCTAGAGTACTGTGTCTAGTTATGGAGACCACATCTTTGAAAGGCTGTAGACAGAATAGAGACAGTCCAGATGAGGGCAACTATAATGTTTTAGAGTCTGCATCAAAAGCCCTGTGAGGAGAGACTAAAGGACTTTAATATGTACACCCTGGAATAGAGGGGAGGGATACGTATGATAGAGCCCTTTAAATAGAACCATGAATTTGGACGCCACTTTTTTAATCTTTTTTTCAACAATTGTGCAGGGTTAAATAAATTAAGTTCAACACTCAATCAAGGCAACTTTAGTTGTTATGTCACCTACTGTAATCCAGACTTCAGTTGTGTAAACCAAAATTATGCACTATCACTACAGAATCCCGGTATATGACACAATTTTCTGTGAGATTACATTTAAAGCACAAGTATCTACTGAAAAAGGCTTAAAATAACCCTCGGGGAAATCAGAAGTTGGTGAGCGCACACTTACAGTTTTGTGAGGTTAAATCTGATAGCTTGTGCAAGTATCAGCCAGCACTGGCAGAGGAAATGTCTGCTATGCGAGACAGAAAAGCCAGGAAGGCCAGGATTTTTTTTTTGGTTTGTTTTAGTAAGTAGAAAACTGATCTATTTGCGATGTATAATATTACAGACTGCTTTCACTAACCATCTTAACAACAAATGTGGAGTTATGCAAAGGTAGTAACATGTATACAAGTGATGAGTCAAATGGGGAATTAACAAATTTTACTTGCAACCGTTGCGAATACATAGTGAAGTTAGAAATGGAAATAGTTTCTTGAAAAGGGAAACAATCCAGGATGGAACAAATCCATGAGTTAGAAAGATAGACTTGTGTGGTGAGAAATCTATTAAATGAGAAAAGGGAGGAGTCAGCAAACTGTGATACCCTGACTGCTGAACACAAGCTGGGTGGTCAATCAGATCAAACGGGGCAAGAAGCAACAGAGGAACAGTCCAAGAGGACATGGTGGGGGGAAAGGAAACAACATGACAGTCTGCGAAGTCACCTAGATAATACTGAACATTACTAAAAATACTGAACAGTACTAAAAAAGTTGAGACAAAGGCTTGGCCTATTTTACAGAATAAAACACTACCTTACCAGAGACTCCAAACAAAGATTAATCTAGGCATCATTTCTATCCCTCATTGATTATGCTGACTTTCTCTATGGTCATTGCTCACTCTCACTCTTAAATAAGCTGGACACCCTGTATCATAGATCCATCAGATTTATTACTGCCTTCCCTCCAGCACCCATCATTGCTCTCTTTACATGGCAGTTAATTGGACATCCCTACAACACAGAAGAAATAGGAATGCTGCAATCTGGATCTTCAAAGCTTTATCAGGCAAACTCCCTCCTATATCACAGACTGTTTTACCGAATTACTTCTAGGCCATACACCTTAAGGATCAGTAAACTCATCATGTTAAAGGTTCCTAATGCCTGCACCCGGTTTGGGAGGGCTGCTATCAGCTACTCCTAGCAGTTACTTGAACTCACTCCAAAAATCTATGAATCTAAATACCCTCTTACCCTTATCATCCTTCAAAAGATTATTCTCCACCCTATTCCCAGAGTTCTGCAACTGCTTCCATAAGGCCTAATCTCCCATCCAACCTACATTCCCCTTCCTATTCCATTCTGTTTAGTTCTCCTTCTATTATCCAGTCAGCTGCTATATTCTTAAAAGTAAAAGGCCCTATTATTTGTATACTATCCCTGCTATATTACTTTTTACAGGTTAAGTGATTTTACTGTGCCTTGTATATATGTAAATTTTTGTTTACTATCATTTTATGTCATTGTATTATTGTTTATGTTATTTTCTTGTCCATGAAAAAAAAAAAAAAATACTTGTACTCTGATTTGTATGACCACTCAGGTCCATCTTGTAAATGAGCTACACTCAATGATGTTCGCCTGACTAAATAAAGATTTTGATTGATTGATTGATTGATTGATTGAACATGATGAAGCGGACTGGACCCAGGTTCAAGGGAGAAAGAATGCTAAATGACGCAGGTTGGCAGATTGCCATTTAACTCAGTTATCCAACAGATTTCAATTTTGGAAAACATGGATTACAATGACCATATAGCAAACACAAATAAGGCAGGTTGCAAAATAAACAGAAACATGACCAACAGCACCTCAAGAGCAATTGCTGCAGGTTTAATGGAGCCAAGAGATTAGGTCATAGTGGCTATACAACCAGAAAAAAGGGAAAAAGTTGGATGGGGGGAGTCTATACTAAGACATACTGACACAATAATATGAAAAGGAAATACAGAAAACTACAATGTTTGCTGCCTCCCGGGAGCACATGTTAGTGACTTGAAACAGAATCTGGAGAGGCCATTAAGGGGCAGTCATAAACAACCAGTGTTTGCACTGCATATGGGAGTAAATGATGGTGGTATTCGCTTGGATGATGACATAAAGAAAGATTTCATGGAAATAGGAAAGGCACTGAAGGAAAAGGTTGCAGATTAGTAGCCTCATAAATATTTCCAGTACCAAGAACAGGACAAGCAAGGCAAATGACCATTAAAAAAGATAAATGCATGGTTGAGAAGATAGTCCAAAGACAGAAATTGAAAATTTACTAGGCACTGGGATTTTTTCAGTAGAAATAGAGGGATGTACAGACAAGATGATCTGCATCTAAACAGGAAGGGGTGGCCTTACTAGGGGAAAGAAAAAAAAACAATAGGCAGCAATTTAATGGGTGAAGGGGGAACAGTGAGACTTAGTCCTGTTTCAGACCACTCTGGTGAGGCTTCAAATGATTATATAATAGGACCAAAAGTCATAAAGAATGGACCCAAAGGAAGGAATAGTGCACACTCAAGGGGCCATAAGATAAGGAAGAGAAATGAAAATCTCAAGTGCCTTATTCGAAATGTCAGGAGCATACAGTATCTAATAAAATTGACTATCTGGAGCTCTTATTGAATACTGAAAAATATTGACATGGTTGGCATAATTGAGACCTGTGGTCTGATGATGACCAATGGAATAAGGCGTTTCAGGGATACATCTTATATAAAAGAAATAGGAGAGGTAGGAAAGGTGTGTGGGGAGGTCACTGTATATTAAAATTATATTGTGTGTGTAGAATTAGAGGCAGAGGTTGAAATGGCAACATTAGAAATAGTAGAAGTCCAGTTAAATATAAAAACAAGGCCCCAGTCCGTCTAATAGTTATATGTAAATTTCCAGACACTGATGAACAGAAAGGCCAGATATTAATGGATATGTTCAAAACTATAGGCGGAAAAAAAAGTTTTATTATAGCAGGCAGCTCCAGTATGCCAGGGATTGGCTGGATGAGAATGACCAGCAAAGCCATTTTTGAAAAAGATTGTTAGAGTTGATAAATGACTATAAGTTGCAGCAACATGTAACTGCACCTATCAGGGGAAATGCATTCTTGGACATGTTTATTATCAGCTATATGGATAATTTATCAGACTGTTTTGTCAGGGAGCCTTTTAGCACTAGCGAGAATAACATGATCCAACTCCAAATAAACAATCTATCAACCAGATAAACAGGGAGAACAATAAGTTATGATTGTGGAACAGCCAAATATGAGCTTAAGGAAAAAAGAACCAATAAACTGAACTTGGAAGAAAAAAATGGAAGGGAAGGATGTGGAAGTACAGTCGGATGTTATCAGAACAAAACTGCAGAACCTCGTATCAAGGTATATACCTACAAAGAAAAAGTATAACAACATCAGTAAAGTACCTAAGTGGTGTCCCTTGTGCGTACTTTGTCTGATTAACCAAAAGGGAGGGTATACAGGCAACTGAAGCACAGTAACAATGGAGAAGTAAAGCATACTGTCAGGGAACTCCAGACTAAGTGCATGAGGGACGTTAGAAACAGCAGGGCTAAGATGGAGAAAGGTATTGCCATAAATTCGGCTAATAACTACAAAACATTCTATTCCTGTATCTGAGAAAGAAAACATACTGGTAGGGCAGTTGATCCATTAAAAATGGGAGGTACTAGTATAAATGACAAAAATGTGGCTGAGGAATTCAATCGTTATTTTGGATCTGTTTTCAGTAAATCAAATGCAGTAAAACTCAGATCCATAGCTATACTACTGAACCACTGCATCAACAGCAAAGAAATGTTGCAGACATTGAGGGATCTTGATCAAAATAAGTCAGCTGGCCCAGACGATATCCACCCACAAGTGGTAAAGGAAGTGGTCAAGGGACTATGCGAGCCAATTAAAACAATATTGAGTAATTCACTAATTATAGGGAATGTGCCAAAGGATTGCAGGGACACTATAGTGGCACCTATTCACAAAAAGGGATAAAAAGTGGATGGGAGCAACTATAGACCTGTTCACTTGATCTCAGTCTTGTGTAAAATAATGGAGAAATTTATCAAAACAAAACTTGATATGTAGCTGTCTCATCAGAATATAATTGATGAGGCACAGCATGGATTTAAACAAGGAAAGGTCATGCCTAATAAATTTATAGTATATGATTAGAGGTTATTATATATAAAAATTGGTGGCGGCTCTAATGTTGTTGTGCACATTCTAAATGTTGTTGTGCATGTTCTAAAAGTCATTGTGCACCTCCTACAATAAATATTCAGGAGCCCTAATTAATATTCATGACTCCTGCGCTATTCCTCCACATGAGTGGATGAACTGGACCTCTTCAGAAAAATTCAAACAAACCTGGTGCCAGCACTAAGCGAGCGGCTCACAGAGATGGTTTGCACATTGACTGCCGTAGCTGTCTCCGTGTTCCCAAACCATATCAACTTAACAGTTCTCCTTTCTTTCTTTTTTGTCTAAATCAAAAGATACTGTAAACAGTTGGAGACTCAGCATGGGAACTAGACTGCACGGAACTTCTCTGCTGAGTCAGCTGTCGACTGCAAGCGGGAGCACAAACACAAGGTATGAAACCTTGTCAGGTTAAATAAAGAAAAATGTAACTTTTTTTTTGTATCACAGAATCATATACTATAAAAAATAAAGTATGGCTGAGTATACATAACGAGCCTTGTTTCCATCAAGGGGTTCAAGATACCAGTATGGGCCTCATAAGCTTCACTCTTGAGGTCCATATCTTGGTATCTTCAACCCCTTGATGAAAACACAGGCTCGTTGTGTATACTCAGCCATACTTTATTACTTATATTCAACGTTTATCAACCAGTCAGCAATACTCTGGATGAAGGAAAGGCAGTGGACGTGGTCTTTCACGACTATACCAAAGCCTTTGATACAGTACCACATGCAGAATTATTAAACAAGCTACTTCAGGTTGGTATTCCAAGCAGATTACATGCATGAATTACAAACTGGCTGATGCGTAGGATGCAGAGAGTTAAGGTTAATGGTGAACATCTGGATGGGTGAATGTGACAAGTGGGGTCCTACAGGTCTTGGTCACGGGACCACTACTATTTAACTTCTATGTTTGGAACATTTTTAAGGGATCACACAGTTGGGCATCCAGGTCTGCAGATGACACAAAACCAGGGCATATCAAAAATCCAGTAACAGCATAGGCAAATTGCAGGAAGATATAAATAAATTATCAAGGTGGAATAAAATCTACAATATGAGTTTTAATATAGCAAAATGCTGCTTTGCATCTCAATAATAAGAACCCCAGAGCTACCTACACAACTGACAGTATCCCATTAAAATTTACAATTAAGGAAAGGGGACTTTGAAATAGTGATTTCGGACAAACTCACATGGCATAAACAGTGTGAGACTGTGATTAAAAAATGAAGCTAAATAATGGGATGTATTGCTAGGAACATAGCTAGCAAGAGGAGGGAGGTTATTGTTGCTCACAGAAGGGATGTGCACTGGGATGGGGTGCTTGTAGATAAATATACTATATTGCAGACTCAAAATTCAGCACTCACCACCAAAATTAAAAAGATGCTGCTCTCGGAAAATAACAATAACGGGCAACTTAATTTAAAGTGTAAAATGCTCAAAGCACGCCTTAAAACAATTTGGATTAAAAACCCTTCAAAAGGGGATTTTAATCTGAAACATGGTAAGGCGTGCTTTGACCATTTTGCATTTTAAATAAAGTTGTTTTTTATTGTTATTTTCCGAGAGCAGCGTCTTTTAATTTTGATGGTGAGCACTTTATTTTGAGTCTGCAGGAGGGAGGTTATGTTATCTTTGTATCGGTCTTTGATGAGCCCACATCTCGAGTATGGGGGACAGTTTTGGTGTCCGTATATGAGAAAGAACAGTGAAAGATTTAAGGCGGTGCAGAGGAGATTCACTAAGCAAATAGTAGGAATGAGGAAAAAATCATATGAGGATAGATTGGGTGAAGTTAACCTTTTTTCTTTGGAGAAGAGGAAGACAGAAAGGTAACGTGATTTTAACGTATAGGGTGGTCTGGAATACACAGCTTATGGATCTCATTAACTTACAAGAAAACTACATAATGGATAGTTTGAGGGGACACAAGCTAAAGTTAACAGGGGATCTTTGTAAAACAAACTGCAGGAAGGACTGGTTTGCACAGAGAATCATAACAAAATGGCACAGTCTTGCTGAAGAGGTGGTTTATAGTAGGAAACTGAGTATTTTTAAAAGATGACTGGACAATCTCATGGGGATAAGGAATCCAACTAGTTAAAAAAGTAGTGTGCACTAACAGGCAGTTCACATGGGTTTTTCAACCTCTTTTTTCCTGTACTGTCATATGTTCTTATGTTCTTAACTACAGTATGGGCCCCATATTCAAAAGTGGCAGGCTGCATCGCGGAAGTGAATGCACTATGCATCTCAGCTGCACCAGCACAAAACAATGGGATATTCAGAACATGCACCATAAAATGCGATCGCACATGTGCGGCTGAATATCCCGAACATGCACCATTGCGCAGTGGGAGATGTGCGGAGTGGCAGGTGACCAGAGACCAGTGTGGAGCATATGAAACTGTACAATATGAAGCCACTTATGTGGCATGCAGAGCTGCAATATTCAGACAGGATATGCAAATGACCTCATTGCACATTTAGTGCCCAAACAGCACATTTGCATCTCACTACTGGAATGTATTCAGGCCATTTGCATACCACTGGCATGCACAGTTCCAGCATTGCAGGGCAGCACCACCACTCCATAAAGGTGATCAGGAGGTACTGCAGCCTAGCAAACAGGTGAGAAGGCATATTAGTGTGTGGGTGGACTGCACAGGCCTGAGTACAGTACTACATACGTACCTTCCAACCTTTTATCACCAAAATGTGTGCCAAGATGTGTGACAACTGGACAAAATGTGTGACACATTATCAAACATGACATTGCAAGCTCAGAATACTGTGGAAATAAGTGCACTAATGTTTCTAATGTGTGCTGATAACCTAGCATCTCATATTATTATACAATTCTGCACAACAGTCTCACTGGTCAGTGTGTAATGTCACCCTCTCTATGTGGAACAGATGGTGTCTGAGAGATAACATGAGTGCTGTACCCCATAATGTGTGACAGTTGAGAGGTACGCAGTACTACTACCCATGGCCATCTTCATGCCCTAGGTGGCAGCACACACAAAACTGTAAGGATCTGGTGTCCTTGAGGCATGCCCCTGCTGCCTCCAGGCTGCAGGTGGTGCCACCCCTGCCCCGCGCTACCCACAGTTGTACAATGTCCACCACCAGCACACCACAGTGACTCAAATCCAGGGCCCCTGTGGTATTGTCACACTGCATGCATGGCACTAGTGACATGAATGTGGTTCCTGGTGGTGTGGGACTGGCACAGGCATGCTATGTGCATCTACGTTGCTCCACCATGGGTGTGTGCCACTGGGCAGTCCATGACCCATGCCAGATTGCCACCATTACCACCATGCATCCTGATCACCATTATCCCAGATGTCATCATGGATACATGCCACCACTGGGGTGGCACTCTGACAGCCACATGGGTACAAGCCATGGCACCTGGTACATGTGCTTCATTGTAGCTGTCTTCTCCACTGGTGTGCTAGGGGGGTGCCTGATAAGCATGTGTCAGCTGGGTGTCCCAGACCTGGGTGTGGTGAGAGGGGTGGCTGACTGGGCGGTGCTGGTGGCATCACCCACTGGTATCCGGCAGGTGCACAGCGAGCAGGCACAGTGCAGATTTGGCTTTGACTACTACTGTCCTGGCATGACTGCTGTGTGGGGGGGGGGGCCTGGAGAACATCTTGGAACACCTGCAAGGTCTGTCTCAGGATTGCCTTTCTGCAGTTCAACAGCCTGCCTGTGAGTGGCTGGCCGATTTAGGGCTGCCCTTTGCTTGCCTAACTTTGCGCTGCACAAATGTGGGATGTGGCGGCACATGCGCCGCTCATTTTGGCTGAATATACATATATTTCAGGTGAGACAAAAGCAAAACAGCTCATTACCCACGATAGAGGGTGCACAGTAAAAATGGTAACGCAAAGCAAACAATTACCAGCACTCCTCAGGGAACTTCTAATAGCAAACATTTATTGAATCGATAAAATACAGGCCGCCATAAGCACAACAGCTGATGATGCACAAGGACGTGTGAAACCGGGTGAGGTACTACACAACTGCATTTTAATATCATGCTTCCATGCATTTTCCAGGATGTGCCATGCATCTCCTTTGGATCGTGCATCAACCTATAGGATGGATGAGGAATACCCACTGGTTTCTGACCACGAAGTACTATAAAGGGTATGAAATATAATGAGTGGCTAGACAGTGTTGGAGGTACTCCTCAGCCTTGGAAAGATGCAGTGAGAGCTGAACAAGGAATGTAAACAAACATGTTATGGTGTGGTAACACCTGTATGGTGCAGAGTCAGTGTTTCATTTTTTAAAAGAAAATAGGAATTAGAATCAAACTACCTGCTACATCAGCAGTCTTGCAAGAATGTGAACCATCATAAAATGTGTTTTTAAAACTGGGGACACTTTGAGGCCTAATGGAGATGACAGTGTTCCTTTAACAAATGTTACTGTGATGTATCTGAGAGATATTACAGGACGCTGCATGTTAGGGGCATGGGTTTTAGTACAGCACTGGGACCGGCCTTACACCATAAATGTTGGCACACAAGTGCAATACTAGACAGGGGAGCTGTATTATCCAGCCTTGCAGGAGTAGCTCTAGGGGGGCATGAGGAGGGGCTGAAGACCACCTACAATTCGATATTTTCATTAATGTATGCCATTTTCTTGACCAGTGACTTTTTAATGATATAACAGCCCCCCCTTCATTGAGTTTAGAGCCTCTTTGAGGGTTTGTCATCTTTCGATAAGATGTTAAACCCAGACCCAGTCTGTCTTTTCTGCTGGTTGTTCAGGTGGACGTTAAAGATCTCATGCTACTTCTCAAGAACAGTAGGGGAATTTCTCCAATGTCTGAGCAAAATTTTACCCATTCATTAAAATACCACCAACAGTTTGTATTCCCTTCCCAGGACAAGGCTGAATATAGGCAGTATTATCTAGCCCTCCCTTCCCAGTCAACAAAAACTGAATAAAGACAGACCAGTGGAGTAGAGGGCTGAGGCACTAGCACCTTACTTCTTGCCATTCCAATGGCCCGGGTTCGGAAGCAAACTCAGGCTGCTGGGGGTCAGCTGGAACAGGAAAGGATCGAGCATCTGAAGGACTGCGCTCCTCTCCCAGAGAGGGGAAGGATCGAGCATCTGAAGGACTGCACTTCTCTCCCAGAGAGGGGAAGAATTGAGCATCTGAAGGACTGCGTTCCTCTCCCAGAGAAGGGAGGGATGCCATTCCAGCCTTAGACTGCCTCCAGATGGAGGCCTGCTGGTAGTGCAGTGCAGGCAGCATGAGGGGAGGGAGCTGTGGGAACATCCTGCCTGTGCGCCTTCACACACACACACTTAACATGCTGAGGTGGGGCAGGGAAGAAAAGAGGAAAAAGGGAGTTGGGGGCTTAATGAAGCCTTCCACGTTCAGCCTGAGTCCACACCGTCACCCGGAATCATGCCTTGGCCCAATCAGGATTCTTGAACTTGGGGGGGGGGGTAATGCTCCACCTCCCTCCAGCCCTGCCTCGATGGAGTATTCATGGGGGAACTCAAGCCCTAGGTAGGTCCTGGGGGAGGCCATGGCAAGTTCAGGGGAATGCGGACATGCCTGGTTAGAATCCCTTGGACCATGAGCATAAAAAAACTTTCTGGCAAAAAACAAACCAAAAACTAAAGAAATGTATTTATTTATTTATTTATTGAAATGTTTCATCAGGAAGGCACACTGAGCAACAATTTGCTTGTCTCCTGGTGCGACCTGAGGGGAGGAGAACATGGGGATAGTAAACAAAGTTCTGATACACAGTATATAAACACAATTAGAATACATTCAAATGTATACAGAGATTAGGTAAACAATATAGGAATACAATTTGATTACAACAGTACAGTGAGCAGTCAGTTCAAAAGTACTGAATGGAGGAATGCTAACGTATGATTTAGATGGATTCAGAGCTAACAGTGAGGGCTAGATAAGTACAGTAGCACAACTAGCATATGGCAATGCCTGGTGAAGCATAGTTTTGTCATTAGAAAAATGGCAGAGTGGAATCAGGAGGATTGGACTAGGACGTGGAGAGGAGAGACACAGACAAATGAGAACTTCAAGGTGAACAGGAGTGCAGGTTAGGTTGAGTATAAGTGCTTTAAGTTTAAAGGGTTGCCCAAAATGCTAGGGTTAGTTAAGTGGTGGTGGGGGGTTGGAAGTGGAGGCAGGGGGCAGTGGGGGTGGAAGGGAGGCAAAGGTGAGGGGGAAGAGGGAGAGGGTGGGTTATCCTGACCCTGCCTGCACAAGGCAGTAGTCCAGCATGACAAGAGGGAACAGGTTGAGGGCAGAGAGAGTTTAGGGTTAAATAAGAGTGAATAGCCCCTCTAGATGACACTGTACTTCAACTTGCTTGATACAAACTGCAAAACAATTTTTAAAATCATCTACACCACAGTAAATGCAGTATTTGTGAAATACCTGTGATGTTTTTATTGGCAGTGATAAACACATGTTCCACCTAGAGGGGTTTTGATGATATTGCATCACAATAAAAATTGTCAGATTTTCAGTAAAAATGGCAAATAACTTTATCACATTTTACAGTGGTATAACCTGAAATGGTGCTATACCTATCATTTCAAAGTGTAGCAAGTGCAATTGCTTCAGTATTTACACTAGCTACTGCCATTTAATACAGCAGGCACTGTAAATAAAGGAAAATGTCCCTCTGCTCCTGGCAGAGACTCTACCACAATCAGATGAGGACTGGTACTTTTTAAACATATTTTGTAATGCACATAGTAACACATGGCTACAATAAGTCACCTTCTAGCTCACATAAGATATTTTTTAAATTGGGTGACAGTAATTGATAATAATGTTCTTCCTTTTTGTAGTAATTAAATATATAACCAGTACTGCACAGAATAAAAATGAAGTCTGATTTGACATTTTAAGAAAGATTTTTAAAAACAGGATATATTTTAATAATAAAATAAATACTGTCTGTCTGTATGTATGTATGTATGTATGTATGTATGTATCTATCTGTATCTATCTTTCTATCATATTAAAGGATACGTAAATCCTATTTTTAACTATTAGTATGAAAAATGAATCACATGGTGATGCAGTATGAGACTGCCATAATGCATAATGTGCTTCCTTCCCTTAGATTTGGCTGTTCAATACAGTTACACCACAGTTAAACCAATGCAAACAAACATTCGGTCTGACCAGTTCCAAATGCAGAACAGCACTCACCTCCTAGCACTCACCAATATAAAATCCATATAGAGATACTGGCACAGACTTTCCAAAAACGCCAGACCAATGTTCAGTTGCCCCAACTAACATTTTGCACAGTGTGCATCCTCAGAGTGGTGCATATGTATGTATATGGATTTTACATTGGTTCCTGTATGGTTCTTTAATGTCTCGTTGAAATATGAATAAAGGATTTGGATTTGTGCACCAGTACTGTATGGAGTAAGTGGTATTTTTCACACAGCCATGCAGCTGTGATAAACATCTATGCAAGGGAGGGGAGGGCTGTTCTGCATTTTGAACTGATGAGTCAATTTCTATTTGAACTTAGCACCACCATGCCACAGAGCTAAACATAACTGAACTTAACATTCTGTCTGCTTGAAACTCCCGTACTGATTGGCATCTAAGATGACAGATGGCACAGATGTCATGTATGATGATGTGAATGAAACAGAAGCACTCTGCTTCATTCTCAACAGTGATATGCATGGGGTTGGATTTTTCGTATACCGTTAGTATAATGACTCCTTTAAATTAAAACAAGAAGAGTGACCGCTGCACAAGGAAGGCACTGGTAGTGAGAGATGATTAATGTTGATAGGTGTTCTGTGCCAAGAGGCAGATATAACCAATGAGACAGGTAGATAGGGTGGACGACAGTGTGGCCGTTTGCACGTATACAAAGCTGCCAGCTGCCAAGTATGTGCTCAGTGCTAGGGGGAAGCATCTGTTGGTGTTGTCTGTGAATTTCCCTGGTGTCCTGGCTAACAATCCCCTTTGCATAAAACCAGTTCACACAATTGTCCAAGGCTGTGTGTGGATGTTGATGTGTGAACTGGCTGCCACCACACGCTCAGTCACTTCACTACCCATTTAACATTGCTTGTAAAGTGCTTTGGAATACGGAGTGTATGAAAAGTGTTATATAAATGCAGATTCTTCTTCTTCGTCAATATGTATCAATTGAGCATGGCTAATATTATGCGGATTTTGCATCAAATAGATGATGAACTTACAGACATTAGAAGAGACATAAAAAAATTGGAGCAATTGACCTTGGACAGTGAGATTCATGCAGGGGAACTGCATGATGAATACCATAGCTTCAGCCACTCCCTCCTATACTTGTACCAAACAGAGTGTGCCCTGACCAAAGATGCAAAAGCAAGGAACAATATTTGCCTGTTCGGATTTCCAGAGGGGGCTAAATAAGACAGTTTGGAGAAATTCCCTACAACCTGGCTCACACAGACATTACAGCTAGAGAGTGGTTTTGATTTAGAGATTGAAAGAGCTCACCAAGCTATTGAACCTAAGCTGAAGCCAGGGGTAACCACAAGGTCGATACCAAGATTCAAACATTTTTGCTAAGGCTAATAGACTACAGAAGTTGGCCACCCAGCTAGTACACTCAGATCAGATGGGCTTCATACCCACAGGCACCTTCAAAATAATGTCTAGTGACTTCTAAATGTCATTACTACATGTGCGCACTTACTGCACGGGGAGCACAAGGTAATAATTACGGTTGATGCAGAAAACAGCATTATTTAAAAATCACTCTTGAGAGATTTGACTTTGGGGATAAATTCAGGGCATGGATCTGGGGTCTATATACCCAGCCAGAGGTGAAAGTGAATGGGACCTTATCAGACAGGGTAGACATACAGAGGGGAGCCAGGCAGAGCTGCCCGCTCTCCCCACTACTGTTAGCTTTAACTCTAGAACCACTGGTGGTATATAGGCATCAGGGAATATGGTGACCTCCTGCCTGCAAAACAGCCAGAAATAAATGCACAGCACTTATCAGGCAGGCCAAGGTATATGTTCTGCACCCGGTTGGCCAGGCTGCCCCGCATCTTCAGTTTTTAAACTGGGCTCGGACTCATAGTGCTCTGAATCTTTCGTGCAGCAACATTTTTGCCCAGCACTCCACCCTCCTCCAACCTTAATTAAATACACTTTGGCCCCGGCCACCCACCAACACATACAGAGAGTATCGAGTTTCATACACCTCCCTCTTGAAGGGCAGCATCCACTGAACCTAGTACCATTTACTAAGGTTTGTGCCTGTCCCGACTATTGTATTCTGCCCACTCCTCCACTAGCTTAGCTCAACCACCAAATGCCTACATATAGACATACGCTCTATCTACCTAGAATGCAAACTCATATTCACTGGACATTGATCCTAATTCTCGTCTGCTGGCTGAAGTCTTACCCTGACTGGGGTTACAAAACCTACCCTAATACACAACCCCTGAATAACGTGAGGGAACCTCCTCTGACCAGCTCCTGGCAACTGCCTTTAAGGTCCCCCTGAACCAATACTTGCCACTAATACCTAGTCCTGTATCTATAGCTGCCTTACTGCATGGACGGACCTCTGCAGCTTCCAACAAACACCGCAGGAACCACAAGCAAAATCAAGCCTGCTTATCTTGGCTGCTCTCACCACAATCCTTCAGAAAACTGATCCTCCTATTGCTTATACTGTCTGGCAATGTGCACCCGAACCCAGGCCCTGGACGTTCCCAAGCAGGAGACAACACTAGGCCGGGCCATCTAAGGATAGTATCCATGAATATTGGAAGCCTCATGCCTAAGCTCCCGCAATTCCAGGCAAGGGTGGAATCAATCAAACCAGATATTATTGTCCTCACTGAGACATGGCTGTCTCCCAAGATTCCTGATACTGCAATAGCCCTTGATGGTTTCACCATATTCAGGCAGGATAGGCTGTCCAAGAGGGGTGGTGGCTGCCTGGTCTACATCAAATCTGATATAAAGGGTCAAGTCCTACCAGCCAGTCTGCATAGCAAGATTGCACACATTCTCAGTATTAAACTCTCTATTGGTCAACAAAATAAGGTCCTCATACTCTCAACAGTATATCTACCCCCTGGTAAATAGGGGCCCAGACTGGATCACTTCTTTAGTAACCAAGGGCTTATCAGCCAAAACTGGGAACAGCTTGTAGTTGGAGACTTCAATGTCAGCTGGCAATCCCAAGATGCAGCAGCAGTTAGAGACAAAATATCTAACCTCTACCTCACACAATTGGTCACACAAGCCACAAGGATAAATTATAGGACTGGCTCGAGTACACTTATCGATTGGCTCCTATCCACCTGCCCAGACCATATTACGGAGGTCTCTGTTCTACCTGACTCCCTAAGTGACCACTCCCCAGTTATGTGCACCTGGTCCAATAAGTTCACAAAGCATTCACCTCAGAACACCAGAACTCACACGCTAAGACCCAGTCTGCTGGAATATTTCCAACAGCACCTAAGGTTAATTGATTGGTCACCTCTCGACACCGCCAGAGATAGTAACCAAGCCCTAGACTACTTCTGCTCAGTCTTTACAAATGCCTATGATATTTTCGCCCCCTAAAGCTCAAAAAAAGTAAGAGGGGTCAGTAACCCTTGGCTCTCTGGAACCCTAATCGACCTTATGCGACTCTGGGACAACCTCTGGCATAGGACCAAAGCATCAGGGAACATGGTCGACCTCACTGCCTACAAAGCAGCCAGAAATAAATGCACAACACTTATCAGGCAGGCCAAGGCCTCCTACTACAAAGCCCTTCTAAACAGGGGTTGGGGAAATGGAAAGGAATTCTGGAACTCAGTGAAATACCTTACAGGCAGGACCACCAAGGCACACCCTGATCCTCTAGTTACCCCATCAGGGACACGCCAGGATCCAAGTGACATTACAAATGCATTTAATACTGCTTTCACATACCTAAGTGCTGTGCTTCTCAGGGAATACCTCCCCTTCCCCCAGTCTGGATAGTCCCTAACTTGAGCCCACATCCTACTACACCCAATGGCCCACCACCGTTCTACTTCAGACACCTCTCCAAGGCTGAGACCAAACGGTACATCAAGCAGGTACTGGGCAAGACCAGGATGGGGAGTGATGCCATCAACATGAAGCTAGTAGCCCTAACATTAAATGAGCTAGCTGGACCACTTACAAAAATCTTTAACACATCCCTACGAACTGGCATATTCCCAGACAAGTGGAAGGCAGCGCATGTCATGCCAGTCCACAAAAGTGGAGACTGAGCTTGCCTCCCTACCTATAGCCCCAACTCAATTTTACCACCTCTTTCCAAAGCCCTGGAATGTGCAGTATCTGACCAACTTACTCAGCATTTAGAGAAATACAACCGGCTAAGTACGCAGCAGCACGATTTCTGTAAACATCACTCCACCCAAACAGCCCTGATAGATTACACTACACAGATCTATGAGGCTCTGGATAATGGAAGAGCAGTAGGATCTATATTTATTGACCTCACCAAGGCATTCGACACCATTAACCACCAACTCCTACTACAGTGTCTCCTCTCCATTGGCCTTTCATATAGCACTGTTACCTGGTTCGAAAGCTACCTCTCACGTAGAACACAATGCGTGAAGATCCTTAACATTCTCTCTGAGCCTTGGGAGGTCAGCCTTGGAGTCCCTCAAGGCTCCATACTGGGTCCACTCTTGTTTAGTTTATTCATAAACTCATTACCTGTTGTCTGCCCAGCAAAAATGGTGCTTTTTGCTGATGATGCGGTCATTTCTGCATCTGGTAGTGACATCACCACTATAACCATTGCCCTACAGGCCAGTTTTAAATGGCTAGAATCTTGGTTCTCCCATCAAAAACTGTTACTCAACTACAAAAAGAACAAGTGTATGTTCTTCGTGGTGCCACAAAACAGGAAAAAGCATGGGCCCCTACACATAACAAGTCAAAAAGGTGAGCTGCTAGAGCAGGTCATCACCTTCAAATATCTTGGCATATACCTTGATGACACGCTCTCCTTCACAACACACACTGAACACATCGTCAAAACAGCTAACACCAAACTGGAAGTTCTCTACTAACATAGACACTCTATGCCCCTGGAGGCTCTTAAACTGGTTACATGCAGCTCTGTGTTATCTACCATTGGCTATGGTCTAGTGATCTATGGTGCTGGTTCTGACATCGCCCTGAAGAGGATCATAACCCTCCTCAACAAGGCCTGCTGCCTGGTCCTGGGTGCTGACTATCAGACGCATACATGTACCTTGTATTTGGACACCGGTTGGCTTCCCCTCCATCAAAGAATCAAATACCAGGCTTGTCTACTTGGGGAAAAAAGCATTGATTGGCCTTATGCCTGAGTCCACCTCCATATTATACAACTACACCCAACCAACTGTGAACACCAGAAGTGCTACCAAAGGAGTGTTCCTAGTACCTTTTAAGCATACCACACTTGCACAATGATCCCTCTCCTACAGGGGCCCTAAATGGCTTAATGACCTACCTACTGAACTCCTTGCATCCAGCAAAATCAGCCATTTCAAATCCAGACTCTGCAACCTGCTGGCACATGAGACCACCTGCAGCTGTTAGCCCTTATCAATGCCACCTGAGGGCCTTCCACATTCCACAGCACCCCATACTGCCCTGAACAGCTCCCCCTACCCCTTCTCCCACCCATCTCACCCACCTTCCCACCTGACAATGCCTTCCTGGCTGCCCCCCCAACTTATATCGTCTTTGTCCTGGATCTGTCTAGACCCTCTAATTCCCCCTACGTGGCAATTCCAAACTACCGCAGACAAGTGGCTGCTTTGCCATGCACTCTCTAATTGCTCTGCCTGTTTCTGCCCAATTGCACTTAGAAACCTGTTCATTGCACTTAGTAACCTGTATTTTTTGCTATGTAGCCACCAGCTCTTTCACCTTTCATATGTTTATTGTTGTCTAGTGTCACCCTTGTTCTTCTCTCTGTACAATGTTTTCACTGATGTAACTCAATGGCTCTGTATTACGTCACCTGACTTTGAACCTTTGTAAACGAGCCTCTGGCTCAAAGGTATTAATCTGAATCTTAAATAAATAAATAAAAATATTCAAAATGTGAAAGAAATCTTTGGGATCAAGGTGGGAGTAAGAGTTGTGAATCTCCCTATACATCGATGATACTTTACTCTATGCAATGACCCAGAACAGAACATGTCAATGAGCCAGAACAGAATATACCACACCACTTGTCCTGGACATTCTTTTTCTTTTTTTTTTATAGAAGTGTTTATTCCTTCCTCTGGGATGGATCGGGTAGCTTTCTCAGCCCTGTCTCCACCTGCTATGGACACCCAACATCTCCTCCGGCAGACCAGAGAGATCAGGTGGACCAGTGGTGAGACAGGCAGGGCTTCATGTAGCCCATCCCGCATTTTCCTCCTAAGTTTTCCCCCTGGGCTCAGCTTGATGTGCAATGAGCACAGCGTGCATGCTGTGCTCCACAGAGGCACCCTCGGCACTCCGTATGCTGGCCCGTCATGAACAACGAGACTCACATGGGCCACTACCTGGATTCCTCCAGGTGGCAGTTGAGCAGCGAGTCATGTGATCCCCCACTGAAAGGGAAGTCATCAATCCTACAGGTGCTCAATCTTCCCTCACTCAGCTGAACCCCTGAGTGACCCAAATCCATTCCCGAACCTGGGTCACTGGCGTGGCAGCAGGGAGGCATGGATGCCTCAGCCATCCATGCCACTGAGCCAGCTGTCCTGGACATTCTGAATAAATCTGGCTTGGCCTCTGGTTTTAAAATGAATGAGGAGAAATTCAAAACCATGCTCATGGGTGCCCCCTTAACCCCCCAGATAAAGGAGTGTTCCTGCCTTAAACTGACTACTAAGGATTTTCATTATTTGGGGGTTTGGGTAACTACCAACACTTCTAAACTACTCCAGTATAACCATCTAAAACTACTAAGCAAACTGCAATCAGACTGTTGGAGATGGACAGAATTACCTCTAATGCTGGGAGGTAGAATAGAGACAGTAAATATGAACATCCCACCCTGTTTAACCTTTCTCTTTGCTATGCTTCTGGTTCCAGTCCCCTCCACCATGTGGAAACAACTTCAGAAGATGCTATCAATGTTTGTATGGGGAGAAAAAAGGCAAAGGAAGGCTTAGCAGCTGTTGCTGGCCCCTAAGAGTGAGGGTGGGTTAGGGCTCCCTACAATTCAAAATTATATTACTGGGCTGCCCAAATTCAGTACTTTGTAAGTGCGGGATGTGAGAAAGATACTGCCCTCTGGGCCCAGATGGAACAGGCTGGCATGGGTCAGTTAAAATTAGCAGACCTTCCTTTTGTGTCAGATGATCCCCTAGTGTTATCTTAACTTAACTCGGGTGAAATTCCATTCCAAGATATGGGGACAGGTTTGTAAATGATAAAATGTAGCCACAGGTATTAGCAGATACAGACCACCAAGTGCTTACTTAGATTCCTTTCTATGCTTATTGATGTTGAGTTTGTGAGAAGGCAGAGTACAGGGCTAAAGCAGGTGGGGCAAATGTTAGACAATTTGGGGGTTAAGCTGTTTCAACAGCTCACTGCACAATTTGGCCTGGGGAGACAGGACCAATTTAGATATTACCAGTTAAGACATTATTTGATGTCAGAACCATTGGTTAAGGAACAAAACCCATTACAACAGATTTTGAACGACATGATGGTGCAAGAGCAGCCTATAAAGCTAATCTCTCTACCACAGTATACGCAGCACTTAAGGGACTACAAGGGGACTGTACTTTATGTATGAAAGAACAGTGGAATGAGGAAGGAGGAGAAGTCATTAGTGATAAAGAATGGGATATTATATTGGCCAAAACCCATAAAGCTACAGTGTCACTCACTTGTCACAAATTTCACTGGCAGATGAATATTAGGTACCAAGCTCACCAAGTTCTATGGGAACCACCAATCTGACATGTTGGAGAGGTTGCAGTAGGTTGGGGCATTACACACACATTTTTTTGGTCCTACCTGAAGATTGCACAATATTGGCAAGAGGTAGGGGATATAATTGGGAAGATATGTGAAATCTCCCTACCATGTGCCCTTAAGAATGTAATTCCGGGACTGCCATCGGCAGACCTAAAAGGGAAAAACAAAGGTTATTTGTATAATGTTCTTATTTCAGAAGCCCTTAAGGTAATTACCCAGCAATGGCTTACAGCTACACCCTAGACATAACAAGCTGGTTCTGTAATTGTTTCTCCATTCAAGAAATGGAGAAGAAACATAGAAACATAGAAACATAGAATTTGACGGCAGATAAGGACCGCTTGGCCACCCAGTCTGCCCATTTCCCTGCCTACTAGATAAGCTGCAGATCCTAGTTAACCAGCAGCCTACTTTTTCCTACCCCCATCCCCTAGAATTGCCTTATGACTGTCCCATGCATGCTTGAATTCCACCACTGTTTTTGACTCCACGACCTTCCTCCGGAAGGCCGCTCCATGCATCCACAACCCTCTGTGAAAAATACTTCCTTCAATTACCTTTGAGCCGCCCTCTTATCTCTTCAAATTGTGCCCCTTGTTCTTGCACACCTCTTTTTGAAAGATGCTACCCTCTTGGACTTTGTTGATTCCCTTGAGGTACTTGAAAGTTTCTATCATGTCCCACCTCTCCCTCCTTTCCCGAGGCTATACATATTAAGCTTCTTTAGTCTCTTCATATGTCTCCGTGCAGACCCTGCACCATTTTAGTTGCCCTCCTCTGGACAGCTTCCATCCTGTCTATGTCTTTGCTAAGACTGGGTCTCCAGAACTGCACGCAGTACTCCAGATGGGGTCTGACCAGCTGTCTGTACAGAGGGATAATAACTTCCTGTTTCCTACTGGTGATGCCTCTCCCTATGCATCCCAATATCCCCCCAGCCCTCATTGCTGCCCTCTCACATTGCTTGCCCACCTTTAGGTCATCTGATATGACTACCCCCAGGTCCCTTTCCATTTTTGTTGTTGTTAGTATCTCACCCCCCATTGTGTACTCTTCCCCTGGGTTTTTGTTTCCAGGTGCATTACTCTGCACTTCTTAGCATTGAATCTAAGCTGCCATACATTTGACCATTCTTCTAACCTTGCCAAGTCCCTTTTCATCCTTTCCACCCCACCTTGTGCATCAACTCTGTTGCAGATCTTGTGTCATCTGCAAAGAGACATACTTTTCCTTCCAGTCCCTCTGCAATGTCGCTATAAAGACATTGAAGAGGACCAGTCCTAATACTGAACCCTCGTACCCCACTAGTAACCCCCTTTCATCAGAGTGGACTCCATTTACTTTTACTCTCTGTGTCCTATTTTCCAGCCATTTTACCCAGGCTGTCATCTTGGGACCCACTCCCAGGCTAGCTAACTTGTATATTAATCTTTTGTGTGGGACTGTGTCAAATGCCTTGCTAAAGTCTAGGTAGGCCATGTCCACAGCCCTCCTCGATCTACTACTTTGGTCACCCAGTCAAAGAAATCTATCAGATTTGTCTGGCATGACCTTCCTGCTGTGAATCCATGCTGCCTTGGGTCCTGTGCCCTCTGGCCTCTAGATACTTGACAATTCTTTCCTTCAGAAGTGATTCCATCATTTTCCCTACCACTGAGGTTAAACTAACAGGTCTGTAGTTTCCTGCTTCTGCCTTGCTCCCACTTTTGTGAAGGGGAATCACATCTGCCCTCCTCCAGTCCTCGGGTACCACCCCATCCTCCCATGATTTGTTAAACAGGGTAGTCAGTGGTGTCACTAATTCTACCCTTAGTTCTTTTAGAATTCTGGGATGAATCCCATCAGGCCACATTGCTTTGTCCACCTTCAGTTTTAAGAGTTCTTTCAGAACCCTTTCTTCTGTAAATGGGCTGGTATCAACTTCTGTATCCAGTGTGTTTCTACTGTTTGTTCTAGGTACCCCCTCTTCCTTTGTAAATACTGAGCAAAAATATTTGTTTAGTATCTCTGCCTTTTCACAGTCTCCCTCTGCCCCCCTCCCCCTTATTAAGCCTCACTATCCCTCCCTTGGTCTTCCTTCGCTCCCTGATGTACCTATAAAAGGTTTTATCCCCCTTCTTAACTGAGTTGGCTATCTTTTCCTCGGTTTGGGCCTTTGCTGTTCTGACTGCCTTCCCAGCTTCCTTTTGCTTTAATTGATACAGTTCTCTGTCCTGCTCCTTCCGCATTCCTTGTACTTCCTGAAAGCTTTCTTTTCTCTTGAACCTTCACTGCCACTTCCTTTGAGAACCATAGTGGTTTCTTACATCGTTTAGTTTTGTTTATTTGCTTCACACAGAGGCTTGTTGCCTCTGTAATGGCAGTTTTTATTATTCCCCATTGTTCTTCCACCCCTCCTTCCTGCCCATGTGCTAGTGCATTCCTTAGGCACTTACCCATTTTGGCAAAGTCAGCCCTCCTAAAGTCCAGTACCTTTGCCTTTGTATGGCTTGACTCTATTGCTGTGTTTATTGTGAACCATACTGTTGGTGGTCGCTAGTTCCCAGACGGCTACCCACTTCTACATCTGTGATCCTCTCTTCATCTCCATTTGAGAGAACCAGGTCTAAGATTGCTCCTCTCCGAGTGGGCTCCAATACTAGTTGTCTAAGGCATGCCCCTGTAGGGCATCTAGAATAACCCCACTCTTCGAAGTGGCTGTGGCAACTGCACTCCAGTTAACATCTGGCATATTCAGATCACCCATCAGCAATATCTCCCCTTTTTTTGCCATACTAAGTATACTTTCTATCATTTCCTTGTCCATTTCCTCCCCCTGAGAAGGGGGTCTGTATACAACCCCTGTGCGGATTGTGGTGCCATTGCCGGTCTCCAAATTTACCCACAGTGCTTCTTCTCCTCCCTGTTTTCTCTTTTGTTCTGTTACTTTGATTCCTTCCCTTATGTAAAGAGCTACTCCTCCTCCTCTTTTACCCTCCCTGTCCCTCCTGTAGATAGTGTATCCTGGTATGTTTATGTCCCAGTCATGGTTTTGTGCGAACCATGTTTCTGTGACTGCCACAATATCCAGATGTTCCTCCTCCATCAAGGCCACTAATTCAGGAAGCTTGTTACTCAGACTCGTGCATTGGTACTCATTGCTCTCCATTTTTGATGGCTTTACTTTCTGTTGCAGCATCCCCACTGACCTTTCTACCTTGGTCTTTTTCTCATTTAGTACCCTGTTTTGTAGGGAGAGGCTGGGATTTTCCTGCTGCTCATCAGTGCCTCCCCCCTTGACTAGTTTAAAAGCTTGCCAATGAAGCATTTAAACCGATTGCTCAAAAGACTTGTTCCCTTCCTGGACAGATGCAGACCATCCTGCCAGTATAGGCTGGTGTCCCTCCAGGTGGAACCCCAGTCCCCAATGAAGCCAAACCCCTGTGCTCCACACCATTTTTTCAACCACTCATTAAACTGCATGGTGCAAAGTACCCTTGCCTCACTCATGCCATTTACAGGCAGCACCTCTGAGAAGGTTACTGTGTGTGCTACTTGTCTTAGGCCCCTCCCCAGTTCTAAAAAGTCCTTCTGCACTGCTCTAATCTCATGTTGAGCCAAGTCATTTGTCCCTAGGTGGACAATGACATCCAGCTCAGACTCCCGTGCAGCTGTTCTTGTGATCCTGAGGATGCGCTTCCTGTCCCTACAAGCCATGGTGCCAGGCAGGCACTTTACTTCAGTTTTCCTGCTCCCCAGTTCTATCCCCCTAATAATTGAGTCCCCACCAGGAGCTGCTTCCTTTCCTTGTGGCATCCTTTGCCTCCCTCCTGTGGGCCTCCCTGTGACAGGTGTCCTCAGCCTCCTTAATCTCCTCCGTGGTGCATCCATAGGGAGCTGTGCTCCCCAGAATGGTGTATGGATCGTGGAGTGGAACAACTGACTGGGTGTGCCTCTGTTCCACCCTCCTCACCCTCCCTGAGCCCACTGTGGTCCAACTGCTGTGCTTTCTTTGCAACCTCTGAGGTAGTGGTGGTGGCTCTGGTGCTCCCTGGATGGGGGTTCCTTCCTACCATCAAGTCTGGCCTGGGGAAGGTTCTCTACTGCTGTCCAGTGTGGCCTGAAGATGGGCAACTTCCTCCCTCAGGGCAGAGAGTTGTCTGCAAATAGGCAGCATCTCAGCCTCCAGAAAGACTCCGGAAGACTGCTGCCCCACAGCCATTACATTGCACTACTCCCCACATGACTATGTACTTTTTTTTTGTGTGTGTGTGTGCTGTGTGTGTGATTGGTTTGTTATATAGAAATATATATATATTATATAATGTGTATGCGGTATTTTCAGTGCTGTGTGCTAGAGAGATATGACATTGATATGCACCTTGCACTCTTGAGGAAATGATGTCAGAACCCTAGGTATAAAGGAACTATTTCCGGGTGGGGTGGGTGAGGGTGGAAGGGGTTGGGCCTAAACTGTGCCTCACAAAACAATCAGCTAAGAGCTCTGACCCACCACTGCGATGAGTGCCTTCCTGTCTGCAAGATACTATACACAACAATTTGACAGAGAAAATCCCTGCTAATCAAACAGAGAAAATCCAGACATCCAAGTCAGACCCAGGTAAACCTCCGCAGCCCCAAAACAGCCAGTCTGTTACCAAAGCTATTGGCTGAATTAAGTCTCTGTGATGAAATCACTTCCTGAGAAAGTTTGGAATTGCCTTTTAAGGCAAACAAAGATAAACACAGAAAACAGTTTACTGTCTGGGTCAAATACACAACCTGCACCTGCACTTATTTCAGGATTTGTGACAAATGTTTCGCCCAGAGTTTAAAATCTTCCTGCACTGAAAATCTTAAGAATTGTAACAAGACTGTCTTTTCCTGATAATTGTAAATTCCTTCTTTCACCTTTCAGTTAGAAGCAGCCTCCACCTGCAGTATATCTGCTACAAACCACAGACAATTGAAAGGTTCCCCTTCCTCTGTTGTGAGCACAACTCGCTTTCTTGCAAATCCTATGTTCAATATTGCAGCTCCCAACAAGAGATAGTTTGGCTAGGAAAAATATTAGCTGTTCTGATGAGTTTGCTATAAACACTTGCTTATAATACTATTCTTCTCAGGTCTGTTACCAAAGCTATTGGCTGAATTAAGTCTCTGTGATGAAATCACTTCCTGAGAAAGTTTGGAATTGCCTTGTAAGGCAAACAAAGATAAACACAGAAAACAGTTTACTGTCTGGGTCAAATACACAACCTGTACCTGCACTTATTTCAGGATTTGTGACAAATGTTTCGCCCAGAGTTTAAAATCTTCCTGCACTGAAAATCTTAAGAATTGTAACAAGACTGTCTTTTCCTGATAATTGTAAATTCCTTCTTTCACCTTTCAGTTAGAAGCAGCCTCCACCTGCAGTATATCTGCTACAAACCAAGACAATTGAAAGGTTCCCTCCTCTGTTGTGAGCACAACTCGCTTTCTTGCAAATCCTATGTTCAATATTGCAGCTCCCAACAAGAGATAGTTTGGCTAGGAAAATATTAGCTGTTCTGATGAGTTTGCTATAAACACTTGCTTATAATACTATTCTTCTCAGGTCTGTTACCAAAGCTATTGGCTGAATTAAGTCTCTGTGATGAAATCACTTCCTGAGAAAGTTTAGAATTGCCTTTAAGGCAAACAAAGATAAACACAGAAAACAGTTTACTGTCTGGGTCAAATACACAACCTGTACCTGCACTTATTTCAGGATTTGTGACAAATGTTTCGCCCAGAGTTTAAAATCTTCCTGCACTGAAAATCTTAAGAATTGTAACAAGACTGTCTTTTCCTGATAATTGTAAATTCCTTCTTTCACCTTTCAGTTAGAAGCAGCCTCCATCTGCAGTATATCTGCTACAAACCACAGACAATTGAAAGGTTCCCCTTCCTCTGTTGTGAGCACAACTCGCTTTCTTGCAAATCCTATGTTCAATATTGCAGCTCCCAACAAGAGATAGTTTGGCTAGGAACAATATTAGCTGTTCTGATGAGTTTGCTATAAACACTTGCTTATAATACTATTCTTCTCAGGTCTGTTACCAAAGCTATTGGCTGAATTAAGTCTCTGTGATGAAATCACTTCATGAGAAAGTTTGGAATTGCCTTTTAAGGCAAACAAAGATAAACACAGAAAACAGTTTACTGTCTGGGTCAAATACATAACCTGTACCTGCACTTATTTCAGGATTTGTGACAAATGTTTCGCCCAGAGTTTAAAATCTTCCTGCACTGAAAATCTTAAGAATTGTAACAAGACTGTCTTTTCCTGATAATTGTAAATTCCTTCTTTCACCTTTCAGTTAGAAGCAGCCTCCACCTGCAGTATATCTGCTACAAACCACAGACAACTGAAAGGTTCCCCTCCCTCTGTTGTGAGCACAACTCGCTTTCTTGCAAATCCTATGTTCAATATTGCAGCTCCCAACAAGAGATAGTTTGGCTAGGAAAAATATTAGAGGCCAGCCCAGTGGTACTGAGGGCCTTGTGCCACGTTGGTGACCCGGGTTCGGCAACAGACTTGAGTCGCTGGTGGTCGGCAGAGATGGAGAGGATCGAGCATCTGATGGACTGCTCTCCTGTCCTGGGGAGTGTGGGTTGTGACTCCTGCAGCTCTAGTGGCTCCCAATGGAGACTGGGGTGCATCACAGCTAGCAGGGTCACGTTGAAGGGTATGGAGGCAATGGCAGATGCCCTGCAGATGGGTGCGGGTGCACGCCCACTGCGTGATGGACATCATTGCACATCCGTGCCTCTGGGATCAAAGGAAAAAAGCAGAAAACCCTGACACCTGGGAAGGTGAAGGCAGGTCCTGTGGACCAGCCCTGACGCTCAGTGCCAGACCAATCCTGGCTGACCTCTGGCTCTCCTCCTTACCCAGGCCACACTTTAGATTGTAGATAGAGTGCTGGTCAGGAGTTTTTGACCCCACCTCATAGGGTTCAGAGCTGGGGGGATGGTGAGTCAGGATGAGGTAGGGGAAAACCCCAGGAAAAGAGGTTCTGTCTGGGGGAGGTTTCAGGATGGTGGGAAAAAGGCTGTCATTCCCGTGTCCTGCTGGAGAGAAATCCTCAGGGGCCAGTGAAAGAACATAAAGAAAGTTCACCAAAACAAAAGAAATGGAGAAAGTCGCTGCAGGGCTACACCACAAGGAGGAGAAACATGTGAGTAGATGTTATTTTCAGGTTAAATCAAGTATAATAAATTATAATTTTTTTTTTGAGAAGATAGAAGCTTTTATTATGGCTCTTTTTGGTTTGATCCACACACACAGAAACACTGAATCAGTGAGATCACCACATTTTTGGTAGCCTTGCACTATTCCTCTGGTCCTAAAAATATTTATCATAATGGTTGTATAATTGTAGGTCTATATTCAAATGGCTTTAATTCATTATAATTACACACTAAGAAGAATGGTATTAATGAGTTCATTTAAGGTTTCATAATTTGACCTTTTACAATTTTAATGACCTCCCAATCCTGGAGTCTTCAATTTGTTTTATCTAAATGTTTCTTTGCTCAGGTCATCAATAGTCCAATAAGATTCAGAATAAAATTACTTTAGAACAAAAACTGTATAAACTTTGGGCCGGATATTCAAACTGCACCCAAAATGTGCGTAATAGCAGGAGCAAGCACAAGTCCATTGCGCATATGCGCAATAGATGCGATATTCAAACATGGAGCAAAGCAAATTGCGCAACCAGCCAACGTCTGAATATCACACAACCTGCGCCATAACGCAACCAGGAAGGGGAAGCTGAGCAGATATAACGTGCTATAGCGCAACAAGGCCAGCCCAGCTGAGCAGTCCAGAGGTGCCATAGTGCAAGCAGAGAGCCCCCCAGCAGCAGAGCAATGGAACTGCACAACTAGGGAGGTAGGCAGGGGCCCACCACCCATGCCACAGATGGGAACAGGAACACACTGCAGAACTAACAATGCACCCCCACACCCCAAGCACAGCATAAGTGGGGGAGGGACGGAATATCCACTGGCCCATGGGGACAAGCCAACAAAGCACAGCCGGGCCATGTTGCCCCAGCACACCCACTGGCAAGCTGAGACTGCCACACAAAGGGGGCGGACCACCCCAGTGCACATCAGCCCCCCCTTGTGCACAGCACACCCTGAACTGTGACCCCAAAACACCACCCATGAGCAGTAACCGTCACTGCAGGAATCCCCATGCATCCCCATCACACTGCAACCTCATGTACCACAGAACCATACAAGCCAGACCCACCATGAGCACCCAGCAGTGGGTGGCAGCACACTGCAAGACCGACTGAAAGCCACTCCCACACCAGAGACACCTCCCCACGCACACACACACATACCCATGACAATACCACCCCAGATGTCATGCACACCACTGCAACTGAGCACCTATAGCCAGCTGCAAATCAGAGACCACCATAGTATTCCTAACAAAATATATATTTCTAATTAATATAATAACAATAACAATAGAAACAAACAGAACTATATACAAATATATACAATACAGGGGTGGGGGTACGGGTACAAGGTAGGGTTGGGTAAGGGGCAGGGGTGAACAACTGGGAGAGGGAAGGCAGGGTGTGAGGGATGGGTAAAGGGGGGAGGTGATGGGCAGCTACTGTCTGCCAGCCCGCTCTCCATCCACCTGCTGCTGGTCCCGGGGCCTCCTCCTGCGCCTAACGCCATGGCGATGCAGGTCCCTCAGGATGGCGAGGGAATCCATGGCCACCTGTATGAGCTGCTGGACCGATCTCTCAATCCTCCGCAGGATCCGGACACCTAGGACAAGGGATCAGAGTCAATGGCTGTGACTGTCCATATCCCTGAAGCCCACCCAACATGCACGGCATACAGCTAAGCGCCCCGCTCCTGTGATGGACTGCACCCACCCACAGTGACCGTGCACAAGACATGCCCAACCAGGCAGCAACAGCCATGTGTGCCATTGCACCACACCCCACCCATGTCCAGCACAACACAACCAAGGCTGTACAGTGATGTGGCTACACGGTGGGAAGACAGTGCCACAGCCATGTGCCCAGTGCACGCATGGACCACCATTGACGCACTCCCAGACATGCAGTGCCCCTGGACAGTGCTGACTGTCACATGTCGCGTGCATGGCAGTGTTGTCCATGGATGGTGGCCATGCCCTGCCCCCCTCCACACAGCATGCAATAGCATTCATGATGTCATGTCGCTCACCCTCATCGTGCTGCTGCTGCTGTCATGGTTCATCACCACCACCACCAACACCACGCACAGCCACCGCTGCCACCCCTTGCTGCACCTCAGCCCGGGCCCTCCTCCACTCTGCCACGCCTGTGGGAAACAAAAGGTGAGAAATACATCAGTAAAATCCCAAAGCAGACATCCCCCTGCCCCAATGAGTGTGCCCGCCCACCCATCCAGACCCATACATTACATATCCTGTAAACACCACTACAGAGAACCATAGACCAACCCTCCCCCATGTGCTGGACACAAAACACAGTGTTACCCATACGGACCATACAGGTGCATAGACGGCTCACCCACCTGGCCGAGGCACCACACCCCTCCTGGCATGTGACCGAAGATGTGCCAGTAGTGCCGGCTCCCTCCTCCTCAGGTCACCGTACCGGTGCCTGCACTGCTCTGTGGACCGCCACCGGCCAGTGGCCTCCTCAAGGGCAGTGGTCACCTGCTGCCACACATGGGTTCTTGCCATGTTGAGGGGTTCATCCCCAAACAGTGGGCCATGGTGAGGCTCCACTATGGCCACCAGGTTTGTGAGTTCCACTGAACTCCATTGTGGGGCTCTCCTGCGTGCCATCCCTGCATGTATATAGTAGGCAATATGGCGCTCTGCAGTGCGGCAACACCACGTGGAATTATTGCGCAATACAACTCCGCTATTCCCTATCGCGCTGTTGGTATAGCGCCACCAGTCCCTATCGCGCTGTTACTGAACAGCGCGATAGAGCTGCAGACATGCCATACGACAGTGCCAAGTGGGCAAAGGTCGGGCACAGGGTCAGCGGTCTCGGCACAAGGCCACACACAGCGCCATCGGACATCTATGCATCCAGCGCGATTGGTCGCCTGTGTGCCATTGCCACAGTGGACTATTGCGCAGTTGTGCCACAGCGCCATGTAGTGACTGTCGCTGTAGCGCCACTGGCACAATGGTGGCCATGTCCTGAATTGCCTATCGCGCACAGCACGTCATCAACGCGGCAGATGCCTGCATAAGCTACCTGGGCATGCGCAGTGCAGTGTACTACGCAGTCACAGAACTGCGCCATTGGCTCAGCTGGTTCAACCATATTGCGCACAGCGCAACAGCGTGATATTCAGCCGTCATATGCAAATCATCTGATCAGCCATTCACCATGAGCGCATGATTTGCATCTCATTAAAGTTGCTCCAGTCCTAATTTGCATGCATTTCGCTATAAATATGCGACACTGTTCTGCAGTGGCCATATTCGTTACTGCAGTTGATAGGTGAGTTGCATGCATTGTGCTGTTCTGGACCATGGCCTCAGAGAATTGCTGTGTACTGCACAGTCACAGGTGACCACTCTCACCCATACAGGCTGTGAAATGACCGAGCAAGGACTGGGTGAGAAGGATGATGGTGGGCGGAAGAGGAGGCCCAACTTTACAAAGGTGGAGACAGAGGCACTGTTTGAGGCCTACCTGGATGAGGAGCCACTTTTCAGTGGACGGCGGGGCACCCCTGAGGCCCGTGCTGCTGCATGGGAGAGGGTGGCACATGCCATCAACCTGCACGGCAGCCACCAGCGCTCTGTGCAAGAGTGTAAAAAGAAGATGGGGACTGACAGTGGGAGGGTGAAGGAGAAGGTTGCAGCCATCAGGGCGGCACGTGCTGCAACAGGCAGGGGACATCTGGAGGTGGTGCAGCTGACTCCGGTGGAGGACATGCTCACTGCAGTGCCATTGAGGGTGTTCCTGGAGGTGGCTTCCAGACAGGTGGTAGCCCATCACTTCATGGTATGTCATGGTCGGGGGGGAGAAGGTAGTTCACATGCACTAATGTGTCCTTCCTTTCTGTTACAGATCCTGTGCGTCTTCAGGGGTCAGCAGTGGAGGGCCTGTACACTGTGGACAGCCATCCGGAGTTGGAGGAAGGACCATCCACCTCCGCAGATTGCCGGTGTGCACTGCGCCAGTGTGCATGCCTGGCTACCTTCACTGATGTTGAGACAGGTGTGGGGAGTGCCCTTCCTGTGTCTCAGTGGTCTGGCATGCAAGCATGCCAGCACGCTGCGGCTGTGGCTGTGGCACAGACCTGCACCATCGATGATGCACTGACCACTATGGGCATTGACATGTGTGTGTCACAGAACGGACACACAGCAGGACAGCTCATGCCCATGGATCTAGCTGGTTCCGACGTGTGTGCCAGCATGTCAGCACAGTCCCAGGCTGTGCCTGTCAGCACCGGTGGGGCAGCACCGGTGGCTGTGCAGGTCACTGGCACTGTTGCGGCCACAGCAGTGGAACCACTGATCCCGTGGGCACAGCAGGCGGAGGGGCAGCAGCAGCAGTCACCCACCGGGACTGGGGGTACAGGGCTCAGCGGTGATGTAGGTGCACTGCCTGTGGACATGCCCATATCTGGTCCTGGTGAGCAGCGCCCACCCTCAAGGGGTGCTGTACATCAGGCCCTTCCAGACCCTGAGGGACAGGTTGCCGATGTGTCAGACGACCTCTTTGATGACCACACCCGCCTGCTGCAGGCATCAGTACAGCAGCAGATGAGGGTTGCAACATCCGTGGAGGCACTGTGTGTGGCTCTGGAGCAGCACAGAAGGGACACAGAGAGGATCCTGTCCCGGATTGACCATTTGTAGGTGGATGTGACCGCCGCCATCGACAGGCTGACACAGGCAGTGGTCGGTGTCGTGGCCACATTGGGCACACAGTCAGGTGCCCCTGTGCCGCTCACACCGCACAGTATGCTATTCACTCCCCATTCCCGGCATCGTGCGACACCCACCCTGTTGACGCCGGGTTCAGCTGTGGGCATCCAGAGCACCCCTGGTGCAGGTATGTTCGGTATGCTGCAGACCCCGTGCGGCAAGGTCGTGTTCGCACAGTGGGACCCCTGGTGGTCCATCGGTGCCACCCCATGTGGCCCATGCTCAGCCTGCCAGTGCTGCTGGGTCTCGGTGGGGCCACCCCCATGCATCCGAGGTGGCCATGGCACTGTGCCGCATGACTGAGCTGTCTCCCAGTGCGGGCTCTGTCTGGTGCTGCCCTGTGTGCAATGTGTGTTTCGGTGGGCAGTGCACCAGTGGGTGCCCTTCCCTACACGCAGACACATGGACCACCTGCACACCCTCCTGACTACTGTCCACAGGTGCGTGTGCATGATGATGCCTGCATTGCACTGTACACCAAAGTGCAAGGGTGCCCAGCATCTGACACACGTACATGGACAGTACAGGTGGTGGTGGTGGCCTGTGGATGTGTGTGTTTTTAGTGTCTGTGTTACTGCTCTGTTGTGCAACTGACCCCTGTGCACTTTGTGCCTGTTGTGTGTGTGTGTGCGTGTGTGTGTCTGTCCATGTGGCATGTTACTGTTCACCCCTCCCTGGTTGTATGTGTGTGCTTCTGTGGCCTGCCACTTCCCTTGCCGTCATGCACCCCTGGTGTGTTTCTCTGTGTGTATGTGGGTTGTGCTCTAGCCACTGTTGGCTGCACATGGCCCCATGACTTACCTGTGTTGGGCGAAGTTCTCCTCTGTGATGGTGTCCCGGTGCAGCTGGGCCAGCCGGATCAGTCGGGGGTCACGCCATCCAAGGGGGGGCTGCTCATCCCCATCATCACCGGCGTCACCAGCGTCCCCATTGCTGTCCCCCTCCTCGACCTGTACAGCTATCCCACAGTCTTTGGCCATGTTGTGCAGGATACAACAGGCCAAGAATATCCCACAGGCCTTTGAGGGGCTATACTATAGGGCACTGTCAGAGGTGTCTAGGCATTGGAAGCATTCCTTCAGCATCCCAAACACCCGCTCGATGATGTTGCGTGTGGCGGCGTGTGCCTCATTGAAGCATTGCTGCAATGGGGTCGTGGGCCGCTGGTAGGGTGTGAGCAGCCAGGGATGGAGTGGGTATCCACTGTCACCTGTGTAGAGATAGTGGAGGTTAGTGTCTTGTTCAGGCTCATATTACCCCTAACCATGTGTGCCACTCCCATAGCACCTGTGGCTTACCCACCCTTGCCCCCGATTTGCCAATCCTACATGCATACTCACCCACTAGATGTCCTGTGAGGATGTCCCCACTCTCGAATCAATGGCACAGTGCTGATTGGTACCATATGAATGAATCGTGTGCTCCGCCAGGGTGCGTGGCACAGACATTGGTAATGCGCCCACTGGCATCACACACCACCTGGCAGTTGACACTGGAAAATCCCTTCTGATTCTGATAGGCAGCCCCATCGGGGCCAGGTGGCATGCGAATGGCCACATGGGTGCAGTCTATCACCCCTAGCATGCCAGGCATACGTGCTACCCTGTAGAACTCCTGTATGCTTGCTGTATGCTCTGCCGAGGTGCTGGGGAAATGGATGTACTCCGCAGCATGTGGCAGCAGTGCACTGAGGAATTGGGTGAGGATGCGTGACGTGGCTGACTGTGTTATGCCTGTGGTGTCCCCTGTTGGTCTCTGGAAGGTACCTGTGGTGAGCAAGCACATGCAGGCTGTTACCTTTGTCTCCACTGACAGAGCGTGACTCCGCCATGAGGGTGCCTGCATCACATCACTGCACAGCTCACAGAGCCGCCTCAGTATTGCCCTGTTCAGGTGGTACCGGCCCACAATCTCGACATCTGAATAGAGCTCAAATCTGATGCAGGCTCAGTACTGCCTGTTGGGGGCGTACCGCCGACGGGCCCTTCCACAGCCACGTCCCCCTGCAGCATGCCTTCTCACCCCCCTCATTACAGCTTCCATGTGGAAGCTGGCACTGTCCATGTCCCTGCCCCGGCTGCTGTTGCTCTGTTACCCCTCTGTCCTGACTGCTACCTCCACTGCACCGGGTACACCTACTGGCCTCTGCACTCTGTGGCTACACACACCTTCCCTTGCCCCTCTTCTGTCCTGTGCACTCCCTGGCCTGCACTGTTTGTTACTCTGGCCTTCTCTGTCTCCCTGCCTCATGTGGCTTCCCTGTCGCGTTCTTGCGCCTCTTCCTTGAGCCTTTTTATTTTGGCTCATTTCCGCTATGGCGCAACTTCTGCCTGATCCACTGTTGCGCATTGCGCTAGCCTTTGAATATCGCATTGCGCACTTTATGCATGGTTCCATCCCCTTCGGTTGCGCATACCTTCATTAGCATTGCGCTGTTACTCAGCTTGTTTTCTGTGGTGCAACTGCCTCCTGCTGAATATCACAGAATGGCACAATTTCCGACTTGTGCTGGCGCAACCCTATTGCGCATGACACAACCCTTTTGAATATCCCACCCTTTGGGTTTGATTTTGTGCAAATATTAACTTCTCTCCGAGTTGAAAATGCATAGGAGATTAGTTGTACTTACTTTAGCATTTCTCCACACTTTTACTTCAGAAAGTTGTAAAAATAAAATTTGAAAAAATAACAATAGTCCAATAAGATTTAGAATAAAATAACTTTAGAACAAAACTGTATAAACTTTGGGTTTCATTTTACTCAAATATTAACTTCTCTCTGAGTTGAAAATGCATAGGAGATTAGTTGTACTTAACCTTTCTATTTCTCCACACTTCTGCTGTGGAAATTTGTGAAAAATGAACACTTGACCATTTGCACAGGTCTTGACTTCCCATAAAGGGAATGGCTTAAAACTTATTTAGGAGTCATTCAAGAGTTATCCCAAGGTCAATATTTAGTAAGCTATACATTTAATGCATTTTAATAATAGAAGTTGCCAACGAGGACATCATAAATGAAAAAATCAGTGTTGCAGCATTGATGCCTTAAAGTTTTACAGACAGCAATTGTTTTTCTTCTCGGTCTTCCTTCCCTCCTCCATCTGATCAGCATCAGTTTCACATATAGATCTCATCTAATATTGTGGGCTAATAATCACTAAAATTAATCTGCTGCTTTTGTTCTAAAAAGATTTAACATGATCCCATCCTGAAAAGATCTAATGTGACCCCAATAAGAAGATAATTTTGTTTCAAGCTGGTGAGCACTAAAGAATTCCATTGAAGTACTAGTAAGTCAGGATCTACTATTAAATTAGGCATGACAAAATGGTCTGGTCTCATTTCATTTAAAGTGGTGTAGTGCTTTAGAGAAACGAGGCTGTTGTAAGTGCAATAGGAGTTATGCTAAACAAATGTAAATATCTCTAAAAGTATACAAATTATGCATAAACCATCATATGAAAGTAGTTCGGGACAAAATGGACTTTCAAATGAGCCTATTCATTAAACTGCAATAATTATATATTTTTAAACTATGGCCATCTGACTACCTGAATTTTAATTTTCTTCACAATTCTCACCTTTTGAATGGCTATACTTAAAATAATCTAATGAATTCAGATTAGTGACTACCCTCATTTGAAAGCTCATTTTGGCATGAACAACTTTCATGTTGGTTGTATATTGGTAACTTTTATACTTTCCAAGATATTTACATTTGTTTGGCATGACTCCTACTGTGTTCACTCAGAGAGAAAAAAATGAGGTTGTTTGGAAGACCATATTTTTACAAAATATAAAGAATTCAGATTAGTGACTGCCCTCATGTGAAAGGTCTTTTTCTCCTGAACAACTTTCACACTGGTTGTTTTTGTGCATATTGAATAGTTTTAAATATATTTAGATTTGTTTGGAAGGTGTGCACATTTGCTCTCAGAGAAAAGCAGGTTGGGGTTATGTGTCCATCATTCTAAAAAGAAAGAATGGAGTATTTTGTAACTGCCATACGGATTTGCAGTCTTATGGAAGGATACACTGAACATTACTAAAAAATGCGTTCCATGGAAACCTCTTTTCAAGCTAAAATGATATGGCTGTAGGCTCCAGCTGCAGCCATAAAAAGCAGTGCCTAGCAGAGGCTTACAAAATGTAATTAAAATTCAAAATGTGTTCTGTTCTTGAGAAATATCAATAAGTTTAAAGCTCATTAAACCTGTCTAGATATTTGTGTGTGTGCTGGAAAAGATAAAACACATGGGCCTGGATATTCATACTGCACCTAGCAGTGGTGCAAGCGTGGGTGCAGCGCAACTGGGATATGCTGGGGCCAGGACCAGGTGATATTGAATGGTGATGCACCATGGCACAGCACCATTGAATATGGCATGAACAGTGCATGGCGCAGTGGCACTGTGCCAGTGCAAGCCTCAGATAGGGAGCATGGGGATGCGCCAGTGCAAATGCAGTTGTGCTGGGTGCATCGCCCATGACTTTCAGCAGAGGGCATGCAAATGAGGCCATAACATATGCAAGGCACAAATGGAGACATTTGCATGTCATTATAGCCCCATTTGCATGCCTTGCACAGGGCAGCCCAGTGACTTGCACCTGGCGCCCTGCATAGAATGATGTGTGCACAGTGGGAGTCCCGGACATCCCCCATAGCCACAATCACGGTAAATCACTGTAGAACACATCCCTGGTAGTCTAGTGGTACACCCCTCCCGTTTCCCTGATAAATGTCTGTTAAGTCATTCCCTGGTAGTCTAGTGATTCCCCCTCCCTCTCAATTCCCCGATTGCCGGTAAATGTCTATTACATCATTCCCTGGTAGTCTAGGGGACCCCCTACCTCCCTTTTCCCCGATCACAGTAAATCAACATTAAATAATTCCCTGGTGATCCAGTGACACCCCTACTCCTCCCACACACACAGGACACCTTGCCCATCCCACTCCCCCACCGTCTTGGTGGGCGACTGCAACCCACCCACATACCACCCAGCCACCCGCCGAATGACAGGTACAGTATGGGCTTGCAGGGCATACTGTACTAGACAGTCTCACATATGTGAAAGTCTAGTGGTCCTTCTCTTCCTCCCGATTCCCCAATAAATGTATATTAATTCATTCCCAAGTAGTCTAGTGAACCTCGCTCCTCTCATTTTCCCCAATCACGGTAAACCACCTTAAAATGAATTCCCTAGTGATCCAGTGGCACCCCACCCCTCCCTCCCACACAGGACCTTTTGCTCATCCTGCTCCCTCAACATATGCAGTTGCAACCTGCCACATACTGCCTGAGCTGTCCGCCAAATGACAGGTACAGTATGGGTTGTAAGTCCATTGGTCCACAGTGTGGACCAGTGGGCTTGCTGGGCATACTGTACTAGATAGTTCTAAATATATGAAGTCATTCACATATTTGGGGCTGTCTAGTATGGTATGCCCTGCAAGCCCATACTGCACCTGTCATTTGGCAGGTGGCCAGGTGGTATGCCGGTGGGTTACAGCTGCCCGCCGATGATGGGGGGAGGGATGGGCAAGGGGTCCTGTGTCGGTGGGTGGAGTGGGGGAGTGCCACTGGATCACCAGGGAATTATCTTATGGGGATTTACTGCGATCAGGGAAATGGTAAGGAAGGGGGGGGTCCACTAGATTACCGGGAATTAATTAATATACATTTATTGGGCAATCGGGAGGGGGGTACCACTAGACTATCAAGGTGATGTGGGTGCTTGTGGATGGTGTCCTGGGTGGGCAAGTGGCCACCCATGGCTGGCGGCTGCTGTGTTACACCCTGCAATACAGCAGTCCACCTATGGGTGGTCAGGAGTTGTTCCACTGATTCACTGGCTCAACTTTGAGCCCCCCTATGCGGCACAATTCAGGGTTGTGTTAGCATATGCGCCACACATCTCGGGCTGAATATTGGGGTGTGCCGCATATGCATGGGCACAACCCCTGCATATGCACCACATACACTTACATTGTGCATTGGGATTTGCCCTGTGGTAGGCAGCCTTTTCAATACCCACCGGGGCACAATGCGGGGTTGCGCTCACGCAACTCTGTTGCGCCATGCACAACCCCTTTGAATATCAGGGCGGTAGTAAAAATGTGACATATTTAATAATCTTGTTGTTAGTGGGGAATATTGAAATAAATCCAGGACCAAAGGAGAGAAGGGATATAAAACTGTATCATACAAATACATATAGTATTTTACCAACAATAGATGAATTAATTTGGTGTCTACAAAATTAGTCCACTGTGTTAGGAGTATCTAAATCTTGGTTAGACGAAACAATATTCAATACTGAAATAAAAATTCAGGGATATGACTGTTTTTGAAATGACAGAAATTGAGGGATGAGGTGTCCTTTTATTTAAGAGATAATCTTGGACTATGTAGTTTAAAAATGTTGTTTAATGTAAATGGGGCAGAAGGAATATTAATAGAGATAAGGAAATTAGACCTAACAATCGGGGTAATTTATTTTCCCACATATGTTAATTGACATAGTTTTTATAAACTGACAGATTTGTTAGGAAATCAGATACAAATATATGGGTGACTTTAATGCCCACTGGTGAGGCCTTAAAAGTAAAAGGTTAAATGAGACTTTCAGTCCTTTGATTGTTGTTCAAATAGTACAAGCTCCTACAAGAATTTGTAATATGGGTGATACTAGAAACTTAATTGATCTGATCTTTGTAACAAAATGTTTGTTGGTTTCCAGATGGGAAGTTGGTCCCCTTCTATTAGGAGACTGTTGTGTTATTGGTTGTGAGATTGCAGTAGGACATTATCAACAGCTAGTATAGTCTCCCATAATAACATTGAGGTCTTTTAAGAATTTATTTTATTTATTTGAAATCTGGATACGTCCAGGGGCCAAAGACCCATTTACATGAGTGACCAGAACAAATAACAAAATATACATATAACAACAACAAAGATAAAATATAGGAAACCGAAAATTAATTAAAAAGGTAAACATTCACAGCTATTGCTAGAAAAAAAGCTGTTTTTTTTAAAGCTGTTTTAAAGGCATGTAAAGCATTGCAAGCACTAGTTATACACAATGGTAAAGCATTGTAAACTGTAGGAAGTGAATACAGGCAAGGCAGGGTAAATGTTATTTATCTGGTGCCCAATCCCTGGGGCCCTGGGCCCCTACATTAAAATAGGTAAGGTCAACACAACACGACATACGCAAAACATATGAAACAGTAACTAAATCTCAGCATAGTTCAAGGTTCATGGTACAGTACAAGTTCAATAGGCAATAAGCTTTTTGATGAACTTGCCATCTTTTGTTCTTAAAGGTGGAAAACTTGTTTTTTTTATCTCCCATGAATTTGTCCAATCTATTTTTAAATGTGGTCATATTATCACTCTTAACTATATGCTGAGGTAGAGTATTCCAAATTGTAATTTTTATTTGCGTATAGTAGTTGCTTCTTTTTCTAGTTACATTTTTTCTTCTATTAGTTTATGCTAATGAGATCTAGTATGTCTGTTAGCCTTATAACCCACTAATCCTACTGTTTCCATAATAGATTGATCATGAACTGCTTTGTATGTCAAACACAGATCCCCTCTAATGTGTTTGTATGCTGTAGAGTATAGTTTAGATACTTCAATCTATTTTTGTAACTTTGGTGTTGTATGTTATTTATTTTTTTAGAAACCTTTCTCTGGACTCCCTCTATCAATTTTTTTGCCTCTTACCGTGTTGCGTGCACAAAATTGTGAACAGTACTCGAAATGTGGTTGCACCAGGCTGGAGTACAGGGGACTGATAACATTTGATTATCTGCTTTTAATATTGCTTAGGATACAACCTAGGATTTTCTGATATTTTTTGACCATGACCTCGGTGTGCCTGTCAAAGGAAAAATTGTCTGTAATCAATACTCCCAGGTCTTTTCATCTGTAGTACTTTGTAATATGCTATTACTTAGTTTCTAAGGTATTTTGAGATTTTTGTGTCCTAGATGCATTATTTTTCATTTCTTTTCATTGAAATTCATTTTATTAACCTTAGCCTATTCTGCAAATTGATTGATGTTATCCTGAAATTGTTTTCCTTCAGCTTGGGTTTGGACTAGACCTCCAATCTTGCAATCATCTGCATATTTACACAGCCATGCAGTCTCAGAGGTCTGCAGGGTTGATACCATAATATTAAACAATGTTGGGCCTAATACCAAGTCCTGGGGTACTCTGCTAATCACACATCCCCAAGTAGAAAGGTGACCTTTGAGTGCAACTCTGTTGTCAATTTTCTAACCAAGAAATACTCCCGCTTTTTATATTTGGATGTAATTTGATTTTACACAGCTGTTCTATTAGACTTGTGTGTCATACCCTATCAAAGGCTTTTGAAAAATCCCAAAAGATGATGTCAACTGGTATACCTTTTTCTAGTGCAGCACTCACTGGTTCGAACAAAGTGCATCCAATTAGTAAGGCAGGATCTGCCTAGAACAAAACCATGCTGTGTAATGTCTACCAGTCTTTCCTGATTAATATGGTCTATAACGCGATGTTGCAGGAGTCTTTCCATGATTTTTCTGATAACTGAAGTCAGGCTTATTGGTCTTTAATTAGTTGCATCAGTCTTATTACCATTTTTATATGTTGGTGTGACCAGGGGCACCAACGGGGAGGGTGGCCGGGGCAACTGTCCTGTGCCTAGTGGCTCAGGAGGGTCTGGGAGGCCCAATTATTAATGTGTTCCCTGGCAGCCGGTCCTGTGTGCCACCCTGAAAAATTGTGCCCACAGTGCAGAAAAACCATGCCAGGCCAGCTGCAGACAGCAGCAGACAGTCTTTGCCAAGGGCCAGGGATCAGGAAGGGATGAGCCAAGGTCATGAGGGGATCACAGGTCAAGTCATCAGGCCATGGTCACACCATGCTACCTGACATTGCGGCTGAGTAGCACACTTAATCATTCAAGGACTGGAGACATCAGGCACTAGTGTGAAGAGAGGAGGACATCCGATCCATTGACATCATTAGGACTCATTGTCAGTTTCGTCTGAATTCTGCTGTTCAGAGTCAGCAATCAGCACTGAAGTTTGACAGACATTCATTGGCTTTGGAAGTCAGTGCGCTGTGCTTATTTACTATTAAGATGCTCAACTTTTGGAACCGGAGGAGAAGGTCATACTGTCAGACCCAGAGGCCATAAGAGGAAGAGGAGAACTTGTCATTCCAGGACCTGGCCTGGCTGGGTGAGCTAGGGGCAGTAAGCAGTGATTGGTGGGTGACAGTGGGTAAGTCTTCTACATTCATTTTAATTGAGAAGCAACCAGTCAACAACAGTTAATAGCGCTCATATGTTTTTTACCAAACCTTTCAGCCTGAGTGGTGTACACAAAACACAATTATTGTTTAGGCTGCTTGAGTGCAGAACAGAAGTTGGTGGTGGTGGGGGGTGTAGCACAGCAGTGTGTGTATCTGTCAGGTCAAAGCTCAGCAAATAAATATGATGAGAGCAGAGCAAGTAGATGTCAGAGAGCTTTCTGATTGTTGGTAGTGCCTCTATTGTATGAAGAACTCACTCCTCAGTGCCAGTTGTCATTTGAAAGCACAGACTGAATTATTGTTTGGACTGTTTGAGTGCAGAAGTTGGGGGGATGTTAAGTGGTGCGGTGGTGAATTATTTATTTAAATATTAAATTTATTGCTTTAAATATGTCTTACGAGGGGATGGGAGGGTGAGGGAGGCCCAGTCCTAAAGGTGTGTCCTGGGCCCAAAATGTTCTGTTGGCACCCCTGGGTGTGAGTACAGCTTCTCTCCATTCTGGTAAAGTTTTACCTTCTTGGAATGATTTGTTAAATAAACACGTAAGTGGGTCTGGTAGTTCACTAGCTAACTCTTTAAGGAATCTGGCAGTGGTACCATCTGCTCCTGCTGAGCTATTTGGTTTAAGGGATTTTATGACTTGCTAAACTTCCTCAGGTGTAAATGGGATGATGATGATATCTGAGTTTGTTATGTTGGTGATATTAATATTTTATTTGGGTTATTAAATACTTAGAAAATATTTATTAAGTTCAGTAGCAATTTCTGTTTCATCAGTTATTATCCCAGCTGGTGTTTCAAGTGGACCAACTCATTCTTGATTTCCTCTCTTAGACCCCGCGTAGTTGTAAAATAGTTTTTTATTATCCTTGACTAAAGCTACTAGTTTTATTTCTAAATTTCCTTTAGCTTTTCTTATCCTGTTTTTTTTAAGCCAGTTGTTTTCTGGTGAATTTTTTCTTATGCTTTTGGCGTAGTTTCTTTTTTTCCTGATTCGTCTTCTAATAATATTATTCCACCATGGCAGAACTCAGTGATTGTTTTTATATTTGTTTCAGTTTATCAGTTTATTGTGAAGAGTTAGTTTATATTGAGCATGTTCATTTGCAAGGAAGTCCCTTATACAACATACTTGTTATACAGAAGTTCACAACAAATCACAGTTGCCATACAATGAACTACAGCAAAGGTACACCAAAAAATAGTATACCATAAACAATACAGCAGATACATCCTTGTACATAACAGAGTACCACATATTAATTTGTACAACTTAACATAGTGATCTAATAATGACATAACAGTAAGTGCATTTGATACATGATGGGATCACTAACGATTATTGTTCACTTGGGAACTTAAGCAGCAGGCAGGTAGGAAAGAGGGCTGGAGTTATATTCTGTTTTAACTGAAATATTGGAATAGTTTGTAAGTGAAATTAGTTTTATGTGTTAAAAATTATTACCTTGAATTAGAACTGTTACATTGTAACTTTGGTGGCTTGGGGATAGTTGTTTGGCAGGGATACTTAGAGGGAAATTTAACTGTGTTGTTTGCCTGGTGTTGGGGAGGGGACATTAGCTGCAATTACCTTGTCTTTAAACAGGAATTACCTTGGCTTTCATTGTTCACTTGGGAGCTTAAGCAGCAGGCAGGTAGGAAAGAGGGCTGGAGTTATATTCTGTTTTAAATGAAATATTTGAATAGTTTGTAAGTGAAATTAGTTTTATGTGTTAAAAATTATTACCTTGAATTAGAACTGTTACATTGTAACTTTGGTGGCTTGGGGATAGTTGTTTGGCAGGGATACTTAGAGGGAAATTTAAATGTGTTGTTTGCCTGGTGTTGGGGGAGGGACATTAGCTGCATTTACCTTGTCTTTAAACAGGAATTACCTTGGCTTTCATTGTTCACTTGGGAGCTTAAGCAGCAGGCAGGTAGGAAAGAGGGCTGGAGTTATATTCTGTTTTAACTGAAATATTTGAATAGTTTGTAAGTGAAATTAGTTTTATGTGTTAAAAATTATTACCTTGAATTAGAACTGTTACATTGTAACTTTGGTGGCTTGGGGATAGTTGTTTGGCAGGGATACTTAGAGGGAAATTTAAATGTGTTGTTTGCCTGGTGTTTGGTAAGATCCCTCCCACCCACCCTGTTTTGTATGCCTTCTTAAATACTGAAAAGCCACTGGGGGTTGGGATTGAAGGGCTGAGTATTTCTGTTTGGGACTGAAATTCGAAGCAACAGGAGCTGGTGGGCCTGTGACATCATATGGTACCTGATGTCTGCTTACACACACTGTTAGTGGGACCGAACACACACTGGACTGTATGTGTTTGTGAGACTTGGGAACGTTATTGGTGGAGTTGAAATTGGGTTTGTAAATAACTACAGTCAGTATAGAGAGAAACTGTACTCCAGGGGAAAGGGACTGAGAAAAGGGGGTGTGCTATTATAAACAGAGGGGGATAATCAGGGTGGCCATATTCCACCATGGCAGGCATCTTCGGAAGGGTTGTAGGCTGCACAGGCTGTGGGATGGCAATAATTCTAAATTGGGCCTGGAGAGAGGGAGGCTGCCCACTCTGTAGACAGCTATCTTGTATCAGGAGTGAGGTATATTGGTTAAGGAGTAAGCTGTGGGAGCTGGGGGTGTCCAAGGATAAGGGGTGTGGATATGGGCAGCAGAAGGATGGGGCTGAGGGGAGGCTGGGGCAACGCTCTGAAATTACAGGACATTATGTTACAGCAAGCAGGAGGGGGGATATTAGGGACAGAGGACCCTTAGATAGGGAAGTTGATGCTAAGGGGAAAGCATACAGGGTGAACATTCTGAATACAAAGAGACTGGAGGGGAAGAGTCAGGAGGGCTGTTTGTGGAAGCCTAAAACAGCAGACTGTGGGAAGGAGCTCCTAGGTGAACAGTGCAAGAGAGGAGAGAAGAGGATCAGTTTAGAGATGCAGTCAGGGGAAACTCGGGTTACTTGATGGAGGCTGACATAGAGTGTCACAATAAATTTGAGCTACTAAGCAACCTAGAGGGGGAGGAAGGGGTTGGTGGAAATGAGGAAACTTATACAGAGGCCGGGGGGAGGGAGTCGGATACCCATAGGGCATCACAGACCAGCTATGGAAAGGATAGACATAGTCCCAGAGGGAGAAGGGGAAACATATATGTTAAGCAAATGGGGGAGATGCAACATATTCCAGACATGAGGGAGGAGAGCATGATTGGAGAGAAACTGGGAGACAAGGAGGTGGGAGAGGAGCGCCCCTTCAGCAGGAGGTCAGTACCAAGGATGGGGCCCTAGCTAAAGGGGACCCACAGAGAGCCTCTGGAGGCAGGGGTACTATTACAAGGGGGAGGATGGTGGTGGGGAAGGGGAAACCATCAGGGCCAGGATAAATGGTTCAGATAAGAGAGGGTTAAAGGGGACACCTATTCAGAGGGGGTTTGAGTTAAGTGGGCAAAATAGCAAGGGAGGCAGAAAGGGGAGGGTGACAAGGGGGTCTCTAATAAGGCAGGAAGACTCCCATGAAATTGAGATCATGAATAAGGGGGGGCTGAGAGGGCATAGTGGAGGTAACCATAAGGATGATGGCGGTGTTAAGGTTCTGTTACTGGGAGACTCGATTAGGGGTATCCATTGGGAGGGACAGGGGGGTGGATGCCATAGCCAGGTGAAGGTAGTGAGTATCTCTGGGCTGACAGTGCACAGAGCAAAGTTCATGGTGTATGAAATGGTTAGGGATTGTGGAGGGAAACCGGATTTCCTGGTGCATTTGGGAACTAATGATCTAGAGGGAAATAGCATTTGGAAATCCAAGCAAGGTTCCAAGAACTTGCCAGAGTCTGTCGGGATAATGGATGCAACATTTCCTTTTCAGAGATATTGCCAGTACCAAAGGCCTCAGTGGAGTAAAAAAAGAAGCTACAGAGGTTAATGACTGGCTCAGGAAGTGGGGTGAAGAGAATGGGTTGGGGGTGTTAGGGAACTGGAATGGAGTTTGGGAGGATAAGGGACTATATGCCAAGAACAGGTTTCATCTTGCCCCATTAGGGAAGGAAGTCCTTAAACAGGGGATGGCTGACTACATACAAGAAAGGTGGGGTTTAAACTTGTAAGGAGGGGAAGGGATGAGGGAGGGGCTGACCAGAAGCCCTCTCCTCCAGATGAGGTGAGTAGCCGTCAAGCCCAAGAGGGGAGGGGAAACAGACTGGAGGTGGAGGTTTCAGGAGGAGCAGGGGAGGATGGAGGCAAGGAATCTGGGTGGGTTCTGACAAAGAGGATCAGGGATAAGGGGTGGGGTTGGTGTTAGTAAATGCCAGGAGCTTGGGAAACAAGTTGCTGGAGTTCCAGGCCATGCTGTTCGGGGTGGATGTGGCGGCGGTCACGGAGACATGGGCCAACAAAAACCATGACTGGGACCTAAATGTACAGGGGTACACTATGCTTAGGAAGGATAGAAAGGAGGTCAGAGGGGGTGGAGTGGCTATGTTCATTAGAGATGATATAGAAATTGCTATGGTAGAAGAGGCAGAGGGAAACGTGGAGGCCTTATGGGTCACCTTACGATCCCCAGCAGGAGATAAGGTCAAGCTGGGAGTAGCATATAGGCCCCCCGGGATGAGTGATGTTCCTAGAGGATGGTTTGTGGACAACATCATTGCCCAGTGTGGTCCAAAAGGGGAAGGAGTGGTGTTGATGGGGACCTTTATGCCAGGTACAAACTGGGGAACCATGTCCTCTAAGGTGGACAAGAGCAGAGGCTGCTGGATGGCTTCCAGGATGTGTTCTTAACACAGCATGTGATGGAGCCCACAAGGGAGGGGCATGTCCTGGATGTGGTTCTGGCAGATGGGGATCTGGTAAGGGACATAGTTGTGCAGGACCCCCTGACTGGGAGTGACCACAATACTGTCTGGTTTCAAATAAGCATGGGGGAGTGGGGGTGAGATCTAGGACACTGGCAGTGGACTTCAGGGGAGCAGACTTTATGGGCATGGGAAATATTCTCAAGGATCACTTGAAGGGGATTACCTCAACGACAAGTGTGGAAAGGAGATGGGAGGTCATAAACGGGACTTCATGAGGCAGTCAGGATTTGCGCTAAGTTGAAACATAAGGGAGCAAGGTCACGTAAACCATGCTGGTGGTTCAGTGAGGTACAGGTAGCAGTCAGAGTAAAGAAGGCGGCCTACAAAAAATATAAAACAACAAGAGGGGATAAGGATAAGGAAATGTACCAGCTTGCATCTAGAAAAGTCACCCGTATGGTGAGGGGAGCAAAGTCCAGTAAAGAGCAGCGGCTGGCACAGGGGATACATGGAGGGGAAAAGGGGTTCTTCCACTACATTGGGGAGCGGAGAAAAACTAAGGGCCATCTCAGCAGATTGAGATCAGAAGGAGGGTGGGTGGAAGAGGCGAGGGACCAGGCAGAGGTATTTAACGAGTACTTTGCCTCTGTGTTCACTAGGGAGGGGGATGGGATATCTACAAAGCAAGGCATGAAGGGGATAGAAGCGGCAGGGAGTGGGATCAGGGGAGCAACAGAAATGGAGCAAGAGGGAGGGAAAGGTACCCCAGGGGTGTCACATCTGGATAAGGATAAAAAGACCAGTAAGGGGAGGGGACAGATGATGCTATCTCCACCAAAAGGGTGTGGTTATCCTCAAGGCCCTAAAGAAAACAAATCTCCTGGGCCGGATGGCATTCATCCGAGAGTACTATGGGAATTGGCGGACATACTGGCTGCACCCCTGGCAGAGCTTTTCAGCAGGTCACTTGAGACAGGGAGGGTACCTAGGGATTGGCGAGAGGCACATGTGGTACCAATCCATAAAGGGGGGTCCAGGGAAGTACCAGGTAACTATAGACCCATCAGTTTGACCTCGGTGGTGGGAAAATTAATGGAGAGTATACTAAAGGAACATCATTGGGGTGTACTTGGAGGAGGTGGAGGTCTGGATAGTCGGCAACATGGGTTTGTGCCAGGTAGATCATGTCAAACCAACCTTGTGGAGTTCTATGAATGGGTAACATCAGAACTGGACAGGGGTAAGCCTGTGGATGTATTATTCTTGGACTTTAGCAAGGCGTTTGACTCTGTCCCCCACAATGGTCTGGTGGAGAAACTGATGGGGTTAGAGCAGGCCCTTTGATGGTCAGATGGATTGAAAACTGGCTAGCTGGATGCACCAGAGAGTAGTGGTCTGTGGGGAGCTCTGAACCCTAGAGAGGTTGGTAGTGGGGACCACAGGGCTCGGTCCTGGGTCCGATCCTGTTTAATGCATACATATCGGACATCAGGGAGGGTATAGGGTGTGAAATGAGTCTCTTCGCGGATGACTCCAAGATGGGAGCAGTAGTTGAGGGAGAAGAGGGAAGGGTGGCCCTGCAAGGATCTGACACCCTGGAAAGCTGGGCTCACACATGGAAATTAATTTCAGTATCACCAAGTGCAAGGTGTTGCATCTTGGTCGGGGAAACCCTAAACACAGGTACACCTGGGAGGGAGACGCTGAGGCCTCAATAGGGGAAAGACCTAGGGGTCATGGTGGATACATGTATGAATAACTCTGAGCAGTGCAGGAGAGCAAGCAAGGCAAACAGGATGTTGGGATGCATCGTAAGGGGATCACCTCTAGGAGCAAGGAAGTGATTCTGCCGCTGTACAATGGACTGGTTAGACTACACCTTGAGTACTGTGTACAGTACTGGAGACCACACTTGAAGAGGGACATACAGCTCCTGGAGAGGGTACAGAGGAGGCAACAAAGATGATATACGAGGGCTAGGATTTGACTTATGAGGACAGACTTGAGGAGCTCTGCCTGTTTTCATTGGAGGAGAGGAGAGACGGGGACATGATTGAGGTCTTCAGTACCTCAAGGGAATAAATAGGGTAAACATGGAGGATCTTTAGACTAAAGCAGGAGGTATCACCAGAGGGCATGGTTTGAAGTTGGAAGGTGGAAGGTGAGGGGAAAAGAAGAGAGGTTTTTCACCGAGAGGGTGGTGGATCCTGGAATGCACTGCCTGGTGAGCTGGTTCAGAGATCCACAGTGGAGGGCTTCAGAGATGGTGGGACAGACACAGAAAGTGGATGTATCAGATGATGGCCTGTCCCGGGGGTGGGGATGGATGATAGGGGTTTCTGGAAAACAAGGGATGGGAGGGTCTCGGCATCCAACTAAGGATCTAGGTTCAAGCAGACTCGATAGACCATAAGGCCTAATCTGCTGGCAAATAGTATGTTAGTATGTTATGGAGATGGCGAGGGAAGAAAGGGTGAGGGATAAGTGCCTAAGCAGGATCAGTAGAGCGGAGGAAGAAGTAGCAGTAATGTGGGAGGCTAAATGCAGTGGCATAACTCAGTGGTGATTTCTCTGACAAACCTAAGGAATGCTGTTAATGGTATTAGGATACAGAGTTTTAAGGTAGAGTGAAGCTTATTCCAGGTGGCATGGAGGAAGTAGCTTATTGATGCCATACCAAAACGGGTTCAGCACTTGGGTACCTTCATGATGATATATGAGCAGGTCCTGAAGGTATATGAGCTACTTGTGCAAGTAAGGACATTTAAGATATATGGAGGTAGTTTATTTAGAAGTGTTTTATAAGTCCAGGAGTAGGTATGAACAAGTCTCCTGGTGGAAAGGGAGGACCAACCTACAGCCTTATACAAGATACAATGATGGGTTCCAGCTGGAGCACTGATTATAAAGTGAATGGACAGATGGAAGAGTGAGCCCAATTTGCAAATATGTATGGATGCACTGTTACTGTAGAGAATGTCTGCATAGTCAAGGAGGGGCATAAATGTAGCCTGTAACAATCTATTTCTGGACTCCCGGGAGAATAAGGATTTGTTTCTATAGAAGAACCCAAGTCTCTGCTTCAATTTGTTGGTGATTGCTTCAATATGCGATGAGAAGGAAAGATGCAAGTAGAAAGTGAATCCTAGATACTTGAAATGTTTTACCACATCCAATATATCCCCTAGGATAGTGGTTATAGGCGCATGTGGTTTTGATGAGGTGCAGACTAATAAAGTATTAGGTGGATAGAAGAACATTACTTTCATTTTCTGCATTTAGAAGCAGTTTGTTCCAAACTAGGTTTTGCTGGAGTTTGTCAAAATCAGACTGGAGTACTGTACAGACTTGATCAACAATTGACTTTGATGTGTAAAGGATGGTATCATCTGCGAAAAGATGGATATTGGAGTCAACCATGCCTAAGCCAAGTTTGCTGACATATATCAGGAACAGCAACAGACCCGGGATGGATCCTTGTGGGACCCCCATTTCTTTCTGGTACCCATTTATCTAAACAAAATTTGATTGTTTTTATTAATTTTGCTCCATATATTCTCCAGATTAAGATTAATAAGGTCCTGCTTTTTGTGCAACTGCTGTTAAGTTTATACTCCATTTCCACCATTCTGTGGTCACTATCTCCTAGTAGTAAGGATACTTTGGGGCCCAGTAACCCTTCACCTGTATTAGTGAGGATAATGTCAAGTATATTATTATCTCTCGTGGCCTCTGTTACCAGCTGTTCTAGGTTGTGATGTATTGTGATATCAATAAATCTATTTTTGTAGGGATTTGTTCCTTCTAATATGGTCCAATTTAAAGTTGGGAAATTGAAATTTCACGAGACTATATTCACCTAGGATAGATTTATTTTCTAGTTCTGATAAAAATGTATTGTTATCTTTGCAATTTAGACTAGGTGAGCTGTATCCTAATCCTACAGTGAGTGTTTTACTGGGGAGATTTATTTGTACCCAGACAACTTCATTGTCACCTGTTGTCATATCTCTAATTTCATATGCCTTGTATTTTTCATCTACGTACAGGGCAATACCGCCTCCTCTTTTTTCTTTGCAGTTTTTGTATATCATGCTGAAACCTAATATTTCTGTGTTCCAGTCGACATCCTTAAACCATGTTTCAGCAACCCTGCAAACAGTTATCTTATTGGAATTTAGAATGTATTTGAGTTCCTCAATTTTATTTCTTAGGCTTCATGCATTTAATAATAGAATTTTTAAGTTATTATTAGTTCTGTTATGGTTTTGATTGGACTCAGACTCCTGGGTATCAGATGTGTTGCTCAGATTATTTTAAGAATTGCAGTTTATGCCTAAATCTAGAGAGGATGTATTACCATGCCTCCCCCCTTATTTATTAGTTTAAAAATGTATTAATGTAGGTACTGATATGTTTATCAAGCAGGTCACTGCCCCTCCTGCTGAGATGTAACCTGTCCCAGCAGAAAAGTTCTTCTTTGTTAGTAAATTCCTCCCAATGTGTGATGCAATTTATATCTTGTGTTAAATATCACTTCCTTAGCCATTCATTTATCTGTTCTATTTTTTTTTTTTGTTGCGGCGATTCAGTTGCTTTTGGAATGGGAAGGATTTTGGATATAGCTATATCACATCCAAGGTCAACTAGTTTGTTTGTCAGTGAAACGAAATCTTGTTTGATTTTCAAAGTTGGTTCTTGAAAAATATTGCTTGCATGTGCATGTATAACAACCACCGGGTTTTCACTGGTATTGGGAAGGATGTCATTCAATATAGTTGTTATATCAGAAACTCTTGCTCTACTATAGCTAGAAAGGGTCCTGTCATGTTTAACGGGGTTATATATTACTTGGTTTAGATGCTTGATGATGGAATCTCCTAGAACCAGTGCTTCTCTAGCAGTGTTATTAATTCCTAGTTCCATTGTTATTGCTTCCTCAAAACCAACTGGGTCTATATTGGTTAAGGGCGTGATGGGTCTTATAGCAGTATCAATGAATGATGAAGTATTTGAGAGTGTAGTGGTTGGTGGCATTATAGAGGTGTCCTTAGGGGTTGGGATGATATTTTCTGTTAATAATTTCACATCCCTAGAATTGCTTGTAAGTATTATAAGCTGTTCCTCTGAAATTTGACTTGGGTTGGAAGGGGCAGGATCAGTATCTTCAATTAATGAAATTAGTGGATCGAAATGATTTAAAGGAGAAGTCTTGTAAAAAATGCTGCTAAGCTGCTATCGTTCCTCTAATCAGTTTTTCTGTTACCTTGTGATGTGTTCTTCCTGAGTAGCTGTTGTCCTCCACTCGTAGTCCTGTCCCGAAATAGCTGTTTCACTCATAAAAAGAGTGTTTACTTTATCATATCATTTTAAGCTCCCACCATATTAAGTCTAACGCATGTGCATTGCTGCATCTTCCATACTTGCAACACGTCATCGCCACAATAGTGTGAGCGTGTTGCCTTTGCTAACCCATTGAACTTTATAGTGTGCATGTAGGTAAATGCAGTGCCCTAATAATTATGTGAAACTATTTCAGTTAATAAAGAGTGTGAAATGGGTGTCTGGTTGATATTGTGTTTTTGTCAGTCTTAAGGTTATTGTGTCAGCCTGCCACATAAGCTTCACAGATAATGTACAGAACAGTGAAGGATACATTTTTTTTACTTGTACTCCATGGAAGTCTTTGCGCTGTCTGTGAGCTATGCATGCACCAATGTAATGCATATGCCCCCATAAGTCACTGAATTTTTTTCTTTGATATTGGTCAATTGTGTTATTGGTCATAGTGTGGCATGTTTATAGAAATCATTGTGTGCCCTATTTTTTACTTGTCACATCCCTTATGGCGATCGCATTTTACCCTAGGGTGTAGAAACCACATGGTGCCTTGTGCTGCACTTTGTACCATTCATATTCACAATAAACTACACATGAAGCAATGTAATCAGCTATGTAGCAATCCTAATCCTGACTGCATTTTTTGGTGTCCCACCATGACAAATGTGAACCTACCTGAATTTTCAATAGCTGACGAAAGCTGCAGTACTTCTCTGCTGTTTGAAATGTTCTAATGGCGTTTCTACCCACTGCATTTCACCCCTTCACATTCCCCCCATCAAGGCAGCATTAGTAACTGTCATTCTGCACTCTCCTGCCCCACCTCCCACACTCACAACAGATTGTGGTAACCTATCAATGCATCTGCACCTGTGACACCCCCTCCACTGGCAGTATAAGAACATATACATGGTGGTGTGCCTAGGATGAGTTTGGTGTGGAATTGAAGTGAATCCATACTGTTTGAGAACATCCTGACACAGCATCTAGGTGCTGAGTGGTGTCCTACACTGTCCTAAACAGTGGTCCCACTCTAACCTGGTGTTTTCCCCACTGTTTGATATCTAATTAGCCATAGGGTATGATTGAGGCAGCAGTGGTTTGACTGCTAAGGACAATTCCAGGACTTTACATGTTGTGCTTCTGCTGTGAAGCCAGATTAAAGACAGGAATGTGATAAGAACAGTTATGAATATAGTGATTTGAATCCACCCCCACCTCTTCAGTGGTGCAACTGACCTCATCAAAAATGTTTGTATTTGGTCATGGTTGTACTGCAAAGATGCTCATGTTCAGGATAGACAACAATCACAATCAACTACTGTAATTATGAACAACAGATGACCAAATTTACAGCACACATACCTATGAACACAACTTGCTAAAGAATACCACATGGTCTATCAAATATGCAGTGTCTGTAGTTATAATTCATGCCAGTTACCATGCACCTTCCCCCCACCATACGTCCCACCATCCCACCATCTTCAACCTCATTGTATTCCCGTTGATGTGGTTCTTTGGTTTGTAGTTCACCATGGCTGCATAATGACAGGTGGAATACATAATGGCTATCAGTGGAATAACATACTTACCTATAGCCAGGAGTGGTATGATCCATAACTGATTAGTTCTAAAATCACGTGTTGTTTAATAATGTATTAGTACTCATGTCATGAGATAAATGTGTTATTGTACTGCAACCCATTAGGTATTTATGTATTATGACTTTAAGTAATGACCCATGACAGGGCATGTGGTTAGTGTAGATTAATTAACACCCTGTGTGCATTGTGACTCATGAGGCAGCATGCAGAGTGTCTGCTCAGCTCCCGTTGTGTTTATTAATCACTAATAACCTCATATCCTGTGGTTGGTTATTGTGCTTATAACATTGGGAATGATTAAACATGTTAGTAAAACTCAAAGGGCTGGATATTCAAAAGGGTTGCACAATGTGCAATAGGGTTGCATCAGCGCAAGTCAGAAAATGCGTCATTCTGCGATATTCAGCAGGAGGCAGTTGCACCACTGAAAACATGCTGAGTAACAGCGCAATGATAATGAAGGCATGCACAACCGAAGGGGGAGGAACCATGCATAAAGGGCACAGTGTGATGTTCAAAGACTTGCGCAATGCGTAACAGTGGAGCAGGCAGAAGTTGCGCCATAGTGGAAATGAGCCAAAATAAAAAGGAGCAAGGAAGAGGTGCAAGAACGCTACAGGGAAGCCACATGACACAGAGGCAGAGACAGGCACAGGGAAGCAGGGAGAAAGAGGGCAGGCCAGGGAAACCACACCACACAAGAGGGGCAAGGGAAGGTGTGTGGGGCCACAGAAAGCAGAGGCCAGTAGGTGTACCCGGTGCAGGGGAGGTAGCAGTCAGGACAGCGGGTGGAACAAAGCAACAGCTGCTGGGGAGGGGAACGCAAGCCAGGGACATGGACAGTGCCACCTTCCACATGGATGCCGTAATGAGGGGGGTGATAAGGCATGCTGCAGGGGGATGTGGCTGTGGAAGGGCCCGTCGGCGGTATGCCCCCAACAGGCAGTACTGAGCCCGCACCAGCATTGAGCTGTACACAGATATTGAGATTGTGGGCTGGTACCGCCTGAACAGGGCAATACTGAGGTGGATCTCTGAGCTGTGCAGTGATGTGATGCAGGCACCCACATGACGGAGTCATGCTCTGTCAGTGGAGACAAAGGTAACAGCCTGCATGTGCTTGCTCACCACGGGTACCTTCCAGAGACCAACAGGGGACACCACAGGCATAACACAGTCGGTCACATCACGCATCCTCACCCAGTTCCTCAGCACACTGCTGCCACATGCTGCAGAGTACATCCATTTCCCCAGCATTGCAGCGGAGTGCACAGCAAACATACAGGAGTTCCACAGGGTAACACATATGCCTGGTGTGCTAGGGGTGATAGACTGCACCCATGTGGCCATACGCACACCACCTGGCCCCAATGGGGCAGCCTACATGAATCGTAAGGGATATGCCAGTGTCAACTGCCAGGTGGTGTGTGATGCCAGTGGGCGCATCATCAATGTCTGTGCCACGCACCCTTGGGGAGCACATGATTCCTTCATCTGGCACCAGTCAGCACTGTGCCACCGATTCAAGAGTGGGGACATCCCCACAGGTCATCTAGTGGGTGAGTATGTATGTAGAACTGACATATCGTGGCAAGGGGGGTATGGCCAGAGGTGCCATGGGTGTGGACCACAGGGCTTGGGGCAGTCTGAGCCTGAACAAGACACTAACCTCCACTATCTCCACACAGGTGACAGTGGATACCCACTCTGTCCCTGGCTGCTCACACCCTACCGGCGGCCCACGACCCCATCGCAGCAATGCTTCAATGAGGCACATGCCACCACATGCAACATCATTGAGTGGGTGTTTGGGATGCTGAAGGTGCGTTTCCATTGCCTGGACACCTCTGGCGGTGCCTTACAGTATAGCCCCTCAAAGGTCTGTGGGATATTCCTGGCCTGTTGCATCCTGCACAACATGGCCAAAGACTGTGGGATAGCTGTACAGGTCGAAGAGGGGGACAGCAATGGGGACGCCGGTGACGCCGGTGATGATGGGGATGGGCAGCCCCCCCTTGGCCGATGGGGCCCCCGACTGATCCGGCTGGCACAGCTGCACTGGGACACCATTACAGAAGAGCACTTCAGCCAACACAGGTAAGTCATGGTGCCATGTGCAACCACCAGTGGCTAGGGTATAACCCACATACATGCATGGAAACACACCAGGGGTGCATGCTGGCAAGGATGTGGCAGGGCACAGAAGCACACACATACAACCAGGGAGGGGTGAACAATGTAGGCATACATGGATGGACACACACACATGCACACACACAATAGGCACAAAGTGCACAGGGTCAGGTGCAAAACCGAGCCGGAATGCAAACACTAGCAACACACATGTCCACAGGCCACCACGTCCACTGACTGTCCATGCGCATGTGTCAGATGCTGGGCACCATCACACTTTGGTGTGCAGCACAATGCAGGCATCATCATGCGCATGTACCTGTGGACAGCAGCCGGGAGGTTGTGCAGGTGGACCGTGTGTCTGCGTGCAGGGCCGGGCACCCACCCGTGCACTGCCCACCGAAACACACAATGCACACAGGGCAGCACCAGACAGTGCTCGCGCTGGGAGACAGGTCAGTCTTACGGCACAGTGCCACGTCCACCTCGGATGTGTGGGCGGCACCACTGAGACCCAGCAGCACTGGCAGGCTGACCACGGGCCTCATGGGGTGGCACCGATGGTCCACCTGGGGTTCCACTGCGCGAACCTGACCCCTGCCCGCACAGGGGTCTGCAGCACACCGAATATACCTGCACCAGGAGTGCTCGGGATGCCCACAGCTGAACCCGGCATCAACAGGGTGGGTGTCGCACGACGCCGGGAACGGGGAGTGGATAGTGAACTGCATGGTGTGAGTGATGCATGGGCACCTGACTGTGTGCCCATTGTGGCCATGACAGCGATGAATGTCTGTGTTTGCCTGTCAATGGCAGCGGTCACATCCTCCCCGCAAATGGTCAATCCGTGACAGGATCCTATCGGTGTCCCTGCTGTGTCACTCCTCGACCCGCTCCAGAGCCACACACAGTGCCTCCATGGACATTGCAAGCTGCATATGCTGCTGTACTGATGCCTGCAGTAGGTGGGTGTGCTCGTCAAAGGGGTCGTCTGCCACCTCGGCATCCCGTTCTTCAGGGTATGCAAGGGTCTGATGTTCAGCACCCCTTGAGGGTGGGTGCTGCTCACCAGGATCAGGTATGGGCAAGTCCACAGGCAGTGCACAGATGCCACCGCTGAACCCTGAACCCCCAGTCCCGGTGGGTGACTGCTGCTGCTGCTGCCCCTCTGCCTGCTGTGCCCAAGGGATCAGTTGTTCTGCTGTTGTGGCTGCAACAGTCCCACTGTCCTGACCAGCCACTGGTGCTGCCCCACTGGTGCTGACAGGCACAACCTGGGACAGTGCTGACATGCTGGCACACACATCAGAACCAGCCAAGTCCATGGGCGTGAGCTGGCCTGCTGTGTGTCCATTCCATGGCACACACATGTCACTGCCCATGACGGTCGTGTCTTCATCATTGGTGCAGGTCTCTGCCACAGCCACAGCCACAGCGTGCTGGCATCCTTGGATGCCAGAACACTGAGACACAGGAAGGGCCTCCCGCACACCTGTCTCAATGACATCAGTGTGGACAGCCAGGCGGACCCACTATTGCAATGCTCGATGGATACCTATGGAGGTGGATGGTCCCTCTTCCAACTCCAGAAGACTGTCCGCAGTGGACAGGCCCTCCACTGCTGACCCCTGCAGATGCGCAGGATCTGTAACAGAAAGTAAAGTCACGTTACTGCATGTGATCTACCCTGCTCCCCGACAGACCATGACTTACCATGCAGTGATGGACTACCACCTGTCTGGAAGCCACCTCCTGGAACGCCCTCTATGGCAGTGTGCTGCATGCTTTCAGCAAGCATGTCCTCTGCCTGTGTCAGCTGCACCACCGCCGGCTGGCCCCCGCCTGTTGCAGCACATGCCGCCCTGATGGCAGCCACCTTCTCCTTCACCCTCCTCCTGTCAGTACCCATCTTCTTCTTACAATCCTGCATGGAGTGCTGTTGGCTGCCGTGCAGGTTGACGGCACATGCCACCTCCACCCATGCAGCAGCACAGGCCTGTGGGGTGCCCTGCCGCCCACTGAGCAGTGGCTCCTGATCTAGGTATAGCCCATGAAGTTACCTCCGTCTCTGCCTTGGTGAATTGGGCCTCTCTTCCACTCCACCATCGTAGTCCTCCTCACCCAGACCTCGCCGGTCATTATTCAGCCTGTAAGGATGACAGTGGTTACCTGTGACTGTGCAGTACAAAGCAAGTCCCTGATACCACAGTCCAGACCCCTACACAGCATGCAACTCACTAATAAACTGCAGTAACCAAATATGGCCACTGCAGAACATTGTCGCATCTATATAGCGCAATCCATGCTAATTAGGTGAGGAGCAACTTTAATTAGATGCAAATCACGCTGCTGTGCCATTGAATGGCTGATTGGATGATTAGCATATGACGGCTGAATATCGTGCTGTTGCGCTTTGCACAATTATGTTGAACGTGCTGAGCCAATGGCGCAGTTCTGTGACATGCGTAGTACACCTCACTGCGCATGCCCATGTAGCTTATGCAGGCATCTGCCATGCTGATGACATGCTGTGCACAGTAGGCAATGCAGGGCACGGCCACCATTGTGCCAGTGGCGCTATAGCGAGGGTCACTGCATGGCACTGTGGCACAACTGTGCGTTAGTTCGCTGTGGTGCTGGCACACAGGCAGCCAATTGCACTAGACGCATACACATCTGATGGCACTGTGCATGGCCTTGCGCCAGAGACCCATGACCCTGTGCCCGACCTTTGCCCCCTTGGCGCCATATGTCTGGCATGGCTACACCTCTATCACGCTGTTCGGTAACAGCGCGATAGGGAATGGCTGTGCTGTACCGCACAGCATTTCCACATGGGTTACTGCGCTGCAGAGCGCCATATTGCCTACTATAGCAGTTGAGATGGCACACAGGAGAGCCCCACAATGGAGTGCCCCTGGGCTGGCCAACCTTGTGGCCATTGTGGAGCCACACTATGGCCCACTGTTTGGAGAAGAGGCACTGGACAGGGCCAGGACCCAGCTCTGGCAGGAGGTGGCCACTGACCTGGAGGTGGCCACTGGATGCAGTAGGTCAGTGGAGCAGTGCAGGCACCGTTATGGGGACCTCAGGAGGAGGGAGCCAGAGCTACTTGCCCATCTGTGGTCGCGTGCCAGGAGGGGCATGGTGCCTCATCTATTTGGGTGATACGTCTACACACTTGTCTTGTCTATATGGGTAACACTGTCTTATGTGTCCAGCACATAGGGAGGGGATAGTCTAGGGTTGGCTGTGTATGTGTTTACAGGGTATGTGGTGGTGGGTCTGGCTGGGTGGTGGGCACACACATTGGGGCAGGGGACTTTGCTTTAGGATTGTACTGATGTTTTCTCTCCTTTTTTCTCCCACAGGTGTGGATGAGCGGCGGCGGATGGGGGGAGCGGCAGGAGAGGGAGGAGGATGCAGCACACAGGTGTGTCGGGGACCACCACCAACAACAACAACGGCCCGATGAGAGTGAGTGCCATGACACCATGATTACTATTGCATGCTGTGTAACAGGGTGGGAAGCAGGGCATGGCCACCATCCATGGACACCACTGCCATGCACGTGACTTGTGACAGTCAGCACTGTCCAGTGGCACTGCATGTCTGGGAGTGTGTCAATGGTGGTCCATGCATGCACTGGGCACATGGCTGTGGCACTGCCTTCACACCACATAGCCACGTTACTGTACGGCCTTGGTTGTGCTGTGCTGGACATGGGCGGTGGGTGTATGCAGTGGTCCACATAGCTGTTGCTGCCTGGTTGGGCATGTCTTGTGGACACAGTCACTGTGGGTGGGTGCACACCATCACAGGAGCGTGGCACATGGCTATATGCCATGCATAATGGGTGGGCTGCAGGGGGATGGACAGTCACACCTATTGACTCTGATCCCTCATCCTAGGTGAACGGCTACTCCTGCGGATCCAGCAGGCTGCACAAGAGCTGCTGCAGGTGGCACGGGAGTCCCTGAACATCCTGAGGGACGTACACCAGCATGGGGTCAGGAGGAGGAGATGGGCCAGACGACAGCCCCAAGTGGAGGAGGACCAGGCTGGCCGCTAATGTCCACACGAACCTGCCTACACCTTCGCCCCTCTGACCAACCCTCACACCCCACCTTCCCTCTCCCATATGTTCACCCCTGCCCCTTACCCACCCCCACCTTGTTTCTGTCCCTTCCCCATTTGTACATAGTTTTCTGTATATAGTTGTGTTTTATATATTGCAATAGAAATATTTTTATATGAATACTGTGGTGGTCTCTGATTTGCAGCTGGCTACAGGTGCTCAGCTGCAGTGGTGTGCATGGCATCTGGGGTGGTTCAGTCATGGGTATGTGTGTGCGTGCATGGGGGACTATCTATGGTGTGGGAGTGGCTATCAGTCAGTGTTTGTGGTGTGTGTGTGTTGTTCCCTGTGCATTGCATTACTGTGTGCAGTGGTCCATGGTGCATGCTCTGTGTCCATTGTGTCCCTGTCAACCTGTCCTTGGCCAGTGCAGCTGACACCCTTGCATGTCTGTGGCCTGCAAGGTCTGCTGCCATGTCAGTGGTGGCTGTTCATGCAGGTCATCCACTGTGACTGTCACAATGCTGGGTTGCCTCCTGTCACTGGTGTGGTGCATGTTTGCCTCGGATGACACTGTGGCCTCCGCAGTTGATGTCCCACCTCCATGCTGTGGCTTGTGTGTGTTGCAGGGGCTGTGCACCACTGTCTGTGACTTGTGCTCCAGGCATGTGATGGTGGCATACGGGACCACATTGCATGCACAGGGTGGGTGTCACCCCTGTGCCATGGAGGACTGCATGCCGTATGTGCTCAGTTTTCATGGGCCCACAGTGGGGGCTTGGTTGCCACACTACTGCGTCCCTGTGTTATTGTCCCGTGGGTATGGGCGTGTGTTTGTCCCTGCACTGTGTTGCATCCAGTGTGATGCATGCTTCCACACACCACTGTGGGTGTCTGTGCTGGCTGCTGTGGCTAGTGGTGGGTTGGGATGTGTCACTTGTCTACTGTGCAGGGTACTGTATCAATGATGGTGGTGTCAGGGGCACGCCCTTTCCCATGTGGGGTACCTCTTGTGCCAACGCATGGTCAGTCTCTCAGCTGTGCCTCAGGGGGATTGTGCGTGTTGGCACTGTGTCTGCCATTGTTGCATTGCCGTGTGTTGCCACCCACTGCTGGGTGCTCATGGTAGGGCTGGCTTGTATGGTTCTGTGGTACACGAGGTTGCAGTGTGACAGTGGGGGTGGTGGTATGCATGGGGTTTCCTGCAGTGGTGGTCACTACTCATGGGGGGTGTCTGGGGGTCACAGTGCAGGGTGTGCTGTGCACTGGGGGCTGGTGTGGCCTGGGGATGTTCCCCCTCCTTGTGTGGCAGTCTCAGCTTGCCAGTTGGTGTGCTGGGGCACCATGGCCCAGCTGTGCTTTGTTTGCTTGTCCCCATGGGCCGGTGGATATTCCAGCCCTCCCCCAGTTGTGCTGTGCTTGGGGTGTGGGGGTGCATTGTCAGTTCTGCTGTGTGTTCCTGTGCCCATCTGTGGCATGGGTGGTGGGCCCCTACCTACCTCCTGGTTGTGCAGTTACATTGCTCTGCTGCTGGGGAGCTCCCTGCTTGTGCTATGGCACCTCTGGGCTGCTCAGCTGGGCAGCCCTTTGCACCATAGCTCATCATATCTGCTCAGCTTCCCCTTCCTAGTTGCTTGCTCAGGGTGCAGGTTGTGCGATATTCAGACGTTAGCTGTTGAGCAATTTGTTGCTCCTTTTTGAATATCGCCTATTAAGCATGGGCATATGGACTTGTGCTTGCTCCTGCTATTGCACACTTTTTGGGCTCAGTTTGAATATCCAGCCCAAAGTGTTTATTTGTGCAGTTGAACTTAAAAGATATGTACTGTATCCTGGCACCTTGTTATACAGTCCTCAAAATATAAATGTTATCTTCTGCTATGCATATAGAAATGTCAGAAACACAGTTCTAGGTGCAGACTCATTTGCACAGCAGTTTGATTACCGCCTGCGACACTGGTGATCCATGTTTGAATCCTGACTTGGGTCATTGGAGGGCTGACATGGGTTGGGAGGACTGATCATCCCATGGACTTCTATTCTCCTCCTGGTGGAGGTGGTGGGTGATCAACTGTCCTGCGCAAAAGTGCAGACCACTATCAGAGACTGTGGGACAGGCTGCACCCAAAAAAAAATTTAAAAAAAGGAACGCAGTTCTAAGATGATCTTTGATATGTGTTGTGCATAATAAAGACTGTCACATGTCCTACCTGGCACAGTTTGCCTACTCCTTAGACACACAGATAGTTGCATGCATCTGGGACTAATGTTGTACTTGGAGCATGATGGAGGCTTGGGATATAGCACAAAACTATGAGTGATTGATCCTCAATATATGCAATTATGGTGGTGCTTGTGGTTGAACCATGTGACGTAGCACCTTGTGCCATGATGGTGACCCGAGGTCAAGACCAAGTTTGCATTGGCCCACTACCTTAGGGTAGGGGTCACAGTTGCTTCAATCCATACTTTATTATTTACAAAATGTGCTCAATCCCCCATGATGCATTGCTTAGAAATAATAATAACCATCCTCGATGCAGTCCATGTTGTCACATTCATATAGTGTCCCACCTCCATGACCTGATATGTAGCCCTTATAATAATTAATAACCTCCCATCCTTGGTGCTGCGCATATATAGATTTAATACAACCCTCCCTCCTGATCCCCTAATGCAGCACCATAAATAATGACTACAATTTCCCCCAATCATGGTGGTATAGTGAGCACTTAGCACCAGCAGGTAGTGCCCACCTCCTTCTATCCCCTCTTCAGAATAACAGCAGGTGGCAGGCACAATCCACCTGTCACCCTAGACAGTATGCACTCCATAACAGTTTAGTTGCCACCCAACAGCATAAATGACAGTTGGGCTGCACCTGCTATGCCACTTGTCATTCTAAACAGCGGGTAGAGTGGTGTGGTCGCTACCTGCTGGTGATTGGAGTCAGTATGCCAACACAAGGAGGGACACTGTACTCATTATTTATGCTGCTGCATCAGGCATCAGGTGTTTGGTTGTATTAAATCTATATATGGTCAGCATCGAGGAAGGTGGTTATTAATTATGATAATGGCTACATTGTGGAGGGTGAATCTGAGACAAAAGATTGAAGAGACTGAAGACTGAAGAATCTGACACAATGCACTGCATTGTTGACGTGCATGTTATGTATAGGAAATGCAGCATCTGTGATCCGGGACATTTTATGGATGACACACTATGTATTGCATCGGTGATGGGATCTGTGTGAATTGCTCCCTGTGCCTCTTTTGCACAAGAAGCTTTTTTACACCACTCTAAGTTGTGCAAGCACCTTACTCAAGGCATTGAACATGCATAATTGTGCACCCTATGTCCATTGCTTACTATCACATTCATTGCTCACATTTTGAATGCACACCCAACCCCGCCGTACTGCCTAGCACTTTTGGTATCTTCTGACTATCTCTCTCTCTCCAGTGATGAGACTGATTGTGACTTCTGACTCCATTATGTCACTTACAGTGAGCATATCCAGCAGCAGTCATGGGGAGACAGCATCCCAGGCTCCCCCACACGCACTCTCACTGCCATAGTCATACACTGTCCCAGACATGTGACATGGTTCCAATGAGTGGCTCTGTTACCTGTTATATGCAAACAAAAATCCATTTAAGATGCCTTCTTGTCACTGCATCTGCCTGCTCGCACTGTACTGGTGGTGGCTGGTGGGGACACTGAAGTAGCATAGGTAAAGTGGCATGCAGATATGGATACCATATCTGTAACAGCAGTTCAAATTTCAGTGCGATAGAGCTGTACATTATCTGACATTAATCGACAGTCATATTTTGCTGATGAGGCAACTGACCTTACTATAAAAAGTGTTTCTGATATGATGCACTCTCAGTGGATGTTAGGATTCCAACAACCTTACATTAATCTCGGTAACAGTGCCATGTACAATCAGCTCACAATGGCTAATAGAATCTTCTTGTCAACCATACCATCCTCTAGCGCTGCTGAATGAATGGAATTATACATTTTGATGTTTAACAAGCATTCTTAACATGTTGGAGGAAGAACTATGAAAAATGTACATCAAAATGTGGAATCAAATCACAAATGATTCTTTTCACTTTTCTTTTTTAGTAATTTTGAGACTAGCAATAAGGCACTATCAGGAGTTTAATTACCAGACACAGAGAGAGAGCGACAGTCATTTGGTTTGTTTGTTTTGTCAGTTATCATGTCATCTTCAGATGAATATGAGTTTGGAGAATTCAGCTGTATTGGTGGATATACATTTGGGCCTAAGTACATTGCAGAAGAACTGCAGCAGTTGGAAAATCAACCTGTCATTAATGAAGGAAATGCAGAACAGGACATTGGTTCTGAAGAGGAAGATCGGGCACTTCAGGAACCCCCACACTGGTGCTGTTGCTCTAAATGCATCAACATGCCAACACACTATGAGTGTTTATGCTGCAGTGAAGTCCCTGCATGGACATGAAAGTGGATGAAGGTATAGAATGAATTTGCCTTCATTCAGATTTTGAGGCAGTGTGCCTCACAGAGCAGTTTTTCTGAGTGTAATGACACTACAACACTATGCCTACATAGAACGCCTGCCAGACAATAATCCTAACTTTAGGTAATTAATATTAACATCCTACTAATGCTTTAAATGCTTATCCTGTGACTGCCTGTTAGTGATTTTGATTTGTAATCTGTCCTTTCCACCTGTTGCATCACTGGTGACTGAATACATTCCAGTCTCTGCCTATTGATACCGTGATGTAAGTGCATGCTAGTCCTGAGCCGCAGGCCCCCCACTGAAGTATTTCATATTTTAATGGCACTAAATGGTATGAACGACCACATCACAGCAAGGGCAACCAGATAAGTAATCAATGTAATAAGTAAGCAATAACCCACGTCAGGATGTAGGGTTATTGAGTATTAATCAACATCATGGGTGCATTGTTAGGCATGAGATGCAGGCCAAGTGTCCTCACATCACCTTTGGTTTTGATTAATCCTCGGTAATTGCACACCCTGTTGTGCATTATTGTGCTTATAACACGAGTTATGTTTAAACAATAACAAAATATACTGAACACCATTTTTTCCATGTTAAACAGCCAAAAAAGTAGTTCATCATGCCACCTCAAAAAATAGTCAGTAAAAAATAATGTATACTGCACTTGTGTTATGCACAATGAAATGTCACACACACACATCGATTACACATGTGTAATATTTCTTGGGCATAACACTGTGTGCTACACTGCCTATGACTGTAAGTGTGCACCCCTCCCCATGCAGAGTGCAGGTCACCTGATGGCTGTCTGCCAATGGGCTACTGCTGTTCTCTAACCCTCTGTTAGAATACCTGTTATTAATTTGTATATGTGTGTATTAATGATCTCTGAACTGTAAATAACAACACATAGTTAATTTATTTTATTTATTAAAAGGCATGTTACTGTGTATTGCTGTAGCAAGTTGAATTTGGCATTTTATTTGAATTGATGTTTCATGAATCATGCTTCTGGTAACAGCAGCGATGATCGTTATTTACCCATTGATAGTATTTTCATATACCAGTGGCTAGCATCAAGTGTCTGCCATTCGGAACGTAGGCATTCCATGGACCATCTTGTTTTTAGAAGAGTAAAGAAACAGTACCAATTTGTAATACAGTTTCATGAGACTTTCTGTAATGAACCTTTTATCAACTCTTGTTTCATAGTGTTTCGGCACACAGCATACCATCAGTTTATATACTGGGCATACGGATATTTAAGTGAAAAGTGCATAAGGTGGTTCCAGCTTGCATGGTGAAATGTGTTTGAGAACATTATCTGGATCCCAATGGACAATATGTCAGATTTATTGATGCAACACTGATGTTGAGGAAGCCATTTTGAGCATTGCTGAAAGTGACTAATTTAAAAAAATAACATAATATCTTGTACTATTCCTAGCCCTTTTGAAATAAAAACAAGTCTGTTTAATGTAGCTACAGTATTATGATACACAGTATCCAATACAGCAAAATCATAATAAAAATGAACCTGACTGAGCAGTGTGTATTATTTATGCTAGTTAACGCACATTCCTATATATTGTCTAACTGCTATTAACCCTTACTAAAGGCATGTGATGATTTCAGTGTTTTTTAATATTGTATGCTACAACTTTATTGATAGCCAAAACACATAGCTGTGCAGCACTGCTGCACCCTTTATGTGACGTCATGATGTTGTCATATAATTGTGTGCATGTCCCATTGATGGTACAACAAGCTTGACATGCATTGACGGATGCATATCCCAGGTTTCTATGTCTGCATTTTTTTTTTTATTTGGTTGTTTAACCAGGTATAGTACACTAAGCTGAAAGCTTTTTTACAGGAGTGACCTGGGAGCACAAGGAGGTTAAGTGACTTGCTCAGGGTCACACAGTATGTGGAGCTGTGGGATTCAAACCCAGGTCTGGTCTGCTGGATGTCACCAGATTTGCAGCTCAGAGACTTAGACCACTGCGCTATACTGCATGAAGTGACTATGTGGGTTTACAGCAAGACATTATACTAGCATATGTGAATTAAAAAAAATTAAAAGCAAGGATCATTACTTTATTCATGCACCATTTAGGTTTGTTTACCCATGAGATGTGTGAATCTCCACATAGTGATGTAATGTGGCACGAGATGCAGCAACGTGTCATATTGCCATTAGTGTGTGATTCACTGTTAATATTACTTCCTGGTACTTAATTCATTAAAAACATGAAAAGTGTACTTGTTAAATGTTTTATTCGGTTCCACTTAGAATTGTAATGTCATAGTCTTATACCAGCAGTTTAAAGTAAAACTGTTATAAACCTTTAAGACTTCTTACCCAGTAAAAGCTCTTTGGTGAGTAGTGGTTCCAGTTCTGTTACTGTTCCATGTAAACAGGCCTTTCTAGTATCCCCATGCAATATTTCATCTTTACAGTCTTGTGATAAGCTCCATTTTATAACAGTATGATTTAGATTATGTCCAAAACAACAACAGACTATTGTGGCAGAACCTGAGTGCATTGTGATAACAATGGAAGAACAAAAGAGGGACATAAAGTACATCATACTGTTGTAAAATGTTTTTTTTTCCAGCAACATGTACATAATAAACCCACTCTAGGGTAATTAAAAGGACAATATACCTATATACATACAGATGTTACAGTCAGGATACAACACATAAATACAAGCATACGAAACTTGCCAGGTGAAACAGGTATTACGGTCTATCAAGTCTGCTCATATGTGCAGCTAGAACCAATATATTGCAGCTGCCCCTCCACCCCCTCACTCACCTCCTTGAACTGCTCAGTGTCCTTTACCCGGCCCCCATTCTGTGCCCTGTCCCATGCCCTTTTGTAACTCCCCACCATCCTGCATGCCATCAACTCCTCTGGCACAGCATTCCATTTCCACACAACCCTCTCATTGAAATCATGCCTTCTCACCTCCCTCCTGAACCTGCCTCCCTCCAATCTCAGCTTGTGTCCCTTCCCTTCCTACAGCCCCTCTGTGACATATTTGTTGGTCCCCCTCATGTATTTGAAAGTCTCAATCATGCCCCCAACCCTTCTCTCCTCCAGGGTGAACAAACTCAAGTGACTCAGCCTTTCTTTGTAGGTTCTGCCTTCCATCACCTGTATAATTTTTAGAGTGACAGAGAGAGAGAGAGACAATACTATATAGCAATTACTGAAAATTGAACCACTATTTAAATAAACAACATGTAAAGGGAGATATGAATGTTAGAGTTCAATCCAATTCTCCTTTATGAACAGTGGTTGAAAATCATAATGCATCATTTCAGTCATTCAGCAGTTCTAGAGGTTGAAATGGTGTCAGGAAGAATCCAGGCGTCATGATGATCATACGGTACATGATAGCAAGATACGAAAAAATGTTGTGCTTAATTACTAAATCATTCCATAAGTACGATGGCACTCAAAAATGATCATGTTATATGACACCTGCAAGCAGATTTTATTATACAACACTGCAGTCTATGTTCTGATGCCATACTTACTGATGATGACATGGCTAACAAGTGTGGAAACATTCATAAAGAACCATTTATATTACTCAGTGGAAGTTTTGACACCATGCACTGTTGGAGACTGATTCATTTATAGCTGTACTGGTAACTGTAATAATGAATAAAAAAATCCAGAACAGATTCGCTGTACAGTTATGCACCTCCTCCATGTACCTGTTAATGACAGCAACTGTAGCTGCGGTGTTTTACAATACCATTAAGTAACACTTAACATCTATCTTTATATAAATCTTATATTGTTAAGAAACCTTCCACACTCATGTAATGGCAGTTGGTGTACAAGACATATCGATATAGTATTGTAACGTAACTGAGCACTACAAGTTCATATAGTATCCAACATGCAGAAGGAAATTATCATAGCTAATTTAACATTGTCAGTAATTTTTATTTATTTATTTAGGTTTTTGTTGACCGAGTAAGTGCACTAGACAAACCCTGCCTATTTTCAGGCACGACCCAGGGGAGAAGGGGATACAGATGAATGCCAACTGACCTTGAACCAGATTAAGCTGTTGGTGGTATTGTTAGTGAATGAGGGAAATTTGGCCAGGGACACCAGGAAATTCCCTACTCTCCAGGAGGGGGAATCTTTGGCTGTCTGGTGGAGATGGCCACTTTTGCTCAACCTTTGGAGGAGATAGACGTGGATGGAATAGGGGAGTGGGCCTCCTCCTCAGCACCTGCTGTTCTAGAGGCTGCTGTACTGAACAAGGATTTTTCTATTTCTGATATGCCTGAGGAATTTTTTGATTCACCTTTGGATGTTGTTTCTAGTGTTGCTTCTCCTGTGAGCAGTGATGTTCCTGTTACTAATGAAGGTACTTTTGTAGCTATTGCTGCTAAAGAAAAGTTACTTGCTGAACTGTTGACTGAAGAGGAGCGCTGCATGCATTGGAAATCACTTTTACTGTCCAAAATTGCTGCAATGCATTCCGCTCCTCTCCCTGCTTCCCCTTCTGTTTCCTGTGCTATTTCATCACTCTCTTGTGACGCACACATGGTTTCAGCGGAGTGTGTGTCTCGGCTCACATATCTTCCTGGGGCGGCTGGCAGTACTGAGCGTCTAGATGACGTGTGCCGAAAGCCATCTAACACTCTTCCTCCTCCCGATTCCTGCATGGCTGTTCCTGTGGTCCTTCCTAAATGAATTGGCATGCATGGTAAAGTATTATTGCAGGGTTTGGTACCTTCGGTGGACTGTCTTTCTAATGCTGCTTTGGAACAGCAGGCTGGCGGTTCGATTTCTGACTCCCCTACGACTCCTGGAGGGTCTATGGCTAAGAGTGGGTCTCTTTCTCCCCCTCCTCCCCAGGTACGCGAGGGATGGTCCCCTGACTGGGCCATTGCGGGGGCTGGGTGGTTGAGGCACTTGAATGGCAACTGGATCCCTGACCCCACTGATGTTGTGGTACAACAATATAATTCCTTGTCTCCTGCTGATTCTGCTTTGCGAACCTCGCCTTCTACTCCTTCTGTCCCTCCTGGGTCTGAGGTTAATTTACAGGATTGTAGTGGTACTGGGTCTACTGGGATTGATTTAAATGACACTGACTCAAAAGTTTCATACCCCTCTATGCCTGTGGAACCTGATAATGTTGCCCCTGTACCTCAGAAGTCTGCTTGGGCTACTCCACAGTTTAAACTGTCAGATTTATTTTCTAACAAGGGTGAACCTGCCCCCTGAAGGAGCTGTTCGTTTAATATACAAAGGTGGCTTGGAGGACCTGCCTGATAAACTGTATATTGCTAAAAGTTTGCTCAAACGTTCAGTGAAGTTTGTTTCCTCTGACATTTATGCTCTTATACATATTAGTAGTTTGAATTATGATGTGAGCTTTAAAACTGTTTCTTGTTTGGAGAAATGTTGGGCTCTGTATCACAATGTTAAGAATTCTCCTCTTTGGGTTCCTTTTTTAGCGGTTCCCTTGACTAAGCCTGCTGTTAAATTGATTACTGTCATGTTTCATAATGAAGGGGTGCATATTGAGGATATTCTTTTTTGGTTGAGGAAAAGATGTGATGTCTTGGATAGGCCTGTTCCCATCCTTGATAGTGAGAAAATCTGGAATGGTGGTTGGAAATTGAGGGTGAAACTTTTTTCCTCAAACTGTGGGCCTCAACACTTTCCCAATAGTTTCATTCTTGGGAAAGACAGAGGCAGTTTGTTTTACTTTGGCCAACCCAAGTCTTGTTTTAAGTGTGGTTCCCGGACGCACCTTAATACGACTTGTGATACCCCTAGATGCTCACATTGTTTGAATTTGGTCATCAAGCTGCTGCATGCCTTAATTTATTTAAATGTAATTTGTGTGAGCAGACTGGACATGGCTATGCGAAATGTCCTTGGGCATCTCATAATACAGAAGATTGTCCTTCTCATGAAGGTTTAATTGTTGTGGCCCAGCATATGCAAGCCAATAAGGAGGTGGCTACTGATAGTATAGTTGCCCCACCTGTTTTGCATCCCCCTGTGGAACCTACCTTAGTGGTTCCAGACACTGAGCTTGTTGAGGCCATTTCTGTTAGTGAGCAGGAACTGCTTGCTCATCCTTTACCTTCAGTTGTTTCTTCTGCTCCTCCTGTACTGTCTACCTCTGTCCTTCCTTCTTTGGACATCTCAGAGGATTCTGGTATGCCTCCCCTCCCGATTTTGCCTTTTAAAACTGTTACTGCAAAGAAGCGTAATAGATCTGGTAAAGCTATTTTATCTAAATCCTTCCCTTTGGTCTCCTCCTGCAGTGGATCCTCAGATTCCTGGAAAGCAGGTAATCAGTTTGCGGCATTGGTTCCTGGGGAACAAGTCTGAGGGTGAAGATTCTGACTGCTCCTCTAGAGCTTCTACTGTCATTGATTTTGCTTTGGAGGGTGAGGAGGATGAAGTCAAAACAGTGGAGGCTAACCTTAGGAGGTCTCAGCGTAGGAGGGTAGTTAAGGCTCCTTAACACTAGGTTTTGTTTTGATTTTTCCTTTTCTCTTTTCATTCCCCTTTATGGCTTCATTGATTATTTCAACTATTAATGTTAATAGTATTAAAAGTCATAAGAAAATGGTTACCACCTTGACCCGTTTACAACAGCATCACAGTGATATTTTTTGTCTCCAGGATACTAGATTAAAAACTACTGTTGAGGTTCAAATTGCTCGTAACCTGTGGTCTAAGGGTGCTACCTTTTGGTCTAATGGGGAATCTCTTTGTGATGGGGTTGGGGTCTTGTTTACCAATCTGGCTTTAAAAGTTTCCAAATTAGTTGATATTTGCCCCGGTAGGGCTTTATTATTAGACATTAATTTTCGAGGTGACAGATTTAGATTGATTAACATTTATGCCCCACAGACCAAGGCTCAGCGAGTTGCACTATTTATGGACATTCAGCCTTATCTTCATACTTCTCATTTGGTTTTTTGGGCTGGTGATTTTAATTGTGCTCTGAGTACCTCTGACAGGGGTTTAAAAACCTCAACATTGTTCTGTGATTCCAATAAGCTCCTACATGTGCTAGATACTGCTCAGCTTAAAGATGCTTATTGTTGTGTAGATTCCTCTGGTGGTAATACTTTTTTTAAGTCTTCTCTGTCCACTAGGATTGATTTTGTTTTTCTTTCTGCTGTATTACAAGTTTCCTCTGTTGTTTGATGTGCCTGGGAGTTTTCTGACCATAGGTCTCTTAGGGTTCACCTTTCATGGGATGGGGTGCCTAGAAGCAAGAAGATTTTATGGCACTTAAACAATTCCTTGTTGGCTGATAAGTCTATTATGAAGGCTTGGAGAAGGGACTGGGTTGCTAGGCTTTCTGTCATTGACATGTATGATGATTTAGCATCCTAGTGGGAGGATACCAAGAAGGATTGGAAGTCCTTTTTTCAAGTCCACTCTCATGCCATGGTTACCTCTCATTATTTTGAATATTTACGTCTCAGAACTCAATTGCAGAGGTTGATTTCCTTAACAGAGACTGAGAAGCTTGATTATGGAGTACAGATACAAATTGTTAAGAAACAGATGTTTGCTTATCAATACGATAGGTCTAAATCCTTAGAACATGAACATCGGTATGGTTTAAAAATGCACAAGGGTGCTTTGGATCCTTTTCAAGATTGTAAAGATTGTGTGAGCCATTGGTTAGTTACACAGTTGACTTCTACAACTAATGATTTGGTTTCTTCCCTGGAAGATTTAGTTGATGTTGTTGGTCAGTATTTAGGTTCTCTTTATCAGAAAGATACTGGTCTTGAATTTGAATCTTTTAATTTTGATTATTTACATTTACCGCAGGTGTCTGCTGTTAACCACCAGAATTTGTTAACTGATATTTCTGAAGCCGAAGTACATCTTGCTATTTTTTCCTTGAACTCTGATTCTGCTCCTGGTACAGATGGTTTGGGGGCTGTATTTTATCAGACATTCCAGGAAGACCTTGTCCCTGTTTTGGTACAGGTTTTCAATATAATGTTGTCTAATTCATCCTTGGTGTCCTCTATGAATCAAGCTTTGGTTCTTTTACTGTACTAAAAGGGTTCTAAAGAAGATTTAAAAAAACTGGAGGACACTAAGTTTACTGAATACTGATTTGAAGATTTTAAATAAGGTTTTATTACTTCAGTTGTCCCAGGTTGTTGATGGTTTAATTTGCCCACACCAAACGTGTTCTATACCGGGTAGGACCCAATATGATAATTTATTAGTCTTATGGGAATTGTTTACAGTAGCCCAATCTGGCCATTTGAATGGGTATATTTTGAGCCTGGATCAGGAAAAAGCATTTGATCAGGTTTCGCATGATTTTTTGTTTTCGGTATTACGAGCATATGGTATACCTGCCAAATTTATCGACTGGATTCATACTATGTATAGCTCTGCTTCACTTCTCCCTATTGTTAATGGATGGATTGGTAGTCCGATTCATGTACAACATTGTGTACATCAGGGTTGTCCTCTGAGCCCTATTTTGTATGTCTTTTTTATCAATATTTTACTTAGATTGATTGTTAATCATACAAGTCTTGCTGGGCTGAGTATTGGTGATAGAGTCCCTCCTGTAAAGATTTTGGTATATGCTGATGACTTGGTTCTTTGCATTTCTGATATCAAAGAAGGGCCTATTGTATATGATATTTTGACCTTTTTTTCTAGATGTTCTGGTTCTAAGATTAATTATGCTAAGAGCAGAGGTTTCCCTTTGGGTGATTCCCCGATTCCTGAGTCAGGTCATATTTCTAGTATTTCAATTAGTATGGACCCTATGACTATTTTGGGAGTAGAATTCGGTGCTAGTGATATGGCTTATGCAAACTGGTCTAAAAAACTTGATAAGGCTCTGTTACTTGTGTCCAGATAGAAAGGATGGCAAATTGCTAAGTGTAAGAGGGTTCTGTTAATTAAAACTTTGGTGGTTCCTCTTTTTTTGTACATCAGTTATGTGTTTCCTCCCCCTGTGTCTTTATTTACTTTCCTATTTAGTGTTTTTTCCCAGGCATTTTGGGGGAGTAGGTTAAACCCCATCAAACAATCATATAAATTGTTGGCTCAGGGAGTGGTGTCTTAAACAAAATATTAAGTGCTTAACTTATTGGGAGCAGTTCCAGTTAAATGGTACTTATTATGCAAAAGATGGGTTATATTTAGGTAGAATGGCCAAGGAAGTATTGGGACATGAGATTAATTCAGCAATTAATGTTTTTTTGTACAATGTTCGGGGTGGGAATAGATATTGACATAATTACGAATGAGCACAACTTAGCACAGAATTTTGTTAAATCTACATCTTGCATTAGTGAAAACTATCAAACATCTAAATTAAATCTACTTCTTCTAAATGCTAGGAGTTTGTGTAATAAAATTAATGAACTCCAAATTGTCTTACTTAATGAAAATATTGATATTTCTGGTGTCACCGAAACCTGGTTTAATGAAGATCAATGGGGACAAACTATGTGTGGATACACCCTTTTTAAGAATAATCGTGTATATTCAAGGGGAGGAGGTGTTGCCTTTTATGTCAAAGAAGATATCAAGTGTACAGAAGTCAGTATGAATAGTAATTCTTCTCTAGGCTTTGAAATGTTATGGATTAAAATTCATAATAAACAATGTCCAGTTATATTAGGGATATGTTATAGGCCACCATCTATGGATCCTGTGAATAATGAAAACTTTTGTAATTATTTGGAAAATGTAAATATAAATGCTGACACTATTCTGATGGGCGATTTCAGCTATCCTGGAATTAATTGGTCAAATGGAATAGGTTCAAATAAACAGAAAAATAGATTTATTGGTGCAATTTCCCATTTAGGATTAGACCAAATTGTTAACATCCCAACAAGAAATAATAATATTCTGGACTTAATATTTACTAATGTTAAAGAAGGCATTGATTCCCCAGGTACTATGGCTCCAATAGGTAATAGTGACCATTTAATGGTTAAATGGTCAATTAATTTTTATATTAATAAGTCTAATGGTATAACCCAATTTAGAAATTTCAATAAGGCAAATTATATAGCAATTAAAGAATACTTCTTGAGGTGGAATTGGAAAAATGAATTATATGGATTACCAGTGGAAGAAATATGGCAAAGAATTAAAGATAAAATTGATTTTTGTATTTCAGAATGGGTACCAATTAGAGTTAAATATATTAGAAACAAAAGGTTTCCACCTTGGTTTACTAATAAAATAAAAAGATAAGTGTTAGCAAAGAAAAAGGCTTTTAATAAATATAAGAAAAATAAATCCGAATCTAATTGGTCTAAATTTGTTCTTAAAGCCAAAAAATCAAAATATGTAATTAAAAAAGCTAAAAAAGACTTGGAACCAAATTTAGTTAGTAATCAAGGTGATAATAGGAAAATAAATTTCAATTATATTGGTTCCTTAAAATCTTCTTCTAATTTAGTCGGACCTACAAAAATCAATGATGAGATTATAAATAATGAATAAATTATGGCAAATAAATTTAATCAATATTTTGCTAGTATATTTTAAAAAAATGACATTTTATTGGATGTGAATCCTTCTGATCTTGATCCTATAATTGCATTTACTGTGGCTGAAACTTATAGCATTATTAATTCAGTTAAGTCTTCCATATCTGTTGGACCTGATAATATTCCCTCTATATTTGTAAAAAATGTTTCTTATGAGCTAGCAGGTGTGTTAACTTTTCTATTTAATAAATCATTGGAAAAGGGAATTGTTGTTAAAGAGTGGAGAGATGCTTTAGCCTTCCCTATTCATGAGAACGGTTCAAGGCAGGAGTTAAAAAATTATAGACCTATAAGCTTAATGTCTTCTGTATGTAAAATTATGGAAAAACATATATTAAATAAAATTAAGAAACATATAATAGATAAAGATCAAACTGATATATTCCAACATGGTTTTCAACCTGGTAGATCATGTCATACTAACTTAATTAATTTTTTTGAGCCTGTGAGTAATGCATTGGACTTCGGTCTTCCAGTGGATGTTATTTACTTGGATTTGGAAAAGGCCTTTGACTGTCTCATATAGTATATTATATGAATGTTTATTAGAATTAGAGTTTAATACATTTTTAACTACTTGGATTATACAATGGCTAACCAATAGAAGACAACTGGTATCACTAAGAGATTATACTTCTATATGGACTGAGGTTATTAGTGGAGTGCCTCAAGGCTCTGTTTTGGGCCCTATATTATTTAATATTCTTATAGTCAGTATGAATACTAATAAAGGTATTTGGTTGATAAAATACAATGATGATGCTAAGTTAGGTGGGATTGTTAACAATCTAAAATCCATATCTAATTTACAGGATAACTTAAATTTAATTTCAGATTGGGTTACCAATCATAAATTAAACTTTAATACAAATAAATGTAAAGTTATGCATTTTGGTCTGAATAACATAAGTGCTGATTATTATATTAACAACCATGTGTTAAGCGTTATTACTTCTGAAAAGGATTTGGATGTTATTATTACTAATAACTTAAAATTCACAGAACATTTGAATTCTACCATTAAAAAATGTACTAGATTATCCAACTGTATATTCAGAAATATAAAAAGCAGAGAACCAGCCATATTAATCCCATTTATTACCAGTATTATAAGATCTAATTTTGATTATTGCTCATCATTCAGTGCCCCAACACAGATAGGAGATAGATTATCCAGAGAGAAAATCCAAAGAAGATTTATAAAAAATATTACTGGCATGGGTCCTTTGACGTATGAGGAAAGATTAGAAAAATTACAACTGTATAGTATGGAATATAGATCATTGCGAGGGGACCTTTGTTTGCTCTATAAGGCAACTAAGGATGAATATTTGTTCAATATATTATATTTGACTTGGAACCCAACATCTGTGCATACTCAATCACACAATTTGAAATTAATTGCATCTACTAATAAAACTACAAAGAGAAATAATTTTTATACTCAAAGAATAGTTCCGTTATGGAACTCACTTCCACATGAGGTAGTACATTGTGATAATTTGGCTCAATTTAAATTAAAACCTGATTCTTATATGAATGGTCTAAAATATGTAACCCACCTGGCTTAGGTGGCATGATATTAATGAGCTTGTCCTTTGATCATGTATTTCACCTATGAACCTATAAACGTGGTTATACGTATAGAAGTATTAGGGAAGATGGAGTAGCTATGGTTCACTCTGTGGCCTTTTTTGTACGTCTTTTTGTTTCATATAATTTGAGCCCTCTCCTTAGACCTGGTAGAAAGTATTGGCATTCGTATGTATGAGCCTGGTTTTCTAAAGGATTACTGCTTTGGAAGTTGGGAAAACCTGCTCCTTTTGCTAAGATCCCCTTTTTTCCTAAATATGGTTTGGAAACCTTTAAGCATTTATTGAAATGGGGTGTCACCATTTCTCATTTGGAAACCATGAGTAGAAGGAAATTGTATAATTATGTTGTTTCTTCTGAATTTACTGATGTTGTGCTTTTTCCTGATTGTCCTCTGGAATTCTTGGAAAAGGTTCTTATGTTTCTCTCTAATAGGAGATTGCCTGATTTTGTTTGGGATAGTGTTTGGTTGAGTTCATATGGTAGATTACCAGTTGGTAATTCTAACAAGCACAAACAAATTAGTGATAGGTATTGTACCTGATTCTTGTGTGTCTCTTGGAAACTCAGGAACACCTCTTTTTGGAATCTATGTTCACGCTTTTTGGGTTTTTTAGCTACTAAATGGAATGAGCCTTTATTTTCCTCTTTTTCTTATTGTACGCTGTTGTGTGGAGTACATAAGGGTGAATGGTCCAAGTATCCTGCTGACACCTTGTTATTAGTGTTTTCTATTCTTCACTTTATATTTGGCAATCCAGATGTTTATGGGTTTCACAACTGCACCTGATATTGTTTGATGAGATCCTTTCTAATGTGACTCTTACCTTACAGAAAATTTATGATACTGATTTTCATTTCTTGGGTTTAGTTAAGGGCAAATTTTTATGAGTTAACTGTGCTCATTGGGTGTCCCGTGTTTGATTTTCTTTCCTGTTATTGATGTTCAATTTTTGTTATTTCTCAGTTATTATATGTCTGTATGCTTTTGATTCCTTTTGTTTTGGAGTCCTCTATTTCAATAAAAATCCCCCTACTCTTTTCAATAAGTGCCATGGGATCTTTATCATCCACCTGAACTACCACCAATCCAAGCAGATGGGACCTTGGTTTAACGTCTCATCTGAAAGATGGCTCCTCAGAAGTGCAGCACCCCTCTCATGCTGCACTACACTGTCAGTACTGGGATATTAACCCAAGTGCCAGATGTGGGAACTGAACCCACAGCCCTCTGATCTCCCAGCCTCAGAGACGAGTGTGGCACCTACTGAGCCACTGACACTGTTAAAATAAAAATTCCACTGTTATACTGACCCTGGCATGGTGGATTACATTAAGAGTTGCATTCTAACAGTACTCACATGGTCAAGCCGGGTAAATACAGGCTGATCCTCCTGACATATCACTTGGGGTGATGGCACGTGGAGACATAACACACAAGGCACACTGCCTCAAGAAATAAGGCAATGCAAATAAAACACTACTCTGCATCACCAGGTGAATAGCCTCTATAAGGGAGGAAGTTATCTTGACACTGTACCACTAAGTGGTGAGTCCATACCTGATGTGCAGTTCTTGTTGCCGTATCTGAAGGTGGACATTAAACCTACTGGAGGTGGGTACAGAGGCTGGCAACCATGATGAACCAGGATATGGTGGGTGAAACATATAAGGATAGGCTGAGTGATCCAAATATGTGCTCCCTTCTGGATAGGATACAGAGGTGGAACATGATAGAGACCATAAAGTACCTTAACAGAATCAAAATTTTTATCATTGGCTGCCATGCTTAACTTAAGGAAAGAGTGTACAAGGGGTCACATCATGGACCTAGAGAAATCATACTATACTTTATTTTCAATGCCCATTGTAGTCCCTGTAACTGTCATGGAGGTCTACATGTGCATCCACTAGACTTGCATATAAGTTATTTGGAATGTGAAAACAAAGTATAGTAACTGGTGAATCCACAATATGTGACGTCACACCGATTTTATAACATTGCTCAGTGTGATACGGCATCACATCAACTTGATATGTAGATGATGCAATGCTTGTTCACGTCCGTGCTACTTATTTTCTGTGTCATACTATGACCAGGTCTCTGATGCTGCAGTATGTAGCAACAAGTTTTGCAAACATGTTCATATTCTTCAATGAATGCTGTACTAAGTTTTCTATTGTCCACCAAAAATAAAGCCGTACTTTCATGCATGGGCATTCTGCACATGTCGAGAGACACAGCTGTAATATTTGTACACAATATAAAGAAAAGTACAATACTGCTTTGACAGAATGTTTGACAAACCGTGTGCTTCATACTTCTCCACATAAAACCTTGTCTGACTATGATGCAGATAAGTAGCACAGCAATGAGCAAGCAACATAAGCATGGTGTGATGCATTACCAACACAGTGTGAGGCCGTATCAACTCTATGTGACATCACACAGTGTTGTTACTGCTTCTGAAAACTTGAACAAGCAAGTTGATATCTGGTGCCACCAGTAACTGTCATTTGTTATAATATGGCTATAAAAAATCCAGTCATCTGATTGGCTCAGGTGCTCAGAACCCAGTGCTGATAACCCATGATGACAGCACTGCAAGAAGGTCCATTGGCCTCTTCACAATAAAATCAATTGTACCAGCCATTCCTGACTGCCATCACAAATGTGGCTGTCACCTTTAATTGGGATTATCTTGGTCATGCCATGTCACCCTCATCCTGCGTGTGCTGCCGGTCAGATGGTGGGTCCTTTTCAAGGTGGGCTTGATCACCTATAAGGCCCTATACAGGCTTGGTCCTGGTTACCTGTCTGAGCTCCTGTCATCTGCTACCTCTGCCCGCTCCTTCCGCTCCACTTTGAGAGGCCTCCTGGATGTTCCCTGGGTCCAGCTCAAAACCTCTGGTGACCGAGCATTTAGTGTCTCTGTGCTGACCCTGTGGAACATGTTTCCAGCTGCAGTCCAGGAGGCTTCCTCAATTGGTGTCTTTAAGCAGAGGCTTAAGGCCCATCTCTTCTGTCAGGCTTTTGGGGATTAAGCCATCTCCCCCCAACCCTATCCTCAGCTATCACATATTTTATATTTTATATTTATGCTTTAAGAATGACATTTAAAGATTTTGTTACTGTACAAATGTTATTTCTGTATTTTGTATCTTGATTTTAATATGTATGGCACCTGGAGCCTCTGGGATTGGGCACCTTAGAAATAAAGTTGCCTTGCCTTGCCCTTTACTTACTAAAAATCATCAATTCAGCCCTACAAATAAAACTATCTTAAATTTATAAACATAAGAATTTAGTGTTATTTTGCCCTCTTGATAATCTTGTTACATACACATACATAACTCAAAAAATTAAGTACTACAGTACTCAGAATTGTAATTTTTGTTATTTCTTTGCAGACCATGAAAAATAACCCTCCTATCCCCTCTGGCTTACTTATGGATAAAACAAAAGCCCTGGTTCCATCTGAGGCATTCCGTTATGTGCTAGTGGGAGTAAACATTATGCCTGCAGAACTGAGCAGAGGTTTGAATTATTGCATTCAATCTATTGTAAACATTCCATCCGTTGAATGTTGGCAAGACAGAAAATGAACAAGACAGAGAAAAGGGAGGGATATTACAAAGAAGGAAGAAAGGTGAGGGAGTGGGTAAAATGGGCTAGGTTTAGGGAAACTAGATATTTTATGGTCCAAGTTAAAAATAAACATATTTTGCTATACATAACATTTAAGCCTCTTATGACACTGGGCTGAGGCGCTGGATGCCACATGTCACGCTACACCAGCAACCCGGGTTCGGGAACAGACTTGGGACACTGGGGGCTGGCAGGGAAGGAGAGAATCGAGCATCCGTAGGGACTGCTCTCCTCTCCTGGGTGGGTAGTGGGTTGACATCGCTCTGCAGCGGCCTCTGGTGGAGACCAGGAGCACTGCAGAAGTCACAAGTGGAAACACCATAGAAAAGCAGAAATCCGCCTCTCAACCAACTGGATAACGGCTGCCGATCCTCCATTACAGTCGATGCCCTGAAAGAGCCCCTCCACTGCAGCAGCACCCTTGGGACAAGTATATGTGCTGGTTGCCCCCCTGGTGCCTTTCCCCTTGGAGGAGGGGGACCTGCCTGGTGAAGGTTAATGTCCGGGTTACCTCGGGGTTGCTGCAATGTGCAGATGGAGGGCTCAGGACAGGACAGGTGGAGCAGATCAAGGACCTAGGCAGCCCAAAGGAGTGTTTTCTCATGGGGCATGAGGGGTGAAAATAAATAACACACACAAAAAAATAACCTCTTATGGCATGTCAGTGCTGGAATGTACTTGGACTGTCTTAAAAAGTCATAAAAATGTTTCTTTTTTGATTTTGTAAATTACTTCCCCCCAAACAAAAAAATATTGTTCCCATTTTATAATCACAGTAAGACACTCCAGGGTGCACACTGTGGTGGGATAACGGCACTTTGTGGGTGGTTGAAGTGAAGCCACTCAGCGGTGCTTCATGCCTCATGTTCATGACACACCCGAGGGGTGCCATTATCCAACCACAATGCATACCCGGACATGTCTTATTGCTTAATTGTGTTTTTTCTGCTTGTTAGGACAGTCTTCACTCTTGTTAAAAAAAAAAATCAAGGAAACAGAAAATAACAATTATGGATGCCTATGCCGCAGCACAATTGACTCTCTAGGAACACTAAATGGGACAGTCAATATTAATTTGTTCAGTTTTGCAAAGTGAAAAAATTTAGACAATAGCAGGAGTATAAGCAATACTGCTTAGCTCAAAGTAATAAAATTGGCTATAAAATAGTCAGTGAAAGCAATATGGAGGGATGCAGTGAAGCTCTTGAAGAGACCATTTTATCTCTATTTAATGTTTAAGTTAATTATAATAAAGTTATAACTTTGGATTGTTTGCTTCTGTTTATTGCTTAATCATGAAATCTTGTCATATTTTTATAGCCATATTATGATCACAATAAAGCACTCCAGGGTGTGCGTCATCCCTGAATAATGTCACTCATAGGGTGGCGGAAGCACTCAGCCTGTGGACCCATGCTTTGACCCACCCTAGGTGTGACGTTAATAACCAACGATGCACAAAATGTCATGCCTTACTGCTTAATTATGACTGTTCACAATGGTTATGTGCATATGCATAGAGGGTTTAAATGTAGACAACCACAACACATTAATAATATTGAACAAGGATTCGATCGAATGTTGCAGTCGGGAGCAGATATGTTTGCCTGAGCTCTGTTATGGCCTACCTCCAGGGGAAAAGCCTAGATATGGGACATGTTCTGAGACCAAATATTTATAAAAAAGAGAAACAAATAGCAAATAAGTAAATTCATTACCTGACTGCTGCAATCACTGGAAAAAAAAACGCTTTGAGGAAAACTTCCAGTTTAAATGAATGTTGCGGCTGATCATCATCAAAGAAGGTGTATAATCTGTGGAAAAATGAAAGGAGAAGTGATATATTTTTAAAACAAAACAAAGGGAAGTTCCTCTTGCTGCTCATACAATACAGTGTAAGTGTGTTGGATCTGCAGACGCAATATATGAAGTGGACAAAAAGAAAATACATAACAATTCAATGAGATACGGGGTTTGTTCTTAACTACGAACTGTCAGGTACAATAGTGGGATAGACTGCATTTGTACACACCGCTGACAACCTGGTGGTTTATACTGTTCTCTGATACTTATTACTATGGCAGAAAACCGAGTCGCTATGATAGAGGAACATGAAACAGAGGGTGAAACTAATTTAAAAAAAGAGACCTCTTGAGGAAGTAGATGCTGGTCCAGAGGCTAAAAAGCAGAACACTGAACAACCCCTGACTGTAAAACATTTTGACCTCATTACGTTAGAAACAGCAAACCTTAAAATAACATTTAATAGTGTGTCGGAAGACATTAAAGAGGTCAAAGGGGCACTGGCATACGAGGAAATGAGAATATCTGATGCTGAGGCAAGGATTAGCAGCATTGAAGACAAAAGTACAAGAGAAACTGCAGAAAGAGTTACTAACTCTAGAAAAATCACTGAACCTATTGCTAAGGTTGAGGACTTAGAAAGCAGGAACAGACAGAATAATCTGAGGGTGTTTGGTCTTAAAGAAGACGTAGAAGGAGCCGATGCTATTGAGTTCACCAACAGATTGTTATTATCAATTGCAGGACCTCCCCCAGGTGTGACCAGATATTTTATCAAAAGAGCACATAGGTCCCTTAAGCTGAAACCATCTAAAAATGAAAAACCTGGATCATTTGTGTTTCAGTTTTTGGACTTCCAACAGAAAGCTCTTAGAAATACTACATCTGTCAATTTCGAAGGGAGCTCCATTAAGCTATTTAATGACGCTCCCCCTGAAGTAATTAGTAAAAGAGATAGCTTTTTCTCTATTAAAAGAAAGTTAAGAGAAGCAGGGCTTAAATATGGTTCAATGTATCTGACTAGACTGAGGATGTGGGCTCCTCGTGGCACAAACGAGTACAATGGATATGAGGCTGCTAAACAGGGACTAAAAGGATTTTCCAGCTCTATTGTTCAACTTGGACTTTCTGCATTAAATGCCACATTTAATACCTGTTATTTCAGTGGGGTCCTGCTTTGGGTTCTTTTGGAATGGGCTGAGGAGGGAGGTTTGGCCTGGCCTTGATTGGTGGGTGCTGCTGTGCCCCCCCCCCCTTTTATTGACTGCACAGGCAATTGTGTAACTATGAATATTCTGTAGATGATGCCATGAAATGTGAAGACTTGGATTCCCTTTGTCTCTCAAGATGCACCCATTCATGTTTTGCCTTAATAACGGGGAACAAAATGTAGACCGATCTTGTTACATAAGCTAGCTGTTTATGTGAGACTGGAGTCACCGACTTAGGAATATTGGGATCCCAGAAGGTGTATTCTATTAGAGGAATTCATTTTACCCCATATGAATAGTAACTGGTCTCCAATTTATTAAAGACACAGGAGTCACCAGTTAGGCATGTTCTGCCTTCCTGCCATCTGACATCATTATAATGGGATGCAGTGGGCGTCTTTATTAAGATGTAAATATGAACATACGAAATTGCCAGGAGAAACAGGCCTCATGGTCTATCGAGTCTGCAGCTACATAGAAAGATAGAAACATAGACTTGATGGCAGATAAGGACCGCTAGGCCCATCTAGTCTGCCCATTTCCCTACCTACAGGATAGGCCGCAGATCCTAGTTAACCAACAGCCCATTTCTTCCTACCCCCCACAAGAATTGCCTTATGTCTGTCCCATGCATTCTTGAATTCTCCCACAGTTTTAGACCCCACAACCTCCTCAGGAAGGCTGTTCCATGCATCCACTACCCTCTCTGTAAAATAATACTTCCTCACATTGCCCCTGAACTGCCCTCCTTCTATCTTTAAATTGTGTCCCCTTGTTCTTGCAAGTCTCTTTTTCTGAAAGATGCTACCCTCTTGGACTTTGTTGATTTCACTAAGGTACTTAAAAGTTTCTATCATGTCCCCCCTCTCCCTTCTTTCCTCAAGGGTATACATATTAAGCTCCTTTAGTCTCTCCTCATACGGCTTCTCTTGCAGACCCTGCACCATTTTAGTTGCCCTCTTCTGGACTGCCTCTATCCTGTCTATGTCCTTGCAGAGATGGGATCTCCAGAACTGGACACAGTACTCCAGATGAGGTCTCACCAACTGTCTGTACAGAGGGATAACAACTTCCTGTTTTCTGCTGATGATGCCTCTCCCTATACATTCCAGTATACCCCCAGCCCTCCCTACTGCCTTCTCACATTGCTTGCTAACCTTAAGGTCATCTGATATGATTACCCCAGGTCCCTTTCCTTTTTTGTTGTTGTTACTACCTCCCACCCATTGTGTATTCTTCCCCGGGTTCTTGTTTCCCAGGTGCATTATTTTGCACTTCTTTGCATTGAATCCTAGCTGCCATACTTCTGACCATTCCTCCAACCTTGCCAAGTCCCTTTCATCCTTTCCACGCCTCCTTGTGTATCAACCCTGTTGCAGATCTTTGTGTCATCTGCAAAAAGGCATACTTTTCCTTCCAGTCCCTCTGCAATGTCACTGATGAAGACATTAAAAAGGACTGGACCAATACTGAACCCTGCGGTACCCCACTAGTAACCCCCCTTTCTTCAGAGTGGGATCCATTTACAATTACCTTCTGTGTCCTGTTGTCCATCCAATGTTTTACAGGCTACCACCCTGGGTCCCACTCCCAGGCTGGTTAATTTGACTATAATCTTTTGTGTGAGACTGTGTCAAATGCCTTGCTAAAGTCTAGGTAGGCCATGTCCACAGCCCTCCTGGTCTACTACTTTGGTCACCCAGTCAAAGAAATCTATTAGATTCGTCTGATATGACCTTCCCCTGTGAACCCATGCTGCCTTGGGTCCTGTGCTCCACTGGCCTATAGGTACTCAACTATTCTTTCCTTCAGAAGTGACTCCATCACTTTCCCTACCACAGAGGTCAGACTGACAGGTCTGTAGTTTCCTGCCTCTGTCTTGGTCCCACTTTTGTGAAGGGAATCACATCCGCCTTCCTCCAGTCCTCAGGTACCACACCATCCTCCCATGATTTATTAAAAAGAGTATCCAGTGGTTTCACTAGTTCCTCCCTTAATTCTTTTAGAATTCTGGGGTGAATTCCATCAGGACCCATTGCTTTGTCCACCTTCAGTTTTAGGAGTTCTTGCAGAACCCTTTCTTCTGTGAAAGGACTGGGATCGACCCCCCCTATCAAGAGTAAAGCTAGCCCCTCATCCCACAGCTGCCCCTTCTGTCCCCCCTTCCCAGTATCCCTTCCCCTCCCTTCCCCTGTCCCAACTCCCCATGAAACTACCCACCATCTGACAGGACACTATCACATCTGGTAAGGTGTTCCATTTGTCCACCGCTCTTTCCGTGAAAACATTTCTCTTCATCTCCCTCTTGAATCTTCCCCCCTCCAGTCTCAGTCCATGACCTCTTATGTCCCTCCCCCTTCTCATCTGAAAAATCCCTTCTGTGTTGGTCTTGTTTATCCCCTTCAGATACTTAACGGTCTCAATCATATCCCCCATCCCTCCTCTCCTCTCCTCTTCTCCAGTGAATACATATTCAGCTATCCCAACCTGTCCTTGTAGGGCTTGCTCTCCAATCCCTGGATCATCTTTGTGGCTCTTCACTGCACCCCCTCCAAATAGATTGGGGCTTCCCCCCTCCTGCTATCTAAGGAGGTGCCCTCCCACCAGTCACCCTACCCTCTTGACAATGGACTCAAATCCTGCCTACCCTCTACCCTCTTGACAATGGACTCACATCCTGCCTACACTCTACCCTCTTGACAGTGGACTCACATTCTGCTCACACTCAATCTTTTATTTTGCCTGCCTAGATAACCCACTCTTGTCCTTAATTTGCATCCTATTTTGTATAACTCATGCCTGTAACCAGCAATGCATTCCTAATGTATGTCTTTACTGTAAAACTAAACTGTGTAACTAAATAGTGCAATGTCAGTCACATTTTGTTTTCATTTTCTTTACATAACCAAGAATATTGAAATATGATTGAAGTATTGATTCTGGGGAGATAGGGACTCCTTTACATCTTAAATAAATTCTTGATGTGTTACTCTGGCCTGGCAGTTGAAGGGTGGCGGTTACAGCGGAGCACCCGGGGGGACAGGTGAACCTCTCTTTTTTCACACTGATGGGCTGGTATTGCAGACCCCTTCTGGTGATAAATGTTGATAAAAAATTTCATTTATGGCCATTTTGGTTTTAGAATATTGTTGCCTTACCATTTGAATGCTTCCATGATCATTCAGACAGTTATAAACTGGCTTGAGGATGACTTCTAGCTGTTTCTCTCATGCAGTCTATGATTGTGAGCTCGTGGAAACAGCGTCATGACATAGACATCCCACAAGGCACTATGGTAAAAAAATGCACACAAAATAGAGATGCAACCTAAGGGGTCTAGAAGAAGATTGAAATAATGGAACTGCATGAACCTGGTACAGTCTCTTTTCATGACATGTCTCCTCTACGTGTTCAACTGGGGAACAAATCATTTTGGAAAATGTTAATCTTATTAAATGTCAGTTGATGAGGTGACTAATAACTTTTAAGATGTGCCTGAAGAATCTGATGTAGTGTATAGGTCATTGTGGGACTGTATTACAACAAAGTGCAATACAACACAATGTTTGCTGTATATATATATATATATATATATATATATATATACACAAACTATATTTCATACAAAAAATGTGTTGGAACTCGAATAGTCTGTTAGATGTATAGCTATTACATAAATGTAGGAGTAAAACAGAAGCTATGAGTATATATATTAAAATGTTAAGGGCAGTTGAGACTTGTTAATATGAGGGGTTGGTAGACCTGAACTTGGGAAAAATGACTTCTTTTCCTTTTTGCCTCTTTTTGGTGGGATTTGTTTTGTTTGTTTATAATACCACTCATTTATGTACTTCGGGATAACTATCGAAATATAGTTACAGATTAACATAACAAATAACTCTTATACAGCTCAATTGTACTTGCATGATATAGATGTATTGTGGAAGCAGTGTAGCTTTAACATAGACATTGAATGTTTTAAAACAAGAACAAGGTCCAATGGGACAATTAATTCACTTTACTGTATATGTATTATTCTGAAGTTAACATGGTTAGTAAGGGATCAGATGAGCACTTTTCTCCCCTCCCCCCCATATGATCTGAGGGAGTGATAGGGTGTGTGGGAAAGACTGAAAATATAAGCAAAGCCTTACATAAATGGTGATTTTGAACTCTGATTACCTCAGTATGAGATTTCTTTTCATAGTGATAGAACAGAAGGAGGAGGTTCAGGTGGAGATGGTTCACAATGCTCCACTACACTCAAGGATGGTTAGGGTATGGAGTACAGGGGAACCAAGAGTTAGGAAAATATTTCAGAGAGATTATTACTCTTAGAGTTACCCCCTCTCTAGTTATGTTACATGACAGATAAAATGTGTTTGTCACATTGTGTTTTTACTGCTTTACTTTCACTTGCTCTTCCTTTCTCACTTCTGTATTTTCTTGGGCACCTTTGTTACTGATTTAGCTGTCACACATACAGTGGCATCCCCCAGGATGAAACACACTTTTAACACACTCTGCAGTATGCTGCAGCAGATTTACTGAATAAAGCAATCTAATTTCAATGGCAATTAGTCCCCTTTGTCATGCAGGACAAGGCCAAGGCACCTAGCTTCACCTGAGCTCTTTCCTTCTAAGACTGCTTGAAAGGCAGAGTAGAGAAACTTAAAAGAGCAAGGGAAAAGGATTAAGACTTATTTTGGCTAAGCAGATTTACTGTGTGGTGTTGTTTTTATTTTTTACTCACAGGATTGCTACTGTTTGTTGCTAACATTTCATTGCTTTATTTTTCTCTGATTCAAAGTGTTGTTGCTGGTATACCTTCTTCTGCATTATTACAAGGTGTGCCTACAGGTGTGCTAACAGATTACTGCTGTAATCTTCTGATTCAAATTGTCTTTTGCAAGGTATATCTTCTGTTACTGCTTTATTTTTCTCTGGAGCAAAGTGTTTCTTACAGCATATATCTTCTCTGAAATTATTACAGGTGGTGCTTTACAGGTTTTACAGTTTTATCTAACATTAGGATAAGCTTTCAGGGTTACTGCATTTGTTGTTGACTGATTGTTTCTGCTCTTACCTCCTTGTTCTTTCATCCATGGTTCTTCTTTTCAGCAGGAAGGGCCAGCCACCACCCCATCCCCAACCACCCACACTACACTCCTTTTATAGGGTACCACAGTTGTGACATTTCCTGTGGCAGAGCAGGAAGGGGCGGATCAGTGGGGCCTCCACAAGGTGAGCTCATTTATTAGGGACACTAGTAATTTAACTTGTTATAACAAGTTAAACGAAAACAAAACACAATCAAACCATTACTTGCATTTTTTTCCTTTTTTTCTTCTAATTACTCTGACCAGGTTATAAACCCAAGCAACTTATCTGGAATGGATATCATTAACTGCAGGTACTGTGGAACAATTTTCAGAAGGACAGTCTACAGAATTTAGGACACTGTCCTACATGCTGGGCCTTTGGAGATCTTAGGACTCAGCTCCGGGCAGCATGGGCAGAGATTGCACGCCTCAAATTTCATATTCAAGAGGAAATACATTATAAGAACCACCTGCCATTTCCCCAGCATCCAACAGAAAAACCTCGACCGCAGAGGGTAGTTGGTCCAGGAGGTAGGCAGGTGGTTAGGAGGGGCAAATTGGGTGCCCCAACACTCTCTGCTCTCCAACATGTTACCACCAAAAACCATATAAACACTACAAACAGGTATCTGCCTCTATCTCTGAAATCAAACAAAGAGGCAGAAGACACTGCAGAGCAGGACACTGCTGCACAGGAGCTAGCACAACAAAACTCACCCAAATCAGGAACCAAAACAAAAACAAACAAAAAAAAAACTTCTGATCATAGGAGACTCCATGATTCGGGGAGTTGATACCCATCTCCAGCCAAGAGTAATGGTCAGATGTCTCCCAGGTACATCAGCGTGGAGAGACACTGACCGCATTGCTAAAATTGTTCACAAAGCAGGAGAAAACATTGATGTCCTAGTACACGCAAGGGACTAATGATCTCGCCAACCCGGTCAGTTGTGGAGACCAAGGAACACCTGACCAGGCTGGGTGACAAACTATCATCCATTTTGCCGGCATCTCCTTCTCTGAGATCCTGCCAGTCTGGGAGAGGGAGCAGATGGATGGAAGGTCAGAGAAGGGAGATAGGGGAGCTAAACATGTGGCTCAAGGGCTGGTGCCAGGAAAAAGGACACAGATTTGTAGGGAACTGGCAACAGTTCTGGGAGCGAAAGTTCTTTAAATTTGATGGACTGCATCTGACTAAGGAGGGAGTCAGTGCATTGGGGCAGAAGTTTGATGTCTTTGCAGAATATTTAAACTAGCAATGGGGAGAGGGTGCAGCACCCCATACGCGAATGGGAAGAACACCCTCCCCTCAGCTAGTGGTCAAACAGGGATTCAGCATGTTTGCAGTTCATTTGCATCACCAGGTAAGAAAAAGGTTTGTCTCCCATATGAAGCACAGGGTAATGCCAAACCTCACCCAACAACTAACACACGAAATCTGGCCAATGGAAAATCATGTACACAATAATGCTCACAGCCTGGGAAATAAGATCCCAGACCTGCAGGCACAATGTCAGAGGCTAAACAGGACATAGTAGCAATTAGTGAGACGTGGTTTACCAGTAACCACACTTGGGAGACTTCAGTACCAGGCTATGTATTGTTCAGAAGAGACCGAGGTGTAAAAAGAGGGGGAGGAGTGGCCCTGTATGTCAATGAAAATATCAAATCTACAGAAATCCAGAATACACATAAGGAGCCAGAAGAACTGTGGGTCACCCTGGAAACAGGAAATGGGACAGCCATAAGAACTGGGGTTGTCTACAGGCCCCCAGACCAGAGGGAGGACATAGACACATTACTGTTAGAAGATATACAAAACATGACAGCTAAAGGGGAGGTTCTGATAATGGGATACTTCGACATGCTGGATACAGATTGGTCAATACCAGCAGGAACATCTGCCAGAACTAGACACATAGTGGATTCCCTGCAGGGGGAGGGCCTCAAACAACTGGTACAGCAACCCGCAAGAGACAGGGCTATCCTAGATCTAGTACTGACTAACAGGGTAGGGATCACAGATCTCCAGGTAGAAGGTCACCTGGGGGACAGTGACCATCACATGGTATGGTTCAATTTGGCTACTACATCTAAATCATCCCATTCCAAGGTGAAAATATGGGACTTCAGAGGAGCTGACTTTGATAACATGCCAACAGAGTTAAGCTAGCCCTGGCAAAAAGAAACACAGGTGAGGGGGGTACAGGCAAAGGGGCAAGCATTAAGGATGCAATAATTTGAAGCAACATCCCATTTTCGTTAGACAGAAAAGGAAGTGCAACTGAAGAAGGAAACCACTTTGGTTCTCAAATACAGTAGCAGAAAAGGTCAGAGCCAAAAGGCTGGCCTTCTCAGGAAATATAAGGGAACACAGGGGATGAAGATAGGGAGGCATACCAAACTGCCCTAAGGGAAGCAGGGAAGGCAGTAAGGCAGGCAAAGTTCCAAACTGAGGAAACACTAGCACGAACAGTAAAAGAAGGTGACAAGACTTTCTATAGATACATTAGTGAAAGGAGAAAGTCCAGAGGGGGTATTGCTAAGCTTAATGGAGAAAAGGGAGCATGTGAGGAGGAGGAGGACCCTGTAAAGGCATCTATCCTAAATAGATACTTTTGCACAGTATTTACTGAAGAGAAGGTAGGGCAGGGCCCACAGCTCAGCATCATGGACACAGGGGGGATGGAGGTGAGCGCTACTCCCTTCACAAAAGAAAGGGTCCTACATGAGCTTGCTAAGCTCAGGGTGGATAAGGCAATGGGACCTGATGGCATACATCCCAAGGTACTTAAGGAGCTAAAGGTGGAACTAGCAGAGCCATTAGCAGAACTGTTTAGTGAGTCTCTGAGCACAGGAGAGGTCCCAGAAGACTGAGAAGGGTTCATGTGATCCTGCTCCACAAGAGTGGTAGCAGGGAGGAGGCAGGGGACTACAGACCAGTCAGTCTTACCTCAGTATTGGGCAAGATTATGGAGGCACTCCTTAAGGAAAGGATAGTGCAACACCTAAAATCCATAGGGCACAGGATCCAAGACAGCATGGGTTTACAGGAAGGTCCTGTCAAACTAATCTCATAGTTTCTTTGACTGGGTAACCAGAGTGGTGGGCCAAGGGAGCAGTTGATGTCACCTACCTTGACTTCAACAAAGCTTTTGACATTGTTCCACATAGAAGATTGATAAATAAGCTGGGAGGCTCGGTGGGTCAGAAGTTATCAACTGGGTGGCAAAACTGGTTGACGGGCAGAAAACAGAGAGTGGTGGTAAAATGGTATACAGTCAGAAGAGATGCAAGTCACAAGTGGGTTACTAGGGATCAGTCCTGGGGCCAGTCCTCTTCAACATCTTCATTAGTGACCTTGCAGATGGACTAGAGGGTAAGGCTTGTCTGTTTGCAGATGACCAAGATCTGCAACAGAGTAGATGATCCAGATGGGGTGGGCAGAATGAGAAGAGATCTGGATAAACTAGCAAAATGGTCAGAAGAGTGGCAACTGGGTTTTAATGCAAAGAAGTGCAAGATCATGCACATAGGGAAGAGGAACCCTGAAGCCACCTATAGGCTGGGAGGGGAGTTGCTAGCAGCCACAAAGGAAGAAAGAGACTTGGGCATCATCATCACTGATGACCTGAAATCATCCAAGCAGACCTCTAAAGCAGTAGGTAAGGCTAGGGAGGTGTTAGGGTGTATTAGTAGGGGTATCACAAGTCGTAAGAGGGAGGTAATAGTCCCTCTTTACAAGACACTGGTTAGGCCCCATCTGGAGTACTGCATGCAGTATTGGAGGCCACACCTTCACAAGGACATTAACCAAATTGAGGCAGTCCAGAGAAGGGCAACCAAAATGGTGCAGGGACTGCATCAGAAGACATATGAGGACAGATTAACAGAGCTCAATATGTATACCCTTGAGCAAAGGAGGGAGAGAGGTGATATGATCGGAGGCATTTAAACACCTTATGGGCATTAACAAGATGAAAGAGTCTAACATGTTTAAATATAAGAAAATAGCAGGACAAGAGGACACAGCATGAGATTAGAGGGGCCGATTAAGGGAGAATGTGAGAATTCTTTTTCACAGAAAGAATTGGTGGATGCATGGAATAGACTTACCTCAAAGAAGTGGTGGCTATGAATACGGTGCAGGGCTTCAAACAGGCATGGGATAGGCATAAGGGAGCAATACAAATGAGTATGAATAGATAGGCCACTGACAGAGCAAAGGCTGATGGCACATTTATAAGGTAGAAAAAGAAATGGGCAGACTGGATGGGCCTTGCGGTCCTTATCTGCTGTCAACTTCTATGTTTCTATGTTTCTATGTAGGACACTGTAGCATTCACTTCATCTGAGCAGTGTCACATTTTCCTGAATGACAAAGGGGACTAATTACCATTGAAATTACATTGCTTTTTTCAGTAGGTCTTCTGTAGCATTCTGCAGAGTTCTGCAAAATGCTGTCAGAATTGCATTTCATCCTGGGGAACACCACTGTTTGTTGAATGGCTGAGTTTGGTGAAACACAAGTCAAGAGAAAGAAACTCTTCTCAGAAGAGAAGGAGTAGGACAATAAATAAAATAGGATGATGGTGTCTATTAATACTTTCAATTTTATTTCTTGGAATGTGAAGGGCTTTAACCATAAAATTAAGAGATATTCTGCTCTCAGACACCTTAAGAAGTTGAAAACTTCATTTGCTTTTCTACAAGAATCTCATCTTAAACCAGAACACTATACTCTAATGAGGAGGGAATGGGTAGGACACCTTTTTGGAGCTGGTAATAGTTCAAAAAGGCAGAAGTTCTAATTTTAATAAATAAAAACACAGACTTTAAAATCTCTAATAAAATTAAGGATGACAAAGGACATTTTTACTAATCCAGGGGATGATAGGACAAACCCCTCACATGACATTTTTAACACTGTACAAGGAACACCCAGTAATCTAACTGCCAGTACAGTGGTGTTGGCTGGAGATATGAATGCTATTCTAGACCATGTAATGGACAGGACTAGATTTAGATCGAGTAGAGCAGGGCAGAGAAGGACTTAAATGATTTTATTATCAACTTCGACTTAATAGATATTTGGAGATTACAGTATCCCCAAGCAAAGGAATTTACTTTCTGGTTACCCTGTCATCAGTCAAGCTCCTGAATTGACTACTTTCTTATTGATAACCATCTAGTGGACAGGGTGAATTTTATGGAAATTAAGCCCCTGGTTATATCAGATCGTACTCCAATTGTATTAAACTTTTCAGCTTTACAAAGCTCCCATAAGTCTAAGAGATGGAGGCTAAACAATAGTATATTAAATAACTCATAAACTGGTACAGAAATTAAGGCCAAGACAGAGGAATTTATGGTGCTAAATGATACACAGGATATGAAAGGTGGCATAATATGGTATTCATTGAAATGCTGCTTGAGGGCAGATTAATAAGTTTATGTGCTTACCAGAAACAACAAAGAACACTTGCACAAGTCAAACTCTTAGATAACATTATAGGGTAACACTTCATTTTATGTATCATTAACTACACTGTAATTACTGTATAGCTACAATGTAACTGCTATGTAAGTACTGTGTAGTTACATGTAACTACAATGTAGTTGGTAATTAGTTTCACATTTGCATATTATGTAGTTAGATAGACACTTTTCTATGAAGTAACTACAATGTTATTGCACTGTAAACACTGTAGTTGTTAATTACTTTCACATTTGACTGGTGTGTAGTTAACAATTTGCATGAAGGGGTAGTTACACATGCAATCACAACCATTTCTCTTTTGGCACAAATTTATTTATACTGGAAGTGTAACTACACATGCAACAACTGTTGCAAAGTGCAACAGAAAAATAGATTTATGCTGGAAGTACAACTACACATGTAATATCTGTTGCAAAGTGCAACATACATAGTTACATTTGCCAGAAATAATTGATTTGAGGCAGAAGGGAGGCAACAGTAATTGCTGTAACTACCACTTCATGCGAACTGTGTAACTACAGCACAGTACTACCGATCTTTCCTGTGTCAGTCTTCACCATTTATCACTGTCTGGGTGACAGCTGGAGGCACAACACCCAGCGTGAAGTTTTTTTTGTAGGGGGAGGAGCCAGCGCTGGAGGTGGTGATGCTCTTTAGGCCAATGCATTATGTGGTGAGTGCGGGTCAGACAGCAATGGTCACCAACTCCTCCTCTGCCCCGGTTCTGCTTCTCCCGCCATCAAGAGTGCACCACCTCGCACCTGCTGAAGAAATTTCATCTGTGACACTGTGGCCTAGTTAGTTGTTTCAACATCGTTGTTGACACCATTTTACCTCCGTTCCAATTGGGTCATCCACCAGTAACTTGGCACCGTTTTCTGCAGAAATCCAGTAAGACCTTTCGTTTTTCTTTCTTGAAGCAGCACTAAGTCTCTTTCTTATTATTATTGTAGTTACCGCGAATCATGTTGGGTTCGTACAAGGACAAAAAGTGCTCTTCCAAGGCAGGCTGACCTCCTATGCACTGGTGTCCCTGCACTGGCAGATGTCCATCATGGACGAGTGTGATTAATACCTCACTTGCCTGAGTCTGTCTCACAATATTGATAGTTGCAACACTTGTTTCTCCATGGACCATGGAGTACTGTGCTTGGAAAGTCAGCCTCGATCCACTGACTTTTGGAGGGCAGTGTTGTATGAGGGACTCCAGCTCAGGTCTCTCCACCCTTCCTTTCAATCCCCCTCCCAATTCTATACAGACCTGTGAGGAGGGGACCTCCTCTTCTTCTAGCCTTGCCAGGGAGGAGGTCTCTTCTGCAGTGCTGGAGGACTGGTCCAGGTATCTTGTGGCCATGTTGGGAGCAACTCATAGGCAGTCAACTCCTCAGAGGTGCAGGCTCCCCTGGTGTCAAGGCCCATGCCTGCTGGGCCCAGCATGGGTGGCTCCTTAGAACTATCCACCAATGCTGTTCTGTATCCTGGGGCCATTTGTGGCTCTGGTGATCGGCACTGTGAGCAATACTGGGTCCTCCTGCTGCACCACAAGTGGTACCGCAGGTGGGAAAGCCTCTGGTGCTGCTCATCTGGAGGTCTCTCTGGATCTCCTTCTCTCTAGAGCCAGATGCTTGGGGGACTAATCTAGACTGGCTGCCCAACTCCTCAGAGTCAGAGGGTTCTCCAGTGCCCAGTAATTCTGTTCCCTCCCAGGCATCCCTTCCCTTGGCACCAGTGATTATGATTGGTGCTGGCCCTCATACCAGTGGTGACATCAGGAGTATGCCTGCCAATAGTGAACCTCCATCTGAGGGGATGGTGGTTTGGGTCCCAGGGGCCCCTGAGAGCTGTCAGTCCTGGTGCAGTTCCCCTCCCAGGCCATAACAGGGATTCCTTCTTCTGCAGCCTCCCTCAGGAGGCCTGCAGGATTGGAGCAGTCCCTAGCTTTGGGAGTGAGGAAGAGGTCAACCTCAGAACTGACAGGGTTGAGGGGGCAGGACATGGGGCAATGACCTTCCCCAGAGACCCTTGGGGTTCAGGGATGTGTTGCAGTGCTGACCCTCTCTTCTCTCCCTCTTTCCCTTCAAGAGAGGCCTTATCGGGTGGGGTTTGGGTCCGCCCTTCTGGTTCTGTGCAGCCCCAGTCTCCTCACAGGGAAGTTTCCCATTCAGAGCTCGGTCCTGACCACTTTGAGCTGGTTGAGCAGCCAGTAACTGCACAGACCAGTGGATCCCCTGGAGGTCCAAGATCACCAGCAAGGTCCCCTAGCCCTGGCAGAAGTTGCTCATATAAGGTGAAGTGTGTCCCCCATTGCCTCTCTAGCCCCACCTCATTTCCCAGGGCACGTGGGTTCTTCAGGGCCCTTGACCTGGGAGTAGTTCTAAGCCACTACTGCCACCTTCCTCAGGTATGTCAGGGCTATGGATGAGCAGGTCTTTTGCCTGTCTCCCCTGCAGCAGCCAGACTTTGACTCTTCAGATTGATCAGCTTCCTCATCTTCCTCTTTCAAGGAAGAGGATACCTCTGTCCATCTGTCCTCAGACACTGATCAGATAGAGTACCAGCACTTCCTACTGAGGCTGGTTGATGATCTGCACCTATCCCACATCACAAGATGCAATACTGAGTGGACAATGCATGTCTTCCTTAGTGAATTCAGTGTGGACCACCTGGTCATCCTTTCATGGCCAATTCCCTTCCAGGAAGTGTCATCCACACCTGGCAGTGCCCATCTGTTCCAACTCCAGACCCTATGGACTGCCAGCACAGGTACTGCACACACCAGGGGTCTCCAGGGACTTTGCCTCATCCCACTTTGGAAGTGAGGGTACTGGATACCCCTTCTGGGCATAGACACCTGGTGTGCAACTGGCCCACGGATGTGGACGCTATGGAGTTTGACCGCTGGAGATGGATAGTGTTCTCTTCAGCTCATATCATGCTCAGCTTTGCCACTCTTCAGGAATACCATGCTGCCTACAACAGGCATCTGTGATCAATGCTAGGTCACATGCTGGCATTGCTGCCTGATATGAAGGCAACCAAATAGGCCATTGCCCTCTCTGCGCAGGGCCTGGAGCTCACAAGGCACCAGGCAAGGATGTCTTATGATGCCAATGAAGTAGCTTTAAGGCTAGTGTTGACAGTGATCTGCATTAGGCAGACAGCATGGCTTCATCTATCAAGGTTGTCACCCTTGGCACAGTGTAGGGTGCTGTTTCTGCTCTCCAGGGCACCCATATTTTCTCCCACATGGCAAGGTTGGAACTATAGGAGTGACTTCCATCTCCTAGGTAATGGAAGACCCCACCTCACCCTGACCAGTCACAGGCCTAACTGGCCTGTAATGGGTCTTCTCCTTTCATGGTCCCCCCCACAAGAGACTGAGAGACTCACATCCCTCAGGGAAGTGCTGGGCCCCCTTCAGGGGGCTCAGTACACACTCAGATAGTGATGAATCATGAAGATTGACACTAGGAAGATATGAAAATTACATACCTATTGTAATTCTTGATCTTCTTCTATATCTTCACCATTCATCACTGGCAGCTTCTCTTCTGGGTCTAAATTCCTGGGCAATGCCCCCCCAATTGTCCTCCCCCTACTTGAGGCCAGTTGTGGGCTGGGTTCTACTGGTACCTCCAGGTTCTCTGTTACCTTCCTAAGTGACAGAGGGCCCACCCTGGGAGGGCAAGTAGGGCTTCTTGCCCTGGTCTTAGGGGCTCCCTGTTAGTCCTTCCCTTCTCATCCAGGGGTGGTCTTCCTGGATGTGGTCTGGTCCTGTGGTGGGGGATCTCTCCTAGGTGGGGTAGAGAGGAGAGGGACCATGGGGACTTTCTTTCTCCCTCCTTTTATAATTTTCCTCCCCTCCCCCCCTTTTTTTGTGGGTAGGACTTATCCTGGACATGATTGCCCCTGAACCCTGTGGGATCTCCCTCTCAGGACAACAGTAACCAGAGGGGCTCTTCTTTACCTTTGAATAAACTGTCCTGTTGTGCAATGCTGAACAGTCATAAGACTGACTGATTGTACATCATGTATATTGCACCTGCACTTTAGCTGCTACTCTATTGTATTTCAATTATATTCTTGCACTTAGTTGTACTTAGCTGTACTCAATATATTCAATGTATTCTATTTCCTGTACCATTCTTTGCTATTGTAAGTGTATTGCCTGTATCACCTATGTACCATCTTTAAGGCCCAGGTCGAGTCTGAAAACAGTTCATTGGATCAGTGCACCTAGGAACATATGAACATAAGAAATTTGCCAACAGAAACAAGCCACATCATCTATCAAGTCTGCTCGAATGTGCAGCTAGCACACCTAACTTGCAGCTGCCCCTCCCCCTTCACAATAACCTCCCATGACACCCTGTCCCATCCCCTTTTGAAACCCCCACAGTCTAGAGAATATCAGCTCATCTGGCAGAGAATTCCATTCTGCCACAACCCTCTCCGTGAAAAAGTGTCTCCTCATTTCCGTCCTCTATCTACCCCCTCCAATCTAAGACCATGACCTCTTGTGTCCCTTCCCCTGTTTAACTTAAATATCCCTTCTGTTCCTGTCTTGTTAATCCCCTTTAAGTATTTGAAGGTCTCAGTCATATCCCCCGATCTCTCCTCTCCTACAGGGAGTACATATTCAAGTCAAGCAGCTTCTCCTCATATGGCCTTTCCCCCAGCCCCTGTATCATCTTGGTTGCTCTGTGCTATACCCCTTCCAATAGCCCGATATCCTTCTTTAGATATGAGCACCAGTACTGCATGCAGTGCTCCAGGAGTGGTCTGACCAATGACCTGTAGAGAGGCTGGATCACCCCCCCATTCCTGGAGGAGATTCTTCTCCCAGTACACCGCAGCATCCTGTTGGTCTCCACTGCTGCATTCCTGCACTGCCCTGAGTTGTTCATTTTCCCATTTACAACCACCCCTAGATCCTTTTTCTCCTCAGTGGTACCTAGCTGTACTCAACCTTACTCTGAATAAGGCCTGCAGGTTAATTACTGGGGCACCTAGGCTAACACACACCTGTCTACTGTACACTAAAATGCTGGTACTTGATCTTGATGAGTGCCTCAAATATCTGACCTGTACCCTTACAAAAAAGACCCTCCTTGGGCTATCCCCACTAGGATTGACCACCACCATCCGCTGCTGTCCCACTAGTTCATACTCGGACCTCTGGGAAAACCTCTCTTGTTATCCCTAGAGCTAGGACCTCATGGCCAAAGAGCCTTCAGCTTTAGGGCCCTCCTGGTTCAACACTGCTCCCTCCATCTCCAGCTCCAACTATATCGTGCTTCAAAATGTCATATGAAACCACCTTGTTAACACCCGAAGCTGTAATTGCCACTAATCAAAGCCACACTCAATACTTATGACAAAGCTTACTACTAAGCTGCTAAGGACAACATAACTCTGGTATTATTTGCATCAATCCTACCTGTACCAGCTTGTTTGTATCTATGTCTTAAGTTACTGTTATACTGTGTTATACTGTTATACTGTGTATTTTCAATGTCTTACTGTGACAAGGTAGCTTTTGTAAATGAGCCTATGGCTCAAAAGTTGTCCAAACTGCTGTCTAAATAAATAAATAAATAAACCCAGCTGAGAGCTCCTTCCTGGGTTCTTCTTTCCAAAGTGCATCACCTTGTACTTTTTGGTATTGAACCCTAGCTGCCACTCATCCAACCACTCCTCCAGTTTAATCAGGTTGTTCTGCAGTTCCTGCCATCCCTCTATGTCACTCACCACCACTCCCAACTTGGTATCATCAGCGAAAAGGCTGATCCTATTCCTGATGTCATGTGAGATGTCTGCTATGAATATCCAAAACAACAATGGCCCCAGTACCAATCCTGTGGCACCCTGCTTGTAACTGCCCTTGAAGATGAGAGCTTCCCCCAACCACTACCTTCTGCTGTCTTCCCTGAAGCCAATTTTCAATCCAGTTAACCATCTTAGTTCCAACCCCCACATACCTCAATTTCCCCCCAACCTACCATGTGGCACTGAATCAAAGGCCTTGCTGAAGTCCAAAAATATAACATTCACCACATTACCTTTGTCCAATTCCCTCAGTACCCAGTCATAGTACTCAACTAGGTTAGTCTGACAGAACCTTCTCAAGACAAATCCATGCTGATGACTGCCCTGGAATCCTTTATCCTCCAGAAATGCCACCAGCCTCTCCTTCAGGATTGTCTCCATCAGCTTCCCCACAATGGATGTCAGGCTTACAGATCTGTAATTGCCTGGTCACTTTTATGGAGGAGCACCACATTGGCCATCCTCCAGTCCTGTGGCATGCACCTTGTGTCCAGGGAGGTATTGAATAGGTCCATCAGTGGCCCTGCCAGTACCTCTGCCAGTTCCCTCAGCACCCTGGGATGTATGCTCTCTGGTCCTGGTGCCTTATCCACCCTCAGAGCCCTCAGACCCTCTAATACCTGCACTCAGTGATTACACCATGTATCACCACCACTTCCTGCCCATCCTTCCCACCCCCATGGAAGCTGCCTGCCCTTCTCCCTTGTGGATATGGAACAGAAGTACTCATTTAGTACTTCTGTCTGTTCTGCTCCTTTCTCTGCCCACTCACACCCTTTTTGATCCATACTATCTAATCCTTGAAGCTCCTTCTTTACCTAATGTGTCAGAAGAAGTTATTTACCCCGTCTTTGATTCCCTGAGTCAGCCTCAGTTCCCTGGAGACCTTGGCTGCTCTAACACCCTTGGTAACTTCTATGGACTTCCTCATGTACTCATCCCTATCTTCCCTCCTCACAGAATTCTTGTATGTGCAGAATGCTGCTTTTTTTACCCTCACATTATTTAAAATGTCCCTACTCTTCCAGCTTGACTTCTTAGATCTTCCCTTCTTGCTCTGCAGTTTGGTACAGGTCCCAACAGCCTCTACAAGACCCAATATAGTTTTTTTCCCCATTTCTGGTTTGCATTCCAGTGAGATTGAATTCCTGCCAGGTACTCTCCTAAGATTTCACCCATACTACTGAAATCAGACCTTCTGAATTCACCACCCTCATCACTCTACCAACTGCCTTCCTGCCCATGTTGAGTGTGAACCACACAGATTGTTTGTTATTCCCTGCCAGTGGGTCCACCACCCCCACTATCCCTTACAGCCTCCCTGCTAAACAAATATCTGCTGTATGGAGTAACAGTGAGTGGTACCAGATATACATGCATGGACTCTTTCTTAGTCATTACATACACCTCTTGACCACCATGCCCCGACCCTCTTGTTATAGTCAGGGGCTATGATAGCTTGGTGAGAATGATGGTGCCATGGCTGCCACCTCATTTAGCTAGTGGGAAGGGCAAGTAATGGCTAAGGCAGCATCCTGGCATTTGTATCTGGCATCACCCACCATAACTACACACAACAGATTGGTGATATTCATTTATTGTTTGTTTGTTTGTTTGTTTGTTTACCAGGTAGGTGCACTGATTCAGTGGACCATTTTCTGGCATGACCCAGTCCATAAAGATGGTACACAGGTAATACAGACAATACACTTACATTAACAGAGAACAGTACAGGAAATAGAATACACTGAATATATTGAGTATAGCTAGGTACAATTAAGTGCAAAAATACAGTTGAAACAACAGATTAGCAACTAAAGTGTGGGTGCAATATACATGATGTACAATCAGACTTATGATGACTGTTCAGCATTGTACAATGTGACAGTTTAGTCTTTGGTACAGAAGAATTAGGACTATCATCGAGGGGTAGCCCATGCCCACCCCCAGTCTCCCACCATGGCAGCAGCAGGACAGGGGTGTGGGTACAGTAGAGGTGTGATCAATCTTACAGAAGCAGCACATTTAAAGTTATGTAAGTGTACAATATGCATTGTGAAACTAGTTAACAACTACATAGTGCAGTTACAGTGTAGTTATACAGTGGTTACAGTGTAGTTAGTGACACTTAAAATTATCCCTCAGAAATCACTCCCTCATGAAGCTACTGCAGTATAGCATAATGGTTAAAATCACTGCCCTTAAATCTGGAGAAGTGCGTTCTAATCCCGGAGACACCACTTGTATACTGTGCGACAAAAAAAAAAAAAAAATGAATTAAATTAAACATGCAATCTAACATTGAGAAATTGCTACAGTATACAATAAAAAATCATTAATTTGCATAATTACTTATTGACTTTTAACAGTGCTGTAGTTTCTAAGAAATATGCTGCTTCTGTGCCATTGTTTCCACAGTTAATACTTAACTAACATGTATTTACAAAGTAAATATGCAGAAACAGACACTTAAACAAAGGAAGGGATATTGAGGCTGAATAAAGAGGAGGGTGGGTGAGCAGAGAGTGACAGTGAAAAAGCAGGGATACTGAATGAATACTTCTGCTCAGTATTCACAAAAGAAAAGGAGGGGGAGGTACCTAATCCAGTCAATAGAAGCACTCTGCATAGGGGGGTTGATATCAGTCCTTTCACAGAAGAAAGGGTTCTGAAAGAACTCCTAAAACTGAAGGTGGACAAAGCAATGAGGCCTGATGGGATTCACCCCAGCATTCTAAAAGAGCTAAGGGGAGAACTAGTAACACCACTGACTTCCATTGTTAGCAAATCATGGGAGGATGGCATGGTAGCTGAGGACTGGAGGAGGGTGGATGTGATTCCCCTTCACAAAAGTGGGATCAAGATAGAGGCAGAAAACTACAGACCTGTCAGTTTGATCCCAGTGGTAGGGAAAATGATGGGATCACTTCTGAAGGAAATAACTGCTGAGTACCTAGAGGCCAGAGGGGCACAGGACCCAAGGCAGCATGGATTCACAGCAGGAAGGTCATGTCAGATGAATCTAATTGATTTCTTTGACTGGTTGACCAAAGTAGTTGACCAGGGAGGGGCTGTGGACATGGCCTATCTAGACTTTAGCAAGGCATTTGAAACAGTCCCACACAAAAGATTAATAAACAAATTAGACAGCCTGGGAGTGGGTCCCAGGGTGGTAGTCTGGGTAAAACACTGGATGGACAACAGGACACAGAGGGTAATAGTAAATGGAGTCCACTCCAAAGAAAGGGGGGTTACTAGTGGGGTACCACAGGGTTTGGTACTGGGTCCAGTCCTTTTTAATGTCTATATAAGTGACATTGCAAAGGGACTGGAAGGAAAAGTATGTCTCTTTGCAGATGACACAAAGATCTGCAACAGGATTGATACACAAGATGAGGTGGAAAGGATGAGAAGGGACTTGGCAAGGTTGGATGAATGGTCAAATGTATGGCAGCTTAGATTTAATGCAAATAAGTGCAAAGTAATGCACTTGGGAAACAAAAACCCAGGGGAAGAGTACACAGTGGGGGTGAGATACTGACAACAACAAAAATGGAAAGGGACCTGGGGTTAGTCATATCAGATGACCTAAAGGCAGGCAAGCAATGTGAGAAGGCAGTAAGGAGGGCTGGGGGGATACTGGGATGCATAGGGAGAGGTATCACCAGTAGAAAACAGGAAGTTGTAATCCCTCTGTACAGACAGTTGGTGAGAACCCATCTGGAGTACTGCATGCAGTTCTGGAGACCCCATCTCCACCAAGACATAGACAGAGCGGAGGCTGTCCAGAGAAGGGCAACCAAAATGGTGCAGGGTCTGCACCAGAAGGCATACGAAGAGAGACTAAAGGAGCTTAATATGTATACCTTACAGGAAAGGAGGGAGATGGCAGACATGATAGAAACTTTCAAGTACCTCAAGGGAAACTACAAAGTCCAAGAGGGTAGCATCTTTCAGAAAAGGAGATATGCAAGAACAAGGGGGCACAATTTGAAGATAGAGGAGGGACAGCTCAGAGGTAATGTGAGGAAGTATTTTTTCATGGAGAGGGATGTGGATGCATGGAACAGCCTTCCTGAGGAGGTTGTGGAGTCAACAACAGTGGGAGAATTCAAGAATGCATGGGACAGACATAAGGCAATTCTTGTTGGGGGTAGGAGGAAGTAGGCTGTTGGTTAACTAGGATCTGCAGCTTATCCATTAGGTAGGGAAATGGGCAGATTAGATGGGCCAAGCACTCCTTATCTGCTATCAGATTCTATGGTACTATGTTTCTCTGTAAAATAAAGTGTAAGAAGAGGGCGTAACAGTGCTGTAGTGACTAAGGAATAAGGAATGTGCTACTTCTCTGGCAATGTTTCCACAGTTAATGACTAACTAACGTGTATTTGCAAAGTAAGTACGCAGAAACAGACACTTAAAATAAAGTGTAAGAAGAAGGGTGAACATTGCTGTAGTTACTAAGGAATGTGCTGCTTCTGTGGTATTGTTCCACAGTTAATGACTAACATGAATTTGCAAGTTAAATATGTAGAAACTGCCACTTAAAGCATACGAAGAAGGGTGTAACTACTGTACACTTACATTGAATGTCAATGCTGTAGTTCTGATGTGTACTTTCCTTCAGAAATCAGTCCCTCATACTCTTACTGCTTAATAAACATGCAATCTAATATTTCTAATTGCTATACAACTGCATTGGTTAATTATACAATAAAAATAATTTACATAATTACTTATTGGTTTGTAATAATGCTGTAGTTACTAAGAAATGTGATGCTTTTGTAGCATTGACCCACACCTCTTCTGTGCCCACACTCCTGGTCTACTATGATCCAGGTGGGTGGCTGGGGGTGGGGCATGGGCAAATACCATGTGCTTTACCACTGATCTGCTGTGTGGAGTGGTGGTGAGTGGCAAAGAATACACAGGTAGGGACCTTTCCTGGTGTATAGTTATACAAATTGCATGATGTGGCACATGCAAACACAACTGTCTTTTTTTTTTGGCACAGATTGAGTTATGCTGGAAGTGTAAAGACACATGTAACAGCTGTTGCAAAGTGCAACAGAAAAATTGATTTATGCTGGAAGTGTAACTACACATGTAACAGCTGTTACATCAGTAATTGCAGTAACTACCAGTTCATGCAAATTGTGTAACTACACTGAACCACTAATGTGAAATTAGTTAACAACTACATTGTAGTTACATGTAACTACACAGAAATTATATAGTAGTTACTTTGTTATTTTGTTACACACATTCAGGCACTTCACTACCAGTCTAACATTGCTTGTAAAGCGCTTTGGATGTATGAAAAGCGCTATAGAAATACTGATTCTTCTTCTTCTTCTTCTTCCTGTAGTTATACAGTAGTTTCAGTGTAGTTAAGAACACTTAAAATAAAGTTAACCCATCAAAGGAATAGAAACACAGTTGTCTGGTTCAGATGATAAGAATGTGTGGGAGAAGTGGTCCAAACTTAAAACAGAATATGATGAATTAAGTAGATGTGAGGTGGAGTTTGCCATCAGAAAATCAAAACTTAATCATATAGACACTGTCTCCAAGGGCTCAAAGTTGATGGCCATAAGACTTAAACAGAATGCTACTACCACATCCAGGCTCTACGATGCTGGTTCAACAACTAAGTTGTCAACCACCATCACAGCGATAGATTTATGTAGACCACAACTTGCAGTTGACATAAATCCAACTGGAGACCTCAGCTGTTTTTTCATCGGGGGCTTCGCCCCCTAACAATGTGGGGGGCTCTGCCCCCTCACCCCCATCTATAGGATTCTAACTCTGAGTTGGAGGTGAAAACCTCAGCCTACTAAATAAGAAGGAGCTGTTGCCCTTCTCTGGACTGCCTCCACACTGTTGATGTCCTTTTCTGAGTTGTTGGGGAAGGAAAGAGGTGCTGCAAGCTGTTCGGTTGTGGAGTGAGCCGCTCTAGCAGAACTGTACAAAGGTTATTATTTCCTACAACAGGTATGCCATCATTGCCATATTAAGCAGCCTGTGGTGGAATTTGTAGTGTCTTACCAGGACATCTTGTGCACCAGTATTGGAAAACTCAGTCTATGTTGTTTGCTGTTCCTGGGGGAGCTTGGAATGCTGAAGGCAACAGGCTGCTCGCTCTCTCAGGAGCAAACAAGAGGCACTCAGACTGCTGTGCTCACAGACTGTTTATATTCTATTATATTTCTTACTTTCCTTCCTCCAAGGAAAACTTTTTACTGGGGGCCTCCCATATATTTTAACACCTGTATTTTGTGTCTAAGTTTGTATTTCTTTTTTTTTAACTGAATATGTAAGAGAAATGCTCTATGGTGTTTTTAGCATTTGAAAACTTTTTGTATTGTGCGATTATCACACTATTTTATTTTTTGGGGTTTTTTAAAAATGTTTAATGTAGTGAAGCACTTGCTCAACATTCCTGATTATCTTTATTAAGTGACATGCGCTGTGGAGGCATTGCATTATTACAATTAACTATAGATAGCTGAGTGCTGTTCTTTGAATATTTATTTTATCCTATTAGCCTATTAGACTTGTTTAACTTTGTTTAGCTTGATTGAATGAATGATTTGAATTTAATTGATTATATTGATTGTTTGATTAACCTGCTTTCAAGTCTTAGCTACCACAATTGATTGAATTGATTTAATCTTAATTATACAGCACGTGAAAAGCATGTCTAGTTTGCTGGGGGGGGGGGGGGGGGGAGAGGACTGGTTAAAAAGCTCCAGTCCTACAAACACAGTATTATCTAGCTTTTTGCTTGTGGTGGTATTCGATCTCTGGCTTCAAACAAATATAGCCAGGATTTTTGTGTCGTTATACCTAAACTGCACTACTAATTCTGGGAAGAAGCTCTGGGTTTTGAAACATGATCAAAGTGTCTGAAGTTTCTATTTTCGAAACAAGAGAGTCTTTATTAAACATTCTAAAAGAACTAGCAGTGGCTGCTATCAGGTTTATCTTTCCTGCTTTTATTATTCTGGTGGCCTGATCTACTGGTTGCTTTATTGCGCTGTTTAAGAGTTCTAGAATACTTTATAAGCAAGTAAGTTTACTAGCTTCATTTTGTCAAAATTATCAGAGCATTAATCCATTAAGTGATTTTAAGTGATTTTATTTAGCCACATAGGTATTCTTCAGCATTCTTCAATCAATTATCTAGGAGATCTCAAACTCACAATTAGGACTGACCAAGTGATTAGCTTATTTTATGACTATTTAACCTATGCTTTGTGCTCTTTTGCTTGAATTATTGTAGTACTAAAATTTAAAAACTCATCAAAACTGATAATTCACTTAAACTAATTTTAGATTGAATTTTTTTGTTTTTATTGCCAGAATATTATACCCTATTCTGTTGTTATGATGTGGTTCTGTATTTTTTCTAGTATCATTCAGCGATTTTTCCAGTGAACTCTCTGAGTGGACTAGAAGAGAAGGATATTTGTTGTGAAATTCTGCAACAAATATGGCATATGCAGAAGTAAATTGAACTGCAGGAGATCTATCTGGTTTACCTTGCCATCTGCCTGTTTGGCTTGTCAGCATTCAGTTGCACTTCCCGTTCTATTGCACTATTTGCATTTGAATCAATTATTTGAATCAACAGTTCCTTGGTGTCCTAAAGTGAATCTGAAGGAAGCAACTTTGGGAACATTTCTTTTATGCTCCTGCTGCTGAACGGAATAAAATGGAACAGTCCTAGATTCCTTGGACTTTTGAATTTAAGGTTTTGTTTACTATATTATTATATTATTATATACTATTATATTTTTTGTTCTTGTACTTAGTGTTGGTTGTGGGTAGTGCCAATCTAATCATAGGACTGGGGTACCCCAACAGCCAAAGAATTTGTTGTAATCATGGTGAATGCTAGTCTACAGAGACAGAAAAAGGAGAACATTTCTCCTTTACATAAAATACTAATTAACAAGAAGTCCAGACAGTCTAAAATAACTGAACACTTGCTTCCTTCAGTGAGTAGAACGTCCACTCAAGATTGTTATCAAATGTATCTGTCATGGAGGTATAAACTCACGATCATTTGAATGCTGATTTTTGTTCTGGACTGAAATTAGCTCATTATGTTCCCCCAGATAGTGGGGATAGTGGGATTTTGCACATAAAGATCTTGGGAGCTTTGGATCCTCTGGTCTCATTTCATCATTTGAAGGTAGCTTCAATAAATCCCTTAATGCTCACCAGCTTAAGGAAATTTCTGATAGCGTTCATTTTGCCCAGGATAACTTTGGGGTGGAGAGTTTAGCTGAAGTGGTTTCACAACAAGGAGTCTCTAATTTGAAACAAGATGTATATCATTCTGTATTAGGAGATAATCATGAAGCTACCTTACTTCCTAATGTAAACACTAAACTGGGGTATGTCATTATAGATTTACAGTATACTACAGAAGGACTTAAATCACTGGACTGTTCAGCAAATGTCAAAAGGTTTCCAGAAATTATACCTAGACCATTCCATAGTCAGAGTAAAGAACATCAGGAAATTTTTAAACCATCCTGCCTGGATAGTGATCTGATTGAGTTATTAAAAAATCCTTATAATGCCCACTTGATTATAATGGAACAGTTGGTTATCAGTAAAAACTTATTGGAGGCCCTGAGGGCAGAAGTAGCAGTTAATAGATGTAAAATTGATAGCTTGTCTATTTCAAGACAAGTTCAGCATGACTCATCTTCAAGCATTGACATAAAGATAGAACAATCTGTAAATAAATCAAATACAGAGGATATGATTAGACCTGAGTTTAGTGAAATTACATTTCCCATTACTCCTGATATTTCTAGAAGAAATCAAAAGTAAAAAAAAAAAAAAAGAAAAAGAAGGGGAAAAAGAGAGAAACAAAAACAAAGTTAATATCAGTTGGACAACTACAAAATGTAAAATCCATCAGTGCCAGGTTATCTAGTGAATGTTTCTGATTCTAAAGGTGACTCATGTAGTAAAGCCAATCAACAGGATAAAGATCTAATATTGTCAAAAAAGAAATCTATCAATGTGCAATATACTAAGGTGAATTTAGGTCATAATTACGCACATCAAGAAATAATTTGTTCTTCTTCTGCACCAAAATCTAACAAAACTGTAGCTTCTGATTTATTACAAGTGTCCAGACATTTTTGCTGCATTAGATATATTAGGGAAAGAAGTTTCCAAGTTAACAGCTCAAATAGATCTCTCCAATGGTATAGAAAAGGCATACTACAGAATCTACAGAGCTATTGGAGAAAAGGGATGCATTTTTGGAAACTACAAGTAAGTCCTCTAATAAAAGCAAAACAAAAACATTGATGTACTATCTATTCCTACTAAACTATCAGATCATTTACAGGAGGATTGGATTAATATCTACCCCCTGGTTAGGTTTTATGGCCACTCAAAATGGGGACCTTTTGAACCCTTAGCAAATGATAAGGAATTGCTCCATTATTTGGGCAATAAATTCAATATAGACTTAAGAGAGGAAGATATTGTTGATGTTAGAAGTATTCCCTTATAGGGAGCTGCACTTATAGAAGTGATGTTTTAGACTCCTAGAGTAACAAATTATTTTTGGATTAATAGAAATTTGTTACAGGAATTGGATGCAATTCTTACATTTCCAGATAGATCTTTGTTTAATAAGGCATACCTAATAGTAGTGAAGGTAAAATGTTATACCTATTTGGCATGTCTAATCTCCCCAATGAAAACTCTGAAGTTTTGTCTAAGGCATTAAGGGACCTTTTTGTTAATTTTATGTGGATCCCAATAGATGATCATGGTGATATCATTGCTGTGAGACCACACAGTGAAAGTCAGATAGATATTTGCATATCATCCATCCACTTAGCTCAAATGATTATGAACAACTCTATTAAACTGATGGTTTGGATTTAAATTTGGTTGAAGCTGACGAGTTCCTGGCTTGTTCAAATCGGGCTGTCGAAAACAGACAAATGTCGAAATGTATTTTCCACTAACTAATAGATACTCAGCTATAGCAGGTTATGAAACTAATTGACTTCAGGAAAGTTTAAGCAATGATGATCCCATGCAAGGCCGCACTATTATCACTTGGAACATAGCTGGTTGGAACTCAAAATCTAATTATCCAGATTGCAAAAGATTTTTAGAACAGCATGACTTACTCTGTTTGCAAGAATCATGGCATACTGAGAATGATCAAGTTAGTCTAAATGGCTATCAGTGTATTTCCAGGCAGGGTGCAAAGGTTAAACGATTCAGGAGACCGTCTGGAGGCTTACTAACCTTCATTAAATTGAGATCTTTTGCTAAAGCTATAGAACTTCTTCAACATCATAACTTCATTGCACTAGAATTAATATTTGGGGTTAAATCTCTCTTTGTCTCTAATTGTTATATTCCTCTGCAGAACTCAGAACATTATACTGAGAATATTTGGCTCAATTTAGCACACGATACCTTAAGATTAATTCATGGCTATCCAAGAGCTGAACTCTGTGTACTAGGTGATTTTAATGCACTTTTTGGAGGATTTGATAGTCTAATTGACAACTTGATCATTAGCCAATTTAATAAAGGTGTGCTGAAAAGAATTTCCAAGTACATGAAAACAAACAATAGTGGTACTAAGTTGATTGATTATATGTGGGATTTTTTGTTATATCCATTGAATGGCAGATTGGCAGAGGATTATGATGGACAATTTACCTGTGTTTCAACCAGAGGAGCATCCACAGTTGACTATATACTCTGATCTTGTTCATTAAATCAGTGGGAAAGGTTAGATATCTTAGTAAGACCAGAAAGTGACTGTCTCCCCCTAGTTTTAGAACTAAAAGATAAGATTAATAATTTATCTGAAAATGTGATCCCTTGTTCCTTGCCAATTCTAGAAGTTAGAATGAATAAAAGAATTATATGACAAAAAAGATCGCAAGTTGAAATAGATAAAATACTTCAGGATTCAGATATTATGATGGACCATAAGTCAATACAAAATAGTGAATTAGTGGACATTACTGCATATTTGAATAACTTATTTTCAAGGATTAGGTCTACACTAGAATGTCAAGTTAAACATAGAAGAGATTACACATGGTTTGACAAGGAATGTAAAAGTAAGAAATTACAAATTAAAGGCTTACTCAAAGATTATAGATTAACTCGAAGTAAGCAAAATCTAAAGAATCTTAATTTAGAGAAAAAGGAAAACAAATTGCTAATTAAAAATAAAAAAACTTTATCGTGATAAGTTATGCTGGATGTTGTTCAGCAAAATGAAATAAAAAGTTTCTGGACACTGGTTGCCAAGGGTAACAATCAATATAAAACAGAATTGTTGACACTTATATTACTGAAGATAGGTGGTTATCCCATTTCTCTTCTATTTTTTTGACCCTACTGAACAAAATGTGGAGCATTTCATGTTAATCAGAGTTTTGCAGAAATAACATTAGATGAAGTTTTTTTTTTCATTGGCACTTTTGAAATGACATAAAGCTTCTGGACCTGGTGGTATTTTTCAGAAGTTTTCCTCTCTTTTACCTTCAATTGGTGCAAATTTCTTACACAATATTACAATAAATATATTTATTCAAATAGTTTACCAGATTCATGGCAGAGAGCTTTGATTATTCCAATCCACAAAAAGGGTAGTACAAGAGATCCTTCTATGTATAGGCCAATCAGCCTCTTAGATGTTAATTCAAAGTTATTTGCAAGAGTTATCTTGGAAAGACTAAAAATAGAAGTTGAAAGAACTGGAGGACCAGCCACCTACCAGGCAGATTTCAGACCTGGCTTTTCCACCTTGGATAACGTTTTTGTTTTACATCATCTGATTGAGAAATATGTAGAAATTAGTGGGCAACCACTGTATACCCTTTTTGTGGATTATTCCTCAGCCTTTGACCTTATTTCAAGAGAACTATTATAGAAAATACTATTAATTAGGGGTATAGATTACAATTTGGTCTCAATCATTTCCCAACTTTATATGGCCAATTGGGCCAATATCAGATTGGGAGTGAGATGTGGTATTTCCTCGGCTATAAAAATTAACAGGGGTGTGAGACAAGGTTGTGTTTTGGCTCCCCTTATTGTTTGTCTTATATATAGACCAGATGTTGAAGGACAGTACTGAGGAATTTATTGATATTCCAAATATAAATATGTGCAAATGTCCTTTATTTGCATTTGCTGATGACATTGTTATATTCTCCCTTTCAAAAGCAGGATTACAAAAGAACATTGATAATATATCTTTAAAATCATCTAATTTAAAGTTAAAAATTAATTTGAATAAAACATAAGTTTTAGTATTTTCCAAGGGGCAAAAGAAATGTTCCACATTTTGGACACTAGGGAAGGAAAGATTGGAAAGAGTAAACTGATACCACTATCTAGGTGTCGACTTCCAGGAAAACAGAAATTGGACAAAGCATTTTCAATCTTTGTCAAATAAGTTAAAAAGCACAATAGCAGGTTTGGTTTGTTTTAATTTAAAATATGGGGGAATGTCTTTAAAACCTCTGATAAAAGTCATAAAAGTCAAGCTTGATTCACAAATACTTTATGCTTCTGAAATATGGCATATAACTAATATGAATAAGCTGCTTATTCTATTACATAAGTATTTACATTCCATACTAAAAATAGGACATTCATGTCCAGCTGTTTACTTGAGATCTGAATTGGGGTTAAACAATTTTCACGCATTGGTGGAATCCTGAAAAGTTCATTTTTGGCTCACCTTGAGTAGGAAAGATCCTTTAGCTTTGGTGTTCACAGTGGTAAAAGAAAAAAAATGGTATAAAATGGATATCAAACAAAACTTATGGCATACAAATTTAATAAAAATTATGGAGGACAATGGATTGTGTAATCTAAAATGCATAACAGAAAAAGGTATTTTCTTAAGTTTGAAATATAAACTATACATTATAAAAAGATTGTTAATAACTGGATCACTAAGGATCTACAATTAAATAAGAACTCACGATACTCAAAATGGTTCTCAGAAAGCAATTATTATTTCGGTTTAAAACCTTATTTGGAAATCTTGATAGATAACAGACTTAGAGCCACATTTTCTAGTTAGAAATTTGAACAAGCCAAGAGTAATGTTCTTCTTTATCGATATAAAGTAGATGGTATTGTTTCTGGGGACTGTGATTGTATTAACGGGGGGGGGGGAGAAAATCTTGAACATGTATTATGGGAATGTAGCTGGTATTAGTTACAAAGGGCCTACTGGTTGGATCCCTTTTTGAATGAATTGTATGTGATGGATAAAAAGTTTTTAACTAATATATTACTACATACAAGAGACTTTTGGTCACTAGAATGGCTTGCAAAATATTTTCTAGCAATAGAAAAGTTAGGAGGAATATAAATGTTGTTTGATTGTGTACTTGGTTTATTCCTATTGTGTTTAAATGCAATGTTAGATAAACTCTCTATAGTTGTCAATAGATAAAATATATAATTTATGATGTCTCAAAGTCTAATGGATGTGATAATATTTGTAATTTTTACAATTTTGTATTCGATTTGATTTTTTGTATTGTAAGGCTTATTAGCCACACAATAAACCTGGTTGATGATGATGAGTCGGCAGTGGATCGGGGAGGGGGTGCAGGACCAGGAGACAAAGTGCCAGGGTCTCAGGTGGACTATTACGGTGAAAACATCGCTATTGTCAGCATCGATGTTTTCCCTGTAATAGTGTCACTGTCCAGGAGGCATACCCCATATCCATCTCGGCTATAAGAAATGCTTCAGATAATAGTGTTCTCACTGGGGCGCAGGGGACAAATAAGGAATTACATAAGTTTTATAAAAAAAATACATGCACAAGATAGTGTGGAAGATGTCCCTTGTCTCCCAGATTTCTATACAAATTTGATATGACCCTCAGTTACTCCTGAACAGGCAAAGGAATTAGAAATAGACATCTCAGTTTTAGAAGTTTTAGGGGCCATCAAATCACTTAAAAAGAATAAGGGGCCTGGGCCCAGATGGTTACTCAACTAATTTTTATCACACCTTTGCTGAGCAACTGTCACCCATATTAAGAGATGTGTTTATGGAAGCTATCTCATAAGGCTCCTTGTCTAGTGATCAGACACGTGGACTTGTAACTCTTATTCTTAAATCAGGGAAATAATCTTTGGAATGTAGCAGCTACAGACCAATCTCTTTAATTAATACAGATATTAAAATTCTGGCTAAAGTCCTTACCAACAGGCTTGAAAAGGTTATTCCATATTTGATCAAATCCTGGGTCTCCTGTCTCTAACACATCATCTTTCAAATACCTAGAGTTAACGTTTGACCAGGCACTCGATTTCACTGTACATGTCAATGAGGTCTGTTGCTCAGTTAACTCTAAGATTGGTGTGGCCTACAGAGTGTGCCATTCTCTTACTCCGGCCACTAGGACTTCTGTTGTGAGGGGTGTGTTACTACCGTAACTGCTTTATGCACTTCCTGTCCTTTCTCATGCCAATGCTGGGGTTCTCTGTAGATGGAATGTTACGTATAACAACATCTGCAGATCTGAATTATCTGCCCAACATCTGACCCACCACTGCCGACTTTACTCTGCATTAAATTGGCTGCCTCCCAATTCCCTTAGATCACATGCTATTGCTTGTTGTATTGCCTCTTTAACAAGAACACAACGCCCTGCAGTTCTGGGTGCTATGCTTACTCCTGTCTCACTTTCTCATGCCCTTAGATTCTCTGCCTTCCCCTTGCTGGCTGTTCAGCACTGCTCAACTACAATTGGTGAGTAGGTCTTCTCTTATTTTGTGCCATGGTTCTGGAGCTCTCTCCCCCCTCATGTGAAGAAATCCTCATCTCACCTAGCTTTTAAGCATGCTCTTTTTTCCAACCTTAATGGCCCTGACTTCTGTGACTGCACTTAGGTTCTGTGGAGCCCATCGCTTGCCCTCCAGCTGCTCTCTTGCCCATCTCTGTTTTACTACTGAGTATATGTGCCTAGTTGTCTCCTTCAGTTTATGTAGGACTTTTGACTTGTGCTCTGTAAATGTTTTTACAACAATTGTATGACTGATCTACCTGTTTGTATTCTTGCTGTTAATTCTATGCTTTGTTTTTATGCTGTTGTATAGGCAATTCTTACTGTTGACTCACCCTTGTACATCATTGTTGTCTTTGCTGCATTTACTGTAACTGTACTCTCCTGGGTCATGCCTGAAATTAGGCAGGCTTCTTGCCTAGCGTACTTACCTGGTCATCAAAAGCTAATAAATAAATCACAGCAGACAGAATTCATGAAGGGTAGGATATCTTCAGACAACATCTGTCCACAATTCTATATCTCTTTATTATGCTACCTTGTAGAATAAATAAAAAATGGATAGAGGGTCTGAACTCAGAAATCTCTAAATTCATATGGAGTTATAAAAAGATAAGGCTAGCTTATCACAAGCTAACAAGGGAAAAGAGAAAGGGTGGATTGAAGGCTCCTGACATTTTTCTTTATTACTTGGCAGCCAGACTTTCACAAATATCTAAGTGGATATCACACCCCATGGCATTTAACTACATACCATAATGGATATGGATAGAGATTAACATCTGTAAAACTCTAAATATAAGTGTATACACTATTTTGTTCTTAAAGAAAATTTCAGCTCCTGTGGGTAGGATTATCTCTGATTCTATAAAAATAACAACGTATGTATCAGTTAGGTTTAAGCCTGAATTACACAGATCTGTATTTCAACCCATATGGGATAAACTAAATTTTGGAATAGACCCTGACTCAATACTAAAATAAAAATAGATTGATAAGGATGTATGGAGAGTTAAAGACCTGATACACAATCATTCTTTTCTCTCATTTGAGGCTTTAAGGGAAAAATGTGAATTGTCAAATGAGATGAGTGACTTTTTTGGGCATTTGAGAAATATTATACAGATGCAAATATAGACTGAGCTAACACTTCCAGAAGCAACTAGATCCTTTATTGCCTGCATGCATTTGTTACCCTCTGTCTCATCTCTGAATACATTTCTTCTACACATCTCCAGGGATATCCTCACAGAACCGTGTAGATGGTAGTTGCAGGAACTGGTGGTAGAGTTGACCAATGGGACTGGATTACAATTTGGGACCTTGCAAGTAAAGTGTTTAAAACATCTAACCTGAGATTACTACACTTTAAAACTCTTCATAACCTGTACTTCACACCAGTGCATATGCATACAATGAGTATTAAAAAGATTAAACATGCATTAAGTGCAAATCTGGTAGAGGGTCACTGTCTCATATGTTTTGGTTCTGTCCCAACATTCAGGCATTATGGAATGAAGTCAGGCAGGTTCCTAGTAGCTTACCAGATATAGGGAAATAAAATATTGTTTGAGACATGTATCATTGGACATTTTAACAAAGAAAAAAATGGTATATGAGCAAAAATATTCACTTTTATTAATAGAGGGTTCCATCAGAAACTGTATATTACAACATTGAACACAAGAAACAATACCCTCCAAGAAAGAAAGTCTCTTACAGATATTAGAAAATCTAAAAATGGAAAAGAAGGCCTCATATATTAATGGATTAGGACACAAATTTAGTCTCGGGTATAATATAATAGCTTCTTTAAAGGTGGTGAACTGAAAAACAGTGAATCCTGATCTCTCTTCATATGTGTTGCTGAATTTGAGAGTATTCATAGCTCTGTGCCCAGCTGTGATTCGGTGCCCAAATGATAATTCTGATACATAATTCCTTCTATCATTTCTGACTGTATAGATTTCACTCCTAGTTGGTATTTCTCACTTTTTCTTTCTTCCTCTTTCTTTCTGGATATAGAGATCTATAGAAAATAGAATAAGATGGTTACTTCTATGAAATATATTATAACTCTGATGATTGCTGTTATTTAAATAAAAGTAACACAATAGATCATTTTCTAATAAGTAAGAAATATCATATCCTGTATGAATTAAGATCTGTAAATTGAGAAGACTGTTTTCTTGAGTGAATTATTAGCTAAATAACTATTTGTAGATTTGTATGTTTTTGTTTTTGTATAATTAATTGAAAGCTCTTAAAGTAACTCTTATTGTATGATTTGTTGAAGCTGAATGTTGATATATTGTTATATTACTTGATAATATTTAATAAAAACTTTTATTGATAAAGAAGTAAAATTGAACAAGACGTTATTGATTTGAGATGGCAATGGTTAATGTTTAACAGTAGTCACTTAGCATTCGTTATCTACAAGGTATACAACTATTTCCTTAAACGGTGAATATTTCAGTGTTTCCTGCAGATTTGGTTTCTCGATTGCTGTGCTATAAGTTGGTACATCTGGTTTGGGAATTGGTTCCGGGTTGGAAACCTTCTTGTGATCCAGCACATCTCTCATTAATCCTGGCATGTGTGAATATGTCTTGTCTTCCATAATCTTCTTTGCAACCCAGTGATCATGACCTTTGGGTTGCACCTGGATGTACTGCAGCTTGTCTTTCTCTGCACCATGTTTTGTAACTTTCTGTTTGAGGTCACTATGGGTGTTGTGGTCCAAAGCACACAACTAAGTGTGACACATGACACCCTTATAGAAAAAGTGCTTGTTCTTTGGAACATAATATATTAGTTCAGAGTGGTAAACCTTGAGCTGCCCTGTGTGGCAAAAACGTGTAAGCTTTGTTATGTCTCTCAATATTACTTTGTCTCATACAATGGACACAAGAGCATCCATGAGAGGTGTGTTTGGCTGCAGCCACTTCTTTGGGCACTTCTCTTCTGCTGAAAGTAGTGCATGTTCACTGGCATGAAACAACACTTTGTCTGCCCAACTGTGTATATTTTGGACATGAGCCAATATAGATGTCCATCTGTAAATCAGCAAGTCAGTGCTGCCATTGTAGCCAGCTGCCGAGAACCACAAATGGTTTTTCATTGATTTAATCAAAGGCTGAAGAGGTCTAACACTTGCCTTCTATGACTTTTCTTTCAACTTCGAAGCAATACTTTTGGCCATGTGCTACACACATCGTATTGATGTAAAGTGTTGTTGTACGATGTGCTCATGACTTTCATAATTTGGACATGCCTGTCCATAGCTATGCACTCAATCTCAAGGACATGTCCTACTACATGGTCGACACAGTCAATGAATGCTGCCTTCTCCATATTTATACTCTTCATGTCTGATCTAGCTTGTTTTAAGATGAAGTGCATTATCTGTTTGGTATCGGTCTCCATGACAGTATAGGTACCATACTTGATCAAGTAGCCTGGGGAATCACATCTGCTATCTCCAATTAATGTAAGTTTTTTCCCTTTCATTTTTTCAAATAGCACTGCCTGATGTGATAGCCAGGTGTTGTTCACAGCTGGGAACAGATACAAATCTTGGGTGTGATTATACATTGCACTGGAGAAACATTTTAGATTCATGAACTGGGAGAAATGGGCCACACTCTGGTATGTATTCCCACTAAAAAGAATTGCAGCAGCAAAAAGCAGATTGCCAACTGCAGTTCTGCTTTCAATTGGCTGGGAATTCCAGTAGAAGACATGGTTCTGTGCGCATGTGCTCCAGACTGTGAGCAAGGTTCCACAAGCTGTCTTATTTCTCACTACAGTCTCGAAGTGCTCATCACATTGTGGGCACAGTACCATATCAAATAAATAACATATTTTCTTTGTGAAATGTAATCATCTGAATTGGTGTCACCTACACTGATAGGTTTGAAATGAGACTCCCAGTCATCAGTGAATGACTCTGCAAAGGTGTCATCAGGTCTGTAGTCAGGATCACTACTTCCACCCTCATCTGAGGATATTGAAGAGAAACTCTCAACATCTGAAATGTAACATCACCATTATTAACCTTACTGTTTTGTTACAGGTTGTCATAATAGCACAAGCAATTATATTTCTTATGCTTGTAGTTTCAAAACTGTATACATAAGACAAACTGTGCTAGTATGCAGGCACAGGACTCTAACCCTAACACAGACTGCATCTCAGGTAATTACCTCACTTAAATGAATGGAATGCTGTACTGAACATACATACATAACAGCATTCCATTCTATTGATGAAAGCTCGAGCAGACATCAACAGAAAACTGCTGCATGGCACTGTTAGTTCAAACAGCACTGAAAATGGCCACAGATGTTTCTGTGTATTGATCAGATAAATAACTGTAAGGGAAAATGCAGGATCAACCAGATATGCTGCATATAGACCTATTTGCTCACAACTTTCTCCCTCTGTCAGTACCTATGTTTGATAGTCAAGTCGTTCTGCCAACATGATTTTTTTTGTAAGTCCCTCCCACAGCAAAGCGGCAACCAATGTGATTGTGTGTTGCAAACGTAGGGACACCCAGTCCCTAGCAACCCCCATAACAGGGAGCAGAGGGGTCAGTAAGAGAAGCCAAAGGTCAGATGAAAGAGCATATCGCAAAATCAGTGGGTGGAGGGGACAAAACCTTTTACAAGTACATAAGTGAAAAAAGAAGGGCAAAGGGAGGGATAGTAAGATTGAAGAGGGAGGACAGGGGCTACATGGAGGATGACAGCAGTAAAGCTGACATACTGAACAGATATTTCTGCTCAGTCTTTACTGAGGAAGAGGAAGGTAATGGGCCTGAAGGGAGTACAAGGGGCGGGAACAGCACATAAATGGAGACATGTCCCTTTACATGGGAAAGGGTCCTAAAGGAACTGGAAGGAATAAGAGTCAATAAAGCAATGGGGCCAGATGGGGTGCACCCCAGAGTCCTAAAGGAACTAAGAGAGATGGTGGCTGAACCTCTGGCAATCCTGTTTAGCCGATCACTGGAAACAGGGGAGGTACCCAAAGACTGGAGGACAACAGATATAGCCTTCTTATACAAAAATGGGAACAAAAGGGAAGCCGGGAACTACAGACCAGTCAACCTGACCTTGGTAGTGTGGAAGATCATGGAAGCACTACTGAAGGAGAGATTGGTGGAATATCTGGTTACCAATTGACTACAGGAGCCAAAGCAGCATGGTTTCACTGGGGGAGGTCATGCCAGACCAGCCTCATTTAATTTTTTGACTGTGTGACAAGGAAGGTGGATCAGGGGAAGGCAGTGGATGTGGCCTAGCTGTACTTCAGCAAGGCCTTTGACACTGTGCCACATAGAAGGCTATTAAACAAACTGGGGAATACGGGAGTGGGATGGACAGTAGTGCTGCTCTATCTGTAATCGAGTGGGCAGCCAGAGTGAGGGCAGGAGCTGCAGGCTGGCAGGGCAGATCCGATGCTGATCATGGGTGCCAGCTGTGTGTCACATCTTCACCTTCCTGGGTGCCAGGGCTTTTCCTTTTTTTCTGGTGCTCACATGTGCATGGCTGTGCAATGACAACCTGTGGGCGACGGGCGCCCTCCCGCACCCATGCACAGGACATTCGCAGACATCAAATACGACCTGCCACAAGTTGCAATTATCACATTCTCCACTGGAAGCCACTGAAAATGCTGCATGATGCACCCACCCTCCCCAGGTGAGGAGAGCAGTCATTTGCATGCTTGATCCTACTCCTCCACAACGACCCCCAGTGACCAGAGTCCGTTCCCGAAAAAGTGGCCTGGGGGTTACAAATGAAAAACAAAACGGAATAACAGCATACCTCATTTCTATTTAATGTACCTCATTTGTTACTATATTGCTTTATATTATTTTAACAGTTAAGGGGCCGTACTACTGGTAAATAACTTCAATAATGTGGCATATCATAGCAAAACAATGTAAGCAAATCTGATGTTACATAAACCATGGTAGCTTATCTTGCATTTGACATTTTGATTATGTATTCGATTTCTTTCTTTGTTTATTACACACAAAGGTACTAGTATTGCACTGTCACTTGATGTGCGTGAAGTGTATTACACAAGCACGTATTTATGCTGCATTGTTACACAATGACAATCGAAAGGTAAGCTATCCTTGTTTAGTTAACAAAAGCAGTTTTTAGGGAAGTGTTCTAATATGGTGTGCAACATACTGACTATCTGTCTCATAATGGTTTTACAGAAGACCTCCACCCTTTCATTGCCATTCTATAAACACACATTATGCACATTCTCTGGGGCACATACACAGTGTGTCACACATGTCCCTTCCACTTGGATGCACCTCATGCTCCCTACCTCATGACATGCCAGACACCAGTGCATGTGTCGAATCATGGCAAATGTACTGCTGCCAGGTAAACAAGGGCACCTTACCTTGTAGTTGTCATTTTCTGCAATAGTGAAGCATACAGTAAATAGTTGTAGGTAACATAAAACATCAGTGCCTAAAGTGAAAGTGCAATATCAGTACTGTTGCGTGACAGCAAAAAATGCTCACAATGACCGATGTTCATGAACTTAACAGATCAGCTTGGAAGAAGGAATACAGCAGCTTACGCAACACATTTTGTGTGGTACAGCAGGCACGCACATTGTTTGCATTCTGACTGTTTATACTCATGAATTATGGTTGTTGTGAATGGTTATTTGTGTTTTTATTAGTTCCACAACTAGTAGTACTGCTATGTCACTTTTTCTACTTTATAGCAGCATACCAGGATGACTACTGAATTCCATTCATGTCAGTACACTGCACTATCATCTCCAGTGCGTCACACGGTGTACTGCTTAGGTGACCAAAAACATTTCCTCTGTGTCCCCAGGTTCAATGTGTACAATAGGTCATGGACCACAGCTGAAAAAATGCATATGTGACAGATTGTGGTTTGAGTGAAGCCAGTGATAGTACAGGATGCCATACACTGCTTATGTGGCATGAGTGCACTTGTCAGCACTGTTATTATACAGTACACATGGTTCATCCTACTGAATGTGAAACAGGTGAGAGTGCATATGTCACAGAGGCAGTGCATGATGGTATGTGTGTTGTCAGTGGCTGATGGTTACAGCATGTAATGATTATGTGACAGGAATGCATGCATTTAATCTTGCATGCTTGCACCAGAGAGTACTACAGGAGCTGAGGGAGGAGCTGGCAGCTCCACTGATGAGACTGTTTAACTTGTCCGTGGATACAAGGTGTGTGCCAGGGGATTGGAGGAGGGGGGATATGGTGCCACTGCAAAAGGTTGGCAGTAAGTAGTGTGTGGAAAATTATAGCCCGGCCAGATGTACATCAGTGATGGGAAAGGTGATGGAGGCACTAATAAAGGAAAGGGTAGTGAACTACCTTGTGGACATCAGACTGCAGGACGAAAGGCAGAATGGATTCACGAATGGGAGGTTCTGCCAGACGAACCAGATAGAGTTCTTCAATTTGGCAACACAGGTGATGGTAAACATGGCCTATCTGGACTTCAGCAAGGCCTTTGACACTGACCCTCACAGAAGGCTAGGGAATAAACTAGAAAGCTTAGGGGTGGGGCAAGAAATAACTAGGTTGGTGGAAAACTGGTTGGTGGGCAGAAGTTGGACAGTGATGGTAAATGGGGTGCATTCTGGTGTATGGGGGGTAACGCGTGTGGTGCCACAAGGGTTGGTGCTGGGAACCATCCTTTTTAATATATACATCAATGATATAGCACAAGGTCTGGATGGAAGAGTACACCTATTCACTGATGATACAGAAATCTGCAGTAGGGTGGACACCATGGGTTGGGGGGGTGGAGGCCATGATGCAAGACTTGAGGACTCTAGAGGTATAGTCAGAAACTGAAATTCAATGCCAAAAAGTGTGCTGTGATGCATCTGAAGCATAAAAACATGCGAGCAGCCTACACTTTGGGAGGGGAGGAAATCAAAAGAAAAAGAGCATGAGAGAGATTTTGGGATTAAAGTATCAAGCAACCTTATGGTGGGTAGCCACTGTACCAAGGTGGTAGGGAAGACAAATGGGACGTTGGCATGCACTGGGAGGGGCTTAAGTAGCAGAAGGAGATAGGTGCTGATGCCTGTTTACAAAGCCATGGTAAGATCACACCTGGAATATGGGGTCCAGTTCTGGAGACTGAACCTATGCAAGAACATTGGTGGGATGGAAAGGGTTCAGAGAAGTGCAACCAAGATGGTGCACGATATGCAGGGGAAACCATTTAGATGGAGATTTTTAATAAAATACTTCTTCCACCATATATAATTTCAAACAAAGCTGGGCCACCTTTTGCTGGACATTAGATAAACCAAAATGCAGAGTCTGCAAGTCACATATGCATTGCCAAGACATGTGCACATGTCTACTACTGACAAAACTGCTGCTGTTAAGTGATCCAGAACAGCTTACCTTGCACTTGTCAGTTTCTGTAGTACTGCAGCATAAATACAAACATTGAAAAACACCATCAGAAACAGGCTTCATGGTCTATTGAGTCTGCTCGATTGTGCAGCTAGCCCGTCAACTAGCAGCTGTCCTACCCACAATTCCTCTCTTCATAATTCTCCCCAGCTCTGTCCCATCCCCTCTTAACACCATCAACCATGCTACAGGCTACTACCTCCTCAGACAGAGTATTCCACTTATCCACCATCCTCTCTGTGAAATAATGTCTCCTGACTTGCTTCCTGAATCTTCCCCCTTCCAATCTCAGCTGGTGCCCCCCTCATAACCCTCCCCCTTCTAATCTGGAAAACCCCTTCTGTACTAGTCTTCTTTATCCCCCTTTAAATATTTAATGGTTTCAATCATGTCCCTCCTGTCCCTCCTTTTCTCCAGGGAATACATGTTCAGCTCGCTCAGCCTATCCTCATAGGAATATACCACTAATCACTGGATCATCTTTGTCATCCTCCACTGTACATCCTTCAACAATCTGATGTCCTTCTTCAGGAATGGGTGCCAGTACTGCATGCCATATTTCAGGTCTGGCCTGACCAGCGACCTGTAAAGTGGCATGATCATCTCCCTATTTCTAGAGGAGATTCCCCTCACCATACACCCCAGCATCCTGTTGGCTTTGCTGCCACCTTCCTGCATTGAGCTGAGTTGTTCACACTCCCCATTATAAGTACCCCTAGATCCTTTTCCTCCTCAGTGCATTCCAGCTGTACACCCTCCAGCTGATAGCTCCTCCCCTGGTTACTAGCCCCGAAGTGCAATTCCTTGCACTTTTTGGCATTAAACCCCAACTGTCATGCATCTGATCACTCCTGTAGTTTGGTCAGGTCATCCTGTAGCCCTCTGCTCCCTTGAATGTCCTCTTCCACAACTCCCATCTTTGTTTCATCTGCAAAGAGACTGATCTTACTCTGGACCCCATGGGAGATATCAGCTATGAATATCACAAACAACACAAGTCCCAATACTGATCCCTGCAGCACCCCACTTGTCACATCCCTCGGTGATGAGAGTCCCCCCCCCACCACCATCCTTTGCTGCCTTCCCTTCAGCCATCTTATCCCTCCAAGTATGGAATCCCTCAGCACTAATATCCCTCCTGTCTGATCCTTGTCTTTCCCTTACCCTTTTACCTTGGTATCTACTGCTTGAGTCTGCCCCAGCTGTAGGTCAAATAAATTGCTGGTAGTTAAAGTGCAGGTAAAATATCAGTAACACTGTGGATAAAAAATAAATACAATTAAAAAATACACACACACACAAACAGGTGTTTCCAAGCAGAAATCATCATCTCGGAGGTAGGCAACAAGCAGAAACATCAGCATGTTGTGCATTGCATGATATCAGCCGGCTGCCTGATCCAGTTCAGGAATTCCAGTTGGTGTGTGTGGTTTATTTGTTTATTGTTTAGCCACAAAAGTACTAGTATTGCCCCAGCACTTTACCAATGGGTTATTTGTATGATGCCTATTTATGTAGCTCTGTTTAAAAAAAAACATGTCAGGTAAGTTGTCTTGTTTTATTTAACAACAGCACTTTTAATTGTGTTACTTTGATACTGTCTGCCACATACTTTCGGACATATTTGTTTTCCACTAGTCATCCTCACTTTGCTTGACATTATATAAAACATTATATAGCACAATATGATGCTGTTAAGTGATCCAGGACATCTTATTTTGCACTTGTCATTTTCTATAATACTGTAGCATAATTAGGTGCAGACATGGGACAGTAACACACTGCACATGTGACCCAGAGGAACAGCATGGTGAGTTACAGAATGCCAACAACATTATGTGCCACACTGCATTCACAATGTAGCATATATGCACATGTCTCAGTAATGCCATGAGGACAAGGTGCAGCCTAGTGCCTGGGACATGGCATGGACAATGCACAGGTGATACAGTGTTAGTTCACTGTCAAGGTACACACTGAGGTACAAATCACAGAAAAGTATGTATATGCCAAAGGTGATTATTATAATGACATCCACCGTGATATATTGAATGTTACTATACAATTCAGGATTACCTCTTCATGTTCTTTACGTTGTAGGTGGTGAACAGTATGCACTCTGCCAGTTGTTTTTTTCTTATTCTCCAATATAATTGTTGGAACTCCATCATCGCCAAAACCATTTAGGTTCACATCCATACATCTGTGCCTTAAACGTGGATTCTGTTTCAAAACAGTCCTCAGTGAAGTGGTTAGAACAAACCACATGGTTCCATGTACATTTTGTGTTCTTTAAATGAACAGTCTTTCGACATATATGGTGGAACCGTTGTGCAGCCAATGTCTTGTCATTCCTAGGAAATGGTTTGTACAGTGTACCTACGGTACATCCCGTCATGTTGTCACAGCCAAGAACCATGTATCTAGGCATTTTGAATAAAAAATATACTAATCTATTTACAAACAACTAACTGTACAAACTCTCTAACAAATAAATTTTTTTATAAAATATATATATATATACACATACATACAACACAGATTACTGTAAACAGTTTATTGCTGCAGACTGAGGTATGACAGACAGTAAGGATATAAAGTCACTCTGAAATCTCAAGCATCAATAAGTATGTAGGTTTTTTGGGAGGGAAATTTGGGTCTTGGAGGGAAATTATTATAAAGACAGCACCAACAGAATTAGCCAATACAATCACACAATACTGTCTGGCATGTCCAATGCCAAAGCACATTACAATTTACAAACATTGATACACTGCAGGATATACAAAGTCATCTCACAGTACATTTATGCTGCATTTTTAATAAAAACACAAACACGATTTTTTTTTCTGATCAATTTATTAAACAAATAATCATACAGCTTCAGAAATCATTCTCCAATGTCAGAGCTTTGAACAGGCATGCACTCTCGCTGTGGGGAATACACTGGAGCAGCTGCGCATCACCTAAATGCTTCCCCATTACTGGAGGTGAACCAAAATTCAACAACCAGCATTGCGCGTCAGACAGTGTTTAACGCAACACTGCGGATGTACAAAGCGTTGATGATGCTTTCCTAAACTCCCAATCACGCTAAAATGGAGGAGGAAGGCAAAAAATATTTTAATACCCAATAAAACAATAGTTTGTAAAAAATAATTTGGCGAAAAACAGCTGATGGCACTCTGGAGATAGTGACACAACATCACTGAATTCAAGGTAAGGAAATAACACAGCAAAGCTGAGCAGGACTTCCCTTAATAGCATCTGAAACTGGGTTGCTTTGTGCCCCCTTTTGGCAGCCTTAGAGATTTGCACATTCTATCATTCCTCTTCAGAAGCATAGATAGAATAACTTCCTGAAATTAGTGCAGGTCAGTCACCTTTGTCGAGGAAGGCCATATGAAATAAATGAGCCTTTAACCCTTTTTAAGCAACTCAACTGTTGGGGCCTCCCTGACAACAGCTGACAAAGTGTTCCACATGGTCAGCCTGGAGACACTAAAAGCATGTTCGCCAGATGTTTTAAGCCTGACCCTGGGAAAATCAAGGAGGCCCCAAGTCAAGGAGCGGAGGGAATGGACCGAGGAGGCAGGTATAAGAAGATCAGCCAGATAGCTCAGGCCCACCCTGTATAGGGCCTTGTAGGTGAACAAGCCCACCTTGAAGAGGATCCTTCACCTGACAGGCAGCTAGTGCAGAGCCCACATGACTGGACCTAGCCAGGCCCATCAACAACCAAGCCACTGTGTTCTGCACCAGCTGCAGCCAGTGGAGGGTCCATCCAGTGACCATGAAGTATAGAGCATTACACTAATCAAGCTTCAAAGTCACAAAGGCATGCAACAGTGATGGCAGGTCTTTGGGCAGACCTAGGAGCAGTTGGAACAAGGTGGGTTCAGGGAGGGAGAGGGTGGTGGAACAGAGGTGCATCCCTCCAGTTGTAGCTTTCCACAGTTCATATGCTGTTCTGGCAAAGAGTGGTTCCTCTATGGAGGCACCTGCAGTGGAGACCAAGGAGGATGCTGGGAACCTCCACAAAGGAGACCCACAGGAGGGTGGCATGAGACCCCACAGGGGAAGGAAAAACAACTCCTGGTGTGGGACTCAATCATTAGGGGGTAGACATGGGGGAGGAAGGGGATAGGGAGGTAAGGTGCCTGCCTAGCACCATGGCTTGGAGGGACAGGAAGTGAATCCTCAGGATTGTGGGAGCAGCTGCATGAGGGAGGGAGCTGGATGTCATTGTCCACCTGGGACAAATGACCTGGCTATAAATGGAAGTGGTGCAAGAGGAGTTTGTGGAGTTGGGGAGGGGCCTTAGACAAGTAGCATGTATGGTAACCTTCTCAGAGGTGCTGCCTGTCTCATGGCAAGGATGATGCTAGGGTATTCCGCACCATGGGATTCAAATGAATGGCTTGAACAACTGGTGTGGAGCCAGGTGTTGGCTTCATTGGGGCTGGGGAGTCACCTGGAGGATGCAGGCTTATACTGGTGTGATGGTCTGCATCTGTCATGGGGATCCAGGATCCTAGGTGACAGGTTTACGCTTCATTGGCAAGACATTAACTAGCCAAGGAGGAGGCACTGAAAAGGAGCAGAGAAATCCCAGCCTCCCCCCACAAAGTACAGTAGTTAGAGAGGTAAACACCAAGGCAGAGAAGTCAGTAGGGAGCAGGATAGGGATACATGCAGAAAAAGGTGTCAAGGACAGGGATGGGGCTAAAGGGGTAAGGCTATAAAAAATAAATGGAAGATGATGAGTACCAATGCCTGCAGTCTGTGCAACAAGCTCCCTGAACTAGTGGCCTTGATGGAAGAGGGATGCCTGGATATTGTGGTAGTCATTGAAACATGGTACACAGAGAACCATGAGTGGAAAGTCAACATACCAGGATACACAGTCTACAGGAGGGACAGGGTGGGTAAAAGAGAAGGAGGAGTAGCTCTCTATATAAGGGAAGGGATTAAAGCAACAGAACTAAAGAGTAAACAGGAAGTTGATGAGTCACTATGGGTCACTCTGGAGACAGGAAATGGCACCACAATCCACATGGGGGTTTTGTACAGACCCCCATCTCAGGGGGAGGAAATGGACAAGGAAATGATAGAAGGCATTCTTAAAATGGCAGAAAAACAGGAGATATTGTTGATGGGGGATCTGTATATGCCAGATGTTAACTGGAGTACCTTTGCTGCAGGCACATCCAAAAGCAGGGTTATTCTTGATGCCCTACAGGTGCATGCCTCAGACAGCTAGTGTTGTAACCCACTGGGGAAGGAGCAATCTTAGACCTGGTACTCTCAAATGGGGAAGGAGAAAGGATCTCAGATTTAGAAGTGGGTAGCCATCTGGGAACAAGTGACCACCAAACAGTGTGGTTCACAACAAACAGAGACATAGGTCAAGCCATGACAAAAACAAGAGTATTGGACTTTAAGAAGGCTGACTTTGGGAAAATGAGAGAGTGCCTTAGAAAAGCACTAGCAAATGGGCAAGAAGGAGGGTGGAGGAACAATAGGGAATAATCAAAAAGCCATGGCAGAGGCAACAAGCCTTTTGTGAAGCAAATCAATAAAACAAAATGAAGGAAAAAACCACTATGGTTCTCAAAAGAGGTGGCAGGGACAGTTGAGAAAAGGATAGCATTCAGGAAATGTAAGGAAACACAGAAGGAGCAGGACAGAGAACTTTATCAGTTAAAGCAGAAGGAGGCAGGGGAGGCAGTCAGAATAGCAAAGGCACAAACTGAGGAAAAGATAGTCAACTCTGTTAAGAAGGGGGATAAAACATTTTATAGGTACATTAGGGAATGAAGAAAGACCAAGGAGGGATACAGAGACTTAATAAAGGGGAAGGAATGTGGGCAGAGGGTGACAGTGAAAAAGTAGGGATACTGAACAAATATTTCTGCTCAGTATTCACAACAGATGAGGAGAGGGAGGTGTCTAAACCAAATAAGGAAGAAACTCTGAATGGGGGGTCAATACCAGTCCATTCACAGAAGAAAGGGTTTTGAAAGAACTCTTGAAACTGATGGTGGACAAAGCAATGGAGCCTGATGGGATTCACCCAAGAATACTAAAAGAACTAAGGTAGAACTAGTAACACCACTGACTACTTTCTTTAACAAATCATGGGAGGATGGAGTGGTACCTGAGGACTGGAGGAGGGCAATGTGATTCCACTTCACAAAAAGTGGAAGCAGGGCAGAGCAAGAAACTACAGACCAGTTAGTTTGACTTCAGTGGTAGGGAAAATGATGGAATCACTTCTGAAGGAAAGAATTGTTGAATACCTAGAGGCCAGTGAGGCACAGGACCCAAGGCAGCATGGTTTCACAGCAAGAAGGTCATGTCAGATGAACCTAATAGATTTCTCTGAATGGGTGACAAAAGTAGTAGACCAGGGAAGGGCTGTGGATATGGCCTACCTAGATTTTAGCAAGGCATTCGACACAGTCTCACACAAAAGATTAATATACAAGTTGGTCAGCCTTGGAGTGGATCCCTAGGTGGTAGCCTGGATAAAAAACTGGCTGGACAACAGGACGCAAAGGGTAATAGTAAATGGAGTCCACAGTGAGGAAAGGAGGGTAACTAGCGGGGTACCTCAGGGTTCAGTACTGGGACTGGTCCTCTTTAATATCTTTGTAAGTGACACTGGAGAGCACCTGGAAGGAAATGTATGCCTCTTTGCAGATGACAGAAAGATCTGCAACAGGGTTGATACACAAGGTGGGGTGTAAAGAATGAAAAGGGACTTGGCAAGGTTGGAGGAATGGTCAAATATGTGGCAGCTCAGATTCAATGCAAAGAAGTGCAAGGTAATGCATCTGGGAAACATAAACCCAGGGGAAGAGTACACAATGGGGGGTGAGAAAATAACAACAACAAAAATCGAAAGAGACCTAGGAGTAATTATACAGATGACCTAAAGGTGGGCAAGCAATGTGAGAAGGCAGTAAGGAGGGCTGGGGGGGGATACTGGGATGCATAGGAAGAGGCATCGAAAGTAGAAAACAGGAAATTGTTATCCCTCTCTACAGACAGTTAGTGAGACCCCATCTGGAGATCTGCATGCAATTCTGGAGACCCCGTCTCCGCAAAGACATAGACAGAGTGGAGGTTCTTCAGTGGAGGGCAACCAAAATAGTGCAAGGTCTGCACCAGAAGACATACGAGGAGAGACTAAAGCAGCTAATATGTATACCCTTGAGGAAAGGAGGAGAGGGGAATATGATAGAAACTTTCAAGTATCTGAAGGAATTAACTAAGGTACAAGAGGGTAGTATCTTTCAGAAGAAGAGATTGCAAGAACAAGGGGCACAATTTGAAGATAGAGGGGGGACGGCTCAGAGGTAATGTTAGAAAGTATTTTTTTGCAGAGGGAGTTGTAGATACATGGAACAGTCTTCCTGAGGAGGTTGTGGAGTCAGGAACAGTGGGAGAATTCAAGAATGCATGGGACAGGCATAAGGCAATTCTAGTGGGGGGCAGGAGGAAGTAAGCTGTTGGTTAACTAGAATCTGCAGCTTATCCATCAGGTAGGGAACTGGGCAGATTGGGTGGGCCAAGCGGTCCTTATCTGCCATCAAATTCTATGTTTCTATGTTTCTATGTTAGGGGCTTAATCCTGGTGGTATTTCTCAAGTGGTAAAAAATACTTTTGACCACAGAGGACACCTGAGCTTCAAGTGTAAATCTGCTGTCCAGAATAACACCAAGATCCTGCATCCTAAGGGAAGCCATCAACAGAGCAGATTCCAGAAACAATCCTGTACCCACTCTGGAAGCACTCCCATCATGCCTGTGACTTGGCTCAATCAGTAGTACCTCCATCTTGTCCTGGTTCAGTCTCAAGCAGCTGGAGGACATTCAGTCATTGATTTTGGTCAGGCAGTTGTTAATCACTTTCACAGCATTGTGTGTTCCAGGGGCCAAAGACAAATACAGTTGGGTATCATCTGCATAGCAGTGAAACCACAGACTGTAATGCTGAATGAGCTCTTCCGGGGTAGCATGTATACCACGAATAACATTGGCAACAAGATTGAACCCTGAGGTACTCCACATGACAGGGGCTTCAGGGAGGAGGAGAACTTCCCCATCACCACCTGCTGCTCCCTACCAGAGATATAGGACTCAAACCAGTTGATGACAGTACCAGCAAGTCCACAATACTCTCGAAGGTGATCAAGAAGCACAATGTGATCTATAGTATCAGAGCTGATGAGAGATCAAGGAGAACAAGAACTGACCTGTCTCTTCTATCTCTAGCCCTGAGGAGATCATTATGCACCCTAGCTAATGCTGTTTTGGTGCTATGCCTGGCCCTGAAACTGGACTGAAATGGCTCATAGATATCAAAGGACATGAGGTGCTGTTCGAGCTGTTGCACCACTAATTTCTCAACAACCTTGCCTAAAAATGACAGGTTGGAGACTGGACAATAATTCACCAGGATGTCAGGGTCGAGATAACTTCTTCAAGAGGGGTCTCACCAGATCCTCTTTCAAGGCATCCAGAAAGATTCCCTCCAACATCAAGCACCGGACAATCCCAGTGAACACAATGATCCCGACACATCTAATCAAGAAACGAGTTGGGGCCGGGTCCAGTTCACAGTAAGTGTATTTAAGCTTCAAGATCACCTCAATGACCTTGGCCACCTCCACTGGTTTAAACTCATCCCAGACTGATGGAGCACCTCTGCTCAATTTAGGCCAATCACTACAAGGCAAAACTTTCCTCACTGATGGAATCCCTGCCCAGATGAAGGACACCCTGTTAGAGAAAAACAAAGCAAACTCCTCACACAAGGTGGTTGAAAAAGCTTTTTTCGGCTGTAGAGAGACTGGATGCAAAAATCTGTCCACAGTCCAAAACAACTGAGATTGTCTGTTTTTCACTGTGGCAATCTCCCTGGAGAGGAACTCTGCTTTCTTATGGTTGTTTGCACCTTGGTACACATGGTAATGAGCACACAAGGCCAGTTTGTCCTCCTCTGACCGGGTCCTCTGCCAGCAATGCTCCAACTTCTGACCCCTGATATTCATCCTCTTGAGATCCCCATCAAACCAAGGGGACCTCAAGTGAGAAGATTTGGGTTGTATACAGACCAGTGTGATGGCATCAAGCACTTCAGAGACCACCTTATTATAGGTAGCCACTGCTTCACCCATGCCAACCGCACATGCAGTGTCTTCTCTAGATAGGTCAGCTGCCACCAGCAGTCCCTCAGGGGACAACCCCCTTAAAGGGCGATAGCTAGCCATCTCAACAGGGGAGGGTCTTTCGCGGGGGCCCTGCACAAGAACTTCACCATGCAATGATCACACCAGACAACCTGATCAGTCTTGAGGTTCACTACCTCAAGCCCCAGTGAGAACACCAGGTTGAGCATGTGGCCATGGTGATGGGTCACAGAAGTAATGACTTATGTCAGGTCCAATGATGACATCAGCTGAAGGAGGTCATAGCCAAATTGTGAAGATTCATCATTGAACCAGGCATTGAAGTCCCCCAGAATTAAACATCTGGAGGACTCCAACACCTCATCATCAACAAATTCTGCCATCTCCTACAGGAAATATGGTGGTAAATGAGGAGAATCCTGCAACTTGCATCTGGACCTCCATGCACTGTCACAGACTCAAAGGACCAGGCCAATCCCACTGGGTGCACAGCAAAGCCCAAGTCATATCTAAAATAGATGGCCACACCCCCACCCCTGCATTCCCTCCCCAGGCAGTGTTACATAAACAATCTCGGATAGTAGAGTAAATAATAATAATACTAATAATAATACAGATTCTTGTATGCCAAGAAGCATTTGTAAACAAGCAGGGAGTACTAATAATGTTTATTGTACTGCTTACACCAAGCATATGACAGAGAAAATCACAAGGAAGATGGCTTTCTCACCACTGTCCTGAAGAATGTACATACTCTCCAGAATTGCTAAAGATCTCAGGCTCTGCAAGATCTCATTTTCTCTGTGATCTCGTTCTCTCTGCATGTGAAACTAGGTTACAGAAGGCTAAATACTACAGATAACCATATAGCAACAGAGATTACAACATAGTTACAGATATGAGAAACATTATGTATTGGATAATGACTTAGGAGACAGAATTACTAATAAGCATCATATGAGACAGAATATGCTTCCATTAGCATTATTGCTTGGACAAAAGAAATGCTGACTGGACTCTATTACATGTGGCATTTCTTTCTTATGTATAATATAAGATATAACAAAGGTTTTCTCTCTCTGTCAGCTAGCTTGCTTAGATAAAGGAAAGTGCTGACTGGCTCTATTACACGTGGCATATCTGCCTGAGTGTAAAACACACACTACATATAATTACATGAGAATATAGGTATACAATAATCACTGATGATCCCTCAGAGTCATCTTATCGGTAATTAGGTAGATTATTATGGACTATATGTAAAAGACAAACATAATGCATTATAGTGAGGTACAGTGTAATAGTCATACATGATCTAATCCTATGAAAGGATGTAAACATTATCAAACATTAGCAGCAAAGCACGTTCCTGGCACTTATGCTTACATGATGGAAGCCTAAATCTATATGTTAGTTCAAAATAGCAGTATCTCAGTGTAATAGACCAGGAATACAGTGTAAGGTGTATGTGAGGTGTATGTGGGATGATTGGGGGCATAATCAAGGTGAAACAGTCCCCTCTTTGTTGCCCTAATTGCAAAAGTGGCAACACAACAAAAAGACGGTGGTTAGGCACCATTTGTCTACAGGCCTGAGGCACGAGCCTAATAGAGGAATATTAACTGGTCACAGTGGTGTTTCAGGGTTTTCCTTAGACAATAAAATGTAATTATAAATGAAAAATGTTAGTAAACCTTGTATTACTAGAAACCTTTGGAATAAAACTTCATAACGGGGTTTTCCAATATCAACACAATCAGTAAATACTGATATATGTATCAGGTGTGCATTTGTCCTCTTGGGAAGAAATTGAAGAGACATGCTTAAGTTGCTTGTATGGATATTAAAAATAAGTAAAAACTGAGACAGAGCATCAAGATAGTTAGAACTAGACTTAATGGTATCTGGTTCTGGGATGGGAACAGGTTTGTTTACCATATAACCTGTTACCTGTTTAGGAAGTAAAATAGAAGTTAGAAAAGTTCACTTTGCATAACTTTAGTCCATATCAGAAAAATGTATAATTGGTCACCATACAATGTTCCACATCAGCAGAATATACCACTTTGGAGGATGGCATTTTTCAGTTGGTAAGTCAGACAGGATATAAAATGTCAATGTCCATGAGACATAAACTATGAACAGTTCCAGGGATAAATACAGGGTTTCTTCAAGTGTTAGATGAAGATTCATAGTTCAAATTCGATGCATTTAGATTTTTCAAAGGTAGATTCAAATGTTCAGGAGGCAGCAGTATTTTCAGAGGCCTCAGCAGGGGGTGCATTAAATTGCACATTGAGTTTTACAATGGAACAACAAGAGTGTTTAGTTGAAGATGATCACATGGCTGCACAAAGTGTAAAAGTTTATAACAGTACTCAGTTTGTATGAGGTGCCAGCCAGGCTTGGAAAACAAACAGAGAAGAAAACAAAATTCTTGATTGTAGATCAAATGAAGAAGAGTCTTCTTACTAAAGTTAGGGGATTGATGTCACCCCAGACTTGCTTCATAGTATGCATAACAATGAGCTTGATTGTAGAATCTTAATTGGCTGGACCAAATACAGTTTGTTAGAAAGTTCACAAGTAGAAGCCCAATTTCAGTTATTAGGCCAGTATTCACAAGTTGGTAAGACAAGTTGGAAGATGTCACATCTGAATAAAAGGTGATGTACCTTTTGGGTGTGACAATCAAAGTTCAGAGTCAGTCACAATTCCAAGACCTCATGGTAAACAAACAAAGGAGGTAGTTTCAAACTTTCACACTAAAAGTTCCCATCACGATGATCAATAGAATGGACGGTTGCCAGATGATCAGAGATGGATGTTGCCAGATTAAGATGAGGCAATGACACTGAGAGTCACAAACATGGCTTCCTGGATTGTGCAGGAATAAGTTTTGAAACATGGAGCAATACTGATGTGTGTGGTGACATATCCAAGGTTCCTAGTCATTGACAAGAGAATAGTGCTAGATTCAAATAAACAGTTGTTAACACATGCAATAGAAGTGAATTATGTGGCAAAGCCACTGACCCATACATCTGTCATGTATGGGATCAAGGATATGTCCTAATTCCAGATTCTGGAAGAGATAACCAAAGGGTTCTAAGAACATAATAGCTGTAGGCAGTGCAAAGGACTTTCCTAGCTATGTGATGCTCGTCTGCTTCCTTAATGTGAACAGAAATTAATTTATTAACAAGAACATTTGTCAGGCAAACCTCTTCAAAATATCCTTAATACTGTAAATGTAAATTGCTCTTGATGAGCAAGACCATGTATACCATGCAATGGAGGGGAGTATGATATTATATTTTTTCATACCATCATGAACCTTTAACATATGTGCTTGACTAATGGCTATATCAGCCCTATTTCAAATAGATATATCAGAGCCAAATAGGTCTGAGTCTAAACCTGTGTTTTTTGGGCGTTTTGTTTTGTTTGTTTTTTTGGAAAAACAAAACCAAAATTCCTAGTGTGTTTGGGTAGGTTTACACTCATTAAATGTATCAACAGTGGTCAGGATGTGAAAATCCTGTGTGTGTGTGTGTGTGTGTGTGTGTGTGTGTGTGGTGCTTGCATGTTATGAGCCCCTGTATGGTGGTCATTAATGAGTACCTGGTATGCTGCCAGGGTATCCAATCACATTATTTAACAAAAGTGGGAAATATTTGTTGTGAAACATATAACAAATCATTTCAAGTTCTAAAGGGTGAGATTTAAAATCACTGGGACGTGCATGAACTGCATATTATTAACTATGATACCTGGCTGAGAAGTGGCTATTGGACCACTGGGTGGGCCAGGGTTCTGTTTTGGGCACTCAGTATTAAGTGTCACAAATTATGAGGCATCATAGGGTAAAACCTTTAAGGTCTAATGATTTTTAATGCCATATAAATTTGGATGCAAATTCTGATTATCATTGCAAAATGTAAATAGGAGTCTAGATCAAGTCTAGTTGCTAGAATTGATCCAAAGCAATGATCATAACATTCAGTAAGGCTCTCACTACCTTCTGGATGATGAACATGTCTTTAGGACTTTAGTGTGAATTCCACAGGATGCAATTAAATCATGTGGGCTTGTGAGGTACTCTGCCTCAATAAGCTGTTTAGGATTAGGCCACTGGTTCTTATCTGCAATAAGATGTGCAGTTTGGGCTTGTAAGAAGACTCATACTTCTAAAAAGAATAATAAGCATAAACGCAAGCATCTTTCTCTGTGGAACCTAAAAGGAAAGAGAAAAGAAAAACATAGTTAGTTTAGTACTATTCCACCCACTGGGGTATGGAAAAGTAATTTAATCTCCTTTAAACAGGTTCATTTGATTGGGACATAGCCATGTATCAATGATTGTTATTGTGAGCCAGTCTAACTTGGTAGACTATTGGACAGAGTTTGTTTACAATGTGGTAAGGTCCATTCTATTTGTTTATAAATGGATGTGTAAGTGGTGCAAATCTGAATATTATTACCTGGTCCCCAGCTTGCCAGTCTACAGGATGTACAGTTTTGTCACATTGGATTTTGGCCTGTTGTTGGGCCTTGCCCATGTGTTGTGCAGTAAACAAGTGTACCTTTTGGATGTCTTGTTTGAGTTAATATATTTATCTACTGATGCTCCATCAGCAGTGGCAGTACACAGGTCAAGAAGTAAATGTTCTGGGAGTCTCATGGACTGTCTGGTCATGATTTCAAAAATGGGGTACACTGTGTACCTGCAGAGGGTGTCCCTCTTATTACCATAAGGAGTAAAGGCAATAATGAGTCACAGTCCTTTTGGGTTTTTCTGAACAAGTTTATTATAACATAACTTTGATCTGTTAGCCCATTCTACCTGTCCTGATGACTGTGGGTGGTATGGGATATGAAACTTTTGTTTTACCCATAACAAATCCAGAGTTTCCTGCATTAGTTGGGCTATAAAGCCAGATCTTTGTAATTAGAATTTACCTTTGGGGTAAAGCCCACCTGGTAAATAGCTGGTTTACCAAGACATTTGCAGTCACGTTGACTGTGTTGTTCTGTTTTGGGATAGCTTTAAACTGTTTGGAAAATAGGTTGGTGATCACTAATGCAAACTACTTGTTCTTAGTTGTTGGCATAAGGCCAATGTAGTCAATCTGGATGTTGTCCAGGGGCCTGATTGCCTCTGGGGTAACAATGTACTTTTCCTGGCTTTTATAGGATTGTTTTGTGCACAGAGCAAACAGTTACTAATGTAGTGTTCTACATCATTTCTCATATGTGGTCACAAGACAGAGGATTTTACTCTGTATAGTATTTTATTGACTCATTGGTGTCCACCAGTTGGAGTATTATGTTCTTGGTACAGTAGATAAAATCTACTCTCAGGTGTTCAGGAATTTCCCGTAACTTTTCATGAGTGTTACAACTGTGATGCTGCAAATGAGTAGGCCATCACTGTGATAGGTGAATGTAATTTTCACTTGCTTTCCTTACAATACAATTGGGGTATAAGGGCTTATTTTTGAAAGTTATTCCTCAGTTCCTTTATTAAGGAACCTATACACTGCCCTCAAATGAGGGTCTTTATTTTGGAGCATAAGGTTCAATATGCTTAAATCTTATGAATGTATAGTTTGTATTTAAACTGGTTAGTTTGTGATGTACACAAACAAGTCTTTGTATTTTACAGAGGTAATATCAGAGTATTGGGAGTTTGTTTTCTTCCAAAGAAATTCAGTTCAGAGAGAAACAGACCCAAATAAAAACTGTAATGAAAGCATAGTATCTGCAGTCTTTTAGATCAAGGCCATTTTGTCAGACTGCAACACTTAACCCTCTCATGGAGTGCTGGTATCATTTTACATAAGGAAAAATCTCTTAACACAAGCTGTGTCTTTCTCAAGGACTTACCAACTCTCTAAACCATCCACAAATATGTGTGGTAATAAGAAGACTCCTCGCCTCCCTGTTTTTCATTTTATTTGCCATGTGTATTTTAACATTGCCTGTGAATCATACATATACAATGATGCAATTACTAGCCATGCACACTCTGTCAATACCAGAATGTAAAATAATTCCAAACCCTGCTATCTGACCATTGTTGGTATGTGTGGCCAAGTCATCAGTTAAAACATGACACACAGTGGTGTCTTTTAACACTTTCTGAGGTTCTGTCAGAAAGGGCACTGGGACAGGTAGGTCAGGGGGTTGGAGTGAACAAGCATGGGTCTCTCCTGTAAATTGTAGGCCATGGGCCAACAAGGATGAAGTTTTGATAGGCAGGACGGTGATGTCATGATCCTGTAAAATGAGAGACCAGTGTGTAAGTCTGGCATTGGTTACAGAATCATCTTTTATTCTGTCTGACCACAGAAAGTTAGTTGGCAAATGACTGAAATGCAGCACAATGGGAGCATATCCAATGATGTACATAAAGTACCTTACTGACCAGTATGTAGCCAAAAGATTCCTTTCACAAACGTTGTATTTCAGCTCCACTGGGGCAAGCATCTGGGATGCATAAGCAATGGGTCTGATGTGTCCATTGTATATTTGGGCTGAGACTGCTATCTGATGTAGCAGTTTCAATATACCCTAAAACTGTGTTAGGATTAGCCAATGCTGGGACCATGGTTAGTGATCCCAAAAGAAAAGACAATGATATCAGTATTAGGAGACCTTGCACACTCTTACCAGAGGTGCCTGCTATCATCTGTACTGAGAATAACCCAGACAGTTTCTGACTTGTGTCTGCTATCGCATGTGCTGGGAATAACCCAGACTGTTCCTGGCTTGTGCCTGCTATTGCAGCCATAGTATAGGATGATCCAGGTGTCACTGGTGGAGGGGATTCTGCATTATGTGCAGGCAGTGCTGGCACTATCACAGATACCTGCACAGTGGAGAAAAGTGGTGTGCAAGTTTCACATAGTTCAGTTATGGATTGTGGTTCAGTAGCCATCAGGGGTGGAGGAAGTAGTACTGAAACTTCTGGCAGCTCAGGTTCAGAAATCAAACCTGTAACCCTCCCCCCCATGTGGCCTGTGATGCTGAAAACATCACAGCCATGGGGCTTTCAGAAACAGGGTTGTCCCCTTCCCCATCAAATGTAAATTGCTGGATGGTAACAACATTGTTTTTAATGTTGCAGCTTAAGATATTAATGCACTGCATAGGAAAAACAGTATGTTCAGTCTTCTCAGGGAAAGCTAATGTTATTTCACATTTCACATCATAATTAGCAGCAATGTGTTCCTTAACCACAGCCATTCTAATATAGTAAACATAGTTAACAGCATTGGCTGTTTCTGCAGCATCAGACACTGACTTCATGACAGCTTGTGTACCAGCCTCATTCAAATGTACATCAACATCATTTTTAATGAGAATCTTCTGTCCCTCAGAAACACTAGTGTGACTGATAACATTATTCATCATGCCATAAACCTCCAATATGTTTTGTTTGGTTATGGCAGCAATCATAGGTCCCTGTGACTGCATGATCAAACCTCTGTGATGTGGTGGTCAGCTATTTTGGATTACCTCATGGGCATCTTGGGTTACTGTGTTATGACCATCATCACATGACCATGAGCAGCCATCTTGGGGATGGTATGGGGATGCAACCTGATGACATGTGTGTCCACCATTTTGAGACACTCACAAGTCTCCATTTTGTGAATCACAGAAAAAACAAGTCATTAGCCTTTGTTCTAGTCCACCCCACAGCATACTGTGAGTGTTCAAAATCAAACTCTTCAACATGAGAAGAGGGAAGGTCTTTGGGCATTAAGTTAGTATGCCCTGTCAATACCTCTGGCTGACGGCACAAATTCGCCATATCTGACTTTTTACTCCTACATTCTAGCTCAGATACAGGAGTTAGCATGCTGTAAAGTGCCTTGTTTTCAGATAGCAAGACATTCCCATCTTGTAAAACTTGCCTGTTATCAACAGAAGCTGTGTCACAGTTTAGATTCAAAACAGTCATTTCAAGTCTGCTGTAATGAAAACATACTGAATCATGCTGTTCAGTCAAGGTCTGGTGTTGAAATACCAGCACGTTAAATATTTCAGTAATTAATTCAGACTTTTTATCCCTAGGTTCCTTGTTTTCAAAATGTAAGGAATCAGTGTTATTAGCCAGAACACCATTTGTTTGAAAAACTTTATTTCTAATAGGTTTTGCCTTTTCAGCATTATCTGTTAAGGCAAGCAGGTGTTGGCTGCCCCTCTCATTAAAGAGAAACTCATTTTCTTGATGGAGAGACTGCAGCTGAGACTGCAGTCCATCTATCCTTTCTTTATGAGAAGCCATTTTCAGACTAATTTCCTGCTTGCAATTTATATGCTCAACCTCAGATTTGGTATCACACACATTATGCATAACCTGTTTCTCCACCTTTCTACACACAGTGGTAAGTTTGGCATTTCCCTTACTCTTACATTCTAGTTCCTCAAAAACATGAGTGAGCACACTGTGAAGTAATCTAACTTCAGCCTGCAAGACATTCTCATAGTGTAAAACTAGTCTGTTATCCAGAGAAGCTTTATCACATTTGGTATTCAAAGCATACATTTTATGTCTACTGCTTTCATAACTTCTTAGTAATGAATCACATTGTTTAGTCAAGGTCCTGTTTTAAAATAACAGTGCATTAACTTTTTCAACAGACTTGGCATGTAACATATTCATCTTTTGCATGTATGCAGTGTAATCTGACTTCAGAGTATCAAATTTTTTTATAGAAAATTCTAAGCAACAGAATAGTGTTGTAACTAGCAAGTTTTCAGGAATATTTTCCTTGGTACCATGGTTTAAGTGACTATTGTGCTCAGAAATCACCCTCATGGGACTTTCTATTTTTTTTTTTTGCCACATTGGCAAAATCTTCTAAACCACTGTAATCAGTTTTATTTTGTGAGGCATCCAGCCTCAACTTCAGTACTGATTTTTAAACATGTCCTTTAAGAAATGAGGAACCCTTAACTGTCTGTGGATTAAAAACTCTATTTGCAACCAAAGTTCATGACAGGACACAAACAACATTTGACATAATGTGGACTCCTAGATGAGTAAAAAACCCATTAGGATTTGATGCCACAAATGAAAGCAGTCTATCTGTCTATTCAGATCCCTTTACAGCTGAGTGTTCCCACAGAGAAAGAAGAGGAAAAATAAATAAATAAATAAATAAATAAAACAACTCATTACACAGAGTTTAAATATCCGACAAATTATTATTTTGTCTGCACTGTAGAACACACAACAGACTGAAAATGTTAACAGAAGACACTCTCAGCTGCTTGTTATTGGAGATTTCTCATCCAGTGTTTTAATTTACAGAGGAAATTAAAAATGTAACTTAGCAAACACCCAGACTCGTTTGCTGTCGCCATTTATGTTACGACAAACAATCTCAGATAGTAGAGTAAATAATAATAATAATACTAATAATACAGAGTCTTGTGTCTTTGGAGTCTGCCAAGAAACATTTGTAAACAAGCAGGGATTACTAATAATGTTTATTATACTACTTACGCCAAGCATGTGGCAGAGAAAATCACACAGGAGATGGGTTTCTCACCACTCTCCTGAAGAATGTACATAATCTCCAGAATTGGTAAAGATCTCAGGCTCTGCAAGATCACATTCTCTCTGTGATCTCATTCTCTCTGCATGTGAAACTAGGTTACAGAAGGCTAAATACTACAGATAATAGCATAGCAACAGAGATTACAACATAGTTATGGATATGAGAAACAATATGTATTGGATAATGACTTAGGAGACAGAATTACTAATGAGTATCTTATGAGACAGAATATGCTTCCATTAGCATTATAGCTTGGACAAAAGAAATGCTCTATTACATGTGGAATTCCTTGCTTATGTATAATAGAAGACAAAACAAAGGTTTTCTCTCCCTGTCAACTAGCTTGCTTAGCCAAAGGAAAGTGCTGACTGGCTCTATTACATGTGGCATATCTGCCTGAGTGTAAAACACACACTACATATTATTACATGAGAATATAGGTATACAATAATCACAGATGATCCCTCAGAGTCATCTTATCAGTGATTAGGTAGATTATATATGTAATATATGTAAAAGACAAACATAATGCATTATAGTGAAGTATAATAGTCATGCATGATCTAAACCTATGAAATGATGTAAACATTAACAAATATTAGCAGCAAAGCACCTTTCTGGCACTCAGGTTTATATGATGGATGCCTACATCTATATGTTAGTGCAAAATAGCAGTATCACAGCATAATAGACCATGAATACAGTGTAAGGTGTATGTGAGGTATATGTGGGATGATAGGGGGCATAACTGAGGTGCAACAGCAGTGTACTGTGGAATACCCAGAGGGGTCAGCTGCCTTCAGTACTGGCTAGGTGTCATCACCCAACCAGGTCTCTGTAATGCAAGCCAGGATAACCGAGCAAATTAAGTTTGCCATAATTGCATTCTTGTTCCTCATTGACCTGGTGTTGCATAGCATGGCCCAAAGGTTATTGGCAGGCACTGCTGGTCCCATGGCTACCTGCCCACTCAGTCTGGTGGGAACCCTGGGGATGGAGATATAATAATGATCTCTGTCCAGTAGATGTTTTCATCATAGGAACCATAAATCAGGTACAATGAGTTGATCTAGTTTGTAATATGGGTATATGTTTTTTTTAAATAATACATGAAAAGAGCAAGGTACCATGTTTAGGGAAACTTTCCTGGCCAAGATACCAAGTTGAATCTGATACCTCTGATCTAATTGCAACCAACCTAAATCCTCATAGAGGTTACAGTGGTGTGTTAAATATGGTAATTGTGAGACAAATCTCACAATCTGATTCAATAACATCTTAACCTTATTCAGCAACCCCAAACCAGATGAATGATAGAACAACAAACCATAATCTATCAAATATAAAAGAAACTCTGAGATAACAACATTCTAGTAGATGGAATAAGTAACAGGTTTAATCTGTAGTGAGAACTCAGTCTTTGGTGTATCAATTTAATCATAGTATTAATGTGCTGTTCATATGTTAAGAATTCATCTATTAAGAGCCCAAATATTTAAAGATCTTAATTTGCTCAATTTCATCACCCCTCAGTGTACGCAATGAAAGAGTAGGAACATCAGCCAACCTTTTCCTCTGGTTATAAAACAATTTGTTTCCCATTCAGAACTAGTCTGTTAATACAAAACCATTTTAAATAGTGACAAAATCAATGGCCAAATCATCTCATACTTCCAGAAAATCAGGACCACTCATGAGGATCCCCACATCATCTGCACAAAGGAATATTTGAGTGTTCAACAAGCTAGGGTAGTGTGTTCAAAAATAAGCTAAATAAAAGGGGACCCAATATGGAACCCAGAGGAACACCCAGTGGAACTACAGATGGTGTTGAAATAAATTCTTTCATTTTTGTCACTTGGAAATGACCCAAAAGGTAGCTCTCAAACCAACTAATGACTTCAGAATACAAACCCAATTTAAAAAGGGCAGATAAAAGCAGTTTATGATTTACCAAGTCAAAGGCCTTGGTCAGGTCCACAAAGGCAGCCGCAGTAAAAAAAAAAACCTTATCAAGGGTCTGGGGGAACACTTGTGTGAACCTGAACAAGACCATCAATGTACTATGACCTGGACAGAATCCATGTTGTGCTGGAGTAAAAATATCATACTTGAGTAAATATTCAGTCATCTGATTAAAAACTATCTGTTCATGGAACTTAGATAATGGGGCCAAAAAAGAAACTAGGCGTTAGTTTTTAACATTAGCTGTGTTCCCCAGCTTTAAATATAGGGACAACAGTAGCCTGTTTCCAAATATCTGAAAACTGGCCTAAACAAAGTGACAGATTACAAATTTTAGTGAGTGGAAAATAAATAATATCAGGGTGATCCTCACAAGACTGAAGCGCAACCCATCATTACCCACTGAAGGGTGAGGACTAAGTTTAGTTAAGTAAGAAAGAACTTTAATAGTTTGGTGTTCCAGAATGATTTAAGAAAAGTCAAATGGTGTCATTTGTACCTCATACTTGATCTTGAGGATGCTGTTAAGTTTTTTATTAGTGAATTTCAACAGATCTGTGATAATCATGCTAAAAAACAACATGTAAAAATGAAACTGAAGAGCGTGCCCATGATAAATAGTAGGATCTTAAAGCACCTTATAAAAATAAATAGATTTTGGACAATTGCAAAACAATCTAACTGGCATAGTAATTGGGAGACATATAAAGTATATAGAAATAAATGTCAAAAGTTAATTAAGGACGTTAAAGAAAGCTATTATAAAAATGAATTTGAATCAGCAATGACTTCTCAAGATTTTTGGAAAGTTATTAGACAGTTTCAGATGCCCGTGGCTACCACTCTGCTTGGCTCCCTTAATACTGATAGCTCAGTAATAACGGATCATAAACTGATGGCTGAGGTCTTCAATAGCTTCTTTACAAATTTGCCCTCTTTGGAGAATGATGGAAAGTCTTATGTAATCTCAGATAGGGACAATGAAGTGATAGTTACTCAGGATGACAGTCATCCACAATTTAGGTTCAAAATTCATGATTCAAAGGACATATGGAAGCAATTAAAATCAATTAATTTAATGAAGCCATGGGGACTAGGTGGCCGTGGGACTAGATTGCTTACAGAAGGGGCAAATATAATTGATTTGCCATTAACAAAACTTTTTAATAGAAGTTTATGCATGGGTTCTTTTCCCTTGATCTAGAAGCTTGCTAAAATTGTTCCAGTGTTTAAAGGTGGGAATTTGTTGCAGATAAATAACTACAGACCCCTAGCTTTGCTCTCCCTTTTTCTAAGATATTGGAAAGAGCAATTCACAAACATGTCTATGCTTATTTGTCTGAGAATAATCTCTTCTCTCCACAGCAGTCTGGCTTCAGACCACTACATTCCACTTAGATGGCACTGATGGAGTTGGTGGACACCATCTCTCATGCACTGGAAAATAAAGCGTGTGGGAGCGGTGTTTGTGGATCTATAAAAAGCCTTTGTTACAGTGGATTATCCACTATTATTAAGTATTACAGAAAATGGATATAAAAGGTTTTAGTAAAGAGGTATTGAAATGGTTTGAATCCTACCTATATGAATGGTCACAATAAGTCGCTGTCAAATGGACATTACCAGAAGCTAGAGCAGTGAATAAAGGTGTTCCACAGTGATCAGTTTTGGGGCCAATTGTATTCATTATATTTATTGATGAGTTTTCAAAAATGTGCTTGGTGTGTAAAGTAACTCTATATGCTGATCACACAGTTCTGCTCTTCCCTGCCAGAGACTGGCATAGTGTTGAAATAACTTTACAACAAGGATTTAATAAACTAAAATATTGGCTGGCTGAAAATAAACGTGCTCGTAATGTGAAGAAAACAAACCCTATGTTTAGGATCAAGGTAGGAAGAAGCAGCACTCTGTCGAATGATATTGAGATATTTTCAGTTTAAGGACCTGGGATTGAACAGGTCAATTCTTATGAATATTTAGGTGTGTGGGTTAACCCAGAATTTAAATTTGATGGTCATATAGACAAAGTTTGTATCCAAGTCTCTCAAAAACTTGGTGCTCTTTGTAGACAAAAAATTGTATGACCAGGGACACAACAGCAAAATTTGTGTCCATGGTCATACTTCCCCATAGTAGACTATCATAGCATTGTCTATCATTCTGCATGTAGAAATAGTCTGCAGAAAGTAGATATATTGCAGTATAGCTTGACCAGAGTTGTACTGGGTTTGGTTGGTTCATATTCAAAGTATCATCATTGTTCAATGCTTCTTCAGTTGGACTGGACTTCCTTGGAGATCAGGAGGGAGAGACTTTTGTGTAGCTTTTTATTTAAATGTGTGAAGGGTCTCGCTCTCCTGTATCTTTTAGAAAAATTAACTCTGGCGTCTTCTGTATATTCTCTATGTGAGACTACAGGAAGAGGTCTAAAAATTCCTAGGACAAGAACAAGATATGGACAAATATGCTTTGATTATATTGCTACTATTATTTGGAACTCTCACCCCCAGAACTGTGACACATGGCTACTTATCACAGCTTTAAGACAGCCCATTTGGAATGGAATCCCTTTTTATGCCATTGTTAATCATTTTAATGTTTTATGAATTGTATTCTTGTTAATTATGTAACCTTATGTATATTATGTGCATATACAGGACGGCCCTGAAAATGGACTTTGCCTAGTGCCTTATCCTGTTTGAATATAAAGAAACTTAAACTTCTGTATGAGGCTTGTAAGGCCATGAGGCTAGATTTCCTTACTATTTCATATGAGTTACCAGGGACATAAAAGCAGAAAAGAAAATGACGTACTCACTGTAATTCTTGATTTTCCAGAATATCTTCACCATTCAGTCACACTAATGCATCTAAGCCAGAGGCACTAGGACCTGCAGGAGCAAATTTTTTTGCAGCTTATGGAGGGGACTGATGTTGATGCCGGTGCCACCCATGAGGTACATGTGGTGACACTGTGCACGTGAGCCAGCCAGTAACCAATGCTGGTCCCCACCCATCCTCAGTTCTGTTTGTCATGAGAGGGAAACAAGTGGGAAAGAGGAGAGAGAGGGGGGGCTATAGACTCCTAGCCCAAAGGGACAGGAAAAGAATATAGGATATAAAAATAATAACATAATAAACCCTCGACTACCAGCTTAGTAGAACTAGGGCTTGGGCCTAAGGGTGACACAATAGTAGCACGTGTATGACTCAGAGCCACTTAGCCATCTGGACAGGAAGATGGAAGTGAGAGTCCAGCAGCCCTGACATATAGCTCTGGCTGGCACAAGAGGTCCAGGGGACTTCAATGTAGTTAAGAAGACAGGAAGTCAACTCAACTTAACTGGAGTCCTTGTGTTCCAAGAGGACAAACATTTAGTGGAGGGAACCCCCAGAAACTCTGAAGAGGAGGAGCAGGAAGAAAGGATGATTAGACAGAGTCCAAAAGAAAGATATAAGAAAGTGAAGGAACAGCTAGGTTCAGGATATATGCCCAGCCAACAGGGTAACAAGCATATAACAAAAAAATTGTACTGCACCTGCCTCTCCCTGTGATACAGGAAGGTTAGGTCTACAGCTTGTTGCAAGCTATAAGCTGCCACATAACAGAGGCTTAGAGGCGAGACAAGGAATGTAGGATAGGTCTGTCAATCTAACCTCCACCGTGGGGAAATTGTCGGAATCACTAATCCAAGAAGACCTTGTGAGCTACCTAGAGAACAACTGGCTCTAGAGTAGTAAATAACACAGTTTTGTGGCAGGAAAGTTTTGTTAGATGAACCTGATTTTTTTCTCTGACTGGGTGACCAAAGAAGTAGACAAGGGCCATGCTATGGATCTGCTGTACTTTGACTTCAGCAAGGCTTTTGATTTGGTACCGCATAAAAGGTTGCTCAAAAAAATGAAAGACCTGAGTGTAGCTAAAACTGCAGTGAGCTGGGTGGGTAGTTGGCTAGAAGGCAGGCAGCAGAGGGTGGTGGTCAATGGGGTTAAATCGGAGGAAAGGGAAGTTACAAGCAGGGTTCCATGGGGGATCTGTCCTGAGTCTAGTGCTCTTCAACATGTTCATTAGTGACATTGGTGAGGGAATCCAAGGCAGGCTGTATCTCTTCGCAGATAACACAAAACTATGTGGAAGGGTGAATAGTGGTGAGGGAATAAGGGATATGCAGTGGGACCTACAAAAACTAGAGGGGTGGTCAAAGGTCTGGCAGTTAAAATTCAATGCCAAAAAGTGCAAGGTATTGCAGCTGGGGAAAAGGAACCCCAAGACGGAGTACTGAATGGGGGAGGGGGGTGAGATTTAGCAGTACAGAAGAGGAATGGGATCTAGGAGTTATCATCAGTAACTCCCTTAAAAAAATGAGCCAGTGCAACAAGGCCTATAGCAAGGCTAACAGGATGCTGGGGTGTATTGGGAGGGGTATTGATAGCAGAAGAAAAGAGGTAATACTTCCCCTGTACAGATCCCTGATGAGTCTTCATCCGGAGTACTGCATCCAGTTCTGGAGTTCTCACCTCAGAAAAGACAGGGATAGGTTGGAGCCAGTACAGCACAGAGTAACAAAAATGATTCAGGGCCAGCAGGATAGATCATACGAGCTCTGCCTCAAGGCACTAAATATGTACTCACTGGAAACCAGAAGGGAGAGGGGAAATATGATAGAGACTGTTAAGTTCTTTAAAGGAATTAACAAGATAAACTGTGGGGAATTATTTACCCTGAATAGCAACTCGAGGTCATGTAGTCACAAGTGGAAATTAACAGGAGGGAGGTTCAGGAGGGATGTGAGGAAGTACTGCTTTACGGAAAGGGTGTTGGAAACTTGGATCAGTCTGTTGGCCGAGGTGGTGGGTGCAAACACAGTCAGAGGATTCAAGCAGGCATTGGCTAGAATGATGGGAATAGTGGTTGACCAGGGTGGTAAGACCAGGGAGGAGAATGGGGATAGGATGGGGAGGGTTGGTACCCTGGCAGAACAATAGGTTCCAGGGAAGGTTCCAGGGATTATAGGGATATGGGCAGACTGGATGGATCTCTGGTCTTTTTCTGCCATCATGGTCCATGTTTCTACGTTTTTATGATTGTAACAGCAGCCATAAGGATAGGCTTAGGAGATATCCCTAGCAAGGAGAGGGAGGAGAGCTTAAGAGAAAAAAGGGACAAACCCCAACGTGCTTTTTTTAGAGTTTTTTTTTTGATAGGAAGAGGGTATGGGGACCCACATCCTGATTTGGTTTTATTTTAAATAAGTTTTGCTCTAGAAAGGAAAAACAGAATGGTTGGAAAGGGCAGAGGGCCCTTTCTAGGCAAAGTATAACTAAGAAAAGAAGCCGAACCTCTAAAGGAGAGGAATAGGGCTAGCAAGTGGCAAGAACTGCAGATGTGCAAGCACAACAAGATGAGCTGCCCAGAGGCCCTGGCTCTTACCTGAGCTGGGGCGGGCACATGACTGAATGGTGAAAATACCAGTGGAATGTAATTTTAATATCTTCCATGAATCGATCAAACCACTGGAGGGCAGGGAATCCTCACAGGCCTGATGGGGGGTTGGTAGAGAGGAATGTAGGGGTAGGAAGATATATGGGGGGGGTTGGGAGGACTTTATACCAAGGCTGCTCCGGGAGCGATGGAGGGGCCCAGTGGAAGTAGAAGGTGCCCACTGCACCAGAGGCCACACATCACCACCAGGTACCCCCAGATCCATAATAGCATACCTTTTGTGATACTCCACCAAAGAGAAGGTTTTGAGAGCTGCCAGGGACCTGGGGGACATGTACTGGAATGGAGCCCGCATTTCCTTTTACCGTGACTTCTCATACAAAATAGCCATGAACAGAAAAGCCTATATCCCCATCAAAGCCAAACTAAGGGACATGGGCTTCAGATACTGCTTTAGGGGGCTGGCCAACCTGTCAATATTTAAAGATGGGAAAGAATATGTGGACACCTCCCCGCTGGACATTTCAAGCTGGATAAATAAAAACTGGCCAAACCTGAGAAGACAGACTGCAACAGCCAGAAAGCTCTGGGAGCCACATGCACCAACTGAACAGTTCCAGAAAGGAGGTTCTGCTCCAAAGCAGACTGGGGAGGGTAAACAAATGAGCACAGCTACTCACAAAATGGTAGTCCCAGGAGCAACTTCAAAATGGATGCCAGCAGCTGGCCAGTTTCATCGACTTCACAGAGCTACTCAGAGAAGCAGGAACAGGGGGACCCAAACAACCCTCACAACAAAGCAGCAGCCCCCGTGCACAGCGGTAAAGGCACAGGTCGAGGAGCAGTAACACGCACAACAGAATCCCTCAGCAACTCCCGGCACAGCATCCAGTGAAGAAACCAACAGAGAACTCAGACAGCAGTGAAGATCTGCAGAATCCCGGGACGCAATCAATAATTAAAAACACACTGGACACTTCCTCAATAAACTGGACAGAGGTGTCAGAGGAGTTAGTAGCCAAAGCGAATGAACAAACGGACAGCTCACCAATACCAAAGGATCAGATTAAACCAGGCAGCAGCACATTTGCTGAAGTGACAGCAGCAGACGCAGGTTGAATGAACTAAAACAGCTCGCTTCTCATTATTCAGCCTAGGGACAGGGGTCACTTCGAAGTAACTTGGGCTTCAGCCAATCCAGGCAATATTTTATAGGTACTGTGTTTTATAGTTTTCTCTTTTCTATAAGGTTAATTATCATATGTTATTGAAGTTTAAGGGTGCAGGAGAAGGGAGGGGAACTTGCCCGGAGTCTGATCAGCAGGACACCCCCCCCGAGGAACAACACTGGGGGACTGGTCCACTTGAATGAGAAATCCACAGCCACCGCCCCAGAACAAGGCAGCAGGTCTGGAAAGGAGGGGTCTGAGAGGGCCATGCCCCCCAGCATATGACCACATAGGACACGAGAACCAGGACCTTTTCATAGGCCCAACACCGCTGATAACTGCACGTTAGTGACTGTCTGAGGGGTAGTGCTGCTCTTAGTCACAATATCTCCTATACCCGGGGCAGTGCGTATTTAGATTGCAAACTACAGCATTTCTCTGGGGAGAGAAGTGACTGGTGGGTCACCGAGTTGCAGCAGCCACCAGAACAGCTCAGGCTATACACAGGGATTCAATCAATCAATCGATCAGTCACAATCTTTATTTAGCCAGGCGAACATCATTGGTCAAAGCTCATTTACGAGATGGACCTAGACAGGTTCCATTGAACATTAGACCACACAGTAAATACAACAATGCCATTAAAAAATAAAGACAGATCCAGGGGCAAGGTACAATGTATAGGGTCACTAACAGTTGCAGGCTAAAGTAACAATTATACAACATATGTAAGTACATACAGGATTAGACAAGTAAACCAGAACAATATCAGAAAGCAAAAGGAAGAGCATCAAGGGTTAGGTCAGGGAGCTGGAAGAAAGATACCTGGGGGGGACAGGATAGGAATGGATGACACAGAAAAGGGAGTGGGACCCGAAAGGGTCGCAGAGGCATGGTACTAATATCAAGGCTTGCAGAGGTAAATAAAGGCTCCAAGTTGAATGAGGTGGGTGGTCATAAGAACTAGTAGGTAGAAGTACCCGATACAGTCATCATCTCCTGAGCAGGGGAACAGGCTAAGTAAGGAATAAGGGATAGCTGAGGAAGGGGATATGGAGGGGAGCAAAGAGGTCGAGTGATAGTGGGGCCATAGAGTAGGTACTCTAAAAGCAGGGGACAGGCAAGCAACGGAGGAGATGGCTCTGACAACAGGAGGATATGGTGATGATCAGGGGAAGCAATTACAGGAATCCTTGAAGGAACGAGCATAGAGCATTTTAAATGCAGTTAAGTTGATGGGGTGGGCCAATTTCAAGGTTTTTGCAACTTGTTCCAGCCTGAAGATAACATGTAACTTATGGATGCCCTACCAAAGCGCGACTTGACCTTGGGCACAGACAGGTAGATATAGGCGGTACTTCTCAGCGCATACTTACCTAACATACTTTGGGGTAGACAATCCAAAATATATTGTGGCAGTTTTTTAATGATAGCACTGAATATCCAGAGGATGCATTTCTCTGTCTTCTGTAATGGAGGGTTGTCCATCCCATGGCATTGTATATGCGTAGTATAAGGAAGATCCATGATAAACCTTAATGCTGTATGGTAGAGCATATCGAGTTTGGAAAGCACAGCAGCAGGGCCCTGACTATATAGGAAGTCAGCATAGTCTAATAGGCGAAGAAAGGTGGTTAGGACCAATCTTTTCTTGGTGTCACTTGTGAACAGATGGTTAATCCTATAGAAGAGTCCAAGCCTGTCTCAGCTTTTTTGTCAGTTCTTCTAAATGGTCAGTAAAAGAAAGTCTGTGGTCTATCCATACCCCCAGGTATTTAAACTTGGATACATAATCCAGTGGTTCGCCTAGCAGAGCAGTGATAAGAGGAAGCATTCCTAGGGAGGCCGGAAAACTTGCATACACAAGGGGAGAGAAGAACATTGCCTTAGTATTTTGGCATTTAGGAGCAGTTTCTGGTTTAGATGCTGTAGTTGCAGTTGGTTGAATTCCTGTTGAAGGTGACTATAAGCTTCTTCTGGAGTGGGTCTACTGATATAAAGTACTGTATCATCTGCGAACAGATGTATGTTGGCATTTTTGGCGCCGGCATTAATTCTGTTAATATAAATTGCGAAGAGCAATGGATCTAAAACAGAGCCCTGCGGCATGCCTCTCAGTAGGGGTTTTAGTGGAGAGAGTTCCCCTTATGCTTTGACCTGCTAGAGCAAACCCACTAGATACTTAGAAAACCATCTCAAGGGAGGTCACATGATGCAAGCAGCCTGATAGCAGCAGGGATGCCGATCTCTCTCCTTCAACCTGCTAATTTCAGCTATTTTATGAATATCTGGGGCTAAATACCTTACAAACACTATCAGAACAACTCTTAAACATCCAGCTAACCTCCTGATCAGCTGATCCAGATCTCAATTGGCTTAAGAAGTCCGTGATGAGGTTGATATGTGGCCAGCTTGCGACACTCACTGATAAACACCAGAAGTCCTGCAAGAAGCCCAAGGCCCAAGCCAAAAAAAAGATTATGCAACCATCTACTCTGATCCCCCTGATGGAGGATTGCTTCTTGCAAGAATTGCTTCCATTCAAAGAAGCATTGTCAGATATCTCAAAAGAGCTGAAATCATTACGAGGAGACCTATCTGACTTGGCTCATAGAGTTGGAGACTCGGAAGCCCGCACCGCTTCCATCAAGAGGTGGAAGGACAAGATGGATCCAGAAGTGGTAGCTTTGAGACAGCAAATACAAAAACTTCAGCTCAAAACAGAGGATCTGGAGGGGAGGAGTCGCGGAAATAAAATTTTGATAATTGGCTTACCTGAAGCAGAAGGGCAAAACATCCAGGCTTTTCTACAAATATTCCTGCAAAAGGTTGTCGGCCCTTCCCTGATGGGAACCTCATATCAGATTGAATGATCTCATCATTCCCTTAGACCTCATCCCCAGCTAGGTGCTCCCTGCAGACCCATTATTCTAAAATTCTTAAGCTTCATTGAAAGGCAACATGTACTAAACAAAGGACGCGAGCTACAATCCATACAATGGGAAAACGTCAAGTTACATATTACCCAGGATTTGTCTTATGAAATTAGGCAGAAAAAGGCAATGTTTCACCCAGTGGTCAGCAAGCTGATCACCACCGGGATCCACTTCAAAAATGCTCTACCCCTCCTGTTTACAGATCGCTGTTGTGGGCAACTGGATCTCCTATGACACACCCGATATGGCTTTGCAGGATCTAACTAGCAAGCTCTCTGATCTGTTCCAGAAGGGCTGAATACTAGAATGCGCCCTGGCTAACAACCAGCTTAGTCTGTCAAGTTCAAATACATTTTTTCTGTATTTGATAGTTCTTTTTGCTGTTCACTAACTGGTTGTTTTGTGCATAGTGCTGGGCTCTCTTGATCTGGTGATCTAGTCGAGACCGAAGAAGGTGGATTCAGCTTTTGGGTTGAGCCCGTGGTTGAGGACGGAAGCCTACCTCCACGTCTTGTCTGGGCCTAGGATCTGAACTCGCATGTTGGCAGTTCACCTCCTCATGGTTACTCAGAACTCAGCAGCACAGTGCAAGTTGTTGGAGAAACGTTATGCGCAGACACTGTCCTACCAGTTTGGTCCCCCTTTGACTCGGACTATACCTATCACGGCCCATGGACTATATCTTTGACATATAATTTGAACAACATTATTACTGGTGGCTGTAGTGTAGCTTATCTGCAGTGTCTTTCTTTTTCTCCTCTTAGACAGCAATAATTTGCAGTTGTGGGGGAGCACTGGAAGGGTTTCTTGTTCAAGAAAAGGGAGAAGAGGGGGCAAGGCGCCTAGCAGCTGATGGGAAAATTGCACCATGACCCGATTCTCAGGGGGGATGGCCCTTTTGTTAATCTTAGAACTATACTATACTGGCCTAGCTACCAGCTCTGGCTACGTCTACCTCTGTTCCCTCATTGCTGGGCAGAATTACAAGGGGGCCGAGGGGTTTGGGTTTCTCCTTCACATATTTCATGGGATGGTTGCTTTCTTTAAATCATTCAGGAGAACCCATGTAAATAGTTGTAAGGGTTTGGGCTTCTATGGGACCAGAGTAATGAATTGGGTAGGAAGGAATAAGAGGAAGGGAGGTTTCTGGTATAAAATTACAGGGCAACATCTGATACATGATCCGACCCAGTGCATCCTGAAAGACTCTGGTGCATATACTGGGGGGGAGGATGGCAATGGTTAGGTTTTTTTGTTCTCAATTCTTACTTACTTCTTCAGGGACCGGCTGGTTATTGCAGTTCATGTATGTTAGATGGAGTTGTTATGGTGGGTTTTGGGGAGAGGAGGGAGGGAAGGGCTGGAGCGACCACAAGTTTAACTGATAAGCCTTGACATGTCTATAAAGTTATAAAACATGACTACTTTAAAAGTTAAATTTGCTACCTAGAATGTTAGGGGAGCTCGGGAACCATCCAAAAGCTTTCAAATTCATAAGCATTTGTCTTTATTGCAATCCAATATCATTTTTCTCCAAGAGACACATCTCCTTACCCAGGAGGCAGGGGGCTTCAGGAGACAAGGTGTCCAACAAATTTTCGCTGCTGGGGACTCTACTAATAGAAGAGGGGTGGCAATTCTCATTATGAGAAATATTCCATTTCAGCCTGAAACCACCATTACAGACCCCCAGGGCAGATTTATCTTGGTCAAAGGTATGCTTGACAGGACCCCAATCATTCTGGGCAGCATCTATGGCCCAGTCGGTGGAGACCCGCTTTTCCTTATGGAGTTAGCAGATAGACTAGCACCTTTCCTTAAGATCCCCTTGGTCCTGGGGGAGACTGGAATCTGCCACCGACCCAGTTGTTGGATTGGTCCAACCCAGCTCCCAGACCATTATCTCCTTCTCAGAGGTCCCTAAATGAGATGATAGACCTTCTCAGGTTATGTGACCCCTGGAGGATCCTAAATCCCACCACTAGAGCCTTTTTATTTCATTCACAAGTACATCTGACAGTATCCAGAATAGATTATTTCCTCATAAGCTCCAGCCTAATGTCAGGGACCCTGGATGGGGGGCTAGAACCAATTGTCATATCCAATCACGCAGCAGTATGGCTCTGCCTTGTCCCATCTATCACCTACCAGACAGACACTACTTCAAAGCAAAATACTCAGCTCCTTAAGGACAAATTCATTGTTTCCAAAATCCAGGCACCTATTGATCAGTTTTTAGTAGATAACTTGACTTCCGTACCCAGAATAGATCAAATCTGTTATACACTAAAGTGTCATATAAGAGGGGAATTCATCAGACTGGCTTCCAAATGGAAGAAAATTAGGGAGGCTAAGGCAAAAGATCAGCTGGAACAGATCCGTGCCCTAGAGCAAACTCTATCCCCTACCTCCTCACAGAACTCCTTTACAAAGCTTCTGTCCCTCAGGAATGCCTACTCGGATCTTCTCAAGGTGAAAGCCGAGTTTGCCACTCTCAAAACACAGACAACTTATATAGATCAAGGGGGAGAAGGCAGGTCACCTTCTAGCCCTCCGTATGAGACAATTAGATTCCTCAAGCGTTATCCAGGCCATCACAGATGCGGACGGCGACCTTAAAACCCTCCCAAGTGATATATCACAAGTTTTCCAGAATTTTTATGCTAGTCTTTATGGTAAATGACTCAGCCTCCCTTCAGTGCAGGAAATGGATGAATATTTAACAAATATCCAACTACCTAAATTACCAGAATCTAGTCGAGCTCTTCTGGCAGCCCCCATTACGCCCTCGGAAGTGTCTCAGGCAATAAGGAGTCTTGCCTTGGATAAAGCTCCAGGCCCGGATGGCTTCCCCTCTAATTTCTTTAAACTTTTTGCTAAGGAACTATCCGCCCATCTAATTAAACTCTATCACTACATACTTTCTACTTATTCTATAGACCCATCTCTTCTGGAGGCCATGATTATTCTGCTTCTCAAGCCAGACAAGCCCCCCCGTCAACCCTCTAGTTATCACCCTATTTCTTTCCTGAACTGCTATCTTAAAATACTTACCAACATTTTGGCTGTACGGATTCAAAGAATATGGTCCCCATTGCTCAGCTCTGAACAAGTGGGGTTTGTCCCGGGCAGGTTGGCAGCAGAGCATCTTCATAAACTGGCCCACATTTGTCCCTTAGCCCAACTAGCCTCAGTCCCTATGGCTTTAGTGTCCTTAGACACCAAGAAAGCCTTTGATAGGGTGGACTGGAGGTTCCTCTGGTGCACCCTTAGGCATATGAGCATCCCCCCTGAGTTCTTTCACTGGCTCCAGAGGATTTACTCCATGCCTACTGCACAGATCTATTGTAATGGGATTTTCTCTCCTAGATTCTCTCTTCACTCAGGCATGAGGCAGGGATACCCTTTATCCCCTCTTCTTTTCAACCTGTATCTGGAACCATTGATCAGGCAGCTGAAAACTTCCCCTCAGATACACAGTATTCCAATAGATGCTTCAAATCTGACACTTTTGTGTATGCAGATGACATTCTCCTCCATCTCTCAAACCCCACATCCTCCCTAGACAAAGCGCTCTCTGTTACAGAAGAATTCACAGATTTTCTAATTACAATTTAAACCGTAATAAATCTGAAATCCTTCCCCTTAATCGCTACACTTTCCTCTAGGACTTCAACAAGTTTGGAATGAAGTGGGCCCCTCACTTGATTAAATACCTGGGTATACATCTTACCACTGACCTGCTTCGACTCAAGAAATTAAATTTAGACGACCTGATTCAGAAGATCTAGCAAGACATATCTCACCGGAAAGCCCTGCCTATATCTCTTTGGGGCAGGGTAAACCTTATGCATTTATCCCCCCCAAAAAAAAAATGTGCTGCTGATACTGGTCTTGCTTCCTCTGCAGCCTTCCTTGGTTGCCATGCCATTAACACTGTAATTGCACTGTACAGTAATTGTTCTCTGCCTGTACCTGACTGCAGCTCTTTGCCTATACCTGTCTGTACCGTGTCTGACAGCTGCTACCTTGTCTCTGTACTTGGTTTCTGTAATCTTATTTGCTTGTATCTGACTGTACCTTGTTTAAATTGCTGTTATCCTGCCTCTGTATTGTTATTGCCTGTATCTTTGTAACTCTCCCGGGTCGCAACTGAAAATAGGCACTTGACTGTCTAGTGTGCTTACCTGGTAAATAAAAGCTAAATAAATAGAAAATGAACATCCTCACCAGATTATTCTACCCCCTTAACATACTGAATATTTGGTTACCTCTCTCCTTCTTCCACCATATCCATACCACTATGTCAGAATTTTTATGGTTAGACGAGGCACCCAGATGTGCTTATACTAAACTCACCCTCCCCAGAGCTAGCGGGGGACTCAAGCTTCCTAATATTCTATATTATTACTGGGCCAGTCACCTCCAAAAACTGGGAAAGTGGCTGTCTCTTCCTTCTGACTGGCAAGAGCAAGACTATATTCCTATATGGCTTAAACTTGAGGCAGATATTTTCCGCTCCACCAAGCTATCTCCAATTATGGTTCTCCTCTCACCCCTGAAAACCTTGACAGATAAAATCTAACACTCAGTGCTGGACATTTCCAACAAAATCTTCTCTCAAATCTGCTCCGCTCTTCGAATCTGCCTGGCCAAGGATACAATGCAACCCATTCTAGGTAATCCGACCTTTAGAATTGGAAATTCATCTCTTTCCGTAGACTGGCTCCCTCAGCTACAAGTGACTCAGGTTTCCGATTTTTACCAAACCAATGGACTCCTTTCATCAACAGAATTACTTGTAAAATTTCAGATTCCCCCTATGTATATATATAAGATATATCAGATGAGACATCTTCTGTTGCATAAATTTGGAACGACATATGTCACATCCGGGTTGACCACGCTGGTGTCCCAGATTCAGGATCTGGCTGTCCAACCACATGGTGTCTCATTAATATACAATTGCCTCCTCTCTACTTTCTATCCTATCCCTTTAGCAGGCTCCAAAACATGGGACTGTCTTATTCCAGACCACGGGGCTAATTGGACTATTATATGAAATGACCTGTATATTTACAATACACAAGACTGGTTAAGACTCACCCGGTATCAGATACTCAATAATATGTATTATACCCCAGTCAAATTAGTGAAAATTGGACCTTTGCAGTCACCATCTTGTGTTAGATGTGGCAAAGCAGATGGGAGATTGTTACATGTTTTCTGGATCTGTGAAAAGGTTTCCCCCTTGTGGACCAAAATCAAATCCCAAATGGATCCTCTATTAGGTTTAGATAATCTTTTTACCTCGAATATCTGTATCCTGGGGAACTTATCTCAAATTAAGATTAGGGAAAGGAAATTTCATATTTCCCTCATCTCCACTGCTGTGAAAAAAACCTGTACTTAAACACTGGTTATACCAATCCACCATCTCATATACAGAATGTATATATAGAACAGTGAAACAGTCTAGGGAGGTCAAATCATGGAAAGCCATGTGTGCAAATGCCAGGAGCCTTAGCAATAAGATGGAAGATCTGGAGGCTGTCATGGTACAGTCAGACCTGGACATTGTGGCCATCACTGAAACCTGGTGTAATGATAACCACGACTGGGAGATGGCCATACCTGGCTACAACATATTCAGAAGAGACAGAGCAGGCAGGAAGGGAGGAGGAGTGGCACTGTATGTGAAAAATGACATAAGGTCCATAGAGATCCAGGAGGAACAAAATGGGGGAGAGATACTGTGGGTTAAGCTGGAAAGGAAAATGGGGACAGCCATCCGCACGGTGGTGGTCTATAGACCACCAGCCCAGGAGGAAGAAACAGATAGAGTTGATGCTAGCCATCCAAAGGATGGCAGACAAGGGTGAGGTAGTACTGGTTGGAGACTTCAATGTTCCAGACGTGGACTGGAGCATCCCAGCAGCAGCATCAACTAGGAGCAGATTTATCCTGGACTCCCTTCAGGGTGCCTTTCTCAAGCAGCTGATCATGGAACCAACTCGGCAGAAGGCAATACTGGACCTTGTGCTCACAAACAGGGACAGTGTGATGGGGGTAACAGTGGGGAGCACCTGGGAAACAGTGACCACCAGTCATTGTGGTTTGCAATCACAGAAAGAGCAGAACCAAACCACACAAAAACACGTATCCTGAATTTTAGGGAGCAGACTTTGGGAAAATGGGGAGATACTTGAAAGAGGCATTAAGGGAATGGGACAGGAATCAGGGGTTGAGGAACAGTGGAGTATTTAAAATGGGGATTACAAGAACAACAGAATTATGCATTAAGCAGGTTAGCAAGAGGAAAAGGAAGAGGAGACCATTATGGTTTTCCAAAGAGGTAGCAAAGAAAGTGAAAGCCAAAAGATTGCATTCAGGCAATACAAAAACACAGGCAGAAGGGATAGGGAGAAGTACCAGGAGAAGCAAAGGGAGGCAGGGAGGTCAGTAAGAGAAGCCAAAGCTCAGACAGAAGAGCACATTGCAAAATCAGTGGGTAGAGGGGACAAAACCTTTTACAGGTACATAAGTGAAAAAAGAAAGACAAAGGGAGGGATAGTGAGACTGAAGGGGGAGGATGGGGGCCTCGTGGAGGATGACATCAGTAAAGCTGACATATTGAACAGGTATTTCTGCTCAGTCTTTACTGAGGAAGAGGAGGGTAATGGGTCTGAAGGGAGTACAAGGGGTGAGAATGGTGCAGAAATGGACACAAGTCCCTTTACACGAGAAGGGTCCTGAAGGAACTGGAAGTAATAAGAGTTGATAAAGCAATGGGGCCAGATGGGTGCACCCAGGTCCTTAAAGAACTAAGAGAGGTGGTGGCTGAACCTCTGGCTATCCTGTTTAGCCGATCACTGGAAACAGGGAGGTACCAAAGACTGGAGGACAGCAGATGTAGTCCCCTATACAAAAGTGGGAACAAAGAGGAAGCAGGAACTACAGGCCAGTCAGCCTCACCTCGGTAGTGGGGAAGATCATGGAAGCACTACTGAAGGAGAGATTGGTGGAACATCTGGTTGTCAATGGACTACAGGACCCAAGGCAGCATGGTTTCACCAGGGGAGGTCATGTCAGACCAACCTTGTTGAATTTTTGACTGGGTGACTAGGGAGGTGGATCAGGGGAGGGCAGTGGACATGGCCTATCTGGACTTCAGCAGGGCCTTTGACACTGTGCCACATAGAAGGCTATTACAGAAACTGGGGAATATGGGTGTGGGCAGGACAGTAGTGTGGTGGGTAGGTAACTGGCTGGGTGGCAGGACACAGAGGGTGGTGGTAAATGGCTGTCACTCCACAGAGGGAAGAGTGACCAGTGGGGTACCACAGGGATCAGTGCTGGGACTGGTCCTATTCAACATCTTCATCAGTGACATTGTGCAGGACCCAGAAGGCAGAATTTCACTGTTCGCTGATGACACAAAGCTCTGTAACAGAGTAGACACACCAGAGGGTGTAGACAGAATGAGAAGCGACCTGCAGAAACTTGAAGAATGGTCAGGGGTTTGGCAGTTGAAATTCAATGGAAAGAAGTGCAAGATAATGCATATGGGGCACAAGAACCCTGGCACAATATATCAGTTGGGGGGTGAGGATATAGCATGCACCAAGCAGGAAAGTGATCTTGGGGTTGTCATCTCTGATGACCTCAAGGTAGGGAAACAGTGTGACAAGGCAGCAGGTAAAGCAAATAGGATGCTGGGATGTATAGGCAGGGGCATCACCAGCAGGAAAAGGGAGGTCATAATTCCGCTATACAAGACACTAGTGAGGCCCCACCTGGAGTACAGTGTACAGTTCTGGAGACCATACCTATGTAAGGACATAGACAGGGTAGAGAAGGCTCAGAGGAGGGCAACAAAGATGGTGCATGGATTGCATCACAAGTCCTATGAAGACAGGTTGAAGGAACTGAACATGTACTCCCTGGAGGAGAGGAGGGAGAGAGGGGATATGATAGAGACATACAAGTATCTTACAGGGAGGAACAGGGTGCAGGAAAACACTATTTTTAAGCGAAAAAGATGTTCCAGGACAAGAGAGCATGGGATGAAGTTGGAGGGAGGACGATTCAGAGGAAACATGAGAAAGAATTTCTTCACAGAACGGGTGGTGGACAAGTGGAACACCCTGCCAGAGGAAGTGGTGGGGGCTGAAATAATCACGGGATTTAAGAATGCATGGGATAGACATAAAGGAATTCTGGAGGTCAGGGGTAAGGGGCAACAGACTTCTAGGAAAACAAACTGAACTTACAAGCTCAAATGGGCAGACTGGGTGGGCCATAGGCCCTTATCTGCCGACACTGTCTATGTATCTATGTATCTATGAATGGTTACATGAAATCTCCTTTTACTTCAGAACAGAAACATTTATAGCAGGTATTAGGAATAGACCATCTTCCTTTGACCGTAAATGGGGCAGAATGTTAGCTCGCTTTCTGAACTAATATGGTCACATTCTCTAGCTCCCTTTAGATACATTATTTTCTACATACTGCACAGGGTAATGGCTGATCATATGATGGGAATCAGTTTGCTCCAGGGGGTTAGGAGAGGGGTTGGGGGATAAGGGTGTTTGAGGGGAGGAGGAGGGTGTTTATAGCCATGTTGTTATATCTACTGCATTGTACAAGTCTGTGCTTTTAGAAACTTAATAAAGCTTTTTAAATAAAAAAAAGAAAGAAAATCATCTCAAGAAGAGGTGGTCCAGGCCAAAATTTCGGAGTGAGGAAAGAAGCAGGTCGTGGTCAACGGTATCGAACACCTTGCTTAGATTTAAAAATACTGCACAAACAAAATACTTGGCATCTAGTTCACATTGCCAGTCATTAGTAATCTTAGCAAGTGCTGAAGTGGTGCTATGTCGTGGTCTGAATCCAGATTGCAATGGGTTGAGTAGATTACAGGACTCCAAGTAATGCCTTAATTGAGTGCTCACGATTTTCTCCAGCAACTTGGACAAGATAGGGAGTAGGGAGATAGGTCTATAATTGTTTAGGTCATTGGGGTCTCCGGATTTGAAAAGAGGAATTACGTGTGTGGTTTTCCAAAGGGGAGGGAGATCAACCTGTGAAAGAGATAGGTTGAAAACGTAGATAATTGCCACTGCCAGGGCATGGTATCCAATTTTCAAAAAAAAAGGGTCTAGGAGGTCTCCTCCTGACTTTTCCTAATATCCAGTTGCAGCAGAAGGTCTTCGACCTCTTTTAGGGATGCAAGCTGAAGGGAGAATGAAACACTCATAAAAGGGACTTCTTGGTCTTGTACACCAAGCTGAGAATGGAGGATACTGATAGGGGAGGAATCGAAGGCTAGACCAGCGGTAGTGAAATGGTTGTTGAGAGATTCAAGAACTATTGGCCTGTCAGAGATTGTGTTGTTGCCAAGGCTGATTTCTGCTGGCAAGGAATTTCCGGGTGTGTGACCCTCTAACTCCCTTACAGTTTTCCAGAATTTGGATGAGCACTTAGAGGAAGTGTCAAGTACTGCACAGTAAAAATTTGCTTTTGCCTCTCTGATTATCTTGGTGCAATGGTTCCTAGCCGTCCTAAATGAGGTCCAGTCAGCTGAGAGCTTAGTTTTCCTGGCCTTCCTCCAGAGCGAATCTCTATCAAGCAGTGTGGCCTTTAATTGTGCCATGAACCACTGGAGTGTTTTTTTTTTTCTTGGCACAGACTTTAACTATAGGAGCATGCTTGTCCAAAGCCCCCACCGCAATTTCTTGGAATATGTTATAGGCCATGTTCACAGACTTTGCTAAGTAGAAGTCCTGTCAGTACAGGGAAGTACATAGATCTGAGATGAAATCTCTGAGGTCAAAATTCTGTCGACACCTCCTAAAGGTGAATTTAGTTGTGGATGCTAATTTAGGGATGGATCTTACACAGGCGATAAAACAGTGGTCACTGATATCAGTGAAAAAGACACCTGTGTGGGAAAATAAGTGAGGTTTGCTTACGAAGATAAGATCCAGTAAGGTGCTGTTACTTTGGCACTTCTTATTCGGATGCATAGCTTCAGTAATAAGTTGTGATAGACCAAGGGAGTCACAGATGGTTTTGAGCGGTGCTGAGGTATTGGAAAACCAATCCATGTTAAAATGTCCTAGAATTATATACTCCGATGGCAGAGATCCAAGAGAGTTACGTAGATGGTCCAGGAGTTGTAATCCTGCCGACAGGGGCCTATAGCATCCTATAGCACATAATGAGACTGTGGAAGATATTTCAACTTTGAGAGACAGACTTTCAAACTTTTTTTGAATTGAGGTGGAGTGAATGACCGAGGCAAAGAATTTATCTTTAATATAGATTGCAACTCCTCCTTCTCTAGTCTGCTTATCTGTTCTAAATAAAGAGTAAGAGGGGATATTTACCTCTTGGTCTGCAGTTTCGGGTCTAAGCCATGACTCGGTAACCACCAAGATGTCAGGCATGGTATGACAGACCCAGGCCTGAATGGATATGAGTTTTTTTTAAAGACTACAAGCACTGACGTGCATGAAGCTTAGCCCTTCAAGACTAGGTAAGTCGGCTCGGGATGAGATATTAGCAGGAGGACCAGGGTTAAGTTCAACATTGCCAGAGCACAACAATAGGAGGAAGAGAAGATTCCTAATGGCTCCTCTAAGAGATGTATGTGCTTTGGTTTATTCTTGTGTGCAGTGACTATTAAGAGAAACAGGGGGGATCCCCAGGTCTAATTCCTAGTGGACCTAATGCTACATATAATAATACCCTGACTATGTACAGCAGGGAGTGTTTTAGTATAATAGTCGAGGAGGATAAAGTGATGACCTCTTTTGCTGTAATAGTAAGAGTTCCTGGCCTCCAAAGAAGATGTATGGCCTGTTCCAGATCAGGGAACTTTAAAGTACATATTCATCAATCAGGGTAGTCAAGGAAACCCTGACAATCCACAGAGGTACTATACTCAAATGGGCCATTGGGTTGCATCTGTTCGATCATAAAAGGGTCTGTATGATAAAGTATGAGTAAGAACAGATAGGGTAGCAAAACATCTATCCTCATTTTGAGCTCTGGTCACTCTTGGCTTAGTGGGTCCTATGTCTGAGTATGAGTATGCAGGGATTATGGATAGTTGGAGGGCTGGTGAACCTCAATTACTGGATACTTGCTCAGGACAGGTATATCAAGTTAAAAAGGGTTGCCAGGCTATTCAGATTCTAGCAAGGACATAGAACAATCCATCCAGAGAGTTTTTATTAACTGAAACATTGTTTTACTGTGTATTGTTGAATCACTGAACTGGAAGTAAGGTGGGACGCTACTTCCGGTTCAGATGTATTAAAAAGCAATGCTCCAAGCGAGTGTGAGAGAGTGTGAGCAGAGTGAGCACGTGGTGGGGAGGATCGGGAAATGGGTACAAAAATAGACAACACACAGGACAAGAATATGGTAATGTAAAGTTTAGTACAATCAGCTGACTTTTGACACTGACTGCAATTTAACTGAAATGCCAGGTCAGGGTATAAAAATGGATGGCTCTATTAACATGTGCAAGCAATGTCAAATGTTTTGTAAAGGTGAGTAAATTGCAAGGTTTATTTGTGATAACTGCATGTTAATCCAAATCCTTCAGGAGGAAATAGCTATGCTCCTAAATAGGGTAGAATTAAACACTAAAATTGAGGCACTAGAAAACTTTATTGACCATATGGCTAGTCATTATGAAACCCCAGTAGAGCTTGTGGAAAAAGGAAACAAATTAAGACTAAACACGGACAATGAAGTCCAGCTTTCCTCAAAGGTAGAAGTGCAATTGTTAAAGCAAACACCAAAAAATGACGAGGGGGCATACCTCTCAACTGTCCCTGATTTTCAGGGACGTCCCTGATTTTGCCTCAAAATTTTACTCTGTCCCTCCTAAAAACTGTCTTTCCATGACCAAACTGTGGGTGTTATAAGCACAAAATAATGTCAAACATTAAAGTTACAGACTCGTTCTTCCTTAGATAATGCATTTTACACTAAGCCCTTTATTCTACAAGGTTCCTGAGTGGATATCTCCAATTTTGAAGAAATGTCCCTGATATTGGTCCTTTGTCCCTGATTTTTTTAAGCCTTGTCCCTGATTTATGAGGCAGGAGGTTGAGAGGTATGCGAGGGGGACAGATTTATAATAGTGCCACGGTAACACTACAAAATAGATTCAACCTCTTGACAGAAAAGGAGGAGGAAATGAATTCAGAAACAAAGACAAACAAACCTAAATTAGCTCACATCACAGAGCCTGATGCAAGCAAAGTTACAGATAACAAAAGCCAACAAAACACAGACACATATAAAAGTGTAAATAAAACAGCAAGCAAGGAAGGTGCTAAAACCAATGCAGGTAGGTATGGAGACTCAGACCCAAAAAGTACAATTATATAAGGACTTACCATAACAGTAGATCTTCGAGAGAAGCTCTTGCAGCAGGTAACACAATTTGGACTGTAGCCAGCAGCAGACAGGATCCCACGGCAAACTTCTAGCCAGCAATCTATGGCGGGGATCGCCCTTTGATGTCACATATGGTATAAAGGGTGGGCGGTCCCCGACATGCCCCAGTTCTTCCACTGGAGACTCTGGCATCAGGATAGAATGTGATCAGAACCAGGGAACCATGGTCCATACCTCACAGAGCAAACTTGAGATAGCAAACGTAAGTCGGATGCAGTAGAAAATCTCTAAGGGTAAGGAGGGCGGCAAATATACCTGCTGCAAGAGCTTCTCTTGAAGATCTACTTTTACAGTGAGTTCTTTTATAACTGTACAATCTTACTTTGAGAGTCAGCTCTTGCAGCAGGTAACACAGTTAGGACTGATTCCCAAGCAGTTCAGAAAACCATACTAGTTTCGGAGGTAGGAAAGAAAAGAGTGAAAAGGGCAGTTCCCTTAAGAGAGGAGACCCTGCAAAACTGCAAGGCTGAAGCCTGCTCTGCGCAGAGAGGCTATGTCCAGACTGTAGTGCCTTATGAAGCTGTGGACTGTGTGCCATGTAGTAGCTGCACAAATGTCAGACACGGACACATTTCTGAGTGCTGCGAAGGAGGCCACTACACCCCTCATGGAGTGACCCCTCACTGAGCCGGGCAAGGGCTTGTTGTGCTCCTGATAGCAAAAGGAGATACAATGAACTAGCCATTTTGTTGGGGTCTGCTTGGCTACAGGGGCGTCCAAGGGCTAATATGAGTCTGAGGAGGAAGAGGAGTGTGATCTGTGGGGCCTCTTCCTAGACCCATGCTGGTCAGAGGAGCTTGAGGGGTTCGGGCTCTGTGGCTGAGACCTGTGACATCTTTTACAAGGAGCCTTCCCTTTAGACTTGTCAGGGAGAGGAGGCTCTGTGCCATGGCCCATGTCTGGAGAAGGTGAAGGGATCTTGGCTGGGTCTGGGGTTGGGGTAGGAACCTTTGCAGGGGCCCCCATTATCCAGAACTTTGGACACATCTGGTTGTGCCTTTGGAGGGAGTATGTCTGAGCAAATAGTATCCCACCAATGGCAGAAAAGATCTTTTACCTGTGACAGGTTCAATCTGGGATCCGAACCTGATGCCAGGCCCGGCGTCAGTTGAGCGCCTTTGTCCAGTCCGGTGCCGGCGTCTGGCACCATGCCTAGGTCTGGTGACAGTGGGTGTATATCGGGGGTGATGACGGGGTGGTGTTAGTAGAACCATCATTGGCCGGCTTCTCCTGGGGGACCGATGCCTGTTCATCCTCTCTAGGGCTGTCATCGGATCTGTCATCGACCGGTGGCAGGGGTGAGACCAGAGATGATGGTGCTCCTGCCAGTGGTGCCAGCGCTTGGTTAGTCATAGGAGCGTCGTCAGATGTCTGACGTTGGTGCTGGTCAAATGTATGTTTAGAGGACAGACGTTTCTCCAACAGCAGCTTGGAGTGTTTCTCTGCTGGCTTCTTGGAGTGCCTGGGTGGGAAAGAGGACGATCTCCCAGAAGAGTGACCCGAGGCCTTATGCCTGTCCATGGAGTCAGCACTGCATACAGAGGCCAACCAGGCCCAAAGACCCAGATCCTCTGTCTTTGTTGCCCAATGCCTGGACCATGGCAGGGGGCTTGACCACAGTGAGTCTGGAAGTCCCATGGGAAGCAGAGTCTGAACTGCCCCTGAAGGCAGAGTGAGAGCCCAAGGATCTCAATCATGAAGAGGACCTCTCCTTCTCTCTCCTCTTGTCTTTGTGTTTCCCTGAAGAATATTTGTGAGAATAGTGGGAAGATTCTTTCTCAGAAGAGGATTCCCACTGCATGGCGGCCAACCGTTGCTCTGTGAGATAGGCCTGCAGGGTCTTCTGGCATCAGATCCACATCCTGCTGTTGAATTTTTGACAGTGTGGGTAATTCGGGGTGTCGTGGTCTGGGCCCAGTCACAGCAGACACACAGAGTGGCAGTCTTTGGACAGGATCTGCTTCCCAAAGGCACACTTGTTAGAATGCCTAGAAGAGGGCATTGGGGAAGATGACATACAAGAGAAATGATCGCTAAAAGTGGAACTTTCTAAGAAAATAACAAACTCTAAATTGTAGAAAATATGATGGTTGGACTAGTGAGATGCAAACCATGGAGCCGATGAACACGAGTCGACTGCAGGAAAAGAACTGGGGCACAACGGGGGCCACCCACCCTTTATACCATACGTGATATCGGAGGTGTGCTGACATCAGGGGGGGTTCCTGCCATAGACTGCTGGCTAGAAGTTTGCCATGGGGTCATGTTGCCTGCTGGCTACAGTCCTAATTGTGCTACCTGCTGCAAGAGCTGACTCTTGAAGTAAGATCTCTAATTAGGGACCTCCTTATAATTGGTAATTACATCATTAGAGGAACAGATTCAGCCCTCTGTAAAGGGAGGAACAAGCATACAACTGTTAGTATGCTCCCAGGGGCAAAAATCAGGGATGTGAAGCAGCTTCTATGAGGCTTAATGGGAAACGCTACTAACCTACTAGTTCTAGTACATGTAGGTGTCAATGACATAGCAAGAAGGAGACTGCAGGATATCTACTTGAATTTTAAGGATGTATTTTCTGAAATCAAGATGAAAGGGGGGACATCATTATGTCAGGCATCCTGCCGGTATATGGCTACCATGCTAAAGAAAACAAAAATATAAACATCTTGAATGGATAGTTCAGGGACCTCTGCAAAAATGAAAACTGTAAGTTCTTAGACAATACTGATGCATTCAGGGACACAAGACTGTTTAAACCGAATGGTTTACACTTAAATAAAATGGGCTGTAGGTACTTAGCTAGTTGATTTGAGAATGAAATAAAGATTAGCTTAAATCGATAGATGGGAGGGCAAAGGGGAACAACAAAATCACTGGCATGGAAACTACAGCTACTAAAATAAGCGATTCAGGATCAGAGGGATGGAACTGTTTGTTAATAAATGCTAGACGCCTAATGAACAAATCTGATGAATTAAAACACACCATGAATACACAAGACATCCACGTATGTGCAGTAACGGAGACCGGGTGGATGCACATGATTCTTGGGACCAGAACATAGAAGGATATACCTTGTTTAAGAAATCTAGGGAATACAGAAGAGGTGTGTGTGTGTGTGGGGGTAGCAGTTTATATATCAAAAAACATCAAATCAGAGAAGATGGACGTAAGTTCGAATGAACCAGACCAAATTTGGGTAAAATCACCCAAGATCATATTAGGCACAATATATAGGCACCCATCTGCAACAAAGAAGGATAATCTCTCACTCCTGAACATAATCAAAACTCTAAACCCGGCTGACAGACCAATAGTTATAGGAGACTTTAATTTACCCAGTATAGACTGGAGGAAGTTGGAAGGGTCGAACAAAATGGAATCTGATTTCCTGGAGGTGTTTGACCAGGTCGGACTAGGGCAGAAAGTGGAGAAAACAACTAGGGGACACAATATGTTAGACTTGCTTCTAACAAATATGGGGGACACTGTCACAAATTATAGAACAACTATGCTTTTGAGCACTAGTGACCACCTCAAAATAGAATTTGAGATAAAGGAACCACTCTCTAGGCAGTCTGGGGCCACTACAGTTCTTAATTTTGGGAGAGCTAATTTTGAACACATGAGAACAAACATAAGGAAATGGGACTGGAAACAAGAATTTGAAGGTAAGTCATTAAATACAATATGGGAAATATTTTGTGGACTTTTCTAAGGCCTTTGATAAATTGCCTCATAATGAAATATTGACAGTACTGAATAAGATGGTAATACAGCACTCCATAATAAACGGGGTGCAGGATTGGCTAACAAATAGGAGACAAAGAGTCTGCATCAAGGGCATTTTTCTCTGACTGGGTAGATGTGACGAATGGTGTTCCCCAAGGTTTGGTGCTGGGACCATGCCTCTTCAATCTATATGTGAGATCCCTGCAGTATGAAAATCAGAATGTATGGTTTTCCAGATTTGCAGATGACTGTAGATTAGGGGCAGTGGTAGATGATAATAAAGGAGACAGCCCACTCCAAACTGCATTGGACTTCATACTAGAGTGGACTAAAAAGTCCAAATTAACTCTAAATCAGCAAAAATGCACAGTAATGCATTTAGGAAGAAAGAACCGCAGCCATAATTATACCCTAAATAATCAGCCATTGAGAGCTACAACTGAGGTAAGGGACCTGGGGATACTAGTGTCCCAAGATATGAAGTTTTCATAACATTGCAGGAACATCGCTCAAAAAGGAAACAAGGTCTTAAATTGCAATTTCAGACACATAGCTGCTAGAGACAGAGAGGTTATACTGCCTTTGTACACTTCTTTGGTGAGGCCAGTTTTGGAGTATGGGGCACAAGTCTGGTCACCGTATAAGAAAGGTGACATAGCGATGATAGAGAGAGTGCAAAAATGGGCTACTAGAGGGATAAGGAATATGGTGGAAAAGGACTACGAAACAAGACAGGGAGCTGAATCTCTTCTCACTGGAGTACAGAATGAAAAGAGCTGATATGTGCCTAGTGCACAAGGCATGGGATGATTACGACCTGTGGGAAAGTCTAGGGTTGGAATCTAGACAGATTGTGTAGAATACCCATGCACATCCATTACAATTAGGAGCAAGGACAACAAGATTAGTAAGGACCAGTAAATGGTTGAATCAATGAGTGGTACACAATTGAAATGGGCTGCCACTGGAGGTAGTGGGCAGTGCTACCACACAGATGTTCAAGAATAAATTGGATAAATTCTATTGGGAGGGGTAAAAAGGGTTATGGCATCTTTTAAGTGAGCATAATGGCTGAAAGTCTACCCAGCTCTGCAAAATTCCTATGATTCCTGTAGTTGCTAGAATGGGGAGAGGGGTCAGGTTAGGGGCTAGGTGATGCCCCCGTAGGGACACAGCTAATGCGGCCACTTCACACAAGCAGAAACACATCTAGCACTAACCCCTGTATCACTGGAGAGGGTGGATAGAGGGGATGTACTCACCCTAGATTCTTCCCTATGACTGATGCAAAAGGCAGCAGAAGCTGGCCTTCAACACCCCCCCTTCCTAGAATTAACCCTGAGCAAAGCATCTAACTAAATGCGCAAGTTGGACTGATAGGGGAACTAACACCATGGGTGAAGTACCACAATCCTCCATGACCATGGGTATCCCTAGTAGAGACTTAGACACTCTGCCCCAGCTCACAAAAACAGCAACACCTGGAGACCATATCACCATCCTTGGGATGCTGATACTGGGTAGAAGGGACTGCTAAGAGGTAAGATACAAGCTATGGTACAGAGGAGGGAAAGGACACCCCATGAAATGCACTGTACGTCAGACATCACCTTGACTCTATACCCAGACAACGCAATACCCATAGCATGACATAAGGAACAACCCAGCCACTTAATCCCCCCCCTTGCATCACAGGCGGTAATAATATGAATGGTAAGCAAGGAAGGGATCTTTAGATCCCCCTTCCTCCAGGGACAATTCTCCTCTCTCCCACCGTTCCTCCAGCCCCTCCTTCTAGGGAGTAGCATTAAGGACAGAAAGACCAGAAGGGACCAGAAAGTCACACACACAAACACACACACACACACACACACACACACACACACACACACTCACCTTATCCATCATCACAACTCCCTCACATACACAATCCACCTAAGGGCTTTAAGCCACAGGATAACTTAAGTGAACATCTACCCTGCATGAGACAGAGGTCTTAAGCAGAATGAGTACTCATCTTAGTTAGTTTCTAACCTCCCTGACTGGTACCAAAGTGGCATGGCTGAGGTGGGCTGCAATGACAACCACCTGTTTTCTATCACACAACACTTTTGGTCACCTTAGTGTATTCACTAATTTGTTATTCACAAAATATGTAGCTAACCGAGTGACACCTTTGTAGAAAGGTATCTCATAACAGAGAACAACCAAAACCAGTCATATAGAAGAACAGACAGTAAATATCTATTACTGGCCATAACGTCTGGAGCCACCACCTAGGGTAACAACTACATGGATCTGATTTACTGCTTGCTAATTGTTTTATCCTTTTTACTGCATCTTAAACAGGATAGCTAACATCCACCCAGGGACTGAAAAGCAACAATCAGGCTTCTCCTCTCATCACACACACAGAACTGTGGAGTGCTCCTGACCCAGAGTCAGAAGTTCTCTTAAGTGACCAAAAGAGGTAAGTGTAATTGGGGTGTCGCTGTTGGGAAGAATGGCCAATGAAATGCAGCAGGGATGGAGGTGTGTCTCCTAGAATGTTAAGGGCCTCAACCACCTGATAAAAAGAGCTAAGATAATACAGCATTTTAAATTTCTGAGGACGGATGTGGCCCTACTCCAGGAGACACACCTCAATGCCAGGACGGTACAATGGCTCAGAAAGGGTGGGAAGGGAAAGTGTTGCATAGCTCGGCCTCTACCAAAGCGAGAGGTGTAGCTATACTGATACACAAATCTTACCCCTGAGCGGAGGAGTGGACCACAATGAACAAGCTGGGGCGATGGGTGGTAGCTCGCTTTGCCTTACTGGGTGGGAAAGTAGTGCTTGTGAACACATATGCCCCTTATCAAGATGAGCAGGATTTTTTCCTATAGATTAGTCAGGCCATGGCAGAGGTGAAAGGAGAAGATGAAAATATCCCCACCTAACCTGGTGAATGATATTTTCCCGGACAAATCCAGGCCCACCTGGAATCATACCCCAGGGCGAGAGAGGCCCTCTCAGTCCTTAAGAAAGAGTGGGGCATGATAGACGTATGGTGTAGGGACAATCCCACAGGAAGGGACTATACTTTCCTCTCCCCAGTACACAGCTCACTAAGTCATACTGACTTTTGTCTAGCTGACAGTGCAGCTGCACAGGGAACCTACAACACCAGAATCGAGCCACTGGTCATATCTGACAATGCCCCGGTGAGTATGCCTTACCTTCCGGCCAGGAGTCAACCAACATCATCAAGATGGTGCTGCAACACTTTCCTCATCCGAGATAAAGAGTTCTGTTCCTGGATCTGAAAGGAAGCCCAAGAATTTTTTCAAATTAATGCTACGGGGGTGGGAAAGGCAGGTACTGTATGGGAAGCATTCAAATCCTGTCTTAGAGGCTGTATAATCTCATAAACTGTGGCACAAAACAAGAAGTGCAAAGAGGAAATGGTAAGGCTGCAACAAGAGCTAGCAACCCTTGAGGCACAATTTAAACTCAACCTTAATCCAGAGAACACTGAGCTCCATCACATCGCTGGGCTTGAAATATAAGATCCATACCATTATGCAGCAAAAAACTGAGAGGCAGCTCCTCAGATCAAAGCACAGATTCTGGGAGATGGGTGACAAAGGAGGCAAATTACTAGCCTAACACCTAAGGAAGCGAAAGGCTAGCTCACAGATCCAAGCCCCTAGAGGCCCAATGGTAAGACAGTGTCTAAACCTCTAGAGGTCAATGACACAATGAGACAGTACTGTCAAGCTCTCTATGCCTCTAAGATTCCTCATACAGAGACCCCCCCCCAGCTTGGAAACCATGACATTCCTCAATACTTCCTTTCTGCCATGCCTAACCCCTGAGGAGAACCGAAAGCTGGACGAACCCATATCCATCCAAGAGCTGAAGGAGGCATTTCATCAGCCCCAGGGGCGGATGGCATGATGACCGAGCTTTACCAGGTACTCTTGGATGAAATTGCACCCCCACTGTTGAATACACTATGAGAGGACCAAAAACTAGGAGTGCTAACCCGACACTCAAAGAAGCCATCATTACTCTGATACCAAAAAAATCTACAGACTCTCTGGACTGTGCCAGCTTTTGACCGATATCACTGATCTCAGTAGACACCAAAATCATGGCAAAGGTACTGGCCAATAGACTGGAGAATGTCCTCCCGGTGCTGATACACCCCTCTCAGGTGGGCTTTAGCAAAGAAAAGACAGGGGCAGACAACATACGGACGGTCCTTAACCTCAAATGGAAGGCTCTCCACCACACCAATGGCAGTGATGACTGTAGACTTTAGTACAGCCTTTGACTCAGTGCAATGGAGCTATCTACCTACATATCACCCCTGAGGCCTATGGGATTGGCACTTCTTTCCGGACATGGATAACCACCCTATATAACACACCAACCGCTGAAATACTGACAAACCAAAACATCTCAGCCTTCTTTGAGCGGCAGAGAGGCACACATCAAGGCTGTCCACTTTCGCCACTCTTATTCTTACTGGCAGTAGACCCCCTGTCCAGAAGGCTGATTTCCACAGAAGCTATCCAGGGCATAGAAGTGCAAGGGAAACAACACATAGTCAGCACATATGCGGACGATCTGGCTAACCCCGCCCTATCACTACCCCCAGTCCTGGACATACTTCAGGTGTTTGCTCAGATATCAGGGCTCACAATCAACCAGAAGAAAACCACCCTCTCCCCCCTGAACCTAGCATGCACCAGAGAATGTCTGAAGGGAACATCAGTCATATGGGCATGGCAGGGATTCTCCTTCTTAGGGATCTCTATCAGTGCCCACTGGAAAGACCTAGCAGATGTCAGCTATACATCTCTGATGCATAGACTCACTACTGAGCTCCAGAGGTGGCTTAAACTTTGATTATCCTTAAAGGGAAAGGTGGACACCTTAAGGATGTTCTCACTCCCCAAGGTTGCCTACCTCTTCAACAATTAACCAATAAAACTGCCTCCTAGGTTGTTACAAAAACTGGACAAGATGGTGGCCACATTCCTATAGGAAGGTAAACCGTCCAGGTTTGGTAAAATGAGACTGAGGGCACATTGGTCAAAGGGGGAACTAGGCCTCCCATGGTTCCACGGTTACTTCTTGGCCAACTGGGTGGCCCAAGCTATCAGATGGTTCATGCCTGCTACCAGCTGGACACCATTCTGGATACAGCTTGAGACCAACTTGGCAGGAATCCCTTGGATGGGTTACCTTCTGACAATGAACACCCTCCCTATAGCAACTCCCTGTCCTATTCTCTGGGAAATATGGAGAGCCTGGAGGACCTGCATGCCAATTACCCACAGCTAGGTCATAATGGGCCCCTCCTCTGCAATACCACCGGATTTGGGACAACCACTCTATTCAGATGGGGGGCACCTCCTTCAACTGGATCTCCTGGTCAAAGATAGGAATAAACATCAATGCGAACCTTTGTCTACCTGACTCAGTAGATATGCTGTCCTTCCAACAGCTCAGAGGCCGGTATACTCTTCCTAAAACTAATTTTTGGAGGTACCTTCAGATCTGCGATGCTATCCAGGTCCTTAAGCTGGGCAGGAATAAGGCAGAAAGGTGGCAATGGCTAGGATCAATGCACAAACCTGGGAAAACTAAAGGGGTAGTGGGATGGATTTACCACATGCTCCCAACTTGACTCTACAGACAATTGTAGAATTAAATGGGCACAAGATATCCAGGAGGACGTCTCCTAAAGTACTTGGGACCGCTGTCTACGTAGTACCCATCAGATGTACAGGGACTCGAGGAGTCAACTCATACAACTCAAATTGTTGCTAAGATGGTACCGCACCACTGAAGCATTGAATAGAATGGGTCTGCTACCCCATGCCAAATACTGAATATGCCAGCAACAAAGAGGTAGCCTACTACATACAGTGTGGCAATGTTCTGCACTAGAACAACTTTGGTCTTCAGTACGTGAGGACTGCTCCAAAGTGGTGGGGTCTCCAATCCCCCCATCCTCAACCTTCATACTTCCAGGAGAGACTGGACAGATGACCTCCTTCTCAAAGCACAAAAGGGAATGGTTGGCTACAGTCATAAAGGAAGCCAAGTGAGCTATCTTAATCAGGTGGCAACTCCCTAGCCCACATTCTTTCCTTAACTGGCACTCAGCAGTGGTGAGACTAGCGATCCTCGAGTGCCTATCATATGCTGGTTTGGACCAGATGAGTAAATACATCATGAAATGGGGGCCTTGTGGAGGGAGATCCCATCCACCCATGGCAGTGGGGCAGCTGGAAGAGATCTAACCACTCTACAGGCCTTGCATTTGCATGGGGTTCTTGACCACTGAGTATATGCTGACCTAATTTGCAGGTATCTCCAGAAATCTTGTTTTGGCAACTTAAATTTCTCTTGGAGATTTTGGAAACATTCAAAATGAGACTTGCCGGGGGACAGCAGGTCACTTATTCTATATATGGAGCTTTTCTCCCATGTGACCCATTGAATTGGTTTCCCTTCGATGCATAGTTCTGGATTCTCCCAAAGGTAAGTGAGATGGCCTACCCTGGAGCAGCATTTTGAAACACTTGTCACAAGCAACAAGCTTTACGAGCTGAGTCTATATTCACCCATCGAGCTGCCCTCATCTCAAGGGGCCCAGTCAGACATAGAGCGGGATGTGCAACTTCTAAAAGGTTTTGTTCTATGCAGCACCATGGGGACGGTGGGAAGACTGTGGAGCCAATAGTGCTCATGGACTTAGCTGTAATGAAGGCATATATGTAGCGGCAGAAGTTAGGTAAGTTCCAGACCCCTTGTCTCCAGTGGGCTCTAAGTTTGGCTCTACTGAATCTTGGTGGGGAGGAGCCCCACAGGAAGTGCCCAATCAGTGAATCTAGTTTCTGAAACCACTTATCCTGCACAATGATGGTAAGGTGGACAAGAATGTAGTACATTCTGGGAGCCAACATCATCTTAATGGAATCTATTTTATCTACAAGAGTCAGCATTAGATGTTGCCATCTATTTAGTTCCTTCTGAAAGGTTTGTATCAGAGGAAGCATGTTCAGTGGGCCCAACTTGTGTAGCTTTGATGACAGGATAACCCCTAGGTATTTGATCTGTGAACTTGCCCAGACTAGGCAAGATTGTAGGCCCACATGTTCAGTTGTGAGTTTATTAATGGGAAGGATTTCAGATTTAGCTCTATTAATCTTTAGGCCTGACAGTTGCTCAAATTGGGCAAAGGTGTCCAGGATGGGATCTAAACTCAGAGTAATGTCACTAGTCAGAATAAGGCAGTCATCTGCATATAACTTGGTTTTGAATTCCTCTCGACCCACCGTTATGCCTGGGATAAGTTTATGGTTTCAGATGGTCACAGCCAGTGGCTCAACAGCCAAAATAAAGAGTAAGGGGACAGTGGTCATCCTTGTCTTATGCCTATTTGGAGGATAAAAGGGGTTGGACATGAAGCCATTTGTGAGGACCTTAGCCGTTGGATCTTTATAGATGGCATTAAACCACCCTCCAAAGTTAGGTCCTATGTTAGTATGGGTCAAAACCGCTTTGGAATAGTCCCATTTGACAGAGTCGAAGGCTTTCTCAAAGTCTATGGTGATGGCTGTGGCAGGTGTAGACAGGGTAGAGGCTTTCTGGAACAGGGTGAATAAGGCTCTCAGGTGTTCATCACTTGAGCGTCACTTTACAAAGCCTACTTGTGATTCATGTATCAGTGTTGGGAGGACCAACTCCAATCTAGTGGCAAGGATTTTGTCCAAAATGTTGGCTTCGGCATAAATCAAGAATACTGGTCTGTAGTTGGCTAGGAGAATGGGGTCCTTCCCTGCTTTGGAAGGAACTGTTATGATCAGTTCTTTCATGGTGTTCGGAGTGTCCCCTCCGCATGTGCCGCTTTCAGCATGCAAAGCATGGGTTTGCAGATGGCTACCTTGATAAGTCGGTAAAAATCAGTCGGGAATCCATCACTCCCTAGAGCCTTTAGTAGAGCCATCCCTTCTGTAGCCTTAATTAATTCCTTCTCATCGATTGGGAGCATCAAGGAAGAATCTCTGTGCATCAGAGAGGGAGGGAAGGGATGCACTGGCCATGAAGGTGTTAAAATTAGTAATATGAAAGGGGTTTTGGGTTTTGTATAAGTCATGGTAGAAGTCTGTCATGGCCGTGTTAATTTCTTTAGGAGAGTGTTGGGTCTTCCCTGCTCTGTCCTTGAGCTTCTCTATATGACTTTTTGCCCGTTTCCTAAGGCAGTATGCAAGGAGCTTTCCCGCTTTTTCCTCATGGTCCCAGTAGTTGTGTCTTAGCCATGTCATCTGTAGTTCAGTTTTTCTAGTGGGCAGTGTATTAAGTTTAATTCTAAGAGAGGTAAGTTCAAATCTGAGGGCCTGATTTTGCAACTTGTTGGGGTCCTACTTATATTCTGCCTCTTTTTGTTTGAGTTGTGTTTCAAGCTGCACTGCCTCCGCTTCTCTACGCTTCCTCCTATGGGCTGCATATGAAATGATCCTCCCACGAATTGTGGCCTTAAAGGCATTTGGGGGTACAGGTCTCTGGGTTGTCATGAAAATAGATATCCACCTCTGACTCCAGCCATTTCTGGAAATGTTGGTCTGCTAGGAGGAGGGAGTCTAATCACCAGGTGAATGATCTCTCTTTTCCTGGCAATAAGTAAATCTGTAGCTGTGTGGGAGTGTGGTCAAAGATTTATAGTGGGGCAATGGAAACCTCTGGGATGACTGGGTTCAGAGTGGTCAAGGGGAACCAGTAGTCAAGTCTGCTGGCCATGGCCTGGGGCTCTGAATAGAAGGTATAGTCCTTCGAAGAGGGGTGGAAGGTATGCCAGGTATCTGTCAGGCAGTGTAATGACATCAACTCGGTCAGCCATGTCAAGGCGTTAGTGTGTGGCTCAGGTTTGGCATTGGATCTGTCTAGCAGGTGGTCCAGGGCAGGGGTCAACCTTAACTTTATTTTGCACTAGCCAGCTGGGCTAGTGAACCAGAGGTTGCATTAGCCCACAGAAATTTGCAGTAGCCCACAGTCAGTATGGTTAACAGTGATTTGTTAAATGAAAGGCAAATAAAATCACATTTGTCCTGCCAACAGTCTGGACACCTACCAACTGATTTTGCACTGTACCTTTAACTGCAAAACACACATACACTATCTCAGCTTCTGTGACTGAAGAGTCAGCGGTTCTGTCACTGATGACTGAAATGGACTTTGTTCCCATAATTTTTTCTCGTAGTGCCATGTGTTCAACCTTGGCTACATAGTGGATAAAGTTTCAGGCATATTTGTCCTTCTGATATGCTGAACTGATATCTAGCCCTTTTATATCATCAAGGCTGTACATCCACACAAAGTCTGTGAAAGAACGTGCTTTCTTAGCAATTGAATAGTATGTGTGAAACAGTTTATCCAGACGGTTAAGTGTTGCTTCATTCATGTTCTTCAGCATTCCCTCTGCATTACTTGTCCCTGGAGTAGCAGTGCTGGCATCATCCTTTTATTTTGCCCTAGCATGAACTTCACTGATGTGGGATGAGACAGAGTCAAGCCGGAAGTTATCTGTACTGAAATGAAAATTATTGTTATTGCCCGCCTTAGCCAACTGTATTTCATGTTTGATGCACAAATGGCAGAACATCAGATCTTTTGTACCATCATACCCCAACCAGTCATATTTTTCTAGCCAACATTGCTGGAACTGACAGCTTTGCTTTATCTTTTCGTACTCATAATCTTTTATTTGTTTGTCTTCGTCAGCATGCTTTCTATTAATGTCAGCTGGGTTACTGACTTCTTTAATATATTTCCAGATTTGTAGTTAATAAAGTTGTGTCGTAAAAAGTGTATGTCTTTTCCTTCCTTTTCCCACTCTGTCTCAGATACCAATGCAGATATAAATGCTTGACTGTCCCAGTTCTATTAAAAAATATTCACTAAAAAAAAAATAATGATAAATTCAACAGCATCAACCCATACTGTTATTTATTTTTATTCTTTGGCAAACAGGGAACTCCCATTGGGCACAAGACCCATTTACAGGGGTTGCCCAGGAACACAGGGAGGTTAAGTGGCTTGCTTGGGGTCACACAGTATACAAGTGGAGGCTGTGGGAATTTAAACCCAGATCTGCTTGATGTACAAAGCCCATTCACAACCTGTTACTCTCTGTTAAACACTCTCCAGTTTTCCTTTCCATGACAGCCATGTATTCTGATATGCTTTGACCACCTTTTTGATAACTGAACTGTCAGTACTTGTGGTATCCATAATTCTACATTGTGTTCCCTTTACCTCATCAGCTACTGCTGTTTCTTTTCAAATGTCTAAGACATCACATTCCACAGTTTCAGACACACCATTCCATGCTATTTATTCCACTGGCCTGTACAGGTGTAGCTAATATCATGGAATGTTCAGGTTGGTAGTATAAAAAAATTAGAGCAGCAGCTGCTGAGGACTTGGGAGAGAAATAATCAGCACAGTGACAAAGGCAATAAAAATGTGAAAACTAATTTGAAAAAATGGGTCTAAAACATATGAGAATATAGGAAAAACAAAAAGGAACACATTATAGCATATAAAGGTGTAAGAACTCCGGTCTGTCTTTGTTAGGGGCATATATGTTTCATAGTATCAGAGGCCTCTCGCCGAAGAAACTTTGGCCAAGTGCATCAATCCTACCTGTACCAGCTTGTTTGTATCTATGTCTTAAGTTACTGTTATACTGTGTTGTACTGTTATACTGTGTATTTTCATTTGTCTTACTGTGACAAGGTACCTTTGTAAATGAGCCTATGGCTCAAAGGTTTTCCAAACTGCTGTTTAAATAAATCACTAAATAAATAAAAACTATTTCCTGTCATGGCAGCAAATGACCATACTTAAAATTCAGAGTTGAAAAGATTGGTTTGATTTACTGCTAATGGTCTTAATGGCCATGCTTTACACCTCATAGACAGACTGTTTTTACAAACAAAGGCCTGTGACAGGTGACATCAGAACATTTTTTGTAACCTGGGCATGCATGCAATAGTGAATGATTTGATACAGTCAGGGTTAATACAATCTGAGCACTCAAAATGGCCCAGAAACTGGACTACATTTAATCAAAACCAGATGACCAGAGAAGGACCCTGAAAACCGGATTTTCCAGTCCACAACTGGACAGGTGGCAACCCTAGAACTGTGCTGCTCCTGGACACAGTCACAAATCTGCCTGCCATGAGTACTGAGCTAAACAAGGAAAGGAAAAGGAGAAAGGATCTTTACCAGCAAAAAATAAAAGCAGTAGTTAGTATAAAATAAAACCATTTGTAAATGTACTACACACAGACATCTATTTTATTCATTTCACTAATGCTAAGGCAGCACATAGTTAAACTTCTATGAAAAGGACCGGGCTTTAAATTAAATAACAGTTATATTTATATATTTATTTATTTATTTATTTGATACCCGGGTTGAGAATGGAACTGCAGCTTTCCAGAGGAGGAATTGCACTAGCCCAGCTGGGCAAGTAACAGAGATTCTGCACTAGCCCGTGACAATCTGCACTAGTACCCGGGCTAGTAAATGAATGTTAAGGTTGACCCCTGATCCAGGGCTAGATTAAAGTCCCCTCTCAGAATGATGTCTGGCTGGTCTCCCACCATATCCAGTAGGGCTTGCGACAATTCGTTAAAGAACTCCGGTCTGTCTTTGTTAGGGGCATATATGTTTCATAGTATCAGAGGGCCTCTTGCCGAAGAAACTTTGGCCAAGATCCACCTTCCCTTCTAATCCCCTCGCTGCTTGAGTGTAGACCACTTAAGTTACCTGTGACAGAGTATAGAGACCCCTTTTTTTGTCATGCCAGAGGAGCTATGCACTTCCCACCCCACCCATTCCCGAACTAGTTTTATTGCTTCCACATTTTATGTTTGTCTCCTGGAGGAACACAACCTGCATTTTAAACTTCTTTAGTCTAGTCATCACCTTTTTTCTTTTAATTGGGTTATTCAGGCCTCTCACATTCCAAGATGTGAACATTACTGGTATTGCAGGATCCATATTAGCTTAGTATAAATACCCATTATCCATACATCCCCTCCCTTACTTATTGTCCAATTAGCTGATAGGTGGAAAAGGACCCTTCTCCCAGATTGCTTTTCTCCAGGAGTCTCAACCATCACATTACCCTGAACAATGAGGTGTAAGTCATGGTGAATATGTATCTTTACCCAAAACATTCCCGTAAACATTCCATCTTTTTTCTGGTTCACCGAATGCTCAGATCCTTTGGCAGTATAATGTGAGCATTCCACTGCACCTGGAATGTGGGATGAGCACATACAGTATTTACCCCTGTGTGTTGAACCATTTCGGAGGCCACTAAAGGACATCCCCTCATTTGTGAGGGAGGGGACCCGTGGGACCCTCCCTCAATTTAAAGATTGAGCCCTTACACTTGCTCAGATGAGCAGGCCTTGTACTCCTCTAATGGCTAAAGGGGATGTCTCATGGGCACCAATGATTAACAGTAAGCTTGCAAACATGACTGCAACATACTAATACCAACAGCTTAGTATAGAAGACAAAAAAGGGGGGATTCTACCTAGGAATAATTATCTGGTGGTTGTACCAGCTGAGAGTCAACAAGGAGTGGCTTCTGTAGTCTCTTTCTCTCCATAGCTGGGCTGTACAGAGTCTCAGATAGTGTATGACCTGGGAGCCCACTAAAGTTGGCGTAGGATGGGTCTTATCTGAGGTTAGTTGTTACAGCAGAGGAAGAGCAGAGATCAGCCGCGGCTTACCTTCAACCATCCCTCAGCCCACCCATCCTGTCCCTTGCTGTGTGGTAACCAGGGACACAGTAATCATGGTACGCCCAGTAGTGGGTAGCCCAGCTCTGTATTTCTCCCTATTTCTAAATCCCAAATAGAAGACCAAGCTGGTGGCAGAAAGATTTAGAAAAATAATTTCTCTTATTAGCGCAAGGTGGGCACTCGGCCAATATTGCGCCCCTAACCCGAAGCGGGATCGGCTTGAGTCTGCCTAGGAAGCACAGAGTGGGTTTCCATGAAGGGGAAGTCAAGGTAGGGTGGCTGGATTTATCCTTGTCTGCGGGATGCTCTTATGCAAGACAAGGCAGCAGCGGCTTTGGCTACGGCAGCTGATATTGGCTATTTCGACCAGCTGTAGGCAAAACCTTCACCTTTGGCATTTTCGGGGGGGGGGTGAAGGCAGGAAGCTAGGAAGAGACAGGGGAGGGGGAGTTAGTTTGCACTTTAAAGTGAAGTAGCAGAAGCTGCCCCATTGGGAGAACCCAACTCTAAACTTTGGGGCTCACACTCAAACTGTCCCAGTGGCATGCTGCTAATCAGCTGGCAAAAGCGCTACTAATCCCTGCAAAATTACCTATCTTTCATGTGAGAACAGAGGTAGCCCCCCACCTCACATCTTCTGCCCACTTTATTAACCACAGCAATATTTTGTCTGGCAGTATTCGAGGAACAACAGTTCAAAAAGGATACCAGGATTGCCTAGGAGGGACAGTAGACACTGTCTGAGGCAGATAAAAGTTCGGACAGTCGTTCCAGAGAGTCTACTTCTCCTGTTGTGTCCTCTGAAGTACAGTTGCCCAGTCATCAGGTAAGGGGGACCAGTTGGCAGTCTCTTTGGACCCCCCGTTCTCTGCCGCACCTCACTGTTGTCATCCTGTGAGAGGCCTAGCGCTGGGGGCATGAGGTCATGGAGCGGCTCGTATCTGTTTGAGGTTTTAACTGGGGTAAGCCCCAGTGAACAGCTGCTGGCATCCGATGGCAGGAACCTTGGTTTTTGGTTATGGGATCTTTGTCACCTGGCAGACTGTGGGAGCCATCCCTGGCTTTCCCCTACTTTTTCATCCATCCTCGAGAAGCAGTTTGCCAAGTTGGGGTCATAGTTGCAGTCCCTCTGTCAGTACGATGTTCCCTCCTTTCGTCAGGTAGTGAAATCTCCATTTTGGATTCCTCCTTGCCACGAGGCATGCCCAGTGGTCTGTTCTGCTGCGATCTTGCCTCCTGATATTCTCTGATATATTGCTGTGCTTCAACAGCTGCCTCAAATGTTAGGAATTTCACATTTATTTGCCGTTTCAAAAGGGCAGGGTAGCGTAGAGAAGTAGGAATGTGAAGTTGGTAACATTGCTGCTTCACATTGGCATAAGCCCGCCTGTGATTTGACAGAGGGAAAAGTCCTGAAACATTTGAATCCTGTTGCCCTGCCATTGAAAAGCCCCTTGTTCCCTTGCTAGTTTCAGATAAAACAATTTCTCTGGATATTTAAGGAACTTGCAAAGAATCGGTCTCAGTCTCTCACCAGGCTGGGGGCAAGGGGCCAGAGACCTGTGAGCCCTCTTGATGTCAGGAGAGATCTCTCAGAAAGTTTGCAATGTCCTGGCCCTCTGCCCCTTCAGGAATGCCACTGATTCGTATCTTTTTCTCCAGGCATGGTTCCCCAGATCATTAACTTTATTGAGGAAATATTGCAATTTTTGTTGATGATCGTGGAGCGTGCCCTGCTGAAGCTGCATATTGTTGGCCGTGTCCTGCAGAGTTTGCTCTGTTTTGGTCACATGGGATGCCAGGAGGGCTAAATCATTATTAGTTTTTTGATCAGCAATTTTTAAGTCTGCACTGTCAGTGAGGATCTTGTCCAGTTTTCCCAGCACGATGGACACATCTGATGAGTGCTGGGCTGTATGTGAGGTTTTCGGTAGGAGAACATGGGAGGAAGTGGTCATTGCGACCCCCAGGAGGATGGGTCTCATTGGAGCTTTCTTGCAGACAAAGTGAACCTTGAGCCTACCTACTTGGGCTGGCGTGGCACCACGCTCTGTTGGCAAAGCTGGCACCTCGCTGGAAAGAACTTTGTCGTATATTACTTTGTGCAATTTGGGTATCCTTTGGTAGTGCTCAAAATCATAGAAACATAGACTTTGATGGCAGATAAGGACTGCTTGGCCCACCTAGTCTGCCCATTTCCCTACCTACAGGATAAGCTGCAGATCCTAGTTAACCAACAGCCTATTTCTTCCTACCCCCCACAAGAATTGCCTTATGTCTGTCCCATGTATTCTTGAATTCTCCCACAGTTTTAGACTCCACAACCTTCTCCGGAAGGCTGTTCCATGCGTCCACCACCCTCTCTGTGAAAAAATACGTCCTCACATTGCCCCTGAGCGGCGTCCCCTCTATCTTCAAATTGTGTCCCCTTGTTCTTGCACATCACTTTTTCTGAAAGATGCTACCCTCTTGGACTTTGTTGAATCCACTGGGGTACTTAAAAATTTCTATCATGTCCCCCTCTCCCTCCTTTCCTCAAGGGTATACATATAAAGCTCCTTTTGTCTCTCCTCATATGGCTTCTCTTGAAGACCCTGCACCATTTTAGTTGCCCTCCTCTGGACTGCCTCCATCCTGTCTATGTCCTTGCGGAGATGGGGTCTCCAGAACTGGATGCAGTACTCCAGATGTGGTCTCACCAACTGTCTGTAGAGAGGATAACAACTTCATGTTTTCTGCTGGTGATGCCTCTCCCTATACATCCCAGTATCCCCCCAGCCCTCCCTATTGCCTTCTCACATTGCTTGCTAACCTTAAGGTCATCTGATATGATTACCCCCAGTTCCCTTTCCATTTTTGTTGTAGTTACTACCCCCACTGTGTAATCTTCTCCTGGTTTTAGTTTCCCATGTGCTTTATTCTGCACTTCTTTGCATTGAATCCAAACTGCCATACTTCTGACCATTCCTCCAACCTTGCCAAGTCCCTTTTCATCCTTTCCATGCCTCCTTGTGTATCAACCCTATTGCAGATCTTTGTATCATCTGCAAAGAGGCATACTTTTCCTTCCAGTCCCTCTGCAATGTCACTTATAGAGACATTAAAAAGGACTGGACCCAGAACTGAACTCTGCGGTACCCCACTAGTAACCCCTCTTTCTTCAGAGTGGACTCCATTTGCAATTACCTTCTGTGTTCTGTTGTCCAGCCAATGTTTTACTCAGGCTACCACCCTGGGACCCACTCCCAGGCTGGTTCATTTGATTATTAATCTTTTGTGTGGGACTGTGTCAAATGCCTTGCTAAAGTCTAGGTAGGCCATGTCCACAGCCTCTCCCTGGTCTACTACTTTGGTCACCCAGTCAAAGAAATCAATTAGATTCATCTGACATGACCTTCCTGCTGTGAAACCATGCTGCCTTGGGTCCTGTGCCCCACTTCCCTCTAGGTACTGAACAATTCTTTCCTTCAGAAGTGATTCCAGCACTTTTCCTACCACAGAGGTCAAACTGACAGGTCTGTAGTTTACTGCCTCTGTCTTGCTCCCACTTTTGTGATGGGGAATCACATCCACCTTCCTCCAGTCCTCCGGTACCACACCATCCTCCCATGATTTGTTAAAAAGGGTAGTCAGTGGTGTCACTAGTTCTGCCCTTAATTCTTTTATAATTCTGGGGTGAATTCCATCAGGCCCCATTGCTTTGTCTACCTTCAATTTTAGGAGTTCTTTCAGAACCCTTTCTTCTGTGAAAGGACTGGGATCGCCCCGAGTGCTTCTGTTAATTGGATTAGGCACCTCCCCCTCCTCCTCTTCTGTGAATACTGAGCAGAAGTATTCTTTCAGTATCCCTGCTTTTTCACTGTCCCTCTCTGCCCACCCGTCCTTTCTATTCAGCCTCACTATCCCTCCCTTTGTCTTTCCATGCTCCTTGATGTACCTATAAAAGGTTTTATCCCCCTTCTTAACTGAGTTGACTATCTTTTCCTCAGTTTGTGCCTTTGCTATTCTGACTTCCATCCCTGCTTCCTTCTGCCTTAACTGGTACAGTTCTCTGTCCTGCTCCTTCTGTGTTTCCCTATAGTTCCTAAATGCTATCTTGTTCTCCCTAACATTCCCTGCCACCTCCTTTGAGAATCATAGTGGCTTTTTCTTTTGTTTTGTTTATTTACTTTACACAAAGACTTGTTGCCTCTGTGATGGCAGTTTTGATGTTTCCCCATTGTTGTTCTTTTCACCCTCCCTCTAGCCCGCCTGTTAGCAGCGCCTGAGGCATTCATCTGTTGTGTCAGTCTCTCCCGAAGTTCAGTAATTTTATGCTATTTCAGCGAACTATTGCCTCAGCTGAGGTCACTAGCCCTTATATACCACTTAGAGACTGAGATCCCTCACCGTACCCGGCCTGAGAGTACAGTGAGAGGATCTCAGACCTAGAAGTGGGTAGCCATCTGGGAACAAGTGACCACCAAACAGTGTGGTTCACTATAAACTCAGCTACAGAACCAAGCCATACAAAAGTGAGGGTACTGGACTTCAGGAGGGCTGACTTTGGCAAGATGGGGGAGTGCCTCAGAAAAGCACTAGCAAACAGGCTAGAAGGAGGGGGAGCTTGTTGACCAGACTATGGGCACCGGTACTCCATTACTCTCCATTTCTTGATGGCCTTACCCCTTTTTGCCCCATCCCTGTCCTTATTGCCTTTGTTATTTTCTCCATTTACCACTGCCCTTCTCCCTATCAACATCTCTGTCTTGGTGTTTACCTCACTTACTACCCTGATTTTTTTTTTGGGTGGGGCTAGGATTTCTCTGCTCCTTTCCAGTGCCTCCCCCCTAGGCTATTTTAAATGCTTGCCATCACTACGTTGATATAACTAGGATTCTGCAGCTGGCACTTTTAACGGATGGCTGGAATAAATTTTCCCGGTGAACGTCCCTAGACAATTATGCTGCCACCATGCTTGATGGCAAGCTCCACCCCCCCATAATAAAATCTTTTATGATAAAAAAGAAACAATATGCCAGTTTTTATTTAATATCTGTTGTACCTGTTTGGCCTATGTGCAATACATTGTTACAAAATTCAGTTGGTGATTAATTTCTGTCTCACGTTCCCTATGGGTGAACAGGTCTTCCCTGACACTATTTTTGTGCACAAAACCTTGCCTCCTCAATATAATTTAAATTATAACCCCTTTCTAAAAATCTATTGGACAGTTCACAAGTCCTGTTGTTAAAATCCTTCAGTTTGGAAGAACTGCATTTTACCTGGAAAAACTGGACTTTTGTGATGTTTCTGATTGTGTCGTATGGATGACAGCTCCTAGAATGCAGCAACGTATTTCTGCCTAATTTTTCCTATTTAAATCAATTTTAATACAATTTAAGTTGTCTCTTTCAATGGCGATGTTTAGGAAATTAATCCGTTTTGGATCACTCATCACTGTAAATCTCAAATTTGGATTTGACTTTAAAAAAAAAATAATAATCTTGAAGTTCCTGCTCACTTCCCCACTGTACCATTAAAATATCATCCTGAACCGATGCCATAAGTTGATCTTGTCTGGAAAAAGAGTACATTTTCTTGTTGTAGACCACTTCTCTTTCCCATTATCCCAGGTAAAGGTTAGCATAACAGGGGAAACATTACCACGGTTGCTCTCCCCTTAACCTGAAAGAAATGTTTGCCATGAAACGAAAACTTTACATGTAAGCATACACTTTACCACCTGTATCAAGAACTTCCAATGAGGTTCAGAAATATTTTGATTTTGTTCCATTCAAAAGTTCAGGGCATCCAATCCTGCCTCGTTAAGTGTGTTAGTATGAAGTGATTTAATGTCCATTGAAAACAGGAGCCACCCTGGTTCCAATTGCAAATCTCCCAGGACACACCAAACCTCAGTTGTATCACAAGTATATGATGGAAGATGTTTGACCATATCTTTGATATGGCCATCCACATACTGGGATAATGGCTCCATTAAGGAGCTAATTCCTAAAACAGTGAGGTATCCTAAGGAATTTGGTGCAGATTTCTGAATGTTTGGTAATATGTACAGTATAAGGCTCCTCTTATTGGAAGTGATACAAACAAAAACCACTTTGTTGCTCCAGTGATAATTCCTTTCTTAACTGCTTCTTCCAGAAAATCATTAATCTGTTTCTTAAAATATAGGGTTGATCTAATGTCAAACGGACACCACAAGTTGCTATTGTTTTGCTGCCGCTGCACTTCTCTGATGTAGTCTTCCGTAGTCATCAGCAGAATCAGCCAGCCTCTGTCATCATTTTTTATTAAGTTCTTATTAGACTCGAAAGTTTTTAAGATGTTTTGTTCTTTAGTGATGTTTATAAATGCCAGTTGCGTGGGATTAGCAAGCAGATTTTAAAATTCTCACTCATATGCTTTTTCAAAAACAAGAATTCATCGATTATATGGAACACAAAATGCAGAGCATGGTTTACATCACTCAGTCAATCAGTTTATTGTTCGACAATATGTCATTACATAGTTAAAACAATTTAAAATACAAAAATATACTTTATATTGAAACAGACACAGACACACATAGTTACACATACATAATATAGAGCCACTCTTTCTGAGATTAGCCCTCTCATAAGTACAGTTACTGTATCTTGCATTATCCAGAAGATTCTTAGATATACCCCGTCCTAATACATAATTCAATTTCAGGTGTAGATTCACTTGGATAACCACAAATAAAGCTATTACTTCACTCTGTGCTTCATTAACCTGATACACATCTTGACATTTTTGTGTCATTTGCTCATCACATGGATGGAGTATAAATGCTAATATATCAGATTTTGACATGTTGAGATAACCAATATGTGGCACCAGCAGTCTTATTCTGCTAATATTATAGCAGGGGCTCTCTAGTATAAAACAAGTTAAATCCTCAACCTGTGGTAGTTTGCAGTCTCAGTATACTGTCATTTTCACTGTCTGATCTTTACTATATATAGTTTTCAGCATTTTAGTAGGAAATAATTTGATCCTAAACATAGTGAAACCACGCCTCATTTCCACATTTTTACGTAAGTATAAGTATGGTTTAAATCTATGTGTATTTTTGTTGTTGACATACCATGGGAAATTCTTGAGTTATGGATTAAGTCTAAGTCTTTATGTTGCCCTATGTCTGGAAGGCATTGCTTAATAAATCTACCTTGCTCATTATATTGTCATAGGTAATAAAGACCAGCATGGTTTAATTTTCTCCAGGCATACTCTAGCCGTGTTGATTTAAAATCATTTTTGCCAGTACATTTCCTGAAGACAGTTTCATGAATCTATTATTATTCATACAGTATTTGTTACCTTCACCCAGTAATGATGTGGTTCACATACTGGGAGCTGTGACTACATCATTGTACTGTCCATGTTGAGAGAGACTGGGCAGTCAATAACTGGTAAAGTGTTATTTACCCCCACGCCCCCCCAAAACATTTTTTTGTTGTTGCTGCCTTGAATAAAAAATGTTTAGTAAAGGTGTCCAGTGAACCTCTAGGTCCAGTGAACCTCCTTGCTAGCACACCAACAAGCCACCCTGCCCGGATCCTGCTGAGATCTGTGCCCTAGACACAGGCATGAAGCTGCCATGACCTCGGCTCTGACTGCCGATGGCTGCCTCCTCGCTAGCCCACTGACAAGCCACCCTGCCCAGATCCTGCTGAGACCTGTGCCCTAGACATGGACATGAAGCTGCAGTGGTCTCGGCTCCAACAGCTGATGGCCACCTCCTCGCTAGCTCACCGACAAGCCACCCTGCTTGGATCCTGCTGAGATCTGTGCCATAGACTCAGGCATGAAGCTGCTGTGGCCTCAGCTCTGACGGTCAACAGCCACCTCCTTCGCTAGCCCACCGACAAGCCACCCTGCTCAGATCCTGCTGAGATCTGTGCTGTAGACATGGGCACAAAGCTGCCATGGCCTCGGTTCTGATGGCCGATGGCCACCTCCTTGCTAGCCCACCAATGAGCCACCCTGCCCAGATCCTGCTGAGATCTGTGCCCTAGACATGGGCATGAAGCTGCTGTGGCCTTGGTCCTGATGGCCGCCTCCTCGCTAGCCCACTGACAAGCCACCCTGCCCGGATCCTGCTGAGGTACATGTGCTGAGACTCCTCCAGTTCTGCTACAGCCCCGATTGGTCCGGAACTTAACAACTGCAAGGCGATTGGACACCGCCATTCCCTGATACCCGACCATTGGCTGGCCAGTTAGACTCTCAAAACCTTTGGCTGCTTAGTGCGGCTTTCGAATTTCTAACCTGATAGAAGATAGAACTGTATTTTATTTTCTCCCTCTAGTCCGCCTCAAACCCAGCCGCTATTAAATAGACCCTAGTCCCCTCACTTCCTCCTCTCCTGACTAAATCCTGATTGATTGCCTATCCCACTGATTTTCTTTGAAAGGGTGGTGCATCTGCCAACACTACTCTTCTGCTGTTGTCTATCATGCTGTCTGTCTCAACTAACTACCATCTTGCAGCCTGGTTCCTGCTTTTTTCTCTCTCTTTTAATTCTTAACTAGTCACTATGTTTAGACTTACCCCTGCAACACTGCCCTTCCTTTGTATCATTCTCTTCTTGCTCAGTCACCCTTGTAACACTTCCCCTAGCTGAACTCTACTCCCCAACCAAGTGTCTGGGCAATACCTTCAATACACTACTGGTTGGACATCTGTTTTTTTTTTATTACATTGTAAATGGGCCATGGTCCCCCTTATTTAACTTTCCCCAACATGACAGCTGGATCTCAAATTACTAACCTACCCTCAGCATCACCTTCTCAGGACCCATTGGCTTCCACCACCAGGGGAAGAAAGGGAAAACAACAAGGCAACATAGCTCTAAAAGGCTGCTAAACAGGTGTCTAAAGTGATATGAGAATACCTCCTTAGGCTCGTCCTCCTGCTACTTCTACTATCAGGCAACATCCACCCTAAACCAGGACCAGCACAACACACTCCAAAAGTTTCTCACCGCAAATAGGGAACTCTTAATCTGGCTACTCTCAACATCTGCAGCCTCCTGTGCAAAATTGACTCCCTTAAAGTTTGGGTTTCACAAAACAACTCTGACATACTCTCTGTCGTGGAAACATGGTTATCCCCCAAAATACCAGACTCAGCAGTTGCCCTACCTGGTTACACAATTTTCAGATCAGACAGACTGACCAAACGAGGTGGTGGCTGTTCCAACTACCTAAAAGACTCACTAAAGGGTCTACCCTGTGACTGACCTTGGATGCCCCACCCTGGGAACACACCAAAAGACTCTCACAATAGTGTCAGTTTATATATCACCCAAAGACCCTAACACTGGCCTTCATAAAATCCTGAACTTCCTAAAAGCCCAAAAACATATCACGAGGCAATTATATTCGGTGACTTCAATATAAACTGGCTGTCAGCTTTCACAGGCCTCACAAAGGATGCACTATTGACTCTGCATCTTTCTCAACTTATCAGTTCTCCCGCAAGAATTAACTATAAAACTGGGACAAGCACCACTCTTGATTGGATAATCTCAAATCACCCTGACTGTATCTCCAATGTAACTGTGCACCCTGACTCTCTACGTGATCACTCCCCTGTCACCTGAGGCTGGACCAACAAATTCCAATCCCCTCCACCTCTGACCATATTCAACAGAGTACTTGGACATGGCCAGCTGGAGCACCTAAAACAACACCTTCTGTGTCAGGACTGGTCTCTACTGGACTCCCTTGCAGACACTAATGAAGCTCTTCAACACATTATCAGTACTTTCAATGCTGTCTGTGATGTACATACACCCCTCAAGAAAATGAAGGTGAGCGGTACTGTACATCCCTGGATTACGCCTGATCTTCTTGCTACCATCAAAATGAGGGACCACCACTGGTACTGTGCTAAATCATCTGGCAAGCCATAAAACTGCAAGAAATTCCTGCACTCGGGCCATCCGCCAAGCGAAAAGCAATCACCATGGGGAGCAGCTTGCCAACAGTTGGGGTGATAGCAGGAAATTATGGTCAAATATTAAAGATATAACTGGAAAAACCCAAAAAAAGGCACCAACTATGATAAATCTCGATGGCTCCCACATCCTGGATCCACTCAAAATTACAAATACTTTTAATTATGCCTTTACCTATCTAAGCAGTGTCCTACTGCAAGATTTCTTTGATGATACTATCTTAAAGTATGCACACCAGCAGGAGAACAAGACAAATGATTACCCTCTATTCTACTTTAAACATGTCTCTGTTGCCCAAGTCAGGAAACTACTGATCAAAGTGCTGGTAAGTCACGGCATAGTGGTGACTCCCTAGACCTCAAACTAATCGCACTTACTGCTGAGGAAGTACTCCCACCTATCACTAAGATTCTTAACCTCTCTCTCTGTTTTTGTCTCCGTTCCCACAGGTTTGGAAAACAGCCATTGTTATACCAGTTCATAAAGCTGGGGACCGTGCGCTACATAGCAACTATAGGCCTATATCAATTCTTTCTCCCCTTTCAAAAATACTCAAGCGTATTTTTGCCAACCAACTAGTGGACTACCTCAGTAAATACTCCCTACAGTGTGAACAACAACATGGCTTTAGAAAAGGGCACAGCACCACCACTGCTCTTCTAGAACTCACCAGCTTCATCCACCAATCTATTAACCAAGGCAGCCTTGTGGGAGCAGTCTTTATAGACTTAACCAAGGCCTTCGACACAGTTAATCACCAGCTCCTCCTTCAGCAACTCTCTCTAACTGGCCTCTCCCCAATTCGCTGTCCTGGTTTACAAGCTATCTTGGTGACAGATCACAATGCGTGAAGATTTCCAACGCTATCTCTGACCAAAAACCAGTTTGGTCTGGTGTACCCCAGGGCTCAATTCTGGGTCCCCTCCTATTCAGCATCTTCGTTAACAATCTACCATCTGCCTGCCACCTGTGCACACTGCTTTATGCAGACAACGCTGTCCTTTTTGCAAGCCACCCTGACCCGCACGTGCTCAAAAGCAACCTAAAGAATGGTTTCCTGGATGTTGAGTGCTGGTTCTCCAAACAGAAATTAGTGCTAAACTACAAGAGGACAAAAGTCCTATTGTTTTCCTTTGCCCACAGTAGATATAAAGGACATGCTGTCACTATCAGAAATGGCCAAGGTGAGCCCCTTGAACAAATACAGCACTTCAAGTACCTTGGGGTCACCCTTGATAATCACCTCACATATATACCCCACATCGAAAATGTTGCCAGAGCCTTCTCTATTGACTCAGAAAGTTTCTAACACCTGAAGCTCTCAATCTAGCAATTCACAGTTTGGTTCTCTCTATTATCGACTATGGCCTTGTCATTTACAGAGTTGCTACTGATACTGCTCTCAAAAGGCTCACTGTTGCACTAAACAAGACTTGTAGACTCCAAATTGGGGCATCCCACCTCACCCATACCTGCTATCTCTATAAACAGACTGGATGGCTCAATCTATATGGGAGAATTAAATACCACACCTGCCTTCTCACTAAAAATATTCTCCTTGGGTTTATGCCGATGGGACAGTGTTGTCTACTTCACAAATCTCCAAAGACCCAACACACGTGCACCTTATCCACTGAACTCCTACTAGTCCCAAGGTGCCGGACCACGCAATGCCAACGCGCCTTTTGTAGCAGAGCACCTTCCTGGTTCAATGGACTCTACACTAGTCTAGCTAACTTTACTAAATTTGGAGAGTTCAAGAATAAGCTCCAAACTCACCTCCTAACTAAAAACTCCTGTGATTGCTCCACCTAACTTCCAGGTCCCTTTTCAGGACCTCCTCCATTCCATCCTCCCCCCCCTTTTTCCTGGACCTCCCCTCACTGCTACTACCTCTGTCACCTCTGTCTTACCACCCTCCTCCCTGCCTTTGCACCTCTCTGCCTCTTCCCCTCTCTCTCTCCCCTTTCTAAGACTCTTTCCTCCCCCCACTGTAGTTGCAAATTGACAAGGCTGCCTGGCTGCTCCTCTCCCTCTTGGTCCCCCCCCTCTACTTCTCTATTACCCTGCCTCTGATCAGGTTTTGTTTAATGTGTATATAGCTGAAGCTTAATTGTCCTATACTATAATGTAAACACATGTACGTCTGTTCTGAAATATTCTGTATGACTTGTCTGTTTCCCTGCAACTGTCTGTAACCCTCCCTACTGACGTGGAACATTTGTAAATGAGCTGCCTGGCACTCAAAGGTATTCGTAATCCTAGAATGAATGAATGAATAATAAAAAAGAAAGTAATATAGGTTTGGAAGGTATTTAAGCTCTTGGTTAGAACAAAGCCCAGGCCCTTTTGTAGAATCCTTGTTTAGCCTCAGAAAGTTTGTGCACAGCTACATTAATTATATTCACCTCTGAAGTTTGGTGTTAGAACTGTTGGCTTTTGTTTCCCTTGTTTTTTCCAGCACTCCCCCCCCCCCTTTGTCTTCTGGTTCCCTAAACCTCAGAACGCAGTTACTTCTCCATGAGACCTGAAATGGAGGTGGAGTGAGTTGGGAATTCTCTGAAATAATCTTCAGACTTATATTCAGATTCTAACATTGAGGTGTAATAGCCTGGGGTTTTATAAGGCTTTAGTATTGGTTTAGGGTTTTTGTAATGTCCTCCTATACAGTTCTTGCTGCCAGTTCTCCTGGAGCACTGCTAGTTGAAAACCTGGCCTAGTTCATAGGTACTTTCATCCCTTTTGAATTTCTTAAGTTTTATAACTTAAATCTGGCCATCCTTTTTTTTTAATGGTTATCTCAAGTTATGATTCCAGTTGTTGAAATGCTGCTTCCTCTAGAGTTTGAAACCAGCACTTCCTGATCTTTCAGTTTGGTCAAAATTTACATTCTGCATTTCACAGACATCTTCGATTATGCACTATGTAAGATTAATTGTAGTAGCCTGTCGTACTGATTTTAATCTAGTGAAATATTGTTCTGTCTTCTGCCCATTTGCTGTTGATTGTGTAAGTCTCAGATCCTCAGGACCCTCCTGACTTTAAGGTAAGCTTCAACTGATGTTTTATTCTAGTAAATTGTTGTGCCCTCTCTGGTGGGTAGGGTGCACTCAGGGATGCATGGATGGCAAAACTGGTCCTGCCATACCCTGCTGGTCTACTGGCCTGAAGCTGTGCAGTGGAGAGTTGGACAAGCAAGGCTGAGGGAGGCAGATTCCACTCTCTTCCAGAGCTGACTGGGGAGCAAATGGGGAGGGGGGGAGAGTCTCAACCACCTCTTCCCAAGCAGGGGATGTTGGATGGTTCCCTCCAGAGTTAATGGTCTCCTGGCTTAGGAGGATCGTCTCCAGAGTTATTAATTAATTTATTTATTTCAAAAGTTTCACCAGGAAACACATACTAAGTTTGTAATAGCTTGTTTTCAGATGTGTCCTGGGGGATGAGGGAAGGGGGTGTACAATAAAGAATGTGCTAGTGAAAATACAATAACATAAGGTAAAGTAGAAATAAAAATACAATAAAGAAATACTTAAATAAAATAAAAAAAACATCAAAATACATAAGTAAGTAAGTGCAATGCAGTGGGTGCGGAACAGCAGTTTTCAGGAGAATGTTCTGGGTGCTGTGGTGCTGCCCCATATGCAGGCACTTCTCTGGGAAGAGGGCAGACATTGCTAGGCCAAAAGCTTGCAGGAGTCCTGGACACTTTCAGGCATACCCTGAGACCACCATGTCCACAACCATTACCTAAGAGGCTGCCCAAAAGAAAGAGTGGGTGGACTATGTTGGGCTCAGGGAGGGTGAGGGAGGTCGGCCAGAGACACATCCCCCAACCGGTCAAACTAAGCAACTCCTTTGCAGTCCTGGAGGAGGGAAATAGTCATATGCAGACACCTGTAGATGGGATTAGGGACCATGAAAGGATACTCCAGGAAGGATACCCAGTGGCTCCTCAAAACAGATGGAGTCGGGAACAGGAAAGTTGGGGGTAGCCATAAATATGGAGAAGATGAATAAGAGGGATTGGGAAAAATCTAAGGCATCAAGGAGAGACAGCAAGACTAGAAATGAGGAGGACAGATAGAACAGATAGGCAGCACCAGTGGGAGAGATGATAGAGATACAGGTCACAAGGGTAACAAGGAAGTCAGGATGGGGGTGGACACCAACACACGCACGGGTACTTGCATTTGGGAAACAGAGGCAGGTAACAGGAACACATATTCTAGCAGGCAGGGAAAAGGGCAGGATATCAGTGCTAGGAAACCAGATGCTGAAACCCCAGAGGGGACCATGGGGAGTGAGGAACCAGGTGCTAAGGGTGACAAGGTAAGGAAGAGTGGGCAGGGGATGCAGAACAATGCTCAGAAGGATGCAGTAGTCAATGGGGGGCAAAATGGAGTGGGTGGTGGAGTCATCATACTGGGAGGACTCCATATGAAAGAGCATCAGATGGGGGGTAAGGGTGCCAGGAGGAGTTCTATCTGGGTGGATTGCATGTCAGGCATAATAGAACATAAAGCGAAGCACATACTGTAATTTATACTTGTGTAAAATCACAGGTGGAGAAGTCTCACTTAGTAGTGCACCTTGGTACAAATGATTTGGAGGGGAACAGTGCACAGGAAGTACAGGCAAGGTTCAGCGAGCTGGGTAGAATATGCAGCAACGAAGGAAAAACAGTTGCTTTCTCTGAGATTCTGCCTGTACTGAGGGCAAGTACAGCCAAGAAACAAGATCAGAGAGTTCAACGACTGGTTGGTGGAATGGTGTGGGACTATGGAGTTCAGACTGGTGGTTGACTGGGGGTCAATGTGGGAGAACAGGGATCTGTATATCCCAGATAGGCTTTGCCTAAGCAGGGAGGAATAGGCAGTCCTTAAACAGAAATTGGAATAATTTGTTACATCAACATATTTAAATTAAGAAGAGGGTGAAGCTCAGACTTGAGCAACAATCCGAGACACAAGGAGTGGGAGGCCACAGTCCCCCTCCCCCCAGCTAAAGAACTGAACCTAGACAGGGCAGAGGTTGGGGCAGATGAGATGGAAAGGGAGGGGTTGGGATCACACTGGAAGGTGGTGTCATTAAATGCTAGGAGCCTGGGAAACAAGTCATAAGACTTGCAGGCTATGTTGGGAGATGGTCAAGTGGACATTGTCACCATTAGTGAGACCTGGACCACCCAGTACCAGGATTAGGACATAGCCATCCTGGGGTTTAGGCTATATCTAAAGGACGGAGAACAAGGAAGGGGGTGGGGTTGGGTAGCCATCTATGTTAGAAATGATATAAGGTGTAACAGGGAGGAAGGGGAGGAGAGCAAGTCCTAAGCCTTATGGGTACAATTCCAGGGTTCCAAAGGCAGGAAAATTCAATTGGGGGTTGTGTACAGGCCCTCCTCACAAAAAGAGGAGATAAATAAGGAACTAGGGGAACAAATAAGGAGGCTTAGTGGCATGGGTTCCACAGTGGTGGTCAGTGATTTCAATCTAACTGGAGTGGACTGGAATGTCCCTACCTCCTCATGTGCCAGAGAGCAGTTTCTCATAGAGGCCATCCAGAACAACTTCTTGTCACAGAAGGTAATGGAACCAACCAGGGAAGGAAACATCCTAGAGCTGGTGTTAATGGACGGAGAGCAAGTACAGGACATGAGGGTGGAGGATCCTCTGGCAGGAAGCAACCACCGCACAGTGTGGTTCTCTCTCAATATGGGTAAGGAGGTCACTAAAACAAAAACAAAGGTTCTAGACTTCAGAAGGGCAGATTTTGGTAGAATGGCAAGTATTCTGGTAGGGCATCTCGCTATTATCTGTCCCGTTATGGATGCAGAGCAAAAATGGGCAATCTTTAAACAGGAGCTACTACAGGCTACTAACTCTTGCACAAGGACCCAGACAAAAAAAGCCTGAATCAGCAAGCCGAGCTGGCTGAACAAAGGGATGATGGAGGGGGTGAGGGAGAAGAGGAAGGCATTTAGGAGATTCAAGTTTCAATTGCGAGGAAGATAGGGAGAAATATGTGAGGAAATCCAGGGAAGTAGGTAGGCTAGTAAGGGCTGCCAAGGCCTCAAGAGAATTAAGGCTAGCACAGGGGATCAAGAAGGGGGAAAAGGATTTCTTCAGGTGTATAAGAGAAAAGAGGAACAGAAAGGATCAGATTGTAAAGCTTAGTAAACGGGGAGTGTTGTGTTTGGTGGGCGAAAATAAGTATAAAACACACAAGGGTCTTGGTAGTAAGAAAACCATGCCACACTGAAATGTAGGCCTTCTCTTTTACTCCCATTCAGCAGCACATACAAGAGAAGACTGAGCCCCAAACACAGGTACACTTGCAGGAAGTGCACATTCTCTTAAAGCTGTACTGTCTCTAACATTTCTTAAAGCTGTACTACACATAATTCCTCCTGACTTAGCAAGAAAGTATTTAAATCAATAATTCAGAAGTAATATGAAACTATTACAATTATTTCTGCAATGTCCCTTTTAGTTAGTCTATGTCATGAAGTGATATCTCTACAAGTCCATTCTCTTTAGTGGACGTCTTATACGTCCTGATGTAGTAGGACTCGAGGCTGTTGCACTGGAATCTAATTAGCATCAGCCACATCTTGTCTCAAATGCTGTGGTTCCCCTATCTCTTCCTGTTCTTGTTCTGGAATGAACAATAGAAACATAGAAACATAGACTTTGATGGCAGATAAGACAGCTAGGCCCATCTAGTCTGCCCATTTCCCTACCTACAGGATAGGCCGCAGATCCTAGTTAACCAACAGCCTATTTCTTCCTACCCCCCCACAAGAATTGCCTTATGTCTGTCCCATGCATTCTTGAATTCTCCCACAGTTTTAGACCCCACAACCTCCTCAGGAAGGCTGTTCCATGCATCCACTACCCTCTCTGTGAAATAATACTTCCTCACATTGCCCCTGAACCACCCTCCTTCTATCTTTAAATTGTGTCCCCTTGTTCTTGCAAGTCTCTTTTTGTGAAAGATGCTACCCTCTTGGACTTTGTTGATTCCACTGAGGTACTTAAAAGTTTCTATCATGTCCCCCCTCTCCCTTCTTTCCTCAAGGGTATACATATTAAGCTCCTTTAGTCTATCCTCATACGGCTTCTCTTGCAGACTCTGCACCATTTTAGTTGCCCTCCTCTGGACTGCCTCTATCCTGTCTATGTCCTTGCAGAGATGGGGTCTCCAGAACTGGACACAGTACTCCAGATGGGGTCTCACCAACTGTCTGTAGAGAGGGATAACAACATCCTGTTTTCTGCTGATGATGCCTCTCCCTATACATCCCAGTATACCCCCAGCCCTCCCTACTGCCTTCTCACATTGCTTGCTAACCTTAAGGTAATCTGATATGATTACCCCAGGTCCCTTTCCTTTTTTGTTGTTGTTACTACCTCCCCACCCATTGTGTATTCTTCCTCTGGGTTCTTGTTTCCCAGGTGCATTATTTTGCACTTCTTTGCATTGAATCCTAGCTGCCATACTTCTGACCATTCCTCCAACCTTGCCAAGTCCCTTTTCATCCTTTCCACGCCTTCTTGTGTATCAACCCTGTTGCAGATCTTTGTGTCATCTGCAAAGAGACATACTTTTCCTTCCAGTCCCTCTGCAATGTCACTGATGAAGACATTAAAAAGGACTGGACCCAATACTGAACCCTGCGGTACCCCACTAGTAACCGCCCTTTCCTCAGAGTAGACTCCATTTACTATTACTCTCTGTGTCCTATTCTCCAGCCAATTCTTTACCCAGGCTGTCATCTTGGGACCCACTCCCAGGCTGGCTAACTTGTATATTAATCTTTTGTGTGGGACTGTGTCAAATGCCTTGCTAAAGTCTAGGTAGGCCATGTCCACAGCCCCTCCCTGGTCTACTACTTTGGTCACCCAGTCAAAGAAATCTATTAGATTCGTCTGACATGACCTTCCTGCTGTGAACCCATGCTGCCTTGGGTCCTGTGCCCACTGGCCTCTAGGTACTGACTATTCTTTCCTTCAGAAGTGACTCCATCACTTTCCCTACCACAGAGGTCAGACTGACAGGTCTGTAGTTTCCTGCCTCTGTCTTGGACCCACTTTGTGAAGGGAATCACATCTGCCTTCCTCCAGTCCTCGGGTACCACACCATCCTCCCATGATTTATTAAAAAGAGTAGCCAGTGGTTTCACTAGTTCCTCCCTTAATTCTTTTAGATTTCTGGGGTGAATTCCATCAGGACCCATTGCTTTGTCCACCTTCAGTTTTAGGAGTTCTTGCAGAACCCTTTCTTCTGTGAAAGGACTGGGATCGACCCCCCTATCAAGAGTGCTTCTGTTAATTGGATTAGGCACTTCCCCCTCCTCTTTTGTGAATACTGAGCAGAAATATTCGTTCAGTATTCCTGCTTTTCACTGTCCCCCTGCCCACCCACCGCTCATTCTATTCAGCCTCACTATCCCTCCCTTTGTCTTTCACGCTCACTGATGTACCTATAAAGGTTTTATCCCCTTCTTAACTGAGTTGGCTATCTTTTCCTCAGTTTGGGCCTTTGCTATTCTGACTTCCCTCCCTGCTTCCTTCTGCCTTAACTGGTACAGCTCTCTGTCCTGATCCTTCTGTGTTTCCTTATACTTCTGGAATGCTATCTTTTTCTTCCTTGCTGGATAACTACCCCGACTCTAGGTATTCCTTTTTAGTTCTGTCTCAGTTCTAGTACATAATTGGTCCACATGTTTTTTCACTCTCCTCTGGTTAGTCAGTCAAACACTATAGACAACATTTCCAAACTTTTTCCACCACACCTTCTATCCATCTCTTCAAGCCTGCATACATCCTGAACCACACATGATCATTGGGTTTGAAGGATCTGGTCTTAGGAAGCATTTCAGTTACTGACTTATAGCCTAGAGGACGAAGAAGATCCAACTGAGTTAGAATCTGATGTCCAAACAATAATTCTGCTGGTGATATTCCTGTGACACAATGTGGTGTTGTCTGATACATCGTAAGAAAGTCCAAAAGGGCTATTTGCATTGCCGTCAGTGTAGTAGGATTAGCTTTGTCCATACTGTTTTTAAAAGTCTGAACCAGGCGTTCCACTTCACCATTTGAACTTGGATGGTAGGGAGGTGAGAAAATATGGCAGATACCACATTGCTGGCAAAATGCTTGGAATTCAACAGATGTGAACTGCGGTCTGTTATCTGAAACAATCACTTGTGGGAAACCATGGGTAGCAAAGATAGATTTCAACACTTTGATGGTACTCTCAGTAGTTGTCGAAGAAATTTGATGAATTTCTGCCCATTTACTATAAGCATCAGTTAAGAGTAACCACATGGAATTTAAATATGGTCCCCCAAAATCAATATGCAATCTTTGCCAGGGTTTTTGAGGTCATTTCCAATGGTGAACTGGAGCTCTTGCCAGATTTCCCATTGATACAGCACAACCTTTGCATCTTTGCACAACCTGGTATATGTCTCTGTCAATGGAAGGCCATCATACATGAAGTCTGGCCAGGGATTTCATTTTAGTAATGCCTGAATGGCCCGCATGCAAAAGAGTCAACACATTTGAGTGATACCATTGGCGCACTATGACACGCAATCCCCACAGAAGACACCCCTCAGCAATGGACAACTGCTGTCTCTTTGTAAGTAGGATTGTAGTGCAGCCGAACAAGTAGTGCCTTGTGGCCAACCCTCAAGCCTATACTGATACATTAGTTTCAAAATTACATCTTGACTAGTCACTTTTGCAATGTCCTTGGCTAGTACTGGAAGCTGATCTAACTCTTGTAGCTCCATTGCACACACGACAGTAGAGTCCTCCATTCCTCTGAACTGCACTGGAAAACTATCTGGCCCCATCTGGCATACTAATGGCTCCTCTTTAAGTCCCACATTGAACTCCATTTCTCTGGATATTAGTAACCTCAATAAGGCATCCGCATTTCCATGCTGGTCCATTGGTTGGTATGTAACCTCAGAATTATAGGCAGACAAAATTAATGTCTATCATTGAAGTCTGCTAGCGGCTGTCTCTGGAATTCCTTTTCCTGGACTGAAAATTGTCATTAATGGCTTGTGATCCATCTTCAGGTGAAACTTGCACACTAGCAAGTATTGGCAAAATTTCTGGACTCCGAACACAACTGCTAATACCTTTCTGTGAATCCGGGCATAGTTCCTTTCAGCTGCTGTGAGTTTGCATGAAGCATGGGCTATCGGCTTCTCCACTCCTTCTAGATTAGTATGGAAAGGACAGCTCATATACCCAAAGGACTAGCATCACAGGCCAATGTGATAGGTAAGTTAGGGTCACTATGAGTTAAATTATTTACATTGGTTAGAGAGAGATTGATGGCTTGAACTGCCTTACTGTTGCCCTTGGTCCACTTCCATGGAGTACCCTTATATAATAGTTCAGTTAGGATAGCACATTTAGTGGCTAAGCCAAGTATGAAATGGTCCTAGTAGTGCACCATACCCAAGAATGAGCGCAGCTCTGAAACATTCTGCTGTTCAAGCATGTGCACAATGGCTTCCACCTTTTCTTCATTTGGACAAATTCCATCTTTGTCAATAGTGTAACCTAAGTACGTGACACTTGGCTGACAAAATTAGCATTTTTCTCCTATAACTCTGAATTCACTCTATTGCAATCTCTCTAAAGTCTTTTGTAAATTAAGTGTTCTGCTTCTGTCTTGCCAGTGACGATATCATCCAAATAACAAGGAACACCTGGTATATCACCCACCATTTGCTCAATCACTTTTTGAAAAATAGCAGGTGCAGAACTAAGATCAAAACATAACTGTTTGTTCTTGTACAGCCCTTGGTGTGTATTAATCACTACCAATTTCTGAGCGTCTGTATCCAGTTCCACTTGAAGGTATGCATCAGCGAGGTCCAGTTTAGAGAACCCCATGCCACCTTTCAGTCTATGAAAAAGTTCCTTTGGTAAGGGTAAAGGAAATACATCTATGCTAAGTACTGGATTAAGTGTCACGTTAAAATCTCCACATATCCGAACCTTACCACCGTAATTGGAGTGGCCCAATCTGAACTTGAAACCTTTTCCAGCACACCCACTTTTTCCAGTCTGTCCAGTTCTGCCCCAATGACCGGTTTAAAGGCAAAAGGGAGTTTCTGTGGTTTACAAAACTTAGGGACTGCATTAGACTTTGTAACTAGCTTGGCTTTAGCTGTTGTGAAACATCCCAGGCCTTTCCACAACTCTGGATACATGTCTAAAGTCTCCCCAAGCTTGGGTGGATTACTGTTTTGTGGTACCTGGACAGCAGCAAGTAGGCTACAATCTGCTGGATCAACATAAATGTTTAGAAGAACCTGGGGGTCTCTGCCCAAAATGTTGACACCCTTTTTTAAAACCAGAAAAGTTAAAGGTGTACCAGGAGAATCAGTCCTGCATACCAACATGGTAAACAACCCCAGTGGCTGAACTGGTTGCCCTACAAATAATAATAATAAACAACTTTATTTTTAAGCGCCTTTTGAGTTAAAGCCACTGTACAAAGATTAAAACACAATTGCATAAACAACAAATACAATAATAAATTAAAATATCAGATCTATTCAACTATGCATCACTGACGGCCTGATGCCACAAAAAAGTTTGAAGTGCTTGTTTAAATCCCCCCACAGTCACGCACTCCCAAAGCTGATGGGATAGAGAATTCCAGAGGGTAGGGGCCATAAACATGAATGCATGGACCCTAGAGGATTTCAAAGACACCCTCGGAATCTCCAGCAACCCTTCGTCAGCTGAACGGAGCTGTCATACAGGGCAGTAGGGAACAAGAAGCTCTTTCAAGTGGTCGGGACCAAGTCCATGTAGGGCTTTATAAGTCAGTAAACCAACTTTGAAGGTGATCTGCCACTGAATCGGCAGCCAGTGCACATCACACAGCACCAGAGTAATATGTGAAGAGCGGGAAGTCCCCGTCAACAATCATGCTGTAGTGTTCTGCACTAGCTGCAGGCGGCGGATATCAACCCCAGGAAGCCCTAAGTATAGGGAGTTGCAGTAGTCAGGGCATGAGGTCACAAAGGCATGGACCAATGTAGGCAAATCCCCAGACGTAACAAGGTGCTTGATCCTGGCGATGTTCCTGAGATGGTAAAAGGCAGACTTGACAACTGCCGACACCTGAGATTGTAGGGTCAGCCTGTTATCAAGCACCACCCCCAGGTCTCACACCCGTTCAGAGGTAAGAATCTGGGAGCCCCTCCAGATAAAGTCCAGAGGCCTGACCAGCCCTCAACCCCTCTATCCGGTAACCCGGATCCACAACCATCACATCAGTCTTTCCCACGTTCAGCTTTAGCCAGCTCGAATTCATCCAGTCCTGGATTTCAGCGAGGTAGTTGTTAAATACAGAGAGATCGCTATCCTGGTCAGGTGTAAAAGACAGGTAGAGCTGGATATCATCAGCATAGCAGTGAAACCTCAGCCCACACTATCTTACAATGTCTCTGAAAGGCAGCATATACACTGCAAACAACATTGGGGACAGCACTGAGCCCTGAGGATCCCCACATGACAGAGAGAGTGGGTCTGAAGAAAAAATTCCATACATGCAGCAACTTATTACAAGGAGACAATAGTGGCTTATCTAGATCAGACCATGTTTGATGGTTAATAAAAGTTACTGGAGAAGCAGAGTCTACCATTAAATGCAACTGACGCCTCAATTGTGACAACTGAAGTAACACATAGAAAGGAGGAACATCTTTACTCTGCATTTGTGGTGCAATAGAAACCACTGCACTGTCTAGGCTCTTTGAACTGACTACTGTGGTTCTCCTGCTCCTGCAGACCTTAGCAATATGCCCTTGACATTTACATGCATGCCACTGAACTTCTCTGAATTTGCACTGGTCCCTGCTATGCTGAGATGACCTACATGATAAATAAAAAACTGCCATCACAGAAGTAACAAGCCTTTGTGTAAAGCAAATAAACAAAACGAAACAAGGTAAGAAACCACTATGGTTCTCAAAGGAAGTGGCAGTGAAGGTTCAAGAGAAAAAGAAAGCATTCAGGAAGTACAAGGAATCACAGAAGGAACAGGACAGAGTACTGTATCAATTAAAGCAAAAGGAAGCTGGGAAGGCAGTCAGAACAGCAAAGGCCCAAACCGAGGAAAAGATAGCCAACTCAGTTAAGAAGGGGATAAAACCTTTATAGGTACATCAGGGAGTGAAGTAAGACCAAGGAGGGATAGTGAGGCTTAGTAAAGGGAGGAGGGTGGGCAGAGGGTGACTGTGAAAAGGCAGAGATACTAAACAATTATTTTTACTCAGTATTTACAAAGGAAGAGGGGGAAGTACCTAAAACAAACAGTAGAAACACTCTGGATACAGAAGTTGATACCAGCCCATTTACAGAAGAAAGGGTTCTGAAAGAACTCTTAAAACTGAAGGTGGACAAAGCAATGGGGCCTGATGGGATTCATCCCAGAATTCTAAAAGAACTAAGGGTAGCACTAGTGACACCACTGACTACCCTCTTTAACAAATCATGGGAGGATGAGGTGGTACCTGAGGACTGGAGGAGGGCAGATGTGATTCCCCTCACAAAAGTGGGAGCAAGGCAGAAGCAGGAAATTACAGACCTGTTAGTTTAACCTCAGTGGTAGGGAAAATGATGGAATCACTTCTGAAGGAAAGAATTGTTGAGTATCTAGAGGCCAGAGGGCACAGGACCCAAGGCAGCATGGATTCACAGCGGAAGGTCATGCCAGACAAATCTGATAGATTTCTTTGACTGGGTGACCAAAGTAGTTGATCAGGGAGGGGCTGTGGACATGGCCTACCTAGACTTTAGCAAGGCATTTGACACAGTCCCACACAAAAGATTAATATACAAGTTAGCCAGCCTGGGAGTGGGTCCCAAGATGACAGCCTGGGTAAAGAATTGGCTGGAGAATAGGACACAGAGAGTAATAGTAAATGGAGTCCACTCTGGAAAAAGGGGGGTTAGTAGTGGGGTACCGTAGGCTTCAGTATTAGATCGTCCTCTTCAATGTCTTTATGTCGAGCATTGCAGAGGGACTGGAAGGAAAGTATGTCTCTTTGCAGATGACACAAAGATCTGCAACAGAGTTGATGCACAAGGTGGAGTGGAAAGGATGAGAAGGACTTGGCAAGGTTAGAGGAATGGTCAAATGTATGGCAGCTTAGATTCAATGCTAAGAAGTGCATGGTAATGCACCTGGGAAACAAAACCCAGGGAAGAGTACACAATGGGGGGTGAGATACTAACAACAACAAAATGGAAAGGGACCTGGGGGTAGTCATATCAGATGACCTAAAGGTGGGCAAGCAATGTGAGAGGGCAGCAAGGAGGGCTTGGGGGATACTGGGATGCATAGGAAGAGGCATCACCAGTAGAAAACAGGAAGTTATTATCCCTCTGTACAGACAGCTAGTGAGACCCCATCTGGAGTACTGCGTGCAGTTCTGGAGACCCAATCTCCGCAAAGACATAGACAGGATGGAAGCTGTCCAGAGGAGGGCAACTAAAATGGTGCAGGGTCTGCACCGGAAGACATATGAAGAGAGACTTAAGGAGCTTAATATGTATAGCCTCGAGGAAAGGAGGGAGAGGGGAGACATGATAGAAACTTTCAAGTACCTCAAGGGAATCAACAAAGTCCAAGAGGGTAGCATCTTTCAAAAAAGAGTGCAAGAACAAGGGGCACAATTTGAAGATAGAAGGGGGTGGCTCAGAGGTAATTTAAGGAAGTATTTTTTCACAGAGAGGGTGTGGATGTATGGAACGGCCTTCCAGAGGAGGTTGTGAGTCAAAAACAGTGGTGGAATTCAAGCATGCGTGGGACAGTCATAAGGTAATTCTAGGGGGTGGGGGTAGGAAGAAGTAGGCTGCTGATTATCTAGGACCTGCAGCTTATCCATCAGGTATGGAAATGAGCAGACTGGGTGGGCCAAGCGGTCCTTATCTGCCGTCAAATTCTATGTTTCTATGTTTCTATGTTTCTATGATGCACATTTGTACTGGCCATGCAGTTTGGGTAGAGTGGTTGAATTGTTCTTTGAAAACAGTGGCTTAGACCTAGGTTTGAGCAGTTTCAATTTGACTGACCTGGTTTCTGGTGGTAACTATAGAATGTATAACATTCAGCCCTTGGGAAAGTTGTTAAACTGTATTGTGCATTCAATTTAGCCTTTAGCTCTTGATGTGACAAATCCTCCAGCTGGTCCAGTGCACACAGACTGCATAAAAGTTTGAAGGTTTCACTCCCCAAGAGAGTACAAAAAGCAGCTCGAATAAGCTTATCCTGTTGCTCATCAGTAGCAGCTTGTATGGCAGGATTAAGTAATAGCCACTGATCAAACCATCGGGACCAGTCCGTTCCTGTAAAAATTTCAAAGGTGGCTGAAGTTGCCATGATATTGTGCAGTTCCAAATTGCTTGCTTGCCTTCAGTGCAGAAAGTCACAAAATGGAATAATTCAGTAAGTTGGAGCTATGGAAATGTTCACCATCCGTCGTCGCCAGTTTGCTGTGTTTGGCGGCTGAAAATAAGTACCTTAAACACACAAGGGTCTTGGTAGTAAGAAAACCATGCCACACTGAAATGTAGGCCTTCTCTTTTACTTCCATTCAGCAGAACATACAAGAGGAAACTGAGCCCCAAACACAGGCACACTTACAGGAAGTGCACATTCTCTTAAAGCTGTACTGTCTCTAACATTTCTTAAAGCTGTACTACACATAACAGGGAAGGTGGTATGAAAAGGGTGTAGAACAGGCAGAAGTACTTAACGAATACTTCTGTTCAATGTTTACCGGGGAGAAAGATGGGCCCATGCCCAAAGGGACAGAAAAGGTGGGCATGGGAAGGGAAGGAACTACAGATGGAAAAATCCCAGTAAACAAGGTGTTTGAAGGCCTCAAGTTCCTCCAGGTAAATAAGACACCAGGGCCATACGGGGTGCATCCTAGGATACTGAGGGAGTTGGCAGGGGTCCTGTTGGGCCCACTGAAGGATTTGTTCAACACCTCACTGGCCTCTGGGTGCTTGACAAGGGACTGGAGGATGGCACATGTGGTGCCGGTCCATAAGAGTGGTCCTAAGGATGACCCAGGTAACCATAGGCCAATAAACCTCATTGCGATAGTGTGCAAGATCATGGAATATATCCTTAAAGAGAGGATTGTAAAATTTCTCTAGGACAATGGACTCCAGGACAGAAGGCAGCATGAATCTGTAATGGGAAGATCCTGCCAAACAAATCTAGTCGACTTTTTCGATGGGGTAACAAGGTCACTGGATAAGGGCCATGTGGTAGATGTCCTCTATCTGGATTTTAGCAAGGCCTTTGATTTAGGCTGGCCTGGTGGCATAGAGGGCTGAGGCACTGGATGCCTTACCTCACATCACGACAGCAACTCGGGTTCTGGAATGGACTCGAGTTATTGGGGAGCTGGCACCGGGTGGGGTGGAGGGTGAGAGCAGGACTGAGCAGCTGATAGGCAGCTCTCCTCTCTTGGGTGGCTGTCATCTCCCGGTAGTTCCACTGCCACTGGGTGGAGGTCTGGTGGCTAGTGTAGGCGGGAGGGAGCAGCAAGTCATGGGAGGGCACCTAGAACCACAGTGTATGCATGCCTCCACATGTGCATGCATGCCTGAGGTATGGGATGGGCATGTAAATGGGGCAATAAAATATAGATAGAAAAGGCCTTTGACTCAGTACCTCACAGAAGACTGATCAGTAAGTTGATGGACCTAGGAGCAGGGGAGAAGCTGTTGAGGTGGGTCAAGTCATGGTTATAGGATAGACAGTAAAGGGTGGTAGTTGGCGAAGAACTTTAAAAACCCAGAGCCATAACCAGTGGTATCCCACAGGGCTTAGTACTAGGACCGATACTGTTTAACATCTTCATTGAAGACATATCAGTAAGGATAAAAAGTAAGACATATCAGTAAGGATAAAAAGTAAGACATATCAGTAAGGATAAAAAGTAAGATCTATGCGGAAGTAGATAGTGAGATGGATGGCAAGATTCTCCAAGAGGACTTGGCTACACTAGAGAGATGGTCAGACACATGGCAGCTGGTATTCAACACAAAAAAGGGCAACATTATGCACCTGGGATCCAGAAATCCTGGGAATAGCTACTGGTTAGGTGGGGTGAAGCTATCACCTACTATGGAGGAGAGGGATCTGGGTGTACTGGTAATTAGGGAAATGAACCACTCTGCACAGTGCAGGAGAGCAGCATCAAAGGTGAACAAAATGCTTGGGTGCATCACCAGGGGTATCACATGCAGATGGGTGGAGGTCATTCTGCCCCTTTACAGGTCCCTGGTGAGACCGCACCTGGATAGGTAACTGACTTAATAATAGATCACAGAGAGTTATTTATTTACAGCGACCAGCATTGGGAGTGTGGCCCAGGAGGAAATGCCATTGCCTATCCCCAAGGGGAAGGGATTTTCCCTTGTTTACTCCATGGAGTTCAGATGTGCAGTGGTGGCTGGGCACTACCTGCTGCAGCCTGCAAAACTCCACCACCTTGCTATGCTTGGTACCGCTTTGCATGCTCTACCCCGACTGCTGCCAGGTGCCGCTAAGGCATGGCGAATCTCCGGAAACCTCCCCAAGGAAGGGAGAGCTGCCCTATGGATACTTGATCCCTTTCCTCCCCTGCCGACTCCCAGCTTCCCGGGCTTGTTCGTGGGCGTGGCGCAAGGTGTGGCATCCAGCACCTCAACCCTCAGTGCCACCGGGCAAATGCAGAGTTATTATTGATGGCCATAAATCATCTTGGCTACCAGTAAACAGCAGTGTACCTCAGGGATCTGTACTGGTCCCAGTAATATTTCTAGCTTTCATTTCTGATTCATCCCATAACCTGAGAGAGATTTCAGAGAAAAGTTACAAAGTCTATTTGTCCTGAAAAGAACTTGTCCTGTGAAGCAAAACTTTCTAAATTCAATTTAATGTCCTTGGAACTACGTCGATTAAGGGGTGACCTCCTATTTACATGGGATATTATTAATGATCCATTCCCAAGATTAGAATGTGGGCTTGATTTTAAACAGTTAGCAATTACCACTAGAGGTGACCCAATTCAGTTGATGAGAGCCAGATTTAGATCTAGGAAGAGAGCATTTTATTTCTCACAAAGAATAGTAAACCCATGGAATGTACTACTGACATTAGTTATTATCAGTAAGAATAAAAACATATTCAAAAATAGATTGGATAGGTTTTTATTAACACATAAGAACATGACTTACTACATGTAGTCTGAGGAGCAATCATGGACTATATGCGTTTCCGCTCCATTCATTTCCTTAGTATGATCCTTACTATGAGTACTGTGTGCAGTACTGGTGACCCTATTTGAAAAGGGACATCAAGCTGCTGGAGGGGATTCATTGAAGAGCAATGAAAATGATCCAGGGGCTGTGGAGATGCCTTATGAGGAGAGACTGAGGGAGCTCAACAGGTTCTCCCTGAAGGATAGAAGAGAGAGAAGGGACATGCCTGAGACCTTCAAGTACTTAAAAGGCATTAACAGGGTAGGCACTGAGGGGTTTGTTTATGCTGAAAAGTGGGAGAGAAACCAGAGGACGCAGCCTGAAGCTGGAAGATTCAGGAGGGAAATGAGAAGGCACTATTTCATAGAAAGAGTGGTGATGGGTGGAATGCACTGCCTAAGGAATTGGTAGCATTAAGGAGAGTGGGTAGCTTTAAGAGGGGCTGGGACAGACTCAAGGGGAAGGTCAGGGTGAAATGGGAAGGGGAGGGGGGCAGCAGAAGTTTGCTAAACTGGGTGCTACACGCTCGATCAGACTTGATAAACCGTAATTCCTTTATCTGATGGCAACTCCGTATGTTCATATTTTCCAGTGCCCCTGTTACTTTTTTGTCTCCCATCCCCTTCCCCTTCCTCTTCCTCTGTGAAGACTGAACAAAAGTATTTTTTCATGATATGTTTTTTTCCTGAGCCTCCTCTTCACAGTCGCCATCTGCTCTTCTTAACTTCACAATCCCTCCCCTAGTCTTCCTCTTTTCACTTATGTCCCTAAAAAATGTCTTGTTTCCTTTTTCCCCCAACGGGCTTTTCTTTTCTCAGTTTGCATCTTTTTGCTCCTCGTTGCTTTCTCTGCCTCCCTCTGCTCACCTCATACACCTCCTTGTCCTCTTCCTTCTGTGCCTCTTTATACTTCCTGAAAGCTGCAATTTTAGCTTTTACCTTTTCAGTCACTTCCTTTGAGAACCATAGCAGTCTCACTTTCCTCTTGTTTTTGCTAATTTTATTTGCACAGAGGTTTGTTGCCTTCATTATGCATTCCCTTAGCTTAGACCACTGTTCCTCTACCCCACCTAGGTCCCTGCTCCTCCATCCCACCTAGGTCCCTCCCACTAAGTCATCTTTGAGGCATTCACCCGTTTTTATAAAAATCTGCCCTACTGAAGTCCAGAACCCTTGTCCTTGTATGGTTTGCTTCCACCACCATCCTTATGTTGAACCACACTGTACAGTGATCACTTGTCCCCAAGTGATCTTCCACTTGACGTCCAAAATACTGTCCGTGTTAGTGAGCAACAGATCCAGTATTCCCTCTCATGAGTGAGTTTATTGACTAATTGCCCTGAGAAATGCCCCTGCAGAAACTCCAGGATGTCCCTGCTTCTGGTTAATGCTGCAGCTCAGAGGCACCAATCTGCATCTGGCAGATAGTGCCCTGCCAGCAGCACCTTCCCATTTTTTGCTGTTGTGCCAGTGGCTTCCACCAGTGTCTTATCTAATTTCTCCCCTGGTGCTGGAAGTCTGTAGATCATGGCCCTGTGAACAGTGGCTCTGTTTTTTATCTCCAGGTGACCCACAGTACCTCCAACAACTCCAGTCCCTCCTGGGCTCTCTGTGTCTCTGCTGCTTTGATACCAGAGACCTGAGAAAATTAGAGGAGTGGTCAAGGGTATGGCAGCTGGGTTTCAATACAAAAAAGTGCAAAATAATGTATTTAGGGCACAGAAACCCAGGGGCAGAGTATAAAATGGGTGGAGTGTGGTATTGATGACCACCATGCAGGAAAGAGACCTGGGTGTAATCATATTGGATGACCTAAAGGTGGTCAGGCAGTGTAATAGGGCAGTCAGGAGGGCTAGTGAGATGCTGGGGTGCATAGGGAGGGGTATCACAAGCAGAAAGAGGGAGGTGGTGTTTCCTCTGTATAGATAGCTGGTGAGACCCCACCTAGAGTATTGTGTCCAATTCTGGAGACCACATCTCCAGAAGGACATAAACAGAGTAGAGACTGTCCAGAGGAGGGCAACTAAAATGGTGCAGGGTCTCCATCAATAGCTCAACGAGGGAGAGGGAGGTATGATAGAAACCTTTAAATGCCTCACATGGGTAAATAAGATACAGGAAGGAAGTATTTTTTAGAAGAAAAAGGTGCTGAAGAACAAGAGGACATGCTATGAAGCTGAAGAGAGGTAGACTCAGGAGAGATGTGAGGAAGTACTTCTTCACAGAAAGAGTGATGGAGTCCTAGAACAGCCTTCCAGCAGAGGCAGTGGGGGTGAAAACAGTGGTGGGGTTCAAGAATGTACTGGATAAGCACAAGGGAATCATAGAGGAAAGGAAGGGAGGGAAGGAGAAAGAGCTGTAGATCAGGTATGGTCTGCAGTAATAGTGTAGGTAGGGAGGAATGAGCATACTGGATGGGTCAGGTGGTCCTTATCTGCTGTCCAATTCTATGTTTCTATTGCCTTTCTTACATACAGCACCACCCCTCCTCCTTCCCATCCTATCTTTCCTGAACTGAGTATAGCCTGGTATGGACATGTCCCAATTGTGGTATCCTGTGCACTATAACTCAGTAATGGCCACAATATCCAGATTTGTCTCTGCCAAGATGGCCTCTAGGTCTGGAATTTTATTTCCTAGACTTCTTGTGTTTGCACACATGGCCTTCGTCATTTCCTTACCATGCTGCCTGCTACCCCCCATTATTCCTTTTTGCCCTGTCTCCTTTTCCTCTCTCTTTTTACAGCTTGTGTTCCCATCCCTTTTCATATGTACCACTCTGCTTTTTTCTTTATTCATCACTCCAGTGGATTTAACTCCCCTAGAGTCCATCCTTCTTTTTGCTTCGGTCTGTTGGGAGGGCACTTTATGCATCCTTTATTTCTTCCGTCACCCCTTCAACTAGTTTAAATGTTCATCAAAGTAACATTTAAACCATCTACTGGGGACTGCAATTTGTTTTCCAGATGGATGCAGGCCATCAATCCTGTATAGGCCCTTATCCCTCCAGGCTGATCCCCAGTCCCCAAAGTAGCTGAACACCACACCATTCCATCAACCATGCATTCAAGCTCCAGGTGTGGAGAACCCTATCCTTTCCCCTGTCATAGACAAGCAGCTCCTCAGCGAAAGCCACCGAGCATGCAAGGCCCCTTCCTAGCTCCTTAAAATCTCCCTGCACCATCCATGTCCAATCTGTAGCCAGATCATTAGTCCCCAGGTGAACAATGACATCCAACTCCCCTCCTACCCCAGTGCCTTAGCAATCCCTTGGACCTGTTTTCCATCCCTCTGAGGTGAGGTGCCAGGTAGGCACCTTACCTTCCTCCCTTGCTTTCCATTCCCAGATCTGCCCTCCTAATGATCGCATATCCAACCAGAAGTTGTTGCCTCCCTTGCTGGGGTCCTCTCCATTCCATCTTGAGGCCTGCCCTCCTGTGGACCCCCACATCCTCCGTGGCCACTACCACAGGTGCCTCCTTCCAGCAGTCCCATCCAGACAGAGCAGTGAATGAGTTTTGTAGTGGCACCATCTGAAGTATGTGTTCCTGAACTGCCACTCTCACCCTTCTGGAGCCCACCACAGTTCAGTTAGCCCTCCTACGTGGCATCCTCTGGGGCAATGGTGGTCAACATGGCAGCCCCTGAGTGGGGGAAGAGGTTCCCTGAATCCTAGCCAACTCATACCAGAGTCTAATGACCTCATCCCTCAGCCCAGAAAGGTACGTGCAGAGTGGGTGGCACCTCAGCCTCCAGAAGATCTCTCTTGAAATATGTCACTCCACCAAAACCACTGCACCATTCCCAACATTCATTCCTACATTCGCTATTTTAACTGAAAATAACTCTTCACCTTTACCCTAGATAGGGTGTTTCTAATTTTCCCCTTTTTCGTTTGCTTAACCCCTTGTATCGTGACCCAGGATGGATGGCCAGATATTCAAAGCCCTGCACCAGGTGCAAACTGCTTGCGCCGAAATTGTGCCACATTTGCGCATGGCTGCAATATTCAAACGTGCAAATAGTGCCAGCGTAATGTGACACCGGCACAAAAAAATAATGTATGCAGAGGACCATGTGAGGCGGGGACATGAATACAGGCCCACTGGGTAATTCAAAACAGTAGCGCTGCACTATGGTCATTAGCGTCATCTTTAGCGTGACACTACATATCACTGATGAAAACCATGCAGTAACTCTGGGCAAAGGAAGGGGGGTGTGGATACCGCAGCATTGCATGCAGCATGGAGCACCCGATGGAAGCAATCTGTTGGTCTAGTGGCCCATACCCCCATCTCCGATGTCTCCTTATTCCCCCTAAACACACATAAGCCCCCATCATTGGTGTTCCAGTGTCCTTCCTCCCTGATCCCTGATATCCCCATATTACCCACATGCACACACACATAAGCCCCCCATAACTGGTGTTCCAGTGGCCCTCCCTCCCCAATCCCAGATGTCCCTGTTTTGCACACTGTAAATCAACCCCCATTCATTGGTGGTATTGTCCCCCTGAACCCCGATGTCGATTTTACAATCTATAAAGCAGACCCCCATTCACTGGTGGTACAGTACCCCCCAAACCCCAATGCCCCTTTTTCAGACACAAAACCAACGTCCCATTCACTAGTGGTCAAGTGGCTGCCCACCACAGCAGGTAGTGGCAACCACCTTTCCCCCATGCCATGATAGAGCCAACACTTGCACAGCCCTCCTCACACCTCCACAGACAATGCCAACCGAACTGTCACCAGGTGCTGTACTGAACAGTGTACGCACATGCATACATTGTTTGTTACAGCACCCTGTGACAGTTCAGTTGGCACCATAGCAGAGGTATGAAGAGGGCTGTGCCAGTACCAGCTCTGTCATGGCATGAGGGGTGTGGGGTGGTGGCCACTACCTGCTGGGGCGAGGGGGCAACTCGACCACCAGTGAATGGGGTGTGGGTTTTGTGTCTGAAAATGGGGATATCAGGGTTCAGGAGGGACACTGTACCATCAATGAATGGGGCGGGTTGCTTTACAGTGTGTAAAATGGGGACCTCAGGGTTCGGGAAGAGGGGAACACTGTACTACCAATGAATGGGGGGATATTTGTACTGTGTGGGAAACAGGGTCAGGGGTATCAGGGAGGGAGAGAGGGCCACTAGACCACCAGTGATGTTTGTCTATTGGAATATGTCTACATTACTTGGGGATTGGGACTTGGGGGGGCACTGGACTACCAGGGAAGATGTAGTACTATTTTTATAATACAATATTTTGTTCAATTTGCATACTACAACATGACATCATTCCTGGATGGGAAACAAAGTATAAGTATAGCAAATCTGGCACACTATACAGGCACAGTGTGTCTCACAACAATTCCAAACAAGTGGGGGAGACTTGAAATAGTCATACTATTCATGCAGACTGAACAATGAAATGCCATGGAAAACAGCTCTTGAGCGCATGGCTATATTACTAAAAGGATTCAGAAATCCTGCTATAAATCCAAACAAGCCCGCCCTTCACAAAAAGAGCATGGTGCCATGCAGAGTGCTAATGTACAATAATAACTCTATGGGAGTAAATACTGGGTCCATTACAACAGCTAACAGTGAACTCATGCAGCAGAGGAGAACTGAGGGAGCAATACACACCATTTTAGAAACACAGACATAATGCAGTATGAACTGCCAACAATGTTCAGTAACAAGGATTTAGGAGACAGGATCAAATGGTCCAATGGGTCTCTGCAGTCAGCAAGTCCAAGAGGTGGCTTCTTGATAACAACAGTATGTTCAACAAAGGCTAAGGAGTTAACCCTCCAGCAAAGAATAGTAAATATTATAATCGGTCTCTATGTATTATTGTCATGGGGATCCCTAGTCTCTGCTGCTGTGTACAAAGGTAGCCTGTAGGTACAGCACTATTGCGAAGGTCTGACATACAGGTGGAGCCGTGAGCACACACAGTCTATGGCTACCGACCTGTAGTTCCAGTCTGACCTACAGGTGGAGCTGTGTACACCTTGAAATAGTGTCAGGCAGTCTACAAGGTACTGCATGCAAAGCAGGCTGTAATGAGATGCTAATGTGGCTGTTTGCCCTCGGATTGCCTAAATAAGATCATTTACATAGGAGCTTTGAATATTGTAAAATTTTGCCCTGGGCTAATGTGTTTGCCCTGGACTAACATGTTAGCACCATACAAATGAGTTTGCCTCTGGCTAACCTATCAAAACCATAGCATAGTTCTGCAGTGTTTGGCCTGCAGTGTTGTTTACAGTTGTGCACCACTTTATTGCTTTCTCCCACAATGGCCACCTACTGCAACTCTGCCTTACTCCACCTCTGTGTGCACTGAGCTGCTGTTGCTGTTTGCACTGCCTGGTTGCTATATTCAGAGCTGTCTTATTTGCCATGCTATTTTTGCACTGCACTTGCAGCCCTGTTTGCATGCCTTCATTTGCATGCTATATTTAACTGATTTAACCCCTGGGCTATTCTTTTGAATGTAGTGAGCAAACGGTTCCGGGCTATTTTTGCATGCTGGGCAGTGCTAATTTTGCCCCGGGGCTAAGTTTTGAATTCTGGGCCTCGGTGTTGTAAGTTTTCCCCTTTTTGCTTCTTTTATCCTCTTTTTATCCTTACCCTAGATAGGGTGTTACCTCTATTCCCACACCACAGGTGATCATAGTTTTCCCTTTTCACGTTCCCTTTACCCCTTTAGATGCTTACCCTAGGCATGGTGTTTCCTCCCTTCCCACACAGCATGTAGTTTCTGCTTGTATGAACTGTTTTCCACCTCCGTTCCTCTCTTACCTTTCTTTGTACTCTCCTACCCAGGTAGCAACAAGTAAAGATGTACTTGACTTTACCTCAGCGGACCGGCAGCATTCCCTGCCTGCCTGATCTCACCTGCCAATGCCTATGATGCTAGTCCTGTGCCACTGACACTCTGAGACAGGAACGTGAGAGAAATCTGTTCATGGCTGGAATCAAACCTCTGACCCCTTTCTTTTAGAGTCAAGACATAGCTAGCGTGTCACCTGAGCCCTCTTTCTCATTTCTTTTTTTAACATACTCTTAAAAAAAACCTTGAATATCTAGCATTCATCTAGAAATCCTTAGAATAGTCACCGTCTGCATTTTGATTGTTTACTAAAAAATCCTCTTCATCAAAAGCAGCATTTTTGTCATTATGCATTAAGACCAACAAGAGACAAGAAATGTAGTAGCTCATTTAAAGTTAGCTAAGGTTTTCAACTTTTCTAAAGCAAGGTTGTTATGTTGACATAAAGTAAACCTATAGTGACTGAGCATAATGCATAGTCTAGAAGTTAAATGCCTTATGCCTTGTTGGCACATCTGAGGATTCTCCTGTCCTCTCTGTTAACCAAATCTGCAGAAAAGTGGAACTGCACTTAGTAACTACTTCTCACAGTATGCCTCACACTAATAATATGCTTTTATAATTTAGTTTGCATCTAGTGAACACTGAGGTGACTTTCTCAAAGTAGACCAAGGCAGCTAACTGCATCCTGTTTGCCAACTAGCAGTGAAGTCTTCTGTCAGTAATCCTCCCTGACTTCTGGAAACAAAAATGGAAAATATACTAAAGGAGACTTCAACACTAGAAAACAAGCATTTGTCAATGCCGAATGTTGGTTGCTTGTTTAACGCTGGCACTTTACTGCGTTCCCTTTATACCCTGCAGTGTACCTCTCCCATAGCCTTATGTACTTTCAAGGCAGCAACTTCTTTCAGTAACACCTATTTAAATCCCACCCTCCTATGCACCCAGCACCCACAATGTTTTTTTTTCTGCCGAACATTTTGTTTTAATGGGGACTCGCAGAACTCGCCCGCCTCCACAGCTGGCCCCCATCTTATAAACTAATTTATGTGAGTGGCAGCAGTGCCAAGAATACAGAGTAATCCCTAAATTTAAGCGAGAGGCAGCATTGCCAAGAATACAGAGAAATCCCCCAAATGTAAGCGAGAAGAAGCAGCACCAAGAATACAGAGAAATTCACCACCCCCAGCAACAACAAGCAGTGACCTGACCACTCATCCATCCATCGGTCCCCACCCCGCACCCGGCACCCAGCACCCAGTTCTCCATATTCAGAGAAGGCAATTGCAACCACTGCCCACTGGTCCAGCACAGAACAACCTTCTCTCCTCCACTGCTGAGCACCAGCTTCTAATGAATGAAACCACGCTGCTTGTTGCTATAGTATAGCAAGCAGATCACATTGCAAAAAAGTACATTAATGCATCAGTTAGGGTTTTTATTAGATTGTCAAAAGCTGGGAAATTCGATGTTAGGGTTCCAACCCCTACCACCCCCTCCTCCAATCACCAACAGGCATCACAGTGTGCCATGGGGTCATCAAGTCCAACTGTCATCCCATTCCATGTGTAAACAAGCTGACGTGGTACAGTATAGGAGAATAGAGTGAGAGTTAGGCCTGAAGACCTCATGGCACAGGCCGATGCCTGTTGGTGTGTGGAGGATGGGGGGTGGTAGGGGTGGGAACCCTAATATCAAATTTCCCAGCTCTTGATGATTTAATGAAAACCCTAACTGATGCATCAACATAGTTTTTGGAATGAATTTCCCTTCTATTTTTTTTTAGATTGTGTAATAGTATCCTTATTTAACTGTGGGAGTGCAGGGTCCGAATCCTGCAAAGTTACGTGCGTGTGTAGATTAAATTCAATGGACGCACATAACTTGCCCATTTTCAGGAATTTTTTCATCACATTTTCAACATGGCCTTTTGAGGACCCCACATCATGAACACCGGCACTGTCATATCATTAATCTGTCCCAAAAGTTGATTTCGCAAAGCAGTTGTGCTATTCTGCGCAACAGGTGCAAAAACATATTTTGGTCAGGATGTGAAAAATGACAGCTGTATACTGTTCATGAGGAAATGTAAAAAATAGCTATGTTGAAAATCCGGAGTAAAAATATGAAAAATTGCCCAAGTTACAAGCTCGCATAGAACCTGCAGAAAGCACTCTCGTAACACGGTCATTTTTTGGAATTATTTCACCAAATTTTTGACATGGGTTTTTTGAGACCTTCCCTCATGAACACTGGCACTGTGATTTTACTAATCCAACCTGAAAGTTAATTTCACACAGTGACCATGCCATTCTGTGCCACAGGTGCGAAAACACATTTTGGGTAGGATGTAAAAAATGACAGCTATACTGTTCATGAGGAGGTATGAAAAAATGGCAATGTTGAAAATCTGGAGTGAAAATATAAAAAATTTGTGATGTTACAAGCAGGCATATAAACTGCGCAACACACACTTGTAATGCAGTCATTTCTGGGACTTTTTGCATCAAAATTTCAACATGGGGTTCTTGGGACCCCATCTCAAGAACACTGGCACTGTCATTTCATTAATCTGTCCCGAAAGGTGATTCTGTGCAGCTACCGCAAACTCACCTTTCGGGACCGATTAATGAGATGACAGTGTCAGTGTTCATTAGGTAGGGTCTCAAGACACCCATGTTGAAAATCTGGGGTTGAAATTCCTAAAATGGCTGAGATATTAACTCAAGCTGAAAGCCCCACTGACTGCCATTACACAGCGTTTACCTTTGATACTTCAGTTCCCGGTTCAGCTTTGAAGAGTGCAGATGTGTCCTGATCCAGAGAAGATAGTAGCCGCTGATCTCCAGAGGTAAGAATAGGGTAAGGGAGTGTGGGGAGGTGGGTGCGCAGAAGGAAGGTGGGAATAGGGGAGGGGAACATGGGGAGACAATGAGGGACATAGAAACATAGACTTTGACGGCAGATAAGGACCGATTAGCCCACCTAGTCTGCCAATTTCCCTACCTAGAGGATAAGTTGCAGATCCTATTTAACCAACAGCCTATTTCTTCCTACCCCACACAAAAATTGCCTTATGTCTGTCCCATACATTCTTGAATTCTCCCACAGTTTTAGACCCCACAACCTCCTCAGGAAGGCTGTTCCATGCGTCCACCACCCTCTCTATGAAAAAATACTTCCTCACATTGCCCTAAGCCTCCCTCTATCTTCAAATTGTGTCCCCTTGTTCTTGCACATCTCTTTTTCTGAAAGATGCTACCCTCTTGGACTTTGTTGATTCCACTGAGGTACTTAGCTTTCTATCATGTCCCTCTCCCTCCTTTCCTCAAGGGTATACATATTAAGCTCCTTTAGTCTCTCCTTGTATGGCTTCTCTTGCAGACCCTGCACCATTTTAGTTGCCCTCCTCTGAACTGCCTCCATCCTGTCTATGTCCTAGTGGAGATGGGGTCTTCAGAACTGGATGCAGTACTCCAGATGGGGTCTCACCAACTGTCTGTACAGGGGGATAACAACTTCCTGTTTTCTGCTGGTGATGCCTCTCCCTATACATCCCAGTATCCCCCCAGCCCTCCCTACTGCCTTCTCACATTGCTTGCCAAACTTAAGGTCATCTGATATGATTATCCCCAGGTCCCTTTCCATTTTTGTTGTTGTTTCTACCTCCCCCCATTGTGTAATCTTCACCTGGGTTTTTGTTTCCCAGGTGCATTACTTTGCACTTCTTTGCATTGAATCAAGCTGCCATACTTCTGACCATTTCTCCAATCTTGCCAAGTCCCTTTTCATCCTTTCCAGGCCTCCTTGTGTATCAACCCTGTTGCAGATCTTTATGTCATCTGCAAAGAGGCATACTTTTCCTTCCAATCCCTCTGCAATGTCACTTATAATGAAATTAAAAAGGACTGGACCCAGTACTGAACCCTGCTGTACCCCACTAGCAACCCCTCTTTCTTCAGAGTGGACTCCATTTACAATTACCTTCTGTGTCCTGTTGTCCAGCTAATGTTTTGCCCAGGCTATCACCCTGGGACCCACTCCCAGGCTGGTTAATTTGACTATTAATCTTTTGTGTGGGACTGTGTCAAATGCCTTTCTAAAGTCCAGGTAGGTCATGTCCACAGCCCCTTCCTGGTCTACTACTTTGATCACCCAATCAAAGAAATCAATTAGATTCATCTGATATGACCTTCCCGCTGTGAACCCATGCTGCCTTGGGTCCTGTGCCCCACTGGCCTCTAGGTACTTAACCATTCTTTCCTTCAGAAGTGATTCCATCGCTTTTCCTACCACAGAGGTCAAACTGACAGGTCTGTAGTTTCCTGCCTCTGTCCTGGTCCCACTTTTGTGAAGGGGAATCACATCAGCCTTCTTCCAGTCCTCAGGTACCACACCATCCTCCTGTGATTTGTTAAAAAGGGTAGTCAGTGGTGTCACTAGTTCTTTGCTTAATTCTTTTAGAATTCTGGGGTGAATTCCATTTGACCCCATTGCTTTGTCCACCTTCACTTTTAGGAGTTCTTTCAGAACCCTTTCTTCTGTGAAAGGACTGGGATTGACCCCACTTTCCAGAGTGCTTCTGTTAATTGGATTAGGCACCTCCCCCACTTCCTCTTTTGTGAATATTGAACAGAAGTATTCATTCAGTAACTCTGCTTTTTCACTGTTACACTCTGCCCACCCACCATCTATTCTATTCAGCCTCACTATCCCTCCCTTTGTCTTTCTACTCTCCCCGATATACCTATAAAAGATTTTATCCCCCTTCTTAACCGAGTTGGCTATCTTTTCCTCAGTTTGTGCCTTTGCTATTCTGACTACCCTCCCTGCTTCCTTCTGTCTTAACTGGTATGGTTCTCTGTCCTGCTCCTTCTGTGTTTCCCTATACTTCCTAAATGCTATCTTTTTCTCCCTAACCTTCACCGCCACTTCTATTGAGAACCATAGTGGCTTTTTCTTTCATTTTGATTTGTTTATTTGCTTCACACAAAGGCTTGTTGCCTCTGTGATGGCAGTTTTGACATTTCCGCATTGTTGCTCCACCCCTCCTTCTAGCCTGTTTGCTAGTGCTTTTCTAAGGCACTCTCCCATCTTGCCAAAGTCAGCCTTCCTGAAGTCCAGAACCCTCACTTTTGTATGGCTTGACTCTGTAGCTGAGTTTATCGTGAACCACACTGTTTGGTGGTCACTTGTTCCCAAATGGCTACCCACTTCTATATCTGAGATCCTCTCACTGTCCCCATTTGAGAGTACAAGGTCTAAGATTGCTCTCTCATGGGTAGATTCCAAAACTAGCTGTCTGAGGCATGCCACCTGAAGGGCATCAAGGATGACCCTGCTTTTGGATGTGGCTGTAGCAAGGGTGCTCCAGTTAATATCTGGCATATTAAGGTCCCCCATCAACAGTATCTCCCCTTTCTCTGCCATCCTAAGTATGCCTTCTATCATATCCTTGTCCATTCCCTTCCCCTGACATGGGGGTCTGTATACAACCCCCGTGTGGATTGTGGTGCCATTTCCCATCTCTAAGGTGACCCACAGTGCCTCCTCTCCTCCCTGTTTACTCTTTTGTTCAGTTGCTTTTATCCCTTCCTTTACATAGAGAGCTACTCCCCCCACTTCTGCCCTCCCTGTCTCTCCTGTAGGTTGTGTACCCTTTTATGTCAACATCCCAGTCATGGTTCTCTATGTACCATGTTTCTGCGACTGCTACAATATCCAGGCATCCCTCTTCCATCAAGGCCACCAGTTTAGGGAGCTTGTTGCCCAGACTACAGGTGTTGGTACTCATTACCCTCCATTTCTTGATGGCCTTACCCCTTTTTGACCCATTCCTGTCCTTATTTCATTTGTCACTTTCTCCATTTACCCCAGTGCTTCTCCCTATCGACATCTCTATGTTGGTGTCTACCTCACTTAGTACCCTGATTTTTTTGGGGGGGGCTAGGATTTCCCTGCTCCTTTCCAGTGCCTCTCCCCTTGGCTAGTTTAAATGCTTGCCAATGAAGCATTTAAACCTAGCACCTAGGATCCTGGTTCTCCTCCTGGACAGATGCAGACCTCACACCAGTATAGGCCTGCATCTGTCCAGGTGGACCCCAGTCCCCAATGAAGCCAAATCCCTGAGCTCTGCACCAGTTTTTCAACCACTGATTGAATCCCATGGTGTGGAGCACCTCCTAGCCTCAACCTGCATATAGACAGGCAGCACCTCCGAGAAGGTTACCGTGTGTGCTATTTGTCTGAGGCCCCTCCCTATCTCCACAAACGCTTCTTGCACTGCTCTGATCCCTTTCTTAGCCAGGTCATTTCTCCCTAGGTGGACAGTAACATCCAGCTCCCTCCACTGTGCAGCTGCTCCTGCGATCCTGAGGATTCGCTCCTTGTCCCTCCAAGCCATGGCACCAGGCAGGCACCTTACCTCCCTCTCCCCTTCCTCTCCCAGTTCTGCCTTCCTAACAGTGGAGTCCCCCACCAGGAGTTGTTTCCTTCCCCTGTGGGGTCCCATGCCACCCTCCTGTGGGTCTCTGTGGAGGTTCCCAGCATCCTCCTTGGTCTCCACTGTGGGTGCCTCCATAGAGGAACTACACTTTTCCAGAATGGCATAGAAATTGTGGAGAGGTACTACTGGAGGGATGTGCCACTGTTCCACCACCCTTACCCTCCCTGAGCCCGCTGTGGTCCAACTGCTCCTCTTTCTTGGCAACCTCTGAGGCAATGGCAGTTACCCTGGTGGTCCCTGGGTGGGAGAGGAGGTCCCACAAATCCTGGCCAACTCAGCCTGGAGATAAGCAACCTCCTCCCTCAGCCCAGAGAGGTGCCAGCAGATGGGACAACACTGCATCCTCCAGAATGTCTTCTGGAAAACTGCTGCTCCACAGCCACTGCACCACTCCCATCATGTCTTTTTTCTGGTGCCCTAACTGTTGTTTGGAATACTTACTCTTTCCTCTGTATGTTTATTATTTTTTTTCTCTCTCCCTACTTACTTACTGCCTCTGTGCCCTTTTAGCTCCTGATCTTCCTGTTCTGAGACAAAAAGTTCCTATATTGCTCAGTAGTCTCCTTACTTGCTCAGAATCAGACCTCCAGCAGCTGGGGGCGGGGGAATGGAGAGCTACTGTCGCCCTTCTAGGATGGCGAGTCTTTGGTGGCTCTGTGATCACTCACTTCCTGCTCCCAAACAGGAAGTTCCTGCTATCAATTAAATCCTGTACGTATAAAAGTAGAACTGGTGTAGGGTGGGAAGGAGGGCAATATGTCCCAGTAGAGAAGTTTTAGTTATACCAGTAGCTCCTTCCTCCTGGTGTTCTATATGTTCTCTGGCAGAAGCTATCTAGGGCAGTGTTTAAATCTGGTTGTAACCTGGCTCCTTCTAGCTAAGCCACTCCCCCTACTTTGAAAATCTTTCTACACTTAGTTAATTTCACAGATAACAATTCCCTTCTGACACCTGTGACAAGCACCTAGATAAGTACACAGATAACAGATAACAATTTACTTCAATTACCTGTGACAAACACACTCTTTTTGTTTACCCTAAATTGAAGGTCCCAGTACAAGAGTTCTAGTTCTTAGTCCCAGTAGAGAAGTTTTAGTTATACTAGTAGCTCCTTCCTCCTGAGACCCTTTTTCTTTTTCCAGGTTAAAAAAAAAACAAACATCGGGGGACTGTTTTCTTTTTTACATGTACATTATACATTTGAGGACACTGGGAATGGGCAACCCAATGTCCCACACTGTCAGGGGGAGGGGGGCCACTGCCGACAAGGGGATTGGGCACCACCCACTGGCAAACATAAGGGGGAACACGTCAACAGTGTTGGGGGCAGCATTAAACACTGGGAATGGGGTCCTCATTGTTCCATAACAATAATAAGGTGATTTAGTACATGACTGGGGGACACTGGGAGTGGGCTACCCAGTGTCCCACACTGTCGGGGGGAAGGGGACTACTGCTGACACGGGGATTGGGCACCCTGTTGTCATCAAACCTTAGATGAAGAAGGCACACTGCTGGGGGGAGGAGGAACCATACTGGGCTGAAGGACAACTGGAGACACTGGGAGTGGGCTACCCAGTATCCCACACTGAGAAGGATGAGGGGCCTGTTGGTCTGGGAAGGAGTTTTTTTTTTGGGGGGGGAAGCCGATGTTGCAAGACTTCCCCTTTCACTGTTTACCGATGTAAGCATTATGCAAATTAAAAAGGACGGAAGCCCTCTCTGATTGGAGCGGCTTTAGCCCTTTGAAGTGCATCACCATTCAGCCCACCTAGCAGAGAGTTGTGTCAGGACCATGAGTGGTCATTGGTGCCAACTGCCAAGCCCATTACAAGCCCCTGGTTTTGTGTACTGCAATGGGCTCAGCAGTGACACACACCCAAAATCCCATATTGCAATAATACGTTGCTTTGCGCATGCGTGCAACCAAAGTAAAAATTGGATAATGCTGAGAGACCAAGGGCACATATTTAAAGATGCTGAATCGTGCTTACAGAAAGTTTACTCAAGGAGCAAATTAGTGCTTTGAGCAAACTACCGCTATATTGGAACATGCCCGAAGTACATGGCGAGCATTATGGAATGTTCCAGCATAGCATACCAAATGAGTCAGGCACAATTCCAATTGCTCCTGTAAACCATAAAAGGCATGGGGCCAGAGAAAATTGGGTCTGGCAACAGCGAATGAGCAGTTAGAGCCCACAAACGGCAATTGCTCCTGTGCAGCAATCCACCATATTCTTATATCCTTATGCAAATAACTCCATTGCACTGGCAAGGCACTATGGGTCATCTGCATCTAATTAAGGCCTCATCACAGGACAGGTCCAAATGTGGATTACGTCTCCCCAAAGTGCCTGTCCATATACTTTCTAACATTCCTTGGTAATGTAGCAGTCTCCCAACCCTATTGTTTATAATCTATTGTGGTAGTCATAGGTTTCCATACTCCCCCATCTGTAATGTTTAAATCTTCCCTGGTAGTCTAGTGATCATCCCCATCCAACCCTGACTGCTGTCTGTATTGTTTATTATCTTGCTTAGTAGTCTCTTGACCCCCCCACTCCTGATCACTGATATCAATTGCCGGAAACCACCCACCCCCAATCACATGTCTGTACAACCAGACCATCCCCCTGGTAATCCAGTCCCCCCCTCCATCTCCAACCAGCAAGCCGACCCACCCTTCTAATGGCAGAGGTGCTCCCCCACTGCTCACTAGTACTGCAGGTGCCATCTGCCTCACACAGCCAATGCTTACTGTGATTGACAGTAAACTATAAATCTTCTTCAGACTGACGCAATTTAAGAATCACCTCTTATCATGGTATTGTGTTTGGATATAATATTCTTATAGTGCTAAAGCACTGCATGTAGAATTTTTGTCTTGTAAATAGAGGATAGTGGTTAAATTTATTTTATGGTGGAGTTTTTTTAGTATATTTTCATATATGAGTATGCCCCACTTTAATTTATATAGTCGGTGCTCCCTCACAATTTTAAAGTATTGTAAATATTGCTTTAAATTTGTGATATGAATTTATTCCAGCAGAGGGAGCCTTTACTCTTGACAAAGCCTCCAGTATAGAGGCAAAACAGCATTGAGTGCTGCAGGGGTTGGAGCACCAGAACCTTCAAGCACCTTAATTGCATGCAGGCCCTCTACATTCAGTGAGTGCTGACCTTGTTTTGATTACTGGCATTATTTTTGACTGCGAGCACCTGGTTCAGTAGCGGTGCTCCTTGTTTTTTTCCTAGGAGAATTAATAGCAGACTAAGCATTTTTATACAGTAGTAACATCTCAGAATGACAATGCAGTTTGTTGTTATCAGTGTCTGAGGAAAGCACATAGAGGGAATCCCATGGAATATTGGAGGCTACTGGTGCAACAGGACCTCTTCATTCAGCAGAAACTTGGGCCAAATAACAAGTCAACTTATTTTTTCATTTAATTTTAGTCTTCTTTATTTTTATTTATTTATTTATCAGATTAACACCTTTGAGAAAAAGCTCATTACATAGGTTCCACGTCAGAATTACATTAACAGTGATTCAAAAACATATAGGTGTACAATAGAGCTGAAAGTGCAGGCTAACAACAAGTATGAGACAAAGTATTAATATAAACATAAACAGACTAAGTCATCAGGTTATTGTCAATACACCAAGTTTGTGAGAGGGTTAAGGTAGTTTAAGGAAGAGATGACAATTCAGACTGAGGGGTGCCTGTAAGGCAGAGGGAGGTACTGCAGCAGACTGAGTTGTCAGGATGGAGGGCTATGTTCGGGGGTTACAGCAGCCAAGGGTGGCCAACACCCACTAAAGAAGTGTGGAAGCATCAACCCAGGAAGGACTTGTCAAAGCTTTTTTTTTGGGGGGGGTTTGGGGCTGAAGGCAGATGGGAGAGGATAACAGGAGAATAGAGGGGTGGTGGGAAAGAGGAGTTTGACGGAGGGAGGAAGGAAGGAAGGGAGGGAGGGAGGGAGGGAGGAAGGGATAGATTACATTAAGGCATATGACAAAGGGAAGTAAAAAGTGCAGGATTTAAGGGGCCATGTGGTCATGAGGGAGAGCAGCTTAGAGACGTGGAATCTTTGGTAACCGGGTACGGTCCACTAGGTACAAGTGCCTGTTTTCAGGGGTGACCTGGGAGCACTGGGGAGGTTAAGTGACTTGCTCAGAGTCACACAGTATACAAGTGGAGGTTGTGGGAATCAAACCCACGTCTGCTGGATGTTCCAAACTCCTTCACAGCTCGTTACTCTAAACTCTAGGTTATACTGGAATTTTGCATTTCAGCACAGTTAGGGAATACCCCACCTTGTAGACTGTGCTTCTGGACATCTCACAGTATTAGTAGGTTATGCAAAGTTCAGAAGTTCACAGAATGGCATCATTACTACTGTTTTCAAACCCAGCTTCCATTGTGAAGGGCGATGAAAGTGTAAGAATGTGAGTGGTACTCACGACTCATCCAACCACTGGAATAGATTCCCCATCTGAGGAAGCCAAAATGACAGCTGCTGCTACATATTCCCCATCATGGTAGAAGGTCTACATACTGCAACAGTAAAGAACAGTTACATAAGAACTTACCATAACCATAAATCTTCGCAGGAATCTCTGTTATCAGGTCACACCTATGGAACTCAACCATCAGGCACTAGGATCCCCATGGAAGCTTTTCTGCAGCAGTCTAGTATGGCCACCCACACTAACGTCAGGCTTCAGTGTCACAGCCCTATATAAGTGTGGGTGGCCCCATTCCCTCCTCAGTTCTTTCCCTAGCCAGTGGCCATATGAGACAGGAGTCCCACCAGGGAACCAAGGAGAGAGAGAAGGTGCCTAGCTATCCAAAAGGCTGGAGCAACAAGACAGCCAAGCTGGAACAAGGCATACAGAAAGAGGTATGGAGTGAAGGAGGGATGGCATGACCTAATGGCAGAGATTCCCTTGAAGAGCTACTGTTATGGTAAGTTCTTATGTAACTGTTCAGGTCACACCTACGGAACGAGTCCCAAGCAGTGCTAATCGTAAAACAGTCTGGGTGGCAGAAGGCTAGAGACCTAAGAAGGAAGGCCCTAAAGCACAGCTAGACCAAAGCTTGCCCTTCTTCTGGAAGCAATGTCCAGACTGTAGTGCTTGGTGAATGTGTGGACAGTACTTCAAGTGGCAGCAACACAGATTTCTGCAACTGACACATTCCTGAAACAGGCGACAGAAGTGGTCATGCCCCTGGCTGAATGACCATGAACCATACCAGGAAGTTTCTTACTGTACTTCCTATAACAAAAAGTAATTCAGTTGGCCAACCATTTGGACACGCACTGTTTAGATACCGGAGCACCTTCTTTGTCAGAGGCTAAACAAACAAACAACTGAGAGGACTTTCTGCAGTCTTTAGTATGGAGTATATAGCCCTTGAGAATTCTATGTGCATCCAAAGTATGGAGGAATGCCTCCCATGGGTTGGCATGCTCTCGGAAATAAACAGGCAGGTGGAGAGATTGATTTAAAGTAAACTCAGATATCACCTTGGGAAGAAACTTCGGATTAACATGCAAAGAGACCCTGCCTTTGTGGAAAATCAAATAAAGCTGCTCACACCTGAGAGCCTGTAGCTCTGCAATTCTTGGAGCAGAAGAAATAGCAACTAAAAACAATGCTGTCCTCGACAGAAAGCACAGCTTGCAAGATGCGGCTGACTCAAAAGGAGGCAGGGTCAGCTTCTCAAGAATGAAATTTAGGTCCCAAGCTGGAACCAAATTACAGACAGGAGGCTTCAAATGGAGAATGCTTTGCAAAAAAGTATGGGCCACATCCAACTGGGCCACAGTATGGCCATCAATGACAAGGCAAGGCACATTTTATTTATATAGCACCCTATCCAGGGGCTCAGAGCGCTGTACAGAACATGATAAAATAACCTAATTTACAATAAAACATCCCAACAAGTAAAATCAGTTTTTCAGATAAAATTAAAAGCCGTCTCAAACAAAAAAGTTTTAAAAGAGGCTTTGAAGGCCTCCACCATGCTGGCTGAGCAAATATAGTGCGGAAGAGAGTTCCACAACAATGGTGCAATAGTACTGAATGCTCTATTGCCAGACCTCTTGAGGTGAGAGGAAGGTGTAACCAGCAAGCGAACCTCGGTGAAGCTTTGGGGGCAGATAGGACAGTATGGAACCAGGAGCTCTTTAAGGTAGTCAGGTCCCGAACCACATTGGGCCTTGTATGTTAAGAAGCTTATCTTGAAGGTGATGTGTGAACTCACAGGCAGCCAGTGCAGAGCATGCAGAACAGGAGTGACATGATCCCTCATTGAGGTACCTGTCAGTATCCTGGCCACAGCATTCTGCACTAGCTGCAGTCGATGCATCAATCCTCCAGACAACTCTAGGTATAAAGCATTGCAGTAATCAAGTCTGCTGGTAACAAAGGCATATATGACCATAGCCAGGTCAACAGGCGTCAAGAATGGGCAGATCCTGGCAATACTCTCGAGATGGAAAAATCCAGTTCTAACGACCGCTGACACTTGTTTTTTCAGGGTCAGATGGTCATCAAGAAAATGCCAAGATCCTTAACCACACTTATCACCGACAGGGGTGCTCATCAACTACTGGAGCGAGCAGCCTCCTGTCAGCAGAGATTCTTCCATGACCCAGCTCGATCACCATAACCTCTGTCTTGCTGGGGTTGTGACATACCTAGTTTGCAGACATCCAGTTGTTGATCTCAGCCAAACATTGGCTCAGTGTACCCCTGGCAGAAAGATCACCTGGGGCACAAGACAGGTACAACTGGGTATCATCTGCATAGCAGTGAAACCCCAAATTGTATCATCTAATGATCTCTCCCAGCGGCAGCATATACATGGAGAACAGCAGGAAAGCCAAGATGGAACCCTGTGGAACACCACAAGACAGCGCAAAAAATCCAGAGGAAAAATTCCCAAGGATAACTTGTTGCGGTCTTCCGGTTTTGAGTTAAACCAGTGCAAACTGCACTGATAATGCCAACATAGTTCCAAAGACAGTCCAAAAGCACCCCATGATCCACCGTGTCAAACACTGAAGATAGATCCAAGAGCACCAAGATGGTAGAGTGCCCTTGGTCCCCTCACCATGAAGAGATCATGTGCCACCCTGACCAGAGCTGTCTCAGTGCTGTGCTGAGGCTGAAAACCTGACTGATGAGGTTCATAGATGGACAAACTCTCCAGACACTCAACCAGCTGGTCAACCATCACCATCTCAATAAGCTTTCTGAAGAATGAAAGATTAGAGATAGGCCTATAGTTCGAGAGAACGTCAAGATCTAGAGATGACTTATTAAGGAGGGGTCTCACCACAGCCTCTTTCAAGGCCAAAGGAAAGACATCCTCACTTAAAGACCTATTTATGATCTCCATGAACACTAGGCCCAGGAAATCCAAACAGCTGATAACAAGTCACGTTGGACCCAGTTCCAGGACACAGATGGTGGGACACATGCTAGTAAGCAACAGGAGGACCTCAACTGCCAAAACTGGCCGAAACTCACTCTAACTCGGCAGACGATCTTCACCAGCAGGCTGATCACCTCCAACAGAAACTGAACCAGAGGAGGCAATACTCACCCTGATAGAGGACACTGTGTTGGCAAAGAAAAGCCCAAACTGCTTGCACATTTCTGTAGAAAATGCTGTCCCAGACTGCAGATAGGAGGTATTGAATCAACTGTTGACAGCGTGGAACAGTGCAGCTGGGCCATTTCTTGCCACAGCAATTAAGATAAAAATTCCATCTTCTTAAGCTTGATTGCCTGTGGTTTCTTCAAAAAATGAAGCCTCAGCACCATCCTATCCCCCTCAGAGCGCGACCTCCTCCAGGCATGCTCTAACCTATGCCACTTAGTCTTCAGCTGATGCAGCTCAGCACAGTACCATGGTGAACGATGTCAGGTGGTCAAGGGGCAAATGTGGAAAAGTGTAATCAGGTCCATGGCCTCAGTCAAGGCTGTATTATAAGCCTCAACAACAGCTTCTGAACCCTGAGCACAGGCTAGCATCAAACTCGAGACATCCAGTGACTCCTGGAGTTGGTGAGGCTCCAATTTACTTTCAGACGACACCAGATAGTCTTCACAGAAGGGGTTAATTTACAGGGAGCCCCGTATTGGAACTCAACAGCATAATGATCCAACGAGCTGACTGGATCAACCTTGACCTCCATAATGTCAAGTCCGAGTGAGAAGACCAGATCGACAGTGGGCTCATGACAGTATGTGCATCTTGGAGGTAACTACCTGAGAAAATCCCAGCTGATTCATCAGCAGGAGGAGCTCTTGTCCAAAATGACAGGATTCATCAGTGACCCAGGCATGAAAATACCTCTGGACCAAAATTCTAGGGGACTCCAACACCTGCTCAGTGATGAAGTCTGCCAGCTCCTGCAGGAAGCGACTCCCACTCCTACAGCCAGTAGATAAGGACTATCCTGCCATTGACTCCGAATGCACACTTAGCAACCACACACTTGAAAGACACTGGTGTTCTCACTGGTAATGCAGTGAGGCCCAGGGTGAATCTAAAACAGATGGCCACCCCATCCCTCTGTGGTCCCTCCTCCAGCAATGCAAGACTGAATAACCATGGGGAACAGAAGCCACCAGCACAGGGCCCGCGTCATCGCCCACCCTGATCTCAGTAATGCAAACAAGGCCAGCTAAGGAATCAGCAATGAATGACTTCATCACCGTAGTTTTATTCCTCAGTGACCTTATGTTATAAAGATGGCCTGAAAGGGACGAGCCGAGCAGGTCAGATGGACTACCTGATGCCTGATGACATTTGGCAGAGCTCTGGGGAGGGTCCAGGGATACTGGGTATGATGGTCCTCTGTCTTGGAACCTTCTCTTCCACGAGTGTCTCCTGGTCCATACTACACTGATCCTATCCCCCACATAACTAAACTTACTGTGATGAATGCGCCCTTTTAAGACTCCCAGCTCCCAACAGCAGCTGAGCATCCCTACCAGCAAAGACAATGGGAGCCCCCAAAAAGTACGAAACTACCACAAGATTATGAAAAGCTGATATTGTAGACAGGTGCACCTTAAGAGAGGAGTATCGAAGGCCTGCACCAGACAAGGTCCGGAGATACTCCAGAACCTGGTTCACCAGGAACGTGAAAGGGTCCAAATGATGGGAAGCAGCCCAGATAGCAAAGCACTTCCACTTCATTGAGTAAGTGACCCTGGTGAAAGGTTTTCTGGCAGCCACCAGGACATCAACCACCTTCTAAGACACCCCAAAACAGGCAATGGCTACATACTCAGGAACCAAGTGTGCAGATGGAGGGGCTTGAGGTCCGAATGGACCAGGGTCCCCCAATCCTGTGCAAACTGGTCCCTGCAAAGAGGCTGGGGAACCGGAGGCTCCACAGCCAATTGTTGCAGTAATGGAAACTATATCTGGCAAGGCCAGAATGGAGTCACCAGAAATAGGGTGGTACCCTCCATCAGTAGCTTGATGAGCACCTCTGAATCAGAGGAAAAGAAGGAAAGACATAAAGAAACCTCCCTTTCCAGGAGAGGTACAATGCATCTCAGCAGATAACTCCAGGCTCTGGATCAAGCAAGCAGAAATTCGGCAGTTTTGCACTGAATGGGGACACAAAAAGGTCCAACTCTGGACAACAACACCACCTGTTGAACAGGTCTTCTATGACTGAGGTCAGGAGGTCCCACTCATGCATTTTGGACTCTGACCAGCTTTGGCTGTCCACCAAGACATTTTGTGCACCTGGCACATGGACGGCTGACAATTCTAGACCGTGATCTAGAGTCCAGTACCAGACCCTCATCGCCTCACGGCCCGGGGGTAGGAACAGGTCCCCCCTTGCTTGTTGATGTAATAGACCACACTGAGGTTGTCTGACTGCACCAACAGTGGGCCTGGAGAGAGATGGCTCTGTAGGGTCTGTAAGGCATACAGAACTGCACGCATCTCTAGAATGTTTATGTGGAGGTGGGTGCCCCACTTGGACTAGATCCCTTGGGTCTGATAAGGGCCTAGGTATGCTCATCAATCCACACCCAAAGCATCTGTGATGAGGATTTGGTGAGGGGTTGGGGTAAGAAAAGGGACCCATTTTAAGAGATTGTCTGGGTCCATCCACCACTGAAGCACCTTGTGTACAGGGAAGGAGGCAAGGACCAGCTGATCCAGATCATCTGAGCACTGATCCCATTGGACCCTGAGGGTTCACTGTGGGACCTTCATGTGCAACCTGGCCAAAGAGATCATCACAATGGCCATGGTTATTAAGCCTAACAGCCTCAAGAACTCCTTGACTGGGACATACCAGCACTGAGCCACTTTCTGAACTATGAGGCAGTCCGTTCTGTCCTGTGGGAGGAAGGCCTTGCCCTGAGTAGAGTCCAGAACCACCCCTATATAGTGCAACCCCTGGGAAGGGATCAGTACAGACCTGGGCAAACTGACAGTGATGCCCAAGAACTGGAACAACTACAGGGTGTGTTCTAGAGTTAGCAAAAGTTGTTCACTGGACTGGGCTTTCAGTACCCAGTCATCCAAATATGGAAACACATAAAGGCCTCTGCACCGGAGGGCTGCTGCTACAGCTGCTAAGCACTTGGCAAATACCCGTGGTGCAGAGGATAAGCTAAAGGGCAACTCTGAACTGGTAATGCTCCCCCTAGAAGAGGAGCCGTAGGTACCACCTGTGAGGTAGGCAAACCATGGTATGCAGACAGGCATCCTGCATGTTGAGGGAGCATAGCCAGTCACCCTGCTTGAGCAGAGGAAGGAGGCCATGTAGGGTTAAGATCTGGAACTTTCTGTGTTGAATGAAAAGATTCAGCTCCTTAAGGTCTAGAATGGGCCCCAAGTCCCCAGTTCTTTCGGGAACCAGGAAACACCGGAAGTAGAATCCTTTGTTCGTTTGCCACCTGGATACTGGTTCTGTAGCCCTTTTGCACGGCTAGGTGAATGTCTGCTCCCACAGAACTGCTGTGTGATCCAGAGGATAAGAGGTGGGAACTGGTGGAACATCTGGAGGCTGTTCCAAAAGGTCTAGAACATGACTTTGTTCAATTATCTGGAGGATCCAAGCTTCTGTGGTAATGGTTCTTCACTGGGACAGATGGAGGAAAACTGACCTCCGATCACCATCTCCTGGCTTGGAACAAGAGGATGGGGGTCTGGCAAGATGTCAGGCTGAGGTGGAATGAGTAGCTGGGGACATTCCTCCTCCTCTGGAGTGCTTAGCAGAGGGACCAGTGGTGGAAGAGGGGGCAGGCAAGGCAGAGATGGCCCTGCATTTGCCCTGGAGCTTGGTTCCTGAGCTAGACTTGTGAGAGACCTTATGAAATGAGGTTCTCAGTCTGCTCCTGGGCAGGGTATGGTAAATGGAGTGGACAGACCTAATAGCCCTGCTGGATGCCTGCAGGTCATTAATGATATCCTGCACATCAGGACCAAAATATTTGTGACCCATAAAAGGAGCACGAGCACCTTTTGCTGGACATCAGCTGTGAAGCCAGAGACTCTAAGCCAGGTGTACCTTCTAAGGCAAATGCCACTGGTAGCTGCCCTGGCTGTAGTATCAGCAATATCATAGGTGACTCTGAGGAGATGCTTATTAACATCTTCTGAGGCCTGGAGAAGTTTGACAAGCTCTTGTCTCTGGGACTCCTCAGGAAGGGCCTAGCAGCAGCCTTGCCCTTCTTCCAGAAGGTATTTTGGTGCTTAATCATATGAGCTAAGTATAGTTGGCAATCCTAAGGCCCAAAGTGGCTGAGGCAAAAGTCCTCTTGTCTCAGAGGTCAGTCCTCCTAGATTCCTGGTCAGGGGAGGGAGGGAACTAAGGTGCTTGGGTGCCTTAAACCTGTCATGAGCGGCTTTGATTACCACTAACTCAGTTTCTGGCTGGGCTACATAAAAAGGCAGCCCCAAAGGTGCCTGATAAAGTTTATGAGCTTTTCTGGGTATGGCAGGTACCAGGCTGAGCCTATGCCATGCAGCATTGGCAGCATCATGCAATGCTGGTAGCAGAGGCGGAACAACTTTTGGTGGAGATTCTGGGCTGTCCAAGAAATCCACCAGGTTCCTCCTTGTGACATTATCTTCCTGGTATGGGGTCATTTCACCACATTCCATTTTCAGCCGCAAGCATAAGGACGTGTACTACAATAGCATCCGGTAAAACACAGATGAATACAGCACAGCGCATGCCCTTAAACTCTATGGGTTTCCTTGTTTTTTATGGGGGGCTTTGTCCCCCATACCCACCAGAATTTAAATAATAAACTACAGGGAGTTGTGGACTTCAGAGATGGGGAGAAACTCTGTCATGGGTGAAAGTTTTTTTTAATTACTGCAAAAAGTTGCAGCACGGGGAGACCTGGGGGGAACTGAACCATGGTCCCAGGTCTCCCATTACACCATGTGCTGGTACCCTAGCCACTCCACCATGGGAGCAGCTCAACCAGGCACCCAGCACATGGTAACTTGATCAGTCCATGCTAGAGCGTACAGTGACAGGAGTAGTGGTAATTCCCTAGCACTGTTCTACCCCGTTGCTGTAAATCCATGCACTCACTAGACAGCGCAATTAATACTGCGCTATCTTTCATGCACGATATTGACCCGATATGCCTCTTCCTCAGTCTGGGACCCCATAGTGGAGGAGAGCTGCTTCTTAATGTTGAAGAAGGAGGTGGTCCTCGGGGGGGGGCCTTTGGGTGTGTTTGACTGAATCCTCAAAGTTCTGTATGATAAAGGTGACTGCAAAACATCACCAACCATCACAGCTAATACATAAAACCAAAATCAGTTTGGGCCAACAGCACTATAGCGTGCTGCAATGTCAGCAACTATCTATACACACATCTCAAACGAACACTTATACTTCTTGACTGTGCCCCCTGCTCCACCTTTTGTGGGGGGCTTCACCCTCCACACAGCCCATAGCTATATAAACAAACTCCAGGGGGATGCAACACTGGGGTAGGGGAAAACTCTGGAGGGAAGGATACTGTGTGCAAAGATGGGGAGAACATTAGGGTTCCAATGTTGGTAGAGTGGGGAGACATCAAAAATGAAAAACTCAAACTCTTTACAAAAAAAAAACTCTCAAGCCCAGTATCAAACCCAGGTTTGCCAAATTTATAGTAGCTAAAGCCTCAACACTCTATGCTAGGCAGGAAACTCAAAAGTCTGCTGAAAAACAAGGGCCCAGTTCCAAGTTGGTTTATGCATGTTGCACCTTGAGCCATGCGTTACACTTGTCAGGATTCCAAGTGGCAGCCTACACCATGGCACAGATGACCTATGCCCAAGGGGACTTCCACCACCCAAGGCCCCTGCAGCACAGTGGAAGGGGGTATTACAGCAGCAGCTGCACCCTATTCTGAAAGGGCAGCTGCCATAACCCCCATATGCCATTCCAAGAGCTACTGCAGCTCTGTGAGGTTAGACCAGCTATTAGCTGGTCTAAGGGATTCCAACATGGCATATGGCCTGTTGCCCCCCCCACAGTGCCACAACCCACACACAGCCATGCCCTATGGACCCCCAACACAGAGCAGCCCCCCAATACCAGGGTACTACCTGCTGGCACCCGTGCCCGCACTGTGCCACTGCCCCCATGCCAGTGCTACTCAGTTGACACTCTGCTGACCCACAGGGGCTTGTGGGCATGCTGTGGGGACTAGGAGGGCTGTGCCCTACCATTGGTGGCTTGCAGCACCTAGGTCAGGTGCGCCCTTCCCGTGGCACAACCCTGGCAATGCTGCAAGTTGCAGGGCATAAGTACCGGGGACCCTGCCTGTTTTGGAATACAGCGCAGGGTCCCCAGCATAGAGGCGACTGTCGCAACTCGCATATGCCAGCGAGTTGCGGCATTCATCCTGGAATTGGGCTCCAAATACCTACATCTTTCCTCAATCCACTTCCCCCATAGCTTCCTACCACTATGTAATCGCTCATCATGACATTCGCTGTAAATGCACCATAATAATTGTTGAACGTGAAAGTCGCTCTATAATCATGGTCGCTCCTTTTACATTCACTCTTTTCACTTCGCTCAAATAATATCGCTGTAATTGACTCATTCAAATCATGGGATACCATCCTCACTTCTGGAGTAGACAGTAGACCGGTCGCAAGAGTCAATTTCAATGTCTTCCATCTTAGGTCATATGGTGAGGCCCATTATTGTCGTTGTTTCATTCCAGCAAGAGGGGCACTACTTATTCTATGCAATTTTATGTAGCCAATAACCTGACAGACCTTGTGTTAAACATTTTCCACAAGAAACCCTGCAGCTTTCTGCCATGGCACATCCAAAGTTACTTGGCTGTCAACCAATTTTGACACCATACCCACTAAAGATTTTTGGCTATAATTTCAGCAATATTAGCCTAATCAGGGCCCAAGGTGACTCAAAATGATTAAAATATATCCAAAAATGTATTGAAATGATTAGTGAAAGCATCATGCAGCTTATATATGATACATGGTGGAAAATGTGTTTAAAATGCACAAAAAATCATTGCAGTTTATCTTTGAATTATGCATGAAATTGTTTCAATCAATCAATTAATCAAAATCTTTATTTTGCCAAGCAGAACATCATTGAGATAAGCTCATTTACAAGATGGACCTGGGGCAAAACAATTGCTAACAGGCTTAAGACATCACAGGTTGAGTGAACATACATAATTACATAGTAATAATAACAACAACATAATAACATATAACCATCGCGTGTGACAAGATACTTGCACCAGAACATAGCAATAGCTTCAACAGGAGGTAGGTCCATTTAAATACAATTGCATGGATACAGATATATGCGTAAGGTAATGAGCTAAACTTTATACATTAAACATCATTTATAGATATGTTTATAGAGCCCAGAAGTCTTGCTCATCTAGTGCATATTATACACCAAAATATAGAAACATCGAAACATAGAAGTTGATGGCAGATAAGGACCACAAGGCCCATCCACTCTGCCCATTTCTTTTTCTGCCTTATGAATGTGCCATCGGCATTTGCTCTATCAATGGCCTATCTATTCATACTCATCTGTATTGCTCCTAATGCCTATTCCATGCCTGTTTGAAGCCCTGCACTGTATTCATATCCACCACTTCCTGAGGTAGGCCATTCCATGCATCCACCACTCTTTCTGTGAAAAAGAACTTCTTCACATTGCCCCTTAATCGGCCTCCCCCTAATCTCATGCTGTGTCCTCTTGTCCTGCTATTTTTCTTATATTGAAACATGTTAGACGCTTTCACCTTGTTAATGCCCTTAAGGTGTTTGAATGTTTCAATCATATCACTCTCTCCCTCCTTTGCTCCAGGGTATCATGTAGAGTTCCATTAATCTGTCCTCATATGTTTTCTGATGCAGTCCCTGCACCATTTTGGTTGCCCTTTCTGGATTGCCTCAATTTGGTTAATGTCCTTGTGAAGGTGTGGCCTCCAGTACTGCACCCAGTACTCCAGATGGGCCTAATCAGTGTCTTGTAAAGAGGGATTATTACTGCCCTCTTACAACTTGTGATTCCCCTACTAATACACCCCAACATCCCCCTAGCCTTACCTACTGCTTTAGTGGTCTGCTTGGATGATTTCATGGCATCTGTGATGATGTTACCCAAGTCTCTTTCTTCCCTTGTGACTGCCAGAAACTCCTCGCTCAATCTATAAGTGGCTTCGGGGTTTCTCTTCCCTATGTGCATGATCTTGCACTTCTCGGCGTTAAACCCCAGTTGCCACTCTTCCGGCCATTTTGCCAGTTTATACAGATCTCTTCTCATTCTGCCCACCCCATCTGGATCATCTACTGTGTTGCAGATCTTGGTGTCATCTGCAAACAGACAAACCATACCCTCCAATCCATCTGCAATTTCACTGATGAAAACATTGAAGAGGACTGGCCCCAAGACTGATCGCTGAGGTATCCCACTTGTGACTTGCATCTCTTCTGACTGTATACCGTTTACCACCACTCTCTGTTTTCTGCCCATCAACCAGTTTGCCGCCCAGTTGATCAACGTCTGACCCAACCCGAGCCTATCCAGCTTATTAATCAATCTTCTATGTGGAACAGTATCGAAAGCTTTGCTGAAGTCAAGGTAGGTGACATCAACTGCCCCTTGGCCCATCACTCTGGTTACCCAGTCAAAGAAATATATGAGATTAGTTTGACAGGACATTCCTGTTGTAAACCTATGCTGTCTTGGATCCTGTGCTCCTATGGATTCCAGGTGTTGCACTATCCTTTGCTTAAGGAGTGCCACCATGATCTTGCCCACTACTGAGGTAAGACTGACTGGTCGGTAGTTCCCTGCCTCCTCCCTGCTACCACTCTTGTGGAGTGGGATCACATAAGTTCAGAGACTCACTAAACAGTTCTGATAATAGCTCTGCTAGTTCCACCCTTAGCTCCCTTAGTACCCTGGGATGTATGCCATCAGGTCCCATTGCCTTGTCCACCCTGAGCTTATCGAGCTCTTGTAGGACCCTTTCTTTTGTGAAGGGACTAGTGCACACCTCCATCCCCCCTGTGTCCATGGTACTGAGCTGTGGGCCCTGCCATACCTTCTCATCAGTAAATACTGAGCAGAAGTATCTATTTAGGATAGATGCTTTTACATAGTCCTTCCCTTCACACACACCCTTATCCCCTTTGATCTTAGTAATACTCCCTCTGGACTTTCTCCTTTCATTAACATATGTATAGAAAGTCTTGTCAACTTCTTTTACTATTCATGCTAGTGTTTCTTCGGTTTGGCCTTTTCCTGCCTTACTGCCTTCCCTACTTCCCTTAGGAAAGTTTGCTATGCCTCCTTGTCTTCATTCTGCGGCATTCCCTTATATTTCCTGAAGGACAGCCTTTCAGCTCTGACTTTTTCTGCTACTGTTTTTGAAAACCAATGTGGTTTTCTTCTTCTTTTGCACTTCCTTTTCTCTCTAACACAATAGAATGTTGCTTCAAGTATTGCATCCTTAATACTTGCCCACTTTGCCTGTACCCCCTCACCTGTATTTCTTCTTGCCAGGGCTAGCTTAACTCTGTTGGCCATCTTATCAAAGTCAGCTCCTCTGAAGTTCCATATTTTTGCCTTGGAATGGGATGATTTAGTTCTAGTGGCCAAATTGAACCATACCATGTGATGGTCACTGGCCCCCAGGTGACCTTCTACCTGGAGATCTGTGATCCTTTCCTTGTTAGTCAGTACTAGATCTAGGATAGCCCTGTATCTTGTGGGTGGTTGTACCAGTTGTTTGCGGCCCTCCCCCTGCAGGGAATCCACTATGTGTCTAGTTCTGGCCGATGTTCCTGCTGGTATTGACCAACCTGTATCTGGCATGTTGAAGTCTCCCGTTATCAGACCCTTCCCCTTAGCTGTCATGTTTTGTATATCTTCTAACAGTAATGTGTCTCTGTCCTCCCCCTGATCTGGGGGCCTGTAGATAACCCCAGTTCATATGGCTGTCCCATGTCCTGTTTCCAGGGTGACCCACAGTTCTTCTGGCTCCTTATGTGTATTCTGAATTTCTGTAGATTTGATATTTTCATTGACATAAAGGGCCACTCCACCCCCCCCGCTGTTGCACCTTGGTCTCTTCTGAACAGTACATAGCCGGGTACTGAAGTCTCCCAAGTGTGGTTACTGGTGAACCATGTCTTGCTAATGGCTACTTTGTCCAGTTTAGCCTCTGTAATTATTGCCTTCAGGTCTGGGATCTTGTTTCCCTGACTGAGAGCATTTGTGTACACGATTTTCCACTGACCAGATATTGGTGTGTTGATTGTTGGGTGAGGTCTGGCATTTCCCCTGTGAGTCATATAGGGAGCTTCCTTACCTGGTTATGCAAATGAACTACAGACATGCCTAACTTCTGTTTGATCACTAGCTGAGGGGGAGGGATGGTCTTCCCTTTCGATGTATCGAGTGCTGCATCCCTCTCCCCATTTGCTAGTTTAAATATTTTGCAAAGACATCAAACTTCGGCCCTAATGCACTGACTCCCTCCTTAGTCAGATGCAATCCATCAAGTTTAAGAACTTTCGCTCCCAAAACTGTTGCCAGTTACCTACAAATTTGTGTCCTTTTTCCTGGCACCAGCCATTGAGTCACATGTTTATCTCCCCTCTCTCCCCTTCTCTGACCTTCCATCCATCTGCCCCCCTCTCCCAGACTGGCAGGATCTCAGAGAAGGAGATGCCAGATGAAATGGTGTTCCTTGGTCTCCACAACTGACCAGCTGGTGAGATCGTTAGTCCCTATGTGTACCAGGATGTTAATGTTTTCTCCTGCTTCCTGCACAATTTTAGCAATGCAGTCAGTGTCTTTCCACGCTGTTGTACCTGGGAGACATCTGACCATTACCCCTGGCTGAAGATGGGTATCAACTTCCTGAATCATGGAGTCTCCTATGATCAGAAGTGTTTTGTATTTCCTTTTTGCTTTTTTTGTTTTGGTTCCTGTTTTGGGCAAGTTTTGTTGTGCTAGCTCCTGGGCTGCAGCGTCCTGGTCTGCAGTGTCCTCTGCCCCTTTGTTTGATTTCAGAGATAGAGGCAGATACCTGTTTGTAGTTTTTATATGGTTTGTGGAGGTGATATGTTGGAGAGCACCGAGTGATGGAGCACCCGATTTGCCCCTCCTAACCACCTGCCAATCTCCCAGACCAACTACCCTCTGTGGTCGAGGTGCTACTGTTGGATGTTGGAAAATGGTAGGCGGTTCTTATAATATATTTCCTCCTGAATATGCAGTTTGAGGCATGCAATCTCTGCCCATGCTGCCTGGAGCTGAGCTCTTAGCTCTCCAATGGCCCAGCATGTAGGACAGTGTCCTAAATCCTCAATAACTGCCCTTTTGGAAAGTGTCCAGCAGTACCTGCAGTTAATAAAATCCATTCCAGATAAGTTGTTGGGTTTATACCCTAGACAGAGTAATTAGAAGGAGGAAAATGAAAGCAAAAGTTTGATTTTGTGTTTTGTTTGTTTTTGTATAACTTGCTATAACAAGTTAAATTACTCGTGCCCCTCTAAATGATGTCACTGTGTGGATAGCCCTCTGACCCACCCCTTCCTGCTTTGCTACAGGAACTATCACAACTGTGCTACACAATAAAAGGAGTATAGTGCAGGGTGGTTGGGGATGGGGATGGGTGGCTGGGCCAGTCCCCTGCTGAAAAGGAAGAACCATGGATGGAAGAAACAAGGAGGTAAGAGCAGAAAGAATCAGTCACCAACTAATGCAGTAGCCCTGAAAGCTTAGCCTAATGATAAATAAAAATGTAAAGCATGTAAAGCACCACCTGTAACAATTTCACAAAAGATATAGCCTGTAAGAAACACTTTGCTACAGAGAAAAATAAAGCAGTAACAGAAGATATACCTTGCAAAAGACAATTTGAATCAGAAGATTACAGCAGTAATCTGTAAGCACACACATGTAGGCACACCCTGAAATAATGCAGCAGAAGGTATACCCAGCAACAATAATATGAATCAGAGAAAAATAAAGCAATAAAATGTTAGCAACAAACAAATATGCAAACAGATAATGTGCAATAAACAGCCATTTCTCTATTTTGATAAAATTGGTGGGGCAAACCATTCCCCCCGGCCCATTTATCTATCATCAGCAATACTCACGGTTCATTATAGCTATAAAAATGTTCTATTTTAACTCCATGCAAAATATTTGGATGATGAATGCATGATATTTTAAATCAGTTTCTTCCTAAATATTCACAGTAGCATGTGTTTTCATGGCAAACAGCATATCTCCTTTAGTGGCAGCACTGTAAACAAATAGCACATAAAGTCTTTACACAACGTGTTGCAGGGAGGTTTTGATATCTCAAATGATGATAAATTTAATTTCAAACAAAAAGAAGATGGTAGAAACACAATGAAAGGTGCTTGTCCCTAGCAATCACCACATTTTCCTAGCAACAGCACTTAATATTTATGGGACATTGTAAGCAAAGCAGTGATATTGTCAGCCGTGAAGATTTTCAAGAGGTGACATTAATTCGGTCTCTGTAGGATAATTTTTTTTCATGACTTCAATGTTGTCTGCTAAACAGTGTTTTTGTGTTTTTAACTTTTCAGCATCCAGTGTGCAAGTATTAGAAAGTTAACCCAGTATTGAGCCAGCCACTTGCAGCACATAAAAAGGGACAGCAGTAAAGCTTGGAGACTTGGGATTTGACCAGTCAACACGTGTATTCATGCAGAACCAATATGGTCTCGCTCAAGGATAGTGATGAAGACCAGGAAAGCCCTTATCAGTCATCTAAGATTAACAAGAAACCCAGTTTTAGAAATGGTTTGCATTATTATATGCCTCTAGACTCAATCAAAAAGGAGTCCACTCAACCATTTACACATGCCAGGATGGATTAACCCTCAGGCTGCTGACAGAATTAGAACTTATTGGAGTCCTGTACTGATATATCAGTCCATGGCCCTGCAAGGGTTAATATCAGAATGTGCTCAAGCATGGTTGGACTTCCATGGCGATGATCGATACATTGCTGAATCATTTCAACAGCACCTATCAAAAGAATTTGATGACATCCCCAGTGACACAGGGTTTCACCCCACCTGCCATAGGCATTTTATAGACAAAAAGTATATAAAGAGTGCAAGAAAATGCTGTGCTCAGCAGCCAATATTACAGGGGAAAAAGGATGATGGACAGTCTATATCTTCTAGCTCCAGTTCCACACCTTTGCCCAGCCCCAAGAAGAAACGTCAGTCAAGATCTAGCTAAAAATGTTGATAGTTTTGTGTTAAGTTTTGCTGATGACAAAAAAAATGATGTCCCATGTAAAAACAAAAGATGATATTTGTAAAGCTGTTAGAGATCTAGAAAGTGTGGAGAAATGGGCAGTAGAAAATCAAATGGCCTTTAATATAGAAAAATGTGTTGTTATGCACATGGAAGTTACTAACCCAAAAAATCAGTATAAAATCAATGGACAGTCACTAACTCAAACAATAAAGCATAAAGATTTAGGTACCATAATAACTGCTGAATTAACATCTCAGTGTCATTGTAACCATGTCATTGGTAAAGCTAATAGAATAATTGGATACATTAAGAGGGGTTTTACCACAGGAGACAGAGGATGCATTATGCCACTTTATAGATCTTATGTGAGACCTTACCTGGACTATTGTTCACCCCTGTGGAGTCCTTACTTTAGGAGGGACATTGCTAGGTTGGACGGGGTTCAGCGGAGAGTAACAAAACTTGTTACAAACATATGGGATAAGAATTATGAGACAAAACTAACGGAGCTTGGCCTGTTCTCATTGGAACAGAGAAGAAAGAGAGGGGATCTGTTACTAATGTATAAGATCCACACTGATAATGATTTATTAACACCATTGGGAATTAATTATAGTCAAAGAAATCATATTCTTAGAAGTCATGACTATCAGTTGACACTGACATTCCCTAGAACCACAAAAAGGGGTTCCTTTTTCACACAAAGAATAATTCCTCTCTGGAATGAATTATCCATTTAACTTACCAGGCATTAACTGGCATACACTTTACACAAATACTACTATAGAAAACAATTATCTGGAAATCTTCTTGGAGCATAATATGGATCAGATGGTAAAAGACAACACTCGTGGTTCAAATATATTAGATTTAGTTTTGACTAATGTGGGTTCGAGTTTAACAAATGTTAAAGTTATTCCACCTCTCGGATCTAGTGACCACTTAATGGTATCCTTTAAATACAAAGTTAACTTTGAATTTGATCCTAGTATTATCTCAGTATATAATTTCAGTAAGGCTAATTTTGCAGATTTTCACACTGAAATGACCCAATGGGATTGGAAAGCGGAATTTGACCAAAAATCTTTGACAGAAATTTGGCAATCCAATAATACTAAACTGACCATTACCTCAAAAAAATATATCCCCCAAATTAGGAAAACTGTCAATAACAAACCTAAAACTCCATGGATGAGCAGAACAGTTAAGAAACACATTAAAAATAAAAATAGGGCATTTATAAAAGCTAAAATAAGTAATTCTCTGAAAAATTGGCATGATTATAAGCATAACTTAAAAATATCTAAAAAAAGCATTAGAAAAGCAAAAAGTGATTATGAATATAGGTTAGCGGCGAAAGTAAACAACAATTATAAAGCCTTTTATACCTATATAAACAACAAAAGGGGCGGTGCACCTGTTATAGTCCCATTAGAAAACCAAAATGGTGATCTTGAAACTGATAAAACAGATATGGCTGCTGTTTGTAATAACTATTTTACGTCAGTCTTTAATAGTAAATCCTCCCCTACTATAAATCACAATTTTCATCCTACAAATATACAATTTAAGATTGAGGATGAGGAAATAGAGAAGTTACTTAAGGGACTTGACCCTAACAAATTGGCAGGACCCGATGGTATACACCCCCGTATCTTGAAAGAACTGGCACTCCCCTTATCTGATCCACTGGCTGCCCTCTTTACTAAATCTTTCATGGAGGGAGTGGTATTGGATGAATGGAGACAGGCTACCGTTATTCTCCACATATAAAACAAAGGATCAAAACAGAATGTTGAGAATTACAGACCGATTAGTCTAACATCTGTCCTAAGTAAAATCATGGAGGGTATAATAAAAAATATTATAGAGACCTCTTTACAACCAGACCCATCACAGCATGGATTTGTTAAGTCTCGATCCTGCATGACCAACCTGCTTGACTTTTATGGTGGAGTAAGTTTGGCCTTGGATGAGGGTGTAGCAGTGGATGTGATCTTGCTGGACTTTTCAAAGGCTTTTGATAAGGTGCCACATGGAGAACTTATTGACGCTATGATAAATATGGGACTTGAAGGGAACATTACCAGATGTATTGAGTCCTGGCTGTTTGAAAGGACACAACGTGTTTGTATTAAAGGTTACTATTCAGAATACAAACCTGTGACTAAAGGGGTTCCACAGGGTTCTGTATTAGGACCCAGTTTATTTAATATCTATATATCTTCCTGACATCCCCTCTAACTTATGGTTGACTAAGTTTGCTGATGATACTAGCATAGGCTATACTATTAATAAACCGAGGATGTAATTACCTTACAAACCACAAGAGAATTTGAAAATTGGGCATTAACTAAAAACTCATGTTCAATGTTGAGAAATGCGTTGTAATGCATTTTGGAAAAATAACCTTTAGTTGATTATCATATGGGCAACAAATGTCTTAAGGTCATCGAGAATGAGCGATTGCCGGGAATTAGGGTCAAAGTAAATTATTTTAAAAATTTGGTTTACATTGCCTATCATGTAATTAACAAAGCTGGGGGTATACTCCATTGTATTAATAAACATATTAAAAGTACTAATAGTAAGGTCTTATTGCCACTGTATACCTCATTGGTTAGACCTCATGTTGATACTGTGCCCAATTCTGGTCCCCGGTGACAGGGGATCAATTAATGCCCTGGAGAGTATACAGAAAAGGGCCACCAAAAGAATTAACGAAGTTCAGGGTTTGGACTATGAAAATAGACTAGTAAAACTTGGATTATATAGTCTTGAGTATCGCAGATTGAGAGGCGATATCAATCAATCAATCAATCAATCAAAATCATTATTTATTCAGGTGGACATCATTGAGCAAAGCTCATTTACAAGATGGACCTGATAGGTGAAGGATCAAATTGAAGGTACAGTAGCAGATATGTGTCTGGTGTTTAAAGCATTACATGATGATACCTTATGGGAGTCTTTGGGACTAGTTTTTAGAGAAGTCATTTATGATACTAGGGCCCACCCACTGCAATTAGTGGTAGAACGATGTCGAACAAAACAGAGAAGTACTTGGTTCTCCGTCAGAATATCCAAAATTTGGAATGGATTACCAATTTCTGTGGTGACTAGTGATAATATGAATATTTTGAAAACTCGTTTGGATACTTTTTTAAGACAGAAGTCAATTAAGGGTTATTACTAACTATATTCGGCGAGCAAAATGGACTACGGTCTTCTCAGCTCTGATCAACCTATGAAACCTATGCTGGAAAATACAAATCACCTAAAATTTAAACAGAATTTTGATCAATACCTTTACAGCATGGGACAATGAACCAGCAATGCTGGAGGCATACTCATATGGGCCATGGCTCTCTGTATGCCTAAAATCTCATAGTATGACTCATAATATCAGATCTGGCCTCCTTGTCTGTGCACCTGAACCTGCCTTCCTGCCATCTGCATCATATGCAAGAAAAGGGACTGTGACCCATACATGCCAGAAGAATCAATTAGTCCAGGTAAAATCTGTAGATGCAGGAAAGTTAAAAAGAACTGCAGAGTTGAAAGAGGATCAGAGCATTGTCTTCACATACAAGGACAGGATTGTGTGTCAGTGGAAGTCTGGCACCATAACACGTTACAGAGAGACTACACAAGATTTTTGGCAAAGTCATCAGATAAGGATAAGCCTACTTGTGCTGAACAGATGTACAGCAAAGCCTACAAGATTTTCTGTGCCATTGTCATCCATCAGAGGCTCATTGTGGACCAGGAGGTGTTTTGGAAGACGAGACTTACCCCGATTTTCATCGAGCTTGTAAAAAAGCATGAAGGTCTTGATGCTTCAAATTACAGGTAAGTGATACATTGTATAAGCAGACATTTTCATAATCATTTAGACACAATCATGGTAGACACAATTGAAAATTTAAACATCACAGCATTTTTCAAACTTTAAGTTTGTAGTAAGTCTTGAATACAATAGTAAAATCTAAACTTAAAAAACACAGTAGCAAGACTCATGCCTTACATCTACAATTAATGTCCTTGTGGATAACCCTGTTTTTAGAAATTATGCAGGTTTTTGTGTTACAGAGTTGACAGACAGAAATATCGTCTGAAACATGACTTCCCTCAGTTCACCTTTCATAAATCACACCGCAGGAATATTAATGAGATGGTGTTTGTTGACACACTGTCAACAAGTACACTTATTGACAGACTTCCTTATCAGTCAGAGGTGGGAATAGAAACAGATACTAGAGAGACAACTCAGAGTGAAAAGGAGAGAATTCATCCTCACTCAACCATGAGCTGATCTGGCATCTCATCGATCATCAACAGCAACTATACTAGCTCCTTGTGTGCATTTAACTAGGACTCTGTACAATGACACATTGATCATCAAGAGCACATTGAATGACGGTCCTGGAATGTGTTGTCCCTGGCCACCAATATCAACTGATTTGATTGCTGATGTTGCAAAATATATCATGTCAGTTGAATTTTATAATTTGGTGGCCTGGATTACTGGAGCATCAGAGGCACCAACACTGGCTGGCTATGTTGATCTTCCAGATGATGTGGACCTTAAACTGATATCACTTTGCCAAGACATTGTTTACCTTACATCCAATGGTCGATAACAGACACCTAAATCCCTTTGCCCTGGATCGACAACTCAACCTGGATCATCTCAAGTGGTCTCCATACTAAACAAACTAGGACATTGTGCATCTTGGAATACAGTGATTGGCCATTGTACACAGTGTGGAGGGATGCAGATTTGCAAGCTGTGGGCAGGGACATCACTTTCTACATAGCCCATGGAGAGGAGTGTCATTGCCTGGCTGTGCAGGAGGGTTCAGTGACAGTCAGTGCTGTTGATGAATTAAGATGTGACCATGAAGAATGTGACATGTGTATATTTCTTCATGTGAAACATACTGCCAAGGACTACTAGAATGTGATAATTAGGAGCCCAGATACAGATGTTGCAGTCATAGGCATCAGTCTGAAGTCACAACTGCCAGTCAATTTGCATTTTTTCACTGCCATTGGGAATCAAAGCCATATTATTGATTTGGAGAAAGTCACTTCATCCCTAGGCCCGAAAGTATGTGCCTCCCTTATTGGACTTCACACATTCACAGGATGTGATTGTACAAGTGCCTCCTATGGGAAGGGAAAGAGAAAGGCATCTGCTGTGGCCTCTTAGAGTGAAGAGTTCCTTGATGCTTTCACAGACCTTGGGAAAGACTTCACACTGCAAGACTCAACATTCCTTGTGCTTGAGAAATCTGTGTGCCATCTGTATGGCCAAGCTTCATCACAGGATGCCAGTGATGCCCAATACAAGGTGTTCTGCCTGGCATCATCTTCATTGCCCGAGTGGAGCATGCCACCAACATGTGATGCTCTATATCAACACAGCAAGTGGGCAAATTACCAGGCTACTATAATGAGGCACTCTCTTGTTAACAGGATGAATGCTTCTTCCCCTGTTGGCCATGGATGGCATTTAGAAAACAAGGAGCTTGCCATCACCTGAATGGCAAGTCCAGCACCCGATCATATTTTGCAGGCAGTATATTGTGCTTGCAAGCATATGAAATGTCAAACAAGGAGGAGTTCCTGTCTTGTTGATGGGCTATCCTGCACAGACTTGTATAAATATCAGAAGTGCGAGAATATTGACAGAAATGCTGCTAAACCTGTCATTCACAATGAGGACATGTCCGATGAGTAACTTTGATGGGAAGTATGCTGTGATTTTCAGAATGGGAAATAAAAATTTATTTTCCTTGGGGAATAAGCATTACAGTGCCAGCAGTGGGACACATGATTTAAAACAAGCACTGGATTTGAATAAGAAAATAAAAGCTTGATTTATATCAATAATTACATCAACTCATACCAATACAGAAAAGTTGTCACTCATAATAATTGGAGAAATAAATCTCATATACAAGGGGATTCCAGTAAAAAGGTTTGTGTTTTACTTTTTTCAGTGCTGTTGCTGAGGAAAATATGCTGGTTGTCAAGGAAAATGGTAATATTTTAGGTATTTACATAGAAAAATGCATCAGATCATTTATCATTTCATGTACTGTAGTTACAGTAGGCTGGTGTACAAAGACTTCTCTTGAGGGTAAATGGTAAAATACTTCAGCCTATATTAAAAGATGAGTATTGCCAAGAAAAACAAATTATGGGTATGGGGTAGTACCTTGACCTATAGTTACTACCAAAATGCACTACCGTACTACTGTAATGCAGGTGCCAGTCTATTAAGAGAAAAGCTGCAGGGGTTCATTGATGAGAGACTGGGGATAGACATAAATTGAAACTAGCCAGGAGGAGGGAGTGTAACACTAGGAGAAAAGGAGATTCTCAAAATAGCAAAGTTAACCCAGCCTACACTCTCCTGAGGACAGAAATAATGGATGACAGGAGGGAAGGGGACCATAGGGTCAGAGAGGGATGAAAAGGAATACTAGCAAACACCAGGAGCCTAGGAAATAAGATGGTGGACTTAGAGGCAGTAGTGGGAGTTGAAGACCCGGACTTAATCGCAATAACAGAAGCATGGTGGACAGAGTGTCATAGCTGGGAGGTGGAGATACAAGGGTGTAGTCTTTTTAGAAGAGACAGGCAGGGGAAAAAGGGAGGGAGTAGCCCTGTATATGAAGGAAGGGATAGCGGGAGAGGAAGTTATAGAGGAAAAGGGATCTGCTGATATCCTTTGGGTTACCATGGGCAGAAAGGGGGGGCAATAAGTGTAGAGGTGGTGTACAGGCCACCTCACCAGAGTGAGGAAGTGGTTATGGAGATGGCCAGGGCCACACAGAAGAAAGCCAAAAAGGGGGAGATCCTAGTAGTTGGGGCTCTAAACCTGCCTGATGTAGATTGCCAAACACCATCGGCCACATCAGAATGAAGCAGGGACTTGCTAGAAACCATGCAGGATGCACTCCTAAATCAGCTGGTCACAGAACCTACTGGGGGGGCAACTCTCAGTGTTGTATTGACTAATGGGGACAGTGTGGTGGAGGTGGAGGTTGGGGAAAACTTGGGAGACAGTGACCACCAAATGGTCAGGTTTTCCATCTGGGCAGGGCCAAAATTGGGCAAGCCATCCACCAAGGTACTCAACTTCAAGAAAGCAAACTTTGGGAGGACGAAGAGCATCCTAAAGATGGAAATGGAAGAGATCCACCACCTAGAGGAGGTAGAGCAGCTGTGAGGTGTAATAAAGGGAGGAATCCTAAAAGCCATGGATCAATGCATATGGAAAATTAGCAAATGCAAAAGGGGAAGAAAGCCTCTGTGGTTTACAGCAGGAGTTAGGGAGGCAATTAGGGAGAAACAGAAGGTGTTCAAGTCCTACAAAACATCACAGGGGGTGGAGGAAAGGGCGGTCTATAAAGAAAAGTTAGGGAAGCAGGTAAAAAAATCAAGATGGCAAAAGCAAGCACAGTGGAGGAAATAGCTAGGGAAGTGAACAGGGGAGACAAAAAATTATTTAGGTATGTCACAGAAAAGAGGAAAAGTAGGCAAGGGATCCCAAGACTTAGAGGGGAGGAGGGTGTAATTTAGTTGAAGGAAATGAGGAAAAGGCGACCCTACTCAATGAATACTTTACATCAGTATTCATGACAGAAAAGGGTGGTGGTGGGCCAGTATACAGGAGAAGGGGTACCAGGGGCAAGGAGGCAGACATGAGTCCCTTCACAGATGTGAGGGTGATGGAACAGCTGAGAAAAAATAAAAACTGATAAGGCTATGGAGTCAGATCAGGTACACCCAAGAGTTCTCAGGGATAGGAGGGAGGAGCTGGCAGGACCTCTTGCCAAGATGTTTAATCTATCCTTCAAAACAGGGAGGGTCCCAGGGGACTGGACGAGGGAAGAGGTGGTGCCACTTTACAAGGGGGGAGGAAAGATCCAGGATCAAGATCAATATAAAAACGTGTTTTAAATTAATTAATAATGTGGAAAACTATACTCCATTATCTTCAGACCCCACTTACGATATTCTAGCATGACTTAAAAATCTTTTGGAGGAATATACGGTCATGAACTTGCTGTACACATGGGACACTGATTTACTGACTAATGAATACCCAAGAATGCCAGCATTTTATGTAATTCCGAAGATACACAAGAGTATTTTAGATCCCCCTGGTAGACCAACTGTCTCAGGAATTGACTCTGTATTTGAACCTGTTTCCAGGTTTATAGATTTTCACCTACAACCTCTAGTTACTAAAACATGGGCATTTGTAAAAGACACTACTGATATGATTCCCAAATGTAATAGCATATCAGAGCAAGGTATCCCAGAGAATGTATTTTTGGTAACCTTAGGTATTGCAGATCTATATACGTCTATACCCCATAGAGAAGGTGTTGAATGCATTGGCATTCTCTTTGATAGAAGGGAGAGAGGTGCACACCCCAAACCCAGAATTTTACAAGAACTAGCAGAATGTATTACAATATAATTATTTTGAATTTGATAACCATTTTTTCAGCAAATGAGAGGCACAGCCATGGGATCAGCAATGACACCAGCGTATGCCAATGTATACACGGATTGTTTTGAACATTCACACATTTTTACAGAAGTAGGAGATTTGATTAATCCACATGTGTATATTTGGCTCAGATATATAGACAATATATTTTTGATCTGGAAAGGAACTGAACAGGAGTTAAAAGATTTTTATACAAAACTTAATCTAAAGGACAGAAATCTCAAATTTGTTATGAACTATGACAAAGTTAAGGTACTTTTTTTGGACCTTAATATACATTTGGAAAATTCACATATTTACACAAGTTTATACAGGAAAGATACTGATAGAAATACTTTGCCACACAACAAAAGTTTCCATGAACCTCATTTAAAGAAAAGCATTCCTTATGCACAACTAACAAGAGCAAAAAGGAATTACAGTAGACAAAAAAGATGCAGACAAAGAAATAATATCAATGATAGAGAGATTCAGGGACAGGGGATACCAATGGGGTATTTTAAAGGAAGCACAAGAAAGAATTAAGCACCAGGATAGAAACCCGTTATTGAATCAAAATCTAAATAAGTCACAATAACCTTCTTTAGTCATGCCAATCAAATACAACCATAGAATGCCTGACATGAACCTAAACTTTTATATGGGTGATTCCAAATATAACTTCCACCCAGGTTAAGGGTGGCGGGTTCTTTATGGGCTCGTCCTTTGAACTCATACTAACCTATGAACCTATTAAAAGGTTTATACAAAAACACTGGCATGTGGTAAAAATGGATAACTCACACATCAAAGAACTACAGAATCCTCCCATAGTAGTAGCCAAGAAAGTGAGAAACATTTAGGTTAGGGTCGTTATATCTGAATTTCAAATTCCAACAGCTCTAGGGGAGCAATTATTATTGGGACCTCTGAGTCCAGGGATGCATCAGTGTGGCAGATGTGCGGTATGTCATAATACTTCTAAAATACCAGTATTCACGAATCCACATACAAGGGAACAGCATAAAATATTACAGCACATAATCTGCATTTCAGAAGGAATAATATATGTGATACAATGTCCTTGCGACCTACTATACATGGGATAGACAAACCGAAGTTTAAAAACCAGGACACTGGAGCACAAGGGAGATATAAGGAATTGGGATATAAACTCTACAGTAGCAGTACATTTTAATAGTATGGGCCACAACAGTGCCTCTCTGCGCTTTTGGGGTCAGGAAAAATCATATTGCCACCAAGGGAAGGTAATTATATAGACAAACTACTACAATCTGAGATGAGATGGATTTTTATACTTCATACACTGGATAAAAATATAGGAATGAATGTTGAAATGAACTGCCAGGCATGTTAAAATATCAGAAATAAAGTCTGTTAAGATATGAAGTATTAAAAGAGTGATGCCTTTGTATTTGTTCCTAGGTGGCTTTCTGACTTTGTTGGTTTCCCGCTCCCTGACTCCCTCCCTTCCCCTTCTTCCCCCATCCTTCCTTTACACTTTTATTTCCTACCAAATGACAACCCTTCACCCTTTTTTCCACTGCTTTATTCTTTTTACTTTTGATATTTGTTATTGTCATTCAACATGCATTTGGCTATTTTGTGTAAATGATATTATAAGTTATTTGAAAAAGTCTTGTGATCACAACTGAAAGGGACATCTAGTTATAATATGTAAAAATATTTTGGGTATAAATGATAATAGACATTTATGTACATTAAATCCATAGAGAGTGTTAGAGGAATCTATGCACTATGTATTATCACTATTTCCTTAACATTTGTAAAAAAGCAGTCCACACAAACTTCTGTGCACTAAATGAGCTTCCCTAGACTAAACTGTTGTCTTTTACATCTGGGCAAAGTCCATGAGCATGCGTGAACGCGGAGAGGCAGGTACACATGCATGAACACATTGTAGTGACGTCACTACGCCACTTCATGATCAGTTATCTGGGGAAGCTCGAGAGGGAAGCAACGCTCAGCACCTCCGCCATTTCAGCAGAACACCACATTTGGGGCACGACATACTATAAGTTGGAACTTCATTTTAGAAGGTAAAAGCACTTTCTGCCTTAAGGCAGCATTTAAGCTAATAATGAAGTTTTTTGTTTTACCTTTGTGCTGAAATGTACTTAGTGTCAAATAGTCACTATATCTTACAGGCAAAACTCTTTTAAGGAGATGCTGATTAACCAGGGGATTGCTTAAAAAGAAACAAAGTATTGAAAACATTAACAAAGTTATATGGATTGAAAAAGTAGAATTAGAAATCTCAGTTTTGAAGGTAAATAATATACCTATAAAAATATGAACATTTTAGTTTATGGAAATGAAGGGTAAGCGAGATAAATGGTGAATGTGTATTACAGAAAGGATCCACATTTAGGGACGTTCAGAAGTTATGGACTTTTTACAAAAAAAAATTCTAGCAATCTCTGTTGCAGGTATAGTGCTGTAGCTGCAGTTACAAAGCAGTGATACCCATTTAGTGGGATCTTGGAATTGAAGTGCACCTTGTTAGGTGGACTGCTTTTAAAATTATTCTTTTGTTACTTTAGGAACCAAATGAATATTGTACCATTTAACAAGAACATACTATTGGCAGCAAAACCAAATATTATAGGTAGGCTGTTTCACACTGTTTGAGTGAACAAAGATTGGTTACATTTATATACGAAGAATGTGAAAGCACATAGAGCGCATCCTTAATTAATTTTCTATATATTATGTAGATTTTCACTTGATTAACAAAAGAAAAGAAACCCCGTGAACAAGCTCTATGAATAGAGCGAAACGTAGGGGAAAATAAAAAGAATATTGAAGATCACCAGTGAGTATATGGTCTCTGTGAAGACATCCAAGGGCTCTTCCCCCCCAATTTTTGAAGGTGAGGAAAGAAGACCCTGGAAACCATTGCCCAGTCAGCCTCACCTCCATGGTAGGCAAGCCGATGGAAACCCTCATTAAGAAGAGATTGGTAAACCACCTAGAGGAGGAGGAAGGGCTAAGTGACAATAATCAACATAGGTTCACAGGGGATAGGTCTTGCCAGACCAACCAGGTAGAATTCTTCAAGGATGTCATGGAGGTGTATGATCAAGGGAGGGCAGTGGATGTGTCCTACATGGATTTCAGGAAGGCGTTCGATTCCATCTCCCACAGAAGGTTGGTAAACAAGTTAGCCAGCTTGGGAGTGGGGGCAAAGCTTACAAAGTGGGTGGAGGAATGGCTGGGAGGAAGGACTCAGAGTAGTAGTTAATGGAAAGCACTCCAGGGAACTAGGGGTGAAGAGTGGGGTACCACAGGGATCGGTGCTGAGTCCAGTATTGTTCAATGTGTATGTGAGGTATTTAGCAGAGGGTCTAAATGGAAAAGCATGCCTGTTCACGGATGACACAAAGGTCTATAACAGGATATACATGCTGGGGGAGGAGAGAAAATGAGGCAAGACCCAGCCAGGCTGGAGGAGTGGGCGGAAAGGTGCAACTGGAATTCAATGCGAAGAATTGCAAAATAATGCACATAGGACAAAATAATCCAAGAGCAAATTACTGCTGGGGGTTGAGCCACTGCAGGTCATGGAGCAAGAGAAGGACCTAGGTATTTGGATCACTAACACATTAAAGATTGGAAACCAGTGTGAAAGGGCAGTGGGTAAGGCAACAAAAATGTTGGTGTGCTTTGGGAAGGGTTTCACAAGTAGGAGGAGGAATTTAATCATGCTACTGTATAAGACACTAGTTAGACCACAGCTGGAGCATGGAGTATAGTTCTGGAAGCCCCATTTACAAGGAGACAAGGATAGGCTAGACAGGGTACAGAGACATGTGACTAAAATGATCTGGGGCTGAATGGGAGACCATATGGGGAGAGGCTGGCACAGCTTGGTCTATATACACTGGAGATGAGAAGGGATAGAGGGGACATGGTGGAAACTTTCAGCTACATAAAGAGAATAAATAAGGTCAAAGGGACTAGCATCTTCCAACTGAGTGAAAACAAAACCACCAGGGGTCATGCATTCAAGTGGGAGGGGAGCAGATATCAGGGAGATGTAAGGGGGAGTTACTTCTCACAAAGGATGGTAGGGCCATGGAATAGGTTGCCGAAATGGGTAGTGGAGGTAGATACAGTGGAGAAATTTAAAAGGGCATGGGATGCCCACATGGGGCTAAGCAGGGGCAGAGAGAGAGAGGGTAGGGTAAAAGGGAGGGGGAGGTGGGCAGACTTGATGGGCAGTATGGTCCTTTTCTGCCAGCAGGTTTCTATGATTCTATGATTCTATGAAAAGAAAAATATGGTAATTTATTGCACATTATCTGTTAGACTGATGATTCTAGAACATTTTGATGCATAAAACACCCCAGTAGGGCATGAATGTTTAGTTCTTTAGCACATTTTATTGACATTAAATACTTATAATAAATGAATTTTCACCCAAATTTGCTATACTTCGTAATATTTTTTTCTTCTGTATGACTTCTGATTTCCCCAATCCATTCAGTCTTGCCTTTAATATACTTCCATATACATTTCAATCATTTTTAGCCAATTTGGTCCTTTACAGTGCAAATGTTAATGGAGTTATAGACAAGAACCCTTCATCGGTATGGTGTCAAAATTGGTTAACAGACAGGTAACTTTGGATGTGCCGTGACAGAAAACTGCAGGGTTTCTTGTGGAGAACTTTTAACACAAGGTCTGTCAGGTTATTGGCTATATAAATCTGCAGAGAGTAAATAGTGCCCCTGTTGCTGGAACATAGAAACATAGAAACATAGATTTTGATGGCAGATAAGGACCGCTTGGCCCACCCAGTCTGCCCATTTCCCTACCTAATGGATAAGCTGCAGATCCTAGTTAACCAGCAGCCTACTTCTTCCTACCCCCAACCCCTAGAATTGCTTTATGACTGTCCCATACATGCTTGAATTCCACCACTCTTTTTGACTCCACAACCTCCTCTGGAAGGCCGTTCCATGCATCCACAACCCTCTCTGTGAAAAAATACTTCCTTAAATTACCTCTGAGCAGCTCCTTCTATCTTCAAATTGTGCCCCCTTGTTCTTGCACACCTCTTTTTTTGAAAGATGCTACCCTCTTGGACTTTGTTGATTCCCTTGAGGTACTTGAAAGTTTCTATCATGTCCCCCCTCCCCCTCCTTTCCTTGAGGCTATACATATTCAGCTCCTTAAGTCTCTCTTCATATGTCTTCCGGTGCAGACTCTGCACCATTTTAGTTGCCCTCCTCTGGACAGCCTCCATCCTGTCTATGTCTTTGCGGAGATTGGGTCTCCAGAACTGCACGCAGTACTCCAGATGGGGTCTCACCAACTGTCTGTACAGAGGGATAATAACTTCCTGGTTTCTACTGGTGATGCCTCTTCCTGTGCATCCCAGTATCCCCCCAGCCCTCCTTGCAGCCCTCTCACATTGCTTTCCCACCTTTAGGTCATCTGATATGACTATCCCCAGGTCCCTTTCCATTTTTGTTGTTGTTAGTATCTCACCCCCCCATTGTGTACTCTTCCCCAGGGTTTTTGTTTCCCAGGTGCATTACCTTGCACTTCTTAGCATTGAATCTAAGCTGCCATACATTTGACCATTCCTCTAACCTTGCCAAGTCCCTTCTCATCCTTTCCACCCTACCTTGTGCATCAACTCTGTTGCAGATCTTTGTGTCATCTGCAAAGAGACATACTTTTCCTTCTAGTCCCTCTGCAATGTCGCTTATAAAGACATTGAAGAGGACCGGTCCTAATACTGAACCCTGCGGTACCCCACTAGTAACCCCCCTTTCTTCAGAGTGGACTCCATTTACTATTACTCTCTGTGTCCTATTCTCCAGCCAATTCTTTACCCAAGCTGTCATCTTGGGACCCACTCCCAGGCTGGCTAACTTGTATATTAATCTTTTGTGTGGGACTGTGTCAAATGCCTTGCTAAAGTCTAGGTAGGCCATGTCCACAGCCCCTCCCTGATCTACTACTTTGGTCACCCAGTCAAAGAAATCTATCAGATTTGTCTGGCATGACCTTCCCACTGTGAATCCATGCTGTCTTGGGTCCTGAGCCCTTCTGGCCTCTAGATACTCAACAATTCTTTCCTTCAGAAGTGATTCCATCATTTTCCCTACCACTGAAGTTAAACTAACAGGTCTGTAGTTTTCTGCTTCTGCCTTGCTCCCACTTTTGTGAAGAGAATCACATCTGCCCTTCTCCAGTCCTCGGTACCACCCATCCTCCCATGATTTGTTAAAGAGGGTAGTCAGTGGTGTCACTAGTTCTGCCCTTAGTTCTTTAGAATTCTGGGATGAATCCCATCAGGCCCCATTGCTTTGTCCACCTTCAGTTTTAAGAGTTCTTTCAGAACCCTTTCTTCTGTAAATGGGCTGGTATCAACTTCTATATCCAGAGTGTTTCTACTGTTTGTTTAGGTACCTCCCATTTCCTTTGTAAATACTGAGCAAAAATATTTGTTTAGTATCTCTACCTTTTCACAGTCACCCTCTGCCCACCCTCCCTCCTCTTTATTAAGCCTCACTAACCCTCCCTTGGTCTTCCTTCGCTCCCTGATGTACCTATAAAAGGTTTTATCCCCCTTCTTAACTGAGTTGGCTATGTTTTCTTTGGTTTGGGCCTTTGCTGTTCTGTCTGCCTTCCCAGCTTCCTTTTGCTTTAACTGATACAGTTCTCTGTCCTGCTCCTTCTGTGATTCCTTGTACTTCCTGAATGCTTTCTTTTTCTCCTGAACCTTTACTGCCACTTCCTTTGAGAACCACGGTGGTTTCTTACATCATTTTGTTTTGTTTATTTGCTTCACACAAAGGCTTGTTACCTCTGTGATGGCAGTTTTTATTATTCCCCATTGTTCTTCCACCCCTCCTTCCTGCCAATTTGCTAGTGCATTCCTTAGGCACTCACCCATTTTGGGTACAAAACTCATTTTCTAGGCACATATCTCAGTTCAGCATATGGCTTATCTCATCCTCTTCCTCAGGGAGGTTGAGATCAGGATGATATTCCTTCTCTACATCAGCCTGTTTTGCAGCAGAGATCAATGGCTGGAGCACTGACAGCTGTCTAGAGGGCGTGGGTCAGATAGGTTGAACTAGTGTCAACACTGAAGCAGTGCCTGATGGTGAGGGTGAAGAAGGCCCAGGCCGTGGAACAAACTGTTGAATGAGAGCCAAGGTTATGGAAGTAAGAACAGCATTAAGGTCAACAGCAGGATAAGGAAGAATTGTTGACATAGGTATCGATGGAAAGGGTAAAGAACCCAGCTCTGATGAACTACCACTAGCCAAAGTTGAGGCAGTGCAGCCCAGTGCCTGTGGACCTCGGGATTCAAGAGGTCTTGATGGCAGAGCTGGGGCCGATGGCCCCTCAGCAGCCCTAAGAAGGCTGGGAGAACTCTCCTCCATGGGATGCCTGATATGAGCCAAGGCCTGCACAGAGCAAGGCATCAAAGCCGAAGCATTTGACAGTGCAATCCCAGGAGAAGAGGATGAAGAATCCAATGGAGACAGGGATTGCCGACGGGGGGACTATCCTTAGGCTGGTCCTTATCCTGATGAGTGTTTCCCTGAGAACTTGTCCCAGGCCTTGGTGGACTGACAGCCCAACAAGGATGACCGGTAACTGGGAGGAACCCTGGAAGACCCCTGCTCTCCACTGGCTTCCTGTTGTTCCATAAGGAATTTCTTTTTTTTTCCTCATATATTTTATGGTATTTTTCTGTTTTCTCCCCATAACCTATCCCCCTTACCTCGGATGCATGTGTGCATGTTGAGGCATGCACATGCTGTGTCTTGAGAAACCTGCCCACCACATGTCACCCCCCTCCACCTACATTGACCACTGGGCCTCCACCCAGTGGCAACAGGAGTACGGAATGGCAGTGACCACCCCAGGACAGGAGAGCTGCCTTCCGGCTGCTCAATCTTGCTCCAACCCTTCCACCCATGCTGGCTCCACGGCAGCCTGAGTCCATTCCTGAACCCATGTTGCTGGCATGGCATGAGGTAAGATGTCCGCACCTCAGCCCTCAGCGCCACTGGGTCAGCCTTCCATAAGGAATTTCTGCAGGGCTTTCTTGTGCCATCACTGGATGGTGAGGTTGAACTTCAGGCAAAGTTGACAGGCAAAAGCACTGTGACCAGGCCTGACACAGCAGACACAGAATTCATGGTAATTGGTTGAGGAAATCTTCTTTCCACAGTGGCAGTTACAGAAAAGAGCTGAGGAAGGAGTAGTTCTTAGCATGCAAAAACAAAGGGAATCACTTTAGAATAAAGTGATTTGAAAACTGTGACCAAAGAAAAAGTAAATAGAATTTTGGTGGTTGAACTGAGTGACAGAGCTTCTGCAGAGTCTGTATGCGAATGGTCGACAGCAGGAAAGAACTGAAGAGGAAGCGGGGCCACCCACATGCTTATATAGGACTGTGACATCAGAGCCTGACGTCAGCATGGGCGGCCCCTACTAGACTGCTGCAGAAAAGCTTCCATGGGATCCTGGTACCCGATGGTTAAGTTCCATAAGTGTGACCTGATGACAGCAATATCCCCGAAGAAGATCAGGTGTGCCAGTAGGATGAGCTAGTATGTCATCGTTCCCAAAGCACACTCCTGAAAAGCTTTACCAAACAATCAACCACCTAACTCCCAATTTATTCCCCTAGAAGCCAACAAACTTCTTTTACCAAGTTGCAGGTGCACTTTTATAGGCACAGTGATCCCTCCCATATGGCACCATTCCCTTGTCAAGTGATGCAGGGCCAAAGCAGCCTGTTATTTTTTTAAACAAAAGGAATCTGCAGTGCCAGATTCAGGGAACTAACTGCATAACCACAAGGCACTAGAGGGCACCAGGGAGCCCCCTGGTGTTAAACCCCCCCATCTAATCCTTGCCATCCTTGGCAAGAGTCTCAGACTGGGGATCTAGCCCCTTGTGGAACACCTACTGGTAAGGGAAGCTAATGCTCCCACTACCTACAACCAGCATGAACAGGCATAGCCAGGAGGTAATAATGCAGCTGTAGTCAATGTTTGCAAGTCCACAAGTGGTGAGGTAGCCTCAAACCACTTACTGTATGTGAAGCTTGGCCAGCTGGTTATGATTGCTGTATGATATTTGTAATATAAAAATATAGTTGGTGATTGTCTCACATAAGACAGCCTGTGCTTATGGGTGCCCTCCCCCCAGGTTTCAGAGAAGCTACAGGATATATTAATGTGAAACCAGGAGGTAATTAAAAGACCAGAAAGACTTAACTAAGGGTATCCTGTTTTTCTGTCTTAATTAGAACTGACTCAGCTGCTAGGATATAGGGCTCGTAAAGTTTTATGATTCCTGTAGGAAGAACATTGATACTACCATGGTGCTAAAAGTTATAAAACCCCCTTGAATCTGCCTTGGGAACAGGAAACCACACAAAATCAAAGAGAAAATGTTTAATTAAGGAGTCATGTTAAGGAAGTGCTTTTCCTTCTGATGTGACATTATTTAACACACCTCCTGATAGGACATCCTGTTTGTATTTTTTTTTTATATTCTAAAAGGAGGAGGAGCTAGATGACTCACAGAAGGGGTGTGGAGAGACACAGTTTAAACTATACTGTGTCCGAACTGTTTAGTCATATCTTTTTGGGCTCTTAAGAAACACAGTTCTCTAACTTTCAAGGCACTTATAGAGGTAATACATTAGATAGAAAAAGTCTAAATGTATTGTGGTAGGAGTTTTTGTTTTGTGCTTTGCCCTTGTTCTTTTAAGTGATTGTATGCTCTTTGATATATTGTTCTGCATTTACATTTTTCATATTTTTATCATCTTGTAGTAAAGAATCTTTATTTGAAAGAGACTACCTGGGGTGTCTACCAGTTCTTTTTGCATGTGACGTATATAGGGTTAAGACTGACAAAAACGGTTCAAAAGCTTGATGGTGTTACTAAACTGAGAAAAGGTAAGAATATTCCTAAGGTCTTTTATAGAGTTTTAAGGGTTCATTTTGGAAGCCTGCCTTGGTGCCCCTGGTGAAGGATTGTGCCGCAATCCCCGAAGAGGGTACGTATCTGAGCCTGTACATTGAGTATGCTAGCAGAAGGTTCACAGTTTGAATCCCCCCAGAACTTGAGACTAAAGGTGATTTGGACCCAAAAGTAGACAGGAGGGTTACCCTGTCTGTTACCTGTTCACATTATTGCACTTGGAGTTTGGCACTGTGGGAGCAGAGGGCCTGACCTGCTGAGTGCGTTTGTGACACTGTACATACTATATGAGACTGCATTGGGAGCCCTCAGTTACTAATGAGAAAGCGTAGAACTCAGATTGGAATAAAAAGTCCGCTCACCACAAAATTTATCAGTCAAATTTTATTAAGTCACTTCCAGCATTTTTTCACTGAGGTTGGCTGGGCCGGTTTGTAGCTTTTGTAATGAGAAGGCATACCTGACAGTATGCCCAAACTTTTATAAGGTGAAAAGGGTAGATCCTGGCTATGAATGATGATACGTATTGAGCATTACAAACAAAGACCACTGCAATCCCTGAGGAAGTGACCTAGGGCTACAAAACAATGGTGGTAATGGAATATGGTGGCATGGTGACTTGCTAATAATAAAGAATATTATTACACATAAATGACGTTGTTTGGGTTTGAGTCTGTTCTTCCTCCCTTTTGCAAATTACACTGTGAATTGAAGGGTCTAGATTGAAGGATTCTTCACAAAAATATGTGCACAAGGATATTGGAAAGCCATACACTATAGCCCTCATGGATTTCTGTCAACTCCAGCAATGTTCCTCATCCAGGGGATGTAGGACAATTGTACCCTGGAATGCAGAAACAGACTCCTCACTCCTTAAATGGTGACTACTGTGCATACTTCTTGGGTCCTCTAGAAAGACACTTGCCAGGCCTGAGCATGGTTGCCTGTTTGGCATATGCAATAAAAATGCAACATGTTACACAGAAAGAATCATTTACATGTTCCACCATGGGTTATAGAGACTAATGCAAGTTAGTTAACAATCATGCAACTATAGCGTGTTATACAAACACATTAACTGCAAATGCCAGTTCTCTAGAATAATGATAAATACAAGATTACTTAATCATGCTGCTTGACCACACTTTGTACATTTTTGTACATACAGTATAAACACAGCTGGGCTAAGGACAGCCCTATCTGAAATGTGGCTAAAACCCTCTACCATGGATCTGACCTGTGCTCTTCCAGGGTACAACTTTCTTTGGGCAGACTGCCCCACTACAAAAAGGGGTGGTGGGTTGGCACTTTACTACAAGTCCCACCTAAACATCTCTTTACGTCACACCCATCCTCTGATAAACCGTGAGATTCTTCACTCGGTTTTACTTCTTCTGCACATACTTGCCACCAAGGACCAGCAAGTTCGGTCTGGAAGTGCTCTCTGATCTCATCCCTGCTGTTTTAAAGAAAAATGAGACGATCTGCTTGGACGATTTTAACCTCAGCTGGCTTGGTCCACACTCCTCTCTCCTTACATCAACTATCAGCAAGGCCAACCTCTTTCAACTTGTTGCATCCCCAACTAGGTTCTCCCAGAATGGCTCTCACTGTACTTTAATTGATTGGATTCTCACCAATCGGAAGGACTGTGACTCCTCAGCAGGAGTCTTACCTGACTCCATCAGTGATCACTGTCCGGTCTACTGTGTGAGGGGTGCACACTCTCCGTCTTATCCATCCAAAGTTCTCTTCTTTGCTGACTTCTCTAAATTAGACCAAGGGCAGTTACTCTCCGATCTTCGACGCATGGACTGGTCTCCCCTTTTTATCACCACAGACCAACTATGCCACTGACTACTTTAATACAACTCTCCTTATCCTGAAGAATAGGCACATCCCAATCTCTACATGTCATGTTAGAGGGAAGGTAAATAAGTGGCTCAAGAGGCCTCTCTTAAAATTACTCAAGAATCGGGACAAACAATGGTCTAAATGGAAACACTCCTCCCAACAGTCCAACTATGACCAGTATTGTACCCTGTGCAATACCTGTAAGAAGGAGGTTCAGTCAGCCAAGAGCAGCTACTATCATGATCTCCTCAAATCCTTAGCCACCAGCCCCCAAAAATACTGGACACAAATCAATGAGATCCTGGGGAATACCAAGTGCCAGACCCCCAATAATATGCTCATTAATACTACCCACTGCAATAATCCCCACACCATAGCCACAGCCTTCAACTCCCTCTTCACCATGGGCCCTAACATTTCCCCTATAACTACTCTCAACACTGGCAGCTCCCATCTGACTGCTTCCCCGAGGCCCCTCCAGATTTGAAACTCGCTCTTGTCATGCGTCTTGAGGTCCTAAAGCTACTGAGGTCCATTCCTGCCCATGGCAGTCCCGGGCTGGATGAGTTACATCCCAGGTTCCTGAGACTTGCTGCCCTTCTCCTGGCAATGCCACTAATCTGACTGTTTAACCTGTCCATTAGCACCTCCATGGTGCTGTTGGCATGGAAATCCACTAATACTATCCTGGTACTCAAGAAAGGGGATCCCAAACTCGTGTCTAACTATTGGCCCATCTCTCTCCTGCCTACGCTCAGCAAGATTCTTGAGAAACTTATCCACAGCTAGATTTCAGCTCACTTACTCCAATTTAATCTTCAGTCCCCCATACAGCATGGCTTCAGGGCTGGACATAGTACCACTACTGCCCTCACTCAATTTACTAGTGAGGTCAAATCCAACATGGACAAAAGCTTGCTCATGGATGCTGTGTTCATTGACCTCACCAAAGCATTTGATTTGGTGAATCATCCCCTGCTCTTGCATAAAATGCACATCATTAGGACCACAGGATCCACCCTCTCCTGGTTCCTCAGCTACCTGGAAGACAGACTGCAATATGGTTTTTTTGGCAAGGTACTCTCTCCCACTGCATCTGTCATCTGCTGTGTCCCCCAAGGCTCCATTCTTGGGCCCTTACTCTTCTCTATCTTTGTAAATAATATCCCCTCCTCCAATCCCCACTGTCATTCTATAACGTATGCTGACAATCTGATACTTCATGCAGCATCTAAGTCCATTGATGACCTTAATGCATTCATTCATCTCCAATCTTGGTTTGTCTCCAACTCCCTTATACTCAATTTACCTAAGACACAGGCAATGCTCTTTGGGTCCTATAGGAAAGTACAAACCTCCTCACCCAAGCTTCGAATACTAGGCCATGACGGGTCTGCAGTTTGTAATACCAACTCCTTTAAATACCTGGGGGTGACTCTTGATCCTCTGCTTGACTTCTCCTCTCATATTCACGAGGTTTGCAAAGTTGTTAACCTCAAGATCGGAGCTGCCTATCATGTGCGTCACTCCTTAACCCCTGCTTCCAGGATCTCTGTAGCTGGGGAGTCCTGCTACCCAGGCTTCTTTATGCTCTCCCAATTTTGTCCCATGCCAATGTCAGTATTCTATGAAGATGGGACACCACCTACAACAAAATTTGCAGATTTGCACTATCAGCCCCTCGCCTTATTCATCATTGCTTGCTCTACACTGCCTTACACTGGCTGTCCCCCAGTTCTTGTCGCTCATACTCTGTGGGATGCTTCATTAACTCCTTGACTAGTTACCCACAACCAGACTCCCTTGGGGATATGCTTGCCCCCATGCAGTACTCTTGCACACTGAGCTCCTCTGATGATCAGCTACTCTCTATACCATACTGCCCAACCAAAATGGGTGAACAAGCTTTCTCTTATTTTGCTCCTAAATATTGGAATTCCCTACCTCCCCACTTAAAATGCTCCCTTTCGCTCTCCTCCTTTAAAACTGTGCTTTTTTGTCACCTCATAGCTCTTGATACCTGTGTTTGTAGCTAATCAAACTTTGCCGTCTCCTCTCGCTTTCTCACTACTTGGACAACTGTCTCTCAATTACTCCATGTTCTTCTCAGGACTTGCCTACATTGGACTCTGTCATCCCTGCGTGGATGTTATTGGAACTGCATGCATACTTTCTCTACTATCCCTGTGTGGATAACTGCCTGTTTGTATTAATGATGTTGACTGCACTGGATACTTTGTCTGTTAATTATGACTGTACTTTGTACTCTCCCAGGTCGTGCCTGAAAATGGGCAGGTCTATTGCCTAGTGTACTTACCCAGTCATCAAAAGCTAATAAATAAATAAAATCTAAAGGGAAATATCCAAACCAAAGAAAGGCCTGTTTCATAACTCTGCAAATCAAACTAGGTTATGTAATTTTTTTCTTATTCTGTGTTTTGTGGGGTTTTTTCCAAACACTAAATCCAAAGGTCACTGCATAGTGTTCTTTAATTACTGTATAAAACATGGAACAGTCTTATCAGTGTCATTTTCAGAAACTCGCTTTAGGTGCTACCTAGTTCTTCAGTGGGTGTAGCTCATAGAAAGTCAGAAGTTCAGGATCACTGGACACAGGACAGATCAACAAAAGCATCGCTCATGCCAAGATCAACAGCGCAGATGTCAGCTCTTTTCCTCAGATGAAATGTGCAGTGCCCATGATGGGACTCCTTTACCTAGAGGAAGATGTAGCTTGCATAATACCTCACCCACTGTGGAGAGCAGGTGTTACTTGCTTCTGGAACAATGGTTGAAGCCTATGCATCATGGCCCAATAGGGGAATCAGGGAACTGGTTCTCTCAAGGAGAAACATTAGAGCCCATGTGTGAGGCACGTTGATAAGAAATCAACAAATGGCGATCTGGCTTGTCTACGACCTTCCCTTCAGGGTCTCAAATGGGAAGGCTGTATGCAAGGGTAACTCCATCAGGACTGGTGAAAAATAATGGCATGTTTTGCTGTACCGTGGCCAACTTCAGCCAGTGACTATGGTGCTAAGAAAAGATTTGCCTGATTCCAGGAAACAAGGGTGCAGCTCATCCAGGCCCAGACCTCTTAATTTCCTCTTTCAAGATTCTTCCCTCAGCCATTCTTTCTAACAGGTCTCCATATGGTCCCATAGATCTCTGGACAGGTATGGCCACTCCACCCCAAAGTTCATGTTCTCCTGTATGTGATGCTCAGTTATTCTCTTGGCCTGCTTGACATTAGGCAGGCTGTGTTTGCATTCTTCCAGCATCCTGCTGAGCAAAGTCCAGATACTGGCAGTATTGGAAATGAAAAAAATTCACTGAGGAAACCCTTCATCTTTCTATGTTGGATGAAACATACTTGATAGGGATTTGGGGCATGTTTTCTCATTAGGGATCTGGGGGGATGTTTTCTCATTATTGTTGGTCGTTAGATCTGGGTTTTTCCAGCTCCAGAATATTGCCAGGATCCATCCGTTCTTGACACCTGCTGACCTGGCTATGGCTATCCATGACTTTATTACCAGCAGACTTGATTACTGTAATTCCCTGTACCTAGGGCTGTCTGGAGGATTGATGCGTTGACTGTAGCTAGTGCAGAATGCTGTAGCCAGGATGTTGACGGTACATCAGTGAGGGATCATGTTACTCCTTTTCTGCGCACTTTGCACTGGCTGCCTGTGAGTTCACACATCACCTTCAAAATATACTTGTTAACTTACAAGGCCCTATGTGGTTCGGGACCTGACTACCTTAAAAGAGCTCCTGGTTCCGTACTGTCCTATCTGCTCCCTATGCTATGCCGAGGCTGGTTTGCTGGTTGCTCCCTCCTCTCGTCTCAAGAGATCTGATGGGAAAGTGTTCAGTATAGCTGAGCCATTGTTGTGGAATTCTCTTCCACCATATATTCATGCAACCAGTGCAGTGGAGGCCTTTAAAGCCTCTTTAAAAACATTTCTGCTCAAGAAGGTTTTTAATTTTATTTGAAAACCTGATTTTACCTGTTGAGATGTTTTACTGTAATTTGGTTTTATTATGTTTTGTACCACACTCTGAGCCCCTGACTAGGGCACTATACAAATAAAATTTGCCTTGCCATTATATGTTGCATTTTTACACTTCATTTAGTCAGTTTATGCTTTTAGGGGGCTACATATTACACAAAAGCAGTCCTTCCCCATGTTCTCCTAGAACGGTGTCACACTTTTAACTTTACTTCTGGAATTGTGTTCTCCTAGGACCCCCCACATTTCCATCACTGGATATATTTTTTCAACTCTTTTTACCCTCCTCCATCCACTGGCTGGGAGCTCCTTCGGCCGACTTCCAGCACCTGATTCCATCCCACAGAGATCCTTTCTAATCAGAGACCCTGGTTTCCCTGATCAACCCACATCTCACCTGCTAGGCAGCCTCACAGCTTGCCCCCCACCCAAGGCAGGGTCATTTCCAGATCCATGGCACTCCAATACTTGACATTTAGATCACCAGCAGGCAGAGGTGAAGGCTGGAGAGATTGTGGGGACCAGGCGGGCAAGGTCCGGTAGTGACGTGGGTGCAGAGAGCAGTGTCAGTTTCCACATTTCAGTTTTTCCTGATGGGACTGGACATGCAGTGATGTCCTGGAATGTCATGCATGCTCCCTGTGCGCAACTTGCCAATGTTCACCGGTCCCACTAATCCCAGCACTTGCTAGGACTTCAGGCTCATTGCCCCCTGACTGCTGCCAGGAGGTACCCTGGGGCTGGAGCCCTACAATCACCCAGTCTGGAGGAGGCAAGTTGTCCATCAGATGCTCAAGCCTCCTCCCCCTGGCTGACCCTCTGATGCTCTGGGCTGATTCCCAAAGCCAGGTCATCAGCGCTGCAAGTAATAGTGCTACCACTGCGCCAGCAGGCTGGTGTCTACCACTGAATATTGGTATGGAAGAAGGCATATATTCATTCCAATGAGTGCTCCACAGGCAACATCTCTAACCGCTTGTGGTTGACACTCACCACCACCACCACTTCTTCCATGCCAGTCTCAGCCACAGAGGCCTATAGAGGTGCAGTCAAGCCATTTGTTTCTGGGTCCAGAATGGCAGCATCAGGTTTTAGGGTGCCCAAAGGGAAGGTGAGCTAGGCAGGACACATGCTATTTTAGGCACCACAAACCTTGTTGCCAGAACCTCAAGCAGTTCAGCATATAGGGTGCTATCACTGTCTTCCCACTCAGAATCTGAGGTGGGCCTACACTAGGGTGTCTCACAGACAGCAGCTGGCAGCAAAAGCACTAAGTCTGTTTCAGGAGCTGTAGAGATGTCCATGTTTGGCAGGGCAGTCGCAGGTGATGAGACTAGCCAGTTTTATTGCAATAACTGGTTGTCACAAGCAAGGCAGCAACAGGGATAGCCTCTGAATCCAACTGAACAGGCACCATTGATAGTGTCTGCTAGGTACCAGGGAAGTATTCTTGTGGATTTTAGGGAGAACATAGTATGCAGGAGTTATGGAGTTGTCTTTTGATAGGAATTCAAACTCTTCATTACTAATGTGTCCCTCCCATACACCATTTTGTAGGACACTTTAAAGTTCTTCTCAGAACATAGTGATTGGATTATCAGCCATTTTTCTGGAGTTATCCTTGTTGTTTAATACTTCTCAGGCAATACTTGTATAATGCAGAGAACAGAGATTCCAATAAAAAAAACAGAGGGGGAGCAGTAGGCATGGAATATGGAAAATCCACTGGGCCATCCCTTAATATCAGGGCTAGGGTCCCTCAAGGACAGTAAATCTGTTGATTTGTTTACTTGCAAAATAGTGTACAAAGCCTCCCATCATATTTGAAAGACACAGGTGATGTCCTTAGAAAATTCAAAGATCTCAAGTTGGAGAAAGACTACTGTATAACCCTTATTTCCACTGTAAATTTATTTCCACTATATCCGCGGGAGGACTCAGTATTGTGGAAATAAATTTATAGCTGATTAAAAGTGACAAAAATGCCGAAATGCCAAAAACCATGTGGTGTTAGGTGAGTGAGCAGACTAGACAGACTGAACAGGCAGCAATCAGAAAATACAGTACAGCAGATATTGCAGCTTTAAATGATCTACTGCTGATCTACTGTATTCTGTACTGTACATTGTAAAGAACCCTCCTTAGACTTCGTTTGGCAGTTATGTGCAGTGCAACTGTGTGGCGAGTTGAGTGGGTGGTGTAGTGTGGCATGGGGCTGGTTCTCCAAGTGTACAGTGCGACAGCATGGTGCTCTTTACCTGCACTTCTTATTCTGATTGGGGTGGTGGAGTCTACAATAAAGAAAAAAGCAGTGAATAAACAAATTTAAAAGATGCTCCAGTTTTTTAATGTTATTGGGAGCATTTCCGGTAATCGGTACATAGAAACATAGAAACATAGATTTTGACGGCAGATAAGGACCGCTTGGCCCACCCAGTCTGCCCATTTCCCTACCTATTGGATAAGCTGCAGATTCTAGTTAACCAGCAGCCTACTTCTTCCTACCCCACCCCCAGAATTGCCTTATGACTGTCCCATGCATGCTTGAATTCCACCACTGTTTTGGTAATTGGTAATTGGTCTGTACTACCAGTTTGTGTCACAGACTACCACATTTCTAAATACACACACAACTTCTGACTCCACAGATACCAGGGTGAGCAATCCAGTACTAAACTGAGGAAGTAGAAATACAGTACAGTACTGTAGGCAAGTGGAATTGTGATGCTGTGGCTTGCTAGATTACATGCGGTTACAAGCGGTCGCAAGAACAAAGATGCCTTTTCCCATTTTCACATTACAGTACATTGGATTCTGTGATCCTAGCATGATTTGTTTAGCTAACAATTGCAATCTGAGTGTTGTTTGGATAATCAGGGTTCTATACTGTAGGGTGGAGACTTTGCGACATTTTTGTAGGCACATGTTATGAAATTTTTTACGGAAACGTTGTCGGATCATAATCAGCAAAACAGCCAGAATAGCACAGTGCTAACATATATTTGTGCTAACATGTCAAGTGAGGGGGTTCCCACGGAAATAAGGGTACATGGAAATAAAGGGTTATACAGTATATTTAGCTGAGTATTAATGCGGAGGCTCTGTACACCTCCATTCACCACAGAGGCAGCATAGGGGCATGTGGGTATTTCTTTGAAGAAAATGTACTCATAAAAATGTGATCCTTCCAGACTTTCTGTTGTCCTTGCTAGATTTGTCTCTAATACATAATGCTTTCAACTTTGAAGATGACCACTACCTGCAAATCTGTGGAACAGCAAAGGGAGCATCAACAGCCTCTTCTTATGCAAATCAGTTCCTAGGTCTCTGGGAAGAGAACACAGTATTGAATCCCATGAAAATCATATATTGTGACGAGATAAAACACTGGTATCACTTTATCAATGATGCCATCTGTGTTTGGAAGGGACAAATGATAGAAATTAAGGAATTTTTTAATTGGCTCAATACAAATGTTCTAAACCTATGGCTTACCTATGCAGCCAGTAAGGTGTCAGTTGACTCCTTGACTTTACTTTGTCTGCTGGTATGTTTGAAAATGTGGTCACTAAAGGTTATCAAAAACACACAGCCACTAACTCTCTTCTCATTGCTGACAGTGCACACCATGGCCTGGATATTCAGACTGTGCCAGGCTTTGGCGCAAGCCTGGATGCAGCGCAATGTGGCTGCGCAGGGGCGTTGACTGGGCGATATTCAACAGAGCTGCACCGTGGCACAGCATCACTGAATACTGCACCCTGGCCACCCGCAGTGCACATGGTGCAGTAGCACTGCACCAGCGCAGGTGGCCAGAGTGGAGCAGGGGCATGCGCTAGCGCAAGTTCCATTGCACTAGGCACAACAACCACGATATTCAAAAGTGCATATGCAAATGGGGCCATAATGTATGCAAAGTGCAAATGGGGTCATCTGCATGTCATTATGGCCCTATTTGCATACAGGTGCGCCAATCCCTGGTGACTTGCACCTGGCACCCTGTCAGGCAGCAGCTGTCGTGGACCGACGCCCCCTGCATATCATGGCAATGTGCCCCTCTGCCTGATCACGGGCACATGTAAAAATAAACAAAGTCCAATATCCCTGGTGGTCCACTGGACGCTCGCAGCCGATTGTGGGCATATGTAAAAATAAGCAATGTCCTATATCCCTGGTGGTCAGTGGACGCTCACAGCTGATCGCAGGCATTTGTATTAAAAATAAAGTCAGTTCCCCCCCTCCCCACCAGCCCACTGGGCCCACCACCCGCTCCCCCAGTCAGTGGCGGCGCACCCACCCACCTGCCACCCGCTGCCCACCGACTGACACTGTATGGTAGGGCTGTACACCATTGGTTCACAGCATGAGCCAATGGGCATGCAACCTATGCCGTACTACACAGTCCAGATATGTGAATGGATCCAGTCACATATCTGGACTATGCTATCTGTCTGCACACCCATTGGCTCACGGTGACCAATGGATGTCAGCCCTACCATACAGTGTCAGTCAAGGGTGGCAGGGCAGCAGGCAGGTGGGCTGCTGCTGCCCGGCCACTGACCGGGGAGTGGGGTGGTGTGGGCTCAGTGGGTGGGTGGATGGGGAGGGGGTACCGCTGGAACACCCAGGGATATTGGACTTCATTTTTTAATACAAATGCCCCATGATCGAGCTGCAAGTGGTCCACTGGACCACCAGGGATATTGGACTTTATTTTTTAATACAAATGCCCGCGAGTGGGCTGTGAGAGGTCCACTGGACCACCAGGGATATTGGACAGTGTAGTCTTATACTTAAGCCCGTGATTGGGCATGGAGCGGTCCACTGGACCACCAGGGATATAGGACAAATATTTTAATCAACTCATGCCTGTGATCGGGCATGGGGGGGTGCCGCCACGAAGGTGCAGCCGGAGCTCGGGTGGCCACCCACAGGTGGCAGCTGCCATGTTGTACCCTGCAATACGGCAGCTCACCTGTGGGTGAACAGTGTTGTTCCCTTTTTTTTTGGCTCACCTGTGTGTGGTGCAGGTAGGAGTTGTGCATGCATGGACTCACCACATCCCGGGCTGAATATCGGGATGTGCAGGTATGCATGGGCACACCCCCCTCACCTCGCATACATTGCAATCTTGGCTCTTGCACGCCGGGATTTGTGCCAGGCACAATCCCCGTTTGAATATCATGCCGGGGTGCATCAGTGGGTTGCGTATGGTGCAACACTGTTGCATCATGTGCAACCCTTCTGAATATCCAGGCCCATGTGTCTCTAAAAGATTCCATACTGTACAGTTAATTCCTGTGTAGTAAGAGGGACTCTTCCAATCAAGAAGGCTTTAATGCACAGTCTATGGAACTGAAAAAGACATTTCTTGACAAGGGAAATGGAAAAATACGTTGGAGATAGCATTAGGAAAAGCAAGAAAGGTTAACCGAACAGATCTATATGGAAAAGCCAGCAAAAAAGAAGAATTGCGGCCTTGTCACATTTCCTATTGAATATAATGAATGGGCAGGGCAGGCAGAAAATATAATCTGAACAATTGGGCTATTTTGCTTGGAGACCCTGAAGTAGCAAAAGCAGTTGATCCTAAACCCAGGATCTCATTTCAAAAAGGTAGCAGTTTAAAAGACATGTTACACAGCCAGTTTGTACCATAAAAAAAAATCAACAAGGTACTTGGTTACAAACCAGATCAAAGAACTTCCAAAAATGTAATAGGTGCAATGTCTGTCAGTTTGCCTACCCTGGTAGGGAATTCAGGGACACTGATGGTACCAAAGGTGAAGTAAGAGATTTCATAACACACATTATTTCCTTTGTGCTCTACATGCTGTGGTGTACTTGCAGACTGGCGTATGTGGGGCACTGAATACTCAAGTCTTAAAAATAGAATCAAAGAGCACATATGTTCGATAATTAATGGTAAACAGGACACTCCAGTAGGTAGACACTTCTTTGACATGCATCATTCAAACCCAAAGGAGCTTTGATGTAGGAGGACACAAGCCATTAACACTACAAACAGGGGCGGTGACAGATTAAAACTTTTACGTCATCGAGAAAGCTTCTGGATTTATATGCTGAAAACTATCCAATCATGTGGCCTAAATGATCATTTAGATTATAGACCCTTCCTATAAGAAGAATTGAGATATATTTCTATATTGTCTTTTGTGCAATTTTGATCCTTACTGTTTTTTTTTCGTTCCCTTGTTTCAGATACTGTGAAGTTATCTTTTGCCTGCCATACCCAAGAAATCAATCATAGTAACCTTTTGTAGATTCTCAAGAAGGTAACCACTGCCTCCATGAATTATGGGTATATCACGTGATGTCCCTGGTAGGGTTCTCCATATTTTTTGGCACGGGGTCATAATGTCATTGACAACAACCGCGTGGCAATAAATGCCGCAAGCAAAATGTCGTCCATTAAAATAAGGTCGGGGAAAAACACCGACCTTAGAAGGAATGCCCACATCCCTTTAAAACAATGGGACTTCTTTGTTTCTGGGGTGCTCTGCCCCCACACTCTCTGACATTGGGGGCTTTGCCTCCACACCCCCTGGACTTAAAATAACCAACTCTGGGGGGTTGTGGACTTTGGAGATGGGGAGAAAATCAGGAGGGGAGACAACTCCTTTTTAAAAAAAAATAAAAATAGCAACACCCGGAGACCTAGGGAAACAAATCATGGTCACAGGCCTCCTTCCCTGCTGTGAGCTGATGCCTTAGCCACTCCATCATGGGAGCGGATGGACCAGGCACCCCGCAACAGGGCAACTTCTTCCCATCCAAGTAACAGCGCAGAGTGACAGGGGTAGTGGTAATTCCCTACCGCTATTATACCTCTGTCACTCTAAAGCCTTTTGCATTTGCACAGCACAGTTACTACTGTGCTCTTCTTGGAGTGCTGTATTGATCTGGTACCATTTTTTTCTACCTATTACAGTTAGTGAATGTTATGTCAGTATGTTTATTTCACTGCTTTAAAATACAGCACAGTAAAATATACTCTATGAATCTGTATGTCTTTAATAGCAAAATTAAACAAGTATCTGTGTTGCTTATGAATTTAACATAGACAATACTAAGTCTACGGTGAACTGCAATTCTGGCTTATAGGTTTAGAAAAGTCAGTTTAAATTTTTTTTAATTTGATATAGCTATAGAATCCTTTATATTAGGGTCTCTCTAATGTACTTTGTAGGTCTGTCTTTTTTTTATGTCAGTTTAGCACTTATTACACACACTGCATTTATATCACAATAATTTTGGTAATGCATTTATGCTAGGCACTTCAAGGTAATTAATGTAATGTCACTGTATTCAAGTTTAATAATGGCCACTGCACACTTAAAGGATCTGATGGAATGTGCTGCAGCCTCATCAGATGCACAAATTAAATGAGGAACAATGGGGCTTCTGGGATGTACAGTAGGTAGACTAGAGAAATTTGATCCTAGGTCACATGTGCATCAAGCAGCCTATCAGGTGGACCTAGAACCTGTGATGTAAGGATGGTGTGTCATATGACATAAATGCAACATAATAGGCACTTTAAGGTAATTAATGTGATGTCACTGTATTCCGGTATTTAATGATGGCCACTGCTCCTTAAACTCAACCCTCCTGACAAAGCTTTTATGAGTGAAGCACCAAGGCACTTTGGGCCTCCTTCCATCTGTTGAAAGTTGTTATGGTGCTTGGAATTATTCCTTCTGAAAATTATTAAATAATTGCTCTTGCACCTTAATAGACTGGGAGTGCAAGACCTCTTTTTCTGATCTGCCAATACCTCCTGCAGGTTGGCTGAGACTCAGGGGTGAGGTATGGGAGGGGGAAGCCCTCCAGCTGCAATAGGGGATCCTGCAGTCAACAGGAAGGTTGCCTGATACAGAGTAATGGAGAGTCTGTCTTCCAAAATAGAGGGTGGACTGATGCTGTGGTTTTATTAATTTATTTAGGGCTGGCAATATAGCCTAGAAGTTAGAGTAATGAGCTGTGAATGAGCTTGGTACATCCAACAGACCTGGGTTTAATTCCCACAACCTCTACTTGCATACTGTGTGACTCTGAATAAGTCACTTTTTTATTTATTTTTATTTTTTATACTTTTAAGCTGATGAGCAATTGTGCCCATTTTCACAAGTGACAAGTTTTTTTAAAGCCATCTAACATGAATACAATGCAGTACAGACCCCAAAAAACACAGTGTAAAAATTAAGGCAATAGTAATTAAAGAAACAACAAACATTAAGTACATGTACATTCATTCCTTAATAACAATCAATGTTTTAAGTTTAGTATTGACTGTTCTAATGTTTGTGGAATTGGCAATTTCATTGGGTATAGAGTTATAAAATGTAGATGCCTTATATAACACAGACTTTTGCCCAATCACCTTTTTTAAAAAAAGGAATGTTATACATATATTTACTCTGGGATCTAGTCCCTTACGAATTCATAGCTCTGGGAAACAATGATAGGACTGTCTGAGGTAAGTGACCTAATGTTCTATTTTGTAACATGGTACCCATCTTTAAATTGGCTTTATTTTTAAGTGATAAGCAACCAGCATCCTTTAACAATTTACAGTGATAGGTCTTATTTGGCAAATTAGTCATAGATCTTAGAGCACTGTTATATGCAACTTTTAAATTATCATTTTGTTGCTAGTGGCTGAATACACACTCAATCCATAATCAAAAACACTAAATAAAAACTGTCTGCTAAAAGTCTACAAGACTCGGGTACAAGGGGGGTTTGTACTGTAAGCCCTAATCTCTAATGAACCAATTTGATAACATTTTTGATATGAAGTTCAAATTCACTTAACCGCCCCAGTGCTCCCAGGTCACCCCTGAAAACAGGCATCTGTGCCTAGTGGGCCTTACCCGGTTACGAAAAGAATAAAATAAAAAAATAAAAATTAAAATAGGGACTTTCATAACTGGGTAAAGTCAACTGGGACAGAGCCCACTTACAGGAGCAACCCAGACCACCAGGGATCATGCAGGTTTGCCAGCCAGACATGAAAGGCATGTGGAGATATCAGAAGCCATTTTACAATGGTTCTGATACTTTCTGCATGCTAGACAGCAGCCAGTGGTGCTCATCACTTGCTGATTGTGGCTGGCTATTCCGAACTGCAGAGTGCTTCAGGGTCTGTTCTGTCAACTGTTTTATTTGCAGTGTACATGCTTCCACTAGAGAAGATCATTAGGTGCTACAACATAGAGTTTCACAACTATGCAGATGACACCTAGCTGTATGTGTCCTTTGCTCCTGACAGGGAATCATCCCTAGTGAAATTAGAACAATGCTTGCAGCAGATCAAATGTTTGGATGGTTTCCAATTGTTTGACTCTAACTCCTGCCAAAACTGAGTTGGCAGTGGTGGGAAATGAGAAGCAGATATTGGCTGTTCATGGTGACCTTGGTCTTCTCACCCTTGATGGGGTATGACTTCAGGTGGCAGATGAGGTTTGCAGCCTGGGAGTAGTACTTGACAGTCAGATGACATTTGTTCTCGGTGTCATCTGTTGTCAAGAAAGAAAAGTTATTTACTCCAGCAGTAGATGTTCAAGAGAATCTCCTCCATTGGGTCATACCTTCGAGACTGTAAGCTGTTGGCGTCAGGACCACTTGGAAACCTTTGCTAGCTGGGGGGGAGCTACCCATGATGATGTGCAACGTCAGTGCCTATATAATGTTGGTGGCTCCATTACACTTTGGTTCCCCACCAGTGACAAGCTTGGAGGGTATCTTATCATGAGGAACCAGGAGACCAGACCAGTAGCAAGCACACAAGGAGAGGCATGGGACTAGAAGCAAAGTAAACACAGTGTACTTGTGGACACCTCCAAAAAAGGCAGTGGATTAATTTGCCAGTTCATACCTCAGAAAAGGTGGAATGAGGGTGAGTGTGCTGTGGCTCAGTGGAGGAGATTCTCTTGAAGATCTACTGTTATGGTAATTAACTATTTTATCTTTATCGAGGACATCTGCTCCATTGGGCCACACCTTTGGAACAATTCCCAAGCAGTACAAAGTACCCAGGGAGGATGGCAAAGTCTGATATGACATCGTAGGCCTAGTAGTACCGCAAGACCAAAACGAGCATGTCTATGAGAGACGATGTCCAGACTGTAATACTTAGTGAAAGTATGCACAAGGCTCCATGTGGCAGCAGCACAGATGTCAGCTGCAGAAACATTCTGAAAGCAAGAACAGAAGTGAACACACCACATGTAGAGTGACCATGGACAACACCAAGAAGTTCTTTACCTAACTTCCTATACCAAAAAATAATAGAGTTCGCCAGTCACTCAGACAGACATAGTTTGGCCATGGGGTACCCTCTTTACCAGAGTCAAATGAAACAAAAAGCTGTAAGGATTTTCTGCAGTCCTTAGTGCAATCAAGGTTGAAATGTAGTGTTTTGTGTACATCAAGTGTATGGAGCACTGCCTCACCCTTGTGAGCGTGCTCAGGATAATACAAGGAAGGTCTGATTCAATGTGAAATCAGGGATCACCTTCTGTAGAAAATGAGGGTTGGTCCACAAAGACATTGTGCCCTGGTAGAAAATCAAACAAGGAGCCTAAAACTCAGAAATTCTATGAGCAGAAGTCATGGCGACCAAAACAGCATTTTCCCTGAAAGAAAATGCATCCACAGGCTGCAGCAGGTTCAAATGGAGCCAAAGTCAATTTCTTAAGAATTAAAATCAGGTCCCAAGGCAGAACCGGTTTACCAATTTAGGGGCACATGTGCAGAATACCCTTAAGAAATGTACAGGACACCTCTCGTTGTGCCATTGTTCACCCATCAGTAGAAGCATGGAAAGCCAAAATGGAAGCCAAATGCAGTTTAATAGAAGAGTACTGGAGACTGGAGTCAGATGGGGACAGAAGTTAGTCCTGTGCAGTATTCACAGGACATGTAAATGAGTCCACTGAATCAAAAGCACACAATATGGAAAAGTGCTTCCACTTCAAAGAGTAGATGTGTCTCATAGAAGACGTTCTAGCCACAAGTAAAACATCAGTCATCTGGGGTTAAACCCCAAAACAGGTAATGACTACATCTTCAGGAGCCAGGCATGCTGATGCAGAGATTGCAGGTCTGGATGGACCAGAACCCCCTGAGCATGGGACAGCAGATCCCAGCAGAAACACAACAATACAAAGCTTTTATTGCTAGAGGTGCCCACAGAGAAAGGCAATTTAAAATTAAACCCAAATAAAGCAACTAGCCTGAACCAAAATATAATTCGGTAGCCAGCTTGGCTAGTATAGCAAAAGAAAGGGGCTAATGGATTATGTAATTCTTCTTAACTCCTTCAAAAGCCAGAGTAAGTAGCTGCTAAACTAGGATCCACCAGTAACACTATAAATCCATTAAGAACTACATTTTAAGCTGGCCCGGTGGCGCTGTGGGTTGAGGCACTGGATGTCATACCTTGCACCACACTGGCGACCCGGTTTCGGTAATGGACTCAGGCCACTGGGGGCTGGCAGGAGAGGGAGGATTGAGTGTCCGATGACTGCTCTCTCTCTCTGGGGCAGGTAGTGGGGTTGCATCACCCTGTAGTGGCAACTGGCGGGAGACGGCCTTTTCTGATGGCATGCCAAAGCATGGAGAAGGCCTTGGTGGTGTCAGCCACTATGTGCTCAGACGCCATTTCACATCCAGCTCTCCATGAGGGAGAAAAAATTTGTAAAATGCGGAGGGCGATCTTCGCAGCTGATGTCCGTGCCTTGCCCCCCCGGAGAGACCTGAGAGGGGCGCATATCCAGTGGGTGTGAGAGTGATGAAAGGCCGGCCCACTGGAGGAGTGGGTTCGTGTTGTGGCCCGCACGCATGACTGGGTCTGGGGATGCAGGGCCGGCAGCCAGAGATCGTGGGGGCTGCTCTGCCAAGGAGGAAAAATAAGAGTACGATAAAAAAAAAAGAACTGCATTTTAATGGTAAGTACCAGTTGAAACAAGTTATTTTTGTATTTTTGTAGTTTTGTAACTCTTATTGTTGTAAAGTGTTCTGTTTTGTATGAATTATAATGCTGTGCCTTTAAATATCCACTTAATAAGAAATGCATATTGTTGGTACTGCTCCACCCCCTGACGAAGGCTCAGAGGAAGCCGAAGTGCTGGGGTACCAGTAATGTCTGTCTCTATCGGGTGAAACTTTTTCACATTAAATAATTTGCTTAGCAGTCCTTTGTGTCCGTCTGTCTTTATCACACACAGCCCTGTACTTTTGTGTGTATGCGGTTTGTTATTCGACTATAGTAACAAGGGCTGCAGTGCATTACCTGGAAGTGCATTTTTTCTGTATGTTTTGCCCAGAAGAGGGGGAGTTGAATAGGAGGTTCCATTGCCAGATACTGCAGAAGTGGAAACCATATCTGGTAAGGTCAGAAGGAGTCGCCAGTATTAGGGTGGCATGTTCTGCCCACAACTTGAGCAGAATCCATTAAATGAGGGGGATTGGAAGAAAGGTGCAAAGAAGCATCCTTTTCCAGGAGAGGAGCAATGTGTCACATCAAAAAACTCCAGGACCTGTACAGAGCAAGCAGAAATGTGGCAGCTTTGTGTTGTGTGGGGATGCAAAGAGGTACAACTCTTAATGACACCATCTTTTAAATGGTTTATCATGGAGGTCAGCAGTTCCCATTCATGCACCAGGGACTAAAACCTGCTTAGCCTGTCTGTCAAGATGTTTGGACACCTGGGAGAAACACGGCCAACAGCTGAATGCTGTGAGATATGGCCCAGTACCACATTCTCATTGCTTCCCTGCACGGGGATGAGTGAGTGCACCCTTGCTAGTTTATATAGTGCATAACACTGACATTGTCTGTCTGAATTAGCAAGGTACTGTGGTGAGATGCTCTTGAAAAGCCTAGAGACCAAGCAGAACAGCCCTCCTCTTCAGAAAATTGATATGGAGATTGGACTCCAGATCGGTCCAGTATTCTTGAGTCAGATAGGACCTGAGATGAGCATGCCAGCTGGATCCTGAGGCATCCACTGTGAGGGTCTGCATGGGACTTTGGGAAAGAATGGAACACCCTGTAACAGCTTCTGACAGTCCATCCACCACACTAGAGCCCGGCAGAGAGGGGACATGTGGAGGACCATTTGTTTCAAATCATCCGTCAGCTGATCACACTGTACCCGAAGAGTCCAATGCAGTATGCACATATTAAGTCAGGCAAAGGGAAGCATAATAATGGCCACAGCCATCAGCCCTAGCAGACACAACATCATCCAAGCTGACACATAATGGCTTCTGCATATCAGCTGGGCCTGGGCAACAAGGACCTCCACCCTGTCTACAGGAAGAAAGGCATTGCCTGTTGCTGTGTTCAGCACCGCACAAATATACTGGAGCTGCTGATAAGGAACGAGTATGGATTTTGGTACGTTCACCATGACACCCAGTTCCTCGAAATGTATACAGAATCATTTCCCTGGATGGGACCATCAGGAGGCAGTCATCCAGATGTGAGAAACATAAAGCTCTTCCCTCCAGAGGATTGCTGCAACAGTTGCTAAGCATTTGGTAAATACCTGCAGTGCTGAAGATAAATCAAACAGCAAGACTCAGAACTGATAATGGTTACCCTCTAGCAGGAAGCAGAGGTACTGCCCGTGACATTAACAAATCTTTGTATGAAAGTATGTGTTCTTCATATTCAAGGCACAGGACCAATCTCCCTTTTGAAGCAGAAAGTGAGAGCCTGAAGAGACATCATTTGAAACCTTTTATATTTGATAAACAGGTTTAGTTTTCTCAGGTTCAGTACAGGATGCAAATCTCCTGTCCATTTGGGAACCAGAAAGTATCTGGAATGGAACCCTTTGTGTCCTTCTTGTGGAGGAATAGGTTCTGTTGCCTGCTTTTGAATAAGTGATTGAACCTCCATTAGCAGAAGGGACAAGTGGCCTGGAGAATAATGACAAGGAGGAGGAGGAGGAGGAGGAGGAGGAGGAGATTCTGGAGGGGTAGACAGCAACTCCAGAGCAAGCCCCTTTTCCACTGTTTCCAGTACTGACTCATCTGCTGTGATCTCCCTCCATTTTTGAAGAAGAATGAAGATCCTTCTTCCCAGGAGTTGTGGAGTCAGATGGTACAAGGGACAGAAGGGGCATCACCTTGACCAATACCTTGGGGTGCTTTTGCATGAGCACCAGAGGGGAGGGGACCCGGCATGGACTTCCACCACGGGCATGGGGCTGTTGATTGAAGGTGCAGTCACCACAGGCAGCAGGCTTATGAAATGAGCCCCTACCACAGCCAGTGATGGGCTGAGGATTCAGAGACTTGAGGGTCCGTCAGGTTATTCTGGAGGTTTGAAACTCGAGTAGAGCATTTTCAGCATTACCCCCAAACAGCCTGGAACCTCTAAAAGGGGCATTCAGCACATGTTGCTGTATATCAGTGGAAAAACCAGCTACACAAAGCCCAAAATAGCTCTGAAGGCATATGTCAAAGGCAACAGTTCTGACAGAAGCATCGGAAGCACGTGCGCAAAATAGATGCTTATGAGTATCCGTCTACACCAGCTGAAGCAGCTTTAACAGATCAGTCTTGGCAAGACTATCAGGCAGAGCCTAAATAGTAGATATAGCAGATTTTCACAGACTATTTTGATATTTAATCACATAGGCATGTTTATTAGAAATTCTAAGGCCTAGGGATTCAGAGGCATGAGTCTTTTAGTCCAAAACATCCAGCCTTTTGACTCTTTATCAGGAGGCAGGGAGCTTGTGTATCTAGGGGCCCTAAAACAATCATAAGCAGCCATGATAACTACATAATCTGTTCTAGGCTGGAAAGCATAAGAAGGCTTAGCAGATGGAGCAGGGTACTGCTTATCAGCCTTGCTAGGCACTGCAGGTAAAGTATTAGGCCTATGCCAAGCAGCAAAGGTGGCATCCTCTAAAGCAGGATATGCAGAAGGTATGACAATGGTGGGTACAGTAGGAACCTTCAGACACGCCATTAAATTTCTCCTCAGCTGCAAATCCCATGATGTCCTGGATTTGTCTGAGTAAAGCCTGAAAAGAGCATCTTCAGAAGGAGCCCTGGGGGTGTACACCACAGTCCTTACTGAGTGAAGAAAGGGTGAAACTGTAAGGCAAACACCAGTCATAGGGATCATGTTCACTTTCTTTATCCTCCAAATCCTCCTCTATATTAAGGAGGTTAGGATTATATTCTCCCTCATCATCATCTGGAACGATGATGGCAGGAAAAGACACATCCAATGATGGAGGCAGCTGCTGTAATATAGAAATACCAGGTATGCTTTTGGATCCCATAGACGATGACAATGCCGATTGGGAAGGCCCTGTCAATGGGACAGCCACTATCATCGGTGATGCCAGCACAACCTGTCAGTCGAGGGCACCCTGTAAAGGGCCCAGACTACTGGCGTGGAAGGGCTAGAACCCAATGACACAGGTGGCATACCATCTGTAGTAGATACAGCAGTGCCAGAGCCAGGCCCTGACCTTAGTGTCTTATCAACAGTTGGGAGCGCTGTAGTCATCATCATCTTGGTGGACGATGACTAGGACTTACCTTAATTCAATAAAGATCTCTACCTCACTGGCAAAGTATGATTCTTGTCTTTATGGTTGTGGTGATGGCTAGAAGACGAGGACTTCAAAGACTTATCTTTGCCTTTGTCCTTGATGAACGCACTGGCGACAGCATTGCAAGACACAGGGGAGTATCCTTCCCGGAGGTGGTTGAGCGAGAAGGAGAAGCTAGCTTGGAGCCCATGGCCTTGGTGGAAGCTTCCATGGCCTTAATGGTGATGACAGTTTCTAGAACCTTCTTTCAGCATCTCATAGTGGCCTGGTAAAATCCCTGGCAGATCTTGCAGGCCTTGACATTGTAGAATATGCCCAAACAGGAAACACAAACTGTGTTAGAGTCAACCTTGAAGATCTAGTAACCACAGGTACGAAATTTTAATTTGAGGGCAGCATAAAAAGAAAATGTCAACAAGAAAAGTAAAGGTAACAAAATAAATAGAAGAAAATTATAGTACAGTCCACTCCACTTATACCACCCTCGGCTATCCCGGGCAGTCGGTTATTTCGGGCATTTTTTGTTTTCCATTTGCCACTCCCATAGAAGTGCTGTTTTAAAGCACTGGCTATAATGTCTTAGAGCTGCCGTCTATTTCAGACAAATTTGACAAAATTAACAGCAGTATTAGCAGGTATTTAGTGCTAAACAGCTCTACCTGTAGGTGTGAATGACATTGTTTACAGTGTCTATTCCACCTGGATGCTTTCATTAGTGTTGTGTCTCTCTTCTTAAACAGCTGACCATCATTTACTTGTACAGTACCTGATGGAGCCCTGCCTGTGCATTCCCTCCCTCACCTCGGCTCCTCAGCCCATCTAGTCTGGTGTCAGCCTGGTGCTCCGTTTCACTCCTGCAGCCCCATCCACTTCTTTAAAAAAAATCGAAGAGCAGACCCCAGCTCTGTACCCTCTCTCCTCTCCTCTTACCCAGGATTGTTCTCTCTATGGCTCTGCTTGATCCATTGCATTCTTTAAAAATAAAAGTGCTGATCGAAGAGCAGACCCCAGCTCTGTACCCTCTCTCATCTCCTCTTACCCAGGACTGTTCTCTCTATGTATCTATACTACAGTAATTTTTACCCAGCACAGTTCTCTCCATGGCTCTGCTTGGACTGTGTTACGTAAATTTCAGCTGTCCCTTCCACAGCTTATTTTCCCCTTACTCCTGCAGCCCCATCCCCTTAGTAAGGTCCACATTTTTAACCTTAAGGGTTATATCATACGCTGTCTATAGTGGGCAAATGTACCTCACACAAATGCGTCTGTTCTAAGCGGCATTGACTGCATTGTTTCTCTGCAGATCTGATGAACAGCTGATGGTGGGAGAAATAACTGAGGAGCATGGGGTCACCCACATTATATTGATGCCAACATTGCACATCATCATTGGTGGCCCCCGGCTAGCAAAAGTTTCCCAGTGGCTCTGACCCTGATGACTTACAGTTCCATACATATGGCCCAATGGAGGAGATGTCCTCAATGAAGATCTGCTGTTAACATTTAGAAATATTACCAGGCAGCTCTCCCTGTTTGATTCTGCTGATCTTGTTACCTTAGTGAATGCCCTCATGCTTTCTCATCTCAACTATGGTTGTGCACTCTGTTCAGTTGTGTGTCAGTCTGAAGCTGGTTCAGAAGTAGCAGTAAGGTTCTTGACCTCCATCTGGAGTTCACAGCATATCACTCTCTCAGTACCTGTCCTGGGCTGGCTGCCTGTTAGACGGTGCATTGACTTCCAGGTTCTTTTACTAATGTACAAAACCTTGGCTGGGCTCCAGTATCTCACTGATCTCATGACTCCCCATATGCCTTCCAGAGATTTGAGGCCCAGGGGATGGGGACTTGTGCCACCTTCCAACCTGAAGTTCACTGGTTACCGGGCTTTTGTGGTGGCTACCTCTTCCCTCTGGAATTCACTCCTTGAGGGGATATGCACTACTACCACTGGGTCTTCATTTGGAAATAAACTACAGAAACATCTACTCCTCCAAGCTTTTGGTTAGTCCTGTTGTATCAGGTTCTGTGAAACAGAATGTGCATGCTTACATTATTTTATAACGTAAAAAAAGCAGTGATTTCATTGGCTTACAGCAGCTCAGAGCTGTGTAATTATTAACCCATACTTACAAGTCTGAACTATTTTCAGTCCAGTGACCCTCACTAAAAAAAACAAAAGATCAATGCGCTACCACCCCCGAGTAATGGCATGCAAAACTGCTAAACACCCATTGCCAATGCTGTGTTCAAAAAACCCTCTCCCAACCCTGCATGGCTCCTCCCACTGCTACACCCACTGCAGAAACAGAATGAGGACTCGTTTGTTCCATATCAGCGACTTGCAACCACCGACTGCTGCAACCTATAGCACAAAGAGGCACAAGTAGGCCATATGTTGAACTGAGATATGCACCTAGAAAATTAGTTTTCTGCTTACTCTCTGTAGATTTATAAAGCAAATAACCTGACAGACCTTGTGTTAAACGTTCTCTGCAAGAAACCCTGCAGTTTTCTGTCAGGGCGCATCCAAAGTTACCTGACTGTCAACCAATTTTGACACCATGCTGATGAAGGGTTCTTGTCCATAACTCCATTAATATTTGCCCTGTAAAGGCCAAACTTGGCTAAAAAATGTTGAAATATATATATGGAAGTATATTAAAGGCAAGGCTGAATGGATTGGGGAACTTAAAGTCATAAACAAGAAAAGAATATTGCAAATTATAGCAAATCTGGGTGAAAATTCTTTTAGTATTTATTGTCAATAAAATGTGCTAAAGAACTAAAAATTATTGCCCTACTGGGGTGTTTTATGCATCACAATTTTCTACAATCATCAGTCTAACAGATAATGTGCACTAAATTACCATTTCTATCTTTAGGTAGTAACTATAGGCCAAGGTATTACCCCATACCCATAATCTGTTTTTTCTGCAGTACTTGCCTTTCACTATAGGCTTAAGTATTTTACCATTTACCCTCAAGAGAAATGGGCAGACTAGGTGGGCCAAGTGGTCCTTATCTGCCGTCAAATTCTATGTTTCTATGTTTCTATGTTTGTACACCAGCCTAACTAAATGAAATAATAAACGTAATACATCTGATGCACTTTTCTATGTAAATGCCTAAAATATTACTATTGTCCTTGACAACCAGCTTATTTTCCTCAGCAACAGCACTGAAAAAAAGTAACACAAACATTTTTACTGGAATCCCCTAGTATATGAGATTTATTTCTCCAATAATTATAAGTGACAGCTTATCTGGATTGGTATGAGTTGATGTAATTATTGATATAAATCAAGATATTATTTTCTCACTCAAATCCAGTGTTCATTTTGAGTCATGTGTCTTGCTGTTTCACTTTAGTGCTTATTCCCCGAGGAAAATACATTTTTATTTCCCAGTCTGAAAATCATGGCACCCTACTCATCAAAGTCACTTTCGTCGGACACATAATCATTGTGAATGACAGGTTCAGCAGCTTTTTTGTCAATGTTCTCACACTTCTGACATTTACACAAGTCTGTGTAGGACAGCCCAGCAGCAGCAGCAGCAGGGACTGGAACACCTCCCTGTTTGACATTTCACATTCTTGCAGGCACAATGTACTGCCTGCAAAATATTATCTGGTGTTTGATTTCTGTGTCATCCAGGTGATGGTAAGCTCCTTGTTTTCTAAATGCCATCCATGGCCTACAGGGGAAGGAGCATTCATCCTGTTAACAAGAGAGTGCCTCATTATAGCTGCCTGGTAATTTGCCCACTTGCTGTGTTGGTGTAAAGCATCACATGTTGGTGGCATGCTCTGCTCAGGCAATGAAGATGATGCCAGGCAGAACACCTTGTATCAGGCATCACATCCTGAGATGAAGCTTGGTCATACAGATAGCACACAGATTTCTCAAGCACAAGGAATGTTGAGTCTTGCAGTGTGAAGTCTTTCCCAAGGTCTGTGAAGGTATCAAGGAACTCTTCATTCTCAGAGGCCACAGCAAATACCTTTCTCTTTCCCTTCTCATACAGTAGAAGGCACCTGTAGAATTGCATTCTGTGAATGTGTGAAGCCTAATAAGGGAGGTTTATACCTTTGGGCCTAGAGCTGAAGTGACTTTCTCCAAATCTATAATGTAGCTTTGATTCCCAACACCTGTGAAGAAATGCAAATTGACTGGTAGTTGTGTCTTCAGACTGATGCCTGTGACTGCAACATCTGTATCTGGGCTCCTAATTATCACATTCTGGTAGTCCTTGTCAGCATGTTTCACATGTAAGCAATAATATCCAGCGGAGTGGACAATATTGGGAAATACCAGACTGCCCGGGGGCGTAATGAGGCTTGATGCTGCAGACGGACCTGGAAGGTCCAGCATTTCCCAATATCACCCATCCTGGATGGTATTATTGCACTTAGAAAATGGGCCACTGAATTACATGTATGGGAAAAAAAATTGCATTCACATGTTAAATCTGTTGTTTTTCATTTATTTTGTGGTAAAACAGTTTCTCTGCCTGCATTAAAATATTTTATTTTTGAGGTAAGGTATTTTGTCCTACTAGAGGCCCTATAGTTGTAAGCATGAAGCTGATTGTTATGGTTACCTCATCCACATGCACAGGACTAAAAACGCAGACAGTTTAGTACAACTTTGTTTTGCTACCTTTTTTTATTTTACTTATTTAGTGTTTGAAGGCTTTTTCTTTTCTTCAAGTGCCATTTTTTTGTACCTGGAGTATGACCGTAATCTCAGTGGCCAGGTTGGGATAGTGACAGTGCTAAGGGCTTCACGGATCAACCAGAATGAGGCAGTATGATTTTTTCTTTATTTGCAGTGCGGATAAGGAGGTGCTCACTTGCTAGTCAACAAGGTGACTGAGAGGGAGAGACACAGAGTACACTTGCTTCTGTTGCTCTGGTACAGCTACTATGTCTGAGAGGAGTGGTAGAGGTCTGTGACTCGCTTGACCTCTGTTTGAGATTTTGGAGGTGAGCTTTATTTTCCTCAGAACTGAGGTGATTTTTTTAAATATTAACACTAAGTAATGTAGGGGGACATGGGGAATTTGGCCACTACTTTAGGGCTCACTTAGTGAGCAGAAACAATGGCGGCAGATTAGTTTCAAAATTCAAGGTGTCCAATGATACTCTAAGTAATGGGGCATCCCAAATTGGCACTTGTTTTTTAGTGGGCTCTGTCAAAAAATACCCACCCGCTAATGCTACTGTCCTAGTCAATCAGAATACTAAGATTTAGTAGCCCATTTTCTAAAAAGAAATGTACGCATGTCACATTCTTCATGGTCACATCTTAATTCATCAGCAGCATTGATTGCCACTGTACTCTCCTGCACAGCCAGGCAGTGACACTCCTCTCCACGGGCTATGTAGAGAGTGATGTCCTTGCCTACAGCTTGCAAATCTGCATCCCTCCACACAGTGTACAGGAATTTCTGAAGTGCTTCCTCATTGTTGCCATTAGAAATAAATTTCTTCCCCTAACCAGGGGTTTTCTGCTCCTTTCCTTAGATTTGTATAGTTTGTGAGCCAGCACCTGCTCGGTGGGACCATTCCACTTTTTTTATGCTCACATCAGGATACTGATCTGTGACAAAGTCCAAACAAGTACACTTGCACTTTGTTGCAAGATTGACCATATACGCTAAAATAGTGTCTGCAAGCTCACCAAATGTTGAAGGAACATCATGTGGTGCTTGGATGACAGCCATTCCATCAAAGATTATTGCACCATTCTCTGGAACATGGTCAACAAGGCAGTCTCCGCCTTTGGACTGCACAAGATCGAGTAGAGCTGATTTGCTGTTTTTTGCCAGAGTACCATCATCACTAGCAAGAGGGTAGAAAACTGCTCCCAAAGAGTAGAACAAGATTTCCCTGAGATCAATTTTCCTACTTTGACCTAATACAAGAAGTCTTGCAAAGAGTTTCTTGTCACTATGAAGAATAGTGTCTTTGCCAGCTACTTTTGCTTTTGTTTTTGGTTTGACTTGATCACTGAGTGTTTTCAATTTCTGTCTTTTGATGGGAGAAAAAATGTCATGAGTAGCAGAAAGCAGTCTTTAGTTCAAGAAATCCATCAGTGCAATTTCACCTTTCTCTTGAGCAGCTAGCAAGTCATTTGTAATATCACTGGTAGCAACAACACCTGAATTTAAACACACTAGTCCATCATGAGGAGCATCAGAAGGATTGGTCATGCATTCAATAATGAACATAATGCTCATTATGGCTGCCTCATCATTCCAAATTCTTGTGCAATCAAGATCTTTCCATTTGCATACTTTTGGAGTCATGCCTGCCATCACTTCACACTGTCTCGCTATAGCAGCTCTCTCATGTTGTGACAAGATCCAGTGAAGCTGCTGCATGGTTTTGTGTCAATCTAATCATGTCACCTTTTGTTTTTGAGTCTTTATTGCAGGTTTGTTCAATTGCCTGGTCACATGCAATTGAAGAGAATCCATATCCACTTTGACAATGGACTGTCCACTGTCCTTAAACGCTGAGTTCTATGTAACATTCTGAGTGTGTGATGGGCAGGTTCACCATTTCCAGCCAAGATACCTGGCATAGTTCACTCGATCCTAAGAGAAGAACCAGGGCATCATGAAGCAGATAGCGGAAAGGTGCAACTCCCAGTAAGACTCATGGGTTGCTCTCACAAAAAGGAGCAGGATTTGCCTTATGTCAATGTAAGAGCTCCAGAAGGCAAATGTTGGGTTCTCTTGGCTCTTCCTCTTAACAAAGTCTTCATATTTCATGACCACATTGGTGAATTCATCATTTGTACACTGAACATCAAATGAGTCAACAGGGAATGTTAGCTTGATTTTTTGATGACTTCTAGGCACTTGTCTGCATTGTCCAGCCATAATGATTTAAGGAAAGTCTGGAATCTCAGACATTGCATGCTTTCATGCAGAAGTTTGTGTAATCTCATACTCTGGCTATAATGGTGACCATTCAGAACACCATTGATTGATCCTTGGGTGACAACTTCTGACTCTATCAAGATATCACAAAGTCCTGCATCCCCAAGTCTTTTGCCAAGGACACCTAAAAAATGACATGCAGGTATGGAATTTACCAAGCCGTACTATCAAACATCTTGTATAGTCATCGTCGTTCAGGTTGATATGTTGTGCTTTAGTATGTATTATTTGGTCAAAGACCATGATTACATGCTCAAGTTCAAGCTGATCAGCTATATCAATACTTTATTTCAGAACAGTGTTGACAGTAAACATCTCTGTTGGTGATGCCTCAACGACTGGAAGGTAATGGATAGCTGACCTCTCAAAAGTACAATCATGTTGAAGAGCAGTATGAAAACCTGTCCAGTCAGGAAGTGTACATGAGTCAACATTGAGAGCCTTCATAACAATGTATGCCAATTCAGTTCTAAGCGCTGGTGACAGGTTTGATCTGTACTTGTCAGCCTCTAATGGGGCACGTGCATCATGACTCAGGTTTTGCGGACCTTGTCTCTTGAGCTGATGGTACTGCTCTATCACAAAACTGGAGGGTACTTTAAGAGAACATCCTCCTTTTGGCAGTGGTGCTCTGCATGGTGTTGGGGTAGATTCAGTGATGTGGCTCTGCAGCATTATTCCATTTGTATGGTGGGTGATGCCACACCCAGATAAGGTTTTTTCTCCGAAATCAATATTGTCCCAGACTAGAACTGTTGGAGTCTTCTTTGCAAATCCTGGTGGGACCTTATCAGAACCTTTATCAAGCTGTAGCTGAGCAAGGCTTGTGTTATGGTTAATAATTGCATTCCAAGATGCACAATGTCCCAGTTTGTTTAGTATAAAGACCACTTGAAATGATCCTGTCAAGTTTCAAATTGTCAACCCAATGCTAAGGGATTTAGGCATCTGTTTTCAACCCTTGGATGCAAGGTAAACAATGTCTTGGCAAAGTGATATCGGTTTAAAGTCCACATCATCTGGAAGATCAACATAACCAGCCAGTGTTGGTGCCTCTGATGCTTCAGTAATCCAGGCCACCAAATTATAAAGTTCAACTTGCACAACAGATTTTGCAGCATCAACAGTCAAATCAATTGATGTTGGTGGCTAGGGACAACTCATTCCAGGACTATCATTCAATGTGCTCTTGATGATCAATGCGGCATTGTCCTAGTTACATGCACATCAGGAGCTGTTGTACTTGCTGTTGATGATCTATGAGATGGCAGATCAGCTTGTGGTTGAGAATGGATTCACTCCTCTTCACTCTGAGTTGTCTCTGCAGTATCTTTTTCTTTTCCTGCCTCTGATTGATAAGGAAGTCTGTCAATAAGCGTACTTGTTGAAAGTGTGTCAACAAACACAATCTCACTAATATTCTTGTGATGTGGTATATGAAAGGTGAGCTGAGGCAAGTCACGTTTCAGATGATATTTCAGCTGTCAACTCTGTAACACAAAAACCTGCATAATTTCTAAAAACAGGGTTCTCCACAGGGATATTAATTGTAGTTGTAAGGCATGAGTCTTGCTACTGTGATTTAAGTTTAGATTTTACTATTTTATTCAAGACTTACTAGAAACTTAAAGGTTAGAAAAATGCAGTGATGTTTAAATTTTCAACTGTGTCTCCAGTGATTATACTGTATCTAAATGATTATAAAAATGTCTGCTTATACAATGTATCATGTACCTGTAATTTGAAGCATCAAGACCTTCATATTGTTTTACAAGCTCAATGAAAATCTGGGTAAGTCTTGTCAGCCGCAACACCTCCTAGTCCACAATGAGCCTGTGGATGATAGTGGCACAGAAAATCTTTCAGGCTTTACTGTACATCTGCTCAGCACAAGTAGGCTTATCCTTATCTGATAACTTTGTCAAAAATCTTGTGTAGTCTCTGTAACATGTTTTATGGTACTGGACTTCCATTGACACACAATCATGTCCTTGTATGTGAATGACAATGTTCTGATCTTCTTCCAGCTCTGCAGCTCTTTTTAACTTTCCTTCATCTATGGTTTCTGCCTGGACTAGTTGATCCTTCTGGCGTTTATGGCCCACAGTGATATATCGGTCTCTTTTCTTTCCTATGATGCAAATGGCAGGAAGGACAGGTCCTGTTGCATGGACAGGGAGGCCAGATCTTGACCGAAGTTTCTTCCCAGGGCTAGGCAAATGTGTGGAACTGATGCTAGAAGAGGTAAACTGTCCATTGTCCTGTTTCCCCTGTAATATTGACTGCTGAGCACAGCATTTTCTTGTACTCTCTATGTGCATTTTGTCTATAAAATGCCTATAGCAGGTGGGGTAAAACCCTGCATCACTGGGGATGTTATCAAATTCTTTTGGCAGGTGCTGTTGAAATGATTCATCAATGCATCAATCATCACCATGCAAGTCCAATCATGCCTTGGCACATTCTGGGTATTTATTCCACCTGACACGTGTAAATAGTTGAGTGGACTCCTTCTTGACTGAGTCTACATGCATATAACAATTTTCTTTTTTTACTTACTGGTTTCTGGCACACACAAACCCTTGAGTGGGACGCAAAAAACATTCAGACTGGAACTTCAGTAAATTGACATAACACAAAGCATTTTATTTTGACCAGTGAAGATAAAACTTGCCTGACATGTTTCAGACTGTGCTGGTCCTGAAAAAGGACCAGCACAGTACTAAACATGTCAGGCGATTCTTCACTGGTCAAAAAAAATGCTTTGTAATGTCAATTTACTGATTAAAGTCTGAACATTGTTTGCATCCCTCTCAAGGGTTTGTGTGTGCCAGAAACCAGTAAGTAAAAAAGCATTCAGTGTGTTTCTAAAGCACCATGCTCCTTGTGCACAATTCTTTGTTTTAATGCATATAAAAATGCAAACTAGTTCTAATACTGGATTTCTTGTGAATCGTAGATGATTGATAAGGGTTTTCCTGGTCTTCATCACCATCCTTGAACATGGCCATATTGGTTCTGCATGAATACACATGTTGACTGGTCAAATTCAAAGCCTCCAAGCTTTACTACTGTTCCTTTTTAAGATATGCAAGCGGCTGGCTCAATACTGGGTTAATTTTCCAATACTTGTACACTGGATGCTGAAAAGTAAAAAAAAAAAAACAAGGTTTAGGAGACAACATTGAAGTCATGAAAAAAACTCATCTTACAGAGACCAAAATAATGTCACTTCCTGAAAATCTACATGGTTGACAATGTCATTGCTGTGCTTGCAATATCCCATGAAAATTAAGAGTTATTGCTAGGAAAATGTGGTAGTTGCTAGGGACAAGCACCTTTCATTGTGTTCCTACCCTGTCTTCCTTTTGTTTGAAATTAAATTTATCATCATTTGAGATATCAAAACCTCCCTGTAAGATGGTTGTGTAAAGGCTTTATGTGCTATTTTTTTACAGTGCTGCTACTAAGGGAGATATGTTGTTTGCCATGAAAACACATGTACTATGCATATTTAGGAAGAAACTAATTTAAAATAGCATGCATTTATCATCCAATTACTTTGCATGGAGTTTAATATGGAACATATTTATAGCTATAATAAGCCATAAATATTGCTGATAATAGATAAATTAGGAGGGGTGGGGTAATGTTTGCACCAATTTTACCAAAATAGAGACATGGCTGTTTATTTCACATTATCTGTTTGCATGATCAATGAGGAAAATGTTGGTGTCTAATACGCACTAGATGGGCAAGACTTCTGGGCTTTATAAGCAATTTCATGAATAATTCAAAGATAAAATGCAAGGATTTTTTTGTGTATTTTAAACACATTTTCCAAAATGTATCATGTGTAAGCTGCATGCTGCTTTCACTAAGCATTTCAATACATTTTTGGATATATTTCAATCATTTTGAGCCATCTTGGGCCCAGATTAGGCAAATATTGTTGAAATTATAGCCAAAAATTCTTTAATGGGTATGGTGTCAAAACTTGTTAACAGCTAGGTAACTTTGGATGTGCCATGACATAAAACTGCAGGGTTTCTTGTGAAGAGCTTTTAACACAAGGTCTGTCAGGTTACTGGCTACATAAAACTGCATAGAATAAATAGTGCCCCTCTTGCTGGAATGAAACGACAATAATGGGCCTCACCATATGGCCTAAAGTGTGAGGTGACATTCTTGCTCCCCAGCATCACGATGCACTGCATGTTCCCAAGAGAAAGAAGGGACAACATACTGTTCGGCGAAAGCTCCTCTTCTGTTAGTCTACAAGGGCAATAAAGCACTTCAGGGATGTGTGATTATGGTCAATAATCACATTTCTCTCTCAGGTGTTTAATGGCACTCGGCGCAAATGCCTCATGCCTAACAACACCCTCGAGAGGTGTGAAATTATTGATCCAACTCACACACCTTGTTATGCATCATTTATTTATTTTTTTCATATAGCTTTTTCTCTCAGGGCTCCAGGGGCAGGCATGCTGTGGTCTTCCACCGGAGGATCTCAATCTGCCCTGTGCACAGTGCTTCATTGAGCCTCCCTCATTGCTCCATTTTCCCATTTTCTCTGCCCTTATCTTGGGACCCTAGAACACAATCCCACATGCACTCCATGACTCCAGTGATGGCCCCATCCTCCCACCTTGCCTAATGCATGGCTTCTTGTGACTTGGCGCTGCTACCTAGCCTCCGCTGGGTGGCAGCCAAGAGCCAGGGAAACCCACATCCCTCCCTGGGAGAGGAGAGCTGCCTTGCAGCTGCTCAATCCAGCTCCTCTCCCTTCCCCGGCCAACCCCCAGCTCCCCAGGCTCATTCCCAAATCCGGGTCACCGGCGTGGGAGGAGGTAAGGTGTCCAGTACCTCAGCCCTCCACGCCACTGGGCTGGCTTTTGTTATGCATTATTACATACTTACTAACATTTATGGTGAGGATGTTGTTTTGACTGTTTTACTGTATTTGTTTTATGTCTGTTTTGTATGTACTTAGTGAAGTCTGTACAGGTGCTTCGAGTCTTGGAGGGTGCAATTTACAAATATGTAAATCAAACAAAGCCTGGTATAGTGCCAGAAGTGATCAAGGGATGCTGGAGGACTTCATTAACTCGCCTGGTAGAGTGATGGCTAATCATCCATTGAGTGACAGACAAACCCTTGTTCTGTGACTTGACATTAGGACTGACCGATAGAAAGGCTGTTTTCTGGTGTGGCACCCCAGGAGCTAAGCTGTAGCCAGTTAGTTTGCATGAGGCAGTGCTACACAGCAGACCTGCAGTCTGCTTTGGCTGTATGAGGCCTGTGCAGGCATTTTGGAGAAGAAGTTGTGTATCTGCAGCTGTGAAGGAAGGGGAATGCACAGAACAGCAGAGCAGGAGAAATATATTGCAATCTCTAGCAGAAAGGTTTAGCTGTATCATAAGTTGCCCTGCAGCTGAACTTCAGTCATAATGGGGTGCTATTCACTAATGGGGTGGAAGGTACACACCAATGGTGTGAACCCCACCTGTGTCACTTTGCGGCCCCAGATAGACGCAGGGTGTGTGGTTATGAATGACCACATGCACCCACTGGCACCTGTCCATGGCCTTGCCCCCCCCCCCGTGTGCAGGATCTCGGAGCAGGGCATTCTGGTGCGCAGGAGTGGACCGGGGCAGGCATCCAACTGGATGCTTCACCCGGGTCCCATAGTGGATCCCTTGTGCCCATCGGGTGGGTGCACATCTGAGGAGCAGTTTCCCGTAAACAGGAAAAATATATAAACTGTATGGGCACTCACCTGATCAGCTGCCCCAGCCCTCCCCATCAGCCTAGTGAGCTGGGGCAGCACAGAGAGTAATTTCCTGGTCCTGCAATGATCGGCAGATGATGTCCATGGTGGCATGCACTGAGTTATGGCAGGGCCCTGGCTGCCGTAACCTATGCCCCCCCTGTGTCTGGCACTACATGCCTCAGTGAATGGCACATAGTGCAGGCACGGACTCATCATACCCCCCAACTGCACCCAATGTGTTGCTGACCATGAGGCAGGGGGATCCAGTGTGTAACTGCCTTGCACATGATTTGTGAGTCCAGCTGGGGGTCCGTGGTATTCTATCTTAGGGTTGCATATGCATCTTGCATATGCGGAGTGTAGGCACCTTTTTTTTTGTGCATAGGGCCCACTGAGACAGACTTTGTTTTCTTGATCAGACCGAATGGGTCTGATCCTGCATTACAGCAAGTGGGGCCTAATGCTACCATGCTGATGGAGCAGTAGCATGCAGCAGCAGCCACAGCAGCCAAACACAGCGGAACTGTGCATCTTTGAAGAATCTGAAAAATAAAAATAGATGAAAATAAGAAAACACAGAAATAATAATCTTACCAACTATAAAAAAGTTATATAAAATATTTTCACTTAAATATCAATGTATTTACAAAATGGAAAAACATCTATGCCATTACGGAGATCCATTGGTACCAGCGCTGTAAGCATGTAAATTAATTTGGGCTCTTCTGGTAACAATATTTCATTAAAGAAGCATGATTCCACAGTGTTTGCTGTGACTGCCACTGCATGCTACTGCTCGATCAGTTCAGTTTGAACTTTCATCTTTTATTCTCAACATGACCACTAATTATTATTTGCTAGTCCACTGATTCTGTTCTTTTCAATTATTATTCCACCTTTTTGAACTCCTTCACGTCTCGCAGTTTGCACTGGTTTTTCTATTTATATTAGTATTAATAATGGCAGTTTCTTTTTTTTCCTTTTTTAACCTTTGTTTTTTCAAGAATATTTTGGTCTGCTGCATTTGGACCGTGTTGTGGTTTTCTGATGACCTGTGCAAACACTGAGTAAGCTTTTTGATTCAGGACACTTGACACCAATAATCTGTACAATTAGCACCAACTAGCGGCAGCTGTTTGTAAACACACTCTAGTTCAGACAAAAAAGACGAGGCAGCTCAATAGCACTCATCCCAGGAGCTGAGGCAGGAGATGCAAACTACCAAAAACAAAACGAACCCTTGGCTAATTGAAGGACAAAGCACAATCCACAGTGTTCAGAAACACTAAAGATTTTGTTGAAAAATAAAACCAAATTATGGACTACACGTGAGAAATGTACCCCCTCAGTGGGCGTGGTCGACATTTCACGTCGCTCTGACACTTTTTCAAACATTTGGGGGCTTGAAAAAACCCTCTTTTATAATGCACATTTCTGTAGATACCACCCCCTTATTTAAAGGTCTAGTACAACCATAAATATACAGAACAATCCATATACGTGTACAAGTATACAATGCAAAAATAATTACTGCAATTAAAGAGTGTGTAAATACCACATATAATAAATATACACAAACTAAAATATGTAATGCCAAGAATTGGTCAAGCTACATTTGGAGCATATCACGTATTGTGACAGTTCAAGTAAGGTACATAGTGCATCATAAAACAATCATATTGACATTGTGTGCCTAAACGAAGACAGCACAATGAGTATAGCACACTCGAATATAAAAGGTTTGGTACCGCATCTAAATGCCTGCAGTGGTGCAAGCAAGGGTGAGGGAGGTATATGGGAACAGCAGGTAGAAAGGTAACAGAGGTAAAAAAAAAATGTTTTAACCACGCAAAGATGTTATGTACATACAAACAGCATGGGTATGAATATCAGCACAAATAAGCAAAAGCATATCTACAGAAATGGGCATTATAAAACAAGGGGGTTTCCAACCCCCCACGTGTTTGAAAAAGCATCATAGTGATGCAAAACATCAACCATGCCCACTGAGGGGGTGCACTTCTCATGTGTAGTCCGTAATTTTGTTTTATTTTTCAATAAAACCTTTAGTGTTTCCTAACTCTGTGGATTGTGCTTTGTCCTTCAGTTAGCCGAGGGTTCATTTTGTTCTTGACACTCTAGTTCAGTTTTCAGCCAGCCATCACCTTTCATTCTCTAGCCATATAACAGTCCCCATTTAGACTGAAGAGAGTTTTATCTCCCCCATTTCATTTTATTTTGTTATTCTTCTTACATTTAATTCTGTTTGAGGTTTAATTTAATTTTCTACAGTCTGCTCACACAGGGTGTTTGGGTTTCACAGATTTATGTTGGTGGACAATGCACTTTAAATGTAATACTCTTATTTTGGTAAATGTGCATTGTGCCTTTAAATTTACGTGTATAAAAGCAGAGTGATTACTATCAAGCCATACCCACAGACGAAGGGTCCCATATTCAACCCAAAGCACCAGGACAAGTGGCATATCTTTTTCCTGTACCACAATGAAATAAATCAAAGAGTTTTTTGATACACATTTGACTCTTGGACTCTTTTCAAAATGTTTGCTACTGAGGTTGCAGTCCTTGTGTTGTTCTGTTGGGCATTTTGCTTGGCTAGCACCCATCACCTTTGCCCTGTGCAATTAGAGATTTATATATTTTCTGTCAGCCAGAGATGGAGGCCTGCAAGCCTCAGGGAACCGTGAGCAACCTAATGGGGTCAATGGGTCCTGGAACATGAACATGCACCTAATTTTACAAAGGCCCAAGTGAGTTCTATCATTTGTGTACTAGGCCATCTGGCAGGGATTGTACAGTAATAAAAGAAGTAACACATATAGTATAATATATGGGTAACCATACATAATAAGTCTGTGTTTCCATCGAGAGTTTGAGATGACATCATAGGGACCTCAACGGTGAAGCTTGAGAGGTCCCTATGCAGAGGCACCAGAGCCTTTCTAAAAGTGGGGGAGCCAAGGTCAGGGGGTGAGGGTGTAGCGAGGGGGTGTAGCTATACTGTATGGCTGAATCAGGCAGTCACAGCTGGATGTTCGAGAGCACGGATGCAGGGTGGACCGCAAGAACAATTTAAACAAACTATCTGCAAGACATAATGTTTCAGCTTATTTCCATCTCTCTCTCTCGCTCTCTCCCTCTTTCCCTGTTTTTCTGAACCAGCCTCATCTTTATTTCTATACCCGATCGGATAGTCAAACAGAGAACTATATTTTACAGGGACAGGTCCGAGGGGATCAGAGCGAGATTGGAGAATCAATCTGATTATCACATATTTGCATAAAATAACAGAACAAACTGAACAATTTAAAAAAACACACTACATGCCAGTTAAGTAATAACAGGAAGGAACAGCCATAACATACCCCACTCCCCACCCAGCAGCACCGTCGCACCAATGTACATTTAGCAGAGTGCAGCAGCAATTGACATTACTAACCTTGCAGTTCAGTGTCCTTTCCTCCGAGTCCACTCAATCAGATCCTCCACACCGGCACACCAGACCGCATGGTCAGTGCATGCACACTTCACTCAAGTTGGGTCACACAGGAATCAGGATGGTCGATTTTAGGAGGCAGCAGCTGCTATTGCCAGACCAGTCAGTCAGTGTGAAACTGGATCTTGAGATCCTCCATCCAGACAAGACTGTCTACGCGGGGGGAAGGGGGCAGAGTATCGGGAGATCGTCAGATTGGGTCAAGATGACAGCAGCTTTGTGCTGGGCTGCTGGCAAAATAAGTTCCACTGACCGACCACGTTCCGTACTGTTCCAAACACACAAATCCCACGCGCAGGTGAAAATGGAGACTGCCAAGTGCAGATAGTAGGGCTGGACTGCACATGACAGAATTCAGTTCTTTTTAGCATTCTGTTCCCATCCTGACTCTTCTCCCAGTGTGTCACTCATCAAAATAATTTGAGTGAAGAGGACTCTGCTGCCACCTGTTGGTCGATGTGCCACGTGGCCTTGTTGTTGTACACCGTCAATGTGGGGATCAGGTCAGCAATGCCCAGAAAGGCATTTTTATTTAAAATTTGGCAAGAAAAAAGTGAGGGGGCATGGCACCTCACCTTTAAAAGTAGGGGGCATGCCCCCAGGCCTCCCTCTGGCTACGGTGCCTGTGTTACTATGATGTCATCTAAAACCTGAGATGCAAACACAGCCTTGCTGTGTATGGTAATACATATACTTCTTTATACGTGCATGTTTGCCTTGATTGTAGATAGATTTCAGTGGCTGCTCTCAAAAAAATGAAAATTCTTTTGGAACTCTTTTAGAAAAAAATGCAGAACACAAGTTCACTCAAAAAGACTGTACTGAACATATTTCATTACACATGTTCAGTCAACATTTTTGAAAACATGCTTATTTTAAAAGGGTATTCTTTTTCTTCTGTCTTCTTCTCGCCGGTACCTAGAAAGAGGGGGAGAGAGAGAGAGAGAGAGAGAGAAATATGCTTAGCAATGGTTCTCCAACTGTGCTGATACTCACTAGCCCTGCACCCCCCATTCCTAACTATATTTCTATTTCAGAGGTGTCCGAAATACACTACTTAAATGAGAAGCACAAGCCAATCTTTCACACAGAATTTAGTTTTATTGTAAAGTTTACCTAATAGGTGTCACTAGAATCATTGATGACAGCAACTCAATGGCACTTTTCCAGATGTGTGCAGTGCTTGATTGTTATGGAGACGCCCTGTTGGAATATGCATTTGTCCCCAAATATTTGCATATGGTGCATTTCTTGGAGGGGACTCTTTCTCTGCTGTACAGGAACTGATGATAAAGCAGAATTAGTCCGACTGCAGTCTATTTCTTCACAGGAAGTACTTGTTGAAGGCTGCTCAGAGGTCAGTCCAGAAAAAAATAGAAGACTTTCTTTGCTGTTTGCTCTCAAACAGCACACTGTTGGAGTTTATGCTTTATAGGTTTCAGTGGCCAGAAGTTGAGCAACTTCAGTCAGGTTAGCAATCTTTTTAGTTTCAGATAAAACAATGTTTTCATTGACCTCATCATCTTGTGGGCTTTGTTCTCTCCTATGGTCATACTCCTATACTAGAGAGAAACTCCTGACTTGTAGTTCAGGTTTGGGGCCAAATAAAAAGGAGGGTCAATAGGTTGCATACATACAAACATACGAAGAAGCCAGCAGAAGAAGGCCATTTGGTCTATCAAGTCTGCTTGTATTGCATGGTCCACAGCTTGAGCTAATGTCCCTGCCCTCTCTCCCCACTGCTCCCATCATCCCTACCCATGATCCTTACTTTCCACCATGCCTATCCCAGCCTCTCTTAAAGTTGCCCACTGTCTTCAATGAGATGACCTCTTCCAACAGTGCATTCCAAGTGTCCACCACTCTCTCTGTGAAGGCGTGCTTCCTGACCTCTCTCCTAAACCTCCTAGTTTCTGGTCTCTGAGATGCATATTTTAAATATACTGTTGGGATCTTGTAGTATGTTGCTGGTGTTAGCATACATTCTAGTTTTAACTGGTCTGATATCTTGGGGGTTTTACCCAGTAAAAGTACTTTTTTTGGCACTCATTGTATTCCAGATACTGCTTGCCTTTAGTGTCTGTTAAGAGCACCAGATCTCCCCCACTTTAGCTTGTACTGCTCCATAGTTCGAAACACAAAATATAATCCAACATTAAAAAACAGCATATTTAGCAGTGCAGTGGGATTATTTATGCCAAGTGTGCCTGCTGTGTATAATTGTGTAACATCTGCATCTGTTGGAGCTTCGGCTCTGTTGAGTTATTGCCTTTACCCTGCTTTTTTAAGAACTTCTGCTTGGCATACATAGTACATACCTGTAGTGTTTCCTTGAAACCACTTTATTTACTGTGGTAAATCAGGGCCCATAGTTGTTTTTCATGAAATATCTATCAACACTTCCTAGAATACTTCTAATGGTACCTGGTTCATAATCAATACAGTCTATTCATTTTATAGCAAAGACAAAATCAGCTAACAGGATTTCCGGTTCCTCAACTGGTGTAGTGTATACCTCCTGACTCTCACCAGTCTCTCTCAGGTAGGTTTCCACTATTTTTATGTCTGCTGCTGTTTTTTGAATAATTTGAGCATTTTCTTGCTTCCCTATGAAATGGACCCTTTCTGTTTGATGTTTTGAAAAGCCTGCTGCTGCCATTTCTAGATTGATGAGTGCTATTGTGGTTTCTGTCAAAAATGCAGTTTGCAAGTTGCTCAAACTGTCAGTGAGTGCAAGCACATTCAAAGGCAAGAAAAGTTACTGTAGTGGACCCTCCACTGCTCTTCTGAAGTTCTTGTAATCCCCGAAACTTGGCTAAGACCAACCACTCTGGACTATGAGGTTAACATTCCTTCGTACAACTTGTTTCATATTGATAGGAAATCCCGGGGAAGGGGAATAGCCATCAATGTCTGGGACAACATTACTGCAACTATAGTGGACACGACTACAGTCCCTAAGGATTTTGAGTGCCTCATGCTAAGAATTCAACCAGCCAAATCAACCTCTATCAGCATTAGTGGGTGCTATAGGCCCCCCTCAGCTAGCCTCTCTCTGCTCAAACACCTAAGTGACATACTAGCTACCACCTCATCAGAAGTATCCATAATTGGTGACCTCAACCTTGACTGGCTCTCTCTCTCTCTCTCAGTCTCCTTACCACTGAAAGAATTCTGTGATGCCCATGGACTTACCCAGATCATTAATGTAGCTACCCTCCCAAACACCAAAAACCCAGAGAGTAGCGCCCTTCTTGACCTAATCCTTGTAAGCAAGCCTCACCTCTTCTTCCACTCAGGTGTATTCTTTAACGACAACAGCGACCACTGTGCCATTGCATGCGTAAGGTTGACACAACTCCAAAGCTCCTTTTCCTCTAAATACATCCATAAAAGATGTAAACAGAACTTCTGCCCTGATGCTTTTCTCTATGACCTCCAGTATGCTAACTGCCAGAAATTTTACCTTACATCTTCTGTGGAAGAGGCATATGAGGTACTTCATGAAATACCTACCAAAACCCTGGACCTCCATGCCCCAGTTACCAAAAGCAGAACCAGAAGAAAATCCTGTCCCTGGTTCACGGATGACCTAAAGACTGCCTTATGGCATAGGGATGCTCTTTGGAAAAGAGTCAGAAAGTCCAAATTGGCCACAGACTGGTCTGCTTTCCGAACAGCAAGGAATTTCTGCATGAAAACTATCAGAGCTGTGAAGTCTAGTTATTTCCGCTCTGAACTTAGTGCATCCACTAACTCTGCTACTAAGTTTTGGAAAATGTTAAGGGAGATAGAAGGCCATAACAGTGCTGGAACACTTCTCCACAAAATTTTGACTCGTGGTACCCACACTACAGATAAAAATGAGATACTTGACCTTCTGAACAATCACTTTGCCACAGCAGGGATGGCTTTTGATACCTCCCCAGCAAATGCCATCAAGGCACAGTTCCTTAGTCAGTTATCTGATTACCATGATCCGGAATCTATTGACCCTTACCACTCTTTCTCCTTCTGTCCGGTCACCATCAAACAGGTTGAGGATCTCCTTCTTCAACTTGACACTAAGAAAAGAGCGGGTGCGGATATGATTGAGCCTTTCTTCCTAAAGTTGTCCTATCACATTTTGGCTCCCCCTATCGCCCATCTTTTCAATTAGTCTCTCAATCAGGGCTCCCTCCCCAAGGTCTGGAAGATGGCCCATGTCATCTCTCTATTCAAATCAGGGGACCCCTGTGACCTAAATAATTACTGCCCAATCTCCTTGCTCCCAGCCTTGTCAAAACTATTGGAGAAGGTAGTAAATGAACAGCTCAGATCTCATCTGGAAAGTTTTACTCTACTAAACCTGATTCAATCCAGTTTCCATCCCATGCATAGTACCTCTGCTGCCCTTGCTAAGGTTATAAATGACTGGCAGTCCGCACTTGATAACAAACAATACATATGCACCTTGTTTCTGGACTTTAGCAAGGCTTTCGACACGGTGGACCACGATTTGCTCCTGGTGACCCTGAAGAAAGTTGGGATGGACAACCTGGCCTGATGTTGGTTCGCAAACCATCTTGTGGACAGAGAGCAGCAGGTCAAGGCTGAAGGAGACCTATCGCCAAAAGAAATACTCCTTAGAGGTGTCCCCCAAGGATCCATACTTGGTCCACTTCTCTTTGCCATTTATATTAATCAAATTGACACTGGCCTAAAGTCATCTAGTATCCATCTCTTCACTGATGATACAGTGCTATACATTGACAGATCAACTCTGGATCAAGCCATTTTGGACCTCCAGAATGATTTTGACATCCTCCAAAAAAATGTACTCAACTTGAAACTCCTGCTCAATGCCAAAAAACTAAGGCCATGATTTTCTCACTACTGGCCCCTCATCTAAAAAAAAAAACCCAGATAAGGTTCCTCACATAAGCACCCTTTTGGGAGAAGCCCTTGAGTTCGTGGAACAATTCAAATACCTGGGGGTCTGGATTGACTACAAATTGTCCTTCATTGATCACATTGAAGAACTCACTAAGGAACTGCATCAAAGGCTTGGTATTTTCTTCAGGATCAAACACTCACTAACCCAGGAGGCTAGAAAACTCCTAGTCCAAGCTATCTTCTTGCCTCTCCTAGACTATGCAGACTTTTTATATGGTCATAGTACTAGCGCAGCTCTCGCCAAGCTTGATACCCTATATCACAGAGTCCTTAGGTTCATTTTGGATGCCCCTTATGACACGCACCACTGCATCCCCTATTCTTCCATAGGCAGGAGCTTCCTTAGCTTCAGGAGGCAAAAGAATGCTATTCTATGGACATATAAGGCAATCACTCATCAATTACCTCAGTACCTCATAAGCTGCCTAACTCCCTGCATCCCTAGTGCTTGTTCTCTCAGAAGTCTTATCATCTTATCTCTGGTTATCCCTTAAGTTAAAGTGCGCTTTGGTAGAGCCTCAATAAGCTTCACTCTTCCTACACTCTGGAATAAGATCCAGAAAACCTTAAGGCTCGCTTCCCCTGTTATGTTCTCCCTCTTCAAATCCTTGTTCCTGAGGACCTTCTCTGAGGTCTGTCATTGCTTCAAGTCAAGGTCTTGACATCATGATTTGTTACTGCTTTAAATTCTGGACTTAAACCTCAACCATTGCCTGAGGCATCATTTGAGTCCTTCCCTTCTGTCATTGTCCAAATCAAGGTCCCAACATCATGATCTGTCTTTGCTTCAAATATTGGACTTAAACCCCAACCATTGCCTGTAGCATCTGTCATATTTCTTCCTTAGAACAGTCCTTCCTCCCTAGGTCATCATGTCCAACCCTCTCCTATCTCATCTAACCTTCCCTCCCCACTCCCAATACCCCCTCCCCTTCCCACCCCACTTGCCAGTCCATGCCTTCAGTACTTATCAAAGGACTCTTACATCTCAATCTTCTTTGCACTTTGACACTAGAGGAACTGCCACTCCTGCTTACTATGACTCTTCCAATGATGTTTACTGTATAAACTTTAGCTCATTACCTTACGTCTGTATACAGTAGTAGCCACAGAAATTGCCAGCTATTTCCAGATATTTTGTGAAATTTCTATAGCTTTTCTCTCTGCTGCCCTACTGTGGAAATGCAGAAAGCAGGAGATTTCTCTAGAAATATCACAGAAATTTTGGGAAATAGCTGGCAATGTCTCTGGGTACTACAGTATCTGTATCTATGCAATTGTATTTAAATGGCACTACCTCTTGTTGAACCTATTGCTATGTTCTGGTGGAAGTATCTGTTACATGTGATAGTTATATGTTATTATGTTATTATTACTAATATGTAATTGTTATGTACGTTCACTCTACCTGTTATGTCTTAACCCTGTTGGCAATTGTTTTGCCCCAGGTCCATCTTGTAAATGAGCTTGTCTCAATGATGTTCCGCCTGGCAAAATAAAGATTTTGATTGATTGACTGATTGATTGATTGATTGATATCAGAATGATACTACAACAACTTTTCATGAACTTTGAACTGTACTACAACAGGCTTTTCAGAGCCACTGAACTCTGTTTACAATCAAGGGCAACCATACAGCGTATGTAGTTTCGAGTAAAATATAAAACTATATATATATATATATATATCACATATATGTTATACATCTATATTACCTCATTGTACCATCATAATATACAAATAAACAGCAACCTACCCCACCCAGTTACTATACACCACAAAACCTGTATTGCAACCAGTCCTAACATGTGGATTATGACTTCCCAATGCACTGTGTAAACAGTGTTCATACCCATCATCATGTTCTTTCATCAAGTTATGAATTCAGGACCGAGAAAAGTATTAAAGGAATAACCTTAACTAGGACCAATATGGCAAAAGGTCCTTTTATCTTATCATACTGTCAAAACACATACATATGCAACCCAGAATTGTGAAATCCTTGAGGTATGCTTTGTTGAACTGTCTCGTTTGATATTTTCACCGATTACAACCACATAACAGTATACTATGGTTATGCTGTCAATCTAACCAGTCCCATCAAGTAATATATGAATACATTCAGTATCCCTTACTACATTACTTTGTATTTATTGTCTTTAATTCTCAGCTGACAGACTGTTAACCCTGCAGTAACGATTCCTGACTGCCCACAATTTTTTTATGTGAAAAACCTTTAATTTGCTGAAAGATTATGAAAAATATTTGACAAAACATTTATACAGTAAGTATACTCCCAAAACAGTTAGCATAGAACCATCACATCCAAACACCAGACTCATCACTTTTTCTAGTCTCAAACTGGACATTAACATAACTGCAATTACCTTCAATCTAAACATAATTTATGTATGTTACCATATTGTATTTCAGACTTTAAACTTCAGAAATCTAGGTAACCATTGCAGTATAAATCAAATATCACACCGGCAAGATGAATCATAGAAATGTGATTGCAGAAAAGGACATCTACGGCCCATCTAGTCTGCCCTTTCCCTTGAATGTTATGAGTAAATGAGGGTTATGAGACATCTTATGTCTGACATTTACTTTTAGCATTGTCACATTTGTTGCTTCAGTAGAGAAGTTTAGACATTATGGAAATAAAGTAATAAAGTTAGGTAGTGTGCATCAGCATAGATTAGTAAATAGATGTAAAACAGAACTCATTTGTGGATTTATAATCAAATACATAACTTTTTTTTAGGCAGTATAGTGCAGAGGTTTAGAGCTCTGAGCTGCAAATCTGGAGACCTGGATTTGAATCCCACAGCCCCCACTTGCATACTGTGTGATTCAAAGCAAGTCACGTAACATCCTTGTGCTCCCAGGTCTCACCTGGAAACAAGCTTCGGCTTAGTGTTCCTTTCCTGGTTAAACAATTTCCCCTTTCCCTTTAATATTGCAGGCTAACAATTTGTCTAAAGAGTTAGTTCTCTGAATAAAATCTGTGTGTGTGTGTGTGTGTGTGTGTGTGTGTGTGTGTGTGTGTTTTCAAACCTTTTGTAATGATAAGACTTAGTACTAAATAAACCTGACCGTGAACAAGATGGAGACAGGATACAGTAGAAGCATGGTACATTTCTTTATAGTGTATCATGGAATGCTGTTACGGATGGAAATCCATCCATTCAAAAATGTTGTTATGCTGCACTAGCTATGTCGGCTAGCTTGTCATGCTGTGCTAGCTACGTAGCTAGTGCAGCATAACAACTTAGAAGGTAAGCGTGCAAGCGCAGTCGGGTGACCTGCAATCCTCAGGGAATGGCTACGATGGTGAACATAGTCCCGGGAAGCGAAAAAGAGACATAAAAAACTCAAAAAGTAAGGAACCTAATTGTATGAGTGACCATACACTTTAAAAGATTGTGTATAATCACTCATACACTCCAAGGATATTTTTTTACTCTCACAGTTTCCATGGTAACAGACATCTTGCGCTGCACTGTCAAGGTCTCCAGTTACCAAGGAAACTGCTCAAGTAAAAAAACATCCTTGTTATGTATGTGCGGTCATACACAATCCTCTATATTATTACCAGAGTTGTTATATTTTAAGATTTACAAAAACAAGAAACAAGCAGCACCAGACCTCTAACTTCAATGACAGTCACTTTTTATGTTCACTTGCACAAGGGATGTCTTGCTACTAATGGCATTTTAGAGGTGTGTCATCTCAAGCCAATTACAGCTGAAACTGCAATGAGCTTGGCAGTGCACACCAATGATCAGGCACTCTGGTCATGACAGTAGTTCTGCTTTGCTGATGTGGTGCATCCTGTACTTGAAAGAAATGAACTACTCCAATGAGAAAGTGCTTCATTTCTTTCTGTAGCCATAGCTCCGGCCATGCGCATTAGAGTTGATACTAATGTGTATGCCCGGAGTTACGGTGACAGCTTTTACATACGCAACTCCTACTACCCACCGCACTCTCTCTTCCCGGTCCTCACTCCTCTGACCCCCCCCCCAGGCTTTTACATTAGCCGTGATGTGGCTTTACTTATTGGTGACTCTTGACCCCTGCCGCACTCTGTCTCCCTGGTCCCCCCCTCCCTGGCTTCAACATTAACCATGGTGCAGCTTTTCTTATTGGGCGGCTCCAGCCACCCACCACACTCTCTCTCTCTCCCCGCAAGTCCACCAGGCTTCTACAATAAACGCGATGTGGCATGTGAACGTTCAGCATTGACAAATGCTTGTTTATTGAATATAAAGGGCTCTGTGCATCCATGCCAAGAAAAAGTGCAAGGACTAGCTCCTGAGGATGATGGTCCTCCAGCAAAATCAGTAGAGTCTTGCTTGCCAGCGTGTTTGTTTGCCTTGAGGTATTCCTTGCACTTTTTCTTTGCATGGATGCATGAAGCACTTTATATTTAATAAAAATGTGATTATCTTTGAAGTTGGAGGTCTGGTGATGCTTTTTCTTGATTTTGTTGTTGCATTTCAGGTGGGTACAGTCCGTTTTAATAGAGCACCGGTTTTGTGCTCTTGTCTAATGTTTTACAATTTGGACTAGTGTAACCTCTGGGTTGCCATGTCTGGGTTCACAGGTATCCAGAGAAGACAGCATGGATTTTACCATTTGACACAAAATCACACAGTGAAAATAGTAGCTGTGAAAACAGCCACAGGGAATGTACAGTGTGGACATAACAGCACTATCCCTGTGACTGTTTTCACCTTCCAAATGACAGCTTGGAAGTGTGTTCTTGCTGTGGCTGTGTGGATAGAGCAACAGGATGTGGATGCTGGGTGTGCCTACGGCTGTCCCAGGTTTGGTTACCACCTCGCCGCACTTCTGTTTTTTTTTTTTGTTTCCTCAGTTGCCGTGCAGCTGCCTCCCCATCATCCCTCCCCCACGTGGTGGACTATATCCAAGAAAGTCCAGAGAAGTGGGTTCCCTCCCTTGGGAAAATATTCTTTAAGTTCGAGGGCTGGTGGGCGAATCACAATGTAGACACAATGGAAAAGGCCAGCCACTTCAAGAAATGTTCAAAACTATTTATTTTTCATTTTTTCTTTGTTCAAGTATCAATTAGACCCTCCAAAACCTATGTTTCACCGGGTATGGCTTCATCAGGGTTGATGATCTAGTTTCATACATAATTACATATATTTTTCTAGTATATTTTTTAGAAAAAACATATTTATAAACATTTTTAAATAAAAAGATTTTTTCTTGTTATTCATACTTCACACCACCAGAGGGCATGTGCCATCTATAGTAGAATTTATTCCATGCATTAATTTATGTAAAAAACTTTATAATATGTTTCAGGTGTCAGTCACTACCAAAATAGCACGAACAGACTTCCGTCGATGGCAGAAGACCCATGCAAATGATAACTTTAGAAGCACATTAATTTTGGCTACTTAGGTTTCATTTAACTAGTACACATTTAGAATATCTGGTGAAAAAGAATATAACTTGTATCCTGGTCTAGATATCAGTTTATTCCATTACATAAACATCATTCCATATTTGTTAGTATTTTAAACAAAAGTAATAAGAACAGTGCTATTTGCCATATTATTAATCCATTAAAAGCAATTTTCTTGTGCAATAGGTTGCAAGGAAGAGGAGAGGTTGAACCACAGTGGGCTCAGGGAGGGTGAGTGTGGTGGAACAGAGGCATATCCCTCCAGTTGTACCTCTTCACAATTCATACACCATTCTGGCAAAGTGTGGTTCCTCTATGGGCACCCACAGAGGAGACCAAGGAGGATCTGGGAACCTCCACGAAGGAGACCCACAGGAGGGTGGCATGGGACCCCACAGGGGAAGGAAACAACTCCTGGTGAGGGACTCCATTGTTAGGAGGGTAGAACTGGGGGAGGGGGGGAGAGGGAAGTAAGGTGCCTGCCTGGCACCATGGCTTAGAGGGACAGGGAACGAATCCTCAGGACCGCAAGAGCAGCTGCATGGGGGAGGGAACTGGATATCATTGTCCACCTAGGGGCAAATAACCTGGCTGGGAAAGGGATCAGAGCAGTGCAGGATGAGTTTGTGGAGTTGGGCAGGGGCCTTAGACAAATAGCATGCACAGTAACCTTCTCGGAGGTGCTGCCTCTCTATGGCATAGGTGAGGCTAGGGTGCTCTGTACCATGGGACTCAAAAATGGTTGAAAAACTGGTGCAGAGCTCAGGGTTTTGGCTTCATTGGGGACTGGGGGTCCACCTGGAGGGATGCAGGCCTATACTGGTGCGATGGTCTGCATCTCTCCAGGAGGGGAACCAGGATCCTAGGTGATAGGTTTAAATGCTTTATTGGCAAGCATTTAAACTAGCCAAGGGGGAGGCACTGAAAAGGAGCCGGAAAATCCTCACCCCCCAAAAATCTGGGTAGTCAGTGAGGTAAACACCAAGATAGAGAAGTCGATAGGGAGAAGGGCAGGGGTAAATGGAGAAAAAGGCAAAGGCAGTAAGGACAGGGATGGAGCAAAAAGGGGTAAGGCCATCAAAAAATGGAGGGTAATGAGTACCAATGCCCATAATATAGGTAACAAGCTCCTTGAACTGGTGGCCTTGATGGAAGAGGGATGCCTGGATATCATGGCAGTCACAGAAACATGGTACACAAAGAACCATGACTGGGATGTCAACATACCAGGGTACACAATCTACAGGAGGGACAGGGAGGGTAGAAGAAGAACAGGAGGAGCAGCTTTTTATGTAAGGGAAGGGATCAAAGATACAGAACTAAAGGGTAAACAGGGAGGAGAGGAGGCACAGTAGGTCACCCTAGAGACCAAAAACGGCACCACAATCTGTACTGGGGTTGAATACAGACCCCCAACTCAGGGGGAGGAAATGGACAAGGAAACAATAGAAGGCATCCTTAGGATGGCAGAAAAAGGGGAGATATTGTTGATGGGGGACCTGAATATGCCAGATGTTAACTGGAGCACCTTTGCTGCAGCCACATCCAAGAGCAGGGTCATTCTCGATGCCCTACAGGGGGCATGCCTCAGACAGAAAGTGTTGGAACCCACTCGGGAGAGTGTCTTAGACCTGGTACTCTCAAACGGGGACAGAGAGAGAGGATCTCAGACCTAGAAGTGGGTAGCCATCTGGGAAAAAGTGACCACCAAACTGTGGTTTACGATAAACACAGCCACAGAGTCAAGACATACAAAAGTGAGGGTACTGAACTTTAGGAGGGCTGACTTTGTCAAAATGGGAGCGTGCCTCAGAAAAGCACTAGCAAACAGCAAGGAGGAGGGGTGGAGGAACAATGGGGAAAACATCAAAACTGCCATCACAGAGGCAACAAGACTTTGTGCAAAGCAAATAAACAAATCAAAATGAAAGAAAAGACCACGATGGTTCTCAAAAGAGGTGGCGGGGAAGGTTAGGAGAAAAAGACAGCATTCAGGAAGTATAAGGAAACACAGAAGGAGCAGGACAGAGAACTAACTGTACCAGTTAAAGCAGAAGGAAGCGGGGAAGGCAGTCAGAATATCAAAGGGCCAAACCAAGGAAAAGATGGCCAACTTGGTAAAGAAGGGGGATAAAACCTTTTATAGGTATATTAGGGAGCAGAGAAAGACCAAGGGAGGCATAGTGAGGCACAATAAAGGGGAGGGTGGGTGGACAGAGAGGGACAGTGAAAAAGCAGGGATACTGAATGAATACTTCTGCTCAGTATTCACAAAGGAAGAGGAGGGGGAGGTACCTAATCCAATCAATAGAAGTACTCAGGATAGGGGAGTCAATATCAGTCCTTTCATAGAAGAAAGGGCTCCGAAAGAACTCCTAAAACTGAAGGTGGACAAAGCAATGGGGCCTGATGGGATTCACCCCAGAATTCTAAAAGAACTAAGGGGAGAACTAGTGACACCACTGACTACCCTTTTTAACAAATCATGGGAGGATGGTGTGGTACCTAAGGATTGGAGGAGGGCAGATGTGATTCTCCTTCACAAATGTGGGGAGCAAAGCAGAGGCAGGAAACTATAGACCTGTTAGCTTGACCTCAGTGGTAGGGAAACTGATGGAATCACTTCTGAAAGAAAGAATTGTTGAGTACTTAGAGGCCAGTGGGGCACAGGACCCAAGGCAGCATGGATTCACAGTGGAAAGGTCATGTCAGACGAATCTAATAGATTTCTTTGACTGAGTGACCAAAGTAGTAGACCAGGGAGGGGCTGTGGACATGGCCTACCTAAACTTTAGCAAGGCATTTGACAGTCCCACACAAAAGATTAATAAACAAATTAGCCAGCCTGGGAGTGGGTCCCAGGATGGTAGCCTGGGTAAAAAACTAGCTGGACAACAGGATACAGAGGGTAATAGTAAACCGAGTCCACTCTGAAGAAAGGGGAGTTGCTAGCGGGGTACCGCAGGGTTCAGTATTGGGTCTGGTCCTTTTTAATGCCTTTATAAGTGATATTTTTTTAATTTTTATTTTTATTTATTGAGACTCTTGGATTACAACCTTTGAGTCAGTGACTCATTTCCACAGGCTCCACATCAAGGTACAATACATAACAATAAGCAGTAATTATACAATATTGCAGTGAGATAACTACAGTGTATGAGCAATATATATCAAATAGTAGGCAGTATACAATATTACAGTGGAAGAAGGAGACAATATAACAGGGTATGAACAGTGATGTTAGTCCTATACAGTAGGGTAGCTATACAAGCCCTGAGGGAGCTTGTGAACGTCAACAAACAGTACAATCAGTATTATGGTATGGCCTATATGCTAGCAGATGTAACAAGCCATCGGGTTGCTAACATTGTCATTACCATGTAGTAGCAACAGTGGGATAAGTATTTCTTTAACCCAGAATATCGCTGTCTGTAAGCAGATTCCAGTACATTTTAGGAAAAATGGCAGTGACGGGTGGATATTATATGGTTTTTAAGGGCTATTTTGAAGCAGCCTAGTCTGGGTATAGTGGTGATAGCCCAGGGGAGATCATTGTACCAGGATGGTGCTCTGTAGAGGAAAGACCGTTGTGCAAGGGTGGTTGTGACCCTGGGAACAGCCCATGTTAATTTATCTGCCATGCAGGTGTTTGCTGAGGTATGTGCAGCGCGGAGGGTGGCTGAGACACCAGTGGGAGTAAGGCCTAACTGTATTTTCCTATTAAGGAGACAGGTTTGATAATGTACTCGTTTGTCTAGGGCAATAGTTCTTAGACTTTGTCACTGTGAGCCTCCCCAAATCCATGGAAAAGATTTTGAGCCTCCCCCAAAAACTGAAATAATCTTGGGCCTCCCCAAAGAAAAACATACTGTATTTTGTGCAGCATGCCATGAATAAATTTAAACCCTTTTGAGTACTTGGCTCACATTTAGCTTTTTGTCATACTGATGTGGGACCTTTAAAAAAGTGCTCCTGTGCTCAAAGGTGTTATCTGAATAACAAATAAATAAAATAGACTATTATTCAGCTTTATGAAGTCCCCACTCAGGCCAGCCTACTTGGTCCGCTATTTTCATTCTTGAACCATTGTTACCCCTTGTTGCAGTACCTTCATGGGTCAGACTGCTTTCTCTCTATATGAAATAACCTTCCTACATACTTTGCCTCTCCCCCTCCTTCCTTGCTCCTAAGCAACTTCTCTGGGATTACTGAACTTTGCTCCTTCCTGCTATTACTCTTAGCACTTCTATGCTCAACCCTTGTATTTGGACTGTTCTACCATCAGTCTACAAATTGATCAGTTACCACCACTCATTATTATTCATATTTGTTTGCATTATTGTTCATAGTGTATTTCTTGATTGTTTTGCAGTTACCTTTTGAAATGTAATCACTCCCTACCCTTTCCCAGGTACACCTGAAATGTGCCTTGGCTCATTCACCTTCCCCTTGTCACCTATTAGTAAATAAACACATAAAATTTACCTACTATTATCCTCTTTCAGTTTGCTTCATCTCTTCACACAAAATATATAAAACTCAAAATTTAAATACAGTATTTTTTCAGACCTGCTTGAGCCTCCCCTGGAACAGGTTGGGGCCTCCCCCAGGGAGGCTGGCCTCACCATTTGAGAAACACTGGTCTAGGGTGAGGATTTTTGCTAGTGCATACAGGATACAGCAATGGTTGCACTTATCCACTCCAGTAAGGAGCCTACAGGCTTTATTAATGGCTAGGTGGATTTTATTTAGTGCAGTTCGGTCAGCGGCCAAGTAGATGGCTAGCCCATAGTCTATAAGGGAGAGAACAGAGGAGGTAATGACAATGTGTAGGGCCTCTGGAGGTAGGCAGGCTTTGTGCCGGTACAGTAGTCCTGTGCATAGATGTATGGCGGAGGAGAGATTACTAATATGCTGGTGGAATGATAGATCAAGAGTGAAGGTACTGCCTAGATATTTATAGACGTGAACCTGTTCAAGTGGAAGGAGGGTTTTGGAGAAGATTGTTAGCTGGGTATTGTAGTCCTTACTCTGGCGATCAGAAAAGAGCATTGATTTAGTCTTTTTTATATTGACCATGAGTCTGTGGTCAGTGAACCAGTTTTCAACGTGGCTGAAGGCAGGATTGAAAGACTGTGGGATCTGAGTGGGAGGCATACATTACCGCATCATCTGCGTAGAGCAGAAGGTTACCTGGACAGGACTTAGGCAGGGTATTCAGGAAGATGCAGAATAGCAATGGGCCAAGGATGGAGCCCTGGGCACCCCTGGGTGGACTGGTAGAGTGGATGAGAGGGTGCTGTTTATCTTCACACATTGGGACCTATCTGTGAGGTAGCTTGTGAACCAAGCGATAGGTCCTGGGGACAGGCTGGTGCAGCGAAGAGCATTTAGAAGCAGAGGGACTGGAAGGAAAAGTATGCCTCTCTGCAGATGACACAAAGATCTGCAACAGAATTGATGCATGAGGGGGGTGGAAAGGAAGAGAAGGGACTTGGCAAGGTTGGAGGGATGGTCAAATGTATGGCAGCTTAGATTCAATGCAAAGAAGTGCAAAGTAATGCACCTGGGAAACAAAAACCCAGGGGAAGAGTACACAGTGGAGGGAAGATATTAACAACAACAAAAATGGTAAGGGACCTGGCGGTAGTCATATCAGATGACCTAAAGGTAAGCAAGCAATGTGAGAAGGCAGTAAGGATGGCTAGGGGAATACTGGGATGTATAGGGAGAGGCATCACCAGTAGAAAACCGGAAGTAGTTATCCCTCTGTACAGACAGTTGGTGAGACCCCATCTTGAGTACTACGTGCAGTTCTGGAGACCCCATCTCCACAATGACATAGACAGAATGGAGGCAGTCCAGAAGAGGGCAACTAAAATGGTGCAGGGTCTGCAACAGAAGCCATATGAAGAGAGACTAAAGGTGCTTAATATGTATACCCTTGAGGAAAGGAGGGAGAGGGGGGACATGATAGAAACTTTCAAGCACCTCAAGGGAATCAACAAAGTCCAAGAGGGTAGCATCTTTCAGAAAAAGAGATGTTCAAGAAAAAGGGGACACGATTTGAAGATAGAGGGGGGACGGCTCAGGGGCAATGTGAGGAAGTATCTTTTCACACAGAGGGTGGTGAACACATGGAATGGCCTTCCTGAGGAGGTTGTGGGGTCAAAAACAATGGGGGAATTCAAGAATGCATGGTACAGACATAAGGCAATTCTGGTGGGGGGTAGGAAGAAGCAGGCTGTCAGTTAACTAGGATCTGCAGCTTATCCAATAGGTAGGGAAATGGGCAGACTAGGTGGGCCAAGTGGTCTTTATCTGCCATCAAAGTCTATGTTTCTATGTTTCTGAGTTTCGATAGAAATGCACACAAACCAATTGGGCTTCCTGTTTGTTCACATACCTTAAATTAAATTTACTATAGTTTTATGTTCTTTCACTTAAAAGGTTGTCCTAGCTGCAGCGTAGCTGTTAAAGATATTCTGTATTTGTTAAGTAGAAGCAGGGTTTTAAAATCTTTCTGATTTAAGTAGTCAGTTTTTTTATAAAAGACATTTGCTGAAGCTTACCAAGCAAGGCGGATAGTTAATTCTTCTATCCAGAAGTGGCTATGTTCATTTACTACTAAGCTTCAGCTATAAAGTAAACACAGTGCTAAGTTTTAATTATCCTTACCCGAAACAGCTGCCATCAATCTAATAGTGGGGTAGCGTTAAAAACTCACTTTACTGTTGAGCATTCCTTTAATATCCTTAGTGTAACTGGCACTTGTGCTCAGCTCTGGACACACAATTTTACACAGTTTAAAACAAAATTAAAGAGTCTTCGTCACACTACCCTTTAAATTCAGACTTCCTCCATCTTTAGTTGTATAAGGTATATAAGGCACTATTACATTATTTATGTATTATTTGCTGCTTATATGTAAAAAAACAAACTCTCTCTGTGGGCTCCTATTTTGTTCCCCACTGTATTCACAGTTCTAATATGTTTTCTCTCCTTAATATAGAGTTTAAGGCCCCAGTGTTCTCATAATTAATTTAAGCATTCATGACTTAGCTTACATGCTACGTCACTCCTCAGTCATGGCACAGCAATGATTTATGTGCAAATAATAGAATAGACCCTGCATAAAGAAAATAGGGTTTTGTCAGTACTTGTTTTCAACAGTGAACCAAGTATGTTCAAAAGGAAGTGCTAAAACACTTACCTCCAAGCTGCTCAAGCGTTACTGTGCACCTCTACCTTCAGAGGTCTGTGTTACACTGTGTTTGGCTGCAGGCTGCTTTTTATGGCAAAGGGGACCAAGGGGCGGGGCCAGAGGTTACACGGGAGGGTCACGAGAAGAGAATAGACCCAACCCGAGTGAAGATACTGTTGCCTGGCAACAGTAAACACCCCATCCAGCAGGATCCGGTTGGGTGCTTTCCACCCCTTGACTGCCCTGTATTATTAAAAATATGTGGCAGAAGTGTATTGCAGTCTCAGGGGTCACAGCTGCAAGTGCTTAAGGCTAGGTCTACCATGTTTCTTCAGTGTACAGTAGCGTAAGCTAATTGGGAGCTAAATAGGAGCACAGAGAGAGAGAGAGAGTGTTTTTTTTTACATATAAGCAGCAAATAGTACATGAATAATGTAATAGTGCCTTATATGCCCTAAACAACTAAAGGTGGAGAATGTTTGAATTTAAAGGGTAGTGTGATGAAAACTCTTTAATTTTGTTTTAAACTGTTTAGAATTGTGTGTCCAGAGCTGAACGCAACCGCCAGTTAAACTAAGGATATTAAAGGAATGCTCAACAGCAAAGTGAGTTTTTAATACTACCCCATTATTAGATTGAAGGCAGCTGTTCTGGGTAAAGATAATTAAAACTTAGCACTGTTTTATTTATTTATTTATTTTATTTAAACAATTGATAACCAGGAAAGGCACGCTGAGCCAAGGCTCAATTCCAGGTGCGACGGGGAGGAGATGGGAGTACATACAATTTGTTTACAAGATACAAGCAGCAGCAATATTACATAAACAATGGATACAGCAGAATCGGTAGATTCAGGTCATTGAGACAGATGGGCATATGTTACAGTGATAGTTCTTTTACAATAGAGTACATCAATCTTGAGAAGGTTGCCTCAGGTCGAGTGACCGGGAGACAAGAAGTTACATTTTTAGCATGCAAAACATTGATAAGCATAGAAAAGTAAGTGCTTAGGAGTCAGTAGATACAAGAGTAAGGTGAGAGGAGGTTGAAGTAATCTGGGGCAGAGGCAGGGGTGATGAGGAAGGGAGCGAAGTTGTTGTCTGCAGGCAAGGTAAGAGGGAGTGTTCCTTATGGAGGGGGCTAGCTTGTTCCACAAACTGGGGAGATGGAAAGAGAAAACCTCCTGGTCAAAAGAGGAGGATGGGCGGGGTATGCAGAAGGAGCATTCATTTCTGTGTCTCGGTTCATAAGGGGGGGGCAGGGGCAGGGGAGAGACATTCCAACAGGTAGGCGGGTAGCATGTTGAACCAGAATTTCTATGTAAGGTTGAGGGAGTGAATATAACGTCTGTGGGACAGTGCAGTTAGTCCAAGAAGGGGGTAAAGAACACAGCGATGAGTCCTAAGAAGAGAGTTGGTAGCAAGGTGGCAGAAGGAGTTTTGGAGGGTGTCCAGTTTAGATAGGGAGGTTGCTGGGGCCATGCAGTAGACCACATCCGCATAATAAACAATGGGGAGGATCATTTTAGTTATGATTTGATATCTGGCAGGAAGTTGAAGGGAGTCTCTGTGTCAGTACAGCACATCAAGTTTGGGGCATAGTTTAGCAATGGTTGCATCAATGTGAGATGAGAAGGATAGGTTGGGGTCGAGCCAAATTCTCAGGTATTTGTATTTAATGACCTAGTCGAGAGGTATTTAGTGACCTGGTCGAGAAGTACTATGTTTACTTTATAGCTGAAACTGAATGGTAAATGAAAATAGCCACTTCTGGATAGAAGAATTAACTATCCCCCTTGCTTGGTAAGCTTCAGCAAACTTTTGCAAAAAAAAAAAACCTATGACTACTTGACCTAAATCAGAAAGATTTTAAAACTATGTTTCTACTTAACAAATACAGAAATCTTTAACAGCTGTGCTGCAGCTAGGACAACTTTTTAAGTGAAAGAACATAAAACTATAGCAAATTTAATTTAAGGTATGTGAACAAACAGGAAGCCCAATTAGTTTGTGTGCATTTCTATTGACTATTGCATAGGAAAATGGCTTTTAGCGGATTAATAATATGATAAACAGTACTGTTCTTATTACTTTTGTTTAAAATACTAACAAATAAGGAATAATGTTTATATAATGGACTAAGTTGATATCTAGACCAGGATGCAAGTTATATTCTTTTTCACCAGATATTCTACATGTGTACTAGTTAAAGGAAACCTAAGTAGCCAAATTGAATGTGCTTCTAGGGATGTTGTTAGCACAGGTTTTCTGCTATCGGCGGAAGTCTATTCATGCTATTTTGGGAGTGACTAACACCTGAAACATATTATAACGTTTTTCACGTAAATTAATGCATTGAATGAATTCTACTATAGATGGCACGTGCCCCCTAGTGGTATGAACTACGAATAACAAGAAAAAATCTTTTTATTTAAAAATGTTAATGAATGTGTTTTTTTCTAAAAAAATATACTAACAAAATATGTGTAATTATGTTTGAAGCTAGATTTTCAACCCTGATGAAGCCATACCCAGTGAAATGTAGGTTCAGGAGGGTCTATTTGACACTTGAACAAAGAAAAATAAAAGAATTTTGAACATTTCTTGGAGATGCTAGCCTTTTCCATTTTGTGGACTATATCCAGCCTTCACCAAGCTGTTCCACCCCCCAACTTACCCCCTGTACTCTTTCTCCCCCCACCACCCAAGTGGAGTGTACCGCAGAGTTCCTCCAGTGACTCTGCCCATCCACCGGGATTATGCCCGTTCCCAGTGCCCCCCAGAGGTGATTATATGATAGTAGGGGATGCTGGGGCAAAGCCCCCAAAAGGGGGGGGGTTCGAGGCAGCCTCTGCTGAAAATTACTTTTTTCTGATAGATGCCAGTGCTATTGTCTCCATACAGTTTTGTGCTGTGCTATTCCATCCACAAAGTTATCACAGGAAATCGGGTTCACACCCCTGCCTGGTGACTACGGGGCCCACCTAGTTGAGGGGGTTGGGTTATTTCTTTCTCCTGTGGTAGGAGGGTTTGTCCCAGAACAAATAAAAAAATAGCACTGTGCCTCCACCCAGAGAGAGTAAGTGGACCAGATGTTGTGTGCAGTACTACCCCCTGGGATGCAGTACCTACCCTTCTCCCTGCACTGGATTGGACCACCCACTGGGGACCAATAAGACAGTTTTACCTTCACCAATAAACACTTCAGTGAGGGTATATAACATGGACATATACATACACAAGTAAAAGTAAACAATTTAACAGTGCTTCTATTTAAGAATCCAGACCTATAAATTGGATGAAAAGAGGTGAGGTAGACAAGTGAAAGTCACCTTGAACACTCCCATCCTATAGCAGTTCCACCTGGGAGTCACTGTACTGTGGTTCACTACCATCCTCTCAGATCCCACACAGTCTATTTAGCACCCACCCAGTCAAGGGGCATGAAAAGAAGAATTATGCTACATAGGGTGTTGTAACTCTTCAGCTGGTACCAATAGTAAAACTACAGTTTCAAGTATGACACAATAACCAATGATTCTGGGTACCCAGGAATTACACAAGAGTCCTGATGCAGACCTGGTAACTACGTTGCCTGGGTTCTGTTGGTGGTACACTTGAAGATTAGCAAGTTAGCAATTTACAGTGGGGGAATTCAAACATGCATGGGACAGACATAAGGCAATTATAGTGGGGGGTTGCAGGAAGTAGGCTGTTGGTTAACTAGAATCTGCAGCTTATCCAATAGGTAGGGAAATGGGCAGACTGGGCGGGCCAAGTGGTTCTTATCTACCATCAAAGTCTATGTTTCTATGTTAACCCCCCACCACCACCAAACAGGCCATAGTGTGCTAGCACAATTTAAAGAAATTCAAATCCAACAGGAAAATGATTGAAAACCAACTTGTAATCCAAATGCAGTAATAGTAATCCAAAATTAGAAAAGTACAAAATTCCCCAGACAGCAATGCCATCAGTTACATGACTCATGGATGCAGCAGTTCAGTTAAGGCAGGGGACAGCACACAGCAACAGGGTGAGCAGCAGTTGGGAACAAGCTCCAGTGGCCTGGGGATGAAGCACTTCAGATTCCCTCAGACTTTCTATAGCAGCACAGTCCTTCTGACTCACACCTCTCAGGATACAGTCCTTCTGGCTCACACCTCTCAGGGCACAGCCCCTCTGGCTCAACTCTCAGTCACAGGAGCACTGTGCAACAGCTTCCTGGTTCCCAAGGAGCCTAGACCACAGAAGCTCCTCCCCACATGGTCTGACTCCCCTCTGGATCAAGAGTACCTATGTACTCAGAACACGTGCCCTGTGGCTCCGAGTTCCCTGATCTGTCTCCACTAAATAAGGGCTAGCAGGCCCCTTACCTGGTTCTGAAACAACCTGGATAGTATGCATACTTCTGTCTCCACTCAGTACAGCTCAGCATCTTCAGTATGCAGCAGTGGTTCACAGGCTCAAACTCTCAATTATTTCTTCCAACACGTGCTTGTCTGGCACAGTCTCAGAACAGCATAAGCCCACAATGAGGCTCACAGTGAGTTTGCAGAAAGAACCCTGGTGAGGGCTCGCAGGATTGTTGGTCTGGCTAGGCCTCTCACTTGGTCTCAACATAGCAGTGTTTAAAAGTACAAAACTGTGTCTCCCCACATGTTGCCAACAACCTGTGGGCCCTGCCTGAAGAAAACAAATCACATCTGATCTTAGCAGTGTCAGTGGCTCAGTAGGTAGCACACTCGCCTTTGAGGCCGGGAGATCAGAGGGCTGTGGGTTCAGTTCCCACATCTGGCACTTGGGTTAATATCCCAGTACTGACACTGTAGTACAGCATGAGAGGGGTGATGCACTTCTGAGGTGCCATCTTTCGGATGTGATGTTAAACCGAGGTCCCATCTGCCTGGATTGGTGGTAGTTCAGGTGGATGTTAAAGATCCCATGGCACTTATCGAAAAGAGTAGGGGAATTTCCCCGGTGTCCTGGCCAAATTTCCCTCATTCACTCAAAACACCACCAACAGCTTAATCTGGTTCAAGGTCAGTTGGCATTCATCTGTATCCCCCTCCCCTGGGTCGTGCCTGAAAATAGGCAGGATTTGTCTAGTGCACTTACCCAGTCAACAAAAAATGAATAAATAAATAAAATATTTGCTCACAGAATGGGGTGAGCATTAGGGCTGAAAACCACAAGGAAGACCCCACCCCTGATTCGCCAAGACTCAGGAAAGCCAAAACCGTAATGATTTTTTCCTTTTGCTGCTTGGGGGATGGGGGGGGAGTTAGGGTTAGAAACCCTAATGCCACATTTCCCTACTTTTATTACATTAAGTTACCATAACAGGTGCATTAATGAAGTGCAGTGGAAAGAATCTGTCTGCTTACAGAAGTGCAGAGCCTGGCACATTCACTCTTCACACATTTACTCTTTATTTCTTTTTTTATTTTGACCCCAAACATTCAAGATAGTCATTTTTGACTGCCACTATAAACATGACATGTAGCATTTATAGTATATCGGCTGAAATGTCATTTTCACACCAGAAGTGCTGAAAGATGTCTCATCCAGGTTTTAAAAAATAACACGTTATGTTTATGTGGTGGTGTGGAAAAATTGCTATGTTGACATTCTGGAGTCAAAATATTGAAAATTAGTGAAGTTATCAGTGAACGTTGAAATAGTGCAATGTTCAGTCACAACCTGGACACTTTACCATATTTGTGCACCAAAATTTCAGCATAGCCTTTTTGTTTCCCCCACCTCATGAACCTGATAGGTGAACATTTTAAAATCCCTGCCAAAATGTGATTCTGCACCATCAAAACGTCATTCCACACCACAGGTGCAAAAACACATTTTAGCCAGCATTTGAAAAATGACAGCTCTTATGTTCATGAGGTGGTGTGAAAAGATGGCTATGTTGAAAATCTGGGGTCAAAATAATTAAAATTACAGAAGTTATGGGGAGCATAGACAAATTTCAACTTATGCTCATAACTTTGCCATTTTTACATACTGTATTTTTACCACAAATTTTCAACATAGTCTTCTTGTGACTCCACCTCATGAACAATAGCAGTGCAAAATTTCAAATACTGCCTATAAGGTGATTTTGCCAAATGATCACAAAATCACCTTTCAGGCCCGACAGGCATAATTCCATTGCTCATGAGGTGACTCCCAAAAAGGCCATGCTGAAAATTTTGGGGGAAAATATACAAAACTCAGAAAGTAATGTATCAAAGTTCAAAACCTCATTGAACTACATTGACCCATACTTACCTTAGTTTTTCATATTACGGTTGCAAGTTCCAGCAGCAAGATGTGTCTTCGATCGGAGAGTGGATATACGATGTGGGACCTGTTCAGGTGAATGAGGGTGTGTGGTGGGTGTACTGGGGGTGTCTGGTGGTGACTGCTGAGTGGGAGGTCAGGGTGGGAGGGGTCAGATTGGTGAGGGACCAATTTCTTTTTTATAGGTTTAAAGAAAAAAAAAACATTGAGGGACCTTTTTTTTATTACAGGTCAGATTTGTAAAACTAATAGGGAACAGCAATCAGAGGGTGGTGGGTGCCACTAGACACCAGGAAAATATAACATACACAGGGAAATGGTGATCAGAGGGTGAGGGGCACCACTAGACACCAGGAAAACATAACATATACAGGGGGATGGTGATCGGAGGGTATGGGGCACCACTAGACACCAGGAAAACATAACATACACAGGGGGATGGTGATCAGAGGGTGAGGGGCACCACTAGACACCAGGAAAACATAGCATACATAAGGAGACAATGATGGGAGTGGGGGTGCCACTAGACACCAGAGAAACATTATATACAAAAGGGGACAGCACTCAAAGGTGGGAGGTGCCACTAGACACCAGGGAAACATATACGTAAGGGGTCGGCAATGGGACGGTGGAGGGTGTCACTAGACGCTAGGGAAATGGTGGCTCACTGCTTTGAGAGCAGCCTGCAGCACAAGTTCCAGCTGCAGAACTCAAGAAAGTCCCACTGTTCTCATGCAAAGAACATATGTCAACATCTCCACTCACTAAGCTGGGCACCCAGGATTTTGGGTGGCTAGAAAAGGTTATTTCTAGCCATTAACTGAAGAAACAAACATCAGAATCTAGCTAAAAGGGGCTCATTTAGCTAGGTTCTAGTGTTTTTTTTAAATGACAGCATGTTTATGTATTTTCCATACTTATTAGTTTGAAGAGAAAAGAAACAATATGGCAGCTCTCACGACACAAAAACTGTTTCGTTCTGTGTGAAGCAAGAGGTGAGAAACCACAAATGATCTTTCTACACAGAAATTTTGGTGTTGTATCCGAACGTTATTCCAAGAACCCTACTGATCATGCTTAGAACAGGAAAACACAAAACTTTAAAGCCTTATAACTCTGGAACCATTTGATATTTTTTTCACAACACCTTCCAAAGACACTACCTTAGGACATCATACCTGTACCCTGAATGTTTGGGGAAAAAATTACATTCCATGTAGGCTGTAGGTCAGAGCAAAAATATTCCATGTTAAAGGATACCTAAACAACATTTTGATAACAAACTATTCAAAGATCTGACCTCATAGGGGACTAAAGGAAAGGCTGCTGTATTCAGTAATGCTAAAATTACATTTATATAATTTACCTAAATGTGGTTCCAGAGCATTTGAAAAATGTAAAATCACCCTTCCAATTTAAAAAAAACTGCCTTACCTGCTTCTTAAAATGGCCACCAAATGTGTTAAGCGATGAAATCATTGGAGCCAGAGTCAGAGAGCTTTATATGGTTCTCTATAGTGCTAACTAGTTCTGTTTTCCCTTTGTTTAGAATTGTTTCACCAAAATGGTCAAAACCATGTACATTATTTTGATCAATACACATGTTATGCTATGGTTCTGTTCATTTTATGTACTTTAACATGCTGAAATTGTATTTTAATTAGGGTTACCACCTTTTAAGAAGCTCAAAGTGGGACATTTCTTACTAAAACATGATTTTTTGCAGGACAGTACGTAACCTCGACTAGTGCAACAGACTTGTTTTCTCTATATAATCAGAATTAAGGCTAAGTATTGTAGTTTTTTAGTTGCTTCTATGGGTTCATATCATTTTAATGTATTTTAGTTAAGGTACTATAGTTTTCTACAAGATTTAGAGGAAAGTTAGAAAATATTTTTTCTACTAAAAGTCAGGACATGTAGTATTTTTCATGTGTTTTGCAGGACACAGCTGCCCAAATCAGGACTGTCCTGCGAAAAGCAGGACAGGTGGTAACCCTAATTTTAATCCAGCCAACTTTCTCTTTGGCAAACCATGGTGCAGTACAAATCTTAAATAACCTGGTGGTCTAGTGGTTATGGCGGATCTAGGATATTACAATGGGGGCTGCTGAGGTGGTGTGTATGCTTAATATGCACTTTTTAACACTTTTATTAAACCTTTATATTGTCTGCTATTATTCTTTTTTAGTGCGTTTTTAATGGAACCTACAAATGTAATCCAGAGCTTTGAATGTAAACATTTGTACAGTAAATAAATCAGAAATATTTAACAAAGTGAAATGCAGCAGCAGCAAGCAAGTAATTTACAATGGGGGGGGGCAGCCACACCCTTCACCTCCCCCTAGATCCACCACTTGTTTGTAGCAAAGTTCTTGTGTAGTCCAATGCCAGAGTTCATACTTTCTGGGAAATCACAACTATGCTTGTATTCTTTTTCCATGGGAAATGATAATAATAAGAATCAGCATTTATATAGTGCTTTTCATACACATTGTATCCCAAAGTGCTTTACAAGCAATGCTAGACTGGTAGTGAAGTGACTGAACATGTAGTGGCAGCCATTTCACACATTAATACCCCCACACAGCCTTGGACAATTGCATGAACTGGTTTTATGGGAAGAGGAATGTTGGCAAGGACAACGGGGTCAGGTGGTAATCATGGTGCTGATGGCCCCACATCTTATTCCTCACAGTGATCAGCTCATATTTCTCCCCTTCTGTCTTCCTCCTCCTTCCCTGAATATAGCATTACCTTACAGGAGAGGCCTTCTCAGTCCCCCTCTGGTATTCATTCTTCACTGCTTCTCCCCACATCAATAACTGGTGAATTCATCACCCCTCTGCATCATGAACGCAGGTAGTACAGTCCCCGGGTTTTTTGACATATCAAAAAGAAACAAATCTTTCCAGTAAGTCAGGCTGATAGCAGTAGGGAACAAGAGGAAAGGTGGGCTTTCCTATCCTTAAAAGATCTAGGCTACCTTTGATTAGGCACTATTAAATGACAGGTGAGTGCATCATTATGCACGTCATTTAATAGTGCTTAATCATAGGTGGCTTTGATTTTATATGGGTAGGAAAGCCTATTTTTCCCCTTGTGCCCTGCAGCTATCAGCCTGCCCTACTAGAAGATCACGTTTATTATTAATATGTACAAATAACATGGGAGACAGTGCTAACCCCATTCATGATGCAGAAAGATAGTGAGATCACCAGTTTTTGGTGTGTGCAGCAGGTGACAAGAATGAATGCCAGAGAGGGACTGAAGAGGCCATTCCAGCAGGGTACAGCTATATCTGTAAGTGAAGGAAGACAGGAAGGGAAGTAGGAGTGATCATTGTGAGATCTGAGATGTGGGCTGCCAGCATCATGTTCACTACCTGGCTGTAGATGAGAGCAGCCAGTGATGACAAATACTGAGAGATGCAGGGTTGCACCTAAACTGTTACTTGAATTCAGTGTAGGGAGATTACCCTCTGGTGGGGGGGGTGAAGTTGACATTTGCTAGGACAGTATCGAAAGAGCTGAGTACTCATTCAAGATTTGGAAGGGTGGTAGCTAGCCAACTTGCATTGTGGAGTAGGGCACAGAAAAGTAAAGGAGAAAAATTGCCAGGAACTGTCCTGCAAGGTTCTGCAGATCACAGGTAAAGGAGTAGACCGACACTAGAAATTGGATGGATTCGCTCAAGGCATTAGTATGCCTCTCCAACTAGTAATATTGTTATCCATAGTAAGTGCAGCCCTCATGAGGGTATGAACAGCAGTTTTCCTGGTGTGTCCTGATGCTTACTGCTTGGCCTCCAGAAAGAACTAGTTGGTTAATGAAGCGGGGAAAAAAACACAATAGGGGGACTGTACAAACTGCCTTCACTCTGCAGAAGGGTGGTGATCCACTCAATATTTACTGTGGAAGCAGAACTCAAACAATGAGAAAGTGGACTGGAGAGTGATGTGGGAGGCATTTTTTAATAGTGCCAGCTGATGAAGTGTATCGGTATAGGCGTGCACATCTCTCTGAGGTACAAGATTACAATCCGAGGTGTGCTAATTCTCTTCATGAGACCGCAAGCTAATATGCGGCCCCAGGCAATACTAAGGACAGAGTATGGCTGGTGGGGTGTTCAACAGAATGCAAGTTAGGTGCAAGGGGTTCACGTGGAAAAATACTACAGAAGAAGCTTATTCGTGGATTACCAAGAAAGCATGAGCTATGGAATTGGACCAGACTAGTACATCACTACAAATTTCAGGGCATCACATAACCACTAGATCATCAGGTATTTGAAGTGTTGTACTGTACTGCAGTTTGGCAATGAGAAAGTCAGCTGGATTACAAAACATTTTCAGCAAGTTACAGTAAACAAAATGAACAAAACTATAGCCTAACGTGTACTAATCAAAACAATCCACGTGTTAACACATGTTGTTGATCATTCTTATGAAACAATTCAAAACAAAGGGGGAAAGAAGAACTAGTTAGCTCTACAGGGAGCCATGTGGGTCTCTGCCTCTTGCTCCAGTGATGTCATCATGACTCAACACACTTGGCAGACATTTTATAGAGAGCAAGCAAGGCTGTTTTTTGAAAGTGAAAAGCTGATGTTTACATTTTTCCAAAGCTATGACACTGCATTTATGTTATTTACATAAATGCAGCTTTAGCATAAATGTAATCAGCAACCTTTACTTTACCTCACCATGAAGCCATATTTTGAAGTTTGTAGTTTAAAAATTGCTTGTTTAGGTACTCTTTAAGTACAGTATAGGGAAAAAATAGACATCTACCAAAAAATGACATATGTAGAGCTCAGAAGCTGCCATAACAAAACATTCAATAGATTTAGATCTTGCCTCCTAGGCAACACATGCAAAGTTTCAGCTGATTTTGTCAAACTCTGCCAAGGCTATCAAACTGCAAAGTTAGGGGTTTAACATCGAACAGGTAAAGTCAAACTATGGCACCACAGGGCAAAGTGCTAAGACTTTATTTAATACAAGTCACTGCAAATCACTTTATATCAACATAAATAAATAGTAGCATAACTTATGTTCAGTTCATTTTTTATTGTTCAATCTAAAAAGATCTTTACAAAAAGATAAAATATAAAATAGATATATAGAAAATAGATTCAGGGGTACCAAACATACAATAACTATAAATATTCATTACACATATTCAGGTAGACCAGGGTTTCTCAAATGGTGAGGCTAGCCTCCCAGAGGAGGACCCAACCTGTTCCAGGGCAGGCTCAAGCAAGCCTTAAAATGTACTATATTTTAATGTCAAGTTTTGCATACTTCATACTTCAAGTGAAAGTGAATAATGGCATGCAAATTTATGTACAAAATGGTTACCAGGAAAGATGCATTCAACAAACGCTTGTTTCCTGGTATGACATGGGGAAAATACAATTCTTGGAAACTGTGCAAAACAGAATTCAAAATAATGCAAATGAATAGGAACAAGGTAACAACTGACCCATTATACTGGCTGCTGAAAAGCACAAATACAAAGGCTAAGCAGAGAGACACTAGGAGCAAGACCAGGAGGGAGAAAAATGGTCCCTGAGAAGGTGTTTTAGAGCACGGTAAAACTGACAAAGAAAGAAATCTGACTCATGGAGGTATTGCAACAAGGGGTAAATAGACTCCAAAAGTCAGATGTGTAGAGAGAGGAGGCTGACCTGGGGAGGGGGGTTATAGAAATATAGAATAACAGATGGGGAAGTGTGTGATATGAGAATTTAATGCACACCCGAGGTGTGGGATGCCACATAAACCCCAAGGGCGAAGCCCGAGGGGTTTATGGAAGCATCCCACACCGAGGGTGTGCATTAAATTCTCATATGCACAAGTCCTCATTTTTTTATTTTATATAATTTGCTGGTGAGCAATTTTTTTCCAGTGAGTGCTGTCTCACACACACACACACACACACACACACACACACACACACACACACTCTCCTAGTCATACACACACACACACACACACACACACACACACACACACCAGTCTACTTTTGGGGGCATACTGCAGCCCCTCACACAACTCCAAATGCAGCATGTAGTTTCAGCTACCCAGCTCCCACTTCAGATTCACAGCAGTCCCCACCTAGTCCTGTCCTCCTTTTGCCCCTTAGCTGAAGACAGCACAGCAGCGTCCAGCTCCCTCAGGTCCCACAAATTCTTTTTTTTGTAGCAGAAAGCTGATGTTTGATCGCACTTGCACTTACTCTTGGTGTGGTAAGCAAACGGATCCGCCCTCGCTGGCATGTGGCTCGTGAAGCTGGGAAACCAAGAAACGGCCAGATTTTTTTTTTTTTTTTATTAACAATTAACAGTTGATTGAATAGTAGGATTAACCAGATAATTAAAAAGATTACGGGACGGCAGGGTTTGTTGTGGTGGCTTCTCGTAATAAAGATACAGAAGTTGAGCGGAACCACCACGTTTCTTGAAATTCTTCAGCCCGCCCACACAGAGAAAGCGCCAGTGAGGGACGCTCACTTTTGACAGACACAGCGCGTGAATGCCGTAATAACTGATTGGTTATTACGGCAAATATCAACCGACGGAGTCCATTCAAAAAATTGCTCACCGGTAATTATAGGGAGAATAATAAGTTCAATAAAATGAAAATAAACTTAACTACTCACATGCATTTCATTGTATTCTTCCTGTACTATGCAAAGTATGATAGTTGTTCTAACTATGGAGAGGCCCAAAATTATTTCTATATTAGGGGGAGGCTCAAGATCTTTTCCAAGGCTTAGGGGAGGCTCACTATGACAAAGTGTGAGAACTCCTGAGGTAGACAATCAAAACAATCCATGATATCAGTTATTTTTTCCCCTAAATATAATCTTTTAATCTTTTATAATCATTGTCCTAACAATACTGGCCCGTTATTTCCCTTATGTAAATTAGAAACTTTGCCACTTTTCTTATTATACATTCATCATTTGTAGTAAGTAATATATTCACCTTTGATTCATCATCACACTCTTGTAGGCAAGATAATTATTTATTTCTGGCCATCTCATACCACATACACCTTAGGATGATATGAGTCAAATTTTCTATCTCTAGTGCTCTACATAGACAGTAAGAATGTATTATATATATTTCCTTATTAAATCTAGCTGCTAATTTATTAGACTCCTGGGACTCAGTTCTAAATCTGGCATAAGCTTTTCTTAATTCCGGTTCTTCTAATACATGCAAGTAATATTTGTAATTATGATTTCAGATATTATTAGTATACCACAATGAGTAACGAGAATTTTTAATATTTTCCATATCTATATTATTACATTTCCCAATTAAATTTTTTTTTATATATTTCTTATATTGGACAGAAATCACCATGTTATGATATGTCAGACCTCATAGTTGCTCTTGTTCTATTGTCCTTAAGATTTTTCTAGCTTTCTGCAACCATGGTGACTTAATACCATTCATTTTCCAATATTTTTTTTCCTCCAAACATTTCTTAGCTATTCTGCCATCCTCTTGAATATTTAATCTTATGCAAAAATTAACAGTATTAGATTTGGCAAATGCCTTCAGACTTATTAATCCTGTTTCTGCACGTACATATGAGACTGGTACTGTTAATGGTAAACCCATTGTGGATCTCAATAACTGAATAACTGGTTTTTCCATATTTTTTAAGTACTTATGTTCATTTATTTCTGCCCCATATAAAATTTGTGAATTATATTTTGCTTCAATAGCCTTTAATAATGGTTTCATTATATGACCTCCGAACTTTAAATTAAATCTTTTTAATGCTAAAACAGAGTTTACCAATTTATTGTACATTGTAGTATAATGTGTCTTCCAACATACATCTTTTGAGAAGACCAATCCTAGACAGGTATACTCATTTACAATTTGAAGCGGTTGTGAATTAATGTACCATTTTCCATTATATTTTTTTATCCCAAACAGCATTACAATAGATTTTGACATGTTCACTTTTAAGCTCCTGTCCTTAGCAAATGTTTCAAGAAGTTTCAGTTTGTCCTGGAGACCTTTTACAGTTAATGAAAATAATATCAGGTCTTCAGCATATGCAAGTCCCACACAATGGTCTGTTCTAATGTTAGGGGAGTCAGTATTAGATGTTTTCAAGATTCTCAACAATGGATCCAAATAGATTGCAAACAAATTTGGAGTGAGTGTGCACCCCTGTCTTACTCCCATATTAGTTAGAAATTGTGGAGAACGATTACCTCTCATATCAAATCTAACCTGGACCCATGTATGTGAATATAATAATATTGTAATATTTATCAGTACCGGATCTATACCAATATTATATATTGTGTCACATAGCTTAGTTCTAGCAATTGTAGCAAATGTAGTTGAGAAGTCTATATATGCTACATATAGCCTATGTGCCTGTATCTTAACATACTTCTTGCACAAATGGTGTAGAATAAAACAATTATCCATGGTGGAATATGTCCTATGAAATCCAGCTTGAAGAACTGATAGGCCTTCACGCTTTTCTAGGTCAAACATAATACAATCTAGCAAAATTCTGGCAAAAATCTTTCCCATGATATCCAATAAACTAATTGCCCTATAATTTTTCTGGTCATACTTGTTACCTTTTTATAAAGGGGGACTATTACAGCACCCCTCCAAGACTGAGGTATAAAGTCATTATATACACATTTATTAAACAGATTTGCTAAAAATTCTGACCATTGCATTTCCTTAATTTTAAATAACTCCCCCAGCATCATATCTGGTCCTGGTGCCTTATTAAGCTTGAGTTTTTCTATTGCTAATTTTACTTCCTCACTTGTAATTGAAGAAAAATTCATGCTTATCATACTCCTTTCCATAATTGGCCAAGAATTCTCTTCAGTCACATTATACATTACAGTTAAAAAATACTCTAGCCAACCCTTGGAGTCTGTATAATTTACATTTTCTGCCAAACGTTCTTTACAGCCTCTGGCTACTAATGACCAAAATCTCTTATAATCTTTAAATTCTATCATCTCAATCTTTTGTTTCCACTGTTCAGCCTAGAATTCCTTTTTCCTGGATATTAATATGTTTCTATATTCTTTCCTTATCACCTTTAAAGCGTCATATGTCTCTTTTTCACCATTTTGTCTGTGTGTTCTAAAAGATTTCATAAATCTTTTTTTGCTCAATCTACACTCTTTGCCAAACCAGCTCCTAGCCTGCATGTTATATATGAAACCTTCTTTATATAATTTAGACTGAATTTCTGCAAAACAATACTTTACTCTTCCATAAAGTGTAATGATATCTAATTCTTTTAATTCTAAATTAATATAATCAAAAAATGTCTCTAATTGCCTATGATCTGTATTTCTAGAGTCACTGTCCATCTAATTCATTTCTTATATCTAATTTCCACTTGAGATGGTTTTATTTCCTTCTTTACTATAATCATTTCCTCCTCTAATTGATCAGTATAGACTATTACTGGTAAATGGTCACTTTCAAGTCATAAGGGTATAGTTAATGACTTATACCAATCACTAGGACCTCTCCAACATATTAAATCAAGTACTGTGTTTCCATATTTTGAGATATGTGTTATTCTTCCATCTTCATCCCCCTTCAATCTCCCATTTAGAATGTAAAATCCATTATTTTTTAAAATTTCACACGTTTTCCTGTTCAAATTTATTTTTTCATCCTTTGTTTTTCTTTTAGGATTATCAATATCTGAATATATCCACTGCATTACTATATTATCTGTTAGTCCATCGAACCTACCCACTCTGGCATTAAGGTCACCAAGTAATATTAAGTGGTCCCCTGGATATTCCATAGAAACCTCAAGAATATCATCTTCTAACCTTTACCATACCATTTCTTTATAGTATTTAGATTTAACTGGTGGTATATAACAATTAGCTAATAGCATTGATAATGTTCTTGTCCCCAGTCTAAGAATCATAGTTATCAGTTATAGTCAATTCTTTAATGGATCTAAATATTCCATTTCTTACATGTGTTATTATGCCACCAGCTCTTCTCCCTAGCCTAGTGTCCTTATAACTTGGACATTGTAAGGTTTGATACCCATTTAGACTTATGTCTATTTTAGTATCATGCCAAGTCTCTTGTAAGCAAATGACTGTCTTTTCTTTAATAAATGTCAGCCTATCCTGCTTGTATAATTTGGTACCATAACCTGCTATATTTCAGGTCATAAAACTGATTAAGATTTGTTCTTTCTTAATCTAATCATGACCTTCGTATATTATCTCATGGTTGTTTCTTATAGGATCACTGTTTAAATTTTTTTTCCTGCTCAACTAGATTCTTCTAATAATTGAAACCTATTATAAGTCTCAATTGATTCATTTATCACAAAATGTTCAGTAGCATTCTCTGTTTTTATTTATGTCTCAATCCTTGAAACCTGGTCACTTCCTTTATAAAGAACATTCAAATCAACAACATAAATTCCCATCTTATCTAATTTCTCATAGCATTCCAATATGCTTTGAGCTACTTCTTCATTTTTACATACTATATCCACCTGACTGTCTCTACTTAAGCTTTCATGCCTATAAGTATTCATAATACCCATTTTCCCTAATCTTATTCAAAAGATATTGAAAATCAAATTATAAATAGACCATGTCAACTTTCTTGATGTCTCATTATAAATTCCTGGATAGCCAAACATTGTTATTATAAGAGGGTTCTCTTGCTTCTTTAACTATCACATTCTCTTTTTCATGTGCAGTTTCTGATTCCAATTCCAGGCTTAATTTAAGACAGTTTAGTAGATAACTATTTCTCCACAAATACTGATCCACTCTTTTATGAGAGACTCTTATCCATACTGTGTCTATAGGGCCAGGATTTAATGGTCTGAACACTTCACTTATGTCACCTTCATCAATTGCCAATTCAAGAACTTCATTCAATATTTTAATTATCCAATCCTTCAAGGTTGCCTTTGTATCATCATCCATTCTCTCTAGGCCACACAATTTTAGGCAACAGTCTTTTTCCCACTTATTGCCCAATTCCCATTCTACTTGTTCTTCATTAATTGTATTTTGGTTATACTTCAATTTTTCCTCCACATCTTTTACATTGTGCTTTGGGCCATCCATCTCCTGCCCCTGTTTTACAGCATCATTATCTGTAGACTTTAATAGTAGCTCTACACCTGTTCTACAAGACTCTTCATTTTCATCAAACCCATTTTCTCCTTTCTATCTCTCCTGTAGACAATTACTATCAGTCTTTAATTTTTTCTTATTCTGAACCTTCCCCTTATTTTTTCTTTTTTTTCCTCTGAGCTATAGGCTCATTATTTGTCTCATCATCTATAAATGACAAGGTGGAAAAATCTGGTCTTATTCTGCTTTCTTTATTTTCTATCCTACCATTTATCTTGTCATCCATCTCCATAATTGATGATGATTCCTTTGGAGGCTGTATTTTATTCAAGATATTTATCATCTCATCCATTCTAAATCCATTTATGGCTATACTGTCCTTTAATGTGTCAATTTCACTCCTTATTGCTATCAGTTGTTCCATTAATATCAAATTCACAGTGTGTTGATTTTTCATTATTGCAAGAATCTCTTCACTAGTTGCTGAAGGATAATACATCATAGACTCATCCAGTATTTTTTTCTCTTTTCCAGTCCCATCCTTCTGATCCCATTTTGGTGCCAGGCTCTCAATTAGCACCTTTGTATCAATTGAACCATTCAATTTTGCTTTTTGATAATCATCCAACATTTTGAGGCCTTGTATGGTATTTTGTAGGTCCTCAATAATTTCCAATTTTTTTCCACCTTTACCTAATGATTCCCCATTTATAAAGTTTCTAGTTACAATTGGGGTATATAAGGTAACATCTTCAGTTATTTTCTCCAGATCACCCTCCTCCAATACTCTTAAACTACATACTAAAGGAGGTGATGGAGTCATTTTCAGATTCATATCTTTATTTATTCTTGGGGTGGACATTGAGAAACTCTGATTTTTTGTTTCATTAATTATTTGATCCACACCACTTCCTTCATCAAACATCTCCAAGTTGGATAAGATCCTCATATTAAGATTTTTTCTTAGGAATGGAGAAGTCCTGGTTTGTGTCACATCTTTACTTTCCTTTCTTTTTCCTTTCCTACTAGTTCTACTTTTTCCTTTTCCATGTATTCTTTTACTATTTTTAAAATCCTTATCTTCACTTTCCTCTTTTCCTTCTCCACCTTTTCTCCTTTTTCTCTTTTACCTCCCCTTTTTAAAATATTAGGAGTTTTAGAGACATCCTGTATCCTATCTTTATCAATGGCTTTAGCTCTAGTAATAACCATATTTATCGATAGTAGATTTCAAATTTACAGAAAACTAAAATATACACTACTAAAAAGTTCTGGTAAATACTAGAAGTCTAAATGAAAAGAAAAACTATATAAAACCTGCGTACTCTCCAAAGAAGGTAAAAAGCAAAACCATCAAAACTATCAGTTTTACTAATACCTCCTTGTGGTCTTACAACTATTATAAACAGCAATGACAGTTAGACAGTTTGTCTCCAATAAGCAACCTACAGATACTAGGGAGGTACAAGCATAAAACATATAGAGGTGTGAGTCTGGGATAGAAAATCGTTACTATTAATCCAGCTTGAATTAGGTTATATAGAACAGTTCAAGGAAGCATTCAATCAATACTCAATAAGTCTTCATTACCTAATGTCCAGAATAGTCCAGTATAAAAAAAATAATTAAATTCCTTGGCTCTTCAATATAAATAAGTCACCATACAAGGTCCCTTTTTTTCTTTAATCTTCTCCCTGGTTCTTCTCTGTTTTTTGGATTAAACTCAATAATTCTCAATAATTCCCTTCAATTAAGTCTAACAGTATTTACCAAAAGAGGTAATTTTCATAATGTTCCAGAAGAAACAGATCAGCTGTAAGAAACTTTCATGCCAGCTTCCCACTCCAGAAGACTCCATAAAGTGATCGCGTGTAGAGAGCCAAGGATTCACTAGACTCACTAAACAGGGTAAAAATTAAAAAAAAATCAAGCCATAGCAAACAAAACAAAACAAAACAAATAAAATATGTACCCCTAAACATAAAATCCAAAATCTTACATTAACTATTAAAACTAATAAAACTATTAACTTGCAACATTTATCAATATCACTAAGTTAGATTCATCAAGTCAGTAAGTCACTAACTATTCCAACATTTTAAATAAGCTCTTTTAAATCAACTGTGGTCAAGCATTGAATAAAAACAGTTCCTGCTTTCAATAGGATGCTGAGTTCCAATAAATCTAAGAGAGTGTTCAAAGCAAGCAAACCTTTTCAGCCTGGTAAAGCAGTGAAATGATAACCAATTCTAAAATCTGCTTGCTATTTCTAAAAAAGAAACAAAAAAACAAATACTATAATCAAATACTATAATCCATTTTATAAGTCAACTAATAAACATACTTTTTTTTTAGAGAGAGAGATGGCTGATTTAGTCCCATTAAATCAAATAGGGCAGTCAGAGTTGCCAATCAAATTCCTATTTCCAACTTCTAATTCACTGCCTTCTCTCAGAGGATTCAAACCACACTATCATAGCACTTGTATTTGGTAAGAGTTAACAAACACACTGTCTCTCTCTCCTAAGTACTCAGCCTCCACTTCCTTCCCTTACCAAGAGCGTGCTGAGTTAATCATCTAACACATGCACCCTTTTATAGTAAAGATCACCTGACTTCCTACAGCCAATCAGCACTGTTTCAGACTGTTACCAGGAAATAGGAAATAAACTGAGATTTAATGGTTTTAAATAACAAAAATGATAAAAATGCTTATAAGCCCTCTGTATATCAACTTCCGTTTTTAAACCCAGCAACCCGACAACCCACTCATCTATCTCAGCAAAAGCGGTCAGTCTATCTTCCTATATAGAAGTGGAGAAAGCAGGTGAAACTTTTTTCCTATAGTTTCCTGCAATTCTGAATTTCAGGCAATTGCAGCAAAATAAAAAAAGGGTATGAAACAGAGAGGCCTAGTTTAGCAAGGGATAGAGAGAAAAATAAGCAATAAAACAAAATAACGAGCTCTCTCTGCAATTATTCTCAGCAGACTCTCCACTGTTCAATAGTCCAACGGTACAGCAGTTTCTCAATAAAAACTCTTCCAATGCCAGCAAGCACACACAAAAAAGAAAGTAATTAAGGCTTCAATCTTTAGAGGCAGACCGATAGGCTCCCGCTGGCTTTATTAGAGCTACACCCCAGCAACGAGCGGCTTCTTCCACCGCTAAAAACTCCACATCACTTCATGGGGGTGTCTAGAGGCCTAACCCCCTTGTTTTCTTGGATCTTCACTTTTCTCTTTCTCTTCAGATAGAAAAATGCCAAAGGTGATCTAGAAAGAACAACAATTTTAGCTTCCCTGCTGTGGCAATGATGGCATACCTTTTCAAGGAACATTAAGGAGTTTGTTGTTCCTGCTGCTATCATGCTCACTTTTTCTGTCTTGCAAACAAATAAATTATATTAAAAATTAATATAACCCTCACCATTAAGCAAAGACATACAAAAACAGATAATAAATAACTTCCTACATGGGAAACATTCTAGCAGCACAGTCCTAACATAAACAAAATTTTGCAATACCATACATCAATTTCACAGAGTCTAACTTTAAAATGTATTTTTTACATTCTAGACCTTGGAGGGATAAATGCTTTGGAAGTAAAGAAAAAATGCATTGTTCTCATTCCTGAGCTCATTTTTTACAATTGAACAGTATGTGCAAAATACCACCATCTGGTTTATTAGTACAATCACAGCTACTTCTAAATATTCAACAGTACCAGTTATTCAAGTTGTGATAGGAATTCCCTAAGAAAGCCAGTCTTATTTTACATAGTATGAAATGTAATATATACAATGTAATATATCAGTATATATAACAACTGTACATGAAATTGATGATGCTTCATAGATGCCTTGCATTTACTGTCTGTACACTGTACTGCTCTGTGACACTTGTTGTTAGGCTATGAAGTGTAATGTACTGCTCTGTGATACATGTTGTACTGCTATGTAACATGTGGCCTCAGGTTGATCCTGAAAAAGGGACTTTTATTGACTCAGTGGTCTTACCCAGTTAACAAAATTCAAATAAATAAATAAACATAAGCTATTCCTGTGATCGCTACTTTCGCACTTAGACAAAAAAGGTTCTAAGCCCCAATTAATCTTTATAGATGAATAAATGCCATATGTATCCAAATCATGAATGCATGCAAAGTCCTGCTGGACTGCAACATCCTTTAACCTCTGCATGGCTGCATTGACAAAGTCATCTATATTTGCCAACACATGACCACTCCATAGATCAGAACACCTGAAGAGTCTTAGGGATACATTCAATCTAAAGAACCAAGACATATGCTGCCCACTCAGCCCCATATTACCCAATTCTTCAGCCCAGCACAGCTGGGGAAGACAGGTATTATTTAATTTTTATTTTTTTGTTTAGTTGTTTAACCAGGAGTAGCACACTAAGCTGAAAGCTTTTTTACAGTAGTAACCTGGAAACACAGGGAGGTTGAGTGACTTGCTCAGGGTCACACAGTATGCAAGTGGAAGCTGTGGGATTCAAACCCAGGTCTGGTCTCCTGGATGTCACCAGATTGGCAGCTCAGAGCTTTAAACCACTGCGCTATACTGCCTCCCTGCATAATTTCATTAGCCTTCCCCAGTATTTAATAGTTCTTATCAATATTCTCATTTTTACCTGGATCCATCCCAGACTCCAGTCTTAGAAAACATAATGGCAATCCCTAGGAAGAGTTAAGGTAGATCTTAAAAAATGATTCTGTATACTTTCCAAATTGGCTTTATCCAAATAAAGACCCCAAACTTCACTACCATATAGCAGTTGACTCATTAATTTAGCTTCGAAAGTTTTCTTCAGGGAGACAAAATAGTTATTAGCAAATTTGGCTGCAAAATTGCGAATAGCCCCCATTGTTTGGGAGGCATTATATTTTACATCTGCCAAATGACTATACCAAGACATATTCTTATCAAGCTTTACACCTAAATATCTAAACTTCTTCACTGCCTCGAAGTTACAACCATCAATAACCCATGTTTTCTTATACTGTTTAGATTTCCCAATTACCAAAATCTTTGATTTATTAACATTTAATTCAAAATCCAACTGTTTTGATGTATTCATGCCGTTAGAGATAGCATGTTTAAGACCTAATGGGGTTCTGGAGATAATCAAGGCATCATCTGCATACAACATCAGTTTAACTTATTCCTTATTTATAGCTGGTGCAAAAGTATCAATTTGCATAATATTTTTAATTAACCTTTCAATATAAAGGTTAAATAGGGTTGGAGCCAATAAACAACCCAGCTTCACACCAGTATTAATGGGCAATTCCCTAGATAATGCCCCACCCCTCCCACACTGAGTCTCTATGCTAGTATTGGAATGTAATAATTTAACAATTTCTAGCAACTGGGGGTCACTATTTAATTCCGCCAATGATTCCCATAGCTTTATTCTATTAACAGAATCAAAGGCACTTTTAATGTCCAAAAAGCCCACATAGAGATGACCCTTTTTTTGCCAAACATATTTATCAACTAAAATATTTAAGGAAAAAAGCAAATCAAGTGTATTATAGCCCTTATTAATCCCTCCTTGGAATTTTGAGAGTAAAGCACTCTCCTCTACCAAGTCCATCAATCTATCCAATACTAGTCTTGAATAGATGTTCTGTATAACAAGGAGCAAAGTGATAGGTCTATAACATTTCGGATCAATCTATTTCCTCTCTTGAACAGGGGGACCACTGTGCCCCGTTCCAGTTTTGTGGTAGTATTAAACAGTTACTTATTATAGTAAAAATTGGGGCACATATAGAGGCCCAATATCCTGGATTATGTAAATAACTTCTGCTGGCAACCAGCCACTTTATTTCTTTTTTGTGCCGTTATGGCCTTTTCAACTTCATTGGGGGAAAATTGAAACCCACCTCCATGAAATTTGCACGGAGTAGAGTAACAATCATTCCCCAATGCCACACAGGAACCTGGTATAATTTTATACACCTCGCTAAAATTTTGTACCTACATTTGTTTGATTATCATTCCCCAAATGTTATAAGAAATATTATTTTCATTACATCTGAAGGCAACCATTGTCCAAAAGGTTTTAGTCTTTTGTCAGTATATTTTCCTGTAATCTTGCCCATTGATTGGACATATAATCCTTTTTCTTCTTTTTCAGCATTCACTTATATTCTATTTTGAGACTTTTTAAAGCTCCAAGTATTTGATAAAATGGAGATTTAATCCTAATTTTCCCAACTTTTTTAATTTCCCTCCTCATAAAATAACATTCACAATCAAACCATGGCTTGTCCAAACTTATGCCAACATATTTCTTACATCTTTCCTTTTTACTGAGCTCTAGGGAAGTTAAAGCAATTAGCTTATCAAATTCCTTGATTAACATTTTCATTTCCAAGTGGTTGCTGTTTTGTAGTATATAGGAGCTTAGTCTAACTTGATCATTACACAAAATGTCATCCAGTATCTCCCTTGAAAAGGAATCCCATTTGATCTTTTTCCCATAACTAATACACATATGGGAATTAGCTTTAGCTTCTTCCACATGATCAAATATGAGTTTATCAAATCTAAAACTAACAGAACACATAATAGGGTAATTATCACTATCCCAAGATTTAATAACTTTGAATAGCTTAACTAAGGGGTAGTCAATAGCCTCCACTAGACATAGATCCAAAACTGCACCCCTGTTACTAATCGGGAAAGTATACTCACCCTCCCAGTCACCATTAGAGCAGTCATTAAGAACTCTATAACTGTGTTTTCCCAGAAAATCAAGACCAATTTTCCCCCTTTTAGAAATGGAGCTGTCTTTGGAATGCTTTAAAGGAATATTCACAATATCGTCAATGCACCAATCCCTTGTATAATCCTCGATTAATGAGCCTATATGAGCATTAAAGTCTCTAGCCAAAAAAGTTTTAACCCCAGGGAATCTTGTTTTCACTGAATCAATACTACTTCCAATCATAACCATAACTCTATAATAGTTTATGGCATTTAAACCAGGTGGGATATGAACATTAAAAATCTCCCATTTAGTACAAACATTTACAATCACTACATACATAAAGTATTCATTACAAGTACTTACTTCAATTATACTAAAATCCAAACTAGTAGCCACAAATATTACTAGGCCCCCCTTAAAATGACCGTACTTTTTATCTTTATAAGCTGGTGACACCCAGGCAGAGTAACCCTCCAACATTTGGTCACAACTAATTTTTGCCCTGGTTTCCTGAACACATATAATTGTAAAAGTTTTTAACCAATTCAGGCATTCCTTATCTATTAATTTCCCCTTCAGGCCAGCAATATTCCAGCTTAAGCTATCAGTTATACCTTTATTAACCTTCTGCCCTAACTGTGTCTGTCAGCTAGAATCATCTGCTAAATTAATAGTACTGTTTGAATTTGTCTCAGTAACCCATACACTTTCCTCCATAGAGTACACTGACTCTACTAAGCTATTGTCTTCTTCCAATACAATACTACTGTTTATTCTTACCCCCAGCTGTTTCTGGCCTCTTCTAAATACTGCCCTTTCCTCATCTCCATTTATATTATGAACTGTCGCACTCGGTTTAATAAAAGCTGTTATTCGAGGTTGTTTAAGAGCAGGATTACCTTAAATTTTTGCCCCTAACAATTTCCCATTCTTCTTTTTAGTTGGGCTTTTTCCTTGAGCCAATAATTACTCTCTTATTGTCACATCCAGAGTAATGCTTATATCCATAAATTTATCTTTTATGGCAAGTGTTCTAGTTCCCACAGATGCATTAAGTACAACGCATACCCAACCTTTCTGTACACCAAACTTATATCTATTGGTTGATTTTATATCCTGCCAAACAATTTTTGTGCCTGCTAAACCTTTAACTAGATTATAAGTAGCAAATTTCAGAAGATAGTTGTTTTCAGATCTCCCTTTAGGGAGACCATTGATAAACAAAGTTGATAGCATATCACTGGCTACAGTTAGATGCTCCTTAATAGCCTCTCTTGGCTTAACTGAACTTTCTTTTATTACCAAGTCACCTAATTCAGATGATTTCCCAAACTTTACTTTCTTATCTTTAACTCTCTTTTGTTTCATTTTATTCACATTTTCCTTTCTTCCATAATCAAAATCAACATTATCATTCACCCCTGCTAGCCTACTTCCCAAAATTCACTTATTTTTATCACATTCCTTTTTAATTTTTGGGTTCTTTTTCTTCACTTTTTTAATATTGTGAATATGGAGGTTTTTTTCCCTCTAATTCCTTTATTAGATTTTCTATTACCTCTTTCTTTGAGATTTCATCTGTGATGGTTCTTATACTCCTATTACCATTCTGAGCTATCAGAGATCCATTATCATTAGGTAGAGTAATATCAGCCTTTGCTTCAGAAAATCCAGAATTCCCGGTATGCTGCTCTGGGTTTCCAGTTCTCACCGGACTCTTATTCCTCTTACTACATTTTAAATCACCTGGTACTCCGTCTTTATCCTTAACAAACAAAATTTATAAATGAACTAAACAGTGTAACCAGTTCCATAAGCTACTCATTTCCAAATTGAATTTCACTTTTTAACTCATAGATAATGCTTTCTAAATTCTTATGAGCTACAGCTGGGGTCTCATAATCATTTTTACTTTCAGCATCAACGTGTAAGAACACGCTATTGAGATTCTCCCGGCCTTTTGTAATAAAGCCAGAAGGTTCTAAAATGCTTAGATGTTCCTTTGGAATCTGATTAGTAACATATGGTGTCAGAAGGGACTCAAAATTATTAAGAAAAGAGCCTTTACTCATAGTCTGGGATGCTTGATGATTACTTAGATCCAAAACCTGTGGAATATCAGCAGCTTCCGGAGCTGATTTTACATGAGATTTCCCATTAACTAAGTCAATTACACTACTGTCTAAATCAACCATATTTACTCCAGTCATAATATCATAGGATGAGTTTATTCCCCCAATTTTAACTTTTAAATCCTTTACTGAAGGATTCACTAAGTCTGATAAATGAAGGCCAGGAGAGGGCAGATTCATAGTATTGACTGTTTCCAATTTACCTTGCCTGTTGCAACCAATAGCTATCTCTTGTGGATTCCGGGTCAATGGCTCTTCTAAACTCTGAATTTTTCTCAGTAAGGGGTGGGATGAGGAAGAATTACTGTCACAAAGCACTCCTGATGGAGATGATGTCAATTTTGGGTGAAAAATTTTAACTACCTTCTCATTATCTCTTAATTCCATAAAAGATGCCGAAGGGTTAAAAAAATTGTGTGATTTTTTTTGGTTAACCACCTTAGTGTCTTCACAGTTGTTCTTTTTCATATTCTTCCTACTATATGTTTTGATCTCCCCTTTTCCCTCTTTCCCTTCTTTCCCCTTTTTATCAACTATCTTAACTCTTGCTGTAAAATAGGAAAGGTAAAACAAAAGCTAGACACGCAGTGAATTCACAAAAACAGTAACTCTAAATAAACTCAAAGGAAAGCTTCAAACAGATAAACCAATTAACACATTTCTAACAGATTTCTAAAGGAAAAAGCCGCCCTCAGAAAATCAGTTTTATATTATCTCCAAAATGTCCACAACCAAGGTGCATCAAAGACAGGGAACAGTCCTTTTTCTAGTAGAGCAGCCGTAAGGTCACCATAAGATCCCCTTCACAATGACCACGAGTCCAACCAACGTGCAATATGCAATATACAATGTATAGGGAAAAGAATTCTACAAACACAGGGAAAAACCTCTGTAGTGCCCACAGCAATGAGCCGTATGAAGCTGTATATATCAATAGCAACCGCTTATCACATACTGTCTTACAGAGGATATCCGGGGAATGGACATGCTTTTCTTTCCCAAGGTAAATAAGTTGCTTTCTCACAAGGATCCCACAAAAGATAGAATTCCTCTTTAAAAACAAACCATAACAGACTCTAAAATAGAAAGAAAAAATAATTTGTCAGATTCACCGAGTTTATCAGGACCAACCTAAGTCTAAATTAAAGCCAGCTTTCAAATGTTCCCTACATAAACCCTAAATAAAACACTGCTATAGCTAAAATATAAAAAGGAAATAATAATCAGGAATATAAAATGCACAATGCCACAGAATTAGACTATAGGTTCTGCAGTTCTCTACTAACAAAAAACAATATAATCACTATTTTAGAAAAAATTATTTAACATGATACTTCCTGATCAAGAAACATTGTCAGTGGAAATGGCAGGCAATGGAGCAGATTCACCAAATAGTTTACCGTGCAGTTAGTTTTCAGCTTGCAGCTTGCACCATTTAGCGGAGCACCTACTCAACTCTCCTATTGCCATGTACTTCGAAAAACAGTACTATGAGGGGCAAAAACACCCAAATGCCAGATGCGGAGCTAAAATACAAACTAGCAGAATACAGGTTATACACAATATCGTGCAATGCCTCAGCGTCACAACTCATAAAACGACAGCCATGTGAATAATGGCCAGACCATACTAACCAGGAAGACGCCACACAAGCGTATAAAAGCTCGAGGGTCATTAAATCATGTGACTGTGAGAAAACCAATCAGCTACCAGAGAGACACCAATGGCGCAAATTATAAAATAAACTTATGATTTATCAATTAAAATTTAAGAAATTAGTTTTAAGAAATTAAAAGCTTTCTTTAGGTCAAATAGTCAAAATGTTGAACTAACACGTCCTAAAAAACATTCTAAAGAGGGCCTGTTAATCTGCACGATAAAGCAATAACATGGCATTCCCTTAAAACTATTGATTTATCCCAATTTCATAAAAACACAGACACACAAAAATAAGGGAAAAAGAAAAAGGTGAAAAAGCACTAGTAGGCACAAGACTTTCTCACTCCCCTTTTGCAGTGAAGTACCAACTTTCAGTATAAGGTACACAGCTTGCAACACCTGTAACACAACAAACTTCAGGCTTGATCCGTAGACTATCAGGTAAGCAAACTTGAAGCACAAACACACAGAGTAATACAGATGAACAGAATCAAAAACCACTCTCTCGGACTTCAGACTTCAGACTGCAGACTTCAGGCTGATGGCCGATGTGGGGACTGGCTTTTGACCTTCCCGAAGGGCCATTCTATTCTCCGTGGTCCCACCGCCACCTCCATGGATCCACCTGCAGAGAGAGAAAACACCAGAAACCACTGGCCAGAGACAGAGTGCCACAAGAAAGTCCAGTAAGGCTCAGTTAAAAAAATGGTAGCATATCTTTAATAAGATAGAAAAAGCAACAAACGAGCCCTGCTGCAAAGACTGCCCCTCAGCTCTCCACAGCATGTAGGTACTCTCTCTCTCTCTCTCTGGAGGATTGAATCAGAGAAAATAGCCTGCACTGGGACTGAAAAGTAGTAATAATGCTTTGACTGAGTGGGGTCATGACCTTTGGAATGGAGAAAAACAGGTCTTCATATAAGGCAGATCACAGGTAAAGGAGTAGACCGACACTGGAAATCGAGTGGATTCACTCGAGTCATTAGTATGCCTCTCCTACTAATAATATTGTTATCCATAGTATGTGCAACCCTTATGAGGGTATGAGCAGCAGTTTTTCTGGTGTGTCCTGATGCTTACTGCTTGGCCCTCCAGGAAGACCTAGTTGTTGGTTAATAAGGTGGAAAAAAAAAACAACAGGGGGACTGTACATACTGCCTTCACTGTGCAGAAGGGTGGTGATCCACTCAATGTTTACTATGGGAACAGAAGTCAAACAATGTGAAAGTGGACTGGAGAGTGATTTGGGAGGCATTCTTTAACAGTGCCAGCTAATGAAGCGTATCAGTATAGGTGTGCACAACTCGTGCACAACTCGCTGAGGTACAAGATTACAACCTGAGGTGTGGTAATTCTCTTTATGAGACCACAAGTTCATATGCAGTCCCATGCAGTGCTAAGGACAGAGTATGTATGGTGGGGTATTCAACAGAATGCATGTTAGGTGCAAGGGGTTCACATGGAAAAAGACTACAAGAGAAGCTTATTTGTGGATTACCAAGAAAGCATGAGCTTTGGAATTGAACCAGACCAGTACATCACTACAAATTTCAGGGCATCACATAACCACTAGATCATCAGGTATTTGAAGTGTTGTACTGTACTGCAGTTTTCCAAAGAGAAAGTCAGCTGGATTACAAAACATTTTCAGCAAGTTACAGTAAACAAAATGAACAAAACCATAGCCTAACGTGTACTGATCAAAATAATCCACGTGTTAACACATGGTGTTGATCATTCTTGTGAAACAATTCAAAACAAAAGGGGAAAGAAGAACTAGTTAGCTCTACAGGGAGCCATGTGGTTCTCTGCCTCTTGCTCCAATGATGTCATCATGACTCATCACTTAACACACTTGGCAGACATTTTATAATGAGCAAGCAAGGCTGTTTTTTGAAAGTGAAAGGCTGATGTTTACATTTTTCAAAAGCTGTGAAACTGCATTGATGTTATTTACATAAATGCAGCTTTAGCATAAATGTAAACAGCAGCCTTTACTTTACCTCATAACGAAGCCATATTTTAGAGTTTGCAGTTTAAAAAAAATGCTTGTTTAGGTACTCTTTCAGTACAGTATAGGGAAAAAATAGACATCTACAGAAAAATGACATATGTGGAGCTCAGAATCCGCACAAGCTGCCATAACAAAACTTTCAATAGATTTAGATCTTGCCTCCTAGACAACACATGCAAAGTTTCAGCTGATTTCGTCAAACGCTGTCAAAGCTATCAAACTATAAAGTTAGGGATTTAACATTGAACAGGTAAAGTCAAACTACGGCACCACAGGGCAAAGTGCTAAGGCTTTCTTTAATACAAGTCAGTGCAAATGACGAACTGCCAAGCAACTCAGGCTAAGAACATCAACTGGTTTCGCACTCAGGTGAACACCCTGCTCAACACCAGGTATGGGGCGCTATAGCGTCCCTATAATCTTTATTGTGACCTTTATTTTAAAGAGCAGGTGTTTACTTATAATAAACAGACAAATTATTTAATTTATTGCCTTTTGATGTGTTAGTAATTAATTTCTACTTCTGCAACACACAAAATATTTGTTAGTGCAGAGAAACAAGTAGGTTTATACCTTTGCTTTTTATGCTGTTAGTAAAAATGAATTCAATAGAATTCTGTTATTGTGATGTCAGAAACTGCCAGCTACTTAGGAGCCCAGTGTATTTCAATGAGAAACTAAATAAAGTTTTCTTTTTCAAAATAAATAGATACTTCTTTCAGTAACAAACTTTGACTTTTATGTTTGCACCATTGTGGTCCATCTGAATAACTTTACATTTTTTAAAACAATAATTAGCTTTTCTTTCTTCTTCCCAAGAGAAATCTGGTTCTGAAGAAAATGTCACATGCTAAGTTATAACAAAAGATCATGGGTTATCAAAAATCACATATTTCTATTAAATATACAATATTTTGTTGGTAGAAAGTGTGATTTCTCTATAAAAATCCGAAAACAGAGTTGCAAATTCCCATTGAAATACGCTGTCAGCCCTGCCAGTAAAGAGTTTCTGACATCATCACGCAGGGATTCCATTGGTTTCTTTTTTCACTAGCAGTTGGCAAAATACAAATAAAATGATGAAACAGTAAGTAAAGAAAAAAATAAAAGCAAACTGAATGGCTGCAGAGGCAGTGAAGAGCCCCAGACCTTAATTTTTAAGGTACAGTATACATCCTTACTAAGCACCTGCTCTTTTATAATGTTGTAGAAGTTAAGAACATTGTGTATCTTTTCACTTAAATTCTTAAATGATATACTGCAAAAATATTTAGTGTAATTAGTGGGATCACTGCCAACTAAGCATGAGGAGCGTGGTTCAGTTACTGACTTGAGAGTCAAAGTAATGGCCTACCTGGGTGAGAGATATTGCTGGGTTGGAAGAGAACTGTGACAGTACAGTATGTAAAATTACATAATTTGCATGTAGCAGCATGGACAATTATGGTGGTTGTTTGGGTTCATCTGGAAACCACTACTGAGCAAATAAACACAAAATTATATACTTATAGAGCACATAACATCAACAATCACATGTAGACATACCTTGATTTAAAATATTTTTGGCACAAATAGACTGACATATTTTTGGGGTCTTCCCAAGTTGTGCAAATATTTCTTCTGTATCTCAATTTTCTGAGTATTTAGATTATAATGATACCTACGCTGCTTCTCTTTTACTTGTATTCTTACGTCCAACAGCTACCAGCAAATTATAGCATAAAAGGAATAAAGTATGGGCACTGATACACAATGAGCATGTGTTTCCATCAAGGGGTTGAGATACCAGCATATGGGCCTCGCAAGCTAGTATCTCAACCCAAGATGGAAACACAGGGCGAGTTGTGCATTGGCGCCCATACTTTATTTGTTATAGTATGTGGTTTCCAGAGTAAAAAAAAAAAAAGAAGTAATGTTTTGAAAATTTTTCTTGAACAAGGTTTCATACCTTGGGTGGGATATTCAGAAATGCGCCAGAGGCAGGCGCAAGAGTGGCACAGCGCAAATCCGGTGTGCCATGGTGCACCAAACATGATATTCAAAGGTTGTGCATGATGGCATGCACCAGTGCAACACAGCTTAATATTGCAGGGATGTGCCATAGCGCAACCAGGGCTGCACCAGGGAGCAAGCCAACAAGCACAATAGTAGCAACCAGGGATGCACAAGGGGGAAGAGGTACATGCACCAGGACACAGATGGATTGGCAACAGGCACAGCAAGAAGCAAGCCACTGGGGCAGGATGTCCCGCCACCAGGGCGCAGAGGGTGCTAGGAGTGAGGCATGTCAGGCACAAGATGGAACACCACCCAGTGTGCATGGGGAAGCAGCAGGCCCCCAACTACATGCACCACAGTGGCGCATGGAGGTAGAGTTGTACCAATGGCCACTGGTAAACAGCCACCTGTACCCCCCACAGGAAGGCATGAGACACGCCACCCGGACCACAGCCGGCAACACACAGGCAAACAGCACACAATGCACACGTCACACAACCCAAACAGAGAGCCCACGGCCACCCCAGGGCACAGCCACCATCCAATGGGTGTACACCACCAGGCACAACCCCCTGGCCACCCCAGTCATACCACACTGCCACTATGCACACCACTGCAGCATGGCTCCACATGCTAGCCGCAAAGCAGACATGGACACAGATGGCTAACCATATAAAAGTGTATTACAACAGGCATTAAATAACTATATACATATTTACAGGTAACAGGGGACAGGGAACAAGGAATGGGGAGGCCACATACAAAATGGGAGGCCGGGAAAGGGATCCAGGTGGGGGACAGGGGTCATGGCTATACAAGGGGACAAGGGAGGGCAAGGGAGGGGGGACAGGGAAGGGTAATAGTTACAGGTCAATGGGCCCTATGGCTGTCCTCACCCCACTGGTGCCTGACGCCGATGTCTACATTGCTGCCTGTGCATCATCCGTTGCAGCAGCTGTGCCACCTGGAGCATGGCTGTGGAGACCTGCAGGATCTGTCGCAGGAACCTGGTGTTTACATCAGTGCGATGGACACCTAGGATAAAGGAGGGAACATGGTATGAGTGCATGTCTGGAAGACTGTAGCCCACCCACCATGTGCAGCAGACAGTGGTGACATGGGCCCCTAGGATGGTACCCAGTCACCCGCAGTATGTGCGCCCAAGCGTGCCACCAACCCAGCAATCCACAACCATGCAGAACACTGCACACCAACACCACTCATGTGCTGCACACCACCACCATGGCAGGCAGGTGACATGGCTAAGCGGCAGGATGGCAGTGGCACAGCTTGAATCCGGGTGCACCCACAGCCCACCTGCAGCAGCCACACACGTGCGATAGCCACAGCATGGTGCAACAGTCACTGTGGGAAGTGCACAGCTGGAAAGGCCATGTGCACAGGGGGCCCCACCGCTGCCCACCGAACAACACTGTAACATGAAACACTGCCTACCTGCACACTGTGGCACACCTTGCGCTTGTCTAGCAGCACCGCCCATGCAGCCTGCAGCCTGCATACGAACCACTGGGGTGGCCCGCCCTGGCTCACCAGCAGCGCCAGCCATTCAGGCCCTCCTCCTAGCCTCAGGGCCTAGGAGAAAGACACATCAGTACCTGGCAACACTACATGGCCCCCCAGCACAGCGTGCTCCCCAGCCCAGCACAGCAGCAGCGCGGTGGCACAGCACACCCATGGTGCGCCACCCCAGCAAACAGGATGCGCAGCCCCAGCCCCCCCAGCAGCATGGTGTGCCACCCTGCTTGCCACACAGAACACTGGTTGGGCACGGACATGGGCATAGTGAACTTACCTGGCCATGGCATGGCACCCCTCCGGACACGTTCCAGTAGTGACTGGAGCCTCTCAGGGTCCCTCTGCTACAGGTCCCCATAGCAGTGATGGCATTGCTTGCTACTGTGCTGTGCACCTGTGGCCTCCTCCAGCCCATCAGCGACCTCCTGCCACACCTCCATCCATGGCCTAGTCAGGGGCACCTGGCCAAACAAACTGCTTGCATGTGGTTCCACAAGGGTCACAAGGTTCACCAGTTCAGTCTGTGACCAGTTAGGTGCCCTGGCACTGCTGCAGTGCAGCATGGTTATATCACACTTGTAGATCCAAAATGGTGCCCAGTAACACACGAGCCACATGTGCTGGGGATGTGCACCTCGCACAGAGATGTGCTGCCATCACCAATCGCGCAGCCATGGAGACGCGCGATATGGGCAATGCAGCACTGGCACGTGTTGCAGGGCTCCAAGGGGGCAAAGGGCAACCATGGGGTCAAGGGTCGGCATGCACACCGTGTGCAACTTCGGTATTGAGCCTGCCATGCATGGGGCACAATAGGGGCATGTGAGTGCCATGGTTCAAGGCCCAATAGCACCCGGGCACCATGGCACCCATAGCGCAGGAGAGCCATCTGCCACATGGCACCACAGCACCATCAGCACTATGGCGCCCAGGCACCATAGGCCATACAGCGCACGAGCGCCACATATCCAATAGTAGCCAAGCACTGTTATGCATATTGTACAGTGTGTGTAGGTGCGCTGGTGGCGTAGCAAGCGCAGTGCACGCATGCGTACTGATGGGTCTACTGCGCATGTCACAATGTTGCACCATGACTTGAGCATGCACAAGTCCATTGTGCAATGTGCAAAATCACGATATTCAGCTGCCATATGCAGATTAGCTAATCAGCATATCCGCGGTGCATTGGAAGCATTTGCAACCCATTACAGTTGCTCATCCCCTCATTTGCATGTAATGCGCTATAAAGATGCCGCGGGACTGCACAAGATATGGACCAGTATTGCATCCTTCTGAGGTAAGATGCAACACTGTGGAGCTCTCGGGACAGTGGATAGGGAGGGTGGTATGGGTAGTAGCCATCAATGACCACAAGTCTATTCCCACAGGACACAGTATGACGGAACAAGAGGAGGTTAAGGAGCGTGGGCCTGCACAGAAGCGTAGGCCCAACTTCACGAGGGCAGACAGATGCCCTATTCAAGGCTTACCTGGACCAGGAGCCTCAACTGAGTGGCTCAACAGGCACTCCACAGGCCCAGTCCATTGCATTGGAGGTGTGGCCCGAGCCGTAAATCAGCAGAGCATCCATCAAAGGTCTGTGCAGGAGTGCAAGAAGAAGGTCGGCACAGACCAGAGGTGGATAAAGGAGAAGGTGGCAGCCATCTGTGCCACACATGCTGCCACGGGCAGTGGACAGACTGACGTGCCACAGCTGATGCCGCAGGAGGAGTTGGTGGCAGCTACCATGTGGTGCAGAGCCATCGAGGGGGTGCCCAGCAGTGGCTTCTAGACAGGTGGCAGCCCATCACTGCATGGTAGGTATGGCAGTGCCCAGGGCAGGGGGGCAGGGGCTGCGCCATTGGCACTAATGGGACTGTTTTCCCTTTCAGCTCCTGAGCCCCTGCATGCAGTGGCAGAGGTGGGGGTGTCCACCTTAGGGGCGGTCCTGGACTCGGAGGACCGTCCTTCCACCTCCACCATTGTCCAGGGGGCCGGACCACATGCAGCCCAACACCGCTGACCATCCAGATGCTTGTGGCATGGTTGCAGATGAGGCCCTGGCTGTGTTTCAGTATGACACCAGGCACGGCGTCCAGTATGCTGAGACACAGATTGGGCCGGGGTCCAGGGCTGATGACGATGAGACCATCATCCCAGATAGCGATGTTGCCATTGTGGGGCAGGCACCCATACCACACACCCGCCACGGCAGCACAGACAGTGCCCCGGAGGTGGTTGTCTGCCCACCAGCCACCGCCCCTGGCCTCGCCGTGGGCGCCACCAGTGTGGCACCGGCTGATGGTGGTGGCAGTGGTGGTGCAGCCGCACCGGCACTGCTCGGCGCACAGTGAATGGAGAGCCAGCAGCAGCAGTTGGACGGTGTCAAAGGGGGGCCGGGTGCAGTGCCCACCGACAGTGCACTGCTGAATGAGCAGCCCCAAGAGGGCCCCACTGTGCAGCGCCCACCTGCGCGATGGGGGTGGGCTGTGGGGATGAAGCAACACATGTGGGTCGGCAAAATGCCCATGCGCTCCAGGGCGCTGACCCCTTGGCCAAGCACACCCATCTACTATGGGCCTCCGTTGAGTAGCAGGTGTTGGTCATGGCAGGGGCGCGTGCACTCCATGCAGAACTGTGACAGGCTGCAGTGTGGTGCAACAGGGACTTTGAACAGCTCCTGGCTGAGAACACTCATATGCGGGAGGACACGACTGCAGCCCTAGATCGGCTTACCACTGTGGTCATGGCTGGCCTAGCACCACTGGCCACCGTGGTGAGTGGCCGTCTGTTGCAGACCCCACGGAGTGCATTCTTCACCCCTCGGTCATGGCGTTGAGTGACCCCCACTGTGTCGACACCAGGATCTGCTGTGGGCATTCCGGGCATGCCTGGAGCGGGCATGTCCAGGAGCCTGCAGACTCCTGCGAGGACCCGGTCGTGTTCCCACAGTAACACCCCTGGGGGACTGTCACAGACACCCCCTGTGGCCGTCGCACAGCCTGTGTCTGCTGGGTGGTTTCAGCGGGGCTGTCAACATGTCCGCAGTGGCCGTGCGACTGTGCGATGGTCCTGAACTGCCCCCCTCCCCATCCGCTGTCTACTGCTGCCCTGTATGTACATTGGTGTGGCGTGTGCATGTGCATTCCAGGGGCGTGGCATCCATGGCTGATGCCGCACACAGGCCTTGTGCACACCCACCCGGCTGCTGGCCACTGTGGCGTGTGCATGATGATGCCAGCAAAGCGTTGACTGCTACTGTGCACCGGTGCTCAGCGTCTGACACATGCCTGGTGCCTGCCTCTGGGCACGGGCATGATGGTTCCTGTGTGCATGTGCATGTGTGTGCGGGGTTGTGTGGGTGGGGTGTGCAGTGCTGTGCTGAGCACTTCCATGGTGTCCAGTCCCACGCCTGTCCACGCTCCGCTCCAGCTGTTACTGTCATAGGACCCACCCATGCATACCTGTATGCTGTGCCAAAGTCCCCGTGACGTACATGTGGACATGTTCACCTACCTGTGTGCTCCATAGAGCTCCTCTGCAATTGTGTCCCGGTGCTGCTGGGCCATCCTGTTTAATCGGGGTTCCTTTCACCCGGGGGGGGCTGCCCGCCACCGTCTGGCCCGGTGGCCGCGTCGTCCCCACTGCTGTTCCCCTCTTCGACCTCGACAGCTATCCCACAGTCAGTGGCCAGAAGAGATGCAGCAAATTTAAATTCCGCCGGTGAAGTGAACGCAAAGTGGGCACTTCGCGTTGCCGGCAATGCAAAGTGCTCACTCCACCTTGGCATTACCACTTCGCGTTAAGGCGGAATGGCAATGTGAAGTAAGGTGAAGTCATTGTTTTTAATGGACTTTGCGTTCCTCATTATGGTTCTAAGTGATCCACTTGGTGTTTCAGATTTGGCAGCCCCCCAACACATCACATGGCTTACAGTACTGTAAGTCACATGCTCTTTAGCTAGGCAGGAAGAAAGTGAATCATACAAGCAGACACTTTTACTTTCTCCTGTGCAGACGGAGAGAGAGAGAGGAGTGTGTTTTGTGACTGCTGATACTTTGAGATCAGAACGAGGAGGAGATTTAAACTTTGATTTAGACCCAACAGCTTTTTTAAAAGCTAAATTTTTTTGTCTTTTCTGTCTGTACTCTTTTTTACTTAATTTGTTCTTTCTGTAAATTTTATTTTTCTTACATAGAGGGACATCAGTTGCAAATTATGTCCATGCTGGAACTGCTGCTGGATCACCATGGGATCCCACATTAGTTGTTTTTTTTCCTCACACCAGGTGCCCCCCACACCTTCCTTGCTGTGTTATAAAATGCATTCCTCCACCATCCCCGACCCTTGTATGTAATTATGCCTTTTTTTGTCTTCATATGTATTCTGAGCAGTGGAAGTATACTGTGCTAAACTGCATGGGTGCAGTTTTCTTTCCAGTCTGTGTATGTACTGCAGACACTGTCCAACTCCCTGACTTAAAAACACTTATTAATGAGTACAATGGTGGGGTGGTGAAGCCTGGAGAGATACTACAAAACATGCTTACAATACATCCAAGTAACTAGTAAAAATATTTATGTTGTGATTCGTGATGTAATCGTAAATCATGATTTGTGACTGCATTTGTGACCGTGATGATAAAGAAACGCAAATTCCTACGGCTGTACTTCCCCGGGCCCCGATGAGGTGTGGCACAAAACTCCCTGACTTAAAAACACTCATTAATGAGTATAATGGTGGGGTGGTGAAGCATGGAGAGATACTACAAAACAGGCTTATAATACATCCAGGTAACTAGTAAAAAAATTTACTGTTGTGATTCGTGACGTGATCGTAAATCGTAGTTTGTGACTGTATTTGTGACTGTGATGATGAAGAATGTGATTTGTATCATGAGTGACTCCTGATGATGGTCCTGACTTAAAAACGCATATTAATGAGTACAATGTTCATGCTGAATTATGCACCACACCTGTCCAGTACTCTGAAGGGAAGCCAAAGAAACAACCGAGACTTAAGTTAGAGTTAGAGATGGAGATTGGGCTGTAAAGAGATGCAAATGTACAGACAGATTAAGATTGCGCTGCACACTGAAGACATGCAGATGCAAAGGCACACCACCTAACCAGTGCTCACCATCAGAAATTCAAATCTGGAAAAGAATATCTTTGCCAGTTGGGGTGGGCCTGGGGCAATGTACTGCACTGCTGCAGTAAGAGTCACTAGTATGAGTACCAGTAAAGATACCACAAAGAAATACAAAAAATTACACAGCTGCAGTGGATAGCAGGTTCACATTGCTGAAATTATGTGGCACAATAAAAGGGGTTGGGTTTGATGACATGCGTCACACAAATACTCACACACACACTAAGTAATGCGTAGCAAATTGAAAACTTCAGTAATATAACCACATATTTTAAACAAACTAAAGTTATGCACTGCTGCACCACAACAATCAGCAAAAAATGGCAAGAATTATTGAAAATATTACTGTGTGTACATTAACACAGTTATACAAGAAATATCACCAAAATAGTAAGCACTGTCTTTTTCTCCAAGTTAATCTACCTACACCACAGATACGCCCCTCCCCCAAAGCACACTTCCGCTGTCTCTCAGTACACAGACTGAATGTTGTACATTAACATTCAAAATACACACACAAACAATAAATGCTTGATGATATGAGCACAGGAGGGTTTCCTATAATTGATGGACTAAAGTTTCAGCAAAAAAATTACTCAAAAAGGCTTTTTTAACAGCTTTTAGAAGGTTTGAATCACAGAGAGCTCTCAGAGCAGATAGTCTCCTACAGCTTCCTACACATACTACCCCATTCTGAGAAGAACAATCTAGAGCCCACGTGACCTGAAATCCCATGAATCACTGCAAAATTTGCCTTTGGAGCTTAAAAACAAGGCGAAGTAAGGTGAAGTACATTGTTTTCAATGTACTTCACCTTAAGAATTAGTAGAGTAGTAGTTTGGGGAAGGCGGAGCAATGCAAAGTCATTGTTTTCAATGGACTTCGCTACTCATTAATAACACTAAGTACTCTGCTTTTGCATGGAGCACTCCACAAATTCGCTTTCACTCCGCGTTCCACTTCACGGAGCGAATTGGGGCCACTTCACCCATCATAGTATACAGCAGGCCAGGAATAGGTCACAGGCCTTTGAGGGGCTGTACTGTAGGGCACCGCCAGACCTGTCCAGGTAACGGAACTGTGCCTTCAGCAGCCCGAACACATGCTCAATGATGTTCTGTGTGCCTCATTGTATAGCTCCCGTGCTGGGGTCAACAGGCACTGGTATGGGGTGAGCAGCCAGGGCCAGAGTGGGTAGCCACTGTCACCTGTGTGTAGAGATGTGTGGTTAGCATGGTGAGCTGTGTTGCTGCACCCCCCCAGCCTTCCCGGCCTCACCCTCTGGTGCACCTGCCCTAGCATCCCCCACACCATGCCCTGTTGTGCCAGGCTGCCCATTTCCACAGCATACTCACCTACTAGATGGCCTGTGGGGATGTCCCCAGTCTCAAACCTGTGGCACAGTGCTGACTGGTGCCAGATGTAGGCATCATGTGCTCCAATGGGGTGTGTGGCACAGACATTGATTATTCACCCCCTGGCATCGAACACCACCTGGCAGTTGACACTGGGGTAGCCCTTCCTGTTGATGTATGCTACCCCCTCTGGTCCAGGTGGTGTGCAGATGCCAACATGGGTGCAGTAGATGGCCCCTAGCATGCCAGGCATGCATGTTCACTGTATGCACTGCCCATGTGCTGGAGAAATGGATGTATTCTGCATCATGTGGCAGCAGTGCATTGAGAAATTGTGTGAGGCCTAGTAACGCGGCCAACTGGGTTATGTCTGTGGTGTCCGCTGTTGGTCTTTGGAAGGTACTAATGGCAAGCAGGCACATGACAGCTGTGACTTTCGTCTCCACCGACAGGGCGTGGCTCCGTCTTGTGGATGCCTGCATCTCCTCACTGCACAGCTCACAGAGCTGCCTCAGAATTGCCCGGTTCAGGCGGTATCGGCCCACAATCTCTGTATCACTGTACTGTTAGAAGGTGGTGCGGGCACGGTACCACCCGTTCTGGGCATACTGCTGACAGGCCCTTCCACGGCTGCACCACTCTGCCTTCTGCCTCCTCACAACCCTCATTACAGCCTCCATCTGGAAGATGACACTGGTCATGGCCTGGGATGTCCTGCCACCCCCCAGGCGACTGTCTCCCCAGGCACCCCCAGCTGTGTGCTGCTGAGTGTGTCCCTGCACTGAGCACACACCTGTGTTCAGGGTTCCCAGCTGGTGGCCTATGGGCTGTAGCCTCTGCCTCCCACCTGTCTGGGCACTGCTGCTGCCCCTCCTGTGCTAAGTTTTGCAGGCACATGCTCAGGATGTTGCCTCTGCACCTGTATCACATGCACACACACACACACTTGCTCACACGCAGACACACTCACTGTCACACACCCTTTCCCATACTCTGTGACACTCCCTGCCTTCCTCTGTCTCTGTCTTGCACCCCTCCTGCTGTCCAGCCTGCCCACTCACTGTCCCTCTCTATAGCTCCCCTCTGTCGCAAGCCTCCTTCCCTTGCTTGCTCCCTCTTTTTATGTGCTCAAGTTTGCTCCGCACAAGTCCCTTTTGCGCCACACTTGTGCCATTTGCCTGCTGTTGAATATCGCACTGTGCCACTTATTCATGGCTACGCCCCCTGCACTTGCACATGCATGCATCACCATTGTTCATTGGCACATGGGGATTTGCACTACGCAGTTCCTGTCGCTGAATATCGCTGTCTGGCGCATTGTCACAGTTGCACTGGCACAACCCTGTTGCACATTGCACAACTGCTTTGCATATCCCACCCCTTGTGTTTCCGCTCCCCTTTGTTGTCAGCAGCTCACTGCGCTGTGAAGTCCTTTGGTGCAGTCCTGTTCTACTCCTGACCCTCCAAACCGTCATGGCTGCCAAAACAAACAAAAACTAAAAAACTGTCGAAGTTGTACAATTTGAAAACATGGAGTGAACTACGGCACTCGGTGTCCAAACCATCTTGGCCGGGTGTCTCAGCGAGCTGTTCAGTCAGCGGCGCTGCCATGTTTGTTTTTCTTATTGGTTGAAGAGTTCTGTTTTGACCAGTAAGGTGGCGTATAGCACAGGGATCATGAATATTATTATTTTTTTTTTAGTTGTCTAACCAGGAGTAGCACACTAAGCTGAAAGCTTTTTAACAGGTGCGACTTGGGAGCACAGGGAAGTTAAGTGACTTGCTCAGGGCCACACAGTATGCAATTGGAAGCTGTGGGATTCAAACCCAGGTCTGTTCTGCTGGATGTCACCAGATTTGTAGCTCAGAGCCTTAAACCACTGCGCTATACTTAGGGGGTTATCAATATTGATGACAGAATGTGCACAATAACTTTAAGAATGTGCACAACTTTTAGAACATGCACGTAAACATTTGACCAGCCCCTGAGTTTCATACATACGCCCAAACCATATACTTTTACAGTGATATAGCAAATAACAATATAATGACCCAAGGTGAGTGTAAGCGTTAGTAATACATTGAAGTAGATGTACGTATAGACAGACTAATTGAAAGAGACATCATATTTCAATAATGAGTGACAGCTGAGGAATGACATTTTTATTTGTGTATTTAGTTTATTTCAAAAGTATTACCAAAAAAGACACGCTAAGCTGGTATCAGCACATTTCCAGATGCGTTCTGGGGAGGGAAAGAGCAGAGAACAGAAAAATTACAAAGTACAAGTACAAAATAATACAATAATAAAGAAATAAATATAACAAAAAAATTACAAGAAAAATTATTTAAGAAAAAAATTGCCATAGAGTAAACTGTGGAACAGGCAAAATAATTTAAACAGTGAGAAACAAAACAGTAATATAAGGAGCGGGGAGTGGTGATTGATGACTGGAGGAGAGGGGCTGTGCTAATGTCAGTGTAGGGTTGAAGGCAGTTAGCATAAGACCACCCCAATATTAGCAGTAACTGTTAGAGTGAATAGAGAACTCACAGAGAAAAGATTTCTGAGTGAGAAGGGAAGGAGCAGAGCAAATGGAAAAGGGGAGAGAGTACCAAAGTTTAGGGAAGTGAAATGAGAAGGCCTTCTGGCTAGCAGTAAATTTCATTTGTGGGACAGCGAGAGTGAAAACAAGCATTGTGAATGGAGTAAGAGCTGAAGGGGGGAAAGAGAGGAGAGAAATAAGATACTAGAGGAGGGAGCCAAACCACAATATGGAGATAAAGGTGGCATATTGGATAAGGTGCCTGGCATCAAGAGAGAGGCGGAAGAGGGAGGTATACAAAGAACAGTGGTGAGCATGCAGTGGTTTGTCAAGGTCAAATTGACAGAAGGAGTAAAAGATAGGGTCCAGCCTAGCCAAGGTGGACTTTGCAACAGCATTGCAAACAAAGTCTCCATTGCTGAAAATGGGGGAAAATCATCTTAGTGAAGACTTTCTCTTCATACAGGAAGCAGGATGCTTCACTTATTCCTGTAAAGTGCACCAAGTTGAGAGTGGAGCTTCTTGTGAATTGCATCTACATGAACAGAGAAATCATACTGGTGAGCCAACCAGACCTGGGGGTACTTGAAGGAGACATTTTCAATTGCTGCACCATCAGGGGTATTGAAGTAAGGGGGGAAACTTTAGCAAGTCTCTGCCTAACGCCAAAAGTCATAGATACCATTTTCTTTGCGTTGAGGGATAACTCATTTTCTCAGAACCAATGCTGGATGTTTTTAAAGTCCAGTTGGAGCTCGTTTGTGAGGTCAGAGGCAGAGGAGCCAGAGGTAAACAGTACATATCTGTGTACATATGAATGGACACAGAGGAACATGCAGTAGGGAGGTCATTTAGAAAAATGGAGAAAAGCATTGGCCAAGGACAGACACTTGAGGATGTCTGAGCTGATTTGGAGTGAGGGGACAGGGAGTCTCCAATACCGACAGCTTGTGACCTGCCCTCAAGGTAGGAGTGGAACCATTCAACTGAGGAGGCAGAGAGTTCACCACTGTTGTCCACCTTTGAGAATGGGGTTGGAAACAGTGCCAAAAAGCTTTGGCTCAGCTGACAAAGATGGCAGAGGTGACAAGGCCCTGATCCATGATAGAAAGGATAATATAGAGGATAATATCAGTGAGCCGGAGGACAGAGTTGGAGAGGGAGTAGGATTTTTCTAAATCCAAATTGAAAAGAGTTGGGAGAGGATACAGTGTTCCTGGAATTCCATATTTGTGCTAGTATCCATTTGAAAACTGTCTACCACTGTTTCTTAGTACACGATTTATAATTTATGCACTTGTGGTGTACTTTTTTTCGATACTTGTGTATTATCCTATTTTTTCTTTATCTCTGTTTATCTATGCACCGTTTATAACTCTGTATTGTCCACCGTTCAATGTATGATGCACAGCCTTTGCCAATGAGTCCCTGACTCAAAGGGTTGTAATTCCTAAACTTATATAAAATAAAAAAATTAAAATAAAATTTAGCCAGAGTGGGAAGGAGAGAAACTGGATGAAGTTTATTTTATTTATTGAATTTTGGTAACTGGGTAGGATCTCTCAGACAAGATAGACCCTTTTTCAGGGGACACCCGAGAAGTGCAGTACATTGATAGTGCATTCATTGATACAAGAAATTAGACAAGGAGTAGTCATACAGTATGAGAGAGTACATTAATTACAAGTTACAAGTGGAAGAGAGCTCATCCCCTTTAGGAAGGGTAATGACAGTAGCCAGCTTCCAAGAGTTAGGGCACAGGATAAAGAGAAGGAGAGGTTGAGGAGGTAGGTGATAGGGAGGGCAATAGCATGAGCAAAGAGATATCGGAGCTGGGGGTCAAGACCATCAGAGCTCCCACCCTTGTGTGGGTTTAGAGCCAATACAACCTTAAGAGTAGCAGCATGGGTAGTGGATCAGAATGAGAAATGGGGGGAAGGGGCAGAAGGATGGATAGAGAAGGAGAATGAGAGATTTGAGAAAAAGAGAGAAAAGGAGGAGGAAGAGAGGAAGGAGCAGGCACAGGAGCTGAAAATGAACTGAAAGATGAGGTGACTGCAGTGGGGTCAGAGATAGGAGTATCATCCTTCTTGAGGAAAGTGAGAGAGGACTGGGTTGGAAGGGAGAAAAGGCCATGAATTACCTTCCAGAATTTAGAGGGGCAATTAAGGTTGTTCTGGAATGTGGATGTGAAGTGTTCAGACTTTACAAGCCTAGTAGCACTAGTACAGGCATTACGAAGGGTCTGCTAATTTGTAAGGTCAGAAGTGGAGCCAGAGGACTTGTAAGTCCTCCAAGCAGGGTCACTCGCATGGTGAGAAGCCAGGAACTTTGCTGAAATCCATGATAGATGAGATCCTTGGACCCTAGTTCTTCTAAGGAATTCTAATTTATAAAAAAAATGAGACAAAGGGAGGGACTGTGAGGCTGTCAAATGGTGGGGAGGTGATAGAGGAGGATGTGCAGAAGACATCGGTCCCAAACTACTACTTCTGCTCTGTTGCTCTCTCCCCGGTCAGCAGCGGGCGTAACACCACCCGCCTGCCACCCGCTGCCGCCGACTGACACCTTATGGTGGGATGCCGCCCACTGGTTCTGGCGTGAGCCAATGGGTGTCTGCACCGTACTACATTCAGATATGTGAATGAATCATTCACATATCTGGAATGTGTAGTACTGTAGAGCTGCACACCCATTGGCTCACGCCAGAACAATGCCGCAGCCCCATCGAGGTGTCAGTCGATGGGCGGTGGGCGACAGGCTGGTGGGTGCTGCCACCCACCAGCTGACCGGGGAGGGTGGGGGGCCCAGGGCGTAAGGGGGTACCACTAGACCACCAGGGATATTGGAGGTTTTCTTTTTGACACATGCCCGCGATCAGGCACATTGCGGTCCACTGGACCACCAGGGATATAGGACGGGGAAGTATTGTTTGACAGATGCCCACGACCGGGCACATAGCGGTCCACTGGACCACCAGGGATATTGAACGGGGAAGTATTTTTTGACAGATGCCCGCGATCAGGTAGAGAGCGGTCCACTGGACCACCAGGGATATAGGATGGGGATCTTTTTTTATACAAATGCCCACGATCAGGCTGCAGGGGGCATCGGTCCCCAACAGCTGCTGTCTGGCAGGGCGCCAGGTGCAAGTCATCGGGGATTGGCGCACCTGCATGCAAATGGAGCCATAATGACATGCAAATGACCCCATGTGCACCTTGCATAAATTATGGCCCCATTTGCATGTCAACTTTTGAATATCGCAGGTGCTGGGCATGGCGCAATGGAACTTGCGCTAGCGCATCTCCATGCTCCATTCTGGCCACTTGCTCTGGCACAGTGCCACTGTGCCATGCACACTGGGGTGGCCAGGGTGAGATATTCAAAGTTGCTGAGCCATGGTGCAGCTCTTGAATATCGCTCAGTCCACACCCCGCCGCAGCTGTGAGTTGGCTGCGTTCGCTTGCGCCACAGCCAAGCGCAGTTTGAATATCTGGGCCCATGTATTCATAGTTATTGTATTGCTGTATTACATTTTCATACTGAAAATCAATAAACTTTTAATGATAAAAAGATAATTAAATATGTTTAAAATTTATTTAACACACTGGTTACATCATGTAATTTCAATTAGATGCTAAGAAGAAGAAGAAGAAGAAGAATCAACATTTATATAGTGCTTTTCATACATCCAAAGCGCTTTACAAGCAATGCTAGACTGGTAGTGAAGTGACTAAATGTGTGGTGGCAGCCATATCGCACATCATCACCCACACACAGCCTGGATAATTGCATGAACCAGTTTATGGGAAGGGGAATGTTGGCCAGGACACTGGGAATGTTCCCTACTCTTTTGCGAAGAGTGCCCTGGGTTCTTTTACTTCCACCTGGACACCCACCAGGATGGGCAGAGGGGACCTCGGTTTTAACATCTCATCCAAAGGATGGCACACCCCAGCAGTACAGCAACCCCCAATACTGCACTTGTATGCCAGTGATTTTTAGGTGCAAGTCCAATCCCGGTGTGGGACAAGAACACACGACCTTCTGGTCCAGAGGCGGATGTGCTACCAGCTGAGCCATGCTGACACCACATGATGTGGGTAATCGGGGGATTACACACTTCTGGTATGGTTGAGTCACTCAGCTGTTCCTTGTGACACACATCATGAGGCATGGGTAAATTCCCTAGTAACACATGCCTTGTCATGCCTGATTCCACAAATGTGAATTCCTTGTATTGAGATTTGCTGAAATGATTTGGAACACAGGTGCCAATCAATTGAGAAGCATCTGTCCAGGTTAACCTTTCAGCAACAGTGTTTGGCCATATTTGCACCACCCGCTTTCCACAGTCCTACACTCTACAACCCCAACCCCCCCATTCACACCCCCTCCTCAAATACCTTTTTTATATCAACAATTGCCATCTGCCAGCGTGCCTACCAACCTGCTCCCTCACTTAGCTGATCACCTGCTTAACTGTCATACTGCCAGTGCACTTGGCAAACTGCTTGGTCACCTCAAATATCCACCTGCCTCTTGTGCCACTAACTAGCTACGCCACTCTCCATATCTTGCAGGAATTATGGCAGGAAATGCATCATCACTCTTTTTCTCATGTTTCTTCTGTACTGCTCTCATGCTCTCAATACTATACACTGCTCGGCACTTACTCTGTTGTTCACTTAAATAAATGACTGTTTTTATTTTTATTTTTGGGGGTACATGGGGCCAATACGATAAAAAAAATTAAATGTTTTTTAATAATGTTTCAATATTTACTGCCATGGGGCTCATTTTGAAAGCACAATAAGACATTACAAGTTGGTTTGTCATATGGTAATCACCCTCCACAATACTGCACAACATGCTGGATGTATATCCCATGACAACCACAATCACGTCACGTCTTACTGTTTACGTACAGCATGCCAAGAATATGGGTGAATGGAAGCATTCTCATGGATGCAAGTTACAGTGTAAGTATCCTTCATCCAGTTAGTATGACTGTTAATGGAAAAAAATATTCATACCTCTTAAACCTCGGGATGTGGAGCAGCTATTTTTGGCATATATTAAATGTGTCATGAAAATATCTGCTCCAGTCCTATAATCTGAATTTTGTTTCAGTGGTTTTACATTGTACAGTGAACTGTTGCTACACCTTTCCTCTGTGTAGCTGTTGCAGTGACACAATGATATGGCATCAAACATCACTATGTGGGTAGGTGCCCAATCAACCAACGCATCTGTAGCCAACGTACGTCTGTCCATGGTGGAATGAGAAATCACCAACATCAGTGAGTAATGTTTGCACCATTTTAAATATCCCACAAAGAGACAGCAGATGCATAGAAGAGTCAGATAATGAAATGCGATATGACATATTCTTGCAGCCTGACACAGAAGACTGAATGTATGCATGTGTACTAAACTTGAATTAACAACCACAACTACTCTTATGCTACCACCACACCACACACTAGCAAAGAAGAATTGTCAGGGTGTGAGCGTATTGTCCAATATGTACCAAGTTTGGAGAAAGAACTGCTGCAACCAGCTCATGCTCACGTCACCAGTACCCCAGACACCAATGTGGTTCATTAACAGCATCAGGATCTGGCATGCTACTGGCATAAATAGGCAGGTGGACTTCTTAGTTTTATTGTTTGAATTGTATTACATTGCAATACTTAGATTTTTTTCATACACAAACAATATAAGTGCAGTAAATTAAGATGGGTAAATAGTAAGTGTGGTTTCAATAAACTACTAAGCATGTGAGGAACCACCAGAGTAGGGAGAGGCAGTCCCAATTGACTTTTTATGTACTTAAAAACTGCCAGTTTCATAGGCATTAACTTGAAAGGCTTGTCAGATCCAGGGACCACAAAATTTATTAACAATGTTTGCGTCCATGCTTGTGGAATGAAAGCAATTAGCATGTTGCCCCAACCTTTGACCATCTCATAGTCCTACATGAACATCGGAACAGCCAAAGCCACATCCTGAATTACTCAGAACAGCCAGTGCCACATCCTGTATTACTGCATTAATTTTATAATGCTCTGTGTCTGGCATTTGAACACAAATGACTAAATATTACCTTATGTGCTGTGATGTGAAGTAAACATTCAATAGGTACTGCTATGTATAAGGACACTAAATGCTGTTAGATAAATTAAAGTGAAATAATATTTCACTGCCTTACTCAATAATCCTGAAACATTATTACTTTAATTATATCAAAATGTTACAAGATAATTATGTGAATGACATGCAACTTTGATGTAACTGAAGACATATATACTTTACATGGTCACGATGCCACATTGAAAATTTGCAATTGATGCAGCTACTCAGACTGCTCTCAGACTTTTAAAACAATGGTATCCCATACAGGACTGGGGTTTAATGTGTACACAAAGTTAGATATGTACACAACAATTGAACTCAAAATCTAATGACTGGGAGAATGTACGTTTGTTTTTGTATATAAATATTTAATGGAGTTTCTAACTACCTACAAATCATTCCCACTCTCATATACTAACACACAATTATAATCCGGGACAATGCTGTAATATGAAGATATAGCAATATTACATAGACAAGACAAATTAGTTAAATTTACAAGACAAGGTGAAAATCACAAACCAAAGAATAAACATCCTGGGTGGGATATTCAAAGGGGTTGCACATGGCACAACAGTGTTGCACCATGTGCAACCCACTGATGCTCCCCAGCATGATATTCAAAAGGGGATGTTGTGGTGTGCAATTCCCGATGCACTGGGGCGCACCAATAATGTATGCGGTGCAAGTGCGGGCGTGCCATGCATATGCAGCATATCGATATTCAGCCTGGGATGTGCTTTGTCATGACCAAAAACCCACATACTAAGCTGTCACAGGGGTGCAAAGATCCACCCCTGAAAAGCAGGAGCAAGTCCTGGCCACCCACAGGTGAACTGCCATGTTGCAGGGTGCAACATAGCAGCCGCCAGCTGTGGGTGGCCACCCGACCACCCCAGACACAGGCCAGGCGTCGTGCCCCCCTGCCCGAATGTGGGCGTAATGAATCTATATCCCTGGTGGTCCAGTGAACCCTACCCACTCACCTGATCATGGGCATAAATGTGCGTAAATACCCTGGTGGTCCAGTGGACCCAATCTTGAGCCCGATCGTGGGCAAATAAAGAACTGAATTCCTTGGTGGTCCAGTGGACCTACTTCCCTGCCTGATCATGGACAACTAAAGAAATGTACTCCCTGGTGGTCCAGTGGCCCAATCCCGAGCCCGATCGTGGGCAGATGAATAGTTAAGTTCCCTGGTGGTCCAGTGGACCCAATCCCCAGCCCGATCATGGGCATCAGTTGTAAATAAATGCCCCGGTGGGCCATCAGTACCCCCCTTCCCACCTGCCAACTCAGACCCACAATTCTGCTCCCCCCAGTCACCGGTGGGCGGCAGCTCCCCACCTGCCAGCCGCCTGGCCTCCCGCCAATTGACAGTGTACAGAACAGCTGTACACCCATTGGTCCACTGCATGAGCCAGTGGGTGTGCAGACTGTACTGTTCTACACAGTCCCTAAATGTGAATGGTTCATTCACAGTTTAGGACTGTGGCAGTACAACCGTCTGCACCATTGACCCATGCAGTGTACCAGTGGTACAGCTGAACTGCAGCTGTCAGTCGGGTGGGCGGCCAGGTGGCTGGTGGTGGGGAGATGCCACGCTGCTGACCAGGGAGGGAGCGGGGTGGAGGGTCTGAGTGGGCGGATGGGGAGGGGGGTCCCCGATGACTCACCAGGGCATTCATTTACAACTGAAGCTGCGATCGGGCTGGAGATTGGGTCCACTGGACCACCAGGGTAATTAGATGATTCATTTGCCCACAGTTGGGCTGGGGATTGGGTCCACTCAACCACCAGGGTAATCATATTATTCATTTGCCCATGATCGGGAAGGGGAGCAGGTCCACTGGACCACCAGGGATTCTGTATTATACACCCATGATTGGGAAATGGGTTAGGGTGCACTGGACCACCAGGGACTTTGTATTTAACCACAGCCTGAGATCTGGCATTGGGGCGCATTGCCTGCTGAGGGGCAGGGGGCGTCAGTCCCCCAATGGCTGCAGCCTGGCAGGGCACCAGGCACAAGTCGCCAGGGGTCGGCACACCTGCATGCAAATGGGGCCATAATGACATGTAAATGGCCTATTTGCACCTTGCATGTACAATGGTCTCATTTGCATGCCCAGCATTGAATATCACGGTTGCTGCACCTAGCGCACCCGCACTTGCGCTGGTGCATCTCCCTGCTCCTCACTTGCTACTTGCACTGGCACAGTGTCACTGCTCTGTGCACAGTGCAGGCTGCCCCAGTGCCATATTCAATGGTGCCGAGCCATGGCGCAGCACCATTGAATATCACCCGGGCCATGCCCTGGCGCATCCCAGTTGCACTGAGCCAGGCTTGCACCCATGCGTGGTGCATTTCTGAATATTCCTATCCCACCCCCTGTCTAGATGTTAAGTCAGAAATCATGGTTACCCCCCACCACCACCACCAGCCAAGAAGACATGAAAAAGTAATGCAAGCATGATCATATACTACTCTTTGTGACTGTATTGAACCAAGAATTATATAAAACTGAGTTATAGACAAAATATTAATTAATGAGGATAAGGAGAAAACAATAAAGGTTCAAAACAGTTAGACAAAGTGGAACAATTATGAGTCTAAGCTGTGGTACTGTTTCCATCACACGGAATACCGTTACATAATGCAGTACCCAGCAGGGTTTTGTGAAATGAAAAATACAGTTAAGCTTTGCTTCAAGAAACCATTAAACACTAAAAAATACACTGAGTCAGTGTTTATGATGGTTAGCATAGAGCAATGTGCATAGTAATTAATGTGTCCACATCAGATTAAACAGGGGAGAGTTAAAATGTTGGCTTTTCATTCACAAAACCATGAAGTACATTGGAAATTAGCTGCTTAGGTGACAACAAAAAAATCCAGCACTCACAAGCCGAAGCAATAACACCAGATTTCCAGCTTGTGCTATGCCATATTTTATTGTAAGATATATGCAACAAAGATGCACAACAAGATAACCAACAGTCTCAACATTTCAAGCAGTGTGTCCTTTGTCAAGAGACAAAAGTGTCCCCTCTTGTGTCTGTCTGTTTATATACAACAGTTCTTAAAGGGGCAATAGAGGGATCATGTAGAAGTGCAAACGTGAAAGTGAAAATACAGAATAAAAATTAAAATACATGTTACTACAGACCTGATACTACTAGACCCCTTTTCTCACACATATTTTTTTTCAGACTACGATATTAGGGATTCAGATGATCTGCTAAGAGAGGAAAAAAGATATTTACAAAAGAAAGCAACATCAAAAAGTAATAGTAGATTGTAGCCTTTCTAATAAACAGTACACTGGTTTACACGAAATTTGAAACCTCATTCTTGTAATTCAATCCTGGATATTGCATGGCATTTAGTTTAAATATCCAGAAGATTTTCTTGTGAGAAAGTAGTGCCACTAGGTCACCACCCTTAGGGCCAATAGACACCTTCTCAATACCTGTAAATGACCACTTGTGATCGGAGGGGACAATTTCACATAGGTCACAGTAGCATATTCAATCTCACCCCCTAGAATTACCGGCATGCGGTCCCCTACCCTTTCCTTAAACTTTTGTTTAGTCCTACATGCAGTACATAGTAGCGTAGTAGGCATCATAGCTACATTTTGTAAGATATACTATGTGAGTGGTATCGCAGTTAATACATTTCTGGATACAAAAAGTCTTATTAGTCACAGAGTTTGGAAAACTGCTTGTGACTGATCACTTTACAAAACTTGCACTGTCAACAATGGTGGCAACCTTGTGACAACAGTGGTAGCCAAGTGGTAATCCATGGGACAGGTTGTAAACTGTGGATGAGGGTACACCATGCTGGGAAAGTTGCCAACACAGTCCTGAAACTTTCTTTCTGTCAGTAATATCCTCCAATATTTCTGAGGATACTCCCCACAGCACAGGACTGTGCTGTGAATGTTGTGACTACAGACATTCTGCTGGTCTCTTCAGACACCTTTGGAATTAGACTGAGAAGGACAGAATGATCAGAGCAATCTGCTCTTTCTCTTGCCTTGGCAATATCTGATCTGGAATATCCCCTCTCAAGCTACCTAACAGGATGGCATTCCTGACCATCAGTGTATAGAAGAGGTCCATCTCCAGATGGTTAAGGACACATTTACAAATATGGATATCCAGAAATGTAATGATGTTCAAATCAACTGTCAAGGAGAATTTGAATTTGCTTTCCTCTGAAAATGCTGCAAAATAATGTAGTTGTGTCACTGACCCACGCCACCGTATTATAATGATGTCAATATATCGTCACCCCAGGATGATATTTTACAGAAATAGATTGACTGCATCCTTGTAGATGGTATTCTGCTCCCACAGCCCTAAATACAGGTTAGCAAAATTGGAGGCAAAAGCTGCCCCCACTGCAGTGACGCTAAACTGTAAATAGTATTCCCCTTAAAAAGGAGAATACTGTATATTACATTCAAGAACAGATCCAGACAGTTCCAACAGAAGTCCCATTGGTGTATTGGTGTACTGGAGCCAGATAACCACAAATCCAGAAAATGACTCAAAGCTGAGCGGCCCTCTCCATGAAGAATTTTAGTATACATGGCCACCACATCGAAGGTAACCAAAAGGTGTGTACAGTATCCTCACTGTGAATGTCCTCCAAAATGTGCAAGCCTCAGTAGTGTCTTTATAAGAACACACCTATGACGAATAGTTTAATAAACTGCCCACATATTTTAATTAGGGTTCAGAAGGCTTTTATGCACTTTGGGGAGTATGCATAACGTGGGTCTCATTGGAAATGGTGTGATTAAAAACTCCATAGTTTTGGTATCAATAATCCCATTCTGATAAGCACTCAAATTAACCTATCAATTTCCTTCTAAATGACAGTGTCAGATCACTAGGCACCTTGTGATGGAATCTGGTGTTGTTGAGTTGCCTCTTAACTTCACTCTCACGTGCACAGGTCTCTAGGGCACTGGCACTGCCCCCTTGTTGGCCTGTTTGATGATAATGGCCATATTAAAGCTATGATTTTCCAAAGCTTCAAACTCAAACATGACAAGACTGAGGTCTCACATTTCTTGTAAGCCAGTGTACTGTTTATTACAGAGAATACAATGTACTGTTACTTTTAGATAGTATTACCTTTTGTAAATTTAGTTTTCCATCTTTTTATAGATCATCTGTATCCCTGACATAATAATCTAAACATATATGAGAGAAAATGATTCTAGTATCAGATCTTTACTAACATTGGTGTTTTTTTTAATTTGCACTTCTACATGACTCCTCTGCTGTGCCTTTAAGAACTGTTGTATATAAACGGCACTAGACTGGGCACTTTTGTTTCTTGACAAAGAGCATACTGCTTGAAACATTGAGACTGTTGGTTGTCTTGTTCTTCACCCTTGCTTCATGCATATTACAATAAAATATGGCATAGCACAAGCTGGTTATCTGGTGCTATTGTTTTGGTGTGTGAGTGCTGGATTTTTTTGTTTTGGCCTTACAGTGGGTTATCCCATGCACCACTGTCCCTGTAAGTGACCTTTTTTATTTTCTGAAATTAACTGCTTAGTTGACCATAATGATAGCTCCACTGCAAGAGTGTGTATGGCAACAAGAATCAAATGCAACAAACAAAGCTGGCACCACACAACTGCACCAAACAGTCCTTTATTGAAGTACAAAATATATTCATTTCTACGTGCTCACCAAAGACTGTAGATTGTGGTTTTACAAACCATCTGTTTTTGCAGATTGCTTTGCATTTTTCAGCAGGTTAACTGTACTTCTGGGGATGTCCTTGGTATTTCTGGAGGACCTGTGACTGGAGGAGACATTGGGATCGATTTCAGCATGTGTTTTTCATGGAGTGGGCTAAGCTGATCTTTTTATTGAAACGCCAACAGCAGCTGATGTGGAAGTGAATCTGCCCATGAATGGAATGCCGGCTGAGCAAACAGAGGTGGATATCCAAACTGCCTTTACAGTAATAAAAAGAGCAAAACTAAGGTAGATGGCACCACTGGAGTAGAATCTCATTGGAAGCTTACTTAAAAGTTGGACGGTTTCCAAGAGGGCTGAAACTTATTAAATTCACTGGGTATGGCCATGAGCATGTGGAGTTCTTGACAGATTGGAAGAAAGCCCTGCAAATAGTCACTGATAAATGGTTGAAAGCTGTTATCAAGGATTATTTGGCCAGCAACAGGGAATTCTTGCAGTTATACAAGCTAAAGAGGAAGTTGTTTTAAGATTTAAACATTACTTTGAGTTTCCAGCACTGGAGAAAAAATTTAAGGAAAATATACAGAGGGAAGATATCAAGATTAAGAACACAAAGCAATAGAAATTAGAGCAGAATAGATTGGATTCTTTGAATGACAGAGTGTTCACTTGGAACAAAGGAACAAACAGTGCAAGTGGACCCCCAAAGCCAGACTTGAACACCACACCCCCCTCAATCTGTTTTAAGGAATAGAGGAGGTGCCATCAATATATTACACCTCAGCTAGTGAATCTGACACAGATGTCCAGGAAGAGGTTTTTTTTTTTAGAAGAGGAGGCGCCAGACTCAGTTACACCGTGACAAGGTGAATGGATTGTACAGTTCAAAGAACAGGCACAGAGATCACTGCCACAGAGACCACATCAGGGCAAAGACCAAGGACACACACAAGGAGGGGAGGTAGATAACATCAGCACAGGACAGCGATCCAGGAAAGGAAGATAAGAGGTACACCACAGAATATAGTTATAAACATCTCAGATACTCCTTTGACATCCACACAATTATCAGTTCTACAGAAAGGACTTTTGTTTGTAGTGACACGGAACACAAAACCCTTCAATTTGTATGTGGCTCTTAAAGATTCCCTAGAACTTTGAATTTGAAGGCTTGCTTTGAAAATATAAGAATGTGTTGTGGGATCCCACAAAATGCCATGGGTGATGTCTCTATTTCATCAGATCAGAACCGTGGAAGTATTTCATCCTCCATCTACATTTATACCTCTGTATAATGAGATGGTATGTATCATTGAGAGAGCCTGTAAGAACATATTCAAGAACTGCTCCAGCAACATGGTAGACCCTCTTCTGTGAATATCACATCTGATGAGGCTGCAGCTTTGAAATATTTAGAAGAGAACAAGGACTTTACCATTAAACTGGCAGACAAGGGAGGCTCAGTGATGGTTGTGTCTATTGCTAAATACATCAAGGAAATTGAGCATCAGTTACAGAAGTCTGCATTTTATTGCTTATTGAAAAGTGACCCCACTGATACCTTTAAAGCCCAAATTGACAGGTTCCCTACAGAAGCATGCAGTGAGAATGCGATTACATGGGATGAGAAAGTTTTCTTACTGTATCTCATCCCATAACATCTTCCATATATGTTCTACCTAAGATACATAAATGACTAGATGATCCCCCTGGACACCCAATAGCAGTTGGTATGGTTCTCCTATAGAACCACTATCTAAGTTTATGGATGCACATGTCAAGGGATCTGTACATACTCTTTCATCATACATATGAGATACTATGGATATATTGGGCATCCTGCAGCATCTCCAGCTTGAACCAGAGTGACTTCTTGTTTCATCACATATAGAAGCATCATACATTGATATACCCCATGAAGGGGGTTTGAGTGCTCTTAGATTTTGGTTGGAGCAGGATGATAGCATTGATATACAATATAAACAATTTCTACTGGATTTTTGGAGCACATTCTAAATAAAAACTATTTTCTCTTTCAGGGCTCTTATCTTCAGACTAAAAGGTATGGCTATGGGGGCTACATTTGCTCCCAATTATGCCAACCTTTATTTGGGCCATTGGGAGAAAGAAGTTGTCTATGATAGCCAGGTCAATCCTTTTTACCATAAGATTGACATTTGGCATTGTTTCATTGACATTTTAATGATGTGGCGTGGCAGTAGGGGTGAAGTTGATTAATTCATTGAATATCTGGAGAGTAGTAATCCACGTCTTAAATTCATGATGCAGTGTGATTATTCTTCAATTTCCTTTTAGGATCTGAAAGTCATGAAAAAGGAGGATGGCACTACTCGGACCGATTTATTTAAGAAACGGACTGATCATAATTCTGTTTTAGACTCCTCCAGGTGCCAGGTGAGTAGCTCTTTACATAAGGGAAGGAATCAAAGCAACAGAACAAAAGGGTAAACAGGGAGGAGAAGAAGCACTGTGGGTAAATTTGGAGACCGGCAATGGCACCACAATCCGCACAGGGGTTGTATACAGACCCCCTTCTCAGGGGGAGGAAATGGACAAGGAAATGATAGAAAGTATACTTAGTATGGCAAAAAAAGGGGAGATATTGCTGATGGTGATCTGAATATGCCAGATATTAACTGGAGTGCAGTTGCCACAGCCACTTCGAAGAGTGGGGTTATTCTAGATGCCCTACAGGGGGCATGCCTTAGACAACTAGTATTGGAGCCCACTCGAGAGGGAGCAATCTTAGACCTGGTTCTCTCAAATGGAGATGAAGAGAGGATCACAGATGTAGAAGTGGGTAGCCGTCTGGGAACTAGCGACCATCGAACAGTATGGTTCACAATAAACACAGCAATAGAGTCAAGCCATACAAAGGCAAAGGTACTGGATTTTAGGAGGGCTGACTTTGTCAAAATGGGTGAGTGCCTAAAGAATGCACTAGCAAATGGGCAGGAAGGAGGGGTGGAAGAACAATGGGGAATAATAAAAACTGCCATGACAGAGGTATCAAGCCTTTGTGTAAAGCAAATAAACAAAACGAAACGAGGTAAGAAACCACTATGGTTCTCAAAGGAAGTGGCAGTGAAGGTTCAAGAGAAAAAGAAAGCATTCAGGAAGTACAAGGAATCACAGAAGGAACAGGACAGAGAACTATATCAGTTAAAGCAAAAGGAAGCTGGGAAGGCAGTCAGATCAGCAAAGGCCCAAACTGAGGAAAAGATAGCCAACTCAGTTAAGAAGGGGGGATAAAACCTTTTATAGGTACATCAGGGAGCGAAGGAAGACCAAGGGAGGGATAGTGAGGCTTAATAAAGGGGAGGGAGGGTGGGCAGAGGTGACTGTGAAAAGGCAGAGATACTAAACAAATATTTTGCTCAGTATTTACAAAGGAAGAGGGGAGTACCTAAAACAAACAGTAGAAACACTCTGGATACAGAAGTTGATACCAGCCCATTTACAGAAGAAAGGGTTCTGAAAGAACTCTTAAAACTGAAGGTGGACAAAGCAATGGGGCCTGATGGGATTCATCCCAGAATTCTAAAAGAACTAAGGGTAGAACTAGTGACACCACTGACTACCCTCTTTAACAAATCATGGGAGGATGGTGTGGTACCGAGGACTGGAGGAGGGCAGATGTGATTCCCTTCACAAAAGTGGGAGCAAGGCAGAAGCAGGAACTACAGACCTGTTAGTTTAACCTCAGTGGTAGGGAAAATGATGGAATCACTTCTGAAGGAAAGAATTGTTAAATATCTAGAGGCCAGAGGGGCACAGGACCCAAGGCAGCATGGATTCACAATGGGAAGGTCATGCCAGACAAATCTGATAGATTTCTTTGACTGGGTGACCAAAGTAGTTGATCAGGGAGGGGCTGTAGACATGGCCAACGTAGACTTTAGCAAGGCATTTGACACAGTCCCACACAAAAGATTAATATACAATTTAGACAGCCTGGGAGTGGGTCCCAAGATGACAGCCTGGGTAAAGAATTGGCTGGAGAATAGGACACAGAGAGTAATAGTAAATGGAGTCCACTCTGAAAAAAGGGGGGTTAGTAGTGGGGTACCGCAGGGATCAGTATTAGGACCGGTCCTCTTCAATGTCTTTATAAGTGACATTGCAGAGGAACTGGAAGGAAAAGTATGTCTTTGCAGATGACACAAAGATTTGCAACAGAGTTGATGCACAGGGTGGGGTGGAAAGGATGAGAAGGACTTGGCAAGGTTGAGGAATGGTCAAATGTATGGCAGATTAGATTCAATGCTAAGAAGTGCAAGGTAATGCACCTGGGAAACAAAACCAGAGGAAGAGTATACAATGGGGTGAGATACTAACAACAACAAAAATGGAAAGGGACCTGGGGTAGTCATATCAGATGACCTAAAGGTGGGCAAGCAATGTGAGAGGGCAGCAAGGAGGGTTGGGGATACTGGGATGCATGGGAGAGGCATCACCAGTAGAAAACAGGAAGTTATTATCCCTCTGTACAGACAGCTAGTGAGACCCCATCTGGAGTACTGCAGTTCTGGAGACCCAATCTCCAAAGACATAGACAGGATGGAAGCTGTCCAGAGGAGGGCAACTAAAATGGTGCAGGGTCTGCACCAGAAGACATATGAAGAGAGACTTAAGGAGCTTAATATGTATAGCCTCGAGGAAAGGAGGGAGGGGGACATGATAGAAACTTTCACGTACCTCAAGGGAATCAACAAAGTCCAAGAGGGTAGCATCTTTCAAAAAAAGAGGTGTGCAAGAACAAGAGGGCACAATTTGAAGATAGAAGGGGGCGGCTCAGAGGTAATTTAAGGAAGTATTTTTTCACAGAGAGGGTGGTGGATGTATGGAACGGCCTTCCAGAGGAGGTTGTGGAGTCACAAACAGTGGTGGAATTCAAGCATGCATGGGACAGTCATAAGGCAATTCTAGGGGGTGGGGGTAGGAAGAAGTAGGCTGCTGGTTAACTAGGATCTGCAGCTTATCCATCAGGTAGGGAAATGGGGAGACTGGGTGGGCCAAGCGGTCCTTATCTGCCATCAAATTCTATGTTTCTATGTTTCACCCACACCATATGATTAATAACATTCCCAAGGCCCAGTTTTTATGGATTCAGAGGAACTGTCATGAAGATAATGATTTTATCACTAATGGGCTTGATCTGTGTCAATGATTCCTGGCGGGTATAGTGAACACATTGTGAGTAGTATCTTTCAACAAGCAATTAATACAGAAAGGAATGCACTGCAAACTGTGAGAGAGAGGGAGTAGAGCCCAGAAAGACTAAACTTTGTTTCTACTTTTAATAGACATTCAAGGGACGTGGAGTAGCTCATAAGAGATAATTGGGAGATTTTACACACAGACCTTTTACTGAGGAAGGCTACTGCACTAGGTCCAAGAATGGTATATAGGTGTACTACCAACCTTCTTGATAGATTGGTACATGACCTATAGCCAGATAATAAACCGTTACCCCACCTAAAAACTGGTTACTGCCATTATCACATGGTACCCACGTGTGTGGCCTCTGTAAGTTTTGCCCATTGATCTGGAAATGCAATACTTTTACTACAGTAAATGCCACTAAAACTTTTGAAGCAAGGTCTTTTTTTTTAATTGTGTGACAATTAATTTAATATATTTGACAATTTGTGAATATAGTGTATTTTATGTGGGCAAAACTAGTAAGCCTTTCAAGGTTCGCATTGGGGAACTTCTGAGGAGTATGACTAGAGGGGATGCTTTAAATGCATTAGCCAACCATTGTAGTATTATTTATTTATTTATTTATTGAGAAATTTGGAATTACAACCCTTTGAGTCCAATGAACTCTTTTGCAAAGGCTCCTCGTCAAAAGTCACAGTACAAGTTTACAAGTATAGGTGTAAGGCAACAACGCATCAGACAGACCTGAAAATTACATTAACAGGTAATAGAGAACTGGGTAACATATTATGGCAGAGGGCGAAGACAGACCAGCATCATGTGCAAAAAAAACAAAACAACATTTTACAGAAAAGTTACAGAAAGTAAGTCAGGTATTAAATCATAATGACTGAAAACTAAAGCAAAACATAGTAATAAGTCATTGTGAGGGAGGCGGCAGGGCTAAAATTAGAGAAGTACCACTAAGGGCAGTCGCAAGTGGAGGTGTTTGATAGAAATTTCTTGAGTGAGGATTTAAAAGGTCCCATTTTTGTCCCAGTGACCAGAGCACCAGGTAGGTCATTTAGCCAGTTCGGGGCCCTATGGTGGAAGGCTCTCTGACCCAAGGAAGTCCTGCAGCGGGAAACCAAGAAGGGAACCTTGGAGGAGCTTCTGGTGCTTCTTTGAGGGAGGGAGGGTTGGATGAGGCCCTGTAGACAGGGTGGGTTGAGTTTCCACTGGATTTTCTTAGCCAGGAGGCAAGTGTTGTAGTTAAGGCAGCATTCAAAATTTAGCCAATTACAGCGACTGTAGAGGTCACAAGTGTGGGTGGTTTTATCGCAGCCTGTCACCAGGCAACAGGCCTTGTTTAGCACTGTCTTGATGCGGCAGAGTGCAGAGTTATCAGCTGTGCCATAGAACATAATTCCATAGTCTAGCACAGAGAGGACCAAGGACAAAACAGCAAGGCGCAGCCCCTCGTTTGTCAGACAGTGCTTGATAAGATGAAAAAAGCCAAGTCTGGAGTTGACGGTGTTGTAGAGGTTGTGGGTATGAGCATGATAGGTAAGGGGGGAGTCAAGAGTGATCCCCAAGTATTTGTAAGTGCTTGCCTGCTCAAGAGGGGGGGCAAGGGAGGAATTGACAAGTAGTGTGGAGTCGTGGTGGGTGTTTTGGCGGTGTGCGAAGATCATGGTCTTGTTTTTTTTATAGTTGAGTACTAGCCTGTGCTCTGTGAACCAAGCCTCAGCTTCTGTGAAAGACTTCTGTATGGCAACCTGTAGGTTGAGGCTCCGGATTGCTCCAGAAGATGACTGCGTCATCGGCATAAAGAAGCATCTGACCAGAACAGGTACTGGGTAGTGAGTTTAAGAAGAGGCTGAAAAGAAGGGGGCCTAAAATGGAGCCTTGAGGGACCCCGAAGCGAACTGGGAGGCAGGAGGAGAAGGTGGTGCCAATCTTGACCTGCTGTGACCGGTTAGACAGATAGTTTTCAAACCAGGCCGAGGTATCAGATGACAGTCCCACATCAGTCAGGGATCTAAAGAGAAGGGTGGGGAGATGGTGTCAACCATACTTTTAAATTTTGTGGTGTTGAGAGGGTGGGGAATTAGACCTCGGGTGGCAACCTTGAACTGAAACTGATGCAACAAGAATCTTTTTAGTTATTCACATTGGGTGCATTGACTTTTCCTGACTTGAATGATTGCTTTGATATTTTGCCTTTTATAAAGAAATGATTCATATGCCCCATTAATGTGCTATTGTTCTTAGATGCAGTTAGTGTTCTTGGTGTTTTCTTTCTCTAGAGTGCAGAGGATTGGAGGAATTACACACCTCTTGCATCAGAGGAGTATTAGACATAAGAACAACACCCCCTTTTGGATTCAGCTTCTATATAGATCTGGTGCTATTACATATTTTTAACCAGCACTATTGTAGCACTTTGTTGTTAGGGACTTTTATGTTGCATTTATATGTGCACTGTCACTTTAAATCACACTGTTAAATATGTTGCTTTTCCACACTCCCCTTCCCCCTGATAACACTTTAGTAGTGAAACCAGTCAATGTTTTGTATCATCCCAATTCTGATGGCAGTATGTTTTTATATTTGGCACTTCAATAAACGATTGGTTGGTGCAGTTGTGTATTGCCAGCTTTGTTTGTTAGTTGACTGGTTCTAGTTTATCTGACAGAGACAAGTGCGCAAAAAGCACGCTACTTGACATCCTGCCTAGTAAAATCCTTAACTGTGTACTAGGATTACATCTTCACAAATCTCATGATAGCAAACATACCTTGTAATACTGTCCACTGTCTCAGAAAGTTACTGGCAAGGATGTCACGTGCTTCAAAATTAGAATTCAATATGAATATTGCCAGTGTGCTCCATTGGAAATTCTGAACTGTAAAAAAAAAAATAATAATAATAATATATATGTTAAATGAGAACACATGACAAGCATTAACTAAACACAATGCTTTGACACACAGTTTCAGTTATCATAGCATCTAGTATCACAGCAGTTCATTAAAACTCCAGGGGCCAGAGATTTGGAAGTGTGTGCATGGGCACAATATTTGTGCTGTGCCTATGCTAGCACCAGTGCCTTAGCCTGCCATATTCAGAGGCACTGCATTGGCTCTAAACCCTCTAAATATAGGATGAATTGCATGCCGTGCAAATGACAGGTGATTGCACACTGCACAACCCACAGGTGAGTGCACAGCGCAGCTCTGAATATAGCATTAAGGATAGCGTGGACCACAAAGGGGGCAGACAGGGACGCAGCCCTGACCAGAGTGCCAGGTACAGAGCTGCACACTGGGAGGCTGTGGATGGGTGAGGAGAGCACCAGTGATGTATACAAAACACAAATGCATGGCTGGCCCGGTGGCACTGAGGGTTGAGGCGCTGGACGCCGCACCTCGTACCATACTGGTGACCCGGGTTCGGGAGCATGCTCAGGTCAATGGGGGTCGGCTGGGAGGGAGAAGGATTGAGCGCCCAATGGTTGCCCTCCTTCTCCGGGGAGGGGGGAACACGCTCTCCACCGCGATGCCGCCAGCTGTTGGGGGATGCTCAGGGTGGTCGGTGCAGTTGAGGAGTGCCTGATGCAAGGGGTAGATGCTGGCAGAGGACCAGCTTCGACATGCGTTTCTATGCATGCCAGCAGCCTTGCTCCTCCTTGCACGCCAGCGTCAGGGAAATACATCTCGGAGGAAAAAGCCCTCCAGCCTACCTAGTTGACATCCTCCGGAGCCAGTCTCACCACCCGCTGACCGAGCAGGGCAGACTTTGCTGTACAGCTCGCTGCAGGGGATAGAGGGAGGTAAGGTTGGATCTCTCCTCGCCCCACCTGGGGAGTAATCTGGGCCATCAAGGGCCCCGATGGCAGTGAGTGTGGTACTCTATGGGCAGACCCTAAGTGTCGGTAGGGTTGGAAGAGTGATACTCCTTGGGGGACTGAAGGAGTGGAGGTTGAGGGACAGCAGGCGTAGGAAAAATAATAAGTAAAAAAAAAAAAAAAACACAAATGCATCAGTGACAAAAATAACCTTTAATACGACACACTGGCAACAGGCCATACAAACAGAATAAGAAAACCATCAACAATATAGAGATCAGTGGTAGAGAAAAACAACAGGGGCAACTATTCAGAAATGGGGGGGGGCAAAAACTCAACTGGAAAACAGAAGCTCCTCCACTTCAGCCACATCCTTATGGGACCTCTGCTGCTGCCAGTGGTGGTGGTGGTGGCTGTTGCTGCCATTGGGCTGTGGCCAGGTCCTGCATCGCTTCTACGACGTTCGCCAACTGGTGGAGATGAAGCCACTGCTGGAGAATTAGTCTGCGGAGCAGATCAACTCACCCTTCCCGGTTCTCAGGACTGGGATGATGGCTGGCACTCCTCCAGGCACCTATGGACAGAAAGAAAATGAACTCAGCAAGCTGTGCATACAGGACAGGAAACACGGGTGTTGTCTACTGTACACAGTCACTGTATAACCAGCTAACACATGCACCACCATGCCACACATGGATGAGGGGTGTCTGAAATCCTCAGTGGTCCGGTCGTGGCATTCCAGTGACAGTACGGTGGACCTGTACTGTGAAGGACTGTACATGTAGTTGCTGTGCCATGCTGCACAGGAGCAAGCACAACCGTGGAATGGACACATGCCATTGGCTGGCATGTGAGAGGTATGAATGCAGCTCATGCACCAAGCCAACGTTCGACAAGCAGTGTCATGCTCTGAGTGGCAAGAAGGTGCACCCACACATCCCAGGGTCACTGACCACACATCTATTTTACATGCCAACCCTAGTGTTCAGCACACAGCAATCCAGGTGCCTCCCTGGGTGGCAGCTGGGGTGGGACTCAGGCAAGCACATTCTGCACACAGTGCAGTTGTGCATGGCTGGGACCATCAGACGGCACTGTGTGCTGCAGGCGTGGTAACACATGATTGCAGCAGTGGTGTGTGTGGGAGGGCACATAACACATTGTGTCCCAGTCACCAAAACACAATGCAGTGCGGCCTGAAGGCAGTCACTGTCCCAGCAGTTGCAGGTGTAATCCTATGTAGAGTGTGGCCAGAGTTGGACTGAGCCACCAGGATACCTGGAATGTCCAGGTAGACCCCCCTCTGTTGGGTACCAGGCCACCTTCTAAACCCTGACACTCTCTGTATGCATCTTCTCTTTTGAACTTGAACTGGGTATATGGACCACTGTACATAAATGTAAGAATCAAACAAAGAACTACAGTATCACAGTGACGTGGAATACTGATATTAATGTGTCACCCTGGGCCTTCCCCTATTGATTTCCCAGGTGAACTCTTGCATTCACTGGCCAGGTGGGCCTGCTGTAGTCTAGTCTGACTCTGAGTGTGTCCCCCAATATAGGGCCTGGCAGGGTCATTGGCCCTGCACAGCCCCATCGCATCTGACTGTATGGCTGGCCCCAACAGTATGGAGTCATCATATCGCAGTTATCACTGTGTCTGTTCGTCACTACCACAGTGCAGAACAATGTCACTGACATATTGTAACCTATGTGCACCACCTACCAATAACCCCAATGTCTGCTGACACCATGCCACAATTACCGGGCACCATTGTGCTGCTGAGGTATGCCACCCAATGCATGTGGCACAGAATATGGCACCAGGGCAGGTGGACTACTGCAGCAGCTGTATGATGCACACAGCTAGACACATCAGTATACTGCAGCTACAGTGGTCAATGCCAACCACCTTTTGACAGTCAGGCATACACTGTCACGAGAACATGGTAAGCCTGACAAACTGGGGGGGGCAGAGTCAGGGCTGTGTACACCCCCACTATCCCCATGGCATCTGTCCGGTGGCACAGGGTGCCCGTAACTGCATGGTGGAGGGCATGGCAGACAAACACAAGGCAGCACGCCAGTAGCATGTACATGCACTGCAGTAGACTGCACCGACCATGGCACACCACAGTGGCACTGGTGGCCTACTGCCCCATGTGCATGGTGAGTGTCCCCCACCACAACCCTGAAGTGATGCCCCCACAGGAACACATTCTACATGGTGACCCACACAGAGATATCTGTTACAGGCCACATAGTCATGCAGCATAATGTAGTTGGGTAGTAGACCGGTCTGCACAGTGGTGGGCCAGGGATGTGAGGAGTGAATACCCCCTCCCTGCCAGGGGTCAGCAACACCCCTAGAGCTGCCTTGAGCAGTTGTATAGCAGTGGTGCATCTGCCCACACCCACCAACAGCATCACCTTGTGCCTTGTACCTTCCAAAGGCCTGGTACGTCATTTACACTGGTAATGTCTGCCCACTGTGCCATGATCCAGCAGGACAGGACCCATGCCCACTCTCAACTGAAGAATCAGGGGTGTCACTGTCCCCAATGCCACTGACACCCTTCATGCCGCACTGACACTGCTGTGTAAGTAACCCTCTGGACAGCATCATCATCATCACCATATTTTAATTTTTTATAAAGCACCCTTCCAGAACTCAGGGTGCCCTTACAATCACTAAAATACAGAACAATCGACATGTACATAACATCCACATCATTATGCAAATTAAAATATACATAAAATTTGAATACGTACACTTTCTTCATTATCAGCAGTAAACTAATGTAGGCCCCTCAGGAACCAGAAAAGGCCTGGTTAAACAAATAGGTGTTAAGGGTTGTTTTAAAACCCTCCATGGCCAAGATATCTCATATCCGACAAGGTAGAGAATTCCACAGGGTTGGAGCCATAAAGGCAAATGCTCTTCCTCCAGATGTTTTCAAATGGACCCTGGGAATCTCTAGCAATCCCTCGTCAGAGGATCGGAGTGGGCGGGAGGGGCAGTAAGGGGACAAAAGTTCTTGCAGGTACTGCCACCCCTGGTCATCTATGGCTTTATAGGTCAGCAATGTGACTTTGAAGGTTATCCGCCACTGCACTGGCAGCCAGTGTAGTTCATGCAGCACAGGTGTTACATGTCTGGATCTAGGGGCTCCAGTCAACAACCTGGTCATCGCGTTCTGCACCAGCTGCAAGCAGTGGATATCAACCCCCAGTAGCCCTAGGTAGAGGGCATTGCAGTAATCAAGACTGGTGGTGACAAAGGTGTGGACCAGAGTGGAAAGATCATCAGTTGAAACAAGGTGTTTCACCCTAGCTATGTTCCTAAGATGATAAAAGGAAGATTTGACTACAGCCGGCACCTGAGCCTTCAGGGTCAGGCTCTCATCAAAAATCATGCCAAGGTTACACACCTGGTCCAAGACAGTTAGTGGTATTCCTCTCAGCGCTAATCCAGAGAGCTGTCCCACCAACATCCCGGCTGACCTACGATCTGGGTCCACCACCAATACCTCTGTTTTTCCTGGGTTTAGCCTAATCCAGCTGGTACTTATCCAGTCCTGAATCTCAGTCAGACAGCTGTTAAACACCAAGACAGTATCTTTCTCCTGGCCGGGCACAAAAGCATGCATGGTGGTGTCAAAGCACACTCCATCAGTGTCAGATATAGCCTTGAATACAACAGACAGGGCCAGGTCCTAACACCTATCACAGTGGTAGGGCCATGGCCACAGCAGTGCCACCTGTTCTGGAATCTATACATGTGCGCATGCAACCCTGGGTGTGACACACAGCACAGGGTACTTACCTGGATGCTCCTCCCGTGCGGTGCTGCCATGGGCCTCATCACGGACTGATGACCCAATGTGTGCCTCCTTCTGGTGCGCCTGCTTCCACTGGTGTTGGCCCACATCTGGGGCAGGTTGGCCACTGAGATCTGTAAAGGAGGAAAAGGGAGGTGAGATCAGTATCCTGCAGTGGTACATAATGCACCGTTAAGTACACCCCACTTAGTATACCTGTCCCTACACCTGTGCCATGCACCAACCACCACATATGTATGATGTGGATGGACAGGCCAAGCAGGGCTGCAAGGTACCATTAGGACACCTGTGGTGTCACACACATGTGTGCCCTGGCACATTTGCAGAAAGTATCCTACCTTCCCTTGTGTTAGGTAGGTCTTACCACAGTGTATGTTAGCCCATGTAGTGCCCACATCCAGCCAGCCCCTGTACAACAGACCATACATGTCAGCCCAGACCCTGTCCAGGTATAGTATGCATGGGTATACATGATGCATGCACCAGGTAGCACATGACAAGGGCAGGCACAGCATACTGGCACAACAGCTGGGGGGCCTGGATACAGTAAATGTGGGCCCATACAGTGGCCAGTACATGTCCAGATGCCAGTGCAGTACCATAGCGCTCCAAGCTGTATCTAGCAGATGTATACTTATGGCAATGCAGCATAGTATGGACAGTGCACTTGACACCGATGGGGGGCCACATCTATGTCCTGCTGCAGCTGCCTCCCAAGACAGCTACATGTATGACATATGTGACTCCCTCCCTAGTCACAAGTGGCAAGGGGCATTGACATTTCTAGGTCACTGTACCCAGTACACAGACCCTGCTTACCATGCCATGCCAGTATACATGGGCCTGTTATGCCTGAGACACTGCCACTATGTCACTGTGTGGTCCACAACCAGGTAGCCAAGGCAGATGCATGCCTCAGGCCACCATGACGGATCCAGTCTTGTACATAACAGGGCACAAGGATGTCCTGTGGGACAGGGGGCCCAGACAGCTGCATATGTCCCGTCAGACCATGCAGTGGAGCATTTCCCATAGCACACAGGGGAACATCGAGGGCACACAGGTGATGTTCCCAGTGCCTCTGGGGTCTAGCCCTATTGCAGAATACCATGGCACAGGCCTGCACACAGGCCAGTGCACACAACATTACATACAACCATATGTATTCATCTGGCCTGAGCATGGTGTCACCATCTACCATGGGCCACTGTTCGCATAGGCAGTGCGCCTCCCTCAGCTGCAGGTCATTAAATTAATGCCTGCACTAGTCCCAGGTACAGATGCCCCCCCATCCAGCATGTGAGGTGCTGCCTCACTGATGCCCACACCTCGCTGTGAGGCCTGTCTGCCCTGCTGCTTCCCCTTCCAGCTGGTCCCTGATAGCCACTACAAGGTTGACCAGGATGGACAGCTCCACACTGGACAGCCCTGCATCACTGCTCAGCCACTGTTTTTCCCTCTCCTTGGTGGAGCAGTCTAAAGCCATGCTGCTTCCTGCTTCAGGCTTGTCTGGGTATTGTGCTGCATGTTGCTGTGTTAGCACAGTGCTACATTGTGTTGCACTGCACAACATACATAGTTGGGCTGGCTGGCATGGGGGCATGCAGTCGGCATGAGGCAGTACGTGAGTGGGACATACATGCACATGTTGCGCTATGCAACACAGTTGCACAACTGTGCAGTATGAGTACATCAGAGGTGGTACATGACATCAAGCCTGTGCCACAGCCCTAAAACGTGCAACCACAGCTGTTGCACAATGGTAGTGCACAAGTGCAAATTGGGATTGCGCGCCGGGCAAAAATGCAATATTCAATCAAGGTATACAAATTAAGTCATTTTGCTGTCTGTGGGCAAACAACCACATTTGCTTGTCATTACCAGCAGGTATGCATATATTAGCATGCTGAATTGCACTGGAGTATATAAAGGAGCACAGTGTGCCACCTAGATACCACATAGGAACTGTGGGCGAAAGGAGGTAAATGTTCTGCTGAATGGCCTAGAAAGGGATGGGTGTGCAGTGGACTGTGTGTATGTGTATGTGTTGGTCTCAACATGGCTTCCACATTCATGTGGCATGTTCAAGGCAGGGCTCCCAGATCTACAGGGATCTGTGTACTTTACAAGGAAATGTAGCCATGTACAGAAAACTTGTTCCTATACTTGTGCAATGGTTGTATGGGACAACAGAGCCATTTGGCTTCCATAGACCATGATGCACACTACAGGACAACATGGGAAATGTGCCAATGAGCCAAAGGGAACATGCCACAGCAATTCTGGAGCACTGTCACTGTGGCTTCAGGGTGGTGTCCGCAGTATTCTGGAATTTTCCATTGTGTATGATGGAGGGCAATGTAATCAGTTGTCCTGTATACCCAGTGTAATTTTAAGTATAAGTTGTAAGTTGTCAGTTTAAGCTGCTCAGGTGGTACACTGGATGTGTCCTTGCTTTACAAGCAAAGGGTCAGAGGTTTGAGTCTAGGTAAGGAGACATATTTGCCATCTATCAAGTATATGTCAAACAGCAGGACATAGCTGACAACTGGCAGCTGCTGCGGTTTATAGTGGAGGCACAGACTGTTGTGCAGCAGGAGCTGACATGCCTCTACCACATGCTGTACAAGGACATGCAGCATGCTGAGCAGCAGGTTGAGGCATGCCATATGGAGTGCATGGCAGCCCTCTACAACCTGTGCCAGGCTGTGGCTGCTGGCATGACCAACCTCAGAGACAGCCTGAGTGCCACTGTGCTGGAAGCTGCAGCCATGGTAGCTGGCACTCTGAGGGCCAGCCATAGCCCCAACCTGTCCAGTGAGAGTAATGCCATGCCACAACAGACACCATGGCATACGCCCATACCATGTGGTGCCACAGCAAGAATGCCCAGTACACCCAGGACTCCCAGGTCACCAAGGATACCATGCACATCAGGTCACAATCTGTTCTTGCTAGGGCAGAACTCTGCAGAGACATGGCTGGGTAACATCATCCCCATGCTCCTCCCCATACCATCACTGAGGTTCCCCCCAACCATATAGGGGACAGAGCAGACAGACTGTTCATACCCAGGGGGGTGGTGGTAGGGTACACAAGTAGGCTGTGCATGGATACCCCCACAACAACATGTTTCCCCACCATTTCCTGCTGTTCCTAACCATGGCATGGAGGGCCTGTACTACAGCCCCCATCCTGCCTGACTGGTGGGTATCTCTGTGTACAGCCCTGTTGCCTCCAACATGGCCTGCGTTTATGTGTACCCACTGTGCTACCTCCATGCATGGTGGGCCTGTTCTGCCATGCACCCCTCTGCTCCCCCAACGTGGCTGGCATGTATCTTAGTTGACACCCATTCAAGATCCCCTGCTAACATGGACTTCTGTTTGTGAGTGTCCTTTCTGCAACCCCGCCCCTTACCTGGTAGCAGTGCATTTCTGTATCTCCCATTTTGTTGCCCCCCGCCTAGCATAATGCACTGTACCCACTCTTGTTATTGTTCGATAGTACATTGCTTAACCATATTACATTCTCCTGTGTGATCTGTACTCACCTGCCATGTCCGAAGATGTCTCTTATGATATGGACTCTGTACTGCTGGGCCCTCCTCGCCATGCTGGGATCATGCCTGTTGAGCTACTCTGGTATCCCTTGATCCTCTGGCTCCGAACCCAATGCAGGTTGTTCCTCTGTAGGCAGCATGCATATCCCACCACTGAATGCCATGCTGTGTAGTATATAACAGGCAAGGAATATGGCACAGGCTTCTGAGGGGTATACTGTAGGGCACTACAGGAATGGTCAAGGCATCTGAGCTGCATCATGAGCATTCCAAACACACACTTGATTATCTTACATGTGGAGGTGTGTTCCCCATTGTATCTGTCCTCTGCAATGGATGCAGGATGGAGGACAAGTGTGAGGAGTCACAGACATGGGATAGGCACTAGTCCTCCATGTAGGTAAAAGGCATAGGTTAGTATCACGTAGAAACATAGACAATGATGGCAGAAAAGGCCACTGGTTCCTTCAGTCATCCCATAAACCCTAATAAACCCAGTATCTGTTGTCCAAACAGGAGTCTAACCCATCATGTACCATATGGGGTGCAGCGAGGGCCTGTGGGGTATACTCACTGACAAAGTGGCCAATAGGGATGTCCCCATGTTCAAACCTCTGGCACAGGATGGAACTGTGCCATCTAAGGCATTGTGAGCACTGCAAGGGTACCGTGCCAGGACACTGCTGGATGTGCCCTGTTGCATCACACCACCTGGCAAATGATGAAGTGGTACCCCCTTCTATTGTGATGGACATCCACTCCATCACCAGTGGGTGCCTGGATGGCAACATGGGGGCAGTCAATGGTACAGAGTACAGATGGTAGGTGCACAACCTGATAGAACTGCTGCATGGTTGTTGTTTGCTATGCTGGTGTGCTGGGGAATACATATCTAGGAACTGGCCCAACAGGCATGAGGTGGCAGACTTTGAGATACCAGTGGTGTCCCCCACTTATGTCTGGAATGTTCTGATGGCCAGAAAACACATTGCAGACATCCCCCTTCTGCTCTATAAATAAATGCATGTCTGTACTGGGTGTCTGTCTGGAGCTGGTCATGCAGAAGCTCACAGCTGCCTGAGTATGGGCCTGTTGAGCCTGTACTGGCCCATGATGTGATCATCACTGAGAACTTCATATGTGACTCATGGATGGTACTGTCTGTGTGCAGCATACCTATTGCCTGGCCTACATATGGGCCCAGGGTGGGCATTGACCCTATCCTCATCCTGTAAGATCTGCTGTAGCAGGTAGATTATGTGTGCCCCCCCAAATGCCATTTTGAACTGTAGCCTGCAGTGTCTCTGCCAACCTTTGGGGTTTGCCCTGGTTTAAGATAGCCTTTTAATAGGCAGTGATTACATGGCACTAAGTGACCTGCAGTAACCCCTTTGCACAGCGCTAACACACTGACTATCATGCTGCGCCGATATGCATGGTTCTGCCCCCACATTTGGGTGTTGCACATGTTTTCTCTACCCAAGGGTGCAAACAGATTTAGCACACGCAAAGATGCCCAATGAATATGGGAGTTTGGTGCAAACCACATGCAATGCAAGCACAAACACTTTGTGCCCGATGCAAATCTTTGAATATCTGGGCCTAGATCACTGGCTTCACAAAGTGAACTGTAACATAATGCTGCCCATAAAAACAAAACAATGCAGAATATAGTTTTTTACAGCACTAATTTTTCAGACACTGCTGAAAATTCTAAACTGTAAAAAAAAGATCAAATCAGAATGGATGACAAGCACTCACTAAACACAATCCTTTGACAAAGAGTTTCAGTTGTCATAACATCTAGTTTCGCACCTTTCACAGCAGTTCTTTAAACTTTAGATCCATGGTTCCACAAAGTGAACTGTAAAAATGCTGCCCATAAAAATGAAACTGCAAAAAAGTTATTTACATCACTTTTTATTTAGGTACAGTTAAACATGGATCATTTAAGGTGATGAATATAATTTCTAAAAATAGAAACATTATAAATACAGCTTCCAATTAGAAATAACTCCCTACCTACTTTAACATGCAAGGATTTCTAAAGTTAGGGGTGCTTCCTATTGTCAGCACTGCCTCAGAATCACACAATTCCTCAACAAAAAAGACAAACAACAGGTAGAAACTCAAAATATTCCAGAGAGCTCTGCCTATGCTTCTACCCTCTCAGTGGCACAATAGAAACTGAAGTAACTGCTGCAATTGGAATATTCGTGTCCCTGAGTTTCTATGTTGTGGTCACAGCTTTGGGCTGTATCACCACCTCCAGTAATGGAATACACCTCCCATACCTAATAACTTCCCCACTGACAATACAGACAAAGAAAGCATACGCCTGTAATTCTTTGCCTCCATTTGTTTTATTAAAATCCTTTCTGTCAAGCCATGTTCTAGGAAAAATTACAATGTTATCTAGTTCAGTGGTTCTGGCCATTTCAGCCTTGCATTCTGGCATTCACCCATACCCTGTAGAAACTTACTGCAAAACCTGAAATAGATTCTAGTAATAGCCGGAACACTGGAATGGCTGGAATTGCACAAATGGTAAAATCTGGAACTGCTGGAATGGCAAAAAAGCATGTAAGTTTGTGACTGTTTGCATTCAGGATCGGCAGCCAATCCCAGGTGCTGTCTGGGATCCAGGAAGTGGGCAGGGGCTTTCTTAAGGACTAGGCCATCAAGCACCCTCCCTCCCATGATTCGTCCCCCTTCGTGAAAGACCAACTTGCCAAGGACGTCGGAGTCTGCTCACCAGAGTCAGTCCAATAAGGCAGCCAGCCACTCTACTCCCCTGCCGATTCAAGGGATCCCTACCCAGGTAAGCCTGCTGGGGGCTGCATTATTAGGTGGCTGTACTTGGGAGGCCAGTTAAGTGTGTCAGTGGTCTTAGGAGCTTTCTGTTGTTTTTCCTTGTCTCTTATATGGTGGTGTTTGTTCTTAACTGATACAAGATTTTAGTGTGTTTCTGGGTAGTAGGGATTGTAGGTAAACTGTTTCATAAGTTTCATAAGTTTCATAAGTTAATTCAAGCTGTGAGACTTGCATCCATAATGCTTGCCTTTTTTTTTACGCTAAAATTTAGTAGTTTTGTAAAGCAGATGTTTGTCTAGACTTGTTTTAAAAATATCCATGCTTGAGCTACCCACCATACTTTCAGGTAAGTCATTCCATGCTGACACCATCCTTACAGTAAACCAGTGCTTCCTTATGTTTGTATTCCATTTAGGCAATACAAATTGCAACTTGTGTTTTCTGATGCTAGAGCGTCCTGTGTTATAGGTCATTTTTAAATCTGCTCTCAGTGTATCAACTTGTGATATTTTGTACATCATACAAAGATCTCCCCTTAGTCTTCTGTAATGCAGTGAGTATAAATTTAACTTAGTTAATCTCTCATCGTATGGTAAGTTTTTTAGTCCGGATACTGATCTATTCACTCTGCACTGCACACCCTCCATTCTTACAATGTCCTCTCTGTACTGTGGGGACCACAACTGCGCACAATATTCCATATGAGGCCTCACCAGGGCCCGGTACAAGGGCATGATAACATTATGGTGTCTGCTAGTAATATGTCTCAAAATGCAGTTCAAAATCCAGTTAGCTTTTTTAACTTGTTGTTTACAATGTGAATTAAACTTTAAATCAGATGTAATTTTAATACCCAAGTCCCGCTCTACAGATGTTGTTAATAAAGTATTGTTCCCTATGTTATATGTATGATTGTTGTTTGTTCTACCCAAGTGCATAATTTTACATTTGGAGATATTAAGTTCCAATTTACTAGCTTTTGTCCACTCATATACTTCATTTATGGCTTGTTGTAAGGAAAGTGAATCAACCATAGTAGACACTGTGGTGCCTAGTCTGCAATCATCTGCAAATTTTGAAATCCATATAGAAGGATTGCTAAGATGTAAGGATGAAATATAGATATTAAAAAGACAAGGGCCCAGCACCGAGCCCTGTGGCACTCCACTGGTCACTGCAGACCACTCGGACATCACACCCCTTACCACCACCCTCTGTTTTCTGTTGGACAGCCAATTAGCTATCCATTTCACAATGTTGTAGTGAATGCCTATTTTAATCAGAATTTGTATTAGTTCTACATGTGGTAATTTGTCAAAATCTTTGGCAAAATCCATAAAAACCACATCCACTGGTTTGCCATGATCCAACTCTGAGTTAACGTTTTCATAAAAGGATAATAAGTTTGTTTGGCATGATCTAGATTTAATAAATCCATGCTGCACAGGATCAGATAAATTGTTTAATGAAATATAATCGATCACAATGTCCTTTAAGATGTCCTCCATGACTTTGCCCAATAATGATGTCAATCTAATGGGTCTAAAATTAGCTGGATCAGATCTAGATCCCTTCTTGTGAAGGGGAACAACCAAAGCATTCCTCCAGGCTTGAGGAACCTCTGCTCTATCTAGGGAATCTTGATATAAAAAGCTCAAAGGCTTAGCCAGTTGATCAGCAAGTTCCTGTAGAATTCTTGGGTGAATATTGTCTGGGCCTGGCGATTTATTGATGTCTGAAGTAATCAGTCTTCTTTTTACCTCAGCAGATGTTATTTTGATAGCTCCAGGTGCAGATATACATTTTTTTTTAAATAACAGATGTATTACCAGGATTAAAGACTGAACAAAAATAATTATTTTGTGTGTTTACTAACTCTTGTTCATGTAACATAACCCCATTTTTATCATTAAAGGGTCCTATTATTGATTGTTGATTTTTTTTGCTATTTATGTATGAAAAAATGATTTTTTATTGTCTTTAATCCTACTGGCCAGAATGAACTCCATTTGAGCCTTTGCTTTTTTAATTGTTAATTTACCCAATTTGGCACATTCCTTATAAACTATGTAGTTCTTTTGGATTTTTTCTTTCATATACTTTTTAAATAGTTTATCCTTATGGTTAATCAAATGTTTTATTTGTTTGTTTAACCAAATTGGACTGGATTTTGCACCTCTCATTTTAAGTTTGTTAATTGGGATATATTGGGTAATTGGTTTATTAAGCTTATTTAGGAGTATACTCCACATATCCTCAGTAGTCTTCCCTTCCAAAGCCTTATACCAATCCCACCCTGCCAATTCCTGTCTAATATGAGAAAATTTGGCTTTGGCCAAATTTAATTTAATAGCTCCTTCAGATTTATAGTTTTTTGGTTTTTCTAATGTCCCCACTAAACAATAGACTTTTGAGTGATCACTGTTGCCCAGAGGTGGGAGAATCTGTACATTACTTATTAATTCACTTGTGTTTGTTAATATGAGGTCCAATATTTTGTCACCTCTGGTGTTCTCATGAACTAATTGCACCAGTCCTAACTGGTCGATTGCACCTAAATGCATTTGTTCGATTTTATTACCTGCTTTAGTTACCTGCCAGTCTATATTAGGAAGATTGAAATCTCCAAACAAAATTAAGTTGTCATCTGGGTTCAAATTGTTAAGCAAATCCAAAAAAGTAACATCATTATTGTATGAGTTAGATGGTGGTCTATAAAGTAGGCCAATTATAATTTTAGGGCCAATACAAGGAATTAACTTAAGCCATATGGTTTCTGCTTTGCTGTTTACATAGGGCAGTTGTATGTTATTTATGCTATTATGTACTGTACGTATATTGCAACACCCCCACCCTTTCTGTAAGATCTAGATTTTTGATATAGATTGTATCCTGGTATTGATTTCTCCCAAGAGTCATTAGTATCCCATCAGGTTTCTGTAATACAGGCTATTTGTATATCATTTGTTACCATAAAGTCTTTAAATTCATCATATTTATTAACAAGAGTTCTGGAATTAATAAGTATTGTTTTCCAACCTTTATAATTATTTGGACTTAGTGTTGTTTTTGAGTCGGAATGGCTTGCTAGTATGGACTGCCTCCCTTGCTGCAGTTTAAATGAAAATCAATCACCTTGTTCAGTTTTCTGCCCAAAATCCTTGAGCCTGCTAAACTAAGGTGCAAGCTGTCAGATTTAAATAAGAATTTATTGCTAAATGTTATAGAATTGTCCATATAACCTACATTTTCTTTGATGCAAAAAGTCCTTAACCAATCATTTATTGTTTTAATTGCTATATTTTTGTAATTTAGATACCCATGCGTTGGTAATATGCTTGAAAATATTAATTCTGCTCCTTTTTGCTTTATTTTTGTTGCTATATCAGTTATTTTAGATTGAAATGCATTCAAATTAGTTTTATATACATCGTTTGTTCCAATATGCACTATGACTAATGGGTTTACAGTGTTCTCCATAAGTCCTTCTAGCAGATCTAGCACATCGCCTGCTTTGGCGCCTGGAAGGGTGCTAACAGTGGTGTTAAATTTCCTGCCCTCACAAACCACTGTGTCCACTCCCCTAATTAATGAATCACCTATAACCAATATATCTTTGGTCATAGTTTTTTCAGGTGATGTAATCTGAGGAGCAGTTCGCTGTTGGTTACACTGATGATTTTGTTTGCATGCATCTGCAAAATCTTTGCAAGCAAGCATATCCCAGTTTGGCAAGCTAATTTCTTTCAAACTAGTGCTGCACTGATTTGGTGATTTTGTAAGTTTTTGCCATACATAATTTGTCCCAAGTTCGGCAGACTCCTCCTTCCTACTCCCAGTTTGTTTTATTATGTCATTTTGCTTTACCAACACACTTTTATCCTTTATATTTGAAATTTGTAAGTTTATTGGAACAGGCTCCTGACCTGGATCCTGCAATTTTTGTTTGAATACATCTTCTGGATCTCTGTTGTCCTGAAGACAATCAAACATGTTGAAAACTGGCAAGGTGTTGTCACTACTGTTAGTGAAGCACGTCTTTACAGCATTTTGGGGTTTTATCCATGGAGTGCTAATCACAGGTATAACAGACACTTCCCCACCTATCGCAGCTTTAATCAACTCATCTTCATTAGCTGCTTTTTTTTGTTTTAATATCAGAATTTTGTAAATCAGGTATCGTGATATCATATATGGCTTGATCAATAAATCTCTCTAGACAAGTGATCTCCTTCTGTGTCGCTAAGTGTTCCGATAAGTATCAATTTCCTTTCTTAGATTTGCAATTAATATACAATTTTCACTAACAAATTCCTTACACGCTGGTGCTTCAATAAACATATGGCAAGAAATACAGATTCTTTTTGATTTACTGCCACGTTTGCCCTTGATTTGTGACATGTTATGGATTTATAAATGTTACCTTCTTAGTTTATGATTATATCTCCAAAAACAATATGGGTCCTTGAACTCCTTGAACTCAGCAGACACAGCAGACACGCACAGATGCGCGTGTCTCTGCATGCGTCTCCGGGCGCACCCTGCGCACACTCACCCTGCTCGCTGCAGGGCTGCTTATGTAGTGAGTGTCCTGGAAGTGTTATTGCTGGTTGCCACAACAAACTACCTGGCAATGGCTTGTTTGGACTCCTTAGTAGTGTTTTAGCTGAGTTACAGCATGCGTTTTCCACTCATGCGTGGACGAGGCACAAGTAGTCACTAGCTGCCCACCAGCCCCCTTTAGCTAGCACTGTTCAGCGCTCTCTTCCTGAAATGACAGGGCTCCTCGGTTACACACAATGTACAAACACTTGTTTAAAAATTAAATTACTGACATAAAAAAAGCCCCAAATGAAAGTAACACTCAAGTCAGCGTCTAGTAGCTGTTGCTAGGTGTTAGGGTGATTCAGGGATCAGGGGCGTACTGTTAAATCTCTTTTTACCACAGACACCAAGCTATGTTTGGTACAGATGACCTTCATCCCACTCCTCGACTATGTAGACATATTATATGGTCGCTGCTCAAACTCCCTACTACACCAATTGGACATACTCTACCATAGAGTGATACGATTAATTTCTGATGCCCACTGATGCACACACTATTGTGTCTTATAGGCCTCCATGGGATGGACTTCCTTGACCACCAGGCATCTCATCCGCTCTCTTACATTGACTTACAAAGCTCTTCTATCAAAACTCCCCCCCTTACATATCATTTCTCTTTCAGCGAACAGCCTGCCTATACCCCTTGCATAGAAACTCCTACATTATGCTAGATGTTCCAAACACCCACTCTCATTTCAATGAAATGGCTATTTGCTGTGCCCTCCCGGCTGCTTGGAACAAAGTCCAATCCATCCTTAAACTTCAAAACTTAATCACACTAAATAGAATCAAGAAGTTCGTCATCAACAAATTTAACGATTCTTGTACTTGCCAGTAAGAATCAGTCACTCTCCATCCCTTAATTAAACCGTGAATCACCCACTTCCATCCAGTATTCCTCACCCACTACACTCACCCCTACCTTTTACCCCCTACCTCCTCCTCACTTATCCACCTACCATTTACTCCACTATCTTACTCCTCATCTTCACCTCTATCCACCTACCCTTCAATCTTCCATCCTCACTCCTCATCTCTACCTCTAGCTGCCTAACCCCTCTCAATCTCTCCTTCTATCCCCTACCATCCACCTTCAGGCAGCTCCACCCACTCCCCCCTTCCTACAATGTCCCCCCACTTAGACTGCACTCTTTCTGTAAGCTAAGTACTTCTGGGCAGATCCACAATGCCATATCAACAATTTCTTGTCAATGTGATGTTTCTCTGACACCACTACATAGACCACAACTGCAGTTGGGATGCTGTGGCCATGACTTAACTTATTGTTTTGAGGGGGGGCTGCATCCCCTGCACCCTCCTGTTAAATATTCTCAACTCTGAGATGGAGCTGAGTCAGGGATGGGATGCAGAACCTTGGGGAAGGGTGCCAGGGTCCCAGGCGGACTCTACGGCGGCATGGCGATGTTGTCAGTATCGAACATGTCACTGTAAAGTAGTCAATGTAGCAACAGTATAACCCTTCTGGGCAACCCCCCACATCTATACCTCAATGCCTCCCTCCCAAACTGTAATCGAGCTAATTACTAATTGTAGTCAAGTTACATGCCAAGCACTTGTGTATAGCTCTCCGTCCTTCAAGTCAGTGTAGTGTTTTCCTTGTAGTAGTCAATTTGTGATATCAAACTGCACTGTGAACTATCATTGTGTTTTCTTTTCTTTCCATATATTTTAAGTATAAATTGTAAACTTGAGTATTCTCTGTTACATATGATGTGTGTATATTGATTGTATCAGGACCTCCTTGTAAATGAGCCTGCTCAATGGAGTTTCTTCCTGTCAATAAACTTGAACTTGAAATAGTTGCTAGATACAGTAGGGTGTAGGGACTTGCCATAAAAAAGCCTGCTAGGTATTAGTGAGTTTCAGGGTGTAAGGGCGAATGGTTACTGGGTGGTAGTAGGATAGCCCAACTGGGTCTGAGACAAAAAAAAAAAAAGAAAAGGACTACAAGAACAGGGAAAAGGAAATGTGGGGAGTGGTGCAATGTGGTGTTTGTGGGGTGGCAGTCTACAGGGAGACCTTCTGGAAGCTGTGGTGCTGTCCCATCTGTGTGCACCTGTCTGGGTGGAGGGGTCAGGTCTGAAGGGTCCAAGCAGTGCAGCAGAGAGTGTGGAGAATCTCATAAGACTCAAGGTCACATTAACAAGGAGTAGAGGGACCATCTCTCCAACCCAGGGTCCACCTAGCCAGGTATCCCTACCTCAAAGGTAGCCAGAAGGAAGGAGCGGTTGGACTAAGGTAGGCCCAAGAAGGGCAGAGGTAGTAGGATTGGGAACACTGGGAGGAGTGAGTAACAGGAACACTCCTCATCCAGTGCCACTAAGAAATGCCTACGCCATTCTGGCAGAGTGGAACTGCCATGAAGGGGCATGCGAGGTGGTGGACAGAGAGGATAAATAAGAACACCGAAATGGAGTCTCCAGGAAGGGGGAAGGAGACCTCCAGAGAAGGAAGAAGCAACTTTTAGTGGGGGATTCTATAGTAAGGGGGATAGAGTTGGGGGAAGGAAAGGGGATAGAGAGGAAGGTTAAGTGCCTACCTGGCACATCAGATCGGAGGTATGGAAAGCATATCCAGCAGATTGCGAGAGCTATAGGAAGGAAGGGGGAGCTGGACATCATTGTCCACCTGGGGTTGGATGACCTAGCTCTGGAGGGGACAGGGGCAGTGCAGGAGCAGTTTAGGGAGCTGGGGAAGGGTCTTAGGCAGGTAGCATTCACTGTAGCCTTTATGGAAGTGCTGCCTGTCTACAACAGGGGGAAGGAGAGGGAGCTTCGCATAAAGGCCTTCAACTCATGGTTGAAGGAATGGCACAGAGAGGAAGGGTATGGCTACACTGGGGACTGGGGATCCACCTGGAGGGATAAGAGCTTGTACTGAGGGGGATGGTCTGTATCCATCCAGGAAGGGAGTGGCGGTCCTCTGTAGATGGTTTAAGTGTTACTTTGATGGGCATTTAAACTAGTCAAGGGGGATGGCGGAAGTCAAAGGGGTGGCAGAAACAGCCCCCCTTCAAGCTGTGATAAGGTGTAGAGAATTTCTGGGGAAAAGGATCCCCACCAAAATGAAGGACAACCAAGGGTGCAAGGGATCACATCGGAGGAAGTAGGGAAGAGAAGCAGGCAGTGTGCAAAGGAGAAGAAGGGGGAACAACTAGACAACATGAGAAGGGACAAGAGTAAGACTAACAAAATCTGGACAGCCATGTATGCCAATGCTAGAAGTCTAGGAAATAAGATACCAGACCTGGAGGCCACCATGGCTGAGGCAGGCCTGGATATGGTAGAAATCACCGAAACATGGTGCACAAACAACCATGACTGGGAAATGGTCATACTTGCCTACACGATTTATTTATTTTATTTTGTTTTTGATAACCAGGTAGGTGCACTAGACACAGAAGTGACTTTTCAGGCACTACCCGGTAGGTCACAACATAGAGAGGTACAGGTAGAAGGCAAATACAGTGTCAAAAATATACAACATATCACATGTAGGATGTACAGGAGGAGTGGATAACAGTTGCAGTAGCAAGGCACAATAAGGATATAATACAAGCATATTGTAAGTGTCTGTGTTTACAGTTAGAGTAGTAGACAATTTAAAGTACAGAAGTGCCAAAGAGTAAAGTTTGAGCATCGACTATGTCATGCAATCAGCTAGATACATACAATATTCTAAGGAAAGAGGAGCAAGAAAGCAGGGAAATTGGAACTGTAGAATACAGTGTAGAGAGACAAAGGGAGAGAGAGAGATGGGGGATGGGGAAAGGAGGCAGGGTAGACAGGTGGGGAGAAGCAGTTATAAGCAGGGTGACATTAATACAAAAGGAAATGTGCAGGGAGCCATGACCTAGAATGGGTTGAAACAGGTACCCTGGGCGCACCCAGCAAGGAAGAAGTGATGCCTCTTCTTAAATGAAGTATGACTAGGGGCCAAGAGTATGTAGAGGGGCAGCAAGTTCCAGTAACTGGGGGCTATGTGTGAGAATCCTGATTTACCTTTGGATGTTTACATCTGGGAATGTTGAGCAAGGAAAGGTCAGCAGATTGGAGGCCGTAGGAGGTGGACTGAAGGGTTAGTGCTGAGGCGAGGGAGCTAGGCATGTTGGACCTCAGTATACTGTCCAGAAGATTCCCAAGACAGAAGAGCCAGTGGACCATTGAAGAAGCACAGTTTAGGTCTGCGTATAGCAGGCAGTGATGTTTTAGCCTAGAGGATGCAGAGGCATATCGACATATATTATTGTATGCTGTATCCCATCTGTGAAGGGAAGCCTTTGATGCATTGCTGTAGATTACAGCTCTGTATGTGAGTGATGGGAGTAGGATTCCTCTGGCAATGGCCAACCATGCAGAAGGGGTTAGACTATGGCTTGTTTTGTAGGCTAACCCCAGTTTAGCATTGTCAGCATTACATGTGGTGGTAATATGGGGGGTCATAACTAAGTGATTCATCAAGTGGGACTCCCATGTATTTAAAGGAGCTTACCACCTCTAATGGGGTACTATCAGCACAGGATACTCTGAAAAGATCTGTTTTTTTTGAGTTTGGCAGATGAACCAAACAGCATAGCCTGAGTTTTGCCAATGTTGAGAACAAGTCTATTTATGGTGATCCAGGATTGAATATTTAGGAAATCCAGGGAAAGCTTATGGTTGAGAGTCAGAACATTACCTGAGCTGGTATACAGAATGAGGTCATCAGCATACAGCAATGACAAACAGGAGGAGTTTTGCATTATGTTATTAATAAAGATGGAGAAGAGAAGAGGTCCAAGGATAGATCCCTGTGGTACACCAACATCAGTGACTGTTTTGTCTGAGGTAGCCAAGTTGAATTTTACAACATGAGTCCTGTTGGATAGCTAGCCATGAAACCAGCTTACAGATTTTGCTGAGAAACCCATGGATAGGAGGTTAGTTAGCAGGAGAGGGTGATCAATTAGATCAAAAGCCTTTGTTAGATCAATAAATACTGCACCGGTTAGAAGGCTCTGATCCACAGCATGAAGTGTGTCATTGGTTAGCTGTAACAAAGCAGTTTGGGTACTGTGGCCTTTTTTGATACCATGTTGGTTTGTAGAGTGGAGATTATATTTGGAGAGATGTTCTGTTACCTGTGCTGCCACGAGCTTCTCGAGGACTTTATTTAATACTGACAGTATTGCTACTGGTCTATAGTTTGCTATGTCCTTCTTGTCACCTTTTTAAAAACTGGTGTAACTCTGGCCAATTTCCATAGGCACAAAACCCTTCACCAAGTGACATACTGAATATTCTGGATAGTGGCCCATTAATGAAGGGGACAGCCAACTTTAAGAGTTTTGGTTCCAGGCAGTCAGACCCAACAGCAGTACTATCCGATATGGTATTGAGAAGTTTGAGGAAATCCTTTTTAGAGATAGCTTTAAAGTAGAATGATGGCCCCACTGGCATATCCTTTGTGGTGGGGGATTCAGAATTTAAGTCAGCAGGTGGGAAAGCAGTGGTATATTTGGTTAGGTCTGAGAAGTGAGTAGTTGAACGCATTTGCAATTGTGTACGAGTCAGTACAGTGCACTCCTTTCAGTATTATGTTGCTGGCAAAGTGTGTTTGCTTAGAGCAGAGGAAAGTTTTTATTTGAGACCAAAATTTCCTAGGGTCACCAGCCACATCTACCAATAGGTCTTTGCAGTATTGACTTTTTGCATGCCTAATTAGTTTTTTGCACTTTGTTCGCTGTTCCCTGTAGGCATGAAAGTCAGCTTAGAGTCCAAAGATGTTATACTTTTTCCAGCATTTGTCCCTATCCTTGATTTGTAAAAAGAGATTCCAGATGTATTGGTCCTTGCAAAACAGGAGAAGATAGAATAAAAGGTTTCAAACCTTCCATCTTTCCCTAGCCTTGAGGGATGCGAGGAAGTCCTTATACAACCATCTGGTTTGCTTACCTTGTACACGCTGAGTGAGAAGAGGAGTATGCCTTTCTTGAAGCGACACAAATTCACTTAGGAAAAAGTGGAGGGTGTCATCCTTATTCAGGGATCAGTAGACAGGGGACCAGTCAATGTGAGAGACATCATATAGAAAATGGGCCTGATTCAAGTTGGCGTAGTTCCTGAAAGATATGTAGCATGGGGGAGACATGGAGACTGCAGAGGGATTCCATATACAGAAAACAGGGGAATTATCACTTATAGTGTCAGGCAGAGTTCCCACCACCACAACTTTGTCCATGTGATTTGTTAGGACCCAATCAATGAGGGTGCTGGAACTAGCATTTGCTGACACTCTCGTAGGGTCAGCAATGATCTGATGTCAATTGTAACTCTGTACCAGAGACTGTAGAGTATCATGGAATTTGCTCAACCAGTTTACATTCATGTCCCTGAGGATGATGAGTTTGTTTTGCCCAGCAGTAGTGGCCATGTGGTCCAGCAATTCCACTAGGCCAAATTGCCTACATTTGGGGGGATTATAGACACAAATAATGTGAAGCTTCTTGGCTCCTAGATTGAGTATGGCATGGAGGGACTCACATGAAGAGTTACGTTTGTCAGTTACCATGGATAGGTTAAGATTATTTTTGAAGTAGACTGCCACACCCCTAGAACACTTTGGGGTAGCTTGTCACATCTGAGGAGGTTGTAGTTTGGAAGCAGGCAACAGGTATCTGGGATTGAGTGCATTAACCAGGTCTCTGATACACAGAGAACATCAGGGTGGTAGTTCACCACCCAGGCTTCAAGTTCTGCATGGTAATGGAATAGACTCCTGACGTGAAGGTGGACAATGAGCAGACCCTTCATGTCGTAACCAGCGCAATTTATGGCTACTTGACTGGGCATAGGACCTGGGTTCAATTCAATGTCACCAGATAGCATGAGCACTAATAACACTAGGTACCATCATTTATGGGGCGCAAAAGGAGGGATATGATAAACAAAGAGATGCCACCACCTGGCAACAGACGCAGTAGCGGAGTAGATAAGGAATCCTGGGAGGAGTGCAGGGGTAACATCAAAGCACCTATTCAGTAGGATTAACATATTAGAGTAGGTGAAATCGTTTGGGTCCATACTCCCATGTTGTTGGCAATCATAGCTATCAAAAATTGAGAATCTGCTCAGGAATAGCAGAATCAGGCTGAGAGATAGCACTAATAGGGATCGCCTAGCCATCCTCAGTTTTAGGTAAGGGTTTGAGCAATGGATTTTTTATTTTTTGACCAAGGATAGCAGCCAACCCAAAGGCCCTGTCTCCCGATCTTTTTAAATGGGAGGATGGTACAACTAGTAATCTAGCTTTGGTGGAGTGTAGGGCACTTAAATCTGCCAGATGTAGAGTGGAGCCCACCTCCTGCAGCATCAGCTAGGAGCAGAGACATCTCATACTCCCTGCAGGGGGCACCCCTCAGGCAGTTGGTTAGTGAACCCACCCAGTGTGAAGCAATACTGGATCTGGTACTTATGAACTGGGACAGTATGGCGGACATCAGAGTGAGGAGCCATCTGAGAACCAGCAACCATCGAAAAGTAGGGTTCAATATAAGAACAACAGCAGAATCCAGCTGCACAAAGGTGAGGTTCCTGGATTTCAGAAGGGCTATATTTGCAAAGATGGGGGAATGCATCCGAGAAGACCTAGCAGTGGGCGATGTTGAGGGGTGATGGTGGAGGGAAACACTATTAAAGGAAAAGAATTGTGGAACACCTGGAATCCAATGGACTGCAGGACCCAATGCAGCATGGCTTTTCAGAGGGGAGGTCATGCCAAACAAATAGAAACATAGAAGTTGACAGCAGATAAGGACCACAAGGCCCATCCAGTCTGCCCATTTCTTTTTCTACCTTATGAATGTACCATAGGCCTTTGCTATGTCAGTGGCCTACCTATTCATACTCATCTGTATTGCTCCCTTATGCCTATCCCATGCCTGTTTGAAGCCCTGCACTGTATTCATATCCACCACTTCCTGAAGTAGGCCGTTCCATGCATCCACCCTTTATGTGAAAAAGAACTTCCTCACATTACCCCTTAATCGGCCTCCCTCTAATCTCATGCTGTGTCCTCTTGTCCTGCTATTTTTCTTATAATGAAACAAGTTAGACTCTTTCACCTTGTTAATGCCCTTAAGGTGTTTGAATGTTTCAATCATATCACCTCTCTCACTCCTTTGCTCTAGGGTATACATATTGAGCTCAGTTAATCTGCTCTCATATGTTTTCTGATACAGTCCCTGCACCATTTTGGTTGCCCTTCTCTGGACTGCCTCAATTTGGTTAATGTCCTTGTGAAGGTGTGGCCTCCAGTACTGCACACAGTACTCCAGATGGGGCCTAACCAGTGTCTTGTAAAGAGGGATTATTACCTCCCTCTTCCAACTTGTGATACACCTACTAATACACCCCAACATCCCTCTAGCCTTACCTATTGCTTTAGAGGTCTGCTTGGACAATTTCAGGTCATTGCTAATGATGACGCCCAAGTCTCTTTCTTCCGTTGTGACTGCCAGCAACTTCTCTCCCAGCCTATAGGTGACTTCAGGGTTTCTCTTCCCTATGTGCATGATCTTGCACTTCTTTGCGTTAAACCCTAGTTGCCACTCTTCCAACCATTTTGCTAGTTTATCCAGATCTCTTCTCATTCTGCCCATCCCATCTGGATCATCTACTCTGTTGCAGATCTTGGTGTTATCTGCAAACAGACAAAACTTACCCTCCAGTCCATCTGCAATGTCACTGATGAAGATATTGAAGAGGACTGGCCCCAGCACTGATCCCTGAGGTACCCCACTTGTGACTTGCATCTCTTCTGACTGTATACCATTTACCACCACTCTCTGTTTTCTGCCCGTCAACCAGTTTGCCACCCAGTTGACCAATGTCTGACCCATCCTGAGCCTACCCAGCTTATTAATCAATCTTCTATGTGGAACAGTATTGAAAGCTTTGCTGAAGTCAAGGTAGGCAACATCAACTGCTCCCCCTTGGTCCACCACTCTGGTTACCCAGTCAAAGAAATCTATGAAATTAGTTTAACAGTACCTTCCTTTTGTAAACCCATGCTGTCTTGGATCCTGTGCTCCTATGGATTCCAGGTATTGCACTATCCTTTCCTTAAGGAGTGTCTCCATAATCTTGCCCCCTACTGAGGTAAGACTGACTGGTCTGTAGTTCCTTGCCTCCTCCCTGCTACCACTCTTGTGGAGTAGGATAGCATGAACCCTTCTCCAGTCTTCTGGGACCTCTCCTGTGCTCAGAGACTCACTAAACAGTTCTGATAATGGCTCTGTTAGTTCCACCCTTAGCTTCTTTAGTACCGTGGGATGTGTGCCATCAGGTCCAATTGCCTTGCCCACCCTGAGCTTATTGAGCTCTTGTAGGACCCTTTCTTTTGTGAAGGGACTAGTGCACACCTCCCTCCCCCCTGTGTCCATGGTGCTGAGCTGTGGGCCTTGCCCTACCTTCTCTTCAGTAAATACTGAGCAGAAGTATCTATTTAGGATACATGCTTTTACATGGTCCTCCTCCTCACACACACCCTTATCCCCTTTGATCTGAGCAATACCCCCTCTGGACTTTCTCATTTCACTAATGTATCTATAGAAAGTCTTGTCACCTTCTTTTACTGTTTGTGCTAGTGTTTCCTCAGATTGGACCTTTGCCTGCCTTACTTTCTTCCCTACTTCCCTTAGGGAAGTTTGGCATGCCTCCATATCTTCATCCTGCTGCATTCCCTTATATTTCCTGAAGGCCAACCTTTTGGCTCTGACCTTTTCTGCTACTGTGTTTGAGAACCAAAGTGGTTTCCTTCTTCTTTTTCACTTCTTTTCTCACTAACACAATGGGATGTTGCTTCGAATATTGCATCTTTGATGCTTGCCCACTTTGCCTGTACCCCCTCACCTGTATTTCTTTTTGCCAGGGCTAGCTTAACTCTGTTGGCCATCTTATCAAAGTCAGCTCCTCTGAAGTTCCATATTTTTGCCTTGGAATGGGATGATTTTGTTCTAGTGGCCAAATTGAACCATACCATGTGATGGTCACTGGCACCCAGGTGACCTTCTACCTGGAGATCTGTGATCCTTTCCCTGTTAATCAGTATTAGATCTAGGATAGCTCTGTCTCTTGTGGTTGTTCTACCAGTTGTTTGAGGCCCTCCCCCCACATGGAATCCACCATGTGTCTAGTTCTGGAAGATGTCCCTGCTGGTATTGACCAATCTATATCTGGCATGTTGAAGTCTCCCATTATCAGAACCTCCCCTTTAGCTGACATGTTTTGTATACCTTCTAACAGTAACTGATAGATGTTTTTGACTGGGTAACTAGGTTGTTGGATCAGGGGTGGGGTGGATGTGGCCCACTTTGACTTCAGCAAGTCTTTTACACCACTCCACACAGGAGGCTGGTAAACAACCTGGGTAGCATGGGGGTGGGCAATAAGATGGTATCCTGGGTAAGAAAATGGTTAGGGGGATAGGAGGCAGAGAGCAGTGGTAAATGGAGTTTCCTCTGAGGAGGGGAGAGTGACCAGCGGGGTACCGCAAGGGTCAGTACTGAGGCCAGTCCTCTTTTGTGTCTTCATTAGTGATGTGGAAGATGGTGACATAGAAGATAGCATAGCAGACATAGCAGAGGAACTGGAAGGGAAGGTCTGCCTCTTTGAAGATGACACCAAGATCTGCAACATGGCGGACACTCCACAGGGGATGCAAGGATGGAAAGAGATTTGAAATGACTGGAGGAGGATCAAAAGTTTGACAGCTAATGTTTAATGCAAAAAAGTGCAAAACAATGCACCTGGGTCACAGAAACCCAGGGGTGCAGTACAAAATGGGACAGATACTAGCAGCAATCAAGCAGGAAATAGACCTGGGATAATCATATTGGATGACCTAAAGGTGGCCAGACAATGTGGCAAAGCAATTGGGAGAGCTAGTGGGATGCTGGGATGTATACAGTAGGTAGTGGTATTACCAGAAGGAAAGGGAAATGGTGTTGGAAGTGGTGTTGCCAATATAAAGGTCTTTAGTAAGACCCCACCTGGAGTACTGTGTTCAGTTTTGGAGGCCACATCTCAGGAAGGACACAGACAGGATGAAGGCCATCCAAAGGAGGGTTACCAAGATGGTAAAGGGTCTACATCAAATATTTTATGAGGCAAGGCTAAAGGAATTAAACATGTACACCCTGGAGGAGAGGGGGATATGACTGAGAACTTTTAATTCCTCACAGGGGTGAATAAGGTACAAGTGGGAGGTATTTTTCAGATGAAAGGGTGCTCCAGAACAAGGGGCCATGATATGAAACATAGAAATATAGAAGTTGACGGCAGAAAAGAACCACAAGGCCCATCCAGTCTGCCCATTTATTTTTCTACCTTACAAATGTGCCATCGGCCTTTGCTTTGTCAGTGGCCTACCTATTCATACTCATCTGTATTGCTCCCTTATGCCTATCCCATGCCTGTTTGAAGCCCTGCACTGTATTCATAGCCACCACTTCCTGAGGTAGACTATTCCATGCATCCACCACCCTTTCTGTGAAAAATAATTTCCTCACATTCCCCCTTAATGGCCTCCCTCTAATCTCATGCTATGTCCTCTTGTCCAGCCATTTTTCTTATATTTAAACATGTTAGACTCTTTCACCTTGTTAATTCCCTTAAGGTGTTTGAATGTTTTGATCATATCACCTCTCTCCCTCCTTTGCTCAAGGGTATACATATTGAGCTCCGTTAATCTGTCCTCATATGTCTTCTGATGCAGTTCCTGCACCATTTTGGTTGCCCTTTTCTGGACTGCCTCAATTTGGTTAATGTCCTTGTGAAGGTGTGGCCTCCAGTACTGCATGCAGTACTCCAGATGGGGCCTAACCAGTGTCTTCTAAAGAGGGATTATGACCTCCCTCTTACGACTTGTGATACTCCTACTAATACACCCTGACATCCCCCTAGCCTTACCTACTGCTTTAGAGGTCTGCTTGGATGATTTCAGGTCATCGATGATGATGATGCCCAAGTCTCTTTCTTCCTTTGTGACTGCCAGCAACTCCCCTCCCAGCCTATAGGTGGCTTCAGGGTTTCTTTTCCCTATGTGCATGATCTTGCACTTCTTTGCATTAAACCCCAGTTGCCACTCTTCTGACCATTTTGCTAGTTTATCCAGATTTCTTCTTATTCTGCCCACCCCATCTGGATCATCTACTCTGTTGCAGATCTTGGTGTCATCTGCAAACAGGTAAGCCTTACCCTCTAGTCCATCTACAAGGTGGTAGGTTTATGAGAGCTGAGATGAAATACTTCTTCACAGAAAGGATGGAGGGGGAATGGAACAGTCTTCCAGCGAAGGTTGTGGGGGCAAAAACAGTGGTGGGATTCAAAAAACCCTGGGACAAACATAAGGGAGTCATAAGGTACAGGTAAGGTGGTATTTAAAGAGCAAAGCTGTTTGGCTACCCATAACACCAGAATGTGGATCCAACATTAGGATATTTTTAAAAATACTTTATTGAAGTGCACCACACATACGAGGCACCCTCATACAAAATGCATTGTTTCGCGTTCAACAGACACTTTTTCAAGTGTCTTGAAAAAGCGTCTGTTGAATGTGAAATGTTGATGCATTTTGTGTCTGTGTGTGGGGGGGTGCTACTTGTGCGTGGTGCACTTTAAGTATTTTTAAAAGTATACTGGTGTTGGATCTGCATTCTGGTGTTACGGGTAGCCAAACAGCTTTGCCGATCAAATACTTCATTTTTGTGTTCGACTCCGTTGTTGAATTTTGAGCCACCCTTCGACCTTGAATTTCTGCGATAGGTAAGGGGGTGGCAGAGTAAGTGCCATGGACCTGGAGGGGTCTACAATGTAAGCAGTGCAACAAAAAAGGGCAGATTGGATGGGCCATGTGGCCCTTCTCTGCCGTCATCTTCTATGTTTACCATACATATTCAATTCCAGCCATTCTGGCTATTAACAGAACCCAATTTCCTCCTCAACATAAGGTAACTGTTAAGATAGATGTGGCGATGTATTGTGCCTATTTTATTTGTTGTTGTTGCAGTTAATCAGTTTTTATTTAACTTTTCAAAGGGGAAAAAAAAACAAGATACAAACACATGTCAAACAAGAAAATAGTACAGACATGCAGTATTATCAAATCTATCAAATGGACTATCAAACAGTACATACTGTATAAGGACTGGTACAGTTAAGAAATCACTTAAATTCTCAAGCAGGCAAACAAGGACCAAAGAGAGATACTATGGAAACAGAAGAAGTAAACAATTTCACCCCCTAATCCAGGGAATTATGTGGGCACCACCAAAAGAAGTGACAGGGAAACTAACTCTGGTTAGAGCCAACACAGCTGGGCACACATTTTCAAAGGAGATGCGTGGCCCAAAACAGAGTTGCGCCATGCAAAAAAGGCACCAAAGCGCAATATTCAACTGGAGGAGATACGCCGTCCAAATACGGATGTGCAATCACACAGAAAATGTGCCAGTGGTGCAAATACAGGGGGCATTCCGATGAATATGCCGAGCAAACATATATTCAGCCAAAATGAGTGGCACAAGTACAGCGCATCTCAAAAATGAGCAGCCCAAAGATAGGTATGAACCTAACTTAGCAAGCCACCCATAGGTAGGGCACAGAACGGCAGCCATGGACAACCTCCCATTCCATATGGCAGTAACGATGGAGGACACAAGGATACGGGAACAGCAACGTGGCCAGAGAAGGGCCCGTAGGTGGTATGCCCACCAGAGAAGATTCCGGAACCATGTCACCTTTGAATAGTTGACAGACACTGAGCTCATGGGCCAGTACCATCTCAACAGAGCAATTCTGAGACATCTCTGTGAGCTGCTCCATGATGAACTGCAGACACCAACACACAGGAGACGTGCCATGACAGTGGATCAAAGGTGACAGCAGCACTGTGCCTGTTGCCACAGGCACCTTCCAGATGACAGTGGGTGATACCACTGGTTATCACACAATCTGCTATGTCCTGTCTCCTCACCCAGTTCCTCACCACTCCACTACCCCATGCTACAGAGTACATCACATTCTCTAGCACAGTGGCAGAGCACACAGAAACAATGCAGTGCTTCCACAGAGTGGCACGCATGTCAGACGTGCTGGGGCAATAAACTGCACCCATGTGGCAATCCGCGCACCACCTTGTGTTAACATGGAGACAAACATTAACTGGAAGTGGTACTGCTCCATCAACTGCCAGGTGACATGCAATGCCACAGCAATGTCTTTGCCAGTTACCTTGGGAGTGTACATGATGCCTACATCTGGCATCAGTCATCCCTGTGCCACCGATTCGAGTCTGAGGAGAAACCCACTGACTACCTAGTGGTCAAGTGGTACGGAACCCCATGGACATGGTGACCACATGCCACCAGAAACCACTGTCACTGGCTGCGCAGGTGGAGGATTGGTATGACACAGCCAATGCAATGTCCAGCAGACATGGCACAAACCAGAGGTGGTGAGGCCACCAGACTGGGGCCCAGGGACTGACAGGACTCAGAAAAAGGGATAGAACAATGAGTGGGCCAGCAAATGTGACAATACAGAGCAGGCATAGGCAACGGGGGGTGGCCTCCCTGAAGATGCCACCGTGCATGGGGCAACACTGTGTGTGAAGACAGTGCAATGGGGTAGCAACAGGCTGTGCCATAGCAGTGCACCATAGGCAGAGGCCAAGCATGCCATGGTGGTAGTGACAGTGGGCAAGCAATAATGGGAAGTGTAACACAGAGGCATGGGAATGTGCATACAGGTGGGAACCAGAGACAGGGGAACAGTGCAGATGGCCACAAGCAGTACACAGAGGTCATAGTGGGTGGTGCATGTGGGACATGGATGGAGGTGTACTGTACTCTAACATATCACTATTCTCCACACTGGTGACAGCAACTACCCCCTCCACCCCGGCTGCTCACCCCCATACTGCAGACCTCATCCAAGGCAGAGGAGAGATATAACAAGGCACACATTGCTACAAGACACATCATTGAGCACCTGTTCGGCATTCTGAAGATGTTATTCAGATGCCTGGACAGGTCCAGTGGTGCCCTAAAGTACAGCCCAGACAAGGCCTGTAGCATATTCCTGGCTGTTGTATGCTACACAACATGGCCTTAGACTGTGGAATAGTAGTCCAGGTACCTGAGGGCGACAGTTCAGAGGATAAGGATCTGCAGGAAGAAGGTGGGCAGCCACCACTGGCTCAGAGGGACCCCAGACTGGCACAGAAAGCATGGCAGCACATGGACACCATCATGCAGAAGCATTTTGGACCCTGAAAGTGCGTATTTTAGGCAGATGTGACAGTGCAGGCAGACACACACGTGCAGTGAAGGTCGACACACGGGGCCACCACAGGCTTGGCAACCAAAACCAGTCATGGAGGTGAAAAATGCACAAATGTGTGCACAATACACATGCACACAGGTCCACAGCAGTGGCTACAATGCCTGGGATGCATACAGGTGGATGTGGAGCCATGGCATGGGTCAGTGACAGGCCATCGGCACAGATGCACAGCAAACGTTGCTAAGAGGCACCCCGCAGGGATCCATATTGGGCCCCCTTTTTTTTGCCATGTATATTAATAATATCCATACAGGAATTAAAATCGGTGAATATTCACCTATTCATCGACGACACCATACTGTACGTCTCCAGCCCAACCCTTGAAAATACCTGCCCTGACCTGACTCCTGCATCCCAGATCTCCACCTTCCTTGGTGAACACCTCGAAGTTGTCTCAAAATTTAAATACTTGGGGGTCTGGATCAACAGCAAACTGTCCTTCTCCATTCATATAGATAACCTAGCAAAGAAACTCAAGCAGAGACTCAGCATATTCTTTCGAATCAAGCACTTACTCACTGTAGAAGCAGAGACTAGACTCGTCCAAACCACATTCCTCTCCCTGTTAGATTATGCAGATCTCCTCTATGGTCAAGGCACTAGCTCGGCCCTAAATAAACTCTACACTTTATACTACCAGGCTCTAAGATGTATAACAGGGGCCTCTTATTCCACCCACCACTGTAATTTATATAGACTAGTAGGTTGGACATCCCTCATCTACTGGCGTAAGAAAAGTGCTGCCCTCTGGACATTCCAAGTTATTACCAAAATGCTCCCCCCATATATCTCTAATTACCTCCGTATTTGTTCTCCTGGAAGCTATGCTCTGAGAAGTCTCACACACATTTCCCTTACTATTCCTAAAGTAAGAACTCACTTAGGCAAGTCGACCTTCAGTTCTTTCCTAGCGTCCTTGTGGAATAAGCTACAAAAATCCCTTCAAATCTCTGTTCTGATTAAATGATCTACTTTCAAGGCCCTGTTCTCTCAAGCCTTCCCTGAACATTGTAACTGTAGGACCTGAGGCCTTGCATACATTGCCTGCTATTTGCTGCGCCAGACTCTGCTCCTTCCTGAACAAACCTACTGCTTGCCCTCTGTCTCCTTTGCACTTACTGCTCTCTGTACTACAAAATTCAGCTTCTCCTCTTCCACTACTCCTTGGCAGGTTCTACATTGCTCCTTTGTTATACCTTGTTGTATGTTTTAGATTGTATGTTCCAGATTACCCCATTGTTATTTCTTGTTGTATGTTCTTATAACCATAGAAATTATGTATTGTATCTTATTAGACCTTAGTTGTTTACTATTGTTCTTATTAGTGTTGTTATGTGCAGGTCCATCTTGTAAATGAGTTCTTCTCAATGATGTTTCGCCTGGATAGATAAAGACTTAATTGATTGACTGATTGATTGATTGATCAGGCCACAACCACACTCATCATTCCCATGCCCATCACCACAACACCACAGCTTGCATCCATGGCCCAGATGCCACACAGATGGAACAGGCATGCCACAGGCATGCATGCGTGTTGCACAATGACAGTGCACAGCCCTGAGCAGGCCTGGGATGACATCAGCCAGGCAACAGCCATGAGGCAGAATGGGCAGGACAACAGTGGGCAGGACACCTCAGTGTCTGCCTGGTGGCCACTGCGGCCATGTGGGCAGCCACACACGGCAGGCAGGTGTGCATCGCCTGGGAGCCCACCTGCCACAAGGGGTGAAGGGTGAATCATCCACCACAGTGTGGGTTGAACCACATGACCGTGACTGGCTGCATGTGGATGTAGGTGTCCTGAATTACAGATTGTTCCCACGGGTGTTTGGAATGCCATGGGCAGGGAACTGTATGGAGCATAGTGGCTGCATGCCACCACGGGGTGGGGGTGCCGGTGTTGCTCTGTGGCATGCGGCAGGAGCTCCTGTGGGACTGTGTGTCCCTGGATGCATAGCCCACTGCAATGGCCTGTGCTATCCGGTCAAGACCTGCAGTCATGTCTGCCTGCAGGAGGTGCAGCTCTGTGGTCATGTTCACCCGCGGTAGGCGAAGCTCACCAAATGCCTCAGCATACTGCATGAATTCCTGCTCATCCAGGAGTGCCACCTGCATGCACAACCCATGCACTGCCTCCCTGAGTGACACCTGGTACTCCACAGAGTTCTGCAGGAGGTGTGTGTGCTCTTCAGGCCCGTCAGCGGGGTACATGTGTTGGGGCTGTGGCTGATGGGTGGAAGGGTTCCTGGCCTGCTGTGTTGCAACCAGCACCTGTGGCTGCTGCACAGTGGGCTATTGTTGGGCTGGGGACTGTTCACATGCTGAGACACTGGGTGCTGGGTTGGCTTGCCCATGTGCCTCCGCAGGCCATTGCTGGCAGACATCACCCTTGCAGATGTTACCGCTGCACCTGGGCTGCACAGGAGCTCCCTGCCCCTGGCCAACCACAGCCAGTGCAGTGAACACCGGCATGTGGCATGGTCGTGGTGGCTTCCGTGATGTCCTGGATGGCTGCCACTGTCAGGTGGTGCCTGTGTGGCAACCAGCATGCCAAGGTTGCCAATGGTGCCAGGGATGATGCTGTCTAATTGTGTATCATCATCATCATCATCCATGGCTGCAACAAGCACCTCTAGTTCATCCAAACCCAGACAGGGGTTCAAGATCAGTAAGGAAAGGCACCTGACCCACCTCCCGTGTGCCTGCCACAACAGCAGCGGCCATGAAGGCTGCTGATGTACTGGCAATGGGCTCATCTGGCTGCTGTCCCCCAGGCTGCACCCATGATGCTGCAGCACCCCTGAGGTGTGATGGAGCTGTGAAAACAGAATTGGAGGGCATTGTGAGGGCTGCACACTTGTCATGAGGCACCAGTCACATGGAGGTGCACAGGTGTGTCACAGGTGCTCTGTCAGTGGCACACATGGCCAGGACAGGTGTTGCTGGCTACATGGCGCACATGCCATACTATCAGTGTATTGTTCAGCTGTATGTGTGTGGCCACACAATGACACATGTGTGGTACAGCCTAAACAGCCACCCACCCCCAGTGGCCCACGAGCCAGAACAGCGGCTGGCATGTGGCACACAGGCCAAATGTAACTGCCAGATGCACACACACCATGGGCCACAGGTGTGTGGCTCCACACAATATCCATAGCCCAGCGGTATGTGGCACTGACATGAGACAGCAACAGTGGACATGTGTGGTGGTGCGTGTACCTGTCCCATGACATAGACAGGGGAACCCATGTACGGAGCCCCTGCCGGCCCACACCAGGCCTATGCAAAGGTGTACTGCAGGCACATCTCTGTGCCTGCACAGTGTCACAATGCCAGCATGACATGCGAGACACCACCTGTGAACACCACATGCATTCCTCCACAAACCTGTCATACTAGCATACTAGGATTTTAGGAGCAAAGAAGGCCATTCATAGCCCATAACCGCTCCTGTCCATTTACCCGGCGAAGCAGCCGAGAGGTGCATTGCTACTTCCGGGTACTGGAATTTCTTTTTAAATCACTCGCAGCCAGTCGCAGCCCTTTAGAAGCTAAAACAACTTGGGGGAAGGCTGTCTAAAGCCTTTTTGCAAACAATATCTATTTGGAGCCCTAAACTAGCTTTAGGCAGAGGGGAGTGTCAGCCCTGTAGTTACTGGGGCGTTATGACCATTAGTGTGTGGATATACCTTGTATGTTGCTGTTATACATGCTATTTTAAAACGAAGCCCAATACTGTCTGGAGCTTCACTGTGTTACACTTTTAATTTGAAATTAGCGCAACTCTTGTTGCAAAGCAGCCAAGAGGTGCACCCGCTACTTCTGGGTGGGATGCATATATATTGCGGCTAGGTGCAAGCAGGGTGAGTGAGAGCAGGACTCGTGTCAGCGCGCGCAGAGACGCGTGCAGAGACACGCGCGTTTTGCGTGTGTCGGCTGTGTCAGCTGAGGTGGCTGAGCATTCTAGGAGGTTATGCAGCAGCAGTAAGTAAATATTGAATGTTAAAAATGCCATGGTGTAGGGAAAGCGAGATGTTTAGGGTAGGGGATAATGAGCAGTTCTTCGCATGTAGTAAATGTGATGAGATAAGGGATTTAAAGGCAGAAATCCTTGAATTAAAAAGGAGAATACAAGTACAGTTAGATATATCCCTACTTGAACAGTATATTGACACCAGAGCTGATGGAAATATGCATAACAGTCTGGAGGCTACTATGGAAGGAAACAGCCAGGTGGTATTTCCACATGAGATAGCTATAAGCCCAGAAAATTGGTCTGAAGTCCCCAGAAAGGAACATTTAAAAGGGTAGGCTAACATCGGGGTCTCAAACATCTTGACACCCAATAGGTTTCAAGTACTGTCCATAGCTGAAGAGGAAGAAATACAGCAGGGAAATGCAGAGTTGGCTCCCCATTATGCATGTGGAGTAAGCACAAGCACACTAAATAAAGAGCTACCAACATGCCCACTGAATACTGAGTTTGACCCTTCCGAAAACATGAAGGAATGTGAAACCCGTAACAATATAGCACAGCATCTGCCATCCCATATTCAGGGTCTATCTAGCAGTTCACCAAGAGACATTTTATATATTGGGGATTCTTTGCTAAGATATGCAGATACTGACCTATGCAAGCAGGGTAATGAATATACAACTGTCAGCGTATTACCTGGAGCTGGCATAAGGGATATTAAGAACCTGCTACCAGGATTACTGGAAAACACTACTTCTCCTTTCACTGTACTACATATAGGAGCAAATGATGTGGGCAAAAGGAGCATTCTGGATATTCAGCAGGATTTTGAGGCAGTTGGGGGCATATTAAAAGGGAGAGGGTGTGAGTTACTAATCTCGGGGATCTTGCCTATACCAAGGGCTAATGAGTATATAAACCAGACAATATGTAGGCTTAACTGTTGGCTGAGGCAATGGGCAAAAAGAGAGGGTTACTTTTATCTTGATCACTGGCATAATTTCCAAAATGGGCAGCTGTTCGCAAGGGACGGTTTACATCTCAACAAAATAGGTAAACGTTTGTTATCACAACTTAAAAATAGGGTAAAAAACCATTTAAACTAAATATGCAGGGGGATGTGGGAGATTTAAAAACTGGATTAACACTAAGTAATTGGAAGTTCATCTTACTTAATGCAAGGAGTTTAACTAGTGAGTTCGACGAGTTACAGTTAGTGTTAAAAAATCAAAAGATACATATCTGTGCAATAGTAGAAACATGGTGGCAATCCGAGGATACCTGGGATAGACAAATCCAGGGGTATGTATTATATTACAGGGACCGGCCTCAATCCAAAGGTGGGGGGGTTGCTTTATATATTACTGAGGATATTATTGCTGAAAGTGTGGATACAACTAGATGGCAGGATGTGGAGGCTATTTGGGTAAGGATAACTCCACCCAGAGCATCTAAAATTAATTTGGCAGTAATATATAGGCCTCCATCTATAAGATTGAAGGATGATGATGTTATCCTAGACCTGGTAAATCAGTTAACAGTAGATGGAACAGTAATGATAGTAGGAGATTTAAACCTCCCTGGTATAGATTGGAAAGACTGGAGGGCTAGTACATCTGTAGAAACTAGATATTTAGAGGCATCACAAGTCCTATGAAGACAGGTTGAAGGAACTGAACATGTACTCCCTGGAGGAGAGGAGGGAGAGAGGGGGGATATGATAGAGACATACAAGTATCTTACAGGGAGGAACAGGGTGCAGGAAAACACTATTTTTAAGCGAAAAAGATGTTTCAGGACTAGAGGGCATGGGATGAAGTTGGAGGGAGGACGATTCAGAGGAAACATGAGAAAGAATTTCTTCACCAGAGCAGGTGGTGGACAAGTGGAACACCTGCCAGAAAAGTGGTGGGGGCTGAAACAATCACGGGATTTAAGAATGCATGGGATAGACATAAAGGAATTCTAGAGGTCAGGGGTAAGGGGAAATAGACTTCTAGGAAAACAAACTGAACTTACAAGCTCAAATGGGCAGACTAGGTGGGCCATAGGCCCTTATCTGCCGACACTGTCTATGTATCTATGTATCTATGTATCATTTAGTCTGGGTGGCTTGGGTCAACTTGTAACATCAAATACCAGACAGAATCATATATTGGATTTAGTATTAAGTAACTCAGGAAATAACATATTAAACTGCAGGACTCACCCACCCTTGGGCTCAAGTGATCATGATATGGTGAGCTTTCAGTACTCCGGAAATCTTGGAGAAAATAAGGGGATTACTAAAGTTCATAAATATAACGCTGCTGATTTTATTCAGATGGGCCAAGAATCTGCAGCATGGGACTGGTTGGAAGATTTTTGACACTCGGCAGTAGCTCATATGTGGGAGTTATTGACAGTAAAGCTAAATGGGGTAGTTGATAAGTATGTACCAGTCAGTAACAAATATAATAAGTCAAGAAATCAAACTGCACCCTGGATGAATACAACAATTAGAAGTCTGCTCAAAACTAAAAACAAAAATTATCATGTAGCAAGAAGAATCAACTCTGAGAAAGGTTGGGAGGTATACAGGAATAGTCTTAAAATAGTAAAAAAAGCTATAGTAAGGGCTAAAAGCAATTATGAGTATACACTAGCAACAAGGGTTGGGGATAATTATAAAGCCTTCTATGCTTACATCAACAGTAAAAAAGGTAAAACCACCACTATTGGACCTCTAAAAACCCAGGAAGGAAGTATTGTGAGCGATAATAAGGCTCTTGCAGAGGAATATAGTATATATTTTGCATCTGTCTCTAATAAAGATTCCCAGTCCCCTGTCAGTAGTGCGACAGTTAAACAGGGGGAACTACCTTTAAGAATCGACCCAGTGGATGTCCTAACTAGATTAAGGAGGTTAAATCAGAATAAGGCGCAAGGCCCAGACGGGATCCACCCAAGGGTATTAAAGGAAATGGCACTATTATTGGTGGAGCCTATAACATACCTATACCTAGAAAGTATTAACACAGGAGAGGTACCAGAGGCTTGGAGACAAGCTGTGGTTATACCTATACATAAAAAAGGTAGTAGACAGGAGGTTTCAAACTATAGGCCGATTAGTTTGACTCGGTCATGGGAAAGATCTTGAGGGTATAATTAAGGACTATATTGTCGACTTTATTGATAGCACTGGCAAGATTGATATGACTCAACATGGATTTACTAAGGGTAGATCGTGTCAGACTAACTTGATGGAATTTTATGAAAAAGTTAGTAGGGCTATGGACAGGGGTGAATCAGTGGACGTTGTGTTCCTGGATTTTGCGAAGGCTTTTGACAAGGTAGCACATAAACAGCTTGTGGAGTCTTTGCAGGAGATTGGTCTACCCTATTGGTTACAAAAATGGGTAAGGAATTGGCTCACTGGAAGAACTCAGAGGGTTTGTGTGAAGGGAGAATTTTCTAGTTCTGCTGGAGTGACTAGCGGGGTCCCCCAGGGCTCAGTATTGGGGCCATGTTTGTTCAATTTGTATATATTATCAATGCAAGTTGAATTAGGTGTCTGGATGTCCAAATTCACGGACGATACTAGGATTGGGAGTACAGTTAATAACTTCGAGGATCAGGTAGTCCTCCAAAGGGCACTAAATAGATTGGAGATGTGGGCTGTTCGGAAGCAATCTATATTTAATATCGATAAGTGCAATGTTATGCATTTTGGGAAAAACAACAATAGATTTCGGTATACTCTGGGGGGGACCATGTTGAAGGTAGTCAGTGAGGAGAAGGACTTGGGGATTATGATTAGCCAAGATTTTAATTTTGGGCTCCAATGTAATACTGTGGTTAAAAAGGCTAGTGGCATAGCAAATTGTATAGCAAGACACATCAGGAGCAGGGACAGGCAAGTGGTGATGTCGCTGTACATTGCGATGGTGCGACCGCATGTGGAGTATTGTGTCCAGTTCTGGGCCCCTTATAAGAGGGGTGATGTTGAGTTGATGGAGAGGGTCCAGAGGCGGGTGACAAAGAGGATTCAGGGGACAGAGGGGATGAACTATGAAGAAAGGCTGCGTTGTTTGAATTTGTATCCCTTGGAATATCGTAGATTACGGGGTGATATGTGTTTGATCTACAGGGCATGGACTGACTCTAACATGTGGGATCTTTTGGGTCTGAAAAAAAGAGAACAAACTTATGATACTAGGTCTCATAGATTTCAACTACTCAAGGAAAGATACAATACTATTAGGAGGAAATATTGGCTGAACAATAGAGTAACAGAGGTATGGAATAGCTTACCAAAGGAAATTGTTGAGAGAGGTACCATGCATGTGTTTAAAACACAATTGGACAAGTACCTTTTAAAAAAAAAGATAAATAGGTATGGGTAAGACACAACTTGAGAGCTCACGGACAATTGTCTTTATGCTCTGTATGATCTATCTATCGATCTACCCATAATAAGTCAGCACACATCTTTCCTGGATATAAGTGTCAAGCTGATTTTTAAACTGGGTCTTATTTTTTGAACAAATAATTTTCTCAGGTAGCTCGTTCAATGGGGCCACCACTCTCTGAGTGAAAAAATCCTTTCTCCTATATGTGTTGTATCTAATGTGGCGTAGCTGGAGTGGGTGGTCCCTGATTCCCATATTATCATTTCTGAATTTAAGATTTAGCTTGTTTAATATATAATCATCCTGCATTACATCGTAACATAATAGGTTTCCTCTGACCCTCCTTGTCTCTAGTGACATAAGCAGCAATTCTTTCAAACATTGTTCATATGGTATATTTTTTAAGTTATGTATCATTTTTGTGGTCTGTCTTTGCACCCTTTCAATGTTAGGCATGCCCCCTTTAGTGATGGGTCCCCACAGCGGTGCCCCATAGTCCAGTACTGGTCAAACGCATGCCCTGTACAGTGGCATAATCACTCCCCGACTCCGACTCCTAAAATTTGTCTTTATGTTTCACAGCACTTTTTTTGCTTTTAGGATTTGCTTATTTGAATGAGAGTAGTATGTAAGTTTGTGGTCTATTAAAATACTCAGATCTTTTTCTTCTTCAGATTTATGCAAGGCTGATCCATTTATATAGTAATTTTCTTTGCCGTTTTGCTTACCCAAGTAAACTACACAGCATTTATCTATGTTAAAACTCATGCCCTTTGCTGTTGCCCAGTTATAGATACTGTTTAGGTCTGTCAGCAGTGTTTGTAACCCTTCTGCATCTACCACCAAACCAGCTAGCTTAGTGCCCTTCGCATATTTACTTATCCAGTTCCCCCCTTTCCCCATTCCTGTCATGAAGACTCTAAAGAGCACAGAACCCAGGACCGATCCCTGGGGGACCCAGCTCGTCACTGGTATTTTGGCCGAATAGTGCCCATTTATACATACTCTCTGCGATCCATCACCCAACCAGTCCTCAATCCAGTGGACCACTCTATGATCCACATTTATATCCTTTAGGCAGCGCATGATTTCTAAATGAGGGTCTTTGTCAAAGGCCTTTGCAAAGTCCAGCTACATGTAATCCATGGCTTCCCCTCTATCCAATGGTGCCAAGATCTTCTCATAGAAACACAGCATATTGGCCACACATGACCTTCCGGCCACAAACCCATGCTGCTCATAATCCCCTTGGTCAGTCTCTACTAGATGGGTGTTTATCACATCTTTTACTATAGATTCCATCAATTTCCCTGGTACCGAGGTTAGGCTAATGGGCCTATAGTTTGTGTGGTCTGCCCTATCACTCCTCTTGTGAATGGGCACCATATTCACCATCAACCAATCCCCCAGCACTTTACCACTTTTGAGTGATCTTTTAAATACCAACATCAGTGGGATAGCTATATTAGGGGAGACTAGTTTAAGCTTCCCATATAATATATTATCTGGTCCAGCTGAGCTTGTGTTTTTTAAGGATTTTATTTTGTTCAATACTGTGTCATTTGTAATCGCTATGTGACATTCATTGTTGGGACTAATGTCCACCTGTCCCTGAAGTTTTTTAGAAAATACTGTGCTAAAGTAGGAGTTAAAAATGTTTGCAACCTTTACTGGATCTGTCATTACCTTATTCCCCTCTTTAATGAAGCATAGATTTTTTTTTGGTTTCTTCAGGGAGTTCACTTAGCTATACAACTGCTGCATGTTAACTTTCTTAGCTGTAGCTGCCAGCTTTATTGCCAGTCTTTGTTTATTCTTTCTTATCATCCACTTCCATTTCTCCTGCGTTGTCTTATAGTTATCCCAGGCTTGGGGGTCTTCAGTATTTTTATGTATATTATAAAGTCCTTTTTTTTTTTTTTTTACAACAGTTTGATTAGAGTTCTAGTTAGCCATTTAGGCTTCTTTCCCCTATTGTTATATGCCCTTACTTTTTTAATATGTTTATCAGAAGTAGAAAAGATTTCATGTTGAAACTATTCCACATTTCCTCTACTGTTTTATTTTCCAATCCACAGTTCCAATTTATCGCCTCCAGATCTTCCAGTATTGTGGTGCCAACAGCGGTACTCAGGCTATAGATTTCTCTGCATCTTGTATTTATTGGGATATGTTGCTTAAATGAGAAAATGACCCCGTTGTGATCACTATGTCCTAGTGGGGCAATGTTTTGACAAGATGTGACATTTATTTCTTTGGTTGTCATGACAGTCCAGTATTTTATTTCCCCTAGATGGAGTGTTTACATTTTGGGTCATATCCGTTTCCAGGCTAAGCTCCAGAAAAGCCTGACTCTGTGGGTTACATGCCACTTGATTACTCCAGTTTATGTCTCTGCAGTTAAGGTCACCCACGAATACCTTCCCTAGTTCACGTGCTTTGCTAATCTCTTGATTTATTAGTTTAGAGGCCCCAAGAGGTCTGTAGCATACTCGAACTATGATACATTCATTGTTTCCCGTGTCTAATCTGATCCAAATGGATTCAGAGCCCGTTTTATCTTGTCTAACATTGTCTGTTATGTTAGTAGATTTCAAGGAGCTAGATATATATGCTTTTGTTTTCTACCTTCCCCATTTGTTCCTTTCAGACCACCAGGTTCTGTGATGAAGGCCATTTTGACATTTGTCCTATTATTCAATACTGCTTCTAGTTCTTCTTTTTTATTATTCAGGCTTCTAGCATTTTTTGGTATACATTTTTTTTATCTCCTCTGCGGCTGGGGGGTGTTACCTATGGTTCCCCCCAGTCTGGCTTGACCACACAGCCCCCGCTCTACCCCAAGCCCCAAGCTCTACCCCTTCCTCTGGTCTTGCACAGTGGTCCTCTCTTGTGGTGGGTACACAACCACCACCGCATAAGCCAGGGGGTCCAGATCAGGGGGATCATCCAGAGTTGGAGCCGGGCAGCGCCGCCAGACCGGCCATCAAGTAGCGTGCCGAGGTGTTTTTTCCTGTAGTACCCATCCAGGCATGGGCGTGCAGTGGGAGTCAATTGATGCTGTATTGCATGCTCCCATGCACTACATGACAGAGCGCCCATGTCATCCCCATTTTTGAGCAGCCCCATTGCAACGACTCCAGCTGCCGCTAGAGACAGCAGAGCCACGGATCCCCATCCCACCCTCCCTGGAGAAGGAGAGCAGTCACTGGGATGCTCAATCCTTCTCCCTCCCGGCCGACCCCCAGCAACTCAGGCTCATTCCTGAACCCGGGTCGTCAGTGTGGCACGAGGTGTGGTGTCCAGTGCCTCAACCCTCTGAGCCATCAGGCCGGTGGCTTCCAGCATTTAGTAATACACAGTACACATCATTTCTAAGGGTTTGGTTAACTCTGTTGATTTTATTTTCTGAGTTGTTTTTTTCAGAAGACCACCCCATCACTAGTTTAAATGTTTCTTTAAAGCTTCTTTTATCACTGTTGCCAATGTTTGAGTACCTAAGTTATTTAGATGTAGCCCGTCTTTTTTTATACATTTTGCAACTGTTTATGAACTTATCCCAGTTATCAATGTATACCATACCCCTTGTGCTGCAACCATTTATTATCCTGCTATTTACCTTTTGTATGGTGTGGTTTTTTTTCTGGGTTGCATCTATAGTGAGGCAAGATCCCTGATATCATGGGTGTTTGTCCCTCTGCAATTATTTGATCTACACACCCAAATATTTCTTCCACTATGTCCTTTTCATGATCCCTTCCAATATTGTTACTAATCACATGCATTACTACTATCTGTGAGTTTCGTGTTTTTTCTAACAGTTTGGGTAGGCGGATCTTTATGCCATTGACTCTAGCCCCTGGAAGACAGTTTACAACCGTGTTGTGTTAACTTCCCTCTGTTAAAACACTATCTGCTCTACTTGTGCAATGCATACTCACAGTCCAGCGATGGTGCACCTCCTGTATCGAATCCACCCCTGGGGACACACTCTACAGAGGCACGGCTCAGGGTGGTGGTGATCAAGATCTCTGGGCCATCAAGGCGGGCACTGCAGATGGTCCGCCCCCCATGGTAGTGAGGGACGTCCGGATCTGGGACATAGGTTCCCTGGCTCATATCCGCTCACTGTTTATCTGTTTCACACATACCTGGGGGGGGTCCTGTTGTACTTACCATGGGCACTCACTGCCTCGGCCACCTCCGACCACCCCTTTGCCCTCTCCTGCTGGGTCCCCATCTTTCAGGTCAGGAGGTCCTCCCTGAGGATGTAGGTCTCAACGAGGGCCATGAGTTCATCTTTTGTAAAGTTAAGCCTGTGTCTCTTCCTTCCCTCCTCCTCCCCTTCCATCCTGGTGCCTGTGGTAAGGACAGAGAAGCACAGGGACAGGTACAGCGTCAATGCCATGTAGTGAGAGACACGCAGAGGTAAGGTGAAACTAGTACAGAACATGACAAAGTGTAAACAAACCTACCTCCGAGGTTGTAGTATCTCCAGTCCTCTGTGTGGTGGGGTGGTGCATTCTGGCTCAGTTTATAGCCCATCTCATGCAAATGAGGGACGGAGCAACCTGTAATGAGATGTAAATATCTGAGATGGTCCAGGATTGGGAAATGAGCTCATTAACATATCCTGGCTGAATATTACAAAATTGGGCCTGGTGCTTCTCAAATTGCATTGTGCATGTATCTGTGCCACAGCACAACTCCATCATGCATTTCTGACGTATGCATGATAGGCGTATGCAGCACAGCCTTGCGCAGTCACAGAACGGTGTCATCAGTGCTGGTGCATCACGCAGTGCGTGGTCAATGCATATATTGCATGGCTGCAGACTTTGCCATACAGATGACGAGATCATGGCATATGCTGACCATCCCAACATGGCGGTGCTACGCGGACAAGTGTGTGTTTGTTGGGGACGCAACCTTTGCTTCCTGTGTGTAACGTCACTACCGTGCATGCGCAGTAATGCACCATGGTATGCCTATTGTGCATCCCAATGTCGTAATGGCATGCCACGCGGGGCTGGAACAGTAAGGCCTATCACTCAAGTGGTGTGGGCCAGAATCATAGCATTTCATGCCAGTGTGTAGGCCAGAGCAGCAGGTGCAGCACTGTAACAGCCATGGCACATGCATTAGTGACTGTTGCCACCAGGCCCCACTCCCAGAACTAGGGAGGAAGTTGAGTTGGCCAGTCTGGTCAACACTGGTGTCCCCCTGGAGGGGCAGTTGTTCAGGGAGGAGGAGTTCCAGGAGGCACGGGCCCAGGTGTGGAGTTGGGTGGAAAAGTGCCTCACCAGGTACACAGACATCTCCCGAATGGGGGAACAGTGCTGCCACCCATTCAGGGACCTCCGGCAGAGAGACACAGACAGGCTGGACCACCTGCAGGAGATGGTGCACAGGGGAGCAGTGCCACACCCAGGTATGTACATAATGTAACTGTGCACACCATTCCTGGGGCTGGGTGATGATGTGTGTGGCTGAGGCAGGCAGTGTCTGTTGTAGACCATGGCATGCCACCAGTGGTGTACCGGGGGGGTACCAGTGTGCTGGTGTATTGCATGCAGTGTGCACCAATGGCCAGCCCCCTATGTGGGTCAAGGGCCATGCCACAGTGTGTACCACCATATGGCGGTGAGGGCCATGGTGGACCACAGTGGGGACATGGCATCCAATGTGGGCCCTGGCTGTGTGGCACCTTGACACTGTGAAGTACCGTTGTATGCTGCACCATGCGGCAGGTTTGGCGCCATGTCCAGGCCCCCTGCATGGTGTCCATGGCAAGGCCTGTTGTTGTACTGCATGGTGGTGACAACACGTGTTGCCCACCAACATGTGCCATTGTCTACGAGACAGGTGCCATGTGTATGTCACATGCTGAGGGGGCCTGTCATCACCACACAGTGTCACACAGGTCACCATGCTGCATCACTGGCACATACTCTGTGTTGCATGGTGAAGTTCTGTGTGGGCACCAGTGACAGGTGTGTCCTCGTATGGCCCTGTCCCGTGCAGCAGTGCCAGTCCACTGTGTACCTGCACCTGTAGGGCTGCAGTGTGGCATGTGTCTGTGTAGCAGCGTCACATCACTGGCTTGCCCATGGAGGGGGGGGAGTGTGGTACTGCATTTCCCATTTTGTCTCCATTGCAGGAAGGGAGGAGGTCAGGCAGGCCCAGAGTGTCGCCTGTGGCCAGGGTGCTAGTAGCGGAAGATCCAGGAGCAGCAATCGTGGTGCCACCGGGTGTGTGGTACACCGTGATGCAGGTCAGTGTGCATGTTGTGTTGCATGAGTTCATGGGGGGTGTATTGCTCATTGTGGTCCATGTCATAATGGTCTTGCATGCCCATGTGGTGCCAGTCCCACACACATGTGGTGGCAGTGCTGTGCCGTGTGCCAGTCCCACTGTGCTCTTGACCCCTGTGTGCCAGTCACTGACCAATGTGTATGTACAAGACCGTGGTCCCTCTACAGTGCCCACATGGTGTCATCATTGGTCCGCCATGGGGCACGTGGTTGTCAGGTCCACATGCTGTGTTGTGCATGGCCACGTGTTCCTTGGCCATATCCGGTACATGTACTATCCTGCCACTACCTGTATCCTGTGCCACATCCCATGCTGTGTGCTATGTGTGGCACTGCTGTGCGGCATTTCGTCTGTCAGTCATGTGTTCAGCAGTGTGGCAGCCCTGTGCAGTGGCCCGCGCATGTGCAGGCATGCGCGTCACCTTCATTACTGGGGTGGAGGGTGCTGTGTATGACTTGATGACCTATGGCACTGAGACCATGTTTTCTTTGTCTTTTCCTCCCACAGCTCATTATGTCTGGATGGGTCATCAGGCCAGGATAGGACAGTCATGCAGACACCTGATGGTTTGAGGATGAGCTACCTCAACATGGGAGGTCCTCCTGGCACTGTTCCACAGGCAGGGGGTGATTTTGAGGGCTCTCAGGGACATCACACATGTTGACTGGACACAGGCTGCCATGGCGGAGGCAGGAACAATGACGTGGCCCGCAGTAGGCAATCGCAGCCCATGTGGACTGAATAGTTTTGTATATAGCCCTTCTTGACCCCCACACCTGCACCCTCACTTATCCCTTGTAAATAGTTTCCCCCCGCATCCCTTGTACCCCAGTTCAACTCTGTCCCCACCCCCTTTGACACCTGTATATAGTTAGATTCACTTATTTTCTTCTTCAGTTGTTATGCTGTTGTTCTTTATGTTGTTGGTACTGTACATTGTGTTGTTCTTTTTTTTCCTCAAGCTCTATTTGTACTCCTTTGGCTGAGGTACCTCTCAGAGGTGCCTTCTAAACACAGGCCCGCTACTCTCCACTGAGACCCCTCCCAGTGGTCCCCCACAGGGACTTCCCAGCACCCCCGTATTACCCCCCCCGGGGGAGGGCTCACCACTTCTACCTTGGTGGTGTCTTTCTGTGATTAGAGGGTCCATCCCTGCAGGTTGTGGCTGGGAACCACTAGAGCAGCAGTCCAGTGTTGGAAGTGTGCGGCCTGGTACCTGAGGCCCTCATTGCCTCCTCAGTCCTCCAGGGATTATTCTTGGGTCGTTGCACCCTCAGAGCGTGAACGTGCAACGGCATCTATGGCTGTAATGCTGACGCCCACCAACGCTCCACCCCCAGCATCCGCTAGCTCACGAATATTCTGATGCTGTCACCGGCTCCCACCAGGGGACACAAGGAAGTGGCACTATCCCTGAATCCCTCCCCAGGAAGGGAGAGCAGTCCTCCAGACACTTGATCCCTTCCTTCCCCTGTCGAAGCGGATCCATTCCCAAACCCAGGTCACTGGCGTGGCATGAGGTGTGGCATCCAGTGCCTCAACCTTCAGTGCCACCGGGCCAGCTTCATTGTATTGTTCTTGTTGTTGGCTTTTTTATCATTAGTAAAATTCTATTTGTTTTGGACATGCCTGCGTGTGTGTGTGTGTGTGTGTGTGTGTGTGTGTGTGTGTGTGTGTGTATATGTGTTCCTTTCTTCATGGTTGTTGCTGACAGCTGTTTGGTACATGTGGCCCACATACCCATGCACACTGCTGCACAGGTGTGTGCCTGCCATCACCTCACCCTGCAGACCCTGTCCCCAGGGTGTGGCACCACTGTGTCTGTCACAGTTTCTCCTGAAGTGGCTACATGGGGTTCTTGTGGGTGCTCCTCGTGTCCCTTTCACTGGCTCCCAGTACTGGCCCGTGCCCTTCTCCACTGCTGTCCAAGGCCTGGAGGTTGTCTGCTGCATCATTGGCAGCCATGTCTCACTGTCCCTGTATGCCCCCTGTGTGGGCTACAGCCCTCGGCCTTTCTTGCATGGTGCCAGTGGCACACTGTGCCACAGCTCGGCCGGGCACATCTGCACTGTTGCCACCCTGCTTGGGCATTCGGCTCTCTCCATTGGCATGATCATTACTGTGGCACCCTTTCCTTGCCCAAGTGTGTCTTCACTGCCCAGTTTGTGTGGCTTTCCATATAATTGGAGTTGTTTGTGTGGTGCTTTGTACTGTACACTCAGCGGCCTTGCTTTTGTAGATTTTGGCCATCATGCTGTACCAGTCCTCTCCTGTCCCCTGGGTTGCTGCCCTGTTGTACCACCACATGTCTGACTTGTGCCTTTGCATTGGGCTGCTTTCCTTGTTTGTGCTCCCCAGTCCCAGCCTGTCATGCCCAGTTTCCCATATTCAAAAGTGCCCTGCTGTTCTGCATCTTTCCTGTTGCGCAATTACGCAACTTCATTATACTTAGCCAGATATGCGCGATCACATCTTCCAGCACATCTTCTGAATATAGCCATTTTTTTTGGCTAGCTCATTTCAGTTGAGCGGCGCAGGCACTTGCATGATTCGGCTGGACACCTTTGAATATAGGGCCCCTGCTATGCATTAACCTGATACAAAGTGTGTTTTTTTCTTACAGAAGTACCTCAAAAAATGTAATGCTCTGGCTGTATCTCGGTTGCTTGCTGGCTGCTGGCTTGCAATGACTAGAACTGGAAGTTAGCATGGAAGCAAGAAAACAGCATGGCAGGGGAAGGGAGAGCGTCAATGGAACATCACCATGGTGAATGGAAAGGATGCGGAAGAGGATTCAGAGATGTGGTTTAACTCCATTCAAAGCACTCGATGGAAAGAGATAGTCTAGGTATCTGGTCGTATGCTTCAAGAGACCCCTTTCTCTACTACACAATTGCAATACAGCAGCATAGCTCTCAGAAATTCGCCACCTAATTTACCAGCTCTATGTTTTTTTTCCCATCACTGTAAGGTCATCATGTCTGCGTTGCACCTGCCTACTATTTACCAGCATTTATACTGTAATTGTATTGTTTGAGGTTGCTCGCACAGTCTGAGGGTACAGCCTGATTTAGTTGTGTTTAGTTTTGTAGTCTGAGGGTCAACTACCTTTATTTTCTCCCTCAGCCCAGTCCGAGCAGTCGGTTTCTCAGCAGGCTCCCCCTCCGCCCCCATCTAGGTACAGTCTGTAGCTTGCAGCCCCCGCCTAAAATAAAAAAATAAAAAAAAAACCTTTGGTATTTAAGTTGCTCACCCTGCTCTGTTTTCTTTCTCTCAGGGCCTCGAGAATCCGCTGTCCAGGTCGCCTCAGCTGCTCCCCCACCCCCGAGGTGAATCTCTCTCTGTTGGCGGTTGCAGGTAAATTACCGTTCCGGAAGGTCTACCTAATTCTGCTTTGAAGAGGCTGTGCTCTCTGGAGGTCCTTTGGCTGTGTTGCCTTGCCATTTCCGCCAGTGCTGCGGAGTGACGCCACGCCGCTTGTCCTCCGCGGACCACGCTGCCCTCACCTTTAAGAGTGTGAGTGCTTGGAGGACAGTGACTTTAAATGAAGATGCTTTTTCCTTGTAGCTCTAGCCCGCCGGCTGCGCCGGCTGCCCCCCCACCCCCACCACCACCCTTGGTGGTGCATTGTATATATAGCTGCTAGCTGCTACCACGTGGATAGATTTATCCTATCAGCCCTCTTTAACATCTGCAAGCTATAGCTGCCTTCCACTAGAGGGCTATTTTCTCTCTCTCCCTCCCCCCCCCATCTCTCTCTATCGCTCTCTCTCTCTCCCTCCAAGCATTGTGCCTGCTAGCCTGCCCTCAGAGTGACTCCTAGGCATTCTCTTTTCACACATCCTTTTGATATATTGTGGAACCAGGCTCTCCCTCCCTGTTTATATTATATGCCATATTAGAACTGTGGCTCTCCATGTGCCAATATAAGACTCCACTCCCCTGGCCCTGAGTTGTCCCCTGACTTCTCTCCTAGCTACTATCCCTGCCCCTGTACTTAGCCATCCCCAAGACTCCCTCCTCCTCTGGAGTTCCGTGGACCCTGTCAGGATCCCTCTTCCAATACCCTGGTTCGCTGGACATTGCACCTTTACTAGGGGCTCCGTTAGGCTCTTAAATTTCATTGGTTTCTCTGGACTGCTCTCGTGCCAGGGCTACCCTGCTGCCTAGTCGTACTAGACCATGGTTTCCTCTGTGCCACCGGTCTCCACACCCTCCTACCCTGGGCACCCATCCCCCCACACCGACCCACCCATGCAGCCCCTGCCTGGCTGCTAAAAAAAGGGATAAAAATTGCTCATCTAAATATCCGCAGTATCCTCCATAACCTGGCGGAACTGACTGCTTGGGTGACCCTGTATGAGCCTGACATTCTGGGACTTACGCAAACCTGGTTGAAGCCTGGTATTCCTGACACCGCATGTGCCATTCCGGGTTACAGCCTCATCAGGCGGGATAGGACTGGCACCAAACGTGGGGGATATACTTCAGGGGGCACCTAAATGCATCCATGGCATCCCTATCTCTGCCCAACCCCACAGGTTGTGAGTTCATTCACTCCCTCTTGCTGCTTGGTAGCTCCAAAAAGATGCACCTGGTCTGTGCCTACAATTCCCCAAAGGGTGGCATACCCAGACTCTCCTTTCTGCTTGACCACTTAAAGGGCACTGTGGGGTCAAATGAGGTCCTTATCCTGGGGGATCTCAACCTCAACTGGTCAGGGCCCAATACCAAGCTATTTGAGCCGCTTCTGTCTGGCCTAGCCCTTTGTCAGACCATCTCCGGACCCACTCGTATCTCCTCCCAGGGGGACAAGGGCTCGCTTATCGACTGGTTACTTAGCAACCATCCGGATAAAATCCTACATTCTGGTACTTTCCCGGACGCAATAACGGATCACTCTCCCATCTACTGCGTATGGGGATCCTCTGCCCCAAAAATTCCCAGTCGAGTGATTCAGGTCAGGGATTATTCCAAACTTATCCTAAACGACTACCTGAATGACCTACGTCATACTGACTGGGCCAGGGTACTTAGTACCAGTAACCTGACCATTGCATTAGACCACTTCCTATCGATTCCTATCCCCCTGCAGGATAAGCATGCTCCCCTCACAAAAAGAAGGGTGAGGGGCACAGTCACCAAGTGGCTGCATGGTGGACTACTTGCTCTCATGAAGCAGAGAGACAAGTGCTGGATCAACTACAAAATTTCTGGTGACCCACTTGATACAGCTTGAATATGGTGACTCGGAACTCTTGTAAGGGGCACTTCAGCGCTGCGCCAAGAGTGAGTTCTGTAAATCAGCTTTGCTCAATCGACACAACCCCTGGAGTTTCTGGAAAAACATCAAAAATATGGTGGGTGTGTCCACCACGCACTCGGCCGCTGACATGAACATAGAGGGGGCCAACTGCAACAATCCCCTGACTATCGCCTCTGCGTTCAACCACCTGTTTTCAGAATCGCCAGCCACCCCTCACCTCCCTTCCCCCTCCACGGAACCTCAGGGCCACCCCACTTCACCCGGCCTCCTTTTTACCTGAGGCAAGTCTCTGCCAGGGAAACTCAAACTCTTCTAGCTGGGCTCCCACACCACTCAGGGGCCGGCTATGATCACCTTGAGCCTAAGCTTCTGAGCCTTGGGGCGCCCTACCTCACTTGGCGATTACCCACATTTTGAACTCTTCCCTCACCTCTGGAATCATACCTGATATATGGAAGGTGGCCAAGGTTGTCCCGGTGTTTAAGCACGGTGACCCCAAGGAGTTAAATAACTACCGCCCCATTGCCATTCTCCCTGCTACCAGCAAGCTACTTGAAAAATCTTTGGCTGGACAAATCTCCCATTACCTGCAGGAGTATGCTGTTCTCTCCCCTGCCCAGCGCGGCTTCAGGAAGGGGCATAGCATGTCCACTGCTCTTGCTGTGGTCACCTCCCAGGTCAGAGCCGCCACAGATGTTGGAAAACTGACTGGGGCCATCTTTGTTGACCTCTCTAAGGCCTTTGACCGAGTTGACCATAATCTCCTTATCTCCACCCTCCTTGGGCAAGGCTTCTCACCCCGAGCTCTTGAATGGTTCACCAGCTATCTTGGGGGGGGAGACAACAATACACCTGCTTTAACCGTGCCCTTTCCGGCCTCTCCCCAGTTAGATGTGGTGTACCCCAGGGGTCCGTTCTTGGTCCCATTCTGTTCTCCCTCTATGTAAATGAACTCCCTTCAGTTACAACCCTTGGGTCTGCTACACTATATGCGGATGATCTGGTATTACTATCTAGCGCTTCGAACCCTGTTACCATTAACTCCCAACTCAACTCCGACTTTGGGCGTATCCTAAACTGGCTCATGGGACACAAGCTTACCGTAACTCTAGCCAAAACTCACGCCATGTTATTCGGGTCAGAGGCCAAAATCACTTCTTGCCCCTCCTCCCTCGCTATAAATGGGGGGAACGTCTCTCTCTCCTGCCCTTCCTGAACTCTGCAAGGTACCTAGGAGTGACCCTAGACCCCCAGCTTGATTTCGCTGAGCATCTCCGGAACATTTGCAAAGCATCAAACAGTAAGCTAGGCCTTGTCTACAGGGCCAAGGACTGCATCACCACGGCGGCTCGGCTCGCCATAGCCAGGGGGATCCTCCTACCTACGCTCTGCTACGGGCTTGTTGGCTTCGCTCCGGTCCCGAATGCCTCCCTAGCAAAATGGGACATGACTTATAACAATGTCTGTCAATTTGCCCTCTCCTCCCATCGCCTTACGCATTGGTGTGCCCTCTATGCCTGGCTGGAGTGGCTTCCCCCTGATAAACACCGAGCCTTTGTCTTCGGTAGCTTTGTAGACAACATAGTCCATATGGCTTGCCCCCCGGCACTTGCCCTTCCCCTCCAACACTGCACACCGGCTTATCTGCTTAGGCCCAGCTCGACTCTCACTTGTAAAGTCCCCAGAACCCAGTCCCGCACCGGGGATCAGGCCTTCTCTGCCTATGCCCCCAGACTCTGGAACTCCCTCCCTGCTCCAGTTCGAGCCGCCCCATCCCACTCCAGCTTCAAAACGTCCCTCTGGAACTTCCTCAATGGGGCCTCCACCTGTCCTTGTGGAAACGTGTAGCTGCCACCCCCGGCTGCCTGTCTCCTCTTCTACCCTGTAGGTTTTCGTCCAACCACTTCTCCAACCCCGCATTTATTTGCTCTCGTGGCCACCCTACTCCCCACCGTCAAGCAGTTCATGGCCCCTACTGCTCCCCTCCGGTCAGCACATACCTTTCCACCACCCACGCTGTCTGGGATCCCCTCCTCTTCTTGCTCCCCTTCTTGCTCCCTTCTTCGGGGCTCCTGTAGGTCCCTTTGCTATCCCCCGACCTGCCCACCGGGGCCTGCCACTGGTACGGGGCAGTACTCCCCTGCTGCTCATGCTTGCCTTGCCGTGGTGGTCTTCCAGGTTGGGTTCCTCACCTTCTAGCTCAATGCTACCCTCTGTAAAATCTTGCCACCCCTTGCTCGTTTTTCCTGACCGCCATGTGGGGAGTCAGCAGATTCTGCCCCTTCCCTCCCCTTCCTCTTACCCCCTGTACTTGTTGTTCTCCGCACCCTGCCACAAATGTGAACTTATGTATTAACAAGCCTGTAGTTGTATTCTCGTTTGTTGCTTTGACCATGTACTATTGTCTATATGCTGTTACCCTGGCCCCACCTGCGTGTGGGTGAAACTGTTCTTTTGTCCATTCAATGTCCTGGGTACTGTTTTCCATTTGGTCCACTTGTAGTTGTGGGCCTGTATGCTACCCTGTATATGTACCATGTTTCTCTGTACTGTAACCTCCTGGGTTGCACCTGAAAATAGGCACTCATTGTCTAGTGTGCTTACCTGGTTAACAAAAACAAATAAATAAAAATAAATAATAAAATAGAAGACTTCCTTGAATTTTCTAGGGATGAGATACTAGACAAATTAAATTCAATCAATAACAATAAATCACCAGGGCCAGATAGGCTACATCCTAGATTATTAAAAGAACTGAAAGACTGGCTGGTAGACCTACTAGTTCAGATTTTCAATAAATCATTGCAATACTGTATTATGCCAATTGACTGGAAAACTGTGATTGTGGCTCCAGTATATAAAGAAGGAAAACATGAGGAGATTTCAAATTATAGGCCTATTAGCCTCACTAGCATCCTAGGAAAGATCTTCGAATCACTGCTTAAAATTAAATTAGAATCAGATCTAGAAAAAAAGGAACTAACATATCATACTCAGCATGGCTTCAAAAAAAATAGGTCCTGTTTATCCAGAAATCAGTTTTTTTATGAATATATCAGCAGGATGATGGAAAATAACCCTGTGGAAGTTATTTTTCTGGATTTCTGTAAAGCCTTTGACAAAGTACCACACAATATCTTAGTAACAAAAACAAGGAGATACAAAATAAATAATACAATTGTCAATTGGGTGGAAGAATGGTTGCATAATCGAACCCAGAGTGTGTCTATCAGGAGACATTCACCTGACTTATGTCCCGTGAGTAGTGGAGTGCCACAGGGGGTTAGTGTTGGGCCCAACATTGTTCTCAAGTTTTATCTCTGACATGACTGAGAACATAAATAGTTTTATCATCAAATTTGCTGATGATACAAAATTAGCAGCCCAAGTAAAAACAGATAAGGACAGATTTATATTTACAAACGATCTTATAACATGGGAAAACTGGGCAAAACAAAACCAAATGTCCTTTAACATCAGCAAATGTGTTAAAATGCACTTAGGCCCAACTAATAACCAGTATCAATTCTCACTAAATAAACAAGCTCTTACAACACTCACATCGCATAATGACCTGGGTATTTTGATCTCCCATGACTTATCTTTCCACGACCATTGTAATCTTGCTATTAGCAAAGCAAATAGAATATTAGGGTTCATAAAAAAGGGTTTCATCACAAGGGATAGAGGGTGTATATTAACATTGTACAAGGCATTTATAAGACCCCACTTGGACTATTGTTCCCCCTTGTGGAGCCCCTATATGAGGAGAGATATACATAGGCTGGAAGGGGTCCAGAGGAGTGCGACCAGGATGATTATGAATATGTACAACGAGGAATATGAAGTAAGGCTTGAAGATCTAAATCTGTATTCCCTGGAACAGCGAAGAACGCGAGAAGACCTCCTCCTAATGTATAAATTGACCACCGATACCACACTTATGTCACAGTTAGGAATGAACTATGGCCGATGGGAGCAAAACCTCAGAAGTCACAAGTACCAACTGTCATTGACCTACCCCAAAAATAACAAAAGATGTTTCTTTTACACACACAAAATAATCCCACTATGGAATTCCCTACCCAATAACAGTAGTGTATTCCTTAAACCATACAGATTTCAAAAATAAATAGATCAATACCTATTAAATAAGGATTGATGTGCCAACATGGCTGGAGATACACACGTATGGGCCTCGGCCTTTTGTGTATCTACCTTTCCTAGCATGAATCCTAGTATGAATAATAAAGCCCATAAGTCACAGCTGTCCTTATAAGTCCCTCTGTTTCAAGCATTTTTCCATTTCAATATAAACTGCCACTGATCGCTCATCAGGCATTCCCATGGGGGATTATACATACAAGTCTCCACAGTCCAACCAAGCTCTGGCTTTGGTTGCTGTACAACACTAAGCATATAGGTCAGTTCTTCTGCAAAATGTCCTACACAGTGGCAGTAATGTTTGTAATTAGCAATATGTAGTAGCAAAGCTCCACTAAAAAAAGTAGCCAAGTAGCCAAGCTTGTGATATTCACAGGTTGTAAGTGAAAGCACTCAGTCTCTGAGGTGGGGTGAAACATAGAAACATAGATTTTGATGGCAGATAAGGACCTCTTGGCCCACCCAGTCTGCTCATTTCCCTACCTAATGGATAAGCTGCAGATCCTAGTTAACCAGCATCCTACTTCTTCCTACCCCCACCCCCTAGAATTGCCTTATGACTGTCCCATGCATGCTTGAATTCCACCACTGTTTTTGACTCCACAACCTCCTCCGGAAGGCCGTTCCATGCATCCACAACCCTCTCTGTGAAAAAATACTTCCTTAAATTACCTCTGAGCCCCCATCTTCAAATTGTGCCCCCTTGTTCTTGCACACCTTTTTTTTTGAAAGATGCTACCCTCTTGGACTTTGTTGATTCCCTTGAGGTACTAGAAAGTTTCTATCATGTCCCCCCTTTCCCTCCTTTCCTCGAGGCTATACATATTAAGCTCCTTAAGTCTCTCTTCATATGTCTTCCGGTACAGACCCTGCACCATTTTAGTTGCCCTCCTCTGGACAGCTTCCATCCTGCCTAAGTCTTTGCGGAGACTGGGTCTCCAGAACTGCACGCAGTACTCCAGATGGGGTCTCACCAACTGTCTGTACAGAGGGATAGTAACTTCCTGTTTTCTACTGGTGATGCCTCTCCCTATGCATCCCAGTATCCCCCCAGCCCTCCTTGCTGCCCTCTCACATTGCTTGCCCACCTTTAGGTCATCTGATATGACTACCTCCAGCTCCCTTTCCATTTTTGTTGTTGTTAGTATCTCACCCCCCATTGAGTACTCTTCCCCTGGGTTTTTGTTTCCCAGGTGCATTGCCTTGCACTTCTTAGCATTGAATCTAAGCTGCCATACATTTGACCATTCCTCTAACCTTGCCAAGACCCTTCTCATCCTTTCCACTCCACCTTGTGCATCAACTCTGTTGCAGATCTTTGTGTCATCTGCAAAGAGACATACTTTTCCTTCCAGTCCCTCTGCAATGTCGCTTGAAGAGACATTGAAGAGGACCGTCTAATACTGAACCCTGCGGTAGCCCACTAGTAACCCCCTTTCTTCAGAGTGGACTCCATTTACTATTACTCTCTGTGTCCTATTCTCCAGCCAATTCTTTACCCAGGCTGTCATCTTGGGACCCACTCCCAGGCTGGCTAACTTGTATATTAATCTTTTGTGTGGGACTGTGTCAAATGCCTTGCTAAAGTCTAGGTAGGCCATGTCCACAGCCCCTCCCTGATATACTACTTTGGTCACCCAGTCAAAGAAATCTATCAGATTTGTCTGGCATGACCTTCCCGCTGTGAATCTGTGCTGCCTTGGGTCCTGTGCCCCTCTGGCCTCTAGATACTCAACAATTCTTTCCTTCAGAAGTAATTCCATCATTTCCCTACCACTGAGGTTAAACTAACAGGTCTGTAGTTTCCTGCTTCTGCCTTCCTCCCACTTTTGTGAAGGGGAATCACATCTGCCCTCCTCCAGTCCTCGGGTACCACCCCATCCTCCCATGATTTGTTAAAGAGGGTAGTCAGTGGTGTCACTAGTTCTACCCTTAGTTCTTTTAGAATTCTGGGATGAATCCCATCAGGCCCCATTGCTTTGTCCACCTTCAGTTTTAAGAGTTCTTTCAGAACCCTTTCTTCTGTAAATGGGCTGGTATCAACTTCTGTATCCAGAGTGTTTCTACTGTTTGTTTTAGGTACCTCCTTCTTCCTTTGCAAATACTGAGCAAAATATGTGTTTAGTATCTCTGCCTTTTCAAAGTCACCCGCTGCCCACCCTCCCTCCCTTTATTAAGCCTCACTAACCCTCCTTGGTCTTCCTTCGCTCCCTGATGTACCTATAAAAGGTTTTATCCCCCTTCTTAACTGAGTTGGCTATCTTTTCCTTGGTTTGGGCCTTTGCTGTTCTGACTGCCATCCCAGCTTCCTTTTGCTTTAACTGATACAGTTCTCTGTCCTGCTCCTTCTGTGATTCCTTGTACTTCCTGAATGCTTTCTTTTTCTCTTGAACCTTCACTGCCACTTCCTTTGAGAACCCCAGTGGTTTCTTACATTGTTTTGTTTTGTTTATTTGCTTCACACAAAGGCTTGTTACCTCTGTGATGGCAGTTTTTATTATTCCCCATTGTTCTTCCACCCCTCCTTCCTGCCCATTTGTCAGTGCATTCCTTAGGCACTCACCCATTTTGGCAAAGTCAGCCCTCCTAAAGTCCAATACTTTTGCCTTTGTATGGCTTGACTCTATTGCTGTGTTTATTGTGAACCATACTGTTAGGAGTGGTCTAGTTCCCAGATGGCTACCCACTTCTACATCTGTGATCCTCTCTTCATCCCCATTTGAGAGAACCAGGTCTAAGATTGCTCCCTCTCAAGTGGGCTCCAAGACTAGTTGTCTAAGGCATGCCCCCTGTAGGGCATCTAGAATAACCCCACTCTTCGAAGTGGCTGCTGCAACTGCACTCCAGTTAACATCTGTCATATTCAGATCACCCATCAGCAATATCTCCCCTTTTTCTGCCATTCTAAGTATTCTTTCTATCATTTCCTTGTCCATTTCCTTCCCCTGAGAAGGGGGTCTGTATACAACCCCTGTGCGGATTGTGGTGCCATTGCCGGTCTCCAAATTTACCCACAGTGCTTCTTCACCTCCCTGTTTTCCCTTTTGTTCTGTTGCTTTGATTCCTTCCCTTATGTAAAGAGCTTCTCCTCCTCCTCTTTTACCCTCCCTGTCTCTCCTGTAGATAGTGTATCCTGGCATGTTTACGTCCCAGTCATGGTTTTGTGTGTACCATGTTTCTGTGACTGCCACAATATCCAGATGTTCCTCCTCCATCAAGACCACTAATTCAGGAAGCTTGTTACTCAGACTATGGGCATTGGTACTCATTGCTCTCCATTTTTTGATGGCTTTACCTTCTTTTGCAGCATACCCCACTGACCTTTCTACCTCGGTCTTTTTCTCATTTAGTACCCTGTTTTGTAGGGAGAGGCTGGGATTTTCCTGCTGCTTATCAGTGCCTCCCCCCTTGACTAGTTTAAAAGCTTGTCAATGAAGCATTTAAACCATTTGTTCAAAAGACTTGTTCCCTTCCTGGGTGGTGAGCCTTTGCCCTGCGCAATCTGTCACTCTATCACCATTGCAATGGCACAGAGCTGGGTACAGGGCTGGCGACGAGCTGCTGGAACCAGCCGAAGCGCAGAATGCCAGCTGGAAGAATGCTAGAACCAGCAGGCACAACCAGTATAACCACATTATGTGCAACAGTGGTATTACAGTCCCCACTTTTGTCCCTTCAATATGAACAGTACCTGCGCTCTGGTCCCCTCTGTGTCAGCAGCAGCCATGGTGCAGTCCCCACCATGTATTCTCTGTAACAAGCAGCCACAGTCAGGTGCACACTGCGTCCCTTCTCTGTTAGTCAGCAGTCCTGTTGTGGTCCATACTGTGTGAACAGCTCTTGTGCACTGGTTATCACTGTGTGTTAACAGACTGCAGCCCACCTGCTACAGTATGTGAACAGTAGCTGCACTCTAATCTCCACTATGCAAGTGAGCAGCAGCCGAGCTCCAGTCCCCACTGTGTGAGCTGCAGCTGGCCCCTGAGAGCACTCCCAGAAATCCTAAATAATACACATTCTCTGGCCTCCCAGCAGCTGTACTTCACTCCGGTCCCTACTATATATGAGATCTCTGCATTCTGGTGCCAACTGTGTGAGCAGTAGCAGCCGCACTCTGGTCCCTGTGGTTCTAGGAGCTTCTGCAGTCTGATTCCCATGTTTAGAATAGCAGTCACACTTCTTACCCTACTGTATGAGAAGCAACCAAGTACAGTTCATAGGGATTCTATTAGAAAACTCTTTGGTGAGGAGTGGAAGGGTAGTAATGTCATCCTGCCAGCAAATCAGATATGCATTCCAGCTCTTTATTTTGGATCAGGCAGGGGAAGTAGGCAGGATCATTGTGGGCTGTTTGCTCTTCAGAACTTGAGTTTGTGTGTACAACTCACAAGTGTGGGCTTTGGGGTTTGTGTGTAGAGGTATATGCAAAAGAGGAGATCGTCTTCAGTCAGGGTTTTACAATTGATTTGTATAGTACTGTTCTGGTAACAATCAAATAAAAACAAACCCAGAGGGAAGTGGTTCAACATTTTATTACAGTATTTAAACTTCCAGGATTGAGTAAACAGTTTGGAATTTGTTTTCATTTAATTAGTAACCATTTTGGAACATAACACATTTCAAAAAAGTTACCTTTCCCCTAGCTCGGCTGTATCTCAGTTGCTCCCTGGCTGCCGGCCTGCAATGATTGGAACTGGAAGTGAGCGTAGGAGCAAGAAAATAGTGCAGCAGGGCAGGGAGAGAGAGAGAGAGATGTGAACAGCACCATGGTGAAGGGAGAGGATGCGGAGAATGACGGAGAGAGATATTCTTCAACTCAATTTGAAACAATGCAATGAGGAACAGTTAAGCAAAAAGCAAACTTTTCACCAAAAAAAAGACGATATGGAATAATAAATTTACTAGAAAACCACTAAAAAGTTCTAAAGGCAACGGAAGAGCCAATGAAAGCAGGTCTGCAGTGAGAAAATAACTGAGGTGGGGCTGGGGACCACACCCTGTTATACCACTGGCCGAAGTCGGGGGCGGTCCCCTCTGGTTACAGCTAGCTAAACATTTCTGATGGGTCCTAGTGCCTGTGTCATAGTCCTAATTGTAATAGCCTGCTGCAAGAGCTCCCACTGGAAGTAAGATCTGAAGTTATGCCCAGTCCTGCCCCATGCCCAATCTCTGCCATTCCTTCTGGGTTACACCAAAATGATCCTCCATTTCCCACAAAATGCTAAAGGACTCTCAAACTTTAAACTTGAACATTCAGCACATTTGTGTGGTGAAGCAGGGGCCCTAACAGGTGCATTCTACACTATCTCTGGGCACATTCACCTCAGACCAACCCCCAAGAACAGTCCCATGAACCTGTACTCACAGCTTTGTTTGTTCCTTTGATACAGACATGGAAACAAGAGGAAAACATTTCTTCCCCTTTACTGGTAGCTTGTCATAGCTTCAGCTGCACACTTTCTTTCTGAGTTGCTGAGACTCTTCAGGATCTTCAGGGGACTGCCCTTTGGATCCACAGAAACATAGTCCAAACCACATATTATGTGGAAATGACCCACTGGGGTCCTGCAGACAAATGGTCTCGACCACTTCTTCTGGTACTGCTGGGTATCACACACTAGGGTGAGGAACTACTGAAGGTCCTTCACCCAGTCTCAGAGGAGATGGGCAGGCACCCCCCCACACTCTGAGCATTGTTGCTCACTCAGAGCTCTACTTCACTCTACCGCTGACTACCAGCTGACTCCCATCTGAACATTCTAATCTCCCCCAGAGCATCTGATTTCAAAGTGGCTTATGTTGCTGCAAGAATTCTTCATGACATAATCCATTCTCTGCTCAGCCTAGTTGAGTAAACAATTATGTCATCTGTTACAGAGATTCTAATAAGCCCTCTACCTTCCTAGGGATAACTTGATGGGATTCTAGTAACCCCAGGGGACTGGGTGGTTACTCTCACCACCATCCAGGTGAGCCTTGCTGTCCACAGCAAGCGCTATGGTCTGCAACATAGGCCATCCAACCTCTGGGTGCCCTATGGGACAAGGTGTTCAGGCTCACCCCTACCTAGGCCGAAACCTAGGCAGGTTGCACCAGAGAACAGAGGCCCACTAAACCAACTTCAGCTTCACCTAACACCTATCTCGGGACTCCCAGTGGCTCCAAGAGACTGCCTGAAGCATGCCCTAACAGACATTGCCAGTGACCCCTATCTGGATCAGAACCACCAGCCTGCTTATCCCCTAGTCCTCTAAGGAAAAGCTATCTGACCTATGCTGCCTACTGGGGAATCCTATACCCCCATAGTTTTCACAATTCTAAACTGCAGACTGCTTTAGAAACATGCATATGACATTGCTGGGCATTTTCCAACCCCCAGAACTACAGTACATACTCTTAACCTGAAAAGCAGAAAAAATGGTTAAACTGTCCTGGTTAAACATTTCTAATACCCAAAAATGCTTCAACAGGGACTCCAGTGAGTCCTAAACATCCTCTTCTCTTCTTCAGGAACACCTGCAAAAGAAAACATCCCAAAACACATCCTGCAAGAAAAACACAGTGCCCAAACCTCCCACCAGAAGGATACTATCCAATCCCAAAAATATTTTAAAGGGTTTTCTACAAAAGGCAGTATAAAACTATAAAAGAAACACATTTACAATAACTTTGTGGGGAAGGGGTTCCTACAAAGTTTTTTATACTAAGAGAAGAAAGTCCGGGGTGCACAAGGACCTCCATGTAAGAAGAGTCTCTATAGGCCGAACCCTGCAAAAATTGTTCTTGGTCAGGCTCAAGGCCTGCTGAGTCTCTTATGGACTAACAGTTCCATGGACATCTTCACTTACATTGCACATTCAATAAACATAAAAAAGTCAAAGAGGAAGTTCTATGCCTTACCAGACTAGCTGCGCAGGTTGACAGTCTGCATCACCTCTCTGGATCTGGCATGGAACTCTCCTTCTCTGGGCTGAAGACAATCTTCAGATCAGCTCTGCCACACCACCTGCTGGACCTAATAGCTGCTGGATATGATCTGGATATTCCAGTAGAGCTGCACCCACATTGTTCTCTGTCGCTTGGCTGGAGACATGCACCACTAAAGCTGCACCCACGTTGCTGTGGCTATATAGCAAACTAGCACATTGCTGGAGCAGTGGCACTCAAGGATAGTACCACTCTGGATGAGGACCATAGACCATTGCCCCATCTGGACAAATAATTATTTCATTGTGGACAATCTCTTTGCCAGATTTGTCAAGTATTCAGACAGAATCTGGGTAAAGGGCGCAACCTCGCTTCCAAAACTTTAGTCTGTCATGGCACAGCATAAGTCCCACAAATCTGCACACATTGTAGTGAATGGTAACTCTGGCTTCTTGCCATAACCATGTCACTCTTTTGTCCTCCATGGCTTCCCATGCCCACCTGGGAAAAAATGGATATTTGTGTCCATACACAGCCTTCACCCTGCATCTGACCAGACATTCCTCTTTGCTGCTTTTGGGCAGACTTAAACCCATGGCCTGACTTTGGGGTGGCCAGGCTGATCAAGCCAGCTATGGATGTTCTCAACAGGGAAATAGCAGTCCATACCTGTAATTTGTATGACTTCTGTGCCCTGCACAATCTCTCGTGGGTCATCTGCAATTGTGGCCACTGGCAGACCAGTCTCACTGCCAGTTGCCTTACCAACTTGCTCCTATTCTGCTTGCTCCACAGCTTCTGCCCAGGAACTGATAGCTGGTTCAGTCCCAGACACAATCCATTCTTCACTGCATTTGGAGCCTGGTGTCTGCCAGTGCAAAGCCTCTTCAATTTCATCTTCTCCAATGAAGCTTGGACTTGGGCCTGCTGCCCACAAATTAACAGATGCAGTCTCTGATATGTCTCTTTCCACCTTTTCTGGAGTGGAAAAGAGCAGTTCTTCTTGCCCTTACAAACTGCTTTGAGTCACAGTCTCAAAAAACTCTTTAACTAGCTCTTCAGGATCTTTATGGCTATATTCAACCTCTCACTGCACTGTACAGATTGAGCCCTCTATCAGTGTGCACGTAGGGGCTAAACAGATAGCCTTCACTTTTGCTTGCACAACGCCACCTTCCATACACATTCTATGCTGCCTCCTGCAGTCTCTACAGTGCGGAATCATGAGGACATCCCTCTCGGTTCTCATACAAACTACACTGATGTTGACTGGGAAGTTCAGTAGAGCAACATTTGTTGGGGCTCCTTCACAATTATATTTTTGTTCGTATTCGGCAAGTTCCCTTTCTCATTGGTTGATCCACACTCAGCCCGGTTGCAGTTTGTGAAGGACAAAGAAGATGGCGGCCGAGATTCTTGTAGTTGACAACATACAGCGTCATCTCTGATGAGACTTCCCTTCCTCATTCTCTATTTTTGGTAGGTATTTGGAATACTAATAGTAGTTACACATTGGTGGTGGGAGTTGGAAGGGGGCTTGAGGGGCTTTGCCATTGAAATAAAAAATGCTGTGTGTGTTGGGGATGAGGGGGTGGGGGGTGCGGGGGGCACAGACCCCGATCTTATCTATGGCACTCAGTGCAATGCCCAGCAATGGTCAGCTCACATACATCAAAATCTTGGTCACCATATTTGTCCCTCTCAAACTGCAGCTGCTCCCCACACTCTAGCATGGAGGGGATAACCTAACTTTCTGGTTGCCATTTTTTTTTTCCGCAAAAAGAAACACACAAGTCTCAAATTACTGCTCTGCTCTTTGCATTTAGTACTGGTTCTGACTTGGTACACCGGCACAATTCTATTTGCTTTCCTGTACTGCTGAAACATGCTGCCTGACTTTGAACTATTCCAAACACATGCTTCTTTCTTTGCACTTTGGTTGAAACTGTGGCCTGACTTGCTCTTGGTTTCACACACTTTGTGCACACTTTCTGAAACTGTTGCCTGACTTGAATTTAGTTTTAAACATTTTTTACACACTTTCTCTGGTGTTTTCTGCTACAGCACTCTCTGCTCAACATGGCACCTGGTGATTTGTTTACTTCTCTTCAGACTATGCCCCAACATGGCCACCGAAAACTTTTCTGCATCACACACTGCTTTAACTTGTAAATTCTATATACACTCTTGCAATTTTTGCATTTAGCAAAAAATCAGCATAGTCTTAAAACTCTTTTCAACTTTCTGAGAACTTTGTTTAGCACTGCCCATGGTTAGACTACAGCTTGTTTGCTTGCTACTGGCTACAGTCACTACAACTCAGTCCATTAGCTCCCAACATTTTGCTTTACTCAATCTTTGCTGACTCTTAGACTAAGATCTATTGCTTTGCATACAGTTCATCATTTCTTGCATGTGCTCACACTGAAAAGTAGCTGGTTCCCTCTGAGGATGGTTGTGTGGCTTTGCTGCCAATTTGAGGGCTTTTTGGGTTGGTCAGGCTGTTGAGCCCACAGCTTAGTACTACATGCACCACGATCGCTGACTTAGAGGTCAAAAGTCAGGAGAAGCCTGAATTTCCTTTAAAAATCTATAAAAACAAGGTTAAAAATATTTTCTCCTTCACAATGGTTCTCTGCTGCTGCTTTCTGCTCACACACTCAACGCTCTCCTCCTCATACACTCCTCTGGCACTGAGACTCTAGGCAGTGGGTGGGATTGGGTAGTGTTTGATCAATCATACGATGCTATGCAAAAGAGCTCTCTCTCTCTCTCTCTCTCTCTCTCTCCTTCTTGCTTGCACCCTCTTACGATGATCAGCAAGCAGGCAAAATTTAGCAGCAAACTGTAAGTTTTTTCCTCAGCTTGAAATTTCAATGGCAAGGGTGCTTTTTGGGCAACTTGCACAGTTTTTTTTTACATTTCCACTAGCGACTCCCCCAGTTTTCATAACAAACACTTGAAACTTTCTGGATACTGAGGCAATAATGTTATTAAAGTCCAAAAATATGTTTAACTTTGAAATGTTTACTTTTAAACAGTTTTAAAACATTTTTGTATGCAAGGGCACGCATCTCTCAGTTCAACAGTCTTAAGCATTTTGTATGGCAGGAGCACACATTGCTTTGTTCACAGTCTATTTTAAGCACAGTCTCAAGCATACAAACAGCGCACTTTTTCACAGAAAACACAGGCAGCAAAATTCTCTTTGGATGGCACTTTCCTTAGCACAACTTTAATTTGGCACAAATTTACTTGCCTTAGCAATGATTCCTGTTATGAGGGCACCACCACCAGACAGAAAGACCCTAGATATACCCTCAGCATTTACACTGACAAGGCAACCTTTTTCCTCTCCCCCAAGATCTTTGGATGAGCCCCCAGTTTTGCAACCCATGCCCTGGCCAAGAAAAGCATCTGGCAACTGGGACCCCCTTAACTTGTACACAGAAAAGGCACCAGGACACAAGTTGACATAACAATAGGCATCGCCCCTGTGCTGGGGCAAATATCTGGCTCAGCAGTCTAAAGGGGTCGGGGGTTTAGGGTACAAAATAAAATGTATATTTATTCCAGGTTCTGGGAGAGAGGTGCCAGGGCTACGCTAGGTGTAACTTCTGAGGGGGCCCCATAACAATTCACATTCAGGAAGCATAAATGCAATGTCCACTACTGAAGCTGTGATTGTACAGTATGGCTTTATTCTGACAAATGATGGTGAATATGCAGAGGGTGTGTTCCCCCAGGTTTGTCACTGTACACACAGGAGCAAAAGTCACTTTTCTTTCCAGACTAACTGTTTGGGCATTTTAGAACATGTTTTTCCACACACACACGCACACACACTCGAACTGTCCATCCTTCTGTACTAGGAATCTCTGGACTTTTACTTTCCAACAAAGTGCATATCTTGTGGGAGTTGCCACACACTTTATTCTCCTGGTGTGATGACATTTAATAACATGCCTAGTTTAACCTGGTGCCCATACATGAACCAGTTAACCCTGACTGAAGATTAAACTGGGGTTATGCTCAATTCTGCCCCATGCCTAGTCTCTGCCATTCCTTCTGGGTTGCACCAAAATGATCCTCCATTTCCCACAAAATGCTAAAGGACTCCCAAACATTAAACTTGAACATTCAGCACATTTGTGTGGTGAAGCAGGGGTCCTGACAAGTGCACTGTAGCCTTATCTCTGGTCACATACACCTCAGACCGATGCCCAAGAACAGTCCCATGAACCTGTACTCATGGCTTTGTTTGTCCCTTTGATACAGACATGGAAACAAGAGAAAAACACCTCTTCCCCTTTACTGGTAGATTGTCATACAGTAGCTTCAACTGCACACTCTTTCTTTCTGGCCTGCTAACCCTCTTCAGGATCTTCAGGGGATTGCCATTGGATCCACAGAAACACAATCCAAACCACACTTTCCATGGAAATGACCCACTGGGGGTGCTGCAGACAAACTATCTCCACCACTTCTCCTGTTACTGCTGGGTCTCACATACTAGGGTGAAAAACTGCTGAAGGTCCTTTACCCAATCTCAGAGGATACTGGCAGGCACCCCCACACTTGAAGCACTGCTGCTCACTCAGAGCACTACTTCACACTACTGCTAACAACCAACTGACTCACATCTGAACATTCTAATCTCCCCACAGCATCTGATTCCAAAGTGGCTTATGTTGCTGAGAGAATTCTACATGACATAATCCATTTTCTGCTCAGCCTAGCTGAGCAAACAATGATGTAATCTGCTACAGAGCTTCTAATAAGCCCTCTACCTTCCTAGAGCTAACCCGATGGGATTCTAGTAACTCCAGGGGACTGAGTGGTTACATTCACTATATTTTAAAACTGGTAAGTAAATGACTCCTACCTGCCAACATTAACTGGAGCATTGTTGGCACTTGATCCGTTCTTATCTAGAACAAAATGACATTGCTTTTAAAATGTACTCACTCCTTTCTTTCTAGACAGTTGTACACATCTGAATTTTGTTTTACTTACCATAAATGTGGAGTACAGAATTCATCCAAATAAATTTTAGCTGGAGCCCTGGAACAGCATACTGCATATTTCAGTGATCCCTTCAATTCTATTCCAATCAAAAAACAAGCTCTCCATCCTGATTTATTTTGTTTTTAAAAGTTTAAGCCACACTTCTGGGCATGCACATTAGTGTCAACTCTAATGCACATGCCCAGAAGCATGCCTTCAACTTTTAGAAACAAAATCAGGATGGAGCACTTGCTTTTCAATCAGAATAAAATTGAAGGGATCACTGAAATATGTGGTATGCTCTTCTACTATTTACTATTATTTGACCCTGAATCACAAACTTGCTCATGAATGAGTTCACCCATGGCTTGGCACCATTCCTGCTTCTCGATGCATGCCACTGGTATTTCAAGTAGACCAGCAGTAATATTGTTTAAGGCAAGAATAGGAACTATCATTGGGTATTGAACCTTTGCTTGGCATGACTCCTTTCTATGACAACACTGCTTCCTATAGACACTTGAACTGTAAATGTCATAAAATCACCTTGAAACCTAACAGTGTCCATTTAAAGTCTTATTCCCATTTAATATTACCAGGTATCAAGATGCCTTTATTATCAGTTAATGCTGATTTGTACACCCTCCCTGCAATACCTTTGCCTGGTGCTATTTTCAAAAAGGAGTTCCACTCGGTAATAACATAACCCGAAGTTCGGATCCCAATACAGGTTCTAAAGCTTTTCTCAATTGAAGAAATTTATGACAGTGGGTAAAAGGCAATCCATATTTAGTTTTAAGCTCAGTGAAAGAATATAAAATCCCTGCAAGATGGCTGTGGAGCAACAGTGGTTTTGAAAACACTCCTTATAGCTCATGATTCCAACTCCAGTTTTCCTAGTTCCTGTTAAAGATAGTTTACTTAAAATTGTATGCTGGGATGGAGATCAGTGAACAAGATCAGAAACTATCAAAAAAAGAATGACAGCACTTATAGGAGTAGAAAAAAAAAGAAAGAATGCAAGTCTTTCTTCTACTAATTTGCAGACTCCTAGAAAAAGGAGTGAATATTGCTTATAGACTGATTCCTGAATGTATGTTGACTGATCTGCTCTGGGGGTGCACCGATGACTGCGGTTGGAGCGCTGGACCCAAGTCTCGACAATGTATGCTCTGATTCTGGCTCTAATAAAGAAGCAGACATTTATTCAGGTTTTGCGACCTCAGTTCTGAGTCAAACCCTTAATACAATATCAATTGTACAGAATGTGTCAGTTGATACCACTAAGGCAGGAGGCATTACAAGTCATACAGATGCTATAGGTGTTATAGCCCCAGTCGATGCTGTGGTTTCACAGTCTGTGGAAATAGTCCCAAGAACAAATAGGAAAACTGAAAATGCTTCAGAACAGAAGTTAAAGTTTCCTTCTCCAGAGTATAAAAAAGTACAATCATTTGATAAAGTAAACCACTCATTTAATGTACTCATCAAGATGACACAAAAACATGGATACAAAACTGGATGTAACACTGGAAAAGATTTAAAAAAATGTACGCTTAAATATGATTAAAATCATGGAAAACATTTAATCTGTTGAGGCTGTGAGGAAAGAAAATGAAGAAATTAGGCAAAAAATTTAAACATTTACAATACTTAATGCTTCACTAATGAGAGATTCAATCACAGTATTAAGAAAACTGGAAACTACTGGAAACAAAGCTAGTCTAATCTGAGGTTTGTGGGTATGCCAAAGTTAGAGACAGAGACACATAAAACTTAAAACCTCATTAACGACTTTTTGATCACAGAGCTTCACTATACTGATTTACTTCATAGGTATCATAGGTATATTCAAGCCAGAAGATAGAATTCTACCCTATAAGGCTTGCCGACCACATTTTAAAATGTAAATTTGTTGTTTCCAAAGTAATGATCCAACCCTGTCTTAAACTCATTCATGGTACTACTGTACACAAGATTCATCGGTAGATTGTTCCAAACTCCAACTACTCTACAATTGTACCAATGTTTATGAAGATTAAGATTCCAGACTTGCTGATATAGTTGTTTCTTATGCTTTCTAGTACTAGTTCTACCAATATTATGTCTAAGACCCAATTCCTCCAGTAAAACTTCATCCTCCATGTTTTTATAAAGGAAACACAGATCTCCCCTCAATCTACGATAATATAAGGAATAAAGATTCAGGCTGACTAATCTATCATGATAGCTTTAATTCTTTAGACCTATTATTTGTTTTGTTAACTTTCTCTGGATCCCCTTTATAGATAGAATGTCTTCCCTATTTTGGGGTGACCAAACCTGAACACAGTACTCCAAGTGAGGTCTGACCGATGCTCCATAGAGCGGAATCAACACCTTCCTATCTCTACTTGCTATTTGTTTGAGTATACAGTTTAAGTTTTGGGTTGCTTTCCTGAGTTGAATCCTGCAATGTGTTCTAAATTTTAGGTCATTCGTAACAGTGATCCCTAAATCTCTTTTCTCTTTTACAACCTCCAAGGGGGTATTATCCAATAGGTATATTTCTTCTTTATTGTTCTTACCTAGGTGCATAACCTTGCATTTGGTTTTATTTAATACTAGTTTATTTAGGTTAGTCCATTCATATATTAAATCCAGGGCATGATGTAGGGTAGCTTTTTGTTTGACATCATTAACTACTAACCCCAGCCTACAATCATCCACAAATGTGTACATCCAGATATTACGATTGCTAATTTTTAATGAAGCGATATAAATATTGAATAGACTAGGTCCCAGTACTGAACCCTGGGGGACTCCACTAGCAATAGAAGCCCAAGCAGAGTATTCCCCATTGATGACCACTCTCTGCCTTCTATCCTGGAGCCAGTTCAAGACCCATTTACAAATAGTACTAGACAGGTTTAAGCCTTCTAGTACAGACAATAATTCCTTATGTGGTAGTTTGTCGAATGCTTTTGCAAAATCAAGGAAAATCACATCCACAGAATCCGTGCTGTAGGGGATCAACCATATCCGGTCCATCAAGATGTTCTATCATGATATCCTTAATTAGTCCCTCCATTATCTTTCCTATTGTTGAAGTCAAACTAATGGGTCTAAAGTTTTCAAGTAGAGTTCTAGGCCCTTTTTTAGGATAGGCACAATGTTAGCTAATTTCCAATCATGAGGGACCAAACCCGTATTAATAGATGCTTGAAAGATATGTTATTGGCTGTACCAACCCATCTGCCAATTCCTTCATAACCCTAGGGTGCATTCCATCTGGACCAGGGGGTTTATTAACATTAAGGCTGACTAGATGTTTATAGATAGTATCAGGGTTGAATATTATAGTACCAGGTACAAAAGGACTACTGATATTGTATGAATCAGCTCCATTTGTATTATATACCGAACAAAAATATTTATTCTGAATATTGGCCATTTGTTGGTTAGTAGAAGTACGTCCTGCCTCGGTAGTAAAAGGCCCTATACTACTTTGGACCTTCCTCTGATTATTGATGTAAGAAAAAAAAGCTTTTTTATTGTCCTGTACCCTGTCGGCAAGGTTTACCTCACATTGAGCTTTTGCTTTCCTAATATTCACTCTTACTTTCTTAAGACAGTCTTTATATTCAGTATATATTTTAGCTGATTTGGATACTTTTAATTTCTTATATAATCTATTTTTTTTGTTGATTAATTTTTTGATTGTGGCACAAAACCAAACAGGTTTTTCAGTCTTAGCACTATGATATTTTATGGTAACAGGAATATACTCAGAGGTTAAGCTCTCAATCTTGGTTTTTAGGGAATCCCACATAGTTTGTTTATTTATTTATTTACTTTTATTTATTTTGAGAATCAGTTTACAACCTTTGAGCCAGAGGCTCGTTTCCAAAGGTACCTCATCACATTGAGACATACATAGCATTTAGATTACATAGTACAGGTTTTCTTCAAGTAGGCGCCTGTTAGTGGCACCACGTCACACTGTGGTTAAACAACATACATTTTAAGTTACAGGACACTTGTACTAGAAATAGGTCTGTCACAACTGGTTTCATTTGCTGTGCAATCAACTGGCATGATACAGCATGTTTGTAGAGGCTTATTAACAAATTCTGATCTCCAGTCCCAACGACATAGTTTGTTTTTCATTTTATGAAACTCAGCTTTCCAAAAGTTTAGCTTAGTAGTTGTTCCAGTGGGTTTAGAAGATTGTATTTCACTTATTTTAAATGAAACTGAACTGTGGTCCCTATTCCCAAGGGAGTACCAATTTCTACTGAATTAATAGTGGCCCCCATGTTAGTGAATATTAAATCCAGAGTATTAGTTCCCCTAGTATTTTCTAGTACCAACTGCTCTAGTCCCCCGTGGTCAATAACATCAATATATTGTCTCTCAAGGGGACATGTGCCTGTACCTTTACTCCAATCAATATTGGGTAAGTTGAAATCCCCAGTTATTAATATCCTATTAGTAGGTTCAAGATCACCAAGAATTTGCAATATAGCGTTATTGTCTTCTTGTGACATAGAGGGGGGCCTATATAAAAGTCCCAGAATAATTTTGGGACTATTAATGGGAAGCAACTTAACCCATAGGAGTTCGAGTGAACCTGTATCCCATGTAATTTCTTCACAAGCTATGTCTTCCTGAATATATATTGCCACCCCTCCACCCTTTCTATATTTTCTACAATGGGAAAATAGTTTATACCCTTCAATTTCTTTTCCCATTGGTCATTTGCATTCCACCATGTTTCTGTAATTAGAGCGATGTGTATTTTGTCCTTATGCAATATAATTTTGAGCTCATCATGTTTGTTCTGCAAACTGAGGGCATTGAGAAGAATTGCATTCCATCCCAGGGTATTCTGAGGGGAAGATGAGGATCTATTTAAGCTATTGTTGACTGTGCCCCCCCCAAGCCAGTTTAAATGGAACTTAATTACCTCCAACACTTTTTTACCAAAAACCCTTGTACCAGCATAATTTAGATGGATGCCAAGAACAAGGGGACACAATTTAAAGATAGGGGGTGGTTCTGGGGCAATGTGAGGAAGTATTTTTTCATAGAGAGGGTAGTGGATGCATGGAACAGCCTTCCTGAGGAGGTTGTGGGATCTAAAACTGTGGGAGAATTCAAGAATGCATGGGACAGACATAAGGCAGTTCTTGTGGGGGGTAGGAAGAAATAGGTTGTTGGTTAACTAGGATCTGCGGCCTATCCTGTAGGTAGGGAAATAGGCAGACTAGGTGGGCCAAGCGGTCCTTATCTGCCATCAAAGTCTATGTTTCTATTTCTAAATAAAGATATTCTGTTAAATGTTCTTGCATTGTCCATAAAGCCAATCCCTTCTTCAAAACAGAAATGTCTAAGCCTGCTATTGATTGTTATTATTTGTTTATTTCTATAAGCCTTATGTCCCTGCATAGGGAGTATACCAGATATGATGATTTCCCCTCCATAATTTCTAACTGTTTCAGCAATGTATTTATAATCCCTTAGCATATTATTCCAATTTGTTTTTCCCAAATCATTAGCTCATAGAAACATAGAAACATAGAAGTTGACGGCAGATAAGGACCGCAAGGCCCATCCAGTCTGCCCATTTCTTTTTCTACCTTATAAATGTGCCATCGGCCTTTGCTCTGTCAGTGACCTATCTATTCATAGTCATTTGTATTGCTCCCTTATGCCTATCCCATGCCTGTTTGAAGCCCTGCACTGTATTCATAGCCACCACTTCTTGTGGTAAGCCATTCCATGCATCCACCACCCTTTCTGTGAAAAAGAATTTCCTCACATTCCCCTTAATCGGCCTCCTCTAATCTCATGCTGTGTCCTCTTGTCCTGCTATTTTTCTTATATTTAAACATGTTAGACTCTTTCACCTTGTTTATGCCCTTAAGATGTTTGAATGCCTCGATCATATCACCTCTCTCCCTCCTTTGCTCAAGGGTATACATATTGAGCTCTGTTAATCTGTCCTCATATGTCTTCTGATGCAGTCCCTGCACCATTTTGGTTGCCATTCTCTGGACTGCCTCAATTTGGTTAATGTCCTTGTGAAGGTGTGGCCTCCAATACTGCACGAGTACTCCAGATGGGGCCTAACCAGTGTCTTGTACTGAGGGATTATTACCTCCCTCTTACGACTTGTGATACCCCTACTAATACACCCTAACACCCCCCTAGCCTTACCTATTGCTTTAGAGGTCTGCTTGGATGATTTTAGGTCATCAGTGATGATGATGCCCAAGTCTCTTTCTTCCTTTGTGACTGCTAGCAACTCCCCTCCCAGCCTATAGATAGCTTCAGGGTTTCTCTTCCCTATGTGCAGATCTCTTCTCATTCTGCCCACCCCATCTGGATCATCTACTCTGTTGCAGATCTTGGTGTCATCTGCAAACAGACAAGCCTTACCCTCTAGTCCATCTGCAAGGTCACTAATGAAGATGTTGAAGAGGACTGGCCCCAGGACTGATCCCTGAGGTACCCCACTTGTGACTTGCATCTCTTCTGACTGTATACCATTTACCACCACTCTCTGTTTTCTGCCGTCAACCAGTTTGCCACCCAGTTGACCAACTTCTGACCACCCGAGCCTACCCAGCTTATTTATCAATCTTCTATGTGGAACAGTGTCAAAAGCTTTGCTGAAGTCAAGGTAGGCGACATCAACTGCTCCCCTTGGTCCACCACTCTGGTTACCCAGTCAAAGAAATCTATGAGATTAGTTTGACAGGACCTTCCTTTGTAAACCCATGCTGTCTTGGATCCTGTGCCCCTATGGATTCCAGGTGTTGCACTATCCTTTCCTTAAGAGTGCCTCCATAATCTTGCCCACTACTGAGGTAAGACTGACTGGTCTGTAGTTCCCCGCCTCCTCCCTGCTACCACTTTTGGAGCCGGGATCACATGAACCCTTCTCCAGTCTTCTGGGACCTCTCCTGTGCTCAGAGACTCACTAAACAATTCTGCTAATGGCTCTGCTAGTTCCTCCTTCAGCTCCTTAAGTACCCTGGGATGTATGCCATCAGGTCCCATTGCCTTATCCACCCTGAGCTTAGCAAGCTCTTGTAGGACCTTTCTTTTGTGAAGGGAGTAGTGCTCACCTCCCTCCCCTGTGTCCATGATGCTGAGCTGTGGGCCCTGCCTACCTTCTCTTCAGTAAATACTGAGCAAAGTATCTATTTAGGATAGATGCCTTTACAGGGTCCTCCTCCTCACATGCTCCCTTTTCTCCATTAAGCTTAGCAATACCCCTCTGGACTTTCTCCTTTCACTAATGTATCTATAGAAAGTCTTGTCACCTTCTTTACTGTTCGTGCTAGTGTTTCCTCAGTTTGGGACTTTGCCTGCCTTACTGCCTTACCTGCTTCCCTTAGGGCAGTTTGGTATGCCTCCCTATCTTCATCCCGCTGTGTTCCCTTATATTTCCTGAAGGCCAGCCTTTTGGCTCTGACCTTTTCTGCTACTGTATTTGAGAACCAAAGTGGTTTCCTTCTTCTTTTGCACTTCCTTTTCTGTCTAACACAATGGGATGTTGCTTCAAGTATTGCATCCTTAATGCTTGCCCACTCTGCCTGTACCCCCTCACCTGTGTTTCTTTTTGCCAGGGCTAGCTTAACTCTGTTGGCCATCTTATCAAAGTCAGCTCCTCTGAAGTCCCATATTTTTGCCTTGGAATGGGATGATTTAGATGTAGTAGCCAAATTGAACCATACCATGTGATGGTCACTGGCCCCCAGGTGACCTTCTACCTGGAGATCTGTGATCCCTTCTTTGTTAGTCAGTACTAGATCTAGGATAGCCCTGTCTCTTGTGGGTTGCTGTACCAGTTGTTTGAGGCCCTCCCCCTGCAGGGAATCCACTATGAGTCTAGTTCTGGCAGATGTTCCTGCTGGTATTGACCAATCTGTATCTGGCATGTTGAAGTCTCCCATTATCAGAACCTCCCCTTTAGCTGTCATGTTTTGTATATCTTCTAACAGTAATATGTCTATGTCCTCCCTCTGGTCTGGGGGTGACCACATATAGGAGGACCAAGGGGGTAACCATATTTTCAAGCAGTCCATCCAATAGACACACAATATCCTTTAATTTAGCTCCAGGTAGAGAGCTAACTGTAGTATGCTCTTTACAATTAAAGCACACTTGGGTATCAATGCCTTTTATTATTGCGTCTCCAATAATCAGGACGTCCCTTTCCATAGGTTTAATTACCCTATGTGCCTTTAAATTTTCAGAAATAATGGTACTGGTTAAATTACTACCATTTAATTTGTTAGAGTCCCCTAGTTTCTTGTGTACTTCAAGGCCAATTGTGGAAATGCCTATATTTTTGCTTAATTCCTCATTATTATCAGGTGTCTTGGGGGGGTCTTGTGTTTGTTCCCATTCATTTTGTGCTTCAAGTTTATTAGTTAATGTATGGAGGCCATCAATTAACTCACAATTATTTAATACATCCAGGGTATCAGGTGTAACACTTTTAAGGCACTCAAATCTGTTGGTTAATTTCAATGGGGGTTAGGCTGTGGAACTATACCCATATCATGAAGGGTTGTATCGATATTATCACTTGAACCATTTAAATGTTCTTGGTGCTCAGTTTTATTTAAGATCATAGATTGCCTGCTACTAATGTCACACACTGCCTCATTAAATGTACTTCTCCAACCTGGAGATATCTTTATGTGTTTGTAGTCTAAGTTCTAAATCTTGTATCTCCTTTATTAAAGCAGAATTTTTTATGCATTTGTCACATGTGAAGTCAAGATTTGTAATTTCTTCAGTGAACATAAGACATTCTCGGCATGTTTTCCTACCCTTCCGTTTTTTTTGTCTAGTTTGAGCCATATCCAAGTTATATTTACTCACCAACCCGGTTTTCCAAAATGCCTCTATGGATGTTGATCTTAATCTATTTCTTTATTTTAATGTAGTGGCTAATCTCCCAGTGGTTCCCAGTGTCCCCAGCGGACATAGCAGACACGCGACACATGTGTCTCTGCGTGCGTCTCCGTGCATGAAGACGCACTCCACTCAGCTTGCTCCACTCGCCAGAGGAGCTGTTTTTAATCTGAAATACCCGTAAGTAGCCCCCGTGACACTCATTGCACTTTTGTGCAAAAGTAACAAAATTATTTGCCCAGAAGTATCAGTGTAGCTTTGTAAGCTTCAGAATATGCCTCTCAGTGTTTAAAAATATTAAATTAGCTAGAAACTGGTAGTTTGCAGTTCATAATTCCAGCTAATGAACTACAGTCTCTCTGCCTGTTTCCAGTATGGTCCCAGGACTCCACAAAATAAAAGAATGTTTGATTTTTCAAATTATGCCCTTAAAAGAGCTATTGGTGCATCAAATGTTACACAAATCACTACAGCAATCACGTTTCATAGAAGGAGTTTACAATTCTTGTCCCTAAATCTAGTCAAAGCCTTTTGTATACCTTCAAGATTACCTGTATTTCCTGTGAGTCCAGCATCTGACAAACCAGCAACTATACTGGTTCAATTGCCCTCTATCCTGGATAGGAAGATAATGTTGAAAACATCTCAAATTAAAGGAGCATATAATTATAAGGGAAGCAAAGTTTATTTTTAACCCCGATGTTGCCCCCACATCCAGCAGCACCACATGCAGTTTATGTAATATTGGGAAGATGTTGGAAGAACTGTGTGTGTGTGTGTGTGTGTGTGTGTGTGTGTGTACATTTTCAGTTCTCTACCCATGTAAAGCTTGAGTGTTACTACGGTGCAGTAAAATCATTTTCTATGAGACAGACCAGCTTTCAAATTTCATTCAATCCTATGCCACTACTAAAGCACTTAAAGCTGTAGCCCATACAGCTGAAGAATCAGGTGACCGGGAGCTAATGGGATCACTGTCTGATAATATGGACACTTAAACAGTAATGGAAAAAACTGTTGTGGAAAAAATACCAGATCTGAGCACTGATTAGAACTGTGCAAAAAAAATAATTTGCTAGCAGAATTTGTGCAAAAGTTGGACTTTCACTTCTGTGAAAGTTCAGCAATCATTTCAGCAACATTTGTAGAAATTCCACCTAATAACAGCAGAATAAATGTATGATCTGTGGGTTAATGTATTAAACTGTGGGAAAAAAATTCTACAGAACTGATAACTGTCAGAGGTCAGTTCTGTGGAATTTCTTTCAGCAGTTTAACATTTTCCTCTTTCTGGTGTCTAGTAGCATCTCCATTGTCTGATCACTGGCCCCATAAGAATCAAAAGTGTCCCTGGTGTCTAGAGGCACCTCCCACCCTCCGACTGCCAGTCCCATAAAAGTTTAACGTTTCCCTGGTGTTTAGTGGCACCCCACCCACCCCTCTGTACAAGTGCCTGTCCTTTCCTAATATACAGTGCACCAATCAGTACATAGATGTCTGTAGAGAGCATATAAACAAATGAAAATAAAATATAAGGATAATTAAAAAATGCTTAAGTGTACAAAATGATGCATATCAATCAGTAATGTTTTAAAAAATATCTTTGCTAAATCTATCTCAACTATTTAAGTTCATATTTGCAATATATTATGAAATTACTTCTATCATGTTTTGGCAATTGTTTTAACAGAGATGCAGAAAAGCACACAGCACTCCAGACCCCCTATTAAACACCATTACACGGGATATACTGATATGTCCCTTGTAACCTGTAGTATGATATATGGTAATGTTTGTAAGAAATGAATGTATTCCTATATGCTACTAAATGTGACTAATCTGTCAATTTATCAATATTCACAAAATACTTTTACTTATCTGTGTTAAATAGTTATACAAATGGTTTTGCTATTGCAGACTACTTGTCATGTCAAAAGAAAATACATAACAGAATTTATAACAAGGCAAACATCAACATACCTGTCCAAGATACAGCTAATGTTGATAATTGTTCATTCTTTGTTAATATTCTATTCTGTAAAACACAAAGATAATTTGTACAAAATTCTAGTATGATGGTCCTAAACTGTAATTTGTTTTTAAATAAAATTCAAATATGCAAGTTTGCAATCTTGATAAATTATATAAGGTTCATTTTGCTCTTTTTATCTTGTTGTATTTATTGGGTACTTTTTAGCTTAGCCTGCAAGGTAAAAACATGTAAGAGTGTAAGTAACTCTCAAGTGCAAAAATAGGAGGACTGTGCAAGTAAATTGGTATCTTACCCATTTTCTGGTCTGTTGTCACACTGGCAGCATTTCTAGCTGAAACTGTGCCAGCTACTGTTCTGAATCTCATTACAATGTAAACCAGCCATAGGTCTAGTAGACACAGACCAAACAGAATTGTAACACGGCATAAACAAGGAAAGCAAAATAAAGCATTTAGATTGGTTTAAATGAAACATGTGGTATATCAGCAGCCATGGTCTAATACCATAGCAGACCATGGTTGCTGATGTAGTACTAAATCAAACTACAGAAAGTAAAAGCAGCATTTTAATAAATGGATATTCAAATGAGTGCAAAATGCTGTATCCCACCCACCTGTCCAGCAGTCATTCATTCATCTTGCAAACACAATGTATCAGTATACAGTCATGTTCTCCCTATGTGGCATTCCTGAAATCACTAGGTGTGTTGACAGTTTGAACAATCAACAGGATCTGAAATCAGAACTGTGTAGCAAGGTTGTTGAGAAAAGAAAGAGACCTGAGATTACAGAGAACTGTACTTTTGCTGCAGCAAAAGAACCTGACAGTAATGCTGTAGAGAAAAGAAAGACACCTGATGTTGCAGAGAAGTGTACTTCTTCTGTTGTAAAAGTACCTAAACAAACAAGGCATATAATGGTACAGAGGATGACCTTGACAAGCTAGAAACCTAAAAAAAAACCAAAACAAATACTCGTAAAAATACCTCATGGTCATGTTTTTCTGGACTGGATGAAATCTGTTGAAGAAAAGAGAGATGTAAAATCAGTATCGGCAGATGAGTCAGCTATATTGCTCCGTCAGTTCTAGGATCTGTTCAGACAGCCGATGGCAAGCAATATAACATCAGTTCTTTTATTAGCATTCACACTGGTATTAACAGATGTTTAAACAGTGTAGAGATTAACAGGCAAGTGAACATCAGCATGGATTCTGAGTTTAGAGCTGCTAACAATGTTTTTCTAGCTGCTCTAAAAGATTATCATCGAGCAGGCCAAGATGTGGCCACCCAACATCCCAGAATAACAGATGCAGACCTTGTAAAAATACGAACATGCCCCAAATTGAATCCGCAGTTGGCGTACAGCCTAGTTTGCCGACTGTGGTTCGGGTTGCAGTTAGGATTTGCGAGACGAGCGAGAGAAGGGCTCACAAAGCTTAAGCACAACTCCTTTATTCTGAAAACTGATGATTATGACAGGGAATACCTATCAGTCTCCTTCAGTGAGTCAACAAAAAATCATTTGTCTGTTTCTGAACACAATCGAGACACACTATGCGGCATATTTTATGCATAGACAGATAGTGCCAACTGCCCCACCACATTATACAAAGAATATTTATTTATTTATTAGTTGTTGATGACTGGGTAAGTACATTAGGCAATAACCCTGCCTATTTTCAGGCACGACTCGGGATAGTACAAATACAAGCTTCCAAACAGTCACAGGCAGCACACAATCAGAACAAGACAGTATTAAACAGGTTTCCATGCAGGGATAGATGAAAATTATACATACAAGCAAAACTATTCATGGAAATGTTACATACAACACACAAAAACCATCCATGCAGGGATGAGACATCAGTTTTTTGTTTTTTTTTTATTTATTAAAAGAAATCGGAATTAGTTAAGGGCAAGCATGATGATAATCATGGAGTATTGAGAGAAAGTAGCCAAGGCAAGGAAGAGCAAGAAAAGAAGATCAAGCAAGGTTAGGTACAGTCACAAGTATCAAGTGCATAAAGGTGAGAAAAAAGTGCAGCTTTAAAGGAGAAGTGAGATAAGGAGTACTTAAGGTGGGGAGGCATGGAATTCCAGTATTTGGGAGTGAAATGAGAGAAAGCTTGCTCCCCCAATTTGGTGGAGCAGTACGGGACATAAAGTAGCTGAGTGTCTGAGGACCTCAGAGTGCGGGGGTGATGCACAGGGGAAAGCATGGCCGCTAGAGAGTCAGGACAGGGATATCTGGTCAAAGAGTCAATGAAACATTTCAGAGAGTAGGAGCATCAGGAGCTAGGTGACAGCCAGTGTAAGGCGGAGTAAAGCAAACAATGGTGCGTAAGATGAGGTGCCGATAGGGCAAATCTACAAATGTTGTTGTAAGCAGTGTCCCACTTACGGAGAACATCGACATTGGCCTGGGAAAGAAGAGGAAGAGCACATAGTAGACTGGGGAGCAGGACCCCACTTGCAACAGATATCCTGGCAGCAGGGGTTAAGGAGTGACGTACGTGGTATGCAGCACCATCTTGATGTTAACAGATTTGCATATCTCATTTATGTGAAGGGAGAAATCAAGTATGGGATCAAGCGTCACCCTCAGGTATTTAAAGGAGTCAGTGGTGGAGACTATTGACCCATTGTGGCAAAGCACATGAAACTTGGGAGACACAGTGGGGACTTTCCTAGAAGACCCAAAGAGGATGGCCTGGGTCTTCAGTAAATTGAGTATGTGGGAGCTGGAGGAGAACCAGGATTGGAGTTGTATGAACGCAGATGACAGATGATCATTGAGGTCACTGATTGAGCTAGAGGCAATGTAGAGGACCAGGTAATCAGCATACATAATGGAGCGACAGTGGGGGATGGAGGTGGGAATATCATTAACAAATATGAAGAAGAGCAAGGCCACAGGGATGGAGCCTCAGGGGACTCCACAGGAGATAGGAGCAGGAGATGAGATAACCTTTCCAAAGGAGACAGACTGTGACCTGTTGTCAAGGTAGCTGTGGATACAGGACAGTGTGGATCCCAAGACACCAAAGGAATCCAGTTTATACAGGAGCAGAGGTTTATTCACCAGATCAAAGGCTTTGAAGAGGTCAATGAACACAGCACCAGTAAGAAGGCCTTTACCCATGCTGGATTTAACCTCACTGGTAAAAAGGGTGAGAGTAGTGGTGGTGCTACGTCCAGCCCTGAAACCATGCTGAATGGGGGATTGGAGATTGAAATGCAGTAAGTGGGCTGAAATCTGGTGGTGGGTTCATTTCTGAAGGATCTTGCTGAGTGTAGGGAGAAGTGCAATGGGCCAATAATTAGACAGGATTTTGGGGTCTCCTTTCTTGAAGACCGGAACTGTCTTAGCAGATTTCCATGCTAAAGGCACCATGAAGGTACAATTGGATAGGTTGAAAAGCCGAGTAACCAGAGTGGCCAGGAGAGAGGCAGCAAGTCTAAGGATCCTGGGTTCTAACCTGTCCGGCCCAGGACTGCCATGAGCAGGAATCATTTTCAGCAGCTTTAGGACCTCAGAACGCAAGACGGGGGAAAGCATCAAAGCAGGAGGTGCATCATGAGGAGCATGAGGAGGAGGAGTAGGAGGTTGTGACCTGCAGGATGTGAGGGGGAAACATTAGGAACAGTAGTGAACATGTAGTTGAAAGCATTGGCAATGGTGTTAGGATTATTGCAGTGAATGTCGTTAATTAACATGTCATTGGGAACCTGTGACTTGGTGTTACCCAGTATCACATTAATTTGGGACCAGTAGCTTTTAGGGTTGGAGATGGAGGATTTAAGGAGTTTGCGATAATAGTTGCTCTTGGCAGTGCGAACCTCCTTCTTGCAGGTGTTGCTCAATGAGCGATATGCATCGAAGTCAGCTTGTTGAGAAGAAGATTTCCATTTCAACCAAAGTCTGTCATGGCACTTAAGCAATTTCAGGAGGGGCTGCTTCAACCACTTGGTCACTTTCCCCTCAGACCCTACGCATTGAGGTTGGGATGTGCCTGCTCTGTAGGGCCAGTAGAGTTGTATTGAAATAGTCCATGGCAAGGTTAATGTCAGTGGCAGCAAAAAAGAGGAGACCAGTCAATATGCTGAAGATCATGGAGGAACAAAGCCGGGTCAAATTCAGAGAAGTCAGCAAAGGATAGAACTTTGGGTGGATTTGAAGGAGGTGGGGTGTCCCTCATGCAGTAGACTGATCAGCGATCACTAATACAGTCTGGTAGAACACCTGCATAGGAGTAACAGCCCTTCCGATTTGTGAGAATCCATTCAATTAGAGTACGACAAGAGTTGTTCTGAGAGATCCTAGTTGGGGACTCAATAAGTTGTAGAAGATTGGCCTTGTTGATAGACAAAGTAAGTAGAGAGGAGTCTAGACCCTGCCAGTCAAGATTAAAATCACCCAAGCAGATCACCTCGTTTTTCTTTGACATCATGAGAATCAGCTCAGTAATCTCCTCTAGATGAGCTTGCTGTTCCTAGGTTGAATATACATGCAGAAGATGTGCAACTTCTTGGCCCCACCAAAGAGTAGGAGTGAGTGAAGTACCTCGCAGTTATTAATAATAATAATAATTTTTATTTATAAGGCGCCTTTCAGTTATCAAGGCGCCGTACATCAATAACAGTTAAAACATTAAAGAGAATTCAGCCAGACCAAAACATTAAACCAGTCAGTATTCTGGAAATGCAATATCCCACACAAAGGTCTTCAAACCCCTCTTAAAGTCCTCCACAGAGGTGCACTCTTGCAATCAATGGGGTAGAGAGTTCCAAAGGGTGGGGGCAACATACGAAAAAGCCTGAGCACCAGAAGATTTCAAATACACCCTTGGAACCTCTAGCAACCCCTCGTCAGCCGAACGGAGTGATCAATCAGAGCGGTAGGGAATCAGAAGTTCTTTCAGATAGACTGGTCCCAGATCATGTAGGGCTTTGAAAGTCAGCAAGCTGACTTTAAAGGTGATCCACCACCTAATTGGCAGCCACTGCAGTTTGCGCAGTACCGGTATTAAGAGGGTGGATGGGTACTACAGAGACATTAAGGTGCGGTTTATAGTATAGTGCAAGCCCGCCTCCCCTCTTGGAAGAGGGATGGTTGGCCTGGAGCAAGTTGTAACCTGGAAGAGAGCAGTTAAGATCAGAGACAGAGGGTTTCAACCATATTTCGGATAGGGCTAGAATGTCAGGATTGTTAACCTGCACCCATGCCTCCAGCTCTAGGAGATTGTGCACGAGACTACAGGTGTTTAGGTGGGCAAAGGTCAGGCCCAGGGCCTGTGGCAGGAGATTAGCAGAGCAGGAATAAGATTTTGAAGGATTAGAGATAGGGCTAGGGTTAGGTTCAATGTCACTGGAGTGGGAAAGGGATAACAGTATGACCCACATAGTGGCCAGCATAATGGCACGAGAGACTACCCCAGGTGAGGTAATTTTCCTGCATAAGATGTGTCTCAGGAGTAGCCCAGCAAATTTGTAGCTAAGTAGCACAGGAGGAATTGGTGTGGAGGAAACCTCAACCATCATGTTGGAGTAGTTATAATTCCCGGAGTGAACCTCAGACTGGAGTGTGAGGGTCCCAGCGAAAAGGGCTAGCGAATCCATGCCAAGTAGGAAAAGTAGTGCACAAGGGAGATAGCACATAGCCAACCTTTACATACTAGCATAAGAGGGACTGTGAACGTATTGGTTGAAAATAATGGAAATGAGTGCAGGGGGAGAACCAAACTGTCACAAAATGAACGCGGCAGAGGAGAATGGATTAAATTGAGGCAGAGGTTTAACACAGGAAAGTGGTATAGATATCAAGGTCAGGTTCATATGGGCAACTAGAGAGTGTAGAATGGCAAGAAACAATCAGAAATAAGAGATACACTGCAGAGAATTGAGCAGTTAAACTAGCAGAAGGTGATATAAGCAGAGTAATGAAACTATGCCATCTAGCGGCAGAGAAAAATAACCTGCAGATGGGAAACCAGGTTGATAGTTTGAACACCACCTACTAACACGTGATAATCTTTGGCTATATAAGTAATGCCAGCTAAGGGTGGGAGGTTATTGGGGGGCAGGCGGGGAGCAGCCTTGTAGCGGCTGCGTGGAAACATCTACTGGCAAGTTTGTGCAGTGGCAGGCAGAGATATGTCTCATGCTACAGTTCCTTTTCAAAAGAAAAGTGCACAGATGATCAAAATTTAGTTAACTCAGCCCAAGATGATCCTGACAGACTGAGTTTCAATTTTAGGTAAATCAGCCCCAAAGGTTCCCAATTAACTGTGTTTAAAATGAATTAATACAGCCCCGAGGGATCTCACACTGTATTTAAAATTTTAAAATAAATTCAGCCCAGAAGGATCCTGATCAAGCTGTCTGTCCAGTGCACAGCTCCCCATGGAGGCACCTACACTAATTTAAAAAAATTAATTAAGCACAAGTGCAAAGAAAAAGAGATGAGCCCTGAAATTTAACTAAAACAGCCACAATAAATCCTTAGGCAGAATAACTGTGCAACTGTAAAAGACAGTAGACAGGTGAAGAAAGCCAGCACCGGGCACAGTAGGAGACCATACAAATGGCTATAAGAAAAAGGCACCAAGTTTGAATTTACTGGATGCTGGCCATTACAGATTGTCCTTTTTTCCATACCTTGATTGCGACTGGCGGTACCCTAGCAGCTCCATGGGAAGAATGCCCTGGGGTAGTTCGAGGAGCTTGATTGTGGTGGGCAGTCCCCCTAGCAGCTCCATGGGCAGAATGTCCTAGGGTAGTTCGAGGAGCTTGATTGTGGTAGGCAGTCCCCTAGCAGCTCCGTGGGAAGAATGCCATGGGGTAGTTCAAGGAGCTTGATTGCAGTGTGTGATCCTCTAGCAGCTCCATGGGCAGAATGCCCTGGGGTAGTTTGAGGAGCATGATTGCAATGAACAGTCCCTAGCTACTGCTGTCCTGAAAATGCACCCTTCTTTTACTTGTATCCCAAAAGATCTCCTCAGCATGTACTGGACAAAAACCAGTTTACGGTTTACAGCCAATGGGACAAAATTACCTCCGTGAAATGATGTCCCAAATTTCCCTAGATGAGGAACTCAGCCTCTGATATATGAATCACTACATTCATAGTACAGCAGTGCATTTGTTATTGGAGACTGGGTTAGCATCTAGGGGAAATCATGACAATCACTGGGCACAGATGCGAGAACAGCTTAAAAAGTTACTGGTCTCCATCCATAAATGACCGGCAGAAGTGGTCAACCATACTATCAAAGCAAAGTTCAACAAGCAGCAGTCCCAACAAAGTGATGAACCTTAACACTGAAAATCTGCCAAAAAACCCAGAAACAAATTAGCCATCTTGCTCACACACCTTGAAGCCTGACATAAGTCCTTCACTTCAGAGAAATACCCCAGATGCAAATGAGCCATCTTGCTCCTACACATGGAACCCCATCTTCCTCATGTAGTTCCAAATCAGAGACAGTTGCTCAGAAACTGACAGAACTGCAACCAACCAACCCATGTTTGTCCTCTAACTGGAGTCCCAATCCTTCTCCACAGGATTCGAATTGCCCCATGACTCCATTTAATCTAAGTAAACTTACGATCAATGGTCTGGTCAATTTTAGTTACTATAATAGCCCACAAAAGACTGAAACCAGTGATCACAAGTAAAATGTTTGTGCTGAGTGAAATGTACCTGTACTAGTCGATTCCGAGGCAAAATGTTTGATAAAGTAAAAAAAAAAAGTTTAAAAAAGTTAGTTATATTAAAAATTGTTGTAACCACCGAGTATTGCAAACTGCCCAATGCTACCCATACTGCAATGATAGTGTGACGTAAAGCCGTGCATCGGTCATTCAATCAGTCCCACAATGCACCATCACAGTAATAAGAATATGACAATACCGAAGAGTATTTCATCAAAACTGTAAGTTTTTTATTTGTTTAAAATCATGTATTTTCATTACAGCAATGAGTGCTATTAAATATGGCAATATTTAAACGGGACATATTGGTTACCCACGATTTTTCTGCTGACAGGGTGAGTGCCCATATTTTTAAAACTTGTGCAGTCATGTTGCTTTGGTGAGAGCTGAGCTGTTTTTGACCCAGTGCCTTTGGAGGGACTTCCTAAAACTAAAAAGCTGTTTTTGAACTGGTCGTGTCATGGTTAAATCGTCAGTCGAACCTTGGTGGTGAGAGCACCTAACTGTTTGGACTGCTCCTTGAGACACTTCCAGTTTTTCAATTTGGACTTTGAGTTTGATTTTAATTTCCTGATTTGGAATTTTCTGTTTTGCTCTTTGCTGCAGCTCATTCTCACTGGTCCCCCCCCCCCCCTTACTGACCCTCTGATTTATTTATTCATTTTATTGTATTTGGGTGGTGGGAGGTTGTTGAAATGAGTGTGTGGATAAAAGATAGAGAACTTATATTAGTAGAGTTAGGGGGGGCAATTGTTTTTGGGTGGTCTATAGGCTGTATATGCCTAATATGTATAAGTGGAATTTCTGTTAGTGGGAGAACTTAATTTTAAGGGTTTTGTTTTGAGTAAGTGGTTGGGGGGTGATCGTCATAGAGGGGTGTGTTCTTTTTTATTTCCAGAATTCCGCTGGGGACTAGAATAGCCAGGAAAGATGTGTTGGTGCCATGGCCCTGCTAGAATAACCTATGCTGCCACTCGGCTCCGTGGCCTTCGCCCCTTTACTGACCTCCCTGTTTCTGCCACTGCAGCGAGATGTTGCAGGGAGGTTGGAATTACTAGGAGGTGAGGAAACTGCAGGGAGCTAAGGGCAGTTGAGGAGGGGGTGGTAAGCTGCATCGAGGTTGTCTGGTCCAGGAGATGCCCTGGGTGTAAGTGGAGACTTGGCTCGGTGATGATGCTGGCCCAGTTCTTGTGGCTGCCATCCTTACTAGGTACTCCGTAGTACACTGCCCGAGGAAGGATCACAGAGGAGGGATGTGACCATTGTTTTTTGAGCCAGCCTGGTCTTCACGGTGTACCCGGTTGGTGACACCTGATCTTTTGAGTGCATTGCTGTGCGTGGGGACACAGATGCAGGCAGCAGGATTCTCCTTGTTTACTGCCCTGCTGGAGCGTGGGTAGATTTCCTGCAGGAGATGGCAGACTTCGTTGTCGACCAGGTGTTGGAGTGACTTCAATGCCTGGACTGAAGATGAATCCTTGCATTTTGGTTATGACCGCCTCCAGTTGATGCAGTCACTGGGCCTGTCGCAAGTGGTTGCTTCTGCGACCCACCAGCATGGCCACACACTCGATCTGGTGTTCCTGCTTTGTCTTGAGGTCGATAACCTCAAGATTGATCAGATCACTTGGTCTGACCACTGTATCATGGTGTTCATGTTTGGGGCCCCCTCAGTAGTCCCTCCCCCCATGGAGATGGTCAGCTTCCACCCTTTAAGGGGCATGCACCCTGAGGGACTGTTGACTCTAGCTGACTTATCCTGGGTTGATGCGGCATGTGCGATGGGTTCCAGAGAGGCGGTGGCCTCTTATAACAGGTTGGTCTCTGAAGCTCTGGATGCTCTTGCACCAGTTCATATACAACCCAGATCTTCTCACTTGAGGTCCCTGGTTTGATGGGGACCTCAAGGTGATGAAGATCAAGGGTCGGAGGTTGGAGTGTTGCTGGCGGAAGACCCAGCTGGAGGCCAAAAGGCTGGCCCTATGTGCCCAGTATGTGGAGTACCAGGGGGGCAATTTCCTGTAGTAGGCAGAATTCCTGTCCAGGAAAATTGCCGAGGCGAAAAACAGACCATCTCAGCTATTTCAGACTGTAGACAGGCTTTTGCACCCTGCCTGTCTGCTGCTGAGAAAAGCATTGTCATCCACCTTGTGTGAGGAGTTTGCTGTCTTTTTCTCTGACAGAGTGGCAGCCATCCAGTCGGGAATCCTGCCAGGGAGGCATTCGCCTCACAGTGGTTGGGCTGAGGGTCTCAGAGGCACTCTGCCCATCTGGGAAGAGTTAAGGCCAGTGGAGGTGTCTGACGTGACTAGGGTGATCTTAGAGCTGAAGCACACCTCTTGTGAACTGGACCCAGCCCCAACGCATTTCTTAATGGGAGGTGTTGAGGCTGTTGGCCCAGTGTTCACAAGGATTTCCAGGTGCTCTATGGTGGAGGGGGTCATCCCTGCAGCTTTGAAAGAAGCGCTGGCGAGGCCCCTCCTTAAGAAATCTTCCCTTGACCCTGCCATCCTGGCGAATTACCATCCTATCTCCAACCTGCCCATTCTGAGCAAGGCTGTTGAGAAGTTAGCGGCACATCAGCCAAGGATTGCCTGGTGTCCTCGGACATCTATGAGCCATTTCAGTCAGGTTTTTGGGCTAGACACAGCACAGAAACAACTCTAGTGAGGGTGCATAATGACCTGCTCAAGGCTAGAGATACAGGAGACAAGTTAGTTCTTGTTCTCCTTGATCTCTCCTCAGCATTTGACACTGTGGACCACATTGTGCTTCTTGATCAGCTCTGTGAGTTTTGTGGACTTGCCGGTACTGTCATTAGGTGGTTTGAGTCCTATCTCTCAAACAGGGTGCATTGGGCCGTGATGGGGAATTTCTACACCTCCCCGATGCCCTTGTCTTGTGGAGTGCCACAGGGTTTGATCTTGTCACTGATGCTGTTCACAGTGTACATGCTGCCCCTGGGTGAGATCATTCAACAGAACAGTATGGAGTTTCACTGTAATGCAGATGATACTCAGCTGTACTTGTCTTTTGCCCCTGGAACATCAGGAGTGGCTGATTTGCTTAACAACTGTCTGGCTAAAATCAATGACTGGATGGCTTACAGCTGGCTGAGACTTAACCCAGCCAAGATGGAGGCACTGGTGATCGAGCCTGGTCATGGACAAGAAGGACTGCCACCTGGGGCTGACTAAGGGCTTTTCCAGGGTTCTGCCCCATTGGTGGCTGTCCTGAGGGTGCGAAATTTGGGCGTGAGCCTTGATAAGAGATTGACTTTTGAAGATCAGGTGTCATCTGTTGTCAGTAGTGGTTTCTATCATCTGCGGAACATTGTCTGGATTAAGCCCCTCATTCCGTCCGAGGACCTGCTGACACTAGTGCATGCTTTTGTGACCTCCAGACTGGACTACTGCAACTCTCTATACTTCGGGATCACAGGAGAGACCCTTTGCAGACTTCAGCTAGTGCAGAACGCAGTGGCCCAGTTGCTGATAGGCCTTTCGAGGTCCAGTCATGTGACTCCAGTCCTGCGGCTCTGCACTGGCTGCTGGTCAGGTGGAGGGTCCTTTTCAAGGTGGGTCTTCTCACCTTTAAGGCCCTATATGGATTGGGTCCTGGTTACCTGTCAGAACTCCTGACACCGGTGACCTCTACTCACTCCTCTTCGAGAGGCCTTCTGGACATTCCCAGGGTTTGGATCAAGAACTCAAGAGATCGTGCATTTAATGTTTCTGGGCTGACCCTGTGGAACTCATTACCACCTTCTGTCCAGGAGGCTCCCTCAGTTGAGGTGTTCAAGTGGAAGCTGAAGGCCCACCTATTTGCCCTGGCTTTTCCAGTTTTTTGAGCACATTCTGTGCTAGTCTCTGCTGTGATATTCTGAACCCCTTTTTAATCTATTTTAAATCATTATATTTATACTTAGTATTGTTATTGTATCATTTATTTATGCTGTTTTTATTGTCTTGTTTTAACTATTGTTAGGTGCCCATAGCCTCTGGGACTGGGTGCCCTACAAATAAAATTGCGTTGTCTTTCCTTGCCTTTACTTGCTATACAACTCAAAACAACAGTGATGGGAGGATAGCAAAAAGGATTTTATGGAATATTTTCAGAAAATGGGGAAAACAAATAGGTAAATACAGGAAAGACAGATATTTAGAATTTAGGCAACAATTGCTTTTTCTACAAATTTTGCAGCTTTCTGGGGAACAAGTTTCCTCTGCACAGATATCAGGCATAAAATAAGAACTTTCAAACATTCAATATAATAGAATGAAGTCTCTTGAAAGACAGCAAACATTTGGGACTATGGGAAAACAGGATTTTACTAATCCATTTGACTGTTGCACTAATCAGTGACAGAAGAAGGAGATAAAGCAGCTTAAGACACCTACGGGATCACATGTAAACAGAGGACAGGATATTCTGTAGACTATAGAAACTTACATTATGGATATGGGTAAAATATTGGCTGGACAACAGGATGCAGAGGCTACTAGTAAACGGAGTCCACAGTGAAGAAAGGGTGGTTACTAGTGGGGTACCGCAGGGTTAAGTAATGGAGTGGCATTGCAGAGGGACTGGAAGGAAAAGTATGTCTCTTTGCAGACGACACAAAGATCTGCAATAGGGTTGATATACAAGGCAGAGTGGAAAGGATGAGAATGGACTTGGCAAGGCTGGAGGAATGGTCAAATGTATGGCAGCTTAGATTCAATGCAAAGAAGTGCAAAGTAATGCACCTGGGAAACAAAAATCCTGGGGAAGAGTACAACATGGGGGGTGAGATACTGACAACAACAAAAATAGAAAGGGACCTAGAGGTAGTTATATCAGATGACCTAAAGGTGGGCAAGCAATGTGAGAAGGCACTAAGGAGGGCTGGAGGAATACTGGGATGCATAGGGAGAGGCATCACTAGTAGAAAACAGGAAGTTGTTATCCCTCTGTACAGACAGTTGGTGAGACCCCATCTGGAGTACTACATGCAGTTCTGGAAACCCCATCTCTGCAAAGACACAGACAGGGTGGAGGCTGTCCAGAGGAGGGCAACCAAAATAGTGCAGGGTCTGCATCAGAAGACATAAGAAGAGAGACTAGAGGAGATTAATATGTATACCATCGAGAAAAGGAGGGAGAGGGAGAGGGGGGACATGATAGATACTTTCAAGTACCTCAAGGGAAACAACAACGTCCAAGAGGGTAGCATCTTTCAGAAAAAGAGATGTGCAAGAACAAGGGGGCACAATTTGAAGATAGAGGGGGGATGGCTCACAGGTAATGTGAGGAAGTATTTTTTTATGGAGAGGGTCGTGGATGCATGGAACAGCCTTCCTGAAGAGGTCAAGGAGTCAAAAACAGTGGGGGAATTCAAGAATGCATGGGACAGACATTAGGCAATTCTTGTGGTGGGTAGGAAGAAGTAGACTATTGGTTAACTGGGATCTACAGCTTATCCATTAGGTAGGGAAATGGGCAGACTAGGTGGGCCAAGCGGTCCTTATCTGCCATCAAATTCTATGTTTCTATGTTTACAACAGATCAGTCTGTTACTGAGGACAGTATAGATGCTTGGTTACAAGATATTGTGCTGCCAGTAATTCCAGGTTATTTGATACCTACCCTTATAACGCCGATTACTAAGTTGGAACTCTGGATGGTTATTTCCAGATTACATACTTGGTCTGGATGGACTTCTTCATGAATTTTATAGTCACATAAGCCGAGCGCTATAATCAGAACTTACAGACACGTATAATGCCTGTTTATCACAGCTTTCATTACAAAGAATATGAATAAGGGACTGGTGAGCCTATTACATAAGACCGGGTATAAGAAACTTCTATAAAATTGGAGGCCAATTACTTTCTTAAATTCAGATCTTAAAATTCTCACCAAAATCCTCAGTAATAGATTAAACACAGTTTTGCAAGATATTATTCATCCTACGCAATTTTGTTAGGTGCCAGGTCATCATATTATGGATGGACTGATATTATTAAGGGAAATGTTTGAAAAGGTAACACTGATGAAGTGGAAGGGTTTTTAGTTAGTCTAGATCAAGCAAAAGCATCCAATTGGGTGGCTCACCTATACCATTGGAAATACTTGCAAAAATTTAATTTTCCACTTGCATTGATACAATGGATACAACTTTATTATATGTCAGCTCAAACAGCACCTTATGTGAATGGGTGGGTTGGGGTTTATAGTCACATTACTAAGGGTGTCCGACAGGGTTGCCCCTTAAGCCCTATATTATATATCCTAACTTTAGAATCTTTAATACAGCAAGTTAATCAGAATGATAGAATTAGAGGTTTGTCAGTATCTAGTGAAGATGAGGAAATCAAAACAGTAGCATATGTTGATGATCTGTGTTTTATTCTGGCAGACCTTCCCTCGAGTGGAGTGCTGTGCTGGAAGTGGTGCTGTATAGCTTCACTCAAAGCATAGTTCAAGGATAAATCGGGACAAGAGTAAGTGTTTACCAATCAGGAATGTTGATACAGTAGGTAAGGTTCTACGTGAAATTCTGGCAATAAATACTCACTAGAAAATTTTGGGTGTGGTTTTTGACTCCGGAGATATGGGAGTGTGGAATTGGAACGTATTACTTGAGGAAGCGAGCAGCAAAGTGATTAAATGGAATAAATGGTTTCTTTCAAAGAAAAAGCTGATTTATATGTTAAAAACGTTTTTGTTAAGGTTTTTCATTTAAGTACTATTTTGATGCTTTCCGAACAACTGGAGACCAAGCTTTACAGTTGTTTTTGTTTTTTCAGGTAGTATTGGGAAATCATCTGAATCCCATTAAAAGGAGTATAACATACTTACCTATTAAGAATGGAGGTTTGGGGATGGTGAACCCAGTTTTATCTTTTTTAGTATGCTTTTTCAACATAATATTAAGCCACTTTTATTTTCACAAGACAAGATATGGTATGCATGGGTTTGGGATTATTCAGGCCCATGGATACAAAACTGGGAAATGGAGAAAGTGATACAGTATCCAAACAAAAGACACTCCAAGACCTTTCCAAGCTATTTTACACATTGTTTAGGTAAGACGAAACTTTGGTCTTTATTCAAAGGGTTATGTTTGACCCTCACTAGGAAAACATTATACTCGCATATCTTGGGGAATTTTGTTTTAGACACCCCTCACTATGGTACAAAACAGTCCTCTGAGATACAACAAATTGAGTCTATGTTATTGGTAAAGAGGACTCCAATTCATATGTGGGATGTTATCTGGCTTAGTAACCATGGAAAAGTAAGCATTAAAGGTAATCTCAAGCATAAAGAAATGAAGAAACGGTTATGTCCTAGAGCAGATGTTTGCCAAAACCAAATAGAAACTATGACACATTTTTATTTTGAATGTCCATATATTTTACAATTTTGGAACTTGATCTACAAATATACTGGGTGGCTTCTCCTTTTCTTCACATAACCCCGGATATTCTTTTTCTGGGTATATTACCAAAATCATGGGTTCAATATAATAAGGATACGATATGTTTGATTCTAGCATATTTATAATACCACGTTTGGATTGCAAAATGTAAATGGTCCTTGCAAAAGTATTTTGTTACTCCGGATCAATTGTTTTGGACAATTAATGACAATATTATTGCCGTAAGAACATCTGATAAAGGTAAAGTTCCCCTGGATGTTTATAAAAAATGGTGGGATAATATGTTATGGTTGGACACTGGGTGATAGGTTGGAGGCCAGTCAATTGGTACAGACAGTATGCTCTTTCTTTCTTGGGCTTTTGTTTCTTAAATACTGATTGTTATATGTTCTCATGGAGTTAACATTTAGAGACATAGAAGCGGGATTTGTATGGGTGGTAGGTTTACGACTGGCTCTTTCTTGTTTGATTTCAGTTATATGATTTGATGTTCCTTATCTTATGAGTGGGGAGGGGATTGGAGATACAAAATGTATGACTCAATAAGCATTTTCTTTGCTTCCAGGTTTTTTTTTAATTTATGGCAAACATTTTGAATGTATTTTCACAAAAAAAGGGGGAGGATATATGCATTAATACATGCTTGCTTTACAGTTTTATAATGTATGGAGACTGTCTATAATTGGTTGAAATCAATAAATTTATAACCTGATAATCCCATTGTTATAACATCAGAATGCTGTAAACCTATCTTGCCTATGTCATTACAATGGGATTACAGGAAGGAATGTCACCAGCTGCAGCAATTCTTTTAAAAGACTATTGATCAATTGTCCCTGACAGGGTGACTCAACTCGATGATGCTGAAGAGGGCGGTTGCAGCGTGTTAAGCTCTGCAAGGTCCCTGGCTGCCAAATCAGAAATTGAACTTGAAGGAAAGTTTTTTTTTTCTTACTTGAACTGAAAAGAGCTGTATTCACCAGTAGGAATTAATAAAAATGAATTTTCATAAGGGATAGAACATAAAAAGAATTTCAAATTTATTGACAATGTCTGATATGGAGATAACACCTCAAGAAGTACAAGTTTATAATGTGCTCCTTCCTCCTACTACTATAGAAAAAAAGTCTAATAAAAGACCATTAATAGAATCAGATGAATATGAGGAGGCACTAGAAACAGTTTATCAACCCTTGACAACTCAGCATTTAGAGATTTTTATGGGGGAATTTTCAGCCATTAAGACTGCTATTTCTAATCTAACATCTGGGCTAGCTAACCTTTCATTGGATGTACAGGTTAATGCGAAAAAGATTATGGACGCAGAAGCTAGAATAAGTAGTCTGGAAGATAGTGCGATGAACGAACAAAGGGAGAGAATTACTTGTCCTTAAGCAATAGTGAAATTAGCCAGTAAATTAGAAGACCAAGAAGCAAGAAGCAGGAGGAATAATATCAGAATAGTTGGAATTCCTATAGGTTTGGTGGAATCCAATACAATTGACTTAATTAACAAAGTCCTAATTACTGTTGCTGGCCTTCCGAATGATACTAAAAGTTATGTTTTAGAAAGGGCACATAGATCCCTAAGACCATGTCCATCTCCATAGGAAAAACCCAGACCAATTATAGTTAGGTTTCTGAATTTTCAACAAAACGTTTATGCACAACACATGCCTTGGGACAAACCTGGAATTTACTATGAGGAACATAAGCTGATGTTCTTTAATGATCTGACACAGGAGTTAATACAAAAGAGAAATGCTTTTAAACCCATCAAAAAGGTTCTGAGAGAAGCTCACGTTAAATACGATCTGTTGCATCCCATCATCTTTAAAACATGGCTCTCAGAGGGAAAAACTTTAACATATCCCAGTTATGAAACTGCAAAACAAGGTCTTAAAAAAGACCTACTCAAGCGGTTCAGCAACTTTAACTTCACTCGCTGAGCTATTTCTATTAAATGTGCTACAGAAGTGTTTGAATGTTGCATGTTTAATTAAGGACAGGAAAGGAATAGCGTTGTTTTAAACTCACATGACTTCTTTCCTCTACAGGTAACAGAAGTGATTGCAGCTGATCCCTCATTTTTTCTTGTTTTGCTTGTTGGCTGGGCGGGGAGTGGATGATCCTGGACTGCCTGGGTGGGTTTTGGTGGGCAGGAACCACCCCTAGGACTGCCTCCCTCTAAACAGAACCACAACAGATGTGAAGAGAATTTTGTTGTGTCTTGCAATTTCTTGAATGACCTTTCTTTCATGGAGGAAGGGTTTATACAACAGGCAAGCTTATCCATGGGAGAGGTTTTTGTCCCCTAATTATGCACTCTCCATTCAGTGTAAGTTAAGTGGTTTGGGTGGTGAATTCACTTGGGGTCATACGGCGGTGTTGCACTTATTTAGAATATGAGAGTTTTATATCTATTTGGTTGCTTTGGCAGTTTGTTTGTTTGCGTTTTGCCGTGAATGTTTATAAGCTAATAAAAGTCTTTGGGATAGATTTTCGAGAATGCAAATTACAAGGAAAATGTTTAAAATTTACTCTGCTGGAAAGGGGTCAAATGCTAGTGATGAAACATCGACGTGAATAGTTTTTTTGAATTGCCGCCATCTTGTTTATCAGTAGTTGAGGTGCCAACAGTTAGGAATGGCAGCTTTGAAACTTTCCTTGAGCAAGCAGCGGTACGCATGTCTCATGTCTGTCATGCAGCAGTGTTTCTACTAGTGCATGGCATGCTGGGAATTTCAGAGATGTGGAGGCAATTTATTAGAATGGTGGGAGGTTTGTTTACTTTTGCTTTTTTTATTCTAGTGTCTTACTTGTCTCTTGATTTTTTTTTGGTGAGAATTCAAAGTTGCAGAGTACAGCACTTGTAGATAGGCTCTAAGGCTCTGCAGTTGGTGTTGTCTACAGATGGACATACTGTTCACTCGGAATAGGGTGAAAATCCTTTGCTGTTATTTGAAGGTGAATGAGGGTTTTTTCTAGAAACGGTAAGAAGGAAAATTACTTTTATTGCTGGGGTTTTAGAAATGTGACTGAGCTTCTTTAAGAATGTGTTTGAGGGGTGTGTACTGTCAAACCCGCTCAGTTGCATGGATGTGGAGCATTATGAAATTGTTGTTTGTATGGGCTATACTGCTTTGCGATCTTTGCTCCTCCAATCTCACCCAGAGATCGGATTTACCCAATGTTGTGGCTTACATGTTCCAATTCGTACATGCCATGCTATCCCCTAATTTTTGTGCTTTCTCTTGCACTTTCCATGCTGTGCCCTTCTGTGTACTGTGATGTGCTTCTGTATTCTGCTCCTCCTGGACAGCGCTGGTCTTGATTTCTGGTGAAAAAATTGGCCAAATCACCTGCTGCCATTACAGCTTGTAGTTCAGACATTTTGACGAGTCTGTTTCTTGCACTGGTGTAAATAACCATGGGTTTAGTCTTACTTCTCCCTTCCCTTTTACAGGTAGGTACAATGTAGATACATTGCTTCCAGCTATTGATACAATGACACAGTCCTCTTCTTCTTGTGTCCTTTGGGCCTGTGTGTAATAAGGGTTAATCTTTGTTTTCCCTGTTTGCTCCTTCATAATCTCGACTACTTACCCATACTGGCCCTAGTAACATTAATCCTTTCATAGCAGTCTTGGCCTTCTCCCAGCTACCTTAACCATTTCTTGCAGAGTTGGTCATTTTTTTTCGTCTTGTTTGTGTGCATTTTCCTTGTGCATTTTTTTAGTGAGTGTAACAATATAGAGGGAAGGGTGAGAAACCTGTTCAAAAGGGTGTGTAGTGCTTGATACTTGGGTTTCAACTTTGTTCTTTACAGATTATTGTGGTTACTTGGTGTACTTTAATTTTATTTTCAGCAGTTTGTGATTTTCTTGTGAGTACTGTGGTAATTAAGCAATTTTATCAGCTTCTTAGTACCGCAGGAACACTCACGAACAATTAACACATTGTTCTCTATTGCTGTCACCCTCAATGTCAGTTGAGCAGAGTATGCAAACTAGATTTCACTCAAGTTTAATGAGGGACTCAGAATGTGGAAAGTCACAGACATTTATACATTTAAAGGGATAAGCCATCTAAGTTTGTATTTCTGATTTTTATAAGATATATACTGAGTCACAATCATAGAATCATTTAGGTGATGGTTTTGGGCATTTCATATGAGTAATACAATTTTTCTCTTTTGGGATCCCCATTCTAATTACATGTTAAATGTCTATATGGAAAGTCATAGCTGAAAATGAGTAGGTGGGGAAGAGTGAGGGGTCAGCTGCAATGTTACGGTTTCTTGTCTCCTCTATAAGAAATACATAGTACTTTTATACTGATTTGTGGAAATGCAATAAGATGTACAACTTACCAGTTTACTTCCTGTATTGGAAATTTAATTTCTTTTTGTCTTCCCGTAACAATGGACAAACTGATATAGAGAGAAGGAAGGAAAGAAAACGAGGGAAGTAATGAGAAAGCATTAAGTGAAAAAGTAGTGGGGAAAGGAAATGGTTCAGTCGAAAAAGAACAATTGATATAAAATAGTTGGTTTTTTTTTTCTCCTCTTTCTTACGTGGGGTGATGGTTTCTAGGTGCTGCCAAATGTGTCCTCCTTTTTCATTCGAATTAGAATCTGTTCTGGCCTTCCACTGCCATGTAAACCACTGGTGACATTTCTGTGAAGATAATTGTCTGGTGTGACTTTTATTGCCAATAATAACGGTCATACTTTTTCTGTATTTAATTATGAAAGGAGGTGGGACACCTATGCCTCTGAGTTTTGTTCAGAATGGGTAAAAGGTTTTTGTTTATTTACAGCAATTCCTACATCTAATTAGGCTTATGCTGATACAGTGCTCGCCGGTTAGGCTTACCGGGTGCATCTGAAAGTTCAGTCACTTTAGTTTGGTTGAATAATGTCAAAGCAAATATAAATGGTGGAGGGGACACAGACCCGCCGGTTAGGCCTTGTCTGGAGTGTTTTGCAGGCTTTAAATCAGTTATTAGTAAGATAGGCCAGGGTCCCTTCTTATCATCGTAGCAACTGAATCCTAAGAGGAACACAATAGATATCTAAAACTACCAATATAGAAACATAGACTTTGATGGCAGATAAGGACCACTTGGCCCACCCAGTCTACCCATTTCCCTACCTACTGGATAAGCTGCAGATTCTAGTTAACCAACAGCCTACTTCCTGCCACCCCCACTACAATTGCCTTATGTCTGGCCCATGCATGTTTGAATTCCCCCATTGTTTTAGACCCAACAACCTCTCCAGGAAGGTGGTTCCATGCATCCACCACTCTTACATTACCCCTGAGCCATCCCCCCTCTATCTTTAAATTGTGCCCCCTTGTTCTTACACATCTCTTTTTCTGAAAGATGCTACCCTCCTGGACTTTGTTGATTCCCTTGAGGTACTTGAACATTTCTATCATGTCCCCCATGTTCCTCCTTTCATCAAGGGTATACATATTAAGCTCTCTCAGTCTCTCTTCATATGGTTTCTGATGCAGACCCTGCACCATTTAGTTGCCCTCCTCTGGACTGCTTCCATCCTGTCTATGTCCTTGCGTAGATGAGGTCTCCAAAACTGCACACAGTACTCCAGATGGGGTCTCACCAACTGTCTGTACAGAGGGATAACCACTTCCCTTTTTCTACTTGTGATGCCCCTTCCTATGCATCCCAGTATCCCCCTGGCTCTCCTTACTGACTTCTCACATTGCTTACCAACCTTTAGATCATCTGATATGACTACCCCAGGTCCCTTTCCATTTTTGTTGTTGTTAGTACCTCCCCTGCTATTGTGTACTCTTCTCCTGGATTTTTGCTTCCCAGGTGCATTACTTTGCACTTCTTTACATTGAATCTAAGTTGCCATATGTCTGACCATTCCTCCAACCTTGCCAAGTCCCTTCTCATCCTTTTACCCCCCCTTGTGTATCAACTCTGTTACAGATATTTGTGTCATCTGCAAAGAGGCATACCTTTCCCTCCAGACCCTCTGCAAAACACCCTATTGTCGGTCTGCAGCATGGACACAAGCCTATTCTTGTTCTACATGTCACTTATTATGCACTGTATTTGATTGTGATTGCTATTATGATGCTCTAATAACCTATGTATTTGTTAACTGCTCCTGCTGTCTTATGTTTACCTTATTGTCATCATGTGCTACAGTAATATGTATAACAATGTCCTGTACTCTCCCGGATCATGCCCAAAAATAGGCAGGTTTGTTGCCTAGTGCACTTACCCAGTTACCAAAAGCTAATAAATAAATAAATGTCACCTATAAAGATGTTAAAGAGGACTGGACCCAGTACTGAGCCCTGAGGTACTCCACTGGTAACCCCCCTTTCTTCAGAATGTGTTCCATTCACTATTACCATCTGTGCCCTGTTGTGTAGCCAGTTTGCTACCCAGGCTACTACCCTGGGACCCACTCCCAGGCTGGCTAACTTGTTTATTAATCTTTTGTGCGGGACTGTGTCAAATGCCTTGCTAAGTCTAGGTAGGCCATATCCACAGCCCCTCCCTGGTCTATTACTTTGGTCACCCAGTCAAAGAAATCAATTAGATTCACCTGACATGACCTTCTTGCTGTAAATCCATGCTGCTTTGGGTCCTGTGCCCCGCTGGCCTCCAGGTACTCAACAATTCTTTCTTTCAGAAGTGATTCCATCATTTTCCCTACCACTGCAGTCAAACTTACAGGTCTGTAGTTTCCTGCTTCTGCCTTGCTCCCACTTTTGTGAAGTGGAATCACATCTGCCCTCCTCCAGTCCTCAGGTACCACCCCATCCTCCCATGATTTGTTAAAAAGTGTGGTCAGTGGTGTCACTAGGTCCTCCCTTAGTTCTTTAGGATTCTGGGGTGAATTCCATCAGGCCCCATTGCTTTGTCCACCTTGAGTTTTAGGAGTTCTTTCAGGACTCTTTCTTCTGTAAATGGACTGGTGTCAACCTCTACCCAGAGTCCTTCTATTGTCTGGTTTAGGTAACTCCTCCTCATCTTCTTTGTGAATACTGAGCAAAAGTATTCATTCAATATCTCTGCCTTTTCACTGTCTCCTCTGCCCACTTCCCTCTCCTTATTAATCTTCACTATTCCTCCCTTAACCTTTCTATGCTCCTAATGTACCTATAAAGGTTTTATCCCCCTCTTAACTGAATTGGCTATTTTTCCTTGGTTTGGGCTTTTGCTATTCTGCTGCCTTCCCCACTTCTTTCTGCTTTAATTGATATAGTTCCCTGTCATGCTCCTTCTGTGATTCCTTATACTTTTTGAATGCAGCCTTTTCTCCTTAACCTTCCCTGCCCCTCTTTTGAGAACCATAGTGGTTTTACTCCGCTTTGTTTTCTTTATTTGTTTCACACAAAGGCTTGTTGCCTCTATGACGGCAGTTTTGATTTTTCTCCATTGTTCTTCTGCCCCTCCTTTTTGGCCATTTGCTAGTGTATTCCTCAGGTATTCACCCATTTTGCCAAAGTCAGCCCTTCTAAAGTCCAGTATCCTTGCTTTTTTATGGCTCATCTCCATGGTTGTGCTTATTGTGAAGCACACTGTGCAGTGGTCACTTGTTCCCAGATGTCTACTGACTTCTAAATTTGTGATCCTCTCTCCATTTAGAGTGCCAGGTCTAGTATTGCTCCCTCCCAAGTGGGTTCCAACACTAGCTGTCTAAGGCCTGCCCCCTGCAGGGCATCAAGAATGACCCTGCTCTTGGATGTGGCTGCAGTACAAGTCATCCAGTTAACATTTGGCATATTCAGGTCCCCCATCAACAGTATCTCCCTTTTCAGCCATTTGAGAATGTCCTCTATCATTTTCTTGTCCATTTCTCCCTTGAGATGGGGGTCTGTATACAACCCCTGTGCGGATTGTGATGCCATTCCCTGTCTCCAAGGTGACCCAGAGTGCCTCTTGTCCTCCCCCTTTACTTTTTAGTTCTGCAGCTTTGATCCCTTCCCTTATGTATAGAGCTACTCCACCTCCTCTTTTCCCCTCCCTGTCCCTTCTGTAGACTGTGTACCCCGGTATGTTGACATCCCAGTCATGGTTCCCCATGTACCATGTTTCTGTGACTGCCACAATATCCAATTTTTCATCTTCCATCGAGGCTACTAGCTCAGGAAGCTTGTTTCCCAGACTACGGGCATTGGTACTCATTGCCCTCCATTTAATGCTGGCTTTATCCTTTTTACCCCATGCCTGCTCTTATTACCCTTGTCTATTTTCCATTTACCCCTGTCCTGCCCTCTGTTGAGCACTGTACCTCAGTGTTTATCTTACTACCTGACATGTTTTGTGGGGGGAGGCTTGAAATTTCCTGCCTCTTATCAGCACCTCCCGCCATGGCTAGTTTAAAAGCTTGCCAAGGAAGCATTTAAACTTGTCACTTAGGAGCTTGGTTCCCTTCATGGACAGATGCAGACCATCATGCCAGTATAGACCTTCATCTCTCCAGGTGTACCCCCAGTCCCCAATGAAGCCAAAGCCCTGTGCTCTGCACCAATTTTGCAACCATTCATTAAACTGCATGGTGTGCAGTACCCTAGCCTCACCCCTGCCATGGACTGGCAGCATCTCTGAGAAGGTAACCATGCTTGCTATCTGTCTGAGGCCCCTTCCCAACTCCACAATTTCATCTTACACTGCACTGATCACATGCCTAGCTAGGTCATTTGTCCCAAGGTGGACAATGATATCTAGTTTCCTCTCCTGTGATGCTGCTCCATAACTCAGAGCAGTTGTCATATTTACTTAACAAGAAACATGTATATATGTGTGTGTATATATAAGGGATATGCAGGGGTTCAGTGTATGATAATGAATTTATCTTGTACAGTTTCCAGTGACCTCAAGTAATCTCACAAGTGCCAAAGGCATGAGTGAGAGTTACGAGAGGTCACTGAAAACTGTACAAGATAAATGCATCATCACACACTGAACCACTGCATATTCAATATATGCAACAGGTTTAGATGTTGTGTGAACGTTTTGATTTTGGTAGGTGTAAATAATTTGTCAAAAAAGGGAAAAGAAAATTGAATTTCATGCTGTTTTTTGCTAATTATAAAAAACAAAACAAAATGGTGTCTATAAATAAAACACCACTCATTTTTTTAGATATTTTTGTGCTGAACATTTTCATGCTCACAGTACCATGCTATCATTTTTTTTAAGTTATTCACATATGTTTGTCAAAAAAGTGAACAAAAATTGCATATTCTTCTATTTTCTTGCTAATTATAAAAAAATATATAAGTTATCTATAAATGAAACACCACTCATTTTGTAGATCATTTTGTGCTGAACAATTTTCATGATCACAGTACCATGCTATCTTTTTTCATTTTTAAGTTATTCCTATTTGAATATGGTTAGTACTGCTTCTGAGGCCGAACATTCTAAATGAATTCTGAAGAGAACTGTGTAGATAAATGGGATACTATGGTGATAAATAAATTTATCACCATAGTATCATAGATAAATGGTATTATTCTAGAGTTTTTATCATGACCCCTGTTGAATTAAAAAAAATACGTATATATATATATATATATTCATGGCAAAAAAATCAGTTTAATGCATCAGTTAGGGTTGTTTCACAGCGAAAAAAGTGAGGAAATTCGGTGTTAGGGTGGGTTGAAAATCCTAGCTCCGCATTCCCCACCCCCACCCCACACCACACACACACACACACACACACACACACATATGCAAGTGGGGGGAGAACCAAGGCAACACAACCAATGACAGACAACCAGCAGCAGGTGACAGAAATAACATACAACTGTCTAAACGTACTACAAGACACATCCATCATCATGGTCCACCAACTGTAGCATTTGTGCAGACATGGGTGTACACAGCATTCTCAGCATCTGCACAAGGTAACATGCCAGAACAGGAGTACTCTCCATACAATACCTAAGACATACATCGTTTGGTTATGCTGGGATAATGTCACGAGGCATTAAGATAGAAGAAAGCATGGATAAAAAGGTGTGTAATATAATGTGGTCATAGGCACAGAAATGACAGCATGATACCCTTTGAGTAACATACAGTGACCAACGTACCCATGCTCAAACCAAGATGGGCATGGTTATAGAAAGACACACATGTAGTATTAATAACAAGTCCTGGTCACAAATCAATGCACACATGCAGTGCTCAAGAGTTTTATGACAGCTCTGTAGTTTTCTATTCATTATAGTATGCAGAACCAATATTTGGTTATTATTATGCCACATGTAGAAGCAGTACCACAGAACTAACAGTGGTATGAATGCAGCATGATGTTTTCAGCCTAGAATAACAGTCAATTTTCTTGTTAATATCTGAAATGATTTGTATGATAGTGTCAGCCATGGTCCATGATGATATTAAAAATAGTGGAGAAGGGCTCTGCAGATAATGCTGTACTGATCCATTTTTTTCTTATGCCACGGTAAGATCAGGAGGTATTTAGACACATGAAACTGTGTTACAGTGCTCTCTGATACTACAGTCATAAACACAAATGTGTGAGCATGGGGCCCTTTGAACAGCATGCTAGCAGCAATGTATCAATTAGTAAAGAAACACATTTACCTGTTTCAAATGAGAAACTTTCCAGAATGCAGGTATTGTGTACTGTGAGCATGTGACTTTCTGGGTCTGACACTCCCACACAGATCTGCAACTGTAGAATGTAAGGTAATGGTGCAGCAGTACTGTGCACATAATAGTGTACTTATACATCATTGTCTTATACTGGGGTAACATCAGGAGACATTAACAGTCAACAAAGGCCTCTAAAACCACTGCCTGACATTGGCATGTTGTTAGAGTGATGCAGTATCAACACACTGTCATTCAGAAGAGATAAGAAATGCATTAGAAATAAAGAAATGTTAAATGTGGTCCACCAACAACTGATGGCGAGTATGCATGTATACCACCAAGTCACTCGAATGGCAGCAGAACTTCTACAGTTGGGGGACCATGATGATGGATGTGTCTTGTAGTACGTTTAGACAGTTGTATGTTATTTCTGTCACCTGCTGCTGGTTGTCTGTGATTGGTTGTGTTGTCTTGGTCCTCCCCCCACTTGCATGTGCATGTATGTCTGTATATGTGTGTGTGTGTGTGTGGTGCTGGGGTGGAGGGGAATGCAGAGTTAGGGTTTTCAACCCTAACATCGAATTTCCTTGCTTTTGTCACTGTGAAACAACCCTAACTGATGCATTAAATGGATTTTGTTTACCATGAATCTCCCTTCTTTTTGAGAATGTGCACTATAAATAGTGAATGGAATGTGGTGGTAGGAACGTGGGGCCCTTTGGGCCCCACGCTCCCATCATGTGATTTTTTGTCACTTCGCTGGGTGAAAACTGTATGACCAACTGAAATGAAAATTGGTAAATGAAGACATGCACCATGGCACACCATGTGTCCAGAATTGTGTGTACATGCATTCAACGGTCACACAGTGCCTCGAGCAAGCAATGTAACATACACAATTCAGCAACTGTAAGTGCCAGTGACCCACAAATTGGCACAGTGAAAGATAAATTATACATCTTTGTATATTCAAAATGCCACCCAAATCGGACACACAGTTCAGAACTTATTGAAGCGTAATGAACCAAATTTTCATTCGTTGGAGTGGCATAATTCTGCACCTGTTAATGTTTTACACATGAAACTACTGCAAGGCACCTCCATGCCACTAGGACTACCAACACCATGAATTTAAAGGCAGTAGCACCATGCAGAACTCTATGCGCAAAATGTTAAGTGTGTCACGCAGTATATCCACAGCAAATTACTTTTCAAACATGTAAATAGAATAATTCACATCTCCAGGAAATCCACTCAACACACTCCAAACTTCATGTGAAAAGACCAAACCATTCCAGAGATATTCAATTTTTATGTTTATGTACCTTTAAGAAGTTTTCCAATGCAAAATGGTGGAAATTGCGGCTGAAAATGCACTAAAATGGTGGACTGCAAGCGGAACAACATTTTGTCACCAAATAAAAACTGGCATGTTCCTTGAACAAATGTCTTTCTACATGCCAAGTTTAAGACCAATCAACCACACACTGGCTGTGCTATGTGTCACGGAAGACAGTGCAGAAAAATAGCAGAAACGGTAATGTAAATGCTGATGGGAACAGAAATACAAATGCAAATGGTAACGAAAATGCAAACAGTAAGACAAACGCAAACAGAAATGCAAATGGTAACGGCAACGGCGACGCAGAAGAAAACAGTAACGCAATCGACAATGGAAATGCTAACAAAAACGCAAATGCTAAGGCAACAGAAATGCAAATGCAGACGGTGATGAACACACAAACAGTAACGGTAATGCAATTGGAAATGCAAACGATTACGGTAACATCAGCGATGATGCCAAAGGCAACAGTAACACAAACGGAAACACAAGCATGTACGCAAATGCAAATCGTAACACACATGGTCACGGTAATGCAATTGGAAATGCAAACACTTACGGTAACACCAACAATGATGCCAAAGGAAACAGAAATGCAAATGGAAGCACATACACAAATGCAAATGGTAATGCACATGGTGACGCAAAGGAAACACAAACAAAAAACAGTAATGGAAATGCAAAATTTAACAATGTAGCATAACGCATAGCGCAAACGCAAAGGTAACGCACATGGTGACGTAAATAGGATGCTAAAACAAACGATTACGGAAACGCAAGTGGAAAATGCTAACTGTAACAGTAATGGAAATGCACACCCTGTTTTTCCCCAAAAGGTGCATTCAGAAGCACAGAGAATACAAAGAATGTATGCATAATAATGGGCCTTGGAGCAGAAAATAAACACTTGGGATACTAAATTGCTTATATCTCAGGAACTGTACAAAGTAGAAAAAAAATTAAAATCTCATTATTTATTACTTTCCTGGCTAGATTTGCACTTATCCCCCTAAGCATTTTTCTGACGAAAAGTCCGTATGTCAAAGCGTTTCCAAGATATGGGCCCCGAAAGGCGCGGTGGACACCTTAATGTTAGCCTATGGGAAAAATTGTCAATTGCAGAGTGCCATAACTTTTCAGCCCTGTAATATTTTGATCTTGGCTTTCTTCCTTCCAAATTTCAGCCCACAAGACCAAACCGTTCTTTTGCAGCAGGGTGGCAAAAATTTCCTATTCTTTTGGGCATAGTGTCACAAAGTAGTGTCATGATTTTGCAACACTTTTGCCAAAAAAAGCATGAAAGTGTCAAATGTGCGACACTACTTTGCAACACTACCATTTATAAAAATTTCAAAAACATATTTCTGGGGTGTTTAAGACATGGCTAGCATCCTCATGGCTCGACTAGGTGAGCATGGAAAGAAGCGTGTCCCTAGAGGGTCCCAAATTTAAATGCCAAGAATTTCTGTGACCAGCAACTGAAAACAAGATGGCGGATTTGCGACACTACAGGGCAATTTGCGACACTAAAAACTGCATTTGTGACACTGTTGAACTTTTTGTTAACTTTTCCCACTGACTATAATGGGAAACTTGTTTTTTGAATAACTTTTGAACCGTTTAATATGTTTTCACAAAATCTTCTAAAGGCACATCGGGAACCCCGGCCGCATGTTCCCTGCAGGTTTCGGACTGGTCACACAGACTGTGCGACCTGTAGGCATGAGCAAAGAATGTGCAAAAAAGCATAAATACCACATTCTATGGCACTATGTAGCTCCACAACCGTATATCCGACCATTATGAAACTTGGCAGAGCCAGAGATCTATGGTACCGCTCCAAATTTCAGGCAAATCCTTCATACAGTGGCAAAGTTATTAAGGTGCCAAATATCACACTTTAACCTTAAATGGGGTACTCAACCCTAACTATAGTGGCACTACCATGCCACTATCATATATACACACATATGTGTATATATATATATATATATTTATATATGTGTGTGTGTGTGTGTGTATTTATGGATATATGCAGGTATGTATATAGTTTGACTTTATTTTCGAGAGGCACACTATGGCCTTCATGTGGCGGTGGTTGAGTGGATACAGAGTTATATTTGTCTGATAGAGACACAGAAGAAAGTCACAGAACCACCCAATGGGGTCCTAGAATTCTGCTAAACAAACTTTTTATACTGTAATTGTGCTTTTTCACTTGTGTTTATCTCTGAAATCTAATCCTTTTCTTTTCTCTCAAATATTAGAAAGGTTTTTCAATAACATGTCAATCCTTGCATTTATAGTTTAAAAACAAACAGGGCTAAGTTGTTTTTTACTAAATAAGTTAGAGATTTAATCTGGGATATATACAAAAGTTTTGATAGCATTACCTTTGTTTCAGTAGTAAGGTTAATAAAATTGTCTTCTTGTTATTTAAAAGTGTGTCGTCAGAGACCTACCTCTTCAATCATTGAGGCAATAGATAGAGGGGTGGGTTGTAAAATTGTGGGTTGGGTATTTAAATTAAATGTTTTTTTCTATTCCAATCTATTCTTATAGTTTCTTCTAATTCTATATTTCTTGCTGCCATTTTCTTACTAACTCTTTTTCTTCTTGGAGTGTGGAGAGAGAAACTGTCTTTAAAAGTGAAGGTGGATGATCCAGAGGATGGGCGGACAGTGAAATGCCCCATTGCTGTCCCTCAGGCACTCTGCATTATGGCGTCCAGAGACTTGCAGAACTGTAAGTATTACACTCTAAGGAAAAACATATCTAGCTTTATGAATGGCTAGGCAAATTGCATTTATTACTTGGACTGTATGTGGGCTTAATGAAAAATGCAAGCGGCACTAAATTCTTAGGCAGTTACGAAAATTAGAAGGGAATATTGCCTTTTTGCAAGAAATGCATATTAAAAACATAGACAAAGATGTCATGAGGAAAGAATGGGTAGGTATGGATTTCAGTGCAGGCAATAGCAATAAGAAAGCTGGAGTAATGATATTAATTTCCAGAAAGTTAACATTTATAGTACTAGATGAAATTCAAGATCCTAATGGGTATTTTATTATAGTACACATAATACTAAGTGGTGTAGAGGTTACCCTAATTAATATTTATGGGCCTTCAAATGCCTCACATTAACTTTTCTCAGAATGTAGAGATAAAATCTCTTCTTTCTCAAAAAGTGAGGTTTTTTAGGTGGAAATTTAAATTGTATTGTTAATCCATTATTAGAAAGATCTAATAAAAAATATAGATTAACCAAGTCAGATAAAGATTTGGCAGAAACAATAGTCATTTTAGGTCTGGAGGACTCATGGAGGATGTTTAACCCTATGTTGAGAGAATACACTTTCTTGTCTCTGGTTTATAAGACTGGGTCAAGAACTGATTATTTTTTCATCCCTAGAAATTATGTTTAAGATATAATACAATCTCAAATACATCCCATTGTGATTTCTGATCATTCACCTGTATCATCCACTCTTAAATGGGGCACAATAAGAAATAAACAAGGAAGGTGGATGCTGAACAATTTTCTTCTTCAAAATGAGCAATATGTGGATATTTCAAAAAAGAATTCACGGAATTTGTACAGTTCAATAACCTGAAGGATACTTCATGGGCTATTACATGGGCAGCATTTAAATACTTTGCAAGAGAGTGACTTATTAATCTTGCATCTAGAGTTAAAAGGCAAAACAAAGTTAAAATTCAAGAACAATTAGACACGCTTAAGAGTTTACAAAATAGGTTTGCTATCATTTATTCTGAAAACTTATGGCAAAAATGGGCTCAGTGCAAATTAGAATATGAAGAGATATTACTAAGGGAAGCAGATTTTCAAATAAGGAAAATTAAAATTAACTATGTAGCTACTGGACACAAAGCTCAAAATTACTAGACATGCATCTTTACACAGAATAGTAATAAGAAACTCATTCTAGCCCTGAAAAATGAAGAAACAAATGCAATTATCACAGACATTGCAGAAATTAATGAACATTTTTCTGAGTACTATGCAAACATATATGAGAATGATATAGCCAGTAATATGGATGCAAATATGGATAGTTTTCTTAAGGAAACTATTACTCCACAGACATCTAAAGAGTACATAGATACACTTAACCGACAGATAAAAATAGAGGATATTCAGCAGGCTATTAAGATGTTAAAACCTAACAAAGCCCCTGGTATGGATGGTTTTGCCTCAAACTTTTATAGCACTTTCTCAGATACAATCTCACCCATATTACTTAATGTATATCATGAAGCAAGAAAAACAGGATATTTACCAGCGTCCATGCAACAAAGCATTATCACATTGATCCCCAAACCAGGTAAAGATGAAACAGATCGTAAAAATTATAGACCCATCAGCCTTATAAATACAGATAATAAAATCCTAGCTAAAATTTTGCTTCCAAACTAATGTTGGTAATGGACAAAATCATTGGCCCAGAACAGACTGGCTTTATTAAAAGGAGACTTACCTCAGACAACACCAGAAAGATTTTTCATATAATGTCATTATCAAACAAGAGCAAAAACCTGCTGCTGTATTGGCACTTGATGCAGAGCAAGCATTTGACTACGTAGATTGGAAATTTCTATTTAAAGCTATGGAAGTTCATAACATAAGTAATGAATTCATAATGTGGGTTAAACTTCTCTATGATAATCCTTCAGCAGCTGTGATGGTTAATGGGAGAATAGCCTTTTTTTTTAAATAGAGAGAGGTATTAAGCAGGGCTGTCCACTCTCTACACTCCTATTTAATATTGCTCTCAATCCCTTGGTCCTTCAGATTAATGCCTCACATCAAATAAAAGGAGTTCCAATTGGTAACACGTCAATAAAATGCTCCCTATATGTGGGTGACATACGTTTGACTCTCTCAGATCCTATTGACTATACAAATGTGCTCCTTGAGTTGATTGATTATTTTGGTTCGGTGTCAGGTTATAAATTAAATAAAGGGAAAACTCAGTTCCTCTCTTTAAATAGCAGCATCCCAGCAAATTAAATTAAAGAGTTGGGCATTTCATGGGCATCAGAGTTCATTGAGTATTTAAGGATTAAAATATATAAAACTATTTAAAAAACTGCCTCTAATAACTTATCTAACTTCAAAATGAAAGCTGAAAATGACTTGGAAAAATGGAATAAACTTCCTTTAGGATTATGGGGTAGGTTGGATTCACTTAAAATGTTCATATTACCTAGAGAGTTGCATTTGTTTCCATGTTGCCCTCGACTATACCCAACACATGGTTCAATACAATTCACAAAAAAATTAATAAATTTTTATGGGCTAATAAAAAACCCAGACAAACATATTGAAAACTAACCAGACAAAAACAACAAGGTGGTTTGAGAGTGCCAGATCTCAAATTATATTATTTAGCTACTAGATTATTACAAATGGCGAACTGGCTTAAAACTAGAAATAATAGCACATACTCACCAGAGTGGCTGTGAATAGAAAAAGACATTCTTTTTTTTTCTGTAATTTGTCTGGCTCCCACGGCTTTCAGAGGAGGCCTCATACCTCTTCCTACTCCATCCACCAGGGCAATCCCCACGGCATCCCATCCCCTAGTTTCATTCGCTCGTAGGGCCAGGGGTGTTTCATTTTCCCCCTGTTTTTCTCCCTATTCCCCTGAGATACCTGCACTTAGGACTGATGTCCAGGCTTGCTGACATACTGACGCACGGCGACAGCCATGCACGGAACAGTGTCCCCCCTTCCCGACTCTAGTAGAGCTGCCAGTGCCCCGAAAGTCCGTGTATCCACCCTTCAGGGCGTCAGTTGCTAGAAGCACCCTAGTTTCCCACCCAGAGGAGGAGAGCATCCGTTGGGATGTTTGATCCTCTCTCCCCTCTGACCCCGGCGACCAGAGTCCGCTCCTTGAACCTAGGTCGCCAAGCGTAGCACGAGGTGTGGCGTCCAGTGCCTCAACCCTCAGAACCACCGGGCCTGCAGAAGAAGACATTCTTAAAAGCAAAAACATCAGTATACAGTCACTGTTTTTGCATGTAAAACTACAACAATAAATAATGCTATAATAATGAATTCTGTCAGACTAATCTCATAAATTTCTCAATTGCTTAAGCTGGAGCTGTCAAGCTCTATTCAGCAGCCGCTCTGTGGAAATCTGAATGTAAAATTTGAAACATTTGTTAAATGAGGAGACAGGTTGAGAGATGCATCTGGAGAATCAAAGATATATTTGGAGACTCTGGTTTTAAAGATATAGACATAGTTGGTCAGGATTTGGGATTATCAGAGAACTTGATTAAAAGTTCTCAGCTAATGTTAGATATTGCTGAATATCATATGCTTAAAGGGAACATAAAACCACATATGAATAAAAATACTCGAGATTTTTTGGCCATTATGATTCTGAAACCCACCGTCACATCAATTTACGGATATTTGAGCTCTGTAACTGTAAGTCATGCAGAAGAATCAGTCTCCAAATGGGCTAAGCTGTTAGGAGAAGAAGTATGTCATTGGAATTGGGAACAAATCTGGGGTTTTCCATTTAAAGCTTTTTCGATTGTTAACAGTAGGATAACTCAGTATAAATGTGTACACAATTTATTCTACTCTCCAGAAAAAATGTTTAAAATGAAACGTAAAGATAATGATAATTGTCCTAAGTGTACTAGCCCAAATGCAACTGGTTTACACATGTTTTGGGAATGCCCGCATATAACCCATTTATGGCAACAAGTTAAATAATGCCTTCATAAAAACCCTCAATTAATCCAACATGCGAATGTCAAGACATGTGTAATTGGTCAGTCTGATGACAGTTCTTCAATAACTACAGAGCTAAAATAGATATCTATGATCTCTATCGTTACGAAAAATTGTATTTTAAAATATTGGATAGAACAAGAATCTCCATCTACCATAGAATGGAAAACTCTCTAATTGAGAATATAGCATTTGAAAAACTTGCCAGAGGTATGATAGATGGGAAAAAACACATTTGGAAATACTGGATGCCTTAAATACACTCATTATTATGTGAAATGTAATAAAATAAGAGACAGTTTCATCTCCTCTCCACTCTCTTCTAGCTATTTGGTTTCTATCTATAGTTTTTTTTTTAATTGAAATTAATCTTCCTACTATTGTTTTCTCTTCTTTCTTCTCTTATAGTTGTTAATCTCCTTAATTAATCTGTTTTTAAGGGAATTATTGTTACATGGAAATAAGGTAAGGAGTATATTTATTAATGAATACAATGGATGACTATTGTTGATGTGTTAGACATCTAGTGAATTTAAACTTATTATTCTTGTCTTAAAAATGGAAAATGTGACAAAGAAATGATTAAGGTTGATCCCTCTAAATGTGCAGAAATATTGGAAATGTTTTTTATCTGTATACGTACACTGCTTGCTCATTTATGTTTTGTTTCCTCATGTTGTAAATCTGTTTTTGAAAATAAAACATTATTAAGAAAAAAAAAAACTGTCCCTGACAGAAATTTAAAAAAGTACACATTCCAGGTTACCAGAACATCTTCTACTGTATTATGCTAATAGATGTTCTAATGGGCATTCCTGTTTCATCCCTTACTTGGTAAGTACATTTTGTTTTAAACTTGGAACTGTCACTTGTTACTCTTAGTGGCCAAATGGTGCTGTTATAGTTCAGAAAAAAATGATGCCGTTACCACACACTATAAAACACAATGCCTAGCTTGTGGTTGTTAACCAGGAGTGTAATCACCTCTCACGGTTGCCATGCCAACTATAAACCTCTTGAGCTGCGCTCTCGAAGTTTATGTGCTTGTCCTGGCAACCGCTTGAGGTGATTACAGTGTGGTTAACAACTACGACCTAGGCATTATCCTCTATGTCTTACTTTGTTTCCAATGTATTATGATTATTTTGAAGTTTAGCAGTAATACTTAATTTAGGGTTTTCCTTTTCTATATATGATTTTGTGTGATTTAACACTATTTGTTTGTATTTACTTTCAAGTTATAAAAAAAAATTCCCCTGCTCTTCTTCAGAGCGCACTGTTGAGTGACAGGAAGAGTGGAGGAGACAATGGAGTCCCAGGTGGAGGAGACTGCTTCCTTCCCCACCCCGAGTTCTTAGGAAGCCCATGCATTAACACCAGAAATAGGAGTCGAAGTGCCTATGAGAGCCTCAGAGAGGGTGAAAGTGGCTGGTGAGATTCCATATGGCAAGAGACACTTTGATGCTACAGGTGCAGGGACAGACTCAGAGACCCTGGGAAACGACAGTATGCTGACTGAGGAACTACGTCTGGAAGCAACTTACAATGGAAAAAGAGAGTATCTGTTAAAACTCCTAGCAGAGAAAGAAGTTAAATATCAGGATTTGAACAATCATATTACCGAGAGCTACAGTGTGGAAGGTATGAACGAGTCAGCTTCCTCAGCAGTAAGAACAAAGGAAGATAATCCACAGTTGTTAAGTATTACCCAAGAAACTGTTATTTCTACAATGAATAATATTTTTAGTGCAAATTGCAAATGCATCTGTGATAAATGCAAATGAGCATATCCCAAATGAAACTCCTGCCACTGTTGATGTGTCTGAATCAGAACAAGTTGCTGACGTGGTATAGACTGACAGTAGTGGCAGACTCTAAACAGTCAGGTTTGTTTCTCGGGAGGGGTGAGTAGAAGTAGCATTAAAACTATGAAAGGCAAAGCAAAAGTAAATCATAATACAGAACTGGCCACAGATAACTGGTCAGTGGAGAATGCACTATGGAAAGCAGGCTGAATATGTCACTCTTCTGACAGCCCATGGCATTCTCGGGTCCTGTTTCAGTGGGAGATTTAGGAAAGGTTATATCTCAAACCCCAGGTCAGTACAGTAACATAGAGGATTAGAGGGAGGGAAGCAAAACACAAAATAGTAGCTATTAAATTAAGCTCTGTCCTGAGACTGCTACAGAAGGCTCTACCATGGAGTTTCAGTTGGAAATCCTAGATAGTTTCTCATTCTCTTCTAGTACAGAGCCAATCCTGTTTATATGATGTGTTAGTTTGGTTCTACCTCTGCACACACATGCCCAACTGCTTGCGGTACAACTTTCATTATGGGTGCTTAGACTATACAAAGCCCTCTTGTCTGTCCCACATATAGAAAACATAGCGCTGTGGGACTGCTGCAATGAATAGACAGTGAAGCTATTCATGTACGCGGAGGGGACTGTGGTGCAACTCCAAATATGTTGTTTGGTTGAAAGGAATGTGCCGAGTCCTTTTTTGATAGCAAGACGTCTGCAGTGCTCCACCCACTGCAGCCATAAAAAGAGATTGGGGAAAGAATGGGGAAAGAACAGGGTGGGAGATGGGAAACAAATACTGGGAGGCTGAGCAGAGGAAGAGCACTGTGGTAACCTCAGCAGGTACTGGAGCAAAGAAGAGGGACAAGAGACCTCCAGCATGTGGAGGTCAGAACAGGGGCAGGCCATCCAAGGGCTTCAACCCACCAGCTGTACAGAAGCACCATAAGGTAAGGCCAACAGGTTGAGGAGTGGGCCTACACTAAGTTTCTTAGATACAAATGCTAGGGAAGAGCCTGTCAGAAGGGGCTCAGAAAATGGCACCTCCTCCTCAGCATGTGAGGACCTTAGAGAGAGCAAGAGAAACAAAAATATAAAGCAAGGGGAAAAGGAGAGGAAGAAGGGGAAGGGGAGAGATAATGGGTGTTCAGGGGTGGGGGTGTAGTAGGTCATTCACCTCCTGCAAGAGAAACTGTGGGTCCAGGCTACATAAAATGAGTTAATATATGTGTAGTATATGCTTGGATATATATGGTAGTGCATACATAGATATATATGGTAGGAAGTGGATTAGAGTATTAGTTTATGCATATGAGTATTGTAGTCCATTATATATGTAAGTTCCTGGCATGCCCAGTGGACTATTCCTTATGTATGTCCAGTGATGCAAGGCCACTATCTCTGTGTAGAATACAGATGGCCACTAAACTGACACACTGTGTATAAATCTCTGCACTGGGTCAATATATTACATTTGACGATGAGGATACACAGGAAAAGAAACTCATACGAGTGCAAAATATGGGTCATGTAAACTAATGAATGTTTTTTTGTTTTTTTTATAAACTGCTCTGTAAATCTTTCCAGCTACCTTGAGTCTATTCTCTGTGCGATGGGTTGCTTGACTGTCCCTCTCTGGCTGGCTAATTAAAACATTATAAATTGTTCAAGTGTCCACTCTGGCAACAGATTTAGCTAAAGAAAGATAAAACAAAAAAGCAACTGTGCACTGTTTGGCTACTTTGATGTGCTGAAAAAGAAAGAAAGAACACAGCTGCCAGTCGGGCTCCATGAGGCACATTAATTATGGCTGGAAACTGAAACTTAAAATTCCATTTATCCCTCTTGGCTGGTCTACCTACTCGGGGACTGACCACAGCAGTAAAAGCAGCTCAACAGCCTCTTGTGGCAGAATAACAACATTGCAGCATATACTGCAAAGCCTTTGAAAAAAAAAAGACAAACACTTTTTTTGTGTGTGGACACTGCAGCTACACAACACCTTGCCACAGCCATAATGACTGCAATTGATAGAGTACCTGAATTTGATGAATCCAAGGAAACTTTCGATTTATATCTACAGCATTTCCAACACTGACTTAAGGCAAACAAAACAGCAGACGCTGAACAAGTAGATGTATTCTTAGCAGTTTTGCCACCACAGATTTATGCCAGTCTATGGAATTTAACATCTCCAACTGACATCCTGACCCTGACGTATCCACAAGTCACTGAGGTACTCGCACAGCATTTCAACCCCCAGCACTTTCTCATTGCTGAATGGTACACCTTCTATCATCGCAACCAAGGAAAAGGGGAACCTATTGCTGACTATATCATCACATTAAAGCATCTAGAATGCACTTGTGAGTTGGGCCAGTCCCAGGATGATGCCCTCCAGTACTGCTTTGTCTGTGGTCTGAGAGGGGGAGCTTACAGAAAAAAAGCTTTTGCCAAAAAAAAACAACAACTAAACTTCGCAACAGCTTGTGAAATTGCAGTCGCCATGGAGCTCACTCATAAAGGCTCCCAAGTATTGGCAGGACATTCTGAACCCCAAAGAAGTGGAGTTCATAAGGTTACCCATATCCTAGAACAAAAGGGGACATGCCACACCACACAATGGTCAATTGCACGTTCATCAGCAACCCAAACATTTAGGAAGCCAGCACCACAGGGTACTTCTGCAAAGTCAAAACCGTGTTGCCGATGTGGAGGTAACCACCATCAAAGCACATGCTGATTTCAACATGAGAAATGCCACAGCTGTGGAAAATTGGGTCACATACAAAAAGTGTGCAAAAGTACATCATGGACTGCTATTGCATGGTATGTCACAGATGGCACTGCAACCACTGAAACAGAAGACGAGGCATTGTGCCTGTTCATGGTTTATGTAACACGAGCACAAGCAGCAATAATTTACCTCCAGCTTGAGCTAGCAGAAAACCCGGTGAGCATGCAGCTAGACACCGGAGCATCAGTATCTCTTGTGCCAGAGAACATCTACAGAGAGAAACTTCAGCAGTGCCCATTGCAACCATCATATACTCAGCTCTTGACTTTCATGGGAGAGCAAATCCCCTTACTGGGGGGAATCCAAGTGCCAGTCACCTACAAGGAAGGAACGTGGACCCTGCCTCTAGTGGTGGTACAAGGAGAAAGACCTGAATTACCAGGCAGAGACTAGCTCATGCAGATCAAATCGAACTGGGAAAATATCTTCAGCTTAAATACAGTGATCAAAGTACCGCAAGATGCGCTGAAGAAAGTACTGGACAAACATGGTTTACTAGGTTTTCTGTGGACATAAGAAGGCTATGGGCCCATCGAGAATGTCCCCCACAATAGTGGGTCAGGAATACACCAATATATGTTTGTTATAATGGTGATTGTCCAAAGCTTTTTTAAAGGATTTAAAATCTTTAATATCGACAATAGCTGATGGTAATTTATTCCAAGTTCTAGGTATTCTTACTGAATAAAAGTTGCCTCTCTTGTTCGTGTTAACATGAGGTACTATTAATTTACTGTTATGAGATCTAGTAATATTCCTGGTAGTACTATAAGTGAGTCCACAGCTATTAGCAAGATCACAGTTCTGTAGAATCTTATGCATAAGTAAGAGATCACTCCTTTGACGTCGAACATAAAGAGGGTGTAGTCCAATGGAGGTTAGCCTATCGGGGTATGCCATATGTTTTAGTGGGATAATTTTAGTGATGGACCTTTCGACTCTCTCCACCCTATTTATATCTTTAATTAAATGAGGAGACCAAAACTGAGATGCATAGTCCAAGTGGCGACGGACATAACTCCTATATAAAGGGATAATACATTGCTCACTTCTCATAGTGAAGGAGTGCCTAATTCTAGAAATTAGTCCTCTGGCTGTTTTAGAAGTAGCTGTAAAGTGAGAAGACAAGAGAAGTTTGTTGTCCACAAGGACGCCAAGATCTTTTTCTAGATTAGAATTTCTTAAAACTGCCTCAAATCGTCCTTCTCTGACCTCAGTGCAGTATTCCCGAACAACTTTTTCGACCCCACTCCGGAAATCCCACCCCCCCTAACCTTCAGTATCCCCCCTTCCACTTCAGGGTAGTCACTATGAATGAGGCTAGACCTTTGCTCGCTAATGCCCTCAGTGGCTCTTGCTACTGCAAGGATTCTTTTAATATGAGGATCCTTCAACTAGTGCTAGACTCAGTACTGTCCCCATTGACTGACTTCATTAACCACCCACAATGCCTGGAACAGTTCCCAACAGGCTGGAAGACGGCCACTATCACAACTATACTGCAACATGGTGATAGCACATCCCCCAACATTTACCAGCCCATCTCCATCCTCTCCCCTCTCTCAAAAGCCCTAGAAAAGATTATAGCCACCCAGCTCACTGAATACCTGCATACTAACAACCTACTGTGCAGAGAGCAACATGGTTCCAGATCTGGACACAGTACAACCACGGCCCTCACTGAGTACTCTAGCTTCCTTCACTCGGCTCTGGATAAAAAGCACATTGCTGGAGCTGTCTACATAGCCCTGTCAAAGGCTTTTGACACTGTCTCCCACCCCCTACTCTTAAGCACACTCCACCATATAGGTCCGTTGAAAGGACCCATATTGTGGTTTACCAGCTACCTTATAGATAGATCACAATGTGTCAAAATAAACGACACCCTCTCAACCACCCTGCCAGTCTGCTCTGGGGTCCCTCAGGGCTCCATTCTCAGCCCTCTGTTATTCAGCATCTACCTGAATGCCCTGCCCAAGGTCTGCTCCGGCAAACTACTCTTGTATGTGGATGACGCAGTTCTCTTTGCCTCGCACTCGGATCCCAGTGTTCTGTAGTCCTCCCTCCAACACACATTTAACCAGATTGATAACTGGTTCATGGACCACAGACTCATGGTCAACATAAAAAAAGACAAAGACCATGCTCTTTGCCCATCATCAGAACAAGTCCAAGGATGCGCAACTAACAATCCTCTCCCACTCTCTCCTTCCACTAGAGCAGGTCCCTACTTATAAATACCTGGGCCTAACCTTTGACTCTGGCATCTCATACCACTCACACATTAACAATCTATCTACAGCCATAAACGCCCATATAGGATTACTGTATAGGCACAAAAATTGCCTACCACTGGAAGCCCTCAACCTGGCCATCACCTCCTCTGTCCTCTCTCTAGTTGACTATGGGCTCACTGTCTACTCTGTCGTTGATCCCACAGCTCTGAACAAAATCCATCTAGCCATCAACAAAGCATGTAGACTTCTCTCCGGGGCAGATAAGCGTAGCCATACATGTACCATGTGTACCCTGGCAAACCTCCTCACCCTGGATGAAAGACTACACTATCAAACATGTCTCCTCACTAAAGAAATTCACCTTGGGATAACCTCCCTGAGGGTGTCTGCCTCTCTCCAATCAACCCACAACTCAGTGAACACCCGCACCACCAACAAACAGGTGTAGTCTATACCGACAGTCAAATCCTCATTTGCCCAAAGGTCTTTCCTTTACAGAGCTCCAGTCTGGTACAATGAACTCCCCTCTGATGTCTCCTCCATCTACAATTTAGGTCCCTTTAAGCTAGCTCTCAAAGAACATATACTTGCCTAACGATGCTGTCAATGCACCACCTAGTTTAGGAACCCACCATTTCACCCCGCCTCTGAGCACCCATTGGCTGGCGCTGCTCCTGCACCTATGGTAGTTTCTCACTGTGTCAACACCATTGCCAGTTGCCACCGGGTCGTATTATATCCTCTGCACTTTACTATGCCATTCTAGGCCCTATAATGATGCTACCTGCCACAGTTAATTACCTACTCAGCAGGTCTAGTATTCATGGCTGCTAAATTTAACCTCTTGACAATGCCTCTGTTGGCAGCAGATGCTTGTAACCTATGCTAGTTTCTCCACTCCTTAGTATACTCAAAGTTGTTACTTCCTTTAGCGAACCTGTGCATTGGTGTACCACTGTAAACTGTAGATTATCTGCTGATTGTATTATACAACCAAGCTGTAATACTATAAAAAACCTGTAATACTGTGAGCTATTGCTGCCTTGTAACTCTTTATTTGCTGTGATTGTATATTGTATGTCTGTATTGTCTTCTGACACGGAGTCTTTGTAAATGAGTCTCTGACTCAAAGGTTGTAAATCCTAAAGAATATTAAATAAATAAATAAATAAATTGTTTGATTTAGTACATAAGAATCCTATTTTCCAGGATTTCAAGGCAAAGATCCAAGTGCAACTGGGAGCCATTTCAATTTTCCACAAGCCTCGACCAACACCATTTGCTTTAAGGGAGATTCACTATGAAATTCCGACAGTTAGTCTCACAAACTCCATAAGCCAGAGTTCAGGAGACCAACTATCAGAAGGCCAACAGGGTCTTAGTGCAATGCGGGGGCCAGCCCGTTATGTCCCCTGATCAGTGACATTTCTACGGTGACATGCATCAATATCAACAACAGCGCCATGCCGCCATAGAAGTGCTGCTGGGACCAGGCAACCCCTTCCCCGATAAAAACACACACACCGATGTGTGCGGCTCCATGCCGACTGCAACTTGAGGTCGACATGGAGCCTGGTGCTGTATGCTGGTCAGCGTGTTTCTTGTTGAACCGGCATCATACAGCCAGCAAGCCCACTGCACCCCTACACAGGGGGCTCTGCTCCCACATTCCCCATAACTAAAATAACCAACTCCAAGGGGGAGTGGACCTCAGAGTAGGTTAAAAAAATTATGGGGGGGCAAAAGAGTGCCAAGCCAAAATTTCAATCCCAGAACAGAACCCGAGTCTGAAGTGCCATGCTGGCTGAGCTGCTAGTGGCTTAGCCCTCCACACCACAGGAGCAGCTCAGCCAACCTCAAAATTTTCCCTTCCCTTGTGGTGCCTGACTAGGGGTAGGGTAGTGGTTCATCACATCCGCTACCTTACCTCTGTTGGCACCAGCTTCCTTCTGCCGGGTGTGTGTGTGTCGGGCTGCCAAACTTGGGATCCTAAATGTTGGGATTCTGAGCATCAGCATTAAGAATACTCCCCTTTAAGGGAAGCAGTAGAGCAGGAACTGGACCATCTTGAAAACCATGGTATCATTTCATGAGTAGAGAGAAGCTACTGGGCTGCCCCTATCATTGTGGTACCAAAACAAGACAAAGCAGTGAGGTTGTGTGGTGACTACAAGATTACAGTGAACCATTGTATACAGCAAGATCTATACCTATTACACAGTGAAGAGGACTTGTTTGCCACACTCTCAGGGGGCAAATTCTTTAGCAAGTTGGACTTATCCTTTGTATACCAGCAACTGGAACTGGAACCAGAGTCGGAACCATATCTAACCATCAACACCCACAAGGAACGCACTAGGGAGGTAGTAGAGCACAGTGGTTTAAGGCTCTGAGCTGCAAATCTGGAGACCTGGGTTTGAATCCCACAGCCTCCACTTGCATACTGTGTGACCCTGAGCCAATCATTTAACTTTCCTGTGCTTCCAGGTTGCACCTGTAAACAAGATTTCAGCTTAGTGTGCCACTCCCGGTTAAACAATTGGAAAAAAACACTTTACTGGTATCATCACTTAGCATATAGAGTTTCCACAGTGCCAGCAATTTTCCAGAACACAATGGACCAGATACTGCATGGACTGAACCACGTAGTATGTCTTATGGATGATATCTTGGTAATAACACCCACAGTGGAAGAGCATCTGACAATCCTGGACCACATTCTAACCAGACTGCAATGGAATGGCCTGACAGTAAAGCTAGCCAAATGCCAGTTTCTGCAAAATTCTGTTGAGTACCTAGGTCACCAGATTGACATCCAAGGCTTACGTCCAACAGACAGAAAGGTGGATGCTATAGTCAAGGCACCTGCACCAACAAATGTGACAGGGTTAAGATCATTCTTTGGCCTATTGAACTACTATGGACGGTTCCTGGCTCATCTGTCCACATTGTTGCAACCACTCCATGACTTAATAGAGAAAGAAGTGCAATGGAATTGGTCACCACAGTGTGAGGAAGCATTTCAGGCTTGCAAGAAATGTCTTCTAGGCAGCAAATGGTTAGCGCACTGTGTCCCAGCCAAACCTCTGAGGCTGGCATGCGATGCTTCACCTTATGGAGTGGGGGCGGTCATCTCTCATGTGCTGAAAGTTTAAAAGGAAGCATGCACACAAGAGCAGCGGTGCACAAGCCAAGAGCTTGCCAGCTGCACTCAACATAAGACAAACAAAATCTGGCCAGAGCCAATATGGCTGCAGGAGAGGAATCTGGATTTAAAATACTGTATTGAAAATCATTTTTTTTTAAATATTTTGACACCAAATTTTCAACACAGCCTTGTGATGAGCCTGCCTCATAAAGAAGGGAAGAGAAAATGTTTAACTCCTGGTTTAAAGGTGGTGTGCAGGGACTGAAAAATTAGTTTTTGAGCTGCAAACACACATATTGAGCAGGAGTTGAAAAATAACAGCTGTCACATTCATGAGTCACTGTTTCAAAATGACTATGTTGAAATGTTGTGGTAAAAATATTGAATATTACAAAAGTTATGAGCCTGCATTTGCAAAATTCAACATAGCCTCATAAGTTAATAGGTGAACAAACTAGAATCATAGAATACAAGAATGCACAAAGTATAATACCACCCCATATTAAATTTATTCAAGGCCAGGGAATGCATTGCTAGTCTTTTTTTGGCATTGAAAAAGTTTAACTTGGTCCATGGGGAGGAACTTTGGAAACAGTTTGACTTAATCAAGCCCTAAATATCATGATATCAAGGCAGAAAGTGGGTCAGGGTGCATTCAGATGAAAGTGAGGATAAGGTAAAGAACATTTATTGTGATACTGTACTCTATAAAGACCCTGCTGAAGGAATGCAGCATGGAGCTTGGCATAGATGCTAAATTCTTTGGTGCGGTCTATAGTGCAGCAAGTTGGTGTCGGTATTCTTTTTTGAGTGGGGGATTGTGAAAAATGTCAGATAGTTGTCAATTCCAACCCACCTTTTTTCTTCTTTGCTGACAAAATTGCTGCGTTAAGAAAATGGGCTATGTAGATCATTATGATCCATCATATTTTCAATAACCTTAACTTTTTAGACCCTGTGGGTCACTGTCCCACATAGGAAAACTGATCTTCTCACTCCTCTCTGAGTGCAAACCAAGCCCCCTTTCTGTGTTGACAAATCCCCACCACCACCACCATCTGCCACTTACTTAGTGGCAGTGAATTTATGTAGCATTTTTTAGTTCTGCATATTTATGCAGTCCCATACAGTAAAACTGACACCCTTTGTATGCTTCCCTCTGTCAGTTTCTTCATATTTCCTCCAGTGTTTACATTCACTGCAGCAGTAAAGAGAATGTGTTTAGTACTGAAAAGAAAAATAAATTTGCTGGTGGGCTTTCTGTTTGGATACCTTTGTTAAGGGGAAGTTGCATTTTCAAAACAGGAATACCTGGAAGGGTCTAACAGATAACATCCATATTTATGTTTACTAGTAGTTAATGCTGTCATCTCCATGTGGAACAAAGTAAAAATGGATCTGGGCAGCAGAACAAGTAATATGGTGCTCAGCAATGACAAAACTGAAACAAGCAAAAGGATGAGGAGTACCCACATATGCAGAAAGCACTAGGATCACAAAAATATTCAGAGTTCTTCATTTAAGTAAAGTGCATAGTACACCCATACATAGTAAGCATAAAAAAGTGATGACTGAGCCACTCTGAAAGTAATGCTTCTCCCGGCCCCTGTCAGGCATCATCAGAGTGAATCACTCTGATGACACCTGGCAGAAGTCAAGAGAAATGATAGTTGCAGAAAGGCTCAGCCACCACTTTTTTATGCTCACTATGTGTGGGTGCACTATGCACTTTAGTTAAATTAAGGACTTTGAATAATGTTTTTGTGGTCCTGGTGCTTTCTACATATGTGGGTGCTCCTCATCCTCTTGCTTGTCCCTGTGGAACAGCAGACTGAGATAGGACATGAGCTCAGTCTTCCCAATCTCAGGGATATTGACAGGACTGAACATATGGATATGTTCTCCAGCAGGACACAGGGACATGCTCTGAAGGTAACAGATGGCAAGTTTAGGGGTAACATTAGGAAGCATATTTTGTTCCAGAAGGTGGTGGTCTTCTAAAATGACCTGCCAATAGAGCTGGTGGACATGAAGACAGTTGAATGGTTACCAGTGTTACCCATCCATTAGCCTGTGCCAACATTGAGCCAATACAGCTGTGGAGAGCTTTTAGGAGCGGCAACAGTGGTGGAAAGAATATGCCGTGCTTTTGCCACACCAGAATCAGATGTAACTGATACTGCTGTGATTACAGACATGCATGTTTGATACTTGCACATATGTAGTTTGCTCCAGAGTCAGTCATATCATGGCAGCACTGACATGACTACATGTGGGCGATACTTACATATGCATAGTTTAAGTCAGCACTGTCATGTTGCACACAGCGACCATTAGTATCTCAGCAAATCTGACCTGTGTCAGTACATTGCACGCAGATGTACACATGGGTAAAAGTAAGACCCCACTGAAAATGAGATACATCTCAGTCAGGCTAAGCTGTATCAGTACATTGTAAAAATGGGTAAAATAAAGACCCCCAGAAAATGAGATACTGCATCTCAACAAACCTGACCTGTCTCAGTACTATGCCAGAATGGATAAAAGTATGAGCCCACCGAATATGACATACTGCACGTCAGTACATTGTAACAGGGATAAAGAGCACATAATACAGCCTTAACATTTGTTATAGCAATTTTACTGACAGGCATAATGAAGTTAGTTGTGTGCAAGTATTGATTTGAGGATACAGGAAAATGTACAGCAGTTTTGTTCCGGTTTTACATGGAAAACACAGGGAATGTGAGGTTGCTCTACAGGGAAATGCTTTGTTCAGTCTGGGAACACTGCAGTTGACACCCTTATGATTTCTTTATAATCCCCGATGATGCCCCTTGCAACCTCTGAATCCCCCTAAAACATTAGCTGCCTAGCATTCACCCTTCCTACAAATATAAAACCATAAGTGTTCCAATGCTACTAATTAGATAGGTCCCTGAAAAGGTTAACATAAATCAACTCTTCCGAGAAAATACTGTAAATCATTGCTACACACATACACACATTGGGAGAGATGGCCAAGGATGTAATCTGGAACTGCTCTGCGGTTAGATGCCGTATCCTCTATTGGAACTCAAACATGGGTAAAAGTAAGACCCCACTGAAAATGAGATAATGCATCTTGGCCAGGCTAACATGTATCAGTACACCGTAGAAATGGGTAAAATTAGGACCCCTCTGAAAATGAGATCCTGCATCTCATCAATGCTATCCTGTGTCAGTACATTGCCAAAATGGATAAAAGTATGACCCCGCTGAATATGACATACTGCATCTCAGCCAGGCTACCCGGCTGTGCCAGTATATTGCAACTATGCTATAATACCATCAAGAGGTTCTTGAGATATAAGAACATTGGGAGCAAAGCTTGAGAGATTCCAACAGTTTTACATAGAAAATTAAGGGAAAAGGAGGCTGCCTTACAGGGAAATGCTTTGTTCAGTCTGGGAGCACAGCAGTTGACACCGCTATGAATCTTTGTAATTCCCCTAGGATGCCCCTTGCAACCTTAAAAAACACCTAAAACATTAGCTGCCTAGCATTTATTTACCCTTCCTACAAGTATAAAACTATGATGCTATTAACTACACAGGTCCTGAAAAGGTTAATATAAATCAGCTTTTCAATTCCTTTGGGTAAATATTGCAAAGATTGGTGTGAATGATGATGTATAAGACTCATGTACATATATCTCATTCCTACTAGTTACCTTTCCCAGGGAAAGGGGGAGCTGTGGGATTTTATTCCCATGAGTTTTTATTTAGATTCCTTAGACTGGTTCTGTACATGATTGTTATACATTGATACTGTACTGAAATCTGTACATTTCAGGCTCATGGTCTCATTTTCTTGGGGGTCCTTGACAAGTAGTTTTGTTTTTTTATTCAGCATTTACACTTACAATTGATATTATCATGTATTAAATGCTGTTACAACACTGAAGGCTTTAAAATTTATGTAGTGCATTAACTGGTTGAGAGTATAGTTGAGAAAATGTCTAAAGCTATGTTCCATATTATATTTTGTGTGAAACATTTTCTCACTTTGAGTAAACTTCACTTTAAACCCTTTGTATGCCATATGTGTATCTGTTTGTATGTTTGTATACGTGTGTGTGTATGTATGTATGTATGTGTATATATACAGTATATATATATTTATAAAATGGCAAAAAAAATCTAGAAATCTCATTGGCCAAGAGACATCAGCTGACTGTACATTAAATCTCTATTTACGCACAGTCATTCTGGTCCTAAACCACATTACACAATGAGCAAATCAGTCCTCCTACAACCAGAACTATTTTCTATCAGTCCCCCTGCAACCAGAACTGATCTTCTATCACAAACATGGCTGCTACCTTTACACTGTAAAAACCTTCAACTGGGCCCTAAAAATAAAACTACCTTAAATAAAAAATAAAATAAATTAATTAAATGTTGTTTACCTGATCACTCTCCCTACACACATAAACAAATTAGAAATATTAAGTATTATTTATAGTTTTCATTACAACTGTTTCTTTACTGACAGTGAAAAATCCCCCTTCTATCTTTACCTGCTCATCAGGGAAATCTCTTCTGCTTGCCCTGACAGTGAGTCCCTGGACACACTACAGAACTGTTTTTGAAAACCATTTTTAAAACCAGTTTAGCTAAACCATTTCAGTGCAACCACACTACTCAGTAACCATTTTTGATAACGGTTTAGTGTTGCCACACTGCTAGTGTTAAACCTGTTCTTCTTGTAACTATTTTGTGTTAAGTCCAACACACAGAACTGTGCTTGCCTGGACACACTGCAGCTAGAACTGTTTTAGTTAAACCATTACAGCTTAAAACATTTTTACTCCTGGACAGACCTGTGAGTATCAATCAGTCATCAATCATGGTTTATTTCTATTGCACTTTTCAAATACCAAAGCGCAGCACATAAAAGATACATGAATAATAAATAATAATTAAAATATAACACAATTAAAAGGCAGCAAAAAAGGGGGCTAATCGAAGGCTGAAATAAACCAAAAACCTTTCAACGAAGCCTTGAAGGATTCTGTGGACGGGCACTCTCTAATCTGATGAGACAGAGAATTCCACAGGGTTGGAGCCACAAAAGAAAAAGCTCTGGCCCCAGAAGATTAAAGATGAACCCTGGGAATCTCTACCAATCCCTCATCAGTGGAGCGGAGTGGGCAGAGAGGGCGGTAAGGTCACAAGAAATCTTGCAAGTAGCTCGGTCCCTGTCTGTGTAGGGACTTATAGGTCAGCAATGCGACCTTGAAGGTGATCCTCCAACATACCGGCAGCCAGTGCAGTTCACGCAGAACAGGTGTGATGTGGCAAGATATAGATAGCCCACTCAGCAACCTGGCTGCAGCATTCTGCACCAGCTGCAGGCGATGGAGGTCCACTCCAGGCAACCCTAGATATAGAGCATTGCAGTAATCTAGACATGAGGAAATAAAGGCGTGAACCAGTACTGGAAGTTCATCGTGCAGAACAAGGTGCTTTATCCAGGCTATATTCCTCAGATGGTAAAAACAGGACTTGACGACGGCCGACACTTGAGACTTAAGTGTCAGCTCGCAGTCAAGTATTATGCCCAGATTCTGCACCTGCTCAGAAGATCTCAACTGGTTACTCCCTAGCACAAGATCAGAGAGAAATCCAGGAGTCAACTTCTCTACACGATGACCAGGGTCCACCACCAGCACCTCAGTCTTATCCAGATTTAGCCTCAGCCAGTTGGCACTCATCCAGTCCTGAATCTCAGTGAGGCAGTTGTTAAAGACCATAAGGGTGTCATTTTGTTCAGGTACGAAGGACATATAGAGCTGAATAGTATAGCAGTGAAAACTCAGCCCATAATGCCTTATAATGTCTCCCAATGGTAGCATATACACTGTGAACAACATGGGAGAGAGCACAGAACCCTGTGGCACCCCACAGGACAGCGCAAAGGGGGCAGAGTAAAAAAATTCCTGATACTACCCTCTGAAATCTGCCTGTGAGGAAGGAGTGAAACCATCTAAGAACTGTCCCTGACAGACCACAGATCAGCCGCAGGCATTCCAGAAATATCCCATGGTCCACAGTGTCCAACACAGCAGAGAGATCAAGGAGGACCAAGATCGAACGGCTCCTCCGATCTCTCTCGGTTAGGAGATCATTAATACCCGAACTAATGCCATCTCTGTACTATGCCTCTTTCTGAAACCAGACTGGAGAGAATCATAGATGCCATGGGTGTTAAGAAAGTCATCGAGTTGCAGTGTGACTACTTTCTCAATAACCTTACCCAAAAAGGGTAGGTTAGAGATCGGTCTGTAGTTTTCAAGACAGTCCGGGTCAACGGAAGATTTCTTCAAAAGAGGTGTCACGACAGCCTCTTTCAAGGACTCTGGAAACACCCCTTGGTCCAATGAGCACCAGAAAATCTCGACAAGGACTGGTTCAATCACATCCTTGCAACCCATAAGGAGGCGCGTGGGACCAGGATCCAAGCTATTGCAAATCGGACGCAAACTCTGGACAATCTTCATGACATCTATGATTGCCGGCTGGTTGAAGTCCATCCAGACAGACTGAGGGCCTATAACCACGCATCGATCTCCGTCGTGCTCATTTGAACGCATCCTGCGGATGTCAGATCTGATCGTTGACACCTAATCATTAAAGAACCGAGCAAACTCCTCACACTTCAATTGTGACAAAGCTCTCCAGCCGTGCAGACAGGCTGGATTGCATAGCCTATTGACAGTCCAGAAGAGCAGAGCTGGTCAATTCCTTGATGCAGCAATCTCCCTGGACAGGAACTCTGCTTTCTTACAGGAGATTTCTGATTGATAGCCCAAATAATGGGCGCTCAATCTAAGCCTGTCACTCTCAAGACCAGACTTCCACCAGCCATGTTCCAATCTTTGCCCCACTCTCTTCAGCTCCCTCAAAGTTCCATCAAACCAAGGGGACCGAGGGCAAAGGGAGAGGGGGCGAATGCGGACAGGAGTTATGGAATCCAGTGCCCTCAGCACCACACTGCTATAGTGATTTACTAAGGCATTTGGATCCAAGCACTCCATAGGCCAACTTGATAGGACCAGCACCGCCATCAGACCTTTGGCGGTAACACCTCTTAAAGGGCAGTACTGGACCATCTCCGAAGGGGCAGGTCTCAAAGAGGGGTCATCAAATTGAACCTTATGGAGTGATGGTTGAACCACCCAACTGGTTCCACCACCAATCCAGAGATCTCCATCCCCAGGGTGAACACCAGATCCAGTGAATGACCCTGAATATGGGTAGCAGCGGTAACAACCTGTGCGAAGCCCGAGTTCATTAGTTGGAGGAAGTTTTGACCAAATGCGAGAGTTCATCATCGATCCAGGCATTGAGTAAAACCATGCTAGCTCCAAAATGTTTTTAAAAATGGTTTTAAGACTAGGTATCTAGCAGGGATTAAAAACACTTCTGTTAAAATGTTTTAAGGAGCATGTAGTCTGTCTGCAAACAGTGCTAGGGGGATTTAAACCATTTTAAGGCACTTAAACCATTTTAAGTTCCCCAGTGTGTCCAGAGCTCTAAAACAGGCCATTTGTTGTCTCTGTGTACAGTATGTTAGGAGACTAACATTCTACCAGTGGAATTCAGCAGAATTTTGAATCCCTGTATTCCATGGTAAACATTCCATGATAAATATTCTATGTATTGAATGTGGGGAGACACAGAAAAAAAAACAGGATGAAGAAAGTAGGCAATATAGTAATACTTTATAAACAAAGAGAAAAGGTGGGGAAACACAGTTACAGAGGCAGAGGCAAAATCCAAACTGCTCAACTACATTGCTGATGTTTATAAAAGCATGTACATTTTAATCATGTGTAAACCCCTTGTTCCCAGGGTTACTAGAATCCCATTAGAATCAGTGGCAGGCAGAGACAAGCAGCTTGTGAAATGCCAGTTAAATGGATTTCATACTGTCATTCTCTGGTTTCAGTCTCAGCTGAGCTGGAGGATGATGTAATCATAATTGTCGCAGCAGCATAAGCCACTTTGGAATGCTAGCTAGGGAGATAGCTTTAGAATGCTGAGTTAGAGTCCGGTAGTCTGTAGAGTGGAGTTCCAGGAGGAGGCTGCAGCCTAGGCAGCTCCTCAGTTTTAGCTCTGACAGACAGCTACCACTGTGGTTGGGTAGTTTGTTCTCACCCTAGAAGAAGAACATAGAAGACAGAGAGTGAAGTGGGGGAAACCGTTCCAAGAGGGTTTTCTAGTGTCTCATCCCTGAAAGGATGGGGGGTCCAGAATTCAGGGACAATCCCCTGGTCCAGCCTGGACTGTATTGAAGCTGCCTGAGATTTAACTGCTCTGTGAGTACCTGTGACTTTTGTTTGGAAAAGGCCTGGGGCACCTGCATTCCTGTGTTGAGTTTTCTCTGACAAAGGGACTCTGTCACCATTACTGTTTTCTGTTTAAAAGTGTCTGCCTACTATGGGGTCCCAGAGAGAGACTTGCCAAGTACAGAACTTTTAGTTTCATATCTGATTTAAAAGTGCCTGCTAAAGTTGGGGTCTAGTGAAGAGACATTGCCAATTACAGAACTTTTAACTACATGACACATCAGAGGTGTGTAAAGTAGTATGTTAAATATGAAAGACATTTTGAGACAGCATCTACAAGTTTTCTGTGAGGGTGTTATTAATCAGATGAATGGCCGAGTATAAATTTGGAAGCAAAAGGTGGGAGTACCCCCATCTGGAGTAACCATGTTTACCTCTCCGGGTTCAGTTTGAGCACCTATGTTTTCTTTCAGCGCATTTGGACAGTGCCTGAAGAAAATAGTTTACCCAGACATGGGTTTGGATTTTCTGTGAGACTGTATGTGCTCTTTGGTGGTCAAGGGTGCCACCAGTAATTCCTCATGAAATATGGGAAAGTCTCCTAGTACTGGCCGAGGGTGCCTAGCCAAGGGCAGTGTACTAGTTCTGGTCATGTGTGCCAATCTCCATTCAGAACCAGAGAGTGTTCGCTGTTTCCATTTCAGAACCTGAGGGTTCACTGTGTGTGTTTTCTGTACCTCAGTAATCTGCATTACCAATGGGAGTAGCCCTGTGGGGGTCCATCTTCGCTTTGTGATTATTCTCTGTGTATGTGAATAAAAGCCACACTCTAGAATCCCAACCTGGTTTAGACGGTATCGTTATTGCTTCCACTGTGTCTGGATTTACTTGGGTGCCCCTGACCAGAAGTACAAACCTAGCATAACTGTGAGCAAACGTTTTCTCCCAGGGACCCAGGTTGATGGCCATGGTAAATGCCCCCCCCCCAGGTGTGAGCCAGGTAGTTGCCACACTTGGTTTGCCTGTCTGAGGATGGCAGGCTCTGAAGTCTATGTATTGATAAACAGAACTGTAGTGACAACCCCCATCCCTCTCGATGGCGCCATATGTGAGAGGAGCAGCCCTGCTAGTTGAACAAGGGGGGCCGGTGGTGGTGGGTTACACATATATAGGTGTTTTCAGGTTAAATCTACCCCCCTCCCACCAGCACCACCAAAAAAAAGGCAACTTGGCAGGTTTAAAGTTTTTTTCTAACCTTTCACGTCAATCCTACAGCAGTTTTCCTTTTATGTACTAGACCACAACACATAAGTAAAAAAAAAATAAAGAGAAGGTTGCCTTCAATGAAAGTATATAACTACAGTGTAATGAAAATTAAGTTTTAAACACTACTTATGTTTTAGAAATTTAAAGGTGTTACAGTGCATTTATATGATAATTTACGTTACAGAGAAAATATGTTTCATCCACTCTACTAAATACTTTTACTAGAAAGTACTATACTAGTTAACCTATTGCTGAGATATGCTATTTTATTCATTAATAGGGACTACTTTTTTCAGATTTTAGATGTTGTAGAGGTAATGTACTGTACACTCTTTTGAAAAAAGTAAATAAGTTTTAATCCCTATCAGAGTAAATCAAACTAATTCTTTTATGATTGTGGCCCAGTTTATAAGTGTGATAAGCTACTCCAGGGTGTGCATTAAAGGATTTTAATGCACTTCCTAGAGGCGTAAGGATACACGGGCTTTAGTATATTCTTTGGGCGTGTATTAAAATCCTTTAATGCACACCTGGCATGGCTTATTACTTACATATATGTGTGTGTGTATATATATATATATATATATATATATATATATATATATATACAGTGTATATATATATATATATATGTGTGTGTGTACATATACATATATGTGTGCATAGGTATGTGTGTATGTATGCATATGTATATATTGTGTGTGTGTGTATCTATCTGTGGGTATGTATGTATATATGTATATATATATATATATATATATATATATATGTATACATATATATATAATCATTATAGGTACAGTAGATGTATATGTAGGTGTATATGTGTATGTGTATACTGTATATGTGTGTATGTAAATGTGTGTGTGTGAATATACACACACACACACACACACACACACACACACATATTACACACTGACACACATATATATACATATATATATATACGTATAATTTTATTTTAATTTCAACTTGCAATTAGTCCTCATTTTAGCATTGTGTCTTTCATTGGCTGTGCTCTTTAAAACACAAGGACACTTGCAATAAATGTTGCAAGCTCATCTTACATGTATTAGGGAGAATAGTATCCCAAGGTTTTTCTATCAATAGAATGCTTTTTTGAAACTTACCGAGATAGATTAAAATTTATGCGAAAAGAGTTCTCTACTTGTTGATAATTCTTGATAAACTTTGCCCTTCAGGGGCTTCTTAGCTAAAAGCATACTGGTGTTAATTAGCTTCTCTGAAGTAATCTTCGCTTATGTTTCAAAAGTACTGAAAATCATTGCTACACACACACATGCACACTGGGAGAGATGACCAAGCATGTAATTTGAGACTGCTCTGTAGTTAGGTGCTGTTATCTGTCTTGTAGTAGCTCTACAAATGCTGCTTACCAGTTTGGATTGAAAAGGAAAAGTGTTTCTTGTAGTCACTGAAGAACTACAAGGCTGTCAAAAGAACTAGAATTAATCTATTTGACTGAGCTTTGCACAGATGTTTAGCCTGTAGCACTGTAATGGTTGAATTGAAGGGCTGCTAAGTAGTGGAAGGATAATTTGAAAACTCCAAAGGAAGTGTTCTTTGGTCTGGATCCTGTAGCTCATTCTTAGAGCTGACACAATAGGGCTGCATGCTCCGCCTGCCTGCAGCCCTAAAAAATGGCTCAACACTCTGGAGAATACTTTAGAAGTCAGAGGATCCAAGAGCACATTAGAGTCATCATAAATGGCAACATATATAATGCTCTTGGTGACCATTTTCTACGTTTTCATGAAAGCAAATTGGATGGTTTCAAATCCACTATCCTCGAACATGTTCAGAGACACCCTAGAGGGGCAATAGGGTCGATACGCTTTCACAAAAAGAAACAAAGTGGATCCTGGTACTAGACATGGCAGTCCCACTAGGTTGAAATGAGGATATAGACCACACCATATTTGTAATTAAGACTCCTAACAGTAAATATATAACATGAATTACTTTTTCTGTGATTCTGAATTGTTTGCACCTTGTGTCTCTTTTTTTTCAGGTACTTTATCCATCACCCACACATCCTTAATTGCAGAAGTGAGAGCAGCAGATTTGTATGCCCACTACGCATGGATTTTGTTCAGTACTACTGGACTTGGGCTCGGTGTATTACCTTTATAAAACAGCAAAGCACTGTGAACTATACTTTTCATTTGTAAACAGTATGTAAATAGTTTTTTGACTCAGTTTGAGGGATCTTACTCTGTTCTCGCTTTATGAAATGCAGCCCCCCCCCACCAAATATTTTGAGTATTGTTAACTTTCTGTGTTAGTCCCTTTTCTGCCTATGCTGTTCCCCATGGCTTGATTATAGTAAATCTACTAATGTCAAATATTAACTTGGTATTTAAATGGATAAATCTGGGCTAATCTTTTAAACCTGGCAATTCACCTTAGTCCTATTTTTTGCTTTCCCTCTTTTTCTTCTTTTTCTCATGAAAAAATGAGAGATTTGATACATATGCCTAGATTAAATGTACTATAGTGGGAATGCAATTTATAATTACCCATTGAGAAAGCATTAATTTAATTAACAATAAGTCTGACCTCCCATGACCCTTGTTGACTTCCCATATGTTAAGTCAATTTAATTGGCAGGTTGTGTTTTTTTGAACTTGAGAGTTTCCATATGACTTTGTGTAAATTATGAAATATATTAATATGTTTAAGACTGGCAGTCTCCATAAAGTTTAGGATATGTCTAACCAATAAACATTCCCTAAAATGTGAAACATACTATGGGTGGGATATTCAGACTGTGCCAGGCTGTGGCGCAAGCCTCGGCGCAGCACAACTGGGATGTGCCAGGGTGCTGACAGGGTGATATTCAACGGTGCTGCGCCATGGCCAGCACCATTGAATATCGCGCTGTGGCCACCCGCAATGTGCATGGCACAGTGGCACTGCACCAGCGCAAGTGGCCAGAGAGGGGCAGGGGGATGCGCCAGCGCAAGTGCCGTTGCGCTAGGTGCATCACCCAAGATATTCAAAAGTACACATGCAAATGGGGCCATAATGCATGCAAGATGCAACTGGGGCCATTTGCATGTCACGTCTCTTCATCTGCATGCAGGTGCGCGATCAGCGACTTGCGCCTGCACAATGGCAAGTGCCCCACTGGCAGTATGGGTAGATTAAGGTCCAATATCCCTGGTGGTCCAGTGGATTGCGTCCAGCCCGATCGTAGGCATCAGTGATAAAATATTAAAATCCAATCCATCCCTCATGGTCCAGCGGTATCCCTCTCCCCACCTGCCCACTGAGCCCCACCACCCCGCTCCCCATGGTCAGCGGCGGGTGGCAGCTCCCACCACATGCTGCCCCGCCACCGCCGATTGACTGCGTACAGTACGAGGTGTACCATTGGTCACAGCATGGGCCAATGGGCATGCAGCTTTGTATTGCATTACACTAGCCAGAAATGAATAGATCTCATTCACATTTCTGGACTGTGTATGGTGGTACAGACTGCACTTCATTGGCCCACACTATGGACCAATGGGCATACAGCCCTACTGTACACAGTCTGTGGGCGGTAGGGCGGCATGCAGGTGGGGAGCCGTCCCGCTGCTGACTGGGGGGTGGGCAGTGGGGCTCAGTGGGGAGGGGGGTACCGCTGGACCACCAGGGATGGATTGGATTTTAATATTTTATCACTGACGCCACTTATGGCTGGACATGGTCCACTGGACCACCAGGGATATTGGACCTTTAATTTATACATATGCCCGCGAACGGGCTGGGAGTAGTCTACTGGACCTCCAGGGATATTGGACCTTTACTTTATACATATGCCCAAGATCGGGCTGGGAGTGGTCCACTGGACCACCAGGGATATTGGACCTTTACTTTATACATATGCCCGTGATCGGGCTGGGAGCGGTCCACTGGACCACCAGGGATATTGGACCTTTACTTTATACTTATGCCTGCGATCGGGCTGGGAACAGTCCACTGGACCACTAGGGAGTTTGAACCTTTACTTTATACATATGCCCATGATTGGCCATGGGGAGCGCTACCATGAAGGTGCCGCCGGAGCTTGGCCACCATGTTGCGCCCTGCAATATGGCAGTTCACCTGTGGTTGGCCAGCTGTTGCTCCTTTTATTTTTTGCTCAATTGTGTGCGGTGCAGGTACGGGTTGCACCTGCATCTGCTCAGCACATCCCGGGATGAATATCGGGACGTGCGGAGTATGCATGAACACGCCCCCCCCCACTTGCACTGCCCACATTACTGATGCGCTCCAGCACATCGGGATTTGTGCCACGCACGTTCCCCTTTTGAATATCATGCCGGGGGCATCAGTGGGTTACGCATGGTGCAACTGTGTTGCGTCATGCTCAACCCTTCTGAATATCCCGCCCTATATGTATAATTTTAAAGAGCTACTGACAACTCAAAGAAAACTTAAAAAAAACACAATAATTGGGTACAATTTTGCTTGCATTTATATTTTACGTATTTCTCCACCCCATAATTTATTGCTAAGGAAATGGGTATGAATATATGATCGTTGTCACTTAGAGTTTATTTTGAGTTTGTCTGCCTCTACAGCTTACTCCCTACTCCAAGTCATAATCCTCTGTTGTGACATCACAGTCTGTTGCTATGGGAGCAACTGTGAGGTCACAAGCAGTGCTTTGTGACTTCAGATAAGGAGAAAGCAGCAGGACTAGATGAACTCTTCAGGAGCAGAAATCCTGTTTTCATACAAATGACCTCAGTATTAAATAATGAGGAGGAGAAATACAGAACTAATGGGAAATACAAGCTGGACTTTGTCTAAATATTATGTTTTGTTAAAGTTTACCTGAACATGTCACCAGCTCTTTAAGTTTAAATCTTATAATAAGATATTAGTATTTATTTAAGATGTTGCTCATAGTGGATGTACATGAAAATGTTCACTGTTTGTATGTTGTGTTTTTTATACTTATTTGATGGCACTTTACACTTGGGTGGTATACCACTTTAAATGTCTTTTGAATAAATTGCACCTTCTGTCTGTTGGGTATTCAGATACGCCCCCTTAGGAAGACATGGATTTTGGGTCAAAGCACTGGGGAAATGGTCTTTACTTTTCCAAACACCTCGTAATAAAAGTGGCAACTTTTGCCTTCTAAAATATTCTCCAGAGTGCTGAGCTTTTTTATCTCTCATGTGTTACCTTTTGGAGATGAACACCCAATCGCTTTTGCTTCCCAGACCTTGTCACCAAGCTAAAGAAACTATGTTCAGATTGAGAAACAAGCCTTGAGCATAATTTTTGGTGTCAAGAAGTTCCATAAGTACTGGTATGGATGGGAATTCACTCTGCTAACAGATCACAAGCCTCTACTGGCAATTCTGGGGCCAAAGGCCATAATACCAACTCTCGTAGCACTCTGGATGCAGTGATAGCCCTGATTTTGTTGGTGTATGATAATGACATTGAATACAGACGTTCTCAAGATCATGCAAATGCAGATGCTATTTTGAGACTGCCATGCAAGGATGCTACCATGAGGGAAGACGATGGGACAGTATTCCATCTTTCACATCTTGAGAACTTACCCATTGCTTCACAGGATGTTGCAGCAGAGACATGGTGAGATCCTGTCCTCTCTGAAGTACTAGATTTCACCCTAAGGGGTTGGCCTAACTTCAAGAGAGACACAGCCCTCCGACCTTTCTTAGAAAGAAGGATCAGCTGTCCACAGAGCAAGGCTGTGTTCTGTGGGGAGCTTGAGTTCTGATACCTCCAAAGTTTCCCAAGAGGTTACTTTCGGATTTACCTGACAGTCATTCTGGAATCTCTTGAATGAAGGCACTGGCCAGAGGATACCTCTGGTGGCCAGGACTTGATCGAGATATCCAACATCTTGTCACCCAATATACGCCATGTGCGGCTGTCCGCAACCAACTTGCTACCGCACCCCTGCATCCTTGGTCCTGGGCTACCACACCATGGGACTGCATCCATGTCGACTATGCTGAGGTGGACAAACAACACTTCCTGGTAGTAATTGATGCCCACTCCAAATGGCTGGAAGTGCTGCCCACACAAGTCAGAACTACTGAAAAGACTAGATCTTTTGAGACAACATTTTGCCTCTTATGGACTGCCATGGGAGTTAGTGTCAGATAATGGTCCCCAATTTTCTTCCCACGTCTACAAACCATTCTTAAAGCAGAATGGCGTTGGACATAGTTTGACTCCACCTTACCATCCAGCATCAAATGGTGCAGCCGAAAGAGCTGTACAAACATTCAAAAAAGCTTGGAGTACACTACATACACAGAAAGTACCTACTATAACTCAAAGGTTGGCTCATTTTCTGTTTGCTTACAGAAACACTCCTTACACAGTCACAGAGTGAACACCTGCTGAACTGTTCCTAAATCACCAGCCTCATACCCGTTTGCCATTGCTCAAGCTAGACTTGGACAACACTGTCACAAAGCATCAACTACAACAGCAAAAGGTTCATGACAAGTCAGCCGAGCCAGTACGTATTTTTTATCCTGGGGAGAGAATGATGGTTCAAGACTGTAGACATCCCAAGATTTCTTGGAATCCTGGGGTGGTGACTGAAACATGTGGACCTTTAACTTACACAATTTGTATGGGACAGTGACTTGTTCATGTACATGTGGCTCACCTGCTGCATTCCAAGGTTCCAGCAAATGCAGCAGAAGATGTCACTCCAGCTGAAAGACAGTGACACAGAGGAATTTGCTCCTGCCCGTGAAGTTCCCCCAGAGCAGGTGCCAAATAATAATACAACACCTGTTCCACCACCAGCAGCAGTTATTCCAGCCTGCAGATATCCTGAGGTACCGAAGACCACCACAAAGACTTGACCTTTAAAGTCATGTACTGAACCTGTACCTCTGTGTAACTGCACTGTTACTTGTACTGTTAGTTAATGACAAGTTCTACCCAAGGGGCAGAATAATCTCCTGAGCTTGTTTCTGGGTAACAAACAGTCTACTTTGGCCCGAAAGTTAGAAATGTTACTGTTGAAGTATTTTCAACAAATTTCTGTTTCGGGGGAGGAGTGTAGTATATGCATGGAAATGTATGGTAGTACATACAAAGATATATATGATAGGAAGTGGATTAGAGTTGTAGTTTATGCGTATGAGTACTGTAGTCCATTATACATGTAAGTTCCTGGCATGCCCAGTGGGCTTTTCTTTGTGTATGTCCAGTGAAGCAAGACCACTATATCTGTGTAGACTAAAGATAGCCACTGAACTGACACACCATGTATAAGTCTCGTCCTGCACTAGCTCAATATATTACAATATGGCTCCCTGATCTTTTAAGCAGTAGACGGGGTATCTCATAGAAACACAAAATTTGATGGCAAATAAGGACCACTTGGCACATACAGTCTGCCCATTTCTCCCCACATACACTATTACTACAGACCATGCCCCATCTACAGTTCTTTCTCCCACCACCCTTCCTTACTACTATGGTACACTTGTGTGTATCCCATGCATTCTTCAACCCCACCACTGTTTTCTCCCCATCACCTCTACTAGAAGGCTGTTCCAGGAATCCACTACTCTTTCTGTGAAGAAGTACTTCCTCACATCTCTCCTGAATCTACCCCGGCCCTCCAGCTTCATAGCAAGTCCTTTGTTCTTGAACACCTTTTCTACTGAAAAATACTTCCCTCCTGTAACTTATTTACCCCTGTGAGGTACTAAAAGGTCTCTATCATATTCTGCCCTCTCTCTCCTCTCTTCCAGGGTGTACACATTGAGGTCCTTTACTCTCTCTCCTCATAGGGCTTTTGATGCAGACTCTGCACCATTTTAGTTGCCCTCTGCTGAACCACTTCCACTCTAAGTCCTTCCAGAGAAGTGGTCTCCAGAACTGTACACAGTACTCTAAGTGGGGTCTTACCAGTGATCTATACAGAGGCAACACCACCTCCCTCTTTCTGCTAGTCATACCACTCCTTATGCACCTCAGCATCCCACTAGCCATCTCTACTGCCCTGTCACACTGCCTGGCCACCTTTAGGTCAAATGATACTTCTACACCACCTGTGCCTTCTCCCTCCTTACCTCCCTACCTCCCACTGCCCACTGACCAGCCCCCCTCCACTCGTATCCCCTCCTCATCATGCTTCTCCTTCCAACCTGTCCCCCCCTTACACCCTGTGAGAACTAGTAGCCCCAAATCCTCATCAGGGCAAAAGCCCTGATGGCCTCAACCCCAAGCTGCTGCACCTCTCAGCATACGCTATGGCCCATCCCTTAGCAACTCTTATCAATCTATCCATCTCACTCGCCACCATCCCCAATGCCTAGAAGGTTGCCATTTTTGTCCCTATTCCAAAGGGCAGTGACTCCTCCAACCCCAGCAACTTCCACCCTACTTTATATCTCTGCTCCTTATTCTGGCTAATCTTCAAGAGCACATGACACTGGCACAGATATCCCTTTTCCTTGTTTCCTCTTCCTTCTTCACCCCCTTCCAGTCTGGGTTCCACAAGGCCCACTCCACCGCCTCCTCCCTTCTTTGCCTCACTGACTTCATTCTCTCAGGCATGGATCAGGGTTGCATCACCTCTGCCATCTTTGTCAATCTGGCCAAAGCTTTCGATACTGTTGCCCACTCCCTTCTCCTCAGCAAGCTGACAGGGGCTGGGCTCTCTGAATCCGCCACTAGCTGGTTCCAGTCCTACCTTATGGGAATGTCACAGTCTGTCAGTCGGCAACTGCCTCTCCCCCCTCTCCCAATCAATACTGGCATCCCCTAAGGCTCGGTACTTGGTCCAATACTATTCTCCATATTCCTGAATGACCTACAGTACCTGATCCCTGCTTCTGTTATCATCCACATGTATGCAGATGATACTGTTTTATTTACTTCCGGTACTTCCCTCTCGGAGGTGTTGACCAGCCTTCAGCTAGACTTCAACAACATCCAGCGCTGGTTTCACACAAATCAACTTTCCCTAAATGCCACAAAAATAGTCTCTATGACCTTTAGCACCAGGCAAAAGCTCACCAGGCATGATGCCACTCCCTCCTTCCATACCCTCGATGGTTCCATACTGGAAGATGTCTCCTCTTTCATATACCCCAGGCCATGGCTCGACAAGAATCTTGACTTTATGGTGCATGTGGATGCCATCCACAAAAAGCTATCCCCCCAAACTCGGTGCTCTGTACAGACACTGCAGCTGCCTTCCACTGCAAGCCCAGAGACAGATCATTTAAAAGATGATTCTCCCTATCTTTGACTTTGGAGACATAGTCTACAACTCTGCCCACTACTCCACCCTATCCAGAGTGGACACTTTTTATAACGCCTTCTGCTGCTTCACTCTCAGCTGTCCACCTCGTACTCACCACTGTGACATTTATACTTCCCTCTCCTTCCCATCCCTTAGTGCCAGATGCCTTGCCCGTAGTTTTTTTTTATTTGGGAGCTTTTGGCAGAGAGTAGCAAGAGGAAGGAGGCAGCTGCTAGAACTCTTCTACTAGGACTAAAGAACTGGAACTCTACTACTGGGACCTTCAATTAGGGTGAAAAAAAAAACATAAAAACAAAACTTGGTTGGTGTGCTTGTCTGAGTTGGGAGAAGGGAACTGTTATCTGTGCTGTTAGCTAGCTGAAGAGAAGAGCAGTAAATTAGGGGGGTTGTCTTAGGCAACAGAAACCCAGGTGTCTGCATTTTAAAACTTCCCTAGTTAGCCTTTGGCAAAGAGCAGCAAGAGGAAGGAGGCAGCTGCTAGAACTCCTCTACTGGGACTATACAGCTCTCCCTCCCCTCCACCCTTAGCCAGTTCCACTTTTATAGGCACTGGATTTGACTAACAACAGGAACTTCCTGTTTGGGAAAAGGAAGGGAGTGATCACAGAGGCACAAAAGACTCACCATCCAAGAAGGAAAAGAATAGCTCTCCCTCACCCCTTAGCTGCTGGAGGTCTGTCTCTGAGCAAGTGAGAATGAGACTACTGAGGAAAACAGGAACTTCTTGTCCCAGAACAGGAACAGCAGAAGCTGTAAAGGCACGGAGGCAGTAGGAAAGTAGGGATAAAAAAAAAGTAAACGGAAAGAGAAAAGAGTAAGTATACAAACCAACAGTCAAGGGGCCACAAATAAGACATTGGAGTGGTGCAGTGCAGTGGCTGTGGAGCGGCAGTGTTCCGGGAGACATTTTGGAGAATGTGGTGTTGTCCCATCTGCATGTACCTCTCTGAGTTGAAGGAGGAGGTTGCTCATCTCCATGCTGAGTTGACCAGGATTCAGGGGACCTCTTCTCCCACCCAGGGACCACCAGGGAAGACGTGGCTGCCTCAGAGGTTGCCAAGAAAGAGGAGCGATTGGACCACAGTGGGCTCAGGGAGGGTGAGGGTGGAGGAACAGAGGCGCATCCCTCCAGTTGTACCTCTCCACAATTCGTACGCCATTCTGGCAGAGCAGTTCCTCTATGGAGGCACCCACAGTGGAGACCAAGGAGGATGCTGGGAACATCCACAGAGGAGACCCACAGGAGGGTGGCATGGGACCCCACAGAGGAAGGAAACAAGTCTTGGTGGGGGAATAAATTGTTAGGGTGGTAGTATTGGGGAGGGGGGGGAGAGGGAGGTAAGATGCCTGCCCGGCACCATGGCTTGGAGGGACAGGGCGCGAACCCTCAGGATAGCGGGAGCAGTTACACAGGGGAGGAAGCTGGACATCATTGTCCACCTAGGAACAAATTACCTGGCTGGGAATGGGATCAGAAAAGTGCAGGAGGAGTTTGTCGAGTTGGGGAGGGGCCTTAGACAAGTAGCAAGCATGGTAATTTTCTCAGAGGTGCTGCCTGTCTATGGCATGGGTGAGGCTAGGGTGCACCGCACCATTGGATTCAATCAATGGTTAAAAAACTGGTGCGGAGCTCAGGGTTTTGGCTTCATTGGGCACTGGTGGTCAACCTGGAGGGATACAGGCCTATACTGGCACAATGGTCTACATCTGTCCAGAAGGTGAACCAGGATCCTAGGCGATAGGCTTAAATGCTTCATTGGCAAGCTTTAAACTAGCCAATGGGGGGGCACTGAAAAGGAGCAAGGAAATCCCAGCCCCCCCAACAAAACAGGGTAGTTAGTGAGACAAACACCAAGACAGAAAAGTCAATAGGGAGAAGGGTAGGGGTAAATGGAGAAATGGACAAAGGCAGTAAGGACAGGGATGGGGCTAAAAGGGGTCAGGCCATCAAAAAATGGAGGGCAATGAGTACCAACACCTGTAGTCTCAGTAACAAGCTCCCTGAAATAGCGGCCTTGATGCAATAGGGATGCCTGGATAGCATGACAGTCACAGAAATATGGTACAAGAGAACCATGACTGGAATGTCAACATACCAGGTTACACAGTCCACAGGAGGGACAGGGAGGGTAGAAAAGGGTGAGGAGTAGTAGCTCTTTACATAAGGGAAGATATCAAAGCAACAGAACTAAAGGGTAAACGGGGAGGAGAGAGGCACTGTGGGTCACCCTGGAAACAGGAAATGGCACCACAATCTGCATGGGTGTTGTATACAGACCATCTCAGGGGGAGGAAATGGACAAGGAAATGACAGAAGGCATCCTTATGATGGCAGAAAAAGGGAAGTTATTGTTGATGGGGGACCTAAATATGCCAGATGTTAACTGGAGCACCTTTGCTGCAGCCACATCAAAGAGCAGGGTTATTATCGATGCCCTACAGGGGGCATGACTCAGGCAGCTAGTGTCGGAACTCACTTGGGAGGGAGCAATCTTAGACCTGGTACTCTCAAATGGGGACGGAGAGAGGATCTCAAATTTATAAGTGGGTAGCCATCTGGGAACAAGTGACCACCAGTGTGTTCATGATAAACAAAGCCGTAGAGTCAAGACATACAAAAGTGAGGGTACTGTATTTTAGGAAAGCTGACTTTGTCAAAATGGGAGAGTGTCTTAGAAAAGCACTAGCAAACAGGTAAGAAGGAGGGGTGGAGGAACAATGGGGAAACATCAAAACTGCCATCACAGAGGTAACAAGCCTTTGTGTGAAGCAAATAAACAAATCAAAATGAAGGAAAAAAACACCATGGTTCTCAAAAGAGTGGTGGGGTAGGTTAGGGAGAAAAAGATAGCATTCAGGAAATATACAGAAACACAGAAGGAACAGGACAGAGAACTGTACCAGTTAAAGCAGAAGGAAGTGGGAACGGCATTCAGAATAGCAAAGGCCCAAATCAAAGAAAAGATAGCCAACTTGGTTAAGAAGGGGAACAAAACCTTTTATAGGTACATTAGGGAGCAAAAAAAAACAAGGGAGGGATAGTGGGGCTTAATAAAGGGGAGTGTGGGTGGGCAGTGGGTGACAGTGAAAAAGCAGGGATACTGAAGGAATACTGCTACTCGGTATTCACAAAAGAGGAGGAGGGGGAGGTACCTAATCCAATCAATAGAAGCACTCTGGATAGGGGGATTGATACCAGTCCATTCACAGAAGAAAGGGTTCTGAAAGAACTCCTAAAAGTGAAGATGGACAAAGCAATAGACCCTAATGGGATTCACCCCAGAATTCTAAAATAACTAAAGGGGGAACTAGTGATACCACCGACTACCCTTTTTAACAAATCATGGGAAGATGGTGTGGTACCTAAGGACTAGAGGAGGGTGGATGTGATTCCCTTTCATAAAAGTGGGAGTAAAGCAGAGGCAGGAAACTACAGACCTGTTAGTTTGACCTCAGTGGTAGGGAAAATAATGGAATCACTTCTGAAAGAAAGAATTGTTGCATACCTAGAGGCCAGTAGGGCACAGGACCCAAGGCAGCATGGGTTCACAGCAGGAAGGTCATGTCAGATGAATCTAATGATTTTTTTGACTGGGTGACCAAAGCAGTAGACCAGGGAAGGGCTGTGGACATGGCCTACCTAGACTTTAGGAAGGCATGTGACACAGCACAAAAGATTAATAAACAAATTAGCCAGTCTGGGAGTGGGTCCCAGGGTGGTAGCCTGGGTTAAAAACTGGCTGGACAACAGGACACAGAGGGTAATAATAAACTGAGTCCACTCTGAAGAAAGGGGGGTTACTAGCAGGGTACTGCAGGGTTCAATACTGGGTCCAGTCCGTTTTAATGTCTTTATAAGTGGCATTGTGGAGGAACTGGAAAGAAAAGTATGCTTCTTTGCAGATGACAAAAAGATCTGCAACAGGGCTGATACACAAGGGGGGTGGAAAGGATGAAAAGGGACTTGGCAAGATTGGAGGAATGGTCAAAAGTATGGCAGCTTAGATTCAATGCAAAGAAGTGAAAAGTAATGCACCTGGGAAACAAAAACTACAGGGGAAGGGTACACAGTTGGCGGGGTACTAACAATGACAAAAATGGAAAGGGACCTGGGAGTAGTCATATTAGCTGACCTAAAGGTAAGCAAGCAATGTGAGAAGGCAGTAAGGAGGGCTGGGGGGACACTGAGATGTATAGGAAGAGGCATCACCAGTAGAGAACAGGAAGTTGTTATCCCTCTGTACAGACAGTTGGTGAGACCCCATCTGGAGTACTGCGTGCAATTCTGGAGACCCCATCTTCACAGGGACATAGACAGGATGGAGGAAGTCCAGAGGAGGGCAACTAAAATGGTGCAAGGTCTGCACCAGAAGCTATACAAAGAGAGACTAAAGGAGCTTAATATTTATACCCTCAAGGAAAGGGGGGAGACATAATAGAAACTTTTAAGTATCTCAAGGGAATCAACAGAGTCCAGGAGGGTAGCATCTTTTAGAAAAAGAAATGTGTAAGAACATGGGGGCACAATTTGAGGATAGAGGTGGGACAGCTCAAAGACAACAAGAGGAAGTATTTTTTCATGAAGAGAATGGTGGACACACGGAATGGCCTTCCTGAGGAGGTCGTGGGGTCAAAAACAGTGGGGAATTCAATAATGCATGGGACAGACATAAGGCAATTCGGGTGGGGGGTAGGAAGAAGTAGGCTGTTGGTTAACTAGGATCTGCAACTTTTCCAATAGGTAGGGAAATGGGCAGACTAGGTGGGCCAAGCGGTCCTTACCTGCCTTCAAAGTCTATGTTTCTAAGTACTAGCTTGGCTCTCTGCCTTCCTAGCTCCACTCTTTCATCTCTGCTCCATCCACCCTCTACTCCCTCCGTAACTCCTCATATAGGATTCTTGCCCTCCCCCTTCTCCGGCACACCACTTCAGGGCAAGCTGCCTTCTCTTATCAACTCCCAAGTATCTGGAACTCCCTCCCATTAGATATCCACTCCACTTAGTCCCCTCGCTCCCTATCCCTTCTTCTCACCTAATCCCCTTCTCGTTCTGCTATGCCCCTCTTGTTCTACTCTTCCCCCTTCAGCAATGCCCAACCAATATTTCCTGTCCTTCCCTTGCAGAGTTTTTAGCATCCCAAAGGGACAAAGATCTATGGCTGACCTATCTCCCTTCCATCCCTTAATTCAACTTACTGACCTCTACTTGTACCCCATGTGACTGTACAGTTTACACAATAGCTGGTTGGTTCTAGCACTTTATCTGCTATATTTCTGTCATGGAAATGTATAGCTTAGCACTTTACATGTAGAGTATTGTGTTTTGGTCTCTTTGTAAAATAATTGCATTTGTTAAAATGTAAGTTTATTTTGTGACTGTATTTCTGTAACCGTATAACCTACTCTGTGCATGTATATGTGATTTGGTTCTCTGTAAAATATTGTATATGTATTAAGCTTAAGTTTTGCTATGTTAACCATATATTACCTGTTTCCCATCTGGATGGCATGTACTGTATTCCTTTTTGTATTCACTGTGTAATGTTATGTTCTGCACTCCTTCTCCTATGTATCCCTCTCCCCTCAGGAAGCATCTGAAAATGAGCTATTACAGCTCTGTATGTCCTTCCTGGTGAAACTCTTCAAATAAATACATAAATAAATAAATGAATAACCTCCGGTCTCTTTCCTGCCTGGTGGTCGTCAATACCACTCCACCCATTTTGTACTCTGTCCCTGGGTTTCTGTGGCCTAAATGCATTAATTTGCACTTTTTCGCATTGAAACCCAGCAGCTTCCTTTGAACGCTCCTCTACTTTTCTCAGGTCTCTGCTCATCCTTTCCACCTTGGAGTGTCCATCCTATTGCAGATTTTGGTGTCATCCGCAAAGAAGCAGACCTTCCCTTCCAGAAAATCTATCAGATTTGTCTGACATGATCTCCCCTCTGTGTACACATGCTGCCTCGGGTCTTGTAATCCATTGGATTCAAGATATTCCATAATCATTTCCTTCAGTAGTGATTCCACTAACTTTCCCACCAGCGATGCCAGGTGGACGGGCCCATAATTGCAAGCCTCCTCCCTGCTACCACTTTTGTGTAGTAGGACTACATCCACCCTCCCCCAGAACCACTCCTGTTTCCAATGAGCTGTTAAACAGGAACTGTCAGAGGTGAAGTCAGTATTTCGCTGAGCTCCCTTATTACACTTGGATGCACCGCATCTGACCCCATTGCTCTGTCCACCTTCAGATCAGCAAGTCCCTTCAGGATTCTCACCTCCAAAAAAGGACTAGTGTCCACTTTCTTCCCTCCAAAGTTTCTGTTACTTTTTGCCACCCCCCTCCCCCATCCTTCCTCTGCAAACAATGAACAAAAGTATTTGTTTAGGATGTCTGCCTTTTCCCAGTCCCCTTCTGCACAATCTCCCCCTTCCCTTTTTAACCTTACAATTCCACCCCGGTCTTCTTCTTTTCACTTACGTACCAAAAATCTCATCACCTTTTGTTACCTCTTGGACTATTCAGTCTTCAGTTTGCATCTTTGCACTCCTTACTGCTTTCCCTGTTTCCCTCTGTTTCCCCGATAATCCTCCTCCCTCTGCATCTCCTTATACCTTCTGAATGCTACCTTTTTTGCCTTTATGTTTTCAGTCACCTCTTTTGATAACCATAGTAGTCTCCTTTTCCTCTTGCTTTTGCTCACTTGTTTGATGCAGAGGTTTGTTGCCTTTACTATGCTCCCTTTTATCTTTACCCACTGTTCCTCCACCACATCCAGGTCAACCACCCCTGCTAGGTCATTCCTGAGGCATTCACCCATCTTTTTAAAATCTACCCTTCTTAAGTTTAGGACCCTCACCCTTGTGTGGTTCAGTTCTGCAGCCATTCTTATACTGAACCACACTGTACGGTGATCACTGGTCCCCACGTGGCCTCCCGCATTTACGTCTGCAACACTTTTGCTGTTAGTGAGTACCAAGTCCAATATTGCCCCATCACGAGTGGGTTCACTGACTAGTTATCTGAGGAACACCCCCTGCAGAGAGTCGAGGTTGTCCCTGCTTCTACCTGAAGCTGCTGCTGCGAGGCTCCTACCTACATCTTGCAGGTTGAACTCCCCCACCATCAGCACCTGCCCCATTTCTGCCATCTTACCAATGGCTTCCACCCATACCTTATCGGATTCCTCCACTGTACTGGAGGTTGGTCGATTAGTCCAGTGCAAATTATGGATCCATTCCCCATCTCTAGGGTAAGCCACAGGACCTCTGCCTCCCCTGTATTCCTAGTATCTCTGTCACTTTTATGCTTTTCCTCACATAAAGCGCCATACTCCCTTCATTCCTTCCCACACCATCCTTCCAGAACAGACTATGTATCCCAGGCATGGTCTTCAGTGCACCATGACTTGGTAATGGTCACAATATCTAGATCGGCCCCTGCCATGATGGCCTCTAGGTCCAGAATCTTATTTCCTAGACTTCTAGCATTTGCACACATGGCCTTCCAAATTTTGTTTCCACTTTGCTTGTTACCCCCTTTTTCCTTTTTGCCCTCCTTGCTTCCCCCCACTCATTTTAATGCTCCTGTTCCTTTCTCCTGTTATCTCTGCCACCCTGCTTCCTTTATTAATTTGCACCCTAGCCGATTCCTCTCCCCTCAGGTTCTCCTTACTTTCTACTTCAGCCTGTGGGGGAGGGAAACTTCTGACTCCCAAATTCCTTCTGCCACCCCCACTTGGCTAGTTTAAATGTTCATCAAAGTAACATTTAAACAGTCCACTGAGGACTGCAGAGCCCCTCCTGGATAGATGCAGGCCATCACCCCGTTTAGGCCCTTATCCTCCCAGGTGGGTCCCCACTCCCCAATGTAGCCAAACCCTTCCTCTCTAAACCACTTCTTCAGTCATGAGTTGAAGCTCCTGATGTGGAGAGCCTTCTCCTGTCCTCTGTCATAGACAGGTAGAACCTTAGTGAAAGCCACTGAGTGAACTACCTGTCTAAGACCCATCCCCAGCTCCCTAAACTCCCCTTGCACTATGCCAGGCCTGTCCCTAGCCAGGACACTAGCTCCCAGGTGGACAATGACATCCAGCTCTCCCTTCTGCCCTGCTGCTCTAGCAATCCTCAGAATCTGTTTCCTATCTCTCCAGACTGTGGTGCCAGGTAGGCACATAACCTGCCTCTCCCCTGCTTTCCAGTTCCCAAACCTATCCTCTTCACAATCAAGTTCCTCACCAGAAGTTGCTTCCTCTTTGTCTGGGGTCCTCTACCTTTCTGCTTAGGGTTTCAACTATGGAGGGGCCCCCACATCATCCCTGTTTACCAAAGGTGCCTCCTCCCAGTAGTTCCATCTCACCAGAGCAGCACAGGAATTATGTAGTGGCACCAGTTGAGGAATGTGCCTCTGTCCTTCCACCCCCACCCTTTCAGAGCCCTCCATAATCCAGCCATTCCTCCTCTCTGACATCCTCAGAGGGAATGGTGGCAGAATTGGTGGCCCCTGGGTGGGGGAAGAGGTCCTCTGAATCCTAGCCAACTTGGCCTGGAGTCTAGCAACCTCCTCCCTCAACCCAGAGAGGTTTGTGCAGCTGAGGCAGCACCACAGTTTCCAGAAGGTCTCTCTGAAAACTGCTGCTCTACAGCCACTACACTGCACCACTCCCAGCATTCCCAACTTCTATTCTCCCTGTGTTAACTGGAAATACTTTTGTACCCTTACCCCCGACAGGGTGTTTCTAGTTTTTCCTTTTTTGTTTGTTTCTATTTGTGTCCCCTTCCCACCTTGCTTAAATTTTTTATACTTCTACCCTAGGTTAGTGTTGGTGTTGCTCTTATTCCTAGTTTTCACCTACCTTTGACCTTCTGTCCTTCCCAGCAGAGACTGTTACACAATAGTGAACAGGTGCCTTGCCTTAGTCGACCGACAGAGTCCCCCACTTCTCCACTTCCTTTTGCTGATGCCTGCCGACACCTACAATGCAAATTACCTGTTCCATTCCTTCACAGGACATGAACATGTGGGACATGTTGGCTGTGACTGCTTTTATGTAGAACCTGCTCCCTTTCTGGTGGCATGCTATTGACTGTGGGAGGTCAGTTATCAACTAGTTGAAGCCCCAGGCCAGACAATTAGCACCCCTCCCCCAACTAAAGGGCTAAACACAGTTTTTATAACAGGGCTCCTAACTGTGGGTTGTGTTGGCTGGTCTCGTATTTATCCTTCACTCAGTAATAAATACACTAATTCAAACAAGTTTCTGCAGAACTTACCCAACCTATGTTGTCTCCAAAAGAAACACGGCATTTGCCAGAATTTGGCTTCCAAGTTTGGCTCTGGGTAACTAAAACTGGGTCACAACACTCACATGGGACAACGTAGCAAAAATGGATAGGTGGTTAATTGCAGATGCCCATTCATGTGTAATGGGGATCACCGCAGATCTTGAATGCCAAGGAAGATGTTAAGCTTCCACACTGACAGCCGTTAACCAAGAGAGCCCTGGCCCTAGAAGGGGTAGAGCTGGGGGTTTGGAGACCTTAAAGGAATACGGCTGGGGAGCAGGGAAAAGGGGTCTGTAAAACTGAGGATCTGAGCCAATGCAGCTTCATCCAGAAGGGAAGGATGCAGCAAGGTAAAGGGTGCCCCCTGCTGCACCACACCTTCAGCAGCAGTTGTCAGACAGCAAGCCAACAGATTTCAACTGAGCTGGTGTGGGTACCACTGGTAGAGGAGTTTATTCTGTATAAGCAAGCTACGACCATCAGGACATGCCGTGCAGGCACTCCATCATTGGGACCATTCAGTCTCATAATCAGAGATTGTGAGAGGCCTCCCATTTCTGTCTGGCCCAACTAGTGGAGTGTGGCATGCCCTCTTGGATAAGGTCATAGATCAGATTAGCACACCCACGAAGTGTATTAAACCAACTTGGTGGAGGTGGGGGGGGGGGAATCTGGTGCATTAGGTGGATGTGAGAGCCCCTTTCTAGTCTTGGCAGTAAGTAGGCTCCAGAGTTGTAAATATCTCCAGAATTTGGACTGGGGAAGGGAAGGGAAAAATGAGTTTGGAGGCCTTCAAATGAGTCCAGATAGGGGGTTTCAGGATGGTACAGGTTCTGAATGTAATGTTCACCCTGTGCCTCCCAGGACAGCAAGGAGTGGTGTGGTGCACACACCAGGGCAGTTATAAAGAATATTTAATTTAACCAACAAGGACACTTTCCACAAACAGAAAACACCCTATGTAGCAACTCCAAAGGAGTCTTTGCTAGGGAGGGCCCCATAGGGGTGCTCTCTGTTTGTGGAAGGTGTCCTTGTTTTTGGTGATATAAAATATTTTTACAATTACCCTGGAGAGTGTGCAACTTCCACCTCTTTTTCTTTAGACTCTTAATGTGTGGCAATACCTTCAGGAACCACAGTATGCATATTTTTCTTTGTTTTCCTTGCCTCCCTGGAGGGCCAGTAGAATAGGTGTTTGTCAATTCATGGGCCAAGGTTTTGCCTGAAGGGGAACCATTCCAAAGGGGCGAGTGGAAGTTTGATTAAGGATGCCAGTCTGGACCAGGTCATTACCAATGCAGAGATAGTGGGGCAGGATTTTAAACTGGAGCATACAGGTATGACACCAGGCAGTAAACAGCTCCCAGTGGTTAGGCAGGAAGAACCATGTGGCCCCCCCAAGTAAGATCACAACCATTTCCAAGGTCCATCAGTTATTTCCATGTCCCCCACTTGATTAAGCAAGAGGGAGTGGTCCACCAGGTCAAAGGCCTTTGATAAGTCAACAAAAATAGCTACAGTTTCCAATCCAGAATCCAAGGATGTGCAAAGAAAGTTGTTAAATTCCAACAAGGCTGAAGTAGTAGAATGCCCCTTTCTAAATACAGACTGAAAAGGCATTAATAAGTATTTGTCCAAATACTCAATCAACTGAACATGGACATCTTTCCAAACACTTTGACAATATGGACAACAGTACAATTGGTCTATAATTATTCAATTCAGAAGCATCTCCCCCCTTAAATATTGGAATTATTTTACTTTTCTTCCAAATTTTGGGGAAGTGGCCCATTCTCAGGCTCAAATTAAAAATATAGGTAACTACAGGGGTTATTTGTTTTGCTGCCATCCTCAGAAACTTGCCCTCTATATCATAGAAATAGCAGTGGTGGAACAAAAGAGGGACTTAGGTATCATCATCTCATCTGACCTGAAGGTGGAAAATCAGTGCCAGGCAGTAGTGGGGAGGGCAAACAAAATGTTTGAATATTTAAGTAAAGGCATTGCCAGTAGAAGGAGGGAGGTCATCATGCCCCTGTATATGGCCCTGATCAGACCTCATCTGGAGTTCTGTGTTCAGTTCTGGAGACTGTACCTGATAAGGGATATTGAGAGGGTGGAGGCAGTTCAGAGGAGGGCCACGCAGATGGTTCAGGGGATGCAGGGGAAGGCATATGTGGAAAGATTGAGGGAGCTGGAAATGCACCCCTTGGAGGATAGGAGAAGCAGAGAGGATATGATCAAGATGTTCAAATATCTGATAGGTATTAACAAGATGCAATGGGGGAGAATATGTCAGATGAAAGGATGTTCAGCAACTAGGGGCCACAGTATGAAATTGGAGGGTGGACTTTTTAAGGGTAACACAAGGAAATACTTTTTCACGGAAAGGGTGGTGGATGTTTGAAATGACCTGCCGGAGGAGGTGGTTGAGACAGAAAAGGTATCGTGTCTCAAGCATGCATGGGATCGGCACATGGGAATCCTGGGAGGGAAGGACTACAGACTACAGCGTGACTTCAACAATGTCCAACACTGGTTTTGCTCAAATTAGCTCTTCCTGAATGCCATGAAAACAGTCTCCATGACCTTTGGCTCAAGGCAGAGACTCTCTTGGCTTCCTTCCCTCCCCACTTTCCACACCCTGGATGGGACAAAGTGAGAGGGCTGCTCCTTATTTAGATACCTTGGGGTCTGGCTCGATTGGCACCTCGACTTTTCTGTACATATTGATGATATCCACAAGAAACTGCATCCCGTTACTGGCCCACCATGCAATAGTACAGAAAATGACTCTCCCTATTTTCGACTACGGGGATGTAGTCTACAGTGCTGCTCCCAAATTCTCCCTAACCAGACTGGACACCCTCTACCACTATTTCCGCCATTTCGCCCTTGACTGTCTGACCTGTACCCACCATTGTCTCCTCTTCCAGTCCCTGTCCCTCCCAGCCCTACAGGACAGAAGGCAAGCACACTGTGCTAGTTTCACAGCCAAATACTGGTCTCAGTCCCTGCCCTCTTATCTCTCTTCTGCGCTCTTCCCCACACTCCCATTCCCTCAGACACTTTGACTCCCGGTCCTTGTCGGTGCCTCACATGTCCACTTCTGCAGGCCAGACTGCCTTCTCCTATCAACTGCCTAAATTGTGGAATTTTCTCCCCCCTGATATTCGCCATGCTTCTTCCTCAGGCTCCCTCAACTCTCTCCTCAAAGACCACTTCAGCACCTCCTGTTCCTACTCCTAATCTTCTCGCTGCTGTACTATGTTCCAGCACTTGCATACCTGCTTAGCCTGGGCTACCAGATACTGCGTCACATCAGCAGCTTAATGATTAAATCATACAGCACTATTCAGTTGCTGTAATTCATCTCTAGTTGAATTATATTATACGTATTGTACTGTATTGCTTTGTATTGTATGGTCGCACACCTCTGTACTTCTTGCTGCTCATGTTTTACTGCTCAATTTTTGTATACAATTGCTACATTCCCAATGTTCCCCTTCCCACAGGATACATCTGGAAATGAGCAGTTGCCTGCTCAGTATGCCTTCCTGGTAAAACTTTTAAATAAATAAATAAAAGGAGGCAAGGTAAAATCTGGGGGGCTCAGTAACAAGGGTAACACTGGGCAGACTAGGTGGTCCATGTAAGTCCTTAACTGCCGACATTATGTTTGTATGTATACGTGAATGGTCAAACTTCTATCCAGTGTGTGAGTGTGTGTGGGGGGGCATGCTCACATGGGCATTCCAGCTATGTGTGCACATCAATTTTTTATTTTCTACAGATGTCTCCGCCTCCCCCAATTTGTCACCTTTCAGCCTTCTTACTAGGCCCTGTTAATAGGTCTCCACTTGAGGACTCCTTAGCTCATTCACTCCTACTACGTCTTTTCATACCCAACATCACCTTTTCATTTTCCAGCTTCTATTCTTACCTTACCTATAAACAAAGGAGTTAGGGATGTGTACCCGCACCATTGCTCTTCTGTATTTATATTAATAAACTTTTACTACAGCTCTGAGAAACACCATCAGATTTCCCTAAAGTATAAAACCATTGTTGTCCGGCATTAGCGTAGGTGGATGACTTGGCCCTGTTTGCACTTTCTTATTGTGGCTTACAACGAAAATTAGATATATTACAGGCATATGCTGAGATATATAACTTGAAGATTAATGGAACAAAAAGCCAAGTACTTATTTTTGGCTGTAATAACACAAAGTTAAGCTGGAAAATTGGTGGTAAGAAGCTTAGCTCAGTAAATTCATACATTTACTTGGGACTTTCCCTGTCCAAAAATGGTACTTGGCCCAAACATAGAAAATAATTATCATCAAAACTACAGCAGACTGTAGGAGCATTAACAAGATTTAACAACAGATATTGTGGTAACTCTATCAAAACTTTATTAGAAGCAATTAGGGCAAAATATTTCTCTCAAGCCCTTTACCAGGCAGAGATATGGACGATTGACAATATTGAGCCTCTGGAAATCCCTCTCAACAAACTATATAAAACAGCTTTGTGGGTGGGCAGCTCTGTCCCAGCTTCACTTTTGAGAGAAGAACTGGGCACAATGAGACTTGAAGCAGCTGCAGAGGTTAGGGGTATTAACTACTGGATTAAAGTCTCCAGATTAGATAAACACACACTACCCTACAAGTGTCTTTCTGAAAAAATCAAATGGCAACCATTGGGCTGCAAGCAATCTAAATGATTGCACACAATATCTTTACTCCTTAAAGATTAAAGTCTGGATTTTTTAAATGCATATGTAAAAAAGGGAATACAGATCAGCTTAAAATATAAAGCATATATCACCAGGAAGGTTATAAACATTAATAAAGCTAAAGATGTGGAAGTAATTATATCACTCAGAATATCTCCATGGTAGGGTCAGAATGATAATAGGCACATTTACAGATTTTATTCGGATGTCCTAACAGACCATACACATCAAAAACTGTACACCAAATATTTTATGGAACTTTTTCAGAGTAATAAACTGAAAGCCAGATACCTTAAACTTTCAGACCAAGCAAAGAAATTCTGTTCTTGTACAGCGACAGAATTCGACGACTTGTATCATGTTATGTTTACTTGTCTCTGGCATAACAAGCCAGGAACATACTGGTTGAAACCATTATGGGACTCAATTCAAACTCAAAACATAGAAATTGTTGGCAGATAAGGACCACTAGGTCCATTCAATCTGCCCATAAGCTCTATACATGTTATGCGTCCAGTCACCCTAAGTGGTCAATGGCTTTTCATAACTGGTAAAACACAAAAGCAAAGCACACACAAACCTCATAGAAATGATACCAGGAGCACCGGCCTCTTAGAAAATCCAAATAATTTAATGTTTACATAAAACGTTGTTGATTTTATGTAAACATTAAATTATTTGGATTTTCTAAGAGGCTGGTGCTCCTGGTATCATTTCTATGAGGTTTGTGTGTGCTCTGCTTTTGTGTTTTACTAGTTTGTTTTTAGCATAGTAGCACCACTCTCCTTGTGCATACCCAGTGTGAATTGGTTTCGGCCTTTCATCATTCCCTTACGGCCCAAGGTTTCCCTGTGCTCGTCTCAGGCATGTTTAAACCCCTCCACTGTGTTTGCCCTACCACCTCCTGTGTCAGACTATTCCAAGCATTCACCACCCTCTCCGTGTAGAAAAACTTCCTCACGTTACCTCTTAATCTCCCCCCCTCCAATTTCATATCGTGCCCCTTTGTTCTGGTATCTTTTCTACATTGGAAAAGATCTCCCAACTGCACCTTGTCTATGCACTTCAGGTACTTAAAAGTTTCTATCATGTCGCTCCTTTCTCTCCTCTCCTCCAGTGAGTACATATTGAGGTCTCTTAGTCTCTCCTCATACATTTTGTGGTGCAAACCATGCACCATCTTTGTTACCCTTCTCTGGATAGCCTCCACCATGTTTATGTCCATACGCATGTGTGGGCTCCAGTACTGCACACATTGCTCCAGGTGAGGCCTTACTAATGTTTTATACAATGGCATCACCACTTCCTCCCTCCTACTAGTAATACCTCTGCCTATGCACCCCAGCATGCCACTGGCCCTCCCTGCAGCCTTTGCACACTGCTTTGATACTTTCAGATCATCAGATATAATAACCCTATAATAACCCCTAGGTCCCTCTCCTCTTTGGTGATGGTCAGCACCTCCTCCCCATCCTGTAGGTCTCCCCAGGGTTCCCCCTACCCAGGTGCATTATCTTGCACTTTTTTACATTGAACCTCAGTTGCTACATCTCTGATCATCTTTCAAACTTCTCCAGGTCCCTCTTCATTATCTGCACCCCTTCTGGAGTATCCACCCTGTTGCAGATCTTGATGTCATCTGCAAATAGGCAGACCTTTCTTTCCAGACCCTCTGCAATGTCACTAATGAAGACATTGAACAGGACTGGTCCCAGTACTGATCCTTGTGGCACTCCGCTGGTTACCCCTCTCTCCCCAGATTGAATCCCATTTACCACCACCCTCTGCCTTCTGTCTGTCTGTCTGTCAGCCAGTTTCTAACCCACTGTATCACCTTATGTCCCATGCCCAGACTACTTATCTTGTTAACCAGCCTTCTGTGTGTGACAGTATTGAAGGCTTTGCTGAAATCCAGGTAGGTGATGTCTACGGCCCCTCCCTAATTCACTTCCCTAGTCACCCAATCAAAAAAATCTATCAGATTCGTTTGACAAGACCTATTTGATATGAATCTGTGCTGCCTCAGATCCTGGGTACCAATGGATTCCAGGTGTGCCACTATCCTTTCTTTCAGCAGTGTCTCCATGATCTTCCCCACCACTGAGGTGAGGCTGACTGGCCAGTAGTTCCCCACTTCCACCCTACTGCCACTTTTGTGCAGTGGGACTACATGCTTCCTCCTTCAGTCCTCTGGAATCACGCCTGTGTTGAGTGACTCTGTGAACAGAGTGGCCAGAGGTGCTGCTAGTTCCCTCCACAGCTCCCTTAATATCCTTGGGTGTATGCAGGGGCATCTGTAGAATCTTGCAACGCAACACCAGAACACTTGCCCTGAGATGTATATTACCATGCGGGGGGGTTGGAGGTTTTACTTCCTGAAAGGTGAAAATCTGGGCTATCCTGAGCCCTCAGACATTACAAATAGGGCTTTGAACAATGGGTAGTGAAAGGGAAAAGTTTGAAACACTACATAAGAAGGGTTATTAGGGCTGAGCTGCATATGGCAACATTTAGTTGATCCTCCTGCATTTGGAACTACATATATGTACACACGGACAGTGATCCAGAAAGTGAATAATTGATAATAGTAGCGTAGTATGATTACTAGGGGCTAGGCACAGGTCAATGCCCATGGATTCATTATAAAGGAAACTGATTCTTTGTGACTTTATAGCACATATCACTGCATAGGACTAGGGACATGCCAATATAGGTTGATCATTCATTCCTTACAACTGGTGGGGCATGCACCTTTTAAGAAATGTGTTGTACAGTAGGTCAAGTTAATAATGAAATAAAAACATATGAGCTAAACTTCTAAATCTCTCTACATGCTTGTGATTGGTGTATCAGTGAAACAAACCTAAAGTTGCTGCACAGATTTCATAGACTTTATTTATTTAGTTTTTGTTGACCAGGTAAGTGCACTAGACAAATTCTGTCTATTTTCAGGCACAACCTAGGGGAAGGGAATACAGATTAATGCCAACTGACCGTGAACCAGATTAAGCTGTTGGTGGTATTTTTAATGAATGGGGTTGGCCAGGTATATTTAACATCCACCTGAACTACCACCAGATCTGGCAGATGGGACCTTGGTTTAACATTTCATCTGAAAGACGGCATCTCAGGAGCATAGCACCCCACCATGCTGCACTGCAGTGTCAGTATTGGGATTTAACTGAACAAGTGCCTGGTGTGGAGATAGAACCCACAGCCTTCTGATCTCCCAGACTCAAAGGTGAGTATGCTACCTGCTGAGCCACTGACACTAGATGAAAGATTTACAGGGGCACCACTGGTCTGGAGTGAGATTGCAGGCCAGAAGTAGAACATGTCATGTCAAGGTATTCTGTATAAATGAGATTGTGCTTATATGTTATGCAGTATTATTATGCACATAACACTGCATAGGCCTGGGGAGACAACAGAGGTTGGTCCTGCTTTATTTTATAACTGGTTGAGGATGTAACTTCCTTGAAATGCTGTGTGAAATAGGTCATGGCAATACTGAAATATAAAGGTATGATGTAAATCTGGTTGATTCTGCCTTTCCAAACCAAACTTGCTGCGCAGATTTTCAAAGGGGGCACCACTGGTCTGGAGTGAGTTTACAGACCAGGAGGAGAAACAGAACAAACAGGTCATGTCCAAGGTTTCATTGTGAATCATGAATGAGACTGTGATGAATTGCATCTTCTTACTATGGGTCCATAATATTTTGTGGATCATTGGATGGTAGTACTGTTAATGGGTCAGTTGGTGTCATCTCTTCGAAATTGTTGCAAAACTGTCTATAATGGTATCCGAAGAGACTGACATTAATGTCTCTTGCTCTACTATCATACTTGCTAAAGCACCAAGCCTCTCCTGGTTCATTGCTGAATGAAGCCAAGCATGCAGATGTCTCAGAACACTAAATCCACGTTCACACGAACAACTTGTGACAGGGATAGTCAATGCAGCTTTGACTATTTGACTATTTTTTTCAGGGCAGGAAATATTAGAATATCTAGTTTGTTATAAAACGCAGTCATATCTTTCACCTCATTCTGAAAGTGATTCATGAAGTTCTGAGCATCTACAACTTCTTCATGCGAAATGTCAATTCCGTAATAATCAGCAACACATTTCAGAGACACAAAGTTTAGAAAATTTGATGATGAAGGTGAGCAAGCTTGAATGCCGGTTAATATTTCTTTGTTTACAATAGAAAATCTTCTATCAAGCTCTGCAATCATTCTGTCCAAGCAAAGATATTACAGTTTGGATCTGAAACTTTCTTCATTATGGGTCAATTCACATGATCCAGAGGCTGTTTCAACAAAGAAATAATCAAACTTGGGATTTCTTTTGCTCTTGCAATGTTCTGAAACCTGCAAAATTGGTATCTCAAGTCTCCCAAAATTGACGGGCTTTATTGTATACATTATTGGCTGATGCCTCGTTTCGCATTTCTGACAGAGTTGTGGTGACAGCCTCAACAGCTGTTACAGCAGCTGACAAATCAAGTGATTATTTCTGAAGGAGTTTAAATAACCCCTTGGTTGTGCTCAGTAGTGTCTGAAACACAAAGAGACAGGAATCTTGCCCAGCTTGCAAGCTTCTTTCGTAATCCATGAGTGGTTACATCAGACCCCATAGACAAACAGTTTAAAAGTGCTTCAAATGTTTTCAGCACAGCACTGATTGATCACAGTCTGCGAGACCATCTAGTATCCAGGAGCTGCACAAGTTCAGATGGTGTTAAGCCAAGGTCCCCCTGTGCATTCATAAACTGCTAGTGCTGTTTCACTGAAATGCTGAAAAAAGCATACAGAGACTTAAGAGTCTAGAAGAAGTCACATGCCTCTGGCAATTCTTTGCATGTATTACAAAGCACAAGATTTAGTTCATGGGCATAGCAATGTACATAAACTGCCTTATCATGAAACATTCAAAATCTTTCTTGAACTCCACTTATATGACCACTCATCACAGAAGCCCCATCGTAAGCCTGAGCAACACACAACAGCTTGTCAATTGCATGTTTTTTTAAACAGTCTTATAAAGCAGCAATGATACTGACAACATCAAACTTCTCCATTTTAGTAAACCCAAGAAGCCTTTCCATTATCTGTCCCTCACTGTTTACATAGTGGACACAGACTGCTAGCTGTTCACATTTTTTACTATCTCTGGCTTCATCAGCCATGACTGAAAACATTTCTGCTGAGATTATCTCCTGAATAATGCATGCAAATGTTTCTTTAGAACAGCTGCTAATTAGTTTGTTCAGTGAATTTGGTGAAGTATAACTTGTATTATCCGGTGGTCTGTATTTTGCAAGAAATGGGTCAAATTTTTTATGAGATCTAGGAGTTCAAGAAAGTTCCCCTTGTTCTTGCTGTCTGGGCTCTCATCATGTCCCCAAAATGCCAATCCCTGTTTACCCAAGTATCTAGTTATTTCCACAAGTCATTTCATGTACTCTCTCCAATCAAGGATGTCTTTGTCACTTGCCCTGTTAATGACTTGTTCTATAGTGCCAGTTTTCTTTGTACGTTCAAATTCTGCCCAGCGGGTCATGCTACTCATATGAACAGCTGAAGAGTCATGTTCCCTAAATGATTCAGTAGCTCTTTTCCAATTTATGAATCCTTTGCCAAGTAGAGCATCTCCAAATGACCCAGCATTCATAGTGCTAAATACTCTGCAAGGGAAACAATATGCTGTTTTGGCTTGAACTGAATATTCCAACAGAATGTTTTATACCAATTGGCTTAAATGCCTGTTTGTGTGCATCTGTGTTTTTACCAAAACAAGTTGATGGGAAGTTATAATTCTGTGGCTATACAGGTCCAGAATCACTATTGCCAAGGTCACTTGGAGATATGCTCTTTGCTGCATCAGGTGATTCTGCCATTGATAATACAGCAATATTTTCTACCATTTGCTCTACCTGTCCCCCTTTTGTGTGATTCTGGTTATCGCTTAGGTTGTGACTGCTTCTTAAATCATGAAAGGATGCCACAATGGAATGCGTTGACTGCTGTGCTGCTACATCTGTTACCATGATTACTTCTCTTTGGCATTCTGATTGAGATACTGGCTGCAGATTGTTTGTCTTTCTGAAATAATTTCTTATATTCTTAATAAAGTCTAGTGTTAAATTGTATTTCTTATTTTTTTTTATTTCTGTGGTATGGAATCAATGTGCCCTTTGATTATCAGACTTCAATTTCTTACTTTTTCTTGGTAGGTAAGAATAACTGTACAAAATATATCTTCTGCTAGTGCATCCATATGATATGTGACTAAACTGAGTTTTAAATTACTGATATTTCAACCACCACACACACTGCACTGGAGCACAGTGCAGACAAACAGGACAGTGTATGCTAACCTACTTGCCACCACACCACAGTACTATAATCAGATTAAACTGCCTACAAGCCACAAAAACAAAAGTATGCTGAGGGCTATATAATTTGTGGCCCAAAACACCCACTTGCACTTAAATGTCCACTAGTACCACACTAGCCCTTAAAATGACTTGTCCCAGAACAGTAGGGCAGTCTGGGAATTTTCTGGACTGTGTGGTCAGTACCTCCAGATCCCACTAGCCCTGAAATGCCCACCACAGACAGAACCCCAAAACCCCTAAAAGGACTTCTTCTAGTAAAGTACTGTATGTTGATCTGGTACTCTGGACTGTGTGGGCTAGAGCCTGGCTGCCTGCTAACAAACTATATTATATATTTTTTTGCCAAAATGCTCACTATCCCACACTTGCACCAACTAGTCCTGAAATGCCCATCACCACTGTACCCCAGAAGTCCTTAAAAGGACTTTTTTTCTAGTAAAGTATGTTGATCTGGGAATGGGACTCTGGACTGTGTGGCCCACAGCCTGGCTGCCTATCTGCTAGCTACCTATTTGACCTATATAGTTTTAGTTTTTGTAAATAATCTTTAGTCAAATTGCTGCCGCAGCCCAGAAATCAATGCCCCCCCCACTGTCCAGACCAGTACCACACACTAGCACTTAGTAAAAAGGGCTTTTTTTCTTAATAAAAACAAGTACTGTGTGTCTGGAAAGGTCAGGTAAAATGAATGTATCTGTGCAGACTGGCTGCTATCCTTGGGTGGCCTGCCTGGGCTGGCTGCCAGCCGCCTCTCTCTATATTTATTTTTTTATCAAATAAATATTTTGCCCACTACCACCACCAAGCCACAGTACTAGCCCTTAAAAGGGTGTTTTAACAACAACAGAACAACCTCCTCAGTCACAGTCTGCAGAAAGACTTTTTTATTTATTTTCTATTTGATTTTCAAACTTTATTCTGTCTGATGATGATCTCCACGATGCTCAGCAAAACACATACGCAATGTCTCCCATCTCCCGCTCTCTCTCTCTAGTGATGGACTTGACTGTATGTGCATGTACCAATACTGTACAGTCATGCAGTCACATGATGAGGCAGGCAGCACTCATGTGGTGGTGTAGCTGCCGGGGCTCCTGGGAGTTGTAGTCTGGCACAAATGTGGGGGCAGTATTGGGACAGAAGCCCTCAGCCAGCTGAGCCAGTCCTTCAGCACCACCAGGCACCTGACCCACAGGAGAGAGAGACGGAGACGAGAGTCAGTCGGCAGGAATCATGGTTGCTGTCACTGTGAGGCTCAGCCGCTCAGGCTGGTGTATGTCACCACCGGGACAGAGGATTCAGGAACAGAACACAACATTGCTGCTTAAAGCCTGCTTTGCCAGGGGACTCGGAGCTGCTGCAAGTGCGAGCCACTCAGTCTGCCACCCGGAAGAGAAAGCTGTCTGTTTATTGTGATCCTAATCCTAGCTGTGTGTGACTGTCTAGGACTCGGACCGACGTTCAGAAGGCAAGCTGGAAAAGTACTGACAAGCAAGGCAAGACAGAAATTATCATCAGTGTCTGAGAGGTGGGTGTGTTGGACTCGTGGACTAGCGGGTGTGCTTTGGCTGACACGGTGGGGGGGAGCGAGCTATTGTGATCCAGCACCATAATTAGATGCATGCAAATAGCGAGGGTGGTGGTGGTTTGGAAACCAGACCAGTCATGGGCGCTGAGTTGGAAGGGGGTGGGATGGCCAGGCAGCAAGCATACTCACTTGTCGCTCCGCCTCCTAGTCCAACTCCCCTCACACTGAGATAAGCTTGCGGCACCGGGGAAAAAAGATAACCAGAAGAAAAAAAGCTCAGTTGGCAGCAGTGTAACCCAGGGCCATTTGCAAGGCACCTGGGGCACTGGCCCCAGGTTAACGACGCCCCTGGGTGTATGTCATCTGGCCCCTTGGCTTTATCCACCTTCAGCTTTGTGAGTTCCTCCAGAACTCTCTCCACTGTGAATGGACTGGTGTCCACTCCCCCCCCGACTGCCTCTGCTCCCCAGCTGTGGTTCTTGACCCTCTCCCTCCTCAGTGAATACCGAACAGAAGTATTTGTTCAGTATTTCTGCCTTGTCTAGATCCCACTCCTTGCACTCTCCCTCCTCCCCTTTCCCCTTTGAGCATCACAACCCCCACCCCCGTTTTTCTTCTATCGCTGATGTACCTATAGAATGTCTTGTCCCCTTTTTTCACAGACCATGCTAAACCCTCCTCTGTCTGTGCCTTGGCTTTCCTAACAGCCTTCCCTGCCTCTCTGAGACATTCAAGGTACACCTCCCTGTCCTACTCCCTTTGGGTCCCCTTATACTTCCTGAAAGTTGCTCTTTTAGCCCTTACTTTGTCTCCCACCTCTTTAGAAAACCATAGTGGTTTCTTTCTTCTTTTCCCTTTGGCCACTATCCTAATGCATTGGTTAGTTACCTCCAGAATGGCTTCTTTCAGTCTCCCCCACTGTTTCTCCACCCCCTTCATTACCTCTACCTTCTCCAGGGCTGTTTTTAAATGCCTACCCATTTAATTGAAGTTCGCCCTCCAGAAATCTAATACTTTTGCCCTTGTGTGGCTTAATTCTTTCACCTGGATTCTTTTCACTCTGTTCCCATTGGTCCATACCAGGTCTAGAATCGATTTGTCCCTGGTTGGCTCATGCACCAGCTATCTGAGTCCAGCTCCCTACAGGGATTCCAGAATGGCCGTGCTTCTAGCTGAAGCAGCTGCCTCGGTGGTCCAATCCACGTCCAGCATACTGAAATCTCCCATGAACAGGATTTCACTTTTAGCTGCCATGTCGTGAATTTCCTCCACTAGTACCATGTCCACTTCCTCCCTTTGTGCCGGAGGTCTGTGGATCACCCCTGTACATACTGCTGTGCCATTTCCTAGTTCAAGGGTGACCAACATTGCCTTGGCCTCCCCCTGCTGACCCTGTACTTCTGTAGACTTTATGCCTTCTCTGATGTACAGGGCCACCCCCCACTCCCTTTTTATCCTCCCTGTTCCTTCTGAACAGTGTATAACCTGGTACATTGACGTCCCAGTTGTGAGTAGCAGAATACCATGTCTCTGCTATTACTGCTATGTCAATGTCTGCATCCGTCATCAAGGCTTCCAGGTCTGGAACCTTATTTCCCAGACTGTAAGCATCTGTGAACATGACCATCCATGTTTTACTGCCTGTCTTCCCTCTGTTTCTCTTTTCTCTACTTTGCCTCTTCCCCTGCCCCAGTATTCATGCTCATGTGCTCTTGCTCATTTACCCCCCCCGTAAAAGTTTCCCCTGACTGCCCCTCACTGCTCGCTTGCATTTTTCCTGTTGCCAATTGTACTTTTGCATGCTCTTGTGGGGGTGCTCCTAAACCACTTGTCTCTCCCGGCTCTCCCCCCTTGGCCAGTTTAAATGCTCTCTGCTGAAGCATTCTAACTTCTTACTAAGGATGGAGGTCCCCTTTCCAGACAGATGCAGGCCATCCTCCTGATGCAAGCTCGCATCTGCCCAGGTTGGGCCCCAGTCCCTTATGAAGCCAAATCCTTCCCTTCCACACCAATCCTTCAACCAGGAGTTGAAAGTTTGGATGTGAAGTGCCCTGGCCTTCCTCATGCCTTGGACAGGTAGCACCTCTGAGAATGACACAGAATGTGCTACCCGTTTCAGGTCCTCTCCCAGCTTACTGAAATCCTCCTGGACTCTGGCTAACTCTACCCTTCTCCTTGCAAGTCATTGGTCCCGACCATCCTCCCTGGTCCCAGCTGTGGGTGCCTGTGTGGGGGCAGTCCCGTTCCTCCAAAACAGCATAGGTGTTATTAAGCTGGACTGGCTGGGGATGTGTCTCTGACCCCTCCCCACTCCCCTTGAGCCCACTGTGGTCCAGCCATCCTTCTTCCTGGGCAAACTTTAATTGATGCTGTGGACTCAGTGGTCTCTGGGTGGGGGTGGATGCCGCCTGTAACCTGGCCACCTCTGCATGGAGACAGGCAACCTCCTTCCTCAGCCCAAAGAGGTGCCTGCAGATAAGGGCAGCATTGCAGCCTCCAGAACATCTCCTTGAAGACTGCTGCTCCACAGCCACTGCTCTGCACCACTCCTGTCATATCTGATGTGACCTGGCCTGCAATATAACCTAGGTATGCCCTCTAGCTGAACCCCTATACTCCTCCCTTTCCTCGGTGTGGAACTTCCTGTGTGGTGTAGGAAGGTGTAACACTATGGGCCCACACCCTATAAAAGGAGGACTAGCCCAGGGATGGGTGGGATTACCTTCTGGCTGAGTCAGAAACAATCAGCCAAGGACTCCTTTACCCTATGTTCACAGAGGACATGCCCCAACGAAAAAAGAAAGGAGAAATAACAACAAAACAAAACAACAAAAAAACTAAAACAGATCTCCCAAAATCCGTTGAAATAAGAGACCTGCCCTAAAGATAACAGACTCAGACAAGTACAAAGAGTTCCAAGCTTACCAGCAACTAAATCCTTCACTCCTGCCCCTCCACAAACTTAGCAGCAACAGAAAGGTACATCTTCCTGAGCCAAACTAAGTCTACTTCTGCACTACTGCTGTGTGAGAGAACCCACTGGTATTTAAACCACAATCAGCTGTAAATTGATCCTAGCTGAGGGGCGAGAACAGAACCTTCCAGAAAGCTGCTACCAATGCCTATTGAAATAATAAATTAATCTCCAGCTCACGCTATAGATCAACATACAAAGATACACTGTATTAAACAAACTCAGCACTACTGCCCTAAAGGTAACAGACTCAAACTAGTACAAAGAGTTCCAAGCTTACCAGCAACTAAATCCTTCACTCCTGCCCCTCTACAAACTTAGTAGCAACAGAAAGGTACATCTTCCTGAGTGAAACTAAGTCTGCTTCTGCACTGCAAACACTAAACACTAAAACAAAAAACATTCTTTTGAATTTAATGTTTACAGCAGAAGATGAACAATTAATAGAGTTGCTGAATAGCTAAAAACAATATCAATAAATCATCTAAAACATTGAATTATATGTAGACTGATGACCATGTTTATGCTATAATTCCAAAGAATAAGTATATATACTGGCCCAGATATTCAAAAGGGTTGCGCCATGTGCAATAGGGTTGCGCCTGCGCAAGTCCAAAATTGCGCCATTCTGCGATATTCAGCAGGAGGCAGTTGCGCCACTGAAAACATGCTGAGCAACATCGCAATGCAAATGAATGCATGCTGAACTGGAGGGGGAGGAACCATGCATAAACTGCACAGCCCGATATTCAGCCGGGCTGTGCAGAGTTGTGCAGGCGCAACCCCCAACCTGCGCCTGCACAAGTTTGAGCCAAAAAAAAAAGGAGCAAGTCGAGGGCCACCCACAGGTGAGCTGCCACATTGCAGGGCGCAACACAGCAGCTGCCACCTGTGGCTGGCCCTCAACCTACTCCCTGTGCCCCCCCTGCAGCCCGATCGAGGGGCAAAGTGTAAACATCCCCGACTGGCCCGGTCGTGGGCAAAAGCAGAAAAGTCCCCTCCCCGACTGGCCGATTGCGGGCATAAGCTTACATCACCCCCACCAGCCGAGATCATGGGCAGCAAAGTGTTCCCCGAATGTATCCCTGGTGGTCAGTGGACCGATAAGCCCGGTCATGGGCTGCATAATGTGTGAAACCCCGCCCCCAAGACCATATCCCTGGTGATCTGGTGTCCCCCATCCACGAAGCCCCACCACCGCTCCCCCGCGGCGGTGGCGGCAGCATCCCACCAGCCTGCCGCCCCGCCGCCCATGCCGACTGACTGCCCGGTAGGACTGCCCGCCAGTGGTGCAGAGCAAGAGCCAATGAGGCAGGTGATGCTGCCGCCACTGGCTGCGGGGGGCTGGGTGGTGGGTCGGGTGGGGGACACTAGATCACCAGGGATATGGTCTTGGGGGGGGAGGTTTCACCATTATGCGCAGCCCGCACTGGGCTTATCGTCCACTGACCACCAGAGACGCTCGGGGCTTCAACTCTTCAGCCCGCGATCGGGCTTATCGGGTCCACTGACCACCAGGGATATGTCTGGGGTTTACAACACCTCAGCCCGCGATCGGGCTGAAGCGGTCTACTGGACCACCAGGATATGTTCGGCGAGGGGAACACTTTGCTGCTCGCGATCAGGCTGGTGGGGGTGATGTAAGCTTATGCCCGTGATTGGGCCAGTCGGGCAGAGGGCTTTTACACATTTGCCTGCGATCGACTGCAGAGGCGTCCGGTCCCGCGGCTGCTGCCCGGCAAGGTGCCAGGTGCAAATCTCGGGATCGGCACACCTGCATGCTAATGGCATGCAAATGGGGTCATAAACAGACGCAAATGGCACCCCCTGCGCTTTGCATGAATTATGGCCCCATTTGCATGTTACCTTTTGAATACTGGAAATTTGAGCATGGCGCAATGGTACTTGCGCCATGGCAAGTTGAATGCTCCACTCTGACCACCTACGGTGGCGCAAGTTCTGGCCGGGGGGTGATATTCAAAGGAGTTGCTCAATGAGTGCAACTCCCTTTGAATAATACTGCAACTCACTAACGAACTATTTTGTGCAAGCAAGACGGCTGTGCCACAAAATAGCGCAGTTTGAATATCATGCCCAATATATTTTTTTATATACAAGTATTGCAAATGATGTAATGAACTGCTCACATATCTATATTAGGACTTTGTCTACAGTGTATTCTGTTCCTACCTACAGTATGTTGCATACACAGATTTAAAAACTGTATTGTTTACAGATTTAATGCTGCTATCTAGGCAACTAAATGAAATCCTAAGTACTGTTATATACATAAAAATCTCCATTTCTGTCCACAAAATGGTGTTATCTCATATGTAGACACTGGAAAATTGATACTGTAATGTATACACTTTTGATGGGATCTGGTAGGTTTCTGGTTATGGTGTATTTGTCTTTTCTATGCACTGATCTTTAAACTGGTCTAATATTGTTTGTATTTATCAGTTTATATAATGAACTTTTTAATTTCTCATAAATATAATGATCTCTGACCGATCAATAAAACTGAAATTGAAAACCTTGCCTATTATCACTTTATCACCTAGATCCTCTCCCATTTTTTTCCTCACAAATAGATCCCTTATTTCCGCTTACCACTCAAGTGACTTTGCTTGTTTCCTCTTTTAGATAATCCCTGAAGAAGCTATATGGTTGAAACGTCGATTCTTACTCTGTTTTATATTTGTGGCAAGCATTTAATGTTACTATTTTGTTCCGACAGCTGGGACTCCACCGCCACCACTCGAGATTTGGCCAAGTCCACACACAGGCCCAAATACCAGATATGTACTAGGCGGTTTGGGCAGCAACATGCTTGAGTTCCACATTATCTCTTAGGATTTAGGAAAGTATGGAGGAGAGCAATGCCATACTGGATGGAGCCAACTACATGGTGAGCCCACTCTTCACACCACAGCTGCAGGAACAGGTACAGTAGGCCACAAGCCACGAGCACTGCACTGCTAACACCAAACCACAGTTCACAGAGGCAAAAAATGGCACAGATCGAAAACAGGCACCGAGACATGTAAAAAAAAAAATGACAGTACTGCCACATTTAAAAGTGGAGTGGAGGGTGCTGGATTTGAGTTGGAGTAGCAGAGCTTGCAGACTGCACTGCCATCTTGGTGTTAGGCAGACCACACGCCCATATTGCACCTACTCACATTTAATTCCACGTTGCATTCTAGTGTTGTAATGCAGATCTTAGTTTGACAATATAGTTTTGTACAAAATTCATATATTTTTTTTTATGGGCTTGAGTCAGGTGCGGATACTACTGATAATTCCATCCTGTGCCAGCAGCAAAACCCCATCCAGTGCTCGATGGGGGTGCCAGGAAATGGACTTGAGCTGTCTACTACAACAGCAGCTACCTCCCTTTTCCACCGTGTGTGTGTGTGTGTGTGTGTGTGTTTTCTCAGCCACATTCAACAGATGTAAGGATTTTGCCTCACGGAATGAGCAAACTAACATGTCAGGCTGGATTTATGAACAGATACTGCAGGTAATTCCAGCGGTATCTGTCCCTCCAGCAGTGGCCAAATTCCATCCAGTTCAGAATGGGGGTGCAAGGCAACAGTCCTGGGCTATAAGCTATCGCAATAGCAGCTGTAGTAAAGTACAGTTGCGTAAGAACTTACTGTAACAGTAGATCTTCAAGAGCATCTCTTGCAGCAGGTCATAACTAGTGGGATTCAGCTACAGCCGCCCTCACCTTCAGATGATTTCACAGCATTTGGCCCTGAGTCCTTCCCCCCCAGCACACCACGCATCATACACCTGGCAGGTATAAAAAAGGGGGAGGTCCCAGGCATTCCTCAGTTCTTTTCCCATCCTGGTGACCGTATGTGTAACCATATCTGAGGGCCTCTGAGGGGAACCAAGGAAGGAAAAATAAAAGCAGCAGCTCATGGAGTATAAGAGACAGGAGCAAGTAACCCTTGTGAAGCAACAGCAAGGGGGAAGGAGGGTAAGGCTGTATGACCTTCTGCAAAAGATACTCTCAAAGATCTACTGTTACAGCAAGTTCTTACGCAAACTGTACTATCTTCTTTGAGGCAATCTCTTGCAGCAGGTCATAACAAGCGGGAAGATTCCCAAGCAGCTGTAAAACCCAGTGGAAGGATGGTAGTGAATCATGAGTGATTAGGACAGACATTGTAGGATGGCCCATCCAAAAGCGGTGCGCCTCTTAGAAGCAATGTCCAGACTGTAATGCCTAGTAAAGGTATGTACAGTGGACCGCGTGGTGTCTTCACAGATATCCAAGGCTGAAATGCCTCAGAAACAGGCTGTCGAGGTGGCCATGCCTCTAGTAGAGTGTGGCTTGAGAACACCTGTGAGAGGGATATCATATTTTGCAGAAATAAACGTAATGCAGTTGGCCAACCATGTGGACATGCATGCTTGGAGACACCAACACACTGGCGTCCAGGGACAAAAGAAACAAAAAGTTGCTGTGATTTTCATAACTGTGAAGTGCGGAGAAGGTAAATACTCAATGTTCTATGCACATCAAGTGTATAAAACAAGGCTTCCCCCGGATTCTGATGATCCACAAAGTAAACAGGCAATTGGCTGATCTGATTTAAAGTAAAAGCAGAAACAACCTTAGGCAAAAATGTCGGGTTAGTGCATAAAGACACCCGGTCATTATGAAACTGAACATACGGGGGGGTTGCATATCAGGGCATCCACCTCCGAGACCCATCTGCCAGACGTAATGGCTATCAAAAACACAGTTTTCCAAGAGAGATACCAGAGGTCATAGGATTCAGTGGGCTCAGAAGAACTCGTGGTCAATTTTTCAAGCACAAAATTCAAATCCCAAACAGGGACTGGATCCCTAATAGGGGGATGAAGGTGCAGAGTACCTGTTAAAAAGGTATAAATTAATGGCAACTGGGACAAAAGAATGTTGCCCACAGGCAAATGAAATGCGGCAATAGCCAAAAGTTGGACATTCACAGAGGAATATTGCAGTCCCCCTTCTGACAAGGAGAGCAAATAATCTAGGATGTGCTGAGAGGGACACTCATAAGGATCTAAGGCCTGGGCCAATGCCCAAGTAGGAAGCGTTTCCACTTAAAAGAATAGTAAGACTGAGTAGATGGCTTCATGGCTTCCTAGCAGCCCGGAGAACTTTTGCCACATTTGACGATACCCAGAAAGGCGAGAGGACTACATCCTCAGGAGCCAGGCATGCAGGTGGAGGGAGCGAAGGCCCAGGTGTAACAGAGAGCTGTGTGCCTGGGACAGCAAGGTTCAGCAAGCAGGCAGAGGGATTGAATCCATGTCTGAGAGCTGTAGAAGCAGAGGGAACCAAATCTGTCTCAGTCAGAATGGTACTATGGGAATCATAGACGTTCTGTCCTGGATCAGTTTGAGTACTACTCTCTGAACGAGTGGAAAGGGCGGGAAGGCATACAGAAATCTTCCTGTCCAGAAAGAGATAATGTGTCCCACCACCCAATTCCAGGACTTAGCATGAGAGAACAGTAAAGCAGCAGTTTTGTGGAGAGGCAAACAGGACCAACTCCGGTCAGCCCAGACGCGGAAGAAGTCATTAAGAATGTCGGGTAAGATTTCCCACTCGTGGGCCTGGGCAGAGGATCTGCTCAGGGCATCCATCAGGGTGCTGGACACCCCCAGGATGTGTACTGCCAGAAGATGTATATGTCTCTGGATTACCCAATAACATACCCTTATTGATTCTCTGCAGAGAGGGTAGGAATGGGTACCACCTTGTTTGTTTATGTAGTGAATTACCATAGAATTGTCCGATTGCACTTGCAGGCAACCTGGAGAGAGGTGAGCATCGAACGCTTGTAAGGTGTAGAGGACTGCCTGCAGTTCCAAGACATTGATGTGGAGGCGGGCCTCCACCGACATCCAAGATCCTTGTGATCGGACGTGCAGGAGGCGAGCACCCCACTCAGTCAAGGAGGCTTCTGTTGTCAGAATGAGACTTGGGATGGGTGAATGAAAAGGCACTCCCGGGATGAGATTGTCCTTTGACTTCCACCACTGCAAGGCTTGAAGAGCCAGGGAAGACAGCAAGACCGGGGCATTGAAATCATCCAAATACTGGTCCAATTGGACTCTGAGGGACCACTGAAGGACCCTCATATTCAACCTGGCATTGGTGACTATCAGAATTGTGGCCGACAAATGTCCCAGGAGACAGAGATAGTCTCTTGCAGAATTCCAAACCACATGCTAAAGCGAGCAGGGCGTTCGCCCGAGTAATGGGCAGATATGCCCGTCCCACAGAGGAATCCAGCATGGCTCCTATACACTGGAGGCATTGAGTAGGGTCCATTTTGCACTTCGGACAGTTTTCCACAATCCCCACTTGGGTGAACAACTGCAGGGTGCGAGAAAGCGCGTGAGACAACTGGTGTCTGGAGGATGCTTTCAGGAGCCAGTTGTCCAGGTAGGGGAAGACATAGAGTCCTTCCCATCGGAAGGCTGCAGCGACCACCACAAGACAATTTGTAAAGACTCTCATGGTTGAGGAAAGACTGAAAGGGAGGGCCACCGGTAAGGACATCCTTAGAACAGGAAACAGAGAAACCGTCTGTGAGCCAGGTGCATCACGATATGAAGGTATGCAGCCTTCATATCCAGAGAGCAGAGCCAATCGCCTTTGTTCAGCAAAGGAAGAAGTGTCGGAAAGGACACCATATGGAATTTTTGGTAAACAATATAGAGGTTGCGATCCCTCAAATCCAAAATGGGGCATAAATTTCTCATCCATTTGGGGACCAGGAAGAAGTGGGAGTAAAATCCCGTCTCTTCTGAGGAAGATGAACTGGTTTGATAGCCCTTTTTGACAGTAAGACAGCGATCTCGGTCCCTAGGACCAGTGCCTGGTCTGGTGGGTAGTGAGAGACCCTGGGAGGCAATGGAAGAGGCATCTCCCTGAGCTCTAGTGTGTGTCCTGTATCGATCAGTTGCAATAGCCACTGGTCGGAGGAGATGGCTTGCCACCCTTGCAGATACAGGGAAAACCTGCCCCTGATGGCTGTGGATAGGGCCTATATTCCCATGACTGGAGGAAGACCCTCAGGTGGGGGGCTGGCCCTGCTGAGGAGCAGCAGGAACATACCTGAGCTTTGGGGTATTTCTTGGGCCTGGCAATTGTAACTGATGTTTCTTTTTATTGACAGCCTGACGACTGAATGAGGGATGGCCTCTGTAGGGGCAGCCTCTGGAGGAACACCTAAAAGATTGTTTGGCCTTAGGGCCGTAAAGGGGCTGTACTGATTGCAAGGTATGACCGGAGTCCTGCAGGTCTTTCAAGATGTCCTGAATCTGTGGACTGAATAGTTGCACACCTTTAAAGGGAGCATCCAAATTGGATTGCTGGATGTCCTGGGAAAAACCAGACACCCTAAGCCAGGCGTAATGCCTGAGACATGTATCAGCAGAGGACATATGAGCTGCGGTATCTACAGCATCATAAGTGTCCCTTAGCAGGTGGCAGCCTACATGGAAAGTTTCACCGTCAGGTCATCTTGGACAGCACCCGCTGGGAGGACTGGACCATTGCCTGGGAGGCTTTAAGAATTTCCTCCTGATATTTAAGAAGGTGTCCCATGTAATTAAGCACCCGGAGAGACAAGGCAGCCGAGGAAAAAAACATTTTCCAATGGCATCTAACTTCTTAGACTCTGCATCTGGGGGGGGCTGTGCACTCATATGCAGAGGCCTGGAGGACCTATCATGTGTGGCATTAATCACCACAGAGTCTAACTGAGGCTGAAACGTGAAATAAGGGTGAGCCACCAGAGCCTGTTAAAGCCTGTCTGCCTTCCTCAGATTGGAAGGAATCTTGAAAGGTTGCTTCCAAGCTGCCATAATAGCCTCTTCAAAGGCGTTCACCAGTGCGGGGATAACCAGAGTAGGGCATTCAGGTATACCTAAGTACTAAGCCAATATCTTGTGAGAAGACTCCTGCTCCGTGCCCTGGAACCTGAAGGTTTTCTGCAGGTGGAAATGATGTCCGCAAACATTGGGTCATGTGGCGGGGAACAAGGAAGACCAGGGGTAATGTATTCCTGACCAGAGGTGGCGGCAGAGGAGGACTGAGGGGATCCCTCCTGGTCCATGTCGTCTCCCTCTTCCCTGTTCACTAGACCCCAGTCCTGCAGGAAAGGGTCCTCCATGTCCACTTCCTGGGTATACAGTCCTGGGGAGACAGGGGAAGAGATGACCATCTGCTGGGCCGAGATGGAGCAGAGAGGAGTGGTGACCCCTCATTAGGTGGGCATTCAGTCTGAGTGAGGTCAAGGATGGATTTAACCAGAGCCTGGACATCAGTAATGGCCATCTGTCCAAAGGTGGTAGACCTAGCTGAGCAAATGGGCACCAAAGATGGAACTGCAGCCCGCAGAGGGGCCAAATGAGCAGCCATTGACGAGGGGGGCATATAGAACCCCAAATTTGCCGAGAACAGTGCTAGGCTGACTGTCGATGCCATCGATGTGTTCCCATTCCCTGCCGTCGACAAGAACATCTTCAACGGAGGAGGCAGCGATGGAACTCTGAGTATCGTCGATGGGCTGTGGTACAGGGCTATCGATGGGCCATATTGATGGCCATCAAAAGGGTCATCGAACAAGCCAGAGGCCATCGTTGACGGATAAAGGCTATGCAGCAGTGATAGCGGGTGCAGCATTGGAAGCTGCCAAATAACCTCAGAGGCGCTCGTCGATGGAGGAGCCATCTACAAGCCCAGAGAGGAGCCCAAAATTGTTGACAGTAGTGAAGACGATATGTAAGGGGCTACCTGTTCCATACTTACAACTTCTGTAGAGGATAACACAGGGTGGTAGAAACGTGCTTGGTCTTAGAAGCATGCTTTCTACCATGACCCTGTGCCAAGGTGGAGGGGCCTCCTGTGGAGCAGTGAGACCCTGAAGGGGACACCGAGGAATCCCTCACAGAGGAGTGTCTGCTGCTGTTGCTCCAAGAGGGCCACCTTCTGCTCCATGAGATACTCATACCTGTCAACCTCCTGCCTCATAAATCAGAGACAAGGCTTAAAAAAATCAGGAACAAAGGACCAAAATCAGGGACACTTCTTCAAAATTGGAGAAATCCACTCAGGAAGCTGGTAGAATAAAGGGCTTAGTGTAAAATGCATTTCCTAAAGAAGAACAAGTCTGTAACTTTAATGTTTGACATTAGTTTGTGCTTATAACCCCCACTGTTTGGTCACGGAAACACAATTTTTAGGAGGGACAGAGTAAAGTTTTGAGGCAAAATCAGGGACAGTTGAGAGGTATGGAGATACTCATGGAACTGTTGCAATGTTCGGCATTTTGTGGCTCTGTTGAATTTCTGACAGAAGACACACTCTCCACAGTTCTGTGTACAGGACCCAGGCAATGAACACAGGCTGTGTGGAGGTTTTCTTTTGCAATTCTGTGGCCACAGGAACAATTTCAGAATAAAGGTTCCAAAGACATTAGTTTGGTAAAACAAAAAGAATTAAAGCAATAGGTTTCATTTTAGAACTTTTTGAAAGATGTCTGGAAAACAGGAACTTCAAAGGAGGACTTGTTGCATGCAGGTTATGGTTGAAAAGAACTGAGGAATGCCTGGGACCTCCTCCTTTTTATACCTGCCAGGTGTATGACACGTGGTGGTGCTGGAAGAGGTCCCAGGGTCGACTGCTGTGAAATCATCCAAAGGTCAGGGTGCCTGCAGCTGAATCCCATTTGTTATGGCCTGCTGCAAGAGACTGCCTCAAAGAAGATCTGGCAAGGGTGCGCCCAGAACCAGCAGGCTTATTTGCACGTGCTTCGCAGTGAAGTGCTGCATACAGGACAGGCCTGGTGGTGGAAATGAATGTAGTGCCTCAGACGTTGTCTGACCAGAAGACCAGGGAACACCTCCAGGAGGGAAAGGGTTAACCCCCCAACCACCCCATACATAGCCAACTAGCTTGCTGACCAAGCTAGCTGGCTAACCACTTCCTGTCCAGGTCCCCCTCTCCCCCCCTGTACTTTCCCCGGGCTTCAGCCTTTGTTCTGGCCAGGGGAGAGCTCCAGCCAATGCCTAAAAGGGCCATGAATCAGCCCCAGGGGCTGATCTAGGCCCCAGAGACCCAGTCATTTGGCCAGAAGCCAAGTCTACCCCCAGGCTAGAAAAGGGTCTCCCCTGCTAGCTGGAGGGCAGTTCTGGACTGGGTGGCTGGCAGAGTGGAGAGCACAAGGGTACGGATGCCTAGAAGCTTACCTGAAGCTCAGGTCCATAGCTCCTTGGAGGCTGCTCCTCTGTAGCCAGGGGTCCTCCAGGGTCTTCACCAGCGACAGCAGCAGCAACCTTCCAACCTGAATGGGGTCCAATCAAGGGTCCAGCAGTCCTCCAGCCAGGCAGCAGCAGTTTTCCGGGTGATTCTTCTTTGGTTGTCTGTTCTCTGGGTGGGCAGCTCCTGGTTGGGTGGCCTGGGAGGGTGGTTCTGTGGCTTGGCGCCTGTTAGTGAACTGTACCCGAGGCTGCTATTGCAGCTTCCCTATCCATGCTCTCCAGCATGCTGGGTTTTGTTTTTTTATCTTTATTTAGACCTCTGGATGTGTCCCCCTTTTCCCTCTCCTTTGGGGTAGCGCTCCAGCCCAGGGTGTCGACTGCCACATTGGGTCCCTGTCTCCCTGGTGGTCGGTGGTTTGTCTCCCCCCCCCCTCATTTCTAGCCTGTTGCTGGTTCGAGCAGGGTGCCAGTTTACCCTACTGGGCTTGCCCTGAACCCCAATGGAGCCAAGGACCTCCCTCCGCTCTCCTTGGTGGCTAAACACTCCCTCCCGGGTCCCTCCAGCCAGTGCCTGCAGTGCTACGGCCGCTGACTCCCTGCTTCTCTGTAGTCCACGCCTACAATGGAGAAGGGGACTTGTGGGAAGAACAGACCATACAGTGCGGCTGCCAAGTGTGTCTGGGTTGAAACCAGCCCCTGGACCACTGTAGTTCATCCTGCGGCCACCACTAGGTGTTCTGAGCATTGGGTGGGAGCGGGACTCTCCGACCTTCCCCACTAGCACCCCTAAGGAGCAATCTGGCCACTGGACGACCCGGGTCAGGCGGTGAGTGGGTCAAGAGCACAAAGATTTGCTAACATTGGTGCCGAAAAGGCTTGGGACATAAAGAAGGGACTAAGTGGGCCAAGTGCTCAAAGGGAAACTGAGGGACGAAGCAAGGAGCAAGTGAGTGGGCAGAGCACCCATTAAAAATAGTAAGGGGCACCACGTGGCATGAGCCCGTAAAGTTTGGTGCCAGGTCGCCCCCCCCCCACAGCAGTCAGAGGGATCAGAAGGGAAATTGGGGTGGGTTTATAAGGGTTCAGAGAGGGATTCAGCCTCAAAATTAATATTTATAAGGGGACAGAGCAAGGCCTGGGCACATGGAGTAGCCCAGCTGCCAACCCCTTATGCACAGGTAAAGGATGGGGCAAGGCTTAAGTAAATAAACCCCTCCCCTCACCAGACCTACTGAGTAAGGAACGGATCCCTCAGATACTTAAAGGGCCAGCATCCCATTTTAAAGGAAAGCCACCTCCCCCCCTTCCCTAGACTGCTGGCTGGTGGCTGCTGAGACTGCGGATTGAGGAACCGGTCAGGCCTGCACTGTGCTGCCTGTCACCCTGACCAGAAGGCAAACCCAGTCCCTGGTGCAGAAAAGTAATTGTTGTGTGTATTTGCTGTGTTTAATGTCTGCCCAGTTTGCCCCCTGGGACATTACTGACCCCAACGGACTGAACTAATTGAATCAGGGTCTGACCAAAGGTAGCAGCAAGGCCTGAACTGCCTGCCCCACACCTACCCAAAGCCACCTACCCACGATGGGGCTGAACTTGCCTGCCCTGCATCTCAACCAGTTGGGGCCTGAACTGTCCCTGAAGGGCTTGAACTGCCTGCCCCTCATCAACTGCATTGAACCACATCAGTTCTCTTTCCACCCCCAGTCTGAGCTGTTGCCACGGGAAGTGGATGGGCTGCTTAACAGCAGTAGTCCCATCACCCAGCTAACTGCCCTAAGAAGACTGCAACTGCCTGCACGCTGAGGTCAGGGTCACCCGCCTCTTGGCCAAGCATCCACTGCCTTCTGCCCAGCCACCAGGAAATTCAAGAGAATGAAAGACTGCATTAGCCAGCATAGTGGTAGTCTGTAAACCCCAGTCTAGTCAGCTTAGGAGCTGCCCTGTCTCACGATAGTGAGGTTCCTTGAAGCCAGTGATTAGAAATTGCCCTATTTTTGTTTTGCTTTCCCAAGGTGGTCATAGCTCCTTCCCCGGCTGGGTGGCAACTCATCAGGAGCCTTCCAGAGGACCCGCCATCGCCATCGAAGAACATCGCCTCGACCATCCTTCATCTTCTCATCACCTGCATCTCCAGCTCCAGACCAGCCTGCATCCTCTTTCTTCTTCGCATCTTCATCTTGTCATCCTCAGCCTCCTGCTGCAGCCAGCAGGCCAATCAGTCACTAAGGTACTGTACCCACTCTTCAAGCTAGCTAGCCCCACCTGCTTCGCACCAAACAGACTGTTCCTCCAACTGGACTGTCGGACTATAAGCTGATGTGTTTTTAGTTACCCTTGACCAAGGTGGTTAGGCATTGGTAAATTATTATTGACATCTGCAGACGTAAGTGACCATGTTAGAGGTACCGTACGTGTTGGTGTTATATATCTGACTGTTTACTTTCACCTTCACTGCACCTAGACCTGTATAGTTGCCTTCTCTCACTAAGTATTGTAAGTGTTGTGCATGATGATCACTGTAAGTGCCTTGTACTTTGCAACCCATATATATGATAGTGCATGAGTACCAATTAACAACAGAGCTATTCTTTCACCGAGTTGGTACTATGATGACAGATTACCTCTCGAGCTGCGGCTCGAGGGTAATCCAGTCATAATACCAGTACGAGTAGCACCAAGCCGTAAATGCGCATGCACTATTCTATATAGTGTATAGTGGAACGTCGTTGCCTCAAAAAAAAAAAAAGCATCTTTCTTTTTAAAATAAGACTAACTGTCAGATTGCTGCTCGAGGACACCATGTGTGACGTCCGCACTGCAGCAGAACGAAAAGTTGTTCTGCTGTCCTGCGTACGTCACTTTTTGGTTCTGCTGCACTACGGATGTCACTAATGCAGCAGAACAGCATTTTGAAAGCGCTAGATTTCAGTGAACAACGACGTTCCACTATACACTATAGCCAATTTCTTTCCAGTGTAACCATTGGCTGTCCCAATAAAAGCCTGCTGTTTGCACCTGTAACTGTTGTGCCTGCCTCTCCTTGAAAAGAAGAGATGAACCACCCTCCTAAGTCAGGTCACCACATGAAAATGGAATATTTTGCAATTTAGATGTCTGCCAGCCTGTACCACCTGGAACCTGCCTGCAGAACACAGGAACCAGACAGCAGGGTACCCAGACAGAGCAATTCTTGTGGTACTGGACCAGAATTCACAGACATTATGCTGGGGCTGGCTTACCTGCCGTCCGTTGGGTCAGTGCCACCGCAGCTGCTGGAGGTGATGGCCATAGTTTTCAGAGTACCCTCTCCCCAACTACCCCACATTCAGGCAGCACAGGGTACAATGCAATGCTCCTTATATGTTCGTGCACAGGGCTGGATTAAGTGGGGGGACAATTGGGGCAATGCCCCAGGCCCCGCCATAGACTGCCCCCAGTAGTCGGAAGTAGAGACACTCTTAGTAGGTGGACTGGTGGTTTGTAAATCATGCCACCTCCCTCGCCCGCAGCATGAGTTAAGCGTGAGTCAATCCCCCCATAGGCCCCAGCAGCTTGCTCCTTAAAAGCGGCTGTGAAAGCAGCGTGACTTGAAGAAGCACACTTGCTAAATAAAATCAAAAGCACACAAACCCTGTGCCACGAATTAGGCCCCCCCGCCATAGCCTACATTGCAGATTTCTCTGCCCCTCCTCAGGTGGTACAGTACTGGTAAGGATTTGTAATAAATCATGCCCCGCATGAGTCAAGTGTGAATCAACCCCCAGCTTGCTCCATAAAGCAAAACAAAAAAAAAAATGACTTTGGGAGCTTTCTTTAATTAAAAGAAAACAAAACACAACCCCCAGACCCTCCTGCTACAGATAGGCCCCGGCAAGCCAACATTGCAGAAGATTTCTCTTATTCCCCCCCACCTTCCTCCTCCGTTATTTGCAGCCTGCAGCTAGGGTCGGGTGACTTGCTAGAAAAACAAACTGGCACTGTGTGGCACAAGAAGTGAAGAAGGCTAACTATGCAAGCTCCGTGATCTACCTCCTTAAGATACTGACAGGTTTTCCATTTTGTTGAGTCTGGGACTGGACCTGGACCGGTGCAAGTTGCGACCAGACCTGGGCTGCAGCTGCCATCTGAGGCGGCACCAGGACCAGGAGCTTTGCATACAATCCATCTGGCAGCATTTTTTAACCACTCTTTCTTGGTGGTTTTGAGACTCAACATGCACTTTGCCAGCGGCAGCACCTGCACTCGCTATCTATACGCCATGGCCACTCTATCGCTAACAGCATGATTAATCGGTGCACTGTTCTAAACTGCCTGCTGCTGCTAAACTAAGGAGTTTCAAAGGGAGCGCCAAGCAACAGCAGACAGCTTGAGTTCAGTAAGTGGCTTAGAAAGTTGATATCTGTATTTTATTTCTATGCTGAGATAATTGATCTGACCTTGTTTAAAGAAGAGATAAAGGGATGTGGGTGTGTGTATATATACATGCATGGATCCTCTAACTCTGAAAGAAATGGAATTAATCATTCCTTTGATATCCCATGAGCAGATAAAGGTATGACATCAGTCTGTTTATTTGGAGTCATAGCATTTGTACATTGGAACTGCACACTTCTGTACAATGGGTACATACAGTAACTTACTGTTGTTTGGAGTAGGATGCATACCTCTTAGTAAAGCACTGTTTATTTTTGTTTAATTTATTTCCTTAAAATGACATTGAGGGAAATAGCGAGCTAGAGATACAGGCAAGATTCAGGGAGCTCGCCAGGGTCTGTCATGACATAGGATGCACAGTTTCCTTCTCAGAAATCCTGCCAGTGCCAAGGGCTAGTGGGGAACACAAAAGGAAAATTAGGGAGATAAACCAGTGGCTCAGAGGGTGGTGTGAGGCCAGAGGGTATGGGTTGATGGGGGATTGGGGAGACCTGGGAGGATAAGGAGCTGTATGCTAGAGATAGACTACATCTCAATTTGGAGGAGGAATCCTACGTTGAAAATAGAGGGTTCATTGGTGAAAAGTGGGGTTTAAACTTGTGAAGGGGTGGGATGGGAGAAAAGGCTGTCAAGGGGTGCCGATAAGGAGGGACTCTGTCTCCACCCCCTGGGGACCAGGAGGATTGCAGGAAAAGGCCAACTGGCAAAGTGCAGACCAGGGGAAACAAGATCCCCATGGGAACACGAGCAGGAAATGGAACTATAGGGAAAGGGTGGAAGGTAGTCCTGCTAAATGCCAGGAGCTTGGGCAATAAAATGCCTGAGCTCCAGGCGATGCTAACTGAGGGAGCAGTGGATGTGGCAGCGGTCACTGAGACTTGGGCCACTGCAAGACATGACTGGGACCTGAACCTGGAGGGATACACTATGTTCAGGAAGGACAGGGGGGAGGGAAGGGGAGGAGGGGTAGCAATGATAGTCAAAAACTGCATTGGCATAGGGGGAGTAGAGGAGGCGGAGGGAACCGTGGAGGCGATTTGGGTCACCTTGATAACAAGGGGGGGCAAGAGGGTAAAAATAGGAGTGGTGTATAGACCCCCTGCCCTGGCGGAGGAGCTGGAGGACAGTCTGGTGGCAGATGTTAGGAGACACTGCAGACTGGGCAGAGGAATGGTGGTGGTGTTGGGGGACTTAAACATGCCAGGAACAGACTGGGAGACTATGACATCCTCTGTGACCAGGGAACAGAGGTTGTTGGATGTCTTTCAAGACACATTCCTAACCCAGCAGGTGAGGGAACCGACCAGGGAGGCACAGGTACTGGATGTGGTCCTGGCAGACAGTGACCAGATTGGGGCCTGGGTAGGGACCCATTGGCGGGAGTGACCATGCCACGGTCTGGTTCTGCCTGGACCTAGGAGGGTGAGAAGGCTGCACAAAGACGGAAGTAACCGACTTCAGGGGGCGGATTTTAAGGAAATGGGAAGGATCCTTAAGGAGCATTTGATGGGATTGGGTCAGACATGGACGCTGATAGTAGGTGGAAATCATCAGGAGAGGTGCAGGATGCTACCAGCACCTGTGCAAGAGTAAGACGAATCGGTAGGGCCCAAAAACCCTGTTGGTGGACCAGGGAGGTCCAGGAGGTGGTCATGAGGAAGTAAGCAGCCTATAAGCATTCAAGTGCTCAAGGAGTGAAAGGGATCGAGGGATGCAGAGCTGATGGCTAGAAGGGCCACTAGAGTGGTGAGGGCGGCTAAGGCAAGGAAGGAGCAGAACCTGGCCAGGGAAATTAGGAGAGGGAACAAGGGGTTCTTTAGATACATTGGGGAAAAACGAAGGGTGAAGGGGCAGACTAGCAGGATTAAATCAGGGGAGAGATGGGCACAAGACCCGGGGGAGCAGGCTGAGGTACTAAATGAGTACTTCACCTCAGTTTTCACCAGGAAAATGGGGGTGCTGCATCATACATGGGAGGAGACAGAGATACTGAGGAGGGGGGACCCTTACCGATCGGCAGGTCTGGGGAGAGGGGGAGGCATCACTGGCAGGTGGGGGAGGGCTAAGCAGGGAGAAGGGCACCGAGAGTAAATCACAGCAGAGAGAGTGAGGAAGCCCTCAGCTCCCTTAAGACGGAGAAAGCACGGGCCGGATAAAATTACATCCCAGAGTGCTGAAGGAACTTGCAGATGTCCTGGCAAAACCCCTGGCAGAGCTTTTCACCATCTCTCTGAGGACAGGGTGGGTGCCCCAAGACTGGAAGGTGGCATATAGTGCCTATCCACAAGGGGGGATCAAGGGAGGTGACAGGGAACTACAGGCCTGTCAGCCTGACATCGGTGGTGGGCAAGGTGATGGAGGGCATTGTCAAGGAGAGGCTGGGGGGACCTGGATAAGTCAGGGTGCCTGGACGATAGACAGCATGGATTCATCCCAGGGAAATCGTGTCAGACAAACCTGGTGGAGTTCTATGACTGGGTGACAAGTGCCTTGGACCTGGGTAGACCAGTGGATGTCCTCTTTCTAGACTTCAGCAAGGCATTTGACTCTGTTCCTCATGTGGGCCTGTTGGATAAGCTGGGAGAAATGGGGGTGGGGAACCAGATGATCAGATGGATAGGCAATTGGCTCCAGGACCAGACCCAGAGGGTCGTAGTTGTGGGGATAGTCTCATCCCCAAGGAGGGTCAGTAGTGGGGTCCCACAGGGATCAGTCCTTTGGTCCCTTCTGTTCAACGCCTACGTATCGGACATAAGGACAGGAATCAGGAGTCAGATGAGTCTCTTTGCAGATGACTCGAAACTGGGGGCGGTGGTGGATGGGGAGGAGGGGAGGGTGGCCCTACAGGGGGACCTGGAGGCTCTGGAAAGATGGTCTAGAAAGTGGAAGCTGAGGTTCAATGCAGGGAAATGCAAGGTACTTCACCTGGGGGCCAGAAACCCAGGTCAAGTGTACACTCTGGGGGGGGAATGCTACAAGTCTCGATGGCTGAGAGGGACCTGGGGGTGGTGGATGTCAAGATGAACAACTCTGAGACTTGTAGGAGGGCAGCAGCCAAGGCCAACAGGATGCTGGGATGCATCGCTAGGGGGATCACCTCCAGAAGGAGGGAAGTGATACTCCCTCTGTATAACTGCTTGGTGAGGCCGCACCTTGAGTACTGCGTGCAGTTTTGGAGGCCACACTTAAAGCAGGACATTAACCTCCTGGAGAGGGTCCAGAGGAGGGCAACCAAAATGATTTGGGGCTTGGGGAACAGGACCTATGAGGAGAGGCTCGAGGAGCTAAATATGTACACATTGGAAGAGAGAAGGGACCGCAGGGACATGATAGAGGTCTTTAGGTACATGAAGAGGGTAAATAGGGGAGGAACAGTCGGGGTGCTTCGAAGGAAGGGAGGAAGGGGCCACTAGAGGCATGGCTGGAAGCTGAGGGGGAAGATTCAGGGAGAAAGGAGGAGGTGCTACTTCACTGAGAGGGTGGTGGAGTCATGGAATGCACTGCCTGGGGCTGGTGGAGGCAGAGACAGTGGAGGGTTCAAGAGGGTGGGACAGGTACAGGGGAAGGGTTCTGGAAGCAAAATCCAATGCAGCAAGAATATCCGGAACTGGGAAGGGAGAAGCCAGAGAAGGTGAGGGGGACAGCAAGGTCAGCACCCAGGTTGGGGACTGACCAAACGAGCAGACACGAAAGACCGTTAGGCCTATTCTGCTGGCATTTTAGTATGTTAGTATGTAAACTTGTGATTAAAGAGGTTACTTAAAGATTACTTTGCTTTTCTGAACAGGGTCTAGAGGAAAGCGACTTCAATAAAAGCCCCAAAACTCACCACGGAGCATCTAGACCCCCAGAGCATCTGGAGCCTAGTGGCCTTCATGTCTTGTACAGTACAATAAATATAACATTACAGACTATGACAACATGACAGGGTGTTGTACTTCAAGTTGCTTCTTTCTCCTGTGAATAATGGGGGTAGTCTCCTCATACGGTGGTTGTTATGGTTAATAAACAATGTGCTCAGTAAATGTTGCGCAAAATAAAACATTTTGGTATGAAAAGTTTAGTTGTGAGTGTCCCAGGCCCCCCTAAGGCTTGATCTGGCCCTGTTCGTGCATACAGTATTCATGACCTGCTGCCCGCTGGATTCAGGACAGACAATCGCTGCCTGCTACCACTGGGGAATGGAGTTCTGTGTCCCAGGCAGCAGTATACTGTACGTATGTAATACACCACTACAGGGTGTGCATTAAAGGAGTAACGATGCACACCCCAGGGGTGTAGTAAGGCTCAAGGTCGAAGGTCGGCTATCCTTATGCCCAATGGGAGGTGCTTCGTTAATCCTTTAATGCAGACCCCAGAGTGGCTTACTGCATTTGTAAAATGGTTTGTTGTAGGTAATGAGGTTTTCCAGCCTTCATGATTCGCTCCTGTTTCTGACTGTGCATTGTTAGCATTTTAATGCATGGTCATGTGACAGCTGTCATCCAATGAGGTCTTTGGACTTATCCTTGCCATTTTTAAACTGCTGTTAATGGTGGCAGCGTGGCTTGAATAATTTGAAGGTGTGGAACTCCTATTGCCTCCCCCAACCCTTATCCAGGAGAAGTAAATTTCCTTGAAAAAACACAAGTAAAAACAAACAGCTGATTTCACTGTGAAGATGATGGGCAAGTGCAAATTCAGCTAGTAGTCCTGATTCAGCAAATCCTAAAAGTTTTGATTTGAACAACCCTGCTTTCCTCAACTCCTACCCTCTGTACTGTTCTAGACTGAAAGGAACTAGAGTTGTCTTTGTAACACTTGTTGCCTATAACGTGTTGCCCTTAAACGGTACCTTGTAAATTAATAAAGTATGTACTGCACTGACTCCCACAACTCAGACTAGAGAAACACAACCTGCTGGCATAGCCCTGCGTTGCTAACATGTAGCTCACTGTACTGTAGTGTTCTAAACTAAAGTGACCGAGAGGCGTCTTTATGTAACCCATTAACTTTCCTATCTAAACGAATAAATTATAGATACTGCACTCTCACCACAGACTAGATCAACAATCACATGCTGCAAACAAATCAGACTGCCCTTTATTACAAGTTCATGACGTGCCGGGGGAGGAGCGCAAAGAGCGGCGACTAGGAAGCAAACAGATCCCATCTCTGTGAACTGTAGGCAGAGGCGAGATACAAATAGCTTGAACCACAGTGGGGGATATGGTGTGAACAGCTCGGTAGTAGCGACTTGCTCAGTGACTTAGTCGGCTTCGTTTCCCGACCGCGATGGCAGCAGCACTGCAACTAGACGGCAGCACGACTGGACTGGTTTGACTGTGAACTGCTGCTGCAGCCCACATCGGACCTTGCCAGAAGTGCGGAGCTGTTCCCTGGCTTGGGCTCCGGGTCGGCAGAGTGCCTCTGCCATGGAGCGCAACCTCCCTGCCGCTCTCACGCAGTGCTTCTCCGCAGTCGCGCTCTGTACTGCCGTGGCCGACCCAAACTGGATCACAGTGTACAACGGAACGGCGCCTAGTGAGTTGGACGAGGAAATCTTTGGGGTGGCGTACGTCGTGCACCTCAACGGGAACCTAACGGTCAGCCCAGGTAAAAACAGCCTGTTAGTTAACTTCCCGGGGTCTCGGAGCACTGTACAATACATTAACTATAAAACAAATAAAAAACATACAAGGTAGCATAAATACGTGCCACATTACAGAGTTTAAACGGAAACATACTGTAGTAGTTTAAATGTTTTTTCACAAAAAAAATGTCTTGAGCCCCCTTTTAAAGGCTTCCACAGAGGGGTCCTCTCTAAGATACCCGCCACGGAGCGTGAGTTCCACAGGGCAGGCACAGCCACAGAAAAAGAAACCTTGCCTTGGGAACCACCAAGAGGCCACCTACAGAGGAATGGAGAGGGCGAGCCTGGCAGTTCTGACCCAGGAGGTTCTGCAGATAGTCTTTTCCTTGACTTTGTAGGGCTTTATAGGTCAGTAACCTGACCTTGAAGGCAGTCCTCTATCATATCGGCAGCCTGTGGAGTACTGGCGTAATATGATTGAATCTGAGTACATCCGTCATTAGCCTGGCTGCCATGTTCTACACCAGCTGCAGATGGCGGAGATTGCAACCCCCCCCCCCCCGAGAGCCCGAGATACAAGGCATTGCAGTAGTCGAACCTCGATGTGACGGAGGTGTGTATCAGGGTGGCAAGGTCATCAGGTGATATCTGAACGGATCCGGGCAATGTTCCTTAGGTGGTAAAAAGACACCTGTGTGAAGGGGTTGAGGTAAGGCACCCCCCCCCCCCCAAGTCTAAGACCCAGGTCATTCCCCAGCACTCCTCCACCAATACCTCAGTCTTGCCTGGATTGAGTCGTAACCAGTTTCGAGTTATCCAGTCCTGGATCTCTGCCAAGCAGGTGCTGAACACAGAGACCGCTATCTGGCTCCTGGGCGCATAGCACATTTATAGCTGGGTGTCATCTGCATAGCAATGAAAACCCAAGCCATACTGCCTGATAACATCTCCCAAGGGTGGCATGTACACCGTGAACAAAAGAGGTGACAGGACCTAACCCCGCGGAACTCCACAACAGAGGGGGATCTTGCTAGACGAGGATAACCCCATCACCACCCTTTGCACCCTGTCCGTGAGGTTGGATCTAATCCAGCGGCGGATGGCATTGCCAGTTAGTCCACGCCATTTCTGCAGGCGGTCCAGCAACAACTCATGGTCCACGGTGTCAAACCCCACAGAGAGATTTTGGAGAACAAGAATAGATCACTCGCCCCTGTTCCTTGCTCTAAGGATATCATTCTACATCCTCACCAGAGCGGTCTCCGTGCTATGCCCAGGTATAAATCCAGACTGCCAACGACTCATTCCAGACTGGAACGACTAAAAAATGGCAGAAGAAGCGAGATGAGTCTGAAGCCGACTGGCCTTCACTTTTTCTAAAATCTTGCCTGTAAACAGGAGGTTTGAGCTGTATTTGGTGAGGCAGTCCGAGTCCAATAAATGGCGCGGGTCGGGGAACCTTCCTACCCCCTATGGCAGCTTAGGTAGAAACAGAAAGAAGTGGGTAATAAGTGGTGCAGTTTAGGCACCCCCAGCTCACCATTGGTGAAGCAAACTGGGACAGGTTTCCTTCATCTGGGGCAAATGCGTTGCTGCTTGTTCAGAAGGGCAGTAGTGAGAAACAGAGTAATACATCCAGTAGGAGTGTTATTGATTGCAAAGGGGGACAGCAGTAAGTTGCACAAAAAAAAAAAAACAACCCTCGGATTGTCTAATTATCACCCAAATTCGAGGAGTCTGCTGCACCATAGTATTCATTTGACCCTTAAAATTTGAGAATTGAGACACATGCACACCTCTCATTTTGCAACTGAATGAGGGAAATGGACATTCAAAATGAGGGACAAATCGGTAGTGTGAGACACTGGTCCTCAAAATGAGGAACACTTACCAAACACAATGAGGCAAGCTAAAAATAACATGGAAGCTAGTCACTGGTGCTTTTTTTTTTTTGTTGTTGCTCCAAAGTTTAATTTTGCTGCAGCAGCAGCATGGAATGTTAAGAATTGTTGCTTTAAAGGGACACTGTAAACCCTTTTGCATCACTATTTCTAGGTGAAAACCCACACATTTTATACTTCCTTACCTTCTCTACAATTCGTTGATTTTGCTGGTTTTATCTGCCTCCTTTCTTAGTAGAACTGAAACACATGCCAGTGGTGTAATTATACTTATCCTTGTTTTATTTTGGATCCATTGTACTCTTATTGTAATTTCCTGAGTATTAGGAGCACCCCTAAATGGTTCAGACACTTATGATGCAGTTGTCTTCTCCCCTCCCACTACATCTTGAGTGTCTAGATTGTGTTGTGGTTGTTCCCAAGTCCTGGAAGGATGCAGAGGGAATTGATCAAGGAATGTAAAGAAACCTATTTTTATGTGCTAACACCAGTATGATGGGCAGTCTGTTTTTTTCACTTTTAAAAGGACAAAATGAATCGGAATCACACTACCGGCTACATCGGCACATTCTACAGATGGTGAGCAATCATAAACTGTGTGTTTATGCTAGGGACGGTTTGAGGTCTAAGAGGGGTTTAAAGACTGACTTAACAGCACTTCCCCTTTGTAACAAAGCACTTTTGAGTTGTAAGAGGTGTGGACACAAGAGCTCCTAGATCAGTTTGACATTTTTTTTCCTGTAACTCCAGGATTATTTTTCCAGTATTTGACACCGTTCTCTATGGAACATGGGTCTGGATGCTGGAAAGCCCATGTGGCTACTGCCTGAACTGCAGGTCTAGCTGTTGCGGTCTCACTGTGGGAAGAAGGAACTCTTGTACCCCAGTAGTAGCAGGCAGCGGTATGCGTGCCATGCATCAGGCAGGTGACTTGTCATTAATTTGCATGAGCATTGTGACTTTCTCTGTGCTGCCCCCCACTATGGTACTATGTGTGCTGGGAAAGGGGGGCTGGTCTTCATATCGCAGCTGATACCCCAACTCCCAGGGAAGTCATGGCATGGACTGGCATGACGAGGACCTGGAATACAGAGTGGGAACTCGTGTCTTTATTGCTGGTTACAGCTGGACCAGAGGTCACTGTATCTGGAATTATGATATACCCATTACCTGTGTGTAGTTATTTGTTCAAGTTGTGGTTTTTAGTATTTTGACTGTACACTTTTTAATGGGTGGGTTTGATGTCAGAGATGGCTGGTGGACAGTGTATGCGGGGCTCCAGTGGGGGATGCAGGCAAATGTGCGTGGTGGTCCTCTGGTAGCGGAGTGCTTACTCTGCCACCTTGCACCACGTGTCACAAACTAACAGTGGCTGGATGGTGGTGCAGGACGATTGGGCAGTAAAGGTGTGTCATCACTGCTAGTGGTCAGCACCCTGAATCCAGCCCATGAATTGCTCAGTTTTCCTGTTTATTCAGTGCAAGTTTACATTATAAAGATCAAGCAATTCTAGTACCAGTGCTTCCCCCACCCCAGCAATGCTGTCTGAAAGCCTGCAGTTGAGAATGTGGTGTCATTATTTATTGGTCTCCCAGTTAGTTTGCCGTTCCCCACCCAGTACTCGGCCCTTTATAAGCTGTATAGAAACATAGAAACTGTCGGCAAATAAGGACCGCTAGACCCATCTAGGTTTCCAGTATGCCCAAAACATATATGTGGCCTCTGACCCTATCTGGTCAGTGTTTTTTACATTAGTCTCAACAGTTTTTCAGTAGATTGTGCGTATGCGTGCTTCTCGGGTACATGTAACCCTCGTAGCCCACTAGATGTTGTTTATTTGTTTCTGTGTGAAGCTTTCTTCAGTGTTAACTTGATAAACCAGAGGGAAATGATGATTATCCACAGTAGTTACAGTATAACTTTCTGTGTAGTGTGTAGCCACAAGAATGTAAATCACATGGTGGACCAGCATCCAGCTTGTCACATGCCATTTTTCTGCTTCATCCTTCACATGACAAGACAATGAGCATTAATTAACTTCACAAAGGCTGCCTTTATGGAGAACAAATTAAATCCAAGTCGTGACAATGTCATCTGTAATTGCTGCTAGGAAAGAGGCTATTGTTGTGGAGGCAAATCAAGCAAAATGCATCTAGTGATAATGGTTGTAATTTGCTCGCTGCTTATGTTGTCCTGTAATCATGTGCAGTGCTCTGTGTATTATTCACGTGATTTAATGGGCAGTTTGTTTCCGTTTTAGTGCCTTTTTGTGCTTTAGTGCAGTAGTAATACTTTCCTGTAGTCCCCGCCCCCAACTGATGCTCAGGGTCATCATAACCGCAACCTTCCTCCAGCTCGGAGGGTGAGCAAGTGGTTTCTTTTACAGCCAGCGCCAGTCCTGCTCATTGGTTGGTCTGCAAGGAATGCTTGGATGCTGAGTGGCTCATGCCCTGCCTTCCAGGAGTGGAGCGGCACAGCTTGGCTCCCAGTTGGCTTGAGCCTAGGAACTACAGTGGGCTGGTGCAGTGATGCACAGTCTTCTGCCACTGCACCAGCCCACTGTAGATTTTTTTTTTTTTTTTTAATTTATTTTTGGTCTTGTTCTTTATTGACTTGTGGGTACACTACACACTGTATACGGCATCTAGCAATCTTGTACTTCTGTTGCACACAGTCATCCGGTAAATCTGTAGTACTGCTCCACATATTCCCACAGTGGGACCCTAATGCTCTTTTCAGCACTTTATAAAAAGCAAGTAGTCTGCAAAATCCTGAATTTTCAGTGAGATTTCTTTTCATGGGTTAAATTGGACAAGAACCCACAAGAACTCTGCTGTTTCACCATTAAATACTGCAGGAGTGTTTCACCACTCAAAGATGATTGTTTCCCCTCCCTCAACACACACACACACACCCACCCCCAAGTGATGATAGTTCACTTTTCTAGACATTTCTAGTTCAGTTACTTATTCAGTTCATCCCACACAAGTGGTGTGACTGGGCCTTCTTTCTGTATGGGATAGCCTTAAATGCTTTTCAGTGTTCTTGTTGGACTATTTTTTGGGACTAGGCAGCAGTGAAAGTTGCAGCAAAAATCGTACTGCCCAAAGAGATTTGCACTAGCCCCCGGGTCGAAAGAATGTAGCATTCTCTACCCTGGGAAATAATAAAGTGCTTAAGGATGCTGCAGGATTCTTTTGAGACCCCCCCCCCACCCCCAGTACTTCAGCTTCTGTGATGCTTAAACATCCCTCCCCCACTCATTTGAGCCCCACTTCTCCCATCACACAGTATAAATCCCTTAGTACCATAGAAACGTACACCTTGATGGTAGAAAAGGCCTCAGAACATAAAACAGGCCAACAAAGAGCGAAGATACTCATCCTCTGAGTCGCACTGCGAGGCCTGAATGCCAGTATCTTGCCTGGTTTTGCGGTTGTGCAGAACACTTAGTGGCGGAGATGCCAACATTTGGGCCTGGTGGTGAGAGTGAAAAGATGAGGAGGATCTTTGGACTGCGTTGGACTGTTGTTGTGGTACTGGATGCCAAAAAATAAACTTTAATTACTGGGTGGTGAGGGTGATGCGGCTGATATGATAGAGATGAGTTATGCTTGACTAGGAAGAAGACAGAAGAGTTGTTGGGGGCAGGGACTGTCAGGATTTTAGGATAAAAAAAAAAAAAAATTATAAATTATAGCTGCTATAGTTAGGGTTGCCCGGCCATTTCTATGTTAAACCCAACATTTTGCACTTTAATAACTTTGCCACTGCATGACGGATTTGCCTGAAATTTTGCATGCGTAATATGGTGCCATAGATTTCTGAATCTGGCAAGTTGCATTACGGTCAGATGAGCAGCTGCAAAGTGCTAACAAACGGGCAAAGACTGGAGTTTTGCGCGTTTCTTTGCTTGGGGTTACATCTCAAACAATTTGCATCTCTGGTCTGAAATGTTCAGGGGAGATGCAGTCTGGGTCCCTGATGTGCCTTTTGAAGATTTGGTGAAAAAATATTAAACCGTTCAAAAGTTTTTCAAATTTTAAAGTTTAACATTGAAGTCAACGTGGGGGAAAAAAATATATGTGCCTCTTGAAAGCACCAGTTATTGTCACAATTCCGCTCAATAATGTTCATCTGCCACCACCTTGTTTCAGTCAGTGGTGAAGAAAAACATCTGTAATTCAAATTCTACTGCCTCTAGGTAAACACTGACAATGGGGCCTGAGAAACACAATGGTGCTATCAGTTTTTTTTTTCTAGGACCCCTGTAAATACCTTTCTGAAAACCGGGTCCCCCATAGTGTCGCAAATCACAACAGTACAGATGGCACACTTTTGCAAATGACGACATTTTTGCATCTGTACTGTCGCAATTTGCGACACTACTGCACCAGAAAATACCATTTCTTTGCCACACCACTGCACTTAAACGGTTAGGGCTTTTTGGCTGAAATTTACAGGGTGTCAAGCCCTGGCCCTATAGATGTGCCTTTTGGTGTTTTGATAAAAAACATTAAAACGTGTACAAAGTTACAGCACTCCGAAGTTGAGAAATTTCCAATAGGCTAACATTGCGGTGCCTTTCAGCACCCATATCTCAAACTGTTCGAGATACGGATTTTTCACTACCCGCAGCTTAGTCCACCTAAGCTCGCGTGGAGGTTTCAAAGTAATGATTACAGCTGCAGTGGAATTTTTTTGTGGTTGCTATGGTTACTGAGATAATGCCAAATAAGTGTTACGAGGGTTCCTTTTCATTACTATGGGGCTGCTGTATGGCTCTGTACTTCTGTGTAAGTGGGAGTACAGGGCCAAGAGGGTCCGGGCCCGTGCTTCCACATACGCATACCATTACACAAAAAATGGGCAACGTGAAGGGAATGCAGGGCCTGGAGGGCCTGCGGTCCCACAAACACATACCAGTTACACTTTCTCAAAAAGAAAGGAAATTAATCGCAAAAAAACTTCATTAACGCATCAGTTAGGGTTGATAGCACAGCGACAAAAGTATGGAAATGTGATTTTAGGTTACCACCCTTACCACCCCACCCCCACACTCCAATAGATAGGGTGTGCCATGGGGTCGTTGGGCCTAACTCTCACCCCATTCTCCTATACTGTACCTTGTGGCAACAGGAGAAAGTACTCTCTCTTCCCCGGAGGGTGGTCAACCTCTGGAACATGTTACCTGAGAATAGGTATTAGTGAGAATAGAGACCTTAAGAGAAAGCTTGAGTTATCTAGCTGAAGGTGGTAAACTAAAATCGATAATGATCCTTAGAAGCTGCTATGGGCTACATTTCTTTTTTGTGTGTGTGCTTCTTGACAATAGTGACAACTGTAAAAGACACAGAAACTGTACATAGAAACATATTTTGAATCCTGTTGAAGATGTCTTTTAAAAATATAACCCCCAGCCCCATGTCTAGTGGCATATACATTGCAGATCTTGAGGGCATTGGCAGGAGCCACCTCAAGTGCTAAGACACTGTGAAAATGCACCCTTCGAGGCAGAAAATATGTGGTCTACCTTACTGGTGTCTTCTTTCACCTGTGCACTCTCAGTTTCATCCATCCAATCTGGATTTCTCCCCAAAGGTGGCACTGGACCAGGAACTCCATGCTGCATACCTCCTGAGTCTCTTGAGCCCCAGAGCCCCTTGGTCCCTTCTAAGCAGGATAGAAAGTTCATCTGGAATCAAAACTTATGAAGAATTAATTTACCTACAAGGAAGGGAGGAAAAGGGTTTTCTATTTCATTAACTTCCCACTTTTGTTTAAGTAAAGCACATCACTGCTGTTCTTCTTCCAAGTAGCTTCTTTACTTGGCTCCTGCATCGCAAATGATTCCTTCAATGCAGAGGTCACACACTTCAGGCAAATAAAGAAAGCAGCTCCATGGGGCTAACCAAATCTTTTTACAGACATACTGGCTGGACATTTAGAGCAGCAAAAATGATGGATTTAAAGGCAGTACAAGCAATAATTCTCTTAATTTCTCTCTCTCTCTCTCTCTCTCCTTGGATGCTTTACCCAAGGACCTCTCAATGGAACCCTCAGTCTCTTGGCTCTCTTGATCTGGTAAGCCAAGCCTTTCTCTTTACTGCTGGGTTACCCTCTCACTGGCACTGGTTGTTGCCCCAATTCCAGTGCGGGAAAGCAAGCTGCCTCCTCCACCTGGGCCCCTGGGTGCTGGCCCAAGCCACAAGGAGTCCCAGGAGTTTTTCCTGTGACCCAGGCCCTGTAACCCACTCGAACCCGGTTCTGTACTGGTGCTGCTGTCATGGTACCTACTCCTTTATTTCGCTCAGCCTCTCATCTTAATGGCTCCACTGATGCGATAGCCTCAAAAACCAGCCCTGCTCCAGTGCCACAGGAGAGCTGCTGGATACTGCCACCGCCCAGGCCCCTCTGAACAGCCTGCTTTCACAAACTAGTGGCCCGAAGTTGCTCTGATTCCTGCTTTTCCTCTATGGGGGATCCCTGCCAGGCCCACATCCCCCTCAGCACCTCCTGGGCTTGCATTAAGCTCCAGTTGAGGGCCACCACCCCCAAGTCCTGCCTTTATGGCCTGTGACCTGCCTTGCCTCCATGTACCGGCACCCCAGGCCTGCCCCTCCAAGCAGGCCCCATATTTGGGTGAAGGGCCCCTCTGCTTCCTCTGCAACCCAGGCCACCATGCCACACCGGGTACGAGGGAGAGCCACTGCCACCAGCTCCCCTCCAATGGAGGCCCTGCCACTGCCCCCACAGCCCAGGTGGCCCAGGAATCACGTTTTACAAAAGGGGTCTCTAATGAGCTCCTGCCTCTCCTGGCACTACATGGCCAACTACAATCCCTGCCCCCAATGACGCAGGACCTGGCTAACCATACTCTTTTCTTCTCCTCTCTCCCCCCCATGGAGCGCCAGTTCCCTAGCTCCTCACCGCCATGATGCTGAAAAAGCCGTCCTGTCTACCCTTGTCTCTAGCCCCACAGATAAGAAATCTAAGAAATGGGGAAACTGTGAGGGAGGACTTTTGCTTCGGCTATACTTGATCTCTAAAATGCAAATTACCATGCATACTTGGTGAAATAAATGGAAGGTGATGAGTACCAATGCCTGTAGTCTGTGCAACAAGCTCCCTGAACTAGTGGCCTTAATGGAGGAGGGATGCCTGGATATTGTGGCAATCGCTGAAACATGGTACACAGAGAACCATGAGTGGGAAGTCAACATACCAGGATACACAGTCTACAGGAGGGACAGGGTGGGTAAAAAAGGAGGAGGAGTAGCTCTCTATATAAAGGAAGGGATTAAAGCAACAGAACTAAAGAGTAAACAGGAAGTTGATGAGTCACTATGGGTCACCCTGGAGATAGGAAATGGCACCACACTCGCATAGGGGTTGTGTACAGTCATCCATCTCAGGGGGAGGAAATGGACAAGGAAATGATAGAAGGCATCCTTAAAATGGCAGAAAAAGGGGAGATATTGTTGATGAGGGACTTGAATATGCCAGATGTTAACTGGAGTACCTTTGCTGCAGGCACATCCAAGAGCAGGGTGTTTCTAGATGCCCTACAGGGGGCATGCCTCAGATAGCTAGTGTTGGAACCCACTCGGGAGGGAGCAATCTTAGACCTGGTGCTCTCAAATGGGGAAGGAGAAAGGATCTCAAATTTAGAAGTGGGTAGCCATCTGGGAACAAGTGACCACCAAACAGTGTGGTTCACAATAAACACAGCCATAGAGTCAAGCCATACAAAAACAAGAGTATTGGACTTTAGGAAGGCTGACTTTGGGAAAATGATGAGAGGTGCCTTAGAAAAGCACTAGCAAATGGGCAAGGAGGAGGGGTGGAGGAACAATGGGAATAATCAAAACAGCCATCGCAGAGAGCAGCAAACCTTGTGTGAAGCAAATCAATAAAACGAACAAAAAAAAACACTGTGGTTCTCAAAGAGGTGGCAGGGACGGTTAAGGAGAAAGGATAGCATTCAGGAAATATAAGAAATACAGAAGGAGCAGGACAGAGAACTTTATCAGTTAAAGCAGAAGGAGGCAGGAAGGCACAAACTGAGGAAAAGATAGCCAACTCTGTTAAGCAGGGGGATAAAACTTTTTATAGGTACATTAGGGAGCGAAGAAAGACCAAGGGAGGGATACAGAGACTTAATAAAGGGGAGGGAATGTGGGCAGAGGGTGACAGTGAAAAAGCAGGGATACTGAATGAATATTTCTGCTCAGTATTCACAACAGATGAGGAGGGCGAGGTGCCTAAACCAAACAAGGGAGAAACTCTGAATAGGGGGTCGATACCAGTCCATTCACAGAAGAAAGGGTTTTGAAAGAACTCTTGAAACCGAGGGTGGACAAAGCAATGGGGCCTGATGGGATTCACCCAAGAATACTAAAAACTAAGAGTAGAACTAGTAACACCACTGACTACTGTCTTTAACAAATCATGGGAGGATGGAGTGGTACCTGAGGACTGGAGGAGGGCAAATGTGATTCCACTTCACAAAAGTGGGAGCAAGGCAGAGGCAGGAAACTACAGACCAGTTAGTTTGACTTCAGTGGTAGGGAAAATGATGGAATCACTTCTGAAGGAAAGAATTGTTGAGTACCTAGAGGCCAGTGGGGCACAGGACCCAAGGCAGTATGGTTTCACAGCAGGAAGGTCATGTCAGATGAACCTAGTAGATTTCTTTGACAGGGTGACCAAAGTAGTAGACCAGGGAGGGGCTGTGGGTATGGCCTACCTAGATTTTAGCAAGACATTCAACACAGTCTCACGCGAAAGATTAATATACAAGTTAGCCAGCCTTGGAGTGGGTCCCAGGGTGGTAGCCTGGATAAAAAACTGGCTGGACAACAGGATGCAAAAGGTAATAGTAAACAGAGTCCACAGTGAAGAAAGGAGGGTAACTAGCGGGGTACCGCAGGGTTCGGTACTGGGACCAGTCCTCTTTAATATCTTTATAAGTGACATTGGTGAGCACCTGGAAGGAAGGGTATGCCTCTTTGCAGATGACACAAAGATCTGCAACAGTTGATACACAAGGTGGGGTGGAAAGAATGAAAAGGGACTTGGCAAGGTTGGAGGAATGGTCAAATACGTGGCAGCTCAGATTCAGTGCAAAGAAGTGCAAGGTAATGCATCTGGGAAACAAAACCCAGGGAAGGGTACACAATGGGGTGAGTTAATAACAACAACAAAAATTGAAAGAGCCTAGGAGTAATTATATCAGATGACCTAAAGGTGGGCAGGCAATGTGAGAAGGCAGTAAGGAGGGCTGGGGGGATTCTGGGATGCATAGGGAGAGGCATCAACAGTAGAAAACAGGAAGTTGTTATCCCTCTCTACAGACAGTTAGTGAGACCCCATCTGGAGTACTGCGTGCAATTCTGGAGACCCCATCTCCGCAAAGACTTAGAGTGGAGGCTGTTCAGAGGAAGGCAACCAAAATGGTGCAAGGTCTGCACCAGAAGACACACGAGGAGAGACTAAAGCAGTTTAATATGTGTATCCTTGAGGAAAGGAGGGAGAGGGGGACATGATATAAACTTTCAAGTATCTCAAGGGAATTAACAAGGTACAAGAGGGTAGTATCTTTCAGAAGAAAAGATGTTCAAGAATAAGGGGGCACAATTTGAAGATAGAGGGGGGGGGACGGCTCAGAGGTAATGTTAGAAAGTGTTTTTTTACGGAGAGTTGTGGATGCATGGGACAGCCTTCCTGAGGAGGTTGTGGAGTCAGGAACAGTGGGAGAATTCAAGAATGCATGGGACAGGCATAAGGCAATTCTAGTGGGGGGCAGGAGGAAGTAAGCTGTTGATTAATTAGAATCTGCAGCTTACCCATCAGGTAGGGAAATTGGCAGACTGGGTGGGCCAAGTGGTCCTTATCTGCCGTCAAATTCTATGTTTCTATGAAATATTAGAATAACTTTTGGACATCCATATCCAGAATTAAGAATAAGCTACCCAAAGGCTTGGCCTAGTCTGAGGCTAAACAGAATGTGGCACAAGGCCCAGAAGCTGGCAGACATTTATTGCATTCAGCCTGTGACACCTCTGATGCTTCTGCTAGGCAGCTGCCTCTGGAATCTGCATGTTCAGGTGTTCCTTTCTCAGATTTGCCAGTGATGTGCAATGTTGAAGTTTTGTTCTTCCTCACACACTTTAGCCGTGTCCTCTAATAGCTGTTGCACTGTATGGTGGAATACTTCTGGGAAAAACAGATGCCAGAGGGCAAGCAGAGGAAACATTGTCTACCAAATGGCATATTTAAATGTGCAAGTGCTTACTGTACAATGTCTCCATACAAAGGAATTTGATTGAACACGGATAACACTAGTGATGCGTAACTTTGGCAAATTGTAATAATCTCTTTAGTCACTTATTTAAGACTTTAGGGTAGTGCAGAGTCTCAAATTACTGGGTCACTTTGACTTACCAGAACCATAGTGCAGTTACTGGGCCTCATGACAACATCCATATTTGTGATTTCTTCAGCATGAGTACACGTACAGATTGCTCAGTGGATCCTGCAGTCTTCATGGCCTCAAGTGCATCAGTCCTAAGAACACCGTTTTAGGTTCTGTCCCCTTTTGGGGATAACTCCTGTGGTGGCAATCAAGGCAGCAGCTACTTTTAGGGGCTTTCTTTCTCAGGACTATCCTTAAGTAGCTGACTTCAGAAGCATCCAGCCACATGTGTGGTGTTTGCTTTGGTTCCCTTTGGGCTCTTGGTGTCTGGTCCGTGATGGAATGCAGTCCATATAAATGTACTGCTGATGATGATTGTATGGACTTGAGTCCCGAGCCTCACTTGTTCAGAGAAAGACATTGCTGGTACACACAGATAACCAGTGAGTACCTGAACAATTGAGGTGGGGAGGGCACACTTCTGTCTCCTGTGTCGGGGAGTGAGCAGTGTAGCACAATGTGCACCTTGCTGCATCTCATCTGGCAGGCACACAAATTATGCCAGGCTCTCCATGGTACAGCCTTACAAATGGCTGCTTTAAGGGGATGTAGCAGAACTACTACTTTGTTGGTAACAACGTTCAGACCTTTTTGCATACCCATACAGTATTTCTGCTCTCTCAAGAGCCTGGAGTTTTATGGTAAGACATGTTGCATTCCCTGTTCAAAAGCATTGATTTCCTTCGTTTCCACTCAAAGAGCTGGCCCTGGTCAACCTCTAGAAGAAGCTGGTGACCATGATTTTTGTCTGTCCTCAGGGGGCCAAGCAGAACTGGTTCCCAGTTTTGTGGAACATGGCAGTGTAACTGCTGATCTTCTTCGAGGCAGTCTCTTGCAGCAGGTCACAACTAGTGGGATTCAGCCGAAGGCGTCCTCTCCTTCGAATGATTTTTACAGCAGTCTGCCCTGGGACCTCCCCCTAGTACCACCCTGTGGTATACACCTGGCAGTATCAAAGGGGGAGATCCTAGTCGCTCCTCGTTTCCCCCCCCCCCCAACCACGACCTGCATGCAACAACAAGTCCTCATTCGGAGTTCCTGCTTTCCAGTAGTCTATAGAAAAGTTCTATGGCCCACAACTTCAAATTGTTTTTTATTTTTACAAATATTCACTACTTATGTCTTCGGAGCCTTTATTCCAAAGTTGTTCCTGTTGCCACAGAGTTGCTAAAGAAGACTGCCGTGCAGTCTGGGTTCGTTGCATTGGTCCTGAATACAACTCAGTGGAGTGTGCCTTTTGCAATAAATTCAGCAGAGCCGCAAAATACCGACGGTTGTAACAGCTCCGTGAGTATCTCATGGAGCAGAAGGTGGCCCTTTTGAAGTGACTGCACCGCTCCTCTTCTGGAGACTCCTCAGCTTCCTCTTCAGGATCTCACTGCTCCATGGGAGACCCCTCCATCTCAACACAGGGTCATGGTAAGAAACATGCCTGTTAGACTAAGTATGTCTCTACCATCCCAGTGTCGTCCTCTGCTGCACATGTAAGTATGGAGTTGGTAGCCCCTCACACATCTTCTTCAAAACTGTCGATGGTTGTAGGCTCCTCTCCTTCCTCGTTGATGGCTCTTCTGTCGACGAGCAGTTCTGGGGTGATTTTGCAGCTTCCAGTGCTGCCCCCACCTTCCATGCTGTATAGCCATCCTCCATCGATGATGGCTTCCGGTTCGATGATGGCCCTGCCTCATGGCCCGTCGATTCTGTCATCGACAATGCACAGCTTTCCGTCGACGATACTGAAACATTGTTGCTGCCTATGGATCCTCCAACGATGCTGTCATTGGCAGGGGCTGGGAGCCTATCGACGGCCAGCCTTGCATCATCGTCGACAATCCTGGGGTCCTATATACACTCCTCATCGATGGCTGCTTGTTTGGTCCCACTGCCTGCAACCATTTAGTCAGTGGTGCCCATTTGCTCCGCCCAGTCTGCCACGACCAATTCCACTGGACAGATGGCCATGATTGATGTCCAGGCACCGGTGAAATCCATCCTGGACCTCACTCAGACCCAACGCCCCCCCCAGAGAGAGGTCGCCTCTGGTCTCTGCTACATCTCGGCCTCCTTCAGCCCAGAGGACAATCAGTTCTTCCCCTGTCTCCCCGGGTCTGTACTCCCAGGACGTGGGCATGGAGGACCCTTTCCTGCAGGACTGGGGTCTAGCAAACGGGGAGAAGGAGGACGGCATGGACCATGAGGAATCCCCTCAGTCTTCCTCTGCCACCTCCTCTGTTCAAGGGGGAAACTACCCCTGAACTCCCTTGTTCTCCGCCGGATGATCCGACATTTTCTGACATCATGATTCATCTCCAGAAAACATTCAGGTTCCAAGGCACTGAGCAGGAGGCTTCTCGCAAGATATTGGCTCAGTAACTAGGTGTGCCTGAATGCCCCACCCTGGTTATCCCACCTTTGGTGGACGCCTTTGAAGAGGCTATTATGGCTGTCTGGAAGCAATCTTTCAAGATTCCCTCCAGTCCGCGGAAGGCTGATAGGCTTTATGAAGCTCCGGTGGCTCACCCCTACTTCATGTCTTCTGCTCAGGCAGACTCGGTGGTGATCAATGCCACACATGATAGGTCCTCTAGGCCTCAGTATGAGTGCTTAGCCCCTAGATGTGGAATCAAAGAAATTAGATGCCATTGGAAAATGCGGTGTCCCCCCTCCCGGTCACCTTGTCCCTCCGTGTACTCAGTTACATGGGACACCTCCTGAAATATCGGGAGGAAATTCTAAAAGTCTCCCAGGTGACAAGCCATTCCCTCCCAGTGGGTTCTGCGCAAGAAGACCGTATGGTGAAACTATCTACTGTGCAGGTAGGCTGCCACCTGCTTAGGGTTGCTTATGATGCTGTGGATATTACGGCTCGTATGTCCTCTGCTAGTATATTTCTCAGGCGTCACACCTGGCTCGGGGCATCTAGTTTTTCCCAGGACGTACAGCAATCCATCTTGAATGCTCCCTTTAAAAGTTAAACATTAGAAAGTTAAAATCTAAAAAAACTTGGGTTAGATTACATTGAAAATCGTTTTTCTTAAGGATGCTGTACAGGTAATTGCCCCAGTATTAACTAAATTATTTAACTGGAGCTTAATGGAAGGAATTTTTCATAATAGCTGGAAGAATGCAAAGATAGTTCCCATATATAAAAGTGCAGGAGATGCATTTCAGCCTACAAATTATAGGCCTATAGCCCTGTTACCTGGGATATCTAAGATTTTAGAGAGACTGGTACAGGTACAGCTAACTGACTATTTGGAAAAATACTCTTTGCTAACAAAATATCAGTCTGGCTTTCACAAAGGATTTTCCACGGGCACCACGCTCACTGACATGGTAGATAATATAGCCTCAAAGATGGAAAATTACCTGTCGATGGGCGCGGTGTTTGTGGATTTATCAAAAGCCTTTGATACAGTGTCTCGTGGGCTTTTGGGGGAATAACTTGCAGAGATTGGTCTAGCTGAGGAATCCTGTAATTGGTTTATATCCTATCTAATAGAACACAGCAAGTATGTTTAAATGGGGTGTTAGCTGATGGAGCACGTGTGCAGAGAGGAGTGCTTCAAGGCTCAATTTTGGGGCCAACACTGTTCCTGATTTATGTAAATAAATTAATAGATATTATAAAATGTTAGAATATAAGTCTTTATGCAGGCGATACCCTTTTAATTGCAAGTGGAAAAACACCTGGAGAGTTGGAAATTAATTTGCAGGCAGATTTTGCGAGGTTATGTACATGGTTGACAGAATAGCAAAGGCCCAAACTGAGGAAAAGATAGCCAACTCGGTCAAGAAGGGGGATAAAACCTTTTATAGGTATATTAGAGAGCAAAGAAAGACTAAGGCAGGGATACTGAGGCTGAACAAAGAGGAAGGTGGTTGGACAGAGAGCGACAGTGAAAAAGCAGGGATACTGAACGAATACTTCTGCTCAGTAATAAATGACAACCAAGGAAGGGGCTGGAGTAGAATAATGAGACAGTCCAGGGAGGTCAAATCATGGAAAGCCATGTGTGCAAATGCCAGGAGCCTTAGCAACAAGATGGAAGATCTGGAGGCTGTCATGGTGCAGTCAGACCTGGACATTGTGGCCATCACTGAAACCTGGTGTAATGATAACCACGACTGGGAGATGCCATACCTGGCTACAACATATTCAGAAGAGACAGAGCAGGCAGGAAGGGAGGAGGAGTGGCACTGTATGTGAAAAATGACAAGGGCCACAGAGATCCAGGAGGAACAAAATGGGGGAGAGATACTGTGGGTTAAGCTGGAAAGGAAAATGGGGACAGCCATCCGCACAGGTGTGGTCTATAGACCACCAGCCCAGGAGGAAGAAACAGATAGGGAGCTGATGCTAGCCATCCAAAGGATGGCAGACAAGGGTGAGGTAGTACTAGTTGGAGACTTCAGTATTCCAGATGTGGACTGGAGCATCCCAGCAGCAGCAGCAACTAGGAGCAGATTTATCCTGGACTCCCTTCAGGGTGCCTTCCTCAAGCAATTGGTCGTGGAACCAACTCGGCAGAAGGCAATACTGGACCTTGTGCTCACAAACAGGGACAGTGTGATGGGGGTAACAGTGGGGGAGCACCTGGGAAACAGTGACCACCAGTCATTGTGGTTTGAAATCACAGAAAGAGCAGAACCAAACCACACAAAAACACGTATCCTGGATTTTAGGGGGCAGACTTTGGGAAAATGGGGAGATACTTGAAAGAGGCATTAAGGGGATGGGACAGGAATCAGGGGTTGAGGAACAGTGGGCAGTATTTAAAATGGGGATTACAAGAACAACAGAATTATGTATTAAGCAGGTTAACAAGAGGAAAAGGAAAGGAGACCATTATGGTTTCCAAAGAGGTAACAAAGAAGTGAAAGCCAAAAGATTGCATTCAGGCAATACAAAAGACACAGGCAGAAGGGATGAGGAGAAGTACCAGGAGAAGCAAAGGGAGGCAGGGAGGTCAGTAAGGAAGCCAAAGCTCAGACAGAAGAACACATTGCAAAATCAGTGGGTAGAGGGGACAAAACCTTTTACAGGTACATAAGTGAAAAAAGAAAGACAAAGGGAGGGATAGTGAGACTGAAGGGGGAGGATGGGGGCAGCGTGGAGGATGACAACAGTAAAGCTGACATACTGAACAGGTATTTCTGCTCAGTCTTTACTGAGGAAGAGGAGGGTAATGGGTCTGAAGGGAGTACAAGGGGTGAGAATGGTGCAGAAATGGACACAAGTCCCTTTACAGAAAGGGTCCTGAAGGAACTGGAAGTAATAAGAGTTGATAAAGCAATGGGGCCAGATGGGATGCACCCCAGGGTCCTTAAGAACTGAGAGGTGGTGGCTGAACCTCTGGCTATCCTGTTTAGCCGATCACTGGAAACAGGGAGGTACCCAAAGACTGGAGGACAGCAGATGTAGTCCCCTTATACAAAGTGGGAACAAAGAGGAAGCAGGGAACTACAGACCAGTCAGCCTCACCTCGGTAGTGGGGAAGATCATGGAAGCACTACTGAAGAGAGAGATTGGTGGAACATCTGGTTGTCAATGGACTACAGGACCCAAGGCAGCATGGTTTCACCAGGGGGAGGTCATGTCAGACCAACCTCATTGAATTTTTTGACTGGGTGACTAGGGAGGTGGATCAGGGGAGGGCAGTGGACATGGCCTATCTGGACTTCAGCAAGGCCTTTGACACTGTGCCACATAGAAGACTATTACACAAACTGGGGAATATGGGTGTGGGCAGGACAGTAGTGTGGTGGGTAGGTAACTGGCTGGGTGGCAGGACACAGAGGGTGGTGGTAAATGGCTGTCACTCCACAGAGGGAAGAGTGACCAGTGGGGTACCACAGGGATCAGTGCTGGGACCGGTCCTATTCAACATCTTCATCAGTGACATGGCGCAGGACCTAGAAGGCAGAATTTCACTGTTCGCTGATGACACAAAGCTCTGTAACAGAGTAGACACACAGAGGTGTAGGCAGAATGAGAAGTGACCTGCAGAAGCTTGAAGAATGGTCAGGGTTTGGCAGTTGAAATTCAATGCAAAAAGTGCAAGATAATGCATATGGGGCACAAAACCATGGCACAATATATCAGTTGGGGGTGAGGATATAGCATGCACCAAGCAGGAAAGGGATCTTGGGTTATCATCTCTGATGACCTCAAGGTAGGAAACAGTGTGACAAGGCAGCAGGTAAAGCAAATAGGATGCTGGGATGTATAGGCAGGGGCATTATCAGCAGGAAAGGAGGTCATAATTCCGCTATACAAGACACTAGTGAGGCCCCACCTGGAGTACAGTGTACAGTTCTGGAGACCATACCTACGTGAAGGACATAGACAGGGTAGAGAAGGTTCAGAGGAGGGCAACAAAGATGGTGCATGGATTGCATCACAAGTCCTATGAAGTCAGGTTGAAGGAACTGAACATGTACTCCCTGGAGAGAGGGGATATGATAGAGACATACAAGTATCTTACAGGGAGGAACAGGGTGCAGGAAAACACTATTTTTAAGCAAAAAAGATGTTCCAGGACTAGAGGGCATGGGATGAAGTTGGAGGTAGGACGATTCAGAGGAAATATGAGAAAGAATTTCTTCACAGAACGGGTGGTGGACAAGTGGAACACCCTGTCAGAGGAAGTGGTGGAGGCTGAAACAATCACGGATTTAAGAATGCATGGGATAGACATAAAGGAATTCTGGAGGTCAGGGGTAAGGTGCAACACACTTCTAGGAAAACAAACTGAACTTACAAGCTCAAATGGGCAGACTGGGTGGGCCATAGGCCCTTATCTGCCGACACTGTCTATGTATCTAGTATTCACAATGGAAAAGCAGGGGGAAATATCTAATCCGGTCAATAAAAGCACTCTGGATAGGGGGTTGATCTTAGTCCTTTCACAGAAGAACGGGTTCTGAAAGAACTCTTAAAAATGAAGGTGGATAAAGCAATGGGGCCTGATGGGATTCACCCCAGAATCCTAAAAGAAATAAAGGAAGAACTAGTAACACCATTGACTACCCTTTTTAATAAATCATGGGAGGATGGTGTGGTACCTGAGGGCTGGAGGAGGGTGGATGTGATTCCCCTTCACAAAAGTGGGAGCAAGACAGAGGCAGGAAACTACAGACCTACGGTTTGACCTCAGTGGTAGGGAAAATGATGGAATCACTTCTGAAGGAAAGAATTGTTGAGTACCTAGAGGCCAGTGGGACACAGGACCCAAGGCAGCATGGATTCGCAGCGGGAAGGTCATATCAGACAAATCTAATTGATTTCTTTGACTGGGTGACCAAAGCAGTAGACCAGGGAGAGACTGTGGACGTGGCCTACCTAGACTTTAGCAAGGCATTTGACACAGTCCCACACAAAAGATTAATAAACAAATTAGCTAGCCTGGGAGTGGGTCCCAAGGTGGTATCCTGGGCAAAACACTGGTTGGACAACAGGACACAGCAGGTCATAGTAAATGGAGTCCACAGTGAAGAAAGTAGGGTTACTAGTGGGGTACTGTGGGGTTCAGTACTGGGGCCAGTCCTTTTTAACGTCTTTATATGTGATATTGCAGAGGGACTGGAAGGGAAAGTATGTCTCTTTGCAGATGTCACAAAGATCTGCAACAGAGTTGATGCACAAGGTGGGGTGGAAAGGATGAAAAGGGACTTGACAAGGTTGGAGGAATGGTCAAATGTATGGCAGCTTAGATTCAATGCAAAGAAGTGCAAAGTAATGCACCTGGGAAACAAAAATGCAGGGGAAGAGTACACAATGGTGGGTGAGATACTGACAACAAAAATGGAAAAGGACCTGGGGGTAGTCATATCAGATGACCTAAAGGTGGGCCAGCAATGTGAGAAGGCAGTAAGGAGAGCTGGGGGGATACTGGGATGCATAGGGAGAGGCATCACCAGTAGAAAACAGGAAGGTGTTGGCCCTCTGTACAGACAGTTGGTAAGACCACATCTGGAGTACTGTGTACAGTTCTGGAGACCACATCTCTGCAAAGACATAGACAGGGTGGAGGCTGTTCAGAGGAGAGCAACCAAAATGATGCAGGATCTGCATCAGAAGACATATGAAGAAAGACTAAAGGAACTAAAGATGTATAGCCTCGAGGAAAGGAGGAACATGATAGAAACTTTCAAATACCTCAAGGGAAGCAACAAAGTCCAAGAGGGTAGCATCTTTCAGAAAAACAGATGTGCAAAACATGGGGGCACAATTTGAAGATAGAGGGGGGGATGGCTCAAAGGTAATGTAAGGAAGTATTTCTTCACAGAGAGGGTTGTGGATACATGGAACAGCCTTCCTGAGGCGGTCGTAGAGTCAAAAACAATGGGGGAATTCAAGAATGCATGGGACAGACATAAGGCAATTCTAGTGGGGGTAGGAGGAAGTAGGCTGTTGGTTAACTATGATCTGCAGCTTATCCATTAGGTAGAGAAATGGGCAGACTAGGTGGGCCAAGCGGTCCTTATCTGCCATCAAATTCTGTGTTTCTATGAATCAGGATTAATAGTTAACACTAAAAAAACAAAACTCATGGTTTTTCATAAAAGCCACCAAAATTTGGGCAAAAACAAAGAAACAGTAACTATAAAAACATTACAAAATAAAGTATTAGCACAGGTATCGGAGTATAATTGCCTGGGGATATGGATCGATGATGCTCTAAAAGTTGACAAGCATATACTAGATACAGTATCAAAGGTAAATAAAAGGTTGGGAGCGTTTAGACGGTCTAGCTTCTGCATGAATAAAACAATGAGGGAAACTGTAATAAATCAACTTTTTCTTCCAGTATTAAAATATGGTAACCATGTATGTGGCCTAGCAACAAAAAGCCGCTTATTAAAAATCGCTAAAATGTACAATAGAATGGCCAGATTTATAACAAGAAAGGATTATAATGTTCATCGTTGTGAGTTATTTGAGGAACTAGGATGGCTCCCACAGTAGAGTAAAAGGTGGATTGCCTGGGCAACCAAGATCTATAGAGTGTTAAATCAGAAACAGCCTAAGTATCTTTGTGACAAATTGGAAGTGAAAATGCATGCTCATAATCTACGAGACATAAATTTAAGAAAGTTTGTTTTCCCAAAACTTAAAAATACATACAGTAATTTTGCGTTTTCCAGTGATTGTAGACAGGATATAGAATGCTCTTAAATCAATAACAAACAGTTCAAAGATGTGAAATCATTCGCAACAAGTTTGAGATTAGAATTAAGAGTAGGATGTGAATGTTATGGTTAGGAATTAAGGCACTTTTAAATTATGCCTAGAAAAGTGAAGTGCAATATATGTATAATTAACGGTCTCCGTTTTTTGCCATAGACAAAACCGTGTGTTAAATACCGTAACACCTGAGTAGGTGTTACGGCATTCACGCGCTCCCTTTCTATACCAACCGCGCTCGAGACAAGCAAATAACAGATGGAGCTTAACCGTCCCTGTTTCCGCAAACAGTACTGACGCAGGAAAAACACTTTATTATCTGCATACCTCCATCCCAAACACACTCTTGTGCTTCTAGGCTCTCTGGTAAACTGAGGTAATGCAGAAAGTTAGTGTTTTCTCGTCAGCTCCTTTAGCGAAACAAGGACAGTTGGAGCTCCTGCCTGTTTATTTAAGCAAACCCTTCAATTATAAAATAAAATATGTGGAGAAGTGTGTCAAACTCGAATTTAACACACCCCTCGTTGTTGGATGGCACTCATAAACCCCTCGGGCTTCGCCCTCGGGGTTTATGTGCCATCCAACAACTCAGGTGTGTGTTAAATTCTCGTAACACACTTCTCCCCATACTTTATCCTATATATAAAATCAGTGTTAGTTGACTAAATGTATTATTGTTATATGATCTCTCGGACTAATTTATCTGTACTGTTACAATGAATGGATCGTATAGTATATTTTGTCATCTTGATGTTGTTATTGTACTAGGTCTTAATTGGTTTAAACTTTATACAATAGGATCATCTTGAAAATAGGACGGTGTCCTAATGATGTAAATGTCGCCAACTTTCCTGTATAAAAATAAGGGTTTTTACTACTACTTTAAAGGAGTTCAGCTGTTCGGTCCACAAACCCAGGACATCTTGAAAGACTTACAAGACTCCGGTCGTACCCTTCAGTCAGTGCAGACCCTTTACCGCCCTGAGGCCAAACAACGCTTTAGGGGTTCTTCGAGAGGCTGCCCCTATAGGGGCCGTCCCTCATTCAAGAGGGAACCTGTCAATAAAAGAACTTCAGTTGCAATTGCCAGGTCCTAGAAATGCCCAGAAAACCCGTTACATGCCTGCTGCCTTCCAGTAGGGCCAGCCTTCTGCCTGAAGGTCTTCCTCCGGTCATGGGAATGGCCCTTCCCACATCTGTCAGGGACAGATTTTCCCTGCACCTGCAAGGGTGGCATGCCATGTCCTCCAACCAGTGGCTCCTGCAACTGATCGAGACAGGAGACACACTGGAGTTGACAGAGATGCCTCTTCCATCGCCACCCAGGGTCTCTCAGGACTGTCCTCCAGACCACGCCCTGCGGACCGAGATCGATGCCCCGTTGTCAAAAAGGGCTGTCGAACCAGATCCCTTCCTCAGAATGGTGTGGGAATTTACTCCCACTTTTTCCTGGTCCCCAAATGGACGGGGGATTTACACCCCATTTTGTATCGGAGGTGTCTCAACTTCTACATCATTCACCAAACGTTCTGCATGGTGTCCCCTCTGACGCTTCTCCCTTTGCTGAACACAGAAGATTAGCTGTGCTCTCTGGATGTGAAGGATGCATACCTCCATATCATGATGCACCCAGCTCACAGACAGTTTCTCCATTTTATGTTCCAGGGTTATCTTTACCAGTTCAGGGCCCTCTACCTTTTGGTCTTTCCTTGGCCCAGAGGGTATTTACAAAATGCCTTGCAGTGGTCCTCCAAAGGAAGGGCATCTATGTCTTTCCATACCTGGATGACTGGCTCCTGAAAGTGTCCTCCAGACATCAGTTGTCTCACACGCTTTCTCAAACCCTACAGTTGTTCATCCAAGTAGGGACTGCGGTAAACTATCCAAAGTCAAAAACTGACCCTACTCAACATCTCCTATATATAGGAGCCATGCTGGACTCGGTGGTAAAGGCATTTCTGCCCATGGCTCAGGCAGACGCCCTGATTGCTTTAGTGTGCAGCATAGAATCCAGCAGATTGGTCTCTGCAAGAGACTGTCTCCACCTCCTGGGATATTGGCGGCCATGGTCCCGATGGTCCCCCAATGCAAGGTTCGATATGAAGATCCTTCAGTGATCCATCAGAGTCCAGTGGGACCAAAAACAGGACGATTTCGATGCCGCGGTCCTGCTGTCTTCCCTGGCAGTTTGAGCCCTGCAGTGGTAGAAGTCACTGGATAATCTCATGCGAGTCATGCCATTTTGATTGCCTGTCCCAAATCTCATTCTGACGACAGCCACTTCCTTGACAGGGTGGGCTGTTCACCTCCTGCACGTCTGATCACAAGGATCTTGGACGTCCGTGGAGGCCCACCTCCACATCAGTGTCTTGGAACTCTGGGCAGTACTCTACGCCTTACAAGCGTTCACCCCAGTTTGCCTGCAAGTGCAATCAGACAATTCTATGGTAGTTCACTACATAAACAAGGTGGCACCCATTCCTACCCTCTCTGAATAGAATCAGTGAGGGAGTGGTATTGGGCGATCCAGAGAAATATTCATCTTGTGGTAGTACACATCCCTGGAGTGTCCAACACCCTGGCGGATGCCCTGAGCAGATCCTCTGCCCAAGCCCATGAGTGGGAAATCTTACCCGATGTTCTCAACCATGTTTTCACGTGTGGGGCCAGCCAGAGTTGGACCTGTTTGCCTCTCCGCAAAACACACAACTGCCGCTTTTACTGCTCTCTTGAGGTCCTGGAACTGTGTGGTAGGACGCATTTATCTCTTTCCTGGACAGGAAGATTTCTGTACGCCTTTCCACTTGTTCAGAGAGTGCTACTCAAACTGGTCCAGGACACGGCATCTGTGAATCTCATAGTGCCATTCTGGTCGAGACAGATTTGGTTTCTTCTGCTTCTACAGCTCTCAGAAATGGAACCAAGCTCTCTGCCTGTTTGTCGAGTCTTACTGTCCCAGGTGCATGGCTCCCTGTTACACACGGGCCTTTGCTCCCTCCACATGCATGCCTGGCTCCTGAGGACATAGTCCTTTCATGCTTCTGGGTATCTCCGAATGTGGCGGAAGTTCTCCGGGCTGCTAGGAAGCCATCCACTCTGTCTTCCTAATCTCTGAAGTGGAAACGCTCCTCTATTTGGGCGTCTGCTCTGGCCTTGGATCCTTTTGAGTGTTCTCCTCAGCACATCTTAGATTATTTGCTCTCCTTGTTGGAGGGTGGACTGAAATATTCCTCTGTGAAGGTCCACCTTTTGGCCATAGCCACATTTCATTTGCCTTTGGAAAACATTCCTTTTTCCCAGTTACTGTTAATTCAAACCTTTTTGAAAGGTATTCTGCACCTATGTCCTCCTATCAGGGATCCAGTTCCCGTTTGGAATTTGAATTTCATGCTTTTGAAAAATTGACTGCGAGTCCCTTTGAGACCACTGAATCCAGTGACCTCCAGTATCTATCCTGGAAAACTATATTTTTAATGGCCATCACGTCTGGCAGAGGGGTCTCGGAGTTGCAGCAGTGATGTGCAAACTTCCATATATTCAGTTTCATAATGACCGGGTGTCTTTACGCACTAACCTGGCATTCTTGCCTAAGGATGTTCGTGAATTTACTTTAAATCAGATCATCCAATTGACAGTATACTTTTCAGAGCCTCAGAATCCGGGGGAAGCCTTGCTTCATACTCTCAATGTGCATAGAACATTGAATATTTACCTTCTCAGCACTTCACAGTTGCGTTACTCTGAGTAACGTTTTTGTTTCTTTTGCCTCTGGAAACAAGGGTGTCCGTGTTTCTAAGCAGTGCTTGTCCACATGATTGGCCAACTGCATTATGTTTATTCATGCTAAGTACAACATACTTCTCACAGGTGTTGTCAAATCACACTGTATCAGAGGCATGGCCACTTCTTCTGCTGGTTTGCGGGGCGTTTCGGCCATGGATATTTACGAAGCCGCCATGTGGTCTACTGTACATACCTTCACTAAACATTACAGTCTAGACATCGCTTCTAAGTGGCGAAACGTTTTTGGATTGGCCATCCTACACAGCATCCTGTCCTGAACATTCATGATTCACTACCTCCTCCCGCTGGGTATAATAACTACGTGGGAATCTTCCCATGTTCAAGAGATTGCCTCAAAGAAGATAGTGCAGTTGCGTAAGAAGTTACCGTCACAGTAGATCTTCGAAAGTATCTCTTGCAGCAGGTCATGCAGCTCCACCCTCCTTCCCCCTTGCTGTTGCTCCAAAAGGGTTCCTTGCTCCTGTCTCTGGTTCTCCATGAGCTGCTGCCTTAATTTCCCTACTCAGTTCCCATCAGAGGCCCTAAGAAATGGTTACATATACGGTCACCAGGATGGTAAAAGAACTGAGGAGTGACTGGGACCTCCCCCTTTTATACTTGCCAGGTGTATACCATGTGGTGGTGCTAGTGGGAGGTCCCACGGTCAACTGCTGTGAAAATCATCTGAAGGAGATGATGCCTGTAGCTGAATCCCACTAGTTATGACCTGCTACAAGAGATACTCTCAAAGATCTACTGTTTGTTAAGTTCTTGCACAACTGCCCCTCAGCCTGGACTTTTCTTCATTTCAGGGCCATCTGCTGCAGTGGACCGCAGATCTTTGCAGCTTCATGAATAGCTTCTGAAGATGTAAAAGTTTGGTGTGTCCCCTGAAGTTTCAGCTGTCCTGCTGGCACATAAAAGCTATCTAACAGATGCAAGTTTTCATTAAAGTGGAAGCACTTTAGTATCCATTGTCTGCTTAAATCTTCAAATCCTTTCACCTGCCCGATCCAGAATGCTTTAGAGCAGTGGTTCTCAAATGGTGAGGCCAGCCTCCCAAGGGAGGCCCCAGACTGCTCCAAGGGAGGCCTGGTCAAGTCTGAGAATGTACAGTATTTAAATTTTAAGTTTTGGATGTTTTGTGTGATGGGATGAAGCAAACTAAAATATGAATAATGGCAACTGAATTTCTTTCCGTATGCACAAACTGGTGACCAGGAAAGGCTCAATAAGCTAAAGCTTATTTCTAGGTGTGTATTTATATGTATATTGGTTATTAGAAGGCACACTGGGTCGAGGCTTATTTCTACAGTAGGTGTTTATATACAAATGAGTGACTGGGAAAGGTACACTAGCCCAAGGCTTGTTTCTACAGTAGGTGTTGATATGTAGATGAGTAACTAGGAGAGGCACACTGACCCAAGGATTGTTTCTACAGTAGATGTTTATATGCAGATGAGTGACTGGGAAAGGCACATTGATCCAAGGCTTGTTTCTACAATAGATATTTATATGCAAATAAGTGACTGGGAAAGGCACACAGAGCCAGTATTTGTTTCAGGTGTCACCTGAGGGAAGGGTACATGAAGCTGCTTAACAAAAGGGTGAGAGAGGGTGCGATGAAGGTGGCTAGGTTAGTATTTCCAGGCAGAAAGGGAATAGAGTAACAAGGAACCAAGAGTCAGAAAAGTGGAGTGACAAAGATAACCTGGGATGTGGGTTTGGGAGTAGAGAACAATAAGTTGAATAAAAAGAGAATATACTCAGTCAACTTTATTAGTCTCACTTTATTCCTGGTGTACTGTGCAAAATTTGAAACTTTTTTCTATGAGGAGACCCAAGGTTTTTTTTTTTTTCCTCATTTGAAGGAGGCTCAAAATCTTTTCCATGGCTTGGGGGAGGCTCACTACCACAGAGTATGAGAACTAATGCTTTAAGAGTATTTGCTCCATCTATCCTTGTCTAGACTCCAGTTTTTCTCTGAATGTGCATCTTTCAACCATCTTGGCTTATCATGCACTAATTAGTGGGAAAACTGGCTTAGGTGGAGGTTTCTCATAGGTTCTAAAAGGCATTCTGCACACACATTCCCCCCCCCCCACCAGTCCTGAACCTGGTTCTGACTATATCTAACCAGGGTGCCCTTTATACCTGCTGTCTCTTGGGACCTCCGGTTCCTGTCCTGGAAAACCTTGCTTCTCGTGGCCATCATCTTGGCATGACTGGTTTCTGAGCTTCACTTACTGAAGGTTGTTGACCTGTTTATCTGATCTTTCATCAGGACAGAGTTGTGTTTGGGACTCATCCTAAGTTTCTGTCTAAGGGGGGGTATCTGAATTGACTTTGAATCAGTTAATCAACTTGCCTGTGTTCTTTCTGAACCTGCAAAATCCAGGGAGATGCTGTGGCACTCTCTGGATGTCGGCAGGATGTTCAGCTTCTATCTGGAGAACACCAAGGTTATCGAAGAAGAGTAAAAAAAAAAAAAAAAAAAAAAAGACTAACAGATTAATGTTTTATCAGCACTTTTGTTTCTGCCCGTCCTCCAATTTTCTGTGTGCGGCCACACCCCCAGAATAATGTCATGCAAAGGAACTGTCAATATTTTACAAACAGCGACAAGGAATTTTGGGTAAATTATAAAGTTGACTCAGATGTTCAGAGGTGCAGTCTCTTATTATGGTAGTGGTGACTTGCAGTATAACGCCTAATATGTAGATGTGCATAGCAAGGCATTGTGGGTACAATAAAGCTGTTTTCCAATTTCCTTACTGTGAGGTGCAGTCTCCTTTTTCTGTGTGGCTTCAACAATATAAGCTCTCATATGTTTTATTTTCAAAAGAAGGCATTGTGCATACGGTATCTAGCTGTTGATTTCTTTACTGAGAGATGTAGTCTCCTATTTCTGTAGTGAGCAAAGAAATATAATAGCCTGTATGCTAATTTGCATAGTGAGGCATTGTGGATACAGTAAATAGCTGATTTTTCGATCTCCCTAATCAAAGTGCAGTCTCCTATTCAGTAGTGTTTACAGCAGTACAATCTTTAGAAAAGTTTCTGGAAACATGTTTATGTGATGCATGTAGGCCAAAAAGATCATTTGCCATTCTGTGTAGATGTTTCACTTTCATTGCCTTCTGGTGAAGTGACAGGTCTGAATTGACAGCGCCTGTCAGAATGTGGGAGCATGATGATACTTTTCTGTGTTTGTTATAGGGCCTGAATAGCTGCAAGTAGTTAAGTGTAATTATTGGTCGCTGATTACATGGCTCTGAGCTGCTTTTAGCTAATCAAATTACTAGAATTTTTCTACACGTTATAATGTTAGATACAGCTACTTGCAAACTATGTAGAGTCGGCTAAAAACTAATAGGCATCCCTTTAAAAACTTTGTTTCCTTGCATGATGTCACGGTTGGGGGTTGCAGCACTTAGGGGAAAAAAAAAAGGGAAGGGTTATGCAAATGAAGCAGAGCACAGAAATAAACTGATTTTTTTCATGGAAAACAGCACTTTTTGGCAGTTTGAATGGTAGGAGACTAATTCCCAACTCCTACAGGTTACTACTGCCATTTGCTGTGGCACCCTTCCATAAATCACATTAATTCCCAGAATGTTTGCACTGCACATTCGTGGGGACTTATTAATTTTTCCCTCACTAAATCTTTAGATGCCCATGTCAAAGTTAAATCTCCCTGAAATTCTTTTGGGGACCCCCCCACCCCCATGCAATATTGTTTTTATGCATATTTTTGTACTTCCATAAACTTGAGCTTGCATGCCAAAGCATAATCTAGATTTCAAACATACATTTTAATATCATAAATAACAGTACAAGAAATACAGTTACACCCCACAACAAACACTGTACTCATTGCCGCTGCTTGTAAATGGCTCACTGCCACTCTTGGAGTCTGCTATAGGTCTGTGGCAGTGTGTATGTGTGATGCTGCTGTGGTCCACTTGCAAACTGCGCTACAGGTCTGATGGCATAATGTGTACGGGAATGCATCTGTTTGCAAGTGTCCTGCAGGGCCACTTGCAAGGTCCACTACATGTCTCGCGCAGTTAGTGTGATCATGTAGTGGCTTGTGCAAATTCTACTGCAGGTCTGGTGCAATTCTTGTGATCATACAGCTGCTTCAGGATTGGCCTTGTGAAGTCCATTACAGGCCTGGCTAGGTTTGTGTGCTCATACAGCAGGCCACCTCAGAGGTCCGCTACATGTGATGTTGTAGATGAGTACAGTGTTTGTCATGGGGTATACCTGTATTCATCGTACTGTGTTGTCTATTAATGACGTTAAAACATGTTTGAAATGTAGATTGAGCTTTGGCATTCTCTTCGGTCAGGTTCATGGGGATCAACGAAGGTACTGTTAACAAGAAATAAAAACGAGTATCACATTTCTTTTGTCCCTAAGAAGAAAGCATTGCATGCAGATTAGCGTAGTTATTTTTGCAATAACCATATCATACGAGTGTGTAGACACGGGCACTTTTCTATTCAAATTTTGTACAGGACTACGTATTTTGTGCAGGAATCATTCCACTGGTCTGCCAATCCTGTTGGACAAGGTTCTACTTAGTCCTCCAATAGCCTACTCCCACCAAATTAATGTTAGTTGCTAACCCCAGGAATCCCTCACTGATGCTTTACACAAGCATCATACTCCTTCCAGAGTGTGATGCCCCAGAGATAGTGCGTAATACTAATGATAGAACTTGGAATACAAGCTCAAACTCTGCTGTAGTGTCATGCACCACCGCTTCCTAACGCCAGATTTGAGGGTGCTGTGACTACTAAAGCTAGCTAAGTGACTACCAAAAATGTCTAAAATTTGAAATGATGGGTGTTTTTGGCACAGTATGAGCCACGGTGTAGCAATTGAAGCACAAATTGTAGTGAGAAAGAAATCATGTGAATTACTGGGAATTGAACCCAGGCCACAAAAATATCATCCCGGTGCTCTAACTACTGAGCTGCAGGTTCACATGTTTAGACATGGGTTTACCAGACACACTTCCTTTCTCTGGTAGTGCAAATCCTGTCACTAGGAACAATTGAGATTACAGTTTGATGTTTTTGGTGCAGAATTTGCCACTGCGTAGCAAGTAGACCACAAATCGTAGTGAGAAAGAAATAATGTGGCCTATTGGGAACTGAACCCAGGTTCCCAGAATGCCATCCCAGTGCTCTAACCACAGAGCAGCAAGCTCGCATGGTTGGACCTGGGGTTCATAGACACACTTCCTTTCTTATCTATTGCAAATGCTGCAACTAGGAACAATTGCATTGACAAATGTTTTTGGTACAGTATTAGCCACCGGTTAGCAATTAAATCCAAGTTGTAGTGAGAAAGAAATAATGTGACCTACTGGGAATGCATTAAAAACATTTAATTGTCATCTTGACTTTGGGAGCGGATTGTTAGTAAGATCTTGGTCCAGTTCCTTAAAAACAGCAGTAGAAAACATGCTGAAAAATCAGTTATAAGTCTAATTAATTATTAATGAGCTGAACTAGCTCACTAATTGGCTGCCGTGCGATCTGAAATCTCTAAGAAATGATCGGCACGGCAGCGGCACTCAGCTCACGCGCTGTACGCCAACAACAGCGACTCATAAACATAACTGTGTCAGCGCTCAAACGCCGAAAGAAAAAAGAATCATTATTGTGATTAGATTTATAATCACAATAATAACCTCAGAGCCGGTTGTTTCTTTCCGGTTAATGACCGGTTGGGTGGGGGTGGCCCGAGGCACCCCAAACTGGTCATTGATCTCTAGGAAAGGATGGGCTCTTTAGTCATTATTGCTTAAATAGAATGTGGCTATTTTGTACAGTTTCACAGAGATTAGTAGATTAAAAAAGCAATTTTAAAATACAGTTCCTTAAAGGTAGGAACCACCCTATGCAGACTCCATTTTTGGTTCCTGGTAACTAATCGGGAACTGGAGAGCTGTTATTAACACAATTATAAATGTACAGAATCCTCAGCCAATGCAGAGTATTGAAAAAACCATTTAGTCAGACACTAAATTTAAACTAAAGGAGCGCTTCTGGAGACCAGAGTACCAGAGCTGCACTTTGGGGCGACTGCTGTCTTCAACAGAGAAACAGATCTGATGTTAGGAAGCCAGGGGGCGCATGACTATAGTTTAGAGTTTGAACTAGTATTCTAAGTTCCATCGTTGGCATAAAGTTCTATCTCTGGGGCATCACACTCTGGCCAGAAGATGCTTGTCTAAATCATAGTGTGGGATCCCTGGGGAATGCTTGTTTAAATCATAGTGAGGGATCCTTGAGAAGAAACATTACTATGGTATTGTTTTCTGTTGTTTAGTGAAGCTTTATAACGAGGGTCAGAAAATCTAGTTTTAAATCTGGGGTTTCAAACAGAATACCAAATTCTAGTTTTGGTATTCCACCTAAAAATCTGGTATATCGGCTCAAGTTAACAGTAATGTTAGGCATTTACATGCATTGCAAAAGCAAATTAAACCTGGTTTTCAAAACCGAATACCTGCATCTAGAGGTATTCTCCCATAATTTATGGTGAGCTCAGAGCACCAGATGAATGTAAAACTAGAGATCTGTGGTAACCTTTTCTCTGTTCCACCCACCCCACCTTTGGTTAACCTCTCTGTTTCCTTAACTTCCCTCCATCCATTTCACAGGCCCCCCCACCTGTGTGTTCCTACTGACTGTTGCAGTTGTTCATGGCTTGTAATATACTATTGTGACTATGTATGAATTGGGCCTTATTTTAAACAAAAAATTCTCTTTTGATACCAGTTAGGGAATAGTATATATTCTGTCTGAGATGTTATTGGGAGTGTTGATGTTAATCCCTCTCTTTATTTGTTCTGCTTTTCAGATCCAGATCACCTGCTTACTCACAATGGCATTGTACTCCTGTATGGTATGGCTGTGTGTTGTTATGTCGCCATACTGACTGGGCTGATGGCTTTTCTCATTGATTTCCTAGGAACACAGACATTTGTGGTGCTGACTGCTAAAGTTACTGCCTTACTGCATTCACTTACAGGTAGATAATAACTTTTACAGTGACTGTACCATGCTTTAATGTGACAGGTACCAGTGTTGGAAAACATTTGATCTTTGTTGGAAACGTATCCTCCAATTCATAAACATACTGGTAAGTCCGTGATGGACAATCTCCCGTGATGTTCATTGGCACTTTACTGCGTTGGGTTAATAAGGGAAAAGTAAAGTTTTGTTAACACTGGAATTAATGTCCATGAATATGGGCTAGTGTGTAGTGTGACTTTGTGTTCTGTTACAGCTTTGCCAGACCGATATAAACACAAACATGACAGAGCCAGCACTTACAGTACTTAAACAGAAATGAGAAAGTCTTGTTACTGTCGCATCATACTCTTCCCTCCCATATCAGCAACCATGCCTTCCAAGTTTCTTGCCTCCTGTTCTGTCGATTGTGCTCACCTTGAAGCACATAATCTCTTGGATGCTGTCTCCACTGGAGATCCACCAGATTCCATTAACCCCTCAGTCATTCGAGACTGAAGAGAGTAAAGTCCCCCCACCCCCCATCAGCAGACACGTCATCTCTGTAATACATGTGTCCTCTGTTGGCACAGTGAGCAGGTAACCCAAGCTCTTTCCTGAACTCTGATTTGTTGCTCGACTGTGCATTACTTTGCCACCAAGCCAATGGAACAGATAAAGATACTTTTCTTGTTACCACGCCAGAAGGAATACGTTTTGCAAAATAAAAAGTGAAAGTCAGCCACTATGACATACAGACTTTGTAACATACAGACTTTTGAAATCTGAGGCATAGTTTCATACCTTGTATGTCATTGGCATGTTGTTTCCATAGTTCGTATGTCATAATGGAGCACGTAGTTCCTTGATAGATAAATTAGAATTTTGAAATGCAAGGCTTTGTGGGGATCGTATCATGGCTCCGAGAAGTTGAGCTGCCGATCCCTTTCACGTCCCTGTCCTGAATTCCACTCCTGCGCTGGCATGTTTTGTGATGGAATTATATGGAGAATGCAGAGGCGCGCTTCATAGACTACTCTAGAGATTGGATTTAAGGTACATTTTTGCCTCAGGGTTCCTATTTGGATAAACCAAGGCCACCACTCAACTAACAAGACCCGTGTTAGTTGAGCATTGGCCTTGATTTATCCGAATCAGGGGCCCTGAAGTATTATTAAACAAATGAACAAAAAAAAAATCCAGTCTCTGTAATAGTCTATGGAGTGCAGCCCTGCGCTTTTCATACAAGTACGTCTCAAAACATGCTAGCATGGGGGTGGTCCTCACGATAGGGAGGTGGAAGGGATCTATAGCTTGGCTCTACAGAGGCCTGAGAGATCTGGGAAGAGACAAATGGATTTTTGAGAGCAGTGGTAACAGCCACAGCTACAAAGTTTTTGTTGGCCTAAAGCATAGACCACACCGGCTCCACATTATCTTCCCTTGGGCAGAGATTTTAGCTAACTACTGATTCCTATTTTCCCATACAATGTCCTTCCTTCCTTCAGATCGGGGAGTGCCTTACTCTTCCCTGCAGGCTGGGCCTTAAATGGGTCCCGGAGCAATGCAGCCTGATTGCCTCCCGCAGCTGCTCCCAAACTTTTGCCTGAACCTCTAACTTGCCAACTGGTGCTGATTTCCTCCTGAGCCAAAACACAGAGACTGCCTCAGAGCCTGATGACTGCTCCCACCTTCCACAATTTCTGGTTCCTGGTGCCGTGCCCTTTAATGGGCCTACCCCAGACATGGGCACAGTAGGTCCTTTGGCGAATCCCAGGACGCAACCCCCTTTCTCCTGCCTTACTTTCCAGACAGAGTGCCAGAAAGAGAAGCCCTCCTGACCTGTCGCCTTTGAAAGGCCCTGCTGCGGTCCGGACACCACCGCAACAGCCCCACTATCCAGATGCCCCTTCCATTTTTTTCGGTTACTGAGACCACTTGCATCCTGAAGAAATGTTCCAGCCTTTCCACCGCCTTGTACCTCCTCCAGCTATTGATGGCCACTCCAGGTGAACCCTGGCTTCCATGGCTGCCAAACTGCTACAGCCCTCTCTCAGAAAACCTCCCCACGTCACACTGGTGCTGCCAGCCGACACCTGTTGGACCGGAGAAGGAAATTGCACTCCTTCCCGGCCACACTGCCCTACTAAATACCGCCACCCTTCCATCTCTCTTCCCAACTGCAGAAAAAAGGGCTTAAATACCAGTGAAACTTTGCCCCCAGGTGGCAGTAAGATGGAATTGCCTTCTGACTAAAAACAAGGGGCCTTTAAAGAGGGGAGGACCTAAACAAGTGAGGATAGTAAGCCCACCCCACGAGGAGGGGCTTACAGAGAGGGATGATGAGGAAAGTGATATGGAGCAGCCTATAGGCTTAGCCTTTCCTGTATTCTTCAGCAGTGTGAATATTGTGATCTGTATCTTGAGGCAACACCCCCCCCCTTTTCCTGCAAGAATACCGCTTTCTCTTACTCTCTTGCAGAAGAAGCTGGGCTTTAGGGCTGAGGAGGAAGACTCCACTAAGTGAACTCTCTGTGAATTCCTAGAGGTTCCTGATGCGCCAGCTGTGGTTATTCCTCCCATTTACCTTATGGCTGTTATGGCACAGGTCCAGTATTTTACTGGTTGTCTTTCGCAAGGCGGACAACCAATATCCTGACTCTGTTATGAAGGCATTCTATGCCACAAAGCATGAACCTTACTAGGTGGGTATTATGGACGCTTGTAATGGAGCCTGGGCACTCCCGACACATGAGCTTTTTACCTCCTGACAAGACTCCAGAAAATTGGTTCTGGGCAAACAGATGTATGACTCTGCATCATTGAACCTTCATATTGCCAGTTACTAGGCATTTGTGATCAAATATCAGAATAGCCTTTGGAAGTCACTTTCTACTGCAGTTGATAAGCTGCCTGAAGGATCCATCAAAAATGAGATCTAGAAGACTGTTGTTTAAGGTCCAAATGCTGGGAACTGTGTTTTACGTTCTTCCTGTGACACCTCTGATGCTTCGATGGCATGAGTATTCTCCAAGTGCTTAACTGTAGTGGCTGTGACCCTTCACTAAGCGGCCCAGTATGTATCCCCATACCCTGATGACTGGCTCTTTAAAAGCACCATTCTGGGATGCGATCTTACAGACATTGTCTCAAACTCACCAGTTGTTTATTTAACTGTCTCTCTTGGTCAACTGACCCAAATCAGTTGACTCCATAACAGTACCTGCAATTCCTGGGAAGATTTTGGACACAAGTGTGGCACATGCCTTCCTATCCTAGCCAGGTTCCTGAGTCCTGGCAAAATGTATGCTGAGGCGTCTAGGCCCGATGGCAGCTGCCACTGTGACAGTTTCCATGGCCCTTCTTCATATGCGTATCCCAAAATGGATGCTTAGTGTTGAATAGGCCCACGTATTTGATGCCCTGGATCACCTGATTCTGATCACAAGGCCCTTGCATAGGTCCCTTTGTTGATAGTGGGATCACTCCCAGCTGCTTCCCGTGACCCTGTTCTTTTGACCCCATTGATGATCCTTACCATGGACATACCACAGAGGGGTTGAGGGGCACATTTAGTAGACCTGCGGACACAGGATATCTGATCCTTGGTGGAATGCTTTTTTTCACATTCGCATCAAAATTCTGGAGATGAGGGCTGTTCTTAGCCAGCAGGCTTTTGCCCCTGACATTCTGGGCTGTCCACTTCTAGTCCAGACAAGTAGTATTTGTTATGCATTACCTCAGCAAATGAGATTTCAATGAATGAGATTAGTATTCACTCCTACCCCGCCCTGCAGAATAGCCATTTGAGTTTGGGAGTGGGCTCTTGACCATGAATTGTACATCATGGTAATATTCCTTCCCAGCTCTGTGAATGTCCTGAAAGTCTGTCTCAGCAGGTGGTTCTTCAGTCACACAGGCTGTGGCAGCATGGTTGTATACCAGTTTGACTGCTAGGATCATCCAGAATCTGGCTTTTTGCATCACTACTTAAAGACAAAACTGCCACATTTCTACTTGCTCCAGAACCTGGAGTTTCCAGGCGTTGTCCCTTTCCTGAAAGGGGTGGTTTCTGTACACTTTTCCTCCAGTCCCTCTGATCCAGCAGTGTTTAAGATACAGGCAGAGGGGGCAACACTAACATTAGTGGTCTTCTTTTTGGCCCAGACAGATTTGGTTCTGTCTGCTTTGGCAGTTGTCAGTGAACCCTGGTCCCGCTTCGGTTCCTCTACAAGCAGGACTCTTGTTGAAGGAGCAGGGCTGCCTGCCGCAACCAGACCTTCTGTCCCTGCACCTTCATGCCTGGCTCATGCATTTCACATATACCTAAAAAAGCGCCTTTCCCAGTTACTAACATTAAAATATAAATTAAATAAATAAATGAGGACTTAAATGCTGTGCTGCCACGTGGAGTTTTGGCCACACTTTTACTAAACATTAGTCTGGATCTGGTGTCTTTCAGATGGGCTGACTTCAGCCTTGCCATACTCTAAGGCTTCTGTCTTTGGGTCCAATAGGTCCCTACTTCAGAACCTTCCTCCCACTTTATATACTGCTTGAGAATTGTTTTTTTTTTTATTTTATTTGTTTGTCTGCCTCCTCATCTCGACCAGCCTCTCCTTCGGGCCACCAGGGACTCTTTCGCCTCTTCCGAGAACCCTGGCACCAACTCCTGTCTCACATTGCAGCCACTCTACAGTGTAACCCGACATATCCCTTCATCGGACAGGTCCTCTCCTTCCAGAGAGAATGTGCCTTTAGGCTTACCTTTCTTGACCCTGGGTGCCGCTGAGGTTGGTCCCGGCTGTCTGGGGGCTCCTTGGTGGCGAGGGTCTGGGTGGCCATCGTCCGGTCGGCAGTGTTGGGTAAGTTACTTTTTCTATTACTTTTCTATTACATTTGGAAACTTGTTCCAGGAAGCTGGGTGCAGCCACTGTGTCTTTCTGTTCAATATTCACAGAAGAGGGGGAAGGGCAAGGGCCACAGCAGTACAGCAGTTGCAAAGGCGTGAAGATGTGGACAATAGTCCATTCACAGGCAGAAGAATCCTGCAGAAGGTGAGTAAATTGAGGTCGACAGAGCGATGGGACCAGATGGCATACACCCAAGGATATTAAAAGAACTGTAAAGGGAAATAGCAGTACCTCTGGCAGCCATGTTCACTGAGTCATTCAACACAGGGTTGGTACCAGAGAATTGGAGGAGGGCACATGCGGTCCCTCAGTACAAATCCAGCAGTAGGGAGGAGGTGGGGAACTATAGGCTGGTCAGCCTCACTTCAGTAGTGAGGACGATCATGAAGACATTGGTTAAAGAAAGCATAGTGGGGCATCTAGAAGCCATCGGAGCCCAGGACCATAGGCAACATGGATTCACAGTGGGGAGGTCATGTCCGACAAATCTGGTTGATCTCTTTGACTGGTTGACAAAGGAAGTAAATCAGGGTGGGGCAACGGACAACGCTTAACTTGATATAAGCAAAGCCTTTGACACTATTCCACATAGGAGGCTGATGAACTAGCTGAGTAGGCTGGGTATGGGGGAAAGGGTGGTAAACTGGGTTAGAAACTGGGTAATAGACAGGAGGTGGAGAGTGGTGGTAAATGGGGTGCAGTCTGGGGAGAGGGGGTGACCAGTGGGGTGCCGCAGGGATCAGTCGTGGGGCCAGTCCTGTTCAATGTCTTCATTAGTGACATTACAGAAGGGCTGAAGGGAAAGGTCTGCCTGTTTGCAGATGACATCAAGATGTGTAACACAGTGGATACCCCAGAGGGGGTGGAAAAAATGAGCAGGGACCTGGGGAAGCTTGAGAAATGGTCTGAGGACTGGCAACTGAAGTGTAATTCAAAAAAGTGCAAAATTATGCACCTGGGACACACAAACCCTGGGGAAAGGTACAGGATGGGGGGAGGGAGTTGCTGACAGTCACAAAGAAGGAAAGGGACCTGGGGGTTCTTATTTCAGATGACCTGAAAATGTCAAAGTGATAAGGCAGCTGGGAGGACCAGTGACATGATGGGGTGCTTAGGCAGGGGTATCGCCAGCATAAGGAGGGAGGTAGTGATGCCATTATATAAAACCATGGTCAGGTTTCACATGGAATACTGTGTGCAGTTTTGGAGGTCGCACCTTTGTAAGGATATTAACAGGATGGAGATGGTCCAGAGAAGGGCGAATGAGATGGTACAGAGCTTGCAACACAAGACGTATGAGGAGAAATTAAGGGACCTCAATATGTACTCACTGGAAGAGAGGAGGGGAAGAGGGGTTATGATAGAAACATTCAAGTACCTCAAGGGTATAAATATAACTACTGAGAAGCAGGAGACAGCTGCTATAGGCATATGTGCCAGCTTCTGTGTGATATTCTTTTGTTCTTATCAGTCTGTAATCTCCAGTATTTCCATAACCACATGACCACACTGCCTTTTTTTAGGCAATTTTATGCTGGCTGGTGCCTGGTGTCAGATGGCAGACAGCGGGCTCACCAGATTGTGTTGCCATTTGTAAAACGTCATAGTGTTCTTTTACTGGTAAGCATTTTGGAAAGCTGGTGAAGGTCTCACAATTTTTATTATGATTTTATCTCCTTATGTCTGTCCCCTTTGGTCCCCCCATCCCCACACCTCAACAGTCATCAATGGCCACAGCTGCAGCCTTCTTGCCAAGATGGTGGGTGAGAAACATAGAAACATAGAATTTAATGGCAGATAAGGACCGCTTGGCCCACGTAGTCTGCCCATTTCCCTACCCGATGGATAAGCTGCAGATTCTAGTTAATCAACAGCTTACATCCTCCTACCCCCCCCCCAGTAGAATTGTCTTATGTCTGTCTGTGAGCAGCTGCCTTCACAGTCTGTGAAGTCTGATGTCTTTCAGTGCTGCATATTGGTCATCTTCCAACACAGGCGAGGCGCTGCCAGCCCAAAACTAGCTCAGGACAAGCAGGTTTCAAAGTGGGGAAGAAATGGAGTGAGGAAGAATCAAGTATTCATTCAGATGCGGTGTTGATTTTAAGATCAGCATACTGGTGTGGACACTGCAAATAGAACCCCAGCTCTTTAAGCAGCCTTATGAAGAGTAAAGGCTTCTCAAAGCACTGGGGGTTCTGTTTATTGTACCGTAAGTGGGCTGCATCTAATTCGGTAATTTACTGTACCTTGCATCTGGATGTATGGTAGGCCCAACTTTAAATAAACACTGCACCTGAATTAACACGATGCCATAGAAACATAGAATTTGTCAGCAGAAAAGGACCACCTCAGCCCACCCAGTCTGCCCAAGTATTCTCTACCTACTTGTAACTCCTGCCTGTATACATTATTGCATGTCTTTGTCTGCCTGCGTCCATCAGGACTGCCTTGTGAATGAGCTTGCTTAATGGATTTTTCCTGCAATGAACTTGAACCTACTCCGCTTTCATAGCCCTATTGATCTCCGTTGACCCCCTCCTTCCCCTTTTTCTAATATAACCCTAAATTTATCCCATGCATGCTTCATGCCCCGTACCATTTTAGCTTCCACCACTTCTCCTGGCAATCTGTTCAAGGAGTCTACCACCCTTTCAGTAAATAAATATTTCTTCACATCTATCCTGAATGCCTCCCCCAGCTTCATTGTATTTCCCTTGGTTTGGGTGCTCATCCTCATCTGAAGGAAACTTCCCCAACTGTATCCTCTTTACCCCTGTGAGGTACCTTGTAGGTCTTGATCATGTCATCTCTCGCCCTCCTCACTTCCAGAGTGTACATGTTGAGATTCTTCAGCCTTTCCTTGTAGGGATTCCTGTGAAAATTCTGAACCATTTTAGTTGCCCTCCTCTGGAAAACCTCCGCCTTATATCCTTTCTGAAGCGTGGACTCTAAAACTGGACACAGTACTCCAGCTGGGGGTAGTGCAGGGAGTGATACAACGGCAGCACAGCATCCCTCCTTCTCCTACTGGAGATGCTGCTACTTATACACCACAGAATCCAATTTGCCCTGCCCATAGCTTTGTCACACTACTGCCATCTTGAGGTCCTTTGATATAATAACCTCAAGGACCCTTTCATGTCTAGTGAATATCAGTACCTCTCCCTAGCCTATACCCAGCATCGGGGTTCCTATGCCCTAGGTACATGATTTTATACTTGTTGGCATTGAACCCCAAGTAAGTAAGAAAATGGAATTGATTTGAATGAATTGCAGGCTTTTAAGCAGCTTTCCGGGGAGTGTATATGTGTGTGAGTGGGGGTGGGACTCTGCTACTATATCTATTTGCTTTTGATTTGATATAATGTGTGAACCGACTAACCCTGCTCCCCACTCCGTGTGCTATATTGGAGATAAAGAGCCCAAATAGCATTGGTCCAAGCATTGAGCCCTGCAGCACCCCGCTTGTCACTGCTCTGGGTGCTGAGAGCTACCCCACCACCACCACCCTCTGCACCCTCCATTTAGTCAGACAGCCTTCTACCCGTACCTCTCCTTCTCCTCACTCTTCTCCTCCTTGGCCTGTGTCCCTCCTCCCGGTAATCCACACCCTTTCTCCTCCTTATTCTTACCGGGTGGTGGTGCCTTCTGTATTACACTCTGACTGCCCCCTTCCAGGGTTACTACACCTCTGCCTTTACCTATATGTAGCGCAGTGACCTCATCAGGCTCCCCTGTCCAGACCTTTCTACCAACCTCAGTCTTTTGACCACCCCACCCCGCCATTGTTTAAATCCACCTTAGTAGAGGGATGCCCTCTAATCCTGCCTTTTTACATATTTTCTCACTGGGCTCACGGTGGGCCGGGTCATCCCATCCGACCCCCCAGCCCTGCCCCCGACATTAGGCCGACCTGCTCACCTCCGCAGATTACCCCTGTGGTGGGGTGGTGAGTAGCTTCCCAGGTCTACCCACCAGAGCAGGATCTGGTTGAGGAGGTGCCATTTGGGGCGGGAAGGGGGGGGGATCGGAAGCTCATGCTGCCTGACCATCGCCCGTTTTCCACCTTTTTCCCCTTTGCAGAGTGCGGGTGTGCAATGATGCTTGGGCACAATGTGCCAACATGCGCCACCCTTTACTACACCACTGTAGTAGTGCCTGCGGTCATCACCAGGGGCCGCTACAGAGTGGTGGGTCCCTGGATCCCACCCTGGCATAGGAGAGCAGTCCTCTGAATGCTCAATCCTATCCCTCCCTTGCCAACCTCTAGCAGCCCGGGCTTCCGTCCGGACCTGGGTCGCCAGCATGGCGCGAGGTGTGGCAGCCAGCCCCTCAACCCTCAGTGCCAGTGGCCCAGCAGCAATGCTGTCTTTAATACTCCCCCTTCCGTTCCTGCTCCAGTGTACCCTGTCCCCTGTGTACGTCACTGTTCTCCCCAGACCCTACCCCGGTTAGTCACTAACCCATAATGTTCCGTGTGGCACCAATCCCTCAGCCACTTGAACTCCTCAAGCCTATCCTTCTTCGCCATGCTTGCACATGGTACCGGCTGTACCTCCAAGAATGCCACCGATTTCCCCACCCCTTGCACTGCCTACCCAAGTACTTAAACCTCCCCCTCACTACTTCCACAGTGTCCCCCACCAAGTCGTTTGTACCCACATGCAACAGTAAATGAGGTTTCTTCCTCCCCCCCTCACTGCACACTTGAGCAGTGCCTGCCCTGCCCCTCCTGCAGTCAACCTGGGGACAGCTTCAACCCAAATATGGCTGTGCCTTTCCCCCTTTCCACCCCATCTCACCCATTTCAGCATAAAATTCCCCAGCACGTGTACCCCTCCACCCCTTTCCCTTCTAATGCCCCTTCCACCACCCCAGTATTCGTTCTTCCCTGTCTCTTACCCCCACCAACTGCACCCTCTGAGACTTCTGTATCTGTACCCCCTACTTCCGCCTCACCCTTTTTCTCTGCCTTATTCCTTCCATCTCCCTTGAACCCCTTCCCAGTCAGACTACTTCCTACTGGGCTTCCCATGTCAACGTCCCCTCCTCCCCTGCTGATTTTCAACCCCTCTCCTATCCCCGCCATTGTCGATTTAGAGCTTCCATTCCCTTCTACCCTGATAGTAATGCCCCTCCCATCCTTCCCCCTTCCCGTAGCCTTCTCTCCTTCAGTCACCACCTCTTCCTTTATTCCTTACTAGCCCTCTTCTACCCTTTTGTCCTCGCTATCTCTTCCCCTTCCTGTTGCTATCCCTCTCATGCCCCGCTTGTCCTCCCTCCTTCAGTATGTTCCTGCTCCTCCTCTGTGTCCCATAGCAGAGATTTGTATCTATTCGTAGTCGATACCTGTCTTACATCTCTTCCCCCTATCGGTTCCCCCCTTCTACTTGTTCCCCTCTGTGGCACCCCTGGTCCCTCCCTACCTGCAGCCATCTGCTCTCTCCCTTGGTACTCCTCATGGTCTCTTTCTCCACATCAGGAGGCCCCCGCCCTTGCCTCGGGGCACCCCCTTCCTTCTTCTCTCTTTTCGGCTAATGCCTCTGATACTGGGGTTGGTTTCAATCCCTAGTTATTCTTCTTTCATTCCCCTTTGCCATCCCCTATTCCACCCCTCAGGATGCCTACCATACTCATCTGCCGTGCCACTTACACTCCTCCCTAACCTCCAGAGTTCCTCCTTCAAACTAGCCAGTCATCTACAGACCATACACCCCTCCCCCATCCTCCAAGCCTAGTCCAGGATCATGGCAGACCCACACCCTGTACACCATTCCACCCTTCCAAAGATGCCCACCCTATTGACATGTGGCACCTGCCCCATTTTGGCCCCAGTCTTTTGTTATGGGCTCTTACTCCCAGGTTCTGTACCCTATTACAACTGTTGGGCCCCTATTTACTCAAATTCCTGTTCCGCCCCCACACGCTAGTCCCCCTACTGACCCCTTGCTGACCAGGGTAATTCAGTCTCAAATCTCATCCGTTAGATACTGTATTACTGTAGCAATCCTAAAGCCTCCTTGTCCGTTTTTCACCCCTCAGCTACCATACTTTTTTGTTCTTGGTTCTCATACAGTTTCACTTAGCCCAGTTAGAAATCCTATTGCACTCCAAGTATTACTCAGCTCAGTTAGAGAAATAAACAGAACAACTAAATCTGTATTATTACAGCAATCCTAAAGTATCCAATCATTGTTTTGCCTCCACTCCAGAGACCCTGCTGTAATATAGGACCACAGAGGACCCTGGGCGGGAGGGTGGGCAACTGTAAATTCCCAGCAGAGGCTCCATTGAGCTTGTTCTCCCCCTCTCTCACTCGCTCGTTCTATTTCTCCTGGCGCTGCAGGCTGTCCTTTTGTACTGGGCTCCTGCTTGCATTGGCGCCTTTTTCTGCCCACAGAGAAATCCGAAGCAGTCCCAACACAGCTCCGTTGAGCTCGCTCACTTCCCCTCTCTCACTCGCTCGTTCTGTTTCTCCCGACGCAGTAAGCTGCCCTTTTATACTGGGCTCCTGCCTGCGTTTGGCACCTTTTTCTGCCCACAAAGAAATCCACAGCAGTCCTGATAGAGCTCAGTTGAGCTCAGTCACTCCCCCCTCTCGCTCGCTTGATCTTAATCTGTCCCAAACACTGATTTCCCACAGCGACCATGCTATTCTGCGCCAGAAGTGCAAAAACATATTTTGGCCAGGATGTAAAAAATGACAGCTGTACTGTTCATAAGGAGGTGTGAAAAAATGCCAGTGTTGAAAAGTGGCATGAAAATATTACAAATTTGCGAAGTTACAAGGGTACATGGAAACGGTTCAACACACGCTTGTGACACAGTCATTTTATGGACTTTCGTCACCAAATTTTCAACATATGGATTTTTAGATCTCTGCTCATGAACAGTGTCACTGTCATTTTCTTAATCTGACCTGAACACTGATTTCCCACAGCGACCGTGCTATTCTGCGCCGGAAGTGGCAAGCTCCCCAACCCTCCCCAGGAGAGGAGAGCATTCCTCTGGATGCTCAATCCTCTCTTTCCCCTGCTGACCCCCAGCATCCTGAGTCCATTCCCGAACCCGTGTCGCCCGCATGGTGCGAAGTGTGGCATCCTGTGCCTCAGCCCTCTGCTTCAGTGGGAAGTTTTTTCAAAGGTGTGGCTCAATGGAGGGAGATGTCCTCTAAGAAGAGAATTTCATTACCTATAAGCTATAGTTGATCTTTGAGAGACTGTCCTCCATGGAGCCACAGCTAACCCTCCCAACTACCCCTTTTTCTGTATTTCATGTGGCATAGTATCAACCTTGGTTCATAAAGCACTGACTTTAAGCTCCCCAGTCTCTGTCTGGAGTAGGAAGAATATGAGCTTAACTGCCCCCAAGTTATTCAGTCCTTGCCATGTTATTCTCGTACTATGCACAGTGTGTGTGCTCTAGGTCATGGCCGCAATTCCATGGATATTGATGACGGGTGTTCCCAAAATACATCATGGATATACCAGTGTACTGAAGGTGAAGGATTCAGGAGCTGTCTCTTAACAGACACTGGGATCTGGTGCCAGGTAGGCAGATTTCTATTTAATTGAGGGTTTGAGGAGAAAGGAGATTGTGGAACCATGTTGCAGCTGGTTAGGCCATAATCTCATACATGCAGTTTTAGTTTCATTTTTTTTTTTTTACTTAATTAGTGATTTGGCATAAATTTTGGCTGCCGATGAGAGGAATACCATGGCAACAATAAAAAAAAAAAAAATAAATAAAAATAAATAAATGCTCACATCCAACAACTGTTGTGCAGCATAGATGCACCGGAAGACCTCTCTGATTTGGGTAGCATTCCCTCCATTTCATAGTCTGCAATTGCCAGTACAGATCAGTGTCAGTCAGTGCACGTGTACACACATGTTAATTTGGAAATGATTTGGTGCAGATTTTAAGTATATTTAAAAGGTTGACTGACCAGGCTATCGTAGTAGAGGCCCAAGGGAGACCATCCTTGTTAACGGATTAGTTTATTATTATAGCTCATCAGGAGTTCATATAATGTAGACTGCAGCATGCAAATGCAAAGTGATATTAATTTGGGAGACATGCTACCAGTTCATGAAAGGGATGTTTGAATAATAGGGATTTGTTAGACTGGGAGTACTGTAAATGCTGTTATAAAATGGTTGGAAAAATCCTCAAACTTTATTTTATACACACACACACATCAAAATTACTCCAGTTCATCAGACGAGGATCTCTGTTGGGTAAGCCCTGAGAGAAGGTAGTGACGTGTTCAATGCAAAGTTCAGTGGGCTGTCTGACTCTTGAAAAGGAATGTAAAACTCGGGGAGTAGTCTGTTCCACACAACAATTGAATCACCACACACACACACACACACTCAATGTGACTCACCAAATTCAGTATTTAATCTTTACACACCTTCATTTCCACAGAATGTTAGTTGGATCCCCCACTTGCAAGGTAGGTTATGCAGCCATGTAGCTGGGAAAAGTAGCAGTCAGATTTTTGTCCTTTGGGTGAATGGTTCTTTGGTTCATAGATGGTAAAGGGATTTGGATGTGGTATAGTGCCACCATCTGTGGGGATCGTTTTTGACTAGCCTAAGCTGCAGGGTGCTACTGAATAGAATGGATGGTGGGTGGGCAGAGAGTGACAGTGAAAAAGCAGGGATACTGAATGAATACTTCTGTTCAGTATTCACGAAAGAGGAAGTGGGGGAAGTGCCAAATCCAATTAACAGCAGCACTCTGGAGAGGGGGGGTCTTTTTTAATGTCTTTATAAGTGACATTGCAGAGGGACTGGAAGAAAAAGTATGCCTCTTTGCAGATGACACAAAGATCTGCAACAGGGTTGATACACAAGGAGGCGTGGAAAGGATGAGAAGGGACTTGGCAAGGTTGGAGGAATGGTCAGAAGTATGGCAGCTTGGATTCAATGCAAAGAAGTGCAAAGTACTGCACCTGGGAAACAAAAACCCAGGGAAAATTACACAGGGGGAGGTAGTAACAACAACAAAAATGGAAAGGGACCTGGGGGTTATCATAACAGATGACCTTAAGGTTGGCAAGCAATGTGAGAAGGCGGTAGGGAGGGCTGGGGGGATACTGGGATGTATAGGGAGAGGTATCACCAGGAGAAAACAGGAAGTTATTATTCTCCTGTACAGATAGTTGGTGAGACCCCATCTGGAGTACTGCGTCCAGTTCTGGAGACCCCATCTCCACAAGGACATAGACAGGATGGAGGCAGTTCAGAGGAGGGCAACTAAAATGGTGCAGGGTCTGCAAGAGAAGCCATACGAGGAGAAACTAAAGGAGCTTAATATGTATACCCTTGAGGAAAGGAGGGAGAGGGGAACATGATAGAAACGTTTAAGTACCTCAGTGGAATCAACAAAGTCCAAGAGGGTAGCATCTTTCAGAAAAAGAGATGTGCAAGAACAAGGGACAATCTGAAGATAGAGGGGAAAGCTCAGGGCAATGTGATAAGTATTTTTCACAGAGAGGTGGTGGACCATGGAACAGCCTTCCTGAGGAGGTTGTGGAGTCTAAAACTGTGGGAGAATTCAAGAATGCATGGGACAGACATAAGGCAATTTTTGTGGGGGATAGGAAGAAATAGGCTGTTGGTTAAATAGGATCTGCAGCTTATTCTCTAGGTAGGGAAATGGGCAGACTAGGTGGGCCAAGCAGTCCTTATCTGCCGTCAAAGTCTATGTTTCTATGACCAACAGGGAAATTTAACGCCCTCACCCACAGTAACAGGAAACCCAATATCATGCACCCAACAACTTCTAAATGGTACATAACCACGTAATAGCAGAAAATATAACCCCACACAATAGTAGTAGTGGAGTCAGAAATTTTACTGCAGACAAGGACAGGCTTTATTAGGGAACAGGAATATGGGAACAGGGCTCTGGAAAGGAAAGGTGAGTTAAGGCAAGCAAAATCAGTAAACTTAATTAAAACACATGTTCTAATATCACCACTTTCCAAGCACAGTATTCCCCACATGAGCACGTGAACTTCCGGAGCGGCAGAAACCCTTATGAACCCCACTGTCTGTCCCATTGTGCGCACTCTTGTCAACTGAGGTTGCAGGCCTCGGTGAAGAAATTAAGGGTATTTACAGTGGGTGTAGAAACCAACCAATAATCTTGAAGCAGACATAGCGGGTCAGGCACACTGGTGTTCTATTAAGGAGCTAGGCAGTTCACCAGGGCAGTTTATGGCACAGTCCTTACTGCAGAGGCTAACTAGCTAACTGCAGTCTTTCTAGAACAGTTGCACCGGTGGACTCTGATTTGTACTCACAAACTGACAGCTGAGCTGTAGAAACAGTCTGGGGATGTCCTCCAGTCTAGTTCCACAGCAAGCTAGACTACAGGTATTTGGGGGCTGAAGCTGTACAACTGCCACTACTGTAGCACCATCTAACAACAACAAAAATAAAAAATGGCTAGAACTGTCCCATTACTCATATTCTGCCTCATCTTCCCTCTCATTAAAGTACAGTTACAGTACAGGCACACTGTGCTTGGAAAATCATTAACCCTTTCCCGAAGATTTTGTCTCTTGTGCTAGTGACCTCTTAAAGCAGCAGTGCAGTGAAAAGAATGTTTTCCAGAAAAAGCTACTTTCAACTACTATTAACAAAAATATAAAGAATACCTGTTAAGTATACATGTCTAGGTACCTTCCTTGCTGCACACCATGAGTTTTTGTTATTTTCTGGTTCCTAACCCTTACCAACTCTTCAGTGGTATTTCTAAGCCAAATGTAGCATCCACCTGCTTTTTTGTCTTGAGAAAAAGTTTAAAATATTAAATTCACTCACATTTGGAGGAAACTACAACATTTACCTACCACAATGAAACTGTGAGGATAATCGATTTTATAATGAAAAAACATGAGAAGCTTATTTTGTTTGCTGGTTTCTTTGCACTGCTGCTTAGAAACTATTGGCTGAATCTTGTCTGCAGAGAAAGAACAGTGTGCTCACAGCTCTTTCAGTGATGGGATGCATATGTTAAATGTTTGTGGCTTACAGCCCACCTACCAGTTTAACAAATTGAAAAGAAATGCAGTACCCTGCTTTTGAACTGGTACCATCACAGGTGTCCCTTGATCAAATAACCATTTGCATTATAAACACTCCCTTGCCTATTAACTGAGGCTTGACTGATCCTTCGATTGCCGTGGTATACCAGCATGAAACCCAAAGGCTGCAAGCACTGGACTGTGACAGCATGGTGTAAATATTTAATAAATATACTCATGCTGGATTTCTGTGCTCCAGCCACTGCTACCAGTCTTTATGCCAGTAATGTGACAAGTAGCCTTTCGAAAGGAAGAAAACAAAATGTAATCCAGCTGCTGTAATTCACTTTGCCTCTGTTCTGCCTTAGGAAACAGAAGACCTCAGTTCATAATCCACCCACAGCTACTTACGTTTAATCTTCAGCAAGTCACTTAACCTCTCAGTGCTTCAGTTTGCCCAGCTACAAAAAGTTTTTTTTTTTTTTTTTAAAACACGACTCCCCACTGCACTGAAAAAGCAATCTTGCATCTGAGATGGGTTAACCTAGGTAAATAAATAACAAAAATTACAGATCCATTGATTCAGGCTGCAGTGATGATGCAGCTGCTAATCCGTGATTTAGTCATATGGAACAGCCAGCATGTTTGTTTGCAGAGCAGCTGTTTGCAGAGGATTCCTGGCACAGGGGACTGTGCAAATAACACAGATTATGAAATCAGTAAAAAGAATGCTGGCTCCTGATTGGCCAAGAGGTACTTTCTGCTGGTAGAGATATTGGAGCCTTATTTAATTTCTGAGAGAAACAATTATGAGCAGCAATGCTCTTTTTCAAAAGGTTCCGCTTCAGATAATACAAGACATACACTTATTCGTGTTCTCTGATGGTTTAATTGTAACAGTCAATACATGTGGCAAGATGACAGTTGCTTTAAGCACAGGATGAACAATAAAACAGATAACACTGATAGAGTAACCATTACAAGAATAGAACAAACCATGAAGCTATCACAGGTTAATACAGTGAGCCAATACTGAAAAGTTTCCTTCCCTAAGTGAGTTAAAGAAAACAGCCAGGGAAGCAAAGAGAAGCCCAAGGAGCCTTATCGAGATACAGTAGAAGATAATGATGAAATCAGAATAGAGTATTTATAACTCGAGGAGAAAAAAAAGGGTGGGAATATGTGGGGTGAAACAGAGGGGAGGATGAGTCCCAAACCCCAGCGCCATAATAAGCACAGGTGTGTCAGTGTTGGGTCACACAGAATGGTAATAATGAATGGGGCTAGGAGGAGGGAACAAGAAGGTGGGGACAGAAAACAAAATACAGCGTGTAGAGATTAGAGTAGCCCATGCCTGTGATTAGATAGGGCAATCACACACCCCCAAGTCCTAATAAATGTTCTCTCAGTAAGTGTTTGAAAGGACCAGTCTTTGGCAAAGATGGAAAGACACCACAAGTGGTATTTATTTTTTCATATAGGTATTTGTGCTCTTCTTCCTGGCTGCCCCCTTCTGTCTGACCCCCGTCACCCCAGTATCACCGGGACTTAACTTCAGCCCGGTTGCTGGGTGCGGAGCCTGCAGAGGGTTGGATGTCATCGTGCCGCCAGGCTTGTTCCACCATTTTTCTCCCTCTTCCCCGTTGCTGGGGTGCACACAGCCACGCGTGCGTCAATGCACGCACAAGTCAGCGAAAATACCACAGCACCCTCCCATTTCCAGGTGTCCACAGACCCGTTCTACCTGCAGGCCTCCACCTGGGGGCAATCATTCGGTGGGAGTGCCTGTCCTCCCTCTGGGAGAGGAGAGCTGTGCTCCAGACATTCAATCCTCTCCCTCCCCAGCTGACCCCCGGTGGCCCGCTCGCACCACAAACACGGGTCACCGGTGTGGTAGGAGGTAAGGCACGGATGCCTCAGCCTGCCACGCCACTGGGCCGGCTTCCATAAATGGTATTTAACCACATTGGGGCATGATATATGAAGGATCTTTGCCCTGCATTGTGCGACAGAAAGGGACTTTGTAGATCTGTTCGTCAAATCCTTTGGTATAGTGAGGGTTGGTTCATTGGCAGGGAATGTTTTGAAGATTCTTCGGAGAACGACCCAACAAAGACTTTTAGCAAGTAAGCCGGTCTGATGCTTCAGCCTCCCCATTGGGTTAAGCCAGCCCGCTTGCTTATACAGTTCACTTGTAAGAAATGGTGGGCTCCTGTTACAAGCCTGCAGGCCTTGTTAAAAGCAATTGTAATCCTTTTGAGGGTTATCTGCCGCAGCCCCATATATAGTCGGCCCATAGTCGGTTATGGGGATTATCGCACCGCTCACTATGGTCTGTAGTACAGCTGTAGGTAGACAGTGTTTATGTCTATGTATCAGGCCGATATTGATGGCCTTAGCAACCTGTTCCATATGTTGAGTAAATGAAAGAGTACTGTCGAGGGTAATCCCAAGGTACTTAAAAGTGAAAACCTTGCTGGCCCGGTGGCGCAGAGGGTTGAGGTGCGGGCGTCTTACCTCTCACCACGCCGATGACCCGGTTTCAGGAATGGATTCGGGCGCTGGGGGTTGGCAGGGGAAGGTTTGAGCATCCGTGGGACTTCTCTCCTCTCTTGGGCTGGGTTGGGGACGCATGGTCGCTCTGCAGCGGCACCCAGTGGAGATCGGGAGCATTGCAGTGGGATCACCATAAGGGGAACACCAGAGAAAAAACCAAAAAAAGGAAATACCACTCTGGGGACTGGCTGGATGACGGCTGCCGGCCCAAGGACACCTCCGAAGACACCCAGGAGGCCACGGAAAGCCTCAGCAGTGCCTGGGACCGAAAAAGCAATAGTGTGCCGGTTTCCTCCTGCCGGTGCCTTCCCCCTCGGAGGAGAGGTACCCACCCGATACAGGGTTACGCCGTGCTATTCCGAGGTTGGCTGTAGATTTGAGATAAGGTGGCTTGTGTGGGGGATAGTAGGGGGAATGTCTGGGAGGTCATGGCAGCCCAAACGAGAGGCAGCTCCTGAGCATGACATGGGGTAAAACATTTATTAAAAAAAAAAAAAACCTGCTCCAGTGGGGTATTCAAGTTATTTGGAATTGTGAGCTGGTATGTTCTGTTCTTGCTACTTTTGTTGCTAAAGGTCATAACTTTTTTTTTTCATAGTTCCATCAGCAATTTTTGCTTCATGAACCATTCCTTTATACTAGTGAAGATTAACTGCAATTGTTTCTGCAGGGCGAGAAGGTCTTTGTTGCAGGTGAAGATTACTGCGTCATCCGCATACAGTACGATATTGTCAGGGAAGGGTAGAGGTAGACAGTTAAGGAATAGCTGAAGAGTAGCAGGCCCAGAATTGAGCCTTGCAGGACACCAGTTAGAACATTTTGACAATCTGAGAGTACCCCATTGATTTTTACCTGCTGGACATGGTTTGTGAGATAGCTACAGAACCAGTCCATGGTACTACTTGAGAGACCAGTTAGGGACATTTGTTCCAGAAGTAACCCACGACTAACAGTGTCGAAGGCTTTTGCCAGGTCAGTAAAGGCTAACCCTACTACCTGACCCTGATCCAATAGCCTTGTGGATAAAGCTAGTGTATTCAACAAGGACAGTGGTGGTGCTATGCCCTTTACGAAACCCATGCTGTGGAGGACACTGAATCTGATATTTTTCAAGATACTCTACTAGTTGGTCTGAAACTGTACGCTCCAGTGCCTTGCAGATAGGTAGAAGAATTGAGATGGGGTGGTAGTTAGTGTGTGGGGTTCTGTTCCCGCTTTAATGAATGGGGAGACTACTGCATTTTTTTCATTTTTTTGTAGGAATTGGGAGAATCTTAACAAAAGGTTCAATATGTGAGTGAGTGGGACTAGAATGACATCGAGGGTAAGGGCAATTAGTTTTAGGTCAAGCAAAGCAGCACTAGTTCTAGATTTCCCTAGGGACTTCATGAGGTATTTCTTGACTTCATTCATAGATATGACTCTAAAGTAAAATAGTGGGGGACACGGGTGAAGATTTGCAGCTGTAACCTTATTGCATGGTCTTGTCTCCCCTCTAAGTAAGTCTGGTGGAAGAATACTGCAAAGCCAGTGAATGCCTTGTTAAAGACATTGCCAGTTTCTTTGGGGTCTTGGGTAATTGTCCTATTTAGATCAGTCATGGTTGGTGAGGCTTTATCATTTTTCTCCAGTAGTTCCTTTAAATTGCCCCATAATTTTGGCCCGCCACCCCAAGAGTTGGTTAGCTGTTCGTTGAAATGGTTACTTTTTGCTTGACGGGTGGCTCATGTACAGGCATTCCTAGCTTGTTTATATAGTTGTAGGTCTGCCTGCTTCCCTGAGACTTTCACCTCATACCACAGCTTGTCCCTTTCTGCCAAGAGCTTAAGGAGGGGGAGTTATCCATGGGTTAGAGACCCCCTTGATCTTGCATGTCTTAATTGGTGCATGTATATCACAGGCCCCATTAAACACCTTGACAGAGTGGTCTAAGGCTTGATCAACATTGTTAAAGTTATAGATAGGAGACCAGTCTTGTTGCCTGAGGCATGATTTTAACTGTTCAAGATGGCATTTTTTTTTTAGTAACCTCCCAGTTATAGTTTTGGCAGGGAGCTTAGCGAGTTTTTTTGTCCAGCAACAAATAAGGCGGAATGATCAATGAGCGAGTCTGGGAGGACCAAAGTTTTCCGTATTTTCCCTGGTTGGTTGGCTAGTGACTAAACCAGTCCAGCAAGGTACTTATCCTGGTACGATAGTTGGTTCTAGTGTGTGTGTGTGTGTGTGTGTGTGTGTGTGTGTGTGTGTGTGTGTGTGTGTGTGTGCGCGCGTGTGTGTGTGTGTCTACCACCTACATTACGACAATGGCAGAGATGGCATCTTTAAAAGATCCAGCTACAGGAGAAAGCCAGTTTACATTAAAGTCTCTGATCACTATAATTTTGGCATGACTACTAAGGTAGTCTATGACCCCTTGTACACCAGCGTTCTGATCCTTGGGTGTGACATATACTGATACCACCATGAGGGACTTGTGTATCCCTAGCAGGAGTTTAACCACTAATGCCTGGACATTAGCCCTGGTGTTCGGGAATGAAATATTGAGATCTTAAAAGTTGTTTTTTAGATAATTGGCACATCCACCCCCTCCTTTACTGATCCTGTCTTGCCTGAAAAGGGTGTATCCATCTAGGGCAATCTCCGAGTCAGCAGTCTTTGTCATTAGCCAAGTTTCCACCAAGGAGAGAACATCAGGCTTGTATTGCACAACCCATGGTTGGAGAGCATCAACTTTTGCAAGAAGGCTGCAAATGTTGATGGATGCAATTCTGAGCGCCCTTTTCTTAGGGGAGTGATGTAATTGTTGTTGCAAGTGTCCAGGGTTGGGATAAATATTGCCAGACAGTAATAGAAGTAGCATGGTGAATCTTATAATTTGAGCCTTTAGTAATTTAAGGGGAACATGGCTTCTTCCCTTAGTGGTCCTTCTAACCTGAACTGTACATCTCATTGAGACCAGCTCGGGTAGGCCGATTAGATGGTGATGAGTTATTTGGCTGGCCCCTGATAGCCAGTTATAAGGGTAAGAGTTCTCATTAAAAAAGTTTGTGTATAGTGATAACCGTATGTGAAGTTCCCATTAATTATATATAGAATAATATATGGGGTGGTGTGTAATGAGAAGTTTACACACACGAAGCGTTAAGCGCTCATAAACCCGAGGCGAGCTTGAGGGTTTATATTAACATCTAACCCGGTGTGTGTAAACTTCGAAACACACCAACCCATATTTTAGTTTGTATAATTGCTGGGTTTCTCTCTCTTGCCTCAGCAATTTATATAAAATAGAGTTTCTCCAATGTATTCTTAGTTTGGTTTCATTTTAGTCCGGTGCCGAGATTTGCCATATTTTCAAACTGTTCCCCCCCCCCCGGCAGATTTTTGTGCGCGTTCACTGTATGTGAGGGAAAAAAACAAAAGAACTTAGCGCCAACTTCTTCTGGCAGTTCTGTTTTGGGCGACATGGAAGCGGTGAGTGGTCTTGACTGATCGCGCTGCTGTGTGAGCATGCACACAGCAAGGGAAATCGTTTGCCAGTATAAACACTCCTTTATAATGTCAAATTATGCCATGGTTTCCCTATGGGAAAAAGGGAAAGCCGGTTATTATAAGGTCATAATGGTTACACGGCTGTGCCACCACCTGCAGTTTAATTTGCTTTGATACCCCTTTACATGTTAATGACAGGATTATCCACAAAATAATGAAATGTGCCAGATGCAATCTTTAGACCATCTTTGTGCAGTGGTGCATTAGTTCAAATAGTAACACTAGTGACTAGCAGAAAAGGTGCGAAGAACAAACACTTTCTACCTGATTGGGGGAGGAAAAGAAGACTTAGTGAGGGTAGAAGAGGTTATCAGGCCAGTGGTCCTGGGATGGAATAGCAGGGGGGAAAGTTGAGCTGTTGAGCTGGGGGTACAAGGTACCTCGGTTGGCTATAAAGGCTAAGTGATGTCACATCAAATATACCAAAACCTTCTTTACAAGTATACCTTCTACTTTGGTGTAGTGTTTAAAGTTCACACTTTTATTTACTTATTGAATTTTGTTGACCCGGTAGACCCACTGGGACTAGATGTCCCTTTTTCAGGGGTGACGGCGGGGGGGGGGAGAGATACAGATGGTAAGCAACTGAAATTGAACCAGATTAAACTGTTCGTGGTATTTTTAGTGAATGGAGGAAATTTGGCCAGGACACCATGGAAATCCCCTACTCTTTTCGATAAGTGCCATTGGATCTTTAACATCCACCTGAACTACCACCAGTCCAGGCAGGTGGGACCTCGGTTTAACATCTCATTCGAAAGACGGCACCTCAGAAGTGCAGCACCCCCCTCATGCTGCACTACAGTGTCAGTATTGGATATTAACCCAAGTGCCAGATGTGAGAGAACTGAACCCACAGCCCTCTGACCTCCCGGCCTCAGAGGCGAGTGTGCTACCTACAGAGCCACTGACACTGAACCTTTAGAATAAAAGGTCGGGGGTTCAAAACCCAGAGGGGGAAAAGGTGGGTTTATTCAGCTGGGGGCTTGGCAAGACAGACTGAATTGGATTAAAGAGGGCGGTATAATGGTGGTAAGAGACTATACTTTGCTAGTATATGGGAGTCTCGGTAGTGACTCCTAGTGGCCGTATGCTAAAAAGAACTTATGGGAAAGTGAGTAGATAGAGTCTGTACTGATCACATGACCCCTGTGATGTATAAATTAAGACACGGACCAGGGTTGGTAGGTGGAGGGGTGGGAGGGGCAGTCGGCATCCAGTGCCAACAGGCTAACACAACTGCACTATGTACCTGTGTTGTAGCAAGTAGGCTGTCTGTTCTGTGGTTCCATTTCTAAAACTCCGTTTGGAATGGAGCTATATGCGAGAGCAAGCCTGTGGATAAAAGGGACAGAAGAAACAATTACAGGAGGAGGGATAGCTATGCAAAAGCTTTACATAAAAGGGCACAGAGTCAGATGTGAGAAGTGGGAGAGAGGATCAGTTGGGGAGGGGTAGCAGGTCGTACTGCACATGTGCAGAACGGGAGGCCAGCATGGCGAGTGTTTAGATGGAGAGAGAGAGAGAGAGAGAGAGAGACAGACACACAACAGGGCACAGGAAACTGCTTAGAGGACCCTTAAAGCACCATAAGACATTCCATTAAAACCTCCTGTAGTCAACTCCTAAAACGGGTACAGAATTCCATCAGTTTTTGACCAAGCAAAAAAATAAGATTAATTAAAACTGTATTAAACCAACTAGTACAAAACACATGCTAAGATGGCTTAAATCAGGAAAGTTCACAGAGAAAAATGTGCACTATGTACCTGTGCTGCAGCAAACAGGCTCTCCGTTCCATGGTTCCATTTCTCAAGCTCTGTTTGGAATGGAGCTGTATGTGAGAGCAAGCCTGTGCTTCATCAAGCAGGCTCTCTGTTCCGTGGTTCTGTTTTATAAACTGTGATCAGATGTTTTCTGTCCTGCTGCTCTCCCAGGGCTAAGTACAGTCCTCAGTGACTGTACTTAGCCCCAGGAGGACAGTGGGACCAGCAAACAAAAGATCGGAGCTTATATAAACTGTAACATGTACTGCAGGCTATTCAGTATCCCACTGCTGCAGCGCTTCTTTGTTGTCGGCTGCAGGGGATTCTAAGATTTCTAGTTACAGAAAATATCAGCCTGGAAGTAAGCAACATTAGTCTGATTACAATCTACCGTACTACTGTAAACGGCAAAAAAAAAAAAAAAAAAAAATTGTTTTTGTGCACAAAGAAATTAGCTAACCTCACACTTGGGTGTGAAGCTCTTACCACTGACTGTTCCCTTAATTAAAGGAGAACTGCCATGAATCTACAAACCTGTGTTTTTTGTAGAAGCTGCATTTCTACTGTAATACTGGTTTATATTATGTTTTTGTTCCATCTGTACTGTCCTTTTAGTAGATTCATTAGTTGTTTCTGCTTCACTCTGTGGTGGACAGTACCATTTTAGAACTGTACGATCAGAAACACCCAGCGTGTTTACTAAAAAGTCAGTAAAGATGAAAAAATATTGGAAAGGGATCAAATACATGGAAAAAAATCTACTTGGAAAAATTACAGGTTCGGCGCAGTTCTTATTACATGGAATCCACAGATTAAGTTAAATTATATAATGGCAGAGATCTTCTCTTTGCTTCTTTATTATTTATTTAATGAGGAATCAGAAAGACCTTTGAGTCAATGACTCATTTACAAAGGTTCTTCGTCAGAAATATGGAGTACAGAGACAACAGAATTACAGCTTAAAAAAACATTGGTGCAGGCATAGGAGTACATAGGGGAACATTAAGTGGCTACACAACATGACATAACAGGCGTTTCAGTACTTTGGTACAGCCATAACGTAGCTGGGGGTTCTGCAGTAGGCTGATGGTCAGTATTGGAAGTAGTATCGGAGCCTTCAGGAGAAAGAGCCTAAAAGAAAAATTCAGTATAAAGCAAAATAAACAGTCCAAATTGGGGTAGTACGGACCATAGGAAATGAGAGGGGGAGATGGCTGGGACATAGCCGTAGGGGGAGCAGAGAAGGGGGAAGTGTCAGGGGAAGTCACATGGGTTGGAGGTCTGAAGGTGCTCCCTTAGCTGGGATTTAAAGGGGCCAAGCCTTCTCTCGTGAGATACATGACTACGGAGCGAGTTCAGCCAGGAAGGGACCTTGTAACTGAAAGTTCTTTGGAATTGAGAGGTCCGGATGTGGGGTACCCGGAACAACGCCTTGCCGGAGCTACGGGTGGATATGACTGCTGATGTAGGGTGCATAAGGGAGGAGAGAGACCTAGTCCAATCTTTTTGGCCATTAGACAGGTGTGGTACCTGATCCTGTTGTCTAGGTTCAACCAGTGTGTGGCCCTGTAGAGGGAGCAGGTGTGGGTGTAACGATCACAGCCAAGGATGAGGCGGCAGGCTTTAAGTGCAAGCCGGAGTCCGCTGAGGGCAGAGGTGGACGCAGTGCTGGATACAAGAATACCATAGTCCAGGAGGAGAGGACTGAGGAGGAGACAGTGAGCCGAAGGGCATCAGGAGTGAGGCAATGTTTGTACTGATAGAGCACACCAATTCTAGAGTTAAGGGCAGCGGAGAGATGATGAATATGTTGATGGTAGTTGAGGGCTGGATCTAGTGTGATACCTAGGTATTTAAAGGTGTTCACCTGTTAGAGCAGGGACTGGTTGGCATCGAGAATTTGGGGACAGAGGTTCCTAAGGGAGTTCTGAGGGTGTGTTTAGAAAAAAAAACAAACAAAAAAAAAAAAAACAAAACATGACTTTTGTCTTCTTTATAGTTAATAATTGTGTTGGAGGGCTTGGTGGAGTTTAAGGGGGTCTGGAGAGGAGGTGTACAGGACAGCGTCGTCCGCATATAGGAGCAGGTTGTCGGGGCAAGCCGAAGGGAGTGAGTTAAGATGCAGACTAAATAACAGAGGGCCGAGAATGGAGCCCTGTGGGACACCAGAATGGACTGGACTGGTGGACAGGGTGGCGCCAATCTTGACCTGTTATGTTTTTTCAGACATGTCAGCAAACCAGCTTAAGGCATCACTGGAGAAGCCAATGGAGGAGAAAGCAATCAGCAGTAGCGCATGGTTAATGGTATCAAATGCCTTAGAGAGATCCACAAAGATGGCACCTGAGATGTGGCCACTGTCTAAGACTGAGTGGACGTGCGAGGTAAACTCAAGGAGGGCTGTGGTAGTACTATGTCCCTTACAGAAGTCATGTTGCTGTTTACATAGGAAGTTATATTTCACTAAGTGGTCGGTGAGTTGATCAGAGAAAATACACTCTAATGCTTTAGATAGAGGGGGAAGAATAGAGATAGGGCAGTAGTTGTTGGTGGAGGTGCGGTCCCTGCTCTTTTAGATGGGGGTAATGGAGGCCGATTTCCAGCAGGTGGGGAATTTCCCCTGGCAGAGGGAGCAGTTAAGAATATGTGTGAGTGGAATAAGGACTTCCTGGAGAGTGAGGCGGAGAAGTCTCGGGTCAAAAGAATCACTGCTGTAATGGGAGTGGCTTAGGGCTTTGACAAGGCAGGGTATGGCTTCCTCCAGTGTAATAAAGCATAGATGAAAGGGTGGAGCAAGGGGGGTCGAATAAATTAGGGAGGAGGACATGATTGAGATCTGTGGAGGCAGAGTTGAGGGCTGAGGCTATATTGGTGGATCAGAGGGTAGGGTTGCGTCTATAACCAACAGATCGGGGGTGGATTTGGGACCTTGACGCAGGGTTCCTTTATATTATTCCAAAATTTACGCCCGGAGCCCCAGGCGGAAGTTAAGAAGGCTTTGTAGTTCTCAGCTTTGGCTTTGCATAAGGACCATGTGCACATATTATGGGCCTCCCTGTACTGCTACCTATCTGTTGGCCAGTTGGTCTCATTTGCAAGGTGCCAAAATGAGTCACAATATTTCAGCTGATCCAAGAGGTGGTCAGTGAACCAAGGGGCATGGTTACCTTTCGACATTCTCTCAATAAGGGGCACAAATTTGTCACAGGCTGCGTTAAAGGTAGTGATAAAAAAAAAAAGTCAAGGGCCTGATCTGGGTCGAGGGTGTTTTAGCTAGGGGAGTCCAATCCCAGCTTCTGAGGTGGGCTTTAAGTTGACAGAGTTTTCCAGGACCGAGTTTGTGATGAGTGGCAATTTTTTTGGGGGTTTTAGGGGCTTTACAGGACCAGCCAATTTATGTTGAAATCACCCATGACAATTTGTTCATGTTGTGGAGGTAGGATGGAGAGAGAGAGGACATGATGGCAGGAAAGGCCTGTTTCTGGTCCCTGGGGGAATATAGACGGCAGTGAGTAGGAGGGGGAATAGTAGTTCTGCCTAGTGTTAGTTTTAGCGTGAACGCCTGGGCCCCCTGGACCAATTGAGGTGGACGAAGCAGCTGACCAGAAAGCGAGTCCTTAAAGTAGAGGGTGCAGCCACCCCCATGCTTACCCACCCTATTGGTGCGAAAGAGGTTATAGCCAGGGAGGGTAACGGCTGAGTCAGGGATCGAAGGAAAGAGTAAAGTTTCACGTAAGGCTATGATGTCAGGGTGATGTTGGAGAACCCACCCTGGAATCGTCCCTTTTTTTTTTTTTTTTTTTTTTTTTTTTGAAGGTTGCAGATTGGTGGGTTGTCGCAACCCACTGTCAGATGAGGGCAGGACCGGGGAGCAGCCTGAGGGCCAGGGTTGGGGTGGATGTTACCAAACAGGAGGAGGAGGAGGAGAAGCGACCTAAGCAGGATGTTTCTGGGCAGCTTATTTAACCGACGGGCTTTGCGTAGTGTGGACCCATGGGTGGGAGAGAAAGTAGGTATCAGGAGTTTGAGGGTGTGAGAAGCTGTCAATAGGAGGAAAAAGTGGAGGCTGGGGAATGGGTGCGGAGGTAGGGATTCAATGGGTGGCTGACAGGAGGAGGATGGGATACAGAGAGTAGTGTGTCCTGGAAGTTGGCCTCTGTGTGTGTGTGTGTGTGTGTGTGAGAGAGAGAGAGAGAGTATAAGTGGAGTAGTTTAAGGTTATGTTCTCTGTGTGGTGCAGGGTGGTGGTAAAGTGGTGCCTTCCGGCCCTTGTAGATGCGTGTGGTTCAGGTGAGGCCAGGCGGGAAGGGCGTGAGGTGATGTCGGCCAGGCTGGCTGGGTGTAGGCTGTGAGAGTGCTATTCTGCTCTCCGGGAACAGTAGAGGGAGGGAGAGACAGCAGAGGGGACAGTAGGGAGATAGTGAGGAGAGTAGGTAGAAGCATGATGGAGCTATTCAGATTGCCTTTGTCTTCGAGCTAGAGGACTAGACAAGAGAAATGAATTGGGGCCTCTAGTGGTGGGCAAGTATAAGCTGCAGATGGGAGAGTTGACTGATAGGTTATACTTGAGGGGCAAGGTTATACTTCTGGGGGGCATGTTCCACCTAAACTATATAATGGAGAGTTCAGTAAGGGTGGTGGTGGGAGCTGACGCTCTGCGTTGGTGGGATCAACACAGAGAGAGCTCCTCCTCGTGGTGCTGCAAGACTTAGTACCTGCTGGTTTTGCGGGGGGGGGGGGCTACTCCGGTAGTCCCTCTCGACCTCTGGGGTGATCGTCTGCTTCTGTGGAGAAACAAGGAGGGAGGTAGATAGGTAAATTTATAGATGGGGATGCTGGGTGAGCTATAAGCTGGCTTAATTGGTCTGGTTCAGATTTTGGGGATGGTGGCAGGAGCCCTTGTGGTGTTTGTGGGCCCGAGCAGCAGATGCCAGTCACAATGCAGAGTTTCGGCTGAAAAAGCACTGATCAGCTGAGTTGTAAACCGTGACAGGAGAAAACACCCCGTGGTGGCATAAAAAATTTCTGATATATTATATATATGTATATTTTTTTTTCCTTTTAGATGGGTGCAACAGTTCATTGCTCTGCAGGGTGAAACCTAGCTCAGTTCTGCAGTAGTTTAAAAAATGGTGCCAGAGCAGAGCACACAGATAAATCCTTGCCACTAGAGCTTTAAGGTGCTTTAAGTTAAAGGGAGCCCCTGACTTAGACAATCAGTAATTACAGCTAAATAAAAACAGTACAGTTCATAGGTACAAAATAATTGCTAGTCCAGTTTTGAGGGGCTGTTACTTAAGGTAGTCCCAGGGGCTATGAGAAGCACCCACAGAGAGCAATTGGAAATGCAGTTAAAGAACCAAAATACCGCCGTCAGACACTTGTTAAAGCAACCACAGAAAGCATTAGAAAATGCAGCTAAAAGACTAAATGCCAGGTAAAATAAACTAGAGAGAGATCCTCCTCCTGGTGCTGCAAGACTTCTTAGTACCTGCTGGTTTTGCGGGGAGGGGGGGCTACTCCAGTAGTCCCTGTCGACCTCCGGGGTGATCGTCTGCTTCTGCTGGTTTTGTGGGGGGTGGGGGAAGGCTACTCCGGTAGTCCGTCTCGACCTCCGGGGCGATCGTCTGCTTCTGTGGAGAAACAAGGAGGTAGGTAGGTGTTGGTTAGTGAACACCTTGTACAGTGGCATCACTTTATCAAGGTCCAGCTCACATGACCATAGCAAAAGTGAAAAAAGAAGAAAAAAAAAATCAGCGCCCCCGTCTGCAGCACTAAACTTCATAAACCCCACAACTGTCCGATTCAAAGCGTAATGGGCAAAACACAGTAAGGCTCCGAACAACTGTACAATTCCCAGTTGCACAAAAGTAGGGTTTCTTTTTTACTGTTTTGTACTTTTATCAGTGAATTTCCAAGGTCATCAGCAACTTTCTTTTTAAACCACTGCTGCGGACACAGCATGCAACTTTCTGCTGAACCACCGCTTCTCATACTGTGCCGTCTGACACTCTGTCTCACTCCTCACTCGGATTCTCATCACAGTACATTGCCGATGAAATAAAAAAAAAAAAAGAAGAAACGCTGTCTTTTACGGGAAGGATACTTCAATTTAAAACCACCACTGAGAACAGCTTCATAATGTGCCTGTCTCAACACGCAGTTATGTTCCTGTCCCCACTTTACCATCAGATATAATACTCGATCGCTAAGCAGTTTCATTTTCCTGGTCCCAGGTCAGGCAGCGGGACCGGGACCGGGAAGATGTGTATATGGATGATGGTGCATTGGGGGGAGGTGGAATAAAACAACACTCAACCAAAGAGAGCTTGGTGGGCGGACAACAGAGTTACAGACACAGATCAGGAAACCAGCTATGCAACAACACCACCTAGTGGGCAAAGAGAAACGGGAACTTTTTTAAACTATATTTGCATCTTCCAAAACACCTACAAAACTGCTGTAAAAGATCTTTTTTGTTTTCATTCAAAAGAACAACTATTATATTATAGTGTATGGTGGAATGCTGTTCTCACTCGAAATTCCACCATAACAAAATGTTGTTCATCCACAGATGCAAGAATGAATGGAATGCTGTTCTGACCTTACGTGCAGAACAGCATTCCATTGATTTAGACTGTGATGCTCGAGCCAGCAGTAACAGAAAACCGCTGCGGGTCAATATCATGTAAACGGACAGAAAATGACCAGCGGTTTTTAGACATGCAAACAGTTAATCACTGATATCGGAAAAGCTGGATCAACTAGATTTTGATCCGTAAAAATTGTTTAACTTACGTTTCTGTGCCTCAGGACAGTGAATTTTCTCACTAAACGAGACATCTGGCCGCCATATTTATTTTTTTTCCTAAATCCCACCTACAGCAGAGTGGCAACCAGTGGGCATGTGCGCTGCTACGTTAGGGACGCCCAGTCCATAGCAACCACCCAACTCCGTCCCCTAGCAAGGGGAGACAACAGTTTCTTTATCTACGATTTAAATACAGTCTGGAAGCCTAAAAATGTTTTTTAAAAATAATTCAAGGGGCACCATACACTATAAAAAATACAGGATGGGTAACCCCCATGCAGAGCCGTGTGTTCTGCCACCTTGGGGTCTGATTCCCAAGGACCTCTCGAGCTTCGATCTCGTGGTTACAAGGAATCGGACCCCTCTGTGGCAAAACACACTGGTTCTGCATGGTTACCCATCCTGTATTCTCTATGTATAATAGCAATAATGTACTCCAGGATGCGTGTCGTGGAAATATATCACTTCTGAGGCATTGGATGGACTCGGCTTGTGGCCCCTTACCCAACCAACTGAGGCATGATGTTATCCCAGTACAACACGCACCCTGTCATGCATTATTGCTTAATTTAAATGGAGCCTAACAGGAAAAATTCCTTGTGACGTAACGGAAATTAGTCTCCATGTTCATGGGTCCATTCGGCGCTCTTGAACCTCTCACCCACTCAACAGCCTGCACTGCTACTACATTAGTTTATTTACAGAGATGTAACATGTTGTTTTCAGTGGAATCCTGCTTCCAAGTTCCACCCATTTCTACAACTGGGTAGAAGAGAGCCCTGGTAGGGTAAGGCATTGCTCATTGTGACACAGTGATTATTTGGTGCTAGTGAAGTTTGCATCTGTGATATTCTGGTTCCCTAGGTGATGCGCTAACCACTAGACCCACACCTGAAACCACCTGGCAGGTTTGCAGTAGCCTCGCCACACTCTGGAGTCACTGATGGTGCCTAGAGAGATGAGCAACTGTAGCAGCCAAGTTACAGTCCTTCTGTGCTGCCGGTCACTACCACAGCATCTGACATTAACAGTTCGAGATTTGATTTTGATTTAATCTATTTAAACTCTGGTTAACCATGGCATAACAAGCTGGTTTATATAGCCAACCAGAACAGAAGAGCAACAGGACAATAATAAATTACAATATACAAAACACCAAAAATATAAAACAAGTTACATGCAGGAACAAAATACCTGCTAACATTAGACACTGCTTGTTGGCTGTGCATTCCAAAACCAGTACTTCTCACACTTAATACAGTTGGCTGTATGCTCCTCTTCCTTGTCCCTGGCTTCTGTGACGGTCCCTGTATTTGTCACTGTGAATGCCTGCTAAGTCTGCACTTCTGAGCTTTTTGCCAATTACCATTCTCGTATGCTTCCTCAGTTGATAGTCATGTACTGCATTGTTTACTCTGGTGTTTAATTGTCATGCAGAGTGTTGTTTTCTAAGTGCAACCCCCTTGCAAATGGGGGTTCCTAGAAATGCCACTCTGGGCTTACCTTAGCCCTCCTTCTCTGTTCTCCTCCCACTGGCTCCGGGGCTTCTCCGGTTCTGGCCTTCTATTTTTTTGGTCCCCCAGGTCTGTTTGCTCCTCCAATGCCCTGCCATACTGCCTGACTCAAATATCCAGCCCCTCTGGGCTTGAAATGCCGACCGTGAGCTCCCGCTGTGAAAGTCTTTCCTCCAGGGCAGCGGGAGTTGCCATGGCCCACAAAGCACCTTTGATGTGGAGCCATGCGGTTTGCGGTCGCCTCAGGGACTGTGCTGTGGGTCCCGGGATCCCTCCTACCTAATTGGGACCTGGTGACCACAGACAGCCTGCTGAGGTACTGCTTCCATGCGCATTGAGTGAGTTTGACAGGGGCTCATGCTCAGTATGCCTGAGCAGGGCCACGGTCATCTGAATAATAAATAACTTGTGTCTGGCTGCCTCCAGAGTATCCCTAAATGGCTTTGCCCAAAAAGTATTGAATTTAAATGTTTGAAATAATGGAACTTGTTGCTGCATATTGGGGATTGACTGTGTGTGTGTGTGTGTGTGTGTGGGGGAGAGTGTTTTTTAATTAAAATAGATGCTTTTCCCTGGATTAACCAGCCTTTATGGGACTCTGTGTATCAGCCTGTCAGCTGCTGCAGGGGAGCTTGCATAGTGCAGTAGCACCAGGAAACACCAAGGAGCCACCACCTTCAGCTGTGCAGCGACTGCAAGTACAGTATCTGGGCTGCTAAACTGTGGGGCATTTGGGGAAAATAATTATTTCCTTCTGGCTGCACAGCACATTTTTCAGGACTGTATCAGATCTGCTATAAGGGACAGCGGGTTAAGCAGCCATTGCCAGCAGCTACAGCCAATTGGGAGCCAGGAATAAAATGCTAGGACTTGTGGGACATGCACTACATTTCATGGGTAACCACTCAAGTGCTCATGGGAACTTACAGGGACATTGTTTTAGGCACCAAATCTACAACCCAGTTGTGCCTCAAGTGTTCTGATTGACAGGTCCCTCGGCCAGTTAGAGACCTGTCACCCCATCTCTGCTGCCAATCAGGAGTCGTACCAGGAGCCCTATAAGAGACGGTGTCTGCCAGCTTTTTGCCAGATTCCAGAGAGTGAGAAGAGGGAGAGCAGGCTCCAGCCTGCTGGGAGCCCCCTGCAAGGGTGGGGGCTCAGGCCCCAGCCATGCCACTTAGCTGTGCCCCTCCAGTCATCAGGGGGTTTTTGTTATTTTTTGTTTCCAGTTTGAAAATTAAAATAAATAGTTTCTGCAACAGCTTGTCTGGAAGTTGCCAGGAATGTCCTCCAGAGGCTAGCCCTCCCTCCTTCCCATGTCGGGGAAAAATGTGGAAAAGAAGAACATCTGCCATGCCTCAGCGGTGAGAGAGCTGAAGAGACTTCAGGATGCCTTCGGTGGTGGATGAGACCCGTGGAGGACCTGAATGAGTACCTCATGCCCCGGTGCGAGGGAGAAGCTGTACAAGTAATCTTGGGGCCTCAAGTCTCGCTCCAAATATTTCCGGCTGTGTGATAAGATCTCTGAGTTATCAGTCTGGGACGAAATGGCCTTAGAGACTGTCTTGTGAAAGTTAGGATGGATGCATCTTGTCTGGGCCCAATTGGCTAAATCGCAGGTGCAGCAAGATGCCTGGCTAGTGAATCATATAAATATGTTGTAACTTGTTGTAGCTATGGGTTAGAGTCCTGTCTCGATGGCACAGGAGGCCCTAGAGCATATTGTGTCCGAGTTGTTCTGAAGAGAAGTTACCTCTGTCTTACCCGGATTTCATCTGAGAGCACTTGCTTATAAGTATATAATGTCTAGACATGCTGGATGAGCCTTTGCCTATGAATACTGTTTTTGGTGTTTAGATGTACTGGATGTGACCTTGTTTCAAAGAAATGTTGGATGCTTGATAAACGTATCACACTCTCTAATTATATTGGACGGGACTTTTAACTATTACGCTGAATGTTCAGGATGTAAAATCCAAGCAGCTTGTCCTGGAATGTTCAGAAATTTTGCCAGTGCAGGGCAATCCCTGTTTTCGTTAATGAGCAGGGCAGTCCCTGGTTTTCTGTGACCGGCAGGGTCAGTGCCTGCTATTTTTGCTAAAATGCAGGGCAATCCCTGCCTTCATTGTACATAGCATCTATAGCCATTGTAGGGCTCATTCTCCAAGTTTGCCCCCTCCCTTTCGATCAAAAGCCGGCCACCTCGACCAGCTGCAATGTCCACCAGGCCTGCAACATCTTGGACTGTGGTATCTGGGATTCCAGTATGGTATGAGATTACAGGGTTTCTGCTGTATCTGGGACTGGTACCAGTGTGGGCAATAATGCTAATCATTTATGTAACATCTGATTTGTCAGCAGCCAGATAGCCAGGACTCTAGGTATCGTGGGCCAAATTGAGAAATGTGATTACCTGTAGTCTATTAGTGTGTAGCCACCCAGCTGGAGGGTTCACCAGCCAAACCTAAACCAACTTTGTGCATTTTGTAAATAGAGATCTGCATAACTTCTACTCCTCCTGTTTCCCCTTTCTTACTCCTGTACCCCCTAAATAAATTTATTTGTTGTTGAAATATTTGGTGTGAGCATATTATTAGAGAGAGCCTTTAAATACAACATGTTGAAATGTGGGGAAATGTTTATTGGGGCATGTCAGGGGAAGGTAAATGGTTATTGTGGGTGGTGTAGCATCTCGGGGGCTACACCTAGTACCATCTTACCCACGTAAAGCACCCTGAGTGGAGTCACTGCGCAAAGGTTAAACAGCATGGTTATTAGTTAATGAACCCAAACCCCTCAGCCTAGTTTGTAGGTAGAAGGCAGGGGTGTGACACTGGGGATAGCGCCACCTAGGGGTTGCATAAGATTGTCATGTACTCCAGCGTTGAAGCCATTGTCTTGTACTGTATTATTTTAATGGTTGTATTCTCCTGGGTTGTGCCTGAAAACCTTATCTAGTAAACAAAAACCAAAAATGAAAAAATAGAGAGACATAAGAGAAAGGCAGATGTATGCACCTGCACCACCTAATCTCCGGACTGTTCAGCTGCTTTACTTTTATTTTATATTCTTTTATTTTCATGCAGTTTCAACACTTTTGTACCCCTCCTCTAATTGGGCAGCAGCAAACTCCCTCTTGGCTAGTATCTACTCTTATTTTACTTGACTTGGAATGTCCTAAGGCTCTTCAGCATTGCAGTTACATGGAGACTGCCTCAAACAGTGGTGGGCACAGACATAGGCTTGTCTATGACCAGAACGCAAGATCTTACTTTTTGAGAGAGTTCCTGCAGTAGGTCATTACATGTAGGGCTATACCACCTGGCGTCAGGACCGCACGGCAAACTTTCCAGCAATGCCTGGCAGGGGGCTGCCCACCAGACGTCATATGACCGACGTCAGCATGACCCTGTATAGTAGGCGGTCCCCATGCCCACCTTCCAGTTCTTTACCGCCCTTCTCCTGTGCATGGTACCGCCTGGTAAACTGCCCAGTTGATTGCCATTAATTTTGTTCTTCCAAAACCGAGTCTTACCATGTCTCCTCTGCTTTTTTTTTTTCTTTATCTATGTCTTCACCACCACCGAAGAAGTGTGAAGACTGTGGGGCTCAGATTCCTCACAAACATGGCCACCAAAAGTGCTTTCTTTGCCTAGGCCCAGACCATAACACCGCAGCTTGCCCAGGCTGCCAACCCTTCAGCCAGGCCACTCGCAAGAAAAGGCAGCAGACTCTGGAGGTCCATCTTTTGAAGTCGCAGATGGCCTCGCTCGAGAAGGAGATAGAGTGCCTTAGGGAAGTCTGCCGCTTCACCTTCCCCCAAAAAGAAGCAGCACCGGGAGCAGGAGTGCCACAAGGATGGATCCTGGGCTGATTTCAGTAGGCCTTCGACCAGCAAGGCTCCTTCCCCACCGCCTCCAGTAGTGGTAGTCCAGGCTGTGTCCGGGGATACTTTAGGACCATTCACTGCTCTGCTCCCGATTTTGGCTGGTAAGTTGGCCACTGGCTCCTCCAGCGGTAGCCCAGCAGCAGCCGGTAAGTCAGTTCCCAGCCCCTCCAGAGATCGCCTGGCTACCGATAAGTCAACTCCCCGGCCCTTGGGGTCTCCCCTGGTTTTGGCCAATAAGATGGAAGGAGGTTCTTCCCTCTCCCGTCCCCCCCATCGTCCTATAAGATGGTCGCGTCTGGTGCCTGCTCAGATGCTGTTCCCCCATCGGTGGCTTCTGCCAATTCATTGGGCCGAGCCCAGCGAAGACTGCCAGTCTTCCCTTTTCCCCTCCTCCCCCGGTGGCTTCGGCTTCGCTCCAGGCCACCCTGTGGTGGGAAGAGAGCGATGAACAGCTGGACGTTTCCAACAGTCCGGCTTCTGTTCATTCCCCCGAAAGGGTCTCGGGGTTGGAGGTTCCTCTGCCGTCTGTTCCCATGACAGAGGCTCCTCTAGGTTCCCTGCAGCAGGTTCCTTTGGCTCCACCTCCTTCTCTGGCACCAGACCCAGCTCCTCTGTCTGAGCCAGAGGCATGTTCCAACGCCAGCCTCTCCGACATCTGGGCCTATTCTCATGCCGGAGCCCTCGCATGTGATCCCGACGCCTGTCTCTAAATCAGACTCGGTTCTGCCATCAGAGCCCCTTCGTTTGGGCCAGACGTCTGCCCTCCTGACACCAGACCTGTTTCAGACGCCGGGCCCAGCAGCGCCAGTTCCGACGTCGATGGTTCTGATGATTTTTTACTCCATCTGCTCTGCTTCCTATCTATATGACTGGGCTTACACTGGTTCCCCTGATGTTCGGGCATTTTCAGAAATCCTTCCATGTCCCAGGCTACCCCTCGGGGTTTCCTTTGGACCTTCCCCCAGCAGGTCCCCATTAGGACTGGACTTATTCCCACCCCTCAGGACATCCATTGTCAGGGTTATTCCCTGTACCAAGGGTACCCTTCTCACCCTTACCCAGAAATTCATGGGTATCACTACCCTTCTACCTATGTTCCTGCTCCTCCTCCTCTCGCCCCCCACCTCGTCGTTATCCTCCTCCTCCACTTCAGGCTCAGCCTCAGGATTTTAAGACTCTCATTCGATCTTGGTGGAAGGAGGCTAGGATGGAGCTGGTCATGGACCTGAACAGCCGTCTCCCAGCACCAGCACACTCTCCTCTCCGGTCTCCATTCCCTGTGAGCTCAGTCTGTTCAGCTGTTCACATTCTGGGGACTACCACTCATGATACTCGCCTTCCGGATTTCGAAACTCCAGATGACCAGGACAATCCGGATTCAGGGGAGGATACTTGGGAGGACTCCTCTGACCAGGAGTCTCCGGTCCCCAAGGGAAAGGCCTCTCCCAAGTCCCCCCTGAGGACCCTTCCTTTTCGGACCTGTTGAGGTCCATCTAGGAGTTTTATGATTGGGAGTCTGAGGAACAGGATCCCATGCAGAAGAGACTCTCCGAGCACCTCCACCTTGAGTCCTTCTCCCCGATCCCAGTTCCTTCCTAGATTGTACCACATGAAGACCTCACCACCATGATTTGGCAACTGCCCCATTCCATCTTGGTGGTCCCCAAAAAGGTAGACTGGATCTACGGGCACCTGAGGGTGCCTCCTTTTTGGACTCGCACCCCAAGGCGGACTCCGTTGTAATTACTGTGGCTCATGATCGCTCAGCGGCCCCGAAGCACATGAGCACCTCTCCTCTGGACAAGGAGTCCAGGCAGCCCGACCAGTATGGGAAAAAGGTTTATTCCTCGGCTACATGTGCGCTGTGCTTCCTTAACTACGTAGCCCATTTGGTGTCCTTTCAGAAAGTGACCTTAGCCAAGCTGGAGGTCTGCATCCAGTCCATGGAGCCTTCAGACCTCAAGGAGGAACTCGCCAAGGACCTTTGCTTGTCCAAAATTTCTTACAGGCATGCCTTACGCACCACCTATGACTCTGTCGACTCGGTGGCTCGTACTTAGGTGACCACTGCCTCCTTGTGGCGCCACACTTTGCTTCGCATTTCTGGACTTGCTAACGACGTCCAGACTACGATTCAGAATGCCCCTTTCCGGGCTCGTGCTTTTTGGTGAGGACACCAAAGACACTATCACGGGCCTTCAGGACAGAGGTCAGGCCCTTGGGTCCATCAGGTCCATGTACCGATCGGGCACGCAGAGACCGCAGCCCTTTCGGAAATGGACCAGGAGACAGGGTAGACAACCCAAAATCATCATCGGGGCAAGAGAAAGGCTACGGCATTTCCTTTTCTTCCCCTTCTGCCTCCAGTACTCTGATCAGGGGGGCCCCTCCTCCCTGCCCGTCTGGCCACCTCCTTACTCCCAGCCCCCCTCTCCCTCCTCAGCCTCAGCGCAAGGAGCTGGTTGGGAGGGGTCCCTCCATGCCCAGGAATGGCAACACATAACCTCCCATGCTTGGGTCCTGCAACTTGTGTCCCAAGGACGCACCCTGGAGTTTCTGGAAACCCCTCCAGAGTCTCCACCAGTCCGCTTGTCTTACTCCCTCAACCAGATTCTGTTTGTAAGGGAGGCAGTTCAGGTTATATTGCACAAAGTTGCCATAGAGCTGGCTCTCTTCGTCAAAGAGGGTGGGGGTTTTACTCCCACTTCTTTCTGGTTCCAAAAAAGACGGATGACCTAAGACCCATGCTCGACCTCCGCAGACGCAACCTGTTCGTCTAGTACAAGAGATTCAGAATGTTGACTCTCCAGGGCCTCCTGCCTCTTCTTCAGGAGACTCTCTGGTTATGGTCACTGGATATGCAGGGTCCTTACCTGCATATCCCAGTGTTTCCCAGTCATCGCCACTTCCTGTGCTTTATTTTCCAGGGGGAGCACTTCCAGTTTCAGGCTCTCCCCTTTGGTCTTTCCTCGGCACCCAGGGTTTTTTACCAAGTGTCAAGTGGTAGTGGCTGTGGCCTTGAGGCGTCAATGCATTGCAGTTTTCCCCTACCTGGATGACTGGTTGATTTCAGCCTCATCCAGGGACAACCTTCTGGAGGCTCTCTCACTCACCTTGGACCTGTTTTGTCATGTGAGGATAACAGTCAGTATCCCCAAATCCACTCAGATTCCGTCTCAGAGGCTCCAGTTTATTGGAGCAGTGCTGGATACAGTCCAGGGCAGGGCCTTCCTCTCTTCAGATGGGGGGGGGAGAGCCCTTCTCGAGCAGGCTACCCTAGTAGTCTCCTCCAGTTTTCTCCCAGCCAGAGCTGTGCTCTGACTTTTGGGGTTGATGGCGACCTCCATCTGTACTGTTTCCCTGGCAAGGCTACACATGAGGATAGCTCAGTGGACCTTGTGAGTCCAGTGGTATCATTTCAGGGATTATCTGGACCAACCGGTCCTCATCTCCACCACTCTCAAGAGGGATCTGCAGTGGTGGAGGGATCCCCTGAATTTGTCTCGGGGCCTCCTGTTTCAGAGGCCAGCTCCTCTCTGTACGCTGACCACAGATGCTTCCAACCTGGGGTGGGGGGGGCCCATGTAGGGGACCACCAGGTTCAAGGATTATGGTCCCACATCGAGATGTCTCTGCACATCAGTGTCCTGGAGCTGAGGGCAGTCCTATACGCCTTTCAGGCCTTTCAGTCCATCCTTCCCAGGGGTTTACTGCTAGTCTAGATGGACAACACGTTGGTCATCTGGTACATCAGCAAGCAGGGAGGCACTCGATCGTATCCTCTTTGCAGGGAGGCATTGAGAGTGTGGAACTGAGCAGTCCAAGACGGTCTCTTACAGCCATTCACATTTCAGGAGTTCAAAACATCCTGGCAGACAACCTCAGCAGAACTTACACCCTCGCTCACGAATGGGAATTAAATCAGGAAGTAGCAGATTCTCTCTTCCAGAGATGGGGGTGACTGGAACTCGACCTGTTCGCCTCCCCATCCAATGTAAAACTTCCAAGTTTTTGCTGGCTCGTTCCAGGTCTTGGTGCTTTCTGGCACAACGTGTTGTCGCTCTCTTGGACAGGGAAATTCTTATGCACTTTCCCTTCTCTTCCCATTCTTAAGAGGATGCTCCTCAAACTTCAGGCAGAGATGGCTCGAATGATCTTGATTGCCCTCTTCTGGCCGAGGCAAATATAGTTCCCGCTCTTACAGCAGCTAGTGAGGGAATCCCCAGTTCTGCTTCCTTTGATGCACAACCTCTTCACTCAGAACCAGGGCCAGCTTTTGCATCCAGGGCTCAAAATCCTGCATCTTCATGCATGGCTCCTTCAGACTTAATCGAGTCTCGATTTGGGGTCTCTACCCGAATAGCAGAGGTCTTAGTGGAGGCGAGGAAGCCTTCTACCAGATCCACTTATGCAGTGAAGTGGAAGCGTTTTTCTATCTGGGTGGCTTCTAAATGGTGGGACCCTTTCACTTGTTCAGCCTCACACATTATGGAATACCTGCTCCATCTTTCGGATTCCATTTTATCCTACTCTTCCCTCAAAGTTCACCTTTCCGCCATTTTGTCTTATCATGTGCTTGTGGATGGTAAGCTCGTGGCTCAGCTGGAGATCTCGAACATTTCTGAAAGGGATCCTCCACCCGAAACCCCCCCATCCGCAACCCTACACCTCCTTGGGATTTGAATTTTGTGTTGGAGAAGCTCATGCTTCCTCCCTTTGAACCAGCAACGAGCTGTGATCTGTGCTGTCTTTCTTGGAAAGTGCTGTTTTTAGTTGCCATTACTTCCGCTCAGAGGATTTCCAAGCTTCAGGCCCTGGTGTTTAAGGAGCCTTATTTGATTTTACACAAGGACCGAGCGGTCCTCAGGACAAATCCTAAGTTCCTGCCCAAGGTGGTTTCGGAGTTCACACTAAATCAGTCGGTGGAACTTTCAGTCTACTATCCAGTTCCCGCAAACAAGGTGAGGCGCTTCTGCACACTCTTGATGTGCACCAGATCCTGAGATGCTATGCCTGTCGGACTACGGATTCCCGTAAGGCTGACCAACTCTTTGTATCCTTCGCTCCCAAATCCTTGGGGCTGGCTGTCTCCAAACAGTGCTTCTCGAAATGGTTAGCTAACTGTATTCACTTCTGTTATCAGAAGTACAGCAAACCTCTGCAGGGGGCAGTCAGAGGTCATTCCACGAGAGGCATAGCTGCGCCTGTGGCCTATCTTCGTAATGTTTCTGCAGCAACCTGGAGTTTGGGCCATACCTTCACCAAGCATTACAGTCTGGACATTGCTTCTAGGCGAAGGGCCAAGTTTGGCCTTGCCGTTTTGTAGGGCGTACTGTCTTAGGCTGTTCTGTTCTGTCCTTTCTGTTGCTCCTACTCCCGTGTTTCTCTCGGTCTCTCTTGTGAGAGACTGCTTGGGATTCAGTCCTATATGTAATGACCTACGGCAGGAACCTTCTCAGAGTAAGATAGTACAGTTACGTAAGAACTTGCGCAACAGTAGATCTTCGAGGTTCCTTCAGTAGGTCATATTTTTCCCTCCCTCCTTCCCCCAAATTTCTTTTGGGACTCCAGAACCTGTTTCCTTTGTCCTGTCTTTCCTTTAGGATCTCCAGCGGGAGAACTGAAAGCCGGGCGTGGGGACTGCCCACTGTATAGGGTCACGCTGACAGTCACGTGACGGGGGGGGGGGCATTGCTGGAAAAGTTTGCCGCCGGTTCTGACACCAGTTGGCGAGTCCTACACGTAATGACCTACCGCAGAAAACCTGTCTGAAGATCTACTGTTACGGTAAGTTCTTACGTAACTGTACTTTCACTGGTGTTTTTGGGGGGGGGGGCAGAGGCACAAGCAAATGCTATTACTGTCTTCATGTAGGAGCACTGATACAGGTCCTAATCATGCACCTTTCCTGGAATGTATTCAACTGTGGAAAAGATTTTGGTTAACATACCCAGTCGAGATTTTAATACTAAAAAAAGCAGTAGGAATGGTGTCTTTCTCGCTAATGGAAATTCCAAGTGTTAAATGCATTTTCCACTGTTGTGTCCTTAAAATAGTGTCTGGTCATGCTTTTAGGAGCCCTGTATGGCGCAGTTGCTTGTGTGTAATGGAGGGCTGTATAGAGCTATTGCTTGGGTGTAACGAAGCCCAGTATGGCACTGTTTCTTTGATGTAACTGAGCCATACAAGGTGCTATTTCTTGGGTGAAACAGAGCCACGTATGGTGTTATTGCTTGGGTGTAACAAAACCCAGTATGGCACTGTTGCTTTGGTATAACTGAGTCCTGTATGGCGCTACTTCTTGGGTGAAACAGCCCTGTATGGAGCTGTTGCTTGTATGTAACGAAGCCCAATATGGCACTTTTGCTAGTTGAGCCCTGTATGGAGCTGTTTCTGGGGTGTAACAGAGCCCTGTATGGAGCTGTTTCTGGGGTGTAATGGAGTCCTGTATGGAGTTGTATTTGAATGTGTCTGAATAGCTGAGCTCTTAAAATTAGAAACCTATTCCGTACATGCTGGTCAGAGCTGGCAAATAAGGAATGTAGGCTGGTTTTATTTCCCAAATGGTAGCTTGGACATTGAAAGCTATGTGGGGAAGGCATTATTTTACTGAAATGCCATCACTCAGTCAAGCCTTGGTGTATCCTTTTGGGTGATGGATAAAGATAACATTTTTATTGTACTATTTCGCACCTCCACTAACTTGAATTTTGTTTGGCATTGAGCAGCTCAGGAATGAAGGAAAGTTGCATACCAAGGAAGAAATTTAGATTTTTGGAGGCTGGAAGAGAATGAGGATTTCTTAGTTAAAGTAATTCATTGACTCTGGCTGGCAATAATGCATAATTGACTGACAGTTGCATTTGTGAGGTGAAAGCCCCCCCCCCGCCTCCAGCATTGTGTTGACCCAGAAAAATTTAAAAGAATGGGGGTACACAGTAAGTCATCTGTCAAAGGAATGAGACATTTTCTTTTTGTTTTATAATTGCTTCCCCTTTTTTTGATCGCTTTTTTTTTGTTTTGTTTCTCTTTCACCTTATAATTTTCCTTTCTATGCCTCTTGTTGCTGTGACTGACGGGTGAGGACCAGGAATCGGCTTTTAACATAATGAGAACTATGGTGATTTTGAAATAGCATAGAGACAAATCCAGACATACATTTGCCCAGTATCTACTGCAATGCATCTTGTCCTCTGTGCCTTCTGTTTTGGGGTCCACATTTAGGCACCTACCCAGATATCTATTTCTTGCAAGCTAGCTTTGGAATTCTATTATGGTCCCTAGTAAGCTCAGGAGCACGACCTCTCTGGCAGTATTCTCAAAAACACTACCAATACCACATGCAGACCAGGAAAGTGGGAAGAGTTATTAGACTAGTGTGTGGATAAATACCGTACGTTTAAGTTCCTAAGCCACTGGGGGAGTCCGTGCACGAGAGATGGGCTACACCTTAACAAGGAGATTGCACATCCTGGCAAACATGAATGCCCCTCCTTGGGTTCGACAAAAGAAGGGTGCATGAATGCCAGACAGCCTGTGCCTCACAGTTGCCTGGAGTGGAATGCATCATCTTCATAATGTACTCGATCCTCAACCAACCTCAGCATGGATTTCCAGAGCCCAAACACCCACCCCATCTCCTAGGTAATGGTGTAAGGCCATTGAGGCAGCCACCAAGATAAGTTTCTTCAGAGTTTAAAACCATACATTTTTTCACAGTATTGGACATCTGATTGTTTCATCGTGGCTCAGTTTTTGCTATTAGGGAGTGGTAAATGGATAAGTGAAAGCAAACAGAAAAGATAAACATGATCAGATTGCACTGTCATTTGCTGTTAGTCTGGCTTTGATAACTTGTTATGCCTGTTCCTTTTATATTGCTGGGATATAATGAAAGTTGAGGATAATTTCTGTGAAGTGTATTGACTTTAGTCTCACATTCTATGTCATATATACATATGAATGATATGGAATGGCAAGGTTCAAGATGTACAGTTTTTCTAGGGATGTGGATATGTTCTATCCACACCTCTTGGCATGTCCTTTCCCTTTAAGGATTTTACTGGAAGGTCTAAAAGCTGGCTCCCCCCACCCACCCACCTGGGTGATATAACCCTCGGCTCCACCCCTTGATGCCAGATCTTCCTTTCCGCTGGAAGATTTGGGTTCTTTCCTTATCGCTTCCGCGTTGAGTAGGCCCTGGCGCCTAATTCTTTGGATTACTTATCTAAGCTCAAACTCATTGAGAGTTGCTCCGCATCATTTCACGATCGTGACTGCGATTGAGGACAAGTCCTTGCCTGGGTTATGCCAGTGCCCCTGCAGGCTGAAGATGTCTCACACCGACCCACACGCCACGTATGTCTATTGCCTGGGCCATGATCACGATACCCAGGCCTGCGACTTTTGTCGCTCATTCCAGCCGAACATGTTGGACAATTGTCTTGCACACTTGCAGCTCGGCCGATGGGAAAAACTGAACCCACTGGTCAAATCTAAAGAGGCCCATTGGGTGGCCTCTGCGGTTGTGGGGTCCACTGAACAACTTGAGCAAATGAAGGCCTTCGAGGAGGAGGAGGAGGAGGAGGAGGAGGCGGCTCGAGCTGCTGATTAGTCCTCTTCAACATTGGTTTTTGTGCCGCTCAAACTGGGCTCTACCTTTACAGACTCTGTCAAGGAGTTATGCCAGTCTCTCCCAACCAAGGAGGAGGGCTCATCAGCTTCACTCAGCTCCCGTTCCTGTGAAAAGGAATCTAAGGAGTCGAGAGAGAGAAGGGAAAGTCTTGGCATCATTCTTGGGATCAAGAGAGGTCTCATTCTAAGGAATGTTCAGTTTCGACTTCAGTCACAATTGCGGCCTCGGACGCTGGCTTCACGGTGCCACCGTTAGGCCAGCCGGCTAAGTCTCTGGACGACGACCCGGTCAAAATTGTTACCGACCCCTTCGACCTGGTGTCTCTGGATGAGGCTGACAATTCCTTGTTCAGGACTCCAGTCCTGACTGGATCTACCGAGGAGGAAACCCAGCTTGCTGGGAACCTCTTCACGGTCCCTGGCTCTGACCTGGAGGAGCCACGGGTTTCCCCGTCTCCTTCTGAGTGCCCCCATCGGTCCCCCCATTGGTTAAGGTCTAGGTCTCAGTCATCAGTCAAGGAGAATTCACAAATGCCATTTTGGGCATTCCAAGAAGTGGCGCCGCCACTATTCATCCTCATCCTTCTTGGAAGAGGAGAGGCTTCGGCACAAGTTGCATCGACGCTACGAGGATCTCATGTGGCAACAGTTGGTTTTCACTGGTCTGAAGTCAACCCAGGCTTCTTCACTAGCCATCACATAGCTGTCTACCTCTAGGCCAACGCAGACTCTTCCACAGCCGCCGACACCGTCCTTCCACCCGAGGAGCCAGTGAAGGCCCTTCCGGCTGAAACTGGCCTCTCTGCCAATTTGTGGTGGAGCCACCACCTAAACAGCCTCCCTCTGGGACTCCTGTCGAGAAGTCTCGGCCCGCTAAGGGCCTCCCACATAGGCTGTCAGTCACCCTTATTCCCGACCATCCATGGCAGGTCGAAAGTGACTGAGGTGGTGCACTCTCTTCAGTTTGATGAAGCTTTGATGGGTAGTCTTTTGATGGATGAAAGTCCCACGTCGTTCATAGGCATTCTCTGTCTCATCTCCGAATCCACGGGGATGAAACTAGAGCCTGTTCAGAAATGGCTGAGTATACCCTAACGGACATTCTGACAAAAGGGGATTCTCCGACAGAGGCCTTCCTAGTGGCTGAAGCCATTGTTGGCCTGGCTCTGGAGCTTTTTCAGCACCCTGCCTCCTGTCCCGCATCATCGGCCCGGATGGTCCGCAAGTGTGCGGTTCCCATCTGCACCCTTTCTGCATTCACAGAGCAGCCCTTGGCTGAGGAGTTGGTGACTGAATCTATGTCTCTGCACTCCGGCAAATCAGAGGACACTGATAGACTTCCAGATGAAGAGTCCAAAAAACTGGACCACTCTGCCAGAAAAATCTATGCTGCCTTTTCGCTCGGTCTCTGGTTGGCGAGCTTGGCTGTCATCATGGTACACTTCTCCCATACCCTCCTGGGCTGTTTAGATGGGGTGCTTCCTCATCTCTCTGTGGACCTTCAGACTACGGTCAAGCAGGTCCAGGATCAGGGTCTGGCTGTGGCAAAGCAGCAACTCCAGACAGCTCTGGACATTGGGGGTTACTGTGCCAGTTCAGCGGCAGCCGCAGTCGCCATGTGCCGCAGGGCCTGGCTGAGGATCTCTACCTTTACGGCAGACAACCAGCACAAACTGGTGGATGTTCCCTTCCTGTGTATCAACTTGTTCGGTCCAGGAGTTGAAGGTCACCTCCAGCGCATCAAGAAGACCAGTGCCACCTTGGACTTCATTGCCTCCACCAAGAAGGAATCTCAGGGTTCCAAGAAGCGGAAATGTAAGCCCTTTCGGTCTTCTGTCCCTGCGGCCAAGCAGGCTCAGTTTTGATGCCCTTGGCCCAAGTTGGGGGCTTCGGCAGTCCATAAGCCCAGAGGGAAGGGTCATGGCGGTCCCATGGCCGGATTCTCCTCCTCAGCGATGGGAGGGGGGTAACCACCCCCATGCCCATCACCCCTACTCTGGGTCCTCCCATGGGGGATGGCTCCGCCACTTCCTTTCCGCCTGGTCCACTGTTGCAATGGGCAGGTGGGTATTGGAAGTGGTCATTCAGGGTCTGCCTCTGGAATTCGAGCAGTGCCCACCAAGCTGAGCCCGTGCCCCACAGAAGAAGGTATCCGTGGACACTTTGTCAGCTCTCCAAAACTACATCACCTATCTCTCCTGCAAGGAGGTAGTGGTCAGCGTTGCGGATCCCCCTGTCAATCCAGGGTTCATTTCCAGGTATTTCCTGGTTCCAAAACAGATGGGGGGGAAGCACCATTCTAGATCTGCATGACCTGAACAAGTTTCTCAGGCCTCGCACCTTCAAGATGGTAACTTTGTCTCAGATCCATAGATCTCTCAAGAAAAACATGTGGTTTTGCTCTCTGGATCTGCAGGACGCATTCTTCCACGTCCCCATCTGTCCTTCACACTGAAGGTTCCTCCACTTCTGGGCAGAGGGAACCCTCTACAAGTTCCAAGCCATGACATTCAGCCTGTCATCTGCTCCCAGGGTCTTCACCAAATGCATTGCAGTGGTGGCGGCCCATCTTCGGCATCAAGGGGTCAGGGTGTACCCCTGTCTGGACGATTGGCTCATAGCGGGTCCTTTCAGACAGGAGGTGGAGCAATCCAGGGATCTAGCCCTCCAGACCTGCATCGACCTTGGCCTCCTAGTCAACGAGGCCAAGTCTGAACTCGTGCCTTTGCAGATCATTTGCTTCATCAGGGCAGAGCTAGACTCTTGCTGTGCCAGAGCCAGGTTCCCAACAGACAGGGCAGATGTTCTCTCCTCCTTTCCCTGATCATTTCTGGTTGGGCACTTGCACCCTGCCCGGGACTTCTTACGACTTCTGGGCTACATGGCAGCCTGCACCTCCGTGGTCTGATGGGCCCAGTGGCATATGCGCGCACTTCAGTGGGAGCTGGCCAGCCAGTGGACTCAGCGACTAGGTCATTTCAACCAGTTTGTCACTGTAAGCCAGAAGATTTAGGACACTCTCCAGTGGTGGACCATCCCGGAGCATCTTCAGGAAGGGTTCCCATTTGTCCATCCCGAGCCGACTGTCATCTTGATGACCGACTCATCTCTTGTGTTCTGGGGTGCCCACAGGTTCTGGACCCCCAAGGAATCCCGATGCCATATCATCCTACTGGAGCTCCAAGCAGTTTGGCTGGTACTGATTGCATTTGCTCTGTTCCTTTGGGGTCAGGTGGTACAGGTCCAGATGGACAACACCATGACCATGTACTATCTCAACAAACAGGGCAGCACACACTTTCGGCCTCTGTGCAGGGAAGCTCTCTGCATCTGGATCCTCCTGAGTCAACTGGAGGCTGATCTCCTAGCCATTCATGTGGCAGGAGCCTCAAATCAGCTAGCGGACTCTCTCAGCCGGGTGGGCGAATTGTCCCAGAAGTGGTATCTCCATCCTGAGGTAGTACACAGGCTGTTTTCCCAGTGGGGCATCCCTCAGGTGGACCTGTTCGCCTCCAGGGTGAACACAAAGCTGAGGCTGATTTGTTCCCGCCCCCGCCCCCAGCAGGGCTTGCTGCAGGGGGATGCCTTCTTGAGGCCGTGGACCCCAGGCCTCTTTTATGCCTTCCCTCAATCCACAAGGTGCACCTCAAAGTGAGGTGGGACAAGGCACAGGTGATACTGGTGGCTCTGGACTGACCCCACCAGTTTTGGTACCCTGATCTCATCAGCCTCGGCATCAGGCTCTTGAGGTGTCTTCCAGCACGCCCAGACCTGCTCCCAGTCAGTCAGGGGAAGGTCCTCCACCCAGACCTTCAGTCCCTGCACCTGACAGCCTGGTTCCTGAGCGGCTAGAGTTCCAGGCTTTGGGTCTCTCCGAAGATGTCCTCACCGTAGTTGAGGCATCTAGAGAGGAATCGACCAGGAAGTGCTATGCCTGCAAGTGGAAGAGATACTCCATTTGGTGTCAGGGCAAGGGCCTGGACCCTTTGTCCTGTCCGGTGGCTAGCATTCGACTATCATTGGTCTCTACCCAAAGGGGGGTCTGCGGTCTACAACCCTTAAGGTGTACCTGGAAGCCATCTTTGCTTACCAGGTGCGGACTAGTCAGCAGACAGTGGCACAGGAGAAGGTGGTCTGACGTTTCTTCAAAGGTCTCTATCATATTTCCCCTCAGGTGCGTGAACCACCACCACCATGGGATCTAGTGCTGGTACTGGAAAAGCTCATGGGCAAGCCATTCAAACCAGTGCATAGGAGTGAGATGTCACACCAGTCGAAGAAGACCACCTTCCTGGTGGCTATCACGTCAGCCAGAAGGATTGGGGTGCTCCAGGTACACACTGTTGGGTCTCCCTATCTGGTTTTCCACAGGGACAAGGTTATCCTGCACCCCAACCCAAAGTTCCTTCTAAAGGTTGTGTCAGAGTTTCACCTAAACCAGGTGATGACTCTGTTGGTGTATTACTCCAGTCACACTCTGAGGCAGAGTACAGGCTCCATACTTTGGATCTGAGACGAGGACTCTCTTTTTATTATAAAAAGCTCACGGTTGGAGTTTGGGGAGAGATTGGCCAGCTGTTTGTCACCTACGCTGTAGCTGCACCTGGCAGACCTGCAGCCAAGTGGACGATTGGCAGAAGGATTACATCCTGCATCGATCTTTGCAATAGTTTTGCGGGTAGGGAGCGCCTCGTAGAGCTAAGGGCTCATTCCACCCGCCATACCGCTGCATTGGTGGCTGTTTCTAGGGACATCTCTATTCAGGATATATGCAGGGCTGCTACCTGGAAGTCGGCAAACACCTTCATTTCCCATTAATACACTGACCTAGAGTCATGCCAGGATGCTGGTTTGGGGGCCTCAGTTGTCCAGTCTCTGTTCCCTAAGTAGGGGTGTGCACCTTGATTCCCTCCTGCCGGAGAACTGCTAGGAGTCTGCCAAGAAGTGTGGATAGAACAACATATCCACATCCCTAGAAACACAGGTTACTCGCCTGTAACAGTAGATCTTTCACGGAGTAGTCTCTTGCAGCAGTTAACATACTTGGGTCATCGACAGAGGTCGCTGTGGTGCATGGCAGCTCTTCTAGCAGTCTTTTCCAGAGGCTGCCCACAAATGACATCAGCTTTCTATTTCCTATATAAGTGTGGGCAGTCCCTGGTATCCTCAGTTCATTTTTCCTCCATCTTCTGCTTACACACAGCAGCTAGAACAACTTCAGAACAGCAGTCATCGATGAGAATTTGAGCAACGAAATGAATGTCCAAAGAATCTTCAAGCAAGATGGCGCTATTTCATTCCTGCCGTTATGGTAGAAAGATCTACCGCTTCGACAACCATACTACTTGTGTTTCGGACCCCCACACAACACCAGTTCTGCATTCATTGTCAGGACTTCAACCAAGCAGCTCGTCTACTGTTGCTTGAAATCAAACCACATTTAATGCAGCATAAATTGTCTCTCATGGAGAATCAGGGGGCTTGTCCCAAGAGTCTCCCAACTGATTCTCATCGACGTCACAAAAAAGAGAAGCCCTCTTCACACTCCGTGCCTAAGTGCTTGACGATGGCTACCGTTACAGGTGCCACACTGTCGACTGCATGTTCTCAGCCTGCCTCTTCATCGATGGGGGGATATACCCTCTCGTCGACAGCGCTTTCTAGCGCATTGATGGCAGTACAGTGAGCTCTTTATGGGTTCCAACGATGCTCCGTCGATGGGGGCTCCTCTCCCATCAACAGGACCATCATTTTCATAACGTAGCACTCTTTTCCCAGCGGCTCTATCGATGACTGGCTATATTCCATGGGGAAAGCCTACTGCTATTACTGTGCTTACTGCTCCTCCAGCCTCGTAGGTGGGTATCTATAGGGGCCAAGCGGATAGGGATTGGGACCCTGGTCTTTATCTCCCAGGGGCAAGACCTGCTCAGGCTATGGTGTCCAATCCCCATCATCCTCCTAGTTTGGGTGCATAATGACCTCCTTAGGGCTAGAGATTGAGGGGAAGGGACAATTCTTGTTCTCCTCGCTCTGTCTTCAGCATTTAACACGGTGGACCATCGAGTGTTACTTGACCACCTAAGAGAATTCTGCAGCCTCACCGGCACTGTCATCTGCTGGTTTGAGTCATTTCTGTCTAACAGGAGGCAGAGGGTAGTGATGGGGAATTTCTCCTCCTCCCCCGGCCACTTGTTATGCGGAGTTCCCCAAGGTTCATTCTTGTCGCCAGTGTTCTTTGCCGTGTATATGCTGCCCCTGGGAGAGCTCATTAGGAAGTACAGTCTGGGTTTTCACTGCTATGCGGATGATAACCAGCTGTATTCTTTCCTTTGCCCCTGGAATGTGTTGCGCAGTGGAAGTGCTTAACAGCTGCCTTGCTGAGATCAATGACTGGATGGCCTCCAGCTGGTTACGACTGAACCCCAGTAAGACGGAGGTACTGGTGATGGAGTCGAACAGAGGGCATGATAGGTTGGCCTCTGGTGCAGAGACAGGGTTTTGTCTTGGCTCTTTGGCATTGAAGGCCTCCTCTAGGGTGTGTGATCTGGGCGTTATTCTTGACAGTGGATTGACACTTGAGTCTCGTGTGGCGTCCATTGGCCGTACCAGTTTTTATCATCTGAGGAATATCGCTAGGATAAGGCCCCTAGTTCTGCCACTGGACCTCCCTACTTTAGTGCATGCCTTCATAATGTCCAGGCTTGACTACTGTAATGCACTCTATCTCAGGGTCTCTGGGGGTACCCTGCACTGACTGTAGCTGGTGCAGAATGCAACAGCAAGGCTGTTGATGGGACAGCCTAAGTACGGTCACATCAGTCTGGTGCTGCGTCAACTGCACTGGCTACCGGTTAGGTGGAGGGTCCTCTTTAAGGTGGGTTTGCTCACCTTTAAGGCCCTCCACGACCTGGGCCCTGGCTACCTGAAGGACCTTCTTGCACCTGCTGTCACGGTCCACTCCCTCCTCTCCTCCTCTAGGGGCCTCCTCGTGATTCCTAGGATGAGGTTAAAAACTGCTGGTGACAGAGCATTTAGTGTCGTTGCCCCTGACCTGTGGAATTCGCTTCCTTCGGCTGTCGGGGAGGCCCTTTCTGTGGAGGTATTTAAGGCCTTGCCTCAGTGCCTTCTTGTATAATCAGGCTTCCCGAACTGTGTTTTATAGTCCCTACCTGTTTTAGGAATAATTGTCTGATTTAGTTTTATTTAATTTATTTAGTTATTGTTGAAGGTAGTAAATTTTGTTTTAACTGTTTGGAATATTGTATTTAAGTGTTTATTATTGTGTTGTATTTATTCTGATTGTTGTACAGCACCCAGAGCCTCCGAGATGGGCGTCTTTTAAATAGAACTTGCCTTGGTTTTCCAGAAGCCCTCCTCCCACTCAAAAAGAACGGGACGTTTCTACAGTAGTACAGCACGCCTTGCATGCCATGCAGCATGCTTAGCCCTTCGATCCAGGAGAGCCAAGCCATCTATCCCATTCACTCACATCTCCGCCTAAACCATTTCATGGTGACAGGGACCCTCTTCCACCCTGGAACCCTCCTCCTTATATGCAGGACTACTTTTCAGACAAGTCTGACTTCCCAGCAGATTTTACCAGAGATCTAGAGGACAAGGAATTCCAGGAGTTGGATTTCCATCCCAACTCTCCTTTATCGGACCTCTCCTCATTAGAAGAGGACTTGCTCAGACATACGGCTGCCTGTCTTCCAGATGACCCTTCTTTCCATGAAATGATGGTCTAGATTCAAAAAGTTATGGGATTCTCCACTACTGAACATGACAAACAATGTATGGATATGGCAGACTACTTGGAATTACCCGAGGAGCCAGTCTTAGTGGTACACCCACTAATCCAGACCTACCAAAATGCCATGCTTGCAGCCTGGCACCAACCTTCTTCTGTCACGGCTATTCCCCTTAAGGTGGCTCGCATATACCAAGCTCCTCTGGAACACCCTTTTTTATCCACTATTCCTGAAGTGGATTCCATGGTGATTGCCGCCACTCATGATTGTACTAAACGATCAAAGCACAAGAGTTCCTCACCTCCTCATAAAGAATCCTGCAGGATTGACAATCTGGGGAAAAAAGGTATTTCAATCCAGTACCAAGAATCTCAGAATCCTGAATTATATGGGACACATGATCAAATACCAGCGTACACTCTGATCATCTGCCATTGAATTAGTCAGCAAATTCCCTCCTTCACAGGAAAAGGAACAGTTACTGGCTACAGCAGCCACCGGCAATTCCATTTTCTGTCACCTACTCTGGTCGGGCTATGATGCAGTTGACACATTGGCCCGTATGTCAACAACAGGCATTACCTTGCGTTGCCATGCTTGGCTTCTCATCTCTGGGTTCACACCTGATGTACAGCAGAGAGTAGTTAACGCCTCCTTTAATGGGTCCAAACTATTTGGGCCAGGTACCCAAACATTGACTGACTGATCTCCAAGCTTCGGGCAGAACCCTACGCACAGTTCTTGGCAGGTACCATACTTCACAGCCATCACACTGGTTCCCAATTCTCTTTTTTATATCATAAGAGGTGTAAAATACAGAGGCTCTAATAGAGGTGGTTTTGGAGGTCATTCCCAATCTACCAGAGCCAATGCCTCTGCCGCCAAGGGCTCCCGCTCACATCCTCCAGGTGGGGTGGGTCAGTCCGCCTCCCAGTGACCTACTGGGGCCCTGTCCACACTTCCTTGACCAGGCCTTGGAAGCTGTGGGTGGCTGTTTTGCTCTCCATCTGGAGGCCTGGAAAAGTATCACATCGGACAAGTGGGTACTCGAATGAGTCACACTCTGGAATTCCTATCCAGATCTCCTTTTCACCCACCCTGCTCAGTCCATTACCCACCCAACCATATTCGTATTCTCCAGGAGAATTGCAGGCTCTTCTAACCAAGAATGCCATTTACCCAGTAACCCCTACAGAACACCAGAAGGGGGTCTACTCTCACTTCGTCCTGGTACCCAAGTGAACTGGAGATTTCAGACCAATACTGGACCTCAGACAACTGAATCTGTACATTCAGTACAAAAGGTTCTGCATGATCACCCTAAACTCTGTCGTGCCAATACTAAAACAAGGGGATTGGCTATGTGCCCTGGATATGAAGGATGCCTACCTTCACATCCCTGTCCATCCTCCCCACCACAGGTTCCTTGTCTTCACTTGTTGTGTCAACACTACCAATTTCAGGCACTCCTGTTTGGCCTTTCCTCGGCCTCATGAGTATTCACCAAATGCCTAGCGGTAGTAGCAGCAGCCCTATGAAGAGACGGCCACTTTGTCTTCCCATACCTGGACAATTGGCTCATAAAAGCAAAGTCCAAAACAGCCCTGCTGTCATCCCTAGAAGCAACCTTAACTCTGTTCCAAGCTCTGGGCATTACTGTCAGTTGGCCGAAGTCCAATCTGACCCCTACACAGTCGCTCCAATATATAAGAGTGATCTTAGACACTGTCTCCACCAGGGCTTACCTCCTGGCCGACAGGCAGGACAAACGTCTATCTCTGGCATTTCAGATACAAGCCCAGAAAGTTGTCACAGCCAGATGCATGCTGTGTCTCCTAGGTCACATGGCCGCTACCATCCCTACGGTAGCTTTCGCTCATCTTCGGATGAGACCAGTCCAATTGGTTCTCCAGAACTGGTGGTCGCAAAGGACAGGAAATTTCGAGGACAAAATTGGGAACTCACTCGTTGCAGTCTGCCCTGGTCTGGTGTACGCGTCGAGCCAACCTATGTCAAGACATGCCCTTCCTGTCTCTTCCCCCACCCCCACACGTTGACCTCGGATGCATCCCTGGAATGGTGGGGTGCACACCTGAGTCCTTACAGGACAAAAGGCAAGTGGACCAATTCTGTTCCTCATCCTTACATCAGTCTCTTGGAATTGAGGGTGGTTCGCTTAGCCCTCCAGGCTTTTCAGCCTCACCTGTCTCTGGGACAGTTGCTGGTTTCAGTCAGACAACACCACAATAGTAATTTATATCAACAAACAAGGAGGCACGAAACCTGTGCTTTTATGCAGGGAGACTATTGCGGTGTGGCAAGAAGCCATTCAGCAACATCTCTCACTAACAGCCGTCCATCTACCAGGACATTACAACCTTCTGGATGACTTTCTCAGTCGCCAGTCGTCTGCACATGAATTAACACTTCATTACGAAGTACTCCAGAAAATCTTTCATCTGTGGGGGGACCCCACAACTGGACCTGTTTGCCTCCCCGGTCAACCGTCGTCTCCACAGATACTATTCCATATCTCGAGCAAAAAGGGACGGTCTGTAGATGCCCTGTCCCAAATGTGGACAAGATTCTTCTTATATGTTTTCCCGTCCCACTCCTGTAATGGACTCTACTGAAACTACAACTCCAACCTGCCACCATGATTCTCATAGCCCCTCTGTGGCCTCAGCAGGTGTGGTTTCCCCTACTTCAGCAGTTCTTGGTAGAGGAACCAAGGGACTCTTCTACATCCCAACTTGAAGGCACTACACTTTCATGCTTGGCTCCTGAGGATGCTTTCATAGCATGTCTACAAGTGTCCTCTTCTGTTGCTAATATATTGCTGGCATCATGTAAAGCAGCAACCAGGGAAACATATGATGCAAAATGTAAATGCTTTTCCATATGGGCTGCTTCTCAATCACTAGATCCCTACTCTTGTCCATTAACGAAAGTCTTGGATTACCTAGCCTCAATTGCCGAGACAGCATTAAGCTATTCCTCCATCAAAGTCCATCCATGAACCTCTGGATGGTGGATTACTGTATCAACATCATCTAGCCAAAATGTTTCTAAGAGGAATGTTACATATTAAGCCACCTATTAGATGTCCCATTCCTCCATGGGATCGGTTTCCTAATAGAAAAATTAACTCATGAGCCCTTTGAACCGGTGGCCACTTGTGACCTCCATTTTCTTTCATGGAAAACGCTACTCTTAGTGGCTGTCACTTCAGCTCGACATATTTCCGAGCTCCATGGTCTCATGTTTAGAGAATCTCACTTGATTTTTCACAAAGATGGGGTGGCATTTCATACCAACCCTTCCTTCCTACCTAAGGTAGTGTCTGAACATACCTTAAACCAGTCCTTGGAGTTACCGGTATATTATCCTGAACACTCCAGTCGAGGTGAACACCTCTTACATACTCTAGATGTCCATTGTATATTACGATACTACACTAGTCGAACTAAAACAATTAGAAAAACTTCTCAACTCTGTCACCTTAGCCTCAGGCAGGGAAGGTCTCCCGATTACTAAACGGACTCTCTCCAGTTGGCTAGCACATTGCATAACATTTTGTTATTCAAAATACAATAAGCCATTACCTGGACCTGTCCCAAGCCCATTCTACCAGAGCTATGGCCACTACTGCGGTCTACTTTAAAGAGACCTCTGTCACGGATATCTGCAATGCAGCTATCTGGTCCACAAGTCGCACTTTCACAAAGCATTAAAACTTAGCTATTGCTTAACGCTGTAGGATGGCCTTTGGCTGAGCTGTCCTACAAAGCCTCCTGTCATAATCGCCACCCTTTCTGGGTTTACTGCTTGGGATTCATCCCAAGGATATTACCTACTGGAAGAGACCACTCCACGGAAGATAGTACAGTTATGTAAAATCTTACTGTAACAGTAGATCTTTTAGGAGTGTCTCTTGCAGTGGGCATGATCCCACCCTCCATCCCCCTCCTCCTCTAAGAGGACAAATTCTGGTCCAATGACTTATGGGTTGGGATACCTACGATACCTCGGCTTCCCCTCGGTCCTCGCTTAGCAGGCTGAATCCGGTGGGGGAAGCTGTGGATACCAGGGACCGCCTGCATTTATATAGGAAACAGGAAGCGGATATCATGTGAGCGGTCCCTGGAAAAGACTAGTAGAGCTGCCATGTGCCACAGTGCCCTCTGGTGATGACCCAAGTGTATTACCTGCTACAAGAGACACTCCTCAAAGATCTACTGTTACAGTAAGATTTTATGTAACTGTACTTTCTAGGAGTAGTGTATGTTCATCCACACTGACCCACCCAACGTGCCTGGCTTTGACGCACAACAACTGCTTCCAGTGGGCACGATCTGGCATCAAGGGGCAGAGCTGAGGGTTATACCACCCGGGTGGGTGGGAGGAGCCAGCTTTTAGACCTTCGGGCAAGATTTTTAAAGAGAAAGGACATGCCAAGAAGTGTGGATGAACAACATATACCGCTCCTAGAACTACTGTTACAGGTAAGCAATCTGTGCATATTCAACTTTGTGAGGGGCAGAAGCCATGAGTGAGTTCTGAAATTCATCCTCCTTCACAAGCGAAGATAAACTGTGCATTTTTAGTCAGGTTATTGTATTTTTGTTTTGTATGCCACAGGTGTATAGATCAAAAAGAGTTAGACATGTGTCATCATTGTTTTTAATAAACTTACAAGTGAGATAAAAATGTTATGTAGTTAGTAAGGTCATCATGATCAGATGTGAGCAGTGAACTCTTATTTTCACTTCCAAACTTACCGGATCTTCATGGAGCACTGGACTCGAGATCAGATGAAAATCAGCTGTGCCACAGTATGTTCAGTTTTGAGAGCAGTTGATGCTTGGCTGGTCCCAAACAGTTGTTCCGCACAAATGCATAAAATCAGTTGTTTTAGCACTGTTACCTCATGATCAGCTGTTCAAGCAACTGCTTTGCAACCAGTTGTTGCCTGAGTAAACAAAAATGTCAGAGTGAGTTCAGTTACTGCTCACGTAGTGACACTGTAGAGCAGATTTAAATGGAGGTATATACAGCAGGCACTTACAGGTGTAGCACCCCCTTAAAGAAATTATGCAATAATGTCTCAGATTTATCTATAACTGGTTTTGAGAGTTGATTTACCAGTTTTGTTCCCCTTTTGGGTTTTAACAAATATAATTAATAAAGATCAAACTATACAATATAAAGTGTTTCTCTCTTGAAACATGACAACACAGAGACTTGGTAAGGGGTGAGGGCTTTGGCAGTTGTAGAAGTATACACACAAGAGCCACAACATGGTAATCCCAGCATTTTTTCTGTGGATTTGTCAACTGCAATATAAGAGATGAGGTTTCCCTTCAATGTGCCGTTAACAACTGAGCAAGATTTGCACTACTGCTCCTGTACAGCCTTCGTATTTATTTTATTTATTTATTTAGGAAATCGGAATTACAACCCTTTGAGTCATAGACTCGTTTCCAAAGGCTCCACATCAGAATGAAACGGATATTCATACAGTACATACATAGAATAAATGTGGGTGAGCAATCATACAGAGTATAAATACAATGAATGGGTTAATGCCTCTACATTTGGTAGCTAAAACAGGGCAGAGCTATCAACATAAGCCGCCTCAGGGAGGCCTTGTCTTATACATAATACAATGCATTCATAGTCCAGTGCAACTATATGGTAACCAAGAGAGATGAGGAGCCTGTAGGCTAGAAATAGTGAGGGCTGTCCACTGCCTGGCCAAGGGTGGGTGCATGGCCAAGTGGCGTGGTGTAGGTTCCACAAGTTACCGGTTACACTGGCATTGATGTGAGGAGAGGATATGGGCCCTTAAGGCAGCTTTAAAAGGACTTAGATTGGTGATTGATGTGACAGCTGGTGGGAGGGCATTGTACCAGGATGGAGCTCTAAGGGGGAAGGATCACTGGGCCAGGGTGGTCCTGACCTTAGGCACCTTCCAGATAGTTTTTGGGGCAGCCCATGTGGAAGCTGAGATGGTGGCTGCCTGGAGAGAAGCCAAGACACCTATTGGGGTTAAACTCAGGTGGATTTATTTTGGTGAAGAAACAGGTCTGGTATAGTAGTCTTTCCTCAAGGAAGAGGATGTTGGTGAGCGCGTATAGGGTGCAGATTGTCACAAATACACTCAGCAAGTCAGGCCCTCTACTCCCACAGTGCCAACCTCCAAGCGCAGTAATGTGAACAGGTAACAGGGTCTCTCTCCTGTCTGCTTGTGGGTCCGAATCACCTTTAGTCTCAAGTTTTGGGGGGATTCAAACTGTGAACCTTATGCTAGTGTACCCAATGTACAGGCGCAGATTCGTACCCTCTTCGGGGTTTGCAGTACAATCTTATACCAGGGGCACTCAGCCAGGCTTCCAAAATGAACCCTTAAAATTCTATAAAAGACCTTGGGTATATTCTTACCTTTCCCCAGTTTAGTAACACCATCAAGCTTCTGAACAGTTTTTGTCATTCTTAACCGTCTCTATGTTACATGCAAAAAGAGAACTGGCAGACATAGGCAGTCTTTCAAAATAAAGGGTACTTTACTTAAAGTTGATAAAAATATAAAAAATGTAAATACGGAACACTATATTAAAGATCATATAGTCACTTAAAATAACAAGGGCAAAATACAAAACAAAAACCCCTACCACAATACAGTTAGACTTTTTCTAACTAATGTATTACCTCTATAGTGCTTATAGTTGGATCTTGTTTCTTAAGAGCCCAGAAATGTGTCACAGAGATCAGACACAAGTCTTAGTATAAACTGTCTCTCTCACACCCCTTCTGTGAGTCATCTAGCTCCTCCTTGTTGAATATAAAAAATTAACAAACAGGATGTCCTATCAGGAGGTATATATTAAATAAGGTGACATCAGCAAAAATTCATTTCCCAAATATGACTCCTTAATTAACATTTTCTCTTTGATCTTGAGCAGTTCCTATTCCCAAGGCATATCAAAGGGTTTTATAACTTTTAGCACCATGGTGGTATAACATGTTTTTCCTGTAGGTATCATAAAACTTTACAAGCCCTACATCCTGGCAGCTGGGTCAGTTCTAATTAAGACAGAAAATCAGGAGACCTTTAATTGAGTCTCTCTGGTCTTTTAATTACCTCCTGGTTTCAGGTTAATATATCCTGTAGCTTCTCTGAAACATGGGGGTGGGGCACCTATAAGCACAGGCCATATTTTTATATTACAAATAGCATGCAACAATCATAACCAGTGGCCATGTGTCACACAGGTATGTGTATTTCTGTCTGCACCAGAGAGGAGTCGGCAGGCTTTAATGACTACTTGTATTTGATGAAGCTCTGTAGAGTCGGCGGCAGTATAGATTGTGAGGCCGTAGTCCACTAGCTATAAGACTGAGGAGGTAATGGCTAGGTGAAGTGCTTCAGGTGGCAGGCAGTCTTTATGTTTGTAAAGGAGAGCAATGCGGGTTTTGGTGGCAGAGGTGAGGATTTTTATATGTTCGTGGAATGAGAGGGAAGAGCCAAATGTAATACCTAGATACTTATACTTTTGGACCTGTTCCAGTGGGATGAGACAGGTGGAGAGTATTTTCAGGGGGAAATCCTTTGAGCTGTTTTGGCGGTGGACATAGAGCATCATCTTAGCTTTTTTTAATGTTGACCACCAATCTGTGTTCAGCAAACCAGTGTTCAGTCTGAGAGAAGGAGTTTTGTAAGGTATGCTGGAGAGAGGATCAGGATGTGCAGCATAATGAATGGCTTCGTCCGTGTAGGGGAGAAGGTTGCTGGGGCAGGATTTGGGTAAGGTGTTGAGGTAGATGCTGAATAGCAGGGGACCCAGGATAGATCCCTGGGAAACTCCTGAGTGTGCAGGCAACGTTGTAGCTATGGTATTAATTTTAACACATTGGGTTCTAGATGAAGGATAGCTGGAGAACCATGAGAGTGGGCAATGAGAAACCCCAATTTGTTGTAATGTGTTAAGAAGGAGGGGATGAGAAACCACGTCGAAGGCCTTTGCGAGGTCTATAAACACGGCCCCTGCGAGGTGCCCCTTGTCAAGCGTGGAGTGCAGGGAGTTAACGAATTCTGTGAGGGCAGTCGTAGTGCTGTGACCAGCTCTGAAACCATGCTGCTCCCTACATAAGAGGCTGTGTGCGAGGAGGTAGTCAGTGAGCTGATTGGCCATGATCTTTTCAAGGGCTTTAGAGAGTATTCATCATCATCATGGTGCTATCACCCAATTGTAGGTATTTTCCCACACCAAATTGTCCACTAAGCAGTCCGTTCCCAGGTAACTGCTCCCATGAAAATTGACACATGCAGCACTACTCGTATTTCTCACTCAGTGGAGGAGATGAAAGATTTCATGGGCTTCTTCGTCTAAAAAATGCCCGAAACATACTTAAACTGCCTGAATTATTTCCACAGATTCTTTGTTGTATTCACTGCTTGGCAACTTTGTGAGAGCAACTTTCCTCCCAGTCTGCGCTGGTAAGTGTTCTTTTTCAGCTTCATAAAAAGGATCTCTGCTCGGAGTTTCAGCAGGTTTATGCACTTCCTTCTTTCTTGTATGGCCCAAATTCCGTTCACTGTTCCCCATACAGATGCCCTCCTAATCCTCGTAGGGATTTATTGTGTCAGAACCTTTGTAGGCAAGCACTGGAGGAAGGGAATACTTCTATGAGGTTGCATACTCCTTTCCACCACTCCAGTGATTGTATCAGCCTGCTTGATGCTGGCACCTGCTGTTGGAGTGGTGCACCTCTTTGACATCAGTGCTTTCTGAGGTGGTACTGGACAGCCTTCATTTACAATTTGGCTAGTGGTAGCACTGCTGTGGTAGAAGCCTTGTGTCCTAAAAGTTTCAGGAATTCCTGTCCAGCCCTTGTTTGACCTGCTGGGAATATTTTGCACACTGAACCAGAGCTGCTTTTGCCCTTTGCAAAAGCAAAACAGTTTTTTTTTTTTTTTTTCGGTTCTGCATTCAGCTCTGCATCTATGAACTCCAGAAGCTGTCTCAGTTCCACTTCGACTTCTCTAAGTTTAGGAGGAGGCCTAACCTCTGTAGGGTGTTTCTTCCTGTTTGAACTGAGCACTCTACTTCCTCTTTAATTTTTTTTTGCATTCACACTAGCCAGTCATTTATGTAAGGAAATACCACCATGCATTTTCAGTTTAGTTAGGCTGCCACCACCGACAAGCACTTTGTGCTGCAGTTAGACAAAGTAGGGCATAGCTTTGAAATGAAACAGAGTATGCCCTATTCTGAACCTCAGAAACATTCTGTAACTGGGCCTTATGATGTGAAAATATGCATCCCTTAAGTTTCAGTTTCAATATACCCTTTCCCTCACCCCCTTCACCCTCTTAAATGTCCTTTTTTATTGTACTTTAGTCACATTATTTTTCTGCACTATGCCAATGGTTGTCATTTGTCTTTGTGACTTACTGATCCTATATACTTATATCGGCACCCCCTTTTTTTATATTCTCATGTGTCTTTGGCATGATTATTTCAAAAGTTTCACCCAGACACACATACTCAGCTGGTAACAACCAATTTTCAGAAGTGTCCTGGGGGAGGAGGAAAGGAAGGACATTGAGGAACACTACAAACAATAATACAATAATAGGTGAATAAGCATTATAACAATTGTGCAAAGATAAAGATTACGAAAAGTAAATTCATAGCTATACAGTAAAGTGCTAGATGATAACCGCATTGGCAGTTACAGTAAAGAGCTGGACGATAATATTTGCAGTGTGCAGAGGCAATATTGAGTTAAGGGTGGGAACAAAGGTCAATTGGGGAGAGTGAAGAGGGGACTACAACACTGAAGCTGTGGGGTAAAGAAGAGCAGAGGTAAGAGGTGGTGTGCAGCAGTGCAGGGACCAGTATTGGGCAGCTGCTAAAGTGAGTTGTACGGCAATGGAGGAGGGAAGAGAGTGAGTGGTGTGAAGAGGCAGAACAGATGATACTGTAAGTGGGAGAGAACCTCATTGTTTGGGGAAATGGAAAGAGAAGGCAGCTTGACCAGTATTGGATTTCCTTGTGTGCATTGCAACAGAATGATTGCCAGAGTTGCAAAGGGGTTAGAAGTAGTTTGGGCGGGGGGGGGGTAGAATGGTAGGTGGGAAGGGGCCAAGCCAATATTTAGAGATGAAACAAGTGCAATGAGTGAGGAATCTAACCTTAAGGAGGAGAAGGAGAGGAAGGTATACAGGGAGCAGTGGTAGGTGTGATGGGGAGGACAGTCCAGAGCAAAGCAGCAAAATGAGTAAAAGAGGGGATCCAGTCTGACCAGAGTGGACTTGGGAGTAGCATTGCATACTATGTCACCATACAGAAAGTGGGATACCTCCTTTATCCCTGTAAAGAGCACAAGGTGTGTGCTGCAGCTTCTTGTGGATGGCATCCTCATGCTCTGAGAAGCCAAGGTGCTGGTCCAGCCAGATTCCAGGTACTTGAATTAGGGGACATCCTCAATTGCTAGACCATCAAGGGTATGGAAGATGGGCAGAGCTGTGGGCCTGCTGAGCCTCTGCCTAGTTGAAAAAAGGTATTGAGGCCATTTTCTATGCATTGAGGGACAGCTGATTTGCCAGGAACCAGTGGTGTATGTTGTAAAGCCCAGTTGGAGCCTGGCCATGAGATCAGAAGCAGAGGAACCAGAAGCAAAGACTGCCATGTAATCTGCATACATTTGTATGGATACAGAGGACCAGGCAGCATGGAGGTCGTTCAGGAAGATGGAGAAGAGCGTTGAGCCAAGAACGGACTCTGGGGGGAGATGCCTGAGCTGAAACGGAATTGAGGAAATATGGATTCTGCATTACAGACAGCTTGAGACCTGTCCTCAAGGTAGGGGCAGAACCAACCAACAGAGAAATCCAAGAGCCCCCTGCCGCCTTGAGCTTGGTCAGGAGGAGGAGTGAACAACAGTGTCGAAGGCTTTGGCCAAGTCAACAGAAATGGCACAGGTGACCAAACCCTGATCCATGCCAAATAGGAAGGAGTCAGTAAGCCAGATGAGGGACGTGGAGGTGGTGTGGGACCTATCGAAGCCAGACTAGAAATGGGTGAAGGAGGATGAATCAAGGAGGGAGAGAGCTGAGATAGCATAAGGTGATCTTGGCCATAATGGGAAGTATGGAGACAGGGTGATAGTTGCCAGGAGAGACAGGTTCACACCCTTTTGGGAAAGGGGATAACTGTGGCATGTTTCCCAGTGTTGAGGATGGATGTTAAGGTGAAGGAGAGGTTGAGAAGGGAAGTAATAGGTAGAGCAGTAGCAGGGGAGGAGAGATGGTGGTGTTTGAGGTCCACACCATCAGGGCTTACACCCTTGTAGGGGTTAAGAGCCAAGAGGGCCTTAAGGGAAACAGAAGTAATAGGAGAGAAGGAGAAGGGGTGGTGTGAGGTGGGAGTGGGCACAGGAGGTAAAGAATGTGTTGAAATGAGGCAAAAGAACAGGGGCCAGAAAAAGGGATGGCATACACCCTGAAGACCAGGGGAAGGGACTGGGTTTGGGGGGAGAAGTGGGCATGGATAACCTTCCAGGACTTAGAGGGGTGATTAAGGTTGTTCAAAAGTGTGGACGCGAAGTATTTAGACTTGGCAAACTTGGTAGCTCAAGTACAAGCATTAAGAAGAGTCTGGTACTTTATTAGGTCGGCGGGGGAGCCAGAGGACATGCGGGTCCATCAGGCAAGGTCATGTGCATGGAAGCAGGCCAGCAACTCAGCTGAGCTCTATGAGAGGTGGGAACACTGGGCCTCAGTTTTTCTAAGGGGAGGGCATGGAGATCCCAGGTTGACATAAATTTGGCATTGAAATAATTCAGGGCAGTAGAGAGGAGCGGTCCAATCAGATGCAGATCGAACCAAAAAAGAAAGAACAAGTGACTTGTTATTCAACTTTTTGGGGAAAAAATTTACATATCCGCTTCTTAAAAACTGTCTTAACCAAGTAAACTGGAAAAGGATTACTCTGATATAGGATCTGAATCTGGCAGTTCAAGAGTTTAGAAATGTTATCTGTAATTAATCAATATGCGCTTAAAGTTTTGAAACTCTATCGTAAGAATCACTTACCATGGATAAATGAAAACATAAAGACACAGTTAAGGATTAAAAAAGGTTATGGAGAAAAGGGAAGAAATCTGAGTGTGAGTAAGACCAGAGCATCTTTAAGAAATAGAGAAATAAAAGCATAAAAATGATTAAAAATGCAAAATCCCAATATTATAAAGCTAATATTACGGGGGCATAGGATCCCCCAAAATTCTGGCATCATGTAAAGCAGTTACAAAATCCAGTAAATACTAGAAGTTTGATTAACTTAACTGAAGGTAAAGAAATCATAGAGGATCAAAAACAGGAGGCTGACATGTTAAACAGATACTTTGTGGAGTTACCGAATTTGGGATTACCTGATCCTAAAACAAGTAACACAGATATCTCAATACAAGAAATTGTACAAAACCCAAAGGATGTAGCAATAGATAATAAGCAATGGTTCAGATCTGGAACAATAACTGTTAAAGAGGTTAAAAAAATGAACTAAATAATTTTAAAAAATTGATAAAGCGGGGGGAATAGACAGAATTGGACCACAATTCCTAAAACTAGGAGCAAATGAACTGGCACCAATTGTGACATATCTGTTTAATGAAAGCTTGTGTACCACCATATTTTCTGATGTTTGGAAATTGGGGAAAATAGTCTCCATCTTCAAAGGTGGGGATTTTCTAAGCCCAACCAATTATAGGCCAGTAGAATTCTTATCCATAATGTCCAACATTTTGGAAAAGCTTGTCCTCAGACAGCTATACCAATATCTAGAGCAGCATGATTTGCTTACATATAACCAGCACGATTTAAATCAAGGAGATCCACAGACACGGCCCCAGTAGATTTTAATAATCTAGTAGCAACCTTATGAATGGAGAGAAATATCTGGGGCCATGTTTGTGGATCTCAGCAGTGTGTCAGATTTGGTAGATTATAGATTATTACTGCACATGTTGTATGAAATGAGAGTTCATCGAGAACCTGTGGCACATGTTGTATGAAATGAGAGTTCATCGAGAACCTTTGGCATGGTTTAAGTCCTGTTTAATAAATAAGAAGCAGTGTGTATCACTAGGAACTAAGAATTCGACCTTCAGGGAAACAAAAAGGGAGGTTCCTCAAGGTTGTTTTAGGGTCTTTACTTTTTAATGTGTTTTGTAAATAAATTGCCAGGGATAATAAAAGAAAGGGAGGTGCGGCTGTACGTGGACGACACCGTCTTGGTGGCATCCGCTGACAGCTGAGGAACACTTGAACATAGGCTCTAGAAAGATTTGCACAGAATGGAAAAATGTTTTCAGGAATCTGGTATGTTAATGAATATGAGGAAAACTCAATATATATCCTTTCAAAATGGAGTTAAGGGTACAGAGGGAAAGAAACTTTTTATTAAATTTTTTAAATGGAAAATAACTAATAAATACAAAGTTATAAATACCTGGGTGTAGTTGTAGACAAGAAACTATCATACGTAGAGCATATCAATTTGATGATAAAAAAAAATAAATTGGAAACTGGGAGCACTTTGAAGGATCTCTAACAGTCTATCTAAAGAGGCCAAATTAAAGTTAACACAGCAATTGCTCATCCCAGTTTTGGATTATGAAGGGTTAGCATATAGGAACACCCCAAAAACTGCTTTAGAGAAAATTGACCAAGCATATTACAGATTGGCCAGATCTGCAAATTCAGAACACGTCATTGTCGGGCACTAATTTGGCTAAATCCAGAAGATAAGACAACTAAACTGGTGGTCATGGTGTTTCAAACTGCTACACTCTAAGACTATGCATCCTCTGAGAAATCGGTAATATCAAGAGATAAACAAATTCAAGATATTAATTTAGAGATCAGATGATATTTTCCTGTCCACAAGTCAATAACAGATGTGGAGATATGCTACAAACTAGCCTGGCTAAATCATGGAACTCAATTCTTATTGATATAAAAGCTAAAAATTCCATGAAAGAATTTCAGTCAGCTGTAAGAAAAACTTTAGGGGTATCCTGTAACTGTTGTAAATTAACTTGATTTGTACTGCACAATATTGATAATTTTTATGTTTTAACATTATTGTGTAACTGAATGTTTGAATTGTCATGTGTAAATGAGAAACCGGGCATTCTTAGTGAAAATAGAGGGTATTTCCTCTAAAGTTTGTTTCCAATATAAAAATAAATTTTATCAAATCAGATGAGCAGTCAATAGGAAGCTACCAGGTTGGCATGGTGGGAGGACAAGTCCAGTGACCTGAAGGACCAACTAGGTTTTAATGAGTTTTTTTGGGGGCTTTGGGATGGAGGACCTTGTGCACACAACGGACCATATGGTGGTCACTGAGGACATTGGGGAGGGTACCAGCATCCATGATATGGTGGGGGTGGGAGGTGAGAACCCAGTCCAGAAGGAAGTGTTTGAGGAATCTGTGATTTGTACCAGGCTGGGTCAGTCAGTGATCAGTTGGATATGTTGGAGGGGCTTCATGTTTTGCCAAAGTTTATTTAGAGAGGGTAAGGGCACTGAGCAGCTCACCAGAGGAGGCATGGGAGGAGACAGTTGTGAGGAACTCCGTGATGGAGGGTGGGGACATGCAAGGGCAGTATACAAATACAGGGGTAGAGCTTGAGGAGGAGCAGCTCATTGGCAGAGGGTGTTGTGACAGAGTACAGGCTCAAACTGGATGTTAGAGGAGATGTAGATTGCAACTCCACCGCCTCTCTTAGGGTTATTCTGCTGGATGATTTTGTACCCAGGGATGGCAACTGCAGTATCGGGAATCTTTGGGGGATAGCCAAGACTCTGACAACACCAAGACCTAAGGCTTGAGATTAACCATGAGCTGTTGCAGCTGATCAGACTTGGTGACGAGGCTCTGGATGTTAATGGGGAGAGGAAGGGTAGTGTGGGGGAGGACAAGTGGCGGAAGAGGGAAGGAGGTACCTGAGGCCTTCGTGGTGAAGCCAAGTAGAAGTGAGGAAACTGCACACAGAATATCAGGGGGAGGCTGGAAAAAGGGATGGTGGGAGAGGGGAGGGAGATGGGAGAGGGGGAAGGCAAGGATAAAGTAGGGGAGGGACATGTGGGAAGACAGGAGGGTAAGGAGTGATAGGGTTAGAAGAATCCTTCCTCTGAGCTGGAGGTGTGTAGATCACTCCAGTGCGACTAGTAGCTCCATTTCCCATCTCCAGGGAGACCCGCAGAACCTCTGCCTCCCTCCGTATTCTCTGTATCTCTGGCTTTTATGCTGTCCATCACATAAAGCACCATACCCCCTCCTTTCTTTCCCACCTGGTGCTTCCTAAACCAAATATAGCTCTGTACAGCCATGTCCCAGTCATGGTTTTCAGTGCACCATGACTCAGAAATGGCCACAATATCCAGGTCAGCCTCTGCCATGATGGCCTCTAGGTCTGGAATGTTATTTCCTAAACGTCTAGCCTTCGCACTCATGGCCTTCCAGATTTTGCTTCCACTCTCTCTCCCCCCCTCCTTCTCACCTCTTTTTAATGTTCCCGTTCGTTCCCCCCTTTATCTTCACCACCCTGCTCCCTTTATTAATGTGCAAGCTAAGTGATTCCTCTACCCCCAGGTTCTCCTTACTCTCTACTTCAGCCATTGGGGGGAGGTAGTTTCTGACTCCCCGATTCCTTCTGCAACCCCCTTGGCTAGTTTAAATGTTCCCCTCCCAGATGGATGCAGGCCATCACCCCTGTATAGGCACTTATCCTCCCATGTGGGTCCCCAGTGTAGCAAAAACCCTTTCTCTCTGCACCATTCCTTCAGTCATAAGTTGAAGCTCCTGGTGCAGAGTTCCCTCTCTTGTCCCCCCTATTGTAGACGAGCAGCACCTCAGCAAAAGCCACTGAGCGAGATATCCAAGACCCCTCCCCAGCTCCCTAAACTCCCTATGCACTATTCCAGCCCTATCTCTAGCCAGGTCATTAGTCCCCAGGTGGACAGTGACATCCAGCTCTCCCTTCCATCCTGCTGCCCTAGCAATCCTCAAGATTTGCTTTCCATCCCTCCGGGCCATGGCACCAGGTAGGCACCTAACCTGCCTCTCCCCCCTCTTTCCAATTCCCAGATCTATCCCTCTCACAGTTGAGTCTCCCACCAGAAGTTACTTCCTCCTCCTCTGGCATCCTCTACCACCCTCTTTGTAGTCTCCACTATGGAGGGCCCCCACATTCCCCTTGAGTACTACCGTGGGTGATTCCTCTTGGCAGTTCCACCCCACCAGAGCAGCGTAGGAATTTTGTAGTGGTACCGGTTGAGGAATGTGACTCTGTACAACCACCCCCACGCTTCCACAGCCCACCGTAGTCCAGCTGTTCCTCATCACTGGCATCCTGTGAGGTAATTGTGGAAGACTTGGTGGCCTATGGGTGGGGGGAGAGGTCCTCCGAATCCTAATCAACTCAGCCTGGAGTCTAGTGAACTCCTCTCTCAGCCTAGAGAGGTGTGTGCAAATGGGGCAGCACCAAAGTCTCTAGAAGAACTCTCAGAAAACTCACCCCATAGCCACTGCACCACTCCCAGCATTCTCAACCACTATTCTCCCTGTGTTACCTGGAGATATTTCTGCATTCTTACCTCTGATAGGGTGTTTCTAGTTTCCCCTTTTTTATTTCAATTTGTGCTCCCCCGTGCCTTGTTTAAATCTTTATATATTACTACCCTAGATGGGGTGTTGCTTCTATTTCCATTTTTGGCCCAACTTTGATCTTCCACCCTTCCCAGCAGTGATTTACACAGAACTGTGTGCCTTAGTCGACTGGCAAAGGCCCCTGCTTCTTTACTGATGCCTACGATGCCAGTCATCTGTTCCACTCCTTCGCTGGGACACGTACGTGTGGGGCACATTGGCAGTGGATGGTTTTATGCAGAACATGCTCCCTTCCTGGTGGCGTGATATTGGCTGTGGGAGGTCAATTATCAAGTAGATGCTGCTGCTGTAAGAGCTTAGGTTTGAACTGCTGGTGGAAGCCACATACTCCACCTCTCTCAGAAACATAGAAACATAGAATTTGACGGCAGATAAGGACCGCTTGGCCCACCCAGTCTGCCTATTTCCCTACCTACTGGATAAGCTGCAGATCCTAGTTAACCAGCAGCCTACTTCTTCTTACCCCCACCCCCCAGAATTGCCTTATGACTGTCCCATGTATGCTTGAATTCCACCACTGATTTTGACTCCACAACCTCCTCCGGAAGGCCGTTCCATGCATCCACAACCCTCTCTGTGAAAAAATACTTACTTAAATTACCTCTGAGCCGCCCCCTCTATCTTCAAATTGTGCCCTCTTGTTCTTGCGCACCTCTTTTTTTTTTTTTTTTTTTTGAAAGATGCTACCCTCTTGGACTTTGTTGATTCCCTTGAGGTACTTGAAAGTTTCTATCATGTCCCCCCTCTCCCTCCTTTCCTCGAGGCTATACATATTAAGCTCCTTAAGTCTCTCTTCATATGTCTTCCGGTGCAGACCCTGCACCATTTTAGTTGCCCTCCTCTGGACAGCTTCCATCCTGTAGGGGTGTATATGGTTTTCATATCTTCTCCTTCTCTTCCTTCTCCTCCTCCTCATTAGACTCCTTAGAGCCTCCTCCATATTTTTGTCCAAAAAGATGTTTCATTACATGACACATTCAAGATCTTCTATTGGATGTTGGAGGCAAACCCGGATTTTGAGCCACGAATACCTTTAGAAACCAGTACCAACAGCGGTTCAAGGGCCGCTGTATCAGAGGCATTCAAAACGGCCCTTAGTTGGTAGTTATGAAATTTAAAAAACTTGTGTAGTAACAGCCAAAATGACCTGCTTCGAGGAAAACTCTGGAAGGATTGCTGTGATATCTGAGCCTGTTCCATAGGGAGTACTGATATCTTGAAATGTGGACTTAGTTCAGCACCACGCACAGCACTGCAAGTGGCGGTGATTAGATGTGGATAAGTCACTGCTCTGTTAGTGCTGTCAATCTACCAAATGGCTCATCTAAAACATATCTTACAGACAGGAGAGGCTGCAAGGGTGTCAGAAGATCTGGGATCATAACATCACATCGCTGGTAATAGAGAGGGAAGAATGCAACCTTGACCTGTGTTGTCGTTTTTCTTTTTCATTTCTGTGCAAAGACAAGGCAGAGGTCGAATAGTCCTTGGAACTCTATGCCGAGTGGGGCCAGGACTGTTTCTTTTTATAACTATGGAAAGACTGCCTACCTTCCTAGTCAGGTGATTGCATGATACTAGAACACTTGCCCAGAGGGGAGTGCTGGTCAGTCACAACCTTGTTGCCAGAAGAACTTGCCTTATCAGCCACCCTATCTGCCAAAATGGTTTTCAAATGTTGTGTAAGGGGTAGGATTATGAGAAAACGTATTAAAACTACTGAAACTAAAATAAAAGCATTTAAGTCCAACTTCCGGTGATGTCATCGAGATGATCAGACACTGACTCAGGGAGCTCCGTGACCAACCCCGTTAGAATAAAATAAATCGTTGTCATTAGAGTCCTAAAGTTCAATTTCAGTGGATCCCTCAGTCACTTACTATAGCAGGGAAAGTGTCGAGAACCAGAAACTCCAAATTTGCAAGGTAAACTAAAGCAGCTGAACATCGGAGAAGCGTTAGAGGCTCGCACTGGCCTCCCACCATGTTGGCGCCAACTCTACGAATCGTCTGTGGATATGGAAGCCAATGAGCCAGAAACACAGAATGATACGGCACAGACACTAAAACAAATAGTGAATACAGTTAATAAAATAGACTCAACCCTTCCTGATTTAAAGCAGGATGTCCGAACCTTGGATCGTAAGTTCTCAGCCAATACCACGAGGGTGACAGTGCTAACGGAGGGCCAAGATGTGACTGACAAGCTACTATTATTTCTCCTGCAGTGGGACTGGGAGACTCAAACCAAGCTGGAACACCTGGAGAATAGGTCGCGATGGAATAATTTCCGAATTCATGGCATACTGGAAGGATCAGAGGAGGGGAATGCCACAACAGTTGACTTTATGCAGCATCTGCACCGGGCTACTCTGTCAGTACCTCCAGACCTATATATGGACATAGACAGAACTCACAGGTCCTTGATCGTCAAGCCTTCAGACCCGGCTGCCAGACCGCGGGCGTCCATAGTCCGCATGGTACATTACCAAACCCGGGAGTGGATCTTGCGTGAAGCGTGGAGACAAAAGGAGCTGAAATACCATGATGCTCCCATCTTCTTTGACCAGGATTTTTCCACAATGTTGCAGGCTGAGAGGCAGAGGTTGAGAGGGATCATCAGGGAGCACAAACTAAAGAAGGACATCCAAGCCCAATTGCTGTTTCCCGCGTGCTTGAGACTTCATCTGGATTCGGGGGCTAAAACCTTCCCCTCGCTTGTGGAGGCGACACCCACTTTGAAGGAGTTGGGCATTTCGCTACCCGATCTAGAAGCCAAATTTTTGGGAGAAGAAACGTAAGACTGGGAGCCCAGAACATACTGCAGTGAGGAACCCGATGAAAAGAAAGGACCCGCCAGGAAGTCTGCCACCCAACGCAACATCGGATGTAGCCAGGCTGCTACGGCGCGCAGATCAGAGAACAACAACTCAAAATCAGGGCGCGCTTGGTTCAAAGCCACCAACGAGGTGAATGGAGACTAGAATAAAAGGTATTGTCTATATATTAGCACCCCAGATGGTCACAGTCATCTCCAGTGTTCCATTTGTACTGTATATTGAGTGCACCGTTTGTAAAGATACAGGGCTGGGAACGGTCATGGATCTTCTTGTTCTTGTACATGGCACTAAGTGTTTCGAAGTTCACTGCAATATCTACAATTTTCTCGAAAATGTTACATTTATTTGGGGGGGGGGGTGTAAGGATGAAGCCGGGGAGGGTTGAGCTGGCGTGTAAAACCAGACTGTGAGATTGTTTGTTTTTAAAAGAAAAGAAAATAAAAAAAAAAAAAAAACCCGAAGGCCAGATGGTACAAAGGGAGTGGAGGGACACCTGTCACCTTGTCATGTCGGCGGCACACAAACAGAGTAGCCACCCAGCTTATATTAATCCCTGAAACTTTTGCATATACTGAGGGACATGGGAATAAAATAAAACGAAGATGTGAAAGAAATGTTTATACTGTAAAATGTTTAAAGGAGCGTAGGAATCTTTGGGACCAGGCGAACCGAGGGAAGAGGAGGTATTAAAGGGCATAAGTAATGACAAATATGGTAGTGATTATTAAGAGGACGGGGGTGGGGGCACACAGGTGGTGGCAATTAATCGGTGACGTTCTTTTACTCTCGTGGGCACACACTCATGGAGCGTGTAACCAACCACGAGCACCCCAAATCGAAGACCGTACCAGGGGTGTATGCTATAACCAGTCTGACAAGTTTTGTGGCAAGACATTCCTAGGAAGCGAAGCAGTGCCGTTTGTGAATTATAGGTGGGTTTTCTTTTTGTTATGCTACCTATAATGCTGTACAATATTAGAAAGAGTCACATGTTAGTGATAATGTTTATCTACTATTACAGTGTCTGTTTTATTTTTAATGTTGACTGTTTTGGAGTCTTTAAAATAATTGGATATCAAAATAAGCAAGTTGGTATAAGAAGTGGTAAGCAGGGTTGGAATTATGGTAACTGCCAAAAACATTGGCAAGGGCAGTTGAGGACACATGAGGGACCCTATAGACGGGCGTAATGACACACCTAAACATCATATCCTATAATGTAAAGGGAATAAACTCCCTAATTAAGTGAACCAGACTCCTGTCAGAACTGAAACGCATGATCTGCGACGTTGCCTTTCTTCAAGAAATGTACCTCTCCCACCATGAGCATATGAAACTGAGGCGCTTGTTGGTGGGGCAGGTGGAGGTGGTATTGCATGACTCAGCCAAGAAGGCAGGAGTTGCCATACTTTAAAAAACAAACAAAAAAAAAAAAAAAAAACAGTCCAGTCCAGATACAGGAGGTGGAGGGAACTTTGCAGAGTAGATTTCTCAGAGTAACGGAAAATTCAAGGATAAAAAATCGTGTATTTAGTGAATATACATGCACCTAATAAGGGAGCGGAAAAATTCTTTCAAGAGGTGTTTCTTAAGATAGCAGATTTGGGGAAAGGTTGACTCATTTTAGGAGGCGACTTTAATACAGTTGTGTCTGGCCTTAGACCATTCATTGGGGCAAGCCTCAACCAATAAAGCAGCAACTAAGAAGTTGAGGGCACTGGTGCAGGAATGGGGCCTAGCGGATGCGTGGCGGGACTTTAACAGAAAAGAAAAAGATTATACCTGCCATTCCTCTCCACAACAGTCCTACTCACTTATAGATATGTTTTTTACTTATAAGACAAACATAAGTGGTTGTGCAGTTCCCCGCATACACCCATTCACACTATCGGATTATGCACCCATTTCTGTCAGACTATCCTGGGATCATGAGAAAAGGACAACATGGAGACTGAATATTTCCCTGTTGAACAATAGGAACTTTATTCAGCAGGTCTCCCAAACCTTTCAGAACCTTATAACAGACTCCCCCATGACCGAATGTTCCCCGTTAACGTGGTGGGACATGATGAAAGCAGTAGTCGGGACAAATTATTAGTTTTGCAGCGGGGGAAAAAAGGGGTGGAAAATAAACAGGTACTAGAGCTAAACACTAAAATTACAGAATTGGAAAACCAGCACAAAATAACTCCGGGGAATAAAAAGTTGTTAAAGGAATTATCCAAATCTAGAGAGGAGATGAAAAGGTTAGAGAATAGAATGGCAGAGGGAACCTTGTGTTTTTCCAACCAGAAGTACTTTGAGGGTGGCCACAAAGCTACTAGCTCTGAGGCTTAAAAAGGCGCAAGCTAGCAGATATATACAGTGCCTTAAAAATAAATATAAACCTAATGAGGTCTGGAGGAAGCTCCAAGATATAGCAACGAAATTTATGCAGTACTACAAAGAACTTTACTCTGAAGCCCAAACCCCCGCATGAGGTAGAAGAGAGAGCAGCACTATTTCTAAAAGGGTTGGGTCTGCCAAAACTGTCAACAAAGGCACAACAGGCACTCTCTGCCCCAATAACGGAACAAGAAATAAAATCCACAATAACTCAGTTACCTGCAGGTAAATCTCCCGGCCCAGATGGATTTCTGGCAAAATTTGATAAACAATTCAAAAACATTTTGGTCCCCACACTGGTCAGGGTAATGAACGCAGCTCTGGAGGAAAATAAGTTACCTCAGTCCTGGACTAGTGCCCTGATCACTGTGATCCCCAAACCGGGAAAGTCAGAATCAATATGCGAGTCCTATAGACCTATATCATTGTTAAATCAAGATTTCAAATTGCTCACAAAAGTGCTAGCTAGAAGACTGCAAACTTATATAGAAACTCTAATACATTCGGACCAGATGGGATTTATTCCCCATAGACATCTCTCTGGTAATATTAGAAGATTATTAAATGTTATTACGAATCAACAAAACACAGACACTTCCCATCTTGCTGTTTTTAGATGCTGAAAAGGCTTTTGATCGCCTCAATTGGGCATACATGAAAGAAACCCTTTTACAGATGGGGATTAACGGGAACTTCCTGAAATGGGTCCTAATCGCCTGCCAGAGTCCTACAGCCAGAGTTAGAGTTAATGGGACCATGTCAGAGCCCTTTTCGATACAGAGAGGCACCCATCTGGGATGTCCATAATCCCCATTGTTGTTTGCGCTTAGCATAGAGCCCCTGGCGCAGGCCATTAGAAGAGAACCAGCAATAGAGGGTATACAAATAGGAGAGGCCATTAATGAAGTTTCAATGTGCGCAGATGACACCCTGATTTACTGGAACAACCCAGAAAGCTCACTTCTCCCACTTATGGAATTATTGGACTCATTTAGTAAAATCTCTGAGTTTAAAGTGTGAACCAGACCAAATCAGAAATGCTGTACATAAAAGGTAAAAATCAGCCAGTGGGTTTCCCTAACGTACCTTTTAGTTGGCCAAAAACAAAATTATATATTTGGGCATCCAAATTACGACCAAGATCTCAAAGCTGTATGACCTTAATTATGGGGTACTTATAGGAAAAGTCGTTGCAGATATCAATTGGTGGAATCTCTTACTCCTGTCTTTTACAAACAGGATAGAGTCCATCAAAATGAATATTCTGCCTTGTTATATATTCCTGTTCACTAATCTACCTATCTCCTTCCCGAAGAAAGACTGGAAGGAACTTAAGCACAAACTCACAAATTTCATATGGGCAGGTAGACTGCCGAGGAAACGATGGGCTTTATTAACAGAATCTAAGGACAGAGGGGGTATGGGAGTACCAAATATTTACAACTACTACCTGGCTGCACAGACCCTACCAATAGTGAAGATATTCAACAGAGGATACAAAGGAGGTTGGAATCTTATAGAAAGGAATGCTCACCCCCACATCCCACTTAACATCCTCCACTGGGTGGCAATGCAAACAGATCTTAAAGGGATTGTCAATCCCTGGATCAAGCATTCAGTAGCGGTGTGGATCCAGGTAAGATGAACCTGGGAACTACCTAAGCCAGTGTGGGCGCATATACCCCTCAGGTATCTCCCCAACTTCCCCTCAGCTAAAGAGGACAATTGTTTTAAAAGATGGGAAGACAAGGGACTTAAATACCTGTCACAATTTATGCAGGACAATATTATTAAAAGTTTTGGGGAAACGCAGCAGTAGTTTAACCTTCCTAAAAGTGACTTTTTCAAATATCTTCAATGTAGACACTATATCTACAGTGAGGTAGGAGTGACCTATTTAGCTAGCCCGGAATTTCAGCCCCTAAACATGCTATATCAAAAAAGCCAAACAGGAGACTCGAGAGGACATATCTCCTCAGTATACAAGGTTATACAAGAGAAAGAAGGGTTGCTAGTGATACAAAACGTTGAGCAGAACTGGCAAGAGGAACTGAATAACTCCGTATCAGAGAAGGACTGGAGTAAAATCTGAATGGGAATATGCAAAACCACAAGCTCCCCAGTGTGGAGAGAACATAGGTGAAAGCTCACATCTAGATTTTTCATTACACTTGTAACTTCAGTACACTATTCAACAGTCTCCACTAATACGTGTTGGAGAAATTGTGGGGGAAAGAGTACATATGCACACATATTCTGGGAGTGTCCTTACATTATTGACTTTTGGAGGGAGATTTCACAGGCAATAAAATAAATCTTTCTTATACAAGGCTCTTTCAGGGAAGCTGACCTATTGCTTGGTCTCCCTTCGGAGGAAATATATACCAATAGCCAAAGATATCTCTATTTACTTTTAGTGGCAGCTGCCTCGAAAGTGATCACCCAGCACTGGCTCACTTCTCGTCAACTTACTTTAAGCCCTTGGAGGTGTAACGTAGAACACATAAGAGACAAAAGGAGCAACTGCTCGGCTACGGCTAGCCACTGAGAAGTTTAATTCACGTTGGTTACCTTTTTTTGATTATATTGAAAATAAAGAGGGAATATCAGTATTAGAGCAACAACTACTCCCTTGGTGACATGTGAGGATCACTCCCCACCAGAGAAAGTAATGAAGTTAGAATTCCAATATATGAGACAGGCCCAATATATAAGAACAGACAGTTATAAATGATGAATTACCAGTTTGCTGACCTAGTAGGATAAGGGACAAACAGATATAAAGAATAATACACTTGACTCCAATTAAGTTATTGTTCATTATTTTTTATTTAAAGTCCTTTGTGTTTTATTGATACTTTATTATTATAACCAAAGACTGTAATGGAATTGAATACCAACTGAACAGATATATACATTCGTGTAAGAGTTACAGATGAACTTTTTCTTTAAATGGTGTTTTCCTCTTGGACTGGAAATATTGGGAAATGAAAAATTCAGGTTAAAATGTCCTCTTTCATCTGCAAAAGTGTTTTCTTCTGTTTTTTCACCTGTGAGTCAAGAAACAACAGATGATAACTTGTACTATATACACAAATAATTATAGAGAATGGTCACATTTTCTGTACCGTTCTATGATTGTTGATTGTAAATTGACTAATAAAATATTCTAAGTTAAAGAAACAAAACATTTAAGTCCGTTAAATAAGGTGACAGAAATGCAAAGAACTAGGTAGAATGCTATTTGCATGCAAACTGATGCTCTGGTCTCCAACCATCCCTTTTCCAGCCTTCCCCTGGTATTCTGTGTGCGGTCTCCTCCCTTCCACTTGACTTCACCATGAAGCCCTCGGGTACCTCCTTCCCTCTTACCCCACTTGTCCTCCCACCACTACCCTTCCTCTCCCCATAAACATCCACCAGTTTACCTAGATTAAACTTATAATTGGATAACCGGCTAAATTCTGCGATAGTGGATGAGGCAGCCAGAATAGATACTTTGGGATTGGTCACATGGAGTAAAATGTTATCTGTGTAAGCAGATATTAGAAGATTCCATGCCCCCCCCCCCCCAACCTGTATACCGGTTAGATCGGAATTACTCCTGAGTTTCAAAATCAAGGGCTTCAAATACAGATTAAATAGTACATTTTAAATAGTAAGGGGGGACATGGGACATCCTTGCTGAGTCCCCGAATACAAACAAAAAGTGGAGGAAACAACTCCATTACAGTAAATTCTGGTGTTTGGACATGAGTACAAAACCCTAATCCATGAAAGAAATGCAAAGGGGAAGCCAAATGCCTCTAAAGTAGCTAACAAAAAGGCTCAATTGACCCTATCACAAGCTTTCTCTGTGTCCTGGGAGACCAGTGCCGCAGGGACCCCAGAATCCCTAGATACAGAGGAAATATGGGATAATTTGAGGAGATGGTCAGCCAAGAATGGGATGGCATGAAGCCAACTTGCTCATGGCCTGTAAGCCTGGCCCAAACCGCATTGAGCCTAGAAGCCAATATTTTAGCCAAAAATCTTGATGTCATAATTCATAAGTGAAATAGGGTGATAACTGGCAACATTGTCCGGAGACTTACCGGGTTCAAGCAAAAAGACAATCATGGCCTCAAGGAGGGTACTATCTGAGATGCCAGAATCCTATAAAGAAAGGAAAAAGCGGTACAACAAAGGAATAATTTCGTTATCAAAGACTTTATAAAAAATTAAGGGTAAAGCCATATGGCCCTGGTGCCTTATCAAGTGGTAAGGCTTTGATTGCATTTAAGATTTCCTCTTGAGTTAAAGGTTGTGTCAGACAGGATCACGGGAAGTCTGTTGATGTGGGAAGAGGAATCTCAGCAAAATATGCCTAGAAGTCTGGAGTTGAGGGAGGGTTAGGTAGGGGCCCAATTGGCAATTTCTCTTGGTGATGTTTTTTATAGAATTGTCAATCTCAGATTTAACAGAGGCAATACTATGTGGTGCTTCTTGTCTTCATAGGAGTAAAGTGAATAGGTGACTTGCTTTCTTTCCCTAATCCACATAGATGGAATACGTTTTGAAGATAGAATTTTTGGCCTTCTTGCACAGATATTCTGCATATTTTTCGCATAGGGATAACAACTCACTACGGTGCTCCTCCAGAGATGTAGGGTTCAGATGCTTCTGTATCTCCCTAATATGGTTCAAGATAATGGAAGCTTCTGTTTCTCTGCGATGTTTCCTTTTCATCGCCAGACAGATAAATTCACCTCTAACAAAACACTTAAATGCACTCCATTGCATATTCCCCTTTTCAGTGGAACCTGTATTATGGGAGATAAATACTTCCATCTGTTCCCTAAGTCTAGTAATAACATATTCCTCCTTTGATTAATTTTCACAGGGTATCTTTTTAAATATTAGACACCAAACTGTGCTTTAACCACACCAGGGAGTGGTCAGAGAGGACCTGCAGAGCTATCTCACAACCCAGCACTCCATCCATGATACTCTGACTAGACAAAATGTAGTCGCTACGGGAGAAAGAACCATGTGCCGAAGAACAGAATGTGTACTCCTTAAAAGTAGGATATAAAATGCACCACGGGTCACACAATCCCAAGGACTCAACCATGTCATGGATGGAGTGCTGGGCTGGAGACAGTCCAGCTTTTTTACCTGTCCTATCTAAATCCTGAGTAAAAAAAAAAAAAAAAAAAAAAAAATATTCCAATCCCCCATAATAATAGGGATTGTAAGGAATGGGACAAAAGGGGTGGCCAGATTCATGAAAAAAGGTGTGTTTACATTGGGCCCATAGACACTACCTAACAGGACTTCTGGACGATCCAAATGACCTTTTACAAGAATATACCTGCCTTGAAGATCTTAGAGACTTTGTGTACACTGAAAGTTAACACTTTTAGAAATTAAAATGGTCGCGCCTTTATTTCTAGTACTGTTACCGGCATTAAAAGCGTAGCTGATCCATTGTCTACAAAAGAGTGTCCTTGGAGGCTAATAAATGGGTTTCCTGCAAAAATGTTATATTACACTGTAGTTGTTTCACATGCTTAATGATCTGGTACCTTTTAATTCTGGAGCGAGACCCTTTCACATTCGAAGAGGCATGCATAATATTATTAGACATATAACATTATCAAAACATTGCACACTCCTGCCTACTCTCTTAAATGACCCTGGGATGTTGCTTTGGGTGTTTGCTGGGCTATCAACAGCAAATGTTAGTGTTCTCTAGGTTTTCTGCTAGCATATACCTAACTGCCTGTAATCTCTGGGGTGAGTGTTTTTTCAGTTACTTCTGGGTCATTGTCTGTCTACACTGAATGCCTATACACACTCAGACAGACCATGTCCTTACTAGCTGTACTAGAGCACTATGAACTCTGACCTGACTCCTCTCATGTTGCCCCTCCAGTCCCTGCTTTCACTTTGAGTTGGGTGTCACTGGCCACTGCTGAGCTTAAATCTGAAATGGAGACTCCCAGGTCTACCAGGGAAGATGCCATGCCCTCCTCCCCTTGTGCTGTCCTCTGCATTGGTCTCCTCTCTGGCCTTTTTCTCTCCCTAATGGTCGTTGACTCTTCTCGGTTGTCTGGGGACCATTGGGGTATTACTGTCCCCCATGAGGTGTTTGATTTCACCTTCTCTAACCTCCTAGCTCATGATGGGCTGCCTCCCTGTCCTACCTACTGTCTTGACCTCAGATGCCTTCTTCTGTGTACTGCCATGGTGAGAAGATGACCAGCCCGTAGGCCCTTGGTCAGAGGTGCCCCTCCCCCCATAAGGTATCTCCTCTGGCTCTTCCTGGTAATACTGGCCCTTGCTGGTGACATCAAGCTAAACCCAGGTCCTGCCTATTAGGCCTCTTCACTCCCTGTGTGTTGGAAGTTGAGCATGGGATTAAAAATTGCTCACCTTAACATTCACAGTCTACTGCCCAACCTTGACGAACTTTCTGCCTGGGCCATGCACTGTAAGCCTGACATACTAGGCATTACAGAGACCTGGCTGAAACCCTCAATACCTGACTCGGCATTTGTGCTCCCTGGCTATGAGTTTATTAGACAAGATTGGCCGGGGAAAAAGCGGGGGCTAGTATTCTAATTTACTATAAGTCATCTTACAGTGTCTGTGGTAACTCATCAGCAGTCCTCCTTGTCTTCCTGTGAGCTGCTGCACACTGTGTTGTTACTAGGAAATACAAAGAAGCTACATGTTGTATGCACATACAATCCCCCCAAGGGTGGTCTGCCTGGGCTTACCCACCTCCTGTATACCACTGGTCCTTATATTGGGGACAATGAACTTTTGATCCTGGGAGATGTGAGCTTAAACTGGAATGGAGGTAATTTCAAGCAGTTAGAACCTCTGCTGGTGAGTCTTGCCCTGACTTATCTTATCCAGGAGCCCACTAGATGGTCTGCTAATGGTGGAACTAGCTCCCTACTGGACTGGGTTCTATCAAATCGTCCTGAGAGGATCATCTCTGCCGGAACCTTACCTGACTCCATCTCAGTGTGTGGAAAGTCCCCTCACCAAAAATTCCCCACAAAATCATGTTAGGGATTTTTCTAGGTTTGATCTGGGGTCATTCCATGAGGATCACTGACTGGTCAGAGGTGCTTAGTGCCCATGACCCCTCTACCACTGTCTCCCAGTTTCTCACTGTTTCTGGTACCCTGCAGGACAAGCATGCCCCCCTTATTAGGCAGAGAGTAAGAGGGTCTGCAACAAAGTTGCTGCACGGGAGCCTCTTGGCCCTCATGCGTGCAAGAGACAAGTGTTGGGCTCACTTCAAAGGTACGTTGGATCAGTCCATCTTCCAACAGTATAGGAAGCTCAGAAATGAGTGCAAAAAAGCCATCAGGGTGGTAAAAAGTGAATACTGTAAATCCGCCCTGCTTAGCACTGCTAGGGATCCACGAAGGTTCTGGAGGAACATAAAAAAACTTAGTGGCTCCTCCAGCTCTGGGGTATCTGATATGATCATTGGTGGGTCAAGTTGTAATAATCCAGTTACTATGGCAAATGCTTTTAATTCCCACTTTTCGGACTTGTCTGCACTTACCTCCCTCTTCCCTGCTGTAGAAAATATCAGTGTCCCCTCGGCCTCCGTCCCTCAGGAGGTACACTCCTCTCGCCCATTATTTTATCTCGGGGCTGTGTCTGTCGTGGAGACAGAGACTTCTCTCTGGTCTCTCCCCACACTCCAGTGCTGGCCATGATAACATGGAGCCCAAGCTTCTGAATCAGGGTGCTCCTCACATCGCCTTCCCAGTGGCACATATCTTCAGCCTGTCCCTTGCCACTGGTGTTATCCCCGACATTTGGAAAGTGGCAATTTTATCCCCTTTCCGAAGCAAGGTAACCCCAAAGTCCTGGACAACTACCATCCAGTTGCCCATTAGCAAACTCCTAGAGAAAGTTGTGGCCGAACAGCTCACAGAGTACTTTCAGGCTCATAAGTTGCTGTCCCCTGCACAGCATGGCTATCGAAAAGAGTATGGCACATCCACGGCTCTTGTCTCTGTCTCAACTAGCATCAGGGTGGCCATGGACCAGGGCAAACTCTCTAGGGCCATATTCATTGACTTATCCAAGGCCTTTAACCTTGTGAACCATGCATTACTTTGCTCACAGATGCAGTCCCTTGGCCTGTCCCCTCCTACCTTGAGTTGGCTTAGAAACTACCTCCAGGGCAGACTACAGCAAACCAAATTCAACAAGGTCCTCTCTGACCCCACTCCGGTGACGTCTGGGGTCCCATAGGGATCAGTTCTGGGGCACCTTCTCTTTTCTGCATTTGTTAACAACCTCCCTGCTGCTGCTTCCAACTGTAGCGCCACCCTTTATGCAGGTGATCTAGTCATCCTTTCACATTTCCGGGACATTGGGGTTCTCAACCTTCAGATGAGTGAGGACTTTAGGAATCTTCAGTCCTGGGTAACATCTCATAAATTGGTCCTCAACCTAAAAAAAAAAAAACTCAGGCCATGCTTTTTGGGTCAGCAGCCAAGATCAAGGCCTCCCCTGCCCCTCTTTGTGTCAGTGGTGTGGACAGTGCTCCCCTCCTAACCACGACTTCTATAAAATACCTTGGGGTGTCACTTGACCCCCAACTCAACCTGGGGTGTCACATCCTAAATGTTTGCAGAGCCATAAACTGTAAACATGGTCTTGCCTACAGGGCAAAGAAAAATCTGACGTCTGCCACTCGCTTGGCATTGGCCAGAGGTGTGCTGCTCCCTTCACTTAGCTACGGCCTTCTCCTATTCACTAGCACCTCCAAGGTCCACCTCGCTGGGGGAACACGACCTACAACGGCATCTGTCACTTTGCCCTGGCAGCCCCACACCTCACCCATCATTGTAAATTATACAACAAACTGGGCTGGTTTCCCCTGGCCAATCACTTGAACTGTGGGCTGGGCTGCTTCATAGGAAAGGTGCTCAGAACCCGCACCCCTCTGGGGTTGGTGCAGCTTCTCAAGCCTGCTGAATCCTCCTTCTCCTACTCCCACAGGTCTCAGGGTCCTGGGGTGCTCAAAGTTCCTTATACCCATGCCCTAATGGGGGATAGGAACTTTGATAAGTGTGCTCTGAGGCTATGGAACTCCCTCCCTTCCTGACCACGTTCGATCCTTTCCCTCTCACCTGAGTCTCCGGAATTCCCTGTGGGAGCACATGAAACTGGCCTCTGCGTGTGGGTGTCCGAAGCCACCTTAACCAGGTCTCTAAATTGGACTCAACCAAACCTGGGATCCCTCTTGCAGGCTCTAATGACACTGCCTACTGTCCTTTAACTCTGGGAAGCATGTGATTTGCTTGTTTATCTGCTCAGGAATTATGTGGCTCTGGTAAAAGAGTCACTCATACAATGTAATTGCCATTGAATGTCTTAGCCTATTTATTCTGTGTGTGTGTGTGTGTGTGTGTGTGTGTGTGTGTGTATGTATGTGTATGTGTGTGTGTATGTATATATATTTTACCTATTGCTGCTTACTGTAGACTATCTATGTTCACCTGGCTCTTCTGCGACTCTGTACATTGCCCCTCTTATTGTTATGTACCTTGTTTGAACCTGTATTTTCTCTGTACTCTCCCGGGTTGTACCTGAAAATAGGCATACAACTTGTCTAGTGTACCTACGTGGTCAACAAAAGCTAAATAAATAAATAAAAAACAACTATGACTTCTGGTGTCCCTCAAAATAAATGGGATAAAGGTAAACAACAAGACATATACTCTGCCACCCTCAACCCCATCCCACCTTCCCCCCAAAATACACCATAAATTCACTCCCCCAGAAAAAACGAATACTACAACAGCTATTACAATACCCCCTTCCCTAAGAATATCCTGAAATGAAGTAGTATAGTGCGAACTGAAAAAAGGAAAAAGAACCTCCCCACACACCCCAGCTGCCCCAAAAAGTACCACACATTCCCCCCAGAAAGAGAAATATAACAGCAGCTAGTAACCGTACCCCCTCCCCAAACAGTGTCCTAGAATGAAGTGATACATTGCAAGCAGAAAAGGGGAGCCCCCGCCACACTTCTTTTAGCTAGAAATCCCTCGAAAAATCTCTGATTAAAAAAAAAAAAAAAAAAAAATAGTAAACACTCCATCTAATTCACCACCCCTCACAAAACAGCTGGTGCATGATGTACACACTCTGTCTATACTCCTCCCAATCCCCTACCCCCCCCAAAATCATACAGATCCTAGAAGAAAAATCCCTCCTAAAGGAGAAAACAGCAGTACCCAGTGTGACCAAATACCATTTATAACATCTGTACAATAAAGAACAAGCATTTGTCAGTGCTGACAGTTCGCTGTTGGTATTGTCGTTGTCATGCATTTATCCTGATGCCTCCCATGACCTAGTTGGAAACCAGGCTTTTGCCTTAATCTGTTTTTCTTTTTCCTGGTCAACAAATGTCAGTCAGTCATCAGTCCATAGTGAGTGGTTGGGAGCACAGGGTGATCCTGTGGGAAAGTAACGAAAATGTAAATTGTTTACCATCCATGCCTATTGTAATGCATAGGTCACGTGGCCCATTTGTTACTAAACAGCCATTTTTGTGTTCGCTGTGCGTGCAAGTGCAGCTAACACTTTGGTATGGGACTGCCTTTTTAGGGGTGTGGACACTGTCTGCCCAATGCAGAGCAGTGTTGCAGGGGCGCAACAGTGACACATCAATCGGCACCCAGGCTGACTATCACGGCGTTTCTGCGGGGACAGTCACTAACTTCAAAAGAAGTTGGTGTCCCTTCGATCTGCGCCACCTAGCAAGCCAGGCAGATCTGTCATGGTCAGCGTGGAATGCAAGGAATGTGTGCCTGCCTGTCAATTGAGACTGTTGCTGGCAGCCCTAACTGTCCCCCAACGCCCCCTCACACACACAAACAATGGTGACACTGGGGGTGTTCAATCCCCCAGTGTCTTTCTGTAAAATAAAGAAAAACTGTCCCTCATCGTGTCGTGTTTTTTTTTAATCCCTCTGAAAATAAGAAAACCGTCCATCAACATCTGTTTTATCCCCCCAACATAACTCTGTGACACGGGGTGCTCAATCCCCAGTGTCCTCAGTTATCTGATGTCTTTCCCAGTGGCTACTGGGAGTACCCAGTCCCCACCGTCCTCCATTAATAAAAAAAAAAAAAAAACTGTCCCTCAAATAAAGGAAACTGTCCCTCGTCAGTCTTTTTTTAACCTGAAATAAAGAAAACCGTCCATCGTTGTCTGCTGCACAGTTATCCACCCCCACCGACCCTCCCACTCAGGACCCACCCTATACCCATTGGAGGTCTGTCGCTGTACTCTTCTCTGGACCACAGACACGTCTTCACTCTTCGAAGCTCAACTGCGAACTGAGGTAAGTGCTTCAATGTATTTCAGTGGGGTTTTCAGTTTCAGTGCATTTCAACGGGGGTTTTCACCTTGGTGGCATAACTTGGCCATTATTAGTATTTTTGCCCCAAATTTTTAACATACCTTATTTGGGACCCCACCTCACGAACAGTTAAGTGACACTAGGCAATTCTGTCCCAATTTTGCGGTCCCTGCGCAAAATCACCTTTTGAGCAGGAGCTGAAAATTGTCTCAGTCTTTATTCATGAGGTGGGGTCATAAGATGCTAAAAATTTGGTGTAAAAAATATAAAAAAAAAACAACGAAGTTATGAGCCTGCGTTGAAATTTGTGAACGTAGGCTTGTAACTTTGGCAATTTTCAATATTTTGACCTCAAATTTTCAACATAGCCATTTCTTCATAGCACCTCATGAGTGTGACAGTTGTCATTTTTCAGGTCCTGGCTAAAATGTTTATTTGCATCCCAAAATGTGATTTTGCAGTAGCTGCACAAAATCACCTTTCAGGCAGGAGTTGAAAATTGTCTGAATTTGTTCATGAGGTGGGGTAAGAAGAATATATTGAAAATTTGGCCCCAAAATATTAACAAAGTTATGAGCCTGCGTTTAAATTTGCAAATGCAGGCTCGTAACTTTGGCAATTTTAGCTATTTTGACCCCGAATTTTCAACATAGCCATTTCTTCACAGCACCAAATGGATGTGACGGCTGTCATTTTTCAAGTCCTGTCCAAAATGTTTTTTCATCCGGACAGGTGATTCCGCAGTTGCTGCTTGAAATCCTCTTTTGGCCAGGAGTTGAAAATTTACTCTGCACTTGCTCATGAGGTGGGGTTATAAGAATGGTATGTTGAAAATTTGTGCCACAAATATTAACAAACAAGACAGTTACACTGCCCAACATCATCACTTCTACTTTGCATTCTTAAATGTTAATAAAATGATTCTTTCACTGAAGCACTTTTCAAGCACACCGTGACACCAGTGCACATGGCGAACATTCGGCATTGACAAATGCTTGTTGTTTATAGGGCCTGGAAACATGCAAAACCGCACAGTACACCAATGCTGCGAGCAGCGCCAAAGCCATATCTCGAAGTGTTTTCGAAATATAGCATCCGAAAGGTACTCCAACCATCACAGTGTTATCCTATGGAAAAGTAACAAAACTGTAAATTGTTTAAAATTAGGTCCCTGCGTTCCCATTTATAGGACAGCAGTGACCAAAGTGTCAACATAGCCATGATATTGCCCCACCTCATGTACCCAGTTTAGAAAATATTTAAATCCCAGCCAAAACGTAACTATGCGCAACCACGACGCCATTCCACGCCACAGGTACGAAAACACATTTTGGTCAAGATTTGAAAAATGACAGCTGTGACATACATGAGGTGGGGTAATAAGAAGGCTATATTGGTGTCAGAATTTTTAAAATTACCTGAGCTACCACCGTGCGTAGCGCAACTGCAATGAATAGTCATAACTCTGGCATTTTTTAACATTTTGACCCCAAATTTGCAACATAGCATTCTTTTGACCCCACCTCATGAACAATATGACTGTTGTTACACAAATCCCACAGCAAAGCTGAATTCACCAACTGACCCCGAAATCACCTTTCCGGCCTGAGTTGTGCAACGACAGTTGTATTGTTCATGAGGTGGGGTCCCCAGTAGATCATGTTGAAAATTTGGGCTCAAAATCTTAAGTGGCAAAGTTATGGACCACAGCTGAAACCCTCATTGAAATACATTGAACTGCATTTACCTTAGTTTCTCATATTGCAGTTGCTGGTTCCAGCAGCAAGATGTGTCTTCCATCAGGAGCGCTGTTCTTGAACCTGGGACCTCTTCAGGTAAGTGAGGGTGTGTGTGCGGGGGGTGGGGGAGGCAAGGGTGTGTGTGTGGGGAGGTGGTTGCACAGTGGGTGGTTGGGTGGGGTAGCAGGTCTGATCGGTGATGGATGTTGTTTATCAGGTGTTTAAAAAAAAAAAAAAATTGACATCGAGGGATGGTTTTCTTTATTTCAGGATTTAAAAAAAAAAACATGGGTAGAGCAAAATTACTGGCCACCAGTGCCTGGACTGGGTAACGGAGGGTGGCGGGTGGGTTTGCACACAGTGGGAGGGTTTTTAATGAAATATGAAATGGGGACCATCGGACCGGGGAATGGAGGGTGGTGGGTGGGAAAGCACACAGTGAGAGGGAGTGGGAGGGTTTTTAATGAAATATGAAGCGGGGACTGTCAGACCAGGGAACGGAGGGTGGGAAAGCACACAGTGGGAGGGAGCTTGAGGGGTTTTAATTTAAATATGAAGCGGGGACCGTCTGACTGTGGAACGGAGGGTTGTGGGTGGGACTGCACACAGTGGGAGGGAGCAGGTGGGGTTTTAATGAAATATAAAGCAGGGATCGTCCAACCAGGGAATGGAGGTTGCCGAGCAGGAAAGCACACAGTGGGAGGGAGCGGGAGGTTTTTTTTATTAAATATGAAATGGGGACTGTCTGACCGGCTAACGGAGGGTGGCGGGTGGGTTAGCACACAGTGAGGAGGGAGCGGGAGGGTTTTAATTAAATATTTATTTATTTATTTATGTTTTTGGTGACCAGGTAGGCAAGCTGATCCAAAGGACCATTTTCAGTTGCAACCCGGGCCATACAGTGGCAGACAGTACAAGGTTGAAGCAATAGGCACAGGTTACATTACATAGAGAGCAATATACACCAAGTAGCATGAAATCAACAGCAATGAAACATTACCCATCAAATCCACACACAAGTTTCATAACAAATAGAAAAGCGCATGCCTAGGTCTCGGATACACGGTTGATCACTCGTGGAGTGGTCAAATCATAGATACACACATCACTTGATCAGTCAGGATATGCAACAGTGCAAGGTGCAAGTGTCTTATGGGGATCCATGTGAACCCAGGAAGGGGCAAGCAGTAGTCAACGTCCAGGCGGTAAGTTGAGGGATACAGAAGGTTTCTACGGAGGCTGTTTGGTGGGAGGTTGCCTAGGGAGCATGCACAGATGGCCCGGGACTTTAGCCACTCTCTCGGTTGCAGTTTGAAGGACTGATGAGAGGGTTCAGTTCTGATGACAGGTGGAAGTTTGTTCCACAGGGAGGGTGCAGAAATAGAGAGGGACTTACTCCCCATGACAGTAGTTACTCTGGGGACTACCAGAGAGGGAATGGAGGAGTCTCTGAGAGAATGAGTAACCGCACAGGCAATGAGAATCGGTGATAAAGGCAACTTCAAGGGGTTTCTAAGAGAGGTGTCGACTAGCTTGCCCAAGGCATATTCATAGTGGCCATGAAGGGATAGCTAGCCTAGTGACTGATTAACGAGAGCAGTGATGACTAGAGTAAGGAACCTGGAGGACGAAGCGACAAATGGAGTTATATGTGGTACTTAGCCTGGAGAGAAGTGAGGCAGAGGAGGTGGTGGAGAAAACTGGAGAACAATAGTCAAGAAAAGGCAAGAGGTTTCCCTGGGTGATAGCAAGGCGAGCTTCAGGGGTCAGGAGGTGTTTGACCCGGTAGGCTGCTCCCAACTTCTGATGGACCCTTTTTACAGTATTATCAATGTAGGCATTAAAAGTAAGAGAAGGATCGAGAGTTACTCCTAGATATTTGAAGGAGGATACTATTTCAAGGGGAGATCAGTAGGGGTTTCTATCAGAAGTGTGTCATTTGTTTTGGCAACCTTTGCAAGGAATGGCTTTGAGCCAAAAGAGCATGGCCTTTGTTTTTTTCTCATTTGCCAGGAGTTTTTTTGAAAGGAATCAGTTTTGTACTGCTCCATAGTTGTTGGTGAGGGTGGAGGATAAAGTTTCGAGGGACCTGGCACTATGGTAGATGACAAGATCATCAGCATAGAGGAGAGTGTTGCACTTTATGCTCTCTGCAGGAAGATTATTTATGAAAAGAGAGAACAAGAGAGGCCCCAGTATGGAGCCCTGGGGTACCCCCAGTGTGGACTGGGAGGGTGGCAGAAGTAACCTTGCCTATTGTGACGGATTGGGTTCTGTTTGCTAGGTAGCTGCTGAACCAAGCAAATATGAAGCAGGGACTGTCGGATCTGGGAGCGGAGGATGGTGGGTGAGAAAGCACATAGTGGGAGGGAGCGGGAGGTTTTTTTTTATTATTAAATATGAAACGGGACCATCTGACTGGGGAACGGAAGGTGGCGGGTGGGATAGCACACAGTGGGAGGGAGCTGGAGTTTTTTTGTATTAAAATGTAGGCGGGGACCAGGGAATGGAGGGTGGCAGGTGGGACTGCACACCATGGGAGGAGACAGGTTTTTTTTCTTTCTAATTATGAGGACGGCCAACAGGGAAAGTGCTAACATCAGTCTCATTACGACACCGATCAAAGGAAAAAGCCGCCATATTATTGGTTTGGCTTTTTCTTTTGATCTCCATGCAGTTTCCGCCCACTAAGGCAAAACTGCTGTAAGCAGTAGCGTGGCTGATGATTGGTCTGGCACTGTCTCGCCCATTGCATACCACTCTGAATTGTATAAATAGTGTTACACCCACCTCAGAGCTACTCTGTAGCAAGATGTTCGCTTGCAAGTGCCGGCTAACTTAAAAAGCCTGTGGTCATATAATGGTACGTAATGTATAAACTACAGTGAACAAAATGGTACACAGATCTAAATAACAAAAACAACAACTGTGTCCAGTTCAGGGTGATAACGAAAGTAGATATCCAGCCAAACCAAAAAAAGAAAGGTTTGCATCCCACATAGACTGCATGAAGATATTTAAAATCTGTGCCATATGCTGTTCTGTATATTAAAACAGAGGCACAGAACATGGTAAATCAAACTGCATTTCAGAGGAGCGCCAGTATTTATATCCTCGCTCATAAACTTAAAATGACCATGTTGATACAGTTTATAAGCAGTCTAAAGCCAGAAGGTAAGCAAAAAATACTCCTCAGTTCATATGTATCTGGGGAAGGTAGAAAAATGAAAAAAACTTCCGTGTATCTATGGCGAGTTATCTAATTGGGATCCCTTAGGAGCTGCTGGTGGTTGAGGTGTGCAGTCTTTAACTGATGCCCTTCACCTGATCTGAAAACCAGAAATATCGTGGGCCAGAGCGCTATGAAAACAGTTGAGTACCAAAGTAAGCAGGAGGTGAAAATGAAAGGAATCTGTTGGCTGTTCTTACCCTTCCGATGCAGACTATAGGGGGTAGTATTTATACAGGTCACCAGTACACACACACACACACACACACACACACACACACACACACAGAGTATTCCAAGAACAAGTCAACACAAAAGGGGCACCCCCAGCCAGTGACTGTCTCGCCACTATAGTAACTCCAGCACGCCACACATAAAACAGCAAATGATCAGGGGCATCAGGATCACACTGGCAATAACTTGGGCTCAAACTAGGTCCAGATATGTCAATAACAACACTGAGCTGAATTTGAAATATTAACAGGACTTTTTTTTATTTAATCTGCTTTCTTTCTCTTCTCCCCACTCCCCCAGCCCCGTCACCCCAGCGTCTACCGGACTCACTGCTGGCTTCCGAGGTGCTTGGCACGGCGCCTACGAGGGTCAGCATCATCTCACCGGTCGGGATTTTCTGTGTTTTAACTCCCGAGCGCAGTGCGATGGTGTGCAATGACGCCAGTGGCCGAGCCGCATGTGCTTCTGTGTATGGCACGCCGGGTGTCTGCTCCGCATCCATCCCCTAGGTTTGTGGGTCCTTTGTGGCAGCCCCCAGCCACCACCGGGGCCAGTCAAGCAGCGGACTCCATCCCCACCACTCCACAGGAGAGAAGAGCAGTCCTCTGGCCGCTCGATCCTCTCCCTCCCCAGCCGACCCCTGGCGGCCCACTGTCACCACGAACACGGGTCGCTGGCGTGGCAGGAGGTAAGGCATGGATGCCTCAGCCTTCCACACCACTGGGCCACTAACAGGACTTTTTAAAGTTAGATTAAAGCACATGTAGACATCCCACAGCAAGACCCCACCAAAAGCTGGAGCAAACTGTTTCAGCTTTCCTTAAACAATTCTGGTAACAGGAACTTCACCTCAGCTGCTGCTCTATCCATTGATTCGAATGCTTTCCAGGAGCCTTCTTGCTGAATCAAGAGGTGGGCAGGATAGAGAAACATAGAAATACAGAAGTTGACAGCAGATAAGGACCACAAGGCCCATCCAGTCTGCCCATTTTTTCTACCTTATGAATGTGCCAAAGGCCTGTACTCTTTCAATGGCCTGTCTAATCATAGTCCTCTTCATTCCTTATGCCTATCCCATGCCTGTTTGAAGCCCTGCACTGTATTCATATCCACCACTTCCTGAGGTAGGCCATTCCATGCATCCACCACCCTTTCTGTGAAAAAGAACTTCCTCACATTCCCCCTTAATTGGCCTCCCTCTAATCTGATGCTGTGTCCTCTTGTCCTGCTATTTTTCTTATATTGAAACATGTTAGACTCTTTCACCTTGTTAATGCCCTTAAGGTGTTTGAATGTTTCGATCATATCACCTCTCTCCCTCCTTTGCTCTAGGGTATACATTTTGAGCTCCATTAATCTATCCTCATGTTTTCTGATGCAGTCCCTGCACCATATTGGTCGCCCCTTCTCTGGATTGCCTCCATTTTGTTAATGTCCTTGTGCAGGTGTGGCCTCCAGTACTGCAGACAGTACTCCAGATGGGGCCTTAGCAGTGTCTTGTAAAGAGGAATTATTATCTCCCTCTTACTACTTGTGATACCCATACTAATACACCCCAACATCCCTCTACTACTGTTGCTTTAGTGGTCTGCTTGGATGATTTCAGGTCATCTGTGATGATGTTGCCTAAGTCTCATTCGTCCCTTGTGATTGCCAGCAACTCCCTCCCAACCTATAGGTGACTTTAGGGTTTCTCTTCTCTGTGTTCAAGATCTTGCACTTATCTGCGTTAAACCCCAGTAGCCACTCTTCCGACCATTTTGCCAGTTTATCCAGATCTCTCTTCATTCTGCCCACCCCATCTGGATCATCTACTCTGTTGCTGATCTTGATGTCATCTGCAAACAGACGAACCTTACCCTCCAGTCCATCTGCAGTGTCACTGATGAAGATATTGAAGAGGACGGGCCCCAGGACTGATCCCTGAGGTACCCCACTTGTGACTTACATCTCTTCTGACTGTATGCCGTTTACCACCACTCTCTGTTTTCTGCCCACCAACCAGTTTGCCACCCAGTTGACCAACTTTTGACCCAGCATGAGCCTACCCAGCTTATTAACCAATCTTCTCTGTGGAACTGTATTGAAAGCTTTGCTGAAGTCAGGGTAGGCGACATCAACTGCTCCCCCTTGGTCCACCACTCTGGTTACCCAGTCAAAGAAATCTATGAAATTAGTCTGACAGGACATTCCTGTTGTAAACCCATGCTGTCTTGGATCCTGTGCTGCTGTGGATTCCAGGTGTTGCACTATCCTTTCCTTAAGGAGTGCCTCCATAATTTTGTCCACTACTGAGGTAAGACTGACTGGTCTGTAGTTCCCTGACTCCTCCCTGCTACCACTCTTGTGGAGCAGAATCACATGAGCCCTTCTCCAGTCTTCTGGGACCTCTCCTGTTCTCAGAGACTCACTAAACAGTTCTGAAAATGGCTCTGCTAGTTCTACCCTTAGCTCCTTTAGTACCCTGGGATGTATGCCATCAGGTCCCATTGCCTTGTCCACCCTGAGCTTATCGAGCTCTTGTAGGACCCTTTCTTTTGTGAAGGGACTAGTGCACACCCCCCGTGTCTATGGTGCTGAGCTGTGGGTCCTGCCCTACCTTCTCTTTAGTAAATAATGAGCAGAAGTATCTATTTAGGATAGATGCTTTTACCTGGTCTTGAGCCTTTGGCTCAAAGATGTTAATCCCAAACTGAAATAAATAAACTCTCTCTCTATATATATATATATAATATAATATAATATAATATATATATATATATATATATATATATATATAATATACACATATATAAAATATATATTGTTGCTGAGCTGTGGGCCCTGCCCTAACTTTTCCTCAGTAAATACTGAGCAGAAGTATCTATTTAGGATAGATGCTTTTCCTTGGTACTCTTCCTCCCACTCTCCCTTATCCCCTTTGATCTTAGCATTACCCCCTCTGGGCTTTCTCTTTTCACTAATGTATCTATAGAAAGTCTTGTTGCCTTCTTTTACTGTTGGTGCTAGTGTTTCCTCGGTTTGGGCCTTTGCCTGCCTTACTGCCTTCCCTGTTTTCCTTTGGGAAGTTTGGTATGCCTCCCTATCTTCGGCCCACTGCGTTTCCTTGTATTTCCTGAAGGCCAGCCTTTTGGCTCTGGCCTTTTCTGCTACTGTTCTTGAGAACCAAAGTGGTTTCCTTCTTCTTTTGCTCTTGCTTTTCACTCTAACACAATGGGATGTTGCTTCATGTATTGCATCCTTAATGCTTGCCCATTTTGCCTGTACCCCATCACCTGTATTTCTTCTTGCCAGAGCTAGCTTAACTCAGTTGGCCATCTTATCAAAGTCAACTCCTCTGGAGTCCCATATGTTTGCCTTGGAATGGGATGATTTAGTTCTAGTGACCAAATTGAACCATACCATGTGATAGTCACCGGCCCCCAGGTGACCTCCTACCTGGAGATCTGTGATCCTTTCCCCGTTAGTCAGTACTAGATCTAGGATAGCGTTGTCTCTTGTGGGTTGTTCTACCAGTTGTTTGAGGCTCTCCCCCTGCAGGGAATCCACTATGTGTCTAGTTCTGGCAGATGTTCCTGCTGGTATTGACCAATCTGTATCTGGTATGTTGAAGTCTCCCATTATCAGAATCTCCCATTTAGCAGTCATGTTTTGTATACCTTCTAACAGTAATGTGTCTATGTCCTTCCCCTGGTCTGGAGGCCTGTAGATAACCATAGTTCGTATGACGGTCCCATTTCCTGTTTCCAGGGTGACCCACAGTTCTTCTGGCTCCTTATGTGTATTCTGAATTTCTGTAGCTTTGATATTTTCATTGACATACAGGGCCACTCCACCTCCCGCTTTTTGAATCTTGGTCTCTTCTGAACAGTACATAGCCGGGTACTGAAGTTTCCCAAGTTTGGTTACTGGTGAACCATGTCTCGTTAATGGCTACTGTGTCCAGTTTAGCCTCTGTCATTGTTGCCTGCAGGTCTGGGATCTTGTTTCCCAGACTGCAGGCATTTTTGTACATGATTTTCCATTGGCCAGATTACGGTGTGTTAGTTGTTGGGTGAGGTCCGGCATTTCCCCTGTGTGTCATATGGGGAGCCGGACCTTTTTCCTTACCTGGTGTTGCAAATGAACTACAAACATGCTGATCTATTTGATTACTATTTGAGGGGGGAGCATTCTGAAAAAATTCCAGCGGCAGTCAGCTTGGATACAGTTGAATGGTACTTATCCCTCCTCTGCCTTACTGAACTCTGCAGATCCTGTACGGTCTGTAGGTGGGCCCCCTCCCAGGAGACATCCTTGAGCTCTATAACTTTATTTAATAAGTTCTGTCTATCCAGATAGTTAAGAAATTTGAATATGAAGGGCCGCGGCTGAGAACCGTCAGGTGGCATGGACCTTAAAGAGTGATGTGCTCTTTCTATTATGCATGAAGGTCCATTAGGAGATGGACCTGCTAACTTAATACATAGTTTCTGGGCAAACAATACAGTATTTGGCCCTTCAGCATTTTCCATGAGGCTGATGACAAGAACGTTACTCCTTCAGCTCCTGCCCTCCAGGTTCTCAAGATGGGCTGTGTTTTGTCTGAGGGCAACCATGTCGGGTTCCAGACTCGTACACTAGTCTTCTGAGGAGCCTGTTTTGGCCTCGTTGTACCCAGCCTTGCAATTTAAATCTTGTATTGGCATCTGGAGGGCCCTGATTTCAGTAGTAAGGCCTTGTAAAGCCTCCTTGAAAGAGGCAAATTCCTGTAAGAACTTTTCTTCTGAGAGCGGTGTTGTAGTAGTGGAGCGGCCCGCTGAAGGAGCGTGGACCTTGGGACACATGGAAGCTTTGTCAGGGCTGGCTGATGGCGTATGTTTTGGAGGAGCCGTCTTCATTTCAGCATCCATTTTTGTGACGTTAGAGTGCTGATCCTGAAACTGGCAGGTAAGGGTAACAAGTAAATATAACTTTCACTAAAGTTTCCTTAAGAAAAAAGCAAGTAAATCCACTTTCGGGCAGGGTGAGCAGGAGCAATACAGGAGAGCAGCTATCTGGAGCTGTACATCATGTGACTCCTATAATATCTTGAATCCAGTGGATTACAAGACCTAAGGCAGCATGATTTTACATTGGGGAGGTCATGTCAAATGAATCTGATAGTTATTTTACTGGGTGACCATGGGACTAGATCAGGGTGGAGCAGTGGATGTGGTCTGCCTAGATTTCAGCAAGGCTTTTGACACTGTTCCACACAAAAGACTAGTAAACAAGCTGGGTAACTTAGGAGTGGGTCTAAAGGTGGTAAACTGGCTAAGAAATTGGTTAGGGGATGGGTGACAGAGGGTGGTGGTAAACTGAGTTCACTTCAAAGAGGGGAGGGTGACCAACGGGGTGCCTCACGGATCAGTGCTGGGACCGGTACTCTTTAAAGTCTTCATAAGTGACATTGAAGAGGAACTGGAAGGGAAGGTCTGCCTCCTTGCAGATGACGCACCAAAATCTGCAGTGGGTGGACGCTCCCAGGGGGGCGGTGTTTGAAGGATGAGCAGAGACCTGAGGAAACTAGAGGAGTGATTAAGTGTATGGCAGCTAGGTTTCAATATGAAAAAGTGCAAAATATTGCACTAAGGGCACAGAAACCCAGGGCGGAAGACAAAATGGGTGGAGTGGTATTGACGACTACCACGCTAGAAAGGACCTGGGGTAATCATATCAGATGACGTAAATGTGGCTGAGCAGTGTGACAAGGCAGTAGGAAGGGCAAGTAGGATGCTGGGGTGCATAGGAAGGGGTATCACCAGCAGAAAGAGAGAGTTGGTGTTGCCTCTGTATAGATCACTGGTATTGTGTCCAGTTCTGGAGACCACATCTCCAGAAGGACATAGAGTGGTGGTGGTGGTTCAACAGAGGGCAGCTAAAATGGCACAGGGTCTGCATCAAAAGGACCTCAGTATGTACACTCTGGAACAGAGAGGGGAGATATGATATAGATCTGTAAATGCCGCATGGGGGTAAATAAGGTACAGGGGGTATGTTTCAGAAAAAAAAGTGCTCTAGAACAAGGGGACATGTTATGAAGCTGGAGCGGTGGGTAGATTCAAGAGAGATGTGAATAAGTACTTCTTCACAGAGAGAGTGGTGGATTCCTGGAACAGCCTTCCATTGGAGGTGGCTGGGGCAAACACAGTGGTGGTGTTTAAGAATACATGGGAGAAGCACAAAGAAACGTAGTGGAATGGAAGGGGGAGGGAGAAAAAGTTTTAGATCAGACATGGTCTGATGTAATAGTGTAGGTAGGGAGAAATGGGCAGACTGGATGGGCCAAGTGGTCCTTCTCTGCTGTCAAATCCTACGTGTCTGTGTTCAGAGGCAGAAGCCACAGCAGAAGGTATGAATAGTGAAGGCTCCCCTGGTAGTCATGGGATGGAGGAAGAGGAGGTGGTGGTGGAGAGAATGGAGGAAGAAAGGGACCTAGGGTTGTTGATAATAGAGAACTTGAAAGCATCATCCACTGTGTAAGTGGAATGTGGGCAGAGTAAATGGGATGCTGAGATACAGAAGTAGGGGGATCAAACAGGAGAAGGGAAGTGATCTTGCCTCTGTACAGATCTCTGGTTAGACCGCACTTGGATTACAGTACCATATGAAGTTTTGGAATCCACCCTTTAAGAAGGACAGAGAGAGAACCTGGAGATTGTGCAAGGGAGGATGACCTCAGTGATTCTGGGATAGTAGGTGAGATCATATGGGGAGAGGTTGAAAGGTATGTGTACACTGGTAGAAGAGAGATGGGGGACATTATAGAGATATTCAAATACCTCTTTGGGGAAAACCAAGGTGGACAGTAGGGACTAGTTCACACAGAGTCCGAACACAGGGACTTGGAGAATCTCCATGAACCCTCAACAGAAAATCTCAGCACACATCTCTTTACCAGACCTCACCACTTGTTCCATAAAGGTCTGTATCAGGCCAAACTGTGAGAGAGAAAAAAGTTTCATGGGGTGTGGATATGGTTCACGTATCTACACGATGGCAGCTTTCTTTAAAGAGCTGGTGACACGTTTAGCAGAATGTCAACAAAACCTAATATTTAGACACAGTTTAGCTTGCATTTCCATTAGTGCTGTATTCCTCCCCATTACTTTATTACTGAGGTGATCTGTATGAAAACAGGATCTTTGCTACTGAAGAATTTGTCTATTCCTGCTGTTTTCTCCCTACCTGAAGCCCTAGAGCACTGCTTGTGATATCACAGTTACTCCCATGGCAACAGATTGTGATGTTACAACAGAGGATTATGACATGAAGTAGGGAGTAAGCTATAGAGGCAAATGGACTCTAAAGGACAATGATCATATATTCATGCACATTTTTTTAGTAATAAATAATGGGGAGGAGAACTATATAAAATATAAATGGAATGCAGGCAGAATTGTACCTATTTATTATGTTTTTTTAAAGTTTTCTTTGAGGCATCAGTAGCTCTTTAAGAGCTGATTGACTGGAACATCTTTAAGTAAGGTTCATCCCACTGCCTCGATGGTATATCCTTTGGCTTCACCCCATGATGTCAGAGCTTCTTTTGTTCTGGAACAGTTCGGTCTTCTTCTGAGCTCTGAGAGTTGTAGGGCCTAGTAAGTGTGCCACTGATAAACTTGGGAACTTTTCTACTGATCTACTTTTCTAAACCATTTTGTATATTCCTTGGTCTTGCTCTCGACCTCCGATCATCAACATGGAACACAAGGAAGCGAAGCCTGTGCCTAGCTTCAAACAATGCATCACATGCCAGCAGAAGATGTTGCAGACGGACCCCCATGTGTCCTATCTGTACTGCCTGGGAACGACAAAAGAATGTTGCTGCCTCTGCAAAATGATGATCCTGTCCTCGCTCGAAGACAGGAAGACTTGTCTGTTCCTCGGCCAGCCGATCAAGACCCAGAATTGTGAGCCAAGGGTGGTTGTAGGGTGGTCTCTGCTGCAGTGGGGTCCGTGGCACAGCTAGCAGCAATGGAATAGGTGACAACTAAGTCTGCAACGGGCACCTTATTGGCCTCAGCTCCTTGTCTGTTCCTCAGCCAGCCGATCAAGGCACAAAATTGCGAGCCAAGGGTGGTTGTAGGGTGGCCTCTGCTGCAGTGGGGTCCTTGGCACAGCTAGCAGCAATAAAATAGGTGGCAACTAAATCTGCAATGGGCACCTCGTTGGCCTCGGCCCTGCTCCTGGCTGGGGCCAGCGTTGGAGTGTCCCTTCATGGGTGATTTATGTGGTACGCATCAGGCACTCGATAACTTTGGGGAGGGCCCAGCCTGCTACAGTGAGAAGCACAAGAGTAAGAAGCACTGCCGATAGTCATAGGACTGGGAGAGATCTTGCTCCTCCCACTCCTTTGACTCTCCTGGCTGCTTGACTGTTGTCGAGTGCTCTGGTTTGGCTTGAGCCTCTTTTGGCTGGGGAACAGGTCATTAGCTGCATGGTACCCCCATCGGGCTTGCTGACGTCGACACTGGTCGATCAGGTGGTCAAGGTATTTCTCGACCCCATTGTCGGAGGGGGTTGACGAGTGGATCTCCAAGACCTTGGGTCATCCCAGTCCTCTCCCAGGAGGACATGAAGTGATATGTATTCCTGGCAGACCCTGCTCAGGATCAGTCTCCGCTGGTGGTCATGAAGTCGAATCCGGTGCCAGTTTTTTTGCATTGCAGCCCTGGTTGCGTCTCCTCGACATCAGCCCCCAGTTCAGCAGTGGAGGTAAAGGGTGAGGTTGAGTGGCTCCTTGAGTTCTCAATCTCACTCGACTGGGAGGCATGGCTATCAACGCTGCTTATGCTCTTCATCTTTGGATGATGGGAGGCTCCACTGTGGGTGCAGCTTTGCTGCAAGGAGCTCCTCTGGCAGCAGTGGTCCTTGGCGGGGACAGGTAGGGCTCTACCCTCCTGACCCTTGTGGTCCACTCGCTGGTGCTGGTCCAGCCCATGCCAGTCTACCTGAGTCCGTTGTCCCTGATATGCATCTCCACCATTGTTGTTGATGGAACCACCTATACAGCAGCCTGTGTAGTAGGAGGCTCCTATGAAGGACTTCTGTCCGGGCAGTGGTTTTCCAGGCTGGTTGTCAGTGGAAATTACCCACTCTGATTCCACAGTGGTTCATGGTGGAAAGCAGCCATGGACTGTCTTTGAAGAGTCATCTGATGACTCTGATGCATCCTACATGCAGTCATCAACGCATACATTCGACCGGAAATTGGTCGAGGAACTGACCACTGACCAGGGGCTGGTGTCTTTTTGGGGCACTCCTCCAACTCATATGAGTCCATGAATGTTCCTTTGAAGTCAGTTCAGAAGCATGCTTAGTACCCCTTCACTGACACATTCTGTATTAAGGAAGAATCCTGGGGATTGCCTTTTCCTTGGCTGAGGTCATTTTGGGACTGGTTCTGGAGCTTTGGCATCATCCAGCCTCCTGCCTGGTACCCTCAGCCCATATGTGTGGTCCCTATTGTCTCCTTGCTCAGATTTTCTGCCACCCTCCTCCTGAGAGTCTGGTCTCTGATTCCACTTTCCAGAAATCCGGCAATACTGAGGATGTGGACGAGCCCCTTGAAAAGGAATCATACAAGATCGACCATGCGGCTAAGAAAGTCTATGCTGCATCCTCCCTTGGTTTCCATCAGGCGAGTTACACCTTGATGATAGCCCATTTCAGTCACTCCCTCCTGGGAGCGCTCAATAATGTTCTCCTTTACCTGCCTGCTGACAGGCAGCTCCCAGTAAAAGTTATAAGACCAAAGTCTAGAGCTGGCAAAACTCCAGCTCCAGATGGCCTTCGACACTGGAGACTCACGCACTTGTGCCATGGCTGCGGCCATCACAATGCTTCACAGGGCCTGGCTGAGGACCTCCACCTTCATAGTGGACTCTGAGCACAAGTTGACTGATGTCTCCTCCTTGGGCTCCAACCTCTTTAGCCCGAGGTAGATGGGCGTTTCACAAGGATTGAGAAACCCATTGTCGCCCTGGATTCTGTGGCTTCATCCCAGAAGGACCAGAAAGGCCAAAAACAAAAGGAGTCCAGTCAGTTTCAGTCCTTTCAGCCACAGCAGTCTCTGCAGCAACAACCCCAGCCAGGGTAGTTCCAAGCCTGGTGTCTCAAGGCCAAGTTTTCCAACCAGGGGCCAGAAAAAGGCAGGGGTAGGGCAAGTGGTGCATCTCAGGCCTCTACAGCCAGTGCCCCCTCCAAAGCAACCCAGTTATAGGTCAGGGGGTGTTGATCTCCTGCCTGTCCAATGCCTGACTTGGCTCCTGACGGGGATCAGCTTCACCACTTCAGTCCTCACTGGTCCGTCATTACTATGGACAAGTGGGTTCTCGAGGTGGTCGCCAGAGGTCTCCTGATTTCGAGTCCCTTCCACCCTACTGATCCCACATTCCAAAGGAGTTCTTAATGTCGCAGGACATACTATCCACTTTCGTCAAAGGAGCAATAACCCATGTCCAAGATGACCTGGCAAGGGGGGGGGTACCTGTCTAGGTACTTCCTGGTCCTGAAATGGACAGGGGGCTGGCACCCCATACTGGATCTTAATCTGAACCAGTTTCTAATGAAGCACAAGTTCAAGATGGTCACACTGAACCAGATTATGCCATCTCTGGAGCAGGGCATGTGGTTCTGCTCCCTGGACCTCCCACTGGTGGTACCTCCAGTTTTGCACATAAGGGGTGCTCCATCAGTTCCAGGTCATGCCATTCGACCTTTCCTCAGCACCCAGGGTCTTCAAGTGTATCACAGCAGTGGCAGCCTTCCCGTGGTACCAGGGCATCCAGGTTTATCCCTACCTGTACAGGTGGCTGATAGCCATGCCATCCAAAGAGGCAGTGGAGTGGTCCAGGGACGTGGCCCTCCAGACCTGCAGAGACTTGGTCTTCTTGGTCAACCCGGCCAAGTCTGACCCCATCACAGTTGATTCACTTCATCGGTGCAGAGCTAGACTCCCTCCAGGCCATGGCCAACCTCCTAATGGACCTGGCATTGGATCTTACCTCCTTCACTTGATCATTTTAGGTTGAGTGCTTGCGCCTTGCCTGGGACTTCCTTGGCATCTGGCACCAGCATGATCCGGTGGACTTGTTTGCAGATGCCGCACCTGCAGTGGGAGATGGGCCTTCAGTGGTCCCATGCCTAGAACCTCTGGACCAGCCGGTCAGAGTGAACCATCCAATGTGGGATGCCATCCAGTGGTGGCTGATCCCAGAACACCTGGAGGACAGAGTCCCATTTGTCTGCCCAGAACTGACCATCGCCCTCATGAAAAACGTGCCTCTGGTGGGATAGGGAGCGCACCTGGGAGCCCCCAGGACTCTCAGGTTATGGTCAGCCAGGGAGTCCTGTCACCACATCAACCTGCTGGAGCTCTACGCAGTGCAGCTAGCTTTTACAGAATTTACTCTTCCAGCCAGTGGTCAGGTCACGCAAGTCCAGAGTGACAACACCACGACCATGTTCTACTTGAACAGACAGGATGGAACATATTCACATGCAGCCTGGGTGCAGATGATCTGGTGGTTCATGTTGCAGGGGCAGGCAGTTGGCTTGCAGATGCTCTCAGGCTGGTGGGAAAGATGTTGCACAAGTGGTCCCTGCATGAGAAGGTGGTGAACCACCTGTTCCCTCTGTGGGGCACCCCTCTGGTGGACCTGTTTGCCACTGGGTAGAACACAAATGTGAGGCTATTCTTTGCCGGTCCCCAACAGTCTGGTACACTGGTGGGGCATGCTTTCATGAGGCCCGGGACCTCCTGTACGCCTTTCCTCACTTTCCCCTGATCTACAAGGTGATGGTCAAGATGCAGATGATCCTCATAGCTCTGGACCGGCCTTGCCAGTTCTGGTACTCTAATCTCCTCAGCTTCAGCAGCAGATCTTCAAGGTGGTTGCCTTTTCACCAGGATCTGTGGACTAGACAACAGGGGAAGGTCCTGCACCTGAACCTTCTATTCCTGTACCCTCACAGCCTGGTTCCTGAACAGCTAGAGTTCCAGGCCGTAGGTCTTTGAGAGAATGTTCTCCACATTGTGGAGGCTTCTCAAAAAGTCAACTTGCCAGTGTTATGCCTTTAAGTGGAAGTGGTTTTCCATTTGCTGTCATGGCCAGGAGCTTGTTCCCCTGGACTATCCTGTGGCTAGCATCTTAGAATACCTCTGGCACTTGTCCCAACTAGGACTGCATTCGGTGACCCTTAAGGTGCACCTGGCAGCCATCTTTGCATACCAGGTGTGAGCTGGAGTGCCAGTGGTGGTACTTGGGAAGGTGTTTGGACACTTCTTTAAGGGCCTTGACCGCTTGTCCCCACTAGTGCGAGAGCCACTGCCACCTTGGGACTTGCTGCTAGTACTGGCAGTGCTCCTGAGCAAGCCTTTTGAGCCTGTGCACAGGTGTGAGATGTTGCACCTGTCGTGGAAGATGGCCTTCTTTGTGCCCATCATATCAGCCAGGAGGATTAGTGAGCTCCAGGTGCTCTCGATGGAGGCTCCTTATCTGGTCTTACATAAGGACAAGGTAGTCCTTCATTCCCCCTGAAGTTCCTCCTGAAGGTTGACTTGGAGTTTCACCTTAACCAGGTGATGAACCTTCCGATTTATTTTACCAACCCATCTTTGGAGGCTGAACGCAGGCTCGATTCTCTGGACCTGTGGCGGGTGCTTTCCTACTATGTGGAGCATATGGCTGGAGTTCGGGGTGAGGTTTGCCAGCTCTGTTACCTTTGCTGAAGCCGCGGCTGGCAGACCAGCAGCTAAGCAGGTGATCGGCTGGTAGATCACTTCCTGCATCGACCTCTGCTATAGGTTGGCTGGTAGGGAGCCTCCCGTATGGTTCATGGTTAATTCCATCAGACAGACTGCTGCCTCGGTGGCTGCTTTCATGGACATTCCTACTCATGAGATCTGCAGGGCTGCCACCTGAAAGTCAGCACACACCTTCATCTCCCGTTATAGCATCAACCTTGCACCTTGCCAGGTGCTGCTTTTCGGGCCTTAGTTCTCCAATCTCTTGTTTACCAAGTATGGGTGCGCGCCTTGCCCCCCCCCCTCTCCTCCAGGAGAACTGCTGGAAGTCTGCCATCATGTGGGTAAGTGAACCATATCCACGCCTCTAGAAAAAAAGCTTGCTCACCTGTAACCATAGATCTTACTTCGAGAGGGCTCTTGCAGTAGGCAATTACATATAGGACTGACGTCGGCAGGCGGCAAGACCCCACGGAAAAATTTCTAGCTAGCAGTCCCTGGCGAGGGGACCGCCCCACGTCAGGTGACCAGCGTCAGACGACGTCGGTATAAAGGGGCGGTCCCGGATGCCCGCCTTCCAGTTCTTTCCCACCATCTGCTCGTGCAGCGCCTCGCGGTGAAGTTCGTGCTCAGCCCTGTTACTTCGCCGGTTTTTTACCGAAAGTTTTCAGTATTTTGGTACTTTTTCATCAGGTGAACGTCGGTTTATGTTGTCCCCTTCAAAAAATAAGTGCGACTCGTGCAGCGCCCAGCTGCCTCACAAGGATGGTCACTCCCTCTGCCTTTTTTGCTTAGGCCCCGACCACGACAGTCAAAAAGTGCCCGCATTGCCTGCATTTCAACGCGGCCACCCGCAGACGACGCCAGCAGTCCTTGGAAGCCCATCTCCTTAAAAAGATGATGTCTGCAATGGAGAAGGAGCTGAAGAAGCTTAGGCAGCCGTCGACCTCCCCAGAAGGACACAAGAAGCGGGATAAAGAAAGGCACTGGGAGAAGGCCTCCTCCTCCGTGACTCCGGCCGGAGCCGCAGCTAAGGTAACGTCCCCTCCGGGGGATCACCCGACGGCAGCCTCCAAGGCTTTGGAGGAGGTGTCGGGTTCGTGTTCGGGCCCTTCGGGCGCCTCCGGGCAAAAGGAGGCTTCTGCCCCCAGTACTGCTGCAGGCTTGCGGCCTACTGGCGCGGGCGCCTCCCGTAAGCCGGACGTTGGCTCCTCCACCCGCCGCGAGAAGGCCGCTAAGACGCCTGACCCTTCGGGGCGGCACACGGCAGTGTCCCCCTCGGACCAGGCCGCTTCCCACCCTCGGCCCGCCTCCGACGAGGGACCCCTTAAGTCGGATGCCGGCTCCTCTGGCGTCCACCGGGATTCAGCCCCTAAGTCGCACATCGGCTCCTACGACAGACCCTCCATCGTCTGTCGTCCCAGGTTCCCGCAGCCTTCGCTGGCGCCCAGGGAGCCTGAGTCCCCTGCCTGACCCCGGGACTTTTCTCTCGCCGCCGGGCGATGCTCGGATGCTTTCCCTGGCCAGACCTCTCCCACTGCAACGATCTGACGCCGGCCCCCCTGACGCCGGCTCCAACACTGGCCCCTCTGACCCTGGTTCCGACGCCGGCCCCTCCGACACTGGCGGGGGATATTCCTCTCCCATTGGGCCCTCCCCCCCATGGGCCTATCTTTGTTGATCCATCCGTGGAGCTCCCTACTGGGCCGTCTGCTCCGGCAGCTCCTCCGGTACCTGGGTATCCGCCGTTGTATCTGACGCTGGCCTACCTGGGTCTGCAGTATCCTGCGCCACAGTACCTGATGCCGGCTCCACCGACGCTGCAGTACCCGATGCCGCAATACCCGGCTCCAGTATTCCCGCAGCCGGGTTATGGATACTCGCCTTACGGATATAATCCGTATAACTATCCCCCTCCTCCTCCTCCACCGCCCCCTAGGCCGCCGGTGGATCTTCAGGAGACTCTGGCCTCCTGGTGGGCTGAGGCCAAGGCTCAGCTCACCAAGGAAGTCGAGAGCCGCCTTACAGCGACGGTGCCACCTTCGGCCCCCGTACGCCCCAGACGGCACACTCCCTCTCCGCCTCCAGATTCCCGAGCTCTTCCCTCTGGATCCAGAGAGTGGCAGGATACGCGTCTGGGGATTCCCCCTAAGGAACCCGTTCCTCCCCCTAGACGAGTCAGGGAGTCTTACTCTGCTTACAGTTCTTCTTCTTCTTCTCTCTCGGACTCCTCGGATTCCTCCGACGGATGCTCCGAGAAAGACGACGAGCCTCGCTCTCCGTCCAAGCCCTGGCCGAGGACTCCTCCGAAGTCTCCTCCGGAGGATCCTTCCTTCACGGAGTTGCTCAAGAAGATACAGGAAGTACATCAGTGACGTTCCTTAGAGCCAGATCCTCAGTGGGTTAAACTCGCCGAATATCTGGACTTGCCCCTTACGGCCCCTACTCTAGTGCCACCCTGGATCAAGCCTCATGCCCACCTTGTTTCCACTATTTGGAAACAACCATCGGCTTTAGCCCCACTTCCTTGGAAGTCCAACAGGCTATACCAGGCTCCGTAGGGTGTAGACTTTTTAGATTCTCGCCCCCGTGCAGACTCGGTTGTGATTAGCGCCGCTCACGGCCAGTCAGCACACCCTAAACATCTGAGCTCATCTCCTCCAGATAAGGAATCTCGCCTTCTGGATCAGTATGGAAGGAAGATCTACGCTTCTTCCACACTGGGGATCAGGGCCCTAAATTATGTAGCACATATGGGGGATTACCAGAAGGCTGTCCTTACCCAGGCGGAGTCTAAGATTGACTCCCAAGTCAAGCAGGAGTTAGCTGACCTTGTCCGTTCTGCTCGTTCGGCCAGTCGTCACATTCTGAGGATGACCTATGATGCAGTGGACACCGCAGGGCGGAGCTCCGCGTTTGCCGTAAGCCTTTGGCATCACGCCTGGCTCCGAGTGTCAGGTTTGGTCCCGGAGGTGCAGTCAGCAATTCAGGAAGCACCTTTCAAGGGTTCGGTGCTTTTCGGTGGTGATGTCAAGGACATCGTCCCCGATTTGCAGGAGAAGGGGACGGCCCTGAAATCTGTGGATTCCATGTACCGTCCCCATCCCCCGGAGCGCCGTCCTTTTCGCAGACGCAGCTGGCCTCAAGCGAAACCCCAAGGAAGGCGGGCCACCAAACGCCGGGCCCCCACAGCTGCCAGGCCCCTGCCGCCCAAAAGCAGTGGAGCCAGCTGAGGCGCTGCCCCACACCACCTGACTCCTTCCCTCTCCCACCGCCTCCGGACTCCCGGAGGAACCGGTAGGAGGGAGGTTCTCCCTCCACCTTCCGGGTTGGGAGAGGATAACATCGGATTCATGGGTGCTTCAGATTATCGCAGAGGGGCACTCTATAGAGTTTCTACAGAAACCTCCACGCCACCCTCCTCTGAAGTTCTCTTACTCAAGCGACCATCTTCCTTTGGTCAGGGAAGAAATATCTGCTCTCCTCGCGAAGCAGGCCATAGAACCCATCCCTCCTCACCTTCACGGGACTGGTTACTATTCCCATTTCTTCCTCGTACCAAAGAAGACTGGAGATCTCAGACCCATTCTCGATCTCAGCTCCCTGAACTTCTGTGTAGAATACAAGAAGTTCAGGATGCTCTCCCTTCAAACCCTTCTGCCCCTTCTTGGCCGGGCCAATGGCTTTGTGCGCTGGATATGCAGGATGCATACCTGCACATCCCCATTCGTCCCTCGCACCGAAAGTACCTCCGGTTTGCTTTCCAGGGGGACCATTACCAATTCCGGGCACTCCCTTTTGGTCTTTCTTGGCTCCCCGAGTTTTTAGCAAATGCCTGGCAGTGGTAGCGGCCCACCTACGTACTTTGGGAGTTCAGGTGTTTCCCTACCTGGACGACTGGCTCCTGGCGGCCTAGTCCAGGGAGGAACTCCTGCATTTTCTCTCCCTCACCCAGCAGGTTTTCACTTGTCTGGGTATCACCATCAACCATTCCAAGTCTCATCTGGACCCTTCCCAGAGACTCCAGTTCATCGGGGCAATCCTCGATACGACAGTGTGCAAGGTCTTCCTGCCTTCGGACAGGGGGGCCTCCCTCCAGTCACAGATTTCCTACTTTCGGAACACAGAAAGGTTCCGGTGAGGTCGGTGCTCCGTCTTTTGGGGCTTATGGCGGCTGCCATCCCGATGGTTCCACGCGCGTGACTCCACATGAGGATCTCTCAGTGGACTCTCCGCTCTCAGTGGGATCAACTTGTAGACGACCTAGATCATCTGGTGCTGATCTCCTCACCGATGACAAAAGACTTGCAATGGTGGATGGTTCGAGAGAACCTGTTCCGGGGGGTCCCCTTCTTTCATCCTCCCCCCTCCCAGATTCTTACCACGGACGCATCAGGTGAAGGTTGGGGAGCCCATCTGGGTCCTCACCGAACCCAGGGTTGATGGTCCAGATTGGAGCCAGCTCTCCACATCAATGTGCTCGAGCTACGAGCAGTACTATATGCTCTCCAAGCCCTTCACCAATACATCACTCCCGGTCACCTAGCTGTCCAAATGGACAACATGTGCGTGGTGTGGTACATCAACAAGCAGGGAGGGACTCGGTTCTACCCGCTGTGCAGGGAAGCAGTGAGGGTTTGGGAATGGGCAATGCTTCACAACCTTCACCTCTTGGCGATCCATGTTCCAGGAGTCGACAATATCCTGGCAGACAAGCTAAGTCGTTCCTTGGCTCTGCCACATGAATGGGAACTGGACCAAAAGGTTCTAAACGGCATCTTCCAGCTTTGGGGGACTCCACAGGTAGACCTGTTCGCCTCTTCCCAAAACGCAAAACTTCCCACCTTTTGCTCGCTCGCTCCAGAGCGAGGCGCTTTCTGGAGCGACGCTCTGTCTCTAAGCTGGAAGGACAGATTCGTCTATGCTTTTCCTCCAATTCCTCTGGTCCCTCGTGTGCTGCAGAAACATGCATTGGAAGGAGCGAGAATGATTCTGATCACTCCTTTCTGGCCCAGGCAAGTCTGGTTCTCTCTTGTACAACAATACTCAGAGGTTCCTCCTCTTCCTCTTCCTTTATCTCGAGGATTGCTGACCCAGGATCAGGGGACCCTGGTCCATCCGGGACTCAAGTCTCTCCAACTTCATGCATGGCTCCTGCAGACCTAGCCCAATCTCGTTTCGGCGTCTCTCCTAAGGTGGCCGAGATTCTGGTGGAGGCCAGAAAACCCTCCACTGGGTCCACCTACACTATGAAATGGAAGCAATTTTCCATTTGGGCTGCCTCCAGGAACGTGGAGCCTTTCTCCTGTCCTGTGGCCGTTCTGCTCGATTATTCGCGTCATCTTTTCGACCTGGGTCTCAGTCACTCCTCTTTGAAGGTTCAGATGGCTGCTATTTCAGCCTACCATGTTCCTTTTGCTGATAAAGCCTTTGCCCAATTAGAGGTATCCAAGACCTTTCTCAGAGGGGTCCTTCATCTCAGGCCCCCTGTTCGGACTCCTGCTCCCCCTTGGGATTTGAACTTTGTTCTCGAGAAACTTACCCTTCCTCCTTTTGAGCCTGCAGCTTCCGCAGACTTGAAGTTCTTATCGTGGAAGACGCTCTTCTTGGTGGCCATTACTTCTGCTCGCAGAATTTCCAAGCTCCAGGCCCTTATGTGCAAAGTCCCCTATCTGATTTTTCACAAAGAAGGAGTAGCTCTTCGCACGAACCCTAAGTTTCTTCCGAAAGTGGTAGCGGAGTCTACCTTAAATCAGTCTATTGAGTTACCTGCTTTTTTCACGCAGTACTCCAACCAGGGAGAATACTTGCTCCATACCACGGATGTCCACAGGATTCTAAGATACTACACTGATAGGATGAAGGATCTCAAAAAGACTGATCAGTTGTTTGTCTCTTTTGCTCTCAAAAGGGAGGGCAATGCTGTCTCCAAGCAATGCCTGTCAAAGTGGTTGGCTCATTGCATCACTTTCTGTTATGACAAGTACAACAAGACCCTTCCGGGTCAAGTCAGAGGTCACTCCACTCGTGGAGTAGCAGCCTCTGCGGCTTGTTTCAAGAATGTGTCTGCGGCAGACATCCATGCTGCCGCCACCTGGACTTCCGTCCATACCTTTACGAAACATTACAGTTTGGACATTGCCTCTCGCCGTAGAGCAGGCTTCGGGTTGACTGTCTTGCAAGGCCTCCTATCTTGAGGTTTGCAAGGGTTTTTGCTACTTCTTGGAGTAGTTCCTCCTCCTGGTGCCTTTCATTTGTTCCAGACTGCTTGGGATTCTGTCCTATATGTAATTACCTACTGCAAGAGCCATCTCGAAGTAAGATAGTACAGTTACGTAAGAACTTACCGTAACAGTAGATCTTCAAGAGTGGCTCTTGCAGTAGGTAATACCTTCCCGCCCTCCATCCCCCTAGACTTTTTTAGCTCCTTTTTCATTAAGGGAAGTATCCACTTCTCTCTCGTCTGGGCCTTCCGGGCCTGTGGCGGGAAAGAACTGGAAGGCGGGCGTCCGGGACCGCCGCTTTATACTGATGTCGTCTGACGCCGGTCACCTGACGTGGGGGTGGTCCTTCACCAGGGACTGCTAGCTAGAAATTTTTCCATGGGGTCCTGCCGCCTGCCGACGTCAGTCCTATATGTAATTACCTACTGCAAGAGCCTCTCTCGAAGATCTACTGTTACGGTAAGTTCTTACGTAACTGTACTTTCTAGGACTGGTGTATGGTTCACATCCTCACCACCCACCTGACCTCCCCTGGCAAGTGGCACATGGATCCCTGCTTCTAGCATGCAAGATCTGATGTCATGGGGCAGAGCCGAGGGACATACCACCTGGGTGGTGGGAGGAGCTTTACTTGAAGACATTCCGGTGAATAAGCTCTTAAAGAACTGCCACTTTATGGATGTGCACCATGTATGACTCCTAGAACTGTGGTTACAGGCGAGGAACCTATTTTTATTTCATCATATTACAATATGTGGTCATAGAAGGTAAAGTGCAAGAATGGAAAAACTGATGCAAAGTAGCTCCCTGCTTCCAGCAAAACACCCAGTGCTGTTTTGCACCACTCCATTAAGCTAACAGGGTGGGGAGGTTGAGAAAGAGAGTTACGAAGTACTACTTCATGGAAAGAGTAGTGAAAAAATGTAACAGGCTTCTAGAGGGTATGAATTAAAATAGAACAGTTGAGAGGCGGGCAAAAGGTGGTGGGATAGACACATTGGAAGTGTACAGGTGGGACAGCTGGAGGGTAGGGGGGGAATGACCGCTGGGGGCATTTCTCATTAATGGATAGGTTTTGGGCACAGTTGATGGGCCGCAAGGCATTTATCTGACAACAGTATCTAAGTTTCTAAGACAGTTTGCATAGAGTTGCTCAGATAGTGCAATAACCTCACCACTTCTGCTCTGCTGGATAGTTCAGTTACCCAGTGGTTGACTTTATCTGGTGCAGATCCTGTCGGGAAAATTTCAGGGTGCTCTACAGATGTGTTAATTAATTATCAAGGAGTTAAATTTTAGTGCTAAAGTACCAGGAAGAGTACCTGTGTCACAAAGTCAGTTTTATTGTTGAAGCATCATGCAAGTTCACATAGTGGTGATGCCACAGTCCATGGCTGGCAGTCACCGGTGATAGCACAGTATTTTAGGCCGGATTGGACAGAGAGGTTCCTGTATGTCTTCCCACCATTCCCACTTGTAGAGTGAATGCTCGTAAAGCTCAGCAGAATGCCAGTAACAGTGATCCTGATAGTGTTGCCCAGTGGATTGTGGGATGCCCTCCTTCTCTGTAAGGCAGTGTGAACAAATATGAAGTGACTGAAAGAGTCTGTCTTTGACGCTGTAGATATGGTGCTGTGTGGGATGCGAGAGAAATCTTAAACTCCTAGATCAGTTTTACAAATCTATTTCATGAAATGATTTGCCACCTTAAGCTGGTAGCTTTTCCAATGTTTCATAGCCCTGGGGCCACTTCCCCAGGGTCTGTGGTGGTCTCAAATATTCTTTTGATAAACGTTAACCGTATAGGGTACCAGTCATTTGTTTCTGTTGCTGCGCCTTATAGTACTAACTCTGAAGTTGCGCATGGGCATCCCCAAGAGCCATGTACTGACCTGTAGGATTGCTTCTGACAACTTTTGTGATAAACGGAGATGGTGATGCGGCTAGGCAAGGCTAAGCCCCAGGTCCATGAAACAGCAAAGCTAATAGTTTAAGGTGGCAAATGTATTGGCAAACCATTTAATAAAATGCTTTTGTTGTAAAATTGATCTAGGAGTTTGAGTCTCTCTTATCCCACACAGCAGTGATCCTGATAGTCCCAGACTGTGCCAAACCAGCTTGGTACTCTGTGCTTCTGGCCCAATGGAGATACAGCCTGCTGACTGTTTCAGGGAAGAATAACTTCCCTAGATCTCAGAACTTTACATCTGAGGGCACATTTCTTGAGGAGCTAGAATGTATAGTCTGAATGTATCAGAGGAGGTGCTGTGGATGCTGAAGATTTCCAGAAAACCAGCAACAAGGAAAGCTTACTCCTCTAATTGAAAGATTTTCTCATACTGGTGTGCCCTCGGAAAGAGAATTCCAGCGCAGGCAAGGTTGCCTGTAGTTCTGGACTACGTGGTACACTTACAGTCCCTTTCTTGGAGATCATCACACCCGAAGGTGCACCCGACAGCCGTGTCACCTACACATCAGCAGGCGGAGATGGAATCAACGCAAAATGTCTTTTCCAGAACAACATTTGATCAAATCAAAATTACCCCCACCACTTTTATAAGATATGAATGGGGTCTTGTATCGTTTTTCTGTTTTTTGGGGGTTTTTTTTGTTTTTTTGTTTTTTTAATAAGATAAATTACAGGATGGGTTCTATGAGAAACAAGTCTCGTTTACAGAACATCCCAAGTCAACATCCATGTACGTTTATACACAAGTTGATGATATAAACAACAATGATTAGAATCATTAGAATATACATTCAAGATAGCAGCACTAAAAAAAACTGGGAAAGAGCGAGTTTAATGTATCACTTAAGGCTAGATAAACAATGTTTGATGGATACTGTGTCTTTAAATCTAAAACATATTGAAAACTGGTTTACAATATTAAATACGAGTCTTGGGAAAAATGGTTTATCAGACTTTTGGAACATAACTGAAGAAGGAGCTTTAAAAGCATATGTGAGCAAAAGCACATTACGCTAAAGGAATATTGCAGTGCAGTCAAATTTTTCCAAAATCCATGTTCTTGACAGATATATCTGTACAGTATGCGCCAAATTAAACGGACACGTTTGTAGACGACATCCTCTTCTAACTGACGAATCCCCATTGCCAAAAGCCATTTACTATATGGCTAAATAAGTCACTTGATTAAGCGGGCCTGTAATTCCGCATTTTGCGGCTGCTGAGTAGCCCATTAACACCTCTGAGCGATGCCAGTTAGCAGTGGATTCAGCAGCCATCAGTGAGCTTGCATTAAATTTCAGTTAAACAATTTCTAGTAGTTTACAACAGTACACTAAACATAGAAACACAGACTTTGACGGCAGATAAGGACCGCTTGGCCCACCTAGTCTGATTATTTCCCTACCTACAGGATAAGCTGCAGATCCTAGTTAACCAACAGCCTATTTCTTTTAACCCCCAGCAAGAATTGCCTTATGTCTGTCCCATGCATTCTTGAATTCTCCCACAGTTTTAGACCCCACAACCTCCTCAGGCAGGCTGTTCCATGCATCCACCACCCTCTCTGTGAAAAAATACTTCCTCACATCCCCCCTCTATCTTCAAATTGTGTCCCCTTGTTCTTGCACATCTCTTTTTCTGAAAGATGCTACCCTCTTGGACTTTGTTGATTCCACTGAGGTACTTAAAAGTTTCCATCATGTCCCCCCTCTCCCTCCTTTCCTCAAGGTATACATATTAAGCTCCTTTAGTCTCTCCTTATATGGCTTCTCTTGTAGACCCTGCACCATTTTAGTTGCCCTCCTCTGGACTGCCTCCATCCTGTCTATGTCCTTGCGGAGATGGGGTCTCCAGAACTGGCCGCAGTACTCAAGATGGGGTCTCTCCAACTGTCTGTATAGAGGGATAACAACTTCCTGTTTTCTGCTGGGGATGCCCCTTCCTATACATCCCAGTATTCCCCCCAGCCCTACCTACTGCCTTCTCACACTGCTTGCCAACCGTAAGGTCATCTGAAATGCTTACCCCTAGGTCCCTTTCCATTTTTTTGTTACTACCCCCCATTGTGTAATCTTCCCCAGGGTTTTTGTTTCCCAGGTGCATTATTTTGCACTTCTTTGCATTGAATTCAAGCTGCCATACTTCTGACCATTCCTCCAACCTTGCCAAGTCCCTTCTCATTCTTTCCACGCCTCCTTGTGTATCAACCCTGTTGCAGGTCTTTGTGTCCTCTGCAAAGAGGCATACTTTTTCTTCCAGTCCCTCTGTAATGTCACTTATAAAGACATTCAAAAAAGGACTGGACCCAGTACTAAACCCTGCGTTACCCCATTAGTAACGCCCCTTTCTTCAGAGTGGACTCCATTTTTAATTAACTTCTGTGTCCTGTTGTCCAGCCAATGTTTTAGCCAGGCTACCACCCTGGGACACACTCCCAGGCTGGTTACTTTATTTATTAATCTTTTGTGTGGGACTGTGTCAAATGCCTTGATAAAGTCTAGGTAGGCCATGTCCACAGACCCTCCCTGGTCTACTACTTTGGTCACTCAGTCAAAGAAATGAATTAGATTTGTCTGACATGACCTTCCCACTGTGAACCCATGCTGCCCACTGGCCTCTAGGTACTCAACAGTTTCTTTCCTTCAGAAGTGATTCCATCACTTTCCCTACCACAGAGGTCAAACTGATAGGTCTGTAGTTTCCTGCCTCTTATTTTGCTCCCTCTTTTGTGAAGGGGAATCACATCTGCCTTCCTTCAGTCCGCTGGTACCACACCATCCTCCCATGATTTGTTAAAAAGGGTAGTCAGTGGTGTCATTAGTTCTTCCCTTAATTCTTTTAGAATTCTGGGGTGAATCCCGACAGGCCCCATTGCTTTGTCCACCTTCAGTTTTAGGAGTTCTTTCAGAACCCTTTCTTCTGTGAAAGAACTGGGATTGACCCCCTATCCAGAGTGCTTCTGTTAATTGGATTAGACACCTCCCCCCCCTCTTCTTTTGTGAATACTGAGCATAAGTATTTGTTCAGTATCCCTGCTTTTTCACTGTCCCTCTCTGCCCACCCACCGTCTGTTCTATTCAGCCTCACTAGCCCTCCCTTTCTTTCTGCGCTCCCTGATGTACCTATAAACGGTTTTATCCCCATTCTTAACCGAGTTGACTATCTTTTCCTCAGTTTGGGCCTTTGCTATTCTGACTTCCCTCCCTGCTTCCTTCTGCTTTAACTGGTACAGTTCCCTGTCCTGCTCCTTCTGTATTTCCTTATACTTCCTAAATGCTATATTTTTCTCTTTAACCTTCTCCGCCACATCTTTTGAGAATGATAGTGTTTTTTTATTTCATTTTGATTTATTTGCATCACACAAAGGCTTGTTGCATCTGTGATGGCAGTTTTGATGTTTCCCCATTGTTGCTCCACCCCTCCTTCTAGCCTGTTTGCTAGTGCTTTTCTAAAGCACTCTCCCATCTTGCCAAAGTCAGCCCTCCTGAAGTCCAGTACCCTCACTTTTGTATGGCTTGACTCTAGCTGAGTTTATCGTGAACCACACTGTTTGGTGGTCACTTGTTCCAAGATGGCTACCCACTTCTAGATCTGAGAGCCTTTCACTGTCCCCATTTGAGAATATGAGGTCTAAGATTGCTCCCTCATGAGTAGGTTCCAAAACTAGCTGTCTGAGGCATGCACCCTCTAGGGCATTGAGAACGGCCCTGCTCTTGGATGTGGCTGCAGCAGAGGTGCTCCAGTTAACATCTGGCATATTCAGGTCCCCCATCAACAGTATCTCCCATTTCTCTGCCATCCTAAGGATGCCTTCTATCATATCCTTGTCCATTTCTTTCTCCTGAGATGGGGGTCTGTATACAACCCCTGTGCGGATTGTGGTGCCACTTCCAGTCTCTAAGGTGATCCACAGTGCCTCCTCTCCTCCCTGTTTACTCTTTTGTTCCGTTGCTTTTATCCCTTCCCTTACATAGAGAGTTACTCCTCCCCCTCTTCTCCCCTCTCTGTCGCTCCTGTAGGTTGTGTACCCTGGTATGTTAACATCCCAGTCATGGTTCTCTGTGTACCATGTTTCTGTGACTGCTACAATATCCAGGCATCCCTTTTCCATCAAAGCCACCAGTTCAGGGTGCTTGTTGCCCAGACTACAGGCATTGGTACTCATTACCCTCCATTTCTTGATGGCCTTACCCATCCCTGTCCTTATTGCCTTTATCATTTTCTCTATTTACCCCTGCCCTTCTCCCAATAGACCTCTCTAGCTTGGTGTTTACCTCACTTACTACCTTGTTTTTTTTTTTTTTTGGTTGGTGGGGTGCTAGGTTTTCCCTGCTCTTTCCAGTGCCTCCCCCTTGGCTAGTTTAAATGCTTGCCAATGAAGCATTCAAACCTATCACCTAGGATCCTGGTTCCCCTCCTGGACAGATGCAGACCATCATGCCTGTATAGGCCTGCATCACTCCAGGTGGACTCCCCAGTCTCCAATGAAGTCATATATGTATATAATGCCTCCCCTACTGGCAGTTTCATTTCCTTTGCTTTTAATTTTTCACTTTTATTGCCTTCATTCCTTTGAATACAGTGTCTATTTAAACTCACTTTAAAGCAGCTTCTGAATTCAACTCCTAGCTAATGTTGTGCCCTCCCGGTCCCACTGCTGCACTTCTGGGGTTGAACCAGGTGGGAGGGGGTGAAGTTCTAATGTCAGGATTGTGGGACATGATCAGAAGCTCCAGCTGCAAAGACCTCAAAGAAATGTGTCTACAAGTATGCAAGCAAGCAACAATATGCACATTGTGTCACCCACTGCCACTGCCACACGCAGTTCCTCCTTAGCCTCTCTGGGAGCTGTTGCTGCCATTGTCTATTGTCTGCCGCTTACAGCAGTACCACAATCACTTATTGCAGCCTTGTTGATGACGCCGCTTATAATGAACGCAGTGCCACATGTCAGACTAGTCCATTACAAGCGGTACATACTGTATATCTCTATCATATATTTATATTTATACAATCTGGGTGGGAGCTCCAAGCTGAAGATAAATCCTGTTATTTTCACTGCAGTGTGATAAATGATGATAACATCAGCAGTTAAAATAAATGCCATTTATACATACTCTACTGATGTCACCACTCACTCACTATAGCCTGCATTCTAAATGGAACTGCTGCGCAAAAGTTTTCTCACTGCAACCTGCAACTAACTCAGCATTGCAAAGGACACACCTGTGTCCCATAGCGTTTCTGAGACTCCCAGCCCATTCAGAAAACCTCACACACACTCAGACCACACACACAGCAGAAAGCACACAGAAACAGGAAAACATAATATTTCTGGAGCTCCCACCCACATTTTATAAATAGCACACATGATGTGCAGATTGTGTGCTATGGAAAGTATTCTCACTCCTGCAGAGTGAGCTTTGGATACTCCCACTCGTGCCTTCGGCACTCATGAGTATCCGGTGCTCACTCTGCAGGAGTGAGAATATTTTCCATATCACACTCCTGCCCATCATATGTGTATGTATGTGTGCCCCTATAATTTGAGTTGAGTGAGCAGTTTAATCTTAAACCCCAAATTTTGCACATTAATAACTTTGCAACCGTTCAATGGATTTGCATGAAATTTGGAATGTGTGGTCTCTGACAGTAGATCTCTTGATCTGCCAAGTTGCATTTCTATCGGATTTGCAGTTTCCTTGCAGTGAAGTGCCCAAAAATGCGTTTTTGCTTCTTTTTTTTTTTTTTTGCCCATTTTTGCTGATTGCCATCGTGCTGCAGCCACTCTGTTTAGAATTGTGGTGTGAACTTTTCAGGGTAGAAAGAGGCTTCCCCAAAGAACAGTCCAACATTGGCTTAGTGGAAAAAATATTAATCCGTTCCAGAGTTATTTAATTTTGAATTTTCAGGTTCTGAGCATGCTCAGTTCGTCTTTGGAATGTATGTATGTTTGTGAGAGAGGATTGGGCTCGCGAATGGGGATTTATAAAATCCCAGTTCGTGAGGAGAAATTCCCCTTCGTGAGCCATCTTGTTTTCATTTTCCCCCATAAACAAATGTTTTAACTTGCCCCACGGATGTTTTGTCTGATAATTGAAGCATGGGTTTTGTTCAGGGTGATACCCTCTACAAACTCATGGCTTTGGTTTGCTTCATTTTTTTGTGAAAAAACATCTGTTTTAAATTTAAAAAATCCTTGTTCGTCACTCGCTTTCGATCCTTGTTCACGAGGTGACAAAATCCACTTTCGTGAGCCGATCCCCTTTCACGAGCTGACAAAATCCTAGATTGTGATTTCTGGACCAAATGGCCCTATCTCATGAACAAGGATTGGCTTGTGAACAGGGATTTTGTCACCTCATGAAAGGGGTTGACTCACGAACGGGGATTGGTTTTTTAAATCTCCTTTACGAGCTGTCAAATCCCTTTCAGTGAGCTGACAGAATCCTTCTTCGTGAGATCAGGATCAGATGGCCAAAATCTGAAGAACAAGGAATTCTCACGAACGGGGATTTTGACAGCTCGCGAATGGGGATTCACCTCGTGAATGGGGATTTTGAAACCTCACAAAGAACAAGGAATTTTAAAATTTTCCCAGTGCACTGCAAATAAACGGTTTGGTGTTTTGGCTTGAAATTTGCAGGGTACAAAGGATGTCCCACAGAAGTGAAATATGCTGTTTAGGTGAAAAAATTTCCATCGGTTCCATAGCTATGCCATTACAAAGTTGAGATATTTCCCATAGGATAACATTGCCTTGCGGTGCCTGTATCTCGGAAATGATTCGAGATACAGATTTTTTGCTCTGGGCAGCTTAGTTCACCTCTAGGTGAACTAAACATGAGTGGAGGTTTCAGTCATGATTACAACTGCAGTGGAATTTTTTTTCATAGCTGCTGTGGTTACTGAGATCTTGGCAAATTAGTGTTACAAGGGTTCCTTTTCAGCCCTATAGGGATGCTGTATGGCTCTGTAGTTATGTGTAAGTGGAAGCACAGGGCCCAGAGGGCCTGTGCTAGCACATATGCATATCATTATGCAAAGATGGGCAGCTTGAAGGTAGCACGGGGCCCAGAGGGCCCATGCTCCCACCAGCACATACCAGTTACCAATTACATTACACTTTCTCAAAAAATAAGGAAATTCATTGCAAAAACTTTGTTAATGCATCAGTGAGTTGACGCAACAAAAGTGGGGAAATATAGTAGAGGTTGTTACACCCCACACCCTACCAACACAGACCATTGATGTGCCTTTTGTCATCTTGCCTCTCACCCCGTTCTCCTATACTGTGTCATGTGAGCTTTGTTTCCCATGGAATGGGGCGAGAGTTGGGGCCGATGACCTCAAGGCACACCCCATCTCCTGTTGGTCTGTGGTGGTGGGGTGAGGTGGTAGGTTGTGGGGGGTAATTATAGGGGTGCAGTCGCACCCTTATAGTTAGGGTTGAATTGGCAGTTCAATGTTAAACTCAAAATTTTGCACATTAAAAACTTTGCAACCATTCAACGGATTTGCACATAATTTGGTATGCACCATTCTGTGGGGCAGAGCCCTTGATTTTGTAAGTTATATTCCAGTCGGATGTACGGTTTCTGAGTTACAGAGAGGTTAATAAAACGTGCTTTTACTTTGCTGGGATTTTTCTTTGAACTTACCTACAGCCCAGATGGTTTGGTTGTTTGGTGTGAAATTTTCAGGGCAGAAAGGGACTACCCCCACAGATGTGCCTTTTGCTAGTCTGGTAAAAAAAAAATAAGCAGTTTTAAAGTTATTGCAATTTAGAAAATTGAAAAAATCATTTCTGCGCATGCTCAGTAAGCACTTCAAGATAGCTGTATGAAACGAAGTAGGAATCAAGTTTCGTATCGGGGAAATTCCCACTTCGTATGGCCACCATCTTGTTTTCAGTTTTGCCTGAAATATTCAAATTTGGAAACTCCCCAAAATGACGACCCTTGGGTACATTATGCACTTTATTGCTCGAAAAAATGCCCTTAAATTGAGCTTTTAATGCATCTTGAAATTATTTCATCGGATCCATATAATACGAAGTAAGATCTTACTTCGTATGACAAGATGCAAAATAAAATCCTACTTTGTGTGCTGAAAATTGGATTATTGATTTAAAAAAAACTTTTTCTGCTGACATCAGGGTGCTCAGTCCCTGTGTCAGCACTAGACGACCCTCAACATTGTGGAACACTGGGGCACCCACTCCCAGTGTCCCCAACAGAAAACTATACATATCTGACAATGGGGTGCCCAAGCCCCATGTTGGCAATAGCCCACCATCAAAGCAGGACACTGGGGAGCCCACTCTAAGTGTCCCCAGTTATATCATACCCCGCCACCACTACCAGTACTGTCATTGTAGGACACTGGGGAGCCCACCCCCAGTGTCCTGAAATTTAATTTAGTAAAATTAAACCTGAAAAAAAAAGAAAACAGTGCCCCGATGTCTTTTTTTTTTTAATTTTGCCGACATTGGGGTGCCCAGTCTCCATATCCACAGTAGCCCGCCCCCAAGGTGGGACACTGGAGAGCCCACCTCCAGTGTCCTGAAATTATTTTTTTTGAAATTATACCTGAAATAAAAAGAAACGGTCCCGACGTCTTCTTTTTATATAAAAAAAAAAAAATGTAAAAAGACAACTGTCCCTCGTCGTCTCCTATCTCGACCCTCCCACTGAGCAACCCATTACCCCACCTGGTTTGCCCAGTACTTACCATCGGAGGTCGGCAGCTGTCATCTTCTGTTGACTGGGACATGTCTGCAGTCTTCAAAGCTGAACTGCAAACTGAAAAATCAAGGTAAGTGCCGTATAATGGCTGTCAATGTCGTTTTGAACTTACGTTGCTATCTTGACCATTTTTTTATATTTTTGCACCAAATTTTCAACATGGGGTTTTGGGGAACCTACCTCATGAACACTGTCACTGTTGCTTCATTACTAGGTCCTGAAAGATGATTTAGCAGTCGCTGTGCCAAATCACCTTTCAGGACCGATTGACGAAATGACAGTGCAAGTGTTCATGAGGTGGGGTCCCAAAAAGCCCATATTGACAATTTGGTGGAAAAAGTACCAAAAATGGCCGCGTTACGAATGTGCGTTGCACAGTTTCTATGCAGCTGCATAACTTAGGTAATTTACAATATTTTGACTCCAAATTTTCAACATTGCCATTTTTACACACCACCTCATATCGTGTGTGTGTGTGTGTGTGTGTGTGTGTGTGTGACCTAGAGTCTTGCAGAGACACCTGAGGAGTATCACAGTTACCAGAAGAGAGGTACCAAGGAGTGACTGGGAGTGAAACTACGCAGCTGCATGCTAGAGAGCTGAGGAGAAGCACTCCAGCAGGAGCACCAGAAAAGTTATCCATAATTCTACAACAGGTTTGCCACCGTTGCCTGTGCAAACTACTTGGGAGTTTGTTTTTTCTTTCCTTCTGAAAGTCTGCTGAAGTGTAGAATTGAGAGAGGTTGCGGTAGCGCCATATTCTGGTGCCTTTCCAGGCGAGCTTGTGCTGTGAGAACATATAGTCTTTTTTGAGGAGTCCATTACCCCCTCCCCCGGTACCTGGAGTCCAGGTGGGGGAGCCGTACCGGAGGTAGAGGTGACTGGAGCGGTCCTGCGGAGGACTGGGATCCCCGCTAATACCTGTATTTTACACGTTGAGAGATGGGGAAGCAATAAGAGAGTGACGAAAATATAGTTCTCCTTTTTGGCTATTTTAGCCGCATGGGGCTATACAGAGCTGTAGTATTACAGCTATAGTGCTACCCCTCCCCACTTATTTCTAAACTCCAATTCACTGTCCTACAGTAACTTTAGCAGATTTTAGCTGCTTGTCTGCTATTTTTATTTATTATTTTTATTATTGTACAAATTTTTAATTTCTGCTTTGTAGTTAGTTTCTGCGGTGCACATGATCATAGATGTGGATGCCAAGTGCTATTGTAAAAGTGGACTGCATTTTATCCCTTTATATTTGTGATTACGTGATAGTATAAGCGTTAAGTTTTTAGTGAAATAAGATTGTGTTTTTGTGTTCTATTTAAAACACTCAGACAGTCGATACCCTACCCTAAAGGCCTTCTACTTTTCTCCAAATTTCTGCTTTTTGGCTTTAATCCAGTATAAATCTAGCGTAAATTCAGCACAAATAAAACATCCATTTGTTTTCAGAGGAGCACCAACTGGATAGCTCTTCCATTAGTTAAAAGTGAACGGGAAAGGACTTGGTTGACTGAAATTATTCATTCATTAAACACTCATTAAACATTCACTTTTAACTATTCATTTCTGATGAGCATTGTATACTTTGCACATTTTGCAAACGTACACTTACATTTCTTGATCTGACTACTAGTTCACTAGCTCATTGGACCTAAACTAAATCAAACTAATTACCTCCACCTATTGCATATTATATATCATATACCTGATTGGATTATTGACTCATTTATTGATTCATAGATTCATTGACTGATTAATTGAAACAAATTGAGACAAAATCCAGAAGAGAGAGATTCAGAGACTGGATTTAATGGCTAAATTTTATACTGTGCATATACAGTCTGCTACAATCTGTATAAGTCTGTTCTAAATAGAGTACATGCAAGGCTGCTAGAGAGCACTTTTATTTTGTATCTGACAGACTTTTTCTGGGCTCTCGCTGGTGTTCTTGATTCTATTATAGTACATTTATATGACAGTGGTGCACGATGAGTTGGATTATATTTCAAAATAAAATCTTCGACCATTTGAGCTCAGACGCTATAGTCGTATCAGTGTGTTTGAAAGCGCCTTAAAGTGACCTGTAATTTAAAAGCTCTACCTATTTGTGATAGCATACTAAATATGCTGCTTGGAAGATACATTTGGTCGCTTCCTCTGAATCCTTAGTCTAAAATTAAAGGAAACAGACAGATCAATGATCTGTTACAAGGGCACAGGCCTTGGAGATATAGAAGGCATTTGGGTTATTTGTAAACTGAAATTAGGAAACCATGAAACAGTGAGTACTACTCCTAACATTTTAACATTATAGCGCTATAGTATTTAGTGTTTTTAAATTAAGCTTATTATATTGTTTATGTCTGTGCTTACTGGCGAGATAGTATCCGTTATTGTTAAAAATACCATTTCTAGGGACATGGATATGTTGTTCATCCACACTGTCTGGCAGGTTCCTTGCCGCTTTAAATCTTGCTGGAAGGTCTTCAAGCTGGCTTCTCCCACCCACCCAGGTGGTAAAACTCTCGACTGCGCCCCATGATGCCAGATCTTCCTTACCGCTTGGAAGCTCAGGTTCCCTCCGTAACGCTTTTCGTTTTTCGACTAGTTCCTGATTCTTCGGTTCGTCCGAATTTAGTTTTGAAGTTTTCTGAACGTCCATCTTCTTTTCCCTCGTGGCTGCGATGGACAATTCGTTTACCGGCTCTCAGAGGCGCCCTGGCGGGTGGTATATCTCCAGGACTGATCCGCACTCCACGTGCATATACTGCCTCGACTTGGACCACGACCCGAAGGTCTGCGAGTTGTGCCGCGCCTTTTCGACCAACGTCCTGGAGGATCGTGCTGCCCGATTGAGGCTCAGGCGCCCCGAGGAGTTTTCCCTGCTGATAAAATCCAAAGAGGCTCGTTGGGCGGTGTCCGCGACAGCTGACTCGGCTGAGCAGCTCGTGCACTCTATCGCCCTGGAGGAGGAGGTGGCCAAGGCCGCATCTCCCTCCTCCTCGGTTGCGGCATTTATCCTGCTCTCTCTGGGTTCCTCTCATTCGGCTTCATTCAAGGAGCTTCGCCAGTCCCTCTCCACGAAGGGAGAGGGGCCATCGGGACTTGCCTCTCGGCCCAAGTCGAGGGAGTCGCAGGGTAAGTCCCATCGTCGGCATTTGTGGGAGCGGGAAGAGTTCTCCTTCCCCGGACAGCCGACCGTCTACTTCGGTCGAGGTTGCGGCTCAGGCCATTGGCTTCACGGTGTCCCCATCAGGCCAGAGTGCCGAGACGCCCGTCGACGTAGTCGAGTTATCTCTCGACCCGTCACCCGGGTGGTCGACTGGAAGAGCCATCAACCCTTCTCCGCCGGTTCCCCCGGTGGAGACCGAGGTTCTGCCCGGACCTTCTGGGTGGCAGTCCTCGGTCAAAGCGTCCGAGCCGAGGGAAGAGCAGATGTCCCCGCCCCTTCCCAGAACGCCCTCGGTTTCACCGAGGGTCTTGGTCTCAATCTCAGTCTTCTTCTCGGTCAGGTAACTCCAGCTGACTTCCAGCGGTCTCGGTCGAGCACCGAGTTAGTGGTACACGCTCCTCCTCGGATGAGGAGGCTTCGACGCAGATTGCGTCGACGTTACGAGGAGCTTATGTGGCAGCAGTTGCTGTTGTCCAGGAATCAATCGACTCCGATTCATTCCCCTTCTATCAAGTGGCTGCCGCCTGAACGGCCGATACAACCGCTCGCCGCAGTCAAGATGCCCACCTCCAGGCCGGTTGTTCGACCAAACCTAGCTGCCCCACCAATTGTGGAACCTCGGTCGGGTCACGGCCTGCCCCGCAGGTTGTCGGTCACTCTCACTCCCGGCCGCCCTTGGCAGGTGAAGGGTGGCTCAGGCCTGAGGCAGCTCTTTGCAGACCCTTCGGAGTCCAACGACGACGACTCCGTGTTTCCCAGGCGGGTGGGCCTGGAGTCCTCCTGGGACCGGTCTTTGGACGATAGACCATCGTCCTTCCTGGGACTGCTTAGGCTCATCTCGGAGTTCATCGGGATGCAGCTCGAGCCCGTGTCCAAACAGGCCTGTTATCTCCTGACGGAGATTCTAGACCGAGGGAATTCACCCTCTGAGGCCTTCCCTGTGGCTGAGGCCATTGTTGGCCCAGCCCTGGAGCTTTGGCAGCGGCCTACTTCCTGTCCTGTGCCCTCGGCCAGGATGGCCAGGAAGTATGCGGTCCCTATCGGCTCTTTGCCCGGTTTCTCGGAGCACATCTCTGCTGAGGGGTTAGTTACCGATAACGTCTTCCAGCATTCCGGAAATGCTCGGGACGTGGATAGGCCTCCTGACAGAGTCCAAAAGGATGGACTATGTCGGGCGCAGGGTTTACGCTGTGTCCTCCCTAGTCCTCTGACAGGCCAGCTCGGCCGCGCTGATGGCTCACTTCTCCCACGCCCTGATGGGCTCCCTGGATGAGGTGATCCCTCATCTCCCGACCGACCTGCGGACCACGGCCCGTCAGGTGCAGGACCAGGGAAGGGCGGTGGCTAAGCAGCAGCTTCAGACTGCTCTGGACATAGGTGATTCCTGTGCCAGGTCAGTAGTGGCCACGGTGGCCATGCGCCGCAGGGCGTGGCTGAGGATATCCACCTTCTCGGCGGATACCCAGCACAAGTTGGTGGACATCCCCTTCTTGGGGACTGATCTCTTCGGCCCTGGAGTGGAGGGACACCTCCAGGGGATCGAAAAGTCCAACGCCACTCTGGACTCGGTCACCTCCGCCCAGAGGGACAAGGGCCACTGGCAACATCAGTGTAAGCCCCTTCGTCCTTCAGCCCCTGCGGCACGACTGGCCCATCAGCACCAGCAAGAGGGCCAGCAGGCTTGGGCTTGGCATCCCGAACTCAAGCCAGCAGCTTCCTCTAATGGGAAGCAAGGAGGTAAAGGCCCAGGAGCTCCCTCGGCCAGTCCCTCCTCCAAGCCTGCTCAGTGATGGGTCGAAGGGCGTCGCCCCCAACCTCGCCACCCTCACCTGGGTTCCCCCCGTGGGGGGACGGCTCCGCCACTTCCCTTCCGTTGGGTGTGGGAGGTAGAAGGTAAGGGCCTGTCTCTGGTCTTCGGGCGGGCCCTTCCCTTTCGAGCCATCGCCCCCGTGGGACCACGGGGTCCGAAGCCTTGCTGTCGGCCCGCCGAGCCGATGTTGCCCTGTGCCTCGGGATAGAAGCGATCAGGAAGGTGGCGGATCCTCCTTCAGACCCATGCTCGTGTCCAGGTACTTCCTGGTCCCCAAACGGATGGGGGGCTGGCACCCCATTCTCGACCTGCACGACCTGAACAAGTTCCTAAGGTCTCGGACTTTCAGGATGGTCACTCTGTCTCAGATATCCCATCCTTGGAACGTGGCGTGTGGTTCTGTTCCCTGGACCACCAGGACGCATTCTTCGCGTTCCGATCCCGTCCGTCTCTTCAGAGATTCCTCCGCTTCAGAACAGTGGGATCCCTTTATGAGTTCCGAGCCATGCCCTTCGGCCTCTTCCCAGCTCCCAGGGTCTTCACCAATGCATAGCAGTGGTGACAGCATTCCTGCGGTGCCGAAGGGTCCGGGTGTACCCCTACCCGGATGGCTGGCTGATTGCAGCCCCCTCCAGAGCAGAGGTGGAACGGTCCAGAGTTCTGTCCCTCCAGGTTGCTCTCAGATGGGCCTCCTCTTCAACGGGGCCAAGTCGGAACTCATGCCGAAGCAGGTGATTCTATTCATCGGGGCAGAGCTCGACTCTCTTTGAGCCAGAGCTCGGCTCCTGGTGAACAGGGCCGAGGTTCTTCCTCCTTTGCCCAATCATGTCTGGTTGGGTAATCGCGCCCTGCCCGGGACTTCCTGCGCCTCCTCGGCCTCGTGGCGGCCTGCACCAGCATGATCCGTTGGGCCCATTGATGCATGCATCCCCTTCAATGGAGACTGGCCAGCCAGTGGTCACAATGCTGCGATCCTTTGGACCAGCCCGTGACAGTGACCCAGGAGATGTGGAACACTGTCCAATGGTGGACCGTTCCGGCACATCCGCAGGAGGGCATCCCGTTCGTCCGCCCCGAGTTGACTGTCTTCTATCGACCGATGCATCTCTGATGGGTTGGGATGCCCATCTGGGGAAGCACAGAGTGCACGGCCTCTGGTCCCCTCGGGAGTCCCGATGCCATATCAACCTGCTGGAGCTTCATGCGGTCCACCTAGCTCACACCGCCTTCGCTCCGTTTCTACGAGGTCAAGTGGTTCAGGTCCAGACGGATAATACCACGACCATGTGCTTCCTAACCCGCCAGGACCAGACGTGCTCCTTGCCATTATGTAAGGAGGCTGTCCTCATATGGTCTCGTGCGCAGCCTGGAGGCGGTTTTCCTAGCCATTTAGATGGCAGGAAGGAGCCTCCAACACCCTGGCCGATGCCCTAAGCCGGATAGGGGCTGCGTCTCACGAGGGGTTCTCTCCTGCCGGAGGTAGCACAAGATCTGTTCTCCCACTGGGTCACGCCTCGGGCGGACCTTTTTCCCTCGGGAGAATGCGAAGCCGAGACTGTTTCATGCCCACCCCCCTCAGCAGGGCTCGCTGTAGGGGGATGCCTTTTCGAGGCCATGGACCCTGGACCTCTTCTACACCTTCCCCCCCATTCCCTTGATCCACAAGGTGCTTCTCAAGGTGAGGGGGGACAAGGTGCAGGTGATTCTGGTAGCCCCAGACTGGTTTCGCCAGCTCTGGTATCCAGCTCTCCTCAGTCTCAGCTCCAGGCTCCTGAGGCGGCTTCCAGCCCGCCCGGACCTGATCTCCGTTATCGGGAAGGTATTCCATCCGGACCTTCGATCCCTGCACCTGGTGGCCTGGTTCCTGAGCGGCTAGATTCCAGGCCTTGGGTCTTCTGGCGAGGTCTTCAACGTTGTTGAGGTGTCCCGTCAGGAGTCGACCGGATAATGCTACACCTTCAAATGGAAGAGTTCCTCCATTTGGTGTTAGGGAAGGGCCTGGACCCTTCTCCTATTCCTCAGCGAGCATTCCGGACTACCTGAGGTCCTTTACTGTTCAGCAAGGGCTTCGGTCGATGACCCTTAAGGTGCACCTGGCAGCCATCTCTGCCCTCCGGGCGCAGGCCGGAAGGCAGTCGGTGGCGCAGGAGAGGTGGTCGGGTGCTTTTCCAAGGCCTTGATCACATTTCCCCTCCTGTGCGAGACTCTCCACCGCCGTGGGATCTACCGCTGGTAATGGCTAAGCTCACAGGCAAGCCATTCGAACCAATGCACAGGTGCAATTCTCCCACCTGTTGTGGAAGACCACCTTCTTGGTGGCTATCACGTCAACCAGAAGGATGGGAGAGCTCCAGGCGCTCCCTTCGGGTCTCCCTATCTGGTCTTCCACAGGGACAAGGTTGTCCTGTGCCCCACCCGTAGTTCCTTCCGAAGGTGGTATCGAAGCTTCACCTTAACTGGGTGTTGACTCTGCCGGTGTTCTACCCCACTCACACCTCGGAGGCCAAATATAGGCTCCATTTGGACCCTAGTTGAGTGCTCGCCTTCTTAGGGAGGCGTACGGCTGAAGTTCGGGGAAGGTTTGCCAGCTGTTTGTCATCTCGCTGAAACCGCACCTAGCAGACCTCAGCCAGGCGGACGGCAAGATGGAGTCACCTCCTGCATAGATCTCCGCTATAGGTTGGCGGGCATGGAGCATCCCAGAGGGATAAGAGCTCATTTTACCCACCATACCGCTGCTTCGGTGGCTGTTTCCAGGGATGTCCCTATCCAGGATATCTGCAGGGCTCCTACCTGGAAGTCGGCACATACCTTAATTACCCACTACCGCATCGACCTTGGGTCACGCCGGGATGCTGGTTTGGGGCCTCGGTTCTCCAGTCTTTATTCCCTAAGTAGGGGGTGTGCGCCTTGCCTCCCTCCTCCCAGAGAACTGCTAGGAGTCTGCCAGACGGTGTGGATGAACAACATATCCATGTGCCTAGAAATGCAAGTTACTCACCTGTAACAGGAGTTCTAGGAATGGTATATGTTGTTCATCCATACGACCCATCTGACCTCCCTGGCTTCCAGCGGGCTAGATCTGGCATCATGGGGCAGAGCCGAGAGTTTTTCCACCCGGGTGGGTGAGAGGAGCCAGCTTGAAGACCTTCTGGCAAGATTTAAAGTGGCAAGGAACCTGCCAGACAGTGTGGATGAACAACATATACCATTCCTAGAACTCCTGTTACAGTGAGTAACCTGTATTTTAGTATCCCTGGCTTTTTAGCTTTATCTCTTTGCTCCTTAGTGGGGAAATATGAGATTTTTTCGAGTCGAGGCATCTTTAGGTTATATCTTAAGGGGAATATAAGGTTACTACTTGAACATAAAAGATTTAAAGGCCTAAAGACACGGCAGGACTTACTTGAAGTTAAAACTGTTAGCTTGGATTCACCGAACTGGAAACTGGGAGATCTTAATTTTTTGGTGGAGAACACAGAGAACTGATTCTCAGTGGCGCCTTGTGCTTTTTGACATTTCCCGCTACAAGGGGAGATAAATTTGCCAATCTTAGAACAACCTGTTTGTCTTCTACAAATCTCTGTGGATTCACAAGGCACTTTATTTGACTTTGCATCTGAAGAAGCACCTTAAAGTGCCACCTAGAATTGGAACTTGAAATTGAATTAGTGTTTGTTAATTTATCCTTGCAGTCCTATACCTGAATTTCTAATTGTTTCTTTTGTTTAAGTTGAATTATAATTAAACATTTTTTTGAAGGTTAATTTTAGTTTGCCACAATGGTACATACTAGAAGTGGCAAAGGAAATTCTATTTTGGCGATGGACTATTCAGAAGTTACCCCTAGAGCAGCTGGAGTTCAGGTTCAGAACCTGACACCAGACTCAGACTTTCAAAAAAACAAAGTAAATAATAAAGGGAAGAAATTGGGCAGTAATAGAAAAGAAAATGGATAATAAACCTCAAGTTGGTATGAAAGATTTCCCTTCAGATACTCTCCCTACCTTAGTAAATTCTACTGAAAATCTGGAAACTAGTAAAACTAAATGTAGTCCATCTAAAAGGCAACTTAAAATAACAGATTTATGGACCAAGGGAAATGGAGATCCCAAATTTGTATCTACTGCAAAATGTTCTGTCTCCCCAAATCATAACTGGGAAGACAGATCTGGAAGAAATCAACTTTCTTGGGAAAGGGAACATACCCCTTAAAATTCACTTGACCACTCTGAGGGAATTTCTTTTGACAATTATGAATGGGAGACCTTTCCCTAGAAAGTAAGTGAGGAAGAAAGTAGGAGAGCTGGCTCAAATTATTCTGAGATATCCTTCTCCCCGGATCCCTTTTTCAATTTTTCTTACATGGATAATCAGCAAATGTCCAGATCTCAATCTGAATCTAATTTGAGGTCTGATTGATTATCTTTACACTCTCCAACCATTATTAAAATGAATAAAGGGAACCGGGAAAACACAGAATTAAAGGGTATCATCCAGGAACTTAGCACAACAATTGAAGGACTAAAAAAGATGGTAAAAGTAAATGGTGAAATACAAATGGAAAATCCTTGCATAAATTGTATCATTCCTGGATTAAAGAATGCCCCTCAGAAAGATTCTATTACACATGAGGAAGAACACTTTTGCAATAAAGGGAATTTTGTAGCTAGCTCTTCACTGTCTAAACAAGTATTGGAAATAATTAAAAACAGATATGCAGACAGTTATTCTAGAAAATATTTCAGCACTAAAAGAAGAGTTGACTAGTCTCAGAACAGATGTTTTTCATAATCAAGTACTCTTACAAAACCTTAAAATAATAGGAACACTAGAAGGGAACTCAAGCAAAGAGATGTTGTCTTTAGAAGCAAAAGGATGGGAGAATAGAGGGGTTCAAGTGAAATTGCTGTCGCCCTTTGATAAAGACAAAAATAAAATGTGTTTCTGCCAAGTAAAAACTTCTGATAAAAATAAGACGGGGAAAATCAAAAACACAAAAGATATAAAAGACGGGGAACGAAAAAAGGTGAAATAAGAAAAAACTAAATAAAAAAAAAAAGTTACAGAACAGTATAGAGAGGAACCGGAAATGGAGAAATCTATGACAGTTTACATGACAGACAATAAACTCTTGGGAGAAGAAAAAACAATCAATCCTAGAACTAGAAAGGCATGACATAGATCTGTCTGTTATACTTACATATGATGAAATTTCAAGTCCCCGAGATGTGAATAATAGCTGAGGGAGAGCCTGATACTGAGGTTGAGGCCGGTAGTAACCTACCATTAAGAACAACCTTACCTCATAGAGGTTTATCAGCTGAACAAGAATTTGGTGACACAGAATATTTAATAGAAATGAAAGGAATACCAAGACCTATGATGGAAACTAGGAGGAATTAATGGGGAGAATGACACATATGCTTGACATCAAACTAAATTCAGACAAAGAATAGATATTTGCTATGAGACCCCCTATACTGTCAAACTGAGGATATAGCCAAGCAGATTATGAATAACAGAAGAACTTGGGAGAAAATGGAAATCGAAATTTCTGCTAACCTGTCGGCACAGCGTTGGGGTTCCGCTTGCGATGCCGGCGACCCGGGTTCGGGAACGAGCCCGGGTCATAGGGAGGGCCAGTCAGGGAGAAGGATGGAGCATCCTATGGACTGCTGTCCTTCTCCGGAGGGAAGGGGGGGCCTTTGTGCTCGGTGCAAGAGTGACACCTAGCGGAAGCTGGGTGTATCACTCTGAGCACCAACTCATGGTCGAGGAGGGGAGGGGCTTAAGCAGGACAGATGCTGGCATCATTGCACGTCTCTGCCACAGCCAATAGGGGTAAAAAAAATTCCATCTCACCAGATGTCTCCATGACGCCCTGCTCCCAGCTTCAATTAGCTGCCTGGCCAAGGATCTCCCCAACCAGTTACATTCCACTGTGCCAATTCCGGTGGCGGCACCATGCCCCACCTCCTGGGGGCAAGCCAGGAGTGACCGGGGAGAAGAAAGTGGCTGATTAGGCAGTGGAAGCTGTGGGAGCGGGACAAGAAAGAGGGGTAAAAAAATCTAAATTTCTTTACCTTTTCTAGTTCCAAGACTTGGAAACCAAGAACCTTTGGAAAACAAAAATATAACTAATGATGATAAATCTGGTCCACCAAACTTAAACCAAAAAAGAGTAGAGCATGAAAAGAAAGAGGTAAAAGATTTAGATAGAATAATTGGAATTATTGAAGAACACAGGAAAAACAGAATGAGGGTTGGCTTTCCAGGACAGTTACAATCTTTGGTTGGGAGATGTCCAATCAAGACTCTGAGTTTAACATAAGAGAGGAATTGCTTACATTCCTTACAAGGATTTCTGGCTCGAAGATATTGAAGAATATGATTGAACATATTAAAACTTGTAGAGATCATTTTATGTCAAATCAAATGGATGTAACTTTCAAAAATCCAGGTTTGGCTAAAACTTTTATAGAAATGGCAGAAAATCTGGATAAGATGAGCATATACATTGTACATCCCTCTGAACTTGGATGTAAGGATGATGAGGTATATTGCAGAAAACCTGACAAGGAAGAGGATCCCCCTCTTATAGATCTCGTGAAATGGAATGATACAAATAACTTTGACATTTTGGTAAACCTAGAGTCAGATTGACATAGGGAGTCCAATACATCTGCTATAAAACAAAGTAATGATGGAATGAAACTAAAAATCGTGTCTTGGAACATTGAAGGCTTATATTTGAAAATGGTAGATCCTGAGGTAGTCAAATTTTTGGAAAGTTTTGATAACAAGTCTCCAGAAAACCTGGTGCACTGAAGAAACTACTCCCAGATTTCCTGAGTATGTGTCATATGGCCTCTCAGCTATGAGAGACAGGAAAGTCGGTAGATTTAAGGGAGGACTGACTTTATGTTAAGACTTGTCTGAACTTAAAAACTAAAGAATTTCTCCCTAAAACTAATAATATTTTGGCTATTGAACTAATAGCAGGTATTCAAAAAATAATACTATGTAATGTTTACTTCCCACCAAGGTCTAATAATACAGATATTGATGAGCCCTATATTGTGAACTTAAAGTCAAAGCTGAATGAAATTAATGAAAAAGAAGGGAACTTGCCCATCTTTATTTTAGGAGATTTCATTGCAAGAATTAAGGCTGGAAACCTAGAAAATACATACTCAGCTCTGGTTAACTCCTTGGAATTAATTAACCCCAGGTTGTCCTCAGTAAGATCAACTGAAGAATGTGGGACAAATCATAGGGGAAGGGAATTACTCCCAGATCTTGCAAGTAGAAACATCCGTATTCTGAATTGAAGAACCAGTGGTGATATTACCAGAAAATTAACATTAATGGGCCCTCTAGGTTCCTCCATACCTGACCTGATTTGGGCAGAACTGGAGGCCCTCAAAATAACCCACAATTTGGAAATCACAGAGCGTGTGGAATCTGCTAATCTCCCCTTGGTCCTGGTAATAGATGTCTTCTGTTCTGAGACTGTAAATAATGAGATGAATATGGCAGATTATGTGGAAATTATAAATGAAAAAAGAATTGGGTGGAGCCTAGTCTATTATACACTGCTGGAGGAAATTCTCTATTCTGGAAAATTATTTGAAATAACTACACAAGCTATAAATAACATCACCAGTTCTGAGATTTATGATATATGGGAAAATATTCATAACATTTTGAGTGACTTTTGTAGGAAAAATAAAGTAATCAAACATAGCCATCCAAATTTTGACAAAGCATGGTTTAATCAAAGGTGCAGAAAAGCCAAAGCTAATTTATCTAAGATACTCGGACAGCATAGGCAAAAGACAATTAAAAACAAATTGATATATGCAAAAGTAAAGAAAGAAAGAGAATTACAAGAAAGTATTACAAGAAGAAAAGAATAAATACTCCATTCATTTATGGGAAAAACTGAGGTGTGCCATACTTAAAAGGGACTACAAATTATTTTGGAAAATAGTAGCTCAAGGCTACAATAAATATCTGGACAAAGTAGAATCATATATTGATCAACAAACTTGGATTGACTATTTTTCAAAATTGTGTTTTACAAGACCTGAAGATGAATTAGAAATTAACATCAAAAGTCATGTAAACTGTCCAAGGCACATCCTGATAACAGAAGTAGAACTCCTCAGCTCTCTAAATTCTTTAAGATCTAATAAAGCCCTGGGCCCTGATAAAATCATCTGAGATTTATATAAATCATTTCAGGATTGGTGGGCTCCATTCCTCTTCTAAATGTTTAAAGGATTTGCACAAAATCTGACATTTCCAAAAAGTTGGTCTGGTAGCATCACATTCCCTATATTTAAATAAGAAAACCATAAAGATCCCAAAATGTACAGGCCCATTAGTCTGATACATATGTCTCAAAAAATCTTCTCAAAAATTATACTTGGCAGGCTATCAGATTGGCTGGAAGAGAATTCAGTATTGGATGAGGCTCAAAATGGCTTCAGAGGGCGAAGATCCACAGTCCTGCATTGCTGTGTGTTGCACCATTTAGCCTGGAAAAATACGAAAAACAAAACTTTTCTATTTCGTAGATTTTTCTGCAGCTTTTGATAGCATAAGCAGAAAAATCTTATGGGCTACATTGGAAGAATTAAAATTGAAGAAGACTGTCTTGGATATTATCATCAGACTATATGAACACACATGGACCAAGATACAATATAATCAATATGGTCATACTACAGACACATTCTAGACTAATACTGGGGTCAGACAAGGCTGTATTTTAGCCCCTACCTTGTTTAATATATATATATATATATTATATCAACTCTATTTTACTTAAAATTAAAGAGCCTGACCATCACGCACCTAAAATAAATTATCATAAAATTGATAGCTTGGCCTTTGCAGATGATCTGGAATTATCATCTACCTCTGCACTGGGTCTAAGGAGGAAATTAAAAACTTTCAAGACCCTCTGCAGAGAAAGAAAACTAGAGATAAACCTGACCAAAACCAAGCTCTTAATGTTTGGAACTAAATCAAACCAGGGGACAGGATTTAAAATAGACAGTAATAAAATAGATGTTAACACCTATGATTACTTGGGAATCCACTTTTCCTATAATCTTAATTGGAATAAGCATATAGAATACATACAAAATAAAATGGTTTCAGCAATAAATGCATTCAACGTTTTTCATGCTAAACTGGAGGAAACCTCCATTAAAGGGATTCTGAAGGTTCCCAATGCTAAAATAAAATCCAGCATAATATATGCAGGAGAGGTATTGGGTTTTACAAATATCAATCCATTAGAAACTGTCCTTAATAAGCTTTATCGAAATATGCTTTTGCTCCCTCGTGGGACCCCAAATTGTATACTCAGGCTAGAACTGGGACAACATTCCTTGATTTCACTACTGCAGGAGAGAAAAAACATATTTCTCCTCAAAAACTTTATCACAAGATTATCAATTTCCAAGAATGTGTCTAGAGGAAGAAATTGGAATGGCAAAATTAGGCTATACATCACAATTTATTAAATTAGTTAAAAATACAATTTTTCCAACAGGCCTGGGACATATTCTGCATAATTTATATGTTAGACCTTGGGAGGAGATAACCTTCACTGTTAAACAGAGAATTTGGAATTTAGATATAAATCAAATATTTTCTAAACTATCTCAACTGAAATTCACAGTAATTATAAGCATTTTAAGACCTCTTGGGGCTATGAGCCTTCTTTATCACAATTAATCTGTCCTAGATACAGAATAGCTTATGCTAGATTCAGAACAGAAACTTATAAAGCTCAGTATATTTCATATAGGCAAAAAAGGAAAGATATTCTGTCTCCATACTGTAAATGTGGAAAATCAGATATAGATTATCTAAACCATATTGTTTTACTATGCCCTCTTTTTTTAATTTAAAGTTTATTAATACATTTTCCACAATAAAAGGCAGTTTAAGTGACAGTGACAATGACATTCTGATACAATGTAAAGGAATAACTGCCTAACCCACCTTCCCTCCCTTACTGCAGTAACCCAACCTAGTACCCATCAACGCCATGCTCCTTACTTAAGGTCTTGCATAACAATATAGTCTGACATATACTTGGACTTGACCCAGAGAAATTAGAGAGTGAAGAGGATCCCAGATTTTAGTATATGCTGCCATTCTATTGTAGAGACTAGCAATCGCTTTTTCTGTGCGCAGATTAGACAAAATTTATTTTACCCATTCCTGGACAGATGAAGAGGACCTATCTTTCCAATGATAAAGAATAAGCTTCTTAGCCAATAAGGCAATCACAGAAATGTGGAACTTTCGTGCCTTAACTCTAATAGATAAGTCCCCTAACAGGCAGATCTCGGGAGTGAAGTATTCATGAAGGCCCAGCAGGGGGTCCAGGAAAGATTTAATTGAATCCCATAAGGAGGCGATTTTAGGGTAGGACCAAAACATGTGGAAGAGTGTACCCTCTTCCTGCAGGCATTTATTACATATGTTGGAATTCAGGTAGCCCCACTTCTGTAATTTTACCGAGGTATAATATAAGTTATGTAAGATATGATATTGCATGAGACGCAGTATGTCTTGAGAAATGAATTTATGACATGATCTCCACAGAGAGTGCCAATCCAAATAAAGTTGAGGGAAAAAATTATTCCAGAATCTCGAAGGCCCAAAGGGACCCCCATATTTTTTTATAGAACAAAACCTGATATAATTTAGAAATTACACCTGAAGATCCAGAGAGTGGGGAAACCTCAGGTATCAGAGAAGTGATGGTCTAGGAGGGAGGAGTATTACTGAAGGTACTTACAAGTAAGTGCTTTAATTGTATAACTTTGAAATGAGAGGAAACCGGAATGAGAAATTTCGTAATATCTTCCACTGATAACCAATGCCCCTCTCCATCCGTAAAAGAAAAGAGCTTCCCATCTCCCAATTGGGACAACCATTGATGGGAAATCTGGTTCTTATTAATAGTGAATGATGGGGAGTTCCAAATAGACTGGGCCAGGTCCTGATGAGGGGAATATTGTAGAAATGAACACATTTGAGATTAAATCTTTAAAGAGGTCATTATTATGGGGCACTCTTCGGTCATGCGTACCTGGGGAAACTTAAGGAAAAATAATGTTAGAGGGTCCAAGTTCTTGGACTTAATTGCATCCAGTTCTATTCTAAGCCAAACCGGTTGCTCTTTTTCTGGGCTGGGGGATACCCAACTCAAACATTTAGCAAGGTGACTAGCCCAGTGATATATGGCCAGGTGGGGAACTGGTAAACCCCCCTCCAATTTCGGGGCTGCCAGTTTATGATAAGCCAACCGAGGATATCTGTCAGCCCAGATAAATCTAGTGAAAACACCACGTGTCTTTTTAAACCAGAGTAAAGGAACAAAGGTGATAAGGGAGATAATGGATAGAAGATTCTAGGAAATATGTTCATCTTAATTATGTTGATCCAGCCCCAAAGTGAAATAGGAAGTTTGGACCACCTCTCAAGGTCATGAGCTATCAATTGCAATAAAGAATCCAGATTTTCCTTAAACCATGTTAGAGGGTTATGAGAAAGTTTAATACCCAAATACTTAAATGACCTGGAAGTCCAACACAAACCAAAAGGGCTAATGTCATTTTTGAAAACTTTATGGTTTAGTGGAAAAAATAGGGATTTACTAGCATTCAGTTTGTAGTTGGACAGGTCGCTAAATCTTGCTATTTCCCTTAGCAAAGCCAGAACTGAAGATACAGGGTGAAATAAGTGTATCAGCAGGTCACCTGCGTATGCAGTGACTTTAATTTCATGTCGCCCAACTCTGATACCCTGTATAGAAACATTATTGAGAATATTTTGAATGAGAGGTTCCAAATATAAATTAAATAACAAAGGAGATAAGGGGCATCCTTGCCTAGTTCCTGAATGAAGCGAAAAGGGCTTAGAGAATGCCCCATTTGCAGAAATTCTTGCAGTGGGGTTTTTATAAAGTGTGGCAATCCAGGGGATAAACAGAGGGAAAATGAAAAGCCTCCAGAACTCGGAACAGAAAGTTCCAGTTCATGAGCATGCCTTCGGCGTCAGGAGACTAGTCCTGCAGGAACTCTGCATCCCTGGTAGCGAGAAGACATGCGATAAGGTATGTAAGTGATCAGAAGATGAACGCCCTTTCATAAAACCTACCTGGTTTATACCTATCAACTCAGGAAGAACTACCGTTAATCTATTGGCTAATATTTTGGAGAGAATTTTAATATCCTGATTTAAAAGTGAAATAGGCCTATAACTTTGAACCAGCTCAAGATCTTTATCTGGTTTGGGGAGAAGGACAATCAAAGCCTCAAAAAGGTGGGAATCAGTCTCTGCCCCAGCTAGAATATGCTGAAATAAGTGGCAAAGTACTGGTAATAGAAGGTCCCGAAAAACTTTATAAAATAAGGAGGAAAACCCATCAGGGCCTGGGACCTTGTCTGCTGGCAATTCACTAATAACATTGGCAATTTCTTCCTGAGAAATAGGAGCAACCAGAAAGTTCTTGTGTCGATCTGAGAGAAGGGGCAAATGCAAATCTTTCAGGTAACTCTCCGTACTCCCAGGGCAAAGGGGGGTGCTCCATATCACTGTACAATTTTGTATAGTAACGGGCAAATTCTTCAACTATTTCAGTGGGAGATACTTTTAAAGATCCATTGGCCATTGCCCTGATAGGAGAGATAAATCTCACTGATTCTTGTTGCTTAATACGCAGTGCCAGTAGGCGCCCCGCCTTTTCTCCCTGGTCGGTGTAACTAGCTCTTGTACGAATAATAGCTAATTCTGCTTTATCTCGGAGTAACTCCAAGTATTTATCTTTCAACACTAGAAGTTTCCTCATCTAGAGGATTAATCGAGAGATTATTTTCAAGTGATCTAATTTGGGATAATAAAGATATTAATTCCTTCTCCTGTGCCCTTTTCCTACCAACTGCCAAACTGATAAGGATCCTTCTCTTGAAGGCCTCAAAGGCCCCCACAAAATATCCGGCTTTGCACTTTCTAACGGGTTAGATGAAAAAAAGGATTCAATTTGTTCCCTTATAAGTTTGCAGTATTTAACATCCTTGAGAAGTTGTTCATTAAGTTTCTATCTGGTTTCTCTATTAGGTAAATTAAGCAGTACCAATTTACATAATACTAGTGAATGGTCAGAGATTGGGCCAGGTTGAATCGAAGAAATCTTAACCCCAGGTAATAAGCACTGGGAAATAAGTATGTAATCAATGCGGGACTGCAAACCATGTGTCATTGACCTGAAGGTGAACTCCCTAGAATCAGGATGCAAAACATGCCAGACATCACAGAGCCCACATTGATCCAATAGATCTTTAAAAGCCTTCTGTCCTAGAGTAACCCCTCCCAGACCTCTACCTGATCTGTCTAAATTAGGCTCAAGTACTGGGTTAAACCCCCCCCTAAAATAATCCTGATGGGAAGCATTGGAAGAATAGCAGATATAAGTCTAATAAAAAAATCTTGGGTCATCTATGTTAGGGCCATAAATACTGTCAAATAATATTGGAACAGAGCAGAGAGTACCTTTAACAAGGATAAACCTTCCCCCGGGATCTTTAATGACCTGTGTAGAAACAAAGGGAGTACCCCTGTTAATCATGAGCATGACCCCGCAGCTATTTGTAGATCCTTGGGCACTGTAGATCAATCCCACCTGTTGTCTCCTCAACTGTAAAGCTTCCACTTCTCATAAATGGATTTCCTGTAAAAAAAAAAAAAAAAAAAAAGTTATCTGAGAGCTAAGTAAACATAAATGTATGAGGACCTGGTATTGTTTGTGCTTCTTTCTGATCCCCTTAACATTCCAAGTCGCAAAAGTTTTCTCATAAGCCATCCAGTAATGGTAGTTAGACTAAATGTATTTAGCTCAGCACACTGGATACATAACCCCTGCAAACGTACACCCATGGTTACTGCAGTAAAGCCCACCCTCCTCCCTAACCCCCCCCCACAATTAAGTCCCTCTCGTCCCCCCTACCCTCCAACAATACCCCGTAACCCGCCCCCAACCCTCTAAACTGTCACAAACAACGTTCAGCACAGTATTGGTGCTTTTCCTTCATCTTCCGCCCCCCGATAAAGCCTCCCTGTTAATAGAAACTTTTATATTCCATCATCTTCGTATAAAAAACAAAACAGTGCTGGTTATCCCCAAAAAAGAGAGAGAACGGTCCTCAGCTTTCACTAGCATTCCACCGAAGTATAAACCTATTGGGAATCTATTAGAAAAGGGCCACAGCGAGATCCATGCACAATCCAGGTAACCATGGAAACCCAAACAAAACCGAGAGAGAGAAAGCAGAAATCATCCTTGCCTCACGAGGCAACCATGGAAGGACCAAAACCAGATCAGGAACCCAGTGAGGGAGAGTGACCTGCACCACATACTGAGAGCAGGGGTCGAGAAAAAGATAGTAATCGCATCGCAGGAAGGGAAGGCAGAGAAAACGCATCTTCCCAGAAATAGCCCACCTCCAAGTGCACTGGTTCTCCATATGAGAGTTAACTATCCTGCAGTCAAGTCTAGTGAGAAAATTTGGAGAAATCCCCCTTGAATTGAGAACTACATCTTTGTGAGTTACTAATGCTAGATATGCCCTCTAGTGGCCAGTTCCAGGTCTTGACAGAGTGAGAACGAACTACAGAGAAAGCCCAAGCTCTGATTCCAATCCAGATGAAATAACTTCAACTCTAAATCTCAACAAAACCAACTCCCCTCTCTATTATGTTTATCTCTCGGAAAATACCAAGACTTGAAACATTGTTCCCCCCGTAAACAAGCCCAAGATCCTAAGTGTCCTTTGCCCTTAACCGGCATGGGCCCTCTGTGAATGGAGCCAAGGAAACTAGTAATAAGCACGGCCTGCGTTGATCCCCCCAGTCCAAACAAAACGGGACATTTCCCCTTGCTTTCACACTGAACGGTTTCTCAAAAAAGGGAAAAAAAAAAAAACGAGAGTTCCAATTCTCTGCTTCACACAGCTCTCCGTTCTACAAGCACAAAATCTCAGGGATCTTTGAATAAGTCTGGTAGCATAGACTTAAGGCCCATCAGGGCAGCTGCAGGATCATCGTAGTTAGACCAGGATCCATTTATTAGAACCTGCAACCTAGCCGGGTATCCCATCTTGAACTTCAAACCTGCCACAATTATCTTGGAAACAATAGGATAGAACGCTTTTCGCTTCAGGTGAACCGAGCCAGGCAGATCTTGGGATATTCTCAGTTTCATGTTCTCCCACGAACCTTTGCAAAGCTCTCACTTTCTGCAAAAATGCTGTCTCTCAAGTAGTTCAAAACCGACAGATAATGGGGCGGGGGGGGGGTCCTCCAGGGAAGGTTTAGGCTGTAGGGACCTGTGAGCTCGCTCTATAATATAGCCAGGGCCAAAAGGAGAGGGGCTGGCCACCCACTCCACCAACTTCTGGACAAATGCCACAACATGTTGGCCTTCTTCTCCCTCCAGTAACCCAAGTATCACAACATTGTTTCTACGGCTACGGCCCTCTAGATCTTCAAGCTTGGATTCGAGACAAGATCATTTCTGACACACAGAGACCAGATCAGGATCGAGATTTTCCAGCTTTTTCTCTATTGAGACTATTCAAGCTGTATTATCGGAGACAGATAGCGAGACTTCATCTAACTTTCTAGAAAGAGGCTTCAGATCCATTGCCATTTCTTTCATTTCCTCACGAAAAGGCTTAAATCCTTCAAGGAACCTAGTGAGCGTTAAAGGTTCCTGCTCTCCAAGTTGACTCGGATGATCAAGCCTCTCAGGTCCACCCAAAGTCCTGGATTTTTAGAGGCCTTTTCAGGAGTAGCTGGGGGTGTGCTTCTGCAGGGCTTTCTTCATGTAAGCCTCCATCTGCCAAAATTACACTCAGACCGGACTCCCAAAGTATTTAGAGAGCACTGAATCTCGAAAACAGAGAAAATTAAGGAATTCAGATGTCCAAAAAAGAAAATTTAGTGATTGGGAGGCAGGAGCTTCTTGAAGGAGCTTCTACTCATCACTCTGCATCACGTGATCTCCAACTGTGCCCTCTTTTTAAACAAAACCGAAGAAGATGGCTGGATGGACTGTTGGGTGGCCTTAGCCTTCCACTCGTTAAGATTATAGAATATTTATTTACCTGCAACGAGAAAACTGCATTAGAAACAGTTGCTAGATTCCTAGCGTCCATACCTTTATAACTGATAAAGCAATACACATGTAAGATAAGGACTGTATAACACTCTGGAAATGGTACTAAGACAGGAAAAAGTGTATTAACAATTAAGTAATTACTTTGGATTTTGGAAAGTTGTTTTAACTACAAGATATTATATTTATATTTTTATTAGTTTGTATCAGTTTTAGGAGATTGTAATGGCTTTTTTGCTGAACAATAAACGTTATTGTAGTGTGTGTGTGTATATGTATATATGATACATGGTGGGCAGGAGTGGGGTATGGAAAATATTCTCACTCCTGCAGAGTGAGCTGTGTATTCTCACGAGTGAAAATACACAGCTCACGAGGCAGGAGTGAGAAAATTTTCCATGTGCCATCCATGATCTGCCCATCATGTGTGCGATTTATACCACGGGTGAGAGCTGCAGGAACATTTTTTCTGAGTCTGTGAGTTTCCTGCTCCTTCTGTGTGTGCTGTCAGTGTGTGTGTGTGTGTGTGTGCTGAATCGACTGGGAGTCAGAAACACAGGTCAGTGTGTTTTGCAAAGCTAATTGAGTGAGTCAGAGGCTCAGTGAGAAAGACAAACTGCTGTAGGTGGCACTGAGAAACAGAACCTGCTTTGTAAAATACTTTGATTTAGATTTTAGGTTGTTCTGAAGTTGAGATCAGCACAGTAATGGGCTAGCAATGTTAGAAACACAATGGGACATAGGTGAGAGTCTTTTGCAAAGCTAATTGAGTAAGTTGCAGCTTCAGTGAGAAAGATAAACTTTTTCTGAAGCAATTTCCTTTAGAATGCATGCTGCAGTGCATTTATCCTCACTCTGGAGACATCAACAGAGTATGGATAAATGTCAATATCCTCACTCTGCTGATGTCATCAGGATTTATCCGCACTGCAGTGGAAATAACGCAGGTTATCCTACTGAGAAAGCTCTCACCCTCGTGGTGTAAATATAAATATATATAGGATTGTGTATGATCGCTCATACACAACAAGGGTATTTTTAACTCGAGAGGTCTCATTATCATGGAAACCTTGAGAGTTGAAAAACACCCTTGTTGGGTATGAGCGATCATACAGTCTTGTATGGTCACTTATACAAAGACTGCCCTTACTTTCTTCCAGATTTGTGTGTAGTTTCTGCCTCCTCTGGCCTATTTTACTGCCGCAGCCATTCTCAGAGCCTCGCCGGTCGCCCGATCATGCTTGCGCATCCAGCTTCCACGCATGCACACCCACCTTCTAGGTGTTATGCTGCACTAGCTATGTAGCTAGTGCAGCACAACAGCTACGATGATGTAGCTAGTGCAGCATAACAACGTTGTTGAAGGGATGGATTTCCATCCACAACGTTCCACTATATATATATATATATATAATGTATTATATATAATGTATTATATATAATATATATATATATAATATATATATATCATGCTAGGGAAAGGTCTCTTGACGTGCCAAAATGCGTGTGAATCCCTTTTGTGGTTTTTGAGATGCAGAGTGGTGAAAAACGCAAAATTTCACTGCATCATTTTCAGTGGGTTTGTTTTTTCATTTTCTTTCGACAGCCATTTCTTGGAAATGGCTTTTGGTTGTGGTCTGAAACTTTCAAGATAGAAAGCTTTTGCCTCACAGATGTGCCATTTGAAAGTTTGGTGAAAAAATATTAATCTATTCAAAAGTTATTAAAGTTTGAATCTCGGCAGCAAACTAGATGTGCTGTGCGAAAACAAGCTTGTTTTCACGGACAGGCACTTTGCTTTCGAGCAGAGGCATCGTGTAGCCACAGGCAGGAGACAGATTGTCACGGGCAGACTGTTGGTGCACCAACACCCCTCAGTTTAAACATGTTTTGTCATGAATAAAAGGTTTTCTCCTTTTACTGCCTCCAAGGGGCCAAAGCATGTTTTATTAATAAATAAAATGTTTTGCCAACATCGGGGTGCCCCGCCCCCCAAGCTAATTTTAATTGTTGTTTGACGGCATCAGGGTGCCCAATCCACATGTCGGCATTTACTCTCCCCCCCCCCCAAGTAGTGTGGCACACTGAGGAGCCCACCCTAGTCCTCCACAAATAAAACATTTTTACCCTGTTAAAAAAACTGCCCGACATCTTTTTTTTCTTCTTTTAATCCCATAAAAAGAAAATGGTCCCTCCCCAATCTCGACCCTCCCACTGAGCAACCCACCACCCCACACTCACCCTTGCCGTATACTTACCACCAGAGATTGTCTTCTGTGGACCAGGACATGTCTGCACTCTTCAAAGACAAACCGCGATCTGAAGAATCAAGGTAAGTACCATATAATGGCCGTAAGTGGTGTTTTGAACTTATGTTGATATCTCAGCCATTTATTGGAATTTTTCACCAAATTTTTAACATGGGCTTCTTGGGACCCAACCTCATGAACACTGCCACTGTTGTTTGGTTAATCGGACCCATAAGGTGATTTCGCAGTCCCTGTGCAAAATCACCTTTCGGGACCGAGTAATGAAACAACAGTGCCAGTGTTCCTGAGGTGGAGTCCCAAAAAAGGACATGTAGAAAATTTGGTGCAAAAGTACCAAAAAATGCCAGAGTTATGTGCGGTTGTTGACATTTTTCTACGCATGCTCGTAACTTCAGAAATTTTTAATATCTTCACTCCAAATTTTTAACATTGCTATTTTTTACTCCACTGAATGAACAGTACAGCTGTCATTTTTCACATCCTTCCCAAAACGTGTTTCGTACCTGTGATGCAGAATGGCATGGTCACTGTGCGTAATCACCATTAGGGACCAGTGAACAAAATCACAGTGCCAGTGTTCATGACGTGGGGTTCCAAAAAGGTCATGTTGAATATTGGGTGAAAACATTCCTAAAACTGCCCTAGTTATATGCGTCTTTTGATTTTATTCTACACCCACGCATAACTTTCGTACTTTTCAATATTTTGACACCAAATTTTAAACATTGCCATTTTTTCACAATACCTTCTAAACAGTACAGATGTCATTCTTTACATCCTGCCCGAAATGTATTTTAGCACCTGTGGCACAGAATGGCATTGGCAGTTGCACATCATTACATTTTGCCTTGCATTTCACAATTTCTATGTACATGAGGTGGGGTAATAAGATGGCTATGCGGACAAATTGGTCACTGTTGTTTCAACACATGGAAGCACACGGCTCAGAGGGTCCTGCGTATCCACACCGTCATACATATGCGTAGCTACAGAGGGATTGGAGCGCAGGGTCTGAACAACCCTGCTTTCCCACAGTAAAATAAGAATACTATTATACTATCTCAAAAATTAAGAAATTCATTGCAAAAAAACTGTTCATGCATCAGTTAGGTTCCTATTACAGAGAAAAAGTATGAAATTGGTATTAGGGTTCCAACCCTACTACCACCCCCCACCCTCCACACCAACAGTATGGGGGTGTGCCTTGGGTCGCCTGGCCTAACCCCTGCCCCATTCTATGTAAGGAAGCTGAGATGGTACAGTATAGGTCAGTGGTGCAAGAGTTGGGCCCGATGACACCAAGGCACACCCTAACTCCGGGTGGGGTGGTAGGGTTGGGAACCCTAACACCGAATTTCCATACTTTTCTCACTGTAATAGGAACCCTAACTGATGCATTAATGGATTTTTTTTGCAATTCATTTATATATGTAGATATACGCACACACATATACACACACACACACACACTTAGCAAACACCTTTGTTAATGCATCAGTTAGGGTTCCAGTGAGTAAAGTTGAGAAATGTGCTGTTAGGATTTCTAACCCTAATACCCAGCCCCCACCATGCAGGCAGCAATAGGCATCATGGGGTGTGCCTTGGGGTTATCAGCTTGAATGCTCACCACATTCTCCTATAATGTACCCATCTCAGCTTATTTACTTATGGAATGGGGTGAGCATTAGGGCTGACAGCCTCAAGGCACCCCCCCCCCCCAAACGCCTGTTACTGCCTGCACGGTGGAGGTGAGGTGTTTCCCAACTTTTGTCACTAGAACCTTAACTGATGCAGTAACGAAGATTTTTGCCAAAAATATATGCTTGTATCTTTATATCTGTATCTATTATACTGGCGCGATTGCACCAGTATAGTTGGAGTGAAACTGCACTTCTTTGTTAAAGTCCAAACTTTGAACCTTAATAACTTTGGGACCATTCAAGGGATTTGCATGAAATTTGGCTTGCATAATCTCCAGGGGTAGGTCCGTGGGAATCCGTCAAGTGGTTTCTGAGATATAAAGTGTTGGGGAAAAAAAAAACCCCAGAAAAATCCATTTTTTTTTTATTTTGTTTTTTTTTTAATTTGTCATCCTGGATCTCAGAAACGGCTTTAGATTTTGGTCTGGAATTTTCAGGGAAGAAAGCTTTTGGGTCACAGATGTGCCTTTTGAAGGTTTGATGAAAAAAAATATTAATCTGTTCAAAAGTTCCTGTGAGAAAATGTATATGTTGGGCATAAAAATACCAGCTTATTTTTCGAACAATAGGAGTACTGTGCGAAAAATACCAGCTGCTTTTCGCAAAGAATGCTGGTATTTTTCGCACAGTTCACAGCCTGTTAGATGGATTGAGCTGGGTTGTGTCCACCATCTTGTTTTTGCCGCTTGGTGAGGATGTTAAAGTACTGAAGGGAACCTTTGAAGACAGAAAAAAATCAGAACACAGCTAAAGAGGAACTCTTCAGGTGTATTCTGATGTTTTTTTTTTTTTTCAGCTGGCCCCAAACAAGTTTCTGTGTCGGGTGCCTGCTTCTCAACAGAATGGCTTGAAGGCCTTGCTCTGTATTCTCTGAAGAGTGGTATTTCTAGGGACATGGATATGTTGTTCATCCACACTTACTGGCAGGTTCCTTGCCGCTGTAAATCTTGCCGGAAGGTCTTCAAGCTGGCTCCTCTCACCCACCCGGGTGGTAAAACTCTCGGCTCCACCCCATGACTCCAGATCTTCCTTACTGCTTGGAAGCTCAGGTTCCCTCCTTTGCGCTCAGCGTTTTAGGCCTAGATCCAAACTCTTCGATTAAACCGAAACTTTACTAGACTTTGGTCTTTTTCTTTCTTCGCGGCTGTGATGGACAAATCAACTCCCGGAATTCAGCGGTGCCCTTGTGGGCTGAAGATGTCTCGGACTGATCCGCACTCCACGTGCGTTTACTGCCTTGGGCTCAATCACGATTCACAGGCCTGCGAATTGTTCAAGTCCTTCTCGGTCAACATTCTTGAAGACTGTGCTGCCAGACTTCAATTGGGCGCCCCAAGAGACGTATTCCTTTGGTAAATTTGAAGGAAGCCCGTTGGGTGGTGTCCGTGGCGGCGGGCTCGGCTGAGCAACTTGAGCAAATGATAGCCCTTGAGGAGGCGGCGGCACAGACCACATCTTCTTCTTCCTCAGTTATGGCATTTATCCCACTCTGCTTGGGATCCTCCTACTCGGCTTCTTTCAAGGAGCTTTGTCAGTCCCTCTCTACTAAGGGAGAGGGGCCATTGGGACATTCCTCTCGGTCCAAGGAAAAAGACTCAAAGGGTAAGTCCCACTGTCGACATTCGTGGGAGTGGGAGAGAGGGGTTGCCCCATTGGTTGTCTGTCACCCTAACTCCTGATCGTCCTCGGCAGTTGGAAGGTGGCTCAGGCCCTCGGCAGCTGTTTGCAGACTCCACGGAGTCTGATGATGACTCTTCCCTGTTCTCTAGGCCCCTCGACCTGGAGTCAACTGGGGTACAGTCGGTGGACGAGATCTCATCTTAGAATCTACTGGGATGAAGCTCGAACCCGTGTCAAAGCAGGCCAAGTATCCCCTCACGGAGATGCTGGACCTAGGGGATTCTCCTATGGAGGCCTTTCCTGTGGATGAAGCCATTGTTGGCCTGGCCCTGGAGCTATGGCAGCGGCCAGCTTCGTGTCCAGCTCCCTCAGCCAAGATGGCCAGGAAGTATGCCGTTCCCAACGGCTCACTCTCTGGATTCTCGGAGCACCCCTCTGCAGAGGGATTGGTGACAGTGTTTTCCGGCGCTCTGGAAACGCTCTGGACATGGACAAGCCACCTGAAAAAGAGTCCAAGAAACTGGACTACTCCGGGTGTGAAGTCTACGCTGCGTCCTCCTTAGACCTTCATCAGGCCAGTTCTGCCGTACTGATGGCACACTTTTCCCACGCCCTTTTGGGCTCCCTGGATGAGGTGATTCCTCATCTCCTGGCTGACCTCCAGACTACGGTCAAGCAGGTGCGGGATCAGGGAAGGGCGGTGGTAAAGCAACGGCTCCAAACTGCTCTTGACATTGGAAACTCTTGTACCCGGTCAGTAGTGGCTGCAGTGGCCATGCACTGCAGAGCTTGGCTGCGGATCTCCACCTTCACGGCAGATACCCAGCACAAGCTGGCAGACGTTCCCTTCCTGGGTACCGACTTGTTCGGTCCCAGGGTGGAGGGTCATTTTCAGAGGATCGAGAAGTCCAATGCCACCTTGGACTTGGTAACGTCTGCCCAGAAGGACAAAGTCTGCCAGCAGCAGCATAAGCCCTGTCGGCCTTCTGCCCCTGCCGCATGTCTGGCCCAGCAACACCAGCATCAGGGCCAGCAAGCTCGCACTTGGCATCCCAAAGCCAAGCTTGCAGCTTCCTCCAGCAGGAAGTTGGGAGGAAAAGGCCCAGGGGGTCCCTCGGCCGGTCCTTCCTCCAAGCCTGCCCAATGACGGAATGAGGGGTGTTGCCCCCAGCCTCGTCACTCCCCCTGGGGTTCCCCCCATGGGCGGATGGCTCCACCACTTCCTTTCCGCCTGGTCCGCTATCACCACGGACCGCTGGGTGTTGGAGGTGATAGGGAAGGGTCTGCCTCTGGAATTCGAGCAGGCACCACCCTATCAAGCCATAATCCCACGGGGGGCTATGGGGTCCTCAGCCTTTCTGTCGGCTCGTCGAGCCAACATTGCCTGGCTCTTCCAGAAGGAGGTGATCAGGGAGGTGGCAGATCCTCCACCAGACCCAGGGTTTGTGTCCAGGTATTTCCTGGTCCCGAAACGGATGGGGGGCTGGCGCCCCATTCTAGACCTGCATGACCTGAACAAGTTCCTAAGGTCTCGAACCTTCAGGATGGTCACTCTGGCACAGATCATTCCATCCTTGGAATGAGGCATGTGGTTCTGTTCTCTGGACCTCCAGAACGCGTTCTTTCACGTCCCAATCTGTCCGTCCCACCAGCGATTCCTCCACTTCAGAGTGGAGGGGTCCCTTTACGAGTTCCAGGCCATGCCCTTCGGCCTTTCTCCAGCTCCCAGGGTCTTCACCAAATGCATGGCAGTGGTGACAGCATTCCTGCGGTGCCGAAGGTTCCGGGTGTACCCTTACCTGGACGACTGGCTGATTGCAGTCCCCTCCAGACCGGAGGTGGAGTGGTCCAGGGATCTGGCCGTCCAGGTCTGCTCTCAGATTGGCCTCCTCATCAACGAGGCCAAGTTGGAACTCGTGCCAACGCAGGAGATTCAATTCATCGGGGCAGAGCTCAACTCTCTTTGAGCCAGAGTATGGCTCCTGCCGGTCAGGGCCGAGGTTCTTTCCTCCTTTGCCCAATCATTTCTGATTGTGCAATTGCGCCCTGCCCAGGACTTCCTGCACCTCCTGGGCCTCATGGCGGCCTGCACCAGCATGGTCCATTGAGCCCGTTGGCACATGCGTCTCCTACAATGGGGATTGGCCTGCCATTGGTCACAGTGCTCCGATCCTCTGGACCAGCCGGTGGCTGTGACACAGGAGATGTGGAGCGCTCTCCAGTGGTGGATCGTTCAAGCTCATCTGCAGGAGGGCATCCCATTTGTCTGCCCTGAGCCAACAGTCACTCTAATGACCGACGCCTTTCTGATGGGTTGGGGTTCCCATCTGGGGGAGCACAGAGCGCATTGCCTCTGGTCCTCTCAGGAGTCTCGATGCCGCATCAACCTGCTGGAGCTTCGAGCGGTCCGACTAGCCCTCACCGCCTTCAATCCATTTGTACGGGGTCAAGTGGTCCAGGTCCAGATGGACAATACCACGAGCATGTACTACCTAAACCACCAGGGCGGGACGCGCTCCTTGCCCCTGTGCAAGGAAGCTCTCCGTACTTGGTCCCTCGTGAGCAGACTGGAGGCGGATTTCCTAGCCATCCATGTGGCGGGAGCCTCCAACACTCTGGCGATGGCCTAAGCCAGATAGGTGCTGCATTTCACGAGTGGTCTCTCCTGCCGGAGGTAGTACACGATCTGTTCTCCCACTGGGGCACTCCTCAGGTGGACATGTTTGCCTCCAGGGAGAATGCGAAGCTGAGGCTGTTTCATGCCTGCCCCCCTCAGCAGGTCTCACTGCAGGGGGATGCCTTCTCGAGGCTGTGGACCCCGGGCCTCTTCGGCGCCTTCCCCCATTTCCCTTGATCCACAAGGTGATTCTCAAGGCGAGGAGGGACAAGGTGCAGGTGATTCTGGTAGCCTCAGACTGGCCCCACCAGTTCTGGTATCCAGATCTCCTCAGCCTCGGCTCCAGGCTCCCAAGGCGGCTTCCAGCCCACCCGGACCTGATTTCAGTCAGCCTGGGGAAGGTTCTCCACCTGGGCCTTCAATCCCTGCACCTGACGGCCTGGTTCCTGAGCGGCTATAGTTCCAGGCCTTGGGTCTTTCCGACGAGGTTCTCAACATTGTTGAGGCATCCCATAAGGAATCGACCAGAAAATGCTATGCCTTCAAATGGAAGAGATTCTCCATTTGGTGTCATGATAAGGGGTTGGACCCTTCCTCCTGTTCCTTGGCTAGCATTTTGGACTACCTATGGTCCCTTTCTCAGCTAGGGCTTCGGTCAGTGACCCTTAAGGTGCACCTGGCAGCCATCTCTGCTTACCAGGCGCAGGCTGGGAAACAGTCGGTGGCGCAAGAGAAGGTGGTCAGGCGCTTTTTCAAAGGCCTTGATCACATATCCCTTCCGATGCAAGACCCTCCACCAGGGATATATTTAACTCTAAAAATTGATTAGCGTTTTGCTCATAAAAGTGCTAAATCTTTGTGAAAATGCATAGCTCTTGTCTCACTGTGTTTAACAAACACAGCACTTTTAGGGGAAATGTATATAAATACCTTCTGTACAGTTAGTATAGTCCCAAGAAAAAAACTGCTAAACAATTATTTAAAACCCTGCTCCACCTCCGTAGGATCTACTGCTGGTATTGGCTAAGCTCATGGGCAAGCCATTTGAACCGATGCACGGGTATGACATCTCTCACCTGCCGTGGAAGACCGCCTTCTTGGTGGCTATCACGTCAGCCAGAAGGATGGGAGAGCTCCAGGTGCTTTCCATTGAGTCTTCTTATCTGGTCTTCCTCAGGGACAAGGTTGTCCTGTGCCCCCACCCGAAATTCCTTCCAAAGGTGGTGTCGGAGTTTCATCTTAACCAGGTGTTGACTCTGCCGGTGTTCTACCCCAATCACACCTCGAAGGCAGAATATAGGCTCCATACTTTGGACCCTAGGAGAGCACTCTCTTATTACAAGGAGCGGATGGCTGAAGTTCGGGGAGAGGTTTGCCAGCTGTTTGTCACCTACGCTGAAGCCGCACCTGGCAGACCTGCAGCCAAGCAGACGATCATCAGGTGGGTCACCTCCTGCATAGATCTCTGCTATAGGTTGGCGATCATGGAGCCTCCCAAAGGGATAAGAGCTCATTCTACCCGCCATACCGCTGCTTCGGTGGCTGCTTCCAGGGACGTCCCTATCCAGGAAATCGGCAGGGCTGCTACCTGGAAGTCAGTATACACCTTCATTACCCACTACCACATCGACCTTGAGTCACGCCGGGATGCTGGTTTTGGGACCTCTGTTCTCCAGTCCTTATTCCCTAAGTAGGGGGTGCGTGCGTGCCCCGCCTCCCTCCTCCCAGAGAACTGCTAGGAGTCTGCCAGTAAGTGTGGATTGAACAACATATCCATGTTCCTAGAAATACAGGTTACTCACCTGTAACAGGAGTTCTAGGAATGGTATATGTTGTTCATCCACACAACCCACCCGACCTCCCCGGCTTTGACGCGCAACCTGGCTTCCATCGGGCTAGATCTGGCGTCATGTGGCGGAGCCGAGAGTTTTACCACCCGGGTGGGTGGGAGGAGCCAGCTTGAAGACCTTCCGGCAAGATTTAAAGTGGCAAGGAACCTGCCAGTAAGTGTGGATGAACAACATATACCATTCCTAGAACTCCTGTTACAGGTGAGTAATCTATTTTCTTGACTTCTGCAGTCGCAGCTGGAACTAGTGCCGCTAGCTACAGAGTCAAGGAACACCTGCTTTGTTCCGCGCCGACATGGGTTGTCCAGTCCCATTTCGGAGTGTATGCCCTCCCCCCACACACGCACACAGTTATTTGGCACACTGGGAGCCCACCCCAGTGTGCCTTACTGTTTCATTTAATAAAAACCCGGTTTTTAAAAAAAAAAAAAAAAAAAAGAAAGAAAACCATCCCCCACGCCCTTTTGTTCGATGCAGAATTCTTCATGGAAATTTGCGATTATTTCGATGCAGGGTGCTGCATCACAAAGTATTCTGCCCCCTCCTCAATACCTGTTTTTTGCACTGACATTGGGATGCCCAGTCCCCGTGTCAGTGTGTACCCCCCCCCACCCTCCAGTACTGTGGCACACTGGGAGCGCATCCCAGTGTGCCCAGATAAATGGTATTTTGTGCAAAAAAAAAAAAAAAACCAACTTTCGACACCGGAATGGCACTGCCGGTGTCTGATGCCTCCTGAGGCTCACTTCTGTTGCCCATGGGGGTGTGCAATCCCACTGTCTACATGAAGATCCCCCCCCCAACTTTTGTGAGACACTTAGAGCCCACCCCAGTGTGCCCAATTTTTTTTTTTCTATTTTAACCTATGAAAAAAAACCATCCACTGTTGTCTTCGATGCAGAATTCTGCATTGAAATTTGTGAATATTTCGATGCAGGGTCATGCATCAAAGTATTCTACCCTGCTCTCCCCAAATTCTGATTTTCACACCAACATTGGGGTGCCCAATCCCTGTGTCAGTGTGTACCCTTCTCCCAGTATTGTGGACACTGGGAGCCCAGCACAGTGTGTCCAGATAATTTGTTTTGGGAAACAAAAATGAAAAACTTGCAGACACTGGGATGCCCACCCCCGGTGTCAGATGCCTCCCTAGCCCACCACTGTAATTGCCACCGGGGGTGCCCAATCCCTCTGTCAGCATCATGATCCCCCCCCCCAAAAAAAAAACTTTTGTGGCACACTGAGGCCCACCCCAGTGTGCTCAATTATTATATTTTTTATTTTAACGGTAAAAAAAAAAAACCGTCCCTTTTTTTTTTTTTTGAATCCTGCAAAAAATAAAACTGTCCTTCGCTGTCTTCCCCACTCCCCCATCCCCACTCTCCCTCAGCGCACCCACCTCCTTGCACCTCCTCACCCATATTTTTTTGTATTTTAGTCTTTTGGTAACCAGGTAAGGCCCACTAGGCCCAAGTGCCTGTTTTCAGGGGCAACCTGTGAGCACTGGATGGTTAAGTGACTTGCTCTGAGTCACACAGTATGTAAGTGGAGGTTGTGAGAATTGAACTCAGGTCTGGTCTGCTAGATATACCAAGCTCGCTCACACCTCTTACTTACCCTCCAGAGGTTCGGATTGGTGATCTTCTCTAAACCTGGGACATGTCTGCACTCTTTAAAGCCGAACTGTGGTCTGAGCAATCAAGGTAAGCTGTATAATGGGTTGGGGTTCTTGGAACTCCTCCTCGTGAACACTGGAACTGTCATTTAGTTTCTCGGTCCCGAAAGGTAAATTCGCGGTCACTGCATGGAATCATCTTTCGGAGCCGATTCACGAAACAGTGCCACTGTTCATGAGGTGGGGTCTCAAAAAGCCCATGTTGCATATTTGGTGAAACAATTCCCCAAAATGACTGCATTGTGAGTGTGTGTTCCACAGTTTCTACGCACGCTTGTAGCTTCACCAGTTTTTAACATTTTCACTTCAGATTTTCAACACTGCCATTTTTACACCTCCTTATGAACAGCAGAGCTGTCATTTTGCACATCTGCTTGGAGCATGTTTTCGTACCTGTGGCGCAGAATGGGCGCGGTCACTGTGCGAAATTAACTTTTGGGATGGATTAGCAAAATCACAGTTGCACTGTTTATGAGGGGAGGTCTCAAGATGCTGATGTTGAAAATTTGGTGAAAAAATTGCCGTGTTATGGGTGTGCATTGTGCAGTTTCTATGCATGCTCGTAACTTCGCCAGTTTTTCCTATTTTACTCCAAATTTTCAATATTGCTATTTTTCCACACCACGCCATGAACAGTACAGCTGTCATTTTTCAAATCCTACTAAAGAAATTTTTTCTGCAACTGTGGAGCAAAAACGGTGTTACAGTTGGCGGGATTGCATTTTGATGGGGATTTGAAAGTTTGCTATACTGGGCACATGTGGTGAGGTGCTAAGATTATGTTGAACATCTGGGGTGAAAACTATTTGAGATGGTGCAGATCTTACTTCGAGAGGGCTCCTGAAGTAGGTATTCACATATAGGTCTAAGCCACCAGGTGTCAAGATCCCACGGAAAAATTTCTATCTAGCAGTCTCGGGTGGGAGACCACCCCCATGTCAGGTGACCAGCATCAGAGTACGTCAGTATAAGAGGTAATCCCCCATGCCCACCTCCCAGTTCTTTCCCACAGTCTGCTTGTGAAAGTTCCTTGCAGTAGAACAGCGCTCAACAGTCTTCAAGTTTTCAGACTCTTTCAACCTATTTTCTTTTTTTTTAATTTTCTTAAATTGCTGTGTATGTCATCCCCGACGCCCTTCGAATTGCATAAAAATAAGTGCGACTCTTGTGGTTCTCAGCTTCCACACAAGGACGGCCACCTCTTGTGCCTCTTCTGTCTGGGTCCAGACCACCCTGTGGAAAAGTACCAGCACTGCCAGAAGTTCAGTTCCACTTCCCACAAGAGAAGGCAGCAGTCCCTGGAAGTCCATATCCTTAAGAAGAAGATGGCCTCCATGGAAAAAGAACTAAAAAAGCGTAGGCAGTCGGCCACTTCCCCTGAAGGTCACAAGAAAAAAAACAGTACAAAGAGAAGCACCGGGAGTGGGAATCAGCTTCCACAGCAGCCGTGACTTCGGCTGGAGTCGCGGCCTTCAAGGTAACATCTCCTCCAGGAGATTGCTCCTCGACGGCCGTCTTGGTGGCTACAAAGAAGGCGTCGCCCCTCCCATCAGGCTCGTGCTCTGGCACTTCGGGAGCCTCCAGGACAAAGGAGGCCTCTGTTCCCTGCAAGGCCGCTCCCCCCTCGCGTCCTTCTGGTAAGTCTGACATCGGTTCCACCGACATACTCCCGGACAAGGCTGCTAAGCCGCTCACCCCCTCGGAAGCACCCAGCCAACATTTCTCCCAACAAGGCTGCCTCTCCTTCGCATCCTTCCTTGGGTAGGGAGTCCGATAAGTCAGACGCTGGCTCCTCAGACTTGTGCCTGGCCACTGCCAATAAGTCGGACGTCAGCTCCACTGATGACCGCCCGGCCAAGGAGCCTGCGCCAGACCATATTGATCAGTCATCTGCCCCAGGCTTTCCACAACATCTCACTACATTGCCCTCTGGGGTCCCTGTGTCTATTTGTCTGACACCCAGGGATTTTAATCCTCCTTCCCCGAACATCACTGAGGACCTCGAGACGCTGCCATCATGGCTTCCGCCTTCTGCGCCGGATCCCCCGACGCCGGACCTTACATGCTGGTCCCAGTGCCATTCGGTGTCCCCGTACCGGGCGAAAGACATTTTCCTCCGTCAGGTCTGCTCGACGGTATACCCCCTCTGGCCCGACGCCCACAGGGCAAACGCTTCCACAATCTGGCCTGCAAACAGGTCTTCTGCCAGGTCCCTCTGACCCATCGGAGCCTCTGGCGCCTGGGTACCCGACACCGCAATACCTGGTGCCGCAGTACCCAGCCCCTCGGTATCCGTCACCGCAGTACACGATGCCTCAGTGCCAGACGCCAGGCTACCCCCCCCCTTCTGGTATGGATACTCTTTTTATGGGTACCCTCAATACCTGTATCCCCCACCTCTGCCACCCACTCCTCAGCCTCCAGTGGATCTGAAGGAGACCTTGGTCTCTCTGTGGGCTGAGGCTGAGGCCAAGGCTCGGCTCACCCGGGAGGTCGAGAGTCATCTCGCGACGCTAGACCCGATACTGGATCACCTACATCGGAGATGGGAGACTCTTCCCCCCCCCCAGACACCAGAGGAGAGCCCTCCTAGGGAGGAGTCTTCTTCCTCTTTGTCAGAAACTTCTGACTCGGACTCAGAGTCCAGCCACTCTGACCCCAAAGGCAAGCCCCATACTCTGGAACGCCCCAGGACAAGGGATCCTCTGAAGTTCCCTCTGGAGGACCCTTCCTTTCTGGAGTTATTGAGGAAAATCCAGGATGTACATCAGTGACAATAAGTGGAGCCAGATCCACAGCATAAAAAAACTCGCTGCCCATCTGGATCTGCCCAAGATCACTCCTACGCTGATGCCACCCTGGATAGAGCCAAATGCAGATCTTGTTTCCACCATTTGGAAACAACCTTCCATATTGGCTCTCCTTCCGAGGAAGGCGGACAGGCTATATCAGGCTCCTGAGGGTGTAGACTTTCTCAGCCTTCACCCCAAGGCAGATTTGGTTGTCATCAGCACCGCTCATAGCCACTTCACCAATCCTAAACACCTCAGCTCATCTCCACCTGATAAGGAATCCCGGCTTCTGGACCAAAAGAAGGGGGGAGGGAGTCTCCTGTCTCCGACATAGGGTACATCAGGGAGTGAAGAAAGACCAGGGAGGGATAGTGAGGCTTAATAAAGGGGAAGGGGTTAGGCAGAGGGTGACTGTGAAAAGGCAGAGATACTAAACAAATATTTTTGCTCAGTATTCACAAATGAAGAGGGTCGGTACCTAAACCAAATAATAGAAATGTGCTGGATACGGGGGGTTGATACCAGCCCTTTCACAGAAGAAAGGATTCTGAAGGAACTATTAAAACTGAAGGTGGACAAAGCAATGGGGCCTGATGGGATTCATCCCAGAATTCTAAAAGAACTAAGGGTAGAACTAGTGACACTGCTGACTACCCTCTTTAATAAATCATGGGAGGATGGGGTGGTACCTGAAGACTGGAGGATAGCAGATGTTATTCCACTTCACAGAAGTGGGAGCAGGGCAGAAGCAGGAAACTAAAGATCTGTTAGTTTAACCTCAGTGATTGGGGAAAATGATGGAATCACTTCTGAAGCAAATAATTCTTGAGTACCTGAGACCAGAGGAGCACAGGACCCAAGGCAGCATGGATTCACAGCGGGAAGGTCAAGTCAGACGAATCTAATATATTTCTTTGCCTGGGAGACCAAAGTAGCAGATCGGTGAGGGGCTGTGGACATGGCCTTCCTAGACTTTAGCAAGACATTTGACACAGTCCCACACAAAAGATTAATATACAAGTTGACCAGCCTGGGAGTGGGTCCCAAGATGGTAGCCTGGGTAAACAATTGGCTGGATAACAGGAGACAGAGGGTACGGAGTCCACTCTAAAAAAGGGGGGTTACTAGTGGGGTACCGCAAGGTTCAGTACTAGGACCAGTCCTCTTTAATGTCTTTATAAGCGATATTGCAGAGGGACTGGAAGGAAAAGTATGTCTCTTTGCAGACGACACAAAGATCTGCAAAAGAGCTGATGTACAAGGTGGGGTGGAAAGGATGAGAAGGGACTTGGCAAGGTTGGAGGAATGGTCAAATGTATGGCAGCTTAGATTCGGTGCTAAGAAGTGCAAAATAATGCACCTGGGAAACAAAAACCCAGGGAAGAGTACACAATGAGGGTGAGATACAACAAAAATGGAAAGGGACCAGGGGGTAGTCATATCAGATGACCTAAAGGTGAGCAAGCAATGTGAGAGGGAAGTAAGGAGGGCTGGGGGGATACTGGGATGCATAGGGAGAGGCATCACCAGTAGAAAGCAGAAGTTGTTATCCCTCTGTACAGATAGTTGGTGAGACCCCATCTGGAGTACTTCGTGCAGTTCTGGAGACCCATTCTCTACAAAGACATAGAGAGGATGGAGGCAGTCTAGAGGAGGGCAACTAAAATGGCACAGGGTCTGCACCAGAAGACACATCAAGAGAGACTGAAGGAGCTTAATATGTATAGCCTCGAGGAGGGAGTGGGGGGACATGATAGAAACTTTCAAGTACCTCAAGGGAATCAACAAAGTCCAAGAGGGTAGCATCTTTCAGGAAAAGAGGTGTGCAAGAACAAGGGGCACAATTTGAAGCTAGAGGGGGGGACGGCTCAGGGGTAATGTGGGAAGTATTTTCATGGAGAGGGTTTGGATGCATGGAACAGCCTTCCTGAGGAGGTTGTGGAGTCAAAAACACTGGTGGAATTCAAGAATGCATGGGACAGGCATAAATCAATTCTAGGGGCTGGAGGTAGGAAGAAGTAGGCTGTTGGTTAGCTAGGATCTGCAGCGTATCCATTAGGTAGGGGAAATGGGCAGACTGGGTGGGCCAAGCGGTCCTCATCTGCCAGCAAATTCTATGTTTCTATGTTTCAGTATGGGAAGAAGATCTATTCCTCTTCTACCCTTGGCATCAGGGCCCTTAACTATGCTGCACATATGGGGGATTTCCAGAAGGACCATCCTTAGCCAGGTGGAATCAAAATTGGACTCTCTTCCTGAGTCACAGACTAAACCGGAAGTGGGTGACCTTGTCTGTTCTGCTTGCTCGGCCCATCGGCACATGCTACATGCCACTTACGACGTGGTGGACACAGCTGGAAAGAGCTCGGTCTTCGCCATAGGCCTACAGCGTCACACCTGGCTCCACGTGACAGGTTTGGTCCCTGAGGTACAATCTGCTATACAGGATGCTCCCTTCAGGAGTTCAGTGCTATTTGGGGATGATATCAAGGACATTATTACTGAACTGCAAGAGAAGGGTACTGCACTCAAGTCTGTCCAGACTATGTACAGACCCCTCAGAGGCAGCAGCGTCCCTTTCATTGCCAAACCCGAAAGACAAAAGCCACAAGGAAAGTGCACCAACAAACGTCGGGCCCCTCCAGCAACCAAGACTCGCCCAGCAAAAAAGCCATGGGAGTCTCTACTACTGCGCTGCTCCACACCTCCTGACTCTCCCAGTGCTTCTGGAGGTTCCAGAGGAACCGGTAGGGGGAAGATTCTCCTCCCATCTGCCGGGTTGGGAAAGGATAACTTTAGACACTTGGGTGCTCCAATTGATATCAGCAGGACACTCAGTAAAGTTTCTGCAGAAACTGCCCCGAGAACCACCCCCGCAGTCGTCTTCCCTCCGCAACATCTTCCTCTGGTTCTAGAGGAAATCATCTTCCTTTTCTCGAAGGCGGCGATAGAACCAGTCCTCACTCATCTTTCGGGGACAGATTACTTGTCTCATTTCTTCCTAGTTCCAAAGTAGGCAGGAGATCTGAAGCCCATTCTAGACCTCTGCTCCCCGAACATATTCATGGAGTACAAACTCTTCAGAATGCTCTCCTTGCAGAGTCTTCTACCACTGCTTTGGCAGGGACAGTGGCTATGCGCTCTGGACATGCAGGATGCCTACCTGCATATCCCTATATGCCCTTCCCACCGCAAATTCCTCCGGTTTTGTTTTCAGGGGGACCACTACCAATTCAAGGTCCTCCCATTTGGTCTTTCCTCGGCACCCCTGAGTGTTTAGCAAATGCCTGTCAGTGGTAGTGGCCCACCTCCGTACCCAGGGAATACAGTTATTCCCATACCTGGACAATTGACTCCTGGTGGCCTCGTCCAGGGAGGAACTCCTGCACTCCCTTTCCCTTACCCTGCAGGTTTTTACCAACTTGGGTATCACCATCAGCCAGGCCAAGTCTCACTTGGTCCCTTGTCAACGCCTCCAATTTATAGGTGCGACTCTGGACACAACCATCGGCAAAGCCTTCTTGCCTCCATACAGGGTAGACACCCTTCAGAACCAGGCCCGTCTTCTATCTGGCCGCAGGAGGGTCAGAGCCAGATCAGTCCTCCACCTCCTTGGGCTAATGGCAGTTGCCATCCTGACAGTCACATTCACTCGGCTGTATATGAGGATCTCTCAATGGACATTTCAGTCATAATGGGACCAGAGCAGTGACAATCTAGACCAAGAGGTACTAGTATCAGATCCCATGATCAGGGACTTGCAATGGTGGATGGTTCAGGAGAACCTGTGCCTGGGAGTGCACTTCTGCATCATTCCCCCCACCAAGACGCTGACGACAGTTGTCAGAAGAGGGCTGAGGTGCCCTGGGTCTCACCGGACTTGGGGCAGCTGGTCCCTGTTCGAGCAAAACCTGAACATAAATGTGCTCGAACTGAGGGCAGTCCTTTATGCCTTTCAGGCTGTCCTTCCCTTCATTCTCCCCGGTCCTCTCATACAATCAGACAATATGTGTGTAGTCTGGTACCTCAACAAACTGGGAGGAACGTGTTCCTACCCCCTGTGTTGGGAAGCGATAAGAGTCTGGTATTGGGCAGCCCAGCATCACCTCCACTTAACCACAGTTCACATCCCGGGAGCGTAAAACACAGTGGCAGATTAATTCAGTCAGTACTCAGCCAGGTCCCACAAATGAGAGTTAGATCAGCAAGTCGTAAACGACATCTTTCAGCAATGGGGAACACCTCGGATAAATCTCTCCCCAAAACGCAAAACTTCCGCCTTCTGCTCACTCGCTCCAGAGCAAGATGTTTTTTGGTGGTACGCTCTGTCTCTTGGCTGGAGGGACAGATTTGTTTATTCCTTCCCTCTCATTCCTGTAATTCTGAGGGTCCTGAACAAGCTCAGTTCAGAGGGAGCTCAAATGATTCTCATTGCTCCCTTTTGGCCGAGGCAAGTTTGGTTCTCTCTTCTGCAACAATTTTCAGAGGAATCTTCACTTCCTCTTCCTCTGTCGCAACAATTGTCGACCCAGGATCAGGGGACCCTTGTTCACCCAGGTCTCAGATCCCTTCATCTCCATGCATGGCTCCTGCAGAAGCCCACTTTGGACTCTCTTCTTTAGTTGCGGACATGTTGGTGGAGACCAGGAAGCCTTCCACCAGGTCCACCTATGCCAATCAGGGTCTCAACCATTTCTCGTTGAAAGTCGATATGGCAGCTGTCTCAGCTTACCATATTGCCTTTGGAGACAGAACTTTTGCTCAGTTGGAAGTCTCTAAGATTTTCCTCAGAGGGGTTCTCCATTTGAGTGCCCCCATCCGCATTCCTGCCCCTCCATAGGACTTGAACTTCATCCTGGTAAAGCTTACTCTTGCCTCCCTTCGAGCCAGTAGCAACCGCTGATTTAAAGTTCCTTTCTTGGAAGACACTCTTCCTAGTGGCCATTACCTCTGCTCTGCGAATTTCCGAGCTACAGGCCTTAATGTGTAAAATCCCATACCTGATATTTCACAAGGAACATGTGGCTCTTCGCACCAACCCTAAGTTTCTTCCTAAGGTGGTGGCTGAATCTACACTGAATCAATCCATTGAGCTGCCCGCTTTCTTTACGCACACTCCAATCAGAGGGAGTACCTCTTGCATACTTTGAATGTTCACGGAATCCTGAGATACTACACAAATTGAACTAAGGATCTCAGGAAGACTGATCATCTTTTTGTCTCTTTTGCTCTCAAAAGAGAAGGAAATGCTGTCTCGAAGCAATGCATTTCAAAATGGTTGGCACGTTGTATCACTTTCTGTTACGACAAGTACAGCAAGCCCCTTCCAGGTCAAGTCAGAGGTCACTCCACCAGGGGAGTAGCTGCCTCTGCAGTTTGTTTCAAAAATGTGTCAGCAGCAGACATCTGTGCAGCCGCAACTTGGACTTCTGTCCATACCTTCACGAAACACTACAGTTTGGACACTTCCTCTCAACGTAGGGCAGGCTTCGGGTTGACTGTCCTACAAGGTCTCCTTTCATGAGACCCATTCAGCCCTGAGGTTCCATGCTATGGATAATGATCCTCCTCCCGACTGCTTCTCCTTGTTCCAGACTGCTTGGTACTCAGTCCTATATGTGAATACCTACAGCAAGAGCCCCCTCGAAGTAAGATAGTACAGTTACGTAAGAACTTACCGTAACAGTAGATCTTCGAGAGAGACTCTTGCAGTAGGTATTGCCTTCCCACCCTCCATTCCCCTTGGTTTTCTTACTTTATTTCCATGGGAGGAAGTATCCTCTTCTCTGTCGTCTTGCCTCTTTTGGCCTTTGGTGGGAAAAGAACGAGAAGGCAGCCGTGTGGGACTGCCCGTTTATACAGATGTCGTCTAACGCCGGTCACCTGATGTGGGGGCGGTCCCCTGCCAGAGACTGCTAGCTAGAAATTTTCCGTTGGGTCCTGATGCCTGGCGGCTTAGTCCTATATGTCAATACCTACTACAAGAGCCTCTCTCAAAGAGCTACTGTTACGGTAAGTTCTTACATAACTGTACTTTATGACAATTTGTTGCAGTTTCATTACACCTGCTGATAACAATGTGTGGAAGCGTAGGGGCCATAGACCCCTGAGTTTCCACAGCTAGATACATATGTGCTTCTGTGGAGGGATGGAAGCGCAGGGTCCAAAGGACCCTACGCTGCCACTGTGACATATAGATACTGTTGTTCTGTCTGGATGGAGAGACTGTTGTTGTATCTGGATGGAGGGATGGGAGCACAGGCTCCTACCATGACACATAGACAATGTTGTACTATCTGGATGGAGCTCCCACTGTGACATATGGACACTGTTATATTATCTGGATGGAGGGATGGTAGCGCAGGCTTACACAGCAAAATGAAGATATAATTATGCTATCTGAAAAAGAATGGAAATTCTTTGCAAAAAACATTGTTAATGCATCAGTTAGGGTGAATACCACAGCGACAAAAGCTAACTCCCCACCCCCAGGGTTCCCACCCCTACTGCCCCACTCCACCCCCCCTCCACACACACTCAAACATTGGGATGTGCCATGGTGTCATCAGGCCTAACTCTCACCCCATTGTCCTATACTGTAGCATGTAAGATTGTTTATACATAGAATGGGGTGAGAGGTCCGAAGACCCCATGGCACACCCCGATGCCTATTGGGTGTGTGGAGGGTGGGGTGGTAGGTGTGGGGGTCTCAGGGTTCGAAACCCTAACACCTCATTTCCCTACTTTTGTTGCTTCAACCCTGACACATTAATGAAGATTTTTTTGCAATGTTTCCTTACTTTATGAGAAAATATATAATTTTATCCTTTTATATTTATGTGAGTGCAGGGTCCTCCTGTCCCTACGCTGCTGTCAGTTTATAGTGTGTTGTGGTTGCACAGGGCTTACAGGTGTACTAAGCTGTGTTGAGCGAAAAATCCGTGTCTCAACCATTTTTGAGACCTAGGCGTTGAAAGGTACTGTGTCCGCCACAGGGAGGGCGCTGCTGCGCTGTCTGGCGTGCACACGCATTTCTGTGGAGCTCCGCGATCAAGGCACTGAAAATCCATCCAAATTCTCAAAAAAGTTAACTAAACTCTTTACCTTGAGTTCATATTGAATTGATAATTCAGTGAAGATGTGGATAAGTTTGTTTCACCGAGCTTAGTGGGAGAGGTGCTCCAGCCTGAGGGCCTGTTGGCTCTGTCGGTGTGGTAGGAGCAGGGAGCTCTCCTACAACATTGATACACCCAGAAACTGGCGTAAAATCCAAAGCAACTGCAAAACAGTCACTGTCTTCTGTTCAAGCCCTGCTCTCCGAGTTCCAAGTGGAAGTCAAATAGTAAAATTCTCGGATAGAAAACAGTCTTGCAGAGATTTCAACCCAATGCTTGATTTATTGAGAAAAGGGTGGAAGATACAGAGAAAGCCATTTAAAATACTGATAACGAAATAAAAGCTGTAGCCACAAGAACTTGAACCCTTGAAGGAGCGGTCAGTGCCGCACTACATGAACAGCTGGCTCAGGCCACAAGATTTGAATGGCTGGAGAATATGTTGAAACACAACTTGAGGCTTATTAGTTTCCCTGGTACCATTCCAAATCCAGAACTGAAAGAAGTGGTACAATCGGTGGCACTATCAGCAATTTGTTCTTTGGAACCATCCTTCTCATTGGAGTCAGTATTTCATCCCTCGCGCCATTTAAAGGAATCTGGAACAGAATCACCAGAAACAGGAACAAGATATATAATACTAACTTTTGTAACCTTGACTGAAAGAAATAAAATACTCCAGGTGGCCAGACAGAAGAAGCACATTGTTTGTGAGGGCTACAGAATACATTTGTATCCTGAATTCTGTCTGCAAACACAAAACAGGCGTAACAGATTCCTACCCATTCTTTCAGAATTTTGAGAAGCTGGGGCATCAGCTGCTTTACTAGTGCCAGCTTGTCTTAGAATTCAATTCCAAGGAAAAGTTAATTTTTTGAAGATCCAGATGTTGCCCGTTTATTCTTCAAAAACAATATAAAGCTACCAGAAGATCTTGGATCAGATTTTGAGCAGGAAGCAGCAGATGTTACCGAATATCATCCCATGTAAATGACTTGATCACATCTTTTACACCTTGGAAGAGGATCTCTTGCAATGAACTGACTGTCTTGATTTAATTTTTGCCTGATTTGGCTGAGGAGCAAAGTGGGGGGGCTTAAGAAAAATCTTTAAGCCTTTGATTTGATTATTTCTTTCTAAAAAGTATCGTCGGGAACTTTGAGCTTGAAGCACACATGAACTTTGCTTTTTTGATACTGAAATGCTCTAATTAAACTCTGAATGATTTAATCTTTATAACCCCTCTAAATTGTTTTAGAAACATAGGAAGTTGACAGCAAGTGAGGACCGCAGGGTCCATCCAGTGTGTCCATTTCTTTGTCTACCTTATAAATGTGCCGTTTGGCTTTGCTCTGTCAATGGCCTATCTATTCATACTCATCTGTATTGCTCCCTTATGCCTATCCCATGCCTGTTTGAAGCCCTGCACTGTATTCATATCCACCTCTTCCTGTGGTAGGCCGTTCCATGCATCCACCACCTTTTCTGTGAAAAAGAACTTCCACACATTACCCCTTAGTCGGCCTCCCTCTAATCTCATGCTGTGTCCTCTTGTCCTGCTAGTTTTCTTATACTGAAACATGTTAGACTCTCTCACCTATTTAAGTTCAATTTCATAACGATTTATCCTATTTCTAAATGTCTCATGAACTTCTCTTTAAGAATAAAAAAAAAGTGGGGAAAAAAAAGGCTCAGTGTCCGCAACAGTTATCCTATTGGAAATTTCTGAACTTCGAAATGTTAGAAGTATGGAAGCGATGTAAATTTTATCACCAAACAAATCTCACATCTGTTTGGGCTACTCCTTTGCAAATTTCAAGCCAAAAGTCCTAACTGTTTCTTTGCAGTGAAGTGGCAAAGAAATCGTAACCTTTAAAACCCCTTTTTGCGAGGTAGGGCCATCTAGTCATCCCCTCACGAAAAGGAATTTTGATAGCTCTCAAAGGTTTTAACAGTCTGCAAAAGGGATTTAATAGGGCCGACCAGAGAGGGCCCTGATGGTAATCCTTTCGTGGAGTCAATGCCTTTATGCGTTGTCAAAATCCTTTCGCAAGGTAGGGCCATCTGGTCATGCACTACAAAAAGAGATTTTGACAGTTCGCAAAAGAGATTTTGACTGCACAAAAAGCTGATTTTGACAGCTCACAGAAAGGGATTTTGACTGCATGAAAGGATTTTGACAGCTCTCAAAAGGGATTATAAAAAAGTAATCCCTTTTTGTGAGCTATCAATCACCTATAGCGAATCCTTTTTGGCGGTAGGGCCATCTGTGTCTCCTCACAAAAAGGGATTGGCTCGCGAAAAGGGATCGGAAGCGAGTCGCAAAAAGGGATTTTCAAACTTAAAAACTAGCGTTTTTTGACTAAACCAAAGGCACAAAGTGTGCAGCTATCCAAAAGACTGAACTGAGCATATTCAGAACCCATATTTTCAAAACTTGCTAACTTTAGAACGGATTAATATTTTTTTCACCAAACCAATGCTGGCTTGTTCTTTGGGGCAACCTCTTACTACCCTGAAAATGTCAGGCTAAAATTCCAAACAGTGCGGCTGCAGCATGATGAGGAACAAACAGCCAAAACAGGTGAAAAAGGCGACTTGTACAGTTTTTTTTTTACTATGCACTGCATGAAATCCGCAAATCCGACTGAAACAAAACTTGGTACAGTACATCAAGAGAGCTACCCCATGGGACAGTGCATATCATATTTAATGCAAATCTGTTAAACAGTTACAAAATTATTAAAGTGCAAAATTTGAGGTTTATCATTAAACTGCTAACTAAACCCTAACTATAGTGGTGCTACTGCACCACTGTAATACATATGTGTATATATTAATATTGCAAAAAACTTTCCTAATGCATCAGTTAGGGTTCCACCATTAAAAGTAGGCAAATGTGGCGTTAGGGTTCCCTACACAGACCAACAGGCGTTGGAGGCCGGTTTGGGGTCGTCGACCCTAACGCTCACCCCATTACATTACAAAATAAGGTGACATGGGTACAGCTTAGAAGAATGGGGTGAGCATTTGGGTTGACAACCCCAAGCCAGTCCCCCTCGCCTGTTGGTGTGTGCAGGGTGGGGGATGGGGTGTTAGGGATAGAAACCCTAATGCTACATTTCCCTACATTTTAGTTTATTTATTGGATTACAAGTACCTTTGAACCAGAGACTCTCTTATAAAGGTTCCATGTCCAGTGGGAACAGCAGTTAACAAAAAAGGACAATTGATTACCACAGCGACAGTTTGACAAGAAAACATTACACACAGTAGAGCTAATTATATAAAATATGGTTAAGGTTGGTACAAACAATAAGTAATTGTAGCAGCATTAATGCCATCAGTAGGATGTCTGTATGTAACAGAGTAGTCTGTAGCAATACCGGCTGATGAGTTTACAACAATTGATGTTACAAAAGAAAAATATATAGTGTTACAGGTAGGTACCACAATTTATATTGTAGTAACATTAAAGCAGTCAGCAGATTTACTTTGTCTGTACTGGAGTGGAGAATGGGGGAGGGAGTGTGGCAGTGGCCACAGAGACAAGAGATGAGTGAAAGTTGGGAGGGGGGTAGGTAGTAAGTGGGTCACAAAAATCATTAGCAGAGTGGATATAGAGGTGATTATAGAAGGGGTGACTGGTTGGAGGTTAATGGGGGTGTTAAGGGGAGTGATGAGACGCAGTAGGAGGTTAGGGTAAGACTTACTGGGGGCAGCTATATGGGGCAGTCACAGCTGCTAAGTGTTGTGAGGTATTGGGGAAGTTTGTACTTGAATGGACCAAGCCTGGATTCGTCCTTTTGATGGTGGAACCCTAACTGGTGCATTAGCAAAAATTTTTGCAATTTAGTTCCTTACTTTTTGAGAAAGTATAACAGTATCCTTATTTGCGTGCAGGAGTGCAGGCTCCTGCCATCCCTCCATACATACATGCATATTTGTATGTGCCTATGGGAGCACAGGGCCATCCGTGCCCTGCGCTTAAATTTATAGGGCCACAGTGACCAAATTGTCAACATAGCCATGTTATTAGCCTGCCGGATGTACAGTGCACAGTTAATTTTCAGATCCCCAGCAAAACGTGATTCTGCACAACGGCAGCACCATTATGTGCCACAGGTTCAAAAACTTATTTTGGCCAGGATTTGAAAAATGACACCTGTGACATACATGCAGTGGAGTAATAACTGTACATTGAAAATTTGGTGTCAGAGTATCTCACACTTACAAAGTTACGAGTGTGCATAGTGAAATTGCAGCAAATGGTCATAACTCATGCATTCTTTGCCATTTTGACCCCAAATTTTCAACATGGCCTTTTGGGACCCCACCTCACAAACAATATGACTGTCATTACGCAAATCCTCCCCAAAAGGTGAATTCGCCAAGCAACTGCGAAAACACCATTCGGGCAAGAGTTGCAAAACAACAGTGATATTATTCATTAGGTGGGGTCCCCAAAGGCAATGTTTAAAATTTGGGGTCAAAATTTCAAAAAAAGGGCTGAGTTGTGCATAAAAGTTGAAACCCCCATTGAAATACATTGAACGGCATTTACCTTGGTTTCTCATATTGCAGCCACCAGTTCCAGCAGCAAGACGCGTCTTTGATTGGGAGAGCAGATCTCAAACCTGAGACTTCTTCAGGTGAGTGACAGTGTGTGTGTGGGGTGTCAGAGTGGGTGTCGGGAGGTGGGTGCACAGTGTGTGGTCGGGTGGGGGGTGCGGGAGTGATTGCCGATGGACCTTTTTGGGGAAAAAAAAAGGCATCGAGGATGGCTTTCTTTACAGCTAAAATTACATGGGAAGGTGAGGGGAGTCACTGACTACTAATGAAAAAAAGAAAATGGTATCAGAGGGTGGGTGGGGGGTACCACTAGACATCAGGGATAAACCGGGAATGGCGCTGGGCAGAGGAAAAAAAATTACATTTTATATATAATAAAAATATATGGGTATGGGGGGCACTAGACACCAGGGATTTTTCCGGGGGTTCTAATGAGAATCCATACTGAAAATAATAAAAGGATCCTTTTTCATCAGCACAAATCCTTTTCCACCAATCTTTTGCTGTGGTGGCGGAAAAGGATTCCATTTAGCAAATAAGGATCCTTTTTCCCCGACCAGATGACTCTGATTTTTGGGACCACATGGCTTCCAAATCTTTTGGCCAACCAGATGGCCATGCCGCTAATCCTTTTTCACCAGAATAATTCCTTTTTCACATTGTTTTCCATCATGGCAAAAGAGGAAATCGGCTGGAGAAAAAGGATTTCCCCTTTTCCAATTGGCCATGCCGCTAATCCTTTTTTTTTTTTTCCACAGCAATTTCTTTTTCGCCATCCTTTTTCATCATGGCGAAAAGGAAATTGGCTGGTGAAAAAGGATTAGCGGCATAGCCATCTGGTCCTGGAAAGGGGAAATCTTTTTCATCAGCCAATTTAGTTTTTCACCATGACTAAAAAGGACTGACGAGAAAGGAACATGGCGAGTGGTGAAAGAGGAATTATATGTTTTTAAATAATAAAAGTTCTGGGAGCATACAAAATATTAAAAAACACACAGAACAGCTCATCAACTCCAGATGAGCAAGATACGTGGATGGATATCTTTAACAGACATCCCTGGGCACAGTTATAACACTTTGTTTTGGCCAAAAATAAAAAAACAAGATTACGGCGCACGAAAAAGGAATTTTTTCTGACGAAAAATGATTGGCCCATCAAGACAAAAGATCCTTGTTCGTCAGAGCAAAACCCTTTTTCGTTCCCGGAATCTATCCAAAAGAGTGAACTGAGCATGCTCAGAACCCAAAATTTTAAAATTAAATAACTTTGGAATGGAATACTGTTTCACCAAACTAACACAGACCAGCTCTGTGGGGCAAGTACATCCTACCCTGAAAATTTCAAACCAAAATTCTGAACCATTTGTCCACAGTGTAATGACAAAGAACTGCAAAAACAAAACATTTTTTTCACTATGCACAGCACAAATTCTGCTAATCTGACTGACCAGAATCATGGCATGTCAAGAGACCTGCCCCAGGAGACCGCTCATGCAAAATTTTGTGCAAATCCGTTGAACGGTTACAAAGTTATTAAAGTGCAAAATGTGAGGGCTAACATTAAAGTGCCTGCTCAGCCCTAACTATGGTGGCACTACCACACCACTATAATATATTTATGTATATTGTTGTCAAGGCACAGGTCAGGAAGCATAGGAAAACCAGGAGCAGTTGTAAAATTCAAACAGGTGATTTAACAGTAAAATAAAAAAAAAAAATAACAGTTCAGTATAGCTGTTTACAAAGGCAGTATAAACAGAAAAAGTCCAGCTGGGTTTCTTCTTAATTTCCAATCTCAGTCTCTGTGTTTCTCTTGCAGAAAAAGAAATTGCAGCTCTGTTTTATAAGTCTTTGTAACCCCCGTTCGTTAAGAAAACAGCATGCTTCTCACATAGTGTTCTTGTAAGTTTCAACAAGTGCAGCAGAAAGAACATTGAGACCCAGAACTGACCTCTTGCTTACAGCTTCTGAGAGTTTGCAAACCAGTTAAGCCCTTGAGTTCCAAACAGCTTTTTGCAATCATTTCAACAGTATGACTATATACATTTCAAAAGTTCTAAACAAAGGGATCCCAGTATCCGTTACATTTCCGCATAATGATTCACATATATTTTTATACCAGCAGATGTGCAAGGGGAGAGAAAGAAAAGACAGAACAGCAAGTGAAGATAGAGAGATAGTGAGAGGCAGAGAATTGCAAGACCATCGGGGTGATCAAGTCCTTGGTCTCACGAGAATATGTGGTTGTACAACCAGCCAAAGAGGAGACAGAAAAGGAGAGAATAGAATAGATCCTTGCATTTAAACTCTTGCTCCAGATAAACTGGGACAGAGCCCTATTCAACCCTGTCGCATACCCCTTCCTTAAGAGGGATCCTGTTTTATAAAAACAGGTTTTCAAAATGTTCTTTAAATTTTCCTTTAACATGACAGCAGCTTATAATCTTTGTAGTTCAGTGGATATGCAGCATATCAAACAGAGAAGTTTCAACTCGCACATTTTTTTTCAACCTTCAGAATTTTCAATTCCTGATCCATATCGAGACAGAAAATCAGCATTGACATTCTCTTTCCCTGATTTGTGCATAACTTTAAATTTAAATCGCTGTAGTGCCAGGTACCACCGTGGGATTCTAGAATTGTTATCCTTCATTTGGTTAAGCCAACAGAGAGGATTGCGATTGGTTACAAGTACAAAGTCGGCTCCTAGTAGGTAAAACTTAAGGGACTCCATTGCCCACTTTGCTGCAAGACATTCTTTTTCAATGGTGGACTATCTTTTCTCTCTGTCATGCAATTTCCTACTCCTGTATAGAATAGGATGTTCTTTCCCATCTATATACTGACCCAAGACTTCACCTAGTCCTACCTCTGATGCATCTGTTTGTAACACAAGTGGTTTCTCAAAGTCTGGGCTTCTTAAAACAGGGGCTGAACATAATGCAGCCTTAATGACGCAAAAACCTTCATCACTTTCTAGGGGGCCATTTCACATTATTTGGGTACCATGTTTTCGTGACTTCTGTGAGGGGATTAGCTAACTCTGCAAAGTTTAGAACAAATCCCTGATAATAACCAGTCAGTCATAAAAAATGACCGGATTCTTGGTTTTGGGACAGGGCTGTTAGCTACAGCTTCTATCTTGGAAACCTTTGGTTTGACTTCTCCATTTCCCAAAACATATCCCAAATATCTGGTTTCTTGCATGCCCAGTGTACACCTAGTAGGATTTATTGTTAGACCTGCCTTTTTGATTGATTGGATAACTGCTTGTGGGTGTTCCAGTCTGGACCAAAAAACATATCATCATCCAGGTACGCAGCACAATAACCAGTGTGAGGGGATAAAATTACATCCATGTACTGCTGGAAGTAAAGTAAAGTAAACTTTATTTATGTAGTGCCTTTCTTAAAACCAAGGCACTTTACAAACAATAAAAGAACATCAATAAATACAAATGTAAAACTATAAATTAATTAAAACCATCTAGGAATGCTTTTTGAAATAAGTAGGTTTTAAAATCTAATTTAAACCTCTCGACCTTCAGGCATTCTCTCAACTGAGAGAATGTAGCAGGTGCGCCATGTGAACTGATAGAATCCTATGGGGTGGCAAATGCAGTTTTGTCTTTAGATTCTTTAGCTAGAGGATTTGACAGTAACCCTTGGTGAGATCGAGGGTACTGATATATTTGGCACACCCCAATCTGTCCACCAAATCATCTATTCTGGGCATAGGATAACTGTCAAATTCTGACACTTGATTGTTTCCTAAAATTAAGACAGGTTCTTACACCCCTTCGTTTTTGTTTACAATCACCATTGGTGATGACCAAGCACTTCTTGACTCTTCTATGATACCCATTTCTTTCTTTCTTTTTTTTTTGTATTTCCTTAACCACATCAGCTCTTAACCGCTCTGGTAATCTGTGTGTTTTTTGTCTAATAGGGCGAGCATTCCTTGTCACTATTTTGTGCTCGACCCCTTTTGCTTGGCATGGTACTGTGGTAAAAGTACTGTTAAATGTCTTTAGCAAGTTACTAATTTCTGCAGTTTGTTTGGAGGTTAAGGAAACATTCACCTTTACAGCATCAGCAGTTACAGTTTGTTCCAGTCTATCATAAGCTGCATCAGTATCTTCTATATCAGTTTCTGGTAAAACTAGCAAAGCAGCTTTTAGTGTTTTTTTTCAATCCATTTCTTGAGGAGGTTAGCATGGTGTATCTTAGCAGGATTTTTCCTGTCAGGGGTCTCAGTCTCATAGCTGTGCCAGTACATCTAAGAACCTTATAAGGCCCTTGCCACTTCATTAACAGTTTTGTTTTCTGTAGTGGGTAACAGTAAGAAGACCTTTTCACGTAGCTCAAAAACCTTTTCTTTTACCTTATGGTCATAATACACCTTCTGCTGGTTTTGGGCCCCTTCCTGATTACTATGGGTGATTTCAACATATTTTGCAAGCTCCTTTCTCAGGGCACACATATAACATGTAATAGATTGTTTCTGATGCGGGTTATCTTCCCATGTTCCTTTTATTACATCTAGTGGCCCTCTAGATTGTCTACCATACAGCATTTCAAATGATGAAAACCCAGTTGATGCCTGTGGCACTTCTCTGTAAACAAAAAGCAGGTAAAGCAAGTATTGGTCCCAATCTTTCCCTTCCCCTTATACAAACCTTTTTAACATGCGTGTTAGGGTTTGGTTAAAACACTCAACAAGACCATCTGTCTGAGGGTGATAAGGGGAGGTTCTTATGGCAGTGATACCTAGTAGTCTGTACAGTGCCATCAGTAATGCAGCACCAAAATTACTACCCTGATCTGTAATAATCTGTTTAGGTATGCCAACACAGCTAAACATTTTGGCAAGCTCTGCTGCCACTTTAGGGGCTGTGACAGTATGCATTGGAACAGCCTCTGGGTATCGAGTAGCATAGTTGCATACTACCAGAATGAATCGATTACCCTTTTTACTTTTGTCTAGGGGGTCAACCACATCCCTTGCAATTCTCTCAAAAGGCACATCTATCAAGTGTTGGGGCACCAGGGGCACCCTGTGTTTTTTTTAGTCACTGGGACTACTCTGTGACACTCCGCACAAGAACTACGATAGGTAGCAACATCTTTATGAATTCCAGGCTGGTAAAATCTGTACAGCAATCTGGCAAGGATGTGAGTCCCTTCCTGAGCGACCAGCCATAGGACAATCGTGCTATCTGTAGCAACTCAGAGCTATACTTTTGTGGTATAACCAATTGTTCTGTCTGGTCCTGTGTCTGAGGTTTAACCCAAACTCTGTACTGTATGTAGCCCATTACATTTTTTAAACATAGGTTCACCCTGTTTTGGTTTCACCCCAGCTGCTTAAAATAACCCTAGAGAGAAACATTGTTTGCTTGTTCTGAGAGAAAATCACAATCAGTTATCAGTTTAGTTTCAACATTTTCATATGTTAACCCCTTATGTTCATCAGTCCTTTGTTGCCACTGTTTATTCAGGTGTCATCTTTCTTTCCTGACTTCTGAATCTTGGAGCTGTATTCAGACAAGTCCAAATCAAAATCAGCGAAAAGAGAAGAGTCCTCGCCATCTGAGATTTTCTTTGCCTGAACTCTTGTCACCACAGCTGCTGAAACATCAGGATTTACTCCCTCTTTGATTAACTCAGTAAATCCTGGAAAGTAATTTCCAATCATCTCAAGTACAGGTAACTTGGTTACTACCCCACTTTCATTTGGTACGACACTCCATTAATAGTCAGAGTCACTTGGCTGGTGGAATAGTATCGAGCGTCCACGTGGATGCAGATGACACCAGTACCTGGTCCTTTTGGACATTGTTTTCCCATCACTTTAGTATGCACTAGGGTCTATCTGCTTCCCAAATCTGTAAGTCCCTTTACAGTCTTATCTCCCATCTTCACATCTGTTAAGTACTTGCCCCAATTTGCTAAGGACAAATCTGCTCTAGTGTCCCTCTTCTTACGGCAATTTCTTGCAAAATGACCTGGCTTATTTCAGTTATAGCAAATAACATCTTTGGGCACAGATTTGTTACCCCCACCAGAGTTCTTATCAGACTTGGAATTTAAATGGGGAAAAAAAGTGTTGCTTGGCGGTTACCTCGCTGCTGTAGCATTTGTCTGGCTATTTGGTAGTCTTCAGCCAAAGAAACCGCCTTTTTCCCACTTTCTGGCCGGTGTTCCTTTACCCAAAGCTGCACATCTGTAGGCAGGATGTTGATGAATTGCCCCACTGCAAATGTGTCAACCTGTGGGACTGTTTTGCTCTCTGGTTGGAGCCATTTTATCAGGAGTTCTCTGAGTCAGGTGAAGGCTTCTCGAGGATTGTCGACTGAGTTGTACTTCAGAGATCGAAATCTCTGCTGGTAGGTCTGTCCTGAGATGTCATACCTTTTCAGGATTTCGCTTTTTCACCCGGTCATAGTTTTCTGACTGTGCAGTGTCCATATTGCTGTAGGCAAGTTGGGCTTTCCCTGTCCGGTAAGGTACCAGTCTGATTGCCCATTGCTGCTTTAGCCACTGGCAGGCTGCGGCAACCCTTTCAAAAGTTGTCAGGTATGCTTCGATATCAACCGAGGGACACAACTTTGTAAGTTTAATATATTTTAAGTTGTTAGTGTCTTGTTGCTCTGCTGGACCAGTGCCAGATCCTCCAGCCTTGATAACTAGCAAGGCATCCATCCATGGCTGCATCTCTTCTTTGCTGCTCCTGTCACTGCATCTCTTCTTTTCTCTGCTGTTCTGAGTTGTTACATTTCTTCTTTTCTCTCTGCTTCTAAACGTTGAATCTCTTTTTCTCTCTGCTTCTGTCTCTTTTTGTTGTATAGCCCACCATTTGAAAACAGCAGTCAGGCTTTCAGGTTCTGTCACTACTGTTCTTTATTTATGACTGGTGCTAGATGTACAGTCTCAGCTTGGTCTTCTGTCTCTGCTAGTTTGGCTGCCCTTCTCCTGGTAACCACTCCTGGGCTTGCTGCTGCAGAATCCATACCTTTCTTCTATCCTTCCCTGGTACCAGGTCTAGTACCCACGCACAAAACTCCTGGCTTAGAGTATGCACGGACTAAATCCCACTTAGGCCGACACCATCTGTTGTCGAAGCACAGGTCAGAAAGCATAGGAAAACTAAGAGCAGTTGTAAAATTCGAACAAGTGATTTATTATTAACAGTTAATTAAAAGTAAAATTGTTCAGTATAACTATTTACAAAGACAGTATAAACAGATAAAGTCCAGTTGGGTTTCTTCTCAATTTTCAATCTCCATCCCTGTGTTTCTTTTGTAAGGAAAAGAAATTGCAGCTCTGTTTTATAAGTCTCTGCAACCCCCGCTCGTTAAGAAAACAGCATGCTTCTCACATAGTGTTCTTGTAAGTTTCAGCAAGTGCAGCAGAAAGAACATTGTGACCCAGAATAGACCTCTTGCTTAGAGCTTCTCAGCGAGTTTGCAAGCAGGTTAACCCCTTGAATTCCAAAAAGCTTTTTGCAATCATTTCAACAGTATAACTATATACATTTTAACAGTAAAACTATATACATTTCTAAACAAAGGGATCCCAGTATGTTACATTTCTACATAATGATTCACATATATTTTTATACCAGCAGATATGCAAAGGGGGGGGGAGAAAAAACAGAATAGCAAGTGAAAATAGAGAGAGCAAGAGGCAGAGAACTGCAAGACCGCCGGGGTGATTAAGTCCTAGGTCTCACGAGAAAATTTGGTTGTGCAACCAGACTGAGAAAAGACAGAAAAGGAGAGAATAGAACATATTCTTGCATTTAAACTCTTTCTCCAGAACAACTGGAACAGGGCCCTATTCAACCCTGTCATATATATTTGTTTCAAAGTAAATTATGGTACTGAAGCATACATGAGGATATGTGATAATAATGTTGTGTAACCTTTTTTGTAGGTTAAGACTTAGGAGTTTTGTATATTTATCTTCCAGATATTATGAAGTTTGGAAGTAAAAAGGTGATGAAAGAATATGCATGTAGAACTGAGGATTGCATCTCTATGCAACATCTTTGATTAGAATGTGAGGCATTCTGCTCGACAAGGGAAAGATGGATTATACCGTTGTTGTATAAGTAAGGATTAACCGATGACAGAGCGTGGATTACTGGGGAATTATTCCACGGCGTGGGGGAGTTGTCGCATGAGGCCACAGGCTGAGTGCAGACAACCACCCAGGCGTGGATTAATTCCCCAGGTGACCCACACTCCGGAGTGGGTTTATTCACTTATAATATGGCCAGGAAAGTGGGGACTATGCGGTTAGAGATACGACACACGGGCAACTTTGCAAGAGCAACTTGTAGTCATGAATAGAGAACACAATGCAATGTTCCCTGAACATGTTATAAATTCAGACATAGTAAACTTGCGCCCGGGACAACTACCTGCACAGTCATTTATTGCCATCTGAAAATGCTAGAAGGTTGACTCGCACTGCAACCTCTGTACAGACATAGTAAACTTGCACCTGGTACAACTACCTGCATGGTCATTTATTGCCATCTAAAAACCCTGGAAGGTTGGCTCACACTGCAAGCTTTGATTGCTGCTGTCCGTTAAATCGGATCCTGCAAGTGTACAACCAGTTGGGGAGCAAAGCTACCAGGAATTGGTGAGAGAGAGCTACAGTGACTCTGGGAACCTGTGAACATGCCACATAGCAGGACTCTGTGAGAGAGCATGGCTATGGAATTAACTGTGACATCGGAGCCTAGAAAATGGAGCCAGGGAGGTAAGAGTAAGGAGGGAGGGCTACAACCAGTTGGGGAGCAAAATGGTGAGGATGGAGGGCTAACAGGAGTCTGGGAGAGAGAGCTACAATGACTTGGGGATCACAGAACTTGGCAGGACTCAGGGATACTGAAGTGGAGTTGGGGAGGTAAGAGTAAGGAGTGACAGGTATAGAAACTGTGAAATGGTATTTAGTCTGCCAGTTCCACTTAACTGCAAGTACACAGCTGAGCTCGAGGGGACGTCCAGCGACCATAAACACTGTATCTCAGCTGTGTAGGGAGCAACTATAGATTAATTGAGAATTAATCCATCGTCAAATGACAGTTGCTGACAAATGGGAGCAATCCATTTTTCTTGGCCATGTTATAAAAAAACATTATTACACCTGTAAACAGAAAATGGGTACTACTTGTTCTCGTAAAATGCCTCAATTGTTTTTTCTGTAGCAACATTTGCTGAAATCCTGATGACAGAGTTATGTAAGTGATAAATGTTAATCATATAGAAAATGTTTTTAAGTGTGTCTGATATGGGCTCCACGTCAAGTCCACGGCTCACAGTACGACACGTCAGAACAGTATGGAGAACACTGCAAGTTAACACTGTGCCTGGTTAAAACAGGCATGAATTGGGGGGTGAGTGTAGATTTACAATTGCAACACCACGCTGCCATTGACCATCACTCCAGTGAAATGTGTACACTTTTTTTGAATTCTGTTTTTTCCTCCAGCCAGTGGAACTCCCTCTCAGGCATCCTGTAGTACCCCCTGACTCTACCTCCGTGCCTGAGAGGCCTCCTGAAACCTGGCACCAGCCCAGCTATCCCCCCGGCTCTGAGCGCCCCGAGGTAGGGCCGCCCTATCCACCCAGGGTGCTCTATCTGCAAATTCGGGCCAGGCTGGGCTCAGCCCAGGTAAGGAGTGCCCTTGGCGGTGGTGTGTTCCTGGTGGATACAGGTAGTCGCCTGTCCACTTGGCTGGGTATTTTGCTTTGTCCCCACCCTCCCTCGTACTCCTCCTCTCCCTGACTGAGTCTGGCATGCAATGATGCCAGGACGTCTTACCATAACTCCGCAACCCTCTGTTTCTGGCCCTGAGCATTGCGGTACCTCCGGTCTACACCAGATGTCGCCGCTGTGCTGGGCAGAGAATCCCTGGCCCCCCGAGGAAGGAGAGCTGTCCTCTGGACGCTCAATCCTTCCTCCCCCCGGTGACCTAGGCTCGCTCCCAAACCCGGGTCCCGGCGTGGCGGAGTGTGGCATCCAGCGTCTCAACCCTCAGCACCACCGGCTGGACCGAAATGTGTGCACTTAATGTGTTTTTTTTGTTGTCTGGCAGTATTTTGTGGTGTGGTATTGATTTGGGCGAAGTTGTCTGTGCTGTTTCTGCCCATGCGTTTTTTTTGTTTGTTTTTTTAAACTTCATATTTTCTCCCCTTGGCAGCCACTGACCTGCTTTAACTCCAGCCACCACTCCAACTCCACCTTCATTCCCAAAGTGCTGCACGCCCAGCTGGCAGACGCTGCTCTACCCTCGAAGGGGGCACCCCCCCCAGTGCCTTCGCAACAGGCGAGGAACCATTACCAACACCTGTCATCCAGGCACTGTCGGCCGGTGGAGTGCGGCCATCAAGCTGCCGCAGTCTGTACTGCTCATTTTTCTGGTTTTCTGAGCCCCAGGAGTGCGAGTGTGCAATGACATCCGGGCACATACGTGCCGACGTCTACCGCACTCCATCTTTGCTATGCCTCGCTTCAACAGTGCCCCCGGTCATCACCAGGGGCTGCTGTTGAGCAATGGCTCCCTGGATCCCTCCCCAGGATAGGAGAGTAGCCCATCGGATGCTCAGTCCTTATCCCCATGCTGACCCTGACGGCCCAGGCTCACATCTGAACCCGGGTCATCAGCATGGCGCAAGGTGTGGCGTCCAGCGCCTCAACAATCCGCACCACTGAGCCACCCATGCGCTGTTCTGAGCCTCTGATTTGACGTGCTACCTTTGATATGTTATTGTCATATTAACTCTGATGATTTTATATATTCAGTAAACTGATACTGAACCCTGAAGGTACACCTGGCAGCTGTGTCAGCCCACACATAAGCAGGCAAAGGCAAGTCCTTGGTCTCGCAACCTGTTTTTACAAAGTTCTTTAAGGACCTCAGTCATCTGTATCCTGCTGTTAGAGACCTAGTCCATCTGTGGGTTTTAAATATCTGTCTTGCTCAGCTGATGGAGGCTCCTTTTAAGCCTACAGTTACAGTGGACTTAAAATATGTCGCATGGAAGACATTTTTCCTGATAGCCATGACATCTGCCAGAAAAGTAAGTGAACTACAAGCCGCCTGTACAGATCCAAACTACATAATCTTCCACATGGATAAGGTAGTCCTTAGGACCAAAAGAAATTCCACCTAAGGTGTCAGACTTCCACTTAAACCAGTCAGTTACCTCTTTGCTCTATCCTGAACATTCAAAATTACACTGCCTGGATGTGAAAATGGCATTAGGTCACTGCATTGACCAGACAAGGAATGTTGGGTCCCAGAGCACATAGCTTTTTTATTACCTATGGAGATATTGGCAAAGACAGGCCAGCAGCTAGGAAAATTGACTGTCATTTTATAGTTGCCTGCATATAGTTCTGTTGTGAAAGAGCTGGTAAGGTACCCCTGCCCCCGAGGCCTACACACACATTTCACAAGGGGCATCTCTACCTCTGTGGCAGTCACAAGGGGAATCCCCCATCAAGAAATCTGTAAAGCAGCTACCTGGGCATCAGCACACACCTTCAGAAAGCACTATGTGGACATACAGTCCAGAAGGGATGCCAGTGTTGGAACTGCTGTCTTGCAGAACCTTTTTCCTATATAGGTTCTTGACCCATCCTCCCAAGGTGCTGCTAGGAAGTCTGCCATTTGTAAGTCATCTCATTGATATATTCCTGTTGTTTGAAGAAAACAATTAGCGTAGTAATGTTGTTTTCTCCAAGGGATCCATCAATGAGCCAAACAGACACTGACCCTGCCTCCTCTACTAGAACCTGGAAATGAGTTTGCAAAAGAATCTGTTTTCGTGTTTGCTTGAGCATTACTTATTTCAGTTTCCTCGGACACGTTTTGAAATGCATTCATTTTAATTTTTACGTCTGCCTCAATTTGGTTACATTTTTCAAAATTTTAAAGACCGTTTTAGAATATTGTAGTAGCCATTTAGCTAGTTTTGGTGGCCACTGCTCCCCTGGCAATAGAACAAAATATGATGTTTAAACAGCAGGAGGACTGTGACCACAGTGCAGAGTTTGAACTTTAAAATTCTATAATTTGCATAACGTCTTAACTCCAGGGCAGCACACTCCTGCAGACTGATGCCAGTTGTAAGGCTCATTCACTGAGAAGAAACATTATTTTGGTGAGTAATTTATTTTTTTGTCTTTTTGGTCTGTTTTCCTGCATACTAACTACTGCATTATGAGCTGAAGTTTTTCAGATGAAAAAGAAAAGGGCCCAGAATTGTAATTAACCATTTCTGCCACTTTCTACTTTTTCTCACCCCCTAGTCCACTACCAAGCCCTCTGTATCCACTCCAGGAAACGTGCAAGTTTCAGATTGGCTATATTACAAGCCCTGCTTTTGTCCTGAGTCCAAGGTCTCCAGCCACCTTAGTCCAAGGTATTTTTCCTAAAGCTTGCTTGTCAGCACAAAAGAGTGGTACTCTATGGAGACTGAGTTTTGGAAGATTGATGAGTTACTTACCATAACTCTAGATCTTCAAGAATATCTTCTCCATAGAGTAGCACTAACCTACCCTCCATCCCTTCAACTTAACTTCAGTGTCCATTGTATTGCCTTCCCCATTCCTCCAATAGGTACAGGCTGTGAAGAGATTTGTTGTCCTTTCTTACAGGGACTAATTAACTTTCTTATGCCCCTTGTTATTTAATAATAATAATAAATGTAATTTGTATGGCGCCTTTCAAAAAACCAAGGCGCCTTAACAATAGTTAAAATCGCAATACACATACAAAACATCTCAACATAAAACAAAATGATAGTACTGATAACTTCCTTTAATCAGTCACCAAAAGCTTGGTTCCACAGGTAAGTTTTTAATACTTGTTTCAAGCCCTCTACGGTTGAGCACTTACGTAACTGATGGGGTAGAGAATTCCAAAGGGTAGGGGCAGCATACATAAATGCTCTCACTCCAGAAGATTTCAAACATACCCTTGGAATCTCTAGCAACCCCTCGACAGCCGAGTGGAGCAATCGCCCAGGGCAGTGAGGAACCAGGAGCTCTTTCAGATAGTCCGGGCCCTGTCTGTATAGGGCTTTAAAAGTCAGAAGACCGACTTTAAAGGTGATCCGGCACTGAACTGGTGGCAGCCAGTGCAGTCCATGCAGCACAGGCAAAATATGACAGGACCGGGAGTATCCCGTCAAAAGCTGTGCTACAGCATTCTGCACTAGCTGCATGTGACAGATTTCCATCCAAGATAGCCCTAGGTACAGGGAGTTGCAGTAGTCCAAACGCGAGGTCACAAAGGTGTGAATCAGATGGATACCTCCTCGGTAAAAAAGGAACTGAGGCATGGCGCTTTTGTCACTATGTACTGTATTCTTGGAGCACACGGGCAGTGCTGTGTGTTAGTGCCAGGCACTAGCACCTCTATCCCAAGAAGTTCTGGATCTCATGAGTTCCTGTTGCCTCCAGCTCTAAGTCCAAAGAATGTTATTCTGTGGAGAAGGTATTCTTAAAGTTGTAGAGTTATAGTATCTTTTGTACAGCAGCCTAAGCATGAATGGGCAGCAAGGACTTTGGCTGCTGGCCGTAAGATAGGAAAGGGTAACACTTGCTTTTCGAAGGGTGTGAATATGGTGTACTGTCCACACTTCTGGCAGAATTCCTTTTCCATTTAAGACTTGCTGGAAGATCTTGAAGCTGGCTGCTCCCATCCACGTGGGTGGTATCCTCCTTGGCTCTGCCCCGTGATGCCAGATCTTCTTTTCTGCTGGAAGAAGGTGGTTCCCTCTGTAGCGCTCTGTATTTGTGTATGCCCAGTTGTTCTTTCATTCTTCATCTGGGGTACGAGTTTGCTTTGTAGTTTCATCGTCATAGTGTGATGGACTCAGCTGATTCTGACTTGGTGCCCGGTTTCAGACGTCTGAGTGGAGAAAAAAATACTGCGTATGGACCCTCACGCCACTTGTGTATAAACTGAGGCTGGAAGATCAGAAGGCTGTGGGTTCTATCCCCACACCAGGCATTTGGGTTAAATCCTAATACTGGCACTGTAGTGCAGCATGAGAGGGGTGCTGTACTCCTGAAGTACCGTCTTTTGGATGAGATGACAAACCGAGGTCCCGTCTGCTTGTTCAGGTGGACGTTAACGATCCCGTGGCAATTCTCGAAAAGAGTAGGGGAGATTTTTATTGAAATACATCAGAGATAATCCAAACCAACAGTGATACATGCTTATCAAAAGGAAAAAAAAAACAGAAAAAGAAATTTACAAAGCTCAAAATAAATTCAGATCAAATTATGCAAATAATCTTATTTATATTTAATAAAATAAGTGACACCCTTTCACCATTGTAGCACCTGACGTGTAGAGTGTTTTAAGCAATCTGATTTATAAATATCTTGAAATTCTTTACAAACTAATATGCTCAAACATTCAAAAGACATCCTATTCTGGTGTAGCACCCATTGGCAATGAGCCTGCCACAGATAAAATCTAAGGCAGCAGAAAAACACTTTTAAAGTGTCTGGATGGAACTGAGATAATTCTGGTCCGTATTTCCCCACCACCAGTATATCATATGTCAGAAAACTGAGCCAATTTAATTTTTATTTGATTGCTAAATAATTTCATAAAACAGCTGTATAAGAACAGTGTGTAATAAGAAATGCTCCATAGTTTCCATCTGCACTATACATTCCATATAGGGACAGTTTCGTTCTATAATGCTTTTATGTTTAGCGTTACCCCTTATATTCAACCTCCCATAGACTGTAAGCCACAAGTTCTCCCATATTTTCTGTGGAATTCTTGAAACTGTTAACCAGTGGAGAATGTAATGGTTATCTGCTGAGGGACAATTCTTAAAACAGGGTTCCTTAGGATAATTTCTACCAATGATATCTTGATATAGAGATTTTGTGGAAAGTGTGATGGGACCATTTTTCATGATACCCCATTTATATAATTTTTGAGCAGCTGGCAAAAAATAGGGGGAAATATTAAGACATTGGGTGTATTTTTGGTGCTATTTGTAGTCATGACTTAAAATATGCAGCTAGGCCTTTTGTCATCCAAGCCTTTGAAATATTGTCCTTGCTGTGTAGTACAGTGCCAACCGAATGCTTGAAAAACAAAGCATGGAGGAAAACAGCCGGTTCTGTCATGTTGAGACCCTCCTTTTTGAGATCCAGATAGGTATAATTGCGTTTTAATGGGATTTAATTTTGAGCCCATAACATTTGAAAGCATAGCCTATAGATCCTTGTTTCCAATTTGATGGGTAATGGATATGATACTACTACATACTGTAATAATGGTAAAATAAACTATTTTAATATAGCAATTCGCTTAATTTTGGAATATTTCCACTGTCTCCATCTGTTCACCTTCTGCTCTGCTTTGATAATAGCTTTTTCTCAATTTTGTTCAGGTAAATTATGTGGTCTAAAAGTGATCCCCAATATTTCTAAAGGAGTGGAAGTCATAGACAGTCCATACCAGATGGGATCAGGATGGACATTAGGCCCAATAAAAAGACCTTAACTCTTCCCCATATTCAATTTGGCATTCGAAACCTTCTGATAAAGTGCAATTTCTTGTTAAAAAAAAAAAAAGAATAATTTGTCCAGGATCTGAAAAAAAAAGCACAGATACTGTATCAGCAGCATAAGCTTGAATGCATAAGGCATGAGGGATGCCGAGCCCAGTAATTCCAGTCCATTTCAGAGATGCTACAGCCGAATGGAGTAAAGGATTAAGGGAAAAACTGTACAGCAAAGGGCTCAAAGGGCATCCTTGTCGGACTCCAGAGGGTACTGTGAATTTTTGTCCAACCACACCTTTTAAAAGAGGTTGGACTGTAAAAAAAAGAATAACTGCAATTGAGATATAAAAAGTGATGGAATTTTGTACGCCTTTAATACTGCAAACAAATATTTATGTAAAACTCTTATCAAAAGCTTTTTCCTGATCTACTGTTACCACACAACTGGACACTCCTGAAATATTACAATGATAAATGATATCTCTTATGGTCCCGAAGGCTTGTTCAATATTTTTATCAGGTAAACCACAATACTGAACTGGAGATAGCACCCTGGAGGCATACGCTTTTAAGCGAGTATTTAACGTATGTGCCAATATTTTATAATCAGTGTTCATCAAAACTATAGGTCTCCAATTATTTATTTGAGTACAGTCCCCTTTTTTATAAAAGTAAAATAGAAGTCCTTCAGAAAACTCGGGATGTATAATGGTATTAGTAAACCAATAATTGTAAGTAATAAATAGTCTACCAATTGTAAAATAAATTGTTTATAGAAAGAGTGAGGGATACCATCCAAACCTGGAGCAGGATGAAGCCGTAATGCTTTAATAGCTTGTGTAATTTCTATTTTAGTGATAGGAGATTGTAAATTTTGTACTTCTATTGGGAAATTCGGGATCTCCACTGACCTTAAAAAACTTATTTATGTTGGAGGATAAAATATTACTAATTCAAGAAAACCATAATGTCTCCAAATTTCAGCCTCTGTCTACTAACGAAGTAACTGTTCTGCCATCTGGGGTAGTTAAAGACTCCAAAGAGCCTGTATGTTTTAAATCTTTACAGGCTTCATAGAGGTCACCTATAGACGAGGATTTTGTGTTATGATTCAGAAGAGATTGAACTGATCTTACTCTAGTAGATTCAAAAAATTTCATGGCGTCCTTTACTGTGAAAATCGGACTAGAGTAATCATAATTGGATGAATTTGATAAAGTAATTAATTTATGCAACTGTTGCCTAAGGGAGAAATAGTGCAGAAGGGCAGCATTTCCTCTTTTTTTCCCATATTTAGAAAACCACTTTTTTATGTCAGCTTTGGTGTCCATCCACCATTCACCTTTATCAGTATATAGACATTCAACCAACAACCTAGCATGAAACAAAACTGTTACCTCCTGAATAACCACTGGATCATTTAACATAGTCATTAAGCTTCCATCTGCCATAAAGAGTAGATTTTGGAACAAAGTGATGCATAGAAAACAACAATAACAAATGGTCTGAAAAAGTAACTGGAATCATAGTTAAAGAACCTTTAGGAACATTTGCTGATATGAAGATATAATCAATGGTCGAGGAATAATTGTTCTGTGTATAAGTAAACTGAGGGCCTTTAGTATTTAGTAAATGACAATTGAATAACCCAGCCGAAGAAATCATCTGAGATAATGCATGGGAATCACAATATATTTTTTTGTATCTCTTTTTTTTCGCTTGTCCCCTGTAACCAAGGAAAATTAAAATCACCACACAGAAATATTTTATAGTGTGTAACTGAAAAAGGTTGGATTGCTCTTATGAGATTTACTCTTTCTGCCTTTATTTGGGCAGTATAAACTGAAATAAAATGACAGTCCATATTATTCCATAGACCATCTAAAATCAAAGCTTCCCCTGGTATCAAATCATATAATTTACGGAGAGAAAAATTGAAAGAATGAAAAAGGACCCCAACCCCATCAGCCACATTCTAGCCGAAAGACCAATAGGATGGACCCCAGACCCATTTCCTCTTAAAAGAACGAATCTGATCTGCAGCATGCATCCAGGTTTCTTGAATTAAACTAACATCTATGGCTTTATCATGTAAAAATTGAAACACTACCATTCGTTTTTCATAATTTAACAAACAATGAACATTGAAGGAGCAGACTAAACCACCAGCCATTCAAAATTCCATTAGAAAGAGTACCTAGGTCTTTTTCCTCTTTTCCTTTTTTTCCTTTATAATCACCATCTACATTTTTTTTCTGACCTTGGTCATTAAAGGATTTTTAGGAATCGGAATCCCTCACTTCCATTTCAGAGTCTCCCAAGGTAAACATGGCAGCATATGAATTTTTAGATTCCACTGGGGTGGGGGATCCGAGGGAATGGATTTAGAAAATCTAGAAGATCTTCTACAAGGCAAGGGGTCTGAAAAAGGTACATTAGTACCATCTTTTAGAGGAATGGGCATATCTGAATAACAAACTGGAGTGAGCATATCTGGTTTCATGATTTGTTGTACTGGAGCCTGATTTAAAACCTCTTCTGATTCTAATTCAATAGAAATCACTAAGGGATATATGGATAGAGTTTGGGGATGTAGAGAAGAAGGGGAAGGGGTGTCAGGAAGATCCTTGTGGGGGATTAGAGAGCCCAAAAGGGGGGTGGGGGGGTTGAGAAATATCATTTGGGGTACTGGGTTCGGGCTGAGCAGGGTCCACCAAATCTTGCACTTGCTGGATGAGAAGCTTGGGGCTAATACAGCTTGCTTTGTTACAGGCTGCCCAAGGCCAGTCACTGAAGACATGCCCATATTCCTCGCAAAGGTCACAGTGAGTATGGTTAACACATTGCATAATGCTGTGACCAATTTCCCCACAGTTGTTGCAACAGAGTTTGTCACAAGTGCTTGAAAGATGAGTGCGAGAACCACACCTATAGCAGGCCCGGGGTTGACCTGCATAAAAACAGACCCCGCGGTCTCTGCACAGAATGAGGAAGTTTGGAATATGCTCTATTCCTGTTTCACCCTGCCATAGTTTTACCTTGTACTTCCACCCTGAACCCCAGAAAAGCTCTCCATCCAAAATGGCTTCTGGTGAACTGAGTATTTCACATTTCTGTGATGACCAGTATGTGATATCTTCGACATGAACTCTGTCGTTAAGAAACATAAAGGTCACATACTTGATTAAAGGTTTAGTCAGAGGTATAACTACAAAAGGGGTCCATGTCGGACATGTCTTGACTAGCCCATACCTCTCCCAGAACAAATCTAGTGCATACGATTTTCGGAAACTAACGTCATAATTATCCTTTCCTGAAATATTGATAAAAGCATAAACTTCCTTTGGAGAAAAATGCAGAGAATCCTTTAATAAAATTTTCCCCACATGATATTGATGAGGTCAATTTTCCAAACCCCCTTATATCTTATCCGCACTGCATTCCTGCAGGGAGCAGCCACTTGTTTAGTATTTAAAAAAAGCTCAGACAGTAAGGGTTTAGATTCTTGTGACTGGTGTAACAACAAAGGAGGGGGTTTCTTTTCAACCTCCTGTGCCCCGGGTATCAAAGGTGGAAAAGAGTCAGTGGAGACTGTTTTAGAGCTCTCCCGAATCGGTTCTGAGGCAGGGGACACTATTGTAGTATGGGAGTCAGAATGAACAGGAGTGTTTCATACAGGCCTGGAAGAAACCCCAGGCTTCCATTCTGCTGTGGCTTGGGAGAAAAAAATATCCCACATGGGGTCTGGAATCCATATCCCTTTTGTGGATCTAGTCCATCCTGCCCCTGAAAGGGCTTTTTGCTGTGTCCATGAAGCCATCTCAGAAATATTCTTCCCAGGGCCAGAGATCATGGTTTTATCAAAAAGGGAAGCGACCTGGTGAGCCTTATCAATGGATTTTAAATTATTCTCCTCTAGTACAGCACTCTCAGATTTGTTGTTCCCAAAGAAAAAGTCTATAGCATTCTCTTATGTGTTTAACCTGGTTTGGTAGATTATTACCATACCCTGTTCTGCAGGGCTTGGTTGTCTAAAAACAAACCCTGCTGTCTTTGAAAGTGTAAAGTCTGGGGGAACCACTGTAGGGGATTTTTCCTGTGGGACCCCAATGACTGAGCCATGCACCTTTTGCTCCGCAGGGTGAGCTGATGTATTTGCTTGCAAGTTGGACTCTAAGCCCTCTCTTGTTTTCTTTGACACTCAAGCCATTGCTACAGAAACCTCCTGGCTCATTATTGATAGCTGCGCTTGAGCCGTCAGCAGCTTGGAAAAGACCAGGAGCTGCGTTTCAGCCTGTAAGTTAACTTGAGCGTTTTTAGACCCAGACATGGTCCCAAGATCAGAAAGGGGCTAGTAAACCGAAGTCTTCAGGCTTTTGCTTTCACACCATAAAGGTGTTGACTGCCAGCCTTGAAATAGACACATCAGAGCAGGCATTTACTGGTGCATCGGCGGCTTAGAATGAATCGGTAGCCGCAATTCAGCTTGTGAACAACCTTGAACGTTTTTTTCATGCACTGTACCATAAACAGAAAGGGGAACAGGTGGACTAGAAACTTTAGGCTTTTGGCACTCACCACTAAAGGTGTTTTTACTGCCAGCCTTAGAGAAAGCATTTGAAAACTCACCCAGCCCCGCTGTAGTAGAGTCAGGAGCAGCTGCGCCGTCTGCTAGTTTGACAGGCCTGAAATTTGGGTTGACAGAAGCCGCTCCAGACTGTAAAATATTTAGTTTTTCTTCTAAACGTTGTTTTTCCAGCAATGACTCTCCTCTTCAACTAATACAAGCTAAAAAAGGTTTTGTTGTCGTGATTCCAAGTTACCTGCTGCATCTTTTTCAATATCCAAACCAGGTTCCACGCATAATCCTTCTGTAGACGTATAAATGTCCATACTATTTCCTTCAGGGATAGTAGTACTTTCACCCAAATTTTCATTTTCAGCCCCTGTTGAATTCAGACCAGGAGAGGAGGCCTGCTCTCCTGTCTGCAACACTTCCACACCAGGATCCATGGGGTCCATCTTGGTCCCACAGGAAAATGGGTCCCCCCTTCTCACAGGAAGCAGAGTAGGGGAATTTTCCTAGCGCCCTGGCCAAATTCCCCCATTCACTAAAAATGCCACCAACAGCTTAATCTGGTTCAATTTCAGTCGGTTATCATCTGTACACCCCCCACCGCCCCAGGTCGCCCCTGAAAAAGGGACTTCTAGTCTCAGTGGGCCTACCTGATCAACAAAATTCAATAAATAAATATTGCCTGGGCCAGGAACATAACTTCAAGGCTCATGACCTGTGCCACACTTTACACCCCTCCACTTTAGAGGACTGGTGTGCGTGAATTTTGCTTGGCCATCCGGATGTGTGGGACCTTCCCATTTGGTCCAAGGATGCTGGTCGGGCAGTCTCTGCGACTGCGGGGTCCACCAACAGATTAGTAGCTTTTGAGGAAGCTGCAGTCCAAGCTATGGCTGGCACTTTATGGGTGTCCACGCTGCTCCTGCTGGCCTTTGGCACCTCCTTAATGGGGCATTCCGGGACTTATACCAGTCCCTTCCTACCCTCAGGGAGGGCCCTTTCTTTGGGTCCAAATCTTAAAAATCTTTGAAGAAGGACTCCAAGGAGAAGGCTAAGAAGTCCCGCCGCAAGTCTTAGGACAGTGAGCGCACTCAGGCCTCCGGTTCCCATGTTTCTGCTTCATTGACCTTCATTGATGAGTCAGTTGCAGTCGATGCTTCTATCCAGGCCACTGGCCCCATAGTGTCCCCATTGGGCCTGTCTGCTAAGACGCGGTCCGACTAAGTTGTCAAGATTTTCCTCGATCCGGTCAACCCGTTGTCACAGGGCAAGAGGGATACTTCCTTCTCTAGGACTCCGGTCCTGCCTATCCAGTCCCAGGGCAGGTTGGATCAGCTTCCTGAGCTGGTCCCAAACCCTTGGGACACTGAGCTTAAGGGGGACCCTAAGCATCCCTTGCCGGTTCCTGTTTCCCCTTGCCATCTGGTCCGCTGGTGGTTGAGGTCAAGCAGCTTTCGCTGGGGTTGCCGGTCTTGCTCTTGACACTCAGGAAAGTGGCAGTGCCGCTATTCCTCCTCTTCCTACTCTTCTGGAGAGGACTGGCTCTGACACTGAGGGTTGAGGCACTGGACGCCACACCTCGTGCCACGCTGGCAACCCAGGTTCGGGAGCGAGCTTGGGGGGTCGGCGGGGGGGGAGAGGATGGAGAGGATTAAGCATCAGGAGGACCGCTGTCCTCTTCCAGGAGGGTGGGTGGATGATTCCCTGGAGTAAGCGACTCCTAGTGGAGGCTGGGAGCGCCGCAGTCCGGGATCATGCTAGGTGCAAGGGAGGAGCCTCGGCAGCCATCTGCAAGCTGGATGCGGGAGTGCGCCTGACAGCACTGGATGGCATTGCACGTCCGGGCTCCTAGGGAGAGCTCTAGAACAACAGAAACCACCCACTGACTTTGGGGTATACATCGCCTACCCCCACCTTCACTGCCAGATCCTGCCCACTGTGTCCTGGTCCCGACTGGCCGCACCCCGAGGGGAGGGGTGTAGTCTGGGGGGGACTGGCTCCATCAGATGTGTCACGGGCAAGTTGGGAATCCAGGCACAGATGGGAGGATCTCAGGATGGAGGGGTAAGGTAGGTCGACCGAAGAAGCCCCAGTCGGTGGTGACCGGAGGGAAAGAAATTTGCGGAAAAAAAATCATTGTCCCTGGAGCAGGACATGTGGTTCTGCTTCCGGGATGCCTTCCGTCCATCCTACTGATGGTTCCTCCGGTTCTGCGGAGGGACCCTCTGCGACTTCCAGGCCATGCCCTTTGGCCTCTCCTCAGCCCCCAAGGTCTTCACCAAATGCATAGCAGTGGTGCCAGCCTTCCTGAGGCACCGAGGGGCCTGGGTGTACCTGTACCTGGACCATTGTCTGATTGCAGGCCCCTCCAAGGTAAAGGTGGAGTGGTCCAGGGACCTGGCCCTCCAGATCTGCTTGAGCCTTGGCCTCCTGGTCATTGAGGCCAATTCAGAACTCATCCCCTCACAAATGATTCACTTCCTTGGGGCGGAGCTCAACTCTTGCCGAGCCTGAGCCTGGCTCCCGGCAAACAGGGTGATGGATGTTTTCTCCTTTGCCCCATCATTAAAGGTTGGGCAGTTGAGCCCTGCGAGGAACTTCCGCTACACGATGGCCTGCACCAGCATGGTCCATTGGAGAATGCACCCTCGGCAGTGGGGGCTGACCCATCAGTGGTCTCAGCATCAGGACCACCTTGACCAAACGGTCACAGTAACCCAGCAGATGTGGGATTCATCCAGTGGTGGTTGGTCCTGGAACATCTCCAGGAAGGAGTCCCATTTGTCTGCCCAGAGCTGATGGTCACTCTCACAGGCGACACCTCCCTGATGGGCTGGAGTGTTCACCTGGGGGAACACAGAGTCCATGACCTCTGGTCCTCTGAGGAGTCCCGATTTCACATTAGCCTGCTGGAGCTTTGGGCTGTTCATCTGGCTCTGACAACATTCGCTCCATGTCTCTGGGGTCAGGTCATCCAGGCCCAGACGGACAACATGACGGTCATGTTCTACCTCAACAAGTAGGGTGGAACACATTTATCACCTCTGCTGGGAAGCTGTCCTCATCTGGACACTTGTGCTCAGCCTCAAGGCCAATTTTATGGCCATTCATATTGGCAGTGTGTCCAGTCGGCTGGTGGACACAGTCAGCCACATGGGCGAGTCATCTCACGAGTGGCCCCTTAATCAGGATGTAGTAGACAGATTGTTCTCCCAGTGGGGCACCCCTCAGGTGGCTCTGTTTGCTTCCTGAGAGAATGCCAAGCTGTGGCTGTTTTGTGCCCACCCCCTCAGCGTGGCCCTGGACCCCGGACCTCCTTTATGCCTCCCCTCCTTGTCCTCTGATCCACAAGGTGCTGATCAAAGTTCAGAGGAAAAGGATACAGGTGATCCTGGTGGCTCTGGGCTGGCCACACCAGTTCTAGTAGCCCAGTGTCCTCAGCCTCAACAGTAGGCCTCCGTGGCGTCTGTCACTTCACTCAGTCCTGCTCTCGTGCTGTCTGGGAAATGTCCTCCACTTGGCTTTCAGGCCCTGCACCTGATGGCCTGGTTCCTGAGCAGTCTTTCTGACAAGATCCTCCATGTAGTTGAGGCCTCTCAGAAGGAGTCAACTCTTTTATTTATTTATTTATTTATTTATTTTAAGTATCTTTGAGCCAAAGGCCCTCTTACAGAGGTTCCACGTCATAGTCATACATGGGCATAACATAATTTACAATGGTTACAAGTGCATAAGCAGATACAAGGAGGTTCCTTGCCTAGAAAGACACGAGTACATCAGGTTACAGAGGTTACATAATTACAATAACAGGGATTACATAAGTAAAAATATACAGATACATAAATTAAAGCAGGCTAGGTTGACAACTCATCTGTGCTATATCTTCAAATGGAAGAGATTCTCCATTTGGTGCCAGGGCAAGGAGCTTGACCCCTTGTCCTGTGCCATGACTAGCATCCTCAGTTACTTGTGGTCCTTCCCTCAGTTGGGCCTTCGGTCAGTGACCCTCAAGATGCACCTGGCAGCCATCTCTGCATACCAGGCATGGGCTGGCATGCAGACAGTGACACAGGAGAAGGTGGTCGGGTGCTTCTTTAAGGCCTTGACCACATTTCCCTTCTTCTGCATGAACCACCACAACCTTGGGACTTGTTGCTGGTGTTGGCAGTGCTCACGGGCAAGCCATTCGAACCAATGCACAGGTGTGAGATGTCACACCTGTCATAGAAGACCACCTTCCTGGTGACCATTTCCTGGTGACCATCATGTCAGCCAGAAGGATCAATGACTTCCAGGTGCTCACAATGGAGTCTCCTTACCCCATCTTCCACAGGGACAAAGTTTCCCTCCACCTCAACCCGAAGTTCCTTCCGAAGACTGCCTTGGAGTTTCACCTTAACCGGGTGATCAATCTCCCGGTGTACTTCACCAGTCACACCTCAGAGGCCGAGCATAGGCTCCATACTCTGGACCTGCAGCGTGCACGCTCCTACTACAAAGAGTGCATGGCTGGAGTTTGGGGAGAGGTTCACCAGCTGTTTTTTGACCTATGCTGAAGCCGCACGTGGCAGACTGGCAGCAGAGTGGACAGTTGGCAGGTGGATAGTTTCCTGCATCGACCTCTGCTATAGGTTTGCAGGTAGGGAGCTTCCCATAGGGCTTAGGGCTCATTCCACCAGACATACTGCTGCCTTGGTGGCTGCTTCCAGTGACATCCCTATCCAGGAGATCTGCAGGGCTGCTACCTGCAAGTTAGCACACACCTTCAATAAGGAATCCATGTCAGAGCACAGGATAACTGCCCAGCAGTAGCACTCAGCAGCGGCGGACTTGACTTTTCTTTTCCTCGGCAGTAGGGAAGTGCAGGGGTTCAGCAGGCAGCTGAAATAACCTGCAAATATACTTAGGGTTTTCAGCAACAGCAGAGCAGCTGCAAAATACAGTAACTGGACTGCTTATTTTACTTTAGGTTTCGGCTGCAACAGAAAGGCCGCAAAGTACCACCGACAGTGAGAAATCCTTGTTAGAGCGCAGGGTAACAGATTCTTACAGTAGAGTTTATTTACACATTAAAAAGACTTCAGGGAGGTAGGGAGGTATCCTAAACAAGCCTTGTGATACTAATTTTTTTGTTTTGTATTATTTCATCTAACTGTGCAGAATTGTGATTGCTCTCTGACAGCAGGGTGAAAAGAGAATTCTTGTGCTGCTTGCAGTAGAACGAGTATCTGGGAGGCAGGGAGGTACACTGATAGGGCTCCAGTACTTTGCTTTTGTTTTACTGTATTTGTTTTATTTCAACAAACTGTGCAGGCTTGTGTTTTCTCTCCAATGGCAGGGTAAACAGTGGACTTTTTGTACTGCTGTAACTGTTACCTGTTCTGTTGAGTTACTTGTGTTCATTCAGCGTGAATGACTGCAAAGTACCAGCAGCAGTAGAAATCTCTGGCAGAGTAACTGAGTCTTACAGCAGAGCTTATTTACTAATATAAAGTAGATTTTATTAATTTAGTCTGATCATTCTTTTTCTCAAATTGTTTAACCAGGAGTAGCACACTAAGCTGAAAGCTTGATTACAGGTGCAACCTGGAAGCACCAGGAAGTTGTGACTTGCTCAGGGCCACACAGTATGCAAGTGGAGGCTGTGGGATTCAAACCCAGGTCTCCAGATTTGCAGCTCAGAGCCTTAAACCACTGCGCTATACTGCCTCCCATTGCCTTTTCGTTTGGGGTAGAGAAGCAACTTGGGTGGCGGCAGTAGTGGGGAACAGAGGAAGCCAGGACTTCATAAAGGACACTGCACAGGCTCATCTCCAATGGCTGCCTCACATCATAGGGGCAGCATCCAATCATGCAACCAAACAGAGCATGCCAGTTTCAAATCCTGTACCCCGAGCTATAAATTCAGAGGCTCAACTCAAAGACCACCAGCTGTAAGAAATCCCTGTCAGAGTACAGGGTAACTGCCCGGCACTAGCACTCGGCAGTGGCAGACTTGACTTTTCTTTTCCTCGGCAGCAGGGATGTGCAGGGACTCAGTAGGCAGCTGAAATAACCTGCAATTACACTTAAGGGTTTGCAGCGGCAGCAGAACGGCCGCAAAATACAGTAACTGGACTGCTGATTTTACTTTGGGTTTTGGCGGCAGCAGAACGGACGCAAAGTACCAGTGACAGTAAGAAATCCCTTTCAGAGTGCAGGGTAACTGATTTCTTACAGCAGAGTTCATTTACTCTCAGTTCTGCTCTCTCACCCACCCAAGGACGTTTTTCTGCATAGGCTACCTAGGCTGCAGAATAGGGGTGCCATCTATTTAGGGTCACCTACAAAATGAGGCAGCGCAATATACATATGTATTTTTTTGTTGCTGGGCTGGCTGCTTGTTTATTGTCTCTGCTGCTGGGCTAGCATAGTGTGACAAGAAATCGGGCAAAAAAAAAAAACACAAAGCCCTTCCAGACTCCTGCAGTGTGACCCCCTGCCAGCATCCTGCTTTTCTTCCATTTAGACAGGCACAAACGTGTATTGCTTGTTCCTCACTGTTGTGCTGATGAGGTGTTGCTTGCCCCTGTTTGTTGTCCGCCGGCCTTGCATCCCTGGCAGTGGCATGGCAGCATTCAGTGTATGTGTGAAACAGTCTCTGAATGATGGGGACGCTGACGTCAATGATTCATCCTCCGCCAGACCACTGGCACCCCCACCGTGTCCCTACCTGACCCTTTCATTCATTGACTTGAGTGATGATGCTGCTTAACTCAGTCAGGCTCTCCAGTCAGCAGCAGTTTCTATTTTGAATGCCACTGGCACCTACTGGTTAGAGCAGCAAGGGAATGCTGGACTAGGTGTGCTGCAGTTCCCCTGGGAGGAGAGTATAAGAAGCAGTGTTTTTGGGCAGACGGCTTCTCTGTTTGGCATCGGATGCAGCATTGACTTTGATCGAGATCATCAATCAATGGTACGCACTGCACAGGCTATTCGGGAGTTGGGACTGCCTCCACCTGGACCGGACTGAAAAACAGGATAATCTCATCTTCTTGACACTGGGGCGTGCGAAGCGACCGACCATGCCAGTCCAGTACATCAGCGTACTTGTTTGTTTTGAGGTTTTTTGCTGATTGCCTGGGGAGTTGGGACAACTCAGAAGAATGGAGAAGGAGCAGTACGCAATTTTCTCTTCAGAATCCGGAATCCGAACTGAGCACTAAGGTATTGACCGAGTCTGACAAAATATTTGAATTCCTTGTTCTTTCCTTGCTACTATATTATACTTCCTCCTCCTCCAATAGCACTGCTAAAACAAAACTAGTTAAGCGAGAACTGAGAGTTTTCATGCTACTAAGTTTACACTGTAAAATGACAAAAAAAACAGAGCTGTGGCACCATCTGATGCTTGCAGGGACACTAGGAATTCTCTTTCCAGGCTCTCAGCATAATGAAAAAAAACAATGGAGTTTTCAGTCACTCCATGTAAGTCTGGCCAGGGACTGGGAAAACAAAGGTGAGGGGGATAGGTTGCTGGAGCAAGAGGGGACCAAGGAGAGGCATTGGTATTTTAAAAAAGCAAATCTTGGCTGACATAAAAAGTTTTTTTTTTTTTTTTTTCTCCCATTCACCAGCTGGCCTTCACTCTGCTGATTTCCCCCCCCCCCCCATATCACCCACCATCCCTGGGACTTACCACTTGCCTAACTCGGATCCCCATAGCTTACCACCCTGTGGGGGGGTACCCTTGGGGTACTCCAGCTGTTTCTCTGGAAGCCATGATAGATTGAGCCCACCCTGAGCCCAGTGGGTGGTGTGGGGTCTGCAGAGGGCTGTCTGCGTCATCCTGCCACAACTGGTAGGGTTTTCACATTTTCTTCCCCTTCCCAGGATGTTTTATGGAGCACGCCATATAACACTGCACGTAGGGTGTGCTGATGTCTTCTGCAGGGAGCATCCTTCCCACTCCTTAGTTGCTCCGCTTGCACCACCACTTGTGGTCACCTAGGTGGCAGTGTAGCAGCAGAGCATACTGCCCATCCTCCCCAGAGGAGAGCATCCACTGGACATTCGCTCCTCCTCTCCTGGACAGCTCCCAAAGACTCAGGCTTGCTGCGGTAGCACTACTGCTGCTGTGCTGGCGGGTCAGGTATTTAATCAGTAGTTTGCCTCAACTACTGACTGACCCCCATCTACAGCGGCTCCCCCCCCCAACCATGTCACTCTGCTTCTCTGGGATTTCCCATGCTTTGTTGATGGTCAGTAGAGATGCCCAGTCTCCAGTGTGGGACCTCATCTGGCCATGGTTGAAGATCTTCCTCGGGATTTTTTTGTCCCTGGGCCCACCAGCACATGCAGTAATGCAGTGCGAGTTCCTCCTCTGTGCAGATGCCTCTTTGCATCACACTGGTGAGGATCCATTCCCCAGCATTCCACTATGCGGCCATCCAGATTCTACAGGAGCCAGCTACCAAGCAGGATGCATGCCCCCCCCCACTCCCAAGGGAGGAGAGAAGTCGTTGGGACGCTCAATTCTGCCTACCCCAGACAATCCCTGAGTGTCCTGTGTCCATTTCCAAACCCTTGGTCACTGTCAAGGTTAGGTAGGTGGTTGTTGAGTTAAAGCAGCAGTATTACGAAATCAGGAAGTGACCTATCAAAATTCTGTTTTTAGGCTATAAGCATGCGGCCAAAGTTTGATTCCGTACATGTAAATGTTTTTTTCAGTCGTCTTTAGTTTTTTAGATATGTGCAGTTTATTTGAAGTGTTGTAGCACTACAACAAATATAGCGGCTGACTAATTTTCAGCTGTGCTTTTTCTACAGGTCATATCACTCTTTTGACAACAGCAGAGGGACCCTCTGCTGACAATTCCCGATGTCCCTGCAAGTCATTCACATGTGCAGTTGGCAGCAGAGGGAGTTCCAGTGCAACATGCTTAGTGGCAGAAATGTAAACAAAAGCAGAGAATAACTGAGCAAATTACTCTGCAATAGTACAATGCCGGAGAGAAAGATCACCAGGTATATGATTAGCAGGGCACAGGGACTAAACTGTCAAAAAAGTGCATTTTTTTTCATAGTACTGCTGCTTTAAGCTTGTTTAGACATTTGCTGGGAAGTGGAACTTTAAGTTTTTGCCCACCTGCCACAGGTAGTGGACTGTGGAAATGAAAATATGTTTTTTCTCTAAGCAAGCCAGCAAGGAGGAAGAGTGAGGAATGGATTCAGACTCTGACCATCGCATCAATTGATTGAGTAGATGATCACACACTGTCTGAGTTTATATTTAAATATTACAATTACTAACTTATGTTACTGCTGCTGGCTTGTTACAAAAATAATCGGAAGGAATTTGGCATCTCTTGTTCAGTTGCCCTGATCCTCCAGACTAGGTCTTGGATAGGCCCAGCAGAAAGAAAATTCAGAGTATGATGCAAAATATAATTTCATAAACTTTGTGAAAAAGTGTGTGTGTGTGTGTGTGTGTGTGTGTGTGTGTGTGTGTGTGTCTGTGTTTGTGTGTGGTGGCCTGGGGGGTATTTTTGTTCAGCAGTCATCAAATGACTCTTGGTTTTTGCTTCAGTGTCTGTGGGAGAATTAAGCCTTAAGCAAGGTGAATATATTATTATTTTTATATCTAAATAAACTCTAACTGTGAAAACAAAAGTGATCCTGGCTCTGTGTGGTGGTGGTGGGGGGGGAAGATATTTTTGCTCAGCAGTCATCAAATAACTGTTGGTCTTTCTTTGCTTTAGTGTGTGAAAGAGATTATTAAGACTTAAAAGGTGAATATATTATAATTTTTATTTCTAAATAAACTCTTAACTGTGAAAATAAATGTGTTCATGGCTGTGTGGTGGCCTGAGGGGGTGGGGGCTATGTAATATTGAGTGTATTCTTTTTTTAAAACCTCATTAAATTGAGCTTTAACAAAGTCAGTGTTCTATCATTTCATTTTTCTAATATGAATTTGTGTTGTTGCCATACCCTGAATTGAGCCGTGTGTGTGTGTGTGTGTGTGTGTGGGAGGGGGTGCCAGGCGCATGGGGTGCACACTGAGTCCACGGGGGCGCACATCTGAAGTTTCAAGCCTATGGGCACTATCTATGTAAGCAGAGCCCTGCACCCCACGCCACCTTCCCTCCCTGTTGGTATTGACCTTATATAGGGTTATTTTATTGACAGGTGGGAGTGGATTAGGAGGACTCTTAAAAGGACCTTACTCAAAAAAAAAAAAAAAGAAAAGCTTTTCTCCCGACGAGCAATACTACCTAGAGGGAAGATAGACAATGGACCTTGCAAGCTGTAACTGGTGTGGGGCAAAGGGTACACCTTTGAAATCTGGGCCACTGCCCAACATGCAGGTCTATCAACAACCTAAGGGTCCAACTCAAGGAAGTGTGGGCACAAATTTCTCATCCTCAACACCAGCTGCTGCCCAGTTCCCAACCAACTTGCACCCCACCCCTTCACCCTAGTTGCAGCCAGCACCCTCAGAGAGAATATGTAACTGGGGGTGGCAGGTGGTGGGGAAGAAAAGTGGCAAGAGTGGCAGCACACAACATCTTAAACTGGAATGGGGGACAAGCATACCATTAAACAGATTTGCACCCTTTGCGTCTGAACCAGATAAAGCAGAAAGGGAGTCTGCCTCTGGTCACCCATACAGGCCTGGTAAAACCTGTGAAGGGGGAAGCATAGAGGAAGCCAACCTAGGAGCAATCGCGACGATGACATTACAGGACAGGGCAAAAATTAGTGTGTTAAGAAACTACTAATTGTTGGGGACTCCATGATCAGAGGAGTGGATTCCCAACTAGGACACAACATTAAGGTCAGATGCCTGCCCAGCGCCTCAGCAAAAAGAGACATGGGGCGCATCGAGGGGATTCTGTGTGAGGAAAGGAATTGCGCAGGCGTTTTTGTGCACATTGGAACAAATGACCCTGCAAATTGTTCAGTCAACAAAGTCAAACTCAACCTAAACCTGCTAGGGGAAAGATTGGCCACTCAGTCACCCAAACTTGCTTTTTGAGAGGTCCTCCCGGTATGGCAAAAGGGAGGCAGCAAGCAGAAAATCGGTTCAGAAGCTATTGAGTTCAACACCTGGATACGCAACTGGTGCCTGGCTAACGGTAATCTATCCATTGGAAACTAGGGCAACTTCTGGGAAAGAGGGTTCTTTTAAGTTTAATGGCCTACACCTCACAAAGGAGGGGTGAGGGCTCTGGGACAGAAGCTCGACGTTTGTGTAGGCCATTTAAACTAGGTAATGGGGAAGTGGTGGCAGAAATGCACTGAACACGCATCAGCCCTGTCGCATCTCCCCCAAAGGTCATGAGAGACCACAGAGGTCATACGTTGAGACAAAATAGAGAGGCTTCAGTACCTCAAAAAGAAAACATGTTGCAAAAACACAAACATTAAGGTCTGGTGCCTAGTCCCAAAAGCAGGGGTATCAGGAAGGAAGGTAAGAGGGTATGGAAGGCAGTGTGTAGAAATGCACATAACCTGACAAAATACCTGAACTTACTGCCACAGTAGTAGAGGCCGGTCTGGACTGGGTTGCCATGACCAAACCTGGTTCAGTGACAACCATGATTGTGGCATGGCAATACCAGGCTACAACCTATACCATAGAGATAGAATAGACAAAAGAGGAGGGGTGTTAGCAATGTACATCAAGGAGGAAAGCAATGCAACTATGGCTCAAGGGACCATGGTGGACACTGAAACACTATGGATCACCCTAGAGAAGACTGGTAATGGAGAAGCTACATGAGTGGGGGTGGTCTATAGGCCACCCACTCAGGGGGATGAAAGTGACAAGAAGTTATTGAAATCAGTCCTCAAAATGATGGGTAAGGGGGAGGTGATCCTGCTAGAGGATTTCAACCTTCCGGGTGGTGGCATCTGTAAGGAGCAAGGACTTCTTGGCAGCCCTGTAGGAGGCAGAACTAGAACAGCTAGTAAAGCAACCCACAAGGGGTGAGGCTTTTCTAGACCTGGTGCTCACAAACAGCGATAAGATTACAGTTGTGGAAGTGAAGAGCCACTTGGGATCCAGTGACTACAACATAGTGTGGTTCAAGGTAAATACAGCGGTACACACGAGCCATTCCAAAATTAGGGTTCTGGATTTCAAAAAAACTGACTTCCCACAAATGAGGAAGTACATTAAGGAGAATCTAAAACATGGGCTGGGTGAGGGGATTGAGACATGTTGGGCTAACCTAAAAAAGGCAGTGTCAGAGGTCACTGATATGTGTGTCAAACGTGTTAGCACATCCAAAAAAAAGAGAAAAACACTCTGTGGTGTTCTGGGATCTGGGGAGATCGCCAAAAAGATCAAGGATAAAAAGAGCATTTACTAAAGCAAACTAAATCTGAAAAGGATCGGGAAACTAATAGGGAGAAGCTAAGGGAATCGGGCAAGGCAATCAAGGTAGCAAAGGCACACATGGAGAAAGAATTGCACAGAGTGTCAAGAAGGGAGACAAGACCTTCAGGTATATCAGAGAAAAAATGAAAAAAATAGGGGGGAGGGGGATTGTTAGGCTGGAAAAAAGGATGGAGGGCATGTCAAAGGAAACCAGGAAAAAGACTGAGGTCCTCAACGAATACTTCTGTTCAGTATTAACTGTAAAAGAAGAGGGTGCAGGTCCAAAGCTGGGTGAGAGGTATCCCATCGCTGGTGAAGTGGACACCAGTCCCTTCTTGGAAAAAAGGGTGCTGGAAGAGCTCAGCAAACTGAATGTGGCCAAGGCTCTGGGCCCTGATGGCATCCACTTAAGAATACTTAAGGAACTGAGCAACTTGCTAGCAGAACCCCTGGCAAAGATTTCTAATATGTCTCTTGAGAGTGGGGTGGTTCCTGAGGACTGAAAAAGGGCAAACATGGTCCCTGTCAACAAGAGCGGGAGTAAGGAGGAAGCACAAAACTACTGCCCGGTCATCTTAACCTCAGTAGTGGGCAAGGTAATGGAATCCCTTCCGAAGGGGAGGATGTTGGAATTCCTCGAATCTAGCAGAACTCAAGACAACATGGCTTCACTGAAGGCAGATCCTGCCAGACAAATCTGGTAGAGTTCTTTGATATGGTGACCAGAGTGGTGGACTTGGGGGGGCAGTGGATGTGATTTACCTTGACTTCAGCAAGGCTTTGATTCTGTACCCACAGGAGATTGGTAGGCAAGCTGCATAACCTGGGATTGGGCCAGAAGATAGTGAACTGGGTGAGAAATTGGTTAAATGGCAGAAAACAGGGTAGTCACAAACAGCAGCCTATCAGAGGAGAGGGAGGTGACTTAGTGGGGTGCCGCAGGGGTCTCTCTTGGGTCCAGTACTATTCAGTACCTACATCAGTGACATCACAGATGGGTTAGGCGGGAAGGTTTGTCTGTTTGCAGACTATACAAAGATCTGCAACAGTGTAGATTCAGCTGAGGGGGTAAATCAAATGAAGGAGGACCTCAGAAAGCTGGAGAAATGGTCAAAAGACTGGCAGCTAAACTTCAGTTCAAAAAAGTGCAGTGTCATGCACTTGGGTAGAAAAAACTCTGGGGTGGAGTACTTCATGGGAGGAGAAAATCAATCTGCCTCAGAGCAGGAGCGGGACCTGGGGTTATTATATCCAGGTGCTTGAAGGTGAATAGGCAATGTGAAAAGGCTGCATTGAGGGCACATGGCATGCTGGGGTGCATAAGCAGGGGCATCACAAGCAGAAGGAGGGAGATTGTAGTGTCACTGGCAAGGCCACATCTGGAGTACTGTGCCCTGTTCTGGAGGCCATACCTTAGAAAGGACATAAACAGGCTAGAGAGGGTACAGAAGAGAGCAGAGCAACAAAGATAGATGGTCAAGGGGCTACATGAGAAACCATACGAGGAGAGACTGAGGGAACTTAATATGTACTCCCTCGCGAAACATAGGGAAAGGGGGGACATGATAGAAGCCTTCAAGTACCTCAGAGGTATCAATAATACCCAGAGCAATAACCCTTTTCAGTTCAAAAATAATAGAAATGCGAGAGGGCACGAGATGAGACTAATGGGAAGAAAGTTCAGGGATAACACTAAGTTCTTCTTCACAGAGAGGGTGGTGGATGCATGGAATAGCCTCCCCCAGAAGGTTGTTGAAGTCAAAATTGGTGCATTCAAGAAAGCATGGGACAAACAAAAAAGGGATACTAACTCCTGCAGAGTAAGTAGGGAGGGGGGCAGAGTAGGTGGATCAGGTGATCCCCATCTGCCAACACTTTTTCTATGTTTTATCTCCCATTACCACATCGACCTTGAGTAACGCTGATTTGGGGGCCTCTGTTCTCCAATCTCAGTTCCCTAAATAGTGGGTGTGCACCTTCCCCCCTCTTCCAGGAGAACTGCTAGGAGTCTGCCAGAAGTGTAGATAGTACACCAAATATTCATGCCCCTAGAAGATGATGCTGAGTTATAAACTGTATTTTTCTATGTTTGGATATGTTTTATTGTATTGTTTGTTCTATTTGATTGGTGTTTGTTGGGTGCCCAATAAACAAAAATTGCCTTGCCTTGCATAGAAAGACAAGTTACTCACCTGTAACTATAGTTCTTGGAATGGTACATCACACAGCCCACCCCAACCTCCCCTGGCTAGTGACACACTGGTCTTGCTTCTAGCGGGTAAGGTCCGATGTCATGGGGTGGTGCTGAGAAGGGTACCACCCAGGTGGGTGGGAGGAGCTAGCTTAAAGACCTTCCAGCGAGTCTTAAAGGGGAAAGGAATTCTGCCAGAAGTGTGGATGTACACCATATACCACCCCTAGAACTACAGTTATAGGTGAGTAACTTGTTTTTATGTTGTATTCCACTCTGGAATAGATGGCTCCAGCCTTTGCTGCCCAGCCCAGTCTGGGATAGGTAGTGCCATGATGTACTGCCATGCATGTTCAGGGATTGCAGTTCACTTTACGCTTTTGGTTATGTGTTCACGAGGACAGCATTAAAATGAGGCTGAGGTATATTGTAAGGTCACTACTAAAATATTGTTTCTCTTTCTGTAGCCATTTTAAGTGCTGCAACTGTAGCACTGAGCTGCTGGCTTTTCATATTGATCTTCCACAAACTGAAGGATCCAAAACTTCTGGGAATGCAAGCAGTGTTTGGAGAAAGTTTCTACCTCGCCATAAGCTGCGCGTATTAACCTTTCCTAGTTTGCTGCAGGGTTACGATTTTGCATAAGCACACAACGAAGAGTTGAATTTCATCCCGTGCAGCATAAAAGACTGGTAGAAGAAGCTTCTCCCCTTCTCGAAGATGAGGAGGACCGTGATAGAATAGTGTACAGATAGACCAACTGTGTTTTTCCCCCAGAGGACTTGTCATCAGTTTATGGATACAGCATACTGACAGAAAGCAAAAAACATCATATTTATGGTGGGATGTTGAAGTCTCCTTACTTTAAGACAAAACAAGGAATGAAAAATCTATGAGAAACACAATCTTTCCACATTGTAAACTTACTGTCAGTCGCCTGATGCATATTTCTGACCACCTTAGACGTTACCAGCATTCTGACTCTGTTTATCTTGATTCCATTTCAGCATCAAATCCAACAGAAATAAATGTTGTTTTCAGCTGTCTTTAATCGTTAAGAGACTTTGGCACGTTAATAGATGCTCTTGTTATAATCATGTCATCAGTTTGTACTCTGCAGCCTTTCACTGCCCTTGCCCTTGGGTGATGGTTTGACTGTGTGTCTTGTAGTTCTTACAGTATGGGTCGGCACTATAGAATGGAGGATCTTTTCTGTCACTTTCCCACTCACCCTAATGCTCTTGGGTTAAATACATCGAAGACGGAGGTCTCATTAACAAATATTTGAAAAATGCCTTTAAAGGACAACTGCACTGAACCTGTAGGTCTGTTTCCCAACAGAAGCTGTTTTTTAAGTACTGGTTAAAATTCTGTAACTATTTCATCTGCACAGGCCTTTTATTTATTTATTATTTATTTAACAGACTTTAAGTTTACAACCTTTTAGTCAGGGGCTCATTTACATAGGCTCTGCATCAGGAAAAAAAAAAAAAAACAAATACAATGTTAGTTCTCAGTTGGTACTTCTGCTTTACACTGCAGTGGTGAGTACCGTTTTAGAAATGTATGATGTAGTTTATGTCCCTCTCAGCCACAGAGTTCTATATTAGAACATGGATGCACTGTGCCAACAATAGAAGAGTAGAACAGGGACATAAACTACATCATACAGTTCTCTTACCAGCAGCATGTAAATCGGAACCTCTCACTGGGATAGCTAAAATGCCTAGATAGCTACAGCAATAACATAATTTGAACCAGTGTGTTTAAAAAACAGTTTCCTTTGGGGATAAGAACTTATAGCTTCAGAGCAGTTCTCCTTTAAGAAATGTATATAAAAAAAAAAAGAATCCACTGCTCATTCAGTATACTAATCTAGCACATTATATCCATGGACTCACTGCTTGCTATATTTTACAGCCCTTGGATGGAGTTCCTCACACAAGGTGACTATTAACTGTTTCAAGAATTCCTCTGAGGACTGCCTTGCTTTGTTTGCAGGAGGAGAATGGTGCATTGCTGGAGTCCTTGGCCACTATTTATTAGATGTTAATTTTGAAAGTCATCTGTAGCTGGTGGTGTAGTAACAGTGCCACCCAGTAGCTGTACAGTAGAGGCAGAACGTTTGTAGTTAAAAGCAGCAAATGCTGATGCAAAACACAACAGAAACTAATCTCCAGTTAATGTGAAACTCCTAAGTGAAGTTTATTCATCCACAAGTGGGTTTGCAACAGTTGGGGAAACTGACTTCCAGCCAAGAGCATCAGGTGCACACTGCCTGCATGTCTGTTTCCCATTTATTGCAGATCCGCTGTTTTGCACTAACATTTTGCTGCTATTCTGGTACATAGCTGTCTACAGCAGGCATTAAGCTCTCAAGCACAGTGTACAGTATCTGTGCTCTCTGTGTGAAGAACATTTTAGTGTCACAAAGGGTTATGATTGAGAGGGCAGTGTGGTCTAGTGACAGGAGCAAAGACTTTGGAACCAGGTCCAAATCCTACCACAGCCGCTTGCTGATAGTGTGACTGAAGCATGTGACTTAACTGCCCAGTGCCTCAGTCCACCAAAGATGTAAAACTGGCTCAATGCAGGGGGTTGAGTACCTGTATTCCCACCCTAATAATGAGGGGGGAGTTCAGGCTGCTACATGGGAGAAGGCTAAAGTGCCTTTCTCTGCTAAGCCTCTTGAGGATTCCAGAAAGTTGGATACCATGGCCAAGAAATTGTATACATCATCTTTCTAGCTCCTCAGGCAAGCAGCTTACCTGTCACACACAACTCAGTACCAGAAGGCACTTTGGAACTCAATACTGGCACTGGGTAAGAAAGCAAGTGGTGACATGGCACAGTACTTTGCATAAAGAGCCATATCAGTAATGGTAACAGGTTATGCTATTGCAGCAAATGATTATGACTTAAAAGCAAGGAAACCCAGCAGGATCAATGACTCGTAAGGGTCAGTTAGACTTTTTTCCTGCAAATATCTTTGGTAATAAAGCAATCTTGATGCCATCGCTGTCGAGTAAGCGACAGGTTTTGCACAAAGGCTATTTTTGGGCACTTTCTCTCCATGCTCTAACAAAGGATGCAAATAGTCTGTGTTGACAGTAAGCTAACTACTCCAGGATTTGCCCCTGATTTGGAGGGGGCAGTAGATGCTTAACAGAAACACATTAAGGAGGATATAACCCAGGCAATGGCATGCTGTTTTGAAGGGAGTGAGCAAGGGAAAGAGGAGGAAGAGGTCATTATGGTTCTCCAAGAAGGTGGCAAAGGCAGTGAAGAAGAAAACAGTATTTAGAAAGTTCAAGGAAACCCAGAAGGATGAAGACAGGAAGGTATATCTGGAAAAACAAAGGGAGGCAGTAAGGAGAGTGAGGGCAGCTAAAGCATTGAGAGAGGAGAGAATAGCAAAGGAGGTCAAAAAAGAGACAAGACCTTTAGGTATGTGAGAGGGGAGACAAGGGGAGGGATAGTGATAAACAGGAGGGCAGAGGAAGATCAAGAGAAAGCAGAAATACTAAACTATTACTTCTGATCTTTCTTCAAAGTAGAGGGTGGGTGGATGGACCAGCATGCTGCAGTAAGCACCAGGGACGGGGGGGGGGTGTACACAAGTCCATTCTCAGTGGAGAGAGTCCAGAAGGGATTGGAAGCCTTAAAGGAGAATAAGGTGATGGGGCCAGATGGGATTCATACAAAGGTTCCAAAAGAACTGAGCACGGTGCTGGGTGTTCCTCTGGTAGTGCTTTTTAGTACTTCAGTGGAGACAGTGAAAGTTCCAGAGGACTGGAGGAGAGCCAATGTGGTCCCTCTGCACAAAAGCAGCAGTAGGGAGGATGCCAGCAAGTACAAACCAGTCAGTCTCACATTAGTGGTGGGGAAGTTAAAGGAGACACTACTGAAGGAGAGGCTCATGGAGCACCTGGAGGCAGAAGGGCTGCAGGACCACTTGTAGCACAGTTTCACGGGGGGAGGTCATGTCAAACTAATTTCTTAGATTTCTTTGACTTAGTTACCAGGGAGGTGGATCAGGGGAGGGTAGTAGATGTGGCCCATCTGGACTTCAGTAAGGCTTTCGACACTGTGCTATACGAGAGGCTAGTTAATAAAAACTAAGCAGCCTGGGGGAGAAAGTGACAAGCTGGGTGTCAAACTGGTTAAGGGTTAGGAGGCAGAGGGTGGTGGTAAATGGTACCTTCTCAGGCAGTAGGAGGGTGACTAATGGGGTGCCACAGGGTTCAGTGCTGGGACTGGTCCTCTTCAGTGTCTTCATAAGCAACATTGTGGATTAGCTTGAGGGGAAGGTGCATCTCTGCAGATAGTAGTCCATCAGTAAGAATGGAATAAAGGCTGCAACAGAGGAGTGCATTTAGGCTCAAGGGGAAGAACTCGAGGGCCAAAGCACCCAGCTGGTTTAGTAGGTTGCCCAGTCAGTAAGGGACAAGAAGCTAACCTGTAGGAAATTCAGGAAGACCAGGAGGGAGGAGGACAGGGAGAATTACCTAAATATCACTAGTGAGATAAGTAAGGTAGTCCAGCAAGCTAAGGCTCAGAAGGAACTGCAACTTTTGGAGGGAATTTAGAAAGGGGAGAAGGCCTTTTTCGCTCTATAAGCAAGAAAAGGGACAAGGATGGGATTTTTAGACTTTGGAAGGGGGACTGGTGGGTGGAGGAGAATGAGGGGAAAAGCAGAGGTACGGAACGTATACTTATGCTCTGTCTTCACCATGGAGAAAGACCAGTGCCAACAGTGGGGAGAAGAGCACGGGGGAGGGGAGCACAGATGTGGTGGTAAAGAAGGATAGAGTGAGGAAAGGGCTGGTAGCATTGAAGGCAGACAGATCACCAGACCCAGATGGCGTACACCCAAGGGTGCTGAGGGAACTGGCAGAGGAGCTTGCGGAGCCACTGTCGAGCCTGTTCACTAGTTCACTGGAGTCGGGTGTTGTACCACAGGACTTGAGAATGGCTCATGTACTCCTCCTGCATAAGAGCAGTCCAAAGGATGTCCTAGGGAATCACAGACCAATCAGTCTGACTTCAGTCATGTGCAAGCTCATGGAGACCATACTTAAGGAAAGTTTGGTGGAGTATCTAGAAGGCAACGGCTTCAGGATGCAAGGCAGCACAGGTTTATGGGAGGGAGGTCATGTAAAACTGATCTGATTGACTTTGACTGGGTCACCAAAACAGTAGACCATGTCCAAGCGGTGGACATCCTCTACCTGGATTTCAGCAAGGTCTTTTGTTTTTATTATTTATTTATTTATTCTCCTGTGGCCACCCAGAGGCTTCCCCGTAGCCTTGCAGCCCTACCTATGTGGATCCAGCCGGCGTCCATCTCTACTGGGACCGCTGGCACCCAGTAACCCCTGCGGCTTACCCTCCGCAGTGGGGTGGCAGGGAGCCCCCTAACTCCCCACCCCAACTGATCCAGTTCGGTGCCAGTGCCTGGCGAACTCATGGACAGCCACAAGCCATGTCAGGTGCCACCATTTTTCCCTTATTTTCTTCCCCTGAGTCGGCGATTGTGCCATGATGCCAGCGGTAAAAGCGCACATGTGTCCGCACGCCATCTTGCCCAGGTGTCTGCCCCCGACTCTACTCCCCTTGTGGCCGTGTGGTGTCCCCCGACCCCCAGCTCCGCCAGGGGCAGTCAGACGCCGACTGTTGTGAACCCCCCACCCTGGAGAGGAAGAGCAGTCCATCAGATGCTCAGTCCCTCTCCTTCCCTGCCAGCCCCCATCAACCCGTGCTCGCTTCCAAACCCGGGTCTCCGGCATGGTGCGAGATGTAGCATCCAGTGCTTCAACCCTCAGCACCACCGGGCCAGCCCCTCAGCAAGGTCTTTGACTCTGTACCCCACAAGAGGTTGATCAGGAAGTTGGTGGATCTCGGGGGTTGGGGAGATGACCAGGTGGACAGTAAACTAGCTGGGGAACAGGACCCAGAGGATGGTGGTGAGGGGAGAGTTGTCTAGCACTAGGGAGATAACCAGTGCAGTTCCGCAGGGCTTGGTGCTAGAGCCGGTGTTCAGTGTTTTTTATAAATGACATTGGAGATGGCATTACAGGTAAAATGTGCCTTTTTGTGGATGACACTAAGCTCTGTGGAAGGGTGGGCACAGCCAAAGGGATACTGGACTTACAGGAGGATCTGGAAAAACTTGAGAGGTGGTCTGTGATTTGGCAGTTTGATTTTAATGCCAAGAAATGCAGAGTTATGCACATTGGAGTCAACAATCCCAGTGTGGAGTACTACCTGGGAATGATCCGGATATCTGTAACAGAGGACAAGGAGAAGGATCTGGGAGTGATGATCACTAGTGACATAAAGCCATCTACATAGGGCTAGAAAGTAGCAGCAAGGGCAAATAAGATGGGATGCATAGTCAAGGGGATCAGCAGTAGGAGGTTATACTGCCCTTTTATAGGTCACTGGTGAGGCCATGTCTAGAGTATGGGGTACAGTACTGGTACCCACACCCTAAAAAATTACATTAACTTGCTGGATACAGTCCAGAGGAGGGCAACGAAGATGATCATGGGTCAGCAGGGTAAAACATACAAGGAGACGCTGGAGGCCCTGAACATGTACTCCCTGGAGGAGAGGAGGGAGAATGGGGACATGATTGAGACCCTGAAGTACTTGAAAGGGATCAATAGGGTGGAAGAGGAGTGTCTCTTTAAGCTTAGTGGTAACTGAAACCTGAGGGGACACAGTTTTAAGTTGTTGGGGGGAGGTTTAGGAAGGAGGTTAGAAAGCACTTCTTCACAGAGAGGGTGTGGCCAGTTGGAATGCTCTGCCGGAAGATGTGATCCCGTTAAAGACAGTGGACAGATTCAGGAGAGGCTGGGATAGACTTAAGGGGATGGTAGGAGTCATGGGAGGAGTGGATTCAAAGGATGGGAGGATTGGGGGGCAGGGTCAGTAGCTTAGGCTGTGGATCCTGCAATACAAGCAGATTGGATAAATAGCCTTATTCTGCTGGCTTCTTCATATGTTTGTATACAAAACATTGCAACAGGGTTGACACTCAGAAAGGGGTGGAATGCATGCAAAGGGATCTGAGGAAACTAGAGGAATAGTTTAGGGGGTGACAGCTGGGTTTCAGTGCCAAAAAGTGCATGGTTATGCACTTAGGGCTGCAGAACCAAGGATCTGTGTATAAGATGGGAGTAGTGGAGCGTACAGTCACTAAGCAAAAAGAGACCTGGGGTCATCATATCTCATGACCTCAAGGTGGCTGGGCAGTATGACAAAGTAATGGGAAAAGTTTGCAGGATGCTTGGGTCACATTGGGAAAGGGATTTCTAGCAGGAGGAGGGAGGTGGTGCTGCCACTGTATCACTCACTGTTGAGGCCCCACCTGTAGTACTGTGTCCAGTTAGGCCACACCTCTGCAGGGACATTGAAAGGGTGGAAGAAGTACAGAGGAGGGCAACCAAAATTGTGAGGGGGTTGCATGAGAAGCCGTGTGAGGAAAGGTTGCAGTAACCTAACATATACACCCTGGAAGAGAGGAGAGCCAAAGCAGACATGATTGAAACCTACAAATACAAGTACCTCACAGGAGAGAACAAGGCGCACATGGAGGGTCTGTTTCAGAGAAAGGAAGGCACTAGAACAAGGATGACATGCAATGAAGCTAAGGTGGAAGTTTAGGAGAGAGATGCAGAAACACTTCTTCATGGAAAGCGTGGTGGATGCCTGGAACAGCCTGCCAGAGGAGGTTGGGGGCAGAGTCTTTGGGGAGTTTCAAGCATGAGTGGGATAGGTGCAGGGACATATTGGGTAGAGGAACGAGGGGAGGGAGTAACACCTATGACCAACTAGAGTCCATGGTGAGGGAATAGTCAGGGCCAAGGGGTAGACGGGTTGGGCCTAAACATCCTTTTCTACTGACAAAATCTATGTTTCTATGGATGCCACCAGGTACCAGTTCCACATGGCAGTGGACACTAGTGACACTTTGTTGAGGGTCTTGGCCCATGCTGTATCATTAAGAAGATTTGCCTGGCTTAGGGCTACTATCCTATCCTAAGACACTCAAACTAAAGCCATGGATTTCTCCTTTGAGGTAAATTCCCCATTTGGTGCAAGACAGAGGCACACATGAAGAAAGTTGAGTGTAAAACCACCTACAGATAAAAGCCTCCACTTCCCACAGACCTTATGGAGGTGGATGCAGGGGTAGGGGTTACTTCTCAAAGTCATATGTTCCTTATGAGTATCTACCCCAGAGAGGTTGCTGTAATGGCAGGGACAGAAGGGTCTCTATGTGTGCAGCTGCAGCACCAACCCCCAAATCACAGCAGAAGCAAAAACCCTGACAGTTCTGCCCAGGCTGCCCAACCATTGCCAGTGTGTGGGGGAAGGTTTACTCACCTCCTTCAATAATGATGATAAAGTACCACAGATAAGTGGGCTCTGTAAGAAGACGAGTCAAGATTTGTCCCTGCAGTTCAAAAAATTACCCAAACTGCAGAAGCCACTACTGTCACCACCTCACATGCCAACAGAAAAAATCCTGTCTGAGCTGGAGCTAAAGAACCTGCAAGCAAAAGAAGTGAAGAAAGTCCCTGTCACACAGTGGGGCAAGGGTCTTTTCTCAAGACATTTGCTGACCCACAAGAAAAACCGGGAGTGGAGACTCATTTTAGATTGGAGCTATCTGAACAAACACATAAAAAAGAAAAGGTACAAAATGATTACACTGGGTTCAGTGATACCAGCTCTGCAGCTGGGAAACTGGCTGGGTTCACTGGATCTGAAAAATGCCTACTTCTACATCCCAGTCAAACCCATCAACAGAAAGTGTTTCCAGCTCAGGTTTGGGAATTGCTGTACCAGTTCACATCCCTTTGTGTTTTCACAAAGTACCTAGCTGTGGTGGCTGCATATCCAAAATGGTAAGGTGTGGTGATTCTCCCCTATCTGGACAGCTGGTTAGTCTCAGGAAAAACATCAGGCTGTATGGAGTACACAGCAAGTAAAAAGCACCCTAGAAATCCTGGGCTTCATGATAATCCTACAGAAGTCACAAACAGATGGCTCAGTTATTGGACTTCATAGGTGCAGAGCTAGATACGCTGTAGGGAAAAGTCTTTCTCCTACAAGCGAGGGTATGAAAGCTAATTTCCACTGTAGAATCCTTCAGAGCAGGCCAGCCAAGGCCTGCAAAGGATTTTCCTGCAGTTGCTAGGACATAGCCTTTTCCACTGCAGTGGTACCAGGGGCCAAGTTCCTGATGAGGGATGTTCAGAACCACTTAAGGGACCACTGGTCCCAAAGGTGGGATCTTCTGTCCAAATTAGTGCCTGCTACAAATATTAAGGAAAAGGAGAACTTCAAAGAGGATATTCCCTTCCTACAGCAATCCCTAACAAGTATCCTCACAACAGATACCCACCTAAAGGATTTCACTGTGAGTTGTACCTGGAGCACACACAAGACTCAGAAACATATCAGCCTCCTGGAGCTCAAGGCTGTTTTTCTAGCAGTGCATGCCTTTTCCTCCCAGATCCATGGTGAGTCTGTCCAAATCTGAATAGACAACACCATAAACATGTATAACATAAACAAGCATGGAGGAACAAGTTCCTCAAGGCTATGCACAGAAACCATGAATATCTGGAATCTAGCCTTTTGCCTAGGTATAGAGCAATCTGCAGTACATCTGCCAGGGGAAGAAAATGTCCTGGCAGACTCCAAGCAGAATTAGCCGGGGAAACCACACATGTATTCTGAACCAGAAGGTGCTAGCATCAGTCTTCAGACAGTGGATTACACCAGAAATGGATCTTCCTAGGGATGTGGATGTGATGTTCTAGCCACACTGGCAGTTGCCTTTCCCTTTAATGATTGCCAGAAACGTCTTCTAGCTAGTTCCTCCCACCCACCTGGGTGGTAACTCCCATGGCTCCACTCCATGACACCAGATCTTCCTTTCCACTAGAAGGTTCAGGTTCCCTCCTTACCGCTCCCGCGTTGAGTAGGCCCTGGTGCTCAAATCTTCAGATTTACTTCCAAAACTTACTGTAAAACTCATTCAAGTTCCGTCTTCACCTCAATCTTCGATCGCGACGGCGATGGAGGATAAGATCATTCCCAGGTTTTGCCAGCACCCTTGCAGACAGAAGATGTCCCGTATGGACCCTCATACATTGATAGTCTGAGCCACGATCATGATCCCCAGGCCTGCGACTTCGTCAGTCATTCCACCGAATATTCTCAACAATGGCACTGCCTACCTGAAGTTGGGCCGACTGGAGAAACGATACCCATTAGTCAAATCAAAGGATGCCCATTGGGTGGTCTCCACTGAGCAGTTAGAACAGCTCAAGGCCTTCGAGGGGGAGGCAGCCCAGGCCACTGCTCAATCCTCTTCTGCCTCGGCCTTTGTTCCGCTCCAGTTGGGCTCTACCTATTCAGCCTCCTTCAAGGATCTATGCCAGTCTTGACTAAAGGAGAGAGTCGCACAGTTCCCACTCATGCAAGAAAGAGTCCAAGAAGGACAAAGAGAAGACTCATCGCCGCTCCTGAGACCGGGAATGTTCCCACTCAAAGGAAACTCCAGTTTCGACTATGGTTGAAACCACGGTCTTGACCACTGGTTCACAGTAACCCCATCATACCAGTTGGCTGAGACACCAGACAACGATGCAGCCGAGATATTTCCCGACCCTGTTGACCGGTTGTCGTCTGAAGAGGCTAACGACACTCTTTTCAGGACTCCGGTCCTGCCAATGACCACTTATGGGTCGGCCCAGCTTACTGAGCCGGAACCACCAGTCCTCAACCAAGACCAGGAGGAGCCATGGATCTCCTTGGCTCCCTCTGAGGCCGCCCGTCAGCACTACTGATGGCCGAGGTTGAGGTGTTGGTTATCTTCGACTTCAGGGTCGAGCAGGTGCCGCCGACATCAGCGGTTTCACTCTCGACACCATGGTAAGTGATGTTTCCACTAATCATCTTCATCCTCCTCGGGTGGGGAGAGGTTTCAGCACGAATTGCGTTGACGCTATAAAGACCTTATGTCACAACAGTTGGTTCTGTCCAAGCCGAAGCAGACACTGACTACTACCCCGGTCATTACATGGCTGTCGCCCAAAAGGCCAACTCCACCGGCGGGGCCTGTCAACACTGTTCCTCCCCGGCGGAGTTGGTTCAGACCCCGTCGGTTAGGCCTAAGCAGGCTTCTTCGTCAATCGAGGTGGAACCGACACCTAAAAATAGCCGACGGCCAGAGCTCTAACCAAGGAGTCTCAGCCGGCCAAGGGACTTCCCCATCAGCTGTTGGTCACCCATATGCTCAACTGTTCATGTTAGGTCAAGGGTGACACAGGTGGCTGCCTGCTTTATGCAGACTCCTCAGAGTCTGTGGATTCCTCTTTGCGCTCCCATCCACTAGACACAGAATCGATCAGGGATCTTTCCACGGACGAAGGCCCTACTTCATGGGCATTCTTTGGCTCATTTCTGAATCTACCGGACTTAAGCTGGAGCCCATCTAAAAGTGGACTCAATATCCCCTCACAGAAATTCTGGACAGAGGGGATTCTCCAGTGGAGGCCTTCCCAGCGGCCGAGGCCATTATTTGCCCTGTCCTAGAGCTTTGGCAGTGCTCTGCTTCTTGCCCTGCACCATCGGCCCAGATGGCTCACAAGTGTGCAATGCCAACTGGTACCCTTTTAGGGTTCATAGAGCATCCCTCACCTGAGGGGTTGGTGGCTGACTCCATGTTTTGGTGCTCGGGCAATACCGGGGACGTCAATAGACCATCGGACAAAGAGTCCAAGAAATTGGATAATTCAGTCAAAAAGTTCTATGCTGCCTCCTTGCTAGGCCTCTGCCAGGTGAGCTTGGCCATCTTGATGGCACACTTCTCTCATGCCCTATTAGGCTCCCTGGATGAGGTGATACCTCACCTCCCTGCAGACCTTCAGACCACGGTCAAACAGGTCCAAGACCAGGGTAGGACAGTGGCGAATCAGCAACTCCAGATGGCTCTGGATGTTGGTGATTCTTGTGCCCGCTTAGTGGTGGTCATGGTTGCCATGCACAGTACAGTTGGGTTGTGGATCTCTACCTTCACAGCAGATACTCGGTACAAGCTGTTGGATGTCCCCTTTTTGGGCACCAACCTATTTTGGCCTGGTGTGGAGGGTCATCTCCAGCTCATTGAAAAGTCCAGTGCCACCCTGGACTCTGTGACATCCACCCAGGACGACAACAAGGGCACTAAGCAGCAGAAACGCAAGCCCTTTCAGTCTTCTAAACCAGCCCAGCACCAGTCTGGCCAGCAGGTTCAGTCCTGGTGACCTCAGGCCAAGTCTGTGGCCTCAGTGGTTCGAAAGCCCAGAGGGAAGGGATCCGGTGGCTCCTCGGCTAGATCCTCCGTCTCCAAGCCTGCTCAGTGATGGGATGGGGGTTGCCATCCTCATATCTGTCATGCCTCCCCTGGGTCCTCCTGTGGGGGTCTGGCTCAGCCACTTCCTTTCCACCTAGTCCACCGTTACCATGGACTGGGGGATTCTGGAAGTAGTCGGTCAGGGTCTGCCTCTGGAATTCAAGCAGTACCCTCCAAGCCAAGCCCCATGAGAGGACTTGGTATCCACAGACACTCAGTCGGCTCTTTGAGACAACATAGCCCAGCTCCTCTGCAAGGAGATCGTGGTCAGAGCTGTGGATCCACTGAAACATCCAGGGTTTGTCTCCAGGTACTTCTTGGTGCCAAAGTGGACAGGGGGCTGGTGCCCCATTCTAGATCTGCATGACCTGAACAAATTTCTCCGGTCTTGCACTTTCAGGATGGTAACTGTCCCAGATCGTTCCACCTCTGGAGCGAAACATGTGCATTTCCTCTCTGGATCTTCAGGACCCATTCTTTCATGTCCCGATCCATCTATCCCATCGAAAGTTCCTCCGCTTCTGAGCAGAGGGAGTCCTTTACGAGTTCCAAGCCATGCCTTTTGGCCTCTCCTTGGCCCCCAGGGCCTTCACCAAATGCATAGCAGTGGTGGCAGCTTACCTGAGGCACCGAGGGGTCCAGGTGTACCCCTACCTGAATGACTGGCTGATAGGTCCCTCCAGGGTGGAGGTGGAGCGGTCCAGGGACCTGGCCCTCCAGACCTGCATCGACCTTGGCCTCCTAGTCAGCAATGCCAAGTCGGAACTCGTGCCCTCCCAGGAGATCCGTTTCATCGGGGCAGAGCTCGACTCATGCCGGGCCAGAGCCCAGCTCCCAGAGGACATGGCAGAGGTTCTTTTCTCCTTTGCCCAGTCATTTCTGGTTGGGCACTTGTGCCCTGCCCGGGACTTTCTGCTCTTTCTGGGTTACATGGCAGCCTGTACCAGCATGATCCGATGGGCCTGTTGGCATATGTGCTCCCTCCAATGGAAGCAGGCCAGCAACTGGTTTCAGCCCAAAGGTCACTTCGACCAGCTGGTCACTGTGACCCAGAGGATGTGGGATGCCCTCCATTGGTGGCTTATCCCACAACATCTGCAGGAAGGAATCCTGTTTGTCTGCCCCGAGCTGACAGTCATCCTGATGACCAACGCCTCCCTTACATGCTGGGGTGCCCACCTGGGGGAACACAGAGTCCATGGGCTCTAGACACCCCCCTCCAGGAGTCCCAGTGTCACATCATCCTGCTGGAATCTGAGTGGTTCAGCTGGCCCTGACCGCATTTGCTCCGTTTGTCTGGGGTCAAGTGGTCCCGATCCAGATGGACAATACCACAACCATGTACTACCTCAGCAAGCAGGGCGCGATGCACTCCTTGCCTCTGTGCAAGGAAGCTCTCCACATCTGGACCCTCGTACACAGCCTGGAGGCAGATCTCATAGTCATCCATGTGGCAGGAGTCTCAAATCAGTTGGTAGATGTCCTCAGCCGGGTGGGCGAGCATCTTATGAGTGATCCCTCAACCCAGAGGTAGTTCAGTCTGTTCTCCTAGTGGGACACCCCTCAGGTGGACCTGTTCACCTCCAGGGAGAATGCAAAGCTGAGGCTGTTTTGTGCCTGCTCACTCTCAGCAGGGCTCGCTGCAGAGGGATGCCTTCTCGAGGCCGGGGACTCCAGGCTTCTTTTATGCCTTGGACAATGGTTGTTGTGGGATGCACAAAAACTCCACGTGATTTGACAGTGTTGATTTAGGCCCTATCCACACTACACCAGATCCACCCCTCTGTAACTTTACAGGGGGTCCAAACCGTTACCGCAATGGTTTGTGTTTACACCTGTAACATAACAGGAGGTGTTTCCGTAACCATTGTCGAAACCACTCATGAGGTGGTTTCAGCAGCGGTTACGGAACTGGATCCACCGCTGTACCGTTACTGGCTGTAGTGTGGATGCATGAGCGTGGTCCCCAGCAGTGTCCATACTGCAGCGCGGGCTGCATTGTGGGATCAGGTGCTGACTGTAACGGCATCTGGCACCCGCAGTGTGGACCAATGGTAACTGACCCATACTGAACACTGCCACAGTGTGGACACACTACCGCTTACTGACCGTAACGGTTTGTAGCCATTACCGGGTCATAGTGGTGTAGTGTGAACAGGGCCTTAAACATTAGAAGTACTTTATTTTTGCTTGCGGTACTGCCCTGATGTTTCACATTGTAACCCAGTGCTATTTCAAAATGCTTCGGTCATCTTCTTTAAATCTGATACAAATAGGATTTTTACTATCCGGTATATTTATATTAAATTAATTTTTATATTAGTCCTGCTTTGGTGGTCATTTACCAAGCTTCTTTGTACTCTTGTCTATATCACTTCTTTGTCTTAGGTAATTAGATTTTCATAATCTGTAATGAACGTTTTGGTACCCTGATCTCCTCCGCAACAGGCGCCTGAGGCATCTTCCAGCATGTCCGGACCTGCTTTCCATCAATCAGGAGAAGGTACTCAATCTGGACCTTAAATTCCTGCATCTGACAGCCTGGTTCCTGAGTGGCTAGAGTTCCAGGCTTTGGGTCTCTCGAAAGATGTCCTCGCCTTGGTGGATGCATCTTGCAAGGAATCGACCAGAAAACGCTATGCCTTCAGATGGAAGAGATTCTCCATTTGGTGTCAGGACAAGGGGTTGGACCCTTCAACCTGTCCAGTGGCTAACATTTTGGACTATCTGTGGTCTCTGTCCCAAGGGGGACTTTGGTCGACGACCCTTAAGGTGCACCTGGCAGCCATCTCTGCTTACTGGGCACGGGCTGATCAGCAGTCGGCACAGGAGAAGGTGGCCTGGCACTACTTCAAGGGCCTTTACCACATTTCCCCTCGGGTGCATGAACCACCACCACTGTGGGGCTTGTTGCTGGTTTTGGCAAAGCTTATGGGCAAGCCATTTGAGCCAATGCACAGATGTGACATGTCTCATCTGTCGTGGAAGACCACCTTCCTGGTGGCTATCATATCAGTCAGAAAGTTCAGTGAGCTCCAGCGCTCTCAGTGGAGTCTCCTTACCTGGTCTTCCACAGGGACAAAGTTGTCCTGCACACTGGGACAAAGTTCCTCCTGAAGGTTGTGTCTGAGTTTCACCTGAACCAGGTGATGACTCTACTGGTGTTCTTTACCAGTCACACCTCAGAGGCTGAACACAGGCTCCATACTTTGGACCTGAGGTGAGCGCTCACTTATTATAAAGAGCACATGGCTGGAATTTGGGGAGATGTTTGCCTGCTGTTTGTCACCTATGCTGTAGCCACACCTTGCAGACTCTGCTATATAGTAGGTTGGTGGGAAAAGAGCCTCCTGGAGGGCTAAGGGCTCAGGGCTCATTCCACCCACCATACCATTGCATCGGTGGCTGCTTCTAGGGATGCTACCTGGAAGTTCTCACACACCTTCATTTCCCATTACCACACTTACCTCGAGTCATGCTGGGATGCTGATTTTGGGGCCTCAGTTTTCCAACCTCTGTTCCTGAAGTAGGGGTGTGCACCTTGCCTCCCTCCTCCCTCCTGTAGAACTGCTAGGAGTCTGCCAGACAGTGTGGCTAGGACATCATATCTACATCCCTAGAAAAACAGGTTACTCACCTGTACTGGTAGATATTCTACAGAATGGTCTCTTGCAGTAGGTAATTACTTCTGGGAGTTCCCAGCAGGTGGCGCTATCACACAGCAGCTTCTTCCAGCAGTCTCCTCACCAGGGACCACCCACACGACATCACTTCCTGGACTGTGCCTACAAAAGTGGGTGGATCGTAATAGTCTCTGTTCGTTTTCCTGCCGGCTTCAGCTTGCACAGCAGCTAGATCAATCTTCTGCAAGCAGTCTTCAAGGAGAACTGAACTTCTACGTATATAGCTTGGGTGCCTGGGCTTCATACATGGCACCATAGTCCTGTGATTTTGTCAGGGTTTTCTAGTAATCTGTTAAGATCAGGTTGCATTGTTTATGGAAGAAAAAACGTCCCTGTTGCAGACTCAGGGGTCTCCTACGAAGGGCTCCAAAACCACTGAGTCCTCTTCAAAACATAAGATGGAGAAGTCAATAGCTTCCTCACAAGTCCTGCCTGACCACACTTCAACGGTCATTACTACTAAGCATGTTTCATCAAAGAGACACTCATCGTCGATGGGAGGCACTACTCTGTTGATGGCAGGCACTCCTATACAGTCCTCATAAATGGGACATAAACTTTTAACCTCCTCACACAGAGGAGTGCACTCCCAGTCAACTGAGCATCATTTCATAGCTCCATCAATGACAACTCTTCCACCATTGACAGCAACAAAGCCTTACCACTCCCCATCGACGAGGCACACTCCCTTGTCGACGGAGGTGCTCAGGGATTACTCCTCGCTGACGGGACTGCCTCCCCTGTCGATGGAGCACTTGGATTTTACTCCCTCATTAATGGGGCTGCTCTTCCCGTTGACGGAGCTCATAGATTTTACTCTCATTGACGGGGCTGCTTACCCCTTCGATGGTGCTTATGAATTTTACTCCCTCATCGACGGGTTTACTTCCCCGTCGATGGTGCTCATGTATTTCACTCTTTTATTAATGGGGCTCACCTCCCCTCCCGTCGACGATGCCCATGATTTCAACTATGGGATATTTTCCTCGTTGACGAAGCCTGCCTTTATAACCCTCCTGTCAATAAGGAGCACCTATGTTGTTGATGAAACATTTATTTTATGCTCTTCCATTACTGGTCACATTCAAACATCGACGAATCAGGTTTTCTTATCATGAAATCATACCTTTGGAAGCTATTTCTCCATCAATGGAGATTATTATTTTGACGTCCACCCCTCAGGGGCCCAGAACATGATGACGAAGATGTCTCATTGCTTCCTACATATGCCCATGAGGATTCCTCCCACATACTGCGGAGTCACGCATCTCATGTGCATGAGGGCGAACCAACATATTTAACCCCATGTATATGGCACATGAGACAATAAGGCTCAACTTTGCAGGGCTACCTCACCCCTGATGCTTCCATTTTTACATGGAAACTATTGTCCAGCTACTCCGAATACTCGGATATTGAATTATATGGTCAGTATGTTACATACCAGCATAGTTCGGACATTTTGTCACCTCCTTCACCTGGAAAAGAACATGTGGTCCCTATACTGTGTCACAGGCACTGCTGTATGATGTCAAGCCTTACTCTCAATTCCCGGCCTTTTACATGTCAAAAAAAGGGGGGCTAAATCCCCATCTCCAGGTGTTGCCCCTTCTAGCATTTTGGATGACTTACTAGCCTTAGGCAGACTACTGAAGAGGTTTTTTTTTCCCATAAACAAAGGATTAATACCAAAGGCACATTCACTACCGAGCCTTTCAGTCAGACTATAACGTTCCCTACACCTTTATGATTTCTCATGTCTGGACCTTTACCCTCTTCATGGGCCTTCAATGACAACCATGGGATTAGTCTACCTTTGTTAAGTGGCTACACACACACACACACAGACAGACAGAAAGGGGGAGACGAGGTGCTTTTCCCTAATACTGGGCAATCTTAAGCAGAGACCAAGTACGGGTTGCTCAGACCATCCCATCTGGCTCCCGCCTGCCTTATATAGTACCCTTTCGAGGTGAACACCGTCTCTAATAACAGATGCAACTTTCAAAATGGGAACACTAAAATCCCAATGTATTCATATGGCACATGGATAAACCCCACTGCACAATTCCATATTTAAATCTCTTGCCTTGAATGTTACCATGTGGCTTCTGCCTAAATGCCATTCAGGACAGTTACTCAAATATCTGTTTACCCAACAGACTGACTAGGAAGATCACCATACTAGTTTTTCATGTGCAACCATGAAGCATTCATTAATGCCATGTCCTGACCCTGGACGGGACTATCTTTATTGACCCTCTATCAATAAAGGTCAATAGCCCAATGAGAGAATGAGCCCATACATGGCCTCAACAAATCTGGAATTACAGGCACGAACAACCTGAAAGGTCTGCATTCCCAAGCTTACCGCTTGAGGACTCCCTTGTAAATGAGATTACTGCTACTGGACAAAGTATCAGAAATTTGTCCTTGCTCATTTACAGCTTTTAACCCCGTACTGGGTACATTTGCATTGTTTATGACTACATAACAAACATTTCTTATCTAAGGGCTACTAAGTACTGTTCTTAACTGCATGTATTTGTCTCCTTTAGGGCTTTGTAACTGACATCTTAGTCGTCCTCCTGATAGCTACTAAGTTGCATATGGATACATTTACATTATTTATAATAACTTAGCAGACCTTTCTTTGATGCTTTCCTGACAAGCACCAAAGTAGCATTACTAAATGGACACATTTATACCATTTGGGTTTCCTTTTCAACCCTGTACTCATATTACTATAACAGATACACTATTCCCTGATCAGGTCTTGATCAGACTAACTCCTCAGGAGAACACGGTTTCAAGCCTATTTGGCTTGTTTCACCAATGATTTTATCACTGACAATATAATACGGTTCCCTGGTACAACGTCCAAAACTTTACCAGGCAATATAACTGAGATGCTGCCTCTAGACGACCATCAGTCTTTTGACCTTACTGCTCTATGAGGCACTATGCCATAGCTGGCCTCCCCACTGGTATACTGTATAAGTGCTTGGGAATCTCCCAGAAGTAAAGACCTACTGCAAGAGACCATTCCGTAGAAGATAGTATGGTTACATAAGATCTTACCGTAACAGTAGATCTTCCAGGAATGTCTCTTGCAGTAGGTAGTTTCCCACCCTCTATCCACCTGCTATTTGTTTTTTTTTCATCATGTAAAATTTTATTGAGTTTATCAGATATCAAGAGCCGTACAAGGTGGCCTTCATACACCATGTATATAACATAGCCATACATGCCCAATGTATACATATCTGTTCTCAGAACGTAAAGGATAGAGACAAGACCATACAGCTGCAGACGCCCAAATTATGCTATAAACATACTATACCGTCAGCTATATCTCGGGGTTGGAATGGCAGGGGAGCAACCAAGCAAATGTGGAAGTGTAAATAAGCACCCCATTTCTTATAGTATCTGTCCAGTCAGCCCTTGGCCACCGCTGAAAGCCTCTCAAAGTTAGCCAGTCTGGACATGGCAGAGTGCCACTGTAGAACTGTTGGGGGCGTAGACTGTCTCCAATGAATCAAAACAGCCATCTTAGCTTCCATCAAAGCTACTAGTATCCATGCTGCACTAGAGGGGTGGAGTGGATTTAGCGCCGGGGTGGTTCCTAGTAAGAGGGAGTAATTTTGAATCTGGATTGGCTTCCCAATTACCCTGGAGCAGTCCCCTAGGACTAGAGTCCAGAAGTTTTGCAGGGTCGGGCTGATCCAAAGGACATGTAGCAGATGGGCAGGGGAGGAATGGCATCGCCAACACTGGTCCTGCGGTAAGATCTTCATCCTATGCAATACGGCTGGGGTTTTGTACCATCTCAAAATAATTTTCAGTTGTATTAATTGACTTTTAGAGTCCTCGTAGGCTGTGTGAGCTGCCCTAATGCAAAGCGACCACTGCTCTGGGGATACTGAGTGGAGGAGGTCCTTTTCCCAGGCGACCCTACTAGCAAGCATACCATCCGGTTGGGCATCCCTGATTGTTTTATATAGAATACTCACTGACCCCTGGCCCTTTCTGGGTAGATGAAGAACTCCCAGACAGTCCCACGAGTTTTGTACTGGGGAGACCTTGAGGAGAGAAGAGAGAGCACTCCTCAACTGTAGGAATCTCCAAAAGTCTGAGGGGCCTACCCCAAATCTATCCTTGATCTGCTCAAAGGACATTAACACCAACGAGTTTGGAAGTAGTAGATCCCCTAGCACCCGAATGCCCTTTGATGCCCAATGGGGCCAAGAGAGTGGCTTATGATCAACCATGATAAGGCGGTTGGTCCATAGTGGGGCATATCTAATCGGGGGATGGTGATCTGATTTCGGGACCCCAGTGTTTGTCATCGCCCTCCGCCACGCCCTGCATGTTTCCCACATAATTGGAATAAGTCCCTTCGCTACTTGCTTCCCAGCAGAGAGAAGAGGGGATTATCTACTGATAGGGAAGCCTCTAATACTACCCACTGCGGGGGTGAGGTGGGGAGTAAACCAAGCTGTAGCTTGGGCCATTCTGAAGGCCATGTGACGGGTGCCTCTTTGTAATGGAAAGGGGGGAGGTATCTTTGTTAGTGACCACTCTAGCTGAGGGGGAGTGATACAGGGTAGAGACCCACGAACAAAAATCTGCCCCCAAACCATACAACATAAGAGCTCTTTGAAGGAATCCCCATTCTAGGGAATTGAACGCTTTGGCAAAATCTATTGCCAGGGCAGCTATAGGAGTTTCAGACTGCCTTGCCAGCCATTTGAGGTTCAAAACAAGACGCGAATTATCTGCACTTGATTTCCCTTTTAAAAAACCTGTTTGCCAAGGATGAATTATGGAGGGCAGGATCAAGGCTAACCTGTTCACTAGAATTTTAGCTAGGAGTTTGGTGTCCATAGGGAGAAGCAAAATGGGCCGAAAATTTGCACAAAGAAGGACGTCAGACGACTTTTTGGGGATGAGTTATTAATGCCTCGCACATAGTTGGAGGAAGCAGGGTATCTTTTAGAGATTCCTGCAATGCTTGTAGGAGTGGCTCAGTGATGTGATCTTGAAGCAATTGGTACAGTTCTATTGAAACCCCATCTGGCCCTGGCGCCTTACCCTTCGCCATCTGAGATAGTGCTTCTCGGAGCTCTTCCGACGTGATGGGGGCATCTAATTTACACTGCTGAGCCTCCGAGAGTCGGGGGAGCGGAATACCCTGACACAGATTATTTAACTGAAGGGAGAGATCATCATCCGAGAGTTCATTCTGGGACTGGTAAAGCTCCTGATAGAAATTTTGCATCTCTATGTTTATAGCCTTAGGAGCCGTGAGCAACTCCCCTTTCCTATTCCTCAGCACCAAAATTCTAGAGGAAGTCTGCTGCTTCCTCAGGTAGTAGGCAAGTAACTTCCCTCCTTTGTCCCCACCTTCCCATACCCTGTGTTTTGCTCGTCATCTGCCATTCCGCTTTTCTATTTAACAGCACATTAAACTGATATTTTAGACCCGTGATGGGGGCCAGCAGAGAGGAATTTAACGGATTCTGAGGGGAAACCTTAAATTGTTTTTCCAGTTTTGCTAATTGATCCTGTAGATCTCGAAGATGTTGCGTACGCTCTTTATTTTTAGCAGCTGCATAAGATATAACTCTCCCCCTTAGGACAGCCTTAAAAGCTTCCCATACCGTGTCGCTTTTGTCTCTCCAGGGGTATTCAGAGCAAAATACTGGTGTGTTTCCTCCTTTATGTACTCCCGGAAGGTTGCATCTTGCAACATGAGGGGATTGCATCTCCATCTAGTAGATGGGGGGCTTTGACATGGTGGAGAAAAAGTGATTGCAACTGATGCAAGATCGGATATCAGAATTTTTTCCTATAGTCGCATTGCTTACACCTGGCATTGCAACATGATTAACCAAAAGTCTAATCTACTATGGGTACTGTGCACATTGGAATAGAAGGTGTAGTCGCGCCCCTGCGGATGACTGTTACTGTTCCTCTATGGGTCTCCCAGAGCCCACTCCGACATCAGTGTGTTCAGGATGGCTAAAACTTTAGGATGAGATTGCGGGGTGGGGATAGATTTGTCTAAGAAGATGTCCAGTACTAAGTTGTGGTCATCCCCCAGTAGTATGGAAATCTCTGCTCTTTCTTCCAACAGGTCGGTTAGGGCTTGGTTCAATTCAGAATATGAGTCCCCAACATCAGTATTAGGACCGTAGACATTGGCTAAAATAACTTTACCCCAACGGGTAGGACAACCTGGCCGCAAGCCATCTCCCCTGAGTGTCTTGACATTGGGCTTCAACTGACCAGGGGCCCGATTTCCAGAGAAGAATGGCAACCCCCCTTGATTTCATGGTTGCACAGCTCAACAGAACCGTACCTACCCATAATTTCTTCAGCCACTGGACCGTCCGGCTGGTGAGGTGAGTCTCCTGGAGTAGGGCTACGTCAGTTCCCATAGAGTTTAAGAATTGTAACACCTTAGTGCATTTCACCGGGTGATTGAGTTCCCTGACATTCCAGGAGACGCACCTCCACCCTCATGGGCCCACTGCGGTCGCTGTCATAACAGTGTCCCCCTTGGCTGCTAGTAAGAGAAAAAGTACTCACCCTACAGGAGGGCCTAAGTATGTACACAGCAGCAAAGGAGTAGGAAAGGGTAACCTGTGACCGTAAGGTATAAAGGCAGCTCCCGATCAAGAAAGCTAATAGAGAATACTATAGGCAGCGGCGTGTGGTCTTGTCTCCACCAACTGGAGAAACCTAAATAAAATAAAAATCAAAAACAGAGAACAGAGTTATCTAGCATAACAGTGGTTACAGTAACAACTAAATGAATACCAGAATCAGTATACTATAGCAGTAGTAGTTAACTTGAACTCGTTAACCTACACTATGTTGGTGGTGTCGAAGTGAACGTGAGCAGGGGTAAAAGACCCCTGTGAGCCACACTGCTTCAGGCACCACAAGAGAGCAATGGGAAAGGTTACACCCAACAGATGATAACCTGACCCAGCCTCACTCCATAACATCACAGCTGGAGAGTCTAGGCATAACGGGTGACCTTAAGTCGCCCAGGTAGGGGATAGGTGGGGGGGGAGCCTCTATCAGTCGTTTGCAAATAACTAAGCTCTAAGTAACAAGTTGAAACACGCTAATACCCTCCCTGCTAGGGTCTAACTCTTAGAAGTAGCGGGCTTTTACAAATGACTTATTAAAACCTGCCCCAACTGTAGTATCAAGATCTACCCCAATATTACTCTATACTTATTAAAAGATATTCCTAGGCAACGAGCTCCCACATTTCCAAGCAGCACTGTCCCCTCCAAGGAATGGGGAAGGCAGAAAGCCTGGGGGGGGGCCTCGCATTTATCCCAACCTTACCCTTATTGCCCACAAAAAAGGGGGGAGGGGAAGAGATTTGCAGCCCCAGTGAGAGGCAGGTAGCCACCATGGCTACTAATGCCCAGGCAAAGAGCTGCCCATGGTACCGCATTTCCAGCACCTCCTATGCTTAAAGGCCAACAAGGGGCTTGCACCTATTTGATAGCCACCCCCAGTGAAGCTGGAATGGTCTAAGTATCAATATGCGTCATGGCATTCCCCAATATGCAAGATTGTGCAAATCCAGTGGGACTAGCACCCAAGGCAACAGCTTCTGCAAAAGTCTTTGAGCCCAGTTTTAGTAAGCCATCAGCTGCCGAGGCTTCTGCCTCATAGTCGTCCATTTCAGATGCCCAATCTAGTGGAACCAGATCCTCTAATGGTACAGCAGCTTCTTCCTCTGGCTGGTCCTTCAGATCAATTTTGTTCCAGATTAAAGTGGTGGCTCTAGCCTGTTTGGCAGGAGGTGAGTCTGTTGCGCCTGTTATCACCGAAGAGCGGGGGCTTCTGGAGCATTGCTTTTGCCTGGCTGGTAATGAAGTGATGTTGTCTCCCACAGTATTATTATGCGACTTATTAGTTGGCGTCTCTTGGTCAGTAGAAGCATCAGACCCAATCTTGTTTGCTTTATCCCCCGAGGGTTTTGGAGCCCAGAGCTGTTTACTACTGGGGGACTCCTTACTTGGTGAACCTGTCCGGGCCAAATTCCTGTCCCCTGGTGGAGTGCTCCTTTTCTTGTAGTTCCCTGAGGCAGAGTTCCTGGGCTCCCAGAGGCATCTGGGAGACGTAGTCCGTGGTAGCATGCCCGGCAAGTGGGCCTGAATCCAGGCTTCAGTGTCTCCTGGGGATTCTGTAAGGAAGGACTGACCGTTTTTATTCAGGTACAAAGCAGTAAGGCCCTTAAAATGATATTGCACTGCATTGGCTGCTAGGATTTTCTTGAGGGGGATATAAGCTCTACGTTTGGCAGCCACCTCTTGTGTGAAATCTCTGTAGAAGGGTATAGTGTTACCCTTCCATTCCAGCTCTCCCAGCTCTCTGGCAGCTCTCAACAGGTGTTCCTTGGCCGAGAAGCGTAGAAGATAGGAAATAATGGTGCGGGGACCTTTTGTTGTTGTTAGGATTACCAGAGATACGATGGGCCCTCTCTACCCCAATAGGGTCCTTCCATCGGTCACCCAGTAACTGTGGGATCCAATCATTCAAGAATCTTTCCATGTTAGGCCCTTCGACTTCTTCTGGTACCCTAGTATACGCATATTATTCCGTCTGCTTCGGTTTTCTTGGTCCTCCGCTCTATACCACAACCTGGATAACTTAGACTCATGGTCCCGCAGCTTCTGTAATACGTGTAAATGCTGTTTCTCTAGCTCCTCTGTCCGTTGCTCTAACACATTATGCTGATCCTCCAATCTGCGCACATCTGCCACGTCGGTGGCAAGACAGGCGCCTATTGTATCCACTCTGCTTAATAGGACCTCCAACATTTTAGTAATCTTCGCTAGGGCTTCACCCACTTGCACTTGGATAGCAGAAGCCAGAATATCTTGATAGGAGCTTTGGCCATGTGCAGCACGCGGGCTCACAACCCACCAATCTCCCCTGCAGCTTGCCACTAGTCAGGTCCGTGCCTTCTCCTTCCACAGGAAGCAGACGTTAAACCCCACTGGCACTGGGCTCCTTGACGATCTGGCTTTGGTGTTCTCCTTGGGGGAAGAAGGGGAGAGGATGGGGCAGCTACCGCTTCGATCCCGCTAAAAGGAAGGGGGGAGAGAGAGTGCACTAGCACCGGTGTCCCTAGCTCGGGCCTGTATGGCCTACTGATGCGCGTTGGCTCCGGAGTAACAACGGCCTGTCAGTTGCTGATTAAGAGCGTGGCTCACCCGAGTTACATCTCAACGGCGTTAGTAGAGGCAAGGAAGGGTATGTGGGGTAGTTCAGAGTGATATCAGTCCAGCAGTTAGGTCATCTTGATCAAATTCTCCGTCAGGCTGGGGCAGAGAAATATTTTTAGGCAGCCATCTCCTCCAGGTCCAAGCCACGCCCCTTCCCCTGCCATTTGTAACAGGGAAAACACAAATAGGGTTGGGATGTGATGGTACCTCAGTTCCTCGCCATTACAAGCTGAAACCAGTGGGGAACGGAGACTATCAGGAGCCACCCACTTTTATAGGCACAGCCCAGGAAGTGATGTCATGTGGGTGGTCCCTGGTGAGGAGACTGCTGGAAGAAGCTGCCATATGATAGTACCACCTGCTGGGAACTCCCAGAAGTAATGACCTACTGCAGGAGACATTCCTGGAAGATCTACTGTTACGGTAAGTTCTTATGTAACCGTACTTTCTAGAAGTGGTATATGATGTTCATCCACATGGACCCATCCGACCTCCCCAACTTTGACGCACAAACTCTGCACAAGCTGGCAAGATCTGGCGCCATGGGGCAGAGCCATGGGAGTTTCCACCTGAGTGGATGGGAGGAGCCAGCTAGAAGACGTTTTCGTATCTTTAAAGAGGAAGGCAACTGCCAGACAGTTTCATAGGTCAATTCAAGCTTTAGTAGACACACTTGCCTTTTAATTGTACTGTACACTAATATTCAACCCCAAATTTAACTTTATTACCCATAACCTTATCCAAACTTTTTTTTAAATATTCATATCTTTACTTTGAATTACTTCTGACGGGAGACAGTTCCAGTATGCACTTGCTCTTAGACTATAACAATTATTTTTAAGTGTGGATGAACATCATATACCACTCCTAGAACTACTGTTACAGGTGAGTAACCTGTTTGTTTCCTGGTATAACAACCAGCACACATTTTTGTTGCAGGCCCTCAGCAATGGGACAGCTCCAGAGGATGCCCTGGTCCTGGACTGGACAGTCAAGTTCCCATATGCCTTCCATCCATTTCCACTCCTGAAGAGGGTGCTCATAAAGATCAGGATGAAGCCAGCAACAATGATTTTGATAGCATTAGATTGGGCCAGGCAGACCTAGTACTCTATGCTTCAGGCCCTGTCCAGGAAGTCTCCAATCAACCTACCACTAAGGTACAACTTGCTGACCCTGTCTCAGGGCAGGATAACATTTACAAATTTCAGAACCCTATGCCTGAGGGCATGGCTGTTGATAAGCTCGAGTTCTCTAGCTTAAACTAAATAATGAGCATGTTGATGGTTTCTAAAAAACAAGCGAGAAGAAAAACATGCTTCAGACTAGAAGAGATTTTCATTCTGCTGGGCACCCAGGTTTGCTTACAATTTTGGATTACCTTGTACACACAAGCAGTCCCTTGGCCTGAGGCCCTCCTCCCTGAAGGTGAATTTGGCAGTAGTTTCAGCTTGCATATCTGTTGGCATGGAAATGTCTCTGGCCTCATGAGCTATCTTCAGAAGGTTCTTTAAAAGTCTCAGCCATCTTTACCCTCCTGTGAGGGACCCAAATGTGTGCATTGTCCAGCTGATGAAAGCTGCCTTTGAGCCTATGGCTACTGCTGATCTTAAATATGTCACTTGGAAAGCAATATTCCTAGTGACTGTGACATCTGCTAGGAGGGTGAGTGAGCTCCCGCCTTCTGCACAGATCCTACTACATAATCATCTACAGGAATAAGGTACAGTAGCTTCAAGAGGATCAATAGGAAATTCAAGGGATGTGGATATGTTGTTCAATCCACACTTTGTGGCAGGTTTCTTGCTGCTTTAAATGTTGCCGGAAGGTCTTCAACTGGCTCCTCCCAGGTGGTAAAACCACCGGCTCTGCCCCAGCCTTGACTTCCTTGCCAGGCTCAGGTTCCCTCCTTTGCACTCTGTGTTTTAGGCCTGGATCCACACTCTTTGGATTTTCGAAACTAATTTTAAAATTTACAAGACTCGGTCTTGTCTCCTCTCATGGCTGCGATGGACAATCGACTCCCAGCTTCCGTCGGTGCCCGTGTGGGCAGAAGATGTCCCAGACCGATCCACACTCCGCGTGTCTACTGCCTGGGGCTTGGACACACGGTCATGAGCTTGCAAATTGTGCAAGTCCTTTTGGCTTCGGTCTTGGAGGACCCGCCAGTCAAGTCTAAGGAGGCCCATTGGGTGGTGTCCATGGCAGCGGGCTCCATGGAACAGTTGGAGCAGATGATCGCCTTGAGGAGGAGGCAGCCCAGGCCGATTCTTCTTCCTCCTCAGCCGCGGCATTTATCCTGCTCTCCTTGGGCTCCTCCTAAACTGCTTCTTTTAAGGAGCTTTGCTAATCCCTCTCCACTAAGGGAGAAGGGCCATCAGGACATTCCAGTCAGTCCACAAAGAAGGACCCTAAAGGTAAGTCCCACCATCAACATTCATGGGAGCGGGAGAGATCCCCTTCACCGGACCATCGACTCTCGACTTCGGTCGAGGTTGCAGCTGCAGCCGCAGCCGCTGGCTTCACGGTGTCCCCATCAGGTCAGCCAGCCAAGACATCCGTCGAAGTGGTCGAGATTTTTCTTGACCCGTTGGACGGTTTGTCGACTGGAGAAGCCGACAACCCTTCTTCACTGGTTCCCCCAGTGGTTATCGAGGATTTGCCTGTGCCTCCTGTGCCGAAGTCCCCGGTTAAGGTCCCTGCACCGAAGGAGGGGCGGGTCTCCCCCGTTCCCTCTTTGACCCACCCTCGGAATCCCCGAAGGTCTCGGTCCTCTTCCAGGTTCAGCCGGTCCCGCCGACGTCAGGGGTCTCAGTCTCAGCACCATGAAAGGTGGCGTCGCCGCTCATCCTCATCGTCCTCTTCGGAGGATAGGCTCTGGCGCCTTCTCCAGCCATTAAGTGGCTGTCACTGGAGCAGCCGAAACAGCCCCTCGTGATGAGGAGACCGTCTCTGGGTAGCGTTGTTCGGCTAGAACCGTCTACTCCACCCATTGTGGTTGAACCTCCGCCTCCACAACGAAGACTGGGGCCCCAACCAGGATTCTCGGTCAGGTCTGGGCTTGCCCCATAGGTTGTCGGTCACCTCACTCCCGATCGACCTTGGCAGGCGGAGGGTTGCTCAGGCACCCGGCAGCTGTTCGCAGATTCCTCAGAGTCTGACGACGACTCCTCCCTGTTCTCCAGGCCACTTGACCTGGAGTCTGCAGGGGGCCTGTTGGTGGACGAGAGTCCATCCTCGTTTTTGGGTCTGCTTCGTCTCATCATGGAGTCTACTGGGATGCAGCTTGACCCTGTTCAAAAATGTGCCAAGTATCCCCTTACGGAGATACTGGATGGGGGATTCCCCTACAGAGGCCTTTCCAGTGGCCGGAGCCATTGTTGGCCCGGCCCTGGAGCTATGGCAGTGGCCAGCATCTTGTCCCGTGCCTTCGGCCAGTATGGCTCGAAAGTACGTGGTCCCTACCAGTTCACTCTCCGGTTTCTCGGAGCACCCCTCTGCAGAGGGGTTGGTGACCAACAGCGTTTTCCGGCGTTCAGAGAATGCTCAGGACATGGACAAACCGCCTGATAAGGGATCCAAAAAATTGGATTACTCAGGGCTGAAGGTTTACACTGCTTCCTCCCTAGGTCTTCGTCAGGCTAGCTCGGCCGTCCTGATGGCACATTTCTCACACGCCCTTATGGGCTACCTGGATGAGGTGATTCCTCATCTCCTGGCTGACCTTCAGATGACGGTCAAGCAGGTGTGGGATCAGGGAAGGGTGGTGGCTAAACAACAGCTCCAGACTTCTTTGGACATTGGTGACTCTTGTGCCCGGTCAGTAACGGCTGCTGTGGCCATGCGCCCCAGGCTTGGCTGGGATCTCCACCTTCAGGACGGACACTCAGCACAAGTTGGCAGGCGTTTCCTTCCTGGGCACCGACCTGTTTGGGCCGGGTGGAAGGCCACCTCCAGAGCATCAAGAAGTCCAATGCCACCTTGGACTCTGTCACATCTGCCCAGAAGGACAAAGGCCACCCGCAGCAGCGTAAGCCCTTTCGCCCTTCCGCTCCTGCGGCACGTCCAGCCCAGCAACACCAGCATCAGGGCCAGCAGGCTCACACTTGGCGCCCTAAGGCCAAGTCTGCTGCTTCCTCTAGTAGGAAGCCTAGGGCGAGGGTCCAGGAGGTCCCTCAGTGGGCCCTTCCTCCAAGCCTGCCCAGTGACGGTTTGAGGGTGTCACCCCAACCTCATCACTCCTCCCGGGTTCCCCCCATGGGGAGATGGCCCCGCCACTTCCTTTCCGCCTGGTCCGCTATCACCACGGACCGCTGGGTGTTGGAAGTGGTAGGCAGGGGTCTGCCTCTGGAATTTGAGCAGTTCCCTCCCTATTGAGCCGTCACCCCACGGGGGGCTATGGGTTCTGCAGCCTCTCGGTCGACTCGTCAAGCCGACATTGCCTTGCTCCTCCAGAAGGAGGTGATCAGAGAGGTGGCGGACCCTCCTCCAGACCCAGGGTTTGTGTCCAGGTACTTCCTGGTCCCTAAACGGATGAGGGGCTGGTGTCCCATTCTCGACCTGCACGACCTGAACAACTTCCTAAGGCCTCACACCTTCAGGATGGTCACTCTGGCTCAGATCATTCCATCCTTGAAACAAGGCATGTGGTTCTGTTCTTTGGACCTGCAGGACGCGTTCTTTCATGTCCTAATCCGTCCGTCTCATCAGCGATTCCTCTGCTTCAGAGCAAAGGGATCTCTCTACGAGTTCCGGGCCATGCCCTTCGGCCTCCCTCCAGCTCCCAGGGTCTTCACCAAATGCATGGCAGTGATGACAGCATTCCTGCGGTGTTGAGGGGTCTGAGTGTACCCTTACCTGGATGACAGGCTGATTGCAGCCCCCTCCAGGTTGGAGGTGGAATGGTCCAGGGATCTGGCCCTCCAGGTCTGCTCTCAGATTGGCCTCCTCATCAACGAGGCCAAATCAGAACTCGTGCCATTGCTGGTGATTCAATTCATCGTGGCAGAGCTCGACTCACTTCGAGCCAAACCCGGCTCCCAGCGGACAGGGCTGAGGTCCTTTCCTCCTTTGCCCAGTCATTTCTGGTTGGGCAGTTGCGCCCTGCCCAGGACTTCCTGGGCCTCCTGGGCCTCATGGTACCCTGCACCAGCATGGTCTGTTGGGCCCACTGGCATATGCATCCCCTGCAATGGGGACTGGCCAGCCAGTGGTCACAGTGCTCCGGTCCTCTGGACCAGCTGGTGACAGTGACCCAGGAGATGTGGGACAGCCTGCAGTGGTGACTCGTCCCAGCTCATCTGCAGGAAGGTATCCCATTCGTCCGCCCGAGCGCGGTCACTCTAATGACCGATGCCTCTCTGATGGGTTGGGATGCCCAACTGGGGAGCTCAGAGCCCATGGCCTCTGGTCCCCCAGGAGTCTTGATGCCACATCAACCTGCTGGAGCGTTGAGTGGTTCGACTAGCCCTCGCCACCTTCGCCTCCATTTGTACAGGATCAGGTGGTTCAGGTCCAGGCGGACAACACCACGACCATGTACTATCTCAACCGTCAGGGCGGGATGCACTCCTTGCCTTTATGCATGGAGGCTCTCCGCATCTGGTCTCTCTTGATCAGCCTGGAGGAGGATCTCCTAGCCATCCATGTGGCAGGAGCCTCCAACAGTCTGGCCAATGCCTTCAGCCGAATAGGCGCTGCTTCTCACGAGTGGTCTCTACTGCCGGAGGTAGTACAAGATCTGTTCTCCCATTGGGGCTACCATCAGGTGGACCTGTTCGCCTCCAGGGAGAATGCAAAGCTGAGGCTGTTTCATGCCCGCCCCCCTCAGCAGGGCTCGCTGCAGGGGGATGCCTTCGAAAAGTCATGGACCCTGGGCCTCTTCTACACCTTCTCCCCATTTCCCTTGATCTACAAGGTGCTCCTCAAGGTGAAGAGGACAAGGCACAGGTGATTCTGGTAGCTCAGACTGGCCCGCCACTTCAGGTCCGAGATCTCCTCAGCCTCAGCTCCAGGCTCGAGGCAGCTTCCAGCCTGCCGGACCTGCTCTTAGTCGACAAGGGAAGGTTCTCCATCTGGAACTTCAATCCCTGCACCTGACGGCCTAGTTCCTGAGTGGCTATAGTTCCAGGCTCTGGGTATTTCGACGAGGTCCTCAACGTCGTTGAGGCGGCCCTGTATGAGTCGCATCAGAAAATGCTATGCCTTCAATGGAAGAGATTTTCCATTTGGTGTCAGGACAAGGGTTGGACCCTTCTTCCTGTTCCTTGGCAGCATTCTGGACTACCTGTGGTCCCTTTCTCAGCTAGGGCTTCAGTCAACGACCTTATAGGTGCACCTGGCAGCCATCTCTGCTTACCAGGCGGCTGGCTGGCAAGCAGTCGGTGGTGCAGGAGAAGGTGGTCGGGTGCTTTTTCAAAGGCCTTGGTCACATATCCCCTCCAGTGTGAGAACCTCCACCTCCATGGGATCTACAGCTGGTATTGGCTAAGCTCATGGGCAAGCCATTCGAACCAATCACAGGTGTGACATCTCTCACCTGTCGTGGAAGACGGCTTTCTTGGTGGCTATCATGTCAGCCAGAAGGATGGGAGAGCTCCAGGTGCTTTCCATTGAGTCTCCTTATCTGGTCTTCCACAGGGACAATGTTGTCCTTCTCTCCCACCCAAAATTCCTTCCGAAGGTGGTGTCAGAGTTTCACCTTAACCAGGTGTTGACTCTGCCAGTGTTCTACCCCAATCACACCTCAGAGGCCGAATATAGGCTCCATATATTGGACCCAAGAAGAACGCTCTCTTATTATAAGGAGCGAATGGCAAAAGTTTGGGGACAGGTTCGCCAGCTGTTTGTCACCTATGCTGAAGCCGCACCTGGCAGACCTGCAGCTAAGCGGACGATAGGCAGGTGGGTCACCTCCTGCATAGATCTCTGCTATAGGTTGGTGAGCATGGAGCCTCCCAAAGGGATAAGAGCTCATTCTACCCGCCTTACCGCTGCTTTGGTGGCTGCTTCTAGGAACATCCCTATCCAGGAAATCTGCAGGGCTGCTACCCGGAAGTCAGCACACACCTTCATTTCCCATTACCACATTGACCTTGAGTCATGCTGGGATGCTGGTTTTGGGACCTTGGTTCTTCAGTCCTTATTCCCTAAGCAGGGGGTGCATGCCTTGCCTCCCTCCTCCTGGAGAACTGCTAGGAGTCTGCCACAAAGTGTGGATTGACAACATATCCGCATCCCTAGAAATACAGGTTTACTACGCCTGTAACAGGAGTTCTAGGTGGTATATGTTGTTCATCCACATGACCCACCCGACTCCCAGCTTCGACACACAATGTGGCTTCCAGCGGGCTAGATCTGGCATCATGGGGCAGAGCCAAGGGTTTTACCACCCAGCTGGGTGGGAGGAGCCAGCTTGAAGACCTACCAGCAACATTTAAAGCGGCAAGGAACCTGCCACAAAGTGTGGATGAACAACATATACCACTCCTAGAATTCCTGTCACAGGTGAGTAACCTATATTTCCTCTCTAAGGTGGTGTCAGAATTCAAACTGAACCATTCAGTTACTCTTCCGGTGTTTTCACCGAGCAGTGCAGTACAGAAAAACAAAACTCAATTTCCTAGATGTAAAAGGGCATTGAGCCACTATCTGGACCACACAAAGATGTCGGGTCCAACAACACTCAGCTTTTATCACCTTTGCTGAGGGGAAAGACAACCAGCAATTAAAACTATCTCACGTTGGATTGTGTCCTGCATTCAATTCTGTTATGAGAAAGCTGGGAAATTGCTCCACAGAGGTCTGAGGGCATACTCTACAAGGGGCACCTCTGCATCTGGAAGATAGTACACACCTTCACAAACACTACTCTCTGAATATACAGTCAAGGAGAGATGCCAGTTTTGGCACTGCCGTCTCGCAGAAACTTTTTCCTAAATAGGCTCTAGACCCAGCCTCCCAAGGTACTGCTATGGAGTTTTCCATTTGTGAAAATGCAGTGATGGGTTCCTAGGGTTAGAAGAAACTCACCATAGTAATATTGTGTCTTCTTAAGGGATCCATCAATAATACTCACAATCCCTTACTCTGCCTTCCATTCCAGAACCTGGAAATAGGTTCAGACAGAATCAGTTTCTTTTTATTGGCTTGAGCTTTATTTGTTACAGTACTTTTCTTCCACATCCCCATCCAGCCACCCTGTTCAACCCATCACCCACCATCTCTGGGACTTAACCTCTACCTTGCATGTTCCCCCATGGATAACCCCTTCTGGGAAGGGCTGCTGGAGGCTGGACCCTTACTCCCCTGGCAGAGTTGAAGCTTGGGTTGGTGAGGCAGAGAGCACAGTCAGTGGTGCAGGGCCTGCTACGAGTGATGGACAGCATCCTGTATGTGATCGATGTTTTTTTCTCCCACCTTCTGACATCTGGAGGACATGCTGACATGGAGCATCATGCCACCATCTCCTCTCAATTTATGGCTCCAGATGTACCTTCACCTTGGTCACCCAGGTGTCATTGCAGTGGAGATCATTCTCCTCCCACCACAGAGGAGGTGACTGTCCCTGGGATGCTGAACCATCCTCCCCCTGCCAGCGTCTGGTGACCCAAGTTCATTCCTGAACCCGGGTTATCAGCGTCATGAGCAGATAGTGCTAAAAGTATAACCACAGTGCAGAGTTGAACTTGATTCTAATTCTGAATTCCATAATAATATAAGTTATATGTCAGGGGCACACAATCCAGTGGACTGATTGCTATTTGTGAATATTACTGATGGATCCTTAAGAAAAACATTACTACCAGGAGTAATTTTTACAACTGTAATGGGCAGAGCTCTGCAGATGTCTTGCTATCACAGTAGAAAAATGGAGCTCATCAGATTCCAAATGGACTTTAGAAAATTGGAGTTGTATTAGAATTACTCTGCTACAACTGTTTGGCTTTGATGTGTCCCTGCTCCACACTATTTTGCAGAGAGATAAACTGAAACTGTTTGATTCAGTACATCTCTTCTACATGGAGCATACTCATACCAGATCAAATTATAGTCAGTGGATGTGCTCGGTGTAACTGCACTACTTAGAAAAGAAAAAGAAAACAAAGCCCTTTCTCTCCCTCCTGTGTGGCATTTTAGTTGGATATCCAGATAAAACAATTCCCAAATCCTAACAGCTGTGTTTTCCTTTAGGAGATCTGCAACAGTTAATGTGTGTGTGTGTGTGTGTGCGCGCGCACCACTCTGTTAACCCTTTCCTGGTACATTAACCTTTTCCTAGTCAGCTTGCAAATGGTTGTAATGCTATATGTTAGCAGTGCACAGTTCAGAACATGAAGCATTGCATGTGTATGGCACTTTGTTCTATTCCTGCTGGTTATCATAGATACATGCATAAGTATATAGAAGTTGATGGCAGACAAGGACCACTTGGCCCACTCAGTCTGCCCTATTAATCCCTATCTGGTGTGAGGGCGCCATGCCCAAACTGAACTGTGGAGGCTCCCCTCCCTCCAGGATACCCTTGTGTCTATTCCACTCCTTCTTAAATTATGTGACCGTTTTAGCCCCTACCACCCCCCTCTGGTAGGCTATTCCAGGTGTCTACCAGCCTCTCCATTAAAAAATATTTTCTCACATTTCTGCTGAGCCTTTCCCCCTCTAACTTCATTGTGTGCCCCCTTGACTTGGGGCATCTCTTACTTTAGAAGATGCTTTCTTCATGTACTCTGTTTGTACTGGTGATATATTTGTATGTCTCAATCATGCCCCCCCCCACTTCATTTCCTCCAGGAAATACATATTTAACTCCTTTAGTTTTTCCTCATAGGTCTTATCCCACAGGCACTGCACCATTTTAGTTGCCCTCCACTGTATTGCCTTCACCCTGTCTGTGTTCTTTCTCAGATGGGACCCCCTGAACTGGATGCAGTATTCCAGGTGCAGTCTCACAAGTGTCTTATACAAGGGCAAGATGATCTCCCTCTTTCTACTCATGATACCCCTTCCTGTGCATCCAACCATCTGGCTAGCCTTTCCAGACACCTTATTGCACTGTCTAGTTTCTCTTAAGTCCTCCGAGATGATAATTCCCAAGTCCCTTTCCTGCTGTGTGACTGTCAGTACCTCCCCACCTAGTTTATACTTTGCCCCTGGGTTCTTGTGCCCTATGTGCATGATCTTTCACTTCTTTGCATTGAATCCCAGCTGCCATTCTTCAGACCAGTTTTTTAAGGTCTTCCTTTATTCTTCCAATGCCCCCTGGCATGTCCACCCTATTGCATACCTTTGGATCATCTGTGAAGAGGCATACCTTCCCATTCAGTCCCTCTGTAATGTCCCCAATAAGGACATCGAAATGGACCAGCCTCAACGCCGATCCATGCGGCACCCTGCTCATCACCTCTCCCTCTCCAGAATACTCCCTGTTTACCACAACCCTCTGACTCCTGTCATTCAGTCAGTTCTCCACCCAAAGAACTATTTTAGGATCCATCCATAGGCTGTGCAGTTTGTTAGTCAGCCTTCTATGAGGGCGGTGTCAAAGGCCTTTCTGAAGTCAGATAGGCCACATCCACCGCACCTCCTTGTCCACTATCTTAGTTGCCAGTGATACCATAGATTAGTATAATGAGTTAGTGCAAAATTCTATGCTTATGCTAAATAGAGTAAAAGGGTTAGATGTGTAAGTAAATAAATGCCATATAAGGCAGTGTACTGTATGTGTTAGTATATGTGCAATGCTCCATGTGTGTAGACAGTGCACTGTTCTGTTTATACTGGAATATATTTACATATATGTATTAGTGTGTGTGTGTATATCACAACAATTAGAATGTGCAGTTAGGTGGCTCAGTGGTTAGTGCAAAAATTGCTAGTCTACATTCCCCCACTATCTAGATCAGTTTCAGCCTTACCTGTATGCATGTCATTGCTGATTTAAGTGAGGTGTCTATTGGTAACCCACCCACCATCTGATGTCGCTCAAAACCTGAAAAGAAGAAAATGGTCCCTCGATGTCTTTTTTTTTTAAATCTGTAAACGTGTGTAGACAGTGCACTGCTAAGTTACACTGGAATATATACGCATTTATGCGTACAGTATATGTATTAGTCAGTGTGTGTATATATCACAACAGTTAGAAAGTGCAGTTAGGTGGTTCAGTGGTTAGTGCAAAAATTGCTAGTTTACACATTCCTTACTGCCCGCAGTACCATTCTTTTGCAGCCGTATTGACTCTTGGTAGAACTAGATTCTTCTAGGGTGTTGATATAGTTCACTTATCTACGATGGCAGTTCCACCAAGTGCTGATTCTTCAGACTATCTTTGAACTAAGCTGCTCCCACCACCAGAGCAATATATCATCTGGCTCCGCCCCGTGACATCAGGTCTTCCTTTCCACTGTAAGAGTTCAGTCTCCTTCTCTGCAGTTTCATGCGTTGTAGGGTCTAAAGTGCACTATTGACATGATTTCTTAAATTTTGCCACAGTTTTTAATTTCTCTACATTTCCTTGGGTCTGCTGCTGCCTTGGTGACGAAAGAGAGATCACAATGCAGGACAGCAATTGCCAAGGGGGTGAAGAGGTGGATAATAGTCCATTCACAGGGGGAAAAGAGTCCTGCAGGAGCTCACTGTATTGAAGGTGGACAAAGCAATGGGACCAGATGGCATACAACAAAGGATATTTAGAGAACTGCGAAGGGAGATAGCAGAGCCTCTGGCAGCCATGTTCACTGAGTCATTCAACACAGGGGTGGTACCAGAGGACTGGAGGAGGGCACATGTGGTCCATCTACACAAATCCGGCAGCAGGGAGGAGATGGGGAACTATAGGCCAGTCAGCGTCACCTTAGTAGTGGGGAAGATCATGGAGACAAACCTTAAAGAAAGGTTAGTGGGGCATCTAGAAGCCATTGGTGCCCATGACCATAGACAACACAGATTCAAAGTGGGGAGGTCATGTTAGACAAATCTGGTTGATTTCTTTGACTGGGTGACAAAGGAAGTAAATCAGGGTGGGGCAGTGGACATCGCGTACCTTGATTTCAGCAAAGCCTCTGACACCGTCCCACATAGGAGGCTGATAAGCTGGGTAGGCTGGGCATGGGGGACAGGATTATAAACTGGGTTAGAAACTGGTTAACAGACAGGAGGCAGAGGGTGATGGTAAATAGGGTGCAGTCTGGGAAGAGGGGGGTGACAAGTGGGGTGCCTCAGGGATCAATCCTGAGGCTAGTCCTGTTCAATGTCTTCATTAGCTACATTGTAGAAGGGCTGGAGGGAAAGGTCTTCCTGTTTGCAGATGACACCAAGATCTGCCTCCTGACAGTCCATTTCACCAGAGTGGACAGTCATCTGGCTGACGCTGTCAGGTGGGAGAGATGTCGCACGAGTGGTCCCTGCATCAGGAGGTGGTGAACCACCTGTTCTCCCTGTGGAGTACACCTCTGGTAGACCTGTTTGCCTAATGGGAGAGTGCAAAACCGAGGCTGTTTTGTGCCCCCCCACACACACACACAGTCTGGGACACTGGTTGGTAGATGCCTTCATGAGGTCCTGGACCCCAGGCCTTGTGTACATCTTTCCTCCTCCCCCCCGATCCATAAGATGGAGGTCAGGGCCTGGAAGGAAAAGGCATGGATGATCCTGATAGCTCTGGCCTGGCCCTGGTAGTTCTGGTAGCCAGATCTCCTCTGCCTGAGCAGCAGGCCTCCATGGCAGTTGTTTCTTTGCCCACATCTGATGATCAGACAATAGGAAAAGGTCCTGCACCTGGTCCTTCAGTCACTGCACCTCATGGCCTGGTTCCTGTGTGGCTAGAGTTCCAGGATTTGGGTCTTTCAGAGATGTGCTTCACGCTGTGGAGGCCTCCTGGAAAGAGTCGACTCACTGGTGATACACCTTTAAATGGAAATGGTTTTCCATTTGGTGTCATAGAAACATAGTGTCAGGGCAAGGAACTTGATCCCCTTGCTTGCTCTGTGGCTATTGTCATTGAGTACCTCTGGTCCCTCTCCCAGCTGGGGCTGTGAGCAGCATCCCTCAAGATGCACCTGGCAGCCATTTCTGCATACCGGGCATGGGCATGTATGTTGATGGTGAACCAGGAGAAGGTGGTCGAGCATTTGAATCACCACCACCTTGGAACTTACTCTGGTACTGGCTATGCTCATGGGCAAGCCCTTTGAGCCTATGCACACATGTGAGATGTGACATCTGTCATGAAGATGGCCTTCTTGGTGGCTATCACATTAGCTAGGAGGGTAAGTGAGCTCCAGGTTCTGTTATGGAGTATCTATTTTGGTCTTCCATGGGAACAAGGTAGTCATTCACCCCCACCGAAGTTCCTCCTGAAGCTTTTCTCAGAGTTCAACACTTAACAGGTGATGAACCTTCCAGTTTATTTTACCAACTCATCTTTGGAGGTCAACCACGGGCTCCTGATAATCTGGACCTCACGGCAGGTGTTCCTACTATGTGTAGGGCATACAGCTGGAGTTTGGGGTGAGAGCTTGTCACTTGTTTGTCACATGTGCTGAAGCCGCATCTGGCAAACCAGCAGCTAAGCAGATGATTAGCAGATGGATTACGTCTTGCGTGAGCCTCCCACTACAGAGGATGGCTGGTAGGGAGGCCTCCTGAAGGCTCAGAACACACTGCTGCCTCATTGGCTGCTTCCAGGAACATTCTATCTAGGTGATCTGCAGGGCTGCCACCAGAAGTCTACACACACTTTCATCTTCCATTACAGCATCAGCCTAATTTTTTTCAGGATGCTGCATTTGCCTGTGGTGGTGGAGGAACATGAACCTATAGAACCTGATGGTTCACCTGACCAAGTGTTTGGCTCCTTCTAGGCCCACTGATAATTATAACTATTATTCAATGTTTATCAGACAAATAGTGAACACCCTCAGCATCCTTGTCATGAGACAGAGGAAGAAGAGGTACAGTAGTAAGAGTTCATGGATATTTCACTAGATTTCACTAGGTTTCTAGGAGCAGAAAAGGCAGAGGCCCATGATTAGCTCCTGTTAGGACATGGAGTAAAACTCCATGTTCCCATTTTAACTATGTAGTTATCAATTTTTATTTATTTTTTTTTATATGATGGGAGCTAGCCCATAAAAGAGATTTATAGTCCTTATCCACAAGCCTCTCCAAATAGTTACTTCAGAAATCATATCAACACATCAAGTCAGCTGCAAGCATTGCTAAGAAAGTTGAAAAGAAATATCAGGTGGACAGATGGAGTGGAATATCTGTTTGTCCATCCTGATCACGAGGCATGGTCCAGACAGCTCCTTGTGAGTAGGACAAGGTGCTCTTCTTTGCACAGCCTCTTGAAAATGATTCAGGAAGCATACTATAGTGAAAAAAATGTACACAGCAGCTTCTCTGCCCCTGAGGCAGACAGCTTATTTGACATACACAGCTCAGTACCAGAAAGCATTGTGGAATGCTGTCTCTCCCCATCCTCCCTCTACCTTCACACCACCAGTTACACTGCTCTTCCTTCATTTCCAAGTATTGGTTTGGCTCCCTTCCTGCCTCTCTTCTCACCTCTCTGCTGTCCCCCCGCTCCATGTTCCCTCTGCTCCAGGGACCAAGAACCTTCTTCACTGCTCATCCCTTTCCTCTACTGTGTAGTTGTTCTTTTCTATTGTTTGCCAACACTCTGGAACCAGATCAACATTTTCCTCTGCCATTCCTCCTCTTCATGCTCCTTTAGGCTTCAGCTAAAGCTCCTGCTGCCACCCACCTGCATCTGTTTCATGTGGGAGGTTCCCCCTAATTATTTATGGTAGCTCATGTTTTTGGGTCCCCTTGTTCTTTACTGATCCCTGATACACTGCATTGCTTGCCTTGGTAATGCTTTGTTGTTGAATTTCATGTTTACCATCTGCACATGTAAAATGGTTGCTCTGTGTCTGCACTTTGTGTTCCGTTCCACGTAATGTACTGTATTATGTTTTTCTGTTTCCTCCAGTAACCATTCCCCCAGATAACACCTGGAAATGAGCCTCGGGTCAGTCTGCTTCTCCCAGTTACCAATTTACAAATAAATAAATGCAGTGCTGACACTGATTGATAAAGTTGCTAGTCAGGTGGCACAGGACCTGGCTGTCACAGCAAAGCCAGCCCTGGATGTCACTAAATACTAGCTTCCTATAGCTGTTGACACCAGTGATTCTGCTCCATGAGACTTAGCCCATGCTTACTATTGAGAAGATTAGGCTAAGGGCTATTATCCACCTAGGACACCCAGACTAAAGTCATTGATTTCCCCTTTGTGAAATTCCCTATTTGGTGCAAAAACAGAGGCATACATGGAAAAAGTGGATGAGTACAAAACAACATATAAAATAACACTGAAAAGGAAAGCTTCCACTTCCTTTTGTTTACAAAGGAAGGCCCTGTCAAAAGGAGGAATGCTACAAGTCACGATGGCTGAGAGGGACCTGGGGGTGGTGGTGGATGTCAAGATGAACCACTCAGAGACTTGTAGGAGGGCAGCGGCCAAGACCAACAGGATGCTGGGATGCATCACTAGGGGGATCACCTCCAGAAGGAGGGAAGTGATACTCCCTCTGTACAGTGCTGTAGGAAGGCATTTTGGTGCCCTGGGCAAGAGACAAAGTTTGCCCCCACCCAAGAAAAGAGCCGGGGTCTGGGGGCTGCAAGGCCCCCAGAAGCTCTGAGGTGTTTGCATGCTCTGTGGTGAGTTTTGGGCCTTTCTGGAAGAAAAAACTTACTTTTGTTACAGTCCCCTACCCCTGATTTCAGGGAGGGAATATTTTGCTCCCATTGGATATGAGATGTGGGAGACTCTGAGTGGGTGGTATAGAGTGTGCAGCCGAAATTGTTGTGGATGAGTGGCTGACCAAGAATGCCATCAACTACCCACCCTATATGCATTTCTGAAATATACTGTTAAAGATTGCTACATAAGCACGGGGTCTGGCCGTAGCCCCCAGAAGCTCTGAGGGGTTTGCATGCTCTATGGTGAGTTTTGGGGCTTTTCTTGAAGAAAAACATACTTTTGTTACAGTTCCCTACCCAATTTCTGGAATATTTTGCTCCCATGGAATATGAAGAGAGACTCTGACTGGGTGGTATAGAGTGTGCAGCCGCAATTATTTGTGGACAAGTGGCTGACTAACATTGCCATCAACCACCCACCTATATGTATTTCTGAAATATATTGTGAGAAATTGCTACATAAAGCATGGGGGCTGGGGCTGCAAGACCCCAGAAGCTCTGAGGGGTTTACATGATCTGTGGTGAGTTTTGGGGCTTTTCTTGAAAAAAACATACTTTCATACAGTTCCCTACCCTGATTTCAGGGAATATTTTGCTCCCATGGAATTTGAGATGTGGGACACTCTGGCTTGGTGGTATACAGAGAGTGCAGCTGCAATTGTTGTGGAAGAGTGGCTGACCAACAGTGCCATCAACCACCCTATATGCTTTTCTGAAATGTACTGTGAAAGATTGCTACATAAAGCATGGGGCTAGGTGTTCTCTAGGCCCACTGAAGCACTTGGAGGGAGACAGTTACATGCTGCAGCCTGATTTTGTAGTTGTGGGTCATCTACTACTGAATCACTCCCCTACTGAACCAAAACACACTTGTGTTATATGTTCTTCTGAATTGAGTATCCCTAGCAACCCCTGATTTCAGATTTTTTTTTTTTTCATCATGAAATCAGAACAAACTGTGTTGTAAAGTGGCCAAATGAGAACCAGTGGTTAGTATTTAAATTAAAATCAGTTTGCTAACAGAGGATTCTGCATTAGAAAGTAATGCAGATGCTAATGCCAGGTCAGTACTCCAACTTAATTGATAAATATATGAAATGTGAGAATTGAACAATCCATACAACACACAAGAACAGTTACACAGCAATACGAGATATGGAGCTGGAGCTGAATGAACCAATGCCCCACACACAACAGCACAGGCCACTGAGTACTAAACCAAAAACCTCAAGGCAATCAGGAATCAGGACATGAGGGGAAACCCGGTAACTGATGAGAGGTGATGCTATATATTTTCATGCAAAAATGTTATTCGAATCCGAATCGCATATCCACAGTAGTCAGATACAGGGGTACACATTTTACAATTGTCTGTCTGGTCTATGTGCGAACCCTTCTTGCCTACAAAGAGGCAAATTTGTCAATGACTTTGTCGAAGTTAATGGCACTGGCTATAGCATTTTCAATAGATAGTATAGTGAGATTTGACAGTCTTTCTTGTCCCATAGATGACCTTAAATAGGTCTTGATCAGCTTCAGTTTGCTGAAACTACATTCGCAAGAAGCAACAGTCATAGGGAGCGTCAAGAAGAGTCGGAGAGCAATTTCAATGTTTGGATAGGAAGTACTCAAAGACCATTTGTGAATGAGCTTCAACAAGCTGAGGGGTGTGGCATTAGGGAAATTGGGCAGTACTGAAGCTGCCTGAAATGTGAAGCACTCTACCTCATACACTATTTCACAAGGACCTAGATCCTTAGAATATTTCATTGCCAGATCTGCTGCACATTTAACTCGCTAACTTCCATTGTTGAGAAAGATAGCTCTGTAAGGAAGTTAAAGTCAGCAGCCACTTCCGACAATGCCTCATACCTCCACTGAGTCTGGGAAGTGAGGGTGTCTAGAGCATTGTTGAACTGCATTTTGAAATCCTGCTTAGCAGAAATCAAGTGCCCTTCATCTTCAACGTTCTCATCGGCCATCTTTTTCACCTTTCTTTTCCTTTTTTCTGTAAATTCTGCAGTCAGTGACATCTGTTCCGCAAGTTCTGCTGCATGTTGTACAACATCATTTATTCCATCATCCCGCATGTGCTGCAGTGCATCCTTTAATTCACTGATATGTTTTGAGGCAGTATCGACAGGCAATCCCTTACATTGCAACAGTTGGTTTACTCGTTCAGTCAGGTTCAGTATTTTGTCCCACATTGCTAGGGTACAAAGAAATTTGAAATCTATCTGCTTAATTAGGCTCTGGGCTGATGATACCGTGTCGGCATTGGTTGCATCTCCACTTATTTGGTACAATGCCTTTAAAACATCAGGTATTTGAAGATGAAGGGAGTGAACTGCGCGAAACTTTGAAGACCATCTTGTTTCAATGTGACCCTTCAGAGTGACCTTTACTGCTTGGGACAGCACCTCCCAGAGGCTTGTTGAAGCTACAAAGAATGTAAATAATCTCTGCACTGTGCCAAAAAATGATACCATGTCCACTGATAGACTCATAGTATGGACCCCAACTTAATTAAGAGAATGAGCTGTACATGGGACAAATCTAGCATGTTCATTCACTTGTGCTATATGGGCTTGCACACCACAATACTTTCCTGCCATGTTAGCACCATTGTCATACCCCTGTCCATGACAGTTAGCTATATCTAAGCCATCATCACTTAAAACTTTTCAATTTCTACAGCTAGCCCACTCCCTGTCTTTTCATGTAAAATGATGAAATCAATGAAACTTTCCTCAACACTGCAATCATTATCCTGTATCCTTAAATACCGATGATTTGAGACATTTGCTTCTTGTGAACCACATCTGGCGTACAATCAAACATAATAGAGAAATATTTTGCCTCTTTAATTTTTGAGATTATTTCACATCTCACAGTGGAACCCAGCAAGTTAATAAACTCATTCTGAATTGTAGGAGAAAAATAAGTGGTAGACCCCTTCTTATGGTTGGCAATGTGCCCTGCAAGCTCCGGATTATAGTGACTTATCAGTTCTAGCAAATTAAGAAAAATTCCAGAATGTGTGTGTCCAATCATTTCTGTGGACCCCCTGAGAGCCAAGTTGTTCTTTGCACAGAAGAGTATAGCATCAAGAATAATTTTCAGAATGGTGTGCCACTTTTCTTTTTCTGAGGCAATGGACCTTTGCAGCTGATCATCTATTGTGGCCTCTGTCTTCAAGCACATTTCAAAATTCTTCCAACGTAAATAACTGTCGTGGTGCTCAGGGGAGTTTTCATGATCTGGAATTCTGGGATTTAAATGTCTCCAGTCACAAAATCCTTTTTTGGATTTGCCAGACTCGATGTGGTGGATGATTTTTTTGCAAACAGCATGCATGGGAAGCAATAGATAGCTTTCTTGGTCTCAGCATACATTAGCCATGTACATTCCACAGTTTCTCCATTAGGAAGAATTTTCGTGAACCAGTCCTGATAGAAACGCCTGCCATCATCAGATGCTGAGAAACTAAAATCTGCATTTTTCTTCTGTTCAGGGCCATGTTCCACCAAGCAACATCTAACTTTGTCAGTCATGTCAGGCCATGACATCGGGTCATTAAAATTAAGTTGGAGTACTGAATTGGTAACAGCATCTACATTACTTTCTAATGCAGGATCCTCTGTATATTTCTCAAAGTTGCACACAGACGGTGTTGGTTGGCAATCATCATCTTCTTCTTCAACTTCTTCTTCTTCTGTAATATTGCTCTCAACATCTATCTCAGTAGGGGTAGGCTCATCGATGTCAATTGGTGTTGCTACTGACTGAGTCGCTGAACTTCCCTCCTGCTCCTTAAACTTGGTAAGCCAATTTTGCCACTGCTGGGAGAGTTTTTGATTTTCTTCTTCTCTTGCTTTCCGCAGTTTCCTAAACTCTGCCCCTGATGGTTTCTTCGATAGCATCTTCAAGAATCAGACCGTCCTTTACAAAATACTGAAGAGATGAGTGTACAGTATAATAGGTGTAGTTAACTTTAGAGCACCCCAGTCAATGTCCTGTCCATCCTCCTGTTTGTGTAATAAATAAGGCACAACAGGGTGTGGGTTACTGGGGGGTTACCTATGCCTTGTGTGGTGCGTCACAAGGTGGCCGCAGTGCAGCTGAGTGACTTAACCATAAACACACAAGAAGTGGGACAGGACATTGACTGAGATGCTCTGAAGTTAAGTGCACCTATTTACCCAGTCATATGACATGTTTTGGCCAATGAGGTTACAGGATTTTCCTACATCATTGTATAATTTGCAAGTAAGATTTCAGGTGTGACAGCAGTGTTTGTTATCACTGATCACGGCATTATGTGAAATCAAAACAATGATCAATGAGCATCTCAAGAAATCGCCACACAGTGCTGATGATTCTATAGTAATTAGCCTATAGAATCACAATAATGCACTTCAGGACATGTGTAGTAGTCAGATTTACACACTTTTTGTGTGGTTAATAAACTCACTTGGCTGTGCCTTGTGACACACCACACAAGGCGTGTGTAAATCTCACAACACTTAAACCCAGCCTTGTCAAAATGCTGTTGTACCAAAGTTCATGTGATATTAGAACCCTACCATACTAATACCATTCCTATCTGTGATAGGACATCTGCATTATGGAACCTCGAGAGAATGCTGAGGATCAGAAGGCAGTTTTCATTGTGCAAGATAAATATTTTTTTTTTTAGACTTTGCTACCCGGGTTAGGCCTACTTGTCACAAGTGCCTCTTTTCAGGGGTGACCTGGGAACATTGGGCAGTTAAATGAATTGCTGAGACTCAGCGTCACACAGTATGCAAGTGGAGGTTGTGGGAATCAAACCCAGGCCACTGGATGACAAGCTCAAAATTCACAGCCTATTACTCTAACCTCTAGGCTATACAGCCAGCCCCTGGCCTAAAGTCATCTGACTGGCTTTGCTGTTCGGATCAGCCTTACATTAATCCATGTTCAGCTGTCGTGCACAGTCTGATTGCCATGGCATATTGATTCTTCCTGGGTTTTAGCATTCCATCCTGTCACTGCTGACTGACTGGAATGCTGCATTATGATTTTGAGCCAACATTCATAAACTGTTGGTGGAAGAACTTTGTTCTTAAATATTTACGTTTAAATGATATAAACAGTTGACATTATTGTAAGATAGACTTTTAAGAAAAAGTTCTTCTTCCATTAACAGTTTTTGAATGCTGGCTCAAAATCACAATGCAGAATTCCAACTTTTTTACTGTAGGCTACAGTAAAATTCATAAACCATACTTGCAACAGTTTTCTTTTTTGAATACATTTCTATAATAGCAATAAGGCTCTCACAGGAGTTAGATTAACAGCCAGTTAATTACAACCTAGGGGCAATATGTCACTGGGCCACGCCTCGTGCCACGTTACATTGACATCCCTAGGTAGTGGTTACTGAATATTAATCTAACCTCAGGGAGTGCCTTGTTGCTTAGTAACTCATTGCCATGCTCTCCAACCTCCATTGCTATGGTACTGCCCCTACCCCCCCATTCCTGTCCCTACCCCAACCCAGAAAGTCAGATAAAGTACCAGTCAATGCTACACAAATGCTATCACGATACACCCAATTTAAAAACACATTGACTTACCTTTAATAAGACTGACTGTCAGAGCTGACTCCTTGCACGACCTCAGCTGACTGCTGCAACACGAAGTAGTGTAGGATAGGAACTCTGATGTTTAACAGAGTCCACACTCAAGTTTGGCCCTACAAATGAAAGTTCATAATTTATTGCTATTTTCACTCAAGAGCAGAGCACCTCCTTACACATACAAACAGAAATTAGAAATAAAGTACTAGTCATGGTTTCTATTGCTGGTGTTTCTTTGATAGCATGGAAAATAACCCTAACCTGGCTCCATATTACTTAATTTACCAGCTTTCAAGGGTGAAGCTGAGCTGACAGGGGGTACTGCTGGAATTAATCAAACATTTATACTTGAAAAGGGTCACCTTATCTGAACTGCAAATTTAAACTGAGTTATTAAATAGAGGATAATGCCTGATGAACAGGTGATAACCACGGTCGGTGTAATTACCTTAAGTTGTTGCTATGGCATCAGTAAACCTTGACAGCACATGTTGAGAGGTTTGCCATTGCCCTAGCAACCACAGCCTGGAGATAGTTATGCTGTGGTTATCATCTGCACATCAGGCATTGACATTTATAGGGTATGGGACTCAGACTCAACAGAAGAAGTTATTTTCCCTGCACCCCAAACACAAATAATTTAGCCTTACGTTATTAATGAATCTGCACTATGGCCACATAAATGTGTAGGAAAACAATTTATTATGATACACAGACTGAACTACAGTAGGACAAAATAGCACCAGATTTAACATCGCTATCAGACATGGTGATTGCTAGACTCAGTAACAGTAAAGTGTGACAACTGGAATTATGTTATTTGAATATAATACATGGGGAGAGGGAGAGCCCTTATCATTGTCCCAATTTTGGCAAGTTTATCTTGCTATGGTATCGATGTTATATCAAGGTTGTTAACCCCTCTTGAGTATGTCATTGATACCATGACAATGGTAGTGGATCTGGCATGTGTGGGTCCTTTACACACACGGCGCACAACAGATGGCTGCGGCGGTGAGAGGTTCTTCCACATCTAAGGCACCAGCGACAGTCCAACACTGTAATTAAACATATGTAACACCATACGGTTGTCCCACACACTATAAAGAATAATGGATGGTGGCCAGAAAATAACCACGCAGTAATCGCATCTCGCGGTTTACATTGTTGACAAGGAAACTGTTCAATGTGGTTACTGAGTGGTTATTGTCTGTCCCCCATCCATTATTCTCTATATTATACTGAGACTAACAATAACAATTTGCATTCTGTGTGTGCTGAATATTAACCCCTGAACAAAGAGAAAGAAATACACCATAATAAACCACAGTCACCTAAATATCTGCCATGAAATTCACAATTTAAAAACCCATTGCCATTACCTTACCTTATAAGACTCAGCTGAGTCGTGTCGTTCTTGCCCAGACGCTCACCTGCAATGCGAATCTGAAACCCATCCACTCCAGGAGTCATCTGCAGACTGCACTGAATTTTGGCACTGGCTACAAAATAAAGTCCACACATTACATTAAGTAGCCTACTACAGTAGATAATCAACTACAGTTACTAAAGTATTCATTGTTATTTTCACTAAAGATCACAGCCCCTCCTTAGACACATTACGTACAGACAAGTCAGACATAACTATTTCAGATTACCTAAAGGTGGGCATGCAGTGTTAGAAGGAATCTGGAAATAGGGAGGGTGAGTGGGATGCTGGGACTGGGACATGGCCCCGGGTGCAAGGCAGTAGATCAAAGTGGGGCTGTGGATGTTGCCACCCACCTAGACTTTAGCAAGGCATTTGACACAGTCCCACACAAAAGATTAATATACAAGAAAGCAAGCCTGGGAGTGGGTCTAGCCTCAGGGTAAACAATTTCTGGGCATGGGCAACAGGATACAGGGAATGGTAAACAGTGGAGTCCATGTCCGACGAAGAAAGTGAGGGGTTACTAGTCCCATAGGGTTGGAACCGGTGCCAGTCCTCTTTATTGTCTTAATAAGTGGCACTACACTGCAGAGGGACTGTAAGGAAAAGTATGCCTCTTTGCAGACAACACAAAGATCTTCAACAGGGTGGGTTGATACACAACGGGGGTGGAAAGGATGAGAAGGGATGACTTGGCAAACTTGGATGACTGGTCTAAAGTATGGCAGCTTACATTCAATGCAAAGAAGTGCAAAGTAATGCACCTGGGAAACCAAAACCCAAGGGAAGACTACACATTGGGGGGTGTGGTACTAACTAAAATGGTAAGGAACCTGGTGGTAGTCAAATCAGATGACCTAAAAGTAGGCAAGCAATTTGAGAAGGCAGTTAGGAGGGCTTGTGGATTCTCAGATCCATAGGGAGAGACATCGCTATTAGAAAACAGGAGGTTGTCATCCCTCTGTACAGACAGTTGGTGCGAAACCCTGCCTGGAATACTGCTAAATGGTGCAAGTGTCTAACATGGTTCAATATAAAAAAATAGCAGGACGGACAAGAGGACACAGCATGAGATTAGAGGAGGCCGATTAAGGGGTAATGTGAGTAACTTTTTTCATAGAAAAGGCAGTGGATGCATGGAACAGTACGGCCTGTGACACGAGTTCTGAGTACTCCATCATTTTTTGTAAAATAATAAAAATTGTTTATGGGATCTCTTGAAAAAGGCTGAAACAGCATGTAAGACACACACCCACAAAGGTTTTTTAGATACACAGTGTTACATGGAAGGCCAGAAGCTAATTACAGACTGTAACTACGTTAATTCTAGTTTTGACTGCTAAGAGGAAAGGAAGTATCCCTTTTATTGTGTTTTGAGGGGGAAACCAGGTTTAGTACACTGGTGCGAGATCATAAATGCTTTGGTGTCTGTGCAACAGAGGATACTGTTTAAAGTTCAAAGAAATGTCATTTGAAATTGAGTTATGCTGAGGTTGCAGAATTAATGCTTTGAAAAGACATCCATCCTGTGTTTTGATATTTTTTTTATATATTCTGACAGAGGAGGAGCTAGGTGATGTCACACAAAAGAGGTGGGCAAAACCAGCTTTTAAACATTATTCTGCTTTACTTCAGACAGTGACACTTCCATCTAGACTTTGACAAAGAAACATCTTTGGAGCACTTTAAGCAAGTATACAGGTAGAGAGAGACAAGGGATTGCACTTTAAAACCTGTTTTGTTTAAGAGATTTGTATGTCTTGTAATATAATAGTTAAGTTCTGTATTTTATGTGTTACATATTTTTTTATCTATTTCAGTAAAACTCTATTTTTAGAGCTTACTACTTGGTCTGTCTTTGATTTCTTTCCTTTACAATTACAGTATATATTGTTTAACACACACTATATGTAAGCTTGAAGGGTGATACCAAACTGGAAAAAGGTAAGATTAATCTGAGGTCTTTTATTAGAGTTCATAAGTAATCATTTCTACCACCCTGGTTTGGTGCTCCACAGGCCAAGATATCTGGCCCCCAAAGAGAAAATTATCTGAGCCTGTGCATTGGGTACGCTAACAAAAGGTTTACAGTTTGAATCCCTCCAGAACTTGAGACCAAAGGTTGATTTGAACCCACAAAACAGACAAGAGGGTTACCTTGTTCTGTTAACTGTTCACAACACTACGCTCGGAGGTTGGCACTTTGGGAGTAGAGGGACGATGCCGACCTGCTGAGTGGGTTTGTGACATGACACGGCCTACCTCAGGAAGTGGTGGACATGAATACAGTGCAGGGCATCAAACAGGCATGGGATAGGGTAGGCATAAGGGGCTCCGAGAATACAGAGGAGTATGAATAGATAGGCCATTGGCAGAAGTAAATGCCTATAGCACGTTCATAGTGTAGAAAAAATGGGCAGACTAGATGGAGCTGCGTGTCCTCATCTGCCATCAACTCTATGTTTCTATGTCAGTTATCTGACTGTTTTTATCAGCCTAGAGGATAGCAGTGTGGGTCACTCACAGTTCTGCTTGAGTGGGAGTGAGTCAGTACCTGACTCACTCCCTCCCAGGCCTAAAAAGAGAGAGGGACCCACCGGATTCAGAAGTACAGTACCACCACTACCGCTGCTGCTGCTACCCTCTAGACTGATGATAAACAGTCAGATAACATAAATACAGGAGTCAGGTGACACCACACACACTAGACTGAAGTGACTACTACACTGGCTGACTTTCTCTCCTGAGCTGCAAGACGAGATGGCCAGCCCGGTGACGAAAGCTGAGATCCAACTGTGTACAGTATTATTCTGCTGTCTGCTCAGCTCCCAGAGAATGAAGCCTACTGTACAGGCTACTTCAAAATTTCAAAATAAATATGTACAGTAATAAGAGACAATGGTCTTTATTAATAAGGCCATATATTAAACAGGATACAGTGTGAGAGACAGTGGACAAGTAAGTGTATCTGTCGATCGATGCCTGGTAAGCCCCACCCAAGCAAACTAACTAATTTGCATCTTTTGATATTTACTGGCGTTGATACTATGATGCAGAGTATCGCAACTCTGATGCCAGTACATATCAAAAGATGTCTAATCTGTGAAAAAATGGGCAACAAGAGTGAGCAACAGTGTCCGACTGGCCACTGACATGACACATCAGCCCCACCTCCTACAATATGATTACAATTTACATGATAATAACACTACTTTTTCCCAAAACTGATCAGAGTTCTTGGGATGCAGGGCATTTGTGGAGGATGTTGTACACGAGTGGTGCGCTTTTTGGAAAATTCACTCACTACAGTAAGCGTGATCATGCTGTGGGCATGCTTCTATTGCAAAGTCCAACTGCGCAGCTTCTGTAATACGTAAATGCTGTTTCTCTAGCTCCTCTGTCCGTTGCTCTAACACATTATGCTGATCCTCCAATCTGCGCACATCTGCCACGTTGTTGGCAAGACAGGCGCCTATTGTATCCACTCTGCTTAATAGGACCTCCAACATTTTAGTAATCTTCGCTAGGGCTTCACCCACTTGCACTTGGATAGCAGAAGCCAGAATATCTTGATAAGGAGCTTTGGCCATGGTGCAGCACGCGGGCTCACAACCCACCAATCTCCCCTGCAGCTTGCCACTAGTCAGGTCCGTGCCTTCTCCTTCCACAGGAAGCAGACGTTAAACCCCACTGGCACTGGGCTCCTTGACGATCTGGCTTTGGTGTTCTCCTTGGGGGAAGAAGGGGAGAGGATGGGGCAGCTACCGCTTCGATCCCGCTAAAAGGAAGGGGGGAGAGAGAGTGCACTAGCACCGGTGTCCCTAGCCTGGGCTTATGCGTACTAATGACGCGTTGGGTCTCGGAGTAACAACGCCTGTCAGTTGCTGATTAAGAGCGTGGCTCACCCGAGTTACATCTCAACGGCGTTAGTAGAGGCAAGGAAGGGTATGGGGTAGTTCAGAGTGATATCAGTCCAGCAGTTAGGTCATCTTGATCAAATTCTCCGTCAGGCTGGGGCAGAGAAATATTTTTAGGCAGCCATCTCCTCCAGGTCCAAGCCACGCCCCTCCCCCTGCCATTTGTAACAGGGAAAACACAAATAGGGTTGGGATGTGATGGTACCTCAGTTCCTCGCCATTACGAGCTGAAACCAGTGGGGAACGGAGACTATCAGGAGCCACCCACTTTTATAGGCACAGCCCAGGAAGTGATGTCATGTGGGTGGTCCCTGGTGAGGAGACTGCTGGAAGAAGCTGCCATATGATAGTACCACCTGCTGGGAACTCCCAGAAGTAATGACCTACTGCAGGAGACATTCCTGGAAGATCTACTGTTACGGTAAGTTCTTATGTAACCGTACTTTCTAGAAGTGGTATATGATGTTCATCCACATGGACCCATCCGACCTCCCCAACTTTGACGCACAAACTCTGCTACAAGCTGGCAAGATCTGGCGTCATGGGGCAGAGCCATGGGAGTTTCCACCTGAGTGGATGGGAGGAGCCAGCTAGAAGACGTTTCTGGCGATCTTTAAAGAGGAAGGCAACTGCCAGACAGTTTCATAGGTCAATTCAAGCTTTAGTAGACACACTTGCCTTTTAATTGTACTGTACACTAATATTCAACCCCAAATTTAACTTTATTACCCATAACCTTATCCAAACTTTTTTTTAAATATTCATATCTTTACTTTGAATTACTTCTGACGGGAGACAGTTCCAGTATGCACTTGCTCTTAGACTATAACAATTATTTTTAAGTGTGGATGAACATCATATACCACTCCTAGAACTACTGTTACAGGTGAGTAACCTGTTTGTTTCCTGGTATAACAACCAGCTCACACATTTTTGTTGCAGGCCCTCAGCAATGGGGACAGCTCCAGAGGATGCCCTGGTCCTGGACTGGACAGTCAAGTTCCCATATGCCTTCCATCCATTTCCACTCCTGAAGAGGGTGCTCATAAAGATCAGGATGAAGCCAGCAACAATGATTTTGATAGCATTAGATTGGGCCAGGCAGACCTAGTACTCTATGCTTCAGGCCCTGTCCAGGAAGTCTCCAATCAACCTACCACTAAGGTACAACTTGCTGACCCTGTCTCAGGGCAGGATAACATTTACAAATTTCAGAACCCTATGCCTGAGGGCATGGCTGTTGATAAGCTCGAGTTCTCTAGCTTAAACTAAATAATGAGCATGTTGATGGTTTCTAAAAAACAAGCGAGAAGAAAAACATGCTTCAGACTAGAAGAGATTTTCATTCTGCTGGGCACCCAGGTTTGCTTACAATTTTGGATTACCTTGTACACACAAGCAGTCCCTTGGCCTGAGGCCCTCCTCCCTGAAGGTGAATTTGGCAGTAGTTTCAGCTTGCATATCTGTTGGCATGGAAATGTCTCTGGCCTCATGAGCTATCTTCAGAAGGTTCTTTAAAAGTCTCAGCCATCTTTACCCTCCTGTGAGGGACCCAAATGTGTGCATTGTCCAGCTGATGAAAGCTGCCTTTGAGCCTATGGCTACTGCTGATCTTAAATATGTCACTTGGAAAGCAATATTCCTAGTGACTGTGACATCTGCTAGGAGGGTGAGTGAGCTCCCGGCCTTCTGCACAGATCCTACTACATAATCATCTACAGGAATAAGGTACAGTAGCTTCGCAGGATCAATAGGAAATTCAAGGGATGTGGATATGTTGTTCAATCCACACTTTGTGGCAGGTTTCTTGCTGCTTTAAATGTTGCCGGAAGGTCTTCAAGCTGGCTCCTCCCAGGTGGTAAAACCCTCGGCTCTGCCCCATGACGCCAGAGCTTCCTTACCACTTGGAAGCTCAGGTTCCCTCCTTTGCACTCTGTGTTTTAGGCCTGGATCCACACTCTTTGGATTTTCCGAAACTAATTTTAAAATTTACAAGACTCCGGTCTTCGTCTCCTCTCATGGCTGCGATGGACAAATCGACTCCCAGCTTCCGTCGGTGCCCGTGTGGGCAGAAGATGTCCCAGACCGATCCACACTCCACGTGTGTCTACTGCCTGGGGCTTGGACACGATTCGCAGGCTTGCAAATTGTGCAAGTCCTTTTTGGCTTCGGTCTTGGAGGACCGCGCTGCCAGTCAAGTCTAAGGAGGCCCATTGGGTGGTGTCCATGGCAGCGGGCTCCGCGGAACAGTTGGAGCAGATGATCGCCTTCGAGGAGGAGGCAGCCCAGGCCGATTCTTCTTCCTCCTCAGCCGCGGCATTTATCCTGCTCTCCTTGGGCTCCTCCTAAACTGCTTCTTTTAAGGAGCTTTGCTAATCCCTCTCCACTAAGGGAGAAGGGCCATCAGGACATTCCAGTCAGTCCACAAAGAAGGACCCTAAAGGTAAGTCCCACCATCAACATTCATGGGAGCGGGAGAGATCCCCTTCACCGGACCATCGACTCTCGACTTCGGTCGAGGTTGCAGCTGCAGCCGCAGCCGCTTGGCTTCACGGTGTCCCCATCAGGTCAGCCAGCCAAGACATCCGTCAAGTGGTCGAGATTTTTCTTGACTGGTTGGACGGTTTGTCGACTGGAGAAGCCGACAACCCTTCTTCACTGGTTCCCCAGTGGTTATCGAGGATTTGCCTGTGCCTCCTGTGCCGAAGTCCCCGGTTAAGGTCCCTGCACCGAAGGAGGGGCGGGTCTCCCCCGTTCCCTCTTTGACCCACCCTCGGAATCCCCGAAGGTCTCGGTCCTCTTCCAGGTTCAGCCGGTCCCGCCGACGTCAGGGGTCTCAGTCTCAGCACCATGAAAAGTGGCGTCGCCGCTCATCCTCATCGTCCTCTTCGGAGGATAGGCTCTGGCGCCTTCTCCAGCCATTAAGTGGCTGTCACTGGAACGGCCGAAACAACCCCTCGTGGTAGTCGAGAACCCGTCTCCGGCGCCGGTTGTTCGGCTGAAACCGTCTGCTCCACCCATTGTGGTTGAACCTCCGCCTCCACAACCGAAGACTGGGGCCCCAACCAAGGATTCTCGGTCAGGTCTGGGCTTGCCCCATAGGTTGTCGGTCACCCTCACTCCCGATCGACCTTGGCAGGCGGAGGGTGGCTCAGGCACCCGGCAGCTGTTCGCAGATTCCTCAGAGTCTGACGACGACTCCTCCCTGTTCTCCAGGCCACTTGACCTGGAGTCTGCAGGGGGCCTGTTGGTGGACGAGAGCCCATCCTCGTTTTTGGGTCTGCTTGCCTCATCATGGAGTCTACTGGGATGCAGCTTGACCCTGTTCAAAAATGTGCCAAGTATCCCCTTACGGAGATACTGGATGGGGGATTCCCCTACAGAGGCCTTTCCAGTGGCGGAAGCCATTGTTGGCCCGGCCCTGGAGCTATGGCAGTGGCCAGCATCTTGTCCCGTGCCTTCGGCCAGTATGGCTCGAAAGTACGTGGTCCCTACCAGTTCACTCTCCGGTTTCTCGGAGCACCCCTCTGTGAGGGGTTGGTGACCAACACGCCGCTGCTCAGAGCTCAGGACATGGACAAACTGCTCCGATAAGGGATCCAAAATTGGATTACTGAGGGCTGAAGGTTTACACTGCTTCCTCCCTAGGTCTCGCCAGGCTAGCTCGCCGGCCCTGATGGCACATTTCTCACACGCCTATGGGCTACCTGGATGAGGTGATTCCTCATTCCGGCTGACCTTCAGATGACGGTCAAGCAGGTGTGGGATCAGGGAAGGGTGGTGGCTAAACAACAGCTCCAGACTTCTTTGGACATTGGTGACTCTTGTGCCCGGTCAGTAACGGCTGCTGTGGCCATGCGCCGCAGAGCTTGGCTGCGGATCTCCACCTTCAGGACGGACACTCAGCACAAGTTGGCAGACGTTCCCTTCCTGGGCACCGACCTGTTTGGGCCCGGAGTGGAAGGCCACCTCCAGAGCATCAAGAAGTCCAATGCCACCTTGGACTCTGTCACATCTGCCCAGAAGGACAAAGGCCACCCGCAGCAGCGTAAGCCCTTTCGCCCTTCCGCTCCTGCGGCACGCCCAGCCCAGCAACACCAGCATCAGGGCCAGCAGGCTCACACTTGGCGCCCTAAGGCCAAGTCTGCTGCTTCCTCTAGTAGGAAGCCTAGGGGCGAGGGTCCAGGAGGTCCCTCAGTGGGCCCTTCCTCCAAGCCTGCCCAGTGACGGTTTGAGGGGTGTCACCCCCAACCTCATCACTCCTCCCCGGGTTCCCCCCATGGGGAGATGGCCCCGCCACTTCCTTTCCGCCTGGTCCGCTATCACCACGGACCGCTGGGTGTTGGAAGTGGTAGGCAGGGGTCTGCCTCTGGAATTTGAGCAGTTCCCTCCCTATTGAGCCGTCACCCCACGGGGGCTATGGGTTCTGTGCAGCCTCTCGGCTCGACTCGCTGCCGACATTGCCTTGCTCCTCCAGAAGGAGGTGATCAGAGAGGTGGCGGACCCTCCTCCAGACCCAGGGTTTGTGTCCAGGTACTTCCTGGTCCCTAAACGGATGAGGGCTGGTGTCCCATTCTACCTGCACCATCTGAACAACTTCCTAAGGCCTCACACCTTCAGGATGGTCACTCTGGCTCAGATCATTCCATCCTTGAAACAAGGCATGGTTCTGTTCTTTGGACCTGCAGGCAGCGTTCTTCATGTCTAATCCGTCCGTCTCTCAGCGATTCCTCTGCTTCAGAGCAAAGGGATCTCCATGAGTTCCGGCCCATGCCCTCGGCCTCCCTCCAGCTCCCAGGGTCTTCACCAAATGCATGGCAGTGATGACAGCATTCCTGCGGTGTTGAGGGGTCTGAGTGTACCCTTACCTGGATGACAGGCTGATTGCAGCCCCCTCCAGGTTGGAGGTGGAATGGTCCAGGGATCTGGCCCTCCAGGTCTGCTCTCAGATTGGCCTCCTCATCAACGAGGCCAAATCAGAACTCGTGCCATTGCTGGTGATTCAATTCATCGTGGCAGAGCTCGACTCACTTCGAGCCAAACCCGGCTCCCAGCGGACAGGGCTGAGGTCCTTTCCTCCTTTGCCCAGTCATTTCTGGTTGGGCAGTTGCGCCCTGCCCAGGACTTCCTGGGCCTCCTGGGCCTCATGGTACCCTGCACCAGCATGGTCTGTTGGGCCCACTGGCATATGCATCCCCTGCAATGGGGACTGGCCAGCCAGTGGTCACAGTGCTCCGGTCCTCTGGACCAGCTGGTGACAGTGACCCAGGAGATGTGGGACAGCCTGCAGTGGTGACTCGTCCCAGCTCATCTGCAGGAAGGTATCCCATTCGTCCGCCCCGAGCCGACGGTCACTCTAATGACCGATGCCTCTCTGATGGGTTGGGATGCCCAACTGGGGGAGCTCAGAGCCCATGGCCTCTGGTCCCCTCAGGAGTCTTGATGCCACATCAACCTGCTGGAGCGTTGAGTGGTTCGACTAGCCCTCGCCACCTTCGCTCCATTTGTACAGGATCAGGTGGTTCAGGTCCAGACGGACAACACCACGACCATGTACTATCTCAACCGTCAGGGCGGGATGCACTCCTTGCCTTTATGCATGGAGGCTCTCCGCATCTGGTCTCTCTTGATCAGCCTGGAGGAGGATCTCCTAGCCATCCATGTGGCAGGAGCCTCCAACAGTCTGGCCAATGCCTTCAGCCGAATAGGCGCTGCTTCTCACGAGTGGTCTCTACTGCCGGAGGTAGTACAAGATCTGTTCTCCCATTGGGGCTACCATCAGGTGGACCTGTTCGCCTCCAGGGAGAATGCAAAGCTGAGGCTGTTTCATGCCCGCCCCCCTCAGCAGGGCTCGCTGCAGGGGGATGCCTTCGCAAAGTCATGGACCCTGGGCCTCTTCTACACCTTCTCCCCATTTCCCTTGATCTACAAGGTGCTCCTCAAGGTGAAGAGGGACAAGGCACAGGTGATTCTGGTAGCTCCAGACTGGCCCCGCCACTTCAGGTACCGAGATCTCCTCAGCCTCAGCTCCAGGCTCCCGAGGCAGCTTCCAGCCTGCCCGGACCTGCTCTTAGTCGACAAGGGGAAGGTTCTCCATCTGGAACTTCAATCCCTGCACCTGACGGCCTAGTTCCTGAGTGGCTATAGTTCCAGGCCTTGGGTATTTTCGACGAGGTCCTCAACGTCGTTGAGGCGTCCTGTAAGGAGTCGACCAGAAAATGCTATGCCTTCAAATGGAAGAGATTTTCCATTTGGTGTCAGGACAAGGGGTTGGACCCTTCTTCCTGTTCCTTGGCTAGCATTCTGGACTACCTGTGGTCCCTTTCTCAGCTAGGGCTTCAGTCAACGACCCTTAAGGTGCACCTGGCAGCCATCTCTGCTTACCAGGCGCTGGCTGGCAAGCAGTCGGTGGTGCAGGAGAAGGTGGTCGGGTGCTTTTCCAAAGGCCTTGGTCACATATCCCCTCCAGTGTGAGAACCTCCACCTCCATGGGATCTACAGCTGGTATTGGCTAAGCTCATGGGCAAGCCATTCGAACCAATCACAGGTGTGACATCTCTCACCTGTCGTGGAAGACGGCTTTCTTGGTGGCTATCATGTCAGCCAGAAGGATGGGAGAGCTCCAGGTGCTTTCCATTGAGTCTCCTATCTGGTCTTCCACAGGGACAATGTTGTCCTTCTCTCCCACCCAAAATTCCTTCCGAAGGTGGTGTCAGGTTTCACCTTAACCAGGTGTTGACTCTGCCAGTGTTCTACCCAATCACACCTCAGAGGTCAATATAGGCTCCATATATTGACCCAAGAAGAACGCTCTCTTATTATAAGGAGCGAATGGCAAAGTTTGGGGACAGGTTCGCCAGCTGTTTGTCACCTATGCTGAAGCCGCACCTGGCAGACCTGCAGCTAAGCGGACGATAGGCAGGTGGGTCACCTCCTGCATAGATCTCTGCTATAGGTTGGTGAGCATGGAGCCTCCCAAAGGGATAAGAGCTCATTCTACCCGCCATACCGCTGCTTCGGTGGCTGCTTCTAGGAACATCCCTATCCAGGAAATCTGCAGGGCTGCTACCCGGAAGTCAGCACACACCTTCATTTCCCATTACCACATTGACCTTGAGTCATGCTGGGATGCTGGTTTTGGGACCTTGGTTCTTCAGTCCTTATTCCCTAAGCAGGGGGTGCATGCCTTGCCTCCCTCCTCCTGGAGAACTGCTAGGAGTCTGCCACAAAGTGTGGATTGAACAACATATCCGCATCCCTAGAAATACAGGTTACTCGCCTGTAACAGGAGTTCTAGGAGTGGTATATGTTGTTCATCCACATGACCCACCCGACCTCCCCAGCTTCGACACACAATGTGGCTTCCAGCGGGCTAGATCTGGCATCATGGGGCAGAGCCAAGGGTTTTACCACCCAGCTGGGTGGGAGGAGCCAGCTTGAAGACCTACCAGCAACATTTAAAGCGGCAAGGAACCTGCCACAAAGTGTGGATGAACAACATATACCACTCCTAGAATTCCTGTCACAGGTGAGTAACCTATATTTCCTCTCTAAGGTGGTGTCAGAATTCAAACTGAACCATTCAGTTACTCTTCCGGTGTTTTTCACCGAGCAGTGCAGTACAGAAAAACAAAAACTCAATTTCCTAGATGTAAAAAGGGCATTGAGCCACTATCTGGACCACACAAAAGATGTCGGGTCCAACAACACTCAGCTTTTTATCACCTTTGCTGAGGGGGGAAAGACAACCCAGCAATTAAAACTATCTCACGTTGGATTGTGTCCTGCATTCAATTCTGTTATGAGAAAGCTGGGAAATTGCTCCACAGAGGTCTGAGGGCATACTCTACAAGGGGCACCTCTGCATCTGGAAGATAGTACACACCTTCACAAACACTACTCTCTGAATATACAGTCAAGGAGAGATGCCAGTTTGGCACTGCCGTCTACAGAAACTTTTTCCTAAATAGGCTCTAGACCCAGCCTCCCAGGTACTGCTATGGAGTTTTCCATTTGTGAAAATGCAGTGATGGGTTCCAGGGTAGAAGAAACTCACCATAGTAATATTGTGTCTTCTTAAGGGATCCATCAATAATACTCACAATCCCTTACTCTGCCTTCCATTCCAGAACCTGGAAATAGGTTCAGACAGAATCAGTTTTTTTATTGGCTTGAGCTTTATTTGTTACAGTACTTTTCTTCCACATCCCCATCCAGCCGCCTGTTCAACCCATCACCCACCATCTCTGGGACTTAACCTCTACCTTGCATGTTCCCCCATGGATAACCCCTTCTGGGAAGGGCTGCTGGAGGCTGGACCCTTACTCCCCTGGCAGAGTTGAAGCTTGGGTTGGTGAGGCAGAGAGCACAGTCAGTGGTGCAGGGCCTGCTACGAGTGATGGACAGCATCCTGTATGTGATCGATGTTTTTTTCTCTCCCACCTTCTGACATCTGGAGGGACATGCTGACATGGAGCATCATGCCACCATCTCCTCTCAATTTATGGCTCCAGATGTACCTTCACCTTTGGTCACCCAGGTGTCATTGCAGTGGAGATCATTCTCCCTCCCACCACAGAGGAGGTGACTGTCCCTGGGATGCTGAACCATCCTCCCCCTGCCAACCGTCTGGTGACCCAAGTTCATTCCTGAACCCGGGTTATCAGCGTCATGAGCAGTAGTGCTAAAGTATAACCACAGTGCAGAGTTGAACTTGATTCTAATTCTGAATTCCATAATTAACATAAGTTATATCTCAGGGGGCACACAATCCAGTGGACTGATTGCTATTTGTGAATATTACTGATGGATCCCTTAAGAAAAAACATTACTACCAGGAGTAATTTTTACAACTGTAATGGGCAGAGCTCTGCAGATGTCTTGCTATCACAGTAGAAAAATGGAGCTCATCAGATTCCAAATGGACTTTAGAAAATTGGAGTTGTATTAGAATTACTCTGCTACAACTGTTTGGCTTTGATGTGTCCCTGCTCCACACTATTTTGCAGAGAGATAAACTGAAACTGTTTGATTCAGTACATCTCTTCTACATGGAGCATACTCATACCAGATCAAATTATAGTCAGTGGATGTGCTCGTGGTAACTGTACTACTTAGAAAGAAAAAGAAAACAAAGCCCTTTCTCCCCTCCTGTGTGGCATTTTAGTTGGATATCCAGATAAAACAATTCCCAAATCCTAACAGCTGTGTTTTCCTTTAGGAGATCTGCAACAGTTAATGTGTGTGTGTGTGTGTGTATCTATCTATTAACCCTTTCCTGGTACATTAACCTTTTCCTAGTCAGCTTGCAAATGGTTGTAATGCTATATGTTAGCAGTGCACAGTTCAGAACATGAAGCATTGCATGTGTATGGCACTTTGTTCTATTCCTGCTGGTTATCATAGATACATGCATAAGTATATAGAAGTTGATGGCAGACAAGGACCACTTGGCCCACTCAGTCTGCCCTATTAATCCCTATCTGGTGTGAGGGCGCCATGCCCAAACTGAACTGTGGAGGCTCCCCTCCCTCCAGGATACCCTTGTGTCTATTCCACTCCTTCTTAAATTATGTGACTGCTTTTAGCCCCTACCACCCCCTCTGGTAGGCTATTCCAGGTGTCTACCAGCCTCTCCATTAAAAAATATTTTCTCACATTTCTGCTGAGCCTTTCCCCTCTAACTTCATTGTGTGCCCCTTGACTTGGGGCATCTCTTACTTTAGAAGATGCTTTCTTCATGTACTCTGTTTGTACTGGTGATATATTTGTATGTCTCAATCATGCCCCCCACTTCATTTCCTCCAGGAAATACATATTTAACTCCTTTAGTTTTTCCTCATAGGTCTTATCCCACAGGCACTGCACCATTTTAGTTGCCCTCCACTGTATTGCCTTCACCCTGTCTGTGTTCTTTCTCAGATGGGACCCCTGAACTGGATGCAGTATTCCAGGTGCAGTCTCACAAGTGTCTTATACAAGGCAAGATGATCTCCTCTTTCTACTCATGATACCCCTTCCTGTGCATCCAACCATCTGGCTAGCCTTTCCAGACACCTTATTGCACTGTCTAGTTTCTCTTAAGTCCTCCGAGATGATAATTCCCAAGTCCCTTTCCTGCTGTGTGACTGTCAGTACCTCCCCACCTAGTTTATACTTTGCCCCTGGGTTCTTGTGCCCTATGTGCATGATCTTTCACTTCTTTGCATTGAATCCCAGCTGCCATTCTTCAGACCAGTTTTTTAAGGTCTTCCTTTATTCTTCCAATGCCCCCTGGCATGTCCACCCTATTGCATACCTTTGGATCATCTGTGAAGAGGCATACCTTCCCATTCAGTCCCTCTGTAATGTCCCCAATAAGGACATCGAAATGGACCAGCCTCAACGCCGATCCATGCGGCACCCTGCTCATCACCTCTCCCTCTCCAGAATACTCCCTGTTTACCACAACCCTCTGACTCCTGTCATTCAGTCAGTTCTCCACCCAAAGAACTATTTTAGGATCCATCCATAGGCTGTGCAGTTTGTTAGTCAGCCTTCTATGAGGGACGGTGTCAAAGGCCTTTCTGAAGTCCAGATAGGCCACATCCACCGCACCTCCCTTGTCCACTATCTTAGTTACCCAGTGATACCATAGATTAGTATAATGAGTTAGTGCAAAATTCTATGCTTATGCTAAATAGAGTAAAAGGGTTAGATGTGTAAGTAAATAAATGCCATATAAGGCAGTGTACTGTATGTGTTAGTATATGTGGCAATGCTCCATGTGTGTAGACAGTGCACTGTTCTGTTATACTGGAATATATTTACATATATGTATTAGTGTGTGTGTGTGTATATCACAACAATTAGAATGTGCAGTTAGGTGGCTCAGTAGTTAGTGCAAAAATTGCTAGTCTACATTCCCCCACTATCTAGATCAGTTTCAGCCTTACCTGTATGCATGTCATTGCTGATTTAAGTGAGGTGTCTATTGGTAACCCACCCACCATCTGATGTCGCTCAAAACCTGAAAAGAAGAAAATGGTCCCTCGATGTCTTTTTTTTTAAATCTATGGCGATGTGTAGACAGTGCACTGCTAAGTTACACTGGAATATATACGCATTTATGCGTACAGTATATGTATTAGTCAGTGTGTGTATATATCACAACAGTTAGAAAGTGCAGTTAGGTGGTTCAGTGGTTAGTGCAAAAATTGCTAGTTTACACATTTCTTACTGCCCGCAGTACCATTCTTTTGCAGCCGTATTGACTCTTGGTAGAACTAGATTCTTCTAGGGTGTTGATATAGTTCACTTATCTACACGATGGCAGTTCCACCAGAAGTGCTGATTCTTCAGACTATCTTTGAACTAAGCTGCTCCCACCACCAGAGCAATATATCATCTGGCTCCGCCCCGTGACATCAGGTCTTCCTTTCCACTGTAAGAGTTCAGTCTCCTTCTCTGCAGTTTCATGCGTTGTAGGGTCTAAAGTGCACTATTGACATGATTTCTTAAATTTTGCCACAGTTTTTAATTTCTCTACATTTCCTTGGGTCTGCTGCTGCCTTGGTGACGAAGAGATCTGTCAGCAGGACAGCAATTGCCAAGGGGTGAAGGGTGGATAATAGTCCATTCACAGGGGAAAGGTCTGCAGGAGCTCACTGTATTGAAGGTGGACAAAGCAATGGGACCAGATGGCATACAACAAAGGATATTTAGAGAACTGCGTAAGGAGATAGCAGAGCCTCTGGCAGCCATGTTCACTGAGTCATTCAACACAGGGGTGGTACCAGAGGACTGGAGGAGGGCACATGTGGTCCATCTACACAAATCCGCAGCAGGGAGGAGATGGGGAACTATAGGCCAGTCAGCGCCACCTTAGTAGTGGGGAAGATCATGGAGACAAACCTTAAAGAAAGGTTAGTGGGGCATCTAGAAGCCATTGGTGCCCATGACCATAGACAACACAGATTCAAAGTGGGGAGGTCATGTTAGACAAATCTGGTTGATTTCTTTGACTGGGTGACAAAGGAAGTAAATCAGGGTGGGGCAGTGGACATCGCGTACCTTGATTTCAGCAAAGCCTCTGACACCGTCCCACATAGGAGGCTGATAAGCTGGGTAGGCTGGGCATGGGGGACAGAATTATAAACTGGGTTAGAAACTGGTTAACAGACAGGAGGCAGAGGGTGATGGTAAATAGGGTGCAGTCTGGGAAGAGGGGGGTGACAAGTGGGGTGCCTCAGGGATCAATCCTGAGGCTAGTCCTGTTCAATGTCTTCATTAGCTACATTGTAGAAGGGCTGGAGGGAAAGGTCTTCCTGTTTGCAGATGACACCAAGATCTGCCTCCTGACAGTCCATTTCACCAGAGTGGACAGTCATCTGGCTGACGCTGTCAGGTGGGAGAGATGTCGCACGAGTGGTCCCTGCATCAGGAGGTGGGAACCACCTGTTCTCCCTGTGGAGTACACCTCTGGTAGACCTGTTTGCCTAATGGGAGAGTGCAAAACTGAGGCTGTTTTGTGCCCCCCACACACAACACACAGTCTGGGACACTGGTTGGTAGATGCCTTCATGAGGTCCTGGACCCCAGGCCTTGTGTACATCTTTCCTCCTCCCCGATCCATAAGATGGAGGTCAGGGCCTGGAAGGAAAAGGCATGGATGATCCTGATAGCTCTGGCCTGGCCCTGGTAGTTCTGGTAGCCAGATCTCCTCTGCCTGAGCAGCAGGCCTCCATGCAGTTGTTTCTTTGCCCATCTCTGATGATCAGACAATAGGAAAAGGTCCTGCACCTGGTCCTTCAGTCACTGCACCTCATGGCCTGGTTCCTGTGTGGCTAGAGTTCCAGGATTTGGGTCTTTCAGAGATGTGCTTCACGCTGTGGAGGCCTCCTGGAAAGAGTCGACTCACTGGTGATACACCTTTAAATGGAAATGGTTTTCCATTTGGTGTCATAGAAACATAGTGTCAGGGCAAGGAACTTGATCCCTTGCTTGCTCTGTGGCTATTGTCATTGAGTACCTCTGGTCCCTCTCCAGCTGGTTGTGGGCAACATCCCTCAAGATGCACCCTGGCGGCCATTTCTGCATACCGGGCATGGGCATGTATGTTGATGGTGAACCAGGAGAAGGTGGTCGAGCATTTGAATCACCACCACCTTGGAACTTACTCTGGTACTGGCTATGCTCATGGGCAAGCCCTTTGAGCCTATGCACACATGTGAGATGTGACATCTGTCATGAAGATGGCCTTCTTGGTGGCTATCACATTAGCTAGGAGGGTAAGTGAGCTCCAGGTTCTGTTATGGAGTATCTATTTTTGGTCTTCCATGGGAACAAGGTAGTCATTCACCCCCACCCGAAGTTCCTCCTGAAGCTTTTCTCAGAGTTCAACCTTAACAGGTGATGAACCTTCCAGTTTATTTTACCAACTCATCTTTGGAGGTCAACCACGGGGCTCCATAATCTGGACCTGCGGCAGGTGTTCTCCTACTATGTAGGGCATACAGCTGGAGTTTGGGGTGAGGCTTGTCACTTGTTTGTCACATGTGCTGAAGCCGCATCTGGCAAACCAGCAGCTAAGCAGATGATTAGCAGATGGATTACGTCTTGCGTAGACCTCCACTACAGGATGGCTGGTAGGGAGCCTCCTGAAGGGCTCAGACACACTGCTGCCTCATTGGCTGCTTCCAGGGACATTTCTATCTAGGTGATCTGCAGGGCTGCCACCTAGAAGTCTGCACACACTTTCATCTTCCATTACAGCATCAGCCTAATTTTTTTTCAGGATGCTGCATTTGCCTGTGGTGGTGGAGGAACATGAACCTATAGAACCTGATGGTTCACCTGACCAAGTGTTTGGCTCCCCTTCTAGGCCCACTGATAATTATAACTATTATTCAATGTTTATCAGACAAATAGTGAACACCCTCAGCATCCCTTGTCATGAGACAGAGGAAGAAGAGGTACAGTAGAAGTAGAGTTCATGGATATTTCACTAGATTTCACTAGGTTTCTAGGAGCAGAAAAGGCAGAGGCCCATGATTAGCTCCTGTTAGGACATGGAGTAAAACTCCATGTTCCCATTTTTAGCTATGTAGTTATCCAATTTTTATTTATTTTTTTTTATATGATGGGGCTAGCCCCCACAAAGAGATTTATAGTCCTTATCCACAAGCCTCTCCAAATAGTTACTTCAGAAATCATATCAGCACGCAAGTCAGCTGCAAGCATTGCTAAGAAAGTTGAAAAGAAATATCAGGTGGACAGATGGAGTGGAATATCTGTTTGTCCATCCTGATCACGAGGGCATGGTCCAGACAGCTCCTTGTGAGTAGGACAAGGTGCTCTTCTTTGCACAGCCTCTTGAAAATGATTCCAGGAAGCATACTATAGTGAAAAAAATGTACACAGCAGCTTCTCTGCCCCTGAGGCAGACAGCTTATTTGACATACACAGCTCAGTACCAGAAAGCATTGTGGAATGCTGTCTCTCCCCATCCTCCCTCTACCTTCACACCACCAGTTACACTGCTCTTCCTTCATTTCCAAGTATTGGTTTGGCTCCCTTCCTGCCTCTCTTCTCACCTCTCTGCTGTCCCCCCGCTCCATGTTCCCTCTGCTCCAGGGACCAAAGAACCTTCTTCACTGCTCATCCCCTTTCCTCTACTGTGTAGTTGTTCTTTTCCTATTGTTTGCCAACACTCTGGAACCAGATCAACATTTTCCTCTGCCATTCCTCCTCTTCATGCTCCTTTAGGCTTCAGCTAAAGCTCCTGCTGCCACCCACCTGCATCTGTTTCATGTGGGAGGTTCCCCCTAATTATTTATGGTAGCTCATGTTTTTGGGTCCCCTTGTTCTTTACTGATCCCTGATACACTGCATTGCTTGCCTTGGTAATGCTTTGTTGTTGAATTTCATGTTTACCATCTGCACATGTAAAATGGTTGCTCTGTGTCTGCACTTTGTGTTCCGTTCCACGTAATGTACTGTATTATGTTTTTCTGTTTCCTCCAGTAACCATTCCCCCAGATAACACCTGGAAATGAGCCTCGGGTCAGTCTGCTTCTCCCAGTTACCAATTTACAAATAAATAAATGCAGTGCTGACACTGATTGATAAAGTTGCTAGTCAGGTGGCACAGGACCTGGCTGTCACAGCAAAGCCAGCCCTGGATGTCACTAAATACTAGCTTCCTATAGCTGTTGACACCAGTGATTCTGCTCCATGAGACTTAGCCCATGCTGTACTATTGAGAAGATTAGGCTAAGGGCTATTATCCCTACCTAGGACACCCAGACTAAAGTCATTGATTTCCCCTTTGTGGAAATTCCCTATTTGGTGCAAAAACAGAGGCATACATGGAAAAAGTGGATGAGTACAAAACAACATATAAAAATAACACTGAAAAGGAAAAGGCTTCCACTTCCTTTTGTTTACAAAAGGAAGGCCCTGTCAAAAAAAGGGAGGGAATGCTACAAGTCACGATGGCTGAGAGGGACCTGGGGGTGGTGGTGGATGTCAAGATGAACCACTCAGAGACTTGTAGGAGGGCAGCGGCCAAGACCAACAGGATGCTGGGATGCATCGCTAGGGGGATCACCTCCAGAAGGAGGGAAGTGATACTCCCTCTGTACAGTGCTGTAGGAAGGCATTTTGGTGCCCTGGGCAAGAGACAAAGTTTGCACCCCACCCAAGAAAAGAGCCGGGGGTCTGGGGGGCTGCAAGGCCCCCAGAAGCTCTGAGGTGTTTGCATGCTCTGTGGTGAGTTTTGGGCCTTTCTGGAAGAAAAAACTTACTTTTGTTACAGTCCCCTACCCCTGATTTCAGGGAGGGAATATTTTGCTCCCATTGGATATGAGATGTGGGAGACTCTGAGTGGGTGGTATAGAGTGTGCAGCCACAATTGTTGTGGATGAGTGGCTGACCAAGAATGCTATCAACTACCCACCCTATATGCATTTCTGAAATATACTGTTAAAGATTGCTACATAAAGCACGGGGGTCTGGGGCCAAAGGCCCCAGAAGCTCTGAGGGGTTTGCATGCTCTATGGTGAGTTTTGGGGCTTTTCTTGAAGAAAAAACATACTTTTGTTACAGTTCCCTACCCAATTTCTGGGAATATTTTGCTCCCATGGAATATGAGAAGTGAGAGACTCTGACTGGGTGGTATAGAGTGTGCAGCCGCAATTGTTGTGGACAAGTGGCTGACTAACATTGCCATCAACCACCCACCCTATATGTATTTCTGAAATATATTGTGAGAAATTGCTACATAAAGCATGGGGGCTGGGGGCTGCAAGACCCCCAGAAGCTCTGAGGGGTTTACATGATCTGTGGTGAGTTTTGGGGCTTTTCTTGAAGAAAAAACATACTTTCATTACAGTTCCCTACCCCTGATTTCAGGGAATATTTTGCTCCCATGGAATTTGAGATGTGGGACACTCTGGCTTGGTGGTATACAGAGAGTGCAGCTGCAATTGTTGTGGAAGAGTGGCTGACCAACAGTGCCATCAACCACCCTATATGCTTTTCTGAAATGTACTGTGAAAGATTGCTACATAAAGCATGGGGCTAGGTGTTCTCTAGGCCACTGAAGCACTGGAGGAGACAGTTACATGCTGCAGCCTGATTTTGTAGTTGTGGGTCATCTACTACTGAATCACTCCCCTACTGAACCAAAACACACTTGTGTTATATGTTCTTCTGAATTGAGTATCCTAGCAACCCCTGATTTCAGATTTTTTTTTTCATCATGAAATCAGAACAAACTGTGTTGTAAAGTGGCCAAATGAGAACCAGTGGTTAGTATTTAAATTAAAATCAGTTTGCTAACAGAGGATTCTGCATTAGAAAGTAATGCAGATGCTAATGCCAGGTCAGTACTCCAACTTAATTGATAAATATATGAAATGTGAGAATTGAACAATCCATACAACACACAAGAACAGTTACACAGCAATACGAGATATGGAGCTGGAGCTGAATGAACCAATGCCCACACACAACAGCACAGGCCACTGAGTACTAAACCAAAACCTCAAGGCAATCAGGAATCAGGACATGAGGAAACCGGTAACTGATGAGAGGTGATGCTATATATTTTCATGCAAAATGTTATTGAATCCGAATCGCACATCCACAGTGATCAGATACAGGGTACACATTTTACAATTGTCTGTCTGGTCTATGTGCGAACCCTTCTTGCCTACAAAGAGCAAATTTGTCAATGACTTTGTAGAATTAATGGCACTGGCTATAGCATTTTCAATAGATAGTATAGGTGAGATTGACAGTCTTTCTTGTCCCATAGATGACTTAAATAGGTCTTGATCAGCTTCAGTTTGCTGAAACTACATTCAAGAAGCAACAGTCTATGGGAGGCGTCAGAAGAGTGGAGAGCAATTTCAATGTTTGGATAGGAATACTCAAAGACCATTTGGAGATAAGCTTCAACAAGCTGAGGTGTGGCATTAGGGAAATGGGCAGTACTGAAGCTGCCTGAAATGTGAAGCTCTCTACCTCATACACTATTTCACAAGGACCTAGATCCTTAGAATATTTCATTGCCAGATCTGCTGCACATTTAACTGCTTCTTCCATTGTTGAGAAGATAGCTCTGTAAGGAAGTTAAAGTCAGCAGCTACTTCCGACTAATGCCTCATACCTCCACTGAGTCTGGGAAGTGAGGGTGTCTAGAGCATTGTTGAACTGCATTTGAAATCTTGCTTAGCAGAAATCATGCCTCATCTTCAACGTTTCTCATCGGCCATCTTTTTCACCTTTCTTTTCCTTTTTCTTAAAATTCTGCAGTCAGTGACATCTGTTCCGCAAGTTCTGCTGCATGTTGTACAACATCATTTATTCCATCATCCCGCATGCTGCAGTGCATCCTTTAATTCACTGATATGTTTTGAGGCAGTATCGACAGGCAATCCCTTACATTGCAACAGTTGGTTTACTAGTTCAGTCAGGTTCAGTATTTTTGTCCCATTGCTAGGGGAAAAGAAATTTGAAATCTATCTGCTTAATGGAGGCTCTGGGCTGATGATACCGTGTCGGCATGGTTCATCTCCACTTATTTGGTACAATGCCTTTAAAACATCAGGTATTTGAAGATGAAGGAGTGAACTGCTTGAAACTTTGAAGACCATCTTGTTTCAATGTGACCCTTCAGAGTGACCTTTACTGCCTGGGACAGCACCTCCCAGAGGCTTGTTGAAGCTTCACAAGAATGTAAATAATCTGCACTGTGCCAAAAAATGATACATGTCCACTGATTAGACTCATAGTATGGACCCCAACAATTAAGAGAATGAGCTGTACATGGGACAAATCTAGCATGTTCATTCACTTGTGCTATATGGGCTTGCACACCACAATACTTTCCTGCCATGTTAGCACCATTGTCATACCCCTGTCCATGACAGTTAGCTATATCTAAGCCATCATCACTTAAAACTTTTCAATTTCTACAGCTAGCCCACTCCCTGTCTTTTCATGTAAAATGATGAAATCAATGAAACTTTCCTCAACACTGCAATCATTATCCTGTATCCTTAAATACCGATGATTTGAGACATTTGCTTCTTGTGAACCACATCTGGCGTACAATCAAACATAATAGAGAAATATTTTGCCTCTTTAATTTTTGAGATTATTTCACGTCTCACAGTGGAACCCAGCAAGTTAATAAACTCATTCTGAATTGTAGGAGAAAAATAAGTGGTAGACCCCTTCTTATGGTTGGCAATGTGCCCTGCAAGCTCCGGATTATAGTGACTTATCAGTTCTAGCAAATTAAGAAAAATTCCAGAATGTGTGTGTCCAATCATTTCTGTGGACCCCCTGAGAGCCAAGTTGTTCTTTGCACAGAAGAGTATAGCATCAAGAATAATTTTCAGAATGGTGCGCCACTTTTCTTTTTCTGAGGCAATGGACCTTTGCAGCTGATCATCTATTGTGGCCCCTGTCTTCAAGCACATTTCAAAATTCTTCCAACGTAAATAACTGTTGCAGTTCTCAGGGCTTTCATGATCTGGAATTCTGGGATTTAAATGTCTCCAGTCACAAAATCCTTTTTGGATTTGCCAGACTCGATGTGGTGGATGATTTTTGCAAACAGCATGCATGGAAGCAATAGATAGCTTTTCTTGGTCTCCAGCATACATAGCCATGTACATTCCACAGTTTCTCCATTAGGAAGAATTTTCATGAACCAGTCCTGATAGAAAGCATGCCATCATCAGATGCTGAGAAACTAAAATCAGCATTTTCTTCTGTTCAGGGCCATGTTCCACCAAGCAACATCTAACTTTGTCAGTCATGTCAGGCCATGACGCTGGGTCATTAAAATTAAGTTGGAGTACTGAATTGGTAACAACATCACCATTACTTTCTAATGCAGGATCCTCGTATATTTCTCAAAGTTGCACACAGGCGGGTTGGTTGGCAATCATCATCTTCTTCTTCAACTTCTTCTTCTTCTGTAATATTGCTCTCAACATCTATCTCAGTAGGGTAGGCTCATCGATGTCAATTGGTGTTGCTACTGACTGAGTCGCTGAACTCCTCCTGCTCCTTAAACTTGGTAAGCCAATTTTGCCACTGCTGGGAGAGTTTTGATTTTCTTCTTCTCTTGCTTTCCAGTTTTCCTAAACTCTGCCCTGATGGTTTCTTCGATAGCATCTTCAAGAATCAGACCGTCCTTTACAAAATACTGAAGAGATGAGTGTACAGTATAATAGGTGTAGTTAACTTAGAGCACCCCAGTCAATGTCCTGTCCATCCTCCTGTTTGTGTAATAAATAAGGCACAACAGGGTGTGGGTTACTGGGGGGTTACCTATGCCTTGTGTGGTGCGTCACAAGGTGGCCGCAGTGCAGCTGAGTGACTTAACCATAAACACACAAGAAGTGGGACAGGACATTGACTGAGATGCTCTGAAGTTAAGTGCACCTATTTACCCAGTCATATGACATGTTTTGGCCAATGAGGTTACAGGATTTTCCTACATCATTGTATAATTTGCAAGTAAGATTTCAGGTGTGACAGCAGTGTTTGTTATCACTGATCACGGCATTATGTGAAATCAAAACAATGATCAATGAGCATCTCAAGAAATCGCCACACAGTGCTGATGATTCTATAGTAATTAGCCTATAGAATCACAATAATGCACTTCAGGACATGTGTAGTAGTCAGATTTACACACTTTTTGTGTGGTTAATAAACTCACTTGGCTGTGCCTTGTGACACACCACACAAGGCGTGTGTAAATCTCACAACACTTAAACCCAGCCTTGTCAAAATGCTGTTGTACCAAAGTTCATGTGATATTAGAACCCTACCATACTAATACCATTCCTATCTGTGATAGGACATCTGCATTATGGAACCTCCAGAGAATGCTGAAGATCAGAGGCAGTTTTCATTGTGCAAGATAAATAAATATATTTTTTTGACTATGCTACCCGGGTTAGGCCTACTTATCACAAGTGCCTCTTTTCAGGGGTGACCTGGGAACACTGGGCAGTTAAATGAATTGCTGAGACTCAGCATCACACAGCATGCAAGTGGAGGTTGTGGAATCAAACCCAGGTCACTGGATGACAAGCTCAAAATTCACAGCCTATTAATTTAACCTCTAGGCTATACAGCCAGCCCTGGCCTAAAGTCATCTGACTGGCTTTGCTGTTCGGATCAGCCTTACATTAATCCATGTTCAGCTGTCGTGCACAGTCTGATTGCCATGGCATATTGATTCTTCCTGAGTTTAGCATTCCATCCTGTCACTGCTGACTGACTGGAATGCTGCATTATAATTTTGAGCCAACATTCATAAACTGTTGGTGGAAGAACTTGTTCTTAAATATTTATGATTAAATGATATAAACAGTTGACATTATTGTAAGATAGACTTTTAAGAAATAAAGTTCTTCTTCCATTAACAGTTTTTGAATGCTGGCTCAAAATCACAATGCAAGATTCCAACTTTACTGTAGGCTACAGCAAAATTCATAAACCATACTTGCAACAGTTTTCTTTTTTGAATACATTTCTATAATAGCAATAAGGCTCTCACAGGAGTTAGATTAACAGCTAGTTAATTACAACCTAGGGCAATATGTCACTAGGCCACGCCTTGTGCCACATTACATTGACATCCCTAGGTAGTGGTTACTGAATATTAATCTAACCTTGGGGAGTGCCTTGTTGCTTAGTAACTCATTGCCATGCTCTCCGACTACCATTGCTACGGTACTGCCCCTACCCCCACTCCTGTCCCTACCCCAACCCGGAAAGTCAGACAAAGTACCAGTCAATGCTACACAAATCTATCACGATACACCCAATTTAAAACGCATTGACTTACCTTTAATAAGACTGACTGTCAGAGCTGACTCCTTGAATGACCTCAGCTGACTGCTGCAGCACAAGTTGTGTAGGATAGGAACTCTGATGTTTAACGGAGTCCACACTCAAGTTCGGTCCTACAAATGAAAGTTCATAATTTATTGCTATTTTCACTCAAGAGCAGAGCACCTCCTTACACACATACAAACAGAAATTAAGAAATAAAGTACTAGTCATGGTTTCTATTGCTGGTGTTTCTTTGATAACCATGGAAAATAACCCTACCCTGGCTCCATATTACTTAATTTACCAGCTTTCAAGGGTGAAGCTGAGCTGACAGGGGGTACTGCTAGAATTAATCAAACATTTATACTTGAAAAGGGTCACCTTATCTGAACTGCAAATTTAAACTGAGTTATTAAATAGAGGATAATGCCTGATGAACAGGTGATAACCACGGTTGGTGTAATTACCTCAAGTTGTTGCTGTGGCATTAGTAAACCTTGAGAGCACATGTTGAGAGGTTTGCCATTGCCCTAGCAACCACAGCCTGGAGGTAGTTATACCGTGGTTATCACCTGCACATCAGGCATTGACATTTATAGGGTATGGGACTCAGACTCAACAGAAGAAGTTATTTCCCGCACCCCAAACACAAGTAATTTAGCCTTACGTTATTAATGAATCTGCACTATGGCCACATAAATGCGTAGGAAAACAATTTATTATGATACACAGACTGAACTACAGCAGGACAAAATAGCACCAGATTTAACATCGCTATCAGACATGGTGATTGCTAGACTCAGTAACAGTAAAGTGTGACAACTGGAATTATGTTATTTGAATATAATGTATGGGGAGAGGGAGAGCCCTTATCATTGTCCCAATTTTGGCAAGTTTATCTTGTTATGGTATCGATGTTACATCAAGGTTGTTAACCCCTCTTGAGTATGTCACATTGATACCATGACAATGGGAGTGGATCTGCGCATGCATGGGTCCTTTACACACACGGCACACAACAGATGGCGTGGGGTGAGAGGTTCTTCCACATCTAAGGCACCAGCGACAGTTCAGCACTGTAATTAAACATATGTAACACCATACAGTTGTCCACACACTATAAAGAATAATGGATGGTGGCCAGAAAATAACCACGCAGTAATCGCATCTCGTGGTTTACATTGTTGACAAGGAAACTGTTCGATGTGATTACTGCATGGTTATTGTCTGTCCCCATCCATTATCCTCTATATTGTACTGAGACTAACAATAACAATTTGCATTCTGTGTGTGCTGAATATTAACCCCTGAACAAAGAGAAAAAATACACCATAATAAACCACAGTCACCTAAATATCTGCCATGAAATTCACAATTTAAAACCCATTGCCATTACTTACCTTATAAGACTCAGCTGAGTCGTGTCGTTCTTGCCCGGACGCTCACCTGCAATGCGAATCTGAAACCCGTCCACTCCAGGAGTCATCTGCAGACTGCACTGAATTTTGGCACTGGCTACAAAATAAAAGTCCACACATTACATTAAGTAGTCTACTACAGTAGATAATCAACTACAGTTACTAAATTATTCATTGTTATTTTCACTGAAGATCACAGCCCTCCTTAGACACATTACATACAGACAAGTCAGACATAACTATTTCAGATTACCTAAAGGTGATGCAGTGTTAGAAGGAATTTGGAAATAGGGAGGTGAGTGGGATGCTGGGACTGGGACATGGCCCCAGGTGCAAGGCAGTAGATCAAAGTGGGGCTGTGATGTTGCCACCCACCTAGACTTTAGCAAGGCATTTGACACAGCCCCACAAAGATTAATATACAAGAAAGCAAGCCTGGAGTGGGTCTAGCCTCAGGGTAAAAAATTTCTGGGCATGGGCAACAGGATACAGGGCAATGGTAAACAACGGAGTCCATGTCCAACAAAGAAAGTGAGGGGTTACTAGTCCCATAGGGTTGGAACCGGTGCCAGTCCTCTTTATTGTCTTTATAAGTGGCACTATACCGCACAGGGACTGTAAGGAAAAGTATGCCTCTTTGCAGACAACACAAACATCTTCAACAGGGTGGGTTGATACACACAGCGGGGTGGAAAGGATGAGAAGAGATGACCTGGCAAACTTGGATGACTGGTCTAAAGTATGGCAGCTTACATTCAATGCAAGAAGTGCAAAGTAATGCACCGGGAAACAAAACCCAAGGGAAGACTACACATTGAGGGGTGTGGTACTAACTAAAATGGAAAGGAACCTGGTGGTAGTCAAATCAGATGACCTAAAAGTAGGCAAGCAATTTGAGAAGGCAGTTAGGAGGCTTGTGGATTCTCAGATCCATGGGAGAGAGCATCACTATTAGGAAACAGGAGGTTGTCATCCCTCTGTACAGACAGTTGGTGCGAAACCCTACCTGGAATACTGCTAAATGGTGCAAGTGTCTAACATGGTTCAATATAAAAAAATAGCAGGACGGACAAGAGGACACAGCATGAGATTAGAGGAGGCCGATTAAGGGGTAATGTGAGTAACTTTTTTCATAGAAAAGGCAGTGGATGCATGGAACAGTACGGCCTGTGACACGAGTTCTGAGTACTCCATCATTTTTTGTAAAATAATAAAAATTGTTTATGGGATCTCTTGAAAAAGGCTGAAACAGCATGTATGACACACACCCACAAAGGTTTTTTAGATACACAGTGTTACATGGAAGGCCAGAAGCTAATTACAGACTGAACTTCGTTAATTCTAGTTTTGACTGCTAAGGAAGAAGTATCCTTTTATTGTGTTTGAGGAAACCAGGTTTAGTACACTGGTGCGAGATCATAAATGCTTTGGTGTCTGTGTGACAGAGGATACTGTTTAAAGTTCAAAGAAATGTCACTTGAAATTGAGTTATGCTGAGGTTGCAGAATTAATGTTTTGAAAAGACATCCATCCTGTGTTTTGATATTTTTTTTATATATTCTGACAGAGGAGGAGCTAGGTGACGTCACACAAAAGAGGTGGGCAAAATCAGCTTTTAAACATTATTCTGCTTTACTTCAGACAATGACACTTCTATCTAGACTTTGACAAAGAAACATCTTTGGAGCACTTTAAGCAAGTATACAGGTAGAGAGAGACAAGGAATTGCACTGTTAAAACCTGTTTTGTTTAACAGATTTGTATGTCTTGTAATATAATAGTTAAGTTCTGTATTTTATGTGTTACATATTTTTTTATCTATTTCAGTAAAACTCTATTTTTAGAGCTTACTACTTGGTCTGTCTTTGATTTCTTTCCTTTACAAGTACAGTATATATTGTTTAAAGCACACACTATATGTAAGCTTGAAGGGTGATACCAAACTGGAAAAAGGTAAGATTAATCTGAGGTCTTTTATTAGAGTTCATAAGTGTTCATTTCTACACACCTGGTTTGGTGCCCACAGGCCAAGATATCTGGCCCCCCAAAGAGAGAATTATCTGAGCCTGTGCATTGGGTACGCTAACAAAAGGTTTACAGTTTGAATCCCTCCAGAACTTGAGACCAAAGGTTGATTTGAACCCACAAAACAGACAAGAGGGTTACCTTGTTCTGTTAACTGTTCACAACACTACGACGAGGTTGGCACTTTGGGAGTAGAGGGACGATGCCGACCTGCTGAGGTGGGTTTGTGACATGACACGACCTACCTCAGGAAGTGGTGGACATGAATACAGTGCAGGGCTTCAAACAGGCATGGGATAGGGTAGGCATAAGGGCTCCGAGCAATACAGATGAGTATGAATAGATAGGCCATTGGCAGAGTAAATGCCTATGGCACATTCATAAGGTAGAAAAAATGGGCAGACTAGATGGGCCTTTGCGGTCCTTATCTGCCATCAACTCTATGTTTCTATGTCAGTTATCTGACTGTTTTTTATCAGCCTAGAGGATAGCAGTGTGGGTCACTCACAGTTCTGCTTGAGTGGGAGTGAGTCAGTACCTGACTCACTCCCTCCCAGACAAAACCGAGAGGGACCCACCGAACTCGGGAAGTACAGTACCACCACTACCGCTGCTGCTGCTACCCTCTAGACTGATGATAAACAGTCAGATAACATAATTACTGGAGTCAGGTGACACCACACTAGACTGAAGTGACTACTGCACTGGCTGACTCTCTATGACTGGGGCAGATGGCCAGCCGGTGACAGCCAGATCCAACTGTGTACAGTATTATTCTGCTGTCTGCTCAGCTCCCAGAGAATGAAGCCTACTGTACCTATTTCTTAAAATTTCAAAATAAATATGTACAGTAGTAAGAGACAATGGTCTTTATTAATAAGGCCATATATTAAACAGGATACAGTGTGAGAGACCGTGGACAAGTAAGTGTATCTGTCATCGATACCTGGTAAGCCCAACCCAAGCAAACTAACTAATTTGCATCTTTTGATATTTACTGGCGTTGATACTATGATGCAGAGTATCGCAACTCTGATGCCAGTACATATCAAAAGATGTCTAATTCTGTGAAAAAAAATGGGCAACAGAGTGAGCAGCAGTGTCCGGCTGGCCACTGACATGACACATCAGCCCCAACCCCTTACAATATGATTACAATTTACATGATAATAATACTACTTTTTCCCCAAAACCCCAGTCAGTTCTTGGGATGCAGGGCATTTGTGGAGGATGTTGTACCGGTGGTGCGCTTTTTTGGAAAATTCACTCACTACAGTAGAGGCGTGATCATGCTGTGGGCATGCTTCTATTGCAAAGTCCAACTGCCTCCACAATCACTGAAAACTAGAAACGAGGGAACTCATAATTATTGACGGGGGTGTGGGGGGGTGGAGCCCACCATTAAGAATTTTACATTTACAGTAAGACTGCTTGTTTAACCTCACCATACAACGACAATAACGTGATGCAATAATTACAACTGACTGACTTTTGGCTAGAGCACATTCCAATGTGCCAGGCTGCAAATTTGCCAAACAGGTAGAGGAGACTGAGGGTCCACAATAACTTAACTGTCTAACTAGTTGTGAGGTTGCTTTATGTTTTGTAATATTATGTGATATTCTTTCTGTGGGGGTGCTCTGCTCCACCCTCCCACCCTGCAGGTAAAAAATACAACTTCATTGGTGGACCCAGGGGGTGTAGGGGGAGGAGTGCCTCCCACAGAAAGAATAATATCACAGAATATCACAAAACAGAAGACCAGCAGAAACCATAAATAGCTAAAGGCATTGCTGTGAATGTACAGTATGTAACAGGGGCAACTGCTGCGTCATTTTACAGTGGAGAACATAGGACCAGTTGTAATTATTGCATCAGGTTGTACGGGGAAGTTAATCTCCTATTGTAAATGTAATTCTTGTAAATGGGGAGGCTCCACCTCCACCCCCACAGCCCCCAACAATAATTATGAAATATCAATCAATTTAATCATGGGGGGGGGTAGACTAAGCCCCACAATTACAAGAATATACTGTAATTAATAACAAGCAGCATTATTCCCAACACAACACAGGCATATAGTTCTACTTCTGACATCTCTCTTCATGACAGGGGACGCGGTTGCGCATGCATTTCAGCAGGTTATATTGTACGTAAGCAACCTAATAAGCTCCAGCAGTCCAGTGTCCTCCACAAAGAAACGCCTAATTGCAGTACTACTCCCTCCCTGCCTGGTAAGGGGTACCATGATCAGCTACATCATATGGTATCTTGGTTCCTTCCTTTATGACAGGACAATAAATAATACAAGTACTGTATCATCCAACTGACTCTCATTCTCAGGTCAGGGAAAGGGAAGAGCTACAAGGGCATTTCTATTACATCATCAACAAGGAACTCAAATTACATTGTGTGTCTGTGTGTGTGTGTGTCTGTGTGTGTGTGTGTCTGTGTGTGTCTGTGTGTAATTTGATTTCCTTGTTGATGTGAACTACTACTAAACTGTGTGTCACTGTCAGTCAGTTGCTTGTGCTGTCACTGTGCTTGTGCTTATACAGTGTGAGCTTGAACAGAACTTCTGTGCCATTTAATTTATTTTTTATTTGCTGAGCATGAGCAATTTGTAAGCAGCAAATACAAAATTTGATGCTCTCCATCTATGGTGCTGCCCTACTGTGTGGTGGATGCCGCCCCCCCCCAGCCCCTGGCAGATGGCACCCCAAATTAAATAAATCACTGCTGCATTGCTGCCAATTGATTAGCAGCCATAACGTCTTACTTTTACTCGTCTATTTTACTTTAATTAAGCCCCTATTTATCATTCCCCTGTGCTGCCCCCACCTCCACCCAAATGTCATGAAGGGCTGGCTGGCCGCAGCTTGAGCTCAATGAGCTAAGCTTATACAGAATAATCTCCCTGCCTATTCCGCGATCACCAGCAATCTACATGATCGACTACTACTGGGGACTAGAGGAGAAACTAAAGATCATCTCGATGATGATGATGTGACTGACTGGATGGAGGTTGAGAAGGTCGGGCATTGATTCACACAGCCTCCGCGATCGCGCTCACCCTCCACCTCTCCATCCAGTCCAGGCTGAAGGCTCCACTCACAGTCGTGCATCTGCCATCCACGGCCACGCATCTCTCTCGCTCTCATCACATCAAGATCACATCTGATCTTAAAAGAAAAGATGAGCAAGCACCGTAGTGATGAGTGAAACTGAGATGACACACTCAGTCAGGAACAGCAGCTGGTGGCAGCCAAAGATTTGTGGTCACTCGCACACTGACTCAACTTGTTGGACTCTTCACTTCACTAGAGCTCGCTCACTCCCTCACTGTTCTGTTAACTTGAGGGACACCCATCCACCACTCCCAGACATGGACACGGGACACCACCCCAGGCATCGACTCAGGGAGGTTCAGTCTCAGATTCTAGCTAGCCTGGAGAATAGGCTGCAGTCATTTCCCGTCATCCCCTAGTCCACTCCTGAGTCCTACACTCCATCTGCTCTATTCTGGCTGTCCGTGGGAGGTGCAGGAGCCGTCCCAAGGTGGGTCAGATCATCGGATGTAGCAAAGCATACCGCGAGCCACCTGTGGAGGTCGGGAGTGGGACCCGACCTACTACTACTTCATTCACTCACTTTTAAACATTCCTGATCTGCATTCAGTACTAGGCAGGCCACAGGCGGTGCCTCTGTCTTACTCTAAGGATGCTTGCCTTAATTTGCCTAAACAAGTAATTGTCTCTGGTCTCCGCACTCTAGTCTGCACTCTGTCTCTTCTCTCCCTAATTTCTTCTTGACTTTAAATTACCACCGCTTGATCTGTGTGGTTTTTTTTGTTCTCTCTCTCTCAACGTCTTGACTGCCTCTGTCTAAAACCCACTCCTAGTCTCCTGCGCCCCTTCCTTATATACTGTCTCTGTTTGGACCCCACCTGACTTTTCCTTTTCAGAGACAGCAGACCATGTGCCCCCCCCCCGTCGTTCTGCGAGGATGCGCCCCTGCTGGCAGAAATTAGTAATTCCATCCATGATGGAAAATGTGTTTTTCATTCACAGCCAGCACAGATTTGTATAAACTACTGCAGCAGGCAAGCAGGCGGGCAGGCGGCAGTGTGCCCCTTTGAGGCATGCGCCCAGGGCAGGCGCACCACCCACCCCACCCTTCCTATGGTACTGCCTCTGTATAACTGCTTGGTGAGGCTGCACCTAGAGTACTGCATGCAGTTTTGGAGGCCACACTTAAAAAGGGACGTTGAACTCCTGGAGAGGGTCCAGAGGAGGGCAACCAAAATGATCTGGGGCTTGGGGGACAGGACCTATGGGGAGAGGCTCGAAGAGCTAAATATGTACACATTGGAAGAGAGAAGGGACCGGGGACATGATAGAGGTCTGCAGGTACATGAAGGGGATAAATAGGGGAGGAGCAGTTGGAGTGCTCTGAAGGAAGGGGGGGCAACTATAAGGCATAGGTGGAAGCTGGAGGGGGAGATGCAGGGGAGAAAGGAGGAAGTGCTACTTCACTGAGAGGGTGGTGGAGCCATGGAATGCACTGCCCAGGGGGCTGGTGGAGGCAGAAATGGTGGAGGGGTTCAAGAGGGGGTGGGACAGGTACAGGGAAAGGGTTCTGGAAGCAAAGCCCAGTGCAGCGAGAATATCCAGGACTGGGAAGGGAGAAGCCAGAGAGGGCGAGAGGGGCAGCAAGGTCAGCTCCCAGGGTGGGGGCTGACCAAACGAGAAGACACGAAAGACCATTAGGCCTATTCTGCTGGCATTTAGTATGTTAGTTCCTACAGGCATACAGAAGGGGAGGCAGGGGTAGGGGATACAATCCAAGACCCTACCAGGGTTTTATTTAACTCTAAAAATTGATTAGCGTTTTGCTCATAAAAGTTCTACAACATTGTGAAAATGCATAGCACTTGCCTCGCTGTGTTTAACTAACATAACACTTCTAGAAAACCTATGTAAATACTTTCTGTACAGTTAATATTGTCCTAAGAAAAAACTGCTAATCAATTATTTAAAACCCTGCCCTACTCTTCCTATCGGTACCAACCCCAGAGAGGTTGCAATGGGTCAGAGGCAGAAAGGGCTCCAAGCATGCTGCAGCACTTGCCTCCAAGCCATGGCAGAAACAAACCTCTGACAATTATGTCTAAGTCGCTAGTTAACCATTGTCACTAGGGGGAAGACTGACACACTGCTTCAGGAATGGTTAATAGTCATCACAGACACATGGGTCCTGGAAGTAGTGGGTCAGGGATTGTCCATGCAATTCAAAAACTTTCAAAAGCTGAACAGACAAAAAAACTTCCCAGCACAAACACCAACACAAAGAATTCTGCTGGAAGTAAAGAAACTGCTGCAGGCAAAAGCAATAGACATGGTCCCTACCTCATAGTGGGAAATGGCCTGTTTTCAAGATACTTCCTGACCCACTAGAAAAATGGGCAGTGGCAATCCATTTTAGATTTACGATATCTGAACAAACATGTCAGAAAGGAAAAGTTAATGGTGGTCACTTGGGGCACAGCGACATCACTCCTGCAGTCAGGAGATTGGCTGGGGTCACTATATCTGAAAGTTGCCTGCTTTTCACACCCTAGTCAGACCCAGTCACAGACAATACCTCCGGTCCAGGCTTGGAAACTGCCAGTAATGTAGCCCTTCCCTTTGGCCTCACTTCAGCACCACGGTCTTCACAAAATGCCTAACTGTGGTGGATACACACCTGAGATGACAAAGTAGGGTATTTCTTCCCTACTTAGACTACTGGCTAGTCTCAGGAAAAACAGAACAAGAAGCAAGGTGTTCAATCCCAAAGGTAAAGAGCTCCCTTGAGAACCTAGGGTGTCTGAATTACCTGCAGAAGTCCCAGACAGAACCAGTTCAGGTGCTGGACTTCATAGGTGCAGAGCTGGATACCTTTTAAGGGAAGGCATTCCTTCCTTGGGAAAAGGTATACTGTTTGATTGGTACTGCAGAACCCTTCATTCTAGGCCACCCAAGGCCTGCCAGGGATTTCCTGCAGTTACTGGGCTATATGGCCTCATCCACAGCAGTGGTACCTTGGGCTAGATTTTAGATGAAGGGCACTCAGTAGCACCTAATGGACCACTGATCACAAAGGTGGGATTCACTGTCCAAACAAGTGCCAGTCACAAAGACCTTTGTGTAGGCACTAGAGTGGTGGAAAGAGGAAAGCAGCCTCAAAGAAGGCATTTTCTTTCTCCACCAATCACCAAGTATCCTCAAAACAGATACCTCCCTCCTGGGATGGGACGCCTACCTGGTGCATCTCACAGAAAGTGACATCTGGAGCCCACAAGAGACTCAGAAGCATATCAATCTCTGAAATGCTCAGGGAAGTATTGCAGGGAATGCAATCCGTTTCCTCTCAGCTACTGTACAAGGTCAGTCTGTTCAGATTAAACAGGCAATACTACAAAAATGTATTACATAAACAAGTAGTGAGGAACAAGATCCTCAAAACTGCACAGAAGCATGAGGATGTGGGATCTACTGTAGCTTGTTTCCTAGATGCAAAACTTTCTGCATTGTGCTGGCAAGACCCAGCAAATGGCTTCGGTCTTCAGAAGATGGGGCACTCCGGAAGTGGATCTGCTTGCCTCTTGGGAGAACATCCAGCTCCCACAGTTTTGTCGTAGGCCACTCCAAGGAGCAATGTCCCAGAGATATTTTTGGACTGGACAAGTAGATCCCTGGTATGCCTTCCCCCCATTCCCACTCATATAGTGAATGTGCATAAAGCTCTGGAAAAAGCCAGCAACAGTGATTCTGATAGTACCAGACTGTTCCAGACAGGCTTGGTACTCAGCACTCCTGACTCGGTCCAACAGGGCTTCAGTCATCCTGCCACTGAGATACAACCTGCTGATTCTGTCTCAGGGCAGAATAATATTCCCAGACCTCAGAACATTACACCTGAGGGCATGGTTCTTGAGGAGCTAGAATGCTCTAGTTTGAATCTTTCAGAGGAGGTGCTAAGGGTGCTGAAGGGTTCTAGAAAACCAGCAATGAGGAAAGCTTATTCCTCCAAGTAGAAGAGGGTGCATATTGTTTTATTCTCTGATGGGGATGGGAGGGGGGTAACACTAGACTACCAGGGATACAAGGATATATATTGTTTTATTCATGGACAGGGATGAGATGGGGGCCACTAGACTACCAGGGGGTTGTGGAATGCTTTTGTAACACATGGACGTTGCAGAGCACCAGGCACATTCTGCCAGGTGCATCCCTGCCTCAGACATGCAAATGGGGCCATAATGACATACAAATGGGCCCATTTGCACCTCGCATGGCTAATGGTGCCATTTACATGTTTTGGTCTGAATATCAGGAATTTGCACTAACTGCATCCAAAGATGTGCTGCGCACCCCCATTCCAGGCATTCAGACCGGGCAGGGAGATGTGCTGGAGCATCTGTGGTGGCCCCCATTTGTGGTAGTGCATCTCATTTGAATATAGCACTTTTGCTGTCTGGCGCAACTCAGTTGGATGGAGCAATCACTTGCACCCTTTCTGGGTGCAGTCTGAATATCTGGCCCCGTGTCAGTCTTGGGCCTTGAGGGATCCTCCAGTGGGTATGTGTATCAGTTCCATTCTCTGGCATAGGTGGTCTGTGTACGTGTCTGCCGTGTGACAGACACATGCACCTCTAGGCTGGTGTTTTGTGTGCCCTTCTCGCTGCCTTGTATGTCTGTGTGGTGCACTGTTGGGGAAGGGGGGCAGAGTCTTCTGTTCAGGTTGCAAGGTAACAAATACAATACCTGCTGCACTGACAGCTGACTGTACCCAAGAGAAGTGGTATATAGTCAGGTGTTTGAAGGGTGGCTGGAGTGGGACTTTTTGCTTTAGTTTTGACTAAGAAAATAAAAAGTAGTTATTTTGATAGTGATATTGGTTGTTTGTAACAAGTCAAAGAAAGCTTTAAAAGCAGCCAAATAGTGTCAAAATGACCCTCAAAATGCATCAGAATGCATCTAAAACTTGACAGCTTCTGGGAGCCTAGGCGGCCCCCAGACCGCCAGCCTGTGGGGGGTTGGGGACATTGTTGTTCATGGAAACCCCACACTTCTAAATTTAGCACTACACCACTACCTGTTAGTCAAAACTGAGTTTGTAATGAGACTACATTAGTTCAGCAAAGATTCAAATTGCTCTTCTCTCTCTCTGTCTTCCAATTGTGTGTGTGTGTGTGTGTGTGTGTATACAATGATTACTGCTATCTGTAAGGTTTGTTAACCCTTTCACAACTGATCTAAGACTGATTGATAAACAGAGCTCCACCATTCCTCCTCTCTCTCCCCCTCTCTCTCTCTCCACCTAAATCCTCTTTTTACACATTTTTATCTAAACAATGCCACCTTGGTTCAAAACTGAGTTTGTCATGAGACTGCATTGTTCCAGCGAAGATTCAGATTACACTTCCCTCTGTCTCCCCCCCAAGTGTGTGTGTGTGTGTGTGTGTGTGTGTGTATATGTGTGAATGTACAATGATTTGCTGCTGTCTGTATGGTTTGTTAACCCTTTCATGACTGATCTAAGACTAAATGATAAACAGAGCTCCACCACTCCTCTCTCTCTCTCTCTCTCTCTCTTGCTCTCTGAACCAGATTTACAAGAGAAATGCAGAAACGTGAAGCTGACCAAACCTAATAACTTACTTGACTTTTTTGCCAGCTTAAACTTTAAAATTATTTCCTAGCCTTATACAAATAAAGCTTACTATGTTCACTAAGTGGAGGCTGATGGCTTGGATAAAAAAATTATGTATTTCTGAAATCACTGACTGTAACCTACAGAACATGCATGTAATGTCCATCACTGCTGGGCTTGATGGAGTGCATGGTACTATATGGCACAGGTATTTAATTTGTTTTGTTTTTAGTTTCATTTGATCCTCAAGCCTGCATCTCCTTAACCCTCCCCTCAATGATATGCCGTTAGAACAGTGACTGAATTTTGTTGCCACAATAAGGGCGACGATGACAAGGCTGATCTTGATTTCAAATCATCCCATGTTCATACCACCCTTTGTGCCCACACAATTTCTGCCCTATTCTTGTATTGATGGCCTTAGTGACCTGTTCCACATGGTTTGCATAGGAGAGGGTACTGTCTAGGTTAATCCATATGTACTTGAAAGTGTGGACCCAGTCCAAGGGTGTTTTGAGGCTATTTAGAATTGCGAGCTGGAATGATCTATGTTTGTTGTGGGGGGGGGTTGGTGAATGTCATTACTTTGGTCTTTTTGTGGTTCATGAGCAGCTTTTGTTTCAAGAACCAATTCTCAGCACTAGTGAAATTCAACTGGAGTTGTTTTTCCAGGGGTAATGGGTCTGTGTTGCAGGTATAGAGCACAGCATTATCTGCATAAAGTAGAATTTTATCAGGGCATGCTAAGGGGAGATGGTTGAGGAATAAGCTAAAAAGTAGGGGACTCAAACTGGAACCTTGTGGGACACCAGTTCATACTTTCCGTCTATCCGAGAGTACACAATTTATCTTTACCTGCTGCACTCTGTTTGCAAGGTAGCTTTTGAACCAACTCATAGTGCTGTCGGAGAGTCCAGTGATGGGACAGTTGGTCGAGCAGTAATGCATGATTAACTGTATCAAAGGGCTTTGTGAGTTCGATAAAGGTCACCCCCACCATCTGACCATGGTCAAGAGCACCACTTTTCTCATAGCTGCAGAAAAGAGATGGGAGGGAGCTGTCTTGGGAGGATGAGGAGCAACCTTCATGGGAACGGACTAGGTGGTAGTGATGTGGGCAGAGTGAAGGGGAGGGAAGATTGGTGACTGACAGGAGCACTCCAATCAGTGGGAGCAATTATAAAAAAAAAGACAGAAAGGAGAGAGGGGATCTGGGAGAGCTGTGTGGGTGGTGGGCTGGTGCACGTGGTGTAGGCTTCTCCAGGAGGACTCGGAAGAGTCAGACCAAAACTTAAAAAATTAAAAATAAAAAAAAAGTTATGTATATAAATTAAAACTCAGAAAAAAAAGAAAGGGGAGAACTGGGTGGATGGTTGTGGGGTGGGCTGGTACAGGCCTCTCATAGCTCCCCTGCTGCTATGTTTTGCTCACTGAAAAAATAAAAAGAAAGAACAGAGTGACTCAGCTGACTCTAACAGAGTAAGAGAAGGAGAAATAAAACAGGAAAGAAAGAACAACAAGAAAGCAAAGTGTGTGTGTGTGTGCACGTGAGTGTGTGCACGTGTGTGTGTGCATGCGTGCGTGCTTGCGTGCGTGTGTGTGTGTATGTGTCCGTGTTTTAGGGGGGATTGTGTACTTCAGCCTGATACTGCATACACTACCCCTCAGTGCCATGATTCAGTGTCATCCTGCAGCTGTGAATTATCTCCATTCTCAAGCAATTGCCAGTGCCCAGGCCCCCTGTGTAGTGGCTTCCCAAAAGCCATCTCAGCTAGCCAGCCTATTTTCTCCAAAAATATTATTTGAACCCAAATAGTCTAGTGCATTAATAACACCTACCAGTGCACCTATGCCCCCCGGGTAGTGTTATGCCATAAGCCATCCGGGCTAGTCAGTCCATTTAGAAAAATGTATCCCAAATAGTCCAGTGCATTAATCCAAGTTTTTTTTTTTTTTTCATCCTGCTGAGAACTCGAGCACCTGCCAGTGCCTACTCCCCCAGGTAATGGCTTGCCATAAGTCATTCGAGCTAGCCAGTCCATTTTTAATAAAACAAAATTGCATCCCGAATAGTGTAGTACATTTAATACAGGTGTCTATTGTCATCATGATGTGAATTATCTCCATTCTTAAACACCTGCCACTGCTGCCAGACTAGTGACTTCCCTGGGTAGTGACTTGTCATAAGCCATCTGGGCTTGCCAGCCCATAACCCCCACCCAAAAGATATTTTTTTGAACCCAAATAGTCTAGTGCATTAATGCAAGTTTTTTTTGTCATCCTGCTGTGAACCTGAGCACCTATCAGTACCTACTGCCCTGGGCACTGACGTGCCATAAATCATTCAGACTAGCCCATCCATTTTTCAATTAAAAAACAAAAGTGTATCCCGAATAGTTTAGTGCATTTAATCCAAGGGTTTATTGACATCATGCTGTGAATTATCTCCATTCTCGAGCACCTGCCACTGCTGCCAGACTAGTGCCTAAATCCCCTGGGTTGTGGCTTGCCATAAGCCATCTGGGCTAGCCAGCCCATTTTTCAACAAAATATATATACTGTATTTTGAAGCCGAATAGTGTAGTGCATTAATCCAAGAGTTTACTGTCATTTTACTGTGAATTATCTTTATTCTTGAGCAACCAGTGCTCATGCCCCTGGGTAGGGGCTTGCCATAAGCCATCTGGCCTAGCCAGACCAATTTAAAAATATATATTTTTGGAACTAGAATAGTCTAGTGCATGAATACAATGTTTTTTTCATCCTGCTGTGAATTATCTCCATTCTCGAGCACCTGCACCTGGTTAGTTGCTTGCCATAAGCCACCAGGGCTAGCCAGGGATACCCAGTGGGAGATGTCATTTGATGAAGTAGCAGGGAGAAGTAGGAGTGTTACTTGGCATCCCAACACACTACTTGCAACCACAAACCAACAGCAGGAGCAGTTTGATGTTATTACAGAAGAAAGGGGCACTATACAAAACAATGCAGTATACAGTAGCACTCTGAAAACAGTAGCAGATCAGTTACTAAACTGGGCCACCTGGTGACTGTTACACCACTGCTTGCATTGCTGGGGCTGTTAGGGACACTTGTGATTCTGACATTGCTGCTGCTTGACTACTTGTCATAGCTTGGTGGTTAGTGGTATGCTTTTTAAACTGCTTGGGCTAGCCACCCCTACTGATCAAAACCCTTAACTGAATAATGTGTGTGTGTGTGTGTTTGTTTGTTTAGCTTTGACTCACGTGGCAGTGTTTGCATTTCATTTTACTAGTTTTCCTGATCACTCCCTGTTTACAAACCATGGACAAAACTATCAAACAAACAAATGTAAGGAAACTGTCTGAACTGTTTAAAACAAAAGGCAAAAGGAAAGGGCAGAATACTACTAATAGGCTTTCCAGTTCCAAAAGTGGTCCAGAGCAACTCTTGTTGGAAAACAGCCCAAAAGAGTCAGAGTCTGTGAGTGAGACCCCAAGTGGTACATCCCCTTTCCCTAGCCCTACAAGTGATCCATTCCCAGGTGTTGGTGCTGGTAGATCAAGTCAAGACAGTGTCAAAAAGAGAACCATGGGTGCTACTGTACCACAGAAGAGGAGTAAGGGGCCAAGTTGTAAAGGGTTCCATGTCATGATAGCGATCGCAATACAGCAATCACTATCATAGCGAATGTATATCGCCGAAAGCATTTCAGTGATATGCAAACCAAAGCGACCCAATTTCCAGCTACTGCAAGTGTTTTGTGGGGGGCTGGGACCAACCAAAAGGAGATGGTGACAAGGAAGATCCTCCTGTCTCCCCTACTGACACTATTATTTTAGAGAATGAAAATGATGATGACATAACTGACGATGTAAGTGCTGCGACTAGTGTTACAAAACAGGTATTTATGCCGGGCAGTAAAACTAAAAAGGCCACCTCTTGGGTCTGAATTGCTATCGTATTGACTCCCAAAATATCTGCTGTGCAATATACACTATGTATAAAACTGGCATCAGCAGGGGGAGACAGGAGAATCACCTTGGCACATCTACATTGATAAGACAATAAAAGAGAATGCACCCAATGGTATGCAGAAAAGATGTGATGCCACTGTTGAGTGGTAAGACAGAAGATGAGGCACTAGATGACAGCGGACCTAGGCCGTTCTTCTTCTTCAATAATCAGAACAGGTGGCATTGCCAATCATTTTTCATCCCCCCTCAGCCAAAAACACCAAGCATGTAATTCACCATAACCATCAGGCACTCTAGCATCTGACAGTTCCCTTCCATTTAATTTGGTCTGTTCCGTTCAGAGACGAGAAGACCCAAAACCAAAACAGTTAACCATGCAAGAGTCATTTCAAAGGGCATATAAGTATGAACCTAATCATCCAGCTGGCCAAAAATTAAATAAGTCTGTGACCGGGTGACCCCTGTCATTGGTGAGGTGCCCTGGTAGGAAGAAACGTGGGTCTTTCCTTGCCCCCCCCCCATTAACCTACCTTATGCCTATGTTATGTAAAGTACATGGAAGGAATAGATGAAAGTGCTGGAGTGCTTTAAAAACAATTAAAGATTAAAAGTGCTAGCTAATAAAGTGCAGTGATATGTTAAATGCTATGGTTAAAGTACCAGAATAGTGCTTTCTGTACAAAGAAAGAAAGTAAGAAATATAAAATTCATCATACCTCCTGCCTAAGTGTCTGTTATTCCCACTGTTGGCCCAACTGCAGCAGGGTTGTTGTTCAGGAGACAATTAGCAGGCAGACATCCAGAGTTAGTGCTTAAAAAAATGCCAGGCTGGCATTTATCATTTTATTATTTGTAGCATAAAATGATAATTATTCAGAACAGAAAATAAGAAAATTGTCATTAAGTCCATAACATCAATGCTGTCTAGGGTGTAGACACAAGCCTTCTAAACTTAAGGTCTTACACCTGTCACAGTCAGTTCTAGACTGACGCCTTATCTCCACTGGCACCATGCACTTTTCTGCCTCTCTCCTGAGGTACTATTTCCAGTACCCCCCTGACTGAGCTCTCCCGTGTATCCTTCAGACACTCAGCCAGGACATCTCACTTCTGACACCAACTGCAGCGACGTGGGAATAATAGACACTTAGGCAGGAGGTATGATGCATTTTATATTTCTTACTTTCTTTCTTTGTACAGAAAGCACTATTCTGGTACTTTAACCATAGCATTTACCATATCCCTACACTTTATTAGCTAGCACTTTTAATTTTTAATTGTTTTTAAAGCACTCCAGCACATTCATCTATTCCTTCCATATACTTTATATAACATAGGCATAAGGTAGGTTAATGGGGGGGCAAGGAAAGACCCAAGTTTCTTCCTACCAGGGCACCTCACCAATGACAGCGGTCACCCGGTCACAAAGTCCATAGCAGAAATGATAGCACTAGATCTGTATCCCTTCTCTTTTGTTGAGTCCAGTTGGTTTTAAGCAACTAATGCAGATTGCAGTGCCATAATATTAAATACCATCCAGGAAATACTTTGCCACAAAAGCAGTATTGAATTTGTATTGTGAATTGCATGAGAAAGTGACACAGGCCTTGAATCAGTCAGCAGTGCCATAGATCCATATTACAACTGACGTGGACTAGCAGCCAAACCGTCGTAGACTACATGACCATCATTGGTCACTGGGCCTCTTTCCATGATTCCTCTGGGTCATCCTCAGTCTCAGACTCAATCAGGACATTTAGAAGCATGCTGCCTTAATTGTACTAGTTTTGAGTCAAAAGATCATACTGCAGTGAACCTCTAGCAGGAGCTAAGACACTTTGCTGAATGGCTCACTCCTCATGGCATTTCTCCAGGATTTGTCATATCTGATAACAGGGCTAACATCATATGTGCTGTGAAGCGTGGTGGGTATATGCACATACCTTGCTTTGCTCACACTCTTAGTATCATAGTTCATGATTTTCTCTGAGATGACAGAAGCATTCAGAATGCCCTTAGTGTTGTGCCCAACATCTGTGGATATTTCCGCCATTCTGCCTAAGCATGTAAAATATTGCAACAGCTGCAAATGGAAAATAACTTTCCACAACATCAACTAAAGCAGGAGGTAGTTACCAGGTGGAATTCCACATTTTCTATGGTACAACGGCTCTTCAAGCAGCGTAGAGTAGTTCATCAGTAAATGATGGATAACTTCGTAGGGAAAGGGGATGTGTGTCTCAGTTCCATGCATTGGAACCTGATGGCACAGTTTACCAGGTTCTTCAGTCCTTCGAGGAAGCCACTAGGGAAATGAGTGCAGATAATGACAGTCTGAGTCAGGTTATCCCCCTGATATGCCTGTTTAAAAAAAATGGAAAAGTAGAAGGCAACATTCCTGTAGGAAGGTACTGTGACTTCACTTGCAGAAAACCTGACCATGTCCCTTGAAATGGACCACAGAATAGAAATGATGTTACAATCTAAACATTATATACTCTCCACTATGTTAGACCCTTGATTTAAGGCTAGCCTGGCTTCCTTCTCCTCTCTGGCATCACAGATATTAACAGATAGAAAGGACTACTCATTGAAAAAGTGTCAAATAAAATGGTGGATACCGTTTCATTACAACAGCCTCTTGAGCTACAGACTCCCAAACCTCACTACCAGCAAGAGGCTCATTCCTCATGGCCTCATGGGTGTGGGCTACAAGCCACTCATGCAGTCAGAGAGCATGGATGGAGAACTAATAGATAACCTGAGGAGGAATTGCAGAAGGGGAGGAATGTGATCCTAGGGGACTTCAACATGCCACGAACGGACTGGAGCTCTATGGCATCGGCGTCAGCATCAGCAAAGGAGCAAAGAGACCTCGATGCACTCCAGGACAAATTCCTGACTCAGCTTGTTGGAGAGCCGATAAGGGAGAGAAACATACTGGACTTGGTCCTAGCCGATGGAGAACACGTCAGGGATCTTGCAGTAGAAGCCCCATTGGCTGGTAGTGACCATTCCACAGTATGTTTTACCTTAGACTTGGGGAAAGAGAGGAACCTAACAAAGACCACAGTAGTGGACTATAGCAGGGAAAACTTCAGGGAGGTGTCAGATATATTCAGGGGGTCATATAAGCAACATCAAGTTAGGGATGGACATGGAGGAACAATAGGAAATCCTGAAGCAGGGTATCCTGGAAGCCACAAAAAACTGTGCCAGGTCACTAAATTAGATGGCCAGAGCCAGAGAACCCCGCTGGTGGACAAGGGAGGTACAGAAGGAAGTAAGGAATAAGAGGCTGGCCTTTAGAAAGTACAAATGCTACCGCAGTCAGGCTGACCTTGAGGAATATCAGAGGATTTCCAGGGAGGCTAGCAGAAAGGTCAGAAAGGCCAAGGCTGATGAAGAGCTTAGATTAGCAAGAGGGATCAGGGAGGAGGAGAAGGAATTCTTTAAATATATTAGGAAGAGGAGGAAGGGGGCAGATGAGTAAACTGAGAAAAGAGGGTGGTTGGGTAGAGGGGGGTTTGGAGCTGGTCGAAGTGTTAAATGACTTCTTCAGCTCTGTCTTCTCTAGGGAAAGGGCTAGGCCATTGCCTCAGGGAGGACAGGAAAGGGGCAATGGGGGAGAATCTCACAGATGGTGAGATCCAGGTAGGGAAGGTAAGGGAGGTTCTCAAGTCCTTATATAAACAGAGAGTTTGGCGGTAGATAAGGACCGCTTGGCCCACCCAGTCTGCCCATTTCCCTACCTAATGGATAAGCTGCAGATCCTAGTTAACCAGCAGCCTACTTCTTTCTACCCCCACCCCCTAGAATTGCCTTATGGCTGTCCCATGCATGCTTGAATTCAACCACTGTTTTTGACTCCACAACCTCCTCCGAAGGCCGTTCCATGCATCCACAACCCTCTCTGTGAAAAATACTTCCTTACATTACCTCTGGACTTCCCATCTTCAAATTGTGCCTCTTGTTCTTGCACACCTCTTTTTGAAAGATGCTACCCTCTTGGACTTTGTTGATTCCCTTGAGGTACTTGAAAGTTTCTATCATGTCCCCCTCTCCTCCTTTCCTCGAGGCTATACATATTAAGCTCCTTTAGTCTCTCTTCATATGCCTTCCGTGCAGACCCTGCACCATTTAGATGCCCTCCTCTGGACAGCTTCCATCTTGTCTATGTCCTTGCAGGAGATGGGTCTCAGAACTGCACACAGTACTCCAGATGGTGTCTCACCAGCTGTCTGTATAGAGGGATAACAACTTCCTGTTTTATACTGGTGAGCCTCTCCCTATGCATCCCAGTATCCCCAACCCTCCTTACTGCCCTTTCACATTGCTTGCCCACCTTTAAGTCATCTGATATGACTACCCCCAGGTCCCTTTCCATTTTGTTGTTGTTAGTATCTCATCCCCATTGTGTACTCTTCCCTGGGTTTTGTTTCCCAGGTGCATTACCTGCACTTCTTTGCATTGAATCTGAGCTGCCATACATTTGACGTTCCTCTAACCTTGCCAAGTCCTTCTCATCCTTTCCACCCACCTTGTACATCAACTCTGTTGCAGATCTTTGTGTCATCTGCAAAGAGACATACTTTTCCTTCAGTCCCTCTGCAATGTCACTTACAAAGACATTGAAGGACCCAGATCTAATATACTGAACCCTACTGACACCCTGGTAACCCCCTTTCAACTGAGTGGACTCCATTTACTATTACCCTCTGTGTCCTATTCTCCAGCCAATTCTTTACCCAGGCTATCATCTTGGGACCCACTCCCAGGCTGGCTAACCTGTATATTAATCTTTTGTGTGGGACTGAGTCAAATGCTTTGCTAAAGTCTAGGTAGGTCATGTCCACAGCCCCTCCCTGATCTACTACTTTGGTCACCCAGTCAAAGAAATCTATTAGATTCGTCTGGCATGACCTTCCTGCTGTGAATCCATCCTGCCTTGGGTCCTGTGTCCCTCTGGCCTCTAGGTACTCGACAATTCTTTCCTTCAGAAGTGATTCCATCATTTTCCCTATCACTGAGGTTAAACTAACAGGTCTGTGGTTTCCTGCTTCTGCCCTGCTCCCACTTTTGTGAAGGGGAATCACATCTGCCCTCCTCCAGTCCTCAGGTACCACCCCATCCTCCCATGATTTGTTAAAGAGGGTAGTCAGTGGTGTCACTAGTTCTACCTCAGTTCCTTTAGAATTCTGGGATGAATCCCATCAGGCCCCACTGCTTCATCCACCTTCAGTTTTAAGAGTTCTTTCAGAACACTTTCTTCTGTAAATGGGCTGGTATCAACTTCTGTATCCAGAGTGTTTCTATTGTTTGTTTTAGGTACTCCCCTCTTCCTTTGTAAGTACTGAGCAAAATATTTGTTTAGTATCTCTGCCTTTTCACAGTCACCCTCTGCCCACCCCTCCCTTTATTAAGCCTCACTATCCCTCCTTAGTCTTCCTTCGCCCCTGATGTACTTAAAAAGGTTTTATCCCCTTCTTAACTGAGTTGGCTAGCTTTTCCTCAGTTGGGCCTTTGCTGTTCTGACTGTCTTCCCAGCTTCCTTTTGCTTTAACTGATACAATTCTGTGTCCTGCTCATTCTGTGATTCCTTGTACTTTCTGAATGCTTTCTTTTTCTCTTGAACCTTCACTGCCACCTCCTTTGAGAACCATAGTGGTTTCTTACATCGTTTTGTTTTGTTTATTTGCTTCACACAAAGGCTTGTTACCTCTGTGATGGCAGTTTTTATTATTCCCCATTGTTCTTCCACCCCTCCTTCCTGTCCATTTCTTAGTGCATTCCTTCGGCATTCACCCGTTTTGGCAAAGTCAGCCCTCCTGAAGTCCAGTACTTTTGCCTTTGTATGGCTTGACTCTATTGCTGTGTTTATTGTGAACCATACTGTTCGATGGTCGCTAGTTCCCAGATGGCTACCCACTTCTACATCTGTGATCCTCTCTCCATCTCCATTTGAGAGGACCAGGTCTAAGATTGCTCTCTCTTGAGAGGGTTCCAATACTAGTTGTCTAAGGCATGCCCCCTGTAGGGCATCTAGAATAACCCCACTCTTAGAAGTGGCTGCTGCAACTGCACTCCAGTTAACATCTGGCATATTCAGATCACCCATCAGCAATATCTCCCCTTTATCTGCCATTCTAAGTATACCTTCTATCATTTCCTTGTCCATTTCCTCCCCCTGAGAGGGGGGTCTGTATACAACTGCTGTTCGGATTGTGGTGCCATTGCCTGCCTCCAAATTGACCCACAGTGCTTCTTCTCCTCCTCCCTGTTTACCCTTTTGTTCTGTTGCTTTGATTCCTTCTTTTATGTAGAGAGCTACTCCTCCTCCTCTTTTACCCTCCCTGTCCCTCCTGTAGATAGTGTATCCTGGTATGTTTACGTCCCAGTCATGGTTCTGTGTGTACCATGTTTCTGTGACTGCCATGATATCCAGATGTTCCTCCTCCATCAAGGCCACTAATTCAGGAAGCTTGTTACCCAGACTACGGACATTGGTACTCATTGCTCTCCAGTTTTTGATGGCTTTACCTTCTGTAGCAGCATCTCCCACTGACCTTTCTACCTTGGTCTTTTTCTCATTTAGTACCCTGTTTTGTAGGGGGAGGCTGGGATTTTCCTGCTTCTTATCAGTGCCTCCCCCTTGACTAGTTTAAAAGCTTGCCAATGAAGCATTTAAACTGATTGCCCAAAAGACTTGTTCCCTTCCTGGACAGATGCAGACCATCCTGCCAGTATAGGCTGGTGTCCCTCCAGGTGGAACCCCAGTCCCCAATGAAGCCAAACCCCTGTGCTCCACACCATTTTTTCAACCATTCGTTAAACTGCATGGTGCAAAGTACCCTCGCCTCACCCATGCCACTGACAGGCAGCACCTCTGAGAAGGATACTGTGTGTGCTACTTGTCTTAAGCCCCTCCTCAACTCTACAAAGTCCTTCTGCATTGCTCTAATCTCATGATGAGCCAAGTCATTTGTCCCTAGGTGGACAATGACGTCCAGCTCAGACTCCCGTGCAACTGTTCTCGTGATCCTAAGGATGCGCTTCCTGTCCTTCCAAGCCATGGCACCAGGCAGGTACCTTACTTCAGTTTTCCATGCTCCCTCCAGTTCTATACCCCTAATAATTGAGTCCCCCACCAGGAGCTGCTTCCTTTCCCTTTGGTGCCCTCTGCCTCCTTCCTGAGGACCTCCCTTGTGACAGTTGTCTGCACCCTCCTTAGTCTCCTCTGCAGGTGCATCCATAGGGGAACTATGCTAACCCAGAATGGTGTATGGATTGTGGAGTGGAACAACTGACTGGGTGTACCTCTGTTCCACCACCCTTACCCTCCCTGAGCCCACTGTGGTCCAACTGCTGTGCTTTCTTCGCAACCTCTGAGGTAGTGGTGGTGGCTCTGGTGCTCCCTGGATGGGGAGGTTCCCTTGCTACTGTCCAGAGTGGCCTGAAGACGGGCAACTTTCTCCCTCAGGGCAGATAGTTGTCTGCAAACAGGGCAGCATCTCAGCCTCCAGAAAGACTCCCGGAAGACTGCTGCCCCACAGCCATTACATTGCACTACTCCCCACATAACGGTCTACCTTGTTTAGTTTTTTTTGTGTGTGTGTGTGATTGTTTTGTTATATAGAAATATATGTATTTATATAATGTGTATGCTTATATTGTCAGTGCAGTGTGCTAGACAGGATATGACAGTGATATGCACCTTGCCGTCTTGAGGAAATGATGTCAGAACCCCAAGTATAAAGGAACTATTTCCAGGGGTGGGTGGGGTGAGGGTGGCAAGGGTTTGGGCCTAAACTGTGCCCTCACAAAACAATCAGCTAAAAGCTCTGACCTACTGCTGCGATGAGTGCCTTCCTGTCAGCAAGATGCCCTACACGACAATTTGACAGAGAAAAAACCCTGCTAATCAAACAGAGAAAAATCCAAACATCCAAGTCAGACACAGGTAAACCTCCCCAGCCCCAAAACAGCCTGGTGACTTGTGCTCTGAAAGCAGTCAGCCCCAAAACACGTCAGCTGTGCAGAAGGGCAGACACAGAAAACAGTATTCAGCCCCTGTGGGTTTAAACTCTTCCTGCACTGAAAATCTTAACAATTGTAACAAAAGTAAAGCAAGCTCTACCTCCCTCTGTTGATTGAAACACTGCCTTTTCTGATAATTCTAAGTTCCTTATTTCACCTTTTAGTTAGAAGTATCCTCCACCTGAAGAATATTAACTTTCCTAAGGAATCTGCTTCAAACCAAAGACAATTGTAAATTGTATGGTTCACCTCCCTCTGTTGTGAGCACAACTCGCTTTCTTGCAAATCTTAAGTCCAGTGTTGCAGCTTCCAGCAAGAGTTAGCTTCACCTGAGGATGGATAGCACTCCAGGACCAGACGGCATCCACCCGAGGGTTCTGAAGGAACTGGCAGATGTCCTGGCAACTCTGTTGATGGAACTATTCAGTTCCTCCCTCCAATCAAAATGGGTCTGTCTGGATTGGAGATTGGCAAATGTAGTGCCTCTCTGCAAGCGTGGACCTCGGGATGATTCGGGAATCACAGACCGGTCTGCCTGACATCCATAGTGGGAAAATGTTGGAGGCCATCTTATTTATTTATTTGGTAACTGGGTAAGGCCTACTAGGCACACTTGCCTGTTTTCAGGGGTGACCTGGGAGCACTGGGGGTTAAGTGACTTGCTCAGAGTCACACAGTATACAAGTGGAGGTTGTGGGAATCAAACCCATGTCTGCTGGCTGTACCAAGCTCATTCACAGTGTGTTACTCTAACCTTTAGGCTATACTGCCAGGCTATACAAAGAATGGATGGTGGCGCTCCTGAAGGTAAATGGTTTTCAGGATGAAAACTAACATGGGTTTGTCTGGGGAAATCATGTCCAACAAACCTGGTTGAATTCTTCAACTTGGTTCCTAGGTCCCTGGATTGGGGAAAGCCAGTTGATGTTCTATACCTGGACTTCAGCAAGGCTTTTGATTCGGTCCCACATAAAAGACTAATTTGGAAATTACGGGGACTGGGGGTGGGAGATAAGTTGGTGAGGTGGGTAGCAAATTGGCTTGGGAATAGACAACAGAGGGTGGTGGTAAGGGGTGAAGTCTTGACTCCCATGGAGGTCATCAGCGGGGTCCCACAAGGCTCAGTCTTGGGCCCTATCCTTTTTTAATATGTATGTTTCAGACATTGGGGAGGGGATAGGTAGTAAAATGTGCTTATTTGCTGACAATACCAAACTGGGGGTGGTAGTGGATAGGGAGGAGGGAAGGAAGGCACTACAGGGTGACCTGCAGAAACTAGAATACTGGGCCACACATGGCAACTGGGGTTCAATGCACATAAATGCAGTATTCTGCATCTCGGTAGTAGGGACCCTGAGTATATCTTCAACTTGGGGGGGATATAGCTGGCTGTAACAACAATGGCAAAGGACCCGGGGGTTACGATTAATGCTAAAGGGAACCACTCAGAGCAATGCAGGAGGGCAGCAGCCAAAGCAAACAAAATGCTTGGGTGTATAGCCAGGGGGATAATGTCCAGGAGAAAGGAGGTCATACTTCCCCTGTACACCTCACTGGTGAGGCCACATTTGGAGTACTGTGGGCAGTTCTGGTGAACACGCCTTAAAAAGGATATCACACTTCTGGAGAGGGTCCAGAGAAGGGCAGAGAGAATGACCAGTGGTATGGAGGGGTTGTCATATAAAGATAGGCTCAGAGAGCTGAACATGTACTCCCCGGAGTACAGAATGAATGGGGGGGATATGATAGAGACCTTCAAGTACCTGAAGGGGTTCAACAGAGGGAGCGGGGAGGGCTTGCTCAAGCTGAGGGAAGAGGGGATTACAAGAAGCCATAGTGTAAAGCTGGCAGGGGGGAGGTTCAGGGGAGAGATAAGGGGTCACTATTTCACAGAGAGGGTGGTGGAACCCTAGAATGCTCTGCCAGATGATCTAGTAAAAATCAGAACAGTGGGGGGGTTTCAAGAAGGGATGGGACAGGCACACGGTATTGGGGGGGCAAGAAGATCACTGGAGCAGTACAGAGAGGAGATGGGGGTGAAATGGTGGGTGGTAGAGCAGCTGAGGTGCATTACCAGTGAGCTGCGTCGGGCAGACAAGATAGACCGATAGGCCTAATCTGCTGGCAACTATATATGTATGTATGTAGCCACTGTGAAAGATCAAGATGAATAAGAGGGCATTTGGTCAGAGCTGCAAGATATAAAAACAGTACTTGTTCCAGTGTTTTCCAAGGAATTACTGCTGCCAGTATGGTGGAAGACTATCTAAAAGACCCTAGTATACTATCTATATGGGACAACCCTCTGAAATATTGGCAGAGTAAGAGAAAAATCTGGCCAGCATTGTACAAAACAGACATTTTTTACTTGAGTTGCTCTCCCACCAGAGTCTATTTGGAGAGAATCTTTAGCACAGCTGGTAGTGTTGCTTCCGACCTACATAACCATTTGTTACCTGAAAATGTTAAGCGCCCTACATTTTTGAATGGCTTTTCTGCACAAGCTGATCTTCATTGTCAAGCCACGTACATCACCAGCTATTGAAGTTTGTCAGCTCCTTTTTTCTAAAAAAAAGAACAAAAAAATTTAAAAGTAAAACATCTTCTTTTGTGCATGTGTGTGGGGAAAATAGAACTACCTGTATCAGAATGTACATGGAATGAAACTGTAAATTAACATAAAGTAGGGAGACTCAGATGCTGGTAGAGACACCCACACAAGCTTGAACACAACTAAAATTAAGTCCAATATAAAATTATGCATCTGTGTACCCTAATTATACAGTATTAAATTAATACTGTATAATAAGGGTATACTATAGGCATCTGCACGCATTTTGCACAACACATATCGGGCTATGTTGGTCTGCTAGATTTATGTTTTCTTTTGTCTTGCACACAGGGAAGCAAATCATAAGCACACACACGTAATTTAAGATTGAAGAAGACAAACTGACATTTGGTATTTATAAGTGCACTAAATTAATAGTATTAATTTAGTGCAACTATAAATGCCAAGTATCAATTGGTCTTCTTCTTCTACCTTATATTATGTGCCTGCGCTTGCAATTTGCCTCCCAAAATGTGCAAGACAAAGGCCAAACATAAACCCTAGCTAGATGACCAACCCAGCGCTATGGCAATTGTTTTGTAGTTGTCTGACTAAAAAATGTAACCAAAGCCAAACCCAAGCCATTGCCTCTTCTTGTACTTTCTTACTAAACAATCCACTTGTGAAATTTAATACAAGCATTCTTAACTCGTAACTACTGCACTTGTGTAGTTGTTAGACTCGATATGAATAACCAAATACCACTGATCTTCTTCTTGTACTTTCTACTTAAACAATCTACTTGCAAAAGTTACTTTTTTTATCATCAAAAATGTTATTTACTTTTAGCAAAATAACACCAAACACAGTGCATAGCCAGAGTAAGCAATACAAAATCCATTATAAAAGCAAGAACATGGTTAATAAGCAGCAGTGCAGATTCCTTACAGAACCAGTGCTATACCCTTGAATCAGAAGTATTCCAAAATGGCTTGCCAAACACATATTTGCAATGAGCCAGTGTGGGTACTAACAATACACATGCAAATGTTTTAGAGACCTTTCTGTAACTATATAATGTAGTTGTAGTTGCCTGATCCTAACTAAAAAAATTGAACCCAATTCCATTAACTCTTCTTTATTCTCTTGTATTTTATTTATTTATTTAGCTTTTGTTAACCAGGTAAGTACACTAGACAAAACTTTGCCTATTTTCAGGTACGACCCGGGAAAGTACAGGAAAATTTACATACAAAACACATTTTGGACAACATGGTACATGATAGTGGGAGGATTACAAGTCATAGGACAACATGGTACAAGTTAGGAAATACTCAAATGTCACACGCAGAACATCTTAATTTAGAAAACACAAATGTAGGTCATAAGGTAACTTATTAGTTAGAGTAAATACAACAGAGTGAAATGGCGTGTGCCAGATTGATGCAGTACAAGGCAAGGATTAGTGGCAGCAACGTAAGGGCCAACAGTTGTATGTAAGAGCTAAGTCCAGACAATTTATCATGGGGGTTTTTTGCACCCACAGGCCGATGCGAGTTTGAGATGGTTCCATAGGGAGGAACGTAAGCAGCCCTGGGAAGGGGCAATACAGGTCTGGTCGGGGAAGGTGTTCCATAACTTGGGGGCACACACTGCAAAATCCCTTTCACCCATTTGAGTTCTGGTGACAGGTACCTTGAGTGTAGCCGACCCCTGAGACCTAAGGTGGTAAGAAGAAGGAACAGTTTGGACAAGTAGGTTTGCTACCCCTGGGGGGTGCCAGTGCTAAGGACCTTCCCTGTGAAGCAACCAAGGACAAAGTCAATATGCTTCAAGGGAGAGAGCCAGTTTAGTTTGTTATAGTGATCACAGTGGTGAGTGAGCCGAGGGGCCGCTAAGGCGAAGTGACAGACATTATTGTAGGCAGTCGACCACCTAGAGAGATGGACCTTAGTGGTGCTGGCAAACAACAGGAGCCCGTAGCATAGCAAGGGAAGAAGCATACCTCTGGCAAGTACAATACATGCAGCCGGAGTGAGGTTATTTTTTGCTGTATAGGCCATACCCAGTTTATAGTTGACAGTTTTGCATGTGTTCTGGATATGGCAGCCAAGGTCAAGCTGCGGGTCCAGCGTTACCCCAAGGTATTTGAAATTGTCCGTGATTGGGATCTGGATGCCCCCCTTTCCGGAAACACAGAAAGGCACAGGGGAGGCCTTAATCTTAGCCCGGGACCCAAAGAGCATGGCTTGGTTTTTTTTTAGATTAAGGACTAGCTTATGGTTCCGGATTCATGTCTGGATATTACTTAGGTCAGCACTCAGGTGGCAGTTAATGTCCCCACCTCTGGGGAGTGAGACAGGATGAGCAGATCATCTGCATAGAGAAGTGGTTTACAATGAGCAATGGCTGTGGGAAGATTATTAACAAAAATGGACAACAGCAGGGGTCCTAGGACAGAGCCTTGGGGAACCCCCATGGTTACTGGGATGGGGCTTGATAGCTCTTTACCATATTTTACCCGTTGCATTCTGCCATGCAGATAGTTGGAGAACCAGCTGAGAGCAGCAGAGGATAGTCCAGTAGATCTTAGCTGTGTTGACAGCATGACGTGGTCAACCAGGTCAAAGGCCTTCGAGAGGTCTATAAAGATAGCCCCCGAGAGTTTGCCTTGGTCCATGGCCTCTCTTATCCAAAATGAAACAGTAACAAGGGCAGAGGAAGTACCATGCCCCTTCCTGAATCCGTGCTGTATGGGAGACATTATGTCATGTGATTGTAGATACTCTGAGAGTTGTCCTGCCACAACTTTCTCCAGGAGTTTGCTAACCGCTGATAGTATGGATATGGGGTGATAGTTCTCTATCAGTTTTGGGTTTCCCTGTTTAAGGACTAGGACCACCCAGGCCACCTTCCATATGTCTGGTATAACACCAGTTGACAGGGATAAGTTGAAGATGTGTGCTACCAGAGGGGCAAGCCAGGGGGCACTGAGGCTGAGGAGCTTTGGTTCCAAGTCATCTTGTCCCGCACTTGAGTACGGGGAGAGTCCAGCTAACAGTCTCCGCACCTCTTGAACCGTCACTGCCCTGAAAAGAAAGGGCAGACTGGGTGAAGATGATGCTATGGGCTGGGTGCCGCTGTCACCACTATCATTGGGCAATGATGAGGTGTACTGAGACAGATCTGTGAAATAGTGATTGAAGGAGTTGGCAATGGTTTCTGAGTTGTTGCAGTTGGAACCATCAATTGTCATATCAGTGGGCTCCGCACTCTGTGTACCACTGACTATGTGTTTGATATTCCTCCAGAACCTCCTTGGGTCCTTGGCCGAGTTCAGTAGTGCAGATTTGCACAACTCACTTTTTGCTACCCTGATGTTCTTTTTGCACTCATTTCTGAGTTGCCTGTATTTTTGAAGGATAGCCTGGTCAGCCGTGGCCTTATACTGGGCCCAGCACTTGTCCCTGGTTTTGAGGAGTGCTAGGAGGCTGCCATGAAGCCATTTTGTAGCTGTACCCCTGACCCTCCGTCTGATTAGGGGGCATGTTTCTCTTGCAGGGTCCTTAATGAGATGAGGAGGTGATAGACAGCAGATGTGGAGTCCTGGGCATTCCATACTGCCGACCAGTCAGTGTACTTAATATCATTTTGAAAGGAGGATAGATCGAACTTTGAGTAGTCTCTTATCTGGATAATTTTATGTGGTATTTTTAGGAGTGGGATCCTCCAAACACAGTATACTGGGGAGTGATCCGAGATACAGTCAGGCAGGACACCGGACGAGCTGATCCTATCAGGTCTGTTAGTCAAGATCCAGTCCAGGAGGGAGCTCTTACCACCATTTACGGGGCACCTGGTAGGATACCTGACTAGCTGTGTCAGGGAGAGACCGGCAAGTGACGACTCAAAGGCTTTGGTGTTACCACCCAGCCAATTGAGGTTGAGGTCACCCAGAATGATTAGCTCATTTTGCCGTATTACAGCACCAGCTGTGTCAAGGAGGCCAGTCAGCCCCTCTATGCCTCCTTTTGGGGGATTGTAGGTTAATACAATGTGTATCTTTTTTGACATCCCTAGTATCAGCACCGTGTGCAATGTCTCACAGGTGGACTGCAGTGTCTGTTGACAGGGAAGTGCAGATAGGTTAAGATGGCTCCTGTAATAGACCAGGATACCACCACCCCTTTTTTCACCCGGGCGGTCACGACAGATGAGGTCGTAGCCAGGGAGGGCACACACAGAGTTTGGTGTAGCAGGTTTTAACCAGGTTTCTGTAATGCCTAGGATGTCAGGATTATGTCGAGTTACCCAGCCATGAAGTTCTGCCAGGCTGGGCAGGAGACTTCTAATATTAAGATGGCCTACTTTCAGCCCTTTTACCACCGACCAGTCCGCCAGTGAGGAGGAAGACTGGAGTGAAGGTCCTGGGTTTAACTCTATGTCCCCTGCTAGCACAAGGGTCACCAGCATGAGCCAGAATAGATGCCTCAAGGGAGTGGACCTATCCTTCGCCTGTGACTTATGGTCATAGCGTCTGATCTTTCATGCAGGTTTCAGAAAGCTCCTTAGGTCAAGACTACAGAGGACCCAGGGCAAGGGTGAACCCTCTGCTGGAAGGTTGGAGAAGGTGAAGTCGGAGTCCCCCGGGTGGGAGCACATACACCAGGGATCTCCCTTCAGGGGGGCACCCCCACTTGTGAGCTAGGGGATCCAAGGAGTAGAAATGATCACAAGGGTGATAGTGCCCAGGAGTAGCTGGAGCAGGACTAGTTTTGGCAGTTGCTCCAGGAGTCCCATGTCAGTACCGAGACGTATGTCAGGTTGAGACAGGAGGAGGAGCTGCTACCAGATGTATAGTGGGCTGCAGATGGGTAGAGCGCAATAAGATAGTTTGTTCCCCCTTAGCCACTACTACATCTGGCTGTCTTGTTCCAAGTTGCAATTATGATCAGGCTAACAATAATTATTAGGCCGTGGCATTAGTAATTAGTCATAAGGCCCACATCAGACAAGGTTTTTTTTTTTTTTAGCAGACTTGTATCAGATCAATAGGTGCACTACATAACAAGTGACCAAAAGCTATAAGGGAGCCCCTAGTGGAGACACTGTATAGCTTGCAGATGGAAAAGTGAGCTGATAGGTAAAATCTGGTCACGTGACCAAAATACTGCATATAAATTGAAGAGCCGACCAAGGGTGGTGGTGGGGGCGGCGGGGCAGAGCCGAGCCTCTGCAGCAACAGACAAGTAGCTAGTAGATCGGGCGACCAGCACAGGCGACCTTTTCCCCAGCGTTACCAAGCACAGGTAAGCTTTTTTGCACAATCAACCTTTTTGCAGAGTCTGTGTGTAAAGTACGTCCGTGCTTCACTTGTTTGAATTTCAGAAAATTACCTTTGCTGTCGTCGTTTCCGAGGAGCGGAGGTGGGGGGGCTGGAGCTGAGGTCCTTTCGACCTCCAAGACAGTCCCCAATGTCCCTGTTAACCTTTGCGGTCGTTGTTTCCGAGGAGCGGAAGGGGGGAGGGCTGGAGCTGAGGTTCTCTCGACCTCCAAGACAGTCCCCAATGTCCCTGTTAACCTTTGCGGTCGTCGTTTCTGAGCAGTGGGGGAGGGGGCTGGAGCTGAGGTCCTCTCAACCTCCAAGATGGTCCCCGATGTCCCTGTTAACTTTTACGGTCATCGTTTCCGAGGGGAGGGGAGGGCTGGAGCTGAGGTCCTCTCGACCTCCAAGACAGTCCCCGATGTCCCTGTTAACCTGTGGAAGTGAATTGATGAATTGAAATAAATATTGGATTATACCTATAAAGTTAGAAATTTAAAACTATCTGAGGTATTTGCTTGCTTTGCTACATTTATTAATTGGCCTTAAATTTACCCTGATTTCAAAAGGGTGGGTAGGCTTCAAATTCTGTATGCTACTGTTTGGTTGTTTCCCATGCAGGTTGGTCAGAAACTAACATTTTTAAATGTCAGAATGCAGTGGATCTCAGGCAGTGGACCCCCTTTAAACACTACTGCCACTTCACTGACATTTTCAGCTGCTTTTCTCTTGATAACCCCTTTTTTCCTTCAATTATACATATAGGGTGAATCTGGCACATCCAAATCCTTTGCAAATCCAAATACAAACTCAGCCTGGAATTGTCAAATCCAAATCCAAATCCACCCCGGCTTTGCCCATCCCTAGTACCTATACATCAGATTAGGTGCGTGTCAGTATTGGCACAGGGCAGTGCCTGTTTGACTGACATCTGCTCCAAGACAACTCACAGAGTACATGGCTGCAGTAGCAGCAGCTCTTTGAAGAAATGGAGTGACAGTCTGGTCATACTATGATGATTGGTTAGCTAGATAAATTTATTGATAGTCTCTAAGACATTACAGAAACACATGAATATTATGTTTTTTTGAGCAAACATGACAAAATGTAATACATAACCATTAAAAAAGATTTATCAAAACTGGGAAGATGTGGCATCTGGATTTATAGGCACTAAATTCATCACTAAATAACCTTCTCCACAGTCGAGCGTAATCATTTTCCTTCGTTTTATTTTACTTGCATCTAATAAAAATGAGTCCAGCTAAAACATTGCATTGTATCATGTAGAACTAAATAACAGTTCAGCTGTCCATTGAGACATTAAAGAATCCTTTCTTAAAAACTAACTAGACACTTGAGGCCAGATATTCAAATAGAAGCACAAGCATAGTGCAAATATTTGTGCTGCACTTGTGCCTGCTCCCGACCAGGCTGCTGCCATATTCAGTCAGATAGTGAGTGGCACTATCTGACTGAATATCAGGACATGTTGGCACAGCGCTAAGTGCAGCTGCACTGCCTAACATGGACCTAGGTGACATACAGGCCACAGGGAATAGCACTGCCGGAAACGGGATAGCACCAAGACTCCTGTGGGCTATATTCAGTCCTGGCATGCAGATGAGTCCATTGGGCATGCAAAGCACTAAGGGTCTATTTGCATGCCCATTATGGGCTCATTTGCATGGGGTGCAGTAGCTCCTTAGTGCCACTGACAGTTCTAGAATGAGAGCCCTGGTGGTCCAGTTGTAACCACCACCCCCATCTCAGGTTGAATAAAATTATTCATTTCTGGTGTCCAGTGGTCCCCCCATCCCCTGAGTGCAGTTTTAATACCTTCTTTCATTTCTCTTAAAGGGGTAACACCCTATCTGAATTTTTCCTGCAACCCTTAGCACTCCAGGCCAGGACTCAGTTTACTGGACATAAAACCTCTCGCTGGTGTCCAGACCCTTCTTGATCTCCTTTATGTACTGTACTAGTATCTAAGATGGACTCTCTAAGTTACCTTCTTCTTCTAGCTCTCCTGGCCGCCTGTTTACCCCTCTACCACCAGGTCACCACGTGGCCAAAATTGATCTGCCAGTTTCATCCACTGTGAGGTACTCCTGTGGCTTCTGAAACAAACTACGACTCGCAAGACATTGCCATCGTCCCAGCTAATCTCATAATAAACACACCTTCCCTCCCCCCTCCTCATAGCTCTGCCCCACCTCTCTCATCCCTATACCATCTCAATAGTACGCATACCTAGAAATCACAAATTTGTATCCCTGCTTAAAGTTCTCAAGTGCCTCATAATATGAAATTCACTGCCACTCCTGTTACTGTCAGGTAACATCCCCCCAACCCAGTACCAGTGCAGATTCCCCAGACCCATAGCAACAACCATGGAGCCATTAAACTGGCATCATTAAACATCAGCAGTCTCCACAAAAAAATTGATCTTCTTCAGGTCTGGGTGACCCAACATAGACCTGATGTCCTAGCTGTGAGTGAAACATGACTCTCCCCTAAGGTGCCCGACAGTGCTGTTCAACTTGATGGCTACACGCTATTCAGAGATGACAGGATTGGGCAAAGGGGTGGGAGCCGTGCTATCTACCTTAAAGCCTCCCTCCAAGGACATGTCTTTCCCAAAATAAACAATGGTAGCTGCTTCCAAGCACTTGCAGTTAAGCTGCTCCTTGGGTGGCACGCAAAAACCCTCATAATCATCGCCAGCCTTGTCCCACCATGATATCACTCCAAAGGTTTCACAGCAATAATCAACTATCTCTCGAATTTGCCCCTTACTGCTGAGTTAGTTCTCCTTGGGGACTTCAATATAAATTGGCAGGCACCGGAAGCTGACATCTACAAAGAAGCTACCACAGCCATTAATCTGGCCCAAGTAGTAACTTCCACGGCCAGACGCAGTCCCAGAACTGGTAGCTCTGCCATGCTTACAGAGAAACATAGAAACATAGATTTTGATGGCAGATAAGGACCGCTTGGCCCACCCAGTCTGCCCATTTCCCTACCTAATGGATAAGCTGCAGATCCTAGTTAACCAGCAACCTACTTCTTCCTACCTCCACCCCCTAGAATTGCCTTATGACTGTCCCATGCATGCTTGAATTCCACCACTGTTTTTGACTCCACAACCTCCTCCGGAAGGCCATTCCATGCATCCACAAACTTCTCTGAGAAAAATACTCTTAAATTACCTCTGAGCCGCCTTCTATCTTCAAATTGTGCCCTTTGTTCTGCACACCTCTTTTTGAAAGATGCTACCCTCTTGGACTTTGTTGATTCCCTTGAGGTACTTGAAAGTTTCTATCATGTCCCCCCTCTCCCTCCTTTCCTCGAGGCTATACATATTCAGCTCTTTAAGTCTCTCTTCATATGTCTTCCGGTGCAGACCCTGCACCATTTTAGTTGCCCTCCTCTGGGCAGCCTCCATCCTGTCTATGTCTTTGTGGAGATTGGGTCTCCAGAACTGCATGCAGTACTCCAGATGGGGTCTCACCAACTGTCTGTACAGAGGGATAATAACTTCCTGTTTTCTACTGGTGATGCCTCTCCCTATGCATCCCAGAATCCCCCAGCCCTTCTTGCTGCCCTCTCACATTGCTTGCCCACCTTTAGGTCATCTGATATGACTACCCCCAGGTCCCTTTCCATTTTTGTTGTTGTTAGTATCTCACCCCCCATTGTGTACTCTTCCCTTGGGTTTTTGTTTCCCAGTTGCATTACCTTGCACTTCTTGCATTGAATCTAAGCTGCCATACATTTGATCATTCCTCTAACCTTGCCAAGTCCCTTCTCATCCTTTCCACCCCACCTTGTGCATCAACTCTGTTGCAGATCTTTGTGTCATCTGCAAAGAGACATACTTTTCCTTCCAGTCCCTCTGCAATGTCACTTATAAAGACGTTGAAGAGCACCGGTCCTAATACTGAACCCTGTGGTACCCCACTAGTAACCCCCCTTTCTTCAAAGTGGACTCCATTTACTATTACTCTCTGTGTCCTATTCTCCAGCCAGTTCTTTACCCAGGCTGTCATCTTGGGACTCACTCCCAGGCTGGCTAACTTGTATATTAATCTTTTGTGTGGGACTGTGTCAAATGCCTTGCTAAAGTCTAGGTAGGACACGTCCACAGCCCCTCCCTGATCTACTACTTTGGTCACCCAGTCAAATAAATCTATCAGATTTGTCTGGCATGACCTTCCCGCTGTGAATCCATGCTGCCTTGGGTCCTGAGCCCCTCTGGCCTCTAGATACTCAACAATTCTTTGCTTCAGAAGTGATTCCATCATTTTGCCTACCACTGAGGTTAAACTAACAGGTCTGTAGTTTTCTGCTTCTGCCTTGCTCCCACTTTTGTGAAGGGGAATCACATCTGCCCTTCTCCAGTCCTCAGGTACCTCCCCATCCTCCCATGATTTGTTAAAGAGGGTAGTCAGTGGTGTCACTAGTTCTACCCTTAGTTCTTTTAGAATTCTGGGATGAATCCCATCAGGCCCCATTGCTTTGTCCACCTGCAGTTTTAAGAGTTCTTTCAGAACCCTTTCTCTGTAAATGGGCTGGTATCAACTTCTGTATCCAGAGTGTTTCTACTGCTTGTTTTAGGTACCTCCCCCACTTCCTTTGTAAATACTGAGCAAAAATATTTGTTTAGTATCTCTGCCTTTTCACAGTCACCCTCTGCCCACCCTCCCTCCTCTTTATTAAGCCTCACTAACCCTCCCTTGGTCTTCCTTCGCTCCCTGATGTACCTATAAAAGGTTTTATCCCCCTTCTTAACTGAGTTGGCTATCTTTTCCTCGGTTTGGGCCTTTGCTGTTCTGATTGCCTTCCCAGCTTCCTTTTGCTTTAACTGATACAGTTCTCTGTCCTGCTCCTTCTGTGATTCCTTGTACTTCCTGAATGCTTTCTTTTTCTCTTGAACCTTCACTGCCACTTCCTTTGAGAACCATAGTGGTTTCTTACATCGTTTCGCTTTGTTTATTTGCTTCACACAAAGGCTTGTTACCTCTGTGATGGCAGTTTTTATTATTCCCCATTGTTCTTCCACCCTCCTTCCTGCTCATTTGCTAGTGCATTCCTTAGGCACTCACCCATTTTGGCAAAGTCAGCCCTCCTAAAGTCCAGTACTTTTGCCTTTGTATGGCTTGACTCTATTGCTGTGCTTGATCTTATTTTTACAAACAGACCTGAGAGAATTATCGGTACTGAGGTTCTCCCTGACTCTCTTAGTGATCACTCTCCCACCATCTGCCTCTGGTCCAATAACTCCCCCAAGCTCCCAACTAAAGTAACACACCACCATGTCCTTAAGAGAGGACATCTAAATCAGTTTGAAGCTCACCTCCATAGCCTGGACTGGTCAGCTCTGGTCTCTGCACCTAGTGTAGACAACACCTTGGAATACTTCATAACCACTTTCAGTGCAGCTTGTGACATCATGGCCCCTATGAAAAAGCTAAGACTAAAAGCTGTGAGTAACCCCTGGATCACCCCCTCCCTTCTAACCCATATAGCTGACAGAGACCACCTCTGGCATAAAGCTTGGGACACAGGTAATCCCACACACTGGCAACAGCCAGAAACTCCTACATCCATGCCATCAGGCAACCCAAAATTGCACACTACAAGGATGCGTTCTCACACTCCTAGGGTGACAGTAGGAAATTGTGGGACAACATAAAAGAACTTACAGGTTAGCCCAGCAAAACCCCTCCCACCAAGCTATGCGTTGATGGGGCAATTACCCAAGACCCACTGCAGATAGCCACCATTTTTAACACTGCTTTCACTGACATAAGTGGAGTATTCCCCCTCGACTTCTTTGACCACCCTACCCCCCAACCAACCTTAATAACGCAGCTCCCTCTTCAACCCACCCACCCTTCCACCTTAAAACAGTCACCCCAGAGCTGCCAAAATATATATACTCAGGGTCCTTGGCAAAACACACCATAGCAGTGACTCGCTCAACCTGAAACTACTACACCTGACACTCGATGTGGTCCTCATGCCCCTCACAAAAATTCTGAACAAGTCACTCTGTCTTGGGCAATTCCCCTCACGATCGAAAGTCGCAATAGTGACCCCAATCCTTAAGAGTAGTGACAGAGCCCTCCACTCCAACTACCACCCAATCTCCATCCTCCCTCGCCTCTTGAAAACCCTAGAACGGATAGTTGCTGATCAACTATCGGAGTACCTGATCATGTACAACATCCAATGCCCAGAGCAGCATGGCTTTAGGAAAATCACAGCACCACATCTGCTCTACTCGAATATACTAACTTTATCCACAAAGCCTTTGACCATGGTCACTTAGTGGGATCAGTGTACATTGACCTCACTAAGACTTTTGATATGGTCAACCACTCCCTACTAATTGACTCCCTTATTACCCTGGGGGCCTCCAACGGGGCAGCAGGGTGGTTCAAAAACTACCTAGAGGATAGAACTCAACAGGTCAAAATCTGTGATGCACTATCCCCTAGTCAACCCGTCTGCACTGGAGTTCCCCAAGGCTCCATTTTGGGCCCTTTACTTTTCAGCCTCTTTCTTAACTCCCTCCCCCAAGCCTGCCCTGGTGATCTACTCCTATATGTGGATGATGCAGTGTTATTTGTCAGTCACCCAGACCCACCTGCCCTTACTAGCAGTCTACAAAACAATTTCACTGCTGTTGAAAAATGGTTTACACAGCACAAACTGATCATGAATTATAAATAGATGACGGCCATGCTCTTCATTAACCCCCACAATAGACAAAAATGTGCAATGCTCACCATGCACAACAACCTCAATGTCCCCCTTGAGCAAATTCGGTCCTTTAAATACCTCGACATTACCCTCAACTGTGCCCATTCCTTCTCTGATCACATCAGCATAGTGTCCAAGGTGGTCAACTGTAAATTAGGGATTCTCTATAGAACAACATGACCCAAGATGCACTCTTAACTGCAGTTACCAGTTCCAGTCTCTCGATTGTTGACTATGGTCTAATCATCTACAGTGCTGCAACTGACTCATCCCTAGAAAGAGTTAGCATTGCCCTAAACAAATCCTGTCGCCTGGTTTCGGGTGCCCACAGCTGGACTCATACATACAACCTGTACTCCAGGACTAACTAGCTGAATCAGTGAAAGTATAAAGTATCACACCTGCTTATATGCAAAGAAAATCTGCCTGGGCCTAACCCCTCCTAATTCTCAGCACCTCCTTGATCATGCTCCTTGCTCACATAGCACCAGGATGTGAGGCAGCATGGGTTCATGGGCGGAGATCATGTCAAACAAATCCGATTGACTTCTGTGACTGTGTCACTAAGACAGTAGACAGGGGCCAAGCGGTAGACATCCTCTATCTTAATTTCAACAAGGCCTTTGACTCTGTGCCCCACAAAAGGTTGATCAGGAAGTTGGTGGATCTTGGAGTTGGGGAAAAGATGGTCAGATGGGTGGAAAATTGGCTGAGGGACAGAACCCAGAGGGTGGTGGTTGGGGAGAAGAGTTATCTGGCACCAGAGAGGTAACCGGTGGAGTCCCACAGGGCTCTGTGCTGGGCCCGGTGTTGTTCAATGTGTTCATCAATGACATTGGGGATGGCATTAAAGGCAAAATTCGCAGATGACACCAAGCTCTGTGGGAGAGTGGACACAACTGAAGAGTTAAGGGACCTACAGGAACATCTGGAAAAGCTGCGGAGGTTGTCCAGGATCTGGCAGCTTGACTTCAATGCTAAGAAATGCAAAGTTATGCATATTGGAGCCAAGAATCCCAGGACAGAGTATTACCTGGGTGGAGTCCGAGTATCTGCATCAGAGGAGGAGAAGAACCTGGGAGTGATGATCACTAGTGACCTGAAGCACTCCACGCAGTGCAGGAAAGCAGCAGCAAAGGCAAACAAGATGCTGGGATGCATAGCTAGGGGGATCAGTAGTAGAAGAGAGGAGGTTATACTGCCCTTTTACAGGTCACTGGTAAGGCCGCATCTAGAATATGGAGTTCAGTTCTGGTGCTCGCACCTCAAAAAGGACATTAACCTGCTGGAGAAGGTACAGAGGAGGGCTACAAAGATGATAGCCAGTCAGCAGGGCAAGGCATACGAGGAGAGGTAGAGGGCACTGAACATGTACTCCCTGGAAGACAGAAGAGAGAGAGGGGACATGGTTTGGGACATTCAAGTACTTGAAAGGGATAAATAAAATTGATAAGGAGAGTCTCTTTAAGCTGAGTGGCAACCATATCACAAGGGGGCACAGTCTTAAGCTGGAGGGTGGAAGGTTTAGGAGGGAGGTCAGGAAGCACTTCTTCACAGAAAGGGTGGTGGACACTTGGAATGTGCTGCCAGAAGAGGTCATGTCATTGAAGATGGTGGGCAGCTTTAAGAGAGGCTGGGGTAGGCATAGGGGGAAGGTAAGAATCGTGAGTAGGGAGGATGGGAGGGGTGGGGAATGAGGGCAGGGACATCAGCTCAAGCTGTGGACCCTGCAATATGAGCAGACTTGATAGACTAAATGGCCTTCTTCTGCTGGCTTCTTTGTATGTTCGTATGTTCATATGAGTGTATCTAGACAAGCTTATCAAGCCCTTTTCTGTTGGATTACACAAGCCCAATGATCCTTTCACTACCGGGCTCCCAGTTTGTTAAATGGTCTCCCTGCAGATATCCTGACTGTACCCACACTTGGTCCTTTCAAGCATCTCATTAGGCAACACTTGGTCACATGCAGCCACTGTGACTGCCCTGCCTAACATTCCGTCTTGCCTATCTGTTCCTCCCCCTCCCCTTTACCAACCCTAGTCACCACCCCTGTTGCTTCCACAGCCTGACTCCACATTTCTGTCCTCCGTACCGGTCCTCCCTTTCCTATGCCCCTCCACCCCCCCAAAGCCCTGGTACTTCCCCCTCATGATGAAGCCAATCTGCTGGCTGATCATACAAACTGACAAAGCCTCGCCGGCTGCTCGTCTTTGCCTATTCAGCTAGTTTGTCATATTTATGCCTTTGTGATTTGAATTTGCTTTACTCCTTTTGTTATTTCACACCTGTATAACCCTTTAACTGCAACACTGATGCTTGTTACAATGCTATCTGCACTAACTGTACTGTATTTTGTATTTGTATCTTGTTTTGTACTGAAATTGATGTGGAACCTATGTAAAAAGAGTCCTTGACTCATAGGTATTGTAATCCGATAATTCAGTAAATCAGTAAATACATTTTTACATTCATTTGTGTCCAGTGGGCCCCTTCCCCACCACAGGTTTAATACAGTTATACATTCCCTGATGTCCAATGGATTCCCCCCCCCTGATCACAGGTTTAATAACATTTTTCATTCACTGTTGTCCAGTGGTTCCCCCCACCGTTATCTCCCATTTCACATTGTATATAGTAGTTATGCCCTGGTGGTCTAGTGTGCCCCTCCAATCCCCCATTTCATATTTGTAAGTATTCCCTAGTGGTTTACTGTGACCCCACCCAGTTGTCCACTTCATATTTGTAAGTATGCCCTGGTTGTCTAGTGTGACCTCCCCCCCCCCATTTGCTTCTTTCATATTTGTAAGTATGCTCTGGTGGTCTAGTATGACCCCCCATTGCCTGTTTCCACTATTCCAATTGAGCGCTAGTAGTCCAGTGTCCCCCCATCTGACCCGCATGCTCACATCCTACCTCCCAACATCCCCCCTTACCCGAATGGCCAGTGCTCCTCCAGGCTCAATATGGTGACTGACAGCCCTCCTCCCATCTCTGCAGCCAGCTGCTATGTGAGCTGTCGGTGACTGCGCATACAGCAGGGGTTGAAAGATTTTTGGGGATGCATAAGTCCAGGACTTATAGTACATTTTTGGGGCAAGTCCATATCAGGATCCAGTAAGTCACAACATTTTTCAGTGACGTACAGTATTTTTACCGAAAAAAATAATTATTTATTTTTTCCCCCTTAGGATGCTCCAGTGACAGTCAGAGAAAGGTTACAGAGAGGCAGAGAATATTATAAGACAGCTGTAGTACTGCAGCTTGCTTCAGGCTGATTTTCTTCTGTTTCTTTTGATGGACATTTGTGATCAGAGGAATGGATAGTACCCAGACTACTGTCAAGCCAGTACTTTTTGATGGCAGTGGATCAAATTCAGAGACTGATGGTCCTGCAGTCATGATAAGCAGCTGATTCTCGAAAGACTGTTGTGTCAGGGTTGTTCATAATTTGTTTTTCATGAAATTAGCTTTTGAAAATCCTCTTTCACATTCACTTGTGGAAGGGGAAATCGTGAGCAGAATCTCAATAAGCTTTTGCATAGGGCCCTTCGTGGAGTCTGGGCCATGTTCAGCAATTTTCATTTGTAACACCAACTTGTACATAGTTATGAGAGGTTTGGTTCTGAATCGAGAAAGGTATAACTTCAGCTGCACCCACTCATCTATAGCAAAATCTTTATCAAGTTCTGAGAAGTGAGCAGAGAAAGGACTATCTGTGATGAGTTCAGTTAGTTCAGCATTGCCAAATGTTGCTAGATCTTCCTTTTCCAGTGGCCAGTTGTGATAATTCAAAATCTGAAGTAAAGACAAAGGTTTCTGTGAGAGAACACCAAACCTGTTCTGGATGTACGTGACAGTATCGTTAACAAATGTTTGAAGTTCAGCTTCACTTCCAGGTGTTCCATGAACTTTTGTTTTGCCAAACATACGTTCTTCTGCATTATACTGTTCCTGGAATTTTTTAAGATATTTTCCAGGAGTACTTTTAAGTGCTTCTAGCTGCAGAATGGCTTTTTCTATATGTTCCGGTATCTCAACAATTAAGTAGTCTGCCAGCTGGAAAGTTTTTGATAATCTAGCAACAATTGGCAAAAAATCTAAAAAGAAATAAGGAACTTTAATGAAATGCATAGAGGTCAGTTCCTTGTGGTACTCCTTAGCTCTGTTAGCATCCTCTGCCCGGTTGCTATCCACAAATCTGTGCTCCAGATGCATTGTCACAATGTTCATATTTTTTCTAATGCCACAACTGCTCTCTCTTTGCTTGCTAGCCACCTGATTTGCTTTACAGCCGTGAAATGTGCAAGATGCTCATCAAGAACTTCAACGATTTCTTTAAGTTCTCTCCTGCGCTTTGGAGACCAAAAATAAAAACTGAAAATGCCTTTTAAACAGTCTTTAGATTTGGTCATGTATTTGAAATGTTTATTTGCATCCAAAATGGCAAGCTCAAGTCTGTGGGCAACACAGTGAATGCCAATAATGTCTGGCAAAAGTGATTTGAGCCTAGTAATGACTCCTGTCCGTTCACCAAGATTAACTGATGACCATCAAAATTAGCACATACAAGTGCTGGATGTGCATTGCCTGTCAGTTCTGGTCATGGCAAATCCACTGATTATTTATAAAGCTTTCTCAATAGCATTAAATACACCCTCAGCACTTGCAGTTTCAAGTGGTACCACAGATATTAGGTGTGTGACTGGCAAACAGCACCTACATATCTCAGGTAGACAATTTCTTGTTCAGTAATGGAGTGGTCTGTACTTCCATCTGCAAGAATACTCAAAAAGGAGGCATTTTTGACCTCGTCAGTTATTGCTGAACGTATTGTTTTAGCTATGTTGTCCACAAACAAACAGCAGCCTGCTATATTCATGTAGTTGTTGCCAACATTTAAACTGTTTTTACGCTGGATCTCACAAATTATTTCAAAATCAGAAAAAGGTTTCCCGTTCTTTGCCGCAGAGTATGCAGTGTTAAATAAAATTTTGTATTTGTCAAGTTCTTTTGTTGTCATGTGTCTTTTTTGAAAGGATTGACCCAGAGCAGTTCCTGACAGACGAATGGCTGGTATTTGAGCGGTATCCTTTAAGTAATGTTTTGTGCAACTGATGTATTCCATCGTCAAATCATGCCTCTTTATGGGGTCTAACTTAAAGGATACCCAAACAACATTTTGACAACAAACTATTCAAAAATCTGACCTCAAACAGGACTAAAGGAAAGACTGCTGAACTCGTTATTGCTAAAACTACATTTACATAAGTTACCTAAATGTAGTTCCAAAGCATTTGAAAAATTTAAAATCAGCCTTCCAATTTCAAAAAAACTGCCTTACCTGCTTCTTAAAATGGCCACCAAATGTGTTAAGTGATGACATCATCGGAGCCAAAGTCAGAGAGCTATATGGATCTCTATAGTGCTAACTAGTTCTTTTTTCCCCTTTGTATAGAATTGTTTCACCAAAATTGTCAAAACCATGTGCATTATTTAGATCAATAGGCATGTTAGGCTATGGTTCTGTTCATTCTGGTTACTTTAACTTGCTGAAATTGTGTTTTAATCCAACCGACTTTCTCTTTGGCAAACCACAGTGCAGTGCAAATCTTGAATAACCTGGTGGTCTAGTGGTTATGGCAGATCCAGGATGCTACAATGGGGTGGGGGGATGGGAGTGTGTGCATATTACATATGTACTTTTTAACATTTTTATGAAACCTTTATATTTTCTGCTATTACGCTTTTCTAGTATGTTTTTGACTGAAACTACAAATGTAATCCATATTTTTGAATGTAAACATTTGTACAATCAATAAATCAGACTTCTTCAACAAAGTGAAATGCAGCAGCAGCAATTAAGTACTTTACAATGGGGGTGGTTAGAGCCACACCCTTCACCACTTGTTTGTAGCAAAGTTCTGTAGTTCAATGCTAGAGTTAATGCTTTCTTGGAAATCAAAAATATGCTTGTCTTGTCTTCTCTATCCATGGTAAATAATAAGAATAATCAGTATTTATATAGTGCCTTCATACACACTGTATCCCAAAGTGCTTTATAAGCAATGCTAGACTGGCAGTGAAGTGACTGAATGTATAGTGGCAGCCAATTCACATATTAATACCCACACACAGCCTTGGACAATTGCATGAACTGGTTTTATGGGAAGGGGATTGTTGGCCAGGACAACAGGGTCAGGTAGTGATCATAGTGCTGTTGCCCACATCTTATATCTCACAGTGATCTGTTCATATTTCTCCCCTTCTGTCATCCCCCTTCCCTGACTATAGCAGTACCTTGCAGGAGTGCCCTTCTCAGTCCCCCTCTGGTATTCATTCTCACTACTTCTCCCCACAGCAAAAACTGGTGAGCTCATCACCCTTGTGCATCATGGATGTAGGCAGTACAGTCCTCAGGTTTTTTGACATATCAAAAATAAACAAATCTTTCCAGTAAGTCAGGTTGATAGCAGCAGGGGACAAGGGGAACTATAGGCTTTCCTATCCTTAAAAGATCTATGCTACCTTTGACTAGGCACTATTAAATGATGGGTGTGCACATCATTATACATGTAATTTAATAGTGCCTAATCATAGGTGGGTTACATCTAATATGGGTAGGAATGCCTTTGTTTCTCATTGTGCCCTGCCGCTCTCAGCCTGGCTTATCAGAAGATCATGTTTATTATTAATATGTAAAAATGACACAGGCGACTTTACTAACCACATTCATGATGCAGAAGGGTAATGAGCTCACCAGTTTTTGGTGTGGGGAGCAAAAGAGAAGAATGAATGCCAGAGAGGGACTGAAGAGGCCATTCCAGCAGGGTACAGCTATATTCAGATTAGGGGAAGACAGGAAGAGGGATGTTTAGCAGATCATTGTCAGATCTGAAATGTAGGGCTGCCAGTACCATGATCACTACCTGACTATGAATGAGAGCAGCCAGCAATGACAAATACTCAGTGGCAGGGCTGCACTTAAAGTGTTACTTGAATTCAGTGCTGGGAGATTACCCTCAGGTGGGGGGGGGGTGACATTTGTTAGGACGGTATTAAGGGAGCTGTGTTCAAGTTCAAGTTTATTGTGTATAGATCATTCAGGATTTAGAAGGATGGCAACAAACCAGCTCGCATTGTGGAGCAGGGCACTAGAAATTACTGGAGAAGATTTGCAGAGGACTGTCCTGCAGGGTTCTGCAGATCACAGGTAAAGGAGTAGATTGACACTGGAAGTCTGGTGGATTTGCTCAAGGCATTAGTATGCCTCTCCTGCTAATAATATTGTTATCCATAGTAAGTATAGCCCTTATGAGGGCATGGACAGCAATTTTTCTGGTGAGTCCTTAGGCTTATTGCTTGGACCTCCATGTAGACTCGATTGTTGGTTAATGAAGCGGGACAAAAACACAGCAGTGGAACTGTACATACTGCATTCACTGTGCAGAAGGGTGCTGAGCCACTCAATGTTTACTGTGGGAGCAGAAGTCAAACATTGAAAAAGTGGATTTAAGTGTGATTTGGGAGGTATTTATTAACAGTGCCAGCTGATGATCTGTATCAGTGTAGGTATGCACAACTCTCTGAGGTATACGATTACAGTGTGAGGTGTGATACTTCTCTTCATGAGACCGCAAGCTCATATGCAGCCCCAGGCAGTACTAAGGACAAGGTATGGATGGTGGGGTGTTCAATAGAAGCCTGGCTAGATGCATGGAAAAAGAATACAAGAGACACTTTTTTGTGGATTAACAAGAATGCATGAGCTTTGGAATTGGACCAGACTGGTACTTTGCTGTGTACCCTGAGCAAGTCACTTAACTTCCTTGTGCTGACAGACCACATCTGTAAACAAGATTTCAGCTTAGTTTGAGTCTCTCATCAGGTATTTGAAGTGTTGTACTATAATGCAGTTTTCCAAAGAGAAAGTCAGCTGGATTGCAAAACATTTTCAGCAAGTTAAAGTAAATAAAATGAACAAAATCATAGCCTAACATGTGTACTGAACAAATTAATCCACATGTTAACACATGGTGTTGATCATTCTGGTAAAACAATTCAAAACAAAGAGGGAAAGAACTAGGTAGCCTATAGGAATCTATATTTGTCTCTGGCTCCGATGATGTCATCATGGCCCATCACTAAACACAGTTGGCAGACATCTTAGGGAGAAGGCAAGGCTATTTTTTGTAAGTGAAAGGCTGATGTTTACATTTTTCAAAAGTTATGAAACTGCATTTATGTTATTTACATAAATGCATGTAACACCCCCCCCAATAATCCCACTCGCCTGTGCTGCCCTGGAGGGACCGGGGGCTCAGTGGTACCACCCCGAGGGGCCGGGCCTGAGTCCTTACCAGTAGTTTCTGTGGTGCCGTAGTGCCTCCACCTGGGGCCTCTGCATTGCCACCTGTGGGTAGAACAGGTTCAAAAGTTTCCCCAGGATAAATAATGGTCTTCCCTCTAATGACTGCCCGTGATGACCCCCCAGACACACAATCACTCCCCACAATGGTTTTACACACACAGCAGCTGAAACAGATGTACAATAAATATTCAATTTATTACTACAAGCTAATACAAAGGAGATGGGGGCTACTCCTCCAAAACCTCCTGGTTACCAAACATTCACTTATCCCCACTTCCCCCCTTTCCCCTGCGTGCACCCAGACCAGTCACAGTTAGTGGGTACCTCACAGTCCCTTAGTCTGCAGGCCTTTTGTTTACCCTTGGGGCCCTTATGCACTTGCACAAGTTCCAAGAAAACAAAGATAAACTGGTGCAGAGGATGGTTCCCTCCTGACCCTCCTGGCAAAGAAAACAATGGTCTCATCTGAGCTGCAGCTCAGGGTACTCACAGTACCCGGAGAGGGCGATGACCCCTGCAGTCCACAGCATGTCATCTCCCACAAAATGGGTGACATAGTTCTTCACCTGCCTGGCCTTTTCCAGCTTCACCTGCAGGCCTTTGTATATGGCTTTCACCAGCCAGGCCTGTTCATCCTTCTCTCCACGATTCCTCTGATCTTTGCAATGGGTGCATCATAGCAGTTCAACTCCCCCGGTACCTTTTTAGTTTCCCCGGCTTCTCCCCTGGCAGGAAGATCTGTCCCTGATACAGCAGCCTCCCAGACACCCCAGGCTGGAGGTCACAGTACCTTCAGGCCAAACAGTCTGCCTCAGTACTGTTGAGCAATCAACCTCAGAGGCCCTCCTGCACAGCCCACTGGCTGTCTGGCTCCTTCCTGTTCCTTATGCTTGAAAGGGGAGAGAGAGGGGGTGGAGAGGGATGCAGCCCCAGAGCCTTTGCCAGGCAAAACCACCAAACAGCCCTCTGGTTTCCTTTAGGGGATCCTGGGATTCTCTTTCCTCCTGTTCCTCCACCCTGCTCTCCTTCTCCCCCCTTCCCAACTCTCTCTTCTCTCTCCCACCAGCCCTGCCTTTCTGCTCTCTTCCTACTTCCTGCTGTGGGGGAGGGGTAGCCAGAGCCTCTCATGCCTGCAGGCAATCTTTCTCCTGTCTTGCTTTTTGGAGGGGAAGGGGTAGAGCTGCCTTTTCTCTTTGTAGGAACCAAAAACAAGTAGCATGCACTTTTCTGGCTAGATACCTGGTTCCTAACTAGCACCAACAATAATCACAGTCACAGCTAGGCTTGCTCAGGTCCAGCCACATCAATGGACCAGGCGCGAGTACCCCCAGGACAGCGGAAGCCCCCTGCCCACCTTACGTAAGCGCCAGACTGGGGGGGGGCTTACATGCAGTTTTAGCATAAATGTAAACAGTAGCCTTTACTTTACCTCGTTATGAAGCCAGATTTGGGAGTTTGCAGCTTTAAAAACTGCTTGTTTAGGTATCCTTTAAGATCAGTTGAACCTTTAACCATAGCTAAGTTAGGATCACAGATTTGGGGGTAGGCTTTATAATATATACAGTACATTACAGATTTTTCTTCATTGTAGTCCAGCCATGGAAAATCTTTTTTCCGTTCAGGACGGAAATTTCTGACCCTTTTTTCCTCTGTCATATCTTTGATCCTTGGTAAGGCCATCATCAGAACTTTTACATTTTAGCAGAACGGGATGTTGCAGTACTACTACTTGCTCCACCAGATTTTGAGAAACCACATTTTTATAAGCTCATTTTTGCTGTGAGAAACTGCTCTGGGTAAAAGTTTTTGTAATGGAAATATTTTAATGAGCAAGGATGGAAATACACGTGACTCAGGCACTGTTATCTGGCCCAGAAATAATACTGGCTTAATAGGTTAGCAAGTCAGGGCAGACGGACACAACACAGGGCTTGACTGACAATGACGTGAGATGACCAAGGGGTGAGTGACAGTTGATAATTGTTTTACTATTTATCACACAATGGAAAAGTGGTGTGCTTCTGCAAACTTTGTGATTAGATAAATGACACACTCAGTGTCAGCTTCAGAAATGACTGTACTCTGACTGGTGGTCTGTCAAAATAGATCAGACTATTTTAGGCACAGAGATGAAGCTTTGCTTCAGCCCAGAAAAATACTTAGTGACTGTACTGACTTCTGACTCACGGACGCAGGCTTTGCTTCAGCCCAGAAAAATGCTTAGTGACTGTATTGACTTCTGACTCACTGACGCAGGCTTTGCTTCAGCCCAGAAAAATACTTAGTGACTGTACTGACTTCTGACTCACTGACGCAGGCTTTGCTTCAGCCCAGAAAAATACTTAGTGACTGTACTGACTTCTGTCTAAAATAGGACTGTCAGACTCACTGACGCAGGCTTTGCTTCAGCCCAGAAAAATACTTCGTGACGTAAGTGTACTGACTTCTGTCACAAACAAATATGTCACACTGTGATGCAGGCTTTACATCAGGCCAGAATTATTTAGTGACTGTACTGACTTCTGTCTGAAACAAAATATATGTCCGACACAGTCAGTGACGCAGGTTTTAGCCCAGAATTATTAGTGACTTATCTCCGACTTCTGACAGTCTGAAACAAAATAATGTCAGACACAACACTGATGCCGTCTTTGCTTTAGCCCAGAATTAGTCTCAAACAAAATTATCCGATCCTGTAAGTTGCTTTCATGAAATAATATTATTCGTAGCAGAACTTGGTGCTATTTATATCATGTCCCCTTAAACTCTGCTCTATTTCAAAGGCAGAAAAATAGCAGGGAGATAATTTTTATTCTGCCAAACAAAATAATGTCACACTTCTTGACTTTAATTTCAGTCAATTCTCAAGCCAAGAAAAATAATCCCTTAGTCTTCAATGTTTTTGGCTATTTAGTCAGGGGGGCTGCAGTGCTTAAGAATAGGTAGATTTCTTTTAACTACAGCTCTTTCCTGACAGCACAACACTATCTAAACGAAAGGGTCAGGTCCAAATAGTGTACCCCTCCTAGTCTGTGTGTCAAAAAACAGAACTTTTGTGAGGGCCAGTGAGTGACCTCCAGACAGTGCTCAAATCTATGCCAGGGCCTAATATTAGGCTTTTTTTAAGCAGAAATAATCACAACCAAAGCCCCTACACTTTTGTTCACTCCCTCCCATTTTCCACAAAAGATTTTAGGCCCTAAACTGATGAGCTGAACCTCCAGTTCACTTTTAATTCACTCCCTTCGGTGTTCCACAGCAGATTTTAAGCCCCAAAATGAAACTGAAGCCCCAGTTCACTTTTATTCACTCCCTCCCGTTTTCCCCTGCACCCCAGCAGGCAGTGTAATTCTGCTTGTTTTTGTTTTTTTATACCCCCAAAGTATCCTAACAGCTCCTTAATGCGCCATATAGTCAGCCAATGACTGACACAGACCAAACATCCGATTCCTCTTAGAGACACATAGAAAGTGATGGCGCACTAGCGAATGTTCTATACATGCACAGAACAGTCATCACATGATCACAGTTAGAACACTCATGTGATGTCCCTGGTGGCTATTCTTGCAATTCACATCATTCCCGTGAGTCCTCTTGCATCCTGGGCATGCCACAAGCTCTGGAGTCACCCGATCAGGAAGCCAGTCGTAAGTTCCCGAGACATCCAGCACTCCTCCTTCCAGTACAACATTCCCCGGCCCCCCCGGCACGTTTCTGAAGAGTCAGGAATGCCAGGAGAGGTAAGCGCGCTCCCTGGGGGGGGGGATTCAGAAGTTGCCTGCCAGCATGGACAGACACTGTACATGCGTGCAATTACACTAAACTGCACAGCCAGGAGCCAAGTCCTTCGGACTGAATAGGGCTGTGCAGTTCAAGTCCGCCTGCAGTTTAAATGAGTCCCAGACCTCGGACTTGGAGATTTTTCATCCCCTGATACAGTAGAAGCAGCTTACCACTGTATATGCCCTTACTGACAGCTCATACAGTGGTCAGCCACAGAGATGAGAGGGGGGGGCTGTGCTGATCACTGTATCAAACTTGGAGGAGCACCAGCCACCCGAGTAAGGGGGGTAAGGGGAGGTGGGATGTAAGTGAGCCGATCAGGTGGAGGTCACTGGACCACCAGTGCTTAGCTGAAATAATGGAAATGGGCAATCAGGGAGGTCACACTAGACCACCAAGGCATACTTATAAATATGAAACAGATGATCAGAGGGCTCAAAGCAGGCCACCTGGGTGTACTTATAAATCTGAAATGGGTGATTAAAGGGCACTGTAGACCACCAGGACATAATTATACACTGTGAAATGGGCAATGGAGGGTGGGTGGAACCACTGGACATGAGGGAATGTATAACTTTGTTGACATGGGTGTTGGGGGGTCCACACTACACCACCAGAGCAGCCTTGAGGTTGGTGGATTGGGAGTTCGGGGGCTAGCGGCTGCAGTACAACCACCCTGTCTTTGGGGGTGGGAGTGCGGGCTTAGTGCATATTTAATAGGTGGTTTGCAGTGTCGGTAAAGAGCAATATGAAGCAAGATGGAAAACAATAGAATTGGGGAATATAATTTATCTCTGGTAAAATCACTTTTTACATATCCAAGTACTCCCCCTGCACAAACCCCAGATAACAAATTTAGAAGAAAAAGAATTAAAGTCTGGAATACAATCCAAACTACTCGTTCCCAGATTTTGTAAACGGCTTCTCCCTTTAATAGCAATATTGCATGATGCTACCTTTCTACCTAATAATATAGACCAAAGGTTCAGGCAATGGGAGAGACAGGTGCCAACTGTTTGAAGGGGGGCTCCTACATACTTTTGCCCACTTTAAAGCAAACCTGTTCTCTAACAATGGCAGATCACTTTCACGTTTTACAAATGTGGCATTATTTAAATGTTAACCTGGGCAATTGATGGCCTATTTCGAACAACATCTACTTCTCACCGTACTAATACATTCTCAGCAGCAAGGCATACTGAAACATTGCATATCACATGTGTACAAGGCCTTATGTACCCCTCAAATTATATGCTTGAGGCAGTTAAGCAATGTTAGATTCAGGAATTAAACATCCAGATTTCAGATAAGATCTGGACCACAATATTTTTTTTTGTAGTAACTTTTTATTGAGTTTTCAGAAAATCCAAACAGCAGAACTGGAGTAGGGATCTGCATTGGTTACATCTAGCAGAGACCAATCCACACATATCAGGTTGATACAGGGTACAGTAACAATAACAACAATTACACACTTTACTTTACTGACATGGCATGAGGTGACACACTTCCAGATTGTATTTCAGTATATTATATTGACAGGTAAGTAACTAACAAGGGCCCCACCATCCCCTTAAAGGGGGGGTTGGTGTGTAGTTTCAGATCATCAGACCATCTCATCCCATGGCTTCCAAGCGTTATGGCTGACGCTGATCATCTGGTCATTCAAGAAGATCTGAAGTCATTACAGTCATGGTCCATCAAGTGGAATCTGCACTTTAACATCTCTAAGTGTTGCGTCATGCATTTTGGAAAAAACAATCCCAACTACCAATACTTTCTCTATGATAGTATTTTATTTATTTATTTTATTTATTTAGCTTTTGTTTACCAGGTAAGTACACTAGACAAGTATTATGCCTATTTTCAGGAACGACCCGGGAGAGTACAACATAAGGAACAACAGTCAAGGAGACATGGCAAAGAGAGTACAGTTGTTTGTCACAGTAAACAAACGTGTGGGAAATACATCATTTGACACTAGGGGAAACATACAGTAGTAAGCACATTTCAGATTATACATGCTAGACTAGCTAGTTCAACTGACAGATATATACAGGTCAGACAGTGAAAGGGATCTGGGGGTTACAATTGACTCATGTTTGTCATTTGACTCCCATATCTCCAGTACTATTAGTAGAGCTAACAGGATATGGTGGTTGATCCGCCATAATATAACGTCAAAAAGCCCTGATATCCTTCTGCCTCTCTATAGAGCATATGCGAGACCCCATTTTGACTTTGTCTCACAATTATGGAACCCATATAAATAGCAGGATATAGCTAGAATAGAGAGAGTTCAGAGAAGAGTAAAAAAATATTTTGTGTCCTCCAAATCACTTTCATATTTGGATAGACTTTGCAAATATAATTTAATGTCCCTTGAAGACAGAAGGACAAGAGGTGATCTCCTGCTCACATGGGACATCAAAAATGATCAACACCTATTTGTGGAATTTGGTCTGGATTTTAAACAAATTAGGGTCAACACCAGAGGTCATCCGCTTCAACTTGCTGTGAACAAATGTAAAACTAAAAAAAGATCTTGCTTTTTTTTCACAAAGGATAATAAGGCCCTGGAATATGCTTCCCTTGGATGTCATTATTAGTGACAGTAAAGTTACTTTTAAAAACAGATTTGACATCTTTATGAAATCCAATAAAATATTACAACACTGTAAGTAGGCTTGAAGCACTATGGGCTTTTTTTGCCTTTTGCTTCATAAAGCATCTTACTGTGACTCTTAGTATGACCCTCTCAGGATTTGATAAGTAGGGCATCAAACAGGATATTTGTACAGGTGGGCATCAGTCGGCTTCCTGTAACTTATTTCCCATACCCCTGGGTAGAGCAAGAGGGGATAGAAGGGTTGTACACCCACGGACTCTCAGCCAGGCTTGAGTCTCATTCAGAAATAAAGGAAATACCCTCTTGCTGTCTCGGGGGTGGGGGGGGCATAGGTGATGTGGGAATTACAGGCAGCAGGTGTGTGGCATGGGTGAACTGTAATATCTAAACTGAAAGAGTACTTACTCCTCGGAGTGGTTTGAGGTGGGTTAGCCATGGGGGTATCACCTCCAACTGGGATTAGGATCCTTTATATCCAGGCTTCAAGGCATCCTGTAGGATCACATACTGAGGTATTCTTCAGCACTCCAGGGTGGGATGGGCCTCCTGCAACAGAAAACAGAACATACACACAAAGTACACCAACCTTATTGGAAGAGGTGGGATTATAGGTGTCAAAATGGTGGAATGAGTACCAGTGAGCATATATATACTGTATATATATACATATATAACTTGTTCAACAAACAGTTTATGCCATGAAGACACTTCAACATTCGTGAAATATTTGTACTTCACTGCTGTGACTGTGTGACAACCTATCCAGGCTGGCTAGGGAAGCAAGAGAGGACAGTGCCTCTCCTAGAGTGGGAGTGGTAGGAGATCTCCATTTGCAGAGGATAGCCTTCTTGGTTTGTAGTACTAAAAGTGCCAACCATCTGTAGGCCTGCGGTGAGAGGTGAGGGGGGTTAAACTTGATTCCCAGGAGGAAGAAGTGTGGTGAGCTGGGGATTTGGGTAACGAGGACATTACTCCCTGTCTGGGTGACCCAATGCCATAGATTCTTAATGGCTAAACATTCCCATACTATATGGTAAAGGTTTCCTCCAGGGGTCCCACGCTTCCAGCATGCATCTGTATCTGTGAGTTTGACCCTGTATAGGACAGTAAGGATTATGTACCATGAATGGGAAATCTTGTTTAGTATAAGGCAGCTGCGGGCATCCTTAAGCCATCGATGAGAGTCTGTCCAGGTCTTGTCCCATTGGTTGGACAGGATAACCCCCCAGCATTTTCTCCCATTTCACTCTGGAGTCTTTTAATTGGGTAGGGAGGATATCTCTCAGTTTGGTGTAAATTTTACCCGCAAGTCCCCTAGGGTGGGTTTGCCATTTAGAAATCATGTTTTTTTTTTTTTTTTTTTTAGTTTTTGTTGACCGGATAAGTGTACTAGACAAATCCTGCCTGTTTTCAGGCACGACCCGGGGGAGGGGGATACAGATGAATGCCAACTGACCTTGAACCAGATTAAGCTGTTGGTGGTATTTTTAGTGAATGAGGGAAATTTGGCCAGGGCACCGGGGATATTCCCCTACTCTTTTCGATAAGTGCCACGGGATCTTTAACATCCACCTGAACTACCACCAATCCAGGCAGATGGGACCTCGGTTTAACGTTTCATCCAAAAGACGGCACCTCAGAAGTGCAGCACCCCTCTCATGCTGCACTACAGTGTCAGTACTGGGATATTAACACAAGTGCCAGATGTGGGAACTGAACCCACAGCCCTCTGATCTCCCAGCCTCAGAGGCGAGTGTGCTACCTACTGAGCCACTGACACTGCTGTTGTGCGTCTGGGTGGTGGCATAGGTATGGAGGATGGGGCGGATGGCCTCCCTGATCTGGAGGAGGAGGACCACAATATTTACTAGGCAACATAAGACATCCTCCTCAAGTTACTGGAAGGAATTTGCCTGGAAATTTCTAATTAGATTCTTTCAAGCCTCACAAATCACTACAAAATTAACCCGGGGGTGGGGGGGTAGTGCAGATTATTGGAGGCAATGTAATGATGCAAATGCTCACTACTCTCACATACTTTGGCTGTGTCCAAATTTGTGAAAGTTTTGGGCAAATGTAAATACATATCTTCAAGAACTTTTTCCCCGATTTTCCACCACAAACACTTAGGATAGCACTACTTTTAGATTATTCAGATCAGCATTTACATAAACATTAGAAGTATTCTGAGACATTTTTATTGTTAACCTGCAGCTTGCATCCTAGTGTTATTACCTGCAATACTCTTTTTACTGTGTGAAGGTTGTAATATGCTTCGGCCTGAGAAATAAAATAAAAATAAAAATATAAAAAAATAAGTATTACTGGTGGAACTCGGCAAAGGCTGATGGGGACAGGCCACTATCCCACACCAAGTATTTTAGGTAGGCTGTGGATTATTTTGTACCTGTCTCAGAGATTGGAATGTTAACAGGTGAAAATAATGGAAATTGTAACACTGGCCACTGACACAACAAGGAAGGTGGAACGTTTACCCAGTATGTAAAATGTAAGCTGTATGTTAAATCTGATCAGAAAATAGGGTATAGCTCCTTTCAATGCAACACGTGTATCTGCACCTCAGATCTAAAAAAAGAGGTTGCAAGGTTAAAAAACAAGATGGCTACTCTTAAAGATATAAGAAAACTTGTGGTATGTGTGGACTTGAGCACACAAAAACCTCAGTGGATCAATAGTGGATTGAAGTGACCAAATGCTCTGAAAGAAAACAGAAAAAGGCGAAAGGACAGATCCGCTACTGAGGAGGAAGGGGACTGGACAAATGTGGAATATAATAGGGTGAGCAAAAGAGGGATGGGAATATCATGTACTACGATTATAATAAAGTGGACGGAGAAATAGTAAGCCATTGTTTTAAAAAATGGAATTGGCAGAGAGACATGGGGGATAAGGGTATGAATGTAGCATGGTAACAGCTAAGAAACAAAATATTTGGGACCTGATTCAGAAAACATCAGGAATGATGCAAGGTGTTTACGTCAAAGAAACATGATACAAGGGGCTCAATGTGCCGCACTTTTTGTCATTCTCAATTCAGTAACGCAGCCTGCACCACTTGGGGGACTGCTTGTGCCAGCTGGGCTTGTGCTGTCCTTGCAGCGGTCGCACTGGTGTACCATGGTGGAAGGGGGCATGTGCCAGGGTGGCAGCATCTGCGTAATGGGGATTCAAGAAGCCACTCCACAAGGTGCACAGCCTGCTACAGTTAGACCAGCCTGGAACTGATATAACAGCCCATGTACCACACCTGCAGCCTCACCCACCGCATCCCGTGCCCGTGCAGGGCCCAGAGAGTTGTGGAGTGGCACTAAAGCAGCTGGCAGAATCCCACTGTGGCAATTACGTGCCTGCAGGGTCCCCCGGCGGTGACATGCATGCAGCTCCCCCCCCCCATGAACAGCGCAGGCATGGCAACAGCCATGCAAGGTCCCTATCCTTTTACCACACCCCACCACCCATCTGTACCCTACCTGCCCTCCTCATCCCCACCCCCTCCCACATGACCCTGCCAGCCTCCCTGTGGGTCTCCATCAATGGGCACTGATACCACCCAAGTGCCCACAGCTTGTTGCAAACCTCTTGCATTAACCTTGACTCTGAAGCATGGCAGCAGTTGCCACAGAGTGTGGAAATTTGGCACCAGGACCCTTCCCAATAGTGACTTAGTTGCAGAGTCCCTGGTGCATCAGGGATCGATGCAAGCTGCCATTTTCCACAGATTGTGTTGCTCTATGGGGGGCTTTGTGAATCAGGCCCCTGAGATGCAGGAGGTGTATGTACCCAAACAACTGTTGTATAATAAAAGAGGGAAACATTTTTGTGATTAAATAGGAAAATATGCCAACTAATTAATGAAAAAAAATCGCCTATTTCTCTCTTACTAGGAAAAATGTTGATAACTGCAGAATTAAAGTACATGGATTCACTTAAAATCTGCAGAAATGCAATATGATTAAGAAACAGAAAATGGAAAAGAAGCTGTCAGTAAATAAGGCAGAAGAAAAATATATTTTTAATTTTTTAGAGATGTAAATAGTATCAAGAAGACAAGTAGCAGTTTAGGACCAATAATAGCAGAGAATGGACCATTGGTAGCACAAATGGAAATGGTAGAAACCTTTAACATGCACTTTTGTACTGTTTTCAAACAAAACAACACCCCCTCCCACTGGAAACAATCATGGCATACCGATAATGACTGAGGACATGGTTGCCTGGAAGATGGAGAGTAAAAACTCGGGAAAACCGCCTGGCCTGACAACCTCACACTTACCACGATACAGATGCTTAAAAAGCAGATTGTCCTACCCATAACTTATATTTATAACTATTCATTTACCACTGGGAATGTACCCACAGACTGGAGGAATGCTGTTGTAGTACCCATCTATAAGGAGGGTGATAGAGCTATTGTGGGAAATTACCCCCCCCCGTAAGTTTCACTAGCAGTCTAGGAAAACTGATTAAATCAATTGTTATAAACTCAATAAGCAGTTAAATAGCATAATTTTACAAGAAATCAGTCATGTACCACTAACATGATAGCTTTCTATGAGATCATCAATAAAAATGTGGACTATGGTAAGCCTGTTGATGCTGTCTTCCTGGAATTCAGCAGGCTTTTGATAAAGTACCACATGAGGGGAATATTTCTCAGGTTAAAGAAATGTGATGTATGTGAATGTCTGCTGAGGTGGCTTGAAAACTGGTTGGCTGAAAGAAAGTCAAAAGTTACCACCACTGCAATGGTATACCGCCACAACAACGACATCGGCACACCGAACCCCCCCCCAACTATATTGGCAGCGACAGGGGGTTCACTTTGATCGACTGTTCAGCAATGGGGTGTAAATATCTAACTCCACCGTCTGTGAGACATGGAGTTAGATATCTATAGTGGGGGGGAGCAGGGGGTGTAGAGGGGGAGGCATGCCGCCCCCCCCCCACTGAGCATCACTTCAGTGCCGGTCATTTCAGGGATGCATTGGGGTCGGGGGTGTCGACGGGTTCCCAGCGTGGTCCAAGACATTGGCGAATTTGTTGTGCCGACATCATGGATCCCACTGCAACCACAGCTGTTAGGTGCCGGATTTGGGCCACCCAAAAATAATACTGTAGATGTGGAAGGGCAAGTCCACCTTGATCTTTGGATAATTGCAGATTTCTGTAGGCTACTCTAGGATGCTTCCTCATCCAAATAAATCTAGAAATCCTATTCTTTAAAGGCTTCATGTATAGGTATAACCAGGAGCATTTGAAATAGATACAAAAGTCTCAGTAATTTATTCATATGAATGACCTCTATCTTATTACGTTATGTGAATGGTTGTACTTGCCACCTATCCAGGTCTGCCCATATATTACTGACTAAAGGAGGGTAATCTTATTGATGTAGTGTCAAGATATTCTGTGGAATGTATATTACTAAATATTTAATTTTAGTTTGATTCCATTGAAAATGGTACCATATCCATAACCCAGGGAGGGTGGTGTCACAATACATATGTAATACCATAGTTTTTTCAGTATTAAGTTTATAACCTGAAAGTATACTGTACTCAACCACTAACCCTTCTGTGGTGCTAGCTTCATAGCATCTCTCTTTGCCACTGGGTATAACTCATTAATTTGAGATTTATTACAGGGCTATTGGAAGTAATTTAACAATCCCACCACACTGTCATCCTCTGAAACCCCCTCCTTGAATTCAACAGTTTTCAACAATCACCCTTTTGTCTTTAATAGAATTTGAAGAGTAGCTGACACGTTTATGCCCATAGGTCAGGCAACACGTGGTAAGGGGTTGCCTGCCTGAGGACCTAAATTGCCCCTATTTTGAAACTTTCTTTGCAGCCACTATTTAGTATTGTTAATTACATCACCTGTGATCTTTCTTCCACTTTCATGAAAACCACTCAGTGCCACCCCTAAAATCAATGTTTTGATGATGCCAAGTTGGGAAGGGTTTGCAAGGCTACTAATGGCTATAGATACTACCCCTTAACATGTGTAAATGTCTACAAAGTAAATCATATGTATTTATAGGACGCCGCTGCTCCTGTCTACTATCTATAGCCGTTAGTAGCCCTGCAGCCTCTTCCCATAGAAACATAGATTTTGACAGCAGATAAGGACCGCTTGGCCCACCCAGTCTGCCCATTTTCCTACCTAATGGATATGCTGAAGATCCTAGTTAACCAGCAGCCTACTTCTTCCTACCCCCACCCCCTAGAATTGCCTTATGACTGTCCCATGCATGCTTGAATTCCACCACTGTTTTTGACTCCACAACCTCCTCCGGAAGGCCGTTCCATGCATCCACAACCCTCTCTGTGAAAAAATACTTCCTTAAATTACCTCTGAGCCGCCCCCCTTCTATCTTCAAATTGTGCCCCCTTGTTCTTGCACACCTCTTTTTTTGAAAGATGCTACCCTCTTGGACTTTGTTGATTCCCTTGAGGTACTTGAAAGTTTCTATCATGTCCCCCCTCTCCCTCCTTTCCTCGAGGCTATACATATTCAGCTCCTTAAGTCTCTCTTCATATGTCTTCCAGTGCAGACCCTGCACCATTTTAGTTGCCCTCCTCTGGACAGCCTCCATCCTGTCTATGTCTTTGTGGAGATTGGTCTCCAGAACTGCATGCAGTACTCAGATGGGGTCTCACAAACTGTCTGTACAGAGGATAATAACTTCCTGTTTTCTACTGGTGATGCCTCCCTATGCATCCCAGTATCCCCCCAGCCCTCCTTGCTGCCCTCTCACATTGCTTGCCCACCTTTAGGTCATCTAATATGACTACCCCCAGGTCCCTTTCCATTTTTGTTGTTGTTAGTATCTCACCCCCCATTGTGTACTCTTCCCCTGGGTTTTTGTTTCCCAGGTGCATTACCTTGCACTTCTTAGCATTGAATCTAAGCTGCCATACATTTGACCATTCCTCTAACCTTGCCAAGTCCCTTCTCATCCTTTCCACCCCACCTTGTGCATCAACTCTGTTGCAGATCTTTGTGTCATCTGCAAAGAGACATATTTTTCCTTCCAGTCCCTCTGCAATGTCGCTTATAAAGACATTGAAGAGGACCGGTCCTAATACTGAACCCTGTGGTACCCCACTAGTAACCCCCCTTTCTTCAGAGTGGACTCCATTTTACTATTACCTCTGTGTCCTATTCTCCAGCCAATTCTTTACCCAGGCTGTCATCTTGGGACCCATTCCCAGGCTGGCTAACTTGTATATTAATCTTTTGTGTGGGACTGTGTCAAATGCCTTGCTAAAGTCTAAGTAGGCCATGTCCACAGCCCCTCCTGATCTACTACGTTGGTCACCCAGTCAAATAAATCTATCAGATTTGTCTGGCATGACCTTCCCGCTGTGAATCCTTGCTGCCTTGGGTCCTGAGCCCTCTGGCCTCTAGATACTCAACAATTCTTTCCTTCAAGTGATTCCATCATTTTCCCTACCACTGAGGTTAAACTAACAGGTCTGTAGTTTCCTGCTTCTGCCTTGCTCCCACTTTTGTGAAGGGAATTACATCTGCCCTTCTCCAGTCCTCGGGTACCACCCCATCCTCCCATGATTTGTTAAAGAGGGTAGTCAGTGGTGTCACTATTTCTACCCTTAGTTCTTTTTAATTCTGGGATGAATCCCATCAGGCCCGTTGCTTTGTCCACCTTCAGTTTTAAGAGTTCTTTCAGAACCCTTTCTTGGTAAATGGGCTGGTATCAACTTCTGTATCCAGAGTGTTTCTACTGTTTGTTTTAGGTATCTCCCACTTCCTTTGTAAATACTGAGCAAAATATTTGTTTAGTATCTCTGCCTTTTCACAGTCACCCTCTGCCCACCCTCCTCCTTTTTATTAAGCCTCACTAACCCTCCCTTGGTCTTCCTTCGCCCTGATGTACCTATAAAAGGTGTTATCCCCTTCTTAACTGAGTTTGCTATCTTTTCCTCGGTTTGGGCCTTTGCAGTTCTGACTGCCTTCCCAGCTTCCTTTGCTTTAACTGATACAGTTCTCTGTCCTGCTCCTTCTGTGATTCCTTGTACTTCCTGAATGCTTTTTTCTCTTGAACCTTCACTGCCACTTCCTTTGAGAACCATAGTGGTTTCTTACATCGTTTCATTTTGTTTATTTGCTTCACACAAAGGCTTGTTACCTCTGTGATGGCAGTTTTTATTATTCCCCATTGTTCTTCCACCCCTCCTTCCTGCCCATTTGCTAGTGCATTCCTTAGGCACTCATCCATTTTGGCGCAGTCAGCCCTCCTAAAGTCCAGTACTTTTGCCTTTGTATGGCTTGACTCTATTGCTGTGTTTATTATGAACCATACTGTTCGATTGTCGCTAGTTCCCAGATGGCTACCCACTTCTACATCTGTGATCCTCTCTTCATCTCCATTTGAGAGAACCAGGTCTAAGATTGCTCCCTCTCGAGTGGGCTCCAATACTAGTTGTCTAAGGCATGCCCCTGTAGGGCATCTAGAATAACCCCACTCTTTGAAGTGGCTGCTGCAACTGCACTCCAGTTAACATCTGGCATATTCAGATCACCCATCAGCAATATCTCCCTTTTTCTGCCATTCTAAGTATTCTTTCTATCATTTCCTTGTCCATTTCCTTCCCCTGAGAAGGGGGTCTGTATACAACCCCTGTGCGGATTGTGGTACCATTGCCGGTCTCCAAATTTACCCACAGTGCTTCTTCTCCTCCCTGTTTTCCCTTTTGTTCTGTTGCTTTGTTTCCTTCCCTTATGTAAAGAGCTACTCCTCCTCCTCTTCTACCCTTCCTGTCCCTCCTGTAGATAGTGTATCCTGGTATGTTTATGTCCCAGTCATGGTTTTGTGTGTACCATGTTTCTGTGACTGCCACAATATCCAGATGTTCCTCCTCTGTGGTCCAACTGCTGTGCTTTCTTCGCAACCTCTGAGGTAGTGGTGGTGGCTCTGGTGCTCCCTGGATGGGGGAGGTTCCCTTCCTACCGTCCAGTGTGGCCTGGGGGAAGGTTCCCTTACTACTGTCCAGTGTGGCCTGAAGACGGGCAACTTCCTCCCTCAGGGCAGAGAGTTGTCTGCAAATAGGGCAGCCTCTCAGCCTCCAGAAAGACTCCCAGAAGACTGCTGCCCACAGCCATTACATTGCATTACTCCCACATTTTTTTTTGTGTGCGTGTGTGTGTGTGATTGGTTTGTTATATAGAAATATATATATATATATATATATATATATATATATATATTATACAATGTGTATGCTTATATTGTCAGTGCAATGTGCTAGACAGGATATGACAGTGATACACCTTGCGCTCTTGAGGAAATGATGTCAGAACCCCAGGTATAAGGAACTATTTCCAGGGTGGGTGGGGTGAGGGTGGGAAGGGTTGGCCTAAACTGTGTGTTCCCTACTTAGTGTCATCAAAATGCTGTTTTTTGTGGCAGGCACTAAGCAGCTTTCAGTGCTGTGGAAGGAAGATTGTGGATAATGTAATTTAAAATACCATATAATGGCTACATAGAACAATTCAAAATAGGAGTGATTTTGGTCTTCAGGCAGGCATCGCTTTGCCAAGAGTTGCCTGACCTGAGGGTGTCAGTAGCTCTTTAAGAACCCTTTATTATTTTCCTGAATGCATTATTTCTGCTGGGTCCCTTCCCTCTTGCACTCCTTCTGCATATTTCTATAGCTCAACCAACTTCAATTAAATGTCTAAATGCTGCTGTTTCCCCAAAGGAGAACTGTATTAAAATTGATAGTATTTTCTGTAGAAGCTCATTCTCAAATACTGGTTCACAGTCCATTAATATTCCAACTTTAGTGGCATTTTAGTACATTTTAGAGTGTTTCTGATCTATATGCTGCTGTTAAGGATGATTTTAGAACTGTACGATATTATGTATGACCTTGTAGATCTCATCCATTGTTGGCATAATTCATCTGTGTTCCACTGCAGAACTCTGTGGCTGCAAGGTACATAAATTTCATCACAGTGGTCTAAAATGGTACTACCAACACAATGCATATCAGAAATGCTGACTGAGTTTACTGGAAGGTCAGCAAAGACTGCAAAATAACACAATGAGATCAAGTAAACTGCTTCATCAGGAAAAATTACTTTCTGGTTCAATGATGTTCCCCTTTAGTATGATCAGTGCATTGCTATAGCAGCTCAGTTAAGACGTTCCACCATGCAATACCAAGTGAGAAGTTGTGGTATGAACAAAAATAGTAGATATCAACATAGCACATCCTTCTTGTCATGAGTTTTGTGGCTTCTCACATATTGGCGTGAGGTTGGTGTAACATTTATTATTAAGCTAAAATTTAGCCAAATATGTCAAAGTCTGCTACACTGAGAATGTTTTCACACTGGTGGCAAGGTTCCACAGTTTCATTTAAAAATGGAAAATAAGCACTAGACATTTTACTTTCAAATATATTTTTTCTGCAGGACCAGAATGTCTCCATTAAAAAAAAAACTTCACTACAGTGCACAATAAAGGTTTGAACATTTACAAAACAAGAGCTGTAATTTTGTTTGCCCTGTTGTTACCCAGCTCAGAGGCCTGGAAGGAAGTGCACTATACAGCTGTGTCAGAAACCTAGGTTTGTATCCTGTCTTCGGTCTCCCACACCGAGTCTAGTCTAGGGCACATTGCAGAGACAGTGCACCCAGACTCCAGAGGGAGAGAAGGATCCACTCTCCAAACTGCTTGAGTGCCTCCTTCGATGAGGAATTGAGGTTTCACTGACATCATGGATAACTACACAATATCACCCCCTCCAAGGTCAGGTTTACTGGGGTTTTATGACAGCATGGAGATAAAACAAGCTATCTTGATAAAAGAACATTGTGAGGAGGCTGAAAGAACTCGATCTTTATACACTAGAAATGAGATGGGAGAGGGGGGACATGGTGGAAACCTTCAAGTATATGAAGGGGATAAACAAGGTTAGGGAGGATAGCATCTTTAGGCTGAGTGAAATCAAACCCACCAGAGGGCATGCTTATAAGCTGGAGGGGGGCCAATTTAAGGGGAATGTGAGGGGGACATACTTCTCAGAGAAGGTTGTACAACCATGGAATAGGCTGCTGGAGTGGGTGATGGAGGTTGACATGGTGGAGAAATTCAAAAGGGTGTAGGGCAACTATATGGGGCTAGGGAGAGGAGGGGGGCAGGCAGATGGATTGGAAGTAAAAGGTTGGGGGGGCAATCTTGGGCAGACTAGATGGGCCAAATGGTCTTTTTCTGCTGGCACACTTCTATGATTCTTTGAATAGAGCACAACACTCCCCAGCTACTGTACCATGCCCTAAAGATCCAGCAGGCAATCCACTATTCCTCTGCTGGGGGGGTAGAGGAGGTGGCACAGGGATGGGAGGGAAGCATTAAGCTGAAAGATTTATTTATTTATGTATTTAATCACTGGGTGAGTGCACTGATCCTAGGAACAGTTTTCAGGCATGGCCTCGGCCATGGAGATGGCACAAAAAGAAATACAAACAGCTCTGGATTCACCAAACAAGAGATTCTATACAGCACATTCCAGAAAAGATACACAGAAATTACATTTGGTGATAGCTGACACAAATGATGCTACAAGAACAAACTAGAGAAGATATTAAGCTGGAGAGTCCTAGTAGTGAGGTGCAGGTATAACTAATGCGTTATGGGCATTGATACAATGCTGAGATACAAAACAGGGCACTGGGAAACATCTAAGTAAGCTAGGCAGTACAGTGTAAGGATAGGCAACTGGGTACAGTACAAGGGTAGTAACTAGGGTGCATGGCTAAGTGGTGGTTTGGCAGTGTATGCACACATCAGAGTGACTAGAAACACAAGGATGTCGGTAGGCTAGTGGTAATGGCACAGGCAGGTGGTCAGAGTGGTGGTTAATAGGCGTGATGGTCACCCAGGGGAACAAGTACAGGTGGCAGCTGCCATTAAGGCTGCTCTGTAGCGGGATTTGAAAATGGGGTGAGAGTCAAGAGACTGTAGTGGGCAGTTAGGTTGTTCCACAGTTTGGAGGCAGCTGAGAAGACTTTATTGCCCAAGCAGGTGGTGACTTGGTGGGTGTCTAACAGGAGGCTAGAGGAGTTCCTGAGGTCATGAGAGTAAATCTTAAGTCTTAGCAGGGGGAAGAGGAGTGACAGTTCTCCTTCACTGATGGTCTTGTTGATCATAAAGCCTAGGAGGTAGTCACGATGAGGCCGGGGGGGTGGCATCCAAGTGTCCGGTAGAGGGATCAGTGATGGGTGGAGTAGAGTGCCTGTGTGACAGATGTACAGATATTATTGCATGCTGTATTTAGTCTGAAGAGTCCATAGGTGGAGGTTTACGAGGCGATGGGTGAGCAGTAGTCCATAATGGGAAGTTGGTTGCCCTGGGCAATTGCAAGTCTGGCTTCCGGGGTAAGGTAATGTTTCAGTCTGTACCCCACTGCAATTGTTTGGTTGATGCATCGGATAGTGAGTCCTATAAGGTCCGAAAAGCTCAGTGCAGGGTCAAGGGTGATCCTGAGATATTCAAACAAGGTTACCATTTCCAGAGGGGGCCATCGGGACAGAATGCAGAGTGAGATGAGTGGTATAGCTAGTTTGATGATAGTGGAATGAAAGGTGATGTAAGGGAAGGGGGTATATTGAAGCAGCTAGCCAGGTGGGGAAGGGGGATGGAAAAGGTTGTTTGCAAATAACACATGTATGCACATACTGTACAGTATGTAAGGGCTAAAACACATGACAGAGTATGTATTCATTGGGAGAGACAGGCACTCCTGTGGTGTGTTTTGAAGCACGAGGCCACAGTTGTCCTCACTCTCGCTGTGTTCCCTTCTGTTCCTTCACTGAACATACATGTACCTCTGACTCTGGGCAAACACCTAACCTGGGAGTAAATCCATGGCAGCTGTTTCTCAGAATATCACTAGTATCCAAATTTCTATCTGAAGTATGTTGAGAGTATCTCTTTGGATGGCAGTAAAACTTTGGCTTCTCACCAACTCTAGACAGAGAACATACTCCTACTTCAAGTCTGGTGTAGAAAAATAAATCCATATATCCAAGCAGCAGAATGTGTACAATAGTTAGAGATCTTTTGTAGCAGAATGTGTGCAATAGTTACAAATCTCCTGCAGCAGACTGTGTACAATAGTTACAGATCTTCTGCAGCAGAATGTGTACAATAGTTACAGATCTCCTTCAGCAGAATGTGTACAATAGTTAGAGATCTTTTGTAGCAGAATGTGTACAATAGTTACAAATCTCCTTCGGCAGACTGTGTACAATAGTTACAGATCTTCTGCAGCAGAATGTGTACAATAGTTACAGATCTCCTTCAACAGAATGTGTACAATAGTTACAGATCTCCTTGATTCTTTTATGAGGTTCACAGTTTAAATGTCACTGGCTTCCAATTTCTAGTTCTCAGCTTTTATTTAGCCTCAGCAGTCTGTTAAATTGGCATCTTTAGCTATAAATAGAATAATAGATACCTTACTGTGTATTACAAGGCAGTAATCCCATCGAGATGTACTGGGGACATAGGGAACCTCGAGAGCGAAGCTCGAGAGGTTCGATGTTCTCAGAATATCGAGATGGGACTTCTGCCTTGTCATGCACAGTAAGGCATCTGTTATTTTTTTTAAATACATGGATGCGAGGTGAGCTGACTCATCTCCAGTTCGTGAGTCCATGTGTGTGTGTCAGCGGTTGTCTTGTGATCATCACTGCTATGGATCTGTCATCGGTGTGGCCCGTGTTTAGACCTGTTTTTTTTCCTCTTCATTGGCGGTAACTGTCAGACACTGTAGTGAGGAGCCGGGTGAAAGCAAAGGATTTTTCGGAGAGAAAGGCATTTAAAAGTAGGAGGAGATGGCCCGGAGTAGGTAGCAGAGAAAAAAAATTGCTTTTGTCAATATCACTGATTTCTCTCGCTAAGTGAGATAACAAGCCGCCATGTTTTTGAATTTGTTCTGCCTGCCCACACAGGAAAAGCCGCCAGTCGAAAGGTACGCTTGGGACGACATGGGGGGCAGAAGGCATTTTTGTGGGCACTTGCACTGTTTGGTACCAGTGTTAATACTATAGTTCAGCTGTGGAATGATATTATTAACATTGATTGACAATACTATTAACATTGATTGACAGTAGTATTAACAATGGAGGCACGATGGTATTACTGAATTTTATTTGTATGCTTTAGTAGACTATTAAATTAATGATCCATACATTAAAAATTGTTAAATGTGTTTATGCTCTGAATGCCCCCAGATTTGACTGCCTGACTCGGGCTGAGAGAAATTTAAATTCCACCAATGAAATTCTGATGAAATATGGAATTTGCTTCGTGAAAAACAGAGAAAAATTTCATGAAATTCCACCTTAAACTGACAAATTTTGCCATGTAAAGTGGAATAATGTGGTCAATTGTGGAAACTATTTCAGTGGAACTGACTTTTCTCTTTTATTTAGTAAGTAGAATCTGCTGTAACTTGGACCATAACTGGGAAGTGGAAACACTGGGTAACTGGGAGGAGAAACTGAATAACTATGAGGTGACATTGCTGGCACAATGACACTGGTGTAACTGGTCGAAGACACTAGGGTAACTGGGATATGACACTGACATACAAAGCTATGGTGAAACATGTGCAACTGTGAATACAGGGGGATGTGCTGACACAACTGGGAGGAGAGACTGTTAGGTTACAAATGTCCTATACCTTAAGAGCCCCAAGGCAGGCACTTTTATGTAAAGACATCAACAGCTCCTCAGTGCCTGCCCACTGGGGCACCTAAGGCATTTTATTTCCATTTCCTAGTGCCTCTGCTGTCTGCGGTGGTGCAGCATCAGTGTCACAAGACAAAGTTCATGACAGCACTTACCCTTAGCTGGAGTGGAGAAGCCAGGACCAGGAAGCAGCAGCAGAGTGAAGAGGTCATGTGACCACAAAGTCTGCACTAAGAATCATGTTGACTCATTCGCACAGCCAATGTCACATGACAAGAGCTTTCACTAAGCATCAGACTGCAATCTGTAGAGGAAGCATTGATTGGCTGCTGCTGGCAACTGATCCCTCCCCTACAAAGTGTTGCTGGTGAGGACTGTTCAGCCCATCAGAATGTGTTGTAGTTGGGAGTTGAATCAGTCTTTGGAGCAGCAGGCAACATACAGAGAAAAGTCCTTTTAAGCAATTAAATCAGCATGCACAGACAATCCTTTTAAGGTCTAGTGATATGGAGTTTGAGAGGCCTTCACCAGCACAGCATAGTGTATAAAGTTAAAAGCCCTTTTAAGGGTTTGGGAGGATAAATATAAGGATCTGCTGTATCAGGGGCAGTCAGGCATCAAATTCCATTTAAAAGCCCTTTTCAGGGCTTGGGGACTAGTGACAGCCCTTTTAAGGACTGGGGGCATGCAGGCAGGCAAGAGAAAAATTATTATAAAAAATTCCTTTTCAAGGCTTAGGGGCTAAGTAAGCAATAAGAAACAATGGGATGTGCATTACGGTGTGATAACCTCACTCCTAGGGGTGTAGTTAGGCATGAGGCCAAAGGCCGAGTGCCAGTCACCCCTAGGAGTGCGACTATCACACTATAATGCACAACCCCGTCGTGTCTTATTGTGCTTATAAAATGACCCTTTATTTTTAGAAGCTGTTTTTTTATTTTGAAACACATTTTTAAATAAGTAAAAATGTAAGTGAATCTGTGCTTTTAACATAAAATAGTGCTTCTGCCTATTGATGCTAGATTAAAGTAGTGTTATACAGTGTGTGCCTCCCTGCCCACTTAAGCTTCATATTCCCCTGCCAGCCACAACAATTCACAAATGCTGTTTTCCTCATTTTTAAGTATGACACATAGCCCCCTTATTTTATTTCATTCTCCTCACTCTGTAAACAAAACTAAAAGGAAGCCATAACAGAGGCTTCTCAGTTCCCTTATGCTGCAAGCATGAGTGTGGTTCAAAACTGCCACACTCACTAATAGCTCATGAACTGCTCACTCTGTCCTAAAAGCTAAACAGCAGGGTGAGCCATTTACCACCTTTTCTGTTTGTTTATATAGTATTATTACTTTTTTCATTCTTATTTTTTATGCTGTGTTTCCCCACATTCAGGAAATAAAAATGTTTATCATGGAATGTTTACTATGGAATACAGGGATTCAAAATTCTCCTCAGTTCCACTGGCAGAATGTTGCTCTCCTAACATACTGTATTCACACACAAAAAGGCCCTTTCTAAAGCCACAGACTCAATTATCTCACTGTCAGGAAAAGCGGATGAGATTCCCCTGATGAGCATGGTGAAAACAGAAGGGGTGATTTTTCACTGTCAGCAAAGATCAGTTGTAATGAAAACTATAAACAGTACTTATTGTTTCTAATTTGTTTATGTGTGTAAGGAGAGTGTGATGATCAAGGAAAAACATTTAATTAATTTGTTTTACTTTTATTTAAGGTAGTTTTATTTTTATGAGCCAGTTGAAAAATTTGCAGTGTAAAGGTAACAGCCATGTTTGTGATGGAAAATCAGTTCTGAGTCTAGGGAGACTGATGGAAGATAGTTCTGGTTGTAGGAGAACTGATTTGCTTATTGTGTGAAGTGGCTTAGGACCAGGATGACTGTGCGTATATAGAGACTTAATGTAAGGTCAGCTGATGTCTCTTGGCCAATGAGCTTTCTAGATTTTCTCATGCTATTTTATAAAGCCTTATTAGGGAACACAGGCTGGCAATAAAGCTGTTTTCAGGGTTTGGAGGTTAGAGAGTCCTTTAAAGGACTAAGGGCAGGCAGGCAGGCAGACATGCAAAAAAGCATTATGAAAAATAATGAAAAAAGCCTTTTTCAAGCAGGAAGGCATTCAAGTCATTTTCATGGCATATCAGCTATTAAGTTATTTTAAGGTCTGGAATCAATTTAAAAATAAAAAGGCCCTTTTAAGGGCTTGGAAATAAGTAAGTCCTTGGGACTTCTGTGGAACACAGGCAGGAGACAGTTGTTTAGAAAAAAAGTACTTTTGAAGCAAATAATTATTTTAAAAAGGCTGCTTTACAAGTTTACCCATTCTCCATGGAGGATGGCAATCACAGATAGAAGTACAGGGGATTGGGTATGCCTTGGGATCTCATGAAGGAGGCAAGTGCATGAGATGGGAAGGGAATATAAAGAGAAAGTTAAAACAAAAAGCAATGGCCTATGTAAACCTCAGAATACAGTATTCTGCAAACTGTGGATTCAATAGCCCTGTTTACACTGCAGCAGCACTTCTCTTTTACTCTGCTGCCTTCCCGCTGCACTGTGACTTACTCTTGAAATTTTTCATTTACACTGTCGAGCCTGATGCACCACAGGTCATGCAGAAAGGAATGTTTTTAGACACGTGGGCAGTGTTCTCAATAAATGACATCCTCAGCCTGGCCATAGGGGATCGCAGTGGATCACGTACATTGGTCATTTCACATTGCGGGGTAATGCACTCGATCCAGTATGCATCCTCACATTTTCATCAGATTAAAAACTGGAGCTGTGGAAAACTTACGACGATGCGGTGAGTATCCACAAAGCTGACTTTGCAGCGCATGTGTTGATGCGCTGCAAAGCCGGTGGTGTAAACAGGGCTAATAACTCACATTTTAGTCACCACTGCTGCTTCAGTTGCCTTCACCTGTATGTGTACCCAACATCTCCTGTGTCTAGCCTTAGTGCTGTCACATGTATCACAGGTTTGCCTCAATTATGTTTGTGCTTGGCATAGACATTGCTGCCTTTTGGTTTAGAGTCACATCCTGCCCCCCAAAAAAGCAATACTGATGCTGGCCCCAAATGGTCGAGCCCCCCCAAACCCTGGGAACATTTGTCACTAAACACAGAGCCACAAGGTTCATTCTCTCTTATCCCTCACAGCATGCAAACAAATAGGTGTCTCACAACAACTGAAGTTAATAAACTAACAATGATATTGCAAAAAAGCACTGCGAAGGAATCAGCAGGGACCTGACAAATAAGAAATGCCACAAGTGCTTTGAAATACCACTTTTTGATTTACAAAAGTAAGTCACAAAGAGCTGCAAGTTTTTCTTCAACACCCAGCGTATAACTGCATGGCAGAGTAGGAGGAGCAATCACTTCAGAGAGAGATAGACAGAGAGCTTACTATAGCAACTCACCTTTTGACCCTTACATTCTCACCTAGTAGAGGACTATCATATGACCACACTGCTTGCAGAATCATTTTTGAGTGTTCTGTGGAATTTAACAGTGAACAGTGCAGTTGTTTGATGAACTGCAGAATTTTAAAAATGCATAAAAATTTACATCACTTTGCTAGGAGTCATGATTAGTAAAGGGGGCAGGCTGATTGGTTTCTATAGCAAATAGCTATTTTACTCTTTCACGCCTGCTTAACTGAAGACCATCACATGACTACCAGGCTCAGAATATTTCTTCGGAGTTCTACTGCAAATGGCGGAATTTTACTATGAACTGGGGAAGGCTTTTATGGTAAAGAAGATTTCTACAGTTCATCAAATAAATTCTGCCATTCCCATGATTATTTGGCAAACAAAGTGAAATTCCACAGTACTAGGTGGATTTCACCAATGGAGAATATTAGCAAAATTCTGCAAAAAATGCAGTATTTCATGACGTTTTTGTGGATGTGGAATCCATAAATTTCACCCAACCCTATGCCCAACTAACTTCAAGAGACTGAAAATATTATTTGTCACAGATTTGCAGCCCCTCAATAAACCCTCATTAGCTTGACCCCACATTCATTCACAGCTGTAAACTGATTGTTTCTCCATTCCTTTTTACGGCTACAGTAGGTGGAGCCTGCTGACGTTTTTCATGTACAAAAGGAGTGATGTCATGTTTTCTGTCTGTGGAACTGACTGAAGGTATAAATAGTCTCCTCCACCTTACCCTCCTCCAAGAAATGTTTTCTGCCCTCAAATAAATATGCTTTCATGTTAGTCAGTGGTTGCAGGGTACTATTTTCTTTCTTAAATGGGCAGTACAAGAACTGGAACCTGAGTAGTGGGAGGCAGCATTGTTTCATTGGGGGGGGGAGTAAGATTCACACCCACCTCCACCCAAGAAGCTTCTAAAAATCCACCTCCACCATTTTTTTGATTCATGTGGGAGGGGTATGAAGTGTATCTATCATACCATATTCAGTATATATATATATATATATATATATATATATAGTCTGTCTTTTTAGTAGTTTCAGAACTTTGAAAGCATTCGTGTTAGTAATGCATTTAGAAATATATTTTTCAATTGTCTTTACAGTTAATCATGCAGTTTCATGTGAGGGCACATTTTCTTGAGGGAGGAGGTTCAAATTATTTTAATCATGGGCACAGTATTTGGTAAACACAGCCTTTGATGAAGTGTAATTTTTTTCTTTAAAGTTTGAGAAGTGGAGTTGCCTTGCATGTGTTAAAAATATCAGCTGCAATTAACAACTACTTCTAGAAGCAAAAGGCTGGTTGTTTTTTTTTTCCCTACTTTCTTTTCACTGATATAAACTGAGCCAGAAAAAAAGTAAGACTGGAACAACTATCAGAGCTGCCATCCCCATGGACATGCCATTTATCACTCATTTAAAATAACACAAATGTACTTTCACATTTTTACTAAGAGGGAAGCAAGAAGATGAACCAGCATGGTTAACAAATACATTCATTGACACCTGTGAATGAGTGGGGAGGGGTCTGGAACCTGCTATTCAGTTTTTTTTATTGCATTTTGTCCCAGACAATCTTCCCAGAGTGCAGTTTGCTCTGTTGTTTAATATCTCCAGTGGAGGCCAGTGTCTTGTTACATTGTCTTTTGTTTCAAAGTAACCACAGACATCATGACAGCCAAATGAGACACATTTTGAGTTGTAGGGTATGTACAGCATAATTAATAAGTTTTCATATGCATAATCTTTCCATTCATGTTATTGCTAGACATACTGCAGCTAGCTTGGCTTGAGGAAGGGTGAACATGATCAGGACCCCTTAACAATTGAGATGCATATGCAGCAAATAAGTCCAGATGTGCTAACTGCCTGCTGAATAAGGAAGGGTTAAAGGAACCCAGGGAGTGATTGTGGGGGGCTGATGGCCATCAAAATGGAAAGGGATTTTGGAGTAATCATATTGGATGACCTAAAGGTGGCTAAACAATGTACCAAATCTGTGAGGAGAGCCAGTGGAATGCTGTGGTGCATTAGCGAGAGGTATCACCAGCAGAAGGAAGGAGGTGATGATGTCACTGTATAGTTCACTGGTGAGGCCTCATTTGGAATATGGTGTCCAGTTCTGGAAGCTGCATTTAAGTCATGCAACTTTAAATCACAAATGGGTTCAATGGTTCTATTTTAGATTCCTATCCCTTTCCCCTACTTCTCCCACTGGTTATGCATAATCTTTCCATTCATGTTACTGCTAGACATACTGCAGCTAGCTTGGCTTGAGGAAGGGTGAACATGATCAGGATCCCTTAGCAGTTGAGATGCATATGCAGCAAATAAGTCCAGATGTGCTAACTGCCTGCTGAATAAGGAAGGATTGCAGGAACCCAGGGAATGATTATGGGGGAGGTGATGGTCATCAAAATAGAAAGGGATTTTGGGGTAATCATATTGGATGACCTAAAGGTGGTTAAACAATGTACCAAAGCTGTGAGGAGAGCCAGTGGAATGCTGTGGTGCATAGGGAGAGGTATTACCAGCAGAAGGAAGGAGGTGGTGATGTCACTGTGTACATCACTGGTGAAGCCTCATTTGGAATATGGTGTCCTGTTCTGGAAGCCTCATTTCTGTCATGCAACTTTAAATCACAAATGGGTTAAATTGTTCTATTTTAGATTTCTGTCCCTTTCCCCTACTTCTCCCACTGGTTACCCTTATGGAACACAACCAGAACATATCTTGGCTAGCATGATGAATGCACCTACACAAGTTGCTTCTCAGTCTACAGCACTGTCTTTTTAAAATGCTAACTTCGTGTTGAAAATATGGCATACGTTTTTCATCCATGTTATTGTTAGGCGTACTGTAGCTAGCTTGGCTTGAGGAAGGGTGAACATGGTGAGGACCCCTTAGCAATTGAGATGCGTATGCAGCAAATAAGTCCAGATGTGCTAACTTACCCTATAACTTAAGTGTCACAGTTTGCATTTTCTTCTTGAAATGGTTACTTCTGCATTTATGTTTATTTTAAAATATTTAATATTCTGACCATGTGATTATGTCATGGACCATAACTGATCTCCAGTCTTAACTCCCCCCATACTCCAACTTGCATAGAAAATAGTGCTTGTAGACACATCTAATCATTTTGCCGCTGTGTTCTGGCGTGTTTGTGTGTGTGTGTTTGTGTTACTGAAGCAAGAAATGTACAGCTGTCATTTTTTAAATCCTGTTCAAAATGTGTTTTTGCACCTGTGGTGCCAAATGGCATAGTCACTGTGTAAACTCTCCTTTTGGCTAAAGAACTGATAGTGTCACTGTTCATGTGGCAGAGTCACAAAAAGCACATGCTGAAAACTTGGAGTAAAGATACCAAGAAACACTCAGGGCATTAGGGTTGCTGACCATAACACCCTGTACTGTAGGAACTGACAGGCATCAGGGGTGTGACTTGGGATTATCAACAGTAATGCTCATACCATTCCACCCCCATCCCCACCCTCCAGCCAGTGACAGGAATTAAAGTGTGCCTTTGACTTTTCAGCCCCAAAGTTCACTCCATTCTCTTATACTGTACCCATTTCAACATATTTCCTTATGGAATGGGGTGAGTGTAAAGTTTGAAAACCCCAAGGCACACCATGACTCTTGTCTGTGTCTGCAGGGTAGGGTGAGGTGAAATGGCGTGAGTGTTATGGGCAATGACCCAAAGGCACACCCCAATGCCTGTCCGTGTCTGTGGGGTGGTGGTGGAGTTGGCATCACTTCAGTTCTTCACTGCCATTCCTATTCTGCCTATCTGACTGAGTCTCTCTCTATCTACATGTCTATGTAATTATGTAACTTTCTATTAATTGCTTGCATTGCTATTTTTTTACCTATTTCTAAAACAAACCTGCATATCACATTTGCCTGCACTCTGAGCACATACTTATGAAACTGTGCATATTTGTACTCCACTTCTACGTATACCTCATACTTTCCTAATATTCCCATTATCACAAACATAACTACCTTGCCCTTATCAAAAGCGACCCCTCTGAAAGTTAATATCACATTTTCTCTAACAGTCCATCATCATTACACCTGACTTCCTGACATCAGCACATTGCTTAAGTATAACATACATCGCCTCATGGACAAAAACCTGGTTTCTCTTAAAAAAAAATAAATAAATAAACAAATAAAAATGTGTAAATAATTCCAAGGCTGAACATATGCCAGCCATTACTTTTTCAATTACTGCCACCTTCTGCACTATCATGGGGATTTGCATATATTTCCCTTGATGCTTTGCATTATTGGGGTACGTGCAATTATGTTTTCTTTAAAATTTGTCTGTCTGGCTAATATCATCCAGGATAACACATACCTCGGTGGCATTTGCTCTGGGGTTCTTTTGTAAGCTTCTTATTCCTTCCATTAAAATGTACACCTCCATATATTTTCCTAATAATGTGTATGCCTTCTTTAAAACAGAAACTAAAACAAATCTTACTACTTACAAATCATTGTGTTGTTTCTTCATACCTCCTTAACAATGCCACACAACTTCACTAACTTCATTATGCAGCCGTGGTGGATCTGACCAGATTTTGTTTTTGTTGTGTGTCTTTTTTTTCTCCTTCCCGGACGGCTCTCCTTCTCATTCGATCTCCCAGCCCTGTCACACTGGTTTCCCCACAGACTTACCTCTCTCTGTATTCCCCATGGCTTGCCCTCCATGGCAGGGGGTGGGAAGTCCCTCTGCCCACCAGACTGGATCCAGATTCGGGAGGCACCTGAGTCACCGGGTGTAGGGTCTGCAGAGATAGGCCGGTAGCTCGCCGGATCAATAGGAGATTTGCCCGGTTTGAGAATTAGGACAATAGTGGCTTCGAAAAGTGCCGGATCAGTCACACTAGCAGAGAAAAGATACTGATAAAGCTGTAGAAGCACTGGTGCCAGTTCCTTAGAGAACATCCTATAAAAGTTTGCGGGAAAACCGTCTGGACCTGGGGCCTTATCCAGATCCATAGAAGTAATAGCAGCCTCGATTTCAGAAAGTAAGATAGGGGCAGTCAAGGAACTAATCTGTGAGGGTAGAAGTTTCGGAATATCGATATCCTTTGGATAAACCAGTATATCAGATATAGAAACAGGAAAAGAAGGGGCATTATAAAGTTTCCTGTAATATTCTTCAAAACCCTTAGCTATCTCTCTAGGAGACATAACTATAGTGCCCAGTGAGGATTGTATAGCCGGGATCAATCTAGAACCTTCCAACGAAACGAAGCCTCAGAGCAAGAAGCTTACCCACTTTCTCCCCATGCTCAATATACTTCGCTTGAATCTTAACTAAACAATATTCGACCCTTTCTTTCAAAAGATCCATATATTCGTTCTTGGCTGCTGTGAGGGCTTCAAAGGATGATATAGGAGAGGAGGAAGAGCAGGAGCTCTCCAGCTCTCTAATCCTGGCCATAAGCAAAGACACTCGAGAAAGCCTGGACTTTTTCCTTCACCTGACAATTTCTAAATTTATCCTACTCTTTGGCCTTTCTAGAGACAATTACCACCACAGTACGAAGAGGTGTTGGCAGTGCTCCTATCGAAGAGCCTGCCAAGTAAAGTGCTGATTTTTTCATTTCAGATGTAAAAAGAAGTCCTAAAGCAGACTCAAAATGGGAAAAGAAGGGTGCAGGGTCGGACTGGCCCACCTGGATACCTGGAAATTTCCAGGTGGGCCCCCCTCAGTTGGGAAAGTGGTTACCTTCTGAACTCTGAAAGCTTTTGCATTTATCTTCTTTTTTCTAATTAAATGTGGTATCTGGGACACTGTTGATAAATGTAAGATGCAAACACAGAGCTAGTATATCAGATTGAAGTGGAATATTGATATGAGTGTGTCAACCTGGGCCCTAATCTATTGATTTTGCAGGTGGGCCCTTGTATCTTCTTTCCAGGTGGGCCCTCTGTACCCCAGTCTGACCCTGGAAGGGTGCCATACAGGTCAGGAGGTAAGGGGCAATCTGAAATGGAATAAAAAAGTATAGGTCAAAATTTTAACTAGAACATGTACTGCTGCTCTGACTTCCCCACTTATTCATGCTAAGCTTAACATACATGTGCTTCCACGTAGTCAGGCACTCAGTGAGGTAATAACACCAACGTCTTGTTTAATTGTATGAATTTGTGGTTTTCCTAAGATCTTTTACTTTTTATTTTGTATTACACCATTATTTGATAATTATATTTTGTTCACTTATCTACTATAGTTGTTCTCAATGAAAATGATTTCATTTGAACAAAGTTCCACTTGTAAGGGAAATGTAATTTAATTAAATACAATTGCCTTGAAGGTTAAATTGGATAATTTTTGGTGGCACTTTATCACAACCAGGTCTATTTGTTTTGATGTATCTAGATATACCACAGAAAATTACCATTCATTTCAATGGGATTTCCTGTGATGTATCTGGATATAGCTAGATATTTACTGAGACATATCTCGGGCTACCACTGTATTGCAATGCAATCAGTACGGAAAGTACAGGCACGGTTAAAATCAAACTGGCCACTGTACATGTGTCATCAGACTGGGTTATCAGGCTGGTAGTTGTAAACTAGAACTAGAACTTATAGTCAAGCAACAATAAACTAATTAATATATTAATTAAAGTGATAACATTGCTTACACACAACAAGAGAAAGAAAGAAAAACTTTAACGTATATAAAATTGTCAAAATAATATACTGTGTCAAAGCACTGTGAAGAGGGAATACTTACATTAATCTGCCCATTGCAAACATGTCAATGTACTGTACAGAACATACTGCTGACCATGAATTATTATACAACTGACTGGCCTGTTATACGCATACAATTTTTGTTAGTAAAAATGTTTTCAGTTCAGGATAATTACATTACAGTTTTCCTTAAATTGAACAGAATGAACATTATATTAGTATTACCTTTCTATACTGTAAATCAGAATACAGTACAATTATACTAAACAATCCTACCAAAGAAATTATGTTTTGTATGCAAAGTCACTTAAAGTGATTTTCTGAGGTTTGCATAACAAATGGAAGTAGTAACCTGTAGGAGTTGTGAGTCAATCTCTTACTATTCAAACTGCCAAAACATGCTGTTTTCCAATAATAAAATGCTTTTATTTTTGTGCTCTGCTTCATTTGCATGTGTAACCCCTAGGTGGCACTATCACAAGGGCTACTACCCCTGCCTGCACAGCTAGTATCAAGTTAAGGGGCCTGAGTTCTGAAACGGGTGCCTTCACCCGGAGGTCAAGGTTAGTAGTGGTGAAATTAACCTGGGCACAGCCCTCCAGGACACTGTAACCCCTCTCTTTCCCTTCTAGTGGCCTGAGCAATATACGATAATTACTTTCATGGTACCCCTTGTACACCATAACAGTACCCACACTGTTTGCACTTGCCAACAGGGCTGGTTCCTCTGGCTCGACCCTGGGGACCCCAGGCAGGTCGCTCTTCGATGGCTGTCTCTGTGCAGCGGGTAGTTGGGCTGGGCCAGTGTGGCAAGGCCCATTTGTAGGGGGTTACACCCTTCCCTGCCTGGAGAAAACTTGGTGTCTGCTTCAAGTCTGTACCATCACAATATCAAAAAATGCGATATAAACGAGACGTATATATCATTAGCTTGTTACATTACTATACATTTCAATATACTTCACATTACTACATCCATATTGACAATACTTATGCAGGTTTCATACAAGTAATACTGATTCATTTAATAACTTTTTGTACATTAAACAATGTAAGAGGGGGCCTTTCCCTATCAGCTAACTTGGGGCTGGACGGGGCAGGGGCACCATGGTGAGAGGGAAGTACAAGTAATCTGGAGTTGGCCGTCAAGCTCAATTTGGGCAGTGAGCTTGGCGAAACAAACCCCTTTGTGAACCACATTAAGAGTCAAATCCACTGGCCTCACAGGGGAATCATAGCTAAAGCATAGCACTGGCTTGACAGCTCTGCCAGTCTTTCTGGGGGGAGCAGCCACAGTCTCTGTACTTCCAGCACTAACTTTGGAGCTTTTGTCACTTGTGAGGGATGCCTCTGCATGGATGGGAATGTCCAAACTTGGAGCACTGTCAGCTCCTTGCTCTGTAGGCTCTGTTTCCACAACACTTTGCTCATTATCTTCTGATGGAGGCCCAGGTTGCTCATTTTGAGGAGGCTCTGGCACAAGTAGGCTTTGCTGCACTGAAGGGGAGCTGTCAACACTCTCACATTGTTCTTAAAGTTCTGGTGTGTCACCAGAGAGACTCAGACTATCAGCCCCTTCTTTGGGCAGTTGACACAGTTCCACAAAACACAGAGAGTCTGCAGCCTCAGACGTAATACTTAGCACTTCACTTTCAGAGAGCATTGGCTCCAAGGATGAAGCTGGGGGATTAGGCAGTGCAGAAGGCCCAGCTTCATCCCCACAATTAGTCAAAGGGTTACCTTGAAACAGCTGACTCAGTTCATAGAGGGGTAATAGGCATTGTTACACTCTTTTTCGTCAGAGGTGGACTGACAGTCACTATCATTCTGGGCCTGCTGCAGGGGAAACCTTAAATCTGTAACTACTGGGGTAGGTTGACTGTCTCTTTTTTGCAGCAGCATGAGTCACTGGCCCAGGGGACTCAATCTCTGATGGTTTAGCCTCAATTATGACTTGGCTGATAGGTAGCAAGTGGTTACGGTGCATGGTCTTGACAGCTTTGGAGTTATTCTCTGGGCGCACCTTGTACACTGGTAAATCATTCAACTTTCCAACTACTACATGGGGAAGATGGTGCCACCTATCAGCAATTTTGTGTTTGCCATGCTGTCCCAGATTGCATCTCCATTGCTGTCTCCAGGCCGAAGCTCTTGAGCCTTTACTTTTTTTATCATGCCTCTCTTTGTTGGCAAGATTTCTTTTGGCGGCCATAGTCTGGGCCAGTTGTTGGCATGATTCAATTGAGCTTTCAGTTTCTGTACATACTGTAGGTAATTTTAGGCTTGGACCCCATCTGGAGAGACCTCAAAGCAGACATCAATTGTCAGTCAGACCTCCCTCCCGAACATGAGGCGGTAGGGGGAGAACACAGTAGCGTCATTTTTTGTGCAATTGTATGTGTGGACCAAGGTACTAACCTGCTGGCACCACTTAGGCTTGCTTTTGGGATGGAGGGTGCCCAGCATGTTAGAAGGATGTGGTTAAAATGTTCTAGTTGAGGGTCCCCCTGTGGGAAATAAGGGGTGGTTTTTGACTTCCGCACACCCATAGAGAGAGCATTTCTTTGATTAGCTGACTTTCAAAATCTCTGCCTTGGTCAGAGTGGATTCGCTGAGGGGCACCATAGTGGACAAAGAAATTTTCCACTAGCACCTTGGCCACGGTAGAGGCCTTTTGATCTTTAGTTGGAAAAGCTTCCGCATACCATGAGAAATGATCCGTAACCACTAACACATTGCCAATATTCTGCTGATCAGGTTCTAAACACAAAAAGTCTATGCAGACCAGTTCCATGGGGGTGCTTGTAGTAATATTGACAAGGGGAGGCAGATCTCTGAGGCAGGGCTTTCCTTTGCAGGCAATGACCTCAGGTCTTTACATGGTGCTCAACATCGGCCCCCATCTTGGGCCAGTAGACTCGAGATCATACCAAGTCGAGAGTTCTGTCAGTACCACGGTGCCCCATGTGATTCTGGAGGGACCTCAGTACCAAATCTTTAAAGGATGTGGGCAGGACCAATTGCTGCCTGTCTTCTTGGCTGCCATGATCCACTGTCTCTCTGTACAACAACTAATTGAGTATCTTCAATCTGGGGCCTTCTTTAAACAATAGAGCAGTTCGCAGGTAAGGGGATCGCAACTTGGACACATCGTTCCCTGCACGCAGGGCATGAATTGCGGGCTGAATCATAGGATCTTGGGATTGAGCGCACTGAATGCTGTCATTTTCAAATTGAGGTAGTGCACTAATATCTGGAGCAGAAAAGTGGCAATAGACAGCTGGTATGCAGGTATCAGGAGGGCCCAGGCAATCTACTAAACAGTCTACTGTGTCCTCAGACATCTGTTCATCTTGGTCAAATTTTTGGCACAAGGCATGGATGTCAGGTTTAGACAGCCTGACCCAGTCACTCTTGGAAACTAGTCTTCATGATAAGGTGTCAGCATTAATATGGTTCAGTCCTGGCCTGTATTCAACAGCATAATCAAAAGTTGATAAGGTGGAAAGCCACCGGTGCCCATTGGCGTCTGACTTAGCTGAAGTCTGTACGTAGGTTAATGGGTTATTGTCAGTCTTCACCAGTATCTTTGCCCCATAGAGGTATTCATGAAACTGGTTGATGATGGGCCATTTTTAACACAAGGAACTCCAACTTGCGCTCAGGGTATTTTAGCTCCGACGGGGTCAAGCTCCTACTGGCGAAGACCACTGGTCTCAAACCATCCTCATGGGCTTGATACAGGACAGCTCCTAGACCCTGCAGACTGGCATCCGAATTCAGCACATAGGGCTTGATGGGGTCAGCATAGGCAAGGATGGGGCGTGGGTGATCTGGTATATGACTTAGTAGAAGGTTGCTTCACATTTGGGTGTCCAGCAGGGCCTAAAAGGTTCACCTGTGTGGAAGTACACTTCTCTGGTCCTTTGACAGCCCCTTTCTTGTATTTACGGTTGGTAGGGGGTAACCCTTGGTAAGATTCAGGAGCGGGCGAATCACCTTTCAATAGTCTTTTATGAACCTGCGGTAGTAGCCACAGAACCCCAGGAAACATTATAGTTTTTTCAAATTATGGGGCTGGAGCCAAGTAGTCAGTGATTCAACCTTACTGGGATCAGTCTCTATCCCTTCTGCAGATAATATGTGCCCTACATGCTTCACAGAGGTTTGAAAAACTGGCACTTGTCAATGGACAGCTTGAGGCCGAAGTCTTCCAGTCGATCTAGGACTTTAAACATTCGGGTCTCATGCTCCTCTAATGTGCGGCCCAAACACAATGACATCGTCTAGGTACACTAGATGTTCCAACAAGTTCATATCTCCACTGCACGTTCCATCAGTAGCTGAAAGGTGGCCAGGGCACCTGAAATCCCCTGTGGCATTCTCAGGAATTCATAGAACCCCAAAGGACAGATGAAGGCTGTTTTCTCATGGTCCTCCGGGGCCATCGGGATGTGGTAGTATCCGCTGCGAAGATCCAATACTGAAAACCATTTGTTCCCACTCAAACAATCCAGGGCATCTTGTATATGGAGCATGGTGCATTGATCGGGGATGGTCCACCGGTTCAGGGTTCGATAATCAACACACATCCTTACTGACCCATTCTTCTTATGCACAACCACAATGGGAGAGGGCATATGGGCTCCTTGATTCTTGTATCACACCAGCAGTGAGCATTTCCTGCAGGTGTCTCCTCACATCATCTGTGTCTGCTGGGGTGAGATGTCAGGATCTCTCTCGAAATGGCCAGTCATCATGCGGACATATGTGATGCTCTGCACCCTGGACACACCCCATGTCCCATTCTTTTAATGAGAACACTTGGTCCCTCTGAGCGAGTTTCTTGCTAATTCTAGCCTTCCATTTAGCTGGCAATGGGGAGTCACCAAAGTCAAATAAGTCCGGAATCACTCTCTCCTTCTCACCAGAGTACTTGTTATTGGGCAATACGGCAGTGTCGGCACAGTGTACTGTAGCTAGGGTGCACCCTCTGTTCACCTGACTCTCCTGATCTGACACATTCTGAATCTGGCCCATCACTTGTCATGCATAGGCGTGGGCATGAGCAGGCAAGATGCTGGGTTTGACTAATAATCCCTCTGGCAACTTTCCATCTCCTGGTGCATCCAACATTAATATTTTGTTCTTTACGTTTCTCTTTAGGCGGACTTCTCCATGGATTGTGCACTGGGCGTTGGGGGCCAATACCAAGGAGTCAGGTTCCTTTTTCCACACTATCCCCACTGGCTCATCTGGGTCCACTTCACTGGATCTCTGTTGCCAGTCATAAGTCCTTTTTACTAAGGCTGGAATTCTTAGGGCCCATCCAGTCAGCTGCCCTTTTTTCACATGGCAGAGTTGTGCTAGTCTCCCAAACAGGTGGACATTTGTTCCAATTAACAGGGGAACCCCATCATACAGTCTGGTGGGGGGGAACACTAGGGCCAGTGTCTCTACTTGCTCCTCTATGCCAGTGACAGTTGCAGGAAAAGACAACCAGAGGCAGGCATATCCTAGATATGGATAAGACTTGTCACTCAGCCCCCACACATGTAGGTCTTACGGGGATTGTAAGAGCACATCAGATAAGTGTTTGTCATACCAGTCCTGAAACACAATGGTCACTTGCGACCTACTGTCAAGCACAGCCCGAGTAGGAATACCATTCACAGCCACATTAGTCTCCATTGAAGGGCCCACTGTCTTGGATCAGTCTGGAGGGACAGTAGCAGGGGCCGGTACAGACTACTTAGCTACAAAGAAGTTGGAGTTGAGATTTCCTGAGCCTTCACTGCGGTCATTTCCAGCACCCCTCGGCCATGGTTTCACTTTCCAGAGCTCCCCTTGAAGTCTGTATTCAACCTTATCTAAGACTTTTGGGGACTGGCATTCTTTCTTCATATGCCCCTCCTTCCCACAATTATGACAGAGTATGCTTTCTAGAGTCTGGCGTGGCCGAGGCATCACATTGGGGGCTGAGGCGGGGGTACAAGCAACAGAGAATTATGATTCAACCTCTGTCTGGTGAGCATGGGGAGATGCCTCAGTAATTCCCTCACTTCCACAGTCAATTCATCAATCTTTGAGCTACTGTCAACAGGGATGCCTGGGAGTGCACTCCCACCCCTACAGCGGACATGCTCTGAGAGGGGTTTAGGCCCATTGTATCTCTGGAATGGGTTTGTAGGGAAATGATAGCCCTCACTTCTTGGATCTCTCACACTATCTCGCCCCAGGGCGGAGCATCCTTGCTAGCCTCCCAATGTTCAACTGGCACTGTATTTCGCCCCTGAGCATCACTCACATGTGAACCTCGGTCATCCATGCAGCAGCAACAGCAGATACAGGAGGGGTCTCCCCATGTGGCTGCCTCCTCTCAGTTCTCTGAATTTCATTTATCAGTCAGTCATAGGTAGGAGGCACAGCCAACCGAGCAGCAAGGCATAGTTGGAGCAGCAATAATTCAGAGAATGGGGCTGACTTGAGAAGTTGGTCCAACCTATTCCAATCTAACTTAGCTGGGGCCATGTCTCCTTTCTTTAGGCATTCCTGTAGCACCGCTTCAAGTCGAGACACATACACAGATAAGGGCTCCCCTGTAAATTGCTGAGTGTTTTTGACCCTACCCCACATGTCCTCATCCAAATCGGGACTCCCATACACATTTTCCAATACATTCAAAAAATCTTGAGCAGTTGCTTCTGGATTACTAGCCTGTGTAGCGTGGATAGTAAGTTGGGTGGGGCCTCTGAGGCTTCAACCACCCTTCTCCTCGTCTCTGGTTCGGCACATTGCCATTCTTGGATTTGAGGGGCAATATAGTCTATCCAAGTCTCCCAATTGTCCCCCCCCGGGGGTGTGGGAAGGGTGCCTGAAAACATAGTCAGTCAGCAATAAGAGTCGTGACTAATGGCGGGTACAGATAGAGGGGCCAGCATTGGCATGGGCACAGAAGGCAGTGCAGTAACAGGTGCTGGAGTGGGAGGGGGTGTTGGGGAAGGAACACCCCCAGTTGGCAGGAATAGTTTCTTAAAGTACTGTACAGTTTTCTCTTCCTCCAGCAACAACTTAGCAAATTTCTCCTCAAAAGTCTCAGATAATGGTGGGAGCTCATCCTCCCCAGGGTCTTTACTGTCTTTTGTTATCACTCTGCAGGCAGCTAGGATCCCTCCTGAGGCAAAAGTCTGTGGCACTTTAGAGCTGTCCACGAGGTCACTACACTCTACCAAGGCTATGAAAGTCTGGGCGATCAAATCAGCCTGTCGACCCACCACCACAGGGTTTTTTAAACATTCAACTTCGGAGAGTGCTCCCTCTACAGTGTCCTTACTGGTATCCAGGGGAATATCCAGTATAAGATAGCATTTTGGGGGTCGCTCTCCTGCCCAGTACACCACCCCACCAACTGGTGTACAGCCATTTCTATTGGGGTAGCCATTAATCTTTAACAATAATTCATAATTTTTGGCCACTAGAAGGCACAAAATCCCAGTGGTGAGCCTCCAAGATGTAACCCCTAGGTGGCCCTATCTCAAGGGCTACTACCCCTGCCTGTGCGGCTAGTAGTAGGTTAAGGGGCCTGAGTTCTGAAACAGGTGCCTCCACCCAGAGGTCAGGGTTGGTAGTGGTCAAACTAACAAGGGCACAGCCCTCCAGAACACTGTAATCCCCCTCTTTCCCTTCTAGTGGCCTGAGCAATATACGATAATCACTTTCACAGTACCCCTTGTACACCATACCAGTACCCACACTGTTTGCACTTACCACTAGGGCTGGTTCCTCTGGCTCAACCCTGGGAACCCCCTGTAAAACAAGGTTATACACAGTAAATAGCAACAGTACAGTACTCTTGGCACAAACTTGAACCACAGTCAAGTTAAATGCAGCAAAAAAGTCAGATCTGATTTATTCAGGGGACTTGAACAAGGAAGGGGCGTAATCAGGTTGATTGGCTTAAAGGCTATATTAATCAAACAGTTATGCATGAGCTTTAAGTCCCCACACAGTCACATACTCTGTGTACCCAGGTAGGAAAATGGTGGGTTAGCCAGGAACATTGCAGCTGGTTGGGGCCCTGTGATGGAAGAAAAGCAACATGCACAACACACACTGCTTGTAATCCGGAGCTGGAGGGCTCAGTTCATGAAAGAAAAAGCAACAAGACAAACAGATGACAACGAGGCATCATTCCTGTTCAAGTGTTGAGCTGGGAGCTGATCCCCAAGCAGGTCTCTCGCCGATGGCTTTCTCTGTGCAGCGGGTAGTCACACTGGGCCAGTGTGGCAAGGTCCAGGCCCAATGGAGATGATTTTGGATTCAGTCCGTGGGGCTGGATGCGGCTTCCAGCAAGCAGAATACAGTTCAAACCACAGTGGGGAACCAAATCACGACCCACTAGCAGCACACAGCACATTTACGTGAAAGGAAATTCTAATGCAGCTTCCAGCAAGCAGAGCACAATTCAAACCACAGTGGGAAACAAAATCACGACCCACTATAAGCACACAACACATTCACATGTAAGGAAATTCCACTGTACCAGGAAAAAGGGTCTCCCGTCGCAATTACAGAGTCTCTGCACAATCCGGGAGTTCAGAGGTGACTGGAAGTCCAGACAGGCCGATGGCATTCAGCAAATTTTTGATCTTCTGCAGGTAGGAGCCTGATCACAATTCAGTGGCTCACTTCGCTCTCCAAGTTTGGATTCAGTCCGAAAAAGGCACAAGTTCCCTCTCCAGGACAGCAGGCAGGCATGCAGGCCAAAACTCAGGCCTTTCCATAGTTCTCCCATGCAAATCTATGCCAGGGCTGCTGCTTGAATCATTCAAGCTGTTGTCGCTTCACTTCCCAATTCAGAACTGAAACTAACTGGAAGCAGCTTGGTAATTTCTCCAAGATCTAAAAGGTTCGGTTGGCTGATCTGTCTGTCAATCACAACAAGGGCTCCCCCTCCAGGTTATTTTAGGTGCCAAAATGCAAAAAATACAATTCCTAAAAAATTTGACCCCACTAAGCCCCTGTAGGTAGGTTCCATTTTAGATTCCCAACAGTACTGATTGGCCCATTCTGATAGTCCTGGGCCAAGTTGGTGGAGATAAACAGAACAGTCCTTGCTGCAAAGAAGGCAGGTTAGAACAAATGGCAATATTATTACTACTCTAGCAAATGATCAGCAAACAAGCACATCTTCTAACAGAGCTCCCTTTTAGATTAATTAAGACTGCAATCCAGGCAGCTCTTAAAGAGACAGTACACAGGGGCTATACAGGCACTCTCTGGCAATACATTTAGTCTGCTAAAATGCAGAACACCAGCCTGGCAGTGAGCATTTAGGCAAGCTCAAGGAAGACTTTTTGGGAACCCCCATTTGTAGGGGGGTTATATATAACCTGCCCATTTTTTTTCTCAGTACTGCAACCCCTAACCATGACATCATGCAAGGGAAGCAAAGCTTTTAAAGAGCAAATGCTTAGAAAGGGTGTATATAGTAAAGAATGAAGGTTTGGAGCTTTTAGATGCCTCTACAATCATTCAATTTGCTTTTATTTGTTTCCTTACTTACTTTTTCATATGTTTATTAGTTTTTTGTCAACTACTGGTGAGAAAAGAATAAAGGAGCACAATAGTGAAAACACATAGAAGGCAAAGTTTGTTGATGAAGTAAGTACCAGTTTCTTTGAAAAGGATTGAAGAATAAATAGAGAATACTGGATGGGCAACTATGCACAACCAGTGTGTTCTGCCACAGAACGGTTCTGATTCCCTCTGACCTCGGGAGCGAAGCTCGAGAAGTCCATTCGAATCAGAATCCCGAGTTGACAGAACACATTGGTCATGCATAAACTTGCTCATCCTGTACTTTTTATAGTGTATAATATTGTGTGAAATGTGTGCATTGTGTTTTTTTTTCTCTTTCACAATGAAACTGACTAGTGAAGTCTCTAGAGGTTCCAGAATGCTGTTCTACCACAGAGTTGGATAGAGGAAAACAACTATGCGGCAGCATTCCAAGTTGTTCTGCTGCAGTAGTGACTTCACTGCTGCAGCAGAACAACATAATGATGTCACTACTGCAGCAGAACAAGCATATTCCAGGCATGGAATTCCATGCATAACAGCATTCCACTATACACCATGGGCTGGATATTCAAACTGCGCCATTCTGTGGTGCAAGCCCTTGCGCCGCTCAAAAAAGTTGCGCAGGGGAGTGGCCGGGGTGATATTCAACGGAGTTGCACTATTGAGCAACTCATTTGAATATCACACCCCGGCCACAGCCACTGTGCATGGCACAGTGGAACTTGCGCCACCCCAAGTGGTCTCAGTGGAGCATTCAGATGCAGTGGCGCAAGTTCCATTGCGCCATGCACAAATCTCCAATATTCAAAAGGTAGATATGCAAATGGGGCCATAATTTATGCAAGGTGCACGGGGGTCATTTGCATCTAATTACAGCCCATTTGCTATACGTCATGCAAGTGTGCCGATTCAATGACGTCCCCTGGCGCCTGCCAGGCAACCTTTGAGGGACCGATGCCCCTACTGCCAATCGCGGGCATAAGTAAATCTCCCCCACTAGCCTAATCATGGGCAGAACACACTCCCCATCCCCAACTAGCCCGATCGCGGGCAGAACACACTCCCCACCCCCGACTAGCCCGATCGCGGGCAGAGCCACTCTCCACCCCGACTAGCCTGATTGCGGGCATAATGTCAACCCCAAAGACCAATATCCCAGGGATATTGGTCTTGGGGTTGATGTTATGCCAGCGATCGGGCTAGTCGGGGTGAGGTGTGTTCTGCCCGCGATGTCGGCGCGAGGATGAATGGTCTCCACGACGGGCTAGTCGGAGAGTGGCTTATCCGTTATGTCTGTGATCGGGCTGCTTCAGGGGAATACTCTGCTGCCCGCGATCTGGCTATGGGGGGTTACTATTATGCCCACAATTGGGCTGCAGGGGGAGCATAGGGAACAAGTGGAGGGCCACCCACAGGTGGTAGCTGCTGTGTTGCACCCTGCAATGCGGCAGCTCACCTGTGTGTGGCCCTCGACTTGATCTTTTTTTTTTTGGCTTAAAGTTGTGCAGGCGCAGGTAGGGTGTTGCGCCTGCGCAACTCTGCATGGCCCGGCTGAATATCGGGCTGCGCAGTTTATGCATGGTTCCTCCCCCTTCAGTTGAGCATGCCTTCATTAGCATTGTGCTGTTGCTCAGCATGGTTTGGGGGGCACAACTGTCACCTGCTGAATATCATAGAATGACGCAATTTCGGACTTGCGCAGGTGCAACCCTATTGCGCATGGCTCAGCTCTTTTGAATATCTGGGCCGATATTTAGTTTCTCATTGAAATACATTGGGCTTTTAAGTAGCTGGCAGTTTCTGACATCACAATACCAGAATTCTACTGAATTCTTTTTTTACTAGCAATGTGAGAAGCGAAGGTGAAAACCCATTTGTTTCACTGCACTAGCAAATATTTTATCATACAAGTAGAAAGTAATTAATAACACATCAAAATACAATAAATAAAATAGTCAGTTTTCTATTTATTAGAAGTAAACACATGTGGCCAGATATTCAAAACTTTGCACTGGGCGCAAACTATTTGCGCTTGATTTGCGCAGGGTTTGCGCGGGTCCGCTATATTCAAGAGGCCAAATAACGCGGGGAAACTGCATTAGCACCTGCAAAGGTATAAAGTTTGCAAGGGGCAAAAAGAGGAAGCATGTACATGAATACAGGAGCAATGCTATATTCAGTGCATTAGCGCCGCACAAAGTATTTTTGCACAATTAGGCACGACACTTTGAGCAGTGCAAATTACTACCCAGGAAAAGGTAGTCTTAACTCTGGGCAAACCAGCTTTGCATGACTTTGTGGCTTTGCTCAGCTTTGCATGACTTTGCACAACATAGAACCATGGTTTATGGAACTCTGTAATTCATAAGTGTCAATTATGGAGTTTGCGAGGGTCTTCCAGCGGTGTTTCATTGACCCTAACCAGTAAATATTAAACATAGAAAGAAACCAGACATGGAAGAAACATGCTGCACATGGATGGCACCTCCTATATTGCCATCATCTGCCATCTGTCCCAACCATACCAGGCATTAATTGGTGACCCAGCACCCAGTAGACACCATGGCAGTGTGTCCATACAGCAAACGACCCATGGGCGGGCACCAAAAGAATGCAGCACACACATGCAGCACTGGGGGTGTGGAGGGTGTTGAGAGGAGGGTGTACAGGTGGCCAGTCTGTACCACATAGTGGGTGCTGCCACAAGGCTGGGACAATCCATGCAGTGCAAATGGTCCAGTGTAGGGAATACCCAAACACCAGTGTGCCTGTCTGATGGTATGTGCTCCCCAGCCCCATACCACACATCTATACAGATGCCACAGCCCACACAGCCAGCCATGTATATGTCACTGTGAGTATCCCATGCCAGTGGTGCAGTGTCTGTGGGTCGCACAACAGCATAATAGTAATGTTCACTGTCAGCACGCAACTGCAAGCTGGGCCTGTCACTGTGTAAAGTGCAGCAGTCATTGATGCCCCACACACTATAGGTGTTGCTGTGTTCCTCACACTACTGGCCCCCTTGTTTCTGTAGTGTCTGCTGTGCACTATAGCAGGAACTACAGTTTGACTATTGCATGCAGCACCACCGACTGTGCCTGTGCTGTGTAGTCCCCTGGGGCACAATATTCTATGCGGTTCTGTACAAATGTAGCCTGCAGCTACCACATCCACTTCTAGACTGACCTACAGGTGGAACTGTGGGCAGACTCAGCCAGTCTGTACTTCCAGACTGACCTACAGGTGGTGCTGTGGGACTCTGCAATAGTGCTGGGCAAACTGCATGCAAATCAGGACATAATGAGATGCTAATCTGGATGTTTGCCCACAGACTGCCTAAGTAGGCTCATTTATACTAGGATGTATAGTGAGAGGCATCACCAATAGAAAACAGGAAGTTGTTATCCCTCTGTACAGACAGTTGGTGAGACCCCATCTGGAGTGCTGTGTGCAGTTCTGGAGACCCCATCTCTGCAGGGACATAGACAGGATGGAATTCTAATTGGTAGCTGTTTATTATTTTTTCAATTACAGAAATGTTAGCCATAAACCAAAATGATCCATATGTAACTTACTTTACTGAATAAAAAATTATGGGAAAAACTGTATTTTGTATTATGTTTCTGTGGGCAGCATCCTGTTACAAGTCTCTTCTGGAGTTTTACCTATGTCATGGTTGAGCACATATCATTTTGTAAGCATAGGTTTCATACCACAATAGCTCATGTTTAACATTCTGTTGTACACAGACCATGGCATGATAGCAACAACTCTCAAATTACCGTTTCTATGAAGAGAACTGTACAGAATGTTGTCCATAAGAATTAAGCAATTGAAAAGACAATGTTTCACATAAGTGTTTATTAAGGAACAGTTAAGTATGGCTCATTTGGAGGCAAGAGTTTCATTTTTCTTGAGGAAGCATGGGGTCGTTTTAGCATTTGAGAGGGGGAGGAGGGTAGAATGGGTGCTGGAGGGTGGGTAAGGGTTGGAGGTTGGTTTTGACATGGATGCAAGATGGAGAAAGATGGCATGGATGCTAGTGCATGGACGAGGGTTGGGACTGGTTTTAACATGGATGCAGGAGGGAGAAACATGACATAGTTGTTAGTGCATGGATGATGGTTGGGGGAGTGGGTTTTAACATGGGTGAGGAAGGGAGAAGGGTAACATGAATGGTAGTTCATGACTAAGCCTGGGGGTAGTTTAAACATTTGGGTTAGGAAGGAGGGTGGACTATGTGTTTGAGGGTGGGTGAGGGTTGGAGGTTGGTTTTAACATGGGTGTAAGGGTGGCATGGGTGCTACTGCATGGATGAGGGTGGTGGAAGAAAAGTGGAATGGGTGCTGGGGTGAAAGGGTGGTGTTGTTTTAGTCCTTTCATTTACAGATTCATTATCAGAAGGGGATGGTGAGGAAAAAGATGATGACAGACTGATGATATGGGAGGGCTGTAGCGATTGCCCACTGTGGAACCTACTATACTGTAGATATATATACATGTATATATGTATATATGTACATATATATATATATATATATATATATATATTTTCCTTATTAAGTACATTGCAAATTGCTGCCACTTAGCACAAGTGTCCTGTCCCCTTTAAAAAGAGGAGGCAGTATGGTGCAGTGGTTTAAGGCTCTGAGCTGCAAATCTGGAGAACTGGGTTTGAATCCAACAGCCCCCACTTGCATACTGTGTGACCCTGAACAGGTCGTTTAACTTCCTTGTGCTCCCATGTTTCACCTGTAAACAAGCTTTCAGCTTAGTGTGTCTTACCTGGTTAAATAATTGGAATAAAAAAAAAAAAAGAAGGAATCAGAAATAAAAGAAAATCTGCATCAGCCATTTTTACAGAATGTGACCAATCATAAAGTGTTTTTGCTTTGCAAGTACTGATAATTTGATGCATAACGGGATTGACAGACACTGTCCCTTAAACATCATATGCCAACTGCTGTAGCTACATTAAATGTTCCTTAAGTTAGTATGTGGTGAGGAAACCACTTTTTTATTTATGTGACTGAAATACAGATTTTATTGATTTATCATCTGGAAAGATGCATTATCTTAGAAAGTTGTATGTATTACTCCAATTTGCCAACAAGAATGTTGGTAATGGTATATGTACGCATTATCTTAGAAAATCACATGCATTTTTTGCCAACAATGACTGGCATATTTTTTTTATTCAAATGTCTTGACTAACTACGTTATGACATAATGGGCCAGATATTCAAAAAATTGCCCCATGGCCAAGGTAGCACTGCCCGGCGTGCAAACATAGCCTGGAGCAAAATGCCAGCCATATTCAAAAGGTGAAGCGCAGTGCAAAACCAGGTGAATACAGAAAGCAAAGGAAGCTGAGCAAACAGGGCCAGGAGTGCAGGGCAAAAACAGCCCTGGAATAAGACAGCACTGAATACAGCACACAAGACAGCACTGAATATGCACCAGGCAGGCAGTGCAAACACACAATGGAACACAGTGCAGAGGTGAGACAGTCTGATCCTGGGACACATGCAATGAAACACAGGCTGGAATGAGGTATCAGGAGCACACCACAGTGCACATCCCGGAGGATGCAACACATGCACGGGAATGTCAAGCAACAACCCAGACCCATGTGGAGAACACAAGTAACAGTACAAACCATGTGTAATCCCAGCACCCAAGAATGGCACAGGACACAGTAAAATGTAGTAAATGCACTGTAATGACAAAATGCAAAAGGAAAGGTAATGGGAACATAACAGTGATGCAAACCCATACAAAACCAAAGAACAAACCAAACAGAATTACCAATGCCCCAATCACCACTGGATGACCCACCCCATAACAAAAGAAAGACAACAGGACCAATCCCACCAAGCAACATGCCAAGCCCCCCCCAACACACAACCCATGCAACAAAAAGCCCACTACAGGAACAACTAAAGGAATGCACTATAGGCAAAGCAGTACCGTAGGAAGGGTGGGGCGGGTGGTGCTCTGGCACTGGGCGCAACCCTCAGGGGGGCGCAATTTTCAACTGAAGCTCATTTGTTTATTAACTTGTGCTACTGCTTTTTTTAAATTTATTTTGGCTTGATAAACTGTAAGTATGTCTGGCTGTCAGTAGGGGCGCATCTGTGGACCAAAGACCAGCAGGTTGGGTTGAGGGGGGTCACATGAGCTTCAGGCAAATAATCATGTGGTGTGGTGTTGCTGCGATGAGAAAGAAAGAGAAACTGTGGGTGGACCAGTGCCGCCCAATAGTATAAAAGGTATGGGTGGTGTATGTAGCATGGAGAGGCAGTTAAACTTGGAGTCGGAGACAATGTTACTGTTGACAGTAGAGCCTAGAACTGGAGTGGCTAGCAGGCAGCAAAAAAAGCGATACAGTATATGTAGAGAGAGAAGATTTGGAGAGATAATAGAGAAGACAAGAGAAATCCATCTTGAAGATTTTTAAGCAAAGCAATGTAGTGCATCACTATAGTAGTCTGTCTACAGTATGTACAAGTCCGTCCCAGCCGTCTCCCATGTATTTGTGTGATTCTGTATTTCGTATTGTTTTAAAATGAAAATTAATTCTTCAAATCTGTTTACTGTTTAGTTTGTTGTGTCTATGTGACAGTGTCAATGAATGAGGTGTGAGTGTGTTGTATGTATCTCATGGCTGTGACAGTGGCGGTGCCACTGGGGGAGGGATTCTTGATTGGAATTTGAAAAACGCACTGCACTTCAGTGATCGGGAGGAAGGATTGGATCTGATTTTTAATTCGATTGTGGAACTGGGCCAAGGGACCAACGGCCCAGGCCTGACTCAGGTGTGATAAGATGACTTAGTACTTCATGGTACTGGGATGGGAGTGAAGACGTTCACGCCCTCCAATTTGCTGCTTGTGTGCTGACTGATTGCCATGGTGTGGGCAGGCCACAGGCACCCTCACTCCAGCCCACCACATTGTTTTCTCTCATCTTGACCCGCATTCCTCCTGCACTTCAATTCCACACCAAGGAGGCTCCCCAAGTCCCACCCCGTGCTGTTTCCTTCTACTCCATGCAGGCGGGTGGTGGAGGGATGGCATAGACAGACCCAGTCAGGGCAAAGCCTGCAGTCAGACCAAAGTCATACTGTGACTCCATTGCACTGCACTGACTAGTCTCCCTCAAGTTGGTTGGTACATGCTTTTTTTCTTTATTGTACATCCGTTGGGACTGGATGCCAGGTTACAGACACTGTGCAGACTGTGGTCTCTGAATGACTGGTCGCATGACCCTGAAGATGGAGATGGGTCAGAAATCATCTCTAGCAACAGTCACATACAGAAGTAGCTGTGTTGTAGTATTCCGTTTTCAGAGGATTCCTCAGCAAGTGCACGTGTATTTCCTTATGTCTCAATTTTGAAGATATAGGAAATTCCTATATCTTCAAAATGGAGACATAGGAAAATATGTGTACTGTGTTTTCCTAAGCCCAATTATCTCATTCAAATGTTTAGTATGCTGAAAAATAGTTTGTCACTCTTACCCATGAATGCTACTAGAATCATTCATCTGCAGTGCATTGCTTTTCATAAAGAATCAAACTAACCTCCCCAATAGATTGACACATTTCCAGGGACCACGTCCCAATCTAGACCTCAGAAACATAGCTGCAATATGCCCTACTTAAAGTAAACTGTAAAGAAAATAAAAAAAATACTGCCTGTCTAAATGTGCTTCTAGCCAGCCAGAGTCTCCTGGCTCAGTTGGTAGCACATCCACTTATGGACCAGAAGGTTGTGAATTCTCTACTCATGTTGGGATTGGACTTGCACCTAAAATGCTGGCATCAGAATGCAGTAGTAGGGGGTACTGAACTGCTGGGCTGTGCTGTCCTTTGGATGAGATGTTAAAATGAGGTCCCTTCTACCCATCCTGGTGTTGTCCTGGTGGGTGTCAAGGAGGAAGTAAAAGAACCAAGCGGCACACTCTTTGCAAAGAGCAGCAGACATTCCCGGTGTCCTGCCTAACATTCCCCTTCCCATAAACCAGTTCATGCAATTGTCCAGGCTGTGTGGGTGTTGATGTGCGATATGGCCACCACCACACATTTAGTCACTTCACTACTAGTCTAGCATTGTGTCTAAAGCACTTTGGGATACACTGTATATGAAAAGTGCTATATAAATGCTGATTCTTCCCACACCTCAGATTCATGGCAGGAAAATTTAGGGACCGAACATGTAGCAAAAGCTTTTTTTTTTTTTTTTTCTTCAAGAAAAGCCCCAAACCTCACCACAGAGCTGGAGTGTGTAAACCCTCCAGAGCTTCTGGCTCTTTTCAGGGGGGGTGCAAAATTTGTCTCTTGTGCAGGGCACCCAAATGCCTTCCTACGGCTCTGAGGCAAAGCAAGGATTCAAAAGGCAAACATATGTGAAAATAATAACAGGATGTACAAGAAGGCACAGGACAAGGGTGCAAAGGGGAGGAGGATGCACACAGAAATACAGTCTGGGAAAGGATAACATGTCCAGTAAGGGTGGTGTGTGTGAAGGCAACACAATATGGGATGTAGGGCATGTCTAGCTGCCCACTGGATCCAAGAGTCGAGCCTCTAACACAGCTGCCACTCTCCTCATCTGTGTTATCAGTATGACCTGCTGCTCAATCAGAGTCCTTTGTTGTCAGACGATGTGGCGCAGCAGGTCCTCCGTCCCCTCCAACTTTTCTGGCCTGGTCACCCACAGTGATGCCTGGAGTGGACCTACAAGAGGAAGGGTGAGACCATGAGGATGGTACACCAGACAGGAGGCAGACAGCAGCCAAAGGTGGCCACACAGGGATGGACAGCATGTCCCAATGGGCAATCCCGGGTGGAGGTGCGTGCCACACTGGTAGGCCAACATGGAAGGTTCCCACAAAGCAGCACATGGCGACACAGGCACCAACACAAAACCCAACACACATGATGACAATGATCCAGACAGCACCAGGGTGCATGTGACACCGCCCACCCCAACACAGCACACAGCTAGACATGGCAGACACACAGCCAGACCCCTGGAGAGTTGAGTGCAAGGGCCACGCCACAACATGCACAAGGGCACCCACATGTTGGGACATGCTGCCCACCAACAGATGGAAATGTACCATAATGCAGAGCACAGCACCAACAACAACTAAAGGCATGCAGGAGCAGCAATGAACCATGACAGTGGCCTGCCAATGACCGACCCAGGCCAGGGGATAACACTCAGCCAGGGCACAGATGCTGTCAGTGAAGGGCCGACACATGCCACCAGGCAAGGCCACCGAAAGCATACCACCCAACAGTGACATGGTACAAGGAAGGGTCCCCAACCCATGGGTCAAAGGCCCCCTGTCTCACCCTGTGAGGACAAGTTCCACAGCCAAGGGTCAACAGTGTCAGGCAACACTCCATAGGAAACGATGCACGTAATGTAATAGCATAGTGATAACACATCCTCATAACAAAACTGCAACACAGTAACAGCACCATGAGATACCCAGGTAAGGACTCCATAATACATATGACACATTGCCAAAATGTAGCACAGTTTGCAGGCAATGTTCCACAGCTGGTGGACAGAAGGATGAGAGGTATGCCTGGAAGGCATGGTGCGTGGTGTCCCGCATCCACAACAGGCCCGCAGGTTGCGCCATGCAGACCTATCCAGTGAATGCACAGGACAGCAAGGCACCGCCACCAGTGCAAATGTGGACACCCTGTTGGGGGGTATGGAGAGACCCCAGAGGTGGGCATGGTAGCCGACAGCATATGGTACCCACCGAACACTCGCCACCAGAGCACCCGCCACCAGCAGGCACCTGCACAGCAATGCAAGCTGACAGTGCCCCACTCCCCCCCTGGGTCAGACTGTCAGCACCCAACTGTGGTGTGCAACACAGGTGTGCTGCACAGCACAGTGCCACACCACCACTAGCCCACTGCCTGTCGCAGACATGCCACCAGACCAGTCAGTGGCAGGACACCCAGATGTGACACACAGCCTAGTGAAAGGGCACAGATCACAGAGCAATGAGACAGGTACTCACGCAATATGCCACCGCTCTTAGGGCTGCTCTCCTGCATCCCCTGCAGCATGGATGGCACCTTCAGGCTGCCTCTCCTCTGCTCCTGGGTCATGTTTTGGCCCCCTCCTCTGGCCATGGGCTAGTCGATCTGCTCTACAGAGGACAGGTGAAAAATTGGTGTTAGAGCATGACACAGCATACACCACATGCAGCACAGCAAGATGCACATGCAATCCTAACAACACTGCACACACAGGGAGTGAACATGGAGGACACCCACACAGAGGATGGCAGGGCCCACGGAGCATTCGCCAGGCACACACGGCAGGAATTCATGACGCCGCAGTTGTACAACAGTGCCTGTTGCAGCTGTCCTGCGAACATCTGCATACCTGTGTGTGTAGGTATGTCGACAGTCCCCCAGGAGCAGAATCCCTGCACCATGGTGTCACCGACTGCAGGCTGGTGCTGCACCAGGACACGCCAAACAGCATGACCCAATCTGCCTCCCACACCGATGGCCGCAGCATGTACCGGGCCCCTAGGGGGCCAAACTGTGGCCCCCTGCTGGTGCCACATGTGCCCCAGCACCATGCAGTGTGGCACACACATGCGCACACACACATGCACACACACACACACACACACACACACACACACACACACACTTGCAGCCCGACATGATGGTCCTATCAACATGCAACACCAGTTACCTGGCACAGGCACAGTGCCCTCATGCACCATGCACTTGTAGTGCTCCAGCTGCTGACGCTACCACCATCGCAGGTCCATATACCTGTGCTTGCACTTCTCTGTATTACAGGAGATACCAGTGCAGGCACTGAGCTTGCGTGCAACCATGGACCACACCTGCATATGTGGTAGGTCCCCCTCCCTGACCTCCCCAAAGAGCCTCCGGTGCCTCTTCTGTACCAGCTCCACCAGGTTTGCTGTCTCAGCCTCCCCCCAGCGCCTGTCCCTTTGCACCACAGCATGCTGTCTTCCACGTCCTGTCATTGCCCACACAGCATGTATTCCACTACACCTCTCAAGATATCCAGTGGTTGGCACACCCAGGACCCTCCTGCAATGACCACTGTAGCACCGCGCTATCACATGATGTAGCGTGGCGCTGCCTGGAAGTGTTCACATTGCGCATGCCTGACCCCTGGCATGACCCTGAAGTGGAATACCACGCGTGCACATAGCACAGTGCTGTGTTGGCTAGAGGGGTGCTACAGGGTGATAGCACAGACATGGAGGCCTCACGAGCATGCGTGGTGGTCACGCTATAGCATAGAGCACCACGCTAATGCGATAGTGAGGTGCTGGCCCCCCAATAGCCCTGCGCTGACTTTTGCACAGTGCTGAGGTGTTAGCTCGGTGCTAATCAGGGCCATATTCAACCAGAATATGCAAATGGCGGTACTTGTGTATGCATGGTGCAAACTGTGTGATTAGCATATCATTATGTGCTGCTTTGCATGCAAAACAGGCTTGATTGCCTGGCTGGGCTATAAAAGGGCAAGCAGTGCACCACCAGTATTGTGTTGTGGGAATGCAGCATGCTATGGATACTGCAAAACTACAAGGGACAGGTGGAGAGATGCAACAGGGGGATGAGCAGTGAGAGGCAGGTATGTACACCTGCTGTGGGACTCTCAGAATGGCAATAGCTCAGAACAGGGTCAGCCTGGACTGCAGCCCACAGATGTACCTGCTGGTGAATGGTCAGCCACACGTTGGATCACAGGCAAGCACTGTGCTGTGTGCTGGTGCACAGCTACATACATCCACCTGTGCAGCATACTGTCCAGTGCACTGTGCATGTGCCCCTGCATCGCACTGTGCCATGTGGCACTGCCTGCACATTGTGGGCACCAGACAGGGGCCATGGTGCACTACCGAGGTGTGTCCTGCAACACTGGCTCACTGACATGACTCCCTGGATGTGGGTCGTGGTAGGCTGCGACCGCTCTACTGGGAGAACACTGCCATCCCATGCACCGTGTGGCCTGTGCCTGGTGTTCTGCCATTGTCTACATGCCAGTACACGTGTCCATGCACTCAGTGTAGTGATCATGCAGGACACAGTACAGTGCCAGGTAGTGGATGTAGGGGTGGCCCCGTTTATGGGTGCACATGCCAGCCATGGGCGACAGCAGTGCACATGTGGGTACAGGGCTTGCTGTCCAGACACAGGGTGGCCAGTGACTATGTGGCCATGTGCACCATACATGCACTTGATGCACAGTGACATGTCCATGTGGCCTGTGGCATTCTAGGGGGTGGCACGGTGATGTCTATGCATAATGCAATGCAGTCCTGCCACGGCTGCTGACACATGTCCCTTTTTGACTGTCCCATAGGTAGTGCAGCATGACAAGAGCGCATACGCGCACATAAGTTCTCACAAGATGAGCTGACAACACTGGTGCATGCTGTGAAGGAGAGGGAGCATGTGCTTCGCACGCACAGGGCCACGGATGCGGTGGTGCGCCAAGCCTGAGAGGAGGTGACAGCTGCAGTCAATGCTGTCGGTGGATGAGGCAGGATGACCGAGGCAGTGCGAAAACACTGGAATGACCTGCTGTGCCATGCCAAGGAAAAGGAGGCACAGCGGCTGCGAGAACGGATGCGGACCGGTGGGGGACCACAAGACCAACAGCAGTGGGTGGAGGAGCCACTCATGTCCGTGGTGGTGTCCACACTGCGGATGGTGGCAGTCGCAGGTGTGCGGGGTGGTGGATGTGAGACGCCTCTCGCACTACCCAGGACAGGTCTGTATTTGCATATGTATACCCTGCATGGTGTGACGGCATATGTGCAGAGTCCTGCTGTTGGTGCCCTGCACGGGGTGCACTGTGGGCTGCCGAACAACTGCATGACAATGGCATGTGCACTGTGTGTTGGGTGGTGCATGTGGTCATGGACTGGTGTGTGGGGTGTGCATGGCCATGGCAGGAGGTACGTGTCCTGGGGTCTGCATGGTGTGGTGGTGGTGGTGGTGACGGTGGTGGTGGTGTTAGGGCACAGTGTCTGTGTACAGGTGACTGACCCTGTCCTGTTTTTCTACACAGTGGTGTCTGCAAGGCCTGCAGAACCACAGGAGCAGCACAGGATGTATGACCATGGTCCAGAGGTTGTGGAGGATGATGGTGAATGGCGATCCACATCCGGTCTGGGTGCCAGTCATGGATGCACAGAGCCACTACATGTGTGTCATTCTAATGGACAGGGGCTGCATCTGCTTGGGGAGGGGGGACACACTTCAATCAGGGAGGTAGAATCCACTGAGTACCTGGAGGATGCATGAACAGAGGAAATGGGTGTAGGGCAGGTACTCCTAGTGACTGTGACCAGTGGCAATGACACTGATGCGTCAGAGGGTCCTCACCACCTGGATGTGCCTGTGGAGGGGGATGCAGGGGTGGGGCTGGTAGCAGGCCATGGAACAGGTGCCAGTGGTACGTTCAGCATTACTGGTGTGGCTGTCCCTGTGCATCCTGCGGTGGGCAGTGTGGGGAATGTTTCTGCACCTCTGGACATGCGGTGTCCCACACATATTGTGGTCCCGGGCCATCCAGTGCAACAGTGCACCACCAGCGGTCGGCAGCAGCAGGCCATGCCAGATGTGCAACAGCGTCCCGTACCTCCTGTGCAGCAGGCACCTGTGTCAGCTGCAAATGAGGGGGCTGTGCCCCTGGAACAGGATGCCCATGGTGCCCGCCCACTCCTGCAGGCTGCTGTCATGTTCCAGCAGGAGGCTCGTATGGACCTGCATGGTCTGCAGAGGGAGTTGAGGCATGAGCTGGCACTGATGAGGGAGTCCATATCAGTGGGCTTTGCCTATGCCGAACAGCGGGCAGAGGACAGGTTAGGCTGCATGGTGGGTGCAATCGACCACAGCTTTGCTGGTCTGATGGCTGCAGTGGTCAACATCGCAAATGTACTTCATGGGGTGCATGGGTGTTGCCAGCATGAGCTGGTTGGTCAGGGTGCAGAAGGCACAGGGGCACACAGGTGGGCAACCCGTGGCTGCAGGGCTGGCACTGGGTCCAGCTCCTCTGCGTCAGGCACCACGTCAGGCACACAGTGCCGCCGTGGCCGTCCACCTGCCCTGTCAGTCTCCGCCATTCAACGGAGGCACAGAAGGGCTGCCCTATCAGCCTGCCTCACCATTTTCCTCTGCCTTGTCCTCGGCCCAGAGCACCCTGGGGTCTGTGACCACAGTAGTGGTGCACGTCGTGTGCATAGTGGTAGTCGGCGGTGATGGTCAAGGTCATACTGCATCACTGCACAGTCATCACCCCCCGTGCCAACATTGGCACACCCACATGCGTGTGCACACATGCACACACACCCACTAGCGAACAGCCTCGCACTCCATCCCATGCACACTCACACTTCCACTGCCATGGCTGCCCTCCTTACACTCACACCACACATCATGCTTCCCCAGTGACAGTACACTGTGGCTGTGTGTCCACCCTGCATGTGTCCTGCACACCCCCAACATCACACCACATGCACACATGTTTTATGTTCCAATCTGTTGTGTTCTTATTGTGATTGTTGGTGTCACTGTACTGGTTCTTGGTGCACATTAAATAGATTCAGCATTGTACTGTTTCATGTTGTTGTGCAGTCTGTACTTACCCTCTGGCCTGTGACAGTGTCCTGATGATGTTGTCCCTGTGCTCTATGGCCCTGCGGGACATGCGAGGGTCCCTCCTCTCAAGTTGCTCCACTATCCCCCTGACCGCTGGCTCTGGCTCACTGTCGGACTGTCGCTCAGGTTCAGGTGCCCGTATCCCTAGGTTCATTGCCATGTTGTGCAGCATACAACAGGCTAGAAAGATACAGCATACCTTCTGAGGCGTATACTGTAGGGCACCACCTGATGTGTCTAAGCTTCTGAATCGCATCTTCAAGATGCCAAACACCCTCTCTATGACGTTCCTTGAGCTGGCATGTGCCTCGTTGTACATCTCCTCGGCCACTGTGGCCAGTTGGAGTACTGGTGTTAGCAGCCAGGGTCGCAGATGATAGGTGCTGTCCCCTGTCAAGAGATGTGTACCTGTTAGTGCCATACTACAGTCTGTCCGTTGCTGTCCTGCACCTTTGTGTAGCCCTCCCACACCCCTTCCCTGGCCTCCACTGCCTGCCCCCATCCATGCTTTCATGTGTATGCCTTGTATGCTGCTACTCACCAACTAGTTGCCCACTGGGTATCCTGCCCTCCTCAAATGCCTGGCACAGCTGGGACTGGTGCCAGATAAAGGTGTCATGGGCACTGCCAGGGTACTGTACATAGACATTGCTGATGCTCCCAGTTGCATCGCACACCACCTGGCAGTTGATGGAGTGGTACCACTTGCTGTTTACGTACACATCACTGCCATCACCAGGTGGTGCACGGATGGGGACATGGGTGCAGCCAGGGTCTCCTTTGAGATCCTGCCTGATGACTACATCACTAGCTGGTACAGGATGAACAGGAGAATGTTGAGGTAGCTATGTGAACTCCTGCATGAGCAGCTGCATCCAAACACCAGATGCAACCATGCCATGACAGTGGAGGAGAAGGTGACAGCAGCGATGTGCTTCCTTGCCACAGGGACGTTCCAACAACCAACGGGGGACACCATCGGGATATCGCAGTCTGCCACCTCATGCCTCCTGACCCAGTTCCTAGAGGCTTTCCTGCCACATGCTGGGGAGTGCATAGTACTCCCCAGCATGGCAGAAGAGCGCAGAGAAAAAATGCAGCAGTTCCATCGAGTTGCACACCTACCATCTGTACTGGGTGCCATTGACTGGTACCACCTGTTAGCAGCATACCGTCTCCTTGGCCTGTGTTGTGGCCCATGTTGTGCCTGCTCCCTCTCCTTCTCCTCCACTACAGCTGCCATCAATGGCAGCATCACTGCTACTGGCACTGCACACGTTCCCACTTCCTGTTGTGGTCCCTCCTCCTCCTAGGTGTTTTGCCCTGGGTTAAGACCAGCCTTTTATAGGCTGTAACTAGCGCCTCGCTAGGTGTTGCGCTATGTGTCGTAGCTCGGCGCTGGGGCTTTGAATATCCCTTTGTGCGTGTCTGCTGGCCACCCCCCCTGAATTTGCCCCTTGCATACATTATTGGTTTGCCCCGTGCTACTGCTGTTAGCGAGTGCTAACTGGTCCTTTGAATATGGCTGCTCCACGCTATTCCTGCACTATTCCCATGCTACTGGTTTGCATGTTGCGCTATGCTTTGAATATCTGGCCCAGTATGTTTTACAACAGTTCCATGTGCTTCGGCTGCAGTACCTTGACTTAACTTTGTTATAAAAGCTTTCTTTGAAACATAGCAACTTTTGATTTACCGATTTAAAACAAGAAAACGGCAAACAGCTGAGATTAGGTAATATCAGTTATTTTTTCTCATAATTCATGATGATGAGTATATATAACTGAGTACATAAATGGCCAATGTGCCACTTTTTTTACTAAGGAACTATGATGCAGCTGCAGCAGGAAAACCTTTAACATATGGATGGATGGGTGTGCCTGTTACATAAGTTGCTGCCTTTAGCAAACAGAAGAAACCATAGATAAACCTAGTTGTATTCCTATCAATGTCACACATGATAATTTCCTTCCCTCCTTATACTGAACAGTTGTTCCTTCACATGTATTTTATTAATATCTTCATTACTGGCAGCACAATTAAAAAATAGGGTTCGAGTTCTAAAAAATATTAGAACCCTAGATCTTTTTCAAAAGTTCTAGAGTAGAACTAGAACTCAGAACTTCAGAGGGTTCTGACAACCCTAATTTGTGGTATGTGTGGGTTATTTATTCAGTGAAGTTCTTTGCTGTTTTGGGGGCCTTAGTTGGCTGGCATGTGTATGGGGGTATCCGAGGAGCAGGGGCAGGCAAGAATTGTGTCTGGGGAATCCCAGCTTTTTGATTTGTGGCCTTTCACCAACCTCCCAATTTCTAACAGTACAGTGCATCACTGTCAGGAGGTCAGGATTAGGAGGTGCCGCACTGGTCGGGTTGGCAGGGCACCTCGTGCACACCGGAAGGGAGCAGGATAGAGGTGATTATGTGCAGAAGGTGCCCTGTGTTTCGACGGGTTCTGGAGAGAGACCAGATGTGCTTGGTTCCTGTCCCCAGGGTTCCCACGAGACCAAGTGGGCAGCCAGCCAGAAGGGCTGCACTGTCCACCAATCCCCTGAGGGGGGTGCTGTGCAATGCCAAATTGATCAGAAATAAGACTGCAATTATAGCGGATCTGGTTTCTTAGGTCGATCTGGCATGCATTACAGAGACCTGGGTAGGGGACAATGCTGGCCCGGTCCTACAGGCTGCCATCCCCCCCCCCGGGTACTCTGTTGTGCACTACTCCAGAGTGGAATGCAGGGGTGAGGGCATGGCCATCTGTTTTAGATCTGAGCTAGGCTTCAACGTGCACTCAGTGATAACACCAAGTTCATTTGAATGTGTTGCCATCTTTGGTGGTCCACGTACAGGTTGCAGGATTCTCCTGATTTACCCCCCGCCGGGGTGACAGAAGAGTTCCTGTAGGAAGTAGCCGACTTTGTCATTGGTGAAACATTGGAGGCCCCCAGGTGTTTAGTTCTGGGGGACTTCAATGTTTGGGCCGATGATGAATCGTCTAGGCTTGGGTCATCACTTCCTCCAGATGATGTCATCTCTGGGCCTATCGCAAGAGATTTCTACCACGACTCACCAGGGTGGTAACATGTTGGACTTGGTCTTCTCACTAGGGCTTGAGATTGATAATCTTAAGACTGATCAAGTCACTTGGTCCGATCATTGCATGGAAGAGTTGTTGCTCAGGGCCCCCCCATGAGCCCTCCCCTGTAGAGATGGTAAGCTTCCACCCTTTGAGGGGTTTGACCCTGGAGGGCTTTCTGGTGGTGGTTGACCTATTTAGTGTGGGCAGTGCATGCATAGGGGATGTGGGTGAAGCAGTCGCCGCCTATAATGATGCGATGTCTGGGGCACTCAACTCCCTTGCATTGGTCTGTGTATGACCCAGATCCTCTCACTTGAGATCCCCTTGGCTTGATGGGGAGCTCAAGGCAAAAAAGATCAAAGTTCGGAGGTTAGAGCACTGCTGGCAGAGGATCAGACTGGAGATGGACAGACTGGCCCTGCGTGCACACTATGTTGTGTACTGGGGGCAATCAACCATAAGAAGGCTGTGTTCCTGTCCAGGGAGATTGCCACTGGGAAAAACCGACCAGCTATGCTTTTTTGTACTGTGGACAGGCTATTACATCCAGCTTGTCTATAGCTGAAAAAAGCATTTTCTGATGCTTTATGCAATGAGTTTGCTCGGTTCTTCTTGGACAGAGTCTGTCATCAGGCAGGGAATTCTGCCAGTAAGCCACAGTGTGGCCGACAGTGGTCGCCCAGATTGTCTGAGGTGCACTCCGCCTGGCTAGTGGGAGTTTAGACCAATGGAAATGGCCGAGGTCATTGAGGTTGTCTCGAGGCTGAAGCACATATATTGCGAACTGGACTCAGTGCCAACTCATTTCTTAATGGGATGTGTTGTTTCTGTTGGCCCGGTGTTTACCTTAATTGTCCAGTGCTCTTTGTCATAGGGGGTCTTCACAGATGCCTTGAAGAAGGCACTGGTGAGACCCCTTCTGAAGAAACCATCTTTAGACCCTGATGTCAAGATGAATTACCATCCTGTCTCCAACCTTTCATTTCTGGGAAAGGTTGTAGAGAAGATTGTGGTGTAGCAGCTCTGAGAACACCTCGTGGCCTTTGATATCTATGAGCCACTATGGTCTGGGTTTTGTGCCGGGCACCATATGGAAACTGCATTAGCTGGGGTGCATAATGATCTCCTCAGGGCGAGAGACTGAGGAGAGGGGTCAATTCTTGTTCTCCTTGATCTCTCCTCAGCATTCGACACGGTGGACCATTGTGTGCTACTCAACTGCCTGAGGGAATTCTGTGGACTCGCCAGCACTGTTATCCACTGGTTTGAGTCCTATCTCACAAACAAGAGGCAAAGGGTTGTGATGGGGAATTTCTCTTCCTTCCCTAGCCTTCTGTTTTGTGGTACGGTCTTGTCACCAATGCTGGTTGCTGTGTATATGCTGCCTCTGGGTGGGATCATTAGAAGTACAGTCTGGATTTTCATTGCTATGCTGATGATACCCAGCTGTATCTATCCTTTGCCCCTGGGACATCCAATGCTGTGGACGTACTGAACAACTGCCTGGCCGAGATTAATGACTGGATGGCTTCTAGCTGGTTGCGACCGAACCCCAATAAGACAGAGGTACTAGTGGTGGAGTCGAAGAGAAGGCGTGATAGGATGGCCTCTGGTGCAGAAACTAGATTGTTTCTGGAATCTGTGCCATTGAAGGCTTCTTCTAGGGTGCACAATCTTGGTGTTATTCTCAACAGCAGATAGACACTTGAATCTCAGGTGTCATCTGTTGTCCGGTTCAACTTTTTACACCTGAGGAATATCGCTAGGATCAAACACCCGGTTCCACCCTTGGACCTCCCCACCTTGGTACATGCATTTGTGACATCTAGGCTTGACTACTGTAATGCGCTCTACCTCAGGGTCTCTGGAGGCACCCTCCGTCGATTGCAGCTAGTGCAGAATGCAGCTGCCAGGCTGTTGACAGAACAGCCTAAATACTGTCACGTCACCCTGGTGCTGCATGATCTGCACTGGCTGCCTGTTCAACTGAGAGTTCTCTTTAAGGTGGGCTTGCTCACCTTTAAGGCACTACATGGACTGGTCCCTGGCTACCAGTCGGACCTTCTAACACCTGCTGCCCTGATCCACTCCCTCCAAACCTCCTCTAGGGGCCTCCTTGCGATTCCCAGGATGAGGTTAAAAACTGCTGGCAACAGAGCTTTTAGTGTCGCCGGCCTTGTCCTGTGGAATTCGCTCCCTCCATTAGTAAGGGAGGCAGGCCCCTTCAGTTGAGGCATTCAAAGCCCACCTCAAGACCTTTTTATTCAGCCGGGCATTCCCAGACACTGTCCTTTAGATAAATTGTTTGAGATATTTTTTGTAATGGCCCTTAGAATTCTTAGGTCAGACCCCCATTTTGGTGGTCTGATTTTAAGTATTTAACTGGAATGTTTTATATGTTACTTATAGTGTCTTAATTATGCCTGATTCATTTGATTGTGCAGCACCCAGAGCCTCTGAGATTGGGTGCCAGAAAATTAAAATTTACCTTGCCTTGCCTCTTTGACTCCCCTGCCAAAGTTATTGCCAATCGCAGCCTGTTTAATGTCTCCTGTGCAAATGGCTCCTCTCTTACGGCGGTAACCTCTTTTAAGTATTTAGGCATCCTACTTGATGAATCACTCGATTTCAAACAACACATCATGACCACATGCAAATCAGTCAACATTAAACTAGGCATTGCCTACAGAACTAGTCGGTTGCTCACTCCTTCTGCTAGACTGGCCACTGCCAGGAGCATTCTACTACCATTCCTCATGGATGGTGCTGTCACCTGTACAAATGCTTCTAAAACCACACTCAGTAAATGGGACACAACATATAATATCTGTTGCTATGCCTCAGCTTCCCCATGCCTGAAACATCATTGCCTGCTATATTCAGACCTAAGTTGGCCCTCTCTGTCTGCCCATTGTCTTCTTGCCCTTGGCATGCTACTTGATAATATCATTAGAACTGGCCTTCCTACCTCTCTTACAACCATGCTAGTGCCCTAACTCCCCAACTATGGCCTCTGCTCCTCTGAGCTCTCTCTACGAAATACTCCCAGGTGTAAGACTCTGAAAGGTACCTCAGCTTTCTCAAGCCTGGCCCCAAAGTACTGGAACTCCCTCCCACTCGATGTTCGCTCTGCCCCTAATCATGCTGCCTTTAAAAAAATGCATCACACTCTCCTGGTCAAGAGCGTGCAATGCACCTGTTTTAACCCTCCATAGGCTGTTCTTATTTCCTGCCTCCTATCACTGAATGATCATCTCTCTCTCTCTCTCTCTCTCTCTCGGAATCTGACTACTGTAATATGTAGCACTTAGCATGGATGGTATGCAAATTTTCTAGTACCTATGATTGTATGAACTATGTAAATTTTTTCCTACCTGTTTTCTAGCATCATATCATCACTGTTATTACCTGAAATATCTTGTAGATTCTAACTTTCATGTTATTGCTCATCTTCTGTACGAATGTCTGTAAATTGTTTGACTGACTAAAATGACTGTAATCTCCTGGGTCGTGTCTGAAAATAGTCATAGTTATGGCTATTACACCTTACCTGGTTAATAAAAACTAAATAAATAAAAGATGTATGTACATTAACATAAACAGAGGTGAGAGAGAATAAGTGCCTCAGCTTGGACTTGAACCCAGGCCACCCGGAATACCATTCCGATTACGCTAACCAGCTGCTCCACTGAGACAACTAGAACCTGGGCCATCCCAAAACACATTACTCTTTCTCAAATGCACAACCCAATGGAGACACAAATATTTACTTGTAACAATCACACAGGAGTGTGGTGTCCATATTTTATGTAATACATACAAACAGAGGTGAGAAAGAGTAAGTGCCTCAGCTGAGACTTGAACCCAGGCCGCCTGGAATACCATTCCGATTGCACTAACCAGCTGTGGTATTCCAAGCAGCCTGGGTTTATGTCCCAGCTGAGGCACTTATTGTTTCTCACCTCTGTTTGCATGTGTTCCATAAAATATGCACACCACACTCCTCTGTGATTGTTACAAGTAAATATTTATGTTGCTGTTGGGTTATGCATTTGAGAAAGAGTAATGTGCTCAGGGACAGCCCAGGTTCCAGTTGTCTCAGTGGCGCAGCTGGTTAGCAAATCGGAACTGTATTCCAGGCAGCCTGGGTTCAAGTCCCAGCTGAGACACTTATTCTTTCTTATCTCTGTTTGTATGCGTACATTAACATAGCCATGCAACAAGTTAAAGACTGATATGTATTTTGAAGTTACAGCATACAGACTTGATAAATCATGGGCCTTTTTCTGTCTTAAACATTCTCTGTTTCTGCTTAAAATGTTGCCAAGGTTTCCACGTTTTCTATTAAACCATGTTCGTCATGTTATTCTGAGGTACAAGACATAAACAGTCTCTGTGGCTAAGTACTTGAAAGTGTCACTCTGACAAAGCAAGCTCTTGCCTGGTGAAATGTGAATCTGCAGGTGCACCCACCAGTGTTACAGCGCGTGTCTCTCTGCTGCAATGCCTGATTTCAGGTGACTTGATTAAACTTTATACTCGCAGCTTTCTCACACTGCAGCCTGAATATATAGCTGAAATAGATGTGTTTGAGGTATGACAGTTTGAAAGGAATATAATTTCCTTTGCACTGTACCTCACTTGAACTGAAATTGACACTAAAATTAAAGGGATACTGTAGTGTTGTGCCTGAAATTAATACGGTCAGACCTTTTTTCTTAATGGTTTTTCTCCCTTGGGCTTTAGGTGGGCAGCTATCAGTGAAGTCCCCACTCCCCCTGACCACCACTTGCCTCCTCTGGCCACCAAAAAGTCCCCCACAGATTTCTGGGAGGGAGAGAGGTTGCCCCCCCCCAGTTCACATATCCAGATAGGCGGTGGCCGGGTGGTGGTGGTGTGGGTCAGAGGAGAGCAAGCACGGCTTCATTAAGCCTGCCCCAGTCCCTTTTCTGTTTTCTTCCAACACCCCCCCAGCCACGGCGGCATGAAAGCGTGTGTGTATGGAGGCATGCATGTAGTATAAAACTGTGGCCTCTCCCACTGGGTCACTCGCTACTTGCACTACCACCGGGCATCCACCCAACGGCAGTCAAAGGCCGAGACAGCTTGCCACCCCACCCCAGCAGAGCAGAGCAGTCCCTGGAACACTCGATCCTTTCCCCCCCGGCCAACCCCCAGTAACCTGAATCTATTCCCTAACACGAGTTGCCAGCCTGGTGGCAAGCTAGGCGTAAGGGACTCATACCGCATGCACCCTGTCATCCCATATGGTGGCCGACAGAGGAGGTGAGAGGAGAGCTGTGCCAGTCGTCATACTGGGATTGTTGCATAGCTCTTGTTTAAAAGGCATGGGGGTGAGTGGTTGGCTGGAGGGTGTGCTGTGTTGCAGTGGTGCAGAGGAGCTGTTTGCCACCAGGACCTGCTCAGAGGGAGCAACAGAATGGGTCATCAGCAGCCGGGGGGGGGAACCAGTGGACAACAAGGAAAGCTGACGTGATAAACTGGTGGGCAATTGGAGGGTGGGGGGTGCCACAAGACGCCAAGGACATTTTTCATATTATGGCAGTGAGAAATTGGAGGGAGGGAGGGAGTGTCAGTAGACACCAGGGAAAAGCTACACAATTACGGGGACGGGCGAGCAGTAGGCTGGGGTTACCACTAGACACCAGGGAAAAGTTGCACAATTATGGGTGTAACCCCCCTGCAAATGGGGGTTCCCAAAAGTCTTCCAGGAGCTTGCCTGAATGCTCCAAGTCTAGGCGGTGTTCGGCGTCTGAGCTGTTTAAATGTGGTTCCAAGTGAGTGCTATTTGAGCATCCATGTACTGTCTCTTTAAGAGCTGTCTGCTTTGCAGACGTAATTAATTTAGAAGGCGGATTGTGTGTTTCAGTGCCTGAGTCCTGCCCGGTCTGCTGTCAACTCGCTCCGTTTCTGCTGTCGCTAAATGCGCAGAGGGAGCTCTTTCCAAAGGTGTAACAATCTGCCAGGAATTGTTTAGAGTAATAATGAAAATACAGTTTGTCTAACCTACTTTTCTTTGCAGTCTGAACTGTTTTTGCCTAGCCCTCCATTCTAGTTTTGAACTGCTGAACTGGACCAATCAGTGTGGGGGGACCTTTAAAATGGAGTCTGCTGCTGGCAAATCAGAACTTGGACTGTCATTGTGGAGCCAGCCACCTATGTACTGTATGGCCAGTGACTCTGAGAAATGTAGTTTTGACCTTGGCACCTTTTTCTACCAACAGAGGGAGTCTTATTGTGAGAGACAGCTGAATCAGCCAACAGAATAGTGTGGAGCTAAAAGAAATGCCCTGCTCTGTGACTGGAAAGATCAGATCAGTTGTGGCAGTGAAGAGAAAAGGAGCTGTGTGCTTCTTCGGTGTATAATTTCACGTGGGAAGCACGTGTGAGGCCCTGAGTTTCGGTCTGCAGCCTTTGTGAGAGCCAGTTTGGACTGAATCTGAGTTGTGAGGAGAAAGAAGCACTAGAAGTGTGTAAACCAGGCTCACCCTGTAGAAGACTGGAGAAATTGCTGAATCGCGCTCGGTCTGTCAGGAACTGAAGCTGCTGTGTGTGCTCCCGGGTATTTTGCAGTAATTGCGATCGGGATCAAGGAACAGCCTGCCTGGTATAGTACTTTCTTTTTACATATGAATGTGCGTAGTGCTTGTGGGGAATCGCTATTTCCAGTCCCCCGTGCTGTGTGCTGTGTGCTGAAGCTGGAAGCAAACCCCAGCTTAGCTTGGACTAAATCCATTTGCTATCAACTGCAGTGGGGTCCAGTCACAAGGACCTTGTCTCCATGCCCTGTTGTGCTGGCAATCCAGAAGAACAACTACCATCTGGTCCTCAGCTTGGGTATTGTGAGTACTAATCAGGGTATTCCCCTGCAGTCTGTTTTCAATCACAAGTGTGTCATCTAATTCTTGTTGTTTCTTTGCTTCATGGACTGAGCCATCCGGCTCCGAATTACAATTGGGTATTGTGCATATATTTTCATCTACAGGGCCCATCCATCTGTACCTGCCGGCCAACACCAGGCAACGGACCTGGCTATCCCCCCCCCAACCTGGGGACCCAGAGTGTGACTTTGCAGACCCTGTATGTGTGCACAGTACTGTGATTTAATGCCACCAATTAACCTGATTTCCCCCTCCCATGTTACTGCCCCCTAAATAAATCAGATTTGTTGTTGTTACACTATATACTGTCTGTGGTGTTAGTACTTATGGAAAAAGTATTGTGTTTTATTGTGTATGTTTAATCTTATTTTACAGGGGGTCATCAGTGATGTGCTGCAGAATCAGTCTTGAGAGTAAGTGGTATCTATATGAGTGAACAGTGCGTATAAGTGGGTTATTGGGGCTGTAACTCTGGGGTACTGTGTGTGCCACTAGACGGAATAAAAGGGGGTCTCAGTGTCCCAGAGGGCTGTGATCAAGCAAGTCTAACTGCTACAAACCCTGACCTCTGGGTGGAGGCACCCTCCATAGGACCTAGGCCCCTCAACCTGTCCGTAGTCAAACAGGCAGGGGTAGTAGCCTTTGGGATAGCGCCACCTAGGGGTTACACCTTGGAGGCTCACCACTGGGATTTTGTGTCCTCTAGTGGCCACAATTATGAATGACTGTTAAAAAAAAAAATGGGTACCCCGACAGAAGTGGCTGTGCACTGGTTGGTGGAGTGGTAAACTAGGGAGGAGATCGACCCCCAAAATGCTATGCTTATCCTCGACATCCCCCTGGGTATCAATATGGACACTGTACAGGGAGTACTTTCCAAGGTGGAAGGTTTACAAAACCCTGTGGTGGCGGGTCGACATGCTGATCTGCTCACCCACACTTTCATGGCCCTAGTAGAGTATAAGGACCCCATAGATAGCTCCAAATTGCCACAGACTATTACCCCAGAGGGAGCCCTCACTGCCTGGACAGTGATAACTAAGGACAGTAAAGACCCGGGGGGAAATGAGCCCCTCCAACTATCTGAGAAATTTGCTAAGTTGTTGCTCTAGGAAGGGAAAACTGTGGAGGACTTAAAGAAGTTATTTCTCCCACCTGGGGGTGTTCCTCCGCCAACACCCCCTCCCGCTCCAGCACCTGTTATTGCCCCTCTTTCTGTGGCTGAAACAATGCAGACTCCTATTTCTGCACCTGCCATTAGTCACAACTCTTACCGAAGGTTGAGGATCTTCTTGGTACCCTCCCCACGCACTAGGGGAAGGATAATTGGGACACCTGGATAGTTTGTGTTGCCTCCCGATACCTGAATGGCAGTGTGCGGAGGCTGAGAAACAAAAAAGAATCATAGAAAGTCTGAGGGGTCCTGCCGTAGAGGCCATTAAATTTTTGAGGTCCACAATTCCTGATGCATCTGCCCAGAAGTACCTGTCTGCACTTGAAGGCAATTTTGGGAGCATTGAGTCAGGGGAGAGCTTGATGTGGAAATTTCAAGGTACAAAACAGTGGCCAGGGGAAAGTTTTTCTGCATATGTTACTCGTCTGGAAAGAGCTCTGCAGAAGGCTTACGGAAAAGGTGGGGTGGCCACCAGTGACTTAAACCATGTAAGGTTGGAGCACCTACTACAACATGCAAAGCATTCTAAATTGCAGCTCCTTCAATTAAGGCTCCCAGACAGAAGGGGTAACCCACCGGATTATTGTGACTTAATAAAATAAGTTTGGGAGGTTGAAGATGAGGAGGAGGATTCTAATTCTGGGGTGAACGCAGCCCAAGTGATCACAGCATCGGAAGGTCCTTGTGAGTGGGGACCAATGAGGGTGTGCCACCATGAGGTGAACTGCTGAGAGAGTTCAGGGAAATAAAAAACAGTCTCTTTATGAAGGCCACTCCTGCAAGTACAGGCCGCGACCCTCATCTGACTGCATCTGCTATGGGGTTGGGGGTACCCACCCATGCATCTCCTGCTGACAACAGCTCAAAACTTGATGTCTTGACCATGGAAGTGGGGAAATAGATGAGATGTCTCCAAATGCTTATCACACCGCAGACAGAGATGGCACCAAGGTTTCCAGTTAGTAGTACCCCTGCCCTGGCTCCCACTGTGACGCCTTGGCCAACTCAAACTCCAGAAAGTATGTATGCTATAATTGTGGGAAGGATTAGGTATTGTTTATTGTATTGTGTAGCTTAGTTTACAGTATGTGTTGGTCTTCAGCCCCCACAGCGGTGCGCTACTCATCCTCCTCTCTTCGTGCCCTTTGCCCTTTTTATTCTCCCCCTCTTCAGTTTGAGATTTACCAGCATTGTAGAGCACTGGGTATTGTGCACAGGAGGGGGAGAAGGGTGGGGGTTACAAATGGGGGGATGATTGAGGGGATCATCGTGATTGGGGTGGTTAATACCAGAAGGCACCCTGGGGCGAAATGGAATCCTGATCATGGTTCTCCATGTGTGGTGCCCATACCCAAGGGCACCACCGATTATGGTGGGCAGATGGCCTGTGCAGTTTGCGAGGTTCGTCCAACTTGGGTGGTGTTGTGCAGTGCCAGGTCCATTAAAAACAAGACCGCAATTATTGCTGATCTTGCTGGTATGGTGGACCTGGCTTGCATTACCGAGACCTGGTTGGATGATAACTCTGGCCGCATTTTGGAGGCTATGACTCCAGCTGGGTACTCGGTGTTACTCCGCCTGAGATTGGATCATGGGGGGGAGGGGTTGTGGTCTGTTTCAAGACTGAACTCGGCCTCACAGAGGTACTAGTGGGGAGGGTTGCGTCCTTTGAGTGTATAGTTGTAGCAGGTGCAGACATTCGAATTGCCCTCATTTACTGTCCACCCAGTGATGATAATTGATTCCTTCAGGAAGTGGCGGACTTTGTCGTCGACATGGCGTTCGAGTCACCTAGATTCATGGTTCTGGGCAACTTCAGTGCCTGAGTCAATGATGAACTCTCGCAATTTGGTCAACACTTCCTCCAGTTAATGACAACACTGGGCCTTACACAGGTGGTTTCCTCTGCTACACATAAATGTGGACAGTCTTTGGACCTAATCTTTCTTCTAGGGGTTGGGGCATCCAATGTGGGGGTGGAACCCATCGGGTGGTCAGATCATTACACCATGGGGTTTAGTTTTTGCTCCTCCTCTAGAAGGCCGCCCCTACGGAGTTGGTTAGGTACCACCCTTTGTGGGATATAGATCCCCAAGGCCTTGCGGCAGTGCCTGACCTCTCGTCTCCCACGTTGGAAAGCAGTGATCCAGAAACCCTTGTGTCGGCCTATAACATAGCAATTACTGGGGCTCTGGATCTCATTGCTCCAGTTCATGTTCGCCCCCTCTCCCTCCGCCCCAAGTCCCCTTGGTTTGATGGGACATTGGGCGATGTAGAGACAGGGCGATGCAGAGACAGGAGCGAAGGTTACAGCATTGTTGGCGAAGGTCCACCCTTGATGCCGACCACCTTAGATTGATGGATCATTATTTGGTCTATCAATCTGCAATCACCCGTAAGAAGGCAGAGTTCCTGTCCAGGGAGATTGGGGTTGCTCAGAATCGACCAGCTCAGCTGTTTCGAACTGTGGACAGACTGTGCAACCCAGCCTGTCTTCAAGTTCAGAAAGTTTTTTCGCAATTGGAGTGCGATGAGCTTGTTCGGTTCTTTGTAAATAGGGTGGCCGACATTAGGGCTGACTTGTTGCCATCACACTCTGTGGGGGTTGCCGTGAACCAGGGTGAGATCACGGGGCCTCGGTTTTCCTGGAGTTCCTTCAGTCAGCTGGAGTTCATTGATGTCATGAGGATCGTCCAGCATATGCGCCCTACATGCTGTAGTTTGGACCCTGGACCAACCTCCCTAATTTTGGGTTGTATCGACATCATTAGTCGAGTCCTTATGCAGATAGTCAGTTGCTCCCTGGAATCTGGTGAGTTTCCCGGCTCCCTGAAAGAGGCGGTGGTGACACCCCTCTTGAAGAAAACTACGGTGGACCCTGACTGTCTAGAAAACCTACAGACCTATCTCTAACCTTCCCTATGTTGGGAAGGTGACTGAGAAAGTAGTGGCTGCACAACTGGAAGACCATTTGACCATCCATGACATCTATGAACCCCTCCAGTCCGGTTTTCCTAAAAGACATAGTACCGAGACAGTGCTGGTTCAGGTGCTCAGTGATCTCTTGATGGCTAGAGATCGGAAGAGTCTTTCCATTTTGGTTCTCCTCAACCTTTCTTCAGCCTTTGACACTGTAGATCACATGGTGTTGATAGAATGCCTGAGGCTGTTCTGTGGAATATCTGGAACCGTCTTAAGATGGTTCATATCATTCCTCACTGGAAGATCACAAAGAGTTGTGTCCGGGGTTTATTCCTCGGATTCAACGGCTCTGTCTTGTAGGGTGCCCCAGGGTTCAGTCTTGTCACCCATGTTATTTGCGGTGTATATGCTACCCATTGGAGACATTATAAGGACATATGGGCTGAGGTTTCACTGTTATGCAGATGATACCTAGCTCTACCTTTCTTTCGCCCATGACCAGATGGGAGCTCTCTCTCGGTCTTTAATAGCTAACTGAAACCCAGGAGTGGATGAATTCTAGCTGGCTGAGGTTGAATTCTGATAAGACTGAGGTATTGGTTGTGGATCTGGGTCGTCGGATAGGGGGGTCGGGTGTTGATGTGTCTTCTGGAATTTTTCCTGGAGGCGTTTCTCTCCCGATCTCTGAATGGGTGCAGAACCTGGGGGTAGTTCTTGACGATGGGCTGACACTGCATTCACAGGTGTCGGCAGTTGTAAAGACTTCCTTTTACCATCTTAGGAACATCGCCAGGATCCAGCATTGTGTTCCGTCTGCTGACCTACTAACGTTAGTCCATGCCTTTGTGTCCTCGCGCTTGGATTATTGCAACTCCCTTTATCTAGGGCTTTCAGGGGTTGAAATTCATCACCTGCAGCTAGTGTAGAATGCTGCAGTCCAGCTTCTGATGGGTTCTAGTAGATCCTGTCACATTACTCTGGTGCTGCGCGAACTGCACTGGCTGCCAATTCGGTGGCGGATCACCTTTAAAGTCGGTTTGCTGACTTTTAAAGCGCTACACGATCTGGGCCCAGTCTATCTGAAAGAACTTCTGGTTCCTTATCGCCCTAATCGATCACTCCGTTCAGCCTATGAGGGGTTTCTAGAGGTTCCAAGGGTGAATTTGAAATCTTCGGGAGCTCGGGCATTTGCGTATGTGGCCCCCACCCTTTGGAACTCTCTACCCCGTCGGTTGCACGAGTGCACTTCTGTGGAGGGCTTTAAGAGAGGTTTGAAGACTTTTTTATGGGAAACTGCATTTTTAGAACACTGATTGTTATGATTGTTCTGATCTAATTGTATTTTTTTAATGATTTTTACTGTTTGGATTTGTTATTTATGTACGGCGCCTTGGCAGTTGAAAGGCGCCTTATAAATAAAATTATTATTATTATTATTACTATGAAGAGAGAATGCTGGTCCCCAAAAGACACAGACAAAGTTGCATATAGGCTACAAGGAGAGCTTCGGAGAACAAATCAGAGGTTAAGAGGTGCACAAAATGAACCCAGTGAGGGCCCCAAAATGCTAACTCATGTCCCTTTGTGGCAAGGTCAGTTGCCCAGGCCCCCGCTACCACCTCTCCAGACTGGTCCAGAATAGTGGGTCCCTCCATGGAGACCACTGTAAAGATGAATGGAGTGTCCACAAGAGCTGTATTAGACAGTGGCTCCCAAGGGACAATTATGTTCCAACACTGGTATCAGAAGCATTTGTCTGATGTACCCTTACAACCATTGGGGGGGGGGGCTGCATGTCTGGGGGTTAAGTGAGAAGGCCTACTCCTACTCTGGATATATCTGAATTTGGCTGTCTTTTCCCACCTCCGTGGCTGGAGTGGCCAAGCAAGTAGAGACCCTGGCCTTAGTGTGTCCCCCTACTGGACTGTATGATGGGGTTCTTCTACTAATTGGGACTAACGCACATATGTTTGGATGGCTGGCACAGTTGTGTTATGAAAAACCGGGGTCCCGGACTGGTAGAGCTCTAAGAATTCTGGCCTTGATCAGGAAGGCCTACGATGCCCAGAGAGATGCTGACAAAGTGGAACCAGAGGAACCGGTTGGAGTTGTCTGGAAAAAGGATCCTGAGTCTCTGATCCTGGCGCCAAATACCCAGTGTACCTTACAGGGAGAGGTCCATATCAGAAAGGATGTCAAGAATAAAATAGTAATGTTGGATGCACCAGGCAATGGAAAATTGATGGAGGGACTTCTGGTCAAGCCTAGTATTTTGCCTGCTAGAGCCCATGCTTATGCCAGAAGGGTAATGGTTCAAGTTCATAATGTGTCTGACAGAGAGATTCGAGTAAATAGAGGTTGCACCCTGGCTAATGTACATTGTGCACACACTGCAGTGCTACCCAGTAGCAAGAGTTCGGGGAAGAATGACAGAACAACGCCTGACTTGTTTGATTTCGGTGTCTCCCCCTTGCCAGCTGAATGGAAAGTGAGGATCAGTGAGAAGCTTGCCCAGAGAGACCAGGTGTTTTCTTTAAAGGAATGGGATGTAGGATGCGTGTAAGGAACTGAGCACCATATCCGGCTGCATGATGAAAGGCCATTTCATGAGAGGTCTCGACGCCTGGCACCTGCTGACATAGACGATGTGAGACGGCATCTGCAAGAGATGGTTGTTGCTGGTGTAATACAAGAATCCAGAAGCCCATATGCTTCACCTATCGTGGTAGTGAGGAAAAAGAATGGGACAGTAAGGATGTGCCTGGATTATGGCACCTTGAACCGGCGGACTATTCCTGATCAGCACACAATGCCCCGCATTCAGGATGCCTTAGACTGCCTGAACGGTAGTAAGTGGTTCTCAGTGTTGGCTTTTCGCAGTGGGTACTACCAGATCCTGATGGTTTCTATGAATTCATGAGGATGCCTCAAGGGATTTCAGGTGCTCCAGCCACTTTTCAATGACTGATGGAGTGTGCGGTGGGGGACATGAACTTGTTAGAGTGCCTGGTATACCTAGATGATGTCATTGTGTTTGGCAGCTCACTGGAGGAACATGAGAGCAGATTGTTCAAGGTGTTGTACCGACTGGAAGACTTTGGCCTTAAACTGTATCCATTGATAAATGTCAGTTCTTCCAAACCTCTGTAAAGTATGTGGGACACATAGTATCCACCGAGGGAATAGAAACAGACCCGAGTAAAGTTGACCACCTGGCCACAGCCCCACAATCTAAAAGAACTGCAAAGATTCCTGGGATTCTGTGGTTATTATCACCGGTTCATTAAGGACTACTCAAGACTGATTCGTCCTTTACTTAATCTTACTCAAGGTTACCCTCCTACTAACAAAAAATATAAGAGGTCGGTTTCTTCTGAGACTGAGAGAGTGTATTTCTGTCCTAATGAAGTATTTGGAGCCAGATGGACACCTGAGTGTGAAGCTGCTTTTCATGAGATTATATATCAACTTACCCACGCTCCTGTCCTTGCCTATGCAGATCCAGTGATACCCTATGCCTTGCACACTGATGCTAGCCTGCAAGGCTTGGGGGCTATACTGTACCAAGAGCATGAGAATGGCCTGAGACCAGTGGCCTTTGCCAGTAGAAGCCTGACCCCATCCAAAAAGAACTATCCTGTACATAAGTTAGAGTTCCTAGCTTTGAAGTGGGCCATTGTTGACCAGTTCCACGAGTACTTGTATGAGGCTAAGATACTAGTAAAAACTGACAATAATCCTTTGACCTATGTGCAGACCCCAGCTAAGCTGGATGCCACTGGCCGTAGGTGGCTTTCTGCATTATGTACATATGACTATGCTGTTTAATACAGAGCAGGCCTGAACCACATAGATGCTGATGCTGTCTCTCGGAGGCCTGTTTCCCGGAATGACTGGGTCAGACTGTCAGAACCTGATATTCGAGCACTCTGCCAGAAGTTTGACAGGGAGGAACAAATGTCCATGGATGCAGTGGACTCTATAGTGGATTGTTTGGGACCTCTGAGAACTGCATACCTGCTGCTTATTGCCACTTTTCTGCAATAGACATTGGTGCACTGCCTCAGCTGGACAATGACAGTATTCAACGGGCTCAATCCCGAGATCCCATGATCAAATCAGCTTTAGAAGCCCTCTACGCAGGGAAAGATGTGTCCAAATTACGATCCACTGATTTAAAAACTGCATTGTTATACAAGGAAGGTCCTAAGTTGAAACTGATCAATAGACTGTTATACAGAGAAACAGTAGACAGAGGGGGACACATAGACAAACAACAACTAGTGCTGCCCACTGCCTTTCGAGACTCAGTACTGAGGTCCTTACACAACCATATGGGGCACCTTGGTATAGACAGAACACTTGACTTGGTGAGATCCAGATTCTGTTGGCCTAAGATGGGGACTGATGTTGAGCAACACATTCGAACTTGTAGTCGCTGTTTACAGAAGAAAGCCCTCTCCCAGAGGGCTGCTTCCCTTGTTAACATCACCACCAATGCCCCCATGGAGCTGGTCTGTATTCATTTCCTGAGTTTGGGGTCAGACCAAAGACATATTAGTAATGCACTGGTGATCACTGACCATTTTACGAGCTATGCCCAAGCTTTACCCACCAAGGACCAGAAGACATCCACTGTTGCAAAAGTACTTGTAGAAAACGTTTTTGTTCACTATGGGGCTCCACAAAGAATCCATTCTGATCAAGGGAGAGACTTTGAGAGTCGTCTGATGAAAGAGATGCTTTCTCTGTGGGAGTATGAAAGTCCAGAACCACTCCTTACCACCCCCAGGGGGACCCGCAGCCTGAACGTTTCAACCGCACTTTGCTAGATATGCTAGGCACCCTCCACCCAAAGGACAAGCCTAGATGGAGCCAACAAATTAGCACCCTGGTACATGCCTACAACTGCACCAAAAGTGATGTCACTGAGTTCTCCCCCTACCGCCTGATGTTTGGAAGACAAGCTCGACTACTGGTAGATGTATGTTTTGGAGTTTCTCCTGATGGGGTTCAAGCTGACAACTATTTACAGTATGTGCAAAAGTTAAAGACCCAGCTAAATCATGCGTGCCAACTGGCTCAAACCATGGTTGCCAAAAGAAATCTGGCCAACAAAGAAAGGTATAATATAAAGGTGAAAGCATAGGAACTCCATGAGGGAGATCGGGTATTGCTATGAAATCTGGGACTGCATGGCAAACATAAGATTGCTGACAAATGGCATGATCTCCTGCACATTGTAGTGGGCAAACTAGATGATCTGCCTGTGTACAAAGTAAGGCCTGAGAATAATTCAAAAGATGTGAAAACAATGCATAGAAATCATTTACTGCCCATTGGACAAATCTTGATTGAGTCTGAGCCCCCAGAAAATTCCCCCTCTGGACCAGTGACTAGAGCTGCTGCTAAGCAAAAATCAAGAAAGCCTGCACCTACAGAAGCTGAGTTAAAGTGTTTCCCTCCACAAGTCCCAGTTGAACATGACTGTCAGTCCATGTCAGAGGAAAGTGAGTGTGGCTTTGAATACTACCCTTCTTAAGAACTGAGTCAGTTATTTCGGGGCAATCCCCTAGTCAATCCTAGAGATGAAGCTGGGCCTTCTGGACTGTCTAAGCCCCCAGCTTTGTCCCTGGAGCCAATGCTCCCAGAAAGTGAAGTACAAAGCATCAAGTCAGATGATATGGAATCATTGTGTATGGTTGAAATGTTTGAGCTTTCAGAGGAGGAAAATGATGGACTGGAACAGACTGGTGATATACCAGAATGAGAAGAGTATTTTGAGTGCCCTGATGGTCCACTGCCAGTGTCCGGAAGCTCTCCATGTGAGCCAAGTGTTGTGAACTCAGAGATTGTAACTCCTGGAGCTGAAAGTGCCACAAGTTCTAGCCTCTCTACCTCAATGGAGACTTCCCTGACAAGTGAGGACAATGCTGAAAATGAGGCTCAGAGTGCATAGACATAACAGTTCCCCCTAGAAAGACTGGTCAAGCTGTAAAGCCTGTGGTGTACCTCAGTTATGATTCCCTTGGGAGGCCTGTGGACTTGCCTCTCAGTATTGTCCACAAAGGAGTGTATGTGTCCCTGAGCTTGTTGCCCAAACTGAACATCAGTGCTAACTCCAAGTTACTTGTGTTGCCCTCTAGGTATGGTGCCCCTGCCCCATCCAGCCCCAAGGCAGCTGATAGGAAAGGGCCCCCTCTCTTCAGGTTTCATGTACAGGAGGTAATAACCTGAGTTATAGTACAATGTGTGTATAATACTGTGTACAAAGTGATGTACTGAAAAGTTTCAAAAATGTATTTCTGGTAAGGTGATATGTTGACTGATGATTACATGTATAAGCCTAATGTGATGCTGATGTAAATGTATATGGTTGTATTGAAACTTATGGGGGTACTTACTTGACGTGGACGCCAAGTTTTACAGGCCAGGAAGGGTGTAACCAGCCTGCAAATGGGGGTTCCCAAAAGTCTTCCAGGAGCTTGCCTGAATGCTCCAAGTCTAGGCGGTGTTCGGCGTCTGAGCTGTTTAAATGTGGCTCCAAGTGAGTGCTATTTGAGCATCCATGTACTGTCTCTTTAAGAGCTGTCTGCTTTGCAGACATAATTAATTTAGAAGGGGGACTGTGTGTTTCAATGCCTGTGTCCGGCCCGGGCTGCTGTCAATTTGCTCCGTTTCTGCTGTCGCTAAATGCGCAGAGGGAGCTCTTTCAAAAGGTGTAACAATCTGCCAGGAATTGTTTAGAGTAATAATGAAAATACAGTTTGTCTAACCTGCTTTTCTTTGCAGTCTGAACTGTTTTTGCCTAGCCCTCCATTCTGGTTTTGAACTGCTGAACTGGACCAATCAGTGTGGGGGGACCTTTAAAATGGAGCCTGCTGCTGGCAAATCAGAACTTGGACTCTCATTGTGGAGCCAGCCACCTATGTACTGTATGGCCAGTGACTCTGGGAAATGTAGTTTTGACCTTGGCCCCTTTTTCTACCAACAGAGGGAGTCTTATCGTGAATGACAGCTGAATCAGCCAACCGAATAGTGTAGAGCTAAAAGAAATGCCCTGCTCTGTGACTGGAAATATCAGATCAGTTGTGGCAGTGAAGAGAGATGGAGCTGTGTGCTTCTATGGTGTATAGTTTCGCGTGGGAAGCGCGTGTGAGGCCCTGAGTTTCGGTCTGCAGACTTTGTGAGAGCCAGTTTGGAATGAATCTGAGTTGTGAGGAGAAAGAAGCACTAGAAGTGTGTAAACCAGGCTCACCCTGTAGAAGACTGGAGAAATTGCTGAATTGCACTTGGTCTGTCAGGAACTGAAGCTGCTGTTTGTGTTCCTGGGTATTTTGCAGTAATTACGATCGAGATCGAGGAGCAGCCTGCCTGGTATAGTACTTTCCTTTTACATATGAATGTGCGTAGTGCTTGTGGGGAATCACTATTTCCAGTCCCCCGTGCTGTGTGCTGAAGCAGGAAGCAAATCCCAGCTTAGCTTGGACTAAATACATTTGCTATCAACTGCAGTGGGATCCAGTCACAAGGACCTTGTCTCCATGCCCTGTTGTTCTGGCAATCCAGAAGAACATCTACCATCCAGTCCTCAGCTTGGGTATTGTGAGTACAAATCAGGGTATTCCCCTGCAGTCTGTTTTCAATCACAAGTGTGTCATCTAATTCTTGTTGTTTCTTTGCTTCATGGACTGAGCCATCTGGCTCCGGATTACAATTGGGTGTTGTGCATATATTTTCTTCTACAGGGCCCATCCATCTGCACCTGCCGGCCAACCCCGGGCAATGGACCTGGCTATCCCCCCCCAACCTGGGGACCCAGAGTGTGACTTTTCAGACCCTGTATATGTGCATAGTACTGTGATTTAATAGCACCAATTAACCTGATTTCCCCCTCCCATGTTACTGCCCCCTAAATAAATCAGATTTGTTGTTGTTATACTATATACTGTCTGTGGTGTTGGTACTTATGGAAACAGTATTGTATTTTGCTGTGTATGTTGTTTAACCTTATTTTACAGGGGGTCCTCAGAGATGTGCTGCAGAATCAGTCTCGTGGGTAAGTGGTATCAATATGAGTGAACTGTGTGTATACGTGGGGTATTGGGGCTGTAACTCTGGGGTACTGTGTGAGCCACTAGAGGGAATAAAAGGGGGTCTCAGTGTCCCAGAAGGCTGTGACCAAGCTAGTCTAACCAATACAAACCCTGACGTCTGGGTGGAGGCACCCTCCATAGGACCTAGGCTCCTCAACCTGTCCGTAGTCAAACAGGCAGGGGTAGTAGCCCTTGGGATAGCACCACCTAGGGGTTACATGAGGATGGGCGATCAATGGAAAGGGAGTGCCACTGGACACCAGGGGACTCATGATTATAATGGGATAGGCGATCGATGGGTGGGTGGGTGGGAGTGCCATGGACACCAGTAGCCAGTATTAATAGTGCCCTTACCACAGATCTGAAGGCAGTCTAAACTTGGTTCAATGACAACTGGATACTGATGAATCATTCAAAATCTCAAGCCATGCTGTTCGGTTCCACCCACTGACTGAAAAACACTTGCACACTAATAAAGGTCATCTGTGACAATGGCTCCCCCTGAACACCACAAACTCCTTTAAATAACTTCGTGTGACACTTGATCCCCCCCTCGACTTCTCTTTACAAATATCTACTGTTAGTAAGGCCAGAAATGTAACCCCCCTACAAAGTTGGGGTTTACCTTAATGTCTTCCTGGGCTCTATCCATGCCCACTGCCAGGCAGATGTCCTTCATAGGTAGTGGATCCAAGGGTATTTGTTTGGTTCTGTTTATTTATGTGAGAATGCCATGCTGTGCCTCCATGCCTGTCCCTTTAAGACTCTAGCCTGTATGTTTATAGTGAATGGTCTGGGGCGGGCTGGGTCCGAGTGCATCAAAGCTCGCTACTGGCCAGACACTGCTTTGGTTTGCTCCACTCTGTTGTTGATAATAGAGCAGAGGGAGCTTGAACTGGAACTGTAATTATTTACTGCTAACTTGCTATAATATTTGAATTACATAGTTTGTTCTAATCTGCATTCTTGTAGCTGTGTTTATCTGAATGGCAGCCACCATGTTAGGTCCGGGACTTCCAGCTTTTGCACCAATAGGACTCAGGAAGCCTTTAAGGGTCCTTAGCTCAAGTGTCTTGTGGGAAGGAAAATCTGTAGTTTTTGTAGTTTTTAGGTTGGTACCCAAACTGAATTGAAGGAGGCAGCCAAACTATGACTGACAGTTCCCCCAGCCAACCAGAACTCAGGAATCCAAGGGAAATCCCCAAAACTGTTAGAGACAGTGGATCAGTTAGAGTTGGAGCTTGAAGAGTGAGCAGCTGGAGCTATCGAGCATCTGCTCCCTGTAAGGAGCTGAAGGAAATTGGCCAGGGAGGTCTGACTTGCATCCCTGTTACTGTTCTCCTGCATTGGGCTGCCTGATAGCAGTAATCATAATCATCCAAGAAGGAACCTTTATTTGTGGCAGAAAGCTCCAAGATATCTGAAGGTACAGCCTGGGATTTGGACCGAGAGGAAGCTCCTGTAAAGCATCCAGCCCAGAAGTTGTTCGAGACTTAATGATTGAGAGGTTTGCTCAGTGAATGTACTGCAATAGCAACCAACCTGAATACTCAATTGAGAGTTAGAGAAGTTAATGTTGTTCCTGTTAAATGTGCTGAATATTTATCATGGATTGCGCCCTGTTTTGCCAGTGAGTGAACTGTGTTGCCAGCTGGAGGCCTTCACCAGCAACCAAACTGAACTTTGCCAAAATTGTTTATTCAGCCTTTGGCCTATGCCAATCCTGGCCCAAGCCAACCATTCCTGCACCAGAGACTGTTCTTTGGTGAGAGACCGGCTTTGGGGATCCACCCCTGTGCAAAGACAACTCACAGGTTGCGGCCACCTGGAGGGAAAGGACATGAAGTGGAAGTGTGTCATGTCGGCCCTGCTTCCCCATGCTCTTCGATGAACTACATGAGGTCTCCATATCGGCAGTCCCATCACAGCCAACTGGTAGTATGAGTAAATCCAAGGTAGTTCCCTGCAACAAATCATTTAATTGTTTGTGGCATCATCTACTGTAATTGCTTCAGTAATTTTCTGGGTTATAAGAGACTGGGCCAACCGGGCAGGATTACAAATAATCAAAGCTCTGTTTTGCATACTAACTGCCTTTTCTTTCCGTCAAGGGCCCCAACGACAGCTGCAATGCCAGCCACCCCCAAGCAACACCTCTGGCTAACCAATATAACATCCTGGGTACCCAGTGTTGTAATACTGATTATTTGGGACTAAATGTGCACGCAAAGCAATTTGAATTTAGTCAGAATAGTAATCATTCATCTAGATTCATGCTCCTTCCTTGTTCACGAGCCCCTAAATAAATCTGATTTACTGCTCACGTTTAACCCGGCTCATGAGTATATTATTAGTTGGGTTACTGCATTAGAAGTGCATACCTGCTGTGCTAAACTTGCTTTTACAGGGGGGTCCAGGAAATTTACTGAAGGCCAGACCCGGGTGGTAAGTGTAGAGGGTGTGTGCATATTATTACTGTTCACTGCTGACTGTGTGTTAACTGCTACTAAAGGTACAAGGTCACTAGGTGGGTTTGTGGGTGATTATAGCTTCCCAGAGGGCTATACCAGGCTAGTTAGATACCCCCACTACTGTTACTCTGGGTGGAAGTACCTTAATATCGAATCCAGGCCCCTCAACCTGTGGCTAGAAATACAGGCAGGGGTTGTAACTCTAGGGGTAGCACTGCCTAGGGGTTACATAAATATCAGTCTTGGCCTAGCCTATTGTGTCAGTCCTAATACTTCCCCATCAGCTTGTATAACAGAGGCACATGCTTACTACTCCCCAAATTAACCTATAACCTGCCCAGTTTGCCCATGCCTGTAGCTCCATACTGCATAAGTTGGAAGTGGCACACAACTGGCATATGTCATTTTGCACTCGCGTGCAATTGACTCACTCACCATTGGATACTTTATTCCAAATGACATTGGCCCTTCCCCTTCTGCTCTTCAGAACCTCTCTCTAGGAATAACTATCCATAGTACATTGCTGAACCAAGCATCCCACTCTATAGCCTCCCTCTTAGTGCCTTGCAAAAATACATATTTCCCCAGATTCTCTGATCTTGACCTACTATCAATCCCTAGGACAAGGACTAAGTTTGGTGAGATGGCTTTTGCTTTCACCGCTACTAAATTATGGAAAAGCAACCCTCCTCATGCATGTCAGTGTTCAGTCACCAACACCTTCCAGCACCAATTCCTGTCTCACATGCTAAAGTGCACTATTTGTACCTTTCCCTAACCACTAACCTTTGTGCAGTTCCTCCTACTTACAGTTTGTCAACTTGTGGCACTTAGCTACTCCTTAGCCTTTACTGCTTCCTTCTGTCAACCCCCTCTGTGCTCCCAGTTTCATCAGGCAAGGCCATGCTGCATTTCCTCCCTTGTCACCCTTTTGCTTAGTAAAATGTTTGGAATTACAATGATAATGTACTCCTGTGAATCTCCAGCTTGTGTATTGTGCATCTCTGGTCCTTATGTAAATTAATTGTATTATCCAATTTGTGTTTTGTGTAACTCTGGTTATTTTGTTAATGCTATCCTTTGTACTTTGTAAAGGTCTGCTGATGTACTCTCTCAGGTCGTGCCTGAAAATAGGCATATGCATGCCTATAGCGCACATTACTGGTAAACAAAAACTACATAAATGAATAAAACAAATAAATACAATTTGCTTTCAAATGGTAAACAATCCTAAATAATTTATAGGCGCAACACCTTGTAAGACTTAAGCTCATCGACATGGTGAGGTGCAGCATAATCATGCATTGTCTTATTTTAATGTGCACATACTGTTATCTCTTTGAAAAATAAGCACTACATGGCCAACCCAGGTGGTGGCAGCAAAGCACTGTATGTTCAGGCCATGCTCTGGAGAGTTTCCATGGCAACCTCCACTAAAGTAGCACACTGAAACCTGGAGGAGAGTTTCAAGGTTAAAGACACTACTGTAGTACAGTAGGTACAGCATCATGGTTTTATCTAATTATCTTGCATGTTTTAATATTGGACTTTTAACAGTCAAGGCAGTTTGGTCTAGTGGTTAAACACCGTCTTGGGAACTGGGAGATCAAAAGTTCAAATTCCATCAGAATCAAATACTGACAGTGAGACCTTGAGCAAGTCATTTAATCTCCCTGTGATCCAATCAATCCAGCTGTGGAAATGGGTTGAAGCAAGACCTCATTGAGAAAAGATGGTTGCATCTCAGTTTGACTATTCTAGGTAAATATATTGTGAAATAAAAGAAAAACAAAGGACATACTGTATGACTCACCTTTTTGTCTCCCAAATATGTATTCTGTTCTGCTAAAGCATTAATATTTTAAGGTTTTTCTATAAAATGTTAATGTGATATTTAATGCCCAGGCACTGAACCCACCCATTCTCATTTTTGGATGCACAAATATTACAACATTCACAGTCTTTAAAAATGATTATATCAAAAGAACCTGCATAAATCAACAAAGGCAACAACATTCAGTATTTCTAGCCGTAAAGCCAATCTTTTGCCATTCAGAGTATTCCATATTGTTTATGCATATGCACTGCTCACAGGGAGCTAAGCCCATCCCCATTAAACCAGCACTCCCTCCAGTTTTACTGATACAGTCTAAGAACAGGAATGAGATGTGTGAGTCTCTCTAATAGCAGCATATCACACCCTAGAGATGCTCTGGTACTTAGAATGTTAATGACATTCAGAGAATGCCCTGACACTGTACCAGTCACATGGCCCTTGCCTGACACTGTAAGATCTTTTTTTTACTTGTATGTTACTAAAGTTTTGCAATACAGTATACAGCACTGTGTAGTACAAACAGTCAGGTACATCAGCTGCTCACATGGCACAATGAACTGCTGTAACTACAAGTATGTATCGACTGCTTGTACAAAAGCATAAAAAGGCATTCATATCCGAATGATTGTTTATTTATTTATTTATTTTAGAGTTTAACCAGGCAGGCGTACTAAGCGGAGAACCACTCGTTTCCAGACGCGACCTGGGGGAAATTGGGGTATGGGGAACATAGGATGATTATTACATACAGTACAGAGTTACATAGTGTACAGAATATACAACCAGAGGGCTGAAGAACACTGGCATAGAGTACACTTTTTGCATAATTGTACATTATCAACAACATAGAGAACAGAACAGAACATCAATTAACTTTTAGGACCCTACGGTGTAGCAGCTGAATTCGGCATGACTACTGGTTAGCAGGAACCAGCGGAAATGCAGGCTTGTTCTTGTGGTTACTGTGAGCATGTGCATGTGGTGGTGAAGTGTGCGTAGAGGAGTGGGTTGAGACGTCTGGGGTTTGTGGAGCGCCTGATGTCAGCAGGCAAGTCATTCCATAGTTTGGGCATGCAATATTTGAAAGCCGATTGGCCCTTGAAGGTGTGCAGGAATGGGACTTGGAGAAGCCTGGAGTCAGTGCTTCTGAGTGAGTAGGTAGGGGAAGGCTGAGCTGATATGGTGGAATCAAGATAAGGGGGAAGGGTCTGTGACCAGAATTTGCCGATGACTCTGGAGCAGTGGATCTGTCTGCCGGTCGTGAGTGAGGGCAGGGCTAGGTCCCTGTACAGATTGCAGCGGTGGGTCATCGGTGGGCAATCCAGGATGAAATGACAGAAGGAGTGGAAAAGTGTGTCCAGGCTGGCCAGGTTAGATAAGGGTGTGGCACCATATACCATGTCGCAGTAGTCCAGTATTGGGAGAATTATTTTTTGAACAGTTTCCCTCTGGACCTGTTTGGGCATGCAGTCCTTGTTGCGATATAGAGCACCATGTTTTGGGTGCAACTTTTTGTATAATGATTTGATATGGATGGAAAAATCCAGGTATTGGTCAAGCCAGACTCCCAGGTATCTGAATGAGGTGCAGGACTCAAGGGGGTCCCCGTCTAAGGTTAGGAATGAGGGTCGTGAAGCTAGGCAGGAGAGCCGCGGATGCGACCCAAAGGTGAGTGAGACTTTTTTTCGTATTTAGGAATAGCTGTTTGGACTGGAACCATTGCTGTATGGCATTGAAGTCCCACTGAAGCACATTGGACACCTCTCCAGTGGAAGGGCCTGAGGCGTACAGTACGGTGTCGTCCGCGTACATTTGGATGGATGATAGTGTGCAGGCCTGCGGGAGGTCATTTAGGAATATTGAAAAAAGCAGAGGTCCCAGGACTGAGCCTTGGGGGACCCCCATGGTGACTGGTAGGGGGGATGATATGTGAGGGCCAATTTTCACTGATTGATGTCTGCCTACCAGGTAGGCGTGAAACCAACTAGTGGCATGGCCAGAGAGGCCAGCATCATTTAGTTTTACTAGTAGATTAGGGTGGGAGATGGTATCGAAGGCCTTGGCCAGGTCAATGAAAATGGCCGAGGTGATATGCCCTTTGTCCATTCCTGAAAGGATGTCATTGGTGATTCTTAATAGGGAGGTAATGGTAGAGTGAGACTTGCGGAAACCAGACTGATAGGGGGTGAAGAAAGAGGTTGTGTCTAGGTATTGGGAAAGTTGGGTAAGTGCAAGGTGTTCCTGAATTTTGGCCAGAATTGGGAAAAGGGAGATGGGCGGTAATTACCCAACATGGAGGGGTCGCTGCCCTTAGGGAGGGGGATAACAGTCGCATGCTTCCATGCGGCTGGGATTTTGGCCATGGAGAAGAAGAGGTTGAGAAGGTCGGCTAGTGGAGCAGCTATGGCGTGGGCAGATAAGTGAAGTAATTTGGCGTCCAGGCCTGAGGGGCATTTGCCTTTGTTGGGGTTGAGTGAGCTCAGTGCTTGCAGCACTTCGGCTGCGGTTACTGGATGGAAGGAGAAACTGGAGGCGTGTGTGGAGTTCAGAGATTTCAGTGAGGTATGTGGTGTGCATGGGGTGGGCGGGTGATTGGGTAGGAGAGACACTGCGCAGCTAGTGAAGAAGGTATTAAAGGCAAAGGCTACTTCGCCAGGGTCAGTGACAGCCGAGCCTAGGATGGATAGGGTCGAGGTTGGATAGGGAGGGAGAGGAGGGATTTGAGAGTTTTCCAAAAATTGGTGGGGTGGTTAAGGTTAGAGTTTAGAGCCGACATGAAGTATTTCTTTTTGGCCCGACATATCAGTTTGGTGCAGGAGTTACGGAGGGTGCGGTATCTTTGCAGGGATTCTTGGGAGCATGTTAGTTTATGTTTATTCCATGCCTGATCTCTGGTGCGACAGCTGCTAATGAGATTAGCTGAGACCCAAGGAAGGTGTGAGCCCCTTACTCGTGTGCTTCTTAGCGGAGCATGATTATCCCAAACTGCGAGAAACCTGGTCTTAAATGTTTCATAAGCATAGTCAATTGAGGGTGCCTTTGGTATGAAGGACCAGTCAATATGAGCCAGGTCATATAGAAGCGCAGGTAGAAATAGGGATTTGTAAGATCTCGTGAGAATCGTCCTAGAGGGGGGGTTTACGGGTCTGTGCACTTTCCTGACCATGTATATCATGTGATGGTCACTTAGGGAGTCAGGGAGGAGACCAGCATTAATGATACTGTGTGGGTGGGAAGTGAGGGCCCAGTCCAGGAGGGAGTGGTTAGGCGTTTTAGAGTTTAGCCGGGTGGGTTGGGAGATTAGCTGGGAGAGGTTTAGGGTGGTTATTGTGGTGCGTAGTTTGGTACAGTCTTTGGCTAGCCAGTTGAAATTGAAATTGCCAAGGATATGGAGCTCGCCAGCTGTGGCAGTAGACTTTAACAAGGCCAGGTGGCCTAGGACACTAGGGGCGCGGTAGAAACCTGCAACATAGACAGGGGTGGAGTAAGGCAGTGCAAGTTTGATTAATAAGGACTCTATTTGGGGTGTCGGTGTGGGGATTTGGACCAGGGTGAACTGTAGCCTGGAGGAGATAAACATGGCAATACCTCCCCCCCTTTTCTTGCCTTGGCGGTCTTGCCTGATCACTGCATAGCCAGGGATGGCTATAGCAGAGTCCATGGGGTGTGGCTTTAGCCAGGTCTTGAATAATATGAGGATGTCTGGTTGCAGAGATAGGGCAGTGAGTTGCAGTTCCGGTAATTTGTTCAGGATACTGCAGATGTTGAGGTGCAGTATTCGGATGCCCTTGGGGAGACTCATTTGAGTGTGGAGACTGGGAGGGTGGGACCCGGGTTTGCTTCAATATCACCTGCCAGCAGAAGAAGCAGCATAAGAATGTGTTTGGTTTTGTACCAGGCCGGTCTAGCCGTGCAAAGGAAGGGGGGTGCGTTAAGGGTGGGCGCAGTGGCGGAAGCTGCTGAGTTACATAGGATAGATAGCCCTGGGAAAAAGGAGGGAGGAAGGATGGTAGCTCCGAGATTCCAATTTTGCACGGGTCCGTGTGTTAGGTGTTGTGGGAAAGTGGTTGAGGGGAGGGTGGGGGTAATGAAGGTGTAATGGGGGGTAGTTGGGGTGCCATTGTGGATGGGTTGCTGGGGGGAAGGAGGCTAGGGGAAAAGACAGAAGGAAAAGTGGGAGGAAAAACAGTAGCATCTTGCTTATAATGTTCCAGCAAGCAGAGGTTGTGGCCTCTAGTGATGATAGCAGACAAGCTGCTAATGAGAGAGTGGACTGATTGGTTCTACAGCCACGTGACACTGTGTATATAGCTGAGAGCCCACCAAGGGTGGTGGTGGGGGTGGCGGGGTAAACACACACTGTCTACAAGAGGCTGGCGCTGGTCCTGTAAGCGTGTTTTCCCATACCTTCTGCATTCCGGGGGGTGGGGGGAGTTCTGTGTGACGATTTCTGGGGAGAGCAGGCAGTTCCAGAGCCCTCACGACCCTTGTGGACCTTCCGTCTCCAGGCCCACACGAACCCTGCAAACTGAGAGAGAAGGAGAGAGGGGAGAGAATTTAAAGCGTGTCGGAGAGGCGGGGCTAACCTACAGGTAAGGGCAAGGAGATTTAGAGCTACACAGTCTTATGGTACCGCTCTGGTTACTGAAAAATCTGCAGCTGTGAGAGTTAAGTAATGGAACAGTAGCTAGGTAAAAAACACACCTAAAATCAGGAGCAGCACAGAAACAGTTCAAAAGTGCTCATGGAGAGGTGCAGACTATAGCAGACTATAGCGACTTGTTAACTCTATACATTTACAGACAACTGTTGGCTTTGTCTAGAACTCTTAAGGTACTTGATTGATTACAGGCAAACTGTTGGCTATGTAAAAACAAATCAGCGCAGAAAAACTATCTGCAGTGCTGCGCCGACTCTTAAAGGCAGCATTAGATTTAGAGTAAGGTCCTTATTCAGAAATGCTTTTCAAAAAATGCTTTGGCGCCAAAACACACGCCGTCTACAAGAGGCTGGCGCTGGTCCTGTTAGTGCATTGTCCCGTACCTTCTGTGCACCGGGGGTTTGGGGAGTTCTGCGTGGCAATTTCTGGGGGTGAGGCAGTTCCAGAGCCCTCATGACCTCGTGGACCTTCCGCCTCCAGGCCCAAATGACCCTGCAAACTTCTGCGCTCCGGGGGGGTGGAGTTCTGCGTGGCGATTTCTGGGGAGGGCAGGCAGTTCCAGAGCCCTCATGACCCTCGTGGACCTTCCGTCTCCAGGCCCAAATGACCCCTGCAAACTTCTGCGCTCCGGGGGGGGTGGAGTTCTGCGTGGCGATTTCTGGGGAGGGCACGCAGTTTCAGAGCCCTCACGACCCTCGTGAACCTTCAGATCTTTTCTTCTGCTGAATATGACTGAATGTCCTGGATCTATCTCTTGGTCCTCAAACTAAGTCTAACTTCACTAAACGTTTATTTCCTTATAATGTCATTAGTTATGGTTCCCTACACAGTGTTTTTATAATTTAAGTAATTTAACATTTTCTTTTTTGATTTCTCCTCAGTTCTAACTGAAACATGAAAACATGTGTAACCCCCCTATAAATGGGGGTTCCCAAAAAGTCTTCCTCGAGCTTGCCTAAATGCTCACTACCAGGCTGGTGTCCTGCGTTTTAGCAGTTTAAATGTGATTGCTCGGGAGAGCCTGTATAGCCTCTGTGTACTGTCTCTTTAGGAGCTGCCTGGATTGCAGTCATAAGTAATCTGAGAGGGAGTTCTGTTGAAAGATGTAACTATTTGCTGAAAATCATTTAGAGTGATAATGATAATGTAGTTTGTCTAACCTGCCTTCTTTGCAGTAAGGACTGTTTTGTTTATCCCCACCATTGGCCGGGGACTGTGAATTGGACCAATCAGTACTGGTGGAACCTAGAATGGAGCAGGACTACAGGAGCTGTCTGGAGTCAGAATCTGTAGGAATTGTAGTTCTGGGCTTTTGGCGCCTTTTTGCACCTGAAGGGGGAGCTCCTGTTGTGACTGACAGATGAATCAGCCAACCGAACCATTTGGATCTTAGGGGAATTCCCAGGCTTGCTGCAGTTTGAGTCAGATCTAAGTTGGGAGCTGAAAAAGCAACATGCTTGAGACAGTCAAGCAGCCGTCTGAGTAGTTTCGCACGGGAGAAGTGTGGAAAGGCCTGAGTTGTGGCCTGCATGTGTGCCTGCTGCCCCTGAGAGGGAGAGAAGAGAATTATTTCGGACTAAATCCAAGTTTGTGAGAACGAAGTAAGCCACTGATTTTTTAACAGGCTCATACCTGAAGAAGAGCAAAGATTTTACTGAATGCAATTGGCCTGTCAGGATTTCCAGCTGCTTTTGAATCCCTGGTTTGTGCAGAGACTTTGCGATCATGACCGGAGAGTGGTTTGCCTGGTACAGTAGAATTTCCTTACATGTAAATGTGCTGTGTATTGAAAGTAGGTCGTGATTTGGTTCTCTACTGTGTGAACTGTGTTCTGCTTGCTGGTACCATAGAATCCTTTACATGTAAATGTGCTGTGTATTGAAAGTGGGTCATGATTTGGTTCCCCACTGTGTGAACTGTGTTCTGCTTGCTGGAAGCTTTATCCAGCCGAATCAGACTAAATCCGCGTTCATCCCCATTTGGCCTGGGCCATGCCATGCTGGCCCTGCCAGACTACCCCACTGCACAGAGAAAGCCACCGACAAGAGACCTGCCTAGGGATCAGCTCACTGCTCCATGCTTGAACAGGAACGACACCTCGGCATATCGTGTGGGCCCTGCTTCTCCTGGCACTCCAGATTAACCACCTGCTGTCTTGATTTTCGTCCAGCCTGTGTCCACTCTTGGGTATTGTGAGTAATCATCAGGGTAGCTCCCTGCAATAACAGCCTAATCTAAAAGTATGTCATCTGATTGTCTTGTTGTTTTCTTTTAACGAACTGAGCCCTCCGGCTCTGGATTACAAATAGTGTGTGTTGTGCATGTTGTTTTCTTCCATCACAGGGCCCCAACCAGCTGCAATGTTCCTGGATAGCCCACCATTCTCCATCTGGGTACACAAAGTGTGTGACTGTTTATGGACCCTGAAGTGATGCATAACTTTTTGACTGATAGAGCCTTTAAGCAGGGGTGTGGCCAGAAATTTCCATTTTGTACACACAATCTCCAACAGTTACGCCCCCCTCATTGAAAAATGTACACATCCTCTCTAAATGGTACCCACTTCCAAACAAATCAGATTGTTGTCAGATGATTCCTTTAATCTCTGAAGAGGTTATACATATATCTGTCTCCTAAATAACAGACGTTTAGACAGAGATACTCTTCTATGGCCTACACTAACCCAAATACTACAGATTAGAATGAAAATGTTAACAGAAAGGTATATCATTTGTGACAGGCCCACAACAAAACTGTACACAAATGTGTACAGTGAGTATGCCTGCCTACACCCTTGCCTTTAAGCAAATTAACCTGATTATGCCCCTCCCTTGTTCAAGTCCCTTAAATAAATCAGATCTAACTCTTTTTTGCATTTACCCTGACTGAGGTTCCAGTTTGTGCAAGAGTACTGTACTGCTGTTATTTGCTGTGCATAACCTTGTTTTACAGGGGGTCCCCAGAGCCGAGCCAGAGGAAAGCCCTGGTGGTAAGTGCAAACAGTGTGGGTACTTGTGTGGTGTATCAGGGGTATTGTGAAAGTGATTATTGTGTATTGTTCCGGCCACTAGTAAGGAAAGGGGGGGGGTTACAGTGTCCCGGAGGGCTGTGCCCAGGTTTGCTTGACCACTACCAACCCTGACCTCTGGGTGGAGGCACCGGTTTCAGAACTCAGGCCCCTTAACCTACTACTAGCCAAACAGGCAGGGGTGATAGCCCTTGGGATAGCGCCACCTAGGGGTTACACATGGAAACCATTTTTTTGCTGGTTCCCTTTTCAGTGCTGTAGCTTTGTTTTTTGTCATAAATACTGTACGTAACAACTTTTGATTAAGTTGGGAAAATACCACATCCTAACAAATGTAATACAGTTTTCAGAAAACCCCAACAAAATTCACTTTTTTTCTTTAGGCTATGTCAAATAGGTTAAAGAAAAGAACAAGCCCATTGGGATTCAAACATTTTGTATACTGGTGTAAATGGGTGGGCAAGGCAGATTGCTGTTCACAGTCCATTTCCTGTTTGGACCCAAACCACAATTCGACAAATCCATTGCCAAAAAGTTTGCCTTAGATTGAAAAACAAAACAGAAGGCCAAAGAAAACATTGTCTGCTCCAGCTTCCTCAACAGTATCACTAGAGTGTTGCCCTGTTAAATAGACTACTGTAATGGACTTGCTCAGCAACCCACCCTCAATCTCAGTGTAACCCCCCCTACAAATGGGGGTTCCTAAAAGCCTTCCCGGAGCTTGCTTAAATGCTCCATGCCTGGCTGGTGTTCAGCGTAAGGCCGCTAAATGTGGGGGTTGTGAGTGTTTTTAAAGCCTCCAGTACTGTCTCTTTAAGAGCTGCCAGTTCGCAGGCTTTAGTGGTTCAAATAGAGGACTGAGGTTTCTCTGCTCGAATCCCCCCTGGACTGCTGTCTGATCGCTCCGTTTCTGCAGTCGCTAGGAGCGCTAAGGGAGCCCATCTGAAAGATGTAGTTGTTCCCTTTCGAAACCTGTATAGTATTGGTTAAATTGCAGTTTATCTAACCTCTCTTTATTGCAGCTGAGACTTTGTGTTGTGCCCCTCCATATTGGACCTGGACTGTGTGGAAGGGGGTCCAATAGTAGCTAAGGGGCACTGGAAATGGAGTGGAGGTGACCAACCCGGAATCAGGACTCTGGATGGAGCCAGATGACCAATGGGGACACCGCTTGTAGTTTTTGGAAGTGGCATTATGGGCCATGGTGCCTTTTCGCACCACTGAGGGCCAGACTAAGTGACTGGCATGTGTAACCAGCCAATGGAATCGGAATAGCGCCTGAGCTGTAAGGATTGCCCCATGCTGTGAGGGGCAGATCGCGTTGTGACTGTGAAGGAGAAGGGGCTCCTGAGCTCCTGCACTGACTAGAGTGTTCGGCGGGGAAGCTGGCGTATGAGCCAGGCAGTCGTTTGTATTGCCAGCGCTCCACGGATTAAATCCACAGGCTTGTGGTCAGAGGAGGCTGTGTACAAGCACAGCTACCTACCAGGCTTCACCTGAAGAGGACTGGAGAATCTGTTAAATCGCGCTCGGTCTGTAAGGACATTGAAGCTGCAGTGAAACGCCCACATATCTGTGAGTTTGTTCGGGTCCTGGAAGCAGCTGCCTGGTATGGTACCCCTCTGTTGTTTCCATATAAATGTGTGAGGAGGCCGTTGAAGCTCAGGTTCAGCCCTGCAAGTGGTGAAAGAGTGGTTCTCTGCTGGAGTTGTGAGTACTGGATCAGGGTAGCTCCCTGCTAAAGTTTATAAACAAATGCAAAAATTATTTTGTTGTATTGCTGACTGCTCTAATTGAGCTTTCTGGCTCTATCTAATCTGCTCAGGAATTAAATGCTCGCTTTTGTCAGGGCCCCAACCAGCTGCATCGAGGAACTAGCCATTAGGGCTTCAATCAATCAATCAAAATCTTTATTTATTCAGGCGAACATCATTGAGCGTAGCTCATTTACAAGATGGACCTGAGTGGTCATACAAATAAGGGTACAAGTTTTTTTACAAAGACATGAGAATAGCATAACATTAGTACAATCAAATAAATAAGAGATATATACAAAATTTACAGATATACAAGGCACAGTAAAATAACTTAACCTGTAAAAATGAAGAGGATAATAGATATAGCAGGGATAATAATCAAATAATAGGGCTTTTGTAGGCTTTTATATGTAATGTGATAACTGACTGGGTAGAAGAAGGAAACTAAACATAGTGGATTACAGAAGGGAGGGGTGTAGGTTGGATGGGAGACTAGGCCTTATGGAAGCAGTTGCACAACTCTGGAAATAGAGCGGTGTATAATCTTTTGAAGGATGATAAGGGTAAGAGGGTATTCAGATTCATAGATTTTTGGAGTGAGTTCCAGACAAATGCTAGGGAATAGCTGATAGCAGCCCTCCCAAACCGAGTGCAGGTATTGGGAATCTTTAGCATAATGAGCTTATTGATCCTTAAGGTGTATGGCCTAGATGTGATTCGGGTGAAACAGTCTGAGATATAGGAGGAGTTTGCCTGATAAAGCTTTAAAGATCCAGATTGCAGCATTCCTTTTCTTCTGTGCTGTAGGGATGTCCAATTGACTGCCATGTAAAGAGAGCAATGATGGGTGCTGGAGGGAAGGTCTGTAATAAATCTGATGGCTCTATGATACAGGGTGTCCAGCTTATTTAAGAGGAGAGTGAGCAATGGCCGTAGAGAAAGTCAGCATAGTCAATAAGGGATAAGAATGATGCCTGGATTAATCTTTGTTTGGAGTCCCTGGTAAGGTAGTGTTTTATTCTGTAAAATAGGTAAGCCTTTGTCTCAACTTTTAATAGCTCTTCAACGTGGACAGAGTAGTCAAGCTTATTGTCAATCCAGACTCCAAGATATTTGAATTTATCCACAAATTCAGCTTTTCTCCAAATAAGGTGGATAATTGTGGGGTGATGAATGATGGGTAGTGGCAGAGCAATTCTTTGTTGCAAAGAACATAGCTTTTGTTTTTTGGCATTTAGAAGTAATTTTTTTTCCAATAGGTTGTGTTGTAGGATGGAGAATTCTGACTGTAACAGTTCACAGGCTTTTGATGGTGAGGGATTGCTGACATATAATACAGTATCATCAGCAAACAGATGAATGTTAGATTGAGAGAGGTTGGCATCAATGTTATTAACATAAATGGCAAAGAGGATGGGGCCTAGGATAGAGCCTTTTGGTACACCTCTTAGCAGTGGTTTAGAGGTAGATAGGTAATTTTCATTTTTTACCAATTGTAACCTTCCAGAGAAATAGCACCTAAACCAATTGAGTGAGAGTGAATCAAGGCCTACAGAGCTAAGAGAGGAGATTAATGATTCATGATCCACTGTATCAAATGCTTTCCTCAAATCCAGGAACACAGCACAGGTACTATTCTTTTTATCCAAGGCAGTCTGCCAATCGTTAGTGACTTTGGCTAGGGCAGAGATGGTGCTATGCATTGATCTAAATCCAGATTGTGCTGGATTTAGGAGGTTGTGGTGTCCAGATAGGCCCTTAACTGTGAATTTACTAATTTTCAAGCATCTTGGATAGTACCGGTAGGATGGAAATGGGCCTGTAATTGTTAAGGTCCATGGGATCACCTGATTTAAGTAGTGGAACTACTTGAGCTGTTTTCCATATGGAGGGGATGGAACCAGTAGCTAGGGAAAGATTGAAGAGGTGAGTGAGGGGGGCAGATAAGGCGTGCAATGCCTTAACCCTTGGGGCTTGGGTACCCATAGACAGTAATTAATAGGTTAGGCCTGTGCACAGAGCCATAGGTAGATTTTCATGTACTGTAGTGGTCAGCTAATCACCCTGATTTCCCCCGGTCCTTGTTATCTCCCCTTAAATAAATCAGATTGCTTGTTTTGCAAAAGTACACTGGCTAGTCTGTGTATTAATGGTGAAATATTGCCCAGTGAATGTGGTGTAACTGTACCTTACTTTCCAAGGGGTCCCCGGAGTGAGCTGACTGGTTCGAGCCGGGGGGTAAGTGAATATGGTAAGGACCAGTGAAATTGAACTGCGTGGGCCACTAGTGGGAAGAAAGGGGGGTTGCAGCAACCCAGAGGGCTGTGACTGAGTCAACCTCGACTGTTCTAACCCCGACCTCTGGGTGGAGGCACCCGCCAACGGATCTGGGCCCCTCACCCTGCTACAGTTAGGGTAGGCAGGGGTAGTAGCCCATAGGATAGCGCCCCTTGGGGGTTACATCAGAAAACTTAGAGGGGGAGGGATTTCTGGAGGTTTCTGGGAACAGGAGGGACATCAGGTTCTGCCACCACTTGTGTGCCCTGTGGGCTGTTAAGTTTCTGGAGTGACAGCCCCAGACACAACTCGAGAGAGACTGTGAGCAGGGCCTGTAAAGTCTGGACTGTGCTGGAGGAGAGCAGATCTGGTGGAGATCTCATGGTGGAAAGGTCTGCAGTGCTGGGAGTGGGTGCAAGCTGAACCATCCCAGGCCTCGAAAGTGGAGCACGAACTGTGAACAGAGCTGCTGAATTCTGGAAAGGAATAGAGTTGCAACTGCATGCAAGCCAGCTTGGGGGCAACACTGAAGAGATAGCATGGAGAAAAAAACACAAGGGCTGCTGATCCAGGTCCTGTTGTAGGCACTATAGCATGGTGCTGGGCTGCCTGTGACCTAGGGGTTTGGAAGCCAGGATGTGTGAGGGTCAGACTGGGGCCTCAGCAGTCTGAAACGAGTGGAAGGAGGTTGAAACAGCCTGCAGCCAGTGCACAAGGTAGTCAGCTCAGCACGGAGCACAGGGAGGAAGCCTACCTGCATCATAGATGCCTAGGGTTGCCACCTTTAGATGAGGCAAAAACTGGATCCTAAGCTCCACCCCTAGCCCCACCCCTTTTTATGACTCATCATGCATTGCTCCTCCTAGAAAGCCATTTGTTATATCAATAAAAGACAACACTTAAAGCAGCAGTTCAACAGAAATCTTAAGATGCCTAGGGAATGCACTAGCAAATGGGCAAGAAGGAGGGGTGGAAGAACAATGGGGAATAATAAAAACTGCCATCACAGAGGCAACAAGCCTTTGTGTGAAGCAAATAAACAAAACAAAACGATGTAAGAAACCACTATGGTTCTCAAAGGAAGTGGCAGTGAAGGTTCAAGAAAAGAAAGCATTCAGGAAGTACAAGGAATCACAGAAGGAGCAGGACAGAGAACTGTATCAGTTTAAGCAAAAGGAAGCTGGGAAGCAGTCAGAACAGCAAAGGCCCAAACCGAGGAAAAAGATAGCCAACTCAGTTAAGAAGGGGATAAAACCTTTATAGGTACATCAGGAGCCGAAGGAAGACCAAGGAGGGATAGTGAGGCTTAATAAAGGGAGGGAGGGTGGGCAGAGGGTGACCGTGAAAAGGCAGAGATACTAAACAAATATTTTTGCTCAGTATTTACAAAGGAAGAGGGAAGTACCTAAAACAAACAGTAGAAACACTCTGGATACAGAAGTTGATACCAGCTCATTTACAGAAGAAAGGGTTCTGAAAGAACTCTTAAAACTGAAGGTGGACAAAGCAATGGGGCCTGATGGGATTTATCCCAGAATTCTAAAAGAACTAAGGGTAGAACTAGTGACACCACCGACTACCCTCTTTAACAAATCATGGGAGGATGGTGTGGTACCCGAGGACTGGAGGAGGGCAGATGTGATTCCCCTTCACATAAGTGGGAGCAAGGCAAAGCAGGAAACTACAGACCTGTTAGTTTAACCTCAGTGGTAGGGAAAATGATGTAATCACTTCTGAAGGAAAGAATTGTCGAGTATCTAGACGCCAGAGGAGCACAGGACCCAAGGCAGCATGGATTCACAGCAGGAAGGTCATGCCAGACAAATCTGATAGATTTTTTTGACTGGGTGACCAAAGTAGTAGATTAAGGAGGGGCTGTGGACATGGCCTACCTAGACTTTAGCAAGGCCTATGACACAGTCCCACACAAAAGATTAATATACAAGTTAGCCAGCCTGGGAGTGGGTCCCAAGATGACAGCCTGGGTAAAGAGTGGCTGGAGAATAGGACACAGAGTAATAGTAAATGGAGTCCACTCTGAAGAAAGGGGGGTTACTAGTGGGGTACCGAAGGGTTCAGTATTAGGACCGGTCCTCTTCAATGTCTTTATAAGTGACATTGCAGAGGGACTGGAAGGAAAAGTATGTCTCTTTGCAGATGACACAAAGATCTGCAACAGAGTTGATGTACAAGGTGGGGTGGAAAGGATGAGAAGGGACTTGGCAAGGTTAGAGGAATGGTCAAATGTATGGCAGCTTAGATTCAATGCTAAGAAGTGCAAGGTAATGCACCTGGGAAACAAAACCCAGGGGAAGAGTACACAATGGGGGGTGAGATACTAACAACAACAAAAATGGAAAGGGACCTGGGGTAGTCATATCAGATGACCTAAAGGTGGGCAAGCAATGTGAGAGGGCAAGGAGGCTGGGGGATACTGGGATGCATAGGGAGGCATCACCAGTAGAAAACAAGTTATTATCCTCTGTACAGACAGCTGGTGAGACCCCATCTGGAGTACTGCGTGCAGTTCTGGAGACCCAATCTCAGCAAAGACATAGACAGGATGGAAGCTGTCCAGAGGAGGGCAACTAAAATGGTGCAGGGTCTGCACCGGAAGACATATGAAGAGAGACTTAAGGAGCTTAATATGTATAGCCTGGAGGAAAGGAGGGAGAGGGGACATGATAGAAACTTTCAAGTACCTCAAGGGAATCAACAAAGTCCAAGAGGGTAGCATCTTTCAAAAAAAGAGGTGTGCAAGAACAAGGGGCACAATTTGAAGATGGGGCGGCTCAGAGGTAATTTAAGAAGTATTTTTCACAGAGAGGTTGTGGATGCATGGAGCGGCCTTCCGGAGGAGGTTGTGGAGTCAAAATCAGTGGTGGAATTCAAGCATGCATGGGACAGTCATAAGGCAATTCTAGGGGGTGGTGGTAGGAAGAAGTAGGCTGCTGGTTAACTAGGATCTGCAGCTTATCCATTAGGTAGGGAAATAGGCAGACTGGGTGGGCCAAGCGGTCCTTATCTGCCGTCAAATTCTATGTTTCTAAGATACTGTAATGTACCTGTTAAAGCTACTTTCCTAGCGTCTTCCTAGTTCATTTACTTTATGCATGTATTTATTTATCTATTGACATTGGTTTACCGCATAGACATACAGCAATAAAAGAAATCTCATTTATAGATATGATCTGAGGGTAGACAAGGGAAATACTGTAAATAGCATACAACAGTACACATGGTATATAATAATACATAATAAATAAATTGTTTCCTATAATGTGTGCTTTATATCTTTTTCTGGCTTCATTTCTTTTATGTCCACAGTACTAGTTCAAAGCCAAAGAAGTGACCATATTTTTTTCTTGAGGAAAAATTATTTAAAACATTTAAAAATGCCTAAATTCTGTTGGAAATGAAAATGTTTACCAGCAAATAAAAGTGGAAGACAACTGGCTGTGTTACTGTTACAAAAGGTGGGGGCAGCTTTGCTGCAGTGGAAAAGATTAGGTTATGTAAGTGCTAATGGTGTTAATGGCCATACTTTACACCTCCCAGGTTGACTGCTTTCACAAACAAAAGGCTATATTGACAAGAGAACTTGTTTGTAACCTGGACATGTAGCTGAAACACTGAATGATATGATAAAAGCTGCTTCAAAAGTATGTAAGCACTAAACATGACTCAAAAACCTGACCAGCACAGAGCAAAACCGGATTACCTGATAGGGACCCTGAAAACCTGATCACCAGGTAAAATACCTGGCAGGTGGCAACCCTAAAGATGCCCTGGGAGAGCAGAGATCCAGTGGTCTGCTGCATCAGGAAGAGCCACTGCAGTGCAGGAACATTGAGTATGCTGCAGTACAGCATTGTTTCAAGGACAGCGCCTGTTGTTTCACCAAGTTTCACAGTTTGGATTACAAATACCCATGCTGAGTTTTTTTCTGCCATTAAAGCAGTTGCATACCCTTTGGCATTTGGGGTATTGAGCATATTGCACTGTTTAGAGTGCATCAACGCTGGCCAACCCGCAGCAATATCTAAAGGTCTGCAGTGATTCTACACTTGTAGTACCCAGGGACTGAGTTAAGGGAGCTGCCATTGGGATCTATTTAGAACCCGGTACCAGTTGGGAAGGGGTAGATCTGGCCTGCCTAGTAGGGCACCTAAGAGGGCTGCGTTTAAATTTGATATTAACTAACCTTCTTCCTTGCAGGTAGTCGATTGTTAATAAAGCTGTGTTATTCTGTTACACTTAGCTTGTGACTGACTCCCCATGTGGTAGAGCAATTAGTGGTTTCCTTACCGAGCCAACCAATAGCTGTAGCCCTTGTTGCTTGGTTGATTGGAGTGTCTCCAGCACTTGCCCTTGAACTGCAATTTACTGACCTCACTGACTTACCACAGGTGGGGGAGCACCATGTGTATGGCCCGGGTGTACCTTGCCGCAGGGACCCCCACACTACATTCACATTAGAAATAGAGAACAGGTTACCTGATGGCATGACGTCTTCCAAGAAACAATCAGATACAAAGTAAGTTGCTAAGCCATTTATCAAGGACAAGAACCACAGAAACACCACTAGGGACTGTCCTAGTGGTAAAGACAAGAAATACTGGACAAGAGGCATGGAGAAGACCAGCCTAAAACAACTGCTGGCAAAAGAATGCAAAACTAATCAGTGAGGCTCCCTCTCCTAAACCCATTGAGGAGCAGTCCTCAGTTGTGAATAAAGATCTTCACTCTTTGGAGGAAATTAAGCAGAATGGGTTTTCAAGGACATGAATAACCCAGGAAACCTGCAGATCAGGATGTGCAATATGCAGAACATGATGAAAGAAGTACACGGAGGATTAGAAGCCTATTTCTGCAGAACTCACAGGGGAGGGTGACACACTGTATACTCTGAACACCTGACTATATTGTCCTATCATCTGTGTTTTGTTTGTTTTGTTTTGTTTGGATTGTTTATTGTATGTGTTTCTGATATGTGATCTTCCTGAAATCCATCATCACTATTGACTCCCACTTATGTGCCTGGGTCCAAAGACACTAGGATTACGCAGGACCACGTTTTGCAGAGAGGGAGCAGACATTGGCTACTGATGGTGCCTGTGCACCTCATGTGTTGCCGTGTATGCCAGCCAGTAACAGTCACTGTCCCTCATTCACCTAAGTTCTGTTCTTCCTGACGTAGAGTGCAGACCATGAGAGTGACTGCACTTCAGTTCCTCATTGTCATTTTCAACCTACGTCACCGCTGAACGTTTTTAGCGGTGCCTTTCTACTTTATTATTTTTCAGTTTCTGCTATACCAACATTCAAGACAAAGGGAATTAAGAAGAGTAAGAAAGTCTGGCAGCCTCCCATCATGTGCCATTGCCTCTGTGGGAAGCAGATTGCTGCAATGAACTGGCATCAATGCTGTATAGTCTACCTTGGCCCTCAGCACAACATGGATTAGTGCGACGCTTACTTCTCCTTGGACCGCCATGCCCTTGAGATCCATGCAATGAAGTGGACTCACCCAACCCCTACCTGCAGAGGCAGGCATCACACTTGTGTGGCCAAAGTAAGGTCACTTGGCCTTTCCCCTGGGCCCTTTCCTGGGACCGCTGGCTCTGTGTAAGTACAGAGTCCTTCTTGACCTCACCCTGCTGAGATGTTGAAGGCCCTGTTGGGTGGGTCTTGGGAACAGCTGGCTCCTTCTAGGCAGCCAGCTGTGAACCCTCATAGTCTGCTTGCCCTGTGCTTGTGCTGCTGGGGTCGAGGATGGCTCTGGTGTCAGCACCGGGGCCAGCACTGAGTTCAGCACAGAGGACAGTGCCAGCCACAGCAACTGGGGTGAACCCATCTCCAGGGCTGTTTCTGACTCTGAGCCTAGCACCAGAAGTGGTGCCTGCTTGGAGTCTGCTGATGGCCGGAAAGTGGTGTTATCCTGAGTCACTGGCTGATTCTGTCACCAGTTGGGACCAGGGCCACCCTATGGGGACTGTATGACTCCGCTTTCCCCACCTGGAAGAATCTCACAGATGGCCATCAGTCTGGTCACTTCTGTGATGCAGGACTACCCTTCCTAGGTGGTTCTGCTAGGCCTTTCACTTAGGCAGTGCCCCCATGTAGTCCCGCAACCCAGGTAGAGGTCCTCGAGACCCTGAATTTCGTTTCCCTCTTGGACCTCTCTGACGCCTACATACAGTAAGTTTCCTGCATTCACAGGCCCCGAGAGGCCGCTTACACAGGACAGCACAGACAGTTTGTTTGTGCCTTAGATACCTTCCAGAGGGACTCCAGCAGGGCCCAGTTCTGGACCTTCTCCCCGGCACCATCAACCTCTGGGTTCAGTGCCTCTCTCTGTCAGCATCCTCCTTAGAGGACAATGAATCTTCAGTCCACCTCTCCTCAGCTGCTGAGTACTCCCTGTATCAATGATTCCTGGTGGACATGCTGGAGGTGCTAGACATTGGGTACTATACAAGCCGTGATCTGGCAACCCTGCTGCTGGGACTCCTTAAAGTTCATAATGATGACTTTCCTGTAATCCCTTTCTGGCATAGAGCCATTGAGGTGTCCCTTCTCTTGCCCTCAACCTCCAGCGGAACTCCTGCTCCGATATCATGCACCCACAGGGTCTGCAGGTACAGTGTGTCACCACTCCTCAGGGCTGGAAGTGCTGCATACCCTGTTGAGGCCAAGACACCCACATTTGACCAACCTCTGAGGTGGATTCTGTTCAGATAAATGCCTTGGGGAAGAAGTTTTTATACCGAAGCATGCACTCTGATGTGCACTGCAGTACACCAGGTACATTAGGCAGCCTTCAGTCAGGGTCTGTGGTTTTAGCTAGGTCAGGTCCTAGCGGCAGTGTCTCAATGCAAGGCAGTCAGACAAGCCATTTGCTTTATTGCTTAAGGTCTGTAGGTAGGACAACACTATTTAAGTGCATTGCATGATGCCAATGAGGTGGCCTTCAGACTTGCAGGTACTGCATTCTGCCTCAGACAGATGGTGTAGCTTCACCTCTTTAGAGTGGCATCTTTGGCCCAGTGTAAGGTGCTGAACTTGCAGTTCCAGGGGGCTAATTTCTTATCCCACAGGATCAGGCAAGAGCTGTTGGGTCACCTTCCCACTCCTGTGCCACAGGAGCTTCCGCCTGGCTTTGACCAGTCTCTGGTCCCGCCAGACTCTTGAGGAGCCCCTGCCCTCAAGTGTTCTCCACACAAAGGACATAGGAATAGGGTTGTCAGAACCCTCTGAAGTTCTGGGCTCTAGTTCTAGTCTAGAACATTTGAAAAAGTTCTAGGGTTCTAATCTTTTTTAGAACTTTTTAGAACTCGAACCCTATTTTTTAAATTGTGCTGCCTACTTGATCTATAGCTCGCTCTCCCTCTTCCCTTCCTTTCCACAATGACTCCCTTGTGCCATTCCACCCACCTGCAGGGTAAGGGTGATTTTTATTTTCTTTTTTTAACTACTTTAATTTTGGTAACACAGAGGAAAACACTGGAGTTGCATGCTAGGCTAACCATATAACCCCTCCCCCCCTCAGCAGTCCATACCAAAGCAGACATAGTCAGGATCAGGTGGCACACAGGAGAGACAGTAGACAGCACAGCATTTTAAATCAGACACTGACTGTGGACAGTACAGTAGACACGATCAACACAGCACAGCAGAGCAGACCGCCAATAAACATAATTAAACACCACCTAGCCTTGTCTTCCTGCAGACTAGAGCTATGTTAGCTCAGGTTGAGCAGTTTTGTGCTGCTTTGCTGATTGCTATGCTGGTCACGGTCACTGGTAGAGCCACTGACCCACTCCAGACACAACAGGGAGAGAGAATGCCTCCTAGATTGCAGCAGGCTTCTTTTCCTGGGCGCTCCCTGACCCTGACTGGCACCAAATCAAATGGCCAATAGTGTGTAGCACCTGCCAGCTTAGAACTGCCTTGTGCAAACTGTAATCCCTTGCTCCCACCACCTCCTCTCTTAATTACTTTGTCTTGTTTTTGTCCATACAGCATAGTAAGCATATAGTCCCCTGCAGCATGATGATGTTGCTGGCTATCCCCCAATTACTGCTCACCCCACCCACCGAACTGCAGCACCACCAGTCAGTCCTACCTCCCAGTTAGTTGTTGCTTGCAGCAGCAGCCTTCCACCTCGAGCCACCAGCAGTCTGTATTCCTAGTGAAACCCAGCACCCCTGGAATGGCAGGCTCTCCTAGGGCACCAGCAGGCAGCAGCAGCAAAGAGGCTGAGTGTTGGGCATGCCAGTCTCTGACATTTCATTTCCATCATTTTTGCTCCTACCCTTTCACTCTCGTCCATTTCACTCCCACATAATTTACGCCCCATGCAGATTCACTCACAGGCATTTCACTCCGCTTACCTACTATTGTTCCTTCCCCATCCTTGTACCAATCCCTCCTCTCTGCTCTCCGACCAGTGAGATCTTTATGGGTACTGAGTAACAGTAAGCAGAATGCCAATTCAGTTTATCTGCTTAATAAAGACTTTGCTGGTGCCTGAGTTGGTGGTCTTTGTATATCACAAAAGTCTAAAACAATATGCCAACTACAGTACTTGTTAAGTGTTTGACTAAATTAAATTTGTGTTTATGGGAGAATTTAAAATGTATGTCCAAGGTCTGCCTTGGCATTCAAGTCACTGACTAAACAATTTGTTGGGTGTCAGTGTCAGATGGTGGAAAAAATACTGTATGCATCCATAAATAAAATGATTCAGGAAAATGATGCAAAGAAATCAAATCTCCCATCAGAACAAATATTACTACACTCCTCAGAGCACTGTCAGGCTGAAATGGCAGGTTCGTTTTTTATTTTTATTTTGTCGTACCTAATGGTACAGAGACAGGAGCTGCTGGTGAATGGGGGTGGGGGCTCTTGGTCAAAGAGAGAGGGAGTAGGGCGAACAATTGCAGATTGGAATCTGAGCAGACATTTCACTCCTGGTGGAAAAATACTGTATGCATCCATAAATAAAATGGTTCAGGAAAGCGATGCAAAAAAATCAAGTATCCATCAGGACTAATATTACTACTGAAGCAGCAGGTTCGTTTTCATTTTTCGTACCTAATTGTGCAGAGACAGGAGCCGCTGGTGAATGGGGGTGTTCTGAGTCAAAGAGAGGAGTAGGGCGGACAGTTGCAAATTGGAATCTGAGCAGACATTTTTTTCCTCCTGTCATTTCGCATCAGTGAATTTGCTGAAGGAGCGAATGATCAGGAGTGAATTGAACGGAGAGAAGTAGGAGTGAAATGACTAGAGCATAATGTTGCGCTCCCTTGCAGGACAAATGTGCTCACCTTGCCACCTCATCCCCCATAATTATACCCTGCATCATCCCTCTCAGTGTCAGGCTGTCAGTGTCCAGAGTCAACCTCACCGCCCCAGGAAACAGCAGGCAGTGGCTCTGCAGTGCCGGTTAAGTAAAAAGTCCAGACCTTTTGCTGAACCCTCTAGTGTTCGAGTTCTAAATTAGAACTCGAACACCAGGGTTCGAGGAGGGTTTGAATCTTTCTCGAACAAGTTCTGACAACCCTACATAGGAAACTTGTTGCCTTCAGGGTGAGTCAGCTTCTCCCTCAGAAAGAAGGGAAGCTTTGGTACTCTGACCCATATTTGGGAATCAATGGTGAAGACTGATTCCTGGAAGACATAAAAATTTTATACTTATTGTAATTGTTGATCTTCCAGAATATCTTCACCATTGATTACGTTGCCCCTCCAACCGTCCCCCACTCAGCTTCTAGACATGCTCATCCTGTTGGCTGGGAGGGGAGGGAGGGTCAGGAGGAAAATAGGCAGGGGGGCTGTTCTTTCTGTAAACACAGTGAGAAGTGCACAATTGAGCAGACTAGCTAGACTGTAAGGCCTTTATCTGCTGGGACATTCGTATGTTTGTATGCTGGGGCTAGCAGCACCAGGAGTGCATTAGCTGGGCAGCTCTCCAGTCACCACAGGGGATCCCCTTTTTCTTTTAATAAAGAAAACATAAAAATAGAGCTGGGTATTGTTCAGATGCCTGCTCTGACATAAAAAGAAAACTGGGGTGAGGGTCCTTTGGGACCCTCGCATCAACCAAAACAACCTAAAAAAAGGATTTTGTGGAGGGTGACTCCTTTCCTCCCATTTTTCTTTCTTGCCCTCCTTCTCCCTGGCTGGGGTATATACACCTCTGCGGGTAACAAGGTGGGGGAGGGCCTCGGTATCCAACTAGGGATCTGAGGTTCGAGCAGACTCGATAGACCGTAAGGCCTAATCTACTGGCAATTAGTATGTTAGTATGTATATCCTTATTATTCGCTCCATGCAACATGTGCCCCTGAGCACCATCCAGCCTAAACCCACTTGGCAGCTGCACTATATGTGGGAAGGGTGCGTGCACTTTTCTGGGTAAACTATACTAGCACTTATATAGAGTACATCCCTGTGGTTGCAGGAGACAATTTTTTTAAAGATTCTTTCTTCTGCCTAAGTCAGATGGTTTTGGTTGGTATGTCCTTTTCTTCTTTATGTGTTTGGGCCCTCAGCCCTCTAACTTTTGGGGTGTCTGGGGAGATGTATGCATCTCAACTCCCTTGGACTGCCTAGTATTGCAGCTCCAGATACACTTAGGTTCCCTCTTTCTTCTTCCCCAATGCAGGAAAGAGGGACATGGTTAACTCACAAGTGCAATGAATTCTCTATCTGCTAGCATGGAGTAACTCCTTTTTTCCAGGAGTCTTTAGGCGCTTTTACACAAAGGTTTTTAAAATGGAATCAGCGTTACCTGTGTGGCGCCGTTGTACTCTGTTGCGTTCAGGTTCCTTTCTACACACTGCGAGTATTCCGGCAACATTTGTCTTCATTTGTTTCGGCTCCCCCAGAGTTTTGCTCTACAAATGCTGTTTTCTGCCTTTGTACTGGAATGGCTGTTTTACACAGCACAACAAAATGGTACACAACAGTGCAAACCGCAATAAGCAGAGATTGTGGTTTGGACGAACGTTCGCCTAGGGACCGAAACTAATGCAATTTACACACAAGGGATGTAACGGAATACTGTTTCCATAACAGTTATTCCGTTACATAAACCTGTGTGTAAAAACACCTTATGTGTCCCTTTCTTTTTTTTGGCACTCTATGCCATGTCATTTGCAAAGAGATCCCATTCATGGATATCATCCTCATTATTCTGCCAGAGCCATATGCTCAGGGTTGCTGCCTTCTTTCTTTAGACCACTATCCACTGTTTGACTGGTTAATGGTGTGAGGCTCTAGCTCTGTAGACCCTACTACACCTTGTGCCACCTAGTGTGCTCTGCTCTTATTCTAAGTTGGTAGCCGGGTTTTATTTTGTTGTTTATTGTGTTTCCTATATCCTTTCCCTCCCTATCCCTCTGGGCTACTAAGTATCCAACCCTTTCTTTATTTCTCTCCACTTGTTTCTCTCCTGGCGAACAGAACTGAGGTGCGTAAAGGAGTCGGTAGAAGTTGACGGCAAATAAGGACCGTAAGGTCCATCCAGTCTGCCCATTTCTTTTTCTACCTTATAAATGTGCCATCGGCCTTTGCTCTGTCAGTGGTCTATCTATTCATACTCATCTGTATTGCTCTGTTATGCCTATCCCATGCCTGTTTGAAGTCCTGCACGGTATTCATAGCCACCACTTCCTGAAGTAGGCCGTTCCATGCATCCACCACCCTTTCTGTGAAAAATAATTTCCTCACATTCCCCCTTAATCGGTCTCCCTCTAATCTCATGCTGTGTCCTCTTGTCCTGCTATTTTTCTTATATTTAAACATGTTAGACTGTTTCACCTTGTTAATGCCCTTAAGGTGTTTGAATGTCTCGATCACATCACCTCTCTCCCTCCTTTGCTCAAGGGTATACATATTGAGCTCCGTTAATCTGTCCTTATATGTTTTCTGATGCAGTCCCTGCACCATTTTGGTTGCCATTCTTTAGACTGCCTCAATTTGGTTACTGTCCTTGTGAAGGTGTGGCCTCCAGTACTGCACACAGTACTCCAGATGGGGCCTAACCAGTGTCTTGTAAAGAGGGATTATTTCCTCCCTCTTACGACTTGTGATACCCCTACTAATACATCCTAATATTCCCCTAGCCTTACCTACTGCTTTTTGGCTGGCATGCATGGTACCATGTCAGGTGCACAGATGTTGTCAGTAACCATCATCCCACTCCCTGCAAAAATTTGCTCCTGCAGGATCCTAGTGCCTCTGGCCTCAGACCAATAAGTGGTAGTCAATAGTGATGATATTCTGGAAGATCAGCAGTAATGGTACGAACAGAATCTTTATTTTTTGTCAATTGTACATCACCCAGAGCCGATGAGATAGGGTGCTTCAGAAGTAAATCTGCCTTACCCTAGAGTTCTGAGTGACTGCTCCTCATATTCCTACCTGGAGAGTAATGGGATCCAGGATAGTTAAAAAGCATGGATTTGTGGTAGGGAGGTCTTGTCAGACTAACCAGATAGTATTCCTGGACCACATGACTAGAGCGGTAGATTAGGGACAAGCATTAGATTTACTATACTTTGACTTCTTCAAGGTATTCAACTCACCGGCACACAAAAGTTTGCTGAAGAAGCTAGAGGATATAGGTGCAGCTAAGAAAATAGTCAGATAGGTGGGTCGTTGGTTAGAGGGGAGACAGCAGAGGGTAGTGGTAAATGGTGTCAAATCTGGGAAGGGAGGGAGGGAGAGATCACAAGTAGGGTGCCACAGAGTTCAGACCTGTGTGTGTGTGGTCAGATAGGTTGTGGAGCACAGATGATGGTGGTCATGCTGAGAGGGAGCTAGCACCACTCTGTGACATTTGTTTGTTTTTTTTTCCTTCTTCAGAGAAGAGTATCTGAAGCTATTTCTTTTGGAATTAGGTTTATTTGCTTGTTTTCCTGAAGTTTTTCTTTATTTTGTTTGCTTTAATAAAAGTCACTACATCAATCGGTGTAGTTTCAAGAGAAAACTTGTGTCAAGTGTTGTCACTACCCACACCCGCTCACAGTGTGGTCCTTTTCAATATGTTTTTTAATTACATGGGAGAAGGAATCCAAAGCAAGATGTGACTCTACAGATGGAACAAAACTCTGTGGTAGAGTAGACACTGAGAAAGAGGTAAGGGAGCTGCAGAGGGACCTGCAAAGGTTGGATAGGTGGTCCAGATTTTGGCAGTTAAAATTCAATGCCAAAAAGTATGAAGTGATGCACATAGGTAACAAGAACCCTAGGACAGAATATTGGATGGGAAGGATTAAGCTAGGCACTACTATTGAGTGAAGAGACCTGGGAGTCATCAAATGTGACTCCCTTAAACAAAACAATCTGGCATACGTAACAAAGCCTAGCGCAAGGCAACGAGGATGTTGGGGTGTAATTGGAGGGGTTTTTATGGCAGGAAAAGGGGTATTACTACCTCTCTATGTAGCATTGGTGAGGCCACATCTGGAGTTCTGTGCCCAGTTCTGGAGTCATCAGTTAAGGAAAGGCAGGGGGCAGGGGCAGGCTAGGAACAGTGCAGCATAGAGTAACCACAATGATTCCTGGACTGCATGACGGATCTTATGAAGATTGTCTTAGGGCACTGAACATGTACTGACTTGAGACCAGAAGGAAGAAGGGTGATATAATAAGAGACCTTCAAGTTCCTGAAGGGAATGAACAAGGTCAACTGAGAAATTATTCACAAGGTGTAGTGAAGTTAGAGCACAGGGTTATCAGTGGATACCAGCCAGTGGGAAAGTCTGTATAGTAGTAGCACCGAATCAGTCAAGGGTTTTTTAATGATTTTTAAAAATCCCTATTGAGAATAGTGAAACTTTTGTTAGGGATTCCTTTTAATTTGGTAGTGTGCTCATTGCTATCAGGAGAGGATGCATCTATGTGAAATCCACTAGATAGTGCTTAAGTACTGTAATGGGAGCTGGCCTCTTTCTGTAGCTATAACAAAAAGAATTTTAGAGGATTTTTTTTCCCCCAAAATTTTTTGGTGGATAAATGGGGAATCTCACAAAATTGCTTGACAAATTCAGTGCTACTACTGTAGGGACGTGAGAAAGTTTTATTTATAAAAAGGGTGCTTGAGCCATGAAACAGCCTGCCAGCTAAGGTGGTGAGTGATAAAACAATTAATGACTTCAAGGACAGTTGGGAAAGAGTTAAAAGATAAATAGGGCTTGGGGGTTGTAGTAAGGTAGGAAACTAGAGGGTGGTTGCATAAGCACAAACCCTGCTTAGACAATAGGTCTCAGAGTAGGATAGGGTATTACAGGCCGATTAGATGCACTAATGTTCTTCTGTCTTTATTATTATTCAGCATTTCTTAGACAAAGGGCTGATATGTTGGATTTATGTAAGCTAACCTCCAGCAGTTGGGTTATATATGGGGCCCTCCCACCCTTGGGTGGGGACATGCCAGGGTTACTCAGTGCCAAAGAGGCCATTTTGGATGGGCACCTGGTGTACAACTGTAGAGGGCTGTTTGTGTGGGCTGTGGTGACTCCATAACACAAGGTCAATGAATATAGTGTCCACAACCATATATGTAGTTCTCAAGTGGAACATTTATTCCCATACTCACATGCTATGACCCACTCATCAATATATTCCAGGAGTTTCCAACAACCACTGTGACCAGCATTCAGGTGATTCTTCCTCTTTCTCCTCCTCCTCCTCCTCCTCCTCTGTGGTAGTTCCACAATGTAGCCGCTGCTTCCCTGAATGTCTAAGGGATGATTGAAATTGCTGATGAATCGGGGGAGGGGGCCCAAAACATAGACCCACTTCCGAAACTGTACAGCATGAAAGGCAAGAAAAAGTTTAGCTCCTACCTTAAGGCATCTTCAAACTGCTGAATCTCTGAGTTGCTTTTTAAAAATTGTTGGGAGCACCCCACAGGTAGCCCCACAAAAGGATCAGGACTCTTGTTGCCTTACGGCCCTCAGCTCCCCTAGGCCCCGAACCCCAAGAAGGTGCAGAATCTTACGTCAGCCAGTCCCCTGGAAATATAAACTCATGGATTGATTAAAAACTGAGGATTGTATATTTCATTCTCTCCTATTTACAAATGAATCAGACTCACAGTTTCTTCCCAAATGAGATCTATTTCTCTTGGGTCCAAAAGATTTAGAGGACCACAGAGGTTCATCACTCCTTATACACACATTCCTGCTCCATGGAGCCAAACTTTTATACAGTTAAAATGGCAGCAAACTTTTAGCAGAGCAAGGTCTTTAACAGCTCCCAAACAGCAGGTCTGATTTTCCTCAGGAAACTAGTGACCCTTTACCTCGACCGTGAAGCTCCCTGATTCCACTGGCACTGGGTAAGCACCTATCAGAGCTTCCAGCTGAGTTTCCAGGGTGGAGGGGTCATTGTTTTCCTTTAACCAGGGAAGCATACAGCTTTACCCACCATTCCCTGACTCTCAATTCCGGCCTTCCAGGGACACGGATGGACCCGCCACAACCCGCCGCACCATACTCCCACATCCTCCTGTCCAGTCGCTTTCCTGGTCTGCTTGACCTCCCTAAACACTACAATCTCTCCAAAAAACATGGTGGTATCTTCCTTTCCAAGTTACCCTCACCAGAGCAGAACCACGGCCTCACCGGGTCTAAAGACCTGCTCATAAAATGGAGGCCCCGGGGCCTGCCCCAGCCACTAACATGGCAGACTCACAGTGTACCCAGGCCATGCTCCACTCCCCTGGCTGCTAACCATTTGAGCTGCCCTGCCATGCAGAGAAACAGAACCCCTGCCACAACTCCTGGATCCCCAACAGTCCAAACATCTCTCCATTCAACATGCTGCTCTCTTAAAGGGCCATAAAAAAGATGGAACTGCTACCCAACTGTCTCCTCTTCACCATCCTACGGTTGCCCGATAACTGCAAACCGGCTCTAAGGGATACCTCCAGGGCACTCAGCAGCCCACTCGACTAAAGACCGATAACCCCCAGACCTGTCCCTCCAAACAGGCCCTAATCGGGTTAGAGGCTCCCACTGGCCCCCTCTCCAGTGGGACCCTAGGCCACTTTGCCACACCGGGATGCAGAGGCCCTGCCACAGCCTACTGCAACTTCAACAACCCAGGCCCACTACAAGCCTACTGGAGCCTACCCAAACTCTGGGGCCTACCTATCCTGCACTTCCCTTACTCTCCCATCCACCTCCCAGAGCCCGGGGCCCCACAATAATGGTTGCAGCTACCTGTCTCCATGCCCTCCTTCAGATGCTCACCCAGAGAACTCGACACATCGCCGCTGAAGAAGCCGGCCTGCTTAAAGCGCGGGGGGGGAGGGGGTGGCCCACCCTGCCCTGCAGTGCTTGTCGGTCTCTTGCTCTCCCTGCTTTTTCCTCCAAAAGACCTAGAAACTTTCTGTTCCTGCCAATTTATAACCCTGGAAACCTGCTCTCTGCTGCCACCTCATGGCAACCAGCAGGAATTATGCCCCCAGAGCACCCATAAATCCCTAAACTCTGAGGGCAGTAAAAGGGAGGGGGTTCCTAAAGGGATTACAAGCCTCTCTCAAAGGAGAGGAGGCTTACACTCTCCCCCCACCCAGGGAATCAGTCCCTCCTGGGAATGATGGCAGAGGGCCTATGATGACCTTCTCCCAACAGAGTATGCGCATCTCCCAAGCCTGCAGGGAAGTGAAACATCATTTATTTTGGACGAGAGGGGGCACCCTCCCTAGCCTAACTACCCTATCCTATTTAAACCCAATAAATAAAACTTACCTGTGCCAGGAGATTCAACACCTTTTAGAAATTCAAAAATGATCTCTACTAATTACTAGCAAAGCACAACTATGTGTTCCTTATTTAGGAGTATTAATCGACACACATTGAGGTAGATTTGAACTTCCAAAAACCCTTACCCCTTATTATACCTCCTCCCTGTTAGAATAGGTTATTTTATGTACAATAAAACATTTGAGCATTCACTCACCAGACACTCACTCAGGCACTCTCCCAGTCACACCACTCACAACAGTTTAAGTAAAATTTAAACTATTATTTATCTGTCATTGACCTCTATGGCAACAATCAACAATGATCAGTCTTTTCATCATCAAATGTTTTTTTTTTCCAAAGGAAGTGTACAATCACCATAGCCTGCTTCGATGAGCAACTCTCCTGGCACAGTCCATGAGTTCTTTACAGGTGGCTTGAGTAGCAGGTCCCCCACCAGGCGAGAAATAGAAATCTGGGTCCGGCTTGGTGGTTAGATCCCCAAATGAGTCTCAGTCGATGACGTAGTACTTGGTAGGTGTCCCTGCCAAGTCCTGGACCAAGACAACGTTCCTGAACAGGGTAAGTCCATACCATGGTGCAGTGTGACACATTGTCTATGCCTTCTGGAAGAGCTGCTGAGAGGGGGCACCTCCTCCTCCAGGTCAACGCTTCAGTCTCTCAAGTTGTTCCTTAAAAATCCATTCCTCTTGCATCTCTTCTATGATGTCCCAAATCCTCTCTGACATGTGTGGATAGTCCAGAAATGGATATTCAACTTGCAATCTCCTCCTGACTCACCTCTCGGCCTGACTCCAATTGGGAAGGTCTCGGACGCTGGTCCTCTGAGCTTGTCCTGATGGCAACCATACTCCCTCTCTATACTTGATGTTTAGGGGATCGCTTCTGTTCATCCTGTCCATCCTGGTCCAGAGGGTCCTGGCACAAACTGGTAAACGTGGGTCATGGTCATCCATGGTGACCACCGGGTGGTGGCAATGTTGGGGGGTTGCCCGGTATACTTGGTAGTCCAAGAATTGTAATTTCTTGCTTATAAACTTCTCCTCATCCACTTCTTCAAAGTCCTGTAGAGCCTTGGCATTCTCATTAGTTTCTCAGGATGCCATAGATTGCACAGTGCCAAGCTCAATAAGGTGCAGAATTTTTGACTTGGCTCCAGCCAAGGGCTCCGATCTAGCTGATAGGGCCGTGGGGCTACCACCAGACAGAGATCAAGGCAAGGACCTCCTGGGCCCTGGGGTGTCTCCCTCTAGTTTTCTGAGACCCCGGCCCCTCCCTCTGCCATGGGGATAGTCAGTAGATGACTCCGGGGATCAGGGCAGACGTCTGTGCCCCCATTATCCCCTGACTTTACTTCCTCTGCAGCATCCTCTTCTTCCTCTGCCTCAATGACCACATCTGGAGAAATGCTCCTGGGTTTAGCTGTTTCTTCCAGGGTGTTCTCCCCCAGGGAAAGTTTTTCAATGGCTCCAGAATCCCCACTGCCCAGTGACCACAAGGTAAGGGAATCCTCTGAGACACTTGAAGGAAGTCCGCAGAGGAAAACTGGTGGAGCACAGTCAAAGATGCCTCCTGAGGCTGAACTGGAACAAATGCCACACACTGGTAGTCACACAATTCCCCCCCCCGACATCGATGCCTCACACACTGTTCATCTGCTTGTCCCTTCTCTCTTGCTTGCCAAAACCAGATCAGCAAAGAGGCAGGAACCATCGTCAACAGCTCCTGTTGGGGGGAAATTTCTTCCTCTGATTTAAAACCGCGGCCTGCCATTTTTTTTTTTTATTCAAACTTTATTAAACATTTTCACAATATAGGAGGCAGCAATGGTAACACATACAACCTGTTCACAGTGCTTTACATTAGCTGCCCCATCCCTCCCACCCCTGGTACAGCAGTGTAATTCCACATTACAACTTAAAATTCTATAGCAATAGCCATATACCAACAGGGATAACTAACAACCAACAATACCTATATCCGTACAACCAAGATTAAGGTGTGAAGGGGATCCCAGATACGTTTGTAACTAGATAACCGGTTTTGAAGACTAGCTATAGCCTTCTCTGTATGAAGGTTAACTAGGATTTCATTAACCCATTCCTGATATGTCGGGCTAACCCTATCTTTCCAATGCCTTAATATAAGTTTCTTAACCGATAGTGCAATCATGGAAATATGAAGTCTCCGGGCTTTAACCTTGATGGAGGACAGGTCACCCAGAAGGCAAATATCCAGAGTAAAGCAATCCTGCAAACCCAGTAAGGGGTCCAGGTTGTTTTTAATTGAATCCCACAGCAGGATTATTTTGTGGCACATCCAGAATATGTGGAGAAGTGTTCCTTCTCCCTGGGAGCATCTGGTACATACACCTGATTCGAGAAGACCCCATCTTGCCATTTGGCTAGAGTATAATACAAGTTCTGTAAAATGTGATATTGCATAAGGCGTAATCTGTCTTGAGACACATATTTGTGACAGAACTTCCATAAAACCGGCCAATTGAGGGTGTATTGATTGAAAAGAGAACCCCAAAATCTAGTCGGGCCATAGGAGCCCCCATGCTGTCGATAAAACAAAACTTGATATATTTTAGAAATGGCACCAGAAGAACCCAATAAGGAGGAAAGTTCAGGAATCAGTGCAAAAGCCGGAGGGCGAGGGGAAGTATTACCCAACACAGTGATAAGCAAGTGCTTTAATTGAAGAACCCTGAATTGTAAAGATACTGGAAAACCAAATTTCTGGGTGATTTTAGCTGCAGGAAGCCAAGCTCCCTCGCCATCCAAAAACATGGAAACTATCCTGTCGCCCACTTGAGGCAACCATGCATGGGGAATCTTCTGCTTGTTTAAAGTAAAGGCCAGTGAGTTCCAAATAGACTGGGACAAATCCAGATATGGAGTATATTCCAAAAAGGAGCAAAGCTGTGTGTATACTTTTAGTGAAGTCATAAGGGTGGGACATTTACTAGTATCTTATAAAAGAGACAATTTAACAAAAAACATAGTCAGGGGGTCCATGTTCATAGACCGGATGAAATCTAGTTCAATATTGAGCCAAACCGGTCTCAAACTCTCGGGACCCGGACTCACTCACTTCAGGCATTTAGCAAGATAACTAGCCCAGTAGTAAATAGCCAAGTGGGGAATCCACAGTCCGCCATCCGCTTTCGAGGCAGCAAGCTTATAGTATGCCAGTCGGGAGTATTTATGCGACCAGATAAAATTAGTAAAGACTATGCATTTTCTAAAACCAGGATAGAAGGATGAATGAATTAAGGTGAGAAAGGGGATAAAAAAGGCAGGGAAAAACATTCATATTAATTATATTGATACGGCCCCATAATGAAACCGGAAGCTTAGACCATCTGTCCAGGTCTTGGACAATCAACTGGGATAGAGGCTCCAAATTTTCTTTAAACCATAAGGAAGGGTTACGTGTTAGTTTAATACCCAAGTATTTGAAAACCCGAGGTGCCCAACACAAGCCAAAGTGGGAAATGTCTGTCTTAAAAACCTCATGATTAAGGGGAAAAAAGGACGACTTGTTAGCATTTAATTTATAATTTGAAAAGGAGCTAAATTTGGCAATTTCCCCCAACAAGGCCAGGATAGATGTCTTTGGATGGGTCAAATAAAGGAGAAGATCATCGGTATATGCTGTGATCTTGACCACATTGTTCCCAACCGGAATACCTTGTATCTCTGTATTGTTGAGGATATTTTGAATGAGAGGTTCCAAATATAGTTAAATAAAAGAGGGGAGAGGGGACATCCCTGTCTGGTACCTGAATATAAAAGGAAGGGTTTGGAAAATGCACCATTTCCAGAAATCCTAGCAGATGGAGCCCGATATAAAGCTCGGATCCAGTCTATGAACATGGTGGGAAAATCAAAAGCTTTAAGAACCTGGAATAGAAAATTTTAATTTTTTTTATTTTATTTTTTATTTAAACAGCAGTTTGGAAAACCTTTGAGCCATAGGCTCATTTACAAAGGTACCTTGTCACAGTAAGACAAACCAAAATACACAGTATAGCAGTACAACACATAAGTATAACAGTAAAATTAAGACATAGATACAAACAAGCTGGTACAGGTAGGATGGATGCAAACAATACCAGAGTTATGTAGGTCCTTAGCAGCTTAGTAATAAGCTTTGTCATAAGTATTAGTCTGGCTTTGACTAGTGGCAGTTACAGCATCGGGTGTTAATAAGGTGGTTACGTAAGAAGTTTTGAAGCACGATATAGTTGGAGCTTCGGAGATGGAGGGGGCAATGTGTTGAACCAGGAGGGGCCCTAAAGCTGAAGGCTCTTTGGCCATGAGAGGTCCTAGCTCTAGGGATAACAAGAAGGTTTCCCAGAGGTCCAGTATGAACTAGTGGGACAGGCGGCGTATGGTGGTGGTCAATCCTGGTGGGAAAGCCGAGGAGGGTCTTTTTTGTAAGGGTACAGGTAAGATATTTGAGGCGCTCGTCGAGATCAAGTACCAGCTTTAGCATACAGTAGACAGGTGTGTGTCATCCTAGGTGCTCCAGTAATTAACCTGCAGGCCTTATTCAGAGTAGTGCGAATTTTATGGAGTGCGGTCTGATCAGCAGCACCATACACCGGCAGTCCATAGTCCACTAGGGACAGGATAGAGGAGGTGACTGTGAGTCGAAGAGCCTCTGGGGGGAGGCAGTGTTTATACCGATGTAAGATGCCCAATCGGATATTAGTGGCAGTGGCTAGGGCAGCGATGTGTCCATGGAAGGAGAGGGAGGGGTCAAAATGGATTCCTAGGTATTTATAGGAGCAAACTTGAGGACCCAGAGTGAATGAGGAGTTTGAAGTTGCAGGACTTGTTTTGGGGATGAGTGAAGAATATGGTTTTGGTTTTTTTAAGATTTATCACCAATCTATGTTCCTTGAACCAGCCCTCGGCTTCAGTGAAGGACTTCTGCAACGAGTCCTGGAGGGCGGTAGGGTTACGACTTGAGGCAAAGATGACTGCATCATCAGCGTACAATAGAATGTTCCCTGAGTAAGAGCGTGGAAGGGTGTTAAGGTAAAGGGAGAATAGTAGGGGTCCAGAATGGAGCCCTGGGAACCAGAAAGATGGAACAGATGTCTGAGTAGGTCCCATTAATTTTTACACGCTGTGGTGATCAGACAGATAACTGGTGCACCAGGAGATAGGCCCAGCAGCAAAACCAGACAGATTAAGGCATCAAGAAGGAGGGGTGGGAGACAGTGTGAAAGCTCGAGGAGGTCAATGAGACAGCAACAGCCAGAGAACCAGTGTCTAAGGAGGAGTGGAGAAAGTTGGAGAACTCTAGGAGGCTGTGTTGGTACTGTGGCCCGCTCGGAAGCCATGCTGCTCAGGACAAAGGACATTGTAGGTGGAGGGTAGTCAGAGATTTGAGAGGCCACCACTTTTCCAAGGCCTTGGAGAGGAGAGAGAATGGAGATCGGTGATGGTTTCCAGCCACAGTCCTATCACCACCTTTAAAGATAGGGGTGACAGTGGCGACTTTCCAGGCAGTTGGAACCTTCCCCAGGCAAAAGAGTGGTTGATGGGGCATGTGATCGGGTAAGGACTGTGTCTAAGACCAGCCGTGGATACACGGATCCAGGGTGTCACTGCCTGTACTATTACTCTTGAGGGCAGTGACAAGGTGCGGCCTAAGTTCTTGGGCAGAAACACAGCAGAGGAGAAAATAAAGGTGAGAAAGATTTACGGCAGGTGCTGGGGAGGAGGGTCAAAAAAATTTGTTGGGAGGATAGGGCTAAGGTCAGTGAATGAGGTGTTGAGGTGGTTGGCTATGAGGGCTGGGTCTGAGGATATCACACCATTAATGTTGATCTGGGTTGGTGGGGGGAGTGTGCACTCCCATTTAACTGTTTAATGTTATCCCAGAAGGTTCTGGGGTTCCCCCATGAGGCAGTAAGTGAGGACCGCTAGTGCTCAGACTTGGCCTTTCTGATGGCCCGAGTGCACTTGTTTTGGGCGGCAGCATATAACCGCCTGTCATTGGGCCAGCCAGTCTCAATGGCATGGTGCCATAGGTTGTCCTATGTTTGAGCTGGTGGATCAAAGCTGGGGTAACCAGGGGCATTCTTCCTTTTAGAGCAGGCGGGTCAACACTGGGGCAAAGATATCACAGGCATTATTAAAAGTTTGGGTAAAGAAGGAGAGAGCTGTGTCGATGTCAGGAGTTGCCTGTATAGGAGACCAGTCAATTTGGGACAGAAGTTCCTTAAGTTTTATCAGTCCACCAGGTATTAGACACCACCGGCATGTGGACTGTGCTCTGGGTTTGGGGACTGAGGTTGACCAGTGGAATAGAATGGGGGAGTGATCGCTGAGAGAGTCTGGGAGGACTTGTACATTGGGGATCCGATTAGGGCGGTTGGTGAGTACCACATCAAGCAGGGTACTGGAGCCTCTCTTGGGGTTAGTCCTGGTAGGGTGGGTAACTAGTTGCGTTAGGTCTATTGCAGAAAGAGTCTGGGTAGAGGAGGAGGAGGGGCTGAGCCAGTTGACATTTAAGTCACCCACCAGAATTTGATCAGCGGAAGGAGGTAGAGAGGTAGGTATTCTGTAAGAGGCAATGGCCTGCGTTTGGTTCCTGGGCACGTATGCAGTAGTCAGATAAGGGGTCCCTTTAAAGGGTCAGGGTTAGTTTCAGCGTAGCGCCTGGGCCCTGGAGTCAAGGATGGGAGTGGGCAGGGCTGGTATGGGAGAGATTCCTTGACATAAATAGGCAGCCGCATTACGCTCCCAACACGGTCGGACCGGAAAGGGTGAAACCAGGAAGGGAGACTAGGAGTCAGTGGAGGATTTTGACAGCCAAGTCTCAACCAGGGTGATGACATCAGGGTTAATTGATGTGACCAGACATTGTAGTGAGTCAAACTTTTAGGAGGCTACAGATATTCATGGAGACCATGCATAGGCCTGTGGTGCGGTTGGGGAGCTCCTGGGAACCGGGCCAGGGTTTGGATGAATGTTCCTGACAGGAGTAGTAGCATGACTAACACCCTGGCTGGGAGATGGTGAGAGGTTTTCCTATGATTGACATGAGAGGGAGGGAGGAGGGAGGCTAAAGGAAGCAGGGGTGGGCAGGGAGGTACAGGCGGGAAAGCAAGAATAAGAAGACACCCAGATGTGCCTGGGTGAAGAGAAGCTAGGGGAGGGCAGGGGATGGGGACACACAGAGGTCTCAAGGGGCAGGAGAAGAGGTTCAGGAGCAAGGGAGGAGGGTGCCAGGGCACAGTGTGGACTAGCAGATGGGTAACTGGGTAGTGCACTGCTAGAGGGATAGGCACAGGCAGAGCGTGAGGCAGGGCCAATACATTGTGGTGAGCAAGATCCCAGGAAGTAGTGCTGTACAGGTAGGAGTAGGAAGTAGTGAGGGAGCATAGGTCCCTCTAGTGGCCAACAGGTATAACCTGCAAATGGGAAAGTGGGGAGATAGGTTCTGGGCAACAGGACGTGATATCACCGGATGTGATGTCACGGGGCGGATCCTTAAATTGACAGCCGCCCCTGGGTGGGAGGGTGGTTGGGGCGGGTGGGGCAGACGGCGCAAAGAGCCGTCGGGCTAGCACCCCTCTGCAGGCATCCAGACGAAGAGAAGAGACTCTCTTTACCTCGAAAGTTATCAGGCTGGAGATTTGGCTTCTTCAGCTAAATTCCAATTCATATGGTCAAATTCCATCTCAGCATCCAGGGAGACCAACCCAGCAGAAAAAGTGGCATCCCTGGACTCCGAGAAGACATGTGGAAGGGTGCGCAAATGATCTGATGATGTCCGCCCTTTCATGAATCCTACCTGAGAAATGCCAATCTGGTCTGGAAGGACCAGAGTTAGCCTATCGGCCAGTATCTTCGAAAGAATTTTGATATCCTGGTTTAAGAGGGATATAGGCCTATAACTCTGTGCTAACTCAGGATCTTTGTCCGGTTTGGGGAGAAGAACAATCAAGACCTCAAACAAGTAAGTGTCTATGCAACCCCGGAGAGAATATGTAAATACAACCGGTGAAGCACCGGCAGTAGTTGTTCTTGGCAAACTTTATAAAATAATGAGGAAAAACCATCCGGCCCCGGGACTTTATCAGAAGGCAAGGCCTTAACAACCTCTGAAATTTCCTCCAAAGAAATAGAGGAAGACAAAAAACACCTATGCACCTCTGACAGGGAAGGAAGATGGGAGTCCTTTAAATACTCCTCCAACATCTCCAAGGGAGGAGGACAGTTCATATCCCTGTATAATTGCTCATAGTACAAGGTGAACTCTTGCACTATGTCAGAAGGGTATACCCTCAGAGACCCGTCCTCCTGAGCCCGGACCGGCGGGATAAATCTTGCAGACTCCTGCTGCTTTAATCTTAAAGCGAGCATACACCCTGCCTTTTCTCCCTGGTCTGTGTAACTAGCTCTAGTACGAATAATGGCTAACTCTGCCTTTTCCATCAACACATCTAAATATCTGTCTTTGGCTATCAAGAGCTTCCTTCTGTCCTCACTCGGGGTACTGGAAGATAAATTATCTTCTAAAGACCATACTTGGGCCAGTAAAGATAATAGTTCAGCTTCTTGAGCCTTTTTTCTCTTAGTAGCCAAACTAATGAGAATTCCCTGCATGTACGCCTTGAAGGCGCCCCATAGAATGTCTGGCTCTGTACTATCTATCGGGTTAGTAGAGAAAAAGAGGTCAATCTGTTCTTTTATAAGGTTACAGTACCTAGTGTCTTTTAGTAATTGTTCATTTAATTTCCAACGGGTCTCCCGCCTAGGCGTATTAAGAAAAGCTAGATTGCATACCACCAGAGAATGATCAGATATTGGACCTGGCTGGATCGAAGTGGACAAAACCCTCAGCAGGAGCACCTGGAAGATTAATAAGTAGTCGATGCGAGACTGTGATCCATGCACTGGAGAGCTAAAAGTATATTCCTTGGTGTTAGGGTGCAATACTTGCCATACATCACACAACCTGCACTGGTCGAACAGGTCCCTAAAAGCCCTTTGCCCAGGGGTCAGTCCCCTCAGTCCACTGCCAGATTTGTCCATACTAGAGTCCACGACCACATTGAAATCACCCCCTATAACAATCGCAATAGGGAGCATAGCGAGAATAACAGTGATCAACTTCATAAAAAAGCCAGGGTCATCTGTATTAGGCCCGTAAATACTGCCAAGTAAAAGTGGCATGGACCAAAGAGTGCCCAGAACCAAAACATACATGCCCCCCGGATCTCTAACAACATGCGAGGAGATGAAGGAAATACCTCTATTAACAATTAACATAACTCCGCTACTATTAGTGGACCCCGCTGCATTGAAGACCTGACCAACCTGTTGCCTCCTGAGTTGCAAGGCTTCAGAATCTAACAAATGGGATTCTTGCAAAAACATTATCTGGGAACTCAGTAAACTTAAGTGTTTAAGCACCTGGTATTGTTTAGATTTTTTCCTAAGCCCCTTCACATTCCACGTAGCAAAATTAACATTGCTAACCATCTAAATTAGTAACAATGAGTACATAATGACAATCTCGATGTAACAGCGATGAGAATCCAGAATCCAAAGCATCTTTAGTACTGCTGTACCACCCACCCAGTCCCACGCCCTCCAGTACCAACCGACTCTTCACACACACACCCCTCCATAAAACACCCCATCATCCTGTATCTTAAATTTGTCAAATCACTTAGATCCGCACAATATCCCTCCCACCCAACCACCCCGGCTGTCACAAACAACACTCAACAAGATACCGGGTCCCTTCCTCTCCTCCCAGCCTCCCAACATTACCCCATAGTCCCGAACAGATTCAGCAATCCCATCAAAGTTGGAACAGTAAAATTTTACTTGAAAAGGTAAAGAAAAAACAACATTCCGTCCCAAGATCTGGTACCTAACCGGCTCCTGACAACCAGAGGGGAATGCATAACACATAGAGATGGGCTCGATGAGTGTGCTGGATTAATTAAAGCATTACATGTAACCTGCCAAGAAAACATGATTGCCAAAGAGCAGCAAATGACAGGTAGTACAAGATAGGGCCAATTTGCCACCGGATCTTGCTGATTCCGAAACAAAATCACCCGGTAAAAAATGTACCGATTAATCCAGACCTCCAGTACAAGAGCCCTGCAATGGAAAACAGGTCTCGAATTGGCAGCTAGCACCATCCTGCAAGGCGCATAACATGAGCTCCCTCTAGCGATACATGAGCGAAAGCATACAAGTGCACCACTAGAAAAGGGGATGCTCAGCCCTTTCCTCAGAACAGAGACTTCTTATATTTAAAAAATAAAAGGAGTGAGCCAAGGGGTACAGAGTATTAATCTCCTTTCTACAAGTACAGATGGACTTCAAAGTGAAACATAAACAGAAAATGCCCTCCCCCAAATAACCAGTCCATTCAGTTGCAACAGTCTCCTGATAGGAACAGCAGTCCCAAACTTGAAATGGATACCAAAGTATCATACAGTAAGAGAACACAACAAAATAATGTCCCTTCAGCCTTCAGTATTCGGTTCTCCCGAGCACGGGCAAATATTTATATACGTTTCTTTCATGCCTCTCAAAGAACAGTCACAGCCCCACGATTCAAGACTTTCCATTGCCAGAAATACAGGACTCATCATGGGGCACGAAACCAATCAGGCAGGGCTAGTTTTAGGCCAGATAGAGCAGCATCGGGGTCGTCGTAAGCAGACCAGGCTCCAGCTACTTGCACCTGCAACCTAGCTATGTACCCCATTCTAAACTTAAGCCCAGCAGCGATGACCCTGGACACAATGGGGTGGAATGCTGTGCATTTCTGCCACACAGAACTTGGTAAATCTTGCGCTATTCTGAGCTTGTTGTTTTCCCATCTGACTTCTTGCAATTCCTTTACTTTTGCCAGGAAATGCTGCCGTTCCAAGTAGTTTAAAGAACGGCATATGATTGGGCGAGGTGCAGCTCTTGGGAGAGGTTTCGGCCGCATGGACCTATGTGGCCTCTCAACAATATACTGGGACCCAAAGGGAGAGGGACCGGTGATCCTTTCCACCAGCTTCTGAACAAACACAATGGCATTTTGGCCCTCTTCGTCCTCAGGAAGCCCTATTATGACAACATTATTCCTGCGGCTGCGGCCCTCAAGATCCTCTAATTTTGTTTCCAGACGAGAAAGCTTCTGCCTCATAGCCACGAGCCCAGGGTCAAACTTATTCACCTGCTTCTCAAGTGAAACAATACGAGCTGTATTATCCGACGTTGTAATCGATACCTCCTCAAGCTTTTTAGAGAGGGATTTAAGCTCCAAAGACATCTCCTTTACTTCCTCTCTAAAGGGTTTGAATTCTTCTAAAAACCTGTTCAATGTTAAAGGCTCCTGCTCCGAGGCCTGGCTCGAGTGTTCAGGCTTGTCTGGACCACTCAAGGCCCGAGATTTCTTCGGGGCCTTCTCGGGAGTGACCGGGGGTGTGTGTTTCTTCGGCGCCTTTTTCATGTAGACCTCCATTGGAGTTCAAACTCGCCAAGCCAGAGCCTTAGATGACTAAATGACAAAGTTAAGTAGCTGTGAAGGGTTTTAGGTAGATTTAGCAGTCCAAAAACACCAATTATTAAGTCGGAAGGCTGGAGCTACACGGAGGAGCTTCTACTCAATGCCCTGCATTACGTGGTCTCCCGGCCTGCCATTTTTCGTCGCCAGTCCATGAATTCATCCCATAATCTCTTTTACTCTACAGTTCTCTCCACAGTGCTCAGAAAATAAATGGAACACTCTTACTTGGTTTTTCTCCTGGATGTTGTTTCCACGCCTTTTATTTTTTTCAGCTTGCTGTCAACACCTTCTGCCCCTTCTCTATGCAGCTGGAAAATAGCACTGGCACATGGGCTGTTTTCCTCTTCCTGCAGCCATCCACCAATCAGAGGCACCAAAGGTGTCACATGACCAGCCAGTCATGCGTGCACAACACACCAGGAGAGCAGAGGCCTACCTGTATTCCAGGCTTCGCTCCCACACCACCATGAAGATTTTAAAGTGTGCCACATGGCCTATGCAAGGCGAGAGGCCTGCCAGCACCTCAGATCTGGGGAACTCGGGGTCTGGTGGGATTTTAGGCTGCAGGGAACATCCTGGACAAGCCCCTACATATAGCTACCCCTTCCCTGAATGTCAAGGGGACAGCTGAAATCATTGATGAACTGGGTGACAGGGCCCACAACATGGACACAGTTCCAAAACTGTATGGCATGAAAGGAAAGAAAAAGTTTATCTCCTACCTTAAGGCATCTTCAAACTGCTGAATCCCTATCATATCACAACATGAGAAGGCTACTAAATGTGGTGTGATGAGGCACTCGGCATCCCGGATGGGCGTGTGTCCTATCTATGGATGTCGAGAAGGCATTCAACAGGATAGAATATACTAGGCTGGCAGTATAGCCTAGAGGTTAGAGGAATGAGGTGTGAATGAGCTTGATACATCCAGCTGACCAGACCTGAGTTTGATTCTCACAACCTCCACTTGCATACTGTGTGACTCTGAGCAAGTCATTTAACTGCCCAGTGCTCCCAGGTCACCCCCCTGAAAACAGGCACTTGTGCCTAGTGGGCCTTACCCGGTTACCAAAGACTAAAATAAAATAAAATAAAAATAAAATACTTGTTGAAAGTCCTGGATAGGTTTGGACAGGGGGAGGAATTTATAAAGTTGGTGGGAGCCTTTTATAAGGCACCTAGAGCCCGAATTCTAATTAATGGTCTATTAACGGAAGAGTTCTGGCTGATGAGGGGCACTAGACAGGGGTGCCCCCTTTCTCCCCTCCTGTTCTCACTTGCAATAGAACCATTAGCTATAAAAATTAGAACTGACCCACAGATCACAGAGTAAGGGGCGGGGGGGCAGCATATAATCACACTCTATGCAGACGATATCTGGCTCTTCATAACTAACCTTAAGAAATCAATACCAGCCCTCTTGGATATTGTGAATTCATTCACTGGGTTTTCAGGATATAAATTGAATATAAGTCAATCAGAGATTATGTATCAGTGTGGGGGGAAGGGGGCATTCGTGGGGATTGAAATTAGTGGATAAGACTTTTACTTACTTAGGCATAAGGGGGGGAAGGGATTTGGATAGTCTTTATGCTCTAAACTATATCCCCTTGTTTGAAACAATCTTGAAGAATTTAAGTAGATGGAGGGCGCTCCCGATATCTTGGCTAGGCAGAATTAATCTGCTGAAATTTAACATTCTCCCTCGAATCTTGTACATAATGAAAATGATACACACATGCCCAACTAATAAAGATATAAAGAAGGTAGAAAGAGGGTTTACAGATTTCATATGGCAGGGCAAGAAATCCAGAATTAGTCTGAAAAAGCTAAAAGCCTCAAGGGAGAGAGGGGCATGAATTTCCCCTATATTAAGGGATATTATCTAGCTGTACAACACAGATATATTCACAACTCAGTTAATAGATCTGGGGCAGCCACATGGCTGGATTTAGAAGAGGAATGGTGCCCAGGGAGAATATTGGCTTACTTAGGGAACGGGTTGGGGGGGAAGCATATAGGAGACTAAGAGATAAGAATCCATTGGTAACTACAGTCCTGGAAGCATGGGACCAGATTAAAAAGTGGAGAGGGGTGGAGCAGATGCACACTGTGCTAGTCCCAGTAGCGGGTAACCCAGATTTTGTACCAGGACTCCAGGATGACGGGTTCCAGATGTGGCAGGATAAAGGAGCTAGAAGTGCGGGGGATCTCCTCACCCAGGATGGGATACACACATTTGAGGACCTACAGGTTGGATTAGGACTACCTGCCTCACACCTGTTTAGATTTTTTTCAAATTAGGAGCTATTGTCAAAAACTAAACAGGACCACGTTGGTAGATACCCCCTTAACAGGGGTACAGAGAGAAATTCTAGGGGCTAATAGAAATGAAAAATGATTGCTGGGAAGAACGGAAAATGTGGACAGGAACTGTTTTCAAGAGGATACTGGGCGGGCAAAGCAATGGTGGTAGAGAGATCTGGGACTTCAAATCTCGTAGGACAACTGGTGGCTTCTAATGACATCCCTCTTGGGGCTCCTGCTGTGCAATAAATTCAAGGAAATGCAATATAAATTCCTCCATAGACTGTACTATCCCCTGATTATGGTCAATAAATTTTCCCCGGGGGTGTCCCCCAGATGTACAAAGTATGGTGCAGCTCAGGGAACATATCTACACTACTATTGGAAATGTCCACAGCTGAAGACATATTGGAAAGGCATAGCACATGAGCTAACCAGATTAGAAGGGAACACTGTTGAGTTCTCCTCAAGATCCTTGTTATTGGGAGTGGAGGATTTGTGACGTGGACAATGGGGTTTGTTACCCCCATTGGTTCCAAGTTTTATTGGTGGTGGCCTGGCAAGACATACAGAATTTTTGGATAAATAACCTGGTTCCAATGGTGGAGAAGTGGAAAGGATTGGCTATTAAATTTCTGGCAACAGATAGACTAACATATGTGTTAAAAGCTAAGGAAGAATAATTTATAAGGGATTGGGACAAGTTTTTGTCAGCCCTGACCTTGGGAGAGGCAATGCTATTAAGAGAGGGGGGAAGCAGCATAGATCCATCTCCCAAAACTTTGGGGAGTTGCCAAGGAGAGAGGGAAGAAAGAGAGACAATAAACGACATACACAGTATACGGCATACTATCAGAATTAAGGGATGTGATGGTATTCTGAGATAATAAGACAGTAGTTGGTTTATGAGAGTGATCTGCACACATCTAGTTTCTTTTTCAATGTTGTTGGTAGTCCTGTAGGGAATAAAATAGTTGATGTCTCCTTTTTGTTTGTTTTTATTATATGTCTTTCCATAAACATTGGCTGACTATTAGTTGAATAAGGATACTAAAATCACACCACGTTTTTATAAATAGTAAAGTAAGGAACTGTATGTGAACTGTGCAATCAACATTTTATGGGCCAGCATGTGTCAACTGAATGTTTGTTCTTTTATCTATATCTGAAAATCCAATAAAAATATTATACAAAAAAAACTGCTGAATCTCCAAGTTGCTTCTTAAAAATTGCTTGGAGCACCCCATGTGTAGCCCACAAAAGGACCAAGACTCTTGTTGCCTTATGTCCCTCAGCTCCGCCAGGCCCTGAACTCCCAGAAGGTGCAGGATCTTACGTCAGCCAGTCCCCTGGAAATATAAACTTGTGGACTGATTAAAAACTGAGGTTTGCATATTTCATTCTCCCCTATTTACAAATGAATCAGACTCACAATTTCTTCCCAAATGAGATCAATTTATTTCTCCTGGGCCCAAAAGATTTAGAGGTCCACAGGGGTTCATCACTCCTTATACAAACATTCCTGCTCCATGGAGCTAAACTTTTATACAGTTAAAATGGCAGGAAATGTTTAGCAGAGCAAGGTCTTTAACAGCTCTCAAACAGCAGATCTGATTTTCCTCAGGAACCTAGGTAGGTAATTTATATATATATATATATATACAGGATATCACCTGTCATTAGGGATGAAATCCCTGTTTACAAGACAAGTCCTGTTTGATGTCACAAAAAATAAAACTCGTATGGTATATTACAAAATACAAGAATTGTACACAATTTGTTCCATACATCAACATACACTATACAAAATACATATTACCAAACTATCAAATACCATGGACAACTAGTAAAAATTACAAATATACTAACAGGCTTAATTACGTTGAGTTACAGGAATTTCTACAAAGGCATGCAGGCAAACACAAAGTGCATTACATTATATAGTCAAAAATTACTAAACAAGGTAATGAACAAAATGTCAATTATTAAACTAACAATTACATACAACCTGGAAAATTGATGTCAACCCTATTCTAAATGAATTTGAAGATGCCACTCTCATTGAGTATAGAAGTATATTCCACCATTTTGCCACTTGATGTTTTAAAGTTTTTACTCCAACTTTTGTTTTATTATAGTTGCTCTTTATTTTATTTACATATACAGATCTAGTCAAGATCCGAATAGGCTCAATCTTTTTCATCAATGCATTAATTGATATATAATGAGCCGGTTGCTTTTTAAAAAAATGATGCAGTAATTTCAACCATATATCCCCATTTCTTTGTTTTAAAGTAGTCCATCCCACAGTAATTAATAATGTACAATGATGTGTTCTGTAATGACAGCCCAATATAAACCTTGCAAATTTATATTGAATTTTATCTAATTTATCCCACATTAATTTAGGTGCAACCCTGTATATAACACTTCCATAAGCAAAGGTGGGCATCACCATCTGTTCCACTATAGTTTTCCTAGTTTTTAAATCCAGGCATCTTGATGTTTGTCTAAGAGTCCCTAATTTTTTACTAACTTTATTCAACAACTCCCTAATATGTTCTTGAAAATTTAACTCTACATCAAAAATTACACCCAGGTATCGATATAAATGGACAAAACCTGGGACACACTTACTCTTTGAGATCTTCCTGTTAAGTATGATTTAATCTAAGCCCATGCTCCCTCTGTAATGTCTATAACCCAGAGTTTCCTCAGCAGCAGGGAGCGGTCCACCAGGTCAAAGGCTTTTGATAAGTCTGCAAACAAAACTGCAGTCTCCTTTCCTGCATCCAAGGAGGTTGCTACAATGTCATTAAATTCCATCAATGTTGAATTTGTAGAAAGTCCTCCTTTAAAGCCTGCCTGATATGACATGAGAATATTATTTATTTCTAAATAATCCATTATTTGTGTACTAACTTCTCCAGCATTTGGATAGTATTGAAAGCACACCTATTGGCCAATAGTTACTTGGGTCACTTTGATCTCCCCCTTTATATATTGGAATAGTTTTACTTTGTTTCCATGCAGTAGGACAAAGTCCTGTACTTAAACTCCAATTAAATATGTGTACTATTATTGGTGCTACATAATCAGCAGCCATTTGCAAAAACCTTCCTTCCAACCCATCCATGCTGGGAGATTTATGGATTTTTATGTGCTTTAAACATATTTTTACTTCCTTTATGTTTAATATTCTGATGCGAAATGATGGATATAGCCCATTGAAATTTAATTATTCCTGAGTCTTATTAAGTGAAACTCTTATATCTAAGCCTGGAAGATTTAGAAAAAAATCATTTAACAAGTTTGCTATTTCTTTAGGTTCCTTTACTACTTTCCCTTCATGAAGCAATTAATTTATGTATTGTTTATTTTTATTACCTGGACTAATAATATTATTAACTGTTTGCCAAAATCTGTTTGGATCATAGTTCATATCTATTTTCACCCTGTAATAATTTGATCTTGCTTTCCTTATCTGTTGTTTACAATAATTCCTTTTATTTTTGTAAATGCCCCAATTCCAATTTGTTTTTAATTTTTCAGACAATTTCCACAGTCTGTTCTTTTTTTTAATTCAAGTTTATTGAAGTTTATTCTTTTACAGAGCAAAAAACGTTCCAACAAAACATAGATCAAAATATTATGTACTACATTATGGAGGAAATGAAACATTTTTTACTCTCCCTCCCCATCCACAGTCATCCTACCTTCCTCTTAAACCAACCTCCTCCCTCCCTACAGATTAATATGTCATAAGAAGGTCTGTTCAACAGTATACCTACCAAATTGTGCTACCTTCCAATAGAAGGCTTAGAGTGAAGCAGATAAAGCGTTTGGAAGGAACTCCATATCAAGTCATATTTTGAAAGACTATCCTTTCTCATAGCCCCAAATTTCTCCAAAATCAAATTAAATAGCAGTTCTTATAACCACTCAGTGTAGGTAATTGGGATGTCATCCAACCAATGCTTTAACACGACTTTCTTAAGTGAGGATGAAATAAAGGCCATATAGTACCTCCTAACTTGAATTGTGATACTGGCATAATCTCCTATCAGACAGACTTCTGGAGTAAAATGCTGGTCAATGCCCAAAAGTGGGTCTGCTTTACATTTAATTTGATCCCACAGTTCTTTTATCGGTGGGCAAAAAATGTGATATAAATGTCCTTCTGCATGGTGACATTGAAAACATGATGGGTCGGGTCTGCGTCCAATTTTGTATAATTTAGAAGGAGACCAAAACAGATTGTTTAAGAAGTGGAACTGCATGACTTGTAGCTTATCCTGAGTGACATATCGGTATGTGTGACACCAGATTTCATCCCATTTCCTCTCTTGGCTCCCTAGTTAACATAGCCAAAATCTGGGTTCCACAGTCTATTCTTGATCTTTATACTTTTTAATAAGTTGTCGTTGATCCAATGCTCCCTAGCCTTTCTCTTGCTTTCTTTTATTTTTGTGCATGCTTATCACATAACTCCAGAAATCTGGCTACAAAATACTGTACTGTTTGGTCTAAGTCTAGAATTAATTTACATCTCTCCCAGTTTTCTGTCTGCATGTCCAGATTGAATCTATCAATTGAAAAATGTTTCGTATCTCTAACCCACCCCTTCCCCAATTGTGTCTGTGGTTGTACCATGCTTCCTATGATTGCCCAAATTAAATGATGCTCTCCCAATGGGGGGGGGGGTTCAACTCCCTTTGAATGAACAATTAACTGAGGTGAAACTAGCAATAAATCCAATACTGTGCCCTTAGCCATAGAATTAGTATATCTAGTAGGTTCATCTATCAATTGTAATAAATCAAGGGGTACCAGCATGTCTTTTAATCTGTTACCTCTCAAATTGTACCAATCTGAGTTAAAATCACCCGCTAAAATCAACAATTTATCTTTCACTTTGTCCTGAATTATACTAATAGTCAAATCTAGATCTACCATCTTGGCATTTTGAGGAGAATACAAAATCTCTATAGCAACATTTAGATCTGGTAAGTAAAGTTTTATAAAATCCACATTTCCTGTATTGCCTTTTGTTAAGATTGTGACTAACCCAGTGTGCTTTTTATATAAAGAATAACCCCCGTCCCTTTCTATTCTTCCTGTCTGAACAATATATTTGATATCCTGCCAGGCCTATTTCACCATCTTCTACTTTGTTTGTAAGCCAGGTTTCAGAAAAGCCTGCTATATCTGGCTTTTGGGCATCAAATAACATTTCCACCAAACCCATTTTTGGAGCCAAGCTCCTTGTATTTTCATGCATTATTTTTAAATTTGTTCTAAACTTCTCTGTAGGCCCTGGGTTTAATTCTATGTCCCCCCTCAATGTTAAGAGCAGAGTAAACATAATATCATCAGAACACATGCTTCTATGTATTTCAAATGCCTCCAAGGATCTAAACTGACCAGCAAGACAATATGTTGTCCAGGTTCTTGTGAAATCATTTCTACGAGGTTTTAAGAGGCCATGACTCCCCCCTTGTGTTCCTGTTACTGAATAAGTTGGACAATAATAACCTAATTTGCTATAATCATCCTCAGTTGCACAGGAATAATTAACTGAGCAAGGAAACAGCGACAAACACATCATTTTCCTGCATACATTATAGTACCTTAAACCTGTTAGAACTATATTTCAAAAATATTTACCTCCCAACACTTTAAATACTAAAAGCTTAATAGAAACAAGTAAAAGCTCTCACCGTTGACACACTACTAAAGATATACAGCCTATTTCCAAGTTATAATATGTTGCTGTCTATATATATATATATATATATATATATATATATAAAGTAGTCTACCCTCCCCTTATTTATGTTAACTTCTTTACTTTTCTCTGTGTTGAACACTACTAACTCATCAGGAAATTTGTCATATTCTTTTTCTGCTACGAGTGGCGCTCATGCCACTCACAATGCTCGCACTATGCTCACGCTTGCGAGTAGTGTGGAAATTTAAATGGCACAGTCCCCGCCTCTTGTGATGATCTCAGTTGCTGACTCTCCCCGAGCCCCCTTCTCACAGATTAGTGCAGGATATGGATGTTTTTTTATGTCCCAAGCATAGGCAGATCACTCACCCTGGCGATGTCATCAGATGTTACTGCAGGGGAATCCACTTGAGATATGAAGCAGGCAGCGAGTAGTGTAAAACCTAACAAACCTCTACCTGGACCATGAAGCTTCCTGATTCCACTGACATTGGGTAAGTACCTAACAGAGCTTTCAGTTGATTTCCCGAGGGGGGGGGTCCTCATTTTTTCCTTTAACTGTGGAAGCATATAGCTTCTCCCACCATTCCATGACTCTCAATTCTGGTCTTCCAGGGACACGGATGGTGCAGTACCCGCCAAAACCCACCACACCATACCCCCACATCCTCCTGTCCAGTCACTCTCCTGGTCTACTCAGCCTCCTTGAACGCTACAACCTCCCCAAGCAACATGGTGGCACCTTCCTTTCCAAGTTACCCCCACTGGAGCAGAACCATGGCCTAACCAGGCCTAAAGACCTGCTCATAAAATGGAGACCCCAGGGCCTGCCCCAGACATGAGCATTGCAGAGCCGCAGCACACTCAGGCTGTGCTCTACTCACCTGGCTGCTAACCATTTCAGCTGCCCTGTCACACAGAGAAACAGGAGCCCTGCCACAACTCCTGGATCCCCAATAGCCCAAACACCTCTCCATCCAGCATGCTGCTCTCTTGAAGGGCCTATCCTGCACCTCCCTTACTCTCCCATCCACCCTCCCAGAGCCCGGGGCCCCACAATAATAGTCACAGCTACCTATCTCCATGTCCTGTCTCGGATGCTCACCCAGGGAACCTGACACCCAGCATGTTTAGAAGGGTGCAGTTAAAACATTCTGGCTGAGGGTCCCCCATGGGTGTTAAGGGGTGGTTGTTGACTTCTGCATCCCCCATAGAGAGAGTATTTCTTTGATTAGCTGACTTTCAAAATCTCTGCCTTGGTCAGAGTGGAACCGCTGAGGGGCAGCATAGTGGACGAAGAAGTTTTCCACTAGCACCTTGGCCACGGTAGAGGCCTTTTGATCTTTAATTGGAAAAGCTTGTGCATACCATGTGAAATGATCTGTAACCACTAACACATTGCCAATATTCCACTGATCAGGTTCTAAACACAAAAAGTCTATGCAGACCAGTTCCATGGGGGAACTGGTAGTAATATTGACAAGGGGGGCAGCTCTCTGAGGCAGAGCTTTCCTTTGCAGGCAACAACTGCAGGTCTTTTCATGGTGCTCAACATCGGCCCCCATCTTGGGCCATTAGAATCAAGATTGTACCAAGTCGAGAGTTCTGTCTATACCAAGGTGCCCCATGTGATTGTGGAGGGACCTCAGTACCAAATCTTTAAAGGATGTGGGCAGGACCAATTGCTACCTGTCTACTTGACCGCCATGATCCACTGTCTCTCTGTACAACAGCTGATTGAGTAGCTTCAACCTGGGGCCTTCTTTAAACAATAGAGCAGTTTGCAAGTCAGGGGAATGCAACTTGGACACATCTTTCCCCGCATGCAGGGCTTGAAGTGTGGGCTGAATAATAGGATCTTGAGATTGAGCCCACTGAATACAGTCATTGTCAAATTGAGGTAGTGCATTACTATCTAGAGCAGGAAAATGGCAATAGGCAGCTGGTATGCAGGTATCAGGAAGGCCCAAGCAATCTACTAAACAATCCACTGTGTCCGCAGACATCTGTTCATCTCGGTCAAATTTTTGGCACAACGCTCGGATGTCAGGTTCAGACAGCCTGACCCAATCACGCTTAGAAGCTGGCCTTCGTAACAAGGCATCAGAATCAATATGGTTCAGTCCTGGCCTGTATTCAACAGCATAATCATAGGCTGATAAGGCGGAAAGCCACCAGTGCCCAGTGGCGTCTAACTTATCTGAAGTCTGTACATAGGTTAACTGGTTATTGTCAGTCTTCACCAATTTCTTTGCCCCATAGAGGTATTCATGAAATTGGTCGACGATGGCCCATTTTAGCGTAAGGAACTCCAGCTTGTGCACAGGGTGGTTTTGCTCCAATGGGGTCAAGCTCCTACTGGTGAAGGCCACTGGTCTCAAACCATCCACATGGGCTTGATACAGCACAGCTCCGAGACCCTGCAGACTGGTGTCCATATGCAGCACATAGGGCTTGGTGGAGTCAGCATAGGCAAGGATGGGGGCATGGGTGCGCTGGTATATGACATCGTGAAAGGCTGCTTCACATTCGGGTGTCCAGTGGTGCCCAAAAAGTTCACCTGTGCAGAAATACATTTTCTCTGGTTCTTTGATGGCCCCTTTTTTATATTTATGGTTGGTAGGAGGGTAACCCTGGGTAAGATTCAAGAGTAGGTGAACCACCTTTGAATAATCTTTTATGAACCTGCGGTAGTAGCCACAGAACCCCAGGAAACATTGTAGTTCTTTCAAATTATGGGGCTGGAGCCAAGTAGTCAGTGATTCAACCTTACTGGGATCAGTCTCTATCCCTTCTGCAGATGTGCCCTACATACTTCACGGAGGTTTGAAAAAACTGGGACTTGTCAATGGACAGCTTGAGGCCAAAGTCTTCCAATTGGTCTAGGATTTTAAACAGTCGGGTCTCATGCTCCTCTAATGTGTGCCCAAACACAGTGACATCGTTTAGGCACACTAGACATTCCAGCAAGTTCATATCTCCCATTGCACGTTCCATCAGTCACTGAAAGGTGGATGGGGCACCTGAAATCCCCTGTGGCATTCTCAGGAATTCATAGAACCCCAAAGGAGAAATGAAGGCTGTTTTCTCATGGTCCTCCGGGGCCATCGGGATCTGATAGTATCCGCTGTGAAGATCCAATACCGAAAACCATTTGCTCCCATTCAAACAGTCCAGGGCATCTTGTATATGGGGCATGGTGTATTGATCGGGAGGTGGTCCACCGGTTCAGGATTTGATAATCAACACACATCCTTACCGACCCATTCTTCTTACCCACAACCACAATGGAAGAGGTATATATTGATTCTTGTATCACACCAGCAGCGAGCATTTCCTGCAGGTGTCTCCTCACATCATCTATGTCTGCTGGGGCGAGACGTCGGGATCTCTCTCGAAATGGCTGGTCATCATGCAGGCATATGTGATGCTCTGCACCCTGGACACACCCCACATCCCATTCTTTTAATGAAAACACTTGGTCCCTCTGAGTGAGTTTCTTGCTAATTCTAGCCTTCCATTCAGCTGGCAACGGGGAGTCACTAAAGTCAAATAAGTCCGGGGTCACTCTTCGTTTCTCGCCAGAGCACTTGTTGCTGGACAATACGGCAGTGACGGCACAGTGTACTGTAGCTAGGGTGCACTCATTGTTCACCTGAATCTCCTGATCTGACACATTCTGAATCTGGACCATCACTCGTCATGCATAGGCGTGGGCACGAGCAGGCAAGATGCTGGGTTTGACCAATAATCCTTCTGGCAACTTTCCACCTCCTGATGCATCCAACATTAATATTTTGTTCTTTACATTTCTCTTTAGGCAGACTTCTCCATGGATCATTGGGGGCCAATACCAAGGAGTCAGGTTCCTTTTTTCACATTATCCCCACTGGCCTATCTGGGTCCACTTCATTGGGTCTCTGTTGCCAGTCATAAGCCCTTTTTACTAAGGATGGAATTCTTAGGGCCCGTCCAGTCAGCTGCCCTTGTTTCTCATGGCAGAGTTGTGCTAGTCTCCGAAATATGTGGGCGGTTGTTCCAATTAACAGGGGAACAACATCATACAGTCCGGTGGGGGGACACACTAGGGCCAGTGTCTTTACTTGCTCCTCTATGCCAGTGACAGTTGCAGGAAAAGACAACCTGAGGTGGGCATATCCTAGATATGGATACGATTTGTCGCTCAGCCCCAACTCATTTAGGCCTTCCAGGGATTGAAAGAGAACATCAGATAAGTGTTTCTCATACCAGTCCTGAAATACAGTAGTCACTTGCGACCCACTGTCAAGCACAGCCCAAGTAGGAATACCATTCACAGCCACATTAGTCTCCATTGAAGGGCCCACTATCTTGGACCAGTCTGGAGGGACAGTAGCAGGGGCTGGTACAGACGACTTAGTCACAAAGAAGTTGGAGTTGAGATTTCCTGAGCCTTCACTGCGGTCATTTCCAACACCCCTCAGTCATGGTTTCACTTTCTGGAGCTCCCCTTGAAGTCTGTATACAACCTTATCTAAGTCTTTTGGTTGAGGCATCACATTGGGGGCTGAGGCAGGGGTACCACCAACAGAAAATCGTGATTCAACCTCTGTCTGGTGTGTGGTGAGCATGGGGAGATGCCTCAGGAATTCCCTCACTTCCATAATCAATTCATCAATCTTTGAGCTGCTGTCAACAGGGAATGCCAGGGAGTGCACCCCCACCCCTATAACAGACGCGCTCTTTGAGAGGTCTGGGCCCATTGTATCTCTGGAATGGGTTTGTAGGGAAATGGTAGCTCTCATTTCTCGGACCTTTCGCAGTATTTCGCCCCAGGGAGGAGCGTCCTTGCTAGCCTCCCAATGTTCAACTGGCACTGTATTTCGCCCCTGAGCATCACTCACATGTGCATCCTTGGTCATCTGGGCAGCAGCAACAGCAGATACAGGAGGGTTCCCCCATGCAGCTGCCTCCTCTTAATCCTCTGCATTTCCTTCATCAGTCCATCATAGGTAGGAGGCGCATCCAACCGAGCAGCAAGGCGTAGTTGAAGCAGCAATAATTCAGAGAATGGGGCTGACTTGAGAAGTTGGTTCAACCTATTCCAATCTAATTTAGCTGGGGCCATGCCAACCTTTCTTTAGGCATTCCTATAGCACCACTTTGAGTCAAGGCACATACATGGATAAGGGCTCCCCTGGGTATTGCTGAGTGTTTTTGACCCAACCCCACGGGTCCTCATCTGAATCATGACTCCCATACGCATTTTCCAATGCATTCAAAATATCTTGAGCAGTTTCTTCTGGATTACTAGCCTGTGTAACATGAATAGTAAGTTGAGTGGGGCCTCTGAGGCTTTCAACCACCCTTCTCCTCTTCTCTGGTTAGTGGCATTGCCATTCTCGGATTTGAGGGGCAACATAGTCTATCCAAGTCTTCCAATTGTCCTCCTCCTGGGGTGTGGGGAGGATGCCTGAAAACATCCTCAGCCGGCGATATGAGTCGTAACTAATGGTGGATACAGATATAGGGGCCAGCATTGGCATGGGCGCAGAAGGCGGGGCACTAACAGGTGCTGGAGTGGGAGAGGGTGTTGGGGAAGGAACACCCCCAGGTGGCAGGAGTTGTTTCTTAAAGTCCTCTATGGTTTTCCCTTCCTCCAGCAACAATTTAGCAAATTTATCCTCAAAATTCTCAGATAATGGTGGGAGCTCATCCTCCCCAGGGCCTTTACTGTCTTTTGATATCACTCGCCTGGCAGCTAGAACCCCTTCTGAAGCAATAGTCTGTGGCACTTTAGAGCTGTCCACGAGGTCACTACACTCTACCAAGGCTATGAAAGTTTGGGCAATCAACTCAGCCTGTCGACCCACCACCACAGGGTTTTTTAAACATTCAACTTTGGAAGTGCTCCTTCTACAGTGTCTTTACTGGTACCCAGGAATATCCAGTATCATGAAGCATTTTGGAATTAGTTCTCCTGCCAGTACACCACCCACCAACTGGTGTACAGCCATTTCTTCTGGGTAGCCATTAATCTTTAACAATAATTCATAATTTTTGGCCACTAGAAAGCACAAAATCCCAGCGGTGAGCCTCCAAGATGTAACCTCTAGGTGGCGTTATCCCAAGGGCTACTACCCTGCCTGCGCGGCTAGTAGCAGGTTAAGGGGCCTGAGTTCTGAAACGGGTGCCTCCACCTGGAGGTCAGGGTTGGTAATAGTCAAACTAATTTGGGCACAGCCCTCCGGGACACTGTAACCCTCCTCTTTCCCTTCTAGTGGCCTGAGCAATGTACGATAATCACTTTCGCAGTACCCCTTGTACACCATACCAGTACCCACAGTGTTTGCACTTACCACCAGGGCTGGTTCCTCTGGCTCAACCCTGGCGACCCCCTGTAAAACAGGGTTATGCACAGTAAATAGCAACAGTGCAGTACTCTTGGCACAAACTGGAACCACAGTCAGATTAAATGCAGCAAAAATGTTAGATCGGATGTATTCAGGGGACTTGAACAAGGAAGAGGCATAATCAGGTTGATTGGCTTAAAGGCTATACTGATCAAACAGTTATGCATGCGCTCTAAGTCCCCACACAGTTACCTCTCAGTACCCAGGCAGGGAGACGATGGGCTAGCCAGGTACATTGCAGCTGGTTGGGGCCCTGTGATGGAAGAAAGCAACATGCACAACACACACTATTTGTAATCTGGAGCTGGAGGGCTCAGTTCATGAAAGAAAAAGCAACCAGACAATCAGATGACAGCACTTTAGATTTAGCTGTTGTTGCAGGGAGCTACCCTGATGTTTACTCATGATACCCAATACTGGACACAGGCAGGACGAAATTGAGACTGCAGATTGTTGAGCTGCAGTGCCCGGAGAAGCGGGACCCACATGAATCGCTGAGTCATCATTCCTGTTCACATGTTGAGCAGGGGGCTGATCCCCAGGCAGGTCTCTTATTGATGGTTTTCTCTATGCAGCGGGTAGTTGGGCTGGGCCAGTGTGGCAAGGACCAGGCCCAATGGTGATGATTTTGGATTCAGTCCGTGGGGCTGGATGCAGCTTCCAGCAAGCAGAATACAGTTCAAACCACAGTGGGGAACCAAATCGCGACCCACTAGCAGCACACAGCACATTTACACGCTAGGAAATTCTGATGCAGCTTCCAGCAAGCAGAACACAATTCAAACCACAGTAGGGAACCAAATCATGACCCACTATAAGCACACAACACACTCACATGTAAGGAAATTCCACTGTACCAGGCAAAAAGGCTTGCTCAAGAATACAGAGTCTCTGCACAATCTGGGAGTTCAGAGGTGGCTGGAAGTCCAGACAGGCTGATCGCATTCAGCAAATCTTCGGTCTTCTTCAGGTAGGAGCCTGGTCACAATTCAGTGGCTTACATTGCTCTCCAAGTTCGGATTCAGTCCGAAAAAGTCACAAGTTCCCTCTCAGGGACAGCAGGCAGGCATGCAGGCCAACACTCAGGCCTTTCCACAGTTCTCCTGCACGAATCTACACTGGGGCTGCTGCTTGAATCATTCAAGCTGTTATCTCTTCACTTCCCAACTCAGAACTGAAACTAGCTGCAAGCAGCTTGGGAATTTCACCAAGATCCAAAAGGTTCGGTTGGCTGATCTGTCTGTCAGTCACAACAAGGGCTCCCTCTCCAGGTTATTTTAGGTGCCAAAACACAAAAACTACAATTCCTACAAGTTTTTACCCCACCAAGCCCCTGTAGGCAGGCACCATTTTAGAGTCCCAACAGTGCTGATTGGCCCATTCTGACAGTCCTGGGCCAAGTTGGTGGAGATAAACAGAACAGCCCTTGCTATAAAGAAAGCAGGTTAGAACAAACTGCAATATTATTACTACTCTAACAAATGATCAGTAAACAAGCACATCTTCTAACAGAGCTCCCTTTTAGATTAATTAAGACTGCAGTCCAGGCAGCTCTTAAAGAGACAGTACACAGAGGCTATACAGGCACTCTCTGGCAATACATTTAGTCTACTAAAACCCAGAACACCAGCCTGGCAGTGAGCATTTAGGCAAGCTCAAGGAAGACTTTTTGGGAACCCCCATTTGTAGGGGGGTTACATATAGATACAGAGTCAAGTTCTTATAAGTTATCCTTAATAATTTAATACCCAGGTCAAAAGGAAAGGTTCGATCCAATATTTTAAATATGTTTTTTTTTATTGTATCCCAAAATTGTTGCAGTTTTGTGCATTCTGCAAACATATGGACCAAGGTCCCTTTATCTTGTTTACATTGTGTACAAACCTCTGATATATTCAGATTAAATTTGTTCAGCAACACCATGACCGGAGGGGCACAATGGCCACAACTGCAGCAGGGCCCGCATTAACAGGGGGCCTTGGTTGGTAGCAGACAGTATTATGCAGCAGGGTTTTCTTCATGCCTGCCAGCATGTCTCCAGCCCCGCCCCCAGCATGGCAGTGTACTGTAGTCTCTGGTGCTATCCCGCTGGGCCTGAAACAAAGCTGCTTGAAGAATCCTCTTTTAAGCAGCATATATAATGTGTCAGTGAGACAACCAGTCACGATCCACTAACCTGCCTGGCCTGCCTGCTAACTTTTCATGAACTTTTTGAAAGTTTTAATGTTCTTCTGTCCTCCACAAGGTCAACTTAGGTAGCTTAAATAGAAGCGGATGGGGTCAGGAAGGACAGAACTGTGGTAAAGTCAAGGTCACAGGTGAAGACACTGAGTGACTCCCTCCCTGACCCAATGTGCAAGATTGAAAATGAAAGTCGACTTATGGCTTGCACCACCCTGCCCTGCCGATGGCTGCTGCCTTCATGTTATATGGAGAGTGGGGACTGCTGGACTGCTTGAACTAACTGCTTCTGAGCTGTGGCACTGTGGGAGGACTCCCAACCCAATGCAAAAGAAAGTGAAAGTTGCCTCTCTTCCCTACTGCCAGCTCCCGGTTTCTATTTGGATCGCTTCCAGATTGGCAATTGGGGGGCAGGGACACTGTAGAACTAAGTTCATCAATGTTCATTAGCTAGAGCTACTCTTGGTGCCTATAGGTGTCCCCTGCTTAATTTTGTTGCTTAGCTGATGATCGCACGCATACAACAGGGTCAGGCATGTAGTTTAGGAGCAAGTCATCTCTTAATTTTCCAGTAACACTGTACACTTTTCAGCTGCCCCCCCCCCCCAGCACAGCTAGATAAGATTATAGAGCTGTAAATCTCTCAGCTGTGCTGTTCTCTTTGTCCCTTCATTTCATGTCAGGCACTGCAGACTTTATCTGAGGGACTACTGATGTGTTTTCTTGCTGCTGGCACTTCTGGGAGAGGTCAGACTTCAGACAAATTTCAGCAAAGTTCACCTTAAAGCAAGCCCTGAAAAACTGCTGCCAGGCCAGGGACTGCTGTGGTGTTTTCCTCCTGGCACTTTTGGATTTTATTTTATTTGTTTGAATTTTGGTAACCGAGTAAGCCCACTGAGACCATGCAGTCCCTTTTTCAGGGGAGACCCGGGGGGAGGGTACAAGGGATAAGGAATACAAAAGTAAAAGCCAAGACATGTAGATACAATAAATAAACACTGATATGAGAGTAGTACAAAATAAGGAAGCAGAGAGCAATATATACAAAGCCATATACAATAAAATCACTGAATGGAAGGAAAAATACAAAAATTGTAATCATAATGCCTAGTACAATACCTACAAAGCTCTCTACATGTGGTAGGTCACTTATATAGGAGGAACAACAAAAGTTGGGAACATAAGGCCTAGTACAAAGTGAATCCAAGCTATCTCATGCACATAGAGTGAGAGCAGTGGATTCCGAGGATGGGGGTGGCGGGTTAAGGTTCAGTACAATGCAGGATCAGGCAGTTAGGGCCACTTTATGTACAGTAGTTATGCATGATAGATCAGGACAAAATGTTCAGCAATTAAGCAAGAGTACTGCAAGACTTATGTGCAGTGCTACAGGTTGGAGGAAGGAGCATGAGTGGCTAACCAAGATGAATAGGAGGACAGACTTCCTCCTGGCACTTCTGGAAGAGGTCAGACTTCAAGCAAACCCTGCAAGACTGCTGCTGTTTTCTGAATTCTGCCCCTTCCTGGACCTGAAATGGCAGGTATATAGTATTTTGCTTGTTTGCTACTGTACATATAACACTGATGTTTGATGGCTTGAATTGATTAATAAAAGGTCAACATTCGGAGGAAAGAGAGGGGAGGGGAGGGTTGGGACTAGGGGACTACGATATTTAGTATGTGCAGATTGTATTGTGATTGTATTGCAGTTATGCTCACCAAGTATCCCCATTCAGGAAGGGCTAGTCAGGAAGGCAGGTGGGATTCAAGTAAGGTCAAGATTACTTGGTTGGTTACTTGGTTTTTAGGACAAAAGAAGGCTGATAACCCATCGAGATTGTCCTCCATATTGATGGATCATTTACCCATATCCCATTTATACATCCATCCATTTATCTAGTTTATTCTTGAATATTGTAATATTTGTTGAGTCGACAATATCCTGGGGTAATTTATTCCATAATCTGGGTGATCTAATAGAAAAGACATTTAATCTCTTGTTATTATTTACTTTTTCCACTTCCAATTGTCTACTGTGAAGTCTTGGCACAATTTTTCTTACTGAATAAACAATACCACATCGTTCCATTTGATCTGGTGATTTAAGTATTTTAAACAGTTGCAGAAGATCACCTCTAGTTCTCCTGTGCTCAAGAGAATGTAATCCTGTTTTTTTTAATCTAGTATTATCATATTCTAAGTGAGTAAGATGGGGTACTAGCTTAGTAATTCTATGTTGAACTTGTTCAATTTTATTTATATCTGACTTTAAGTAGGGGCTCCAAAATGGAGATCCATAGTCAAGATAGGGCCTTATGTGTGACCTATACAAAGTTAAAAGACATTCTTCTGATTTAGAAATAAATGTTTTATTTATTCTACGTAGCAATGCATTAGTTTGATTTGCAATTTTTGAACAATGTGAGGAAGATGATAGTTTGTCATTAACCATAATACCCAGATCCTTTTCTATAGAACATGTCCTAATAATGCTGTTATTCAGGTAGTATTTTTGTTTGGGGTTATCGTTTCCAAAATGGAGTACTGCACATTTAGTTATATTAAAGTGCATTTTATTAATACTAGCCCATTGTTCAATTAGTGCAAGATCCAATGCTAAGTTATGACAGTTTACAGGGGTGTTAACCTTTCCTCCAAGTTTGGTATCATCTGCGAATTTAACCATTATGTTATTTGGTGAAATATACATATCACTGATAAACAGATTAAACAGCACCGGGTCCAGGACGGTTCCCTGCGGCACGCCACTAGCCACCACACCCACCTCTGACAGTACACTGTTCACCCTAACTCTCTGTGTTCTGCCACCCAGCCAGTTATTTATCCAGGATATAATAGGTGCTGAGAAACCTAAACGGTTAAGTTTATTAACCAAAATACTGTGTGATACTTTATCAAAAGCCTTGCTATAGTCTAAAAGAATGACATCTGTAGGTATTTTACAGTCACGATTGGAAATAATATAGTTGTAAAAAGTGATCAAATTTGTAGTACACAAGAATCCTGTTCTCAAACCGTGTTGATAGTCATCATTAATTTTTAATGTAGACATTTCGTTTTCTAGTTGATGTTTAATTATTTTCTCCATGAGTTTACATGGTATCGACGTAAGACTAATAGGCCTATAGTTTTCAATTTTAGAATGGGAGCCTTGTTTAAAGATGGGTGTGACAATGGCTGTGCACCAATCAGCTGGGACTGAGGATTCGTAAAGTAATTTTTTTAAAAAAAAAAGGTGAGGGCCCTTCAGGCGAGGCAAGTGGGCAGCCTGGTAAGAAAACATATGTTGGTCCAAAGGAAAGGCTAAGAGCCAGGAATAGTCAACTCGAGAGGGCACTGTAGTTATAAAATTTATTTTATTGGTCTCAGAAGAAGGTTGCTTAGTGAGGGAAATACTGTACTGATCTGGGAAAGTCTGTGCTGAGATGGAAAACTGCTTAAAAAAATTGTGCCTGTCTGTGAAGTTGGGTGGAGAGTGGCAAGGTCCGTGCCAAATGGGAGGCTTGTTTAACATAGAAACATAGAGTTTGATGGTAGATAAGGACCGCTTGACCCACCTAGTCTGACCATTTTTCCTGCCTACTGTAACATGGCAGACCCTACTTGTCTCTGGTTTTAATCCCCTTTTCTTACCATTAAGGTTCCCTTATGCCTATCCCATGCCTTCTTGAATCCCATTACAGTTTTTGCCCTCAACACCTCTGCTAGGAGGCTGTTCCTGGCATCTACCACTCATTCTGTGAAAAACTACTTCCTTACATCTCTCCAGAGTCTACCCTGTTGCAGCTTCATAGCATGGCCCCTTCTTTTTGATCATCTTTTTCTCTGAAAAAGGCTTCCCTCTTGAACCTTATTTATACCTGTGAGGCATTTGAAAGTCTGTATCATATCCCCACTTTCCCTCCTTTCCTCCAGGGTGTACATATTGAGGTTTTTCAGTCTCTCTTCTTAGGGCTTTTGATGCAGACCCTGCACCATTTTAGCTGCCCTTCTCTGGACTGTCTCTACTCTGTCAGTGTCCTTCTGGAGATGTGGTCTCCCAAACTGGACATAGTACTCTAGGTGAGTTCTCACCAGTGATTTATACAGCAGTATCACCACCTCTCTTTCTGCTGGTGATACCCCTTTTTATGCACCCTAGCATCCCACTGGCTTTCCCCACTGTCTTGTCACACTGTTTGGCCACATTTAGGTCATCAGATATGGTTACCCCTAGATCTCTTTCCTGTTTGGTGGTTGCCACTATCACTCCCCCATTTTGTACTCTGCCCTTGGGTTTCTGTGCCCCAAGTGCATGATTTTGCACTTCTTCACATTGAAACTTAGTTGCCACACTCTTGACCACTCCTCAAGCTTTCTTAGATATCTACTCATTTTTTCCACACTCACACACGTACACACACACACACACCCTGGAGTGTCTGCCCTACTGTAGATCTTAGTGTCATCTGCAAAAAGGCATACTTTCCCTTCTAGCCCCTGTGCAATGTCACTAATAGAGACATTAAAGAGGACCAGTCCTAGTACTGATCCTTGTGACACCCCACTGGTCACCTTCCCTTCCTTGGAGTGAACTCTGTTTACCACTACCCTCTCTCGCCTATCCCCTAACCAATTTCTTACCTAGTTTACCACTCTTGAACCCATCCTACACTGCCCAGCTTGTTTAAGAGTCTCCTATGTGGAATGATGTTGAAGGTCTTACTGAAATCTAGGTAGGCCACATCCACTGCTCTACCCTGATCTAATTCCTTGGTCACCCACTCAAAGAAATCTGTCAGATTTGTTTGACATGACCCCCACCTTGTTAATCCATGCTGCCTTGGATCTTGTAAGCCACTGGATTCAAAATATTGCACAATCCTTTCCTTCAGTAGTGATTACATTAATTTCACCACCACTGAAGTCAGGCTGACTGGCCTGTAATTGCCAGCCTCATCCTGGCTACTACTTTTGTGAAGTGGGACTACATCTGTGCTCCTCCAGTCCTCTGGGACCACTCCCATCTCCAGTGAGTAGTTGAACAGGACTGTCAGAGGTGCTGCCAGCACCTCTCTGAGCTCCTGCTATATCCTTGGATGTATCCCATCTGGCACCATTGCCTTGTCCACTTTGAGATTTGTGAGTTCCTTTAGGACTCTCTCCTCTGCAAATTAAGCAATAATGCCCAACAGGGTGTGTGTTGTGCTGGGATAACGTCACGCCTCAGGTGGTTGGGCACAAGGCTGCAGGCCGAGTGCGTCCAACACCTGAGGTGTGACATTATCCCAAATGACACACACCCTGGAGGGCATTATTGCTATTATATAATGGCTCGTTGTTATATATAAAATAAATAAATAATTTTAAAGAATGTTTTTATTAGTGTGGAAAAATATTTTTGTTTCTTAAGAGGAGATGCAAAAAAAGGGATCGTGCTCCATAGTGATGAGACTAGACCCGTGATGTTGTGCTGGGATAACATCATGGGTCCAGCCCAAGACTGACCAATCAGAGTCCAGGATTTTTTCTTGCCATTGTATATTGGAGCATTGTCCACCTCCCTTCCTTCAATGCTCTTGACACTTATCAGTGGTCCCCCACCTTCCCCTTCTTCTGTGAACATTGAATAAAAGTATTTGTTTAGGATGTCTGCTTTTCCCCCTCAACACACTCCCTTCCTTCCTTAGCCTTACAGTCCCTCCCCTGGCTTTTCTCCTTTCGCTTATGTAACCCCACTACAAATGGGGTTCCCAAAAAGTCTTCCTTGAGCTTGCCTAAATGCTCACTGCCAGGCTGGTGTCCTGCGTTTTAGCAGTTTAAATGTGATTGCCAGAACCTGTGTGGCCTCTGTGTGCTGTCTCTTTAAGAGCTGCCTGATTGCAGCATAAGTAATCTGAGAGGAAACTCTGTTGAAAGACAAAACTATTTGCTGAAAATCATTTAGAGTGATAATGATAATATAGTTTGTCTAACCTGCCTTCTTTATAGCAAGGACTGTTTTATTTGTCTCCACTATCTTGGTCCTGGACCTCAAATTGGACCAATCAGTTCTGGTGGGACCTAAAATGTAGCCGGACTACAGGAGCTGTCTGGAGTCAAAATCTGTAGGAACTGTAGTTTAGAACTTTTTGCGCCTTTTTTGCAACTGAAGGGGGAGCTCTTGCTTTGACTGACAGCCAAATCAGCCAACCAAATCTTTTGGATCTTGGGGGAAGTCCTGGGCTGCTTGCACTTTTCAGTTAGTTCTGAGCTGGGAAGTGAAATGAGAAGAGCTCAAGTGTATTTTGGGCAGCAATCCTGAGTGGATTTGCATGGGAAAACTGTGAAAGGGCTGAGTTTTTGGCTTGCATGTCTCCTGCTGCTCCTGAGAGGGAGAGAAGAGAATTATTTTGGGCTAAATCTAAGTTTTGTGACCAAAGTAAGCTACTGAAGTGGACCAGGCTCAATCTGAAGAAGACCGAAGATTTTGCTGAATGCGATCAGCCTGTCAGGAGTTCCAGCTACCACTAAGCTCTCAGTGTGTGCTGAGACTTTGCGATTGAGACCGAGACATGCTTTGCCTGGTACAGTAGAATTCCCTTACATGTAAATGTGCTATGAGCTGCTAGTGGGTTGTGAGTTAGTTCCCCACTGTGTGAACTGTGTTCTGCTTGCTGGAAGCTGTATCCAGCCCAAAACAGACTGCATCCGAATTTATCTCCATGCAGTCTGGGCCTTGCCAGACTGGCCCAGCCAGACTAGTCACTGCACAGAGAAGCCTTCGAAGAGAGACCTGCCTGGGGATCAGCCCCCTGCTTCACGCTTGAACAGGAACGACACCTCTCTGACTCGTGTGGGCCCTGCTTCTCCTGGCATTCCAGATAAACCACCTGCAGTCTCGATTTTCGTCCAGCCTGTGTCCAGTCTTGGGTATCGTGAGGAAATACCAGGCTAGCTCCCTGCAACAACAGCTTAATCTGAGTGTGTCATCTGATTGTCTTGTTGTTTCATTTCCTTTTCGAACTGAGCCCTCTGGCTCCAGATTACAAATATTATGTACTGTGCATGTTGTATTTTCCATCACCGGGCCCCAACCAGCTGCAACCCTGGGCAACAGTCCTGGCTAGCCCATCTCTTCTCTACCTGGGTACCCAGAGGTGTGACTGTGTGGGGGGACTCAAAGCACATGCATAACTGCTTGATTGATATAACCTTTAAGCTAATTAACCTGATTTTACCCCTTCTTTATTCAAGTCCCCTGAATAAATCAGATCTAACTTTTACTTTTTCTGCATGTAATCTGACTGTGGTTCCAGTTTGTGTTCAAAGTACTGTACTGTTGCTATTTGCTGTGCATAACCTTGTTTTACAGGAGGTCCCCAGGGTTGAGCCAGAGGAACCAGCCCTGGTGGTAAGTACAAACAGTGTGGGTACTTGTGTGGTGTACCAGGGGTATTGTGAAAGTGATTACTGTACAGTGTTCAGGCCACTAGAGGGGAAAGAGGGGGGTTACAGTGTCTCGGAGGGCTGTGCCCAGGTTAGCTTGACCACTGCCAACCCTGACCTCCGGGTGGAGGCACCCGTTTCAGAACTCAGGCTCCTTAACCTGCTACTAGCCAAGCAGGCAGGGGTAGTAGCCCTTGGGATAGAGCCACCTTGGGATTATACTTACATACCCGAAAAAAGTATTGTCCCCTTTCTTTACTGCCTGGGCTATTTTCTCCTCTGTCTGCGCCTTTGCCCTCCTGACTGCTTTCCCTGCCTCCCTCTACTTCTCCTGATACACCTTCTTATCCTTCTCCCTCTGTGCCTCCTTATACCTCCTAATGCTAACCATTTTGCCCTTGCCTTCCCAGCCACCTCTTTTGAGAACCATGGCAGTCTCTTTTTCCTCTTGCTTTTGCTTACTTGCCTGATGCAGGGGTTCATTGCCTTCACTATCCCCACTTTTAGTTTTGCCCAGTTTTCCTCCACTCCACTCAAGTCCTCCCCCATCAGGGCATCCCTGAGGCTTTTCCCCTTCTTTGTAAAATTGGCCCTTCTGAAGTCTAGGGCCCTCACCTTTGTGTGCTTTGCTCTGCTACGGCTCTTTCACTGAAGAACACTGTACGGTGATTACTGATCCCTAGGTAGCCACCCACCATGACATCTGCAACACTGTCCCCATTAGTGAGTACACAGTCCAGTACTGCTCCCTCGTGAGTGGGCTCTCTTATTAGTTGCCTGAGGAACACCCCCTGCAGGGAGCCCAGGATGTCCCTGCTCCTAACTGAAGCTGCTACTGGGATGCTCCAATCCACATCCAGCAGATTGAAGTCCCCCATCAACAGTACCTCCCCCTTATTTGCCAACTTTTAGATGGCTTCCACCAGAACCTTATCCACACCCCCTCATGCTGGAGGTCTGTAGGTCACACCAGTGCAAATAGCGGCTCAATTCCCTGTCTCTAGGGTGACCCCACAGTACCTCTGCCCTCCCTGTGTTCCCTGTATCTCTGTTGCTTTTATGCTATCCCTCACATAAGCAGCCACTCCTCCCCCTTTCTTACCCACCCTGTCCTTCCTGAACAGAGCATAGCCTGGTATGGCTATAGCCCAGTCATGGTTCTCATTACACCATGATTCAGTAATGGCGACAATGTCCAGCCATAATGGCCACTAGGTCCAGGATTTTATTACCTAGACTTCGAGCATTTATACACATGGTCTTCCAAATTCTGCGCCACCTTGCTTGTCAACCCCCCCATTTTCCCTTTTGTCTTCCCTCCTTACCCACCCTGCCCTCATTCCCATCCTTCTTCATTTCTACCATTTTGTTTATCTTGTTGTTAGGTACCCTTGAGGATTTGCCTTCCTTAGGGTTCTCCATACTGACTACTTCAGCTTGTTGGGGGGGAGGTGCAGTTTATTTCTCCCTGCTTCCTTCTGCCACCCCCCTGACTAGTATAAATGCTCACCAATGTAACATTTAAACTGCTCACTGAGGACTGTGGTTCCCCTCCCAGATGGATGCAGGCCATCTCCCCTGTATGGGCCTTTATCCCTCCAGGTGGGACCCCAGTCCCCAATGTAGCTGAATCCCTCCTCTCTGCTCCAATCCATCAATCATTGGTTGAAGCTCCTAGTACAGAGTACCCTATTCTCCTCCCTGATGTAGACAGGCAGCACCTCCATAAAGGCCATTGAGCATGCTACCTGCCTAAGACCCCTCCCCAACTTCCTGAACTCCTTCTGAACTGTCCTAACCTTGTTCCTAACCAGGTCATTAGTCCCTAGGTGGACAATGACATCCATCCCCCGCTTCCGTCCTGCTTTCCTAGTGATCCTCAGGATCCATTTCCCATTCCTTTGAGCTGTGGTGTTGGGTAGGCACCTGACCTCCTCTTCTCCTCCCTTCTTGTCCCCAAATCTATCCCACTCACAATGGAATCCCCCACCAGAAGTTGCATCCTTCTCTTCTGGGGTCCTCTGCCACTCTGCCTGGGGACTCCACTACAGAGAACCCCCACATCCTTCCTGGCCACAACTATGGGTGCTTCCATAGGATAGTTCCACTCCACCAGAGCGGTGTAGGAATTGTGTAGTGGTATCATATGGTGGATGTGTATCTGACACACCACCCTCTCCCTTCCTGAGCCCACCGTAGTCCAGCCGCTGCTCCTTCTTGGCATCCCTTGAGGCAGCGGTGGTGGACTTGGTGGTCCCTGGGTGGGAGAGGAGGCCCCCCTAATTCCTGTCCAGCTCAGCCTGGAGTCTTGCAACCTCCTCCCTCAGCCCAGAGAGGTGCACGCAGATGGGGCAGTCTCTAGAAAGTCTCCCTGAAAACTGCTACCCCACAGCCACTGCACCACTCTCAGCATATCTATTTACTACCCTGCCTGTTTTTGTTTTGTTTACTTCAAACCCTTTTTTACCCCTACCCTAGATGAAGTGTTTCACCTATTCACAAATTGTTGCGTAATCCTAACACTCCTCACTCCCTTGCAGTAAGAGCTACAACAATAGTTTAACAGGACTCTTACCACAGTTGTCAGGCTGAATTTCCTGGACCCCTACTTCTTCCTGTGGATGCCTGCTGAGTCCAGACATCTATCTCACTCCTCCACTGCTCCCGTCTCCTTTCTGCAGTGCCGAATGTTTAGCTGCTGGCTGCCTCATTGGGCTGCCTCTGATGGGCAGACTCCGCTGTGCTGTTCTTGTTGCATTTGTCCTTAGCACAGCGGTCCTAAGCACAGAGGTCTGCTTGGTGGATGAGTACTAAAATAGGGGAACAACAGGGAAAGGGCTTCCCTGTGCACCTCCTGACTGTCCCATCCATAGGGATGTGGGTGCAGTCTCATTCCTGACTAAATGGTGGGCAAGTCTTCTCTGATCTCTCCATCTCAGTTCCTTTCTAAGGAGCAGTCCTCGTGGGAAGTGAAAACAGCTCTTTCGGGTGGTTCTTTACACCTTCTGTGACCCCCCCCCCATCCCTCAGATGACTGCGGCTTTTGTTGTTGCTAGCTGACAGTCTTTTAAGCGCTGGAAAACAAAGGGCTTCTCTGTCCACCTCCCAACTGGCCCATCCATAGGGCTGTGGGTGCAGCCTCACTACTGATTGGATGGAGAGCGAGCCTTCTCTGATCTCTCAAGCTCAGCTCCTTTCTAAGGACTGGTCTCAGTGGGAAGTGAAACCAAATCTTTTGGGGGGTTCTTTGCACCTGCTGCGATCCTTCTCGTTCCCCAGATGAGTGCAGCTTTTCTTGTTGTTAGCCACCGATCTTTAAAGCCCTGGAAAACAAAGGGCTTCCCTGTGCACCTCCCAATTGACCCATCTGTAGGGCCATGGATGCGGCCTCGCTCCTAATTGGATGGTGAGTGAGCCTTCTCCGATCTCTCAAGCTCAGCTCCTTTCTAAGGAGTGGTCCCCATCAGAAGTGAAAACATATCATTCAGGTGGTTCTTTGCACCTGCTGCGACCCCTCCCATCCTTCAGATGATTGCGGCTTTTGTTATTGTTAGCCACCGGTCTTTTAAGCCCTGGAAAAAAAAGGGCTTTTCTGTGTGCCTCCTGATTGGTTCATCCATAGGGCTGTGGGCATGGCCTTGTTCCTGACTAGATGGTGAGTGAATCTTCTCCAATCTCTCAAGCTCAGCTACTTTCTAAGGAGTGGTTCCTGTGGGAAGTTAAAACAGCTCTTTTGGAGGGGTTCTTTGCACCTGCTGCATCTGCTTTCCTCCCCTAAATGAGTGCAGCTTTTGTTGTTGTTAGTCATTGGTCTTTTAAGCCATGGAAAACAAAGGGCTTCCCTGTGCACCTCCTGATTGGTCTATCTGTAGGGCTATGAGGGTAGCCTCGCTCCTGACTGGATGGTGAGCGAGCCTTCTCCGATCTCTCAAGCTCAGCTCCTTTCTAAGGAGTGGTTCTCATGGGAAGTGAAAACAGCTCTTTTGGGGGTTTCTTTGTATCTGCTGCGACCCCTCTTGTATGCCAGATGAGTGCGACTTTAGTTGTTGTTAGCCACTGGTCTTTTAAGCTCTGGAAAACAAAGGGCTTTCCTGTGCACCTCCAGAATGACCTGTCAGTAGGGCTGTGGGTGTGGCCTCACTCCTGATTGGATGATGACTTTGCATTCTCCAATCTCTCAAGCTCAGCTCCTTTCCGAGGAGTGGTCCCCATGGGAAGTAAAAACAGCTCTTTCATAGGGTTCTTTGCACCTGCTGCAACCCCTCTCATCTCCCAGATGAGCTCAGCTTTTGTTGTTGTTAGCTGCCAGTCTTGTAAGTCCTGGAAAACAAAAGGCTTCCCTGTGCACCTTCTGATTGGCCCATCCCTGGGGCTGTGGGCACAGCCTCGCTCCTGATTGGATGATGAGTGAGCCTTCTCTGATCTCTCAAGCTCAGCTCCTTTCTAAGGAACAGTTCCTGTGGTAAGTAAAAACAGCTCTTTCAGTGGGTTTTTCGCCTGTTGTGACCCCTCTTGTCCCCCAGATGTGCTTGTGCCTGTCTGGAAATGGGGGTGGAACATGGCACGGTCCATGCCAAGTGGGAGGATTGTTTAACAAAAAAAGGTTGTGTTTGCGCCTATCTGGGAAGGTGGGTAGAGAGTGGCGAGGTCCGTACCAAGTGGGAAACTTGTTTAACAAAAAAGTTGTGCTCTTGCCTGTCTAGACAGGTGGGTGGAGGGTGGCAAGGTCCGTGCTGAGTGGTAGGCTTATTTCACAAAAAAAAAAAAAGTTTTGCCTTTCTGGGTAGGCGATTGGAGATTGGCAAGGTCTGTGCTGAGTGGTAGGCTTGTTTAACAAAATAAAAGTTGTGCCTTTCTGGGTAGGTCAGTGGGGAGGGTAACAAGGTTTGTGCCTAGTGGGTGGCTTGTTTAACAAAATAAAAGTTGTGCCTTTCTGGGTAGGTCAGTGGGGAGGGTAACAAGGTTTGTGCCTAGTGGGTGGCTTGTTTAACAAAATAAAAGTTGTGCCTTTCTGGGTAGGTCAGTGGGGAGGTGTAACAAGGTTTGTGCCCTAGTGGGTGGCTTGTTTAACAAAATAAAGTTGTGCCTTTCTGGGTAGGTCAGTGGGGAGGGTAACAAGGTTTGTGCCTAGTGGGTGGCTTGTTTAACAAAATAAAAGTTTGCCTTTCTGGGTAGGTCAGTGGGGAGGGTAACAAGGTTTGTGCTAGTGGGTGGCTTGTTTAACAAAATAAAGTTGTGCCTTTCTGGGTAGGTCAGTGGGGAGGGTAACAAGGTTTGTGCCTAGTGGGTGGCTTGTTTAACAAAATAAAAGTTGTGCCTTTCTGGGTAGGTCAGTGGGGAGGGTAACAAGGTTTGTGCCTAGTGGGTGGCTTGTTTAACAAAATAAAAGTTGTGCCTTTCTGGGTAGGTCAGTGGGGAGGGTAACAAGGTTTGTGCCTAGTGGGTGGCTTGTTTAACAAAATAAAAGTTGTGCCTTTCTGGGTAGGTCAGTGGGGAGGGTAACAAGGTTTGTGCCTAGTGGGTGGCTTGTTTAACAAAATAAAAGTTGTGTCTTTCTGGGTAGGTCAGTGGGGAGGGTAACAAGGTTTGTGCCTAGTGGGTGGCTTCTTTAACAAAAAAAAATTGTGTCTGTCTGGGAAGGTGGGTGAAGTGTGGCAAGGTTCATGCCGAGTGTCAGGCTTGTTTAACAAAAAAAAGTTCTGCCTATCTGAAAAGGTGAGTGGAGGGTGGCAAGGTCCATGTAGAGTAGGGGGCTTGTTAAAAAAAATTTGTAGATTTTGGAAAGAGAGTAAGGTCTGCGTTGAGCTGGAGACTTCTTAAAACAAGCTGTGATTGTGTGGAAAGGGGGATGGAAGATTATATGGTCTAAGCCAAGTTGGAAGCTTGTGTAAAAAAAAAATTGTGTCTGTCTAGGGGGGTGAGAATTCAATTCACTTTATTTATTTTACCAGGAAAAGGATCAGTTAAGCAAGCTCATTTACAAAGAGACCCTGGGTAGGACAGCTGAAATACAATACAGTACAATGAACAGCAATGTGAATACAGATGAAACAGCACAGTCAAAAAACGTAAGCATCACAATAACAGAGTGCAGCAAGTACATAAATACAGAAAAAGCAAAACGTACTTTAGGGTCCGGTTCAATTAAACAATGCATCCTTAGAGATAATGTAGTGACATTGTGCTAATTACTATTTGTCGCATAGTGCTTATCTAGATGGAACTCAAAATAACTGTATACGTTATTCAGCTATGTAGTTCAGTGATATTCATTTAGTGTCCTGCTGGTGGCACACCACATGTAACACAGGATAGGTTCCTGACCTAATACATTATTTACACATGCAAACTTCAGGACAGTTGCTGTTGATGAGGGATTTGAAGAACTTTATCCCAACCAATGTGCTAAGCGTAATTGTGTTCTAGAGCTTGTTCCAGGCAGCCGGCATGATGGTGCTGATGGCAGATGTGCTAAAGTGCGTTGGAGAAAGGAGTGTGTCTGGCAGTAGGATATTGCTCTTCCTTAGTGCATAAGAGCAGGTAGTCCTTTTATAAAGCTCTAGGATATATCTTGGTAGATCGTGTGCTAGTACCTTGTATGACCATATATAAAGATTATGTAGCCTCCTTTTGGCGAATGAGGTCCACCCAACTGCTGCATACAGATTGCAGTGGTGCGTTAATGATGGTAAGTTTGTAACAAATCTCAGCGCCCTATGATACAGCACATTGAGTTTGTTTAGGCAGTTCACAGTACTTCGGTTATAGATAATGTCCTCATAATTTATGATTGGCATGAAAGTTGCTTGTACTAGGCATAACCTGATGTTCAAGGGAAAGCAATGTTGGTTTCTGTAATAGAATCCAAGTCTGATTCTTAGTTTCTTGCAGACTACGTCTATGTGTTCCACGAAGGATAACTTGCTAGCGATCCATACGCCTACGTATTTGTATTTGGTCACTACCGCGAAGTGTTTTCTAAGCAGAGTGCTGATGGTCGGGGGTGGGGTATGCTTTGATCGTGCATTGGTAAACCACATTGTCTTAGTTCTGTTGGCATTGAGTAAGAGTTTGGATTGGAATAGATTCTTCTGTAGCTCATTGAAGGCTGCTTGTAAATCCGAGTTCATTGATGACATATTGGTACCTGATGTGTATAGTAGGGTTGGGCAAATACCTTTTCCCGAATATTCGGCCGAATAATATTCATTATTCGGTGCTGAAATATTCAGTATTCGTTATTCATGGTGCTAGGAGGGGGTTATTTAAAAATATAAAAAAGCTTTTTTCTGGCTTTTCCTCCCTCTTGGCCAATATTAAAGTAAATCTTGAAGATTCAGACGATCCCTGGTGTCTAGTGGTCCCACCCCCCCTGGCAGATCACAGGCCTAATATGAAGACTTCCCCCCCGCCAAGATTCACACCCCGTCCTCTGTCCAAAAATGCAGTTAAAATAAATAAAAATGTCCCTGGTGTCTAGTGGCCCCACCCCCGGGCCAATTGCCAGCCCAATATGAAGACCCCCCCCTTCCGAAATTCACACCCTGTCCCCCATCCAGTGTGTCCACACATTTAATAAAAAAAAAACAATTTTCCTGGTGTCTAGTGGCCCCCCATCCCCTCATCCTCTTAGGTAGTGACCACTCTGCTCCCTCCCACCCATGACCCCAGCAGGCCACTGGCACAGCCCTCCGCTCATCAGCATGGCTGGCAGCCCGACTGAGCTTTCAGTGAATGAGCATGTGCTTGTATGTCCCAGTCATGGTTCTCAGTGCACCAACACTCGCTAATGCCATGTAATGGCACAACCGTATGCCAGAGGTGGAGGAGGTGGCAGCTTGCTTGCTGAGAGATGCATGGTCTAGCATTTGCGCTATGTTAAGAGTCAGGGTTTGTCTGGAGGCATCAGATAGAGGCAAAGACCTATGTTGTTCCCAGATGAGGACTAGAGCAAGCCAGAGGGGGAAGATGCAGCATGGGGCAGGCAAGGCAGCAGGTTCACATTAACTGTGCCTGGTATTTACGCTTGGTTAAAAGGCCAGGTTGGCTTGGTGACATCAGATGGAGACAGTGGCTTAAGTTATTGTTCACCGATGAGGATTAGACGAGATCAGAGGGGAGGATGCAGCATGAGGGATGACAAGGCAGCAGGTTCACATTAATTGTCCCTGGCATTTATGCTGGGTTAAAAGTCTGGGTTTGTCTAGAGGCATCAGATGGAGACAGTGGCCCATGTTATTGTTCATTGATGAGGACCAGACTAGGCCAGATGAGAGGATGCAGTATGAGGGCAGACAAGGCAGCAGGTTCACATTAATTGTGCCTGACATTTACGCTGGGTTATGAGTCCTGGTTTGTCTAGAGGCATCAGATGGAAGCAGTGGCCTGAGGCAAGGATGGAGCATCTCAGTAGTGGGGGCAGGAAGGCATGATAGCAGGTTCACACAGTAGTAAACATGCTTAGTATTTACACTGGGTTAAAGAGCTAGTAAGTAAAATGTAGAAAGTAAAATCTTTATTTTTATACAGATCCAGAATAAATGGTTTGATACCTTTTATTGGCCCAACAAGGATGTTACAAAAAGAACAAAGAGCTTTAGCTTTCAGACCAACAAGTCCTTCTTCAGAAAGCATGGGACATAGAAAACATAGGTCTTTATACAGGAAAGATGTTTCAATCACATCATTAGATCAAAGATCCATTTTCAAGATGGTCCTATTTACTTTAAAATTACAATTTTGTTATAGAATAAGTAGATTCAATTTCATTAGAGTAGATTTCCACATTCATTTAGAGCCAAGCATTCCCATTTAAAGCTGTCAGAAAAACAATCAACCTTGCATATACATTTCCGATTTAGCTCATGTTTGATGATGCTCATAAAAAGTTTAGTATTTTGAACCTTTTTTAGGGCTTTTTTTATTGGATCCCTAATTTGTTGAATCTTAGCAATGAATGTCAAGTTCCCAAACTTATTTAGTATTTTTGGTTGAATATGTTTATTGTTAGGGGTCTCTTAAATTGCATTTTTGTTTATTCTCAGATATTTCAAGTTTTTTCCGGTAAGTATTTTGGATTTTTTTGAATTTAAGACCTTGAGTATCTGGTATGTCCATTTTAAATTTTTGTTTTTGTTCCAATGAAAGCCAATGTAAGGAGGTCAACATGTGACAATGATGTGTACGGTAGTCACACTTTAAAACAAATCTTGCAAGACTATTGTGTCACATTTAATTTTTGAAGATTAGTCTTACAACCTATTCCATAAATGTGACTGCTGTAGTCTATGCATGTCATGATCATCTGGTTTGTTAAGATAGACCTAATTTTTTGATCTATACAGTGGGACGATCTTCTAAATGCCCCACACTTTTTATTAATGTTACTAATCAACTCATATATGTGTTGATCAAATTTTACATTTTCATCAATCCAAACACCCAGATATTTATAAGATGTTTCTTGTCCTAAGGTCTCATTTGTGATTGTTTTTATTTGAAGCTTCAGTAGATTATGGTATGGTAAAATTTTATTTATACAGTGATATAGCCATTAGGGTTCCGAAAATCCCTGTTCACAAGGCTTACCTGTTTACATTATGCAAAATTATTACAACTATACATTTATAACAATACAAGTTACAGAAAAAGTAAAAAAACAATACATCATAGTTTTACAAACTCATCAATAAACAAGCATGTTAGCATTTTTAGATTTACATTAATTTCACCTATTACAACAACAATGAAAACTAAGTTTGTGATTCAGGCCATTTTTAAAAACATGATCAGTAGTTGTTAGTTCACGTAAAAAAGGAGGAAGACAATTCCAGCTTTTATCTACTTGATATTGAAGGGTCATTTCACTAAATCGATTTTTTAACTTTGGTATTATTAAATCTCTAGCACCAATTTTTCTTAAATTTAAACCATGTTTTGTTTTTTGTAATTTGTTTTTTAAGTTATCTAAAGACTGATTTTTAAATATATTATGAACCTGATTTAGCCAGATTCCCCTAGCCCGTAAGTCTAATGGAATCCAACCCAAATCCATATACATAGTGCAACGATGAGTTTTAAAATCACACCTTAATACAAATCTTGCAAGCTTATTATAAAGTGTATCCAAGTTACTTAAATGTTTTCTTGCTGTATGTCTGTAAATATGACTTCCATAGTCAATAACCTGCATTATTAATTGATTGATTATAATCAGTCTTGTTTCTCTTGTCATACAATTTGATATCCATCTCATAGCTCCAATCTTAACATGTGTTTTCTTTATTAAATTTGTTATATGATATTGAAAAGTAAGACATTGATCTATATATACTCTATATATACCTCTAAATATTTATATTTCTCAGTTTGTTCTAAAAACTTACCCTCTTGTGTCTTTATATTTAATTTTGAAATTCCCTTTAAGTCCAATGCAAATGACATAACCTGTGTCTTTTTACTATTAACTAATAAACCCAAAGATAAAAAGTGACCTTGCATGATGTTAAAGTCACTCTGTAAGTTTAGTTCTACTTCACTTGTAGTTTTTCCCTCTGCTACTAAAACCGTGTCATCTGCATATAGATGAATTTTTGAATATCCAATATTCTTTGGTAAGTCGTTTAGATAGACTATGAACAGGAGGGGGGCCAGGATAGATCCCTGGGGAACCCCTCTTGTTACATAGTCCATTCTTGACTGGTGTCCATTGGTGTATATGTTTACTACTCCTTGGCGTAAGACATAGTTTTTGTTTTCTTACTGTTTAGAACTAACTTATAATGTTGAAACCACTGCTCTAGTTTTGTAAAATCTTGCTGTAAATACTGTTCCATTGCCTGCATATTGTTTCAATGAGCTACCATCACAGTGTTACCTGCGTACATTCTAATTTTTGAGTGTATTGCTATGATGGTATATCTTTATATATATAATAAACAACAGTGGCCCTAAAATTGAGCCCTCTCGGAACCTTTTCAGGTTTGGATAAGGTATGTCTTGGGTCCTGGAGGTTAAATATAATTGGAACCAGGGTAAAGTTTCCTCATCCATTCCCAGTTTTGCCATTCTATGAATTTGTATATTGTGGTCCACAGTGTTGAAGACCTTGTAGAGGTCCACGAACACCATGCCCACTGCCCTGCCACCATTCATTTGGGTGGCAATGATGTCTACTAGGTTGGTGAGCACGGTGTCCGTGGAATGACCTTTTCAGAATCCTGATTGGTAGCAGGACAGCATGGAGCCACTCTCCAAATAATCTCCCAGCTGCTGATGCACCAGCCTTTCCAGTACCTTCAACACCATTGACAACAATGCAATTAGTCTATAGTTCGTAAATTCGGTCACAAGACCTCCTTTATGTATGGGAATTATTTTTGAGTTTTTCTATAATGTTGGGAATTTTTTCTCAGCCAGACTCAAATTAAATATTTTAGTTAACACTGGAGCTATAATGTCTGCTGAATCTGGTAGGAACCTATTCTCTATTTGATACGGTCCATGTGTTTTGTTTGGGTTCAATTTTCTTAGCTCTGTTTTAACTTCCCTACAGGTAATGGCCTCAAATCTAAACTTTGGTTTATTTGTAATCCAATTTGATGTTTCCTTGTTTTCTTCAAATGGTTCTTTTGGGATTTCAATATCTGGAAGGTTTATGAACTAATGATTTATCTGCTGACCTCGCTGAGGTCTGCAGTATTCCATTTTCCTGAATTTGGGTTGGAGTCCAATTTAGAACTGGGTGCTCAAGTCACTTAATCAATGCCCAGTATTTTTGAGGATTTGTATTTTGTTCTAATTTATTTTTATGTTTCTTGTGTGCATGCACAAGAAACATTATGTGGCAGCTTAGGAGAGAAGCAGGTTGTGGAGGTGTGGCACTGTGGCAGCCAATGGAGGCAGTGCATTTGGCGGCTTGGCACTGGTGGACCAATGGAGACACAGTGTGCCGATGACACTAGTCTCCCAAAGTGCCACCAAGTAGAAACATTTTTGCTGTGCAGTGAGGGGCTGCCTCATCATTGCAGCATCAGCCATTCTGCTGCAATGAGGGAGCAACCCGTCATTGCAGGGCAGTACCTTCCTAAGTGTAACAATTAACCTAAACATGGCGGTGGCTTGCCGCTGCCTCTCGGCCCCATGAAAGCCAATCGGGGTGGCCAACCTCCTATCGGCAGCCCCGACCCAGTTAATTTGCTGACGGGTGAACCCACTCCCCGTCGGCATGATGTAACCCCTTCCCCATTTGTTATGTGTCGAGGGGGTGCCCAATCCCCCTCAGCATCATGGCCCCCCCAAAGAGTTGTTCTTTGCCAACGGGGGGCCCAATCCCCATCGGCTTCAGTACCCCCACCCCAAAAAAGGCAGGTGGGACACTGGGAGCCCACCCCAGTGTGCTGGAAACAAGTCTGGAACAAAAAAAACCTTCCCGCAATGTCTTTTTATTTTTTTTTTTATCTCCCTGAAACAAAGGAAACGTGTCCCACGCGGGTCGCCGCCCTTCCCCCCAACCCGCACTCCACCACTGTGCACCGACCTCCCCACACCCCCCCACACCCCATACTTACCTCTGAAGCCTGGCGTGATGATCTTCAGTGGACCGGGAACACATCTGCACTCTTCAAAGCCAACCATGAACTGAAGAAATGCTGGTAAACTGTATAATGGCATAAAAAGGGTTTTTTCAACTTTGGTGCATATCTCAGGCATTTTGGTGAATTTTGGAACTAAATTTTCAACATGGGGTTATTGGGACCCCTCCTCATGAATTCAGGCACTGTCATGGTGTTATTCGGTCCCAAAAGGTGATTTCACGGTCACTGCACGGTATCACCTTCTGGGACCGAGTAATGAAACAACAGTGTCAGTGTTCATGAGGTGGGCTCTCAAAAAGCCTATGTTGCAAATCTGGTGAAAAAAATCCAAAACATGATTGTTTTATGAGCGTGCATTGTGCAGTTTCCACGCACGCTCGTAACTTTGCGCATTTGTAATATTTTCACACCAGATTTTCAACATTGACATTTTTCCACACCTCCTTATGAACAGTACAGCTGTCATTTTTCACATCCTGACTGAAATGTGGTTTTGCACTACCGGCGCAGAACTGCGCAGTCACTGTGCAAAATCAGTGTTTGGGACACATTAAGAAAATCACAGTGATACTGTTCATGAGCAGAGGTCCTAAAATGCCTGATGTTGAAAATTTGGTGATGAAAGTCCATAAAATGACTGTATTACGAGCATGCATTGCATAGTTTCCATGCATGCTCATAACTTTGCAAATTTGTAATATTTTCACTCCAGATTTTCAACATTGCCATTTTTCCACACCTCCTTATGAACAGTACAGCTGTCATTTTTCATATACTGCTCAAAATATGCATTTACACATCTGGCGCAGAATATCACGGTAGATGTGGGAAATCAATATTCGGGACAAATTAGGAAAATCATGGTGACATTGTTCATGAGCAAAGGTCACAAAATGCCTGTGTTGAAAATTTGATGAAAAAAGTCCACTAAATGACTGTGTTATGCACTTGTGTTGCGCAGTTTCCACATAAGCCTGGAAGTTTGAGTATTTTTAATATTTTCACTACAGATTTTCAACATTGCCATCTCTTCACACCTCCCTATGAATGGTACAGCTGTCATTCTTCACATCCTGCCCGATCTGTGTTTTCGTACATCTGGCGCAGAATGGCACAGTCACTGTGGGAACTCTAAGTTCAGGACACATTAACAAAATCACAGTGCCACTGTTCATGAGAAGAGGTCCCAAATGCTTTCATGAGGTGGGGGTCACAAAAAGGAAATGTTGAAAATTTGTAGTGTAAATGCCAACAAACGCCCGGGACATTAGGGTGTCTAACCATGATGTCCCACCCTGTACAGACTGACTGGCATCAGGGATATGCCTTTGGATTGCCGACTGTAATGCTTATGCCATTCCACCCCCACCCCACCACCCTGCTGCCAGTGACAGGCATCAAGGTGTGCCTTGAATGTTTCTGCCCCACATTTCACCCCGTTCTCCTATACTGCACCAATTTCAGTGTATGTCCTTATGGAATGGGGTGACTGTACAGTCGAACACCCCAAGGCACACCTCAACACATGTCAGTACTGCAGGATAGGGTGAAGTGAAATGGCATGAACGTTATGGGCAATGACCCAAACGCATACCCCAATGCCTGTCCATCTCTACAGGGCGGAGGTGGGGTTGGCGTGAAGTTCAATACTTCACTGCCATTCTTATTCTGCATCTCTCTAACTCCTGCATTTCCAATGCTAATACCAGCAAGCAAACATTCAGCATTGACAAATGCTTGTTATAATACTTCTTTTTTGCATTTCTGATCAAAATCTTCAGTTTATTTCTTTCTTATACATTTCTCAATCCTTGACATACAGTGTTTTGCTAGCCTTGGCACACAATCTATTTTTTACTCTAATGGCTTACTTTAGTTTTTCTGTAATCCATGGTACATGTGATTTTTTTACTTAAGGTATTTCTAAATGGGGCAAATTCATTACATATCTCCAAAAATATTTTTGTAAATTCAGTTACTGCCCAGTCTAATTCTGGAATTGAAAACAGTCTATTCCAATTTACATTTGCCAGTTTTTTAATTAATTTCTCTTTTGCATAATAATTAAATGTTCTATGTCTAGTTTTTAGTGGGCCATCTTTCTGAATGTTTCCATTTTTAGTGTTTATTATACATGTACAGGAAATAGAACAATGGTCACCTAATATAGGATTTTTACTTGGGCAGATATGGCTTCCACTTTGTCTGAGGTAAAAATTAAATCTAAAATGTTTCCTGCACTGTTAAAAGCTGTTTTCCTAGTTAGAGTAGCAATTATTTGTTTTAGTGCTAAAGGTCCTAGGCTGTTTTGGAAAGCCTTGCCTCTAGGCATGTTCCATGCTGAGTTAAAATCCTCCAGTAATAGCAACTCAGTACCCATTGCATAGTGTTGTAGCCTTCGATATAATCTTTCAAACTCCAACGTTTTTACCTTCGGTGATGAATAAATCAAACCTATTGTTAAATTCATCTTCCTAATGTAAACTAATAAGCATTCAGTTTGTCCTACCACCCCTGAAAATACTGTATTAGTTTGACCCAGGTCCCAGTCTGAGTAAAGAATTACTCTCTCTCCCTTTTTTTCTTTTCTTGTCTTCATGGTAAGTGAAACAAGCATTTGTCAATGCTGAATGTTGCCACGCTGGCATTGGCTTTGGTAGTGCAGTGCGGAAACACATTTTTGGCAGGATGTGAAAAATGACAGCTGTACTGTTCATAAGGAGGTGTAAAAAAATGGCAATGGTGAAAATATGGCGTGTAAAAATTGCAAATTTGTGAAGTTACAAGGGTGCGTGGTACGCACACTTGTAACACAGTCATTTTATGAAGTTTTGGCACCAAATTTTCAACATAGGCATTTTAGCACCTCTGCTCATGTACAGTGTCACTGTCATTTCCTCAAACTGTCCCAAAAAGTGATTTCACACAGCGACCGCGCTATTCTGCGCCAGACGTGCAAAAACATATTTCGGGCAGGGTATGTAAAATGACAGCTGTACTGTTTATCAAGAGGTGTGGAAAATGCCAATGGTGAAAATCCAGAGTGAAAATATTACAAATGCACAATGTTATGAGCGTGCATGCAAACTGCACAACACACGCTCGTAACACAGTCATTTCATGGAGTATCATCACCAAATTTTCAACATAGACATTTTAGGACCTCTGCTCATGAACAGTGTCACTGTCATTTTTGTAATCTGCCCCAAACACTGATTTCCCACAGTAACCATGGTATTGTGTGCCAGAAGTGCGGAAACACATTTCGGCCAGGATATGAAAAATGACAGCTGTACTGTTCACAAGGAGGTGTAGAAAAATGACAATGTCGAAAATCTGGCAATAAAATATTGCAAATTCACGAATTCTGACGTGCGTGTAACTCATAATGCACTCATAAAGCAGCCATTTTGTTTGATTCTTCCACAAAATTTGCAACATAGGCTTTTGAGAGCCCACCTCATGAACACTGCCATTGTTCTTGCGGTAATCGGTCCTGAAAGGTAATTCCACACAATGACTGAGAAATCACCTTTCAGAACTGATTAATGTCTTAACAGTGACAGAATTCATGAGGAGGGGTCCCAAAAACCTCATGTTGAAAATTTGGTGCAAAAATTCCAAAAAATGCCCGAGATATGCATCAAAGTTGAAAAAACCCTATTTATTCCATTATACAGCTTACTGGCATTTCCTCAGTTCGTGGTTGGCTTTGAAGAGTGAAGACGTGTTCCCGGTCCACCGAAGATCATCGTGCTGAGCTCTGGAGGTAAATATGGGGTGAGGGGGGTGTGGGGAGGCAGGGTGCGCAGTGGGTGGGTGCGGGTGGTCTGTAGGAAGACTACGAGGGACTGTTTTCTGTTTACAGGTACTGTAGTAAAAAAAAACATTGTGGATGTTTTTTTTTTACAGGTGGTTTCTTTTTTGGGGGGGCACAGTAGCCAATGTGGGATTGGGCACCCCTGTTGGCACGGAAGAAGGGGGGACATCATGCCAACAGGGAGTGGGCTCCCCTGCCGGGACATTAAAGTGGGGAGGGGGGATGGATGCCAACAGGGATTGGGCACCTCTGTAGGCAAACAATGAAAGTGGGGGGGCACATGAGCCGAGGGATTGGGCACCCTCTGCAAGCAAAAATGAGGGGGATGACATATTCTGCTGACGGGAGTGGGCTCCCCATTGGCACATACTTGAGGTAAGGTGTTTCACGGGGATTGGGCACCCCCGAAGTCGGCAGTTTAGCGACCACTGTGCCACCATGTTTGTAGCTGGCAAAGCAAGTAGGAAGGGCCCGCTGCATGTGATGAGCTTTGCTCGCATTGCAGCAGACCTTTTCTTAGATGTGCTCGCCACATTAGTGTGCATGGTGTGGTGCCGGCACTACCAAGATGTTGGCTGCGCAAGTGTGCCAACATTAAAAATCTTTAGTTCTATTCCATTTGTAGAGATTTTATGAGTCAGCCATGTCTCTGTTAAAGCCATTATATCAGGTCTTTCAGTAGCCACCCAAGACCTCGCTAGGTCATTTTTATGTTTCAAACTTCTGATGTTATCATAGATAATTTTAAAGGTGTTAGTGGGGGTGGGACCCAGATTTACATCAATATCCCCCTCCCCCAACAGTAAAGCCATTAAATAAAAACTTTGCTTATCCTGTAACCTTGGCGAAAACTTCATATTCACTTCTTCCTTGTAAGTAAACTTTTTTTTAATTAAAATAAAAGAGTTCCTTCTCTTTATATGGGGGTTTAAAATACGTGGCTGCCCTCGTTTTACCCAGCTACAGACCAACCCCAGACTTGCTGGATATGCTTTGAGCCTGTCACTGCTACACATTGGATATAATGTCATGGTTAAAAGGATTAAGTTAACCCAAATAGTTAGACTACCCATCGTAAAAATATTCCTTTGTATTAAGAATTTTAAGTAAGGCTTGTAGATAATTGAGGGTACCCAGGCGAGTAGGCAGAGAGATTTCCTCCACTCAGGTTTGATCTATTTTTTATTTAATTAACACTGCTTTACTCACCAAGGTATCCCCAGTCAAAGTCAGAGTCCTCAACCAAACAAATATGCTGTTTCAGTTCTGCAATTTTCTCTCTGCTGGCGCCACTCATGCTCATGCACCGCTCGCACTTCTACGAGGAAGTCCACCTTTTAAATGGGTAACTCCTCCCTCGAGTGCTGTGGTTGACTGCCAGCTCTCCTGAGCCTGCACACACCAGCCTGGTTACTACTGGCACAGCTGGAGTTTTGTTCCTGAAAATGGTTTCTTCCAAGAGGCACAGGTGCAGCATTCAGCGCCCCTTCTCAGCTGATGGACCAAGCACTGCAGAACTTCGGGAAGCACTAGTATGGAGTTTGGTGCCTCTTTTCATCAAATGGATCAGGTAGCAGAAGCAAATCTTGCTGGTGGTATGTACTGCTCACGCTTGTGCAAGCAAGTCCACCTTTTAAATGGTGTAACTCCTCCCTCGAGTGCTGTGGTTGGCTGCTGGCTCTCCCAAGCCCCCACACACCAGTCCAGTTACTATTAGCACAGTGGGAGTTTTGTCCTGGAAAGCTGTTTCTTCCGAGAGGCACAGGTGTAGCATTCAGTACCCCTTCTCGGCTGATGGACTAAGTGCTGCAGAATTTTGGGAGGCACTAGTATGGAGTTCGGCACCCCATCTCAGCAAATGGATCAGGTTGCAGAAGCAGATTTTGCTGGAAGCACGTAGTGCTCGCGCTTGTGTGAGCAAGTCAGCCTTTTAATTGGAGTAACTCCTCCCTCAAGTGCTGTGATTGGCTGCCGGCTTTCCCGAGCTCCCACACACCTGCCCAGTTACTATGTGCACAGCGGGAGTTTTGTCTTGGAAAGCTGTTTCTTCCGAGAGGCACAAGTGTAGCATTCAGCACCCCTTCTCAGCTGATGGACTAAGTGCTGCAGAACTCCGGGAGGCACTAGTATGGAGTTCAGCACCCCATCTGAGCAAATGGATCAGGTAGCAGAAGCAGATTTTGCTGGAGGCATGTAGTGCTCGCACTTGTGTGAGCAAGTCAGCCTTTTAATTGGTGTAACTCCTCCCTCAAGTGCTGTGATTGGCTGCCGGCTCTCCCGAGCTCCCACACATCTGCCCAGTTACTATGTGCACAGTGGGAGTTTTGTCCCTGAAAGCTGTTTCTTCTGAGAGGCACAGGTGTAGCATTCAGTACTCCTTCTCGGCTGATGGACTAAGTGCTGCAGAATTTTGTGAGGCACTAGTATGGAGTTCGGCACCCCATCTCAACAAATGGATCAGGTTGCAGAAGCAGATTTTGCCTGAAGCACGTGGTGCTACGCTTATTGAGCAAGTCAGCCTTTAATTGGAGTAACTCCTCCTCAAGTGCTGTGATTGTGTCGGCTTTTTCCGAGCTCCCACATACCTGCCCAGTTACTATGTGCACAGTGGGAGTTTTGTCCTGGAAAGCTGTTTCTTCCGAGAGGCACAAGTGTAGCATTCAGCACCCCTTCTCAGCTGATGGACTAAGTGCTGCAGAACTCCGGGAGGCACTAGTATGGAGTTCAGCACCCCATCTGAGCAAATGGATCAGGTAGCAGAAGCAGATTTTGCTGGAGGCATGTAGTGCTCGCACTTGTGTGAGCAAGTCAGCCTTTTAATTGGTGTAACTCCTCCCTCAAGTGCTGTGATTGGCTGCCGGCTCTCCCGAGCTCCCACACACCTGCCCAGTTACTATGTGCACAGTGGGAGTTTTGTCCCTGAAAGCTGTTTCTTCGGAGAGGCACAGGTGTAGCATTCAACACCCCTTCTCGGCTGATGGACCAAGCACTGCAGAACTTTGGGAGGCACTAGTATGGAGTTCGGTGCCCCTTCTCAGCAAATGGGTCAGGTAGCAGAAGCAGAACTTGCTGGAGGTAGTGGCACCACAAAATAGCAAGCAGAAAATGTTAGTACTTTTTAAAAGTAGTCACTTATTATTTTTTATTTCTGAAATGGTTTTCTTTTTCTATGTGCTCTTTAGCCGGTTTTCCACCTCATAGTACTGGGTGTGATGTGAAAATCAGTGCTTTTCCTTGAAACAGATACAACTAGTTTTATTCCTCCCACTGCATCATCAACATCATCATTATGTGATTTCACTCATTGTTACATCACAAGCCTAGCTGCTTGATGGGTAATGCATCACAATTTACTCAATCAAGTGGGAGGAGACTGAATCTTGGTCACTAGTGATGTCAAGTGAGATCACAATTCTGATGATGTATAGGGAGGAACAGAACTGACTATGTCAGCCTCCGGGTACAGTACTGTTGCACACATCGCACCTAGTACTGGCAGATGGGAAGTCTTCTAATTAGTGTGGGTGGATAGTGGGTATGCAAAAGGAAACAGATGTCAGGTGTCAGGCTTAACACACAGCTGGTGTGGTTTTATTCTACAATGTCAATTTTTCTTAAAAAGGGAAATCTTTGAGACCACTTTACAGTCAATACAGGCAGTTCTTTGTAAGAACAAATAAGGTTAACCAAACCAACCAGGTAAATCAGCAGGCCTCCTTCCCCCAGGTCTCTCTCTCTCTCTCTCTTTCTCTCTCTCCTCCTTTCTCTCTCTCTCTCTGGCACTGTCAACCAAGTCCCAGTTTGAAATCTGTTTTTCTTAGAGTTTCAAACTCCTTTTTAGCAGCAAAGTATTTCCATTATCAGACCAAAAACAGACTAACTAGCTTCCATTTCCCAGGGCTTATATACCCTTCCTCTCTGGGTCATGTGATCTGCCTCATGTCCAACACACAGATATGAAAAGCCTCATTATATGGCCAGCTAACTTCTATAAAACAGGGCTTCCCTTTAAGGTAAGGTTTCTACTTGATTTCAAACAAATACAGTGACACTCAGGGTACAATATCAAATCATACAAAAGACATTCAAACATGTATTACAACGATCATTGCCTTCCTAGTGTGTGCTTGTGCTTCAACTGCATCTTTATCCAATTACTTTTACCATTTCCACTGCCAGGCAACCATGACTTCCATGTATAAGGGATAGGGATGGGTGGACTTAAAAAGGTCCTGACTCTTATTATCAGGACCAGGATCCAGGCTAAAGTCCTGATTAGTTCTGATTTAAATCAGAACCTTTTGTAAAACGTGAGGAAAACTGAAAATCTGCCATAAAATTGAATAAAATGGCAGTGAGATTCACGACACACATATGGATTATGGATTACGTATGTATGTTCGTATTGAAAACTCTATTTGCTATCTGCTTCTTTGTTGATGAACCATCTGCTGCTGCTGGCAGTTCGGAGGACGAGAACAGCTACAAGTTAATCTGAATGCATCAACAACAACAGCTTATTGCATTGCAGGACAGCTACACAGGACCATTGAAAATGTGCCCTCTTTTCAGATTCAACCAGAGATAAGATAACTGGCAATGGCATTATGACAGAAATCAAAAGGCCCCCCCCCCAAAGAACAGGCCCAGACTGACTGAACTGATAGGATGACATAGATGACAGTGAGATGGGATTTTTCTAGAAGAGGCCTGAGGACTCTTAAAACACCATGACTCACAGGCTCAGGCTTTGCCTTTTGTTTCTTAAAAAAAATACATATTTTTACTAATGGGGCTGGGTTTGGTTGGTTGGGTAACATTTTTTTAGAAATCTCATTTATATAAATATGTGTTGGATATTCAACAACCTAGGGCCAGCTGAGCCAGGCCAGCAGTCTCACCCCCACCCCAGACAAACAATGAAGTAACCATCCAAAAAACAAACGATGATGTGAGTTTGTGAATTGATATTATCTCCCATCATTTTCACAACCTAAACAGTCATCAGCATTCACTACATGAAATTTGATCTGATCATATAGAGTTGGCAGTATAGCCTAGAGGTTAGAGTAATGAGCTGTAAATGAGCTTAGTACATCCAGCAGACCTCGGTTTGATTCCCACAACCTACACCTGCTTATTGTGTGACTCTGAGCAAGTCACTTAACCACCCTAGTTCTCCCAGGTTGCTCCTAAAAACAGGCACTTGTGCCTAGTGGGCCTTATTTAGTTACCAAAAAAATAAGCAATCAGCACTCAGCAGTGCCAGCACCCAACACACAAACACAGTCATTAATGTTTCTCCATTCTCTCATACCCAGTAAGCACTGCAAACACACACACATCACAGCGAGTGGGGGTTGGTCAAACAATTATTTTTTATACTGGTCTCTGGTCTGGCAAGAAGTAGTGCCTATTTTGACTGGCAAAAAGTGGAAAATTTGGCAGAAACTTAGAAATACACTCTCCCCTCGCCCCCCCCCTGGCCCACGTGCGCTCCCTGCACCAATCTGCCAACTTAACTGACTGGTGGGTTACAAAACTTCTCCTGGGCCTGGCTGGAGTAGTGCCTTTCAGATCCCTGCATTGTCTTGGTCAGTCATGATGGATGGAATGCTGCTGCTGCAATCACAAACCAGCCCGAGGGAGATGGTCCATCACACTCATGGAGAGAGGGAGCCAAACAAATGAAAACTGACATGACCCGACCCTTGCCAGCAGTTCTGCTCACATATCATCTTCTCATCGTCTGGTGGGATGGGAAGGAGACTGTGTTGCATGACTCGCACGCTCTTGATCCTCCACCACCACGTGATGGTGACGTGCAGTCCTCCTCCTCTGAGCCTTTCATCCCACCTGCATCCCAGGTTCTGCACCATCTCGCAGCCTGCTTGCTTTCAGTCTTCGTCTCACAGCACAGTCTGTGTCTGCAGAGAGGAGGAGATTTACTGTTATTGATGGGGGCTCAGTCCATGACTCCATTACCAGGAGAGGAATTCTTGAGCTTTTGGGCTGGGGCCCCAGAATGTGGGGTTTGGGGCAGAAAAGGAGAAACAAACAAACAAAAAAGCCAGCTCTGACTGCAGGATGGTACATTTTTCAATCATTTAGCTATATGCGGCTGGCAGACCCAGACTTGGTACACTTATGCAATGGGTTCTTATTTATCCGGGTCCACCAGGCCGCATTGGATCCGGGGGGGGAGGGATCTGATTTTAGGCAGGTCAGTCTGCCCATCCCCAATAATAACTTCTAACAGAGTCATGTCTCCCGCTGCCTTCTGATTAATCTTTGGAATGTGACAGGGGCTCCGGTTATCCCTTGAGGCATATGTTCAGATTAGAAACCTAATGGATAAATGAAGGTAGTATTCTCTTAGTCCTCTGATGAAGACCCTGTATTTGGGCTGAAGCGCTGGGAAAGCTGATTGTGCCTCTGCAATAAATTATTTATTTTCCTTACCTTCTTGCATCAGTTCATTTATCTGGATATAGAGTGCTGATAAATCTCATTTACTCTCTTAGTCCTCCTCTGCCATGGGAATCTGATTGTATCCACTATGGAGATCCAACACAAAGAACCATCTGCTCTCCAACAAGCTAGCTAGACCATCTTCAACATGAGGCACAGTGTACTGATCCAGAATTGTCTTTTTGTTCAAAGTCTGGTAATCGATGTACATCCTTTTCTTTTGGTTTTTTTTTTGTTCTTTTTCACTCCAGTCACCGGCGTCCTGGGCATCTCTCTGACAGGGACCCATTTTGCATCACCTCTACCGCCCACCATGCCCTTCCCCCAACTGAGGAATCGGGTACTGGGTCCCCCCCTCCCATGGTCCTGAATGGTAGAGGCAGGAACCATGGACAGTTGAGTTGGGATTGGGGCTGGCATTTGGCATGAGAGCTCAGCCACTCGAACCCCACTGTCACCTCCCAGGAAATCAGGGTTTTCCACCTTGGTTATGTCCCCAATGAGGTGCGGACATGCAATGACATCTGCACCGAGGGTGTACTCTTAGCTGATGTCCGCTGCCGCCTCACCCCTGTAAGTGGCCCGCTACTGTGGTACCTCTGGTCTACACTGGGGGCCACTGCAGAGTGATGCATCCCCAGATACCCACCCCAGGAGAGGAGAGCACCCTGCCAACCCTTGACGACCTGAGTCCGCTCCCGAACCTGGGTTGATGACGTGGTGTGAGGTGTGGCATCCAGCACTTCAACCCTCAGTGCCACTGAGCCAGCCTCGATGCACATCCTTACAGCACCATTTTTCTTATGGGCCACAACAGTGGCGGATGCATAGGGGCTCCATGACTCTTTGATTATTCCTGCCACCAATAGCTCCTGCAGGTGCCACCAGACATCCTCGATGTCTCCAGGGGCCAATCTCCGAGATCTCTGTCTGAAGGGGTGGTCATCTCATGGATGAATCTGGTGCTCTCCACCTTGGACACACCCCACATCTCATTCGTGTAGTAAAAATACTTTGTGCCTCTTCAGCTTCTGGCTCAGACTTCATCTGTAGCTGTCAGGTATAGGCGAGTTTCCAAAATCAAAGAATGCTGGATCTAGCTCTGTGTCTGTGGCTACTAACAGATCTACCTTGGTGATAATATCAGCTTTGTAGATATGCTCCAGCAGTCTGCCCTTCTGAATGATGATGAACCTCTCTAACTCATTCTTTACCCTCGCTGTTACACATCTCACCCAGAGTGGTATCTGGAGGTGGCATCACTCCTTGCAGCACCATTAGCCCTTCTGAGGCATCAATAATGAAGGTGGGTCCTTTGGTCTGCTGTGTGAATTTTACAATGCCCACAACTCAACACTCTGAATTAGGAGGCAGGATTAGTTCTTTTCCTTCCATTCTATGAACCACATGAATGGGCTCATCAGTTAACTCGGTTACAGTAGCATCCAGGGATAGGCAGACTTTCTTCACCACAGCTTTGACAGAAGGGTTTAACGGGCTGTCCACTCCTCCCTTCCCTTGACATAGTTTGGCCAGCCTGCCAAATATATTCACATTCATCCCAATTAACACAGGAGTATCAGTCATTGCCTTGGGCTCTGGGAAGATCACTGCCATGGTCTCAGTCTTGTGCAGTTCATCTGGACCATTCAAGATGCATTCAGTCTGCAAAACGCAATAGCCATTGTAGGGACGACTATTTTATTCATTTATTTTATTTAAACTTTTGTTAACCAGGCAAATGTTATGAGCCAAGGCCCTTTATCAAACCTGACTCAGGACCATCAAATACAGTCAAGGTGTTACAAAAATTAGTAAGTCACTTACAGTATAACATTTACATAATACATACAATATAAGACACAAACCTACGGTAGACTAACACCTACATATAAGAGAATCTAAATAACATTTCTTCAGAAAAGCCTTAAAACTGTCATGATTCTGTAAATGTTGTATTTCTAAGGGTAGCTTGTTCTAGTAAGAAGGAGCAGAGGCAGAGTAAGCTCGCTTTCCAACACAGGTTCTCACCCTTGGGACCACAAGTGAAGCTGACGTGTTAGAACGAAGGGCCCTGTCTGTATTTCATTGATGTAACAAGGCAAACAGTGGGGAAGAGGGGCCTAGACTCAATACATTATGGGTCAAACAATTAAGACTATAAATATAACTCAGAGATGGAGGAAGCCACCCAGTTAATTGATAAAATATACAATGATGCGTGTGAAAGGGTCTTTTTAATGCAAATCTACATATTGCATGAAAACTTGTTGGTAGTAAAGAAATGTCAGATTTTGACAGGTCATGAAACAAGAAGGAACTGCAGTTCAGAATGGATGGCAAGACATTATTAATATTAACAAGTCGTGCTTGTTCAGTAAGAAGATTTTGCAGTCTAAACAATGCCTCCAACTATTGATTAATATTCAGACATATCAAATTTATGTGGGTCGAATAGGACAGTCCAGAATCAAGAGTGATTCCCAAATATTTAAACTGGGAAACTTATTCCAATGCAGTCCCATTTGAGTCAAAGATTACAATAGAGTCACTCACAGTGGTGCGCTGTCCAGTTCCAGAAAGTATACTTTTTGTTTTCTTGCTATTTAAAAACAATCGCTGTTCTCTCACCATGTGTCAAGAACCAAAAAATTAATGTTTAAGGCTGAATTTATGAGATCTATAGATGAAGAATTAGTGTACAAAATAATAACAATCACGGAGTGATCCAATTGTTGATTAACCCTCTAGCCCTACATTTTTTATTGGGAAATATTATATCCTGTTAAGTCCAAAAACATTTTTGAAAAAAAGTCAACAGCGGAATTAACACCAGGGATTAGATCTAAGTAGGACCAGTCAATAGAATGTAACTCATTGAGCAAGTTGCCAGGTATAACAGAAGTGAACTTCCAAAAAAATATAAATCTGGCAGGGTGGGGGGTTATTTTTTTAAACTTCTATACACAATAAATAGCAAAATGGTCACTTATCCCATCTGGAAGAGTGCCACACGCCTGAATTTTGTTAAGGTTACTGGTTGAGATCCAATCCAATAAAGTGTGATTTTTACTTACTAGGTTCATTTGAGTAAAAGAAGAAATACACTGACAGAGACATGCATTGGCTAACAATGACTCAAGTTCAGGTGTAGCTAATGGATCCCAATTAATATTAAAATCCCGCAGTACAAGTAAATCACCTGTCCTGTATTCTTGATCTACAGTAAGCATTGCAACAGATCCTTAGGGCCCTTCATACCCATATTTGGTGGATTTTGGGGAAAGGACAACTCCATCCATTTAGACTTAGGAAAAAACACAATGCGAAAGAGGAATGGTAGTAAAAACAGTGAAAGATAAGATGAGAAACACATAGAAACCCTGTACTGCCAATGAAACACTTTTTCAAAGTGACTTAATAGGGGGATTATTTTTTTCTGTTTGAGGTATTGAACCATCTTTTTTATATTTTTGACTTCTTTACTAGGGGCCCATTTTATAAGCGCAATAACACACTCGCCTCATGCCTTATAACGCACCTTGGCATGCTCTTATCAGAAGATAACCCACACTTTGTCACATGTTATTGCTTGCTTGTAACAGCTCCCTAGTAGAAGCTGCATCAAAATCCACTCACAGTCAGAGCTGCAGTTAGATCTTGACTCCAATTTAGTAACCTCTAGAGTTTCTTTATAGTATATCAGTAACCCCCCCCCTTTTTCCCAGGCCTGTCCCTCAAAAGTATGTTATAACCATCAATCATATAATGTTTACTTTCAATAGACAGCTTCAACCAAGATTCAGTTAAACAAAGCATATCTGGTTCGCATTCTGTTACAAGGACTTTAATCCCATGAAATTTAGGTCTTTTACTTCGAACATTTAAATGCATGAAGCGGAGCCCTGTAGAATTTCTGCCATTCTGTGAATGAAAAACATTATTATTGAGAGGTCCTGGATTGAGTTCTACATCACCCGAAAGCACCAATGACAAAAAAGACAGAAAAAAAGGGTGAAAACAACAAAAAATGCTGCCTTACAGGAACAAGGTAATTTCCGAAATTGATAGTAGCTTGTTTCTTTAAAACACCTAGGACTATAACATTAGAAGACAAGGATTTAGTAGAGTTTAGCAATAAATCTGAGTACAGAAATTCCCTTTGTGGAGAACGCTGGACTAGAGTCTCCTGTTCACCACAATTACAGGACTGACAGGGGTTAAGAACATAAGAACGTAGCCAGCAGAAGGAGACCACATGGTCTATCACATCAGCTCGATTTGTTGCAGGGTTCTGGATGGTTTTACTCTTGCACCAGAGTCCCTGGCCCCCCTCCCTTTCTTGGAGCGGCAGGTGCTTCAGGTGATGGTCATAAAAGGTCCTATGGATTATTTATTTATTATTTTTTTTTATTTTAGCTTTTGTTTACCGGGTAAGTACACTAGACAAGTAGTATGCCTATTTTCAGGAACGACCCGGGAGAGCACAAACATACAGTATACATACATGGCAACATTGGAGAAACAGCGTGACACAGTAAAAAACAGCTATAACAACACTTGTAAAAAGGCAGAGATACTGCCACACATTGTACAAATTGTTACAGGACATAGATAGACATTATAGTGACTTGTGATCCACTGTAAAACAATGTGAAGCACAGCACTCCTTCAATCAAAACTTCCACATCAGCACAGGGCCCAATTAAACCTGGTGGCACCTTGCTCTCTGGTGGGATCTTCGGTTCTGTCTATTTGGTGGAGCTTTCCAATTTTAGAGATCCAGGTCGCTCCCTCATTGGGCTCTGCTGTTGTTTCCCTGGTTCTTTTGACATTTCTTCTCTTCTCTTCTACCAGTTGGAGGTTTTCTGCATGGACACATCCACAGATGAGGTGCCCATCTTCCCCATATCTGTAGCAGAACAACCCCTCTTTATTCACAATATGTGGTCATGGCCTGACCCTTGGAGCAGCAGAGGGGGTCATCTGTCATCCCTGTTCAGGCATCACACTACTGTGCTGCAAGTGGGACTATTGAGTCATTTGTAGAGCTTTCATACACTCCTTTCTCTCTTTCAGTTCAACACCCAGGTCAGGCAGGGTAGTAGCTAGTTTGTTGCTCTTTACTTGTATCTGTCATGGGACAGCGGTCACCACAGGGGCCCTCAGGGAGTCAGCAGTATCCTCATGTACCTCTTCTTCTCTCACCTCATTGAGCAGTTGCTTAAACATTGGGGCTTGGCCCAGCATTCCTTCAGCTGGAGGGATAATAGGGCCTACTTGGAAACAACTGATCCCCTTAAAACTTGGTCAAGTCTCATTTGGGAGAGCTGGGCTGGGGTGACTTCTCCAGCCTTAGCTATCTTCCCGATTACCATTTCCACTCTAGTGAGATAGTGGGACAGTTTTTCCCCCTCTCACTGGGTTGTGGCTCTTAACTGGAAAACAAGGTCCTCTTTGCACTCCACTGCCCCAAAAAGTACTTTTCAACATGGCAAATGGTCACTAGCGCTGCTGTTGGGTTGACTGACATGCAGTGATCGGATGACATCTAGGGCCATACCCTGCAAGCTTTCAATAATTCGTTTACGTTTTTCATTATTAGAGCACCTCCACACCTCTATCATTTGGGTGGCTTGACTCATCCAGCTTTCATAATCATCTTCTCCTGCAGGAACTGGGATGGCTTCTGAGAAGGTTTACAACCTCTTGAACTGTTCATATGGTGCCCCCACATAGGGGGTCACTCCACTGGGTAGCACTATTGGGGCTGAGTTTACCTCTTGAAACAGGGCTTGTGTGTCTTTCACAGTCTTACCCTCATTTGTCAATAATGTTTTGGCTTTCTCTGCAAAATCTGGTTCAGGTACTGGTGGGAGAGGGGTGTCTGGCTGCAAACTGCTCCCCTTTCCAGTTTCCATTCACCACTCATCCCTTCTGTAGTGAGGGTTGCAGGCAGTATATTTGCATCAACCTCTGACACACTTTCAGTCAAGGCATAGGTGCTTTAACTAACATAACCATACCTCATTCCATATATCTTTAATTTGAACCAAACTTGACGCAGTGTCTAAGGCATCTAAAATAGCACTTCTCTCAGAGTCCTCCAAGATCCCTGTGACCAAAATGACTTTCTCTGGGTCCAGATGCTCCCCTCAGCACCAGTCTACTAGTTCCTGTTGCTCCATACTGACTTTTCAAAACTTTTCTTTTCTTGAGGTGGGGGGTACCAAATGTTTCAGAATAGCAATTTCAAGGGGTGGTCACTAGGAGGCAGCAAATCCCAGCAGTTCCTCCACTTTGTAAGCAGTCCTTTGACTCACCATGGCTGCTCCGGGGCCCTTGGGGTCCACACAGCACACAACCCCGAGGAGAACAGTCTGGGTTTGCTAGTGGATAGGAGAAATAGTGCGGTAATGGCAGATAATACCTGTGAACAAATGGCAGGTTACCACCTCCCCAGGAAATTACAGTAGCTGCTCTTATCAGACACGTCCCCACACAACAACAATCTTCCCTTCTTGCAATGATTAACAATACCAGAATACAACATGAACAAGTAACAGTGTTTATTAAGGGAAGGGGGGGAAGAGGAGAGTAACACATCAAACTGCAAATAGCAGACTGTCTCATTCTGCCACCCCACCTCCCACCTGCAAGTACATCCAGCAACCCCCTTTGGCTGTTTTGGTGGGTACTACTCTAAGGTGTCAGTCCTGAAGCTGGGATAAGGGATTACACATTCTTTTCATTTGGCAGGCAAAGTTACATTGGTGACCAAAAACTTGAAGCAACAGAAATGAATTGAAATGTAGGTCTGGGCGTATCTTAAATTGCAGAGTCCTGCTCAGGACCTGACCCCCGTACTAACTAGGTAGCTAGCTACACTAAACATTTCCTCTGAGCCACACACCCAGAGGTACTCAAGTTTTCATGATCCAAGGGGGATTTCAGCAGACTGAGCAGGCACAGTACTGTGGAAGTATCACCATCGGTGGTGCACCACAGCAGCAGGGCTGGCTGTAGAACTGAAGAACACCGGTCTTCACCTGCCTGGCCTTAACAACTTCATCTTTGAGGCCTTTGTAGACCATGTTAACCAGGCAGGACTCTCGCCATCTTCTTTGCTGGTCTTCTTCTCTGTTGGTCTAGGGACAGGGCAGGTTGATCCTCCCCTTGACTTGTTTGCTGGCACATGCTTGTCCAAACAGCAGTGCAGCTGGGCTTTAGCTCAGTCTCTAACCCCAGCACTCACAGTCACTTGACTTGCAGCAACAACAATCAAAGACAACTACCTCAATGAGGACACAGGCTGCTCAAACTTTATTCTCCGCTGCAGAACTTTCAGTCTTCAAAGCTGCACAGATTACAGTCGCTGCTCTCTCACTGTGCTCCAAACTCTCTCTCCTTCTGTCTGGTGGCCTCAGATCCTCTTTCTCACCTGCACATATCCACAGTCTCTCTTTCTACAGTGGATTCCAATATCTCTCTTCTCCAGCTTTTGCAGCAAACTGGCTTTCTTAGACACTCTGCCTTTCCTTGCTTTGCTGGCACCGGACAGGCCGTTGGGCTCTGTGTACAGGTTTAGGCTGGGAAGCCCACAGCAGTCTCTCCTGCACTGCTCTCCCACCGGATCCTCTCATGAATCTCTCCCTTGCCAGGCAAAACAGTCCCCTTTATCACTTTTCAAACTGCCCCTTCTGTTTGGCTGCCATTCTAGTGGGCTCACAGGCTGCCTTTTGTCACTGTTCCAGCAGCCCCCCTGCTGTCAGTCCCATGGGGGCTGCCATGTTTGTTTATATTTATTTCCCAACAGTTCAGTCCATTAATATTTATCTTAAGCCCTTAAGAGTGCAGTGGCCCATTTCCTCCATGCCTGGAGGTGTTCTGACATAGATCCCTAGCTCTGCTGTCTGCCCTGGAGCCGGGGATAACATGACATAGTGATTGTAGAATAAACACACAAACCATGCCATGTCTCCTTTAATTTTACTGCTCTGGTGGCTATGCATGCTCAGAAGGGCGCAAGCCACCATATTTGTTTACATTTCAGCAGTCTGGGATTTTCAGCTTCCCAGAACCACCAGAAGAATTCCTCCAGTTACCGGAGGTGCATCAGGATATCAGCGGCCACAGCTGAGGAGCACAATGGGGCCACCAGGCCTGAATCCCATCAGAACCACTTACTGGCAGGATGCCATGGGGCACTAATGGGTCTGAAGGCCTACATAAGGTTAGCCCCACATTGGGGGGGGGTCTTAGTATCTATCTATCTATCTATCTATCTATCTATCTATCTATCTATCTATCTGACACATCATCTATCATTATAACAAGCATTTGTCAATGCCGAATGTTTGCTTGCTGACATTAGCAGTGGAAGTGCAGGAGTTAGACAGCTACAGTATAGGAATGACAGTGAAGTGCTGAACTGACACCAGCTCCACCCCCACCCTACAGAGATGGACAGGCATTGGGGTGTGGCTTTGGGTCGTCGCCCATAATGGTCACGGCATTTCACCTCACCCTACCCTGCAGACACTGATGAGTGTTGAGTGGTGCCTTGGGGTATTCAGGCTTTACACGCACTTCATTCTATAAGGAAATACACTGAAATGGGTGCAGTATAGGAGAATGGGGTGAACTCTGGGGCCACAGAGTCCAAGGCACACCTAGATGCCTGTCACTGGATGCAGGGTAGGGGTGGGGATGGAATGGCGTGAGCATTTATTTATTTATTAGCTTTTGGTAACCGGGTAAGTGCGCTAGGCAACAGACCTGCCTATTTTCAGGCACGACCCAGGAGAGCACAGGACATTGGTTACAATATGCAGAAATGCACAGACATAATATAGGTGTACAGAAGCAAAACAAGATATACATTGGGTAGTACAGTAACAGTTACATAAGGGTACATTTTAGGCATAGATCATAATAAGGATGTAAAATAAAGCAATTAGGGTAACCATAAGACAGCTGAGGACAGTAAAGACATCAAGGTTCATAGCCACCTAGACAAATTGCATGGGAGAACATTAGTGTAGTACTCAGGGTCAGACCCGACAGCCTGCAGTGGGACAAAGCAAATTAAGAGCATTTGCATTGGCCAGAGGTTAGGAGGTGGGTGAACAGCGGTTTTGAATTCTCGATGGGAGGATGACGTTTTCACCATAAGGGGTGAGTTCCAGAATTTGGGAGCAAAATGGTCAAGTGCCTGTTCACCCATTTTGTCATGCAAGGTCTAGTGGAGAGCATGGGGACAGAGGAAGACCTGAGGGCACGGTGTGTGAGGCAGGGGTCAGGAGGTTGGCAAGATAGACAGGGCAGGAGGTCTAGACAGGGAGTCGATAAAGCAGCCCAGGAGTAGGCTCGAATATCCTTAGGTGACAGCCAATTTAAGCCAGCAAGGAGACAATGATGGGTAAGACGTGGGGCAGTTAAGAGCGCATCTACAGATGTTGTTGTAGACAGTGTCCCATTTGTGGAGTGTAGCAGAGTTTGCAGCAAAGAGGAGGGGCAGAGCATATTGGAGCTGGGGTAGAGAATACCTCTACGCAACAGAAAGTCTAGCGGAAGGAGTGAGGGAGTGGCGCATAATAAACTCTGCCAATTTTAGCATTGGCTGACGGCCACCTATTGACATGTTGAGACAGGTCAAGTGTGGGATCCAAAGTGACCCCAAGGTACATGAAGGACTCAGTGTTTGAGATGAGGGAGCCATCAGGCATTGAACCCGGAGCCTGTTCACAGGGGCAGACAGTTTCTTAGAGGATCCGAATAGCATAGCACTGGTTTTTCTAGGTTCAGGACTTGGTGGTTGCTAGAGAGCCAGGTCTGCAGGAATGGAAGTCATTAGTGGAGTGGAGTTGATGGCAGCAACCAATTTTGATCCAGAGTAGAGAACAAGGTCATCTGCGTACATAAGAGTGCAGCTATGCCGGGACATGGTGGGAATATCATTTAGGAAGAGGAAAAGAGTAAAGGTCCAAGAGTGGATCCCTGGGGAACTCCACGGGAGATGTTTAGGGGGGAGGAAAGGGCCTTGTGAAATGCTACCGCCTGAGTCCGATTGTCAAGATAGCTATGGAACCAGGAGAGGGCTTGGTCAGATGCTCCAATGGATTGGAGCTTCTTTAGCATGAGAGGATGGTGTACCATGTCGAAGGCTTTAGACAGGTCGATAAAGACGGCCCCAGTGAGTAGGCCATGGTCCATATTATTTCTGATGTCATTTGTAAGTTGTGTAAGTGCAGAGGTGGTACTGTGACCGGGCCGGAAACCATGTTGGCACGGGGTTTGAAGATTAAACATGTCAAGGTGAGCAGCAAGCTGGCGGTGGACTATTTTTTCAAGCAGCTTACTGCCGATTACTGTCGACAATCCCAAGTCACACCTCTGATGCCTGTCAGTCCCTACAGGGAAGGGCGTTATGGTCGAAACCCTAACTCCCTGGGCATTTCTTGGTATTTTTACTCCAGGTTTTCAACATGAGCTTTTTGTGACCCCATCGCATGAACAGTGACACTATCAGTTTGTTAGCCGAAAGGTGATTTTGCACAGCAACTGTGCCATTTGAGGTGTGGTACTGTTCATGAGGAGGTGTAAAAAATGGTAATGTTGAAAATCTGGAGTAAAATTATAAAAAAAAAAAACAGGTGAAATCACGAGCATGTGTAGAAACTGCGCAACGCACATCTGCAATGTAATTATTTTGGGGATTTTTTACACCAGATTTTCAACATAGGCATTTTGGGACCTCTGCTCATTAACAGTATCACTGTAATGTTCTTAGTCTGCCCCAAACACTGATTTCCCACAGCGACCCTCTCCTTTCCGTAGTCGCCCCTGACACCTCCCTTGTAAACCAGAGTGGCCTCCTTCTTGTTTTTGTTCTTTCTTACCTTCTTAATGCATATTTCATCAGCTTTTAGTAACCCCTCTTTATAGACTGTAACAGTCTATAAGCAGACTTGAGAATCATTAAGGCTAGGGGTGTTTTTGAGAGCCCACCTCATGAACAGTGGCACTTTCGTTCTGTTAATCGGTCCCGAAAGGTGATTCCACACAGTGACTGCAAAATCACCTTTCAGGACTGAATAACACCATGACAGTGACTGAATTCATGAGGAGGGGTCCTAATAACCCCATGTTGAAAATGTGGTGCCAAAAGTAAAAAAAATGTCCGAGATATCAACATAAGTTGAAAAAACCCTATTTATGCCATTATACAGCTTTACAGCTTACTGCCATTTCTTCCGTTCGCGGTCAGCTTTGGAGACTGCAGATGTGTTCCTGGTCCACTGAAGATCATTGCACCATGCTCTGGAGGTAAGTATGGGGTGAGGGGGTGTGGGGAGATGGGTGCGCAGAAGGTGGGCACTGGTTGGGGAATAGGGCAGGAGAGACCGCGAGGGACCATTTTCTTTGTTTCAGGGACACAACTTAAGTAAAAGATGTCATGGGAAGGTTTTTTTTTGCAGGCTTTCTATGTGCACACTGGGGTTGGCTCGCAGTGTGCCACCTGCATTTTGGGGTGGGGGGGACTGAAGTCCTCAGGGATTGGGCCCCCTGTCAGCACAGAAACATGTGTGTGTGTGTGGGGAGCATGATGCTGAGGGGGATTGGGCGCCCCTTCAGCACACAACAAATGGGGGGGCATTATGCCAATGGAGAGTGGGCTCCCTCATTGGCAAATTAACTGGGTCGTGGGCATGCTGACAGGGGGATTGGGCACCCCCATTGGCTTTCATGGAGCTTATCACCGCCATGTTTAGGGAAATGTTACACCAGGCAAGGTACCGCCCTGCAATGATGGGTGGCTCCTTCATTACAGGGGAATGGCTGACGCTGTAATGACGAGGCAGCCCCTCATTGCAGTGGCCAAATCATTTAAAGTTGGTGGCACTTCTTCAGAACCAGTGTCATCAGGACACTGGGCTTGCATTGGGTGAACAGTGCCAAGCCCACAAATGCAGTGCCGGCGTTGGTTGCCACAGTGCCATACCTCCACAACTCGCTTCTCTGCTAAGCTGCCACATAATGTTTCTTGCGCATATGTGCAAGCAAACATAAAAAAAGCAGATTAAGAGGACATCCTAACCCAGAAGTGTTTTAACATTTTTAAATATTATTTTATTATGATTTTTTTGTAGCCCCTTTCATACAAAGCTCCAACATGTCTACAAGCACTGTTCCATGAGGGGCATGGTTGAATCATGGTTCCACTCTCAAAACACACCAGTGTTATGGCACCAAGCCATCAGTAGTAGTAAAATTTATTTATACAGTATATCACCATTAGGACAATTTACTCCCTATTTGCAAGGTGTACCTGTGGAGTAGACATATAAATACAAATTTCCACACATAACAATAGAACTGACATTACATATTTTGTTATACAATCAATAGTTTAAACACACAACACCTAACAAAATGTTAATAAATTGTTACAACAAGTAATCAACATAACTACACTTACACTACAACAAACCACGGATAGCATTTTAGTACTATTGCACTCTCAATTACACATACATGTACAGCTAAAATGCTGTCTAGCCTTTATTTTAAAACTAGATTTGGAAAGATCCAAATTTCTTAAATCTGGGGGCAAAGCATTCCAAGTACTGGCTACACTAAATTCAAATTTATTAAAGGTTCTAGGCTGCATCAAATCCCTAGCCCTATTTTCCTTAAATTTAAACAAATCCCTAGCCCTATTTTTCCTTAAATTTAAACAGTGTTTAGGTCTTTGCATTTTCACTGCTAGGTATCGAGGTGATTTGTTTCTAACCATACTCCAGACTAGATTTACCCAGCTATTTCTACGCTTTAACTCAGCTGATTGCCAACCCAGCTTTTTGTACATAATACAATGGTGAGTATTATAACTACATCTCAAAACAAATCTTGCCAGTCTATTGTAGGGGTGATCCAGTTTTCCCAACTACTGCTAACTTGAGTGTCTATAAATATGATTTCCATAATCAACAATTGGAAGGATTAATTGATTAGCTATCATGAGATGTACAGTTTTAGTTGTACTTAATGAGAACCTTCTTGCTGCCCCATACAGCTATTTACTTTTTTTACTAAATCTGAAATATGACAATCAAAACTTAAATTCTGATCAAAATAAATTCCCAAATATTTGTAAGTGACAGTTTGAGTCAAACATTTTCCTTCCAAAGTCTTTATGTACAAACACTGGTCCTTTAATCTAGATTTCCTGGATCCAGATAACATTGTGTTTTTTTTATTAATGATCAAACCCAGTGAAGTGAAGCACTCTTGCACTGCTAAAAAGTCCTGCTGCACCAGTTGGCAGTATCGCTGACCACTATTTATGTGGGGGGCTGTGTCCCCACCCCCCAGCTTTAGATTCCAACTCTAGGGGAAGCAGACCTCAGGTAGGGGGTGGCGAATCCCAGATTTGGCACCCTGATGGCTTGGCACCCTAATGCCAGTGCTCTGTGTGCCAGTAGTGCATTGTTTGAGTAAATAATAAAATAATAACACTAATCCTTCCCAGGTAGTTAGGCCATCCTATAGCCCCCCTTTTCCCACACCAGTCACCTTCCAAACTCCTCCCACCCAGGCATTTTGTTTTATAAAATGTATCCATCTCCTGGCACTGATCCAGATGCTTACTTGAATTTTGTTTGACTGGAGGAAGGTGGGTGGGAGATGTTATGATTGACTGTAGTAGTCAAGGGGCGGAGAAGGGTTGTCTCAGTCTTACACTCATAAAGGAAGTGGTGGGGGCTGAAACAATCATGGAATTTAAGAATGCATGGGATAGACATAAAGGAATTCTGGAGGTGAGGGTTAAGGGGCAACAGACTTCTAGGAAAACATAAAGTAAACTTACAAGCTCAAATGGGCAGACTGGGTAGGCCGTAGGCCCTTATCTAACGACACCGTCTATGTAATTATGTATCTATTTTAAACCAGCCAGACCCCCAAACCAAGGACTCAAAGTGTCTTTGTCCAACATGTCAAGGTTGGCAAATAGGCCGGGGGATTAATGCCAAACCAAAGTTTCCCGTTTTTACATTCATTTACTTTTACTGCCCAGTCCCCATTTCAAACTCTACACTTCTGTCTCAATCTTGAGTTTAGTGTCTCTGCTCTTCTTCATAAGGAAATTTTCCAGAAGGGCACTCAAAGTGCTATTCCTGGTCCAAATGGAGTTATATGAAAGTGGTCATAAAAATTCATATGGAAATAATATTCTAATTGTTCAAAAATGTCCATGTCAGGTAGCTGTCTCATTTAATCTTTGTGCACTTTAAATTAAAAAAAGTTCTGGACATTCTAATAAGATTCGGAGAACATTTCATGGCTTGGTTCTCCACCCTCTAAAACTGCCACTTTTTATTTAGCTAAATTCTGAGCAAGCAGATCCGTCCTGTCAGTGTTATGTTTAGTGTCTTGGCTGTATCAGACCAGCCTGGGTTGCAGTTTCAGCATCCTGACTCCTTTCATTCACCTCTTATTCATTCTAACTTCCACTTCGCTGAAAGTCAAGCTCCAATTCACAAAACGCCTGGCCTTATCTCCCTACCTCTTGACCCTGAACTGCAGCGGCAGGTATGTTCCATCCTGTCTGTGCAAACAGCTGATAAAGTCGTCACATGCAAAACATTTAAAGGAACAGCAGCCTTGTTATTTTTTTTTACCAGTACAGACTGGGTTTATCTGTATGCTTATAGCAGCAGCAGCATCCCCAAAACATGCAATACCAGCAATAAATGCTTTCACTTACAGCAGGAATATGTCATGCCGAGTACTACTTGACAGATTTTAAAGCATCAAATGGGGTTGGGTGGCCTGCTTTTGACATACAAAAGCCTTTGCCAATATTAAATAAATAAATATGAGCACAAAAGGCAATAGGGATTTGCACAGCTTACTAGGGTGTTTATTTCAACCCCTACCAAAAATAAATGTTTCAGGTTAGCCTCATTGTTGGGGTGGGGGGGGGTCGTGCAATCCGCTGCCTCCAAAGCTCACTAATCACAAGCTGTAGTGACCACCTGTTTGGCAACACTGTGGGAGCTGGAGTTTTTAGACAATAGGCAGCTATCACGCAACTTATGTAAGGCAGATTTCCTTGCTGAATAACCCCAGAGAGACGGGGGCAGGGGAGTCTGGGAGCATGAACGGAATTTCGAGTAGAAGTTTGTTGGGTATTAACATCTGGGGGGGGTGGTAGTGAGTTACATACCCATTCTGCCAGCTCTGCTTGGTGCTTGTTTGGTGATCCCTGAAAGAGGAAAAAAAAATGATGAGTTAGGTGAACAGGGGCAGTAGATCACAGCTGTCTGTAAGAAGAGATGCCAATAATCTAGCAGCCAGAATAAATAAAGCCTACGGGGAAGTGAGAAACTCACCGCCTCTGCCAGAATACGGTCACTGCTTTGGAGGCCAGGGCCCGGGTCATGCTAATGGAGGGAGGCTACAACACAAAACAGGCAGACGGTATCATGGAGATATCATAATCTTGCTATGCAGATGCATTTTCTAAAAACACCCTCGCTTGTTTTATCGCCTACAGATTATATTTCTAAACAAATCTAAATTCAGCATTTTATCTGGTGGGGGAAACGGTACCACCTCACTCTAAATCTATCAAACAAGACAACCACATCAGTACACGACTCGGGTGGACTCATCGTGTTCTCATTGGTGGGGTCTGCAAGCACCACATTCATATTTCTCAGGCCCAGTGCGGTGCGGGTATACTGCATGGTGTTGGCATTTGTGGGAAAATGGTCTCTGGGAGTAGGGACAGTTAACAGCGGGCTTGAGTGGTAAGGTTACCTTGGCACACAGTGACTGCTTTTGTCTTGGAGGTTTGCATGCAGGGATTGAGCAGTGAGGTTACTTGATGGGGGATATAAAGTGCTTGGGAGGTTGGTGTGCATGGGATTGTGCTGTGGAGTGGAGGATGGTTGTGTGAAGTGTCCGGGAAAGTTACCATCCGCTGCCGTGTAAGGAAAATTATAAAATTGACCAAGAGTGTGACCGATTGGTTGTTAAGCTTGGGTGGTAGGGTGAAAATAAAAAAACAAAGAAAATTACTTGTTGGCCCCAAGAAGGTATTGCAGACTTGGACAGGCTTATTGCTTCCCTGTTGAAAAGGGACACCAGCCAATGCAGCTGTAATTGGCTGCTGCAGTCAGGGGCCACCCCGCAAACACAGCTGATTGTGTAGTGATGGGGTGCTCCCTGACTGCAGCGGTCAATTGCTTTGAGCATAGTGGCATGCTCATTAACTGCCATCATTGACAGCATGCTCCTCTGTTCGCCGAGGCACAGACCAGCCCCAGAACGGACTGCTGCCATTCGGCACAACACTGTCACGCCTCCACAACCTGCTTGTGAAGGAAGCTGATGCAATGTGTTTCTTGTACATGCGAGCAAGCAAACACAAAAAAGGTCTCAGAAATGCTGCAATCTGATTGGTGGTTAGGATTCCAACAGCCTTACATTACTCCCTGTTACACTGTCATGTAGAGCCTGATCACCATGGCACATGGATTTTTCCTGTCAGGATTCCATCCTCTAGCACTGCTGAATGACTGGAATGACACATTCTGATTTTGAACCAGCATTCTTAAACTGTTGGTGGATGAACTATTTTATCAAAAATCTCCCTCTAAATGAGGAAAACAAGTATACTTTTAACACTTTTCTGTTGGAATATTTTTTTATAATAGCAATAAGACACTCCCAGGAGTTAGCTTAACAGACTATTAATCAAACCCCTGGTCATGCCTTATTGCTTAATTTGACACAGTCCCACACAAAAGATTAATAAAAAAGTTAGCCAGCCTGGGAGTGGGTCCCAGGGTGGTAGCCTGGGTAAATAATTGGCTGGACAACAGGACCCAGAGGGTAATAGTAAATCGAGTCCACTCCAAAGAAAGGGTGATTACTAGCGGGGTACTGCAGGGTTCAGTATTGGACCAGTCATTTTTAGGCCTTGGACACACTACAGAACTGTTTTTGAAAACCGTTTTTGAAACCAGTTTAGCTAAACCATTTCAGTGCAGCCACACTACTCAGTAGCCATTTTTGAAAACGGTTTAGTGTGGCCACACTGCTACTGTTAAACCTGTTCTCCTTGTAACTATTTTGTGTTAATTCCAACACACAGAACTGTGCCTGCCTGGACACACTGGAGCTAGAACTGTTTTTGTTAAACCATTACAGCTTAAAACACTTTTACTCCTGGACAGACCTGTAAGTAAAACCATGCTAGTTCGAAAACATTTTTAAAAATGGTTTTAAGACTAGGTATCTAGCAGGGTTTAAAAACACTTTTGTTAAAACGTTTTAAGGGGCTTGTAGTCTGTCTGCAAACAGTGCTAGGGGGATTTAAACTGCTTTAAGGCACTTAAACCATTTTAAGTTCCCCAGTGTGTCCAGGGCCTTAATGTCTTTATAAGTGACATTGCGGAGGAACTGGAGGGAAAAGTATGCCTCTTTCCAGCAACAGGGTTGATACACAAGGAGGGGTGTGGAAAAGATGAGAAGGGACTTGGCAAGGTTGGAGGAATGGCTAAAAGTATGGCAGCTTAGATTCAGTGCAAAGAAGTGCAGAGTAATGCATCTGGGAAACAAAAACCCGGGAGAGTACACAATGGAGGGGTAGTAGGAGGGAGGTACTAACAACAACAAAAATGGAAAAGAACCTCTGGGTAGTCATATCAGATGACCTAAAGGTAGGCAAGCAATGTGAGAAGGCAGAAAGGAGGGCTGGGGGATACTGGGATGCATAAGGAGAGGCATCACCAGTAGAAAGCAGGAAGTTGTCATCCCTCTGCACAGACAGTTGATGAGACCCCATCTGGAGTACTGCGTGCAGTTCTGGAGACCCCATCTCCACAAGGACATAGAGAGGATGGAGGCAGTCCAGAGGAGGGCAACTAAGATGGTGCAGGATTTGCACCAGAAGCCATAAGAAGACAAACTAAACGAGCGTAATATGTATACCCTTGAGTAAAGGACGGAGAGGGGGGGACATGATAGAAACTTTCAAGTACCTCAAGGGAATCAACAAAGTCCAAGAGGGTAGCATCTTTCAGAAAAAGGGATGTGCAAAAACAAGGGGGCACAATTTGAAAATAGAGAGGGAATGGCTCGGGGCGACATGAGGAAGTATTTTTTCACAGAGAGGGTGGTAGATGCATGGAATGACCTTCCTGAGGAGGTCGTGGGTCAAAAACAGTGGAAGAATTCAAGAATGCATGGGACATATATAAGGCAATTCTGATGCAGGGGTAGGAAGAAGTAGGCTGTTGGTTAACTAGGACCAAAGACCACCTCCAGGGTCATGTAATACCCTCACCATGTAGCAGTGACAACCTACAAACCCTAGCCATCAAACTGCAACTAGGGGCCCACAACAGAGTGCTCATCCTACTCTCAGTTTATATTCCGCCAAAACTATCTCTGTCTGGTGCTAACAACCTGCTGGACTATATCAACACACTGAACCTAATCACTGAACTAGTACTATTAGGAGACTTTAATATCAACTGGCTCTCCCCTGCATCTACCGCTATCAAGGATACGTTTTCCACAATCCATTTCTCCTAAATGACGAGACCCCGACTAGATTCAACTGTAAGACTGGCACCAGCGCACTACTTGACTGAGTCCTCACAAACTGCCCTGCACATATCTCCAACCTTACCATTCTCCCTGATGCCCTGAGCAACCACTCCCCTGTCAAATGTTTATGGAACAACAACCACTGTAAGCCTCCCACCAGAATTATAAAAAAAGGCTGCTGTCAAAGGGCCACCTGCCACAACTAAAATCTGACCTCAAACTCCGCGACTGGTCAGATCTCATAGAATCCAATGATTGGGACATGGCACTCTACCTCTTTATTGCAAAATTTAATGCTGTCTGTGACAAACATGCTCATGTCAAAACAAGGAAAACCAAAGGACCTCTCAATCTCTGGATTACCCCCGATCTAATAGCACTGCGTGACACAAGAGGTCAGTACTGGCTAAAAGCTTGATCACAGGGCTCTGTAGCAAACAACCAGCAATATAAAAAGGCTTGCAACGACTGTACAAAAGCAATCAGACAGGCAAAAAGTAAATGTTACAAAGAAGCCCTCACCAACTCTTGGAACAGCAACAAGTCCTTCTGGGCAAACTGGCACGATATTACAGGGAAAGATCCCAAAACACCCCCTGCTATGCTCACTGTCAAGGGTGTTCTGACCTTAGACTTTCTACTCATTGCCAGCTCATTGAATCAGGCATTTACTGACCTCAGTAGTGTTCTGCTGACAGACTTCTTCAATGCCCCTAACCCAAGAAACACTGCAAGGGCCTCTACATCATCTCCTCTCTGACTGCCTTTCCGCTTCAAGATCGTATCAGAGGCAGATGCAAGAAAATACATAGAGAAGGTCCTAGGAAAATCAAGGCATAGTGGGGACTCACTGGACCTCAAATTCGTTCACCTGACACTGGACAAAATAATTGGACCGCTAACAAAAATAATTAACCTCTCCCTCTGCCACTCTCAGCTCTCTCAAAGATAGAAGTCTGCCACAGTAACTCCTGAACATAAAAGTGGGGACCGAACTTTACACAACAATTACAGGCCAAACTCTCCATACTCTCGCTACTCTCCAAGGCACTGGAGTGAATTGTGGCTGACCAGATGGTGGACTATCATAATCAAAACAAGCTCCTCTGCCCAGAGCAACATGGGTTCTGGGGCAGTCACAGTACCATTACTGCCCTTCTAGAATTCACTGGGTTCATCAATAACACTTTGGACCAAGACCACCTAATAGAGGCATCCTTCATTGACCTATCAAAGGCTTTTGATAAGGTTCACCATGCCCTCCTCCTGGAGCAGCTTTCTGAAATTGGACTTGCAGCCAAAACTGTGGACTGGTTTAGCAGCTACCTGAGCCTCCTCGCCCAAAAAGTTAGGATTGGGGATGTCCTATCCAATAGCTGACCTGTCAGATCTGGTGTACCACAGGAGTCGATACTGGGACCACTGCTATTCAGTGTCTTCTTAAACAATCTACCAGCCATTTGCCAGTGCCGCATGCTCTTATACACTGATGAAGTGGTAATCTTTGCCAGCATTCTGCACCTGGAACTCCTTGAAACAGATCTCCAAAGCAGCTTTGCATCAGTTGAAAAATGGTTCACAGAATAAAAGCTGGTCATGAATTACAAAAAGACCAAAACCACGCTCTGTGCAACAGCCCAAAACAATCTAAAAAGCTACCCCTTGGCAATTCGGAATGACAGTGGCAGCACCCTGGAACTCATCCCATACTTCAAATACCTGGGGGTTACAATCGATTCCTCCTTGTCCTTCACACAGCACTTCGACAACACTGCTGAAGCCATCAACACCACAGTCAGCATCTTGTACCGACACAGGCACTGTCTCACGCATGGAGCGCTGAATCTGGCAATTAACAGCTTGACTGTGTCCCTTATAGATTATGGTCTGGTAATATACAAATCTGCAACTAACACTGCACTCCAACGCATCACTGTTGCCCTAAATAAAGCTTGCCACTTGCTTACAAATGCACCTAAACTAACCCATACCTGCAAACTGTATACCTGTGCTCACTGGCTCCAAATTAACGACAGAATAAGATATCAAACCTACCTTCTCGCCAAAAAGGCTATGCTAAACTGGCTTCCTCCTGGAGTTCAGAACCTACTGTCCCTACCGCTAAATGGCGGACAACCCAGGAGTTCCTCCACACAAACCTTCCATGTGCCCAGATGCTGCACATCCATAGCACAATGCACTTTCTCCTACCGGGCATCACTCTGGACATATGCACGACTGCCTGATATCTCTGGTGCTACTACTCTTGGATCCTTCAAACTCAGACTGCGCCAACACCTTATTGACAGGAGTTCCTGCAGGTGCAGCCGCTAGACACCCCAAGCACCAACTGACTACCACCAGCACTTCCCAGTCCCTATCCCTTGGGATAGGCAAACCCCGGCACTTAAGCAATCCCCCCTCCCAACCTCTTGTACCTCATATCCTGCACCAGTCAAACCTCTGCCTCTTCTCACACTGCTGTGCTTACCCTGCCCTCTCCCCTTCTCCTGCTCCTACTGATGGAGGCATACTTTGTACAATGCTGCAGCTTACATGTTCCTGGCTGGATTTTTTTGTACCCATTAGGTTTAATACTCTCATTATCTGTTTGCTGAACTCTCATTGCATTATCTGTAAATTGTCCTCAGTCTCTTTTTTTTTGCCTTGTTGTTTAATGTCTTTGACGTGGAACCTCTCAATGAGCATCTGCTCACAGGTGCATCCAAGACTTCAATAAATAAAAATAAAATACAAATAGGATCTGCAGCTTATCCAGTAGGTAGGGAAATGGGTAGACTGGGTGGACCAAGTGGTCCTTATCTACTGTCAAAGTCTATGTTTCTATGTTTCTATCTATCTATCTGGGATATAGAATGTGCTGACTCAAAATATGCCATTTATCTTCAAGTGTGGGGGGGGGCAGGACCATTATTCATGAGTTGCAGACCCTCGAATGAGTTATGAAAGTCCTGCCCACTCACGAGTGATGATAAATTGCCCACTGTGAGTCAAGCTATTGCATATTTGTTATATACAACAGTAGTTTACAAGTTATAGCTTTTTAAACTGTACTTTGTTGGAAGATTTTGCTGGTTCTCTTTGATTTAACAGGTTGCTTCAGTGCTGCACTAGGCATTGTGATGTCATCAGCATTGATAACTCTGCTTTCTGATTGGTTCAGTATTATACTGTGATGACAGTAACTTCAAAAATATCCATTGTGACAACAGTAATAATATCTTTTGATGTGTTGCTATTACTGATGTCACTAGCTAAGACACAGGGTATCTTTTTGATCTTGTCATTTTTACCCCCACTCCTGTTGTATCCATCTGCCTGTCTTGTCTATCTATCTAGCTATTAGGGATGGGTGGACCTGTCCGCATGAAATCAGACCCCCCTGGAGCTCAAAGGATCTGATGGACCCGGGTAGATCAGGACACTGCTCCTCAGTGTACCGGGTCTGCGTTACTGTATTTATTTTACTTTTAAAATTTTTTTAACCTGGATCTCTTCTCCTGTCTGAATAAAACACTAGTCATAAAAAAAGTATTCTGCTACGCGGCACTGCTAATGCACCTGGTTGAAAGGGAATCCTGCACACACAACCGCACCTGCTTGAGAGAGGGAGGGAGAGACAGTTTGAGAGAGTGGGAACAGGCCTCAAACTGCCCACAGCAATGTCGGCAGTGCAACGCAGGTAAATTAGTCCCAAGAGAGTAAAAGGTGCCTTTGTTTTATTTTTCTAATATTTGCACGGTATTCTCCAGCCATGAAGGTGTGAGCAGCAAGACCAGCAGTGACCAAGGTAGGAAACGATATTTTAGTTGACTGACGCACTAGCGAACTGCTCGTAGTCAGCGCAGGCAAACTGGCCAGAAGTTACGGCTCAAGAGTGAAGTGACAAGTTAGGATGCTTATGTTCTGAACAGTGACAGTCAGCAGGACGTGGTTTCAATTTGTATGTAAAAAAAAAAGAAGTATGTGGAACCACAATGTGGACCACGCCAGCAAACATCTGTGATGATGGTGTTTTCTGAGCATGGAATTTAGAGATTGCTACTTCTGTTTGGTACATAATGAAATACGTTGGTGAACTCCTTTTAAATCTGTTGAGCCAGTTCAATGGAGTATAGATCACTACTGCTATGGCTGTTGTGTGTTTGGAATTTGGATTTGTATGAAGTTTAACCTGGTAATGTGCACCCTTGGAATCTTTTGTCTGCATACAGACTTGTAGAGCTGCAGCCCTCTGTATTTCTGAGCTAGAGAACTGTAGGAATGTGATGCTGCTGCTGTTTATGATTTTTTTGTCAGAGTGCAATACAAATTTCTGTTTTAAATGTGCGCATTAATAACAGTCCTGTCTCTTTTGTTCATGCAAGATGGATGTGACAGTTTTGAGTGATTAAAGCTGTATCCTTCATAATGTAGGACAAACCTGAGAGGCATGTTAACATGTTGTGGCTTCACTGGTTTAATTCTACTACTTCACATTTTATTCAACATCATTGTGACTGCTTTGAGCACAGGTGTACATTTTAGTTGCTTGTACGTGTTCTTCTGAGCTGCTCAGCTCTATTGAGGTTGTACTTGGTGTGCCAGCAAGAGTGTTTCTCTAAGGGTGGTCTGCTTTGTTCTGGCATAGGCATGGAGGGAAGAGGGGACTGGGTGTGTGCACTGTGTGAATTTAGGTAGGATGGATGCCAGGCAACATATGGGAGAATTCATGTTTGTACATAGGGGGGCAGGGGGTTATGCTGGGGCATGTGGGAGGTGAAGTTTAAACTGGGCAGGGTGGATGCTAGTGTAACCCCCCTGCAAATGGGGGTTCCCAAAAGACTTCCAGGAGCTTGCTTGAATGCTCCAAGCCTGAATGGTGTTTGGCGTTTAAGCCATTTATCAGTGAGTGTTTTTAGAGCCTCTGGTACTGTCTCTTTAAGAGCTGTCTGCTTGCAGACATAATTAGTTTGTATGGGGGGGACTGTGTGCTTCTCTGCTTGAGTACCACTCAAACTGCTACCAATTCACTCCATTTTTGCAGTCACTAGGAGTGCAAAGGGAACCTATCTGAAAGATGTAACTGTTTGCCAGAAATTATTTAGAGTAATAATGAAATTACAGTTTGTCTAACCTGCTTTCTTTCCAGTCAGAACTGTGTCTGCCTAGTTCCCCATTCTGGTTTTGAACTGCTGAACTGGACCAATCAGTGTGGGGTAAGCTAGCTCTAAAATGGTGCCTTGACGAATCAGAACTTGGACTCATAATCTGAGCCAGCCACAAGAGGATTGTATGGGCAGTGACTCTGGGAGATGTAGTTTAGACTTCGGCGCCTTTTTGGACCAACAGCAGCAGTCTATTGTGAGTGACAGCCAATCCAGTCAAGAACTGGGAGGAACTCAAAGGAAGTGCCCGGTTTTGTCTGTTGGAGTTTCAGTTTAGCTCTGGCAGTGAAGGGGAAAGGAACCCTGTGCTCCTTCAGTGCACAGTTTTAGTCAAAAAACATGTGTAAGGTCCAGAGTTCCGGTCTGCAGCTTGTGTAACTGCTTGTTAGGACTGAATCCGTCCTGTGAAGAGAATCAAAGGATATCTGAAGAGTAGAAACCAGGCTCACCCTGTAGAAGACTGGAGGAATTGCGGAATTGCACTCGGTCTGTCAGGAACTGAATCTGCTGTGTGTTCTTCCGGGTATTGTGCAGTAATTGCGATCGGGATACAGATGCAGCCTGCCAGGTATAGTGCTTTCTTTTTACCATATAAATGTGTGAAGAGGTTTGTGTACCTCAAGTGAATCCTGCTGCCATTACTGACTTTTGCCTGTGACTGTTTACCATATAAATGTGTGAGGAGTCTCTTGGAGCTCAAGAGTAGCCCTGCTGACATTGAAGGACCCTATCTTGTTTGGAGGTCGTGAGTACTAATTCAGGGTCGCTCCTGTTGAATTGCTACATTAAATCCAAATGGAATTACTGTACTGCTGACTGTTTAATTTTCCTTTCTCTGTGTGAAAGGGCCCTACCAGCTGCCACGGTTTGGACTAGCCACTAGGGCTTGGGTACCCAGGGACAGTAACTGATAGGGATAGGCCTGTGCACAGAGCCATAGGTAGATGAGTAGAGTGATAAGCTAATTAACCTGATTTCCCCCTGTCCTTGTTATATCCCCCTAAATAAATCAGAGCTGCTTGTTTCAGCAAAGTTATACTGCCTGAGGTATTTGTCTATGTTAAAATATTGTACTGTGATTGTTGCACTGTATCTTGTTTTACAGGGGGTCCCAGTGCCTGAACCAGTTCTGGGGTAAGTGTATACTGTGAAGGTAATTTTGATATATTGTGTGGGCCACTAGTGGGAAGAAAGGGGGGTTGCAGTGTCCCAGAGGGCTGTGACCAAGTAAGTTTAACTATTGCAAACCCTGACCTCTGGGTGGAGGCACCCGCCCTTGGATCCAGGCCCCTCAACCTGTTAGTGGCAAATCAGGCAGGGGTAGTAGCCCCTGGGATAGCGCCATCTAGGGGTTACACTAGCAATTGGATGGAGGGAGGGGTCCACTAGGGAAGGGTTAACTCTAGCAGATGGATGGGCCAGGAGTGTTCATAGGGGGGCAGGATGGCAGCCAGTAGATGAAAGGGTGTCTGGGATTAAATAATACATGTGCTGAGTTGACGTTAGAATAGTGGATGCAAGCAGAGGGTGTAGGGGTATACATACCGGGGCAGGGTGGGTGGCTGCTGATGTGAGGGGGCAGCAGTTCACATATTTGAACAGGGTGGGTGTCAGTAGGTGACAGAGAGACAGTGGTGTGTAATACATTGGGGGACAGGGTGGGAGTTTGAAGGGCAGGGATGTGAAAAGATGAAAAAATTACTGGAGTTGAGTGTATGTCAGTAGATGGGATGAGGATCAAGGGAATCAACATACAGAGGTGAGGAGACTGTCAGCAAATAGGAGAGGCTGGGGCTCTGCATACTGAGGCAGGGAGGGAGCCATGGTGATACTATACTACTAAACAGATGGTAAGGGGCAACAGTATTTCTGGATTCCCTGTAGCCAAAAAAATGGGAAACCAAGAAGAAAGACATATAGAATGACGTCAGAAATGCAGACAGACACACTCAGATTAGAAAGTACTTTATTTTTGATTTTCTTACACATTTTTGGTTATTTTCTGGTGTTAACATTACTTTCTTAAAGGTTCTGATTTGAATCAGAATCAATCAGAACCAATCAGAACTCTGGCATGGATCATGATCCTGATAATAAGGGTCAGGGCCTTTTAGGGTCCGCCCATACCTACTATCTATCTATCTGTCTGTCTGTCTGTCTGTCTATCTATCTATCTATCTATCTATCTATCTATCTATCTATCTATCTATCTATCTATCTATCTGTATGACTTCTACCAAAATGATGAGTGGTATGGGGGTAAAAATCTATAACTGAGAAACTGGAGGCCCTTAATATTTCCATCCTGGAGAAAAGGAAGCTGAGGGAGGACATGATCTCATGCTTATACATACTAAAGGGTCAACAAGTTTGAGCAGAGAGAACTGTTTGATCTAGTGTGCTCCAGCAGGACATGGGGACATACCATGAAGCTCAAAAGTGGTAAACTTACAGTAACACTAGGAGGTACTTCTTCTGCCAGAGGGTGGTGAGCCTATGTAACAGTCTACCAGCAGACAGAGACAGTACACAACGTCAGTATAGGCCTTCAAGGTAAGCCTGGACAAATTTCTGCTTACCGAGGTGATAGCAGTAGTAGGGTGGGAAAGGAAATCTTGTAAATAAGTACATGTATGCACAGCATACTTGATGGCCCCAGCTTACGTAGTGTGTGTTTGTGTTGGGGGTTGGCATGATGACCTAGTGTCCCATCTGACCATAAATGACTTTGTTTATATGTGTGTCAATGGATGCATGCACTATTTTCTGTTTTTGTATTTATACAGTATCTACTGTATATCGGATATTTTAGCCTGTTATTTTGTTTCTCTCTCCTTTGTTAATCCTTACAATGCAGCAGGTGTATATATGTACAGTATATATTTATCCAGCTCTTGCAAGGATATTTAAGAGCACATATCAGTGATATTTTTGCTCCCTCCAGACCTAGAGTGAGACTAACAAATTATTCTCACTCTAGCTCTCCAGGAACAGAAATATTCCCACTGTAGGTGCTGACTGGTTAGAGCTGGCAGCGTGAGCAGCACACTTTCACGTTCTTTTTTTTTAAATGTAATATGCTTTATGGTCTGGTCCAGACTGCAGCTCAGCTCCCGTGGCTCAACACCCACCATCCCGGGACTTACATCAGCTGGAGGTCCTCCCTGGCTTGCTCCAGGGCGGGCCACACAGTAGATGCATCCTCTGAGCTGGGAGTTCGTTTCCAGCAGATGCCTCTGCTGGTGTTCCTCCTGTGTACCTCTCCGGTGGGGACATGGGGCCAGGCCGTTCCTGTTGGTGTTGAAGCTTGGTATCCAGCTGAGTGCCGTTGTCGGCTGTGCAGCGCTCGCGAGCTGGGGCTCCATTCTGTGGGCTGGCATTTTTGGAATTACTGATTGGGATACGTGGTGTGCAATGATGTCAGTTGGCAACATGCTGATGCCTGCCCCTTCCCCAGCAAGAAGTGATGGCCAGGTCCCCCAGCCTCTAATAGAGGTTTGTTGAGTGCCGGCAGCTAACCCCCCCCCGGAAGAGGACAGTCCCTTGGATGATCCATGCTCCTTCCCTCTGACTGCCAGGCTCATTCCTGAACATGGGATGTCAGCATTGTGAGCGGTAGTGCTACCGCTGTACCGATGGCCTGGTACACACTTTCATTTTCAACTTTCCAAGCTGACTCACATTCTGGCTCTCTTTCTCCACAACTCAGTCTTAAACAGTCACTCACTATGAAGCATCCATGCCAACAATAATCAAAATTCCTACCTATTACTTCTTTTTTTTTTTGTTTATTCCATCCCCCTCCCTTTTACCATTGTCATGTTAAACACTGCTCCTCCCACTCTCACTCTGTGCCTGATTAGCACTCTCACTGTGCCTCCCACCTAACCAGGACCATCAGCAAACTCTTCCTGCCAATGTCGCCTCTTCACTTGGATGTTTGAGAAATGACTGCCCAGCACACCCCAGTACACTACACTGCTTTCTGGCCACCACTGCTCTTTCAAACCAACTGCTGATGCTGTGATGCAATACGATAGCTTCATGGCATCAATGTAAACAAACACACGCACGCTCAACTTGATGCACCACTCGGTCACCTGAAAAGAAAATTACAAATGATAAAAAAAATACACAGACAACAGAAGACTGCTAAAATGCTACAAATCATTGGATAAATAAGGGATATGCCATGCCCTAACAGAAATATCTGTGAAATTTTTCCCAAGTGTATTTTGACCTTTGACATCACTTGCCACTTGTGACGTCAGAGATCAATGTACACTTGGTAGGGGCATGGCATATCCCTTGTATGTATGTCCAGCATCTAAATGTGTTTCAGTTAGTCACATGCAATTGAGCTCAACAGTTTTAATAAATAAATAATTCACATATGTGTAAATAACTAAATAATTGGCAGGCAGCAATATTTCTTAAATGAGGCCACCAGAACAATTTTGTGTGGCCACAGAACTCTTTAGAGCCCTCATTGCAAAGGTAATACAATAGATATTTTCTTATATTTAAAGAAGCACAGGAGTTTAATTACAGTGACATAGGGAAGGGGGATGAGACTATTAAATCATCGCTGTGTTGGGGGGGATAATCTTTCACTCTGGATGGTTGAAACTTTAGTGCAATCTGCATGATGTCTGGGGAGAAAGGGTAGACACCCTAATAATCTGATAAATTAACTAGATAACATAGTTAAGATAAGACAGTATTCTTTGAATGTCAGGGCAACTTAAAAGGGCAAGGGGGGGGCACATCATTATGGGAATGACTCCATATTCACTGACCTTGTTCTTGGAAAGTACTATGCAGCAGCGCAGTACAGGAATTTGGTCTGCACAACCTGCTACCATCTCACAACCGATTGGTGGCAGGATATTAATGGCACAAATGGAAGCAGGAGGAGAAGGAGTTTGATTGACACTAGATCTTTATTTAGAATGTGTTCTAAAAGTTCAAGTTGCAGTTATTTATCGGATAGGTGCATGTTTGTACAGTTTGGCTGCTTTAAGGGGTGTACAACCATTTGGCAGAAACCACAGAACCACCACTTGTCTGACACAACTCAGTGAACAGGCTATATTAATAACGCCAAAATACAAGAAGATTTATCAGAACCATGTGTATGATGGCAGAATTAAATGTGGTGACATATAATGTCAGAGGTCTGAACAGCCCAGTTAAGAGGGCTCGTTTACTACAAGAATTAAACAGGAAGGGAGCAACTATACCTTTCCTCTAAAAAACACACTTAACCCCAAGCAAACATAAGTTAAAGCACAGATGGATTGGTGAGGTGTCTGCTTCCTCCTGGGGGAATCACCCACATCGAAGAGGAGTGGCAATTTTACTTAGGAAAGACTGCCCTTTTTTGGCAGACAGGGTAGACACAGACCTAGAGGGCAGATATATCTGGCTCAGTGGCACATACAGAGATACTCAATGCACCTTTTTGAACATCTACATCCCAAATGAAGATAGGAAGGTAGCCCTGTTCCTTAGACCAGTGATGAAAGTGAACAGGAGCTCAGTTCCTGTACCTTTTTGCAGCAGGAACAGAGTCCCTGTACTTCTTCCCACTGACAGTGGAACTGAAATTCTTAAATCAGCAACATGACAGTTTCTGGGCCTCTGACCTGAAATCAGGGTTTCTGTAACAGCATTTGACTTGTACAACAGTGCTGTTTTCCTAGAAATTCTTCAATATCTCTAAACAAATCTAACAGTATTGAAACAGATAGATGTGTCTTGACACAGCTATCCTTCATATTGAGGATCCCCATTCTGCATTTCATATTTGCCAATGCCTGAGATCCTGTACTTCTTGTCTACCACTTACACCACTGCATCAGACACATCATACAGGTGATAGTGAGAGACCCAGATCACCTATATTTTATTGGGGGGGGGCTTTAACATGGTTCTGTCTCCAAAGGGAAAGTATCCAATGTCAGGCAACGTAGGGCAGGTAACATGCTACTGTGAGTGGGGTGGGAACTAAGTCTGATTGAAGGATGGAGATACCTACATGGGCAAGCCAAAGATTACACCCACTATTCAGATAGGCACAATATCTATTCCAGGATATATATTGTTCGTTTTTTCTGTCATTTGAGAGGACTTACACAATTTCAGACTGTCAAATACTGTCCAGAACACAATCAGATCATGCCTCAGTGAAACTTACACTGCAAATCACACCAGCCCCTAGAAATTCACACTGGCATCTTAATGTAGGTCTTTTGAATTCCCTTGACTTTAAGCAGCTAGTGCAGGACACCATCAAATATTTCATAGACATAACAAGGCAGGGGACACATCTCATGCAGTGAGATGAGACACCCTGAAGGCGGTACTAAGGGGAGTGATCATTCGACATGCATCTGAGCAGAAGCAACTAAGGGAAGCAAAATGAACAGAACTAGAGGGCCAGATAAGGAAGCAGGAATTTCAACATAAGATCACATTAAATGAACGAACCAGAATAGACCTAGAAATGCAGAAAGCAACACTTACTAATCTGCTGATGGCCCAAATGGAAGGGAACTACCATAGAGTTAAGCAACAATACTATGAGGAAGGCAATAGAGTGGGGAACTGTTAGCTTTCACACTGTGGAAACAACAAGGAAACAAGGCAGTTCTACAGATACAGGATCCAACAGCAGGGGGCACTCCAACTAGCAGGCGTGGGAGATAGTCAGGATCTTTGCAAAGTACTACAGTCAGCTCTACTGTCAGGATGACATAGCTGAACACAAGGCTAAGGTGGAAACATTTTTTAGAAGGTAGTTCTCTTCGGACTGTTGGCTCAAGAGACTAGCATAATGGAACAAGATATTACAAAGGGGAAAATATCCAACTGCTGAAGCTCAAGAATGGGAATGTACCTGGCTTGGATGGCTTGCCAGCTGAGTTCTTTAAAATCTTTGCAGACCAGCTTATGCCAATATTACATCAGGTCTGCCAAGAAATCTCACACAGGGGTACAGTTCCAGAGTCCTGTCATTTTGCACAAATAGCCATTATACCTAAACCGGTCAAGGACCAGCTGGAACGCGACTTGTATAAACCAATCTCATTACTAAATATAGACATGGAACTTTTTACAGAAATCATGGCAAATAGATTACAATCTGTTGTCTCTACTATAGTCCAGGCCAACCAAACCGGCTTTATATTAGATAGACATATACATGTACAAGATAATAATATGCAGATTTCTTATTATTATATCAACCCAAAAAGGTCAAAGGATATCCAAATAGCTATGTCATTGGATGCAGAAAAAGCCTTTGATAGGGTGAATTGGCAATTCTTGAAAATTACCATGGAAAAAATGAAATTCGACCCAAAATTCATCCAGACATTTGAATGTTTGTATACAGCTCCCCAAGCCCTAGTGTGAGTAAATGGGATCCGCTCAGTATTATTTCACCTAACAACAGGCACAAGACAGGCCACCCACTGTCACCCTTGTTGTTTGCTTTATGTCTGGATTCCCTGGTGGCAGCAGTGTGGCAGGACCTGAATGTCTCGGGCATTATGGTAGGAGGGCAAGAGCAAAACATTTCATTATATGCAGGTGTAACCCCCCTGCAAATGGGAGTTCCCAAAAGTCTTCCAGGAGCTTGCCTGAATGCTCTAAGTCTGGGCGGTGTTTGGCATCTGAGCTGTTTGAATGTGGTTCCAAGTGAGTGCTATTTGAGCCTCCACGTACTGTCTCTTTAAGAGCTGTCTGCTTGCAGACTTAATTAGTTTGTATGGGGGAACTGTGTGTTCTAATGCCCAAATCCCACCTGGGCTGCTGTCAATTCGCTCAGCTTCTGCTGTTGCTACATGTGCAGAGGGAGCCTTGTTGAAAGATATAACTGTTTGCCAGAAATCATTTAAAATGACTAAGAAAATGTAGTTTGTCTAACCTGTCTTCCTTTCAGCGCGAACTGTTTCAGTGTAGCTTTTTCATTTTGGTTCTGAATAGCTGACTTGGACCAATCAGGATGATAGGAAGACCCTAAAATGGAGCCTGTGGACGAATCGGAACTTGGACTCTCAGTTTTGAGCCAGCCACAAGGAGATTGTATGGGCAGTGACTCTGGGAAATGTAGTTTTAACCTTGGCACCTTTTTCCACCAACAGAGGGAGTCTTATTGTGAGTTAGAGGGAGGCCGATTAAGGGGGAATGTGAGGAAATTCTTTTTCACAGAAAGGGTGGTAGATGCATGGAATGGCTTACCACAAGAAGTGGAGGCTATGAATACAGTGCAGGGCTTCAAACAGGCATGGGATAGGCATAAGGGAGCAATACAAATGACTATGAATAGATAGGTCACTGGCAGAGCAAAGGCCGATGGCACATTTATAAGGTAGAAAAAGAAATGGGCAGACTGGATGGGCCTTGCGGTCCTTATCTGCCGTCAACTTCTATGTTTCTATGTTTCTATGTTTCTATGAGTTACAGCCGAACCAGCCAACAGAATGGTGTGGAGCTAAAGGAAATGCCCTGCTCTGTAACTGGAAAGATTAGATCAGTTGTGACAGTGAAGAGAGAGAAGGAGCTGTATGCTTCTGCGGTGTATAGTTTTGTGCGGGAAGTGCGTGTGTGGGCCTGAGTTTCTGTCTGCAGCCTTTGTGAGTGCCAGTTTGGACTGAATCTGAGCTGTGAGGACAAAGAAGCACTAGAAGTGTGTAAACCAGGCTCACCCTGTAGAAGACTGGAGAAATTGTTGAATTGCACTTGGTCTGTCAGGAACTGAAGCTGCTGTGTGTTCTCCCAGGTATTTAGCAGTAATTGCGATCGGGATCGAGGAGCAGCCTGCCTGGTATAGTACTTTCCTTTTAAATATGAATGTGTGTAGTGCTTGTGGGGAATCGCTATTTCCAATCCCCTGTGCTGTGTGCTGTGTGTTGAAGCTGGAAGCAAACCCCAGCTTGTCTTGAATTAAATCCATTTGCTATAAACTGCAGTGGGGTCCAGTCACAAGGACCTTGTCTCCATGCCCTGTTGTTCTGGCAATCCAGAAGAACATCCACCATCCGGTTCTCAGCTTGGGTATTGTGAGTACAAATCAGGGTATTCCCCTGCAGCTTGTTTTCAATCACAAGTGTGTCATCTAATTCTTGTTGTTTCTTTGCTTCATGGACTGAGCCATCAGGCTCTGGATTACAATTGGGTGTTGTGCATATATTTTCCTCTACATGGTCCTATCCATCTGCACCTGATAGCCAATCCCGGGCAACGGACCTGGCTAGCCCTTCCCCCTCAACCTGGGTACCCAGAGTGTGACATTTCAGACCCTGTATGTGTGCACAGTACTGTGATTTAATGCCACTAATTAACCTGATTTCCCCCTCCCATGTTACTGTCCCCTAAATAAATCAGATTTGTTGTTGTTGTTAAACTTTAAACTGTCTGATGTATCAGTACCTTCATGCCAAGCACTGTATTGGTTTCTGTATGCTGCTTAACCTTATTTTTCATGGGGTCCTCAGAGACAAACCTGCGAATCAGTCTCGAGGGTAAGTGGTACCTTATGAATGAACAGTGTGTACATGTGGGGCATTGGTACTGTAACTCCTGTGCATCGTGTGGGCCATTAGAGGGATTAGAAGGGGGTCTCAGTGTCCCAGAGGGCTGTGACCAAACTAGACCAACCATTACAAACCCTGACCTCTGGGTGGAGGCACCCACCACAGAACCTACACCCCTCAACCTGTTAGTAGTCAAGCAGGCAGGGGTAGTAGCCCTTGGGATAGCGCCACCTGGGGGTTACACAGGAGACTCTGTCTTCTTTCTATCTAAATCTGAAAATTCAGTACCTCACTTGGTAACACAATTACAATCATTCGGAGATATTTCAAGCTATAAGATCAACTTTGCAAAGTTCAGAGCGCTAAAACTTAGTGGGTCAATGCCATCTGAGTTTAAAAATCATATCCCATTTGCTTGAGCAAAGAATAATCAAATCAGATATCTAGGTATACAGATTACAACAGATCTCGCTAAATTATTCAGTGAACTATGAAACATTGGGGGGGGGGGGGTCAGTCAAGCAGATCTGGCCAGATGGAACCTGTTACTCCTAGCCCTAACAGGGGAGAGTAGCTTTGGTTACAATTTGAACATCCTTCCCCACCTCTTGTTCTGTTTCGATGTCTACCACTCAAAATCTCACTCACATCTTGGAGCAAATCAATCAAGGGAATCCAACGTTTTGTCTGGAACCACAAATGACCTTGTATAGCTTGAAAGATCTTAACATTACCAAGACAAGAAAGGGGTCTTGCACTCCTGGACTTTTGAGGACATTATCTAGCAGAACAGATGCAGCCAATGAAGACCTGGGCAAAACAGAGAAGGGACTCACAATGGTATGACACTGAGAATGCTGGAACAGGTGGACACCCATTATTCACACTGGCACTTGCACACACAACAAAAGAATACCAGAGGGACATTACTAACAGATGGGACCAACATAGTCTGAGTATTCTGACAAAGTTTAGAAATATCACTCAGACACTGTCTGAGGTAGCCTCCCCCCTCCATTAATTAGGCATGATCCAGACTTCCTTCCCCTAACCTTGGATACAGGATATATGAACTGGAAGAGGAGGGGAGTCACGAGATTCTAACAGTTCATCGAGAGGGACATTTGTATAGCCTTTGCCTGGGCAAAAGACAAATTCCAGTGGGGCAATAGAATTTTTTTCCGATACATGCCAAGTGAGGAACTACATTAACTCCTCAGACAACTCGATAGGGTTGACCAGGCCTCACTTGGCTAGGGAGGAGTACATATATGAGACATTGACCATCGTAGGCCTTCAGAGATGCATCTCAGAGACATATAAGATGTTGCAGAAGGAAAAGGGCATATACCTAACACACAAGAGAGACCTGGGAAAAGGAGGTAGGGCTCCCCACTAGGGAAGAGGACTGTCCAGCCCGATGGTGCTGAGGATTGAGGCACTGGACACCACACCTTGCGCCATGCTGGTGACCAGGGTTCGGGAATGGACTTGGGTCATTGGGGGTCAGCAAGGGGAGGAAGATTGAGCATGCCAGGGACTGCTGTCTTCTCCAGGGAGGGTGTGGAGGGACACTCACGAATGTGCTGGCTCCTGGCAGTGGCTAGCGGTTAGGGCGAGTCATGGTACAGTGGAAAGGTCGGCTCGGGCAGGCATCCAACATGCGGTGCGCAGGAGCATGTACCACAGCGTCACTAGTGTCCTTGTATGCCCGTGCTATGTGGGGACTTAGGGGACAAAAACAGCCCAATCCTCTGGCACTCATGAAGGTTTGCCCGCGGCACTGCACCAGAAGCTCCTAGGTGCTCCCTCTGGCCATGACCCCTTGGTCTTCCTCGATGTGGGGTCCGCATTGTGGCCTATAAGAAGGTGACTGCAATGAGGTTGAAGCTCAGGCATGGTGCCTTATGCAGGCGCTGCCAGTGACAAGACCTGAATGGGAAACCATAGGACCACCGCAGCCGAGAAGGTAATGCACTTAAAGAAACAACAACAAAAAAAAAAAAAAAAAAAAAAGGAAGAGGAGATTAAAGATGGGATGGAAGGTCACGTTGGCTGCAGTTTGGAAATCATTTTTTTTGAAGATCCTGGTGAGATTCTTCTGTACCAAAAAAGTTACATGCCATTACTGTACTACAAACTCAGAAAGGTGTTGGAGGAATAGTTGGAGGGAAGGATCCCATTGACATATACAGTATTCTGGAGCTGTAGGAAGCTACAAAGCTTCTGGGGACAGGTTAGCACAGTCACTGAACAAATTGTGGGGGAACAGATCCCACTCGACTTCTCAGAATGGGTTCTATGGCTTCCTCAGGTAGGGGAACTGTCAGCAATCTGTGCATCTGCAGTTGTGTCAGCCATGGACCCTAAACGCAAATTGCAAGTAGTGTTTAAAAAAAAAATCAAGCCACTGAAAATTATGTTTTTTTATACTGTCATGTTCCACCTCCATTTTCTGACTTTGATTGACAGCTACAACTCGAAGTGACGTCAGTGATGGACTGTTCTGGTGGTATCTATAATCCATGTGGTGCAACCTGTGAAATTTCAAGAATCTGTTGGTCTACTGGTAGCTGATAGCTTTATCACTAATACAGTTCTCTGATATATATGTCATGTTTTTTTTCATCATCATTGATTTACATTTTGTTTTTGTCCCATGATTAATGGGGCTGTTGCTCAGTGGTGGTACAGTATATGTATGTGGATGGAGGAAGTGATGTCAATGACAGCGGCGTGCTGATATAGCTGATGGCTCCAGGCAAACAACCTGCTGTTACCGGGTAAACAAAACATAAAAAAAAAACAACTGGCTGGCTACTTGCTTGTTTGATACCATTTCCACACATTGGTTAACAAAAGCAGCAGTGCGCACATTGTTGTGGTCTGTGTTTCTCATGCACTGATCATAAGACACTACAACTCCTACGTGTACTGCTGAACTGATTGAAATGCGGGAAAACCACAAAGTGCTTTTTCTTTTTTGGTCCTCTCGGTAATTCAAGCTAGGTAAAATTCAAAGCCATACAGAATTTCAAACAGGCCAGGGCTGTGTTTACATAGATAGTGCCCTAGGCTTGAAACTTCAGGTGCATTCCCCCGGTGGACTCAGTGCTCACCCCATGTGCCAAGCGCCCCCCCCACATACACACACACACACACACACACACACACACACACACACACACACATACGGCTCATATCAGGGGATGGCAACAACACAAAGTCATATTAGAAAAATGAAATAATAGAATACTGACTGTTAAAACTCAATTTATTGAGGTTTTAAAAAATAATACACTCGACATTACATAGCCCCCACCCTCTCAGGCCACCACCCAGCCATGAACACATTTATTTTCACAGTTAAGAGTTTATTTAAAAATAAAAATAATATATTCACCTTTTAAGTCTTAATTCTCTCTCTTTCACACACTAAAGCAAAGAAAGACCAAGAGTCATCTGATGACTGCTAAACAAAGATATCTTCTCCACCACACAGAGCCAGGATCACTTTTGTTTTCACAGTTAGAGTTTATTGAGATACAAAAATAATAATATATTTAAAATACCTTGTTAAAGGCTTAATTCTCCCACACACTGAAGCAAAAACCAAGAGTCATTTGATGACTGCTGAACAAAAATACTCCCCAGGCCACCACACACACACTCACACATACATACACACACACACACACTCACACAATGTAGTATTTTCACAATGTTTATGAAATTATATTTTGCATCACACTCTTTGAATTTTCATTCTACTGGGCCTGTCCAAGACCTAGTCTGAAGCATCAGGGCAACTGAACAACAAGAGATGCCCAATGCCTTCCGATTATTTTTGTAACAAGCCAGCAGCGATAACATAAGTTAGAGCTAGACTTAGTCTAGTAAGTTAGTAACTATAATATTTAAATATAAACTCAGACAGTGTGTGATCATCTACTGTGAATTGATTGATGCGATGGTCAGACAGTCTGAATCCATTCCTAACTCTTCTCCTTGCTAACTTGCTTACAGAAAAAAATATTTTCATTTCCACAGTCCACTACCTGTGGCAGGCGGGCAAAAACTTAAAGTTCCACTTCCCAGCAAATGTCTAAACAAGCTTAGCTCAACAAACACCTCAACAACCACCTACCTAACCTTGACGGTGACCAAGGTTTGGAAATGGATGCAGGACGCTCAGGGACTAGTTGAGGTAGGCAGAATTGAGATTCCCGACGACTTATCTCCTGCCTATGGAGGGGAAGGGGGAGGGGGACGTGCATCCCGGTTGGCAGCTGGCTCCTGTAGAATCTGGGTGGCTGCACAGTGGAATGCTGGGGAATGGATCCCCACCAGTGGGATGCAAAGAGGCATCTGCACAGAAGAGGAACTCGCACTGCATTACTGCATGTGCTGGTGGGCCCAGGGACAAAACAATCAGAGGAAGATCTTCAACCATGGCCAGATGAGGCCCCACATGGGTGACTGGGCATCTCTATTGTCCTGTGGCATAGGACCATCAGCAGAGCATGGGAAATCCAAGAGAAGCAGAGTGACATGGCTGGGGGGAGCCGCTGCAGATGGGGGTCATTCAGCAGTTGAGGCAAACTACTGATTAAAAACCTGGCCCACCAGTGCAGCAGCAGTAGTACTACAGTAGCAAGTCCGAGTCTTTGGGAGTGGTCGAGAAGAGGAGGAGCGAATGTCCAGTGGATGTTCTCCTCTGGGGAGGATGGGCAGCATGCTCTGCCACCACACTGCCACCTAGGTGACCATAAGTGGTGGTGCAAGTGGAGCAACTAAGGAGTGGGAAGGATGCTCCCTGCAGAAGACATCAGCACACCCTACGTGTAGTGTTATATGGCGTGCTCCTTAAAACATCCTGGGAGGGGGAAGAAAAAGTAAAAACCTTACCGGCTGTGGCAGGATGATGCAGACAGCCCTCTGTAGACCCCACACCACCCACTGGGCTCAGGGTGGGCTCAATTTATCATGGCTTCCAGAGGGACAGCTGGATTATCCCCCTGTGCGCCTCACAGGGTGGAAAGCTGTGGGGGATCCGAGCTAGGTGAGTGGTAAGTCCCAGAGATGGTGGGTGATTGGGGTGGGGGGTGGGGCATCAGCAGAGTGAAGGCCAGTTGGTGAATGGGAGAAAAAAAAAGAACATTTAAAAAAAATAATAATTTTATGTCAGCCAAGAGTTGCTTTTTTAAAATGTCTCTCCTTGGCCTCCTCTTGCTCCAGCAACATATCCCCCCACCTTTGTTTTACCAGTCCCTGGCCAGGCTTACTTGGAGTTACTGAAAACTCCATTGTTTTTTCATTATGCTGAGAGCTTGGAGAGAGAATTCCTAGTGTTTCTGTAAGCATCAAGTGGTACCACAGCTATATTGTTTTTGTCCTTTTACAGTTGTAACCCCTCACTCCTGCCTTTTAGCAAAAACGACAGGTGGCATGCTGTTGAAGCTGACAGCAGTACCTGGTGAGGACTGGGTTCAGGGAGGATTAGGTTACTTGGCACAGAGGGCCTAGGTTTGGCTACTCTGCACAGGGGCACCCAAGTAAATCTGAACACAGGAAACAATAACTGTAATGTCCAAAACCAGGAATGGGATTCTACAGTGTGGCTTTTATTCACCTCCAAACTGAACAAACAAAGCAGAGACGGACCCCCATGGGGCTACATTCCTGGTAATGCAGATTAGAGGCAACAGAACACTTCTTTACTATTTCTAGCCCTCAGGCTCTGAACCCACCAGGCACACAGCCTGGACTTGCATGCAGCTTTGGGCACACAGCCCAACTTGTCCACTTCTTGGGTTTTCCCCACGGGCCCGGCTCCCCCGCCAGCCACTTGATCCATGGTCCATTTTGGGAAATGAACCAGTTTTCCAATTGGTGGCTCCCCGAACCACCTTAGAGCCTTCGACTCCTAGAGGGAATTTTCCTTCCAATCCCACATCTGGGTACTTCCCTCATCACTGGCCAAGTGCATGAGGCAAAGTCAAAATCCACAGAGCAAATCCATAGAGGTGGACCTGGTCACTAAAGATGGGGGGTCACCCACCTCCAGCTCCCACAATCCGTACTCTGCCATTTCTCTGGAAACTAAACAACTCTTTACTGAAAGCTTGGCAATGTAGATTACTGGGTAGACGTATGTCACATCTCCTCTACATGTCTTGACTTCCCATAAGTGCTGGACTTGAACATACTTTTACTTTTGGCTAAGCCTATTACTCTAGGCCTCCCACTATTTCAGTAGTCCAATCCCCACTATCACACAAGTCCCAGGGCGAAAAACATGGGCCCTTTAGAAAGAGCAGAAACTCACCCTCCAGTTGCTGGTGCCCCACAGGCGATTCACAAATCTTCTTGTTTCCCAAAAACTCTGGAACAAATAGGCAGCTTCTCCACTAGTAGCAAAACCAGGGGGTTGCCCCTGGAATATGCAGGAAAACCTTTCCTGCCCCCATCCCCGGAGAGAGGGGGCACTGAGACCCGAATCAGCAGTCTCCACCACTTTAAAACTGCTTCTGTGTCTCTCTTTTGGTGGAAACACATACCTTTTTTCCTAAATGTAGCCCTATGTCAGGGCTGAGGCTCCAATAGCCTAACCAGAGCTGCTGTGCTCCTCTCTCAGCAAGCTCCAAACTCCAGCTGACCTACAGACTACTGTTCAAACCTCCCAACATTCTATTCCAACTCCCTGCTGCAGATTCCATTGTGGCTCATGCAGCTGCGACAATTCTATGGTGATGACATCCCTCAGTCTCAGCTGAGATTGAGAACAGAGTGAGACAGCATGAAATCCATTTAACTGAGAGTTTCACAAGCTGCCTTCCCTGTCTACCACTAGGTCTTACTGGTGTAACCCCCCTGCAAATGGGGGTTCCCAAAAGACTTCCAGGAGCTTGCTTGAATGCTCCAAGCCTGAATGGTGTTTGGCGTTTAAGCCATTTATCAGTCAGTGTTTTTAGAACCTCTGGTACTGTCTCTTTAAGAGCTGTCTGCTTGCAGACATAATTAGTTTGTATGGGGACTGTGTGTTTCTTGATTGAGTACCACTCGAGCTGCTGCCAATTCACTCCATTTTGCAGTCACTAGGAGTGCAAAGGAACCTATCTGAAAGATGTAACTGTTTGCCAGAAACCATTTAGAGTAATAATGAAATTACAGTTTGTCTAACCTGTCTTTGCAGTCAGAACTGTGTCTGCCTAGTTCTCATTCTGGTTTTGAACTGCTGAACTGGACCAACCAGTGTGGGGTAAGCTAGCTCTAAAATGGTGCCTTGGATGAATCAGAACTTGACTCATAATCTGAGCCAGCCACAAGAGGATTGTGGCAGTGACTCTGGGAGATGAAGTTAGACTGCCTTTTTGGACCAACAGGGCGCAGTCTATTGTGAGTGACAGCCAATCCAGTCAAGAACTGGGAGGAACTCAAAGGAAGTGCCCGGTTTTGTCTGTTGGAGTTTCAGTTGAGCTCTGGCAGTGAAGAAGGAAGGAGCCCTGTGCTTTTCAGTGTGCAGTTTTAGTCGGGAACGTGTAAGGCCCAGAGTTCCGGTCTGCAGCTTGTGTAACTGCTTGTTAGGACTGAATCCATCCTGTGAAGAGAATCAAAGGATATCTGAAGAGTAGACACCAGGCTCACCCTGTAGAAGACTGGAGAAATTGCTGAATTGCGCTCGGTCTGTCAGGAACTGAATCTGCTGTGTGTTCTCCCGGTATTGTGCAGTAATTGCGATCGGGATAGAGAAGCAGCCTGCCAGGTATAGTACTTTCTGTTTTACCATATAAATGTGTGAAGAGGCTTGTGTACCTCAAGTGAATTCTGCCATTAAAGGACTTTTGCCTGTTACTGTTCACCATATAAATGTGTGAGGAGGCTTGGTTAGCTCAAGTGAATCCTGCTGCCATTAAAGGACTTTTGCCTGTTGCAGTTTGCCATATAAATGTGTGAGGAATCTCGTGGAGCTCAAGAGTAGCCCTGCTGACATTGAAGGACCCTATCTTGTTTGGAGGTCGTGAGTACTAATTCAGGGTCGCTCCCTGTTGAATTGCCACATTGAATCCAAATGGAATCACTGTACTGCTGACTGTTTAAACTAATTTTTCTTTTCTCTGTGGGAAAGGGCCCTACCAGCTGCCACGGTTTGGACTAGCCACTAGGGCTTGGGTACCCAGGGACAGTAACTGGTAGGGATAGGCCTGTGCACAGAGCCATAGGTAGATGAGTAAAGTGATAAGCTAATTAACCTGATTTCCCCCTGTCCTTGTTATATTCCCCCTAAATAAATCAGAGCTGCTTGTTTCAGCAAAGTTATACGGCCTGAGGTATTTGTCTATGTTAAAGTATTGTACTGTGATTGTTGCATTGTATCTTATTTTACAGGAGGTCCCAGTGCCTGAACCAGCCCTGGGGGTAAGTGTATACTGTGAAGGTAATTCTGATATATTGTGTGGGCCACTAGTGGGAAGAAAGGGGGATTGCAGTGTCCCAGAGGGCTGTGACCAAGTAAGTTTAACTATTGCAAACCCTGACCTCTGGGTGGAGGCACCCGCCATTGGATCCAGGCCCCTCAACCTGTTAGTGGCAAATCAGGCAGGGGTAGTAGCCCCTGGGATAGTGCCATCTAGGGGTTACACTGGGATTCTAGTAACCCTGGGTAACAAGGGGGTTACACATTGTAAACTTGGTAGGATGAAAACTCTCAGTTCTCACTTAACTAGTTTTGTTTTAGCAGTGCTATGGGAGGAGGAGGAAGTATAATACTGCAGAAAGGAAGAAAGGAACAAGGAATTAAAATATTTTGTCAGACTCAGTCAGTACCTTAGTTCTCAGTTTGGATTCCGGATTCTGAAGAGAAAATTGCATGCTGCTCCTCCTCCGTTCTTCTCCTGAGCGATCCCGAGATGTCCCAACTCCTCAGGCAGTCAGCAAAAAAAAAAGTACACTGACGTACTGGACTGGCATGGTCGGTCGCTTCGCATGCCCCAGTGTCAAGAAGATGAGATGATCCTGTTTTTCAGTCCGGTCCAGGTGGAGGCAGTCCCAACTCCCGAATAGCCTGCGCAGTGCGTACCATTGATCGATGATCTCGATCAAAGTCAATGCTGCATCCGATGCCAAACAGAGAAGCCATCTGCCCAAAAACACTGCTTCTTATACTCTCCTCCCAGGGGAACTGCAGCACACCTAGTCCAGCATTCCCTTGCTGCTCTAACCAGTAGGTGCCAGTGGCATTCAAAATAGAAACTGCTGCTGACTGGAGAGCCTGACTGAGTTAAGCAGCATCATCACTCAAGTCAATGAATGAAAGGGTCAGGTAGGGACACGGTGGGGGTGCCAGTGGTCTGGTGGAGGATGAATCATTGATGTCAGCATCTCCATCATTCAGAGACTTTGTTTGACACATTCAGTGAATGCTGCCATGCCACTGCCAGGGATGCAGGACCAGGGCAGGGGCAGCAGACAACAAACAGGGGCAAGCAACACCTCATCAGCACAACAGTGAAGAACAAGTAATAAACATTTGTCCCTGCCTAGACGGAAGGAAAGTGGGATGCTGTCAGGGGGTTACACTGCAGGAGTCTGGAAAGGCTTTGTGGGTTTTTTTTGCCTGACTTCTTGTCATGCTATGCTAGCCCAGCAGTAGAGACAATAAAGAAGCAGCCAGCCCAGCAACAAAAAAATATATATTTTGCTGCCTCATTTTGCAGGCGCTCCTAAATAGCTGGCACCCTTAGGCTGCAGCCTAGGTAGCCTATGCACAAAAACAGCCCTGAAACACGCCGTGGTTTTGCACCTGATTGATGTGTCTGACTGAGGTGCTCATGTGCCCTGGATTAAAATGCCTTAGAACAGCAGATAACATGAGTGCTAAAATAGCAGAAATACGAAACACACTTGAGCTATGGGGGTTAGGTGTTATCAGCTTGTCTATAAGTGCAACATCAAATGGACAGTTCTTAGCAGTGATTGGGACCATTTTTTTAATACAGTTCTGTATCAGTGGAATGAGTGTTCTGTCCTTTTTTTAACTTAACTAATACCCTGGACCTTGCAGGACTTACACTTGGTGCTAGGTGAGCTTGGCTTCATTTCAGTTGAAGACAGCGATCTGGACCTTTTTTTAATCATTTTAAGACCCATGGAGCTGGGTATGCAGTCGGTGTTCTGGACTTTATTTTAAACTGTGCTGTGATAGCAGGCAGAACTAGACAGATTCTAGCAATCATCAGTGTTTAGTGTGGTATGTAGTTTGGTATGGTATTACGTGCTTGCCATTCCAGACTTTTTTTTTCATTATTTTAGCACCCTGGACCCAGCCAGATGTACAGAGTTCATGTGTTTAATTTTTTTTTTATTCCACAGCCTTTCTCTGGCACCAACATCCTGAACAGCCCCACTCAAGATTTGAGACAGGCCGAAAGAGTTTAAGTTAAAAATAAATGACAGTACAGCACCACAATAAACATGACATGACAAAGTTACTACTGTACTGTGTTATTGATGGGGATGTGGGAAATGAAGCCGTCTCTCATTGATGTACATAGATACTGTACCTGTCGGGCCTTAGAAACATACAGTCTGCTGCAAATTCCAACCCCCTACCCACATAACTCACTGACCTGCCACTCCCTCTTATCAGCTTTTTACCCCCGCTCTGCTCTCATTTACCTATTCCCCCATCTCCAAGGTTCACCCTCTACCTGATCCTCTCAACTAAAATGGAAAGCTCTTGAGCACAGTACCTCTGTTAGCTGAACCCAGTATTACTTTGTACACAATTGTTTTAGTTTTGTCACTGTCTAAAATTGTATTCATTTGATTCTGTCTGCAATACTTGTACTTGGTTTTTATGATCTTTCCAATCTGTCTTGTAAAAAAAGTCTATGTAATCTGTAAAATTTTTGACGTGGAATCTTTGTCAACGAGCTCTCTAGCTCAAAGGTGCTAATCCGAGATTCTAACAAATAAATAAATAAATGTGGTGGAATTCCATTTATCTGGATTCCTGATTATCCAAACATTCTGGATGTCCCCAGGGTGGTTTGGATAGACGGAATTCTACTATTTCATCTAGTATGATGTCCAGATGTGTGCCAAGGGCATCACTAGAGGTATAAAGTTGGGGGGACTAATGCCCCACAGTCAAAATCCTAACAAAGCTGGGGGGGTCTGGGGGCATGTCCCTCTGGAAAATATTCAGATATTTACCTTCTAATGGTGGTGTTTCTTGTATTTTAATGGTGAAATATATGTTTGAGAAGCCTGGTTATCATGACATCGATTAAATGGTACATGTGCAAAAATTTGGTTACTGGACCGGTGAGAACAATGGAAAGAGAGACACCATTATCCCAGCAGATCTGCTGGGAAGGCTACAGTCCCCCACAGCAAATAAGAGACCATTCAGACACATTATCCCAGCAGATCTACTGGAAAGGTTACAGGACCCCAGACCAAACAGCCACCACTTCCACACTGCATAATTCTGAACAAGTCACTTAACATTCCTGCCTTTAATCTCTCTGTATGCCCTCTCTCTCTCTCTCTCTCTCTCTCTTTCTCTCTCTCTCTCTCTCTCTTGCTTTTGTCAATTTCTGTAGTCTTTGCATCTCCCTGTGTGCTGCAAACTATCCCTCCCTTCCCCTTCTTCCTGGATTCTAAGGAGTTTGGAAATGACTCATATGATTGTGACTATGTAGGTTGCTATATAAAAAGGCAGCAAAATTCTCTCCCTCCCTCTTTGGATTGTAAAGCCACTCAGGAATACAGTCTGTATGAAAGGTGCTATATAAATTAAAATTTCTTGTCACACAAGCCACAGGCACATATCTTCCTTCTCTAAACTGCCAAATAACTAACTGTGTAAAGACTTATGCTGCACAGCCTTTTAGATGTGTACCACATCTGTGCCTGTCTGAAAAATATACCTGCTGTGCAAGCAATGCTGACAGTTTTGGCATGGCAGTTCCTAAAAGTGGTCACCAATCCCAATTCCAATTTATGTCAATCACTCTCAGTCCTGTCCAGGTGTTCCCTCCTACAAGACAAGGCATGCCAAACCTCTCATGCTTCTGAACCCACTGAACAGAGTCCAAGAGACTAGCGGAGGCAGAGCACATTTGTTGTAACCCCCACAGCGCTCCCTGTCCGATTTGGGATCCAACTAACCTGGGAGTGGTGATGATGACAAATCCCTGCTCCAAGCTCTGAGCTCTACCATGGTGACGTCCTGACTCCTGACCCAATGTTCTTTTTGTCGACAGCACAGTACACAGCAGCCAGCCACCAGTGCACTCAGTCCACTCACGAGACTTACTTTCTTCTTTCTCCATCAGACTTGTGAGTGGACTAGTGTAGTGCCCCAAAGTTTGCTGGGCAAGCAGACCAAAGAGGACTCAGGGAGGGAAAGTGTTAACTCCTCACCCACCCCATGCACAGCCAGCTGGCTTATTGACCAAACCGGCTGGCTGACCAATTGCTGTCTCTATCCCCTCCCTCCCGGAGCCTTCTGACGCTGGATCCTTGGTCATGGCCAGGCCAGTTCTCCAGCCAGTGCCTAAAGGGGCCATAAATCAGCCAAATGGGCTGCTCTTAGCCCAGATACCCAATCATCTGTCCAAAAGCCAGGTCCACCTCTAGGCTAGAAAGGGTCTTCCCTGCTAGCCAGTGGCAGTTCTGGACTGGGTGACTGACAGAGTAGAGAGCACAGGAGTACAGATGGCTGGAGACTTACATGAAGCTCGGGTTCATAGCTCCTGGGTGGCTGCTCCTCTATAGCCTTTGGTCCTCAGAGGTCTCCAGAAGCAGCAGTAGTCACACCTTAGCTCCGGAAAAGGACCAGCAGTCCTCCTGATGGCCAGCAGCAGCCAGTTCCATAGCGTGAGCTCCCTTTAGTTGTCTGCTCCCTCGGTTTGCGGTTTTTGTATTGGGGTTTTCTGGGGTGTCCTGATGCTGGGTGCCTAGTTGTGCATGTTGCAGAAGCATCACATTTCAGATGCAAAGTGACAAGGGTACTGCTTACTCAGGTTCTCTTTTGTTTGAATAAAAATATGGCTTGGCAAGTTTGTTAGTTTGCTTCCTGTTATTTTGCAGAATAAGTGTGGCATGGTTTGTGTGTTTTTAGGACTGCCATTGCAGTTCCCCAGTCTCCCCTCTCTAGTGTGCTGGGTGTTTTTTCTGGCACTGACATTGGGTAATGCTAAATATGCGGCTGCCATTGCAGTCCCCTGTCCTTCCCCCTTTGTTTACTGCCTCTAGTGCCTCTTGCTGGTCGGCAGGCTGTTGCCCTGCCCAGCTTTGCTGGAGTGGTCATTTTTTTCTCTATGTTTTGTTAAATTTCTCTCTTCCCCTTCATGGAGGCTCCAGGTTGCTTCCCATCCCTTTGCCTTGCCTTCTGTGCTGGTTGTGGGGTGTAGTGCCCTTTTGGGGGGCCTCTATTTTATGCTTCAGTTTTGCCATTTTTTTGTTTCTATGTTTATCTGTCATGTGGGCTCCTCAAACCCCTTTCTTGCTCCAGTCCTCTGAGATGACCCTGACTGTGGTCCTTCTCGTGTAGCCCCCCTCCGAATGAAGTGACAGCATCTGTTTTGGTGGTCATTGGTAGTGGAGTGCCCCTGCTCAGCTCTCTTCCCCACCTCCCTTCCACAGTAAATTACTGCCACTGCAGTCATGGACCTGGGTGCCCAGCTGTTCGTGGTCCATGCGGCATTCACCAAGAGGGGACAAGTTTGGGCAGATGGACCATGAGGTGCAGCAGCAAAGTGTGTCTAGGCAGAAACCAGCACCCAGACCACTAAAGTTCTGCCCTGCCACTGTTCTGGGGCAATCAGAGCATTGGGTGGGAGCCGAACTCCCTGACCTCCACCACTAGCACCACCAACGATCTCAGCAGGATCTGCAGGACCCAGGCCAGGTGAAGAAATAGGAATGTGAGCTCCATGTGGTAGAGCTATAAAGTGCTGACTCTAAACCATGGCCTTTTTTTTCCTCAGCCAGCAGTGAAGCTGTGAGTCTTCATTTTTCAGGGAAAATGATTGGGGGGGCTTGAGCTTACATTAGAGGGGCTTCAGCCTCTCCAAAAAATAGCCTGGTGATGCCACTGATGTGTGCTGCTCTCCATTGCCCACTGAATGTGGTCAGCACTAATATGCGAGTAACCCTCTCGCTGTATTATCCAGATGATCTCTGAACAAACTGCATATCCACCCCATACAGAGCGCTCCCACCTTCCTCTGCTATTGTAGTTCCAGTGTGTTTTGTATTTATGCTATGTGAACACTACCTGTCACCTGCTGTTTTATGGCATTTTTTTCAAGCGCACAAGAGCGTCCCATTCTGACACATCTCTCAGGTACAAAACCAGGATATGGTTAACATTATACTGTATATGGTATTGGATTTTACCTAGAGATGGCAAAAAAAAAAAGAAGAAAAAAGGAAAAACAGCACTTTGTGGATCCCTGAATTTCAGTCAGTGGGAGTGGCAGTGTTTTACTTTAAGCAAACCATTGCATTTGTTTGACCACGCTAGTAAAAACAATAAATAATAATGTGGAATAATAAACCTAGACCTATTTTTGTTTGTTTGTTTGTTTTGAGCTGCTGCATTGTCGAATAATAATAGCAAGTACAAGCTGGACTGTGAGCAGGGGTGGACTGGCTGGGTCACAGGCCAGGGTGCTACCTAAGGAGGATGGGACACATCTGTCTGAGCTGACTGGCACGTTCCTACATGAATGTAATTATTCTTGCAGAAACTGAAGTAGTGGAACTTGTCCTAAAAGTACAAGACCAAGTGCAAATGTATCAATATTAATAATCACTACTTGTTAAACTTTACATCAATTTAAAATAAACAACCACACACACATTAAGACTTTTAAAATCTTTTTTACTACATCATGCCAATTATATTGATGCAGAAACAAAAGCTTTTGTAAAGATATCCGATGTATCAATGCCACATTTTCAGAGTTAAAAATAATCTTTTATAATAATCGGTATTTTAAGAAGGAGGACTGCATTTAAATCTTAAGTCATTTGGTCCCAAGTAACTGTATGTTAAATACCAGAACAACATTCTGGTATTGTTCCATTTTTGCTAAACATGTCTTTCACTTAAAGAGCACCTTTCTTGTGGTTTTTCAATTGTAAAAAGATAAAACAGGGAGCTCCCTTACCCATAGGAACCAACTCTTATTTTTCCTGTGGGTGGCTAAACAAATGGCCGGGTGTCTGGGGGCCGCCAGGTCCCCATAAGCTCTGGGGGTTTTGGTGTTCTGTGGTGCATTTTAAGGGTTTTACTGAAGAGATGACACAGTGTAAGCAAACACCCTTGAAATTATAGCTCAGTACCCAAATTTGCCAGTATTTTGGGTGGTTCAGCTTACTTCTAATAGCAACTATTAGCCCATTAACTATGTGCAAATGATGTAGAAACTGAAAGCAATCACACATAGTACATTTCTGTTCATACTGTTCTTCTGGTTTCAACTGTATGTCTCAAACATCAGAGAAAGAACAATATAGTATAATACAAAACAGCACCATACATTGAAAAACAAGTAATAAGTAAAATAAGTGGGGGGATGGGCATGGGGCAGCTGCAGTATAGAGGTGCTAGTTGTGCATTCGAGCAGACTTGATAGACCTTGAGGTCTAGTTCTGCTGGCAAGTTTCATATGTTCATAATTAATACATTCAGAGATCAGTATATAGTCTAAGAAAAGGGACTTGCATTTGTTGCATAAATAAACAACTATCTTTACAATCCCAGTTAAAAGGGAAAAATATTTAGGAAAATCTTAAACAATTACACCAACCATCAAAGGTAAAAATACAGCAACTCTACCACTTGGATAGACTGATAGCAGTAGTCTCCACTCATCTGTTTTTTATGTTGCTTGCATGCATGTGCAAGAAACATAGTGCCATCATCGGAGATTTCGGAGGTGTGTCACCTCCTCCTCCAATTCAGTCAGGGTGCTGGCAGGCGCGGCCCCTGTAAGCCAATGCATTTTGGAGCTGTGTATGACACGCTCCAAAATGCAGTGGCATACAGTTGAAAGGGGGAGCTATGCTTGAGTGAGCACCAATAAGATATCGACTGCTCACGCGCAGCTCCCCCGCGCTGCCATGCGCCCCGCAATGTGTGTGACGACGGGTGCCCAATCCCCGGCCGGCTGACTGCATCCCTGCCCCCCAGTAGCAGGTGCCACGCTGAGAGCCCACCCCAGCGTGGCAACAGTCTTTTGCCGACGGGGTGCCTAATCCTCCGCCGGCTGAATGCCCTCACCGCCCTGTGCCACACTGGGACCCCACCCCAGCGTGGCAAACGGTCCCACGACGCCTTTTTTTCCTGAAAACGAAAACAGTTCGTGGCGCCTCCACGCCCTCCCACAACCAGCACCCACCTACCGCGCACCCAGCTCTCCCACACCCTCCCCCACCCCATACTTACCTCCGGACTCCGGCGCGACGATCTTCGGTGGACCGGGAACACGTCTGCACTCTTCAAAGCCGACCGCGAACTGAGGAAATGCCGGTAAGCTGTATAATGGGCTAGATAGGGGTTTCAACTTTGTAGCATATCTCAGGCATTTTTGGGAATTTTTGCACCAAATTTTCAACATGGGGTTTTTGGGACCCCTTCTCATGAATGATGTCACTGTCATGGCGTTATTCAGGCCCGAAGGGTGATTTCGCGAAGTGACTGTGCAGTGACTGCGAAATCACCCTCGGGCCTGAATACCACCATGACAGTGACATCATTCATGAGAAGGGGTCCCAAAAACCCCATGTTGAAAATTTGGTGCAAAATTCCAAAATGACTGTTTAATCTAGCATGCTATGCAGTTCCTACGCAGGCTCGTAAGTTCCAGAAATTTCAATATTTTCACTCCAGATTTTCAACATTGCCATTTTACCACACCTTCTTATGAGTAGTACAGCTGTCATTTTTCACATCTCACCCAAAATGTGTTTTTGCCCATGTAGCGCAGAATGGCGCAGTTGGTGTGCGAAATCAATGTACGGGACAAATTAAGAAAATCACAGTGACACTGTTCATGAGCAGAGGTCTTAAAATGGCTATGTTGAAAATTTGGTGAAAAAATTCCTAAAAATGACTGTTTTACGAGCGTGCATTGCGCAGTTCCTACGAGGCTCGTGAAGTTCGCGATATTTTCAATATTTGGACTCCAGATTTTCAACATTGCCATTTTACCACACCTCCTTATGAGCAGTACAGCTGTCATTTTTCACATCCTGCCCAAAATGTGTTTCTGCCCATGTAGCGCACAATGGCGCAGTCAGTGTGCAAACTCAATGTATGGGACACATTAACAAAATCACAGGGACACTGTTCATGAGCAGAGGTCTTAAAATGGCTATGTTGAAAATTTGGTGAACAAATTCCTAAAATTGACTGTTTTATGAGCGTGCATTGCTCAGTTCCTACGCACGCTCGTAAGTTCGCAAATTTTCAATATTTGCACTCCAATGACTTCCAAATACCTAAACAGCACATAGAAGCAAGCAACATTCGGCATTGACAAATGCTTGTATGCTGCTGTAATCTCAGATCCCACGTGCCAGGAAATGGGTAACACTGCGATGGAAGCCAGCAGTCAACAGAAACCGAGTACCAAATCCTACACCAATACTAAAGCCTTACAGCATACTAACCTGTTTCATTTTTCTAGGCTGACAAGTAGCATACAGACTGTAGAAATTACTGCCTGCTTGAGGATGCTGTGTAGTGCTGTGGTTTAGGACTCTGAGCTGCAGACCTGAGTTTGAATCCCACAGCCCCCACGTGCATACTGTGTGACCCTGAGCAAGTCACTTAAATTCTTTGTGCTCCCAGGTTGCACCTGGAAACAAGCTTTGACTTAGTGTGCCTTTCCTGGTTAAACAATTGCCCCTTTCCCTTTTATATATTTTTCCTGTATATTTACTCATCATGATAGGCCAGCTGAGATGCAATACCTAATTTTCAGTGGTGCCCTTCTTTTGCCCATTTGACAATGTATTTACCCAGGATAGGCTAGGTGAAAGCCAAAATCTCACTTGAGTCCTGTTTTTACATGTTTTCACACTATAGTCAAGGGTGTAGGCATTACATACACCATGTGAGCCATGGTGTACAAATTTATTGCTATGTGGCAACATTTTGTCTAACCCCGAGGGCACTATTTGTCACTGTGATTGTTGATGCTCTGTGTAAGCAAGTCACTGTGCAGATGCATACAGCTGGCTGCAGCTTTATTTTTTCCCCATGCTTAACAAAGCATGGGGCTATACAACTGCGGAGCATCAAACAGGTTACATCTAGGGGCAGCAAGCTGGGTACAAGTGGAAGCAACAGGCAGGGTAGGGGAAACAAAAAGTGTACAATTGTGTCAACAAAGTGGGTAGGGGCAACAAAGAAGGTCATGGAGTCCAAAACGGAATACAGACATAATGTTCCTAGCTACACCCCTGACTGTAGTTATCCAGGATAGCACAGAGGAGATGTTACAGTACATCTCATGTTTCAGTGGTATCCACATTTTAAACATTTTTACCACTCCATGCATTTAACCAGAATTGCCCAGCTGAGATGTAATTATCTGTTTTCTGTGGGATCCTGTTTTTACACATTTTTTGCAATGTATTTATCCAGAATATGCTTCCTGAGCATATCTCTCAACCTCGAGAAGTGAACACCAATATTGATGTTTACTGTTGCCCATCCAATGTCTTGTATAGTGTATGGGCAGCAGTAAATTAGTTGGTGATCACTTCTTCCTTAGCCGCGACGTCAGACTTTGTTCCCACCCTCCGCCCACTTCCAAATCCAACAACAAACCCTACTCCATCCCCAGTTACCCTTCTTTTTAGAGCATCTGTGCTTTTAAAAAAAAAATCTATAGACTTTGGCTGTAAATGGCAGCAGTAAAAGGGAAATATGGCCGTACTTCGATCCTGTAAGCACTGACTCACTGCTGTGGCCATTTCCCGAGGTCCGGAGCATTGCAAATTGTGCATGTGCAAAGACGTTCAAAGCTGTTGTACCATCAATGTGATGTACTCACGATGGTACAACAAAACTGGGAAATGATGGAATTCAGATAACAATAACACTCTCCCATACACTATTAACTACTTCTTAAAATTCGTACCATATTCTTGTCCTCTATTTTGTTTCCATTAGTTCTTTAATAACTATCCTTAAGGGAAAATACAATTATAGACAGGGTGTAGCTAGAGAAAACTAAAGCTGGTCATGTGAAGCAGACAGGCTTCTGTGGTACAGTCAGCCTGTACACAATGCACCAGTTGCTCAATTGAGCTTCCCTTTAGCACTATCTGTCAATATACCAGTCACCTTATTCAAAGATGTCCACACACTAAGGGAGAAACCTTTTTTCTTTGCCATCCTTAACCCAGCAGTCTCCCCCCTGTAAGTGCATAGGGTCCCACTCCCCATTACTTCACCAGTCCCCCTTAGCCTCCACCCAAACCAGAGGGTAGTGCCATTTATTCTTGAGGTACCTGGTCCCTCAAACCCATATCCACAAAGGGAGGGGCACTTTCACTGGCACTTACCTACTGTACCACCAAAATATTAACACCACACCCTTTTGTTGTGAAGCACCCCCCCCCCCATGTATAAGTTAATTTAGAATAATAGATTCAGGGCTTCCAAGTCAGCACTTCCCCAATTAGGGGGATTTTCGGATTTCCACCAAGATCAGAGACTTTCACAGGGTCCCAAAGTATATTTTTCCCAACTCTACGGTGGTAGAAATTATTTGCTAAAGTCATTGGAAGACAGGACTGTCCCTCCCCCAACACTTTGGCAGATGCACCTATAGCCCTCAATGGCAATCAAACCTGGGACTCGTCCCGATGGCAGTGACTCCAACCTCCTAGCTGGGGGGGGGGATTTTCATGGACAGTTCATTGTTTAGTAGCTCAGGGTTTAGAAAGGAGGATTAGAATTAGATAAAAAAGTTGTGCAGTGCGATTCATTCTTCAGTGAACATCAGTGATTCAGCTGGCAATAAATGGACCACCACTGATACCATAAGGAGAATGAACCCATAGAAACTGCATCGTACACCCAAGGAGGAAAGCGTTGCCTCTGCCAACAGCACATAAAATGCAAACACATTTATACCCCATTGACCCCAACACCACAAACCAACACCCCGAGTCGGATAAACAATAATACTTCCATTTGAATTTCCATCCCTAAAAAACACAACCTGACTGCTCTCGTGACACCAGCAGTTTGCTTTTGTTATTTGTCTCCCTGCTGTGCCTAGCACACTTCTCAAACAAGAGCTGCTCCCCCTTGAACCAGATTTAATTTTCTGCCCCAACCTCGCGCACCTACCCGATGCCCCACCACAACCGCTGCCCCTTATAACTGTCACCCACTTGATCGCACCCTGCCGCAGCTTTGTTACCCCCAGGTTATCCTGTCCAATGGAAGAAACAACCACTCTTGTATAAGGTACCTATGGCCCAGGTCAAGCACTCCCAGTGCTGCACCCACACAGCACAGGCCAGGCCGCACAGCAAGCCACCCCTTGACTCATCCTTCCACTTACTTTTAGCCTGGTCATCACCACACACCACTGATGACTGTCTGCTCTGGTTCTGGATCCTGGGTGGGTCTGACTCTGAGACCCCACCGCCACTCTTATCTTCTCCAGTCTCCACAGTCTGACACCGCCACCAACAACCAACAACTGTATCTGCTGTGCTGTCTGCTACAAATGGCACTCCCTCACTACTCAGGCTTTGCCACTTTGGTACCAACGTGGGAATGGTTACGGGACTTACGGCAGTAAGCAGCGCGTGCAGCCTGGCCCACCCCCTGCCCAGTAACAACTCTTTCTCCTGCTGCTAAAATATACTGGCTATTCAGGCCTGCTAGGTTCTTTGGCATTGGCTTGGCTTGCTTAGCTGACAGGCTGCTTTGTGGCACGCAGGCTGACAGGGAGGAAGGGATCATTCTGACACTGTGAATGTGTGCTATTTGCTATTGATCAGCAGCGTGGCCAGAGGCGGCAGGTCAATCCATATTTTCTAATTTCTATTCTAATTTAGACCCTATCCCCGGAAAAAATCAACTGACATGGTGATGGTCAGGCAGGGGAAAACAAGAGAGAGAAAAAAAAGTGCACACAAAAAGCAAGCAGCACAGGCCACATACCGACTCAGGCCAGGATGCAATTAGCATCCCAAGCACCCTGGGACAGTCCGCCCCTGACTGTGAGCTTTTTTTGTGAAGCTGTCAATTCCAAACTACAACTATTTCGGGAGGTAATTTCACTTGAGAGTTGCTGACCTGACCCCTATGGTGGTTCCATTTGGGAAGTACTGTATTTATTAAATAATCCCTAATATGTACACTGTCTGCATGTTGTTATACAGTGAGTGTGCCTTTTCTGTGGCTTTTACCGTATTACAGCAGCAAACACTTGCACCCTTCAGAGAGTAGAGTCCGTCATGAGCATCACTGGGTAAGTCGCACTACTGCGCATGTGCGAAAATGGAGCTTTGCAGGCCCAAGAAATACACTGATGAGTCAGGCATAAATAAAGATTTTTAGGTGAGTTATTAAATCATGGAGGGCAGGCAAGGGTGTACATGTTGGAAATGTGAATAGGGAAATGGCTAAAAAATCTCATATTGCTGACAATTCCCCTTTTTGTGACCACTGCAAACTGGCACTAACACTCAGAACGGTAGCACTTAAGTGTATAACAGCAAGACGGCTACAACCCGAAATCTCTACACTATTAGACTGGGCAAAGAGGATGCAAGAAGTGCATACAATGGAGTTAATCACAGCTAAACTCCATTTACAAGAAGAGAAACACGTAGAAATTTGGAAGGGCTGGAATACCTGTTCTAGGACTGGGAGGCAGGACGTCATTAGAGTGCAGGTCTGCTCTCTCATGGATAATGTGGCCAGGTTTTGATAATCTGGGTCATGACAGACAGTGGTTCAGCATAACACTGATTTACAAGTAGCTCACTGATTAAAGAAAAGGGTTTAATTATAGAAGATAGATAGCTTCATGTACAACCAAAGTGGTGAAAAATGTGCTTGGTTACTGTTGGCTATTTGTTGTTGTTGTTTTTTTTTTGTTTTTTTTTTGTTAATTATCCAGATGAGGTTGCCATCTATACAGCATATTACCATAGGTGAAATTCTAGACAGCTGGCTATGTAATAAGAATGCCGATGGAGGCTAAATGTAAAATGTTAAAACTGTAGGTCATGAGTTCTTAGGTTTCATAACAGGAACAACTGATGATTCGGGATGAAACTCATGGCCTTTGCAGCATTGAATATATCCTTTTTCACCTCCCTAGCAAGTTCGCGAAAATGTTTTGAACTTCAGACCAAGAGTGCTAGATTACTGGTTTGGGGAGAATCCATTTAAGGTAACATTCACTCAAGAGCTAGGCCTTTGTTCATCTTGAAATGTAGTGATGAAACCGATCAGGTATGGTGTATTTCCTTTTTCTGTAAAGTTTCAACATTTTCTCAATTCATAATGTATGTAATGCCTAATATGCTAAATAAAACTGAGATAAAAAAGAAGCATAGGAGATAAGAAGGAAGGAGGAGGGGGCCACTAGAAGGCATGGGTGGAAGCTGGAGGGAGGGAGATTCAGGGGAGAAAGGAGGTGGTGCTACTTCACTGAGAGGGTGGTGGAGCTATGGAATGCACTGCCTAGGGGGCTAGTGGAGGCAGAGACGGTGGAGGGGTTCAAGAGGGGGTGGGACAGGTACAGGGGAAGGTTTCTGGAAGCAAAATCCAATGCAGTTAGAATATCCAGAACTGGGAAGGGAGAAGCCAGAGAAGGTGAGGGGGGCAGCAAGGTCATCTCCCAGGGTGGGGGCTGACCAAATGAACAGATGTAAAAGACCGTTAGGCCTATTCTGCTGGCATTTTAGTATGTTAGATACATTTCAAGTGGAAATATATCACAGCTTGTTTTAATGTACACTGCGTGAAATGAAATGTGTTAGTTTGGGGGGTTGGGTTATATCAAAGGACTTGGGGTGAAAAAATAAAAGAATAAGGCCACCAGTAAGTTCTGGTGGCCACACTTTGAGGTCCTTTGGGACCACCAGTTTGTTTGGCTTGAGAACCATTGATATACTCGGACACAAAGGATAACCCTAGGAGGCATACGCCAAGTGCAGTCCAATCCTTAACCTTGCTGTCTGCTGAGCTTCATTGATCTTCACCAACTGGGAGAAAGACCAATCACCATTGGAAGGCAGACTCTGACAGGCACGGAAGCAGGGATTACTTGACAGCAGTTCTACCTGGGTGAATGCCCCTTGAAGCGCACAGTCTGGGCTCCTTTCACCATTGAGGCTGCTTCTCTCCTCACTTGCTCTGTTCAGACCCAGCCAAGTGCTGCTCTCACAGCATAAGGAGCTGTTAGAACAGTTACCCAGAATTCCTGGCTGCTGAATGTAAATCAGCATTTGTACTACTGTATCCACTACTGAAACAGTGGCCAGCTAAGAGAAAGCTCTCAACTGAAAGCAACAGCTCAGACACAAAGTACACCCCTAGGAGGCATATGCCAAGAGCAATCCAGCCCCTAGCCTTACTGTCTGCTGTGCTTCACTCATCTTCACTGACTGCTGTACCCACTACTGTAATAGTGGTCAGCTAATAGAAGGCTGTCAGCCAGAAATAACCAGAAGCCTAACAATAAATATAGTCAACCAAAAATACAAATTAAGTTTTGGAACATGACATTCATTGCTTAGATTCAACAAATTTGGGATCCTATAAAAATTAAAAAAGACATGAAAAAGGTTAAAAATATTAAACTTTACATGAGCACTATCAAACATGAGCTAAATCTGAAATGTACGTGCAATGATTGATTGTTTTCTGATTGCTTTAAATGGAAATGCTTGGCTCTATATGAGTGTGGAAATCTACTGGAATGAAATTGAATGTATTTATTCTGTAGCAAGATTGTAATTTTAAGGTAAACAGGACCATCTTGAAAATTGGTCTTTGACCTAATGATGTGATTGAAACACCATTCCGTATAAAAATAAAGATTTTACTTACTTACAACAGCTCAGACACAAAAGACAACCCTAGGAGGCATAAAACAAGTGCAGTCCAGCCCCTAGCCTTGCCGTCTGCTGAGCTTCATTGATCTTCACTAACTGGGAGAGAGACCAATAACCATTGGAAGACAGACTCCAACAGGCACAGAAGCAGGGATTCCTTGACAGTAGTTCTGCCTGGGTGAATCCCCCTTGGAGTGCACAGTCTGGGCTCCTTTCTCTGCTGAGGCTGCTTCTCTCCTCACTTGGTCTGACCCAGCCAAGCACTGCTCTCTCAGCACAAGGAGCTGCTGGAACACTTACCCAGAATTCCTGGCTGCTGTATTTAAATCAGCATTTGTACTGCTGTACCCACTACTGAAATAGTGGTCGGCTAACAGAAAGCTCTCAGCTGAAACCAACAGCTAAAACACAAGGGGCACCCCTAGGAGACATAAGTCAAGAGTGGTTCATTCCCTAGCCTTACTGTCTGCTGAGCTTCACTGATCTTCACCAACTGCTGTACCAACTACTGTAGTAGTGGTCAGCTAATAGAAAGCTCTCAGCCAGAAACAACAGCTCAGACACAAAGGACAACCCTAGGAGGCATACGCCAAGTGCGCTGTAGCCCCTAGCCTTGCTGTCTGCTGAGCTTCAATGATCTTCACCAGCTAGGAGAAAAAACAATCACCATTGGAAGGCAGACTCTGACAGGCACAGAAACAGGGATTCCATGACAGGAGTTCTGCCTGGGTGAATCCCCCTTGGAGTGCACAGTCTGGGCTCCTTTCTCTGCTGAGGCTGCTTCTCTCCCCACTTTCTCTGCTCAAACCCAGCCAATCGCTGCTTTCTCTTGAGAGGAGACTGGGCTGGAGGAGACCTATATTGTTTGTTTTTACAGGGCTAAACACACAGAATAATCTACTCACCAGGGGCAGAGACTCAGATCAGCAGTGTGTGTTGATTGTTTTCGGTGGCAAAGCATAGAGGAAAGGATAACACAGGGAGTCAAGAAGGGAGATAAAACTTTCTATAGGTACATGAGGGAAAAGAAAAAGAGTGAGGGAAGAATAGTCTTATTAGGGAATATTAGGGAAATTAGAAGCACAAGATGGCCAGATGGTAGGAGAAGACAAACTCAAAGCAGAGGTGTTGAACAAATTCTTCTGCTCCGTATTCACAAAAGAAAATATTGGTAAAGGACCTCCACTAAAGCAGACAGAACACAATAACAAGGAGGTCAACACTAGTCCCTTCACAAGGGAAAGGGTCCTAGCAGAACTAAACAAACTTAGGGTTGATTAGGCAATGGGACTGGATGATTTTCACCCAGGGTGTTGAAGGAGCTAAGGGATGAAATTGCAGCACCACTAGCAGAACTATTCAGTAAATCACTGGAGAGCGGCACAGTACCTCAGGAATAGAGAACAGCAACAGTAGTGCCCTTGCACAAGGGAGGAAGCAGAGAGAGTACCAGAAACTATCGCCCAGTTAGCCTAACCTCTATAGTGGGGAAAATTATGGAGGCACTACTAAAAGAGAGAATAGTGGAATACCTGAGGGAAAATGGAAAACTAGACCCCAAGCAACATGGCTCCATGGCAGGTTGATCATGTCAAACAAACCTGACTCATTTCTTTGACTGGGTTATCAAAACAATAGACCAGGGCGGTGCGGTGGACATAGTATATCTAGACTTCAGCAAAGCCTTTGACACCGTCCCCCACGAGCGACTGGGAAACAAACTAGAGCATACAGGGTTAGGGCATAAGACAGTTAACTGGGTTAGGAATTGGCTACAGAATAGGAAGCAGAGAGTCTTGGTCAACAGGGCTTTGTCACTAGAGAGGGAATTGACCAGCGGTGTACCACAGGGGTTGGTGCTGGGTCCAGTCCTCTTCAACATCTTCATCAGTGACATCACAGAAGAATTGAAGGGGAGGGTGTGCCTGTTCACAGACAATACAAAGCTGTTCAATCGGGTGGATACACAGGAGGGAGCCACAAGCATGGTAGCTGACCTCAGGAAACTAGAGGAATGGTCAAAAACACTAGCAGTTAAAATTTAACACCATGAAATGTAAGGTCACACACCTGGGAAAGCGAAACTCAGAGGTAAAGTACACTCTGGATGGGCACCAATTGTAGGTGACAAAGATGGATAGGGACCTGGGTGTACTCATCACCAGTGACTTCAAAGTCACAAACCAGTGCAAAGAAGCTGAGCAGAGAGCAAGTGGCATCCTTGGATTTATAGGTAGGGGCATTACAAGCAGAAATCAAGAGGTAATCATGCCACTGTATGGATCCTTGGTAAGGCCACGCCTGGAGTACTATGTCAGTTCTGGAGGCCACACCTGAAAAAGGACATACAGTAGAGAGATTAGAGACAAAGCAGAGAAGGGCTACTACAAAATGGTGCAAGGGATGCACCATAAGACATTTGAAACTAGGCTCAAGGTACTAAAATTATACTCACTAGAACAGAGAAGAAATAAAAGAGACGTGATAGAAACATTCAAATATGTCAAGGGAATAAACAAGATGGCGAATCTCTTCCAAATAAACAAAGGAACTCAGACATGGGGGCACAACTTGTGTCTGGTGGGAGACAAGTTCAGGAGCAACTATAGAAAGTACTTCTTCATGGAAAGGGTGATACACCCAAGGAACAGCCTACCAGAACAGGTGGTGGTCGCTAAGACAGTAAGAGAATTTAAACTAGTGTGGGACAAACAGTGTGGACAGCTTGACTTGAACAATTGAAGCGGAGTGGGGTAGCCACCTTGGGCAGACTAGATGGATCCAATGGTCCCCATCTGCCAACACCATTCTTTTGTTCTTATGTACATATAGCATGCATCTGCACATGTGCTGTTGATCTGCATTGCATGCATATGTGTGTGTACAAGATTGCTGCCTGGGACACTACAAGAGTTGATTTTTTATGGCTAGAGAATAAACCAAGAATCCATCACATTAAAACCAGCATGCCCAGTGATCCATTGCCTGCATGAGGGTGGTTGATTAAAGAAAAAGGTCATTGAGGCTGAAGACCAGAGGTGCCAATCTGTGGGCTGTTTCTTGCTAACTGTTGAGTGTGGATGCCAATTTAAGATCTGTGCATTCAAAATGAAAATTGTTACATAGAGATTATATGGTAATTTTTTTATAAAATAGATAGGGGTATGCACCACAAATATTTTTGACACAAATATATGCAAATAGTGCACTGCTGTATTAACAACTATGATCACAAACATCACTCAAAAATTATCTGTGCTTATTTGCCTGGATGTGAAGTCTAACCAAAAGAGACAGCCTTACTGGCAGCATTTAGCAAAGTGGACTGTTTCACTTTTGAAACAAAGGATATTCCTTATATGTTTAAATAATATTTTTAAGCTTTTCTTATTGTTTAATAAACTTGTGATACATTTATGTGGAGACAGGAGTGTCTCTTACACATTAGGGTGCTGGAAACCTTCACTTGATCTGTGGGTCTCTCATCCTCTCCATGTGCTTCAGCACCATGCTGAGCCTTTGTAAGCTATCCTCCTTGTCCGCATTCCACACCTTTGATGGGGGTACAATTGTTGATGTACCTCCTTTAAATACTTTGGCATCTGGCATGACAGGTACCTTGGCTTCTCTCAGCACATAGACACCATTCAATAAGAACTCCGCCCCATGCTTGGTGCCCTTTATAGGAACAAAAGTGGTATCCCTTCACCTGCTCACCGGGAAGTCATTTAAAAGATGATACTTTCCAGCTTTGAGTGTGGTGACATAGTTTACAGTGCTGCACCCAAGTCCACTTTGACCAGACTCCTTCTGCTGGTTTACCTTGTCCTGTCCTTCCCGTACTTACCACTGTTCTCTGTACTCTGATCTCTCCCTCCCCTCCTTGGTAGATCACCACTTAACCCACTGTGCCTCCTTCATCTCTAAGCTCTGGCTGTCCTCCCTTCCTCCTTATCGCAGTTCTCTTCTCTCCCCCCTATGTCTCCTTCCTCTTACTGTCTCCATAACTCAAGCTATCACTCCCTAATGCTCCCTTCTTGTAAATCCCTTGTAGGACAGAATGCCTTCTCTTACTGCTTTCCTAAAATCTGGAACTCTCTTCCCCTTAAATTTCGCTCTGCCTACTCCAAACGTTCTCTTTCCTTGTCACTCCAAACCCATGCATCTCCCAACTGCAATTGCCCTTAGTCTAATGTCTTGCCTCCTTTCTTTTTCCCCATCTGCTGCCAGTCCCCAAGCTACTATACTACTACTACTAAATGTTTCAACCTCTGCACTCTTCCTCTTCCCTTTTTCCCCTCCTTTTCCTTCCCCTCCTTCCACTGCCTCCCTCCCTTCAACTCTTTTCCTCCCTATCTCCCCCTTCTCCCTTTCACTACTACCTCCAATCTATTCACATTCTCTTTCATCATCTCCCTCCTCCCTGCTCCCTACCCCTCCTTTTTTCTCCTCCTTTCCTATTTATCTTTCTTGTTTAGCAGTTTGCCATTTACATTACATAGAAACATAGACTTTGACAGCAGATAAGGACCACTTGGCCCACCTAAGTTTGCCCATTTCCCTACCTACTGGAGCTGCAGATCCTAGTTAATCAACAGCCTATTTCTTCCAAACATAGAAACATAGACTTTGACAGCAGATAAGGACCGCTTGGCCCACCCAGTCTGCCCATTTCCCTACCTGATGGATAAGCTGCAGATTCTAGTTAATCAACAGCTTACTTCTTCCTGCCCCCCACTAGAATTGCCTTATGCCTGTCCCATGCATTCTTGAATTCTCCCACTGTTTCTGACTCCACAACCTCCTCAGGAAGGCTGTTCCATGCATCCACAACTCTCTCTGTGAAAAAATACTTTCTAACATTACCTCTGAGCCGTCACCCCTCTATCTTCAAATTGTGCCCCCTTGTTGTTGCACATCTCTTCTTCTGAAAGATACTACCCTCTTGTATCTCGTTAATTCCCTTGAGATACTTGAAAGTTTCTATCATGTCCCCCTCTCCCTTCTTTCCTCAAAGGAATACATATTAAGCTGTTTAGTCTCTCCTCATATGTCTTCTCGTGCAGACCTTGCACCATTTTGGTTGCCCTCCTCTGAACAGCCTCCTCTCTGTCTATGTCTTTACGGAGATGGGGTCTCCAGAATTGCACACAGTACTGCAGATGGGGTCTCACTAACTGTCTGTAGAGAGGGATAACAGCTTCCTGTTTTCTACTGTTGATGCCTCTCCCCATGCATCTCAGTATCCCTCCAGCTCTCCTTACTGCCTTCTCACATTGCTTGCCTACCTTTAGGTCATCTGATATAATTACTCCTAGGTCTCTTTCGATTTTTGTTGTTGTTATTAACTCACCCCCCATTGTGTACTCTTCCCCTGGGTTTTTGTTTCCCAGATGCATTACCTTGCACTTCTTTGCATTGAATCTGAACTGCCATGTATTTGACCATTCCTCCAACCTTGCCAAGTCGCTTTTCATTCTTTCCACCCCACCTTGTGTATCAACCCTGTTGCAGATCTTTGTGTCATCTGCAAAGAGGCATACCTTTCCTTCCAGGTGCTCGCCAAACCCCCACAAGAATTGCCTTATGTCTGTCCCATGTATTCTTGAATTCTCCCACAGTTTTAGACCCCACAACCTCCTCAGGAAGGCTGTTCCATGCGTCCACCACCGTCTCTGTGAGAAAATACTTCTAGGAGTGTGTATATTTTGTTCATCCACACTCTTTGGCATGTCCCTTTCCCCTTTAAATCTGTCTGGAAGTCTTCAAGCTGGCTCCTCCCACCCACCCGGGTGGTAAATACCTCGGCTTCGCCCCATGATGCCAGATCTTCCTTTCCACTGAAAGATTCAGGTTCCCTCATGCTACTTCTGCAGTATCATAGGCCCTGGATACTAATCGACCGTTTTCACCACAGTCGCTTTCTTTGAAACTCGTATGAGTTTACGATTCTGATTTGAGTGCATCGGACATGGAGGACAAGTCTTCCCCTGAGATTTCGCCGGTGTCCCTGCGGACAGAAAATGTCGTGCACTGATCCCCACTTCTCGTGTGTTTATTGTTTGGGTGTTGTGCATGACACCTCTTTGTGCACCATCTGCTTGGCCTTCCATCCCAACATTCTGGATGACCGCAAGGTGTGCCTTAAGCTGGGGAGACCAAAGCTTCCCAATCCACCGGTGAAATTGAAGTAAGCAAGGTGGGCGGTTTCCGTGGCCACGGGATCTGCCGAGCAGCTCAAACAGATGGTGGCATTTGAAGAAGAAGCTGCTCAAGCCTCGGCCAGCTGAGATTTTTTCATGCCACTAAACCTTGGCTGTACCTTCACAGGATCCTTTCGGGAGCTGTGCCAGTCTCTCCCCACCAGTGTGAGGCACCCTCGGGCATGCACTCCTCCCACCCTAGAAAATGGGACAAGGACCCTAAGTCTTCTTCTTGGAGAAGATATTCCTGGGACAGAGAGAGGTCTGAATCCCAGGACCTTGCTGTCTTGGCTTCGGTTGAGATCACTTCCTTGGCTGCCGGCTTCTCGGACCTTCTGTCTGGCCAAGGCACTGAGGCTGAGGAAATGGCCGAACTGGCTGAGATATCTCTCGACCCAATCAAGCTGTTGTCGCCGACCCCGGTTGCCGACTCATTGGAGAGAACACCTATCCTTTCCCTCCCCAACGAGGAGACCCAGCCCTCGGGTATCTCGATCAAGGGATAGGAGCCGGAACCTCGGTTTTCACTGACTCCGGCCTCTTCCGATCGAACAAGCCGACCCCATTGGTCTTAATCGAGGACCAGGACCCTTTTGGTCGAAAAACCAAAAAAAAGTCCCAAACACTCTCAGAAGAGGTGCCACTGCCGATCCTCATCCTCCTCGGACAAGGAAAGACTTCGACGGAAGCTCCGTTGGTGTTATGAGGACCTTATGTGGCAACAGCTAATTCTGACCGGTCATAAGCTGGCTCCACTGGCTACACCTGCCATTACTTTGCCCCAGCATCATAGGCCAATGCCGACCCCTCTGGAACCGAAGACTCTGGTTCATCCTCCGCTAGGATCGGCACGCATTCCTGTTTGGCCTATTCTGGTCTCCCCACCAATTTTGGTGGAGCCACCACCTAAGCAGCCTCAGGAAGGGGCTCCCTCGAAAGAGGACCAGACAGATATGGGCCTGCCCTGTCGTCTATCCATCACTGTTGTCCCCGATCACCCTCGGCGTATTGAAGGGGACATAGGCGGGACACCCTTATATCCTGACTCTTTGGACTCGGATACCGCTGGTCTACACTCACACCCCTATGATGAGTTGTCAGTGACAGGCTTGGAGGAAAGTCATTCCTCTTTCCAGGGCATCCTCCATCTTATTTCAGAGTCAACCGGTATGCCCTTGGAGCCTATCCAAAAGAAGGCGAAATATCCTCTCATGGATATCCTTAAGAGGGGGGAATACCCCGATGGAGGCCTCCCCAGTGGCCAAAGCCATTGTTGGCCTGGCCCTTGAGCTATGGCAGTGCCCTGCCTCTTGCCCGGCTCCGTCTGCCCACATGGCTCGCAAGTACACTGTACCCATGGGGTCCTTGGTGGGTTTCACAGAGCATCCCTCGGCCGAGAGGCTTGTGACTGCCTCTGTGTTTAGACGCATGGGTAGCTCAGTGGATACTGACCACTGTCTGGATAAGGAGTCCAAGAATATGAACCATTCTGCCAAGAAGGTGTATGCGGCCTCATTCTTGGGCCTTCGTCAGGCCAGCTGGGCAGTGATTATGGCACACTTCTCTCATGCCCTCTTGGGGTCACTAGATGAAGTCCTCCCTCACCTCCCAGTGGACATGCAGACCACAGTTAAGCAGGTCCATGACCAGAGCCATGCTGTTACAAGACAGCAGCTCCAGACGGCCTTGGATATTGGAGATTCCTGTGTCCGCTCACTAGCAGCCACAGTGGCCACTCGCCGCAGGGCCTGGCTGAGGTTATCCTCTTTTCCGGCAGATACTCAACACAAGTTAGCTGATGTACCCTTCCTTGGCACCGATCTCTTCAGTCTGGGAGTGGCAGGTCACCTCCAGTGCATATAGCAGTCCAATGCTACCTTGGATGCCACTTCTGCAAAGGGTTCTTCGGGCAAGAACCAGCAGAAGTGCAAGAAGAATTCTTTTCGGCATTGTTCTCCTGCAGTTAGACAGCCCTCCTTCCAGGGAGGTCATCAGCACCTACAGCAACAGCAGACTCAAGCTTGGTGCCCTAGGCCCAAGCAGGGTCCCCAACAGCTCCGCAAAGGAGGTCGAGATGCCAGTCCAGGAGCCTCCTCCTCCTCTAAGCCTGCTCAGTGACGGGTCGGGGTGGCCACTACTACACCTGTCAAGCCAGATCTGGGTCCTCCCATGGGGGGCAGGCTCCACCACTTTCTTTCTGCCTGGTCCGGTATCATTTCAGACAGGTGGGTCCTGGACGTGGTCAGTCGGGGACTGCCTCTAGAATTTGAGCAGTACCCTCCCTGCCTAGCCCGTGCCCCTTGGGAGGAAAGGATCTCAGTTTGCACTCAGTTGGCCCCTTCGGGCGACATTGCTCAGCTCCTCCGCAAGGAGCCGGTAGCTTCAGTGCCGGATCCTCCTATAGACCCAGGCTTCATGTCCAGGTGCTTCCTGGTGCCCAAGCGGATGGGGGGTTGGCGCCCCATCCTAGAGCTCCATGACCTGAATCAATATCTCAGGTCTCGCACCTTCCAGATGGTAACTCTGAATCAGATCATACCATCTCCGGAGAGAAACATGTGATTCTATTCACTGGATCTATAGGATGCATTTTTCCACGTCCCAATCCGTCCGTCCCGGCAGTGGTTCCTCCACTTCAGGGTGGAAGGGACCCTGTACGAGTTCCAAGCGATTCTGTTCGGCCTGTCATCGGCCCCTCGGATCTTCACCAAGTGTATCACAGTGGTGGCGGCCCATCTACAGCATCGAGGATTTTGGATATACCCCTACCTTGATGGTTGGCTCCTGGTGGGTTCTTCTCTGCAGAAGGTGGAGAGGTCCAGGGACCCGGCCTTCCGAGCCTTTTCCCAATTAAGCCTCCTGATCAATGAGGCCAAGTCAGAACTTGTGCCCTCTCAGATGCTGGGCTTTATCGGGGCAAAGCTCGAGTCTCGTCAAGCCAGAGCTTGGCTCCCAGTGGACAGGGTGGAGGTTCTTTCCTCCTTTGCCCAATCACTTCTGGTTGGGCACTTGTGCCCTGCCCGGGACTTCCTGTGCCTTCTGAGTTACATGGCAGCATGCACCTCAGTGGTCCATTGGGCCAGATTGCACATGCGCACCCTCCAGTGGGAGCTGGCCACTCAGTGGACTCAGCGTCAGGGTCATTTTGACCAGCTGGTCACTATCACCCAGAAGATGCAGGATGTTCTCCAATGGTGGATTGTCCCAGGTCATCTGGAGGAAGGGATCCTGTTTGTCTGCCCTGAGCCAATGGTCGTTCTCATGATCAGTGCCTCTCTCATGGGCTGGGGAGCCCACATGGGGGACAACAGAGCCCATGGGTTCTGGACCCCCGAGGAGTCCCAATGCCACATCAACCTGCTGGAGATCAGAGCAGTCAGACTGGCACTGTCAGCATTCGCTCCTCAGCTCTGGGGTCAAGTGGTTCATGTCCAGACAGACAATACCATGACCAAGTACTACCTCAATAAACAGGGTGGCACGCACTTCCGTCTGCTATGCAAGGAGACGCTCTGGATCTGGACCCTTGTCAGCCGGTTGGAGGTGGATCTCCTTACCATCCATGTGGCAGGAGTCTCGAACCAACTGGCGGATGCTCTCAGCCGCATAGGCCAGACATCCTGCTAATGGTCTCTCCATCCAGAGGTAGCTTGCAATCTGTTCTCCTGTTGGGGCAAATCATTGGTGGACCTGTTTGCCTCCAGGGAGAACACCAAGCTGAGGCTGTACCATGCCCACCCCCCTCAGCAGTTCTCGCTGCAGGGGGATGCCTTCTCGAGGTTGTGGACCCCAGGCCTCCTCTATGCCTTCCCTCCATTTTCTTTGATCCATGAGGTGTTATTCAAGGTGAGGAGGGACAAGGCAAAGGTGATCCTGGTAGCCCCAGATTGGCCCCGCCAGTTCTTGTATCCAGATCTCCTGAGCCTCAGCTGCAGGGCCCTGGAGCAACTTTGTACACACCCGGACCTGATGTCATTGAACCAGGGGAAGGTATTCCATCTGGACCTTCAATTCCTGCACCTCACAGCCTGGTACCTGAGCGGCTAGAGTTCCAGGCTCTAGGTCTTTCCGAGGATGTCTACACAGTTGTGCAGGCATCTCATAAGGAATCGACCAGAAAATGTTATGCCTTCAGATGGAAAAGTTTTTCCATTTGGTGTCAGGGTAAGAATCTGGACCCCTTATCCTGCTCTGTGGCTAACATTTTAGACTACCTTTGATCTCTCTTCAAAGGGGGTCTACGGTCATCGACCCCTAGGGTGCACCTGGCAGCCATTTCCGCTTACCGGGCGTAGGCTGGTCAGTCGACATTGGCACAGGAGACAGTGGTCGGGCGCTTTTTCTAAGGCCTGGATCACATATCCCCTTCAATGCGTGAAGCTCCACCTCCATGGGATTGTTTTCTGGTTTTGGCAAAGCTCATGGGCAAGCCATTCGAACCCATGCACAAGTGTGAGCTCTCACACTTGTCGTGGAAGACTGCCTTCCTGGTGGCTATCACGTCAGCCAGAAGGACAAGGGAGCTCCAGGCGCTTTCGTTGGGCTTCCCTTATCTGGTCTTTCACAGGGACAAAGTCATCCTGTGCCCCCACCCGAAATTCCTTCCGAAGGTGGTGTCAGAGTTTCACTTTAACCAGGTGTTGACTCTGCCGGTATATTACCCTAACTACACTTCGGACGCCGAGTACAGGCTCCATACCCTGGACCTTAGACGTGCTCTCTCCTACTACAAGGAGAGGATGGCAGAAATTCGGGGAGAGGTTTGCCAGCTGTTTGTCACCTACGCTGAAGCCGCTTCTGGCAGACCTGCAGCCAAATGGACCACTGCAAGATGGATTACATCATGCAGATGTCTGTGCTATGAGTTGGTGGGCAAGGAGCCTCCCAGAGGGATAAGAGCTCATTCCACCATTCTGCTGCATCGGTGGCTGCTTCCAGGGACATCCCTATCCAGGAAATCTGTCGGGCTGCTACCTGCAAGTCAGCAAACACCTTCATTACCCATTACCACATTGACCTTGAGTCACGTTGGGATGCTGGTTTTGGGGCCTCAGTTCTCCAATCTCTGTTTCCTAAGTAGGGGGTGTGTGCCTTGCCTCATTCCTCCCAGAGAACTGCTAGGAGTCTGCCAAAGAGTGTGGATGAACAACATATCCAAGCTCCTAGAAGAACAGGTTACTCACCTGTAACAGTAGTTCTAGGAGTGGTATATGTTGTTCATCCCGCACCCACCCAACTTCCGCAGCTTTAGGCGCATCACCTTGCTTTCAGCGGGCTAAGATCTGGCATAATTGGGGAAGAGCCAAGGTATTTACCACCCGGGTGGGTGGGAGGAGCTAGTCTGAAGATTTACGGCCAGATTTAAAGGGGAAAGGGACATGTCAAAGAGTGTGGATGAACAACATATACCACTCCTAGAAATACTGTTACAGGTGAGTAACCTGTTTTTCCTCACATTACCCCTGAGCCATCCCCCCTCTATCTTGCACATCTCTTTTTCTGAAAGATGCTACCCTCTTGGACTTTGTTGATTCCGCTGAGGTACTTAAAAGTTTCTATCATGACCCCCTTCTCCCTCCTTTCCTCAAGAGTATACATATTAAGATTCTTTAGTCTCTCCTCGTATAGCTTTTCTTGCAGTCCCTGCACCATTTTAGTTGCCCTTCTCTGGACTGCCTCTGTCCTGTCTATGTCCTTGCAGAGATGGAGTCTCCAGACCTGAACGCAGTACTCCAGATGGGGTCTCGCCAACTGTCTGTACAGAGGGATAACAACTTCCTGTTTTCTGCTGGTGATGTGTCTGCCTATACATCCCAGTGTCTCCCCAGCCTTCCCTACTGCCTTCTCACACATCACTGTATATACTGTACATAGCTGTGCCTTTGGCTTATCAGATTTCTGCGCTTTGCTTATACTATATATTTATTCCCACCCCCGTTCCCCCAGGAGAAATCTGGAAATGAGCTTTATGGCTCAGTGTGTATTTCCTGGTAAATCTCTTTCAATAAATAAATATCTTATGAACACAAGATAAGACTCTCTTACAAGTGTTAAGTGGCACTCCCGTCTCCATTTACTATAAATATATATGACATATGTGTGTTGGCGGTAAAACCAAATAAAGTATCATTAGGACTTCTTTGAGGCAGAAATTATACACATATGATTCAACTGCTGATGATATGACTGCATACAGTATTTTATTGATAACTCTTTTGTTGTTGTTGTTAAAGGTTTTTTATTTTGAAGTTATTTGGGCTAAGATCAAGGGGGCAATCGTGGGGGCCACGGACCACTGTTCAAAGAAGGTGAGCAAGAGGAGGAGAAAAAGGCGGCCACTGTGGTTCAGTAGGAAAGTGGGGGAAAGCATCAGAGCTAAGAGAAGGGCATTTAGGCAGTACAAAACTACACAGAGTGAGTAGGACCACGTGGCTCACCAGGATAAGCAGAAGAAAGCCGGAAGGGTGGTCAGAAGGGCAAAAGTGAGACCGGAGGAGAGTATTGCCAAGGGGATCAAGAGTGGGGACAAGACCTTTTTTAGGTATATAAGAAAGGAAAGGGGGGACTGGGATACCTGGTCTGCGAGCTGATACAGGGGAAAAGGTAGAGGGGGATCGGGAGAAGGCTGAATTGCTGAACAGCTATTTCAGCATGGTATTTATGAGGAGGGAGGGAGCAGGGGAGGCTGGTAGTGGTCTGGTAGGAAGAGAGGGGTTGGGGTGGCTGTGAGTCCTTTCCGGGAAGAGGAGATCTCAAAGGAGCTCAAGGGCCTGAGGGCAGACGAGGCCATGGGGCTTAATGGGATTCACCCTAGGGTATTGCGGGAGCTGGGTGAGGAGCTCACGGCTCCCTTGACCTATCTGTTTAATGAATCCTTGTGAACGGAGGTAGTCCTGAGGGACTGGAGGGAGGCAGATGTGCTTCCTCTACACAATGGAGGGGGAAGGCAGGAGTTGAGCAATTACAGGCCATTGAGTCTGACATCGGTGGTCGGCAAGCTCATGGAGAAGCTGCTAAAGGGCAGAATCACAGACAACCTGGAGGCAAGCAGCCTGCTCAACCCAAGGCAGCATGGATTTACCAAGGGCAGATCTTGCTAGACAAATCTGTTAGTGTTCTTTGACGAGGTCACTGGGGCGGTGGATCGGGGGGAGGCGGTGGACATAGCCTACCTAGATTTCCGGAGAGCCTTTGATATGTTACCGCATGGTAGGCTGGTGCACAAACTGGAGTGTCTGGGGCTAGGGAAAGCAGTTATTAGGTGGGTCCACAACTGGTTGGAGGGTAGGAGGCAGAAGATGCTGGTAGGTGGGAGTAATAAGCAGGGTACCCCAGGAGTCGGTGCTGGGACCCCTGCTGTTCAACATCTATATAAGTGACATTGCAGAAGGGTTAGAGGGCTGAGTGAGCCTGTTCGCGGACTATGTCAAAATTGATAATAGGGTGGACATTAAGGGAGGAGGGAAAAGAATGCAAGAAGACCTTTGACGATTGGAGGAGTGGGCCAGGAAGTGGATATTATCCCTCAATATGGCAAAATGCAAGGTCATGCACCTGGGAAAAGGGAATGAGAGAAGGGAATACAGACTGGGGGGGCAGTCCACTAACGGTTACAACAGAGAAGAGGGACCTGGGTATCATCATCTCCCAGGACTGGAAGGTGGCCGGGCAGTGTGGTAGGGCGGTGGCAAAAGCCAGTACAGTGTTGGGATATATTAGGAGAGGGATCACTGGTCCATGGATGGAATAGCATGGTGTTCCCTGATTCCCTGGAATGTATCCAGTGTGGTGGTGCCTGGCTTGTAGGTGTCCTCCAGGAATCAGAGGCCTGCTTTTACCCACTGCAGCCACTTAATAGGGCTGTGGTCAATTGTGACATCTGCATTGCCCCATAATGGGGTGTGATCAAGGGGGGGTTGGGTCTAATTTCAGTATCTTGTGTAATCTACTCCAATATTCTCTGGAGGGTCTTATTGTGGGGTGTTGTCGTATTCCCCAAGGGGGGTGTTATGCAATAGCAAGGAAAGGTGGGACACTGCTATACTCCTGCTCTATGTCTAGCCACTGTGGCACCCTCTCTAGGGGAGCTGGAAACCACTTCAAAGTTTGCGCAGCTTGGAATGCTCATTTGTATCCTTTAAACCAGGGCATGCGCCAGCCTCCCTCCAACCAATGTGCCTGCAGTTTATTCCTGCCATATCGTGGCTTTTTCCCTTCCCATATAAAATGCCCTACCATGGTGTCTATCCTGTTGTACCATAAGGAGGGCTGTTTAAGGAGGTGGTGAGACAAGATAAACAGAATCTTGGGGTTATTGACCATTCTGATGACTGAGATTCTACTTGCCAATGTTAGCAGGAGTGGCTTCCATCTATCCAGTTCCATTTGTATATTGGATAAAAGGAATTTCAGATTAATCTCCCATATTTTTGACATGTGTGGGGTTATTAGGATTCCCAGGTATGTGATGCCATTCGGCACCCATCTGAGATTATGGACTGCGGCCATCTGGGGGGAGCAGTGATTATTTAGTGGGAGAATCTCGGCTTTAGCTTGGTTGAGGTGGAGCCCTGAGAAGACCGCACAGTCGGATAGGGTGGCTGGAGGGGGCGATGGAACTATCTATGTCTGACAAAGGTAGAAGAAGGTCATCCATGTACATGAGCAACTTGTATTCCACCTCTCCAATTTGTACACGCCTGATGGCTGGGTCCTTCTTTATGGCAGCTGCTAGGGGTTCCACTGCCAGAACAAAGAGTAAGGGAGAGGGGCAGCCCTGGTGGGTACTCCTCCCAAGCAGGAGAGGTGGGGACAGCAAAGCATTCGTCAATACCCTGGCCATATGGAGGTGGTACCTGGCCTCTACCCAGGCCTAAAACCCCTGACCAAAGCCCATGGTTTGTAGGACTTGTACAAAGTCCTATTCTAGCAAATTGAACGCCTTCTGAAAATCAATAGTCACTGCTGCAGCCAGGGAGGGAAGTGACTTAACGGCATGCATCAGATTTATCATGGATCTGATATGATCCGTACTGTAGTGGCCTTTAAAAAAACCTACTTGAGAAGGGTGGATGAGATGGGGCAAGAGGGGATTAAGTCTGGAGGCCATTAGTTTTGCCAGGACTTTGCTGTCTGCATTGAGCAGGGATTTGGGCATGTAATTCAAGGCTTTATGGAGGTCTTTACCCTTTTTGGGAAGGACTGTTATTATTGCATCCCTAAAAGATGGTGTGGAGGGGAGCCAGCCCCTAGGGCTTCCGAGTACATCTGACCTGACCTGAGAATTGAAGACACTGTCTGGTGGAGGAGTTGCCATATTTCCATGGGGAATCTGTCCCTGCCTGGGGCCTTTCCAGTCTTCAAGGACTGGAGGGTAGCGGCCACTTCTTCCTGAGTCAGAAGGGCATCTAAAGCCATTGCCTGTTGGCTGGTCAGCTTGGGGAGGCTCAGCCTCTGCAGAAAGGCTGCTGCACTCTTCGGGTGTGGGGCTTTTGAGGAGGTATATAAAGCGGCATAGAATTCTGCCATAATCTTATTTATTTTGTCCGGGGTAGTTTGCGTTTGACTTGAACAGTCAGCCAGGACTAGAATATATCTGTCCACCTTTTGTTTCTTTAGACGGTATGCCAGGACCTTGCCCACCTTTTCCCTGGCCTCCCAATACTTGTGTTAAAGACAGAGAATAGAGACCTCTGCTTTCCTGGCCACCAGTGCATTTATCTCCAGCCAAATGCCTGCTACTTTAAGGCCAGCCTGTGAATGGAGGAAGGGTTGGCGTAGGGCCTTAAAAAGGGTTTTGGCCTCCTTCAGTGATTTTTTTCCAACTCCAGAAGGTGCTGTTCCCTTTTTCTCCTCTGTCTATGCACGAAGCCCATTATTGAACCCCTTAGGGTGGCTTTAAAGGCCTTCCTGGTATTGCCCTCGGAGGTGTCTGCAGTCGGGTTCTCAAACTCCGGGTCCCTCATTAGGAGGGGGTCTAGTCACGAAGAGGGTGAGAAGAAGGTGGGGGACCCATGTAAAGGTTAACTGGGTAGGGGCATGGTCCGAGATAATAACTGGGTGAATAACAGCTTCCATGGATGCCTTGGTAATGTCCAGGGAGGTAAGACAAAAATCAGTTCAGCTGTGGGAGTTGTGCACCGGGGAATGAAAAGAGTAATCTCTGTCCCTGGGGTGAAAAACCCTCCATATGTCAGTGAGAGCCATGTCCTGCATGAGCAACGGTAGGGCCGCAGCACTTCTGCTGTGGGGCTCTACATTAGCTGGGCTCCTGTCTACAACTGGATGTAGGGTCAGGTTGTAATCACCTCCAAGAAGCGTGAGGGCACCGTCCATCGCCAGCTCCCCAATCCGTTGGGCCAAGGAATGAAAAAAAGTGGGGTTGTCCCCATTGGGGCCATAGATGTTCCCTAGTAGCATGGGTCCTTCAGGCATAACTATCTGTGCCAGCACCCATCTTCCCTTGGGGTCAGGGACCACTTCGGACACTGACCACCAAAGTTTTTTACTGACAAAAATGGCTACCCCTCTTTTTTTTTTTTGTTAGGGCTGAAGCATGTATTACTAGACCCACCCAATCCCTTTTTAGCCTTTCGTGATCACTCTTGGTCAGTTTTGTTTCTTGCAGGAAAGACAGGTCTGCTCTCAGTCTCTTCAGGTGAGTGATCACCTGTTTCCTCTTTGCGGGGGTGTTTAGCCCTCACACATTCCATGAATACACTGTAATGTCACCCATTAGGTTCTTTGGGAGGAGGCAGTGTCCAGCAAAGTTGTCGAAGTACAGATGAGTCTGAAGGCTGAGAACCTCTGGCCCTCAGTAGGCGGGGGCTGTGTGGTGGGGCATAAAAACATTGAGCTGGTACATTTAATATGTGATCCAGCTTTGAGGGACCAGTTAAATTGCTTATTGCCATATCTTCAAACATGTAAATACAAGCATAACAGTAAACCACCATCCTGACACATAAACTTTATACTGTTGCCAAAAGGCATTTTACACTAGGAGGCAGAGGTGTGCCAAAGGCTGCAGCACTTGGCTGAAGGCCCATCTCTATTTCTGGGGCACTGATGGGAGGGATGTACTCCATAGTGGAGCTAGGGATGGCTACAGAAGCCTATGAAGGGCCTGGGAGTTGTTTGTAGCTGTGCTTAGGTGCAGTGGGCCATCCTGTGGTCCCATACATGGGGAGGCTCAGAAGGAAAGGGAGGCAAAATGATGTCAGGGGGGCAACCAGGCACAGGGTATAGCCAGGAAAGAGAGAAAAAGGGGGAGGACTGTGTTATGCTTTGAAGCACGGGAGGGAATACTCTCCCTGTGGGAGTCTCGGACCCTGTCTGGAACAGCTCCAAGGTCTGTGTGCCTGATTTTGAGTGGGGGTCCCTTCCTGAGAAATGGGAGCCCCTGAGATTCGGCCATGGGGGGAGTCTGCAAGACACATCCACCCTCTGATGCAGGACATTTTTTCTGGGGAGGGGGAATTTCTTTACCCCTGAGTGTTCTCCACATCCAGTTAACCAACTCACTACTGCTCCTGACTTGTAAGCTGTGATCTAGTCCGCTATGCCCCCATGGGCTAGACCGGGTACTTCTAGCTGGATAGGGGCCCATTTCAATGAGAGGGGGAGGCAGCACATTCACTCATCATCCTAAGCTAGTACCTGGTGCACCTTTCCCCATCCCTTCCCTAAGGATTAATGAGAAGCCCCCTCAACAGAGCTCCAGTTTCCCTCCAAGCTTAACTAATCATGCAGCTGGCTGAGCAGAAAATCAGACCGGCCTTTGTTTACACGAGGGCCACCTTAGGCACGAGCCCCTCTGCCCACTGAGCCATCTACACTAGACCAGCCTGTCAAGAAGGAAATCCATGGGTAATGAAGGCAAGAAAGGGAAGGGTGGCATGGGACATCATTCCCTCTTGGGCTGGTTTCGTTACCGGACACACATTTCCCCAAATGCAGGTCCCTCTCTTGGGTTACTGTTCCGCCCTTAAATATTTGCTCTTCCCAGGCGAGACTGGGGAAGCCTGGATGGGATTCAAAGTAGGGGACCCTTGGGGGGGTATAGGTTCACACAGCTGGTTGACGGCCTGCCTTGAGGCCTACTGAAGTACTCAAAACACAGCTGCATGAGTGAGTTCTGCACCAGCCCCCTCCTCCCCTGAACCCCTGTTCCTTCCCTCACTGCACAGATCCCCTGATGGACATATGCAGAAGCAACTTATCTGATTGTCCTGTGTTCTTTAATCTAGGGGAGGCAATTGTACTGAAGATGCCGGCCAGGTCTACTCAGCGTTTCTCCTTCATCTAGTTGGCAATGATATCTCGGCCTGGAGGGTTGATGGGGATGGTTCCTGCCCAGTGGAAGCCTTTCTGGAGGGGACGAGACCCGGTCTAGTCACAGTCTATTTGGCGAAGGTGGTCAGGAGCCTGGCATGCTCGGAGCTGAAGACTGGTATCTGGAGGTCTTCGGCTGCAGCTCCAGAGTGACGGCAGCATAATGATTCATCATTGGGAAGTCAGCAAGGATGCTGCAGGAGGCAGTATCCATAAGGCAGAGCACGGGGCTAGAACTGCTGTGTCTCTCCATGGGGTGGTCCCTTCTCCCATGTTGCTGTGAGGTATGGCACTTCCTTGTGGTTCTGAGGGGGGAAGCTACCATGAGTCATCTGGTCTGCTGTCCCTGGTGGTCTCTTTTTGATGCCTTAGTAAGGAATGTTGATCCCACCCTCCCAACTGGCCATTCGATGCTGGTTGCCACGGTGCTTTTAACTGTGATTCTCCTGGCCAATTTCTTTGTAAGAAATCCATCACAGCCTCCAGAGATGCAAAGGTCAGTGGAACTCCATTATGCTCTACCTGCATTGTGGCCAGGTAGCAGAGGGAGAAGGAGAGACCAATTCAGTGCATGGTGTGGCAGACCTCCATGAAGGCCCTCCTTCTGTCCGATAGGTCTTTGGAATAGTCCAGATATATATTAATTCGGTGGTTTCTCCACATAATTAACTGCAGCTCCCCTGGGCTTAGCAATGACTAGTTCTTTATCTCGAAAGTCCAGGAACCGGGCAATGATAGGCCTGGGTCTCTCAGAGGGCATGGGCAGAAGGGCAAGAGTATGATGGGCCTTTTTCACCTGCAGCTTGCAACTGGGATCAAGTTGAAGAATTTCCTGTGGTGCAGCTTGTAGGAATGATTCTGTGCTACTTCCCTTGGCCCGCTCAAGGAACCCCAGAAACCGGAGGTTGTTTCTCCTCTCACGGTTCTCGAGGTTATTGATTTTTTGTTGCAGTCATATCAGCATTGCCTGGTGCTCCCTGAGTGTGGCATTGTGGTCTTGCAGGTGGCCTTCCATCTTTTTCAGCCGGTTCTTGTTTTGAAAAAAGCCATGCTTCCATGGATTGCATGACCTGTGTGGTGTGATTAGTGGTCATGGTGACTTGGGCTATTTGCGGTAACAGCTGCCCCAAAATTCGTTCCACCGAAGCCAGATCCCAGACTTTGGGAGGTGGAGGCTGCTCCATGCTGAAGCTGTAGGCCATGGAAGTCAGAAGTTAGGTAACATAGAATTTGACGGCAGATTAGGCCCACTTGGCCCACCCAGTCTGCCCATTTCCCTACCTAATGGATAAGCTGCAGATCCTAGTTAACCAGCATCCTACTTCTTCCTACCCCAACCCCCTAGAATTGCCTTACGACTGTCCCATGCATGCTTGAATTCCACCACTGTTTTTGACTCCACAACCTCCTCCGGAAGGCCGTTCCATGCATCCACAACCCTCTCTGTGAAAAAATACTTCCTTAAATTACCTCTGAGCCACCCCCCCATCTTCAAATTGTGGCCCCTTAAGATGCTACTCTCTTGGACTTTGTTGATTCCCTTGAGTACTTGAAAGTTTCTATCATGTTCCCCGTCTCCCTCCTTTCCTCGAGGCTATACATATTAAGCTCCTTAAGTCTCTCTTCATATGTCCTCCGTGCAGACCCTGCACCATTTTAGTTGCCTCCTCTGGACAGCTTCCATCCTGTCTATGCCCTTATGGAGATTGGGTCTCCAGAACTGCAACGCAGTACTCCAGATGGGGTCTCACCAGCTGTCTGTACAGAGGGATAATAACTTCCTGTTTTCTACTGGTGATGCCTCTCCCTATGCATCCCAGTATCCCCCCCAGCCCTCCTTGCTGCCCTCTCACATTGCTTGCCCACTTTTAGGTCATCTGATATGACTATCCCCAGGTACCTTTCCATTTTTGTTGTTGTTAGTATCTCACCCCCCATTGTATACTGTTCTCCTGGGTTTTTGTTTCCTAGGTGCATTACCTTGCACTTCTTAGCATTGAATCTAAGCTGCCATACATTTGACCATTCCTCTAACTTGCCAAGTCCTTCTCATCCTTTCCACCCCACCTTGTGCATCAACTCTGTTGCAGATCTTTGTGTCATCTGCAAAGAGACATACTTTCCTTCAGTCCCTCTGCAATGTCGCTTATAAAGACATTGAAGAGGACTAGTCCTAATCTGAACCTGCGGTACCCACTAGTAACCCCCTTTCTTCAGAGTGGACTCCATTTACTATTACTCCCTGTGTCCTATTCTCCAGCCAATTTTACTAGGCTGTCATCCTGGGACCCAATCCCAGGTTGGCTAATTTGTATATTAATCTTTTGTGTGGGACTGTGTCAAATGCCTTGCTAAAGTCTAGGTAGGCCATGTCCACAGCCCCTCCCTGATCTACTACTTTGGTCACCCAGTCAAAGAAATCTATCAGATTTGTCTGGCATGACCTTCCTGCTGTGAATCCATGCTGTCTTGGGTCCTGTGCCCCTCTGGCCTCTAGATACTTGACAATTCTTTCCTTCAGAATTGATTCCATCATTTTCCCTACCACTGAGGTTAACATAACAGGTCTGTAGTTTCCTGCTTCTGCCTTGCTCCCACTTTTGTGAAGGGGAATCACATCTGCCCTCCTCCAGTCCTCGGGTACCACCCCATTCTCCCATGATTTGTTAAAGAGGGTAGTCAGTGGTGTCACTAGTTCTACCCTTCATTCTTTTAGAATTCTGGGATGAATCCCATCAGGCCCTATTGCTTTGTCCACCTTCAGTTTTAAGAGTTCTTTCAGAACCCTTTCTTCTGTAAATAGGCTGGTATCAACTTCTGTATCCAGAGTGTTTCTACTGTTTGTTTTAAGTGCCTCCCCCTCTTTCTTTGTAAATACTGAGCAAAAATATTTATTTAGTATCTCTGCCTTTTCACAGTCACCTCTGCCCACCTCCTCCCCTTTATTAAGCTTCACTATACCTCACTTAGTCTTCTGTCGCTCCCTGATGTACCTATAAAAGGTTTTATCCCCCTTCTTAACTGAGTTGGCTATCTTTTCCTTGGTTTGGGCCTTTGTTGTCCTGATTGCCTTCCCAGCTTCCTTTTGCTTTAACTGATACAGTTCTCTGTCCTGCTCCTTCTGTGATTCCTTGTACTTCCTGAATGCTTTCTTTTTCTCTTGAACCTTCACTGCCACTTCCTTTGAGAACAATAGTGGTTTCTTACATCATTTCATTTTGTTTACTTGCTTCACACAAAGGCTCGTTACCTCTGTGATGGCAGTTTTATTATTCCATTGTTCTTCACCCTCCTTCCTGCCCATTTGGTAGTGCATTCCTTAGGCACTTACCCATTTTAGCAAAGTCAGCTCTCCTAAAGTCCAGTACTTTTGCCTTTGTGGCTTGACTCTATTGCTGTGTTTATTGTGAACCATACTGTTCGATGGTCGCTAGTTCCCAGATGGCTACCCACTTCTTCATCTGTGATCTCTCTTCATCTCCATTTGAGAGAACCAGGTCTAAGATTGCTCCCTCTCGGTGGGCTCCCATACCTAGTTGTCTAAGGGCATGCCCCTGTGGGGCATCTAGAATAACCCCACTCTTGAAGTGGCTGCTGCAACTGCACTCCAGTTAACATCTGGCATATTCAGATCACCCATCAGCAATATCTCCCCTTTTTCTGCCATTCTAAGTATACTTTCTATCATTTTCTTGTCCATTTCCTCCCCTGAGAAGTGGGTCTGTATACAACCCCTGTGCGGATTGTGGTGCCATTGCCAGTCTCCAAATTTACCCACAGTGCTTCTTCTCCTCCCTGTTTTCCCTTTTGTTCTGTTGCTTTGATTCCTTCCCTTATGTAAAGAGCTACTCCTCCTCCTCCTCTTTTACCCTCCCTGTCCCTCCAGTAGATAGTGTATCCTGGTATGTTTACGTCCCAGTCATGGTTTTGTGTGTACCACGTTTCTGTGACTGCCATGATATCCAGATGTTCCTCCTCCATCAAGGTCACTAATTCAGGAAGCTTGTTACTCAGACTAGAGGCATTGGTACTCATTGCTCTCCATTTTTTGATGGCTTTACCTTCTTTGGCAGCATCCCCCACTGATGTTACTTTCGGATCGCTTTGCTTACAGGTTTAAGTTTGATATCTCTAGGTTCCTTGCGATACGCTGCACAGCTATATTGACTGAAAATTGTTATTTAATGCATGAGATTGCTGGATTTTGATGGATAAGGCCCTCCTGGCTAGAGAGCTGTAGCTTCAGGCTGCCATCTACTCCAGCACCCCTAGTGGCAGTCCTTATTGATAACTCTTAAACCTTTAGCCTCGTGCCTTCATTAAGAACAAGAACAAGTTTGAAATGTAATATATATATATATATATATATATATATCATACATATATATATTTTAGTAAATGTTGCAAACATGCAAATAACTACAAATACAAATATTAGAGACATCAAATACAGATGCTAAAAAGCAGTCCCATGAACATCTCTAATAATCTCTCATTGTTGCTGATGTTTCTATACAAAACATAGTAATTTAAAAGTCAGAAGGGACTCTAGGTCCATAATGTTAGCCCCCTTGTTCATAAGCAGGTATGAAATAAGTATGCCGTGTAAACATGTACCAATTTAGAGGGATTCCCTACAACTCTACTACCTAGTGTACCTGGTGATTTTGGTTAACAGAAATATGTCCTGGCTTACCATGAAGACCTGTACTATCCTCAAATCCACTGTGTCTGCTGGTAGGCTGGTCCACAGGGTCACCAACCTCCAGGAGAAAGTGCTTCCTAATGTTATGTATTTTTTTTATTTATTTTTATTGCACAATACAACAATACAAATGTCACAGGAGACTTGATATAGACAATAAAAGAACACACAATACAGTAGAATATGTACTACATTTACTACATCATGGGCAACCACCTTAATTCAGATTTGAATTTAATTTGAGTATGACTAGGCCATAAAGGCTAGTGCAGTCAATGTACTGGGACCCATTTGTCCATCCAGCTTGTCCGAATCAGGTATACAGATGACCGAGCATCTGAGGTGTTCCTCTGTTAGCACTCCTGCATATAAATGTATTCCTTGACTCCCACCTTAAAAGAAAAGAAATCTCCATAGGTACCATACTTTCAGCAGCAGACATTATTATAACTGAGCAGAAGTGAGAGATAACAGTAATAAAACCTACGCTATGCTTTGAGCCCTGTAAATGTGGCACACCAGTAAACTGATCACCCTTATAGCGCAAGAGCTCATGAAGTACCATAAACTGGCACTAGAAGTGAGAAATGTTGCAGAGGCAAACCTTACAGTTCCACTTCACCTGGTTGGAAATCAAGTGAGCCAGCACTATTCCTCTGCATTATTAAGTTTTGAGCTATATCTCTGTCTAAACTTCTTGCCCTTCAGCATCCTACTCCCGACAACATTCAGCCTAAACTTGGCAAGCTATTTATAGCATGCAAACAGTATGAAGGGATTAACCCACAACAGGGTATGGGTTTAATGAACATTAATCCACACCTGGGGGGGGGGGGTGTTGGAGTCTTGAGGCAAAGCCGAGATTAATATACAGATTAAAGCTCAGTAAACCTATACCCTGGAGCGGGTTAATCCTCTTATAACAGTGGCAATGTTATGTTAGAGTTTTACCTAAAGAAATAGTAAAATAAAGCCCTGTGAACATGCAGCTGTGGGTATATCAGGGATTACTCAATGGTCAGGTGACCTGTCTGGACGAATCAGAAGACAGTATTTTCAGAACCCATGTTATAAGCTGCATTAGACAATAGATCCCACATATTGATAAAGGCTGAAACCAATGATAGAAAAGTCCTCTGCAATACCACCAACCAGACATATACCTCCAGCCAAAGTCACAAAAATGGAATAACGGTGTCCAAATTTCAATCAAATATAGCAGGCAAATGGGTTAATGGTTAATACAACACTTTTAAGGGTCATAGCAGTACATGACAGGGTGGACCTCTCAAACCAGTTTTCAGAGTCATCAGCTGCTTCCTCAGCTGCCGAACATTGAGCTTGTTCTGACTGAAGTATCTTGACCAATTTTTGAGTGTCTTTCAGATCACTGAAGACAAAAGTTTGTGATCCAGCTTTAACCCTCACTTTGGCTGGGTAGATTGAGCTTAAAGTGATCTGTAGCTCTTTCACTTTTCACTCTATGCTCTCAAAATCTTTCTGACAGGCCCACATGGCAAAACTAAGGACTGGAAAGAAAAGCACTCTGGCCCCATCCACCCCCACAATCTTTGCCAGCTGTGCTACTGCAAGTACGCTGTCTCATTGATTGACCCCAAACATAGAAGAAGGGTATGAGGAACTCCCTCTGATGCCTTCTGTGGAGTGATGTGATACATGTAATCTGTCTTTATTGGGGTATTATCCAGGCTCAGCTAAAGTGCCTCTGACATCCAGCCAAGCACTGTAGAGTCAGTCGATTCAGTACGGCCTTCAAAGCCTTCTAGAAGGACATTTACTAAGAGACTGTGCTCCTTAACTTTATTTTCAGTGTGCACAAGCCTCAAGAGCAGCAGGGCATTTTCTTAATTAGTCCAGATATTGCTGGCTTGCTCCTAATGCTCTGCCTGTCATCGAAAAGGCTTCTTTTGATTCGGTACTGTTAGCCACCACATGCTGTTCTGCCTGTAGAATCATGTGAGAAAATGCATCAGATTTATTATTCAGCAGTTCTAGATTTTTACTTATCTTTTGCAAGGTTAGTTTTAGGCTCTGTAATGGCTTCCCTCTCCATTGAAGCAGGGCTATCTGCAGGTTTTCTGGCTGTATGGCTCCTTGTTTGTGTTTGAAAAAGTCCTGGGAGAAGGTCCCTGCCAATTGCAGTTTTCCCATTGTGCAATGTCCTTCAGACCTATCCCTATCACAAGTGTCAGTGTTTTAAGTTAATGATTTATCTAGTTTCAGAAAAAAACAAACTCTAGTCAGAGCCCGATAACTGGCTGCTTGGGACTTTGGAGCTATCTGTAGCAGGGCTCTCTCATTGAGAAGACAGCCAGGGTAAAGGAGCAGCAAGTGTAGCAAGGAGCTGCTTTTCAGTGCAGCTGCTCCGGCAGCAGTGCAATGTGGGGAACGAAAGTGCACCGGGCTGCAGGAGCCACTATTTAGGGAAACCACTCCACGGTATATGAAGAGCCTGTGAGGGTTGTTAAAGGAGCAGAGAGGAGGCATGCAGCAGCTGCAGCTGCTGTTTTGTAAAGCTGACACATGGCTAAAGCAAAGCAGGGGTGGGGTTTAGAGAGAGTGAAGAGAGCGGGCTAAGGAGGCAGCAGTGATAGCGGCGCATAAATGAATAATAAAGAAATAAAAATGGTACCTGCCGCCTCCTAGAGCTGTCTGTTTGCCAGCCAGCTTTTCGTGACTCCAGAGTATGCCACTCAACAGGATGGCACAGATTGCAGAACTGCACATGCACGGAGCGCGCGCATTCGCACTCTAAGTCAGCAGCCATCTTGTGCATGGCAACCATCATTTCTGCAATTGCAGAAGAAAAATAAGTGCCCCTCTGAAGTGGGTGTGTTTATGTAGCCAGTGGAGGGGGAAGCCCCACATAAACACAACCACTAGAAACTATGCTACAGCAGCATAGAAGCACACGGGACAGCGATCTGGTCACGTGCTTCCACAGTGCTACTCTTAGATGACGATGATAGCATAACGTCTGCGGAGGTCAGCCCACGCAGTCACAAAAATGTAAAGTTTAAAATTAGTTTTAAGTAAGTTAGTATTCTAGCTGGTGGGAGTTCTAGTGAGATGCTTTTGTTCACCCGGGCTGCAGGTTCCACCTCCCACATTACTTATTTGATAGCACTTTCACTTTTGTCTCTTCACGTTTGTTTGTTTTTTGTGTCTTTTGCTTTTATGATCTGCACAGCCAATAGAAGATTTTTTTCCATGAAGATTTGTATTGACATTTTATAATGTAACATACAACATAATGCATACATCATGTACCAAACATGTTAAACATTTTTCCAATACCTTTTCAGAGCAACTGGGGAGAACAAGCAGTACCCCATCATCACATACTGTACATATCCCAATTACCAAGTATATAAAGCATTAAAACTACTGTTACTTGCAATCAAGTAATTTGTTGAGAAGTGTCCCCAAGGTTTAAATTGTGTGTTATGATTATTTACCAATGCATACTTGCTTTAGACCTATCCTGGATTATCTCTAACGCCCATTAGGCTAAGAAGGGTGCTACCTGCCAGGTGAAGGTGATCAGGGGTGTAGCCAGAAATTTCTGTTTTGTACACAGTCTCCAACAGTTGCACCCCCCCAATTAAAAAATGTACACATCCTCTCCAAATGGTACCCCCTTTCAAACAAGTGAGATTGTTGTCAGATGGTTCCTCTAATCTCTAAAGAGGTTATACATGTATCTGTCTCCTAAACAACAGAAGTTTGAACAGAGATACTATTCAGTGGCCTAAAGTAACCCAAATGCTGCAGATTAGAATGAAAATGTTAACAGAAAGGTATATGATTTGTGGCAGGCACTCAACAAAACTGTACTCAAATGTGTACAGTGAATATGCCTGCCTACATCCTTGGAGGTGATCAGTACACGTGGCTCTACTTTCATTCTTCTTGAGTCAGTGTTCACTGGTTCCCTGATTGGTGCAAGAAGGTTCCCATGAGTGGGGGACAATGCCCCATTATCAAGGACGATAAACTTCCTGTGTGGGTGTCATATTGTAATGTGTGTCTTACACTTAGATGACGATGATAGCATAACGTCTGCAGAGGTCAGCCCACGCAGTCACAAAAATGTAAAGTTTAAAATTAGTTTTAAGTAAGTTAGTCTTCTAGCTGGTGGGAGTTCTAGTGAGATGCTTTTGTTCACCCGGGCTGCAGGTTCCACCTCCCACATTACTTACTTGATAGCACTAATCTCTAAAGAGGTTATACATGTATCTGTCTCCTAAACAACAAAAGTTTGAACAGAGATACTATTCAGTGGCCTAAAGTAACCCAAATGCCACAATTGTCAATGGGGCATTATCCTCCACTCATGTGTGTTGTAATGTGTGGCTCCAACTATATCGTGCTTCAAAACTTCCTTACGTAACCACCTTATTAACACCCGATGCTGTAATTGCCATTAGTCAAAGCCGTACTCAATACTTATGACAAAGCTTACTACTAAGCTGCTAAGGAGAACATAACTCTGGTATTGTTTGCATCAATCCTACCTGTACCAGCTTGTTTGTATCTATGTCTTAAGTTACTGTTACACTTATGTGTTGTACTGCTATACTGTGTATTTTCGTTTGTCTTACTGTGACAAGGTACCTTTGTAAATGAGCCTATGGCTCAAAGGTTTTCCAAACTGCTGTTTAAATAAAATAAAAATAAAATAAAATTATGTAAACTAAATTGGTAGAAAGAATACAAGATCAAAAATATCTGATGTAGACCTGAGGGCAGTCTTTGTCAACTATTAAAAGTGGTCATAATTAAGTTTTGTCCTTCTTTTTCCATGGAGGGGAGAGCTTAATGGGGGGTGGACATAGCAGCCAGAGTGCTAGGTGAGCGTGACTCGAAGTCATCCACAGATTTAAACTTCTTCCAGACAGCATAGATACAAAGGGGTCCTTTCTACAAGTGGAGAGCAAGACAGAGAACCTGCTGCGTACTCATTCACCTTTCTTAGGTGGAGTTTGGGGTCCCTCTTCTGAGCCAGGAATTGTCCCCAAATGTTGTTGTACTGGGCTAATTTCCCCATGGCTGAGTGTGCTACTTATACCATGCCATTAGGGTGAGGGAGGGCTGGAGAGAGCTGCATCTCCAGCAGTCACTGTCTGCTGTTAGTCCTGCCCTGTAGAGCAACTGTGGCACCTGTTATGCCCTATGTTCTACTTTGTATTGTAGTATTTTGGCTTATAATTCATGATTTGTGACATATGCACTTGGCCACACTTTTGTAGCTGAATGTCTGTGCTTAGTTCCACCTCCTATTATTCCCTAGGTGTCAGGACCTGGGGGTATGGATCTTTTTACTTGTAAATACAAAATTCTCCTTGTCAAATGTTGGGTAGTTTTACAGTAGTTGATGAAGTGAGAGAGACAGTCCAGAGGGATCTGGATACCCTGGAGGGCTGGTCAAGGAAGTGGGGTTTGAGGATTAATGCAGGGAAGTGTGGGGTGCTGTATCTGGGGGTCAGAAACCCGTGCCATGTATACACCCGCGGGGGTCACACTGCAAGCCACATCGAGCGAGAGGGATCTAGGGGTGGGGGTGGACGTCAAAATGAATAACACTGAAAATTGCAGAAGAACTGCAGCAAAAGCAAACAGGATACTGGGCTGCATAGCCAGGGAGATTACGTCCAGGAGGAGAGAAGTGATCCTTCCTCTGTATAATGCCTTGGTCAGACCACATTCTGAGTACTGTGTACAGTTCTGGAGACCTCACCTCAAGAAGGACATAGCACTGTTGGACAGGGTCCAGAGGAGGGCAACCAGAATGATTCAGGGCATGGAAGGGAGGCCCTATGAGGAAAGGCTGGAAGAGGTTGGGCTGTACTCGCTGGAGGAGAGATGGGGGGACATGATAGGGGTCTTCAGATATGTAAAAGGAATAAACAAGAGTGGAGTCAAAGGGATGTTCAGACTAAAAGAATGGGGAACAACCAGGGGGACGAGTGGAAGCTAGAGGGGGGGAAATTATGGGGGAACGTGCAGGAGGTATTACTTCACTGAGAGGGTGGTGGAGCCATGGAATGCACTGCCCAGGAGTCTAGTGGAGGAGGGCACAGTGGAAGACTTCAAGAAGGGGTGGGACTGGCACAAGGAAAAACTGAAGCCGAAGATGACCCTCTCTGGGGCTGGGGGGGTGGAAAAGCGAGCACCCATTAGGAGGCTGGCAACCGAGCAGACATGACAGACCATCAGGCCTATTCTGCTGGCTTTTAGTATGTTAGTTGCAGTACCTAGGTCTCAGCTGACCCCTCTGGGGGGAAGAGTGTGGTGAGGGAAAATTTTAACCCATAGGAGATCTTATAGCTGTAGGTATTTTCAGAAATTGATCTTGGGGCGACGGTACTCCTGTTGCAATTCTGTGAAGGAATTTAGAACCCCTGTGTGGTGGTGATATATGTCTTCCAGGGTATGTATGCCATGCTGTATCCAGAGGGGCCAGTGTAATGGCTGATACCCAATGGGCAGCTCTGGATTGTCCCACAATTATCTTAACCTAGAGGATTTATAAGTCCATTTCAATTTTGCCATATGTATTTTCCAAGTGGTCCTGGTGTGACTAACACAAGAGGGCACATTCTGGTGCCGCTTCGAATCAGAGAGAATATGTGCCTGAGTATGAGGGGTTCCAGGCTGAGCAACCTCAATGTCCATCCACTTTGGGGGTGTGGAATAGAAGTTCTACCTAAGGCATAGAATGGCCTGCTGGAGCACCACCCCCTCGTGTAGCAATTTCAGGTTAGGGAGACCAAACCCTCCATTTCTCCAGTGTGTCTGGAGGACTTGCATCTTGATTTCAGGTACTCTGTTCTCCCATATGAATCAGGACATTTTGGAGTTTACTTTCTTAAAAAACGAACTCAGAAGCACTACTAGACAATGTCCTAAGATGTACTGGAGTTTGGGAAGATTTCATTATGGCAAGCTACTATGACAACACAGTGAATTTAAATATTAAAATAGTTTGATTGTCATGGCTATTTATTAGGCAGTTTCACCAGGACACACCACTCCCAGATGACGATGCAGTAAGCATCACTATATATGGGGTATTTGTTTGTTTGAAAATTGGTAACCAAGAAAGGTACACTGAGCCAAGGTTCATTTCCAGGTGCAACTCGGGGGGAGAAATGAGCAATCAGGTAGAAGCAACAAAGGCATTTCAGCCACTCCTATACTTTGGTACGAGGCAGATGCAAGGAGAACAGACAGAGTGGGGGGGGGGGAAGGCATTTCAGCTGATCCCTGAAGGAGCCAGAGGGGCAGTGCAGCAGAGGGAAGAGAGTAGCTGGTTCAAAAGTGCTGTGAGATTATAGGAAAAGGCTGATTGTCCAGCAGAGGAGTGGAGATGAGAAATGGCAAAGGTACAAAGATCCCTAGAGCGGCGTGAGTAGAAGGTAGAGGGGATGAGGGAGAGGAGTGATGAGATGTAAGAGGGCAGAGATCCAAACCAGTATTTAGATATGAATGAGGCACAGAGGATGAGGTGAAGTGAGGGTAGAGGGAGACTGGCTCAAGAAGAAAAAAGTGAGCAGTGACGAGTACAAGAGGGGGAGTTGTTGACAAAATGGCAGAAGTGCAGAGGGTGTCCAGTCTGGCCAGGGAGATTGAGGGAGCGGTACCGTAGACCATGTCCACATAGTCAAAGACTGGGAGCACCATTTTGGTGACAAACTCAGGCTAGACCTGCAGAGACAGAATATTTTATTAGATTATGTACATAATTTATTAGATTATGTACAAAAATCATCTATCCCTGAACATCCTACCCTGCACTGATTCCCTAACACCTTGTGAAACTCTGCACGCTACCCTGGCACTGGGTCCAAAACTGCTGCACATCATTTGTGTCTACAATCCACCTACAAGCGGGATGAGTGGTCTCCAGAATTTGCTACAATATGTCTCCCAGAATGTAAAATCAAATGAGGCTCTACTCCTTGGGGACCTGAACCTTAACTGGCTGGGTCCACAGCAAAGCATCCTTGAATCTCTAATACAGAAGCACAATCTACACCAAACTATCACAGGCTTTACCAGAACTACTACTCAGCACTCAGGGTCCCTACTTGATTGGATCCTCACCACCAGACCTGATCATGTACTAGATGCCACAGTGCTTGCTGACTCAATCACTGATCATTCCCCCACACTTTGTCAATGGCGATCCTGTCCACCTCCTCCTCCTCCACCACGTCTGATTAGGTTTTCAAACTATGCTGCCTGGACAAACAAGCCTTCCTATTTGACCTCTCTTGTGTTGACTGGTCTAACATTTAAACTGCAACCAATGTTAATACTGCCTCAATTCATTTCTGACTGAATTTGGCAACATCCAAAAGAACCCTCCCTACAGTCAAAAGGAGGGTAGGGGCCAGCATTCGAGGTGGCTGAAAAAGACCTGCTTCAAAAGTTAAAAGTTAGAGACAATTAATGGAAAAGTACAACAAACTGGACTGCAGTCAGATCTCATTCTGTATAAACAATACAGAAATGACTATAAAGATGCATCAGGCAGGCCAAAAGTAAATACTGCCAAAACCTGCTGATTAATTCTTCCAATGACCCTCATAAGCTTTGGGGTCACATTAAGTCCTTCTTGGGTTCTGCTAAAGATGTCACTCCCTCAGATATGGTCCTACATGGTGTACACTGTAATGATTCTACTACCATTGCAAATGCTTTTAACCAACAATTTTCTGACTTATCTGCCTACACAGCTTCCCTCCATCACTATCCTCTGCTTCACAGTTTAACCCCACAGCATCTGAAGGACCCCAAACTTAACCAACCCTTCTATTTCAGGAAGTGTCTAGGCATCAGGTCCTAAAGCTGCTCAGGTCACTCTCTGAAAACACCAGTACTGGCTCAGATGGCCTAGAACCAAGACTACTAAAAATGGCTTCTTACTACATCTCTGGCCCCCTGGCACACATCTTCACCCCATCTCTCTCCAATGGCATTGTCCCTGAAGTCTGGAAGGCAGCCAGAGTCACTCCTGTATTTAAGAAAGGCAGTAAAAATGACATATCAAATTACCGGCCTATTGCTATTTTGTCTGTTCTGAATAAAATCCTGGAAAAAGTAGTATCCATGCAAATCACTGAATACCTTGAGAAATTCAATTTACTAAGCTCAGCACAACATGGTTTTAGAAAGCATCACAGCACCATGACAGCACTTGCAAAATTGACTTCAGATATCGTTACCAATATGGATAGAGGAAAGTTAACAGGGGCAGTCTTCATTGACTTAACCAAAGCTTTCTATCTGGTTGACCATTCTCTGCTACTATCGCCCTCAGTACCTTGGGCTTCTCTCCCCAGTCACTACCTGGTTCAAAGCTACCTCTCCAACAGAACACAAGCTGTTAAGTTTAATTCATCCATGTCAGACAGTGCTGTTATCAACATTGGGGTCCCTCAGGGTCTATACTTGGCCCTCTTCTATTCTCATTATTCGTCAATAAACTTCTGAGCTGGTCACCACAGGTCACTCACTTCTTTATCGGATGATCTGGTAATTTATTATCACTCTGATAAGGTCCTAGATCTAAATGCTGCCCTCACTGCAGATTTTCGTGCTGTACAACACTGGTTGAACTCTCAACGCCTGGTTTAAATACAAATAAAACAAAAGTTATGATGTTTGGCTCAATCACAAGCTTAGATCCTGTCCTCTGACCATCTCTGTCTCTGATATCGATGGGGACCCTATAGAAACTGTCACTTCCTTTCGTTACCTTGGCATCCACCTGGATCAAACCTTGGACCTGAAAGCACATATACAGGAAACCTGCAAGTCAATTAACTGCAAATTGGGGCTGCCTATAGAACCAAATACCTGCTCACCCTGCTGCTAAATTGGCAATAGCACAGAGGCATTCTATGCCAACCCTCATATATGGGTGTCCCCATCCTGTCCTTGGCCACCAAATCTTCACTGCAACTATGGGATACTACCTTCAATAATGTGGCAGGTATGCAACCAAAGCACCTCGGCTGCAGCATCATTGTCTCTTATATCAGGACCTTGGTTGGCTCTCTCCTTCCTCTACCAGGCAGTACTACTTGTGCAATTTAGTTGATTCCATCCTAAGGACGTCCAAGCCTGCTATCCTGTCTGATCTCCTCAGGCCGCCATTCCCACAAGGAATCTTAGATCGGCTGATCAGACCTTACTATCCATCCCCTTTGTCGGACTAAAAGGGCATGGGCTCCTTCCATCATGCTGCCCCCACCTATGGAACCTACTACCCAGGATCTAAGAGATGTCTCCACTCATGTGACTTTTAAGAGCAAACTCAGGACTTTCCTCACTACTATGGACAAATGTGTTTGCTTTGATCCTACCTGATCCGCTGCATTTGTACTGTTTCCTCATTGCTAGCACTTTTGCCTGTCCAAATGGGTGTTCTATACTGTGCCTTGTAATTAATGTTTTATTTTGTGCCTTGTAATTAATGTTGCTCTAACCTGTTTCTTTATAAGCCTAATGTTAGCTGTTGACATTGTAAGTCGCTATTCTACTCCATGACATTCTTATCTTCACTTCACAGCCTCTCCTTACTTAACCCCACTGCTGCTCTCTCCCCCTTCTTCTGTTATATCCTCTTCCTCCTTTGCCACTCCCCACCAAACTCACCTTTACCTGTTCCTACCTCATCCATGCCCTCCTTAGTCCCCACCCTCCTGGCTGTGCTTAGTCACCTCTCTCCACCTACAACCGCTTACTCCCACCGTCTCCCGACCCCTCCCTGCCCTGCCGCTCTGGGTTCCACTGGCTCGGCTTGACTTTGACACTTTTGCAGCTATTGCCGTAACTCCTCCGCCTCTATCCCCCTCTCACACGGCATCCTCCCTCTTGCCCTGCCATCTACTCGATTCCACCAGACGGCTGTATTTTCCCTGCCTCCTACCGCTGTTGCCGTCTACTGCCGCTCCCCTACCACCCTCTCTTAAGCACTGCCGTCTTTAGAGAGCTCATAGGCCGCAGAGATTGGTACCTCACCCCGCTGTTGTCAGATTCGACGCGCACCTCTTTCCACTTAATCTCCTCCCATCCTTTTGCCAGTTTTCCCTTCCTTGTGTCTTTTCTACTGATGCCTATCCTCTCTTATTTTCTGCCTTCTACTATTCACATTTTTGAGTATGTTCCATGATCAAGTGCTAAAGTATATTTTTGTTTACTAATGTATGTTACATTGCCATATGTATTTCTCTCTGCATTTTTTGTACTCGTTGTCTTAATAATCTGGCTGTACTCTTTGTGTATTGTAATTGTACCTCCCGGGTCGTGCCTGAAAACAGTCACTTGCTGACTAGCGCACTTACCCGGTTAACAAAAACTAAATAAATAAATACATTTTTATAACAGTACAAGGCACCAAGGTTAGGGCAGAGCTTGGCATGGATGGTATTGATGTGGGCAGAGAAGTCAAGTTTACTGTCTAGCCATACACCAAAATACTTGAAGGACTAAACCATTTCTAGAGAGTGTCATCCAAGGTGGAGAAGACAGGCAGAGTTGGAAGTCTGGCCACTTTCTGGCTGGTGCCAAAGGTCATAGACACAGTTTTGTTTGTGTTGACCTAGAGTTGGTTTAATTGGAACCAGCACAGAACATTGTGGTAGTCGTGCTGGAGCAGACATTCTACGGCTAGGTACCAGAGGTGTAAATGACTGTCATCTGCATACATGTCTATATGCAAGTTAGCACAAGCCAAGTGGAGGTCATTAAGGAGGAAAGAGAACAGGATTGGCCCCAAGATGGAGCCCCGTGGGCTTCCCACCTGCATGAAGAGTGGAGGTGGTAGGCTGCTACCAACCTGTACTGACTACAGACAGCCCTAGAGATAAGAATGGAACCAGTCGACAGCAAGAGCTGAGAGGCCAGCAGAATTCAGCTTATTCAGGAGGAGTGGGTGAGACACTGAGTCAAAGGTCTTGGTCAGATCAATGAAAATGGTAGCTGTGATATGCCCCTGATCCATCCCTGAGAGGATAGAATCAGTTACACGCAACAAGGAGGAGATGGTGGAGTGATGCTTCTGGAAGCCAGACTGGAACAGGGTGAGGAAATTGGTGGAGGATAGGAAATCAGAGAACCTGGTGTAGACAAGCTTCTCTTGCAGCTTGGCCAGGGAAAGGAAGAGGAAGACTGGCTAGAAGTTATCCAGGCAGGAAGGGTCCACCTGCCTTTGTTGAGGTGAAGAATTTTGGCAAACTTTCAGGACTGAAGGACAGCACTGAGGGAGTAGAACAGGTTGAGTAGGTGAGACACAGGAGATGCTATGGCAGGAGCAGAGATATGGAGTAACTTAGGATCCAGCCCATGAGGGCTGGATTTGCACAGGTTAAGTGAGTAAAGTGCAGTTAGGGTTTCCTGGGTAGTGATGAGGGAAAGAGGAAACCCTTGGAGGGAAGAGGAGTGGGAATGTGAGGTGGAGTGGTGGAGTCTGGAGGGTGAGTGGAAGGGAGACCACAAGTGGTGAAGAACTCATTGAAGTGAGCAGAAAAAGAGGAGGGATCAGACACCAGTGAACTATTTACCAGAAGGACTGGAGGGGTGGACTGGGTGGGAGGGTGAAAGAAGGAGTGAATTACCTTTCAGAACTTTGAAGGGGCATTAAGGTTGTTCTGAAAGTTGGCATTAAAATATTGTGATTTAGCAGCCCAGACAATCTTTGTACGGGAGTTCCTGATAGTCCTGTATAAGAGGTTAGGAAGAAAATGAGATAATTTGTAATCTGTACAGGCGAGATCATGGGACATGCACTTTTCAATGATTGCAGGAGTAATCCAGGGGTGATGGTGAGTTCTGAACCTGGATTTTCTGAGCAGGACATGCTTGTCCCAAATTGAGGAGAAATTAGAGTGAAACAGGGAAATGGCAATGTTACTATCAGTAGTGGAGGGTATTGCTGTTCAATCAGCAGCAGCAAGCTCACTCAAGAGAGCAGAGGTGTTGAGAGACTGGAGGGACCTGTTCATGATGTATTGGGGGGGTGGATGCTAGATCTTCTAACGCAGAATGTCATGCAGTGGTCTCTAAAAGCATCTGGCAAGATCTCTGCTGCAACAATAAAGTGGGAGTGGGAGAAGAAAATCCAGTTCAGGAAGGAATTTTGTGAGACTGGGGCTTGAACCACATGGGCTCGGTGATAATCTATGTGAAACTAAGGGATTTAACCTTGTGGGTGGTCAGCCTGAAGATGGGGGAGAGCCAACTGACACTGAAATCCTCCAGCAGGATGAGAGGGAATCAGCCAGGGAGGAGGAGGAGGAGGATATTCTTGGTGAGGCATAGAAAACCTCAACAAAGATGGGTGCAGAGGAGGGAAATGATAGCCTGACATGGAGGAATTTGTGGGAAGAAGAGACCTCTCTACGAGCAATGGTGCAAGAGAGACTCTGATGGGCATAGATGGCAACATCATTCCCAAGTTTTCCCCTGTCCTGCCTGAAAAGATGATAGTCAGGAAGGGCAGACAAGAGTCTGGAAAGGAACCAGGACTCAGAGATACAGAGGATGTCAGGGGAATGTTGTGTAATCCAACCAACCAACCAAACTTTATTTATAGAATGCTATTCCAAAATTGATCATAGTATTTTACATAAACATAATAAGACAAGTTAAAATGATATAAAACAGAAGCATATTTCTAAAATCATCACCATAGCAGGAACTTAAATATAGGTGTAGGCCAATTCAAATAAATAATTTTCAAGGCAGAATTAAAGGTCTCAATGGGCGGGCATTCCCTTACCTGATGAGGCAGAGAATTCCACAGGATCGGAGCAGCAAACACAAATGATCTAGCTCCTGAAGTTGTCAAGCAGACCCAGGGAATCTCTAGCAATCCCTCATCATTGGAATGAAGAGGGCGAAGGGGGCGGTAGGGACAGATGAGCTCTTGAAAGTACCATGGTCCCTGTCCATGTAGGGCCTTATAGGTTAGTAATCCAACCTTGAAGGTGATCCTCCACTGCACTGGCAGCCAGTGCAGGGTGCGGATCGCAGGTGTGACGTGGTCAGATCTATGTAAACCTGTCAACAATCTGGCAGCCGCATTCTGCACCAACTGCAGGTGATGGAGGTCCACCCCCGGTAGCCCTAGGTATAGGGCATTGCAGTAATCAAGGCTCGAGGTCACCAAGGCGTGGACCAATGTCGGTACAGCATCAGGTGGTACCAGGTGCTTTATCTGGGTGACATTCCTCAGATGGTAAAATGAGGACTTGACAATGGCTGACACCTGAGTCATAAGTGTCAGCCCACTATCAAGCATGACGCCCAGATTTCGCACCCTGTCAGAGGTCATCAGCTGGTTGCCTTCAAGCCAAATCCTGGATGGCTGCCCAGATGACGATCCTTCCACCCGGCAACCTGGATCCACAACCAACACCTCAGTTTTATCCGGATTCAGTCTAAGCCAGCTGGCACTCATCCAATCCTGGATCTCAGAGAGACAGTTGTTAAATACTGAAACAGCATCACTTTGTCCGGGCACAAAGGACAGGTACAGTTGAGTATCATCTGCATAACAGTGAAAACTCAACCCCTTACTGACTAATAATGTCTCCCAATGGCAGCATATATACCGTGAACAACATGGGAGAAGGCACAGAGCCCTGCGGTACCCAACATGACAGGGGAAGAGGGGGCGAGGAAAACACCCCAGACTCCACTCTCTGTGTCCTACCAGTGAGGAATGAATGGAACCACCTGAGGACTGTACCAGTCGGCACACAGAAGAGCTGCAGACACTCTAGCAACAACCCATAATCAACCATGTCAAATGCTGCAGAGAGATCAAGGAGGACCAAGGTGGAACAGCTCCTCCGATCCCTTGCTATCAGGAGCTCATTACGTACCCAGCCCAGCATAGTCTTAGTACTATGTCTCTTCCTGAAATCCAGACAGACAGGAGGTCAAGTTTTGGAAGAAGGCTCCAAGCACTGACGTGAAATATGCTCAGGCCTTTAATGGTTGGGGAAGCAGAGAAGGAGTGAGGGAAGATTCCTGGGTTGGATTCCACATTGCCATACAGGAAAAGGGGTAGGAACAGAAGCAAGAGGATGGAATGGGATTTCCACAGGAGGGGGAGGTGAGGAAAGGAGAGGAGGGTGTAGTGGAAAAGCTCAAGGTTAAGGGAGAGGAAAGAGAGAAAACCAGAGTGAATAGGAAGGGAGGAAGCAAAAGGGATCCAGAATGTGCCTAGTCTCACTAGTTTGTGAGTATTTGGCAGGACCATTTGCATAGTGACACTTTTGCAATATTTGCATTAATCATGGCACTTTAATTGTACTGTGGTTTATTTAATTAAATATGCTTAGACCACAGCCTTTGAGTATACATGTCTTTTTTGTTTGTTTTCATTGACTTTTGCTGAGCTGCAGCACCTATTGGTTAGAAAGCTTGCTGCACTTCCCTTTTCTGTTTGTCTTCCTAATGTTCTTCCTGAATTTGCCACATTTGAGCTTACGAGTATGTTTCCGTGTTCTGCTAAGGGACACCCAATCAAACATCTTTACCTGCATGGTCTTATTGATACTTTTGAGTATGTGGAAGACTGACAACATCTCATAGTACTATTGTAATACTGTAATTTTTTTTAATTAGTATTCTATGGGCTTTTCCAGGTTTTCTTCCATTCCACTGCCACGCATCCCCGGTGTGACATACGCATGAGGAGGCACGTGCATGCATGTCTTGCTGGATGCCCCACCCTACCGGTCGCCATGTAGCACCTACACTCATCACCTAACCTCCATTCGGTGATAGCAGGACTATGGTGGGTGACCCCCACCCGGAGAGGAAGGCAAATGCTCAATCCTACTCCCACCCTCCCACCTGTGCCAGCACCCTGGTGACCTGAGGTCATTCCGAACCTGGGTTGCCGGCGCAGTGAGACGTAAGGCGTACAGTGCCTCAGCCCTCAGCACCACCAGGCCAGCTATAACATTGTAATTTAAGGTGAAAGGAATTTAGGTCCACCATGTCCACCAACCTACCTCATAAGCATGTACAGTATGAATAAGCATGCTGGGGAAATATGTACCAATGTAAATGGGTTCTCTAGCCACCTTATTGCCTTGGGTATCCAGTGATTCTCCTGGTAAGCAGAAATTTGTCCAGATCTACCTAAATGGCCTCTACTGTCTTCGTGTCCTCTGTCTCCACTGGTAGGCTGTTTCATATGTTCACCTCCATCTGAGAGAATCAGAAAAACAATGATTCCTAATGTTACCAGTAAATTTATCATCTCTGAACTTTAAGCTGTGTTACTGTGTCCTGTTAGAGTACATCAGAGAAGAAACATCTGTCTGTTTGATCTTGTTTGATTCAGGTCCCCTATTAATGGGGACCTGAATATGCCAGATGTTAGATGGAGCACCTTTGCTGCAGTCACATCCTAGAGCAGGATCATTCCTGATGCCCTACAGGGGGCATGCCTCAGACAGCTAGTGCTCGAACCCACTCAGGAGGGAGCAATCTTAGACCTGGTACTCTCAAATGGGGATGGAGGGAGGATCTCAGATTTAGAAGTGGATAGCCATCTGGGAACAAGCGACCACCAAACAGTGTGGTTCACGATAAACACAGTCGTAGAGTTAAGCCATACAAAAGTGAGGGTATTGGACTTTAGGAGGGCTGACTTTGGCAAAATGGGAGAGTACCTCAGAAAAGCACTAGCAAACGGGCAAGAAGGAGGGGTGGAGGAACAATGGGGAAACATCAAAACTGCCATGACAGAGGTAGCAAGTCTTTGTGTGAAGCAAATAAACAAAACTAAATGAAGGAAAAAAACACTATGGTTCTCAAAAGAGGTGGCAGGGAAGGTTAGGGAGAAAAAGGCAGCATTCAGGAAGTGTAAGGAAACACAGAAGGAGAAGGACAAAGAACTATACCAGTTAAAGCAAAAGGAAGCTGGGAAGGCAGTCAGAACAGCAAAGGCCCAAACTGAGGAAAAGATAGCCAACTCGGTTAAAAAGGGGGATAAAACCTTTTATAGGTGCATTAGGGAGCGAAGAAAGACCAAGGGAGGGATAGTGAGGCTTAATAAAGTGGAGGGAGGTGGGTGGGCAGAGGGTGACAGTGAAAAAGCAGGGATATTGAACAAATACTTCTGCTCAGTATTCACAAAAGAAGAGGAGGAGAGGTACCTAAACCAAAAAATAGAAGCACTCTGGATAGAGGGGTTGATACCAGTCCATTCACAGAAGAAAGGGTCCTGAAAGAACTCCTAAAACTGAAGGTGCACAAAGCAATGGGGCCTGACAGGATTCACCCCAGAATTTCAAAAGAACTAAGTTGAGAACTATTGACACCACTGACTACTCATTTTAACAAATCATTGGAGAATGGTGTGGTACCTGAGGACTGAAGGAGGGCAGATGTGATTCCCCTTCACAAAAGTGGAAACAAGGCAGAGGCAGAAAACTACAGTCCTGTTAGTTTGATCTCAGTGGTAGGGGAAATGATGGAATCACTTCTGAAAGAAAGAATTGTTGAGTACCTAGAGGCCAGCAGGGCACAGGACTCAAGGCAGCATGGATTCACAGTGGGAAGGTCATGTCAGAGGAATCTAATAGATTTCTTTGACTGAGTGACCAAAGTAGTAGGCCAGGGAGGGGCTGTGGACACAGCCTACCTAGACTTTAGCAAGGCATTTGACACAGTTCCACACAAAAGATTAATAAGCAAGATTGCCAGCCTGGGAGTGGGTCCCAGGGTGGTAACCGGGTAAACAATTGGCTGGACAACAGGACACAGACAGTAATAGTAAACGGAGTCCACTCTGAAGAAAGGGGGGGTTACTAGCGGGGTACTGCAGGGTTCAGTGCGGGGTACCGCAGGGTTCAGTACTGGGACCAGTCCTCTTTAATGTCTTTATAAGTGACATTGCAGAGGGACTGGAAGGAAAAGTATGCCTTTTTGCAGACAACACAAAGATCTGCAACAGGGTTGATACACGGAGGGGGAGTGGAAAGGATGAGAAGGGACTTGTTGAGGTTGAAGGAATAGTCAAAATTAAGGCAGCCTAGATTCAATGCAAAGAAGTGCAAAGTAATGCACCTGGGAAACAAAAACCCAGGGGAACAGTGCACAGTGGGGGGGGGGTACTAACAACAACAAAAATGGAAAGGAACCTGGGGGTAGTCACATCAGATGACTTAAAACTAGGCAAGCAATGTGAGAAGGTAGTAAGGAGGGCTGGGGGGATACTGGGATGCATAGGGAGAGGCATCACCAGTAGAAAACAGGAAGTTGTTATTCCTCTGTACAGACAGTTGGTGAGACCCCATCTGGAGTACTGGGTGCAGTTCTGGAGACCCAATCTCTGCAAAGACATAAACAGGATGGAGGCAGTCTAGAGGAGAGCAACTAAAATGGTGCAGGGTCTTCACCAGAAGCCATATGAAGAGAGACTAAAGGAGCTTAATAAGTATACCCTCAAGGAAAGGAGGAAGGGGGGGCATGATGGAAACTTTCAAGTACCTCAAGGGAATCAACAAAGTCCAAGAGGGTAACATCTTTCAGAAAAGAGATATGCAAGAATAAGGAGACAGAATTTGAAGATGGGGGGTGACTCAGGGGCAACATGAGGAAGTATTTTTTTCATGGAGAGGGTGTTGGATGCATCGAACGGCCTTCCTGTGGGGTTCGTGGGGTCAAAAACAGTGGGGGAATTCAAGAATGCATGGGACAGACATAAGGCAATTCTAGAGGAGGGCAGGAGGAAGTAGGCTTTTGGTTAACTATGATCTGCAGCTTATCTAATAGGTAGGGAAATGGGCAGACTTGGTGTGCCAAGCGGTCCTTTTCTGCCATCAAGGCCAATGTTTCTATGTTTCAAAGATGCAGAGAACTGATACTATGTCCCGTATCAGCCATGTTCGGAGCCACTAGCCTTTCAACTAATATGGTGTATGGGTTGCATCAAAAGCCTTTTGAGGATAGACTGAGGGATCTCAGTATGTGCACTCTGGAAGAGAGGGGGCGGAGGGGGGATATGATAAAGACCTATAAGTATGTCAGGGGGTGAACAAGGCACAGGAGGGGAGTATCTTTCACAGGAGAAGGTGCTCCAGGACAAGCGGGTAGGCAATGAAGTTGGAAGGGGGAAGTTTAGGAGGGATGTGAGGAAGTACTTCTTCACTGAAACAGTGGTTGATGCTTGGAACAGTAACAGCAGAGGCAGTAGGAGTGAAAACAGTGAAGGGAGCATGCATGGGATGGGATAAGCACAAATGAATCTTAGTAGAAATGCATGGGGGAGTAGCCGGAGATCAGGTAGGTTCTGCGGTGCCACTATATAACACAGAAAAACTTGGCAGGCTGGTGGGCTAAGCAGTCCTTATCTGCCAGAAAATTCTCTGTTTTTGTGTTTCTTCATAGCTTTTCTCTTTCATATTCCTTATCCTTTGGTTACCATGTGTGTTCTCTCAGCTACCTCAATGTTTTTTTTTCCCTTTGCATAATTTCACTTTTGCTGGTTGACTAACATGCTTTTTCGATCCTGTTTTTACTGTAGGAGTAAGGCTGGGGGTCAGAGGCTGTCCCTAGGTCACATGATCACCACAGACCTATCCTTAAGGACCAGGGAGTCAGGATGACTACACTAGGATTTAAAACTCAGTGGAGTGCAAAGTTTTGGTGTGCTTTCGGTCGGGGTGCTAGCACCAGCACAAGCGAGATATACTACATGTTTGGGCTGTCATTTTGCATAACTTCACTTGTGCTGACTGACTATACTGCTTCTTTGGTCCTGTTTTTGCCATGGGAAACAGGTCAGGGGTCAGCGACTGTCCCTAGGTCTCATGATAGCTACAAACCTAGCCTGGGGGACCAGGAAGTCAGGAAGACTTCATAAGCAAGCTATTCCTAATGTGTTCCAACATGTTCGTGTCCCAGTGAATGAGTGGAACAGTGAAGGAGTGGAACAGGAGTGAGACTGATGTTTTAGGCATCGACAGGCATCAGTGGGAGGAAACAGGGACATAGAGGACTCTGCCGGTTGACTAAGGTAAGGCAACTGCTTACTCCTGTTGTTGCATTCATAGATGAGAAGGGCAAAAGGTTAAAGGTAGACCTAAACTGGGAATAGGAGCAACACCCAGTTTAGGGTAGGAGGTTAAAGGGATTTAAACCAGGTATGGGAGACAAGTAGCAAAAAAAATTGTGAAGGAAAACACTCATTCTGGGGTACGGTTTCATTAGTAGTTCCAGGTAACACAGGGAGAATAGAAGTTGGGAATGCTGGGAGTGGTGCAGTGCAGTGGTTGTGGGGCAGCAGTTTCCCTGAGACCTTCTGGAGACTGCAGTACTGTCCCATCTGCACACACCTCTCTGGGTTGAGGGAGGAGGTCATTCGACTCCAGGCTAAGTTAATTAGGATTCAGGGGACTTCTGTCTCACAGGGGACACCAAATCTGCCACTGTTCCCTCAGAGGATGCCAGGGAGGAGGAATGGCTGGACTATGGTGAGCTCAGGAAGGGTGGGGTGGGGTGGTCAGGGGCACATTCTTCAACTGGTACTACTACACAATTCCTATGCCACTGTGGTGAGGTGAGACTTCCAGCACAAGGCACCCATGGTAGTGGCTAGGGATGATGTGGACATCTTTCGTAGTGGAGACCCCAGTGACGGGGAAAGAGGACCCCAGTGGAGGAGAAAGCAAATTCTGGTGGGGTATTCAATTGTGTGGTGGATAGATTGGGAAATAGGAAGGAGGAGAGAAGGAGGTTAAGTGCCTACATGGTAGCATGGCCCGGAGGGACGGGGAGTGGATCCTGAGGATCATTAGTACAGCAGGATGGGAGGCAGGGTTGGATGTTATTGTCTACCTGGTGACTACTGATCTGGCTATAGATGGGGCTGGGATAGTGCAAGGGGAGTTTAAGGACCTGGGAGGGGTCTTGGATAGGTAGCATGTCCAGTGGCTGTCAGAGAAGTGCTGCCTGTCTATGATGGAGGAGGAGAGTGATCCCTACACCAGAACCGTTGACTCATAATGGTAGAAAGCAGTGGACCTGCTTCAATAAAGTCCTCTCAGAGTCCCTTCCAGTGACCTCTGGTGTCCCTCAGGGTTCGGTACTGGGCCCCCTCCTCTTCTCCCTCTTTATCAACCAATTACCAATGGTGACAACCAACTGCAGAACCACCCTTTATGCTGACGACCTAGTGATTCTGGCTCACGCCCGGGATGTCGCTACTCTAAACAAGCACATGTCCGAGGACTTTAACAATGTCCTGACCTGGGTTACTAAAAACAAACTGGTCCTGAACCTGAAAAAATACAGGCTATGCTCTTCAGCTCAACAACCAAAATCAAAGCCTCGTCAGCATTGCTAAATATTACCAGTCCTGACGGATCTCCCTTCCCTGTAGTGAACTCTGCCAAATATCTAGGGGTCACACTTGACCCCCAGCTTGACATGGGCAGTCACATCCAAAACATCTGCAGGGCAGTGAACTGCAAGCTGGGCATGGCCTACAGGGCCAAGTACAACCTTACACCAGCGGCAAGACTTGCCCTTGCAAGAGGTGCACTTCTTCCCTCTCTCAGCTATGGGCTGCACCAATTTGCTCGCTCTCCCAAGACTCATCTCACTTGGTGGCACACAACATATAATAACATCTGTCATTTTGCCCTGGCTGCCCCCCACCTCACCCATCATTGTGAGCTATACAATAAACTTTGCTGGCTCTCCCCAGCCAGGTATCTGGACTTCGGGGTGGGATGTCTCACGGGCAAAGTGATCAGAACCAGCACATCCCAGAACTGGCCTGCTTCTGCTGCAAATTGACACTACTACCTACCACCTTAGGTCCCAGGCCCAGGGATGCTCAAGTCCCACCACCCGTGCCCTCATGGGTGGCCGGGACTTTGCATTATATCTTGTAGACTCTGGGTTTCCTTCCACAGAGTATATTAGTTGACCCCCCCTCCCATCAGTGCTTTCACAATTCCCTCTGGGGTCCTGAAACAAGCCTCAGCGTGTGACTGCCCTAAGTCTCCCTAGAGTAATTATCAACTGTTGTCACTCCAGTCCAAAGTTGCCTCCCATTGATGCTGCCTGAAACTTCCTGCTGTTTTCCATGATTCTACCAATTTTCTGGGTACTTGACCTAGGGCAAACTGTCTACGCCTAGGTTCCCTGGTCATGCCTTACTTAAATGTCTCTAATGTGTTTATGGCTTGTTAGAATTTGTAGGTGACCTACTCACCCTGGGGGTGCATTAACCATAAAGTAATAAGTTATATTATGACCTTCCACACCCCTGGATAATACTACTACTCCTATATGTTGTTATATTGTCATGATGTACTTATATTCTTCTGTAAAAATGCCTGTATCCCTATGTTGTATTCTCCCGGGTTGTTCCTGAAAAATAGGCATAATACTTGTCTAGTGTACTTACCCGGTCAACAAAAGCTAAATAAATAAATATATAATTGAGAGGATGGTGCAGATAGGAGGGGTTCGGCTACACTGGGGACTATGGGTCCACCTGGAGAGATTAGGGCCATTACAGGGGTGATGGCCTTCATTCATCTGGGAGGGAAATTGAAGTTTTCAGTGGATGCTTTGGACCACAGGCTGAAGTAGAGAGTGGGGAGAACACAAGGGGAATGTAATCCCCGAGGGTGAAAATTGATAAAGGAAGCAGGCTGGTAGAAATGAAGGGGAATGGGAATGGAAATGGAAACATTAAAAAGGTGGGGGGGGGGAGGAGAGAGAGGGGGAAAAAGGGAAAGGAGGGGGGTAGCAAACAGAGTGGTAACAGAGTCTGGAAGGCCATGTGTGCAAATGCTAGAAGTCTAGGTAGTACGATTTCAGACCTAGAGGCCAACCTGGATATTGCGGTCATTACTGAGACATGGTGCACTGAAAACTATGACTGGGACATGGCCATACCATGCTATATTCTGTTCAGGAAGGACAGGGTAAGAAAGAACGGAGGGTGTGGTGCTTTATGTGAGGAAGGTATCAAATCAATAGAGATATAGGGAATACGGGGGGGGGGGTGCAGAGGTACTGTGTGTCACCCGAGAGGCAGGTGATGGAGCCTCTATTTGCATTGGCTTTTTTTTTTTAAACTTGTTCTTTATTAGTTTATAACATAGACCAGACATTATTTCATTATACAAATATTTGGCTGAGATTATTTTTTTCACAGCTCTTATGTAGCTTTACTCCATTATATCCATCAGCCACTATCTCTCTGATCAGCATTTTCCCTGATCTTCCTGTGGTCCATATGATCTAATTACCAGTCAAGCACACATACTATGTGATTCTCTGCTTTTCAGGAACCTGATTTCAATATTTAGCCTTTTGTCTGGGAGGCTTAAAAGTCTATTGTGTGCAGGACCGCCTCCTTTCCAACCTTCTGGGTTTTCTACCTTACCCCTATCTGCCAGCAGAGGGTTATCATACTAGGGTTATCCAGCTTCGACAATAAAAGAAAACAAAAAAAGTTTTACCTGTTGGATTCACCCTCTCCCCCTTTTTTATTCTGGAGGGATCTTACCATCTCCTTCGACTGGTTAAAAAGTGATTTGAAGAGCCATAACCTCACCTCCAGATATCCCAGGCATCTTCTGGAGTTGGTTGGACACTCCATCACCTAGATCCTAAGCCTAGAAAATAAATTAAAACAAATAAACCTCCACTGTCAATGCACTTTGGGCAGGGTCATAGTAACATGGTACTACCCCTTCCTGCCCAATCTAGGACGCCTGCCCCTGCATGATTGCTTTGTCCCTCCCTTTGTTTCTCTTACCCATGTCGACCTGTACTATCCATTTGTGTTTGATATTGTCATCCTGGTCCTTCTTGAACAGCATTCTATTGTCTGGCTTCTATTTTTAACAAGCAAAATAACATTAACAACATTCAACTCAACTATCATGGCAGAACTGTTTATGTTCTGTTTGTCTTCTTACTGTTTCTTCACTCTCTCTTCAGAACCCTATTCATACAATAGTTGCTCTAATATTGGGGTACCTTCCAGGTTTTCTATTAGGTGTGCAAAAGGCAACCATCTAGTATTATATGTGTCTGTCCGCAGGTTCAACCTGGCTGTCATTTCTTCCATAATCTTAATCTTTTTGAGTTTGTTAACCAATGCTTTAGGCTTGGAGGTTCTGTTGACAGCCAGTTTTGTATTACAGCCTTGCATGCTGCAGCTATTAAGATATTGTACATGTACCTCCTTGCTCCACTTTTCCCTCCGATTGGACAGAGACCCTCCACTACATTCATCACCGTCAGTTCCTGTTGTATTTCCAGTATCTCTTATTTTCTCTAATACATCCTTCCAGAATCCTGCAGAACATTGCATTCCCAAAAGACGTGTAATGCTGTCCTCTGCTCCCCACACTGTCTCCAGTAATGGTCTGTAGCACTAGTTCCCATATGTTTGGATTTGTCTGGTGTGATGAAAAACCTTGTCAGGAGTTTCCAACTGAACTCTCTCCAGCTCCCTGAGGAAGTTGTATGGTGCATCCCCCACCAGATCTGTATCCATTCAACCTCTCTGACTGTCTCCCATTTCCCGAACCCATTTTTGCTGTATCTCTTCCACTCCTCTCCTTCCAGTATCCTTGTTTAATTTTATATATATTTTTGATACTCTTCTTTTGGCACTTTGCATTTGGGTTAACATCCTGAGCATAATTGCACATACCCCAATAATGCAAAGCATAATGGGAAACATATGCAAATCTCCATGAGAGAATTTGGACTGGCCCAACTTTTAGCAGAATTGCATGGTGCTGGAAGGCCTCACAGTGCAATCAGCAAAGGCTAAGAACAGCAGACACATACACGTGTTTTGTCCTCATTTGGATTCATCAGTGTGCCATATCTGTCTTAGCCCAGGGAGAGGGAGCCAGCCACCCCTTAAGGGGGATGTTATTTGTTTGGTTCATGGACAGCCCAAAATAGAGAATGAAAGAACTACAAAGAATCCCAGAGCAAATGCCCCGAGGCATGGGTTATCCCAAAGGATATTGGCCATACAGCCAAATTTTAAAGAGAACACAATTGCACATACCCGAATAATGCAAAGCATCATGGGAAACATATGCAAATCCCCATGAGAGAATTTGGACTGGCTCAACTTTAAGCAGAATTGCATGGTGCTGGAAGACCTCACAGTGCAATCAGCAAAGGCTAAGAACAGCAGACACATACATGTGCTTCGTCCTTATTTGGACTCATCAGTGTGCCATGTCTGTGTCTTAGCCCAGGGAGAGGGAGCCAGCCACCCCTTAAGGGGGATGTTATTTGTCTGAGTCATGGTGAGCCCAAAATGGAGAAGGAAAGAACTACAAAGAACCCCAGAGCAAATGCCCTGAGGCATCCTGAGCATGTTAGCTAACATACCGTGTATTCCCTTCCCCTCTCTGTTCCTTTCTCTAGATTGTATAAATGATCTCACTTGTAAGTATCTAAAGAAGTCCGATTGTGGTAGACCATATTCCCTCTTTAAGTGCTCAAATGTCTTTATCCCGTCGCCCTCTTGAAACTGTATGGTGCACTGCAGTCCTTGCCTGGCCCATTCTCTAAAAGTATGGTCTATATGTCCTGGTAGGAAATGACAGTCCTTCCAGATTGGTACCCACTCCCCTTGGGTCTGCAGGATATGTTGTTGTTGTTTTCAACCCTGAGCCAGTTTGCGTATGTGTGTTTGGTCCATCTTTTAGACAGTTGTCCAGGTCTGTATTATTTGCAATACTCCATATCAGAGTGTCTAGGTGTTTTATCTCATTAGTGTTCTTTTCTATGCCCTTCCAGACTGGTTCTTGCGAGATGTTTGAGAAGTCTATCAATGGGATCAGCTGAGCTGCTCTATAATATGCTTGCATGTTCAGTAATCCAAATCCTCTACTTTGTTTCTGCCTCTGTAATATCCCCCAGGATAGCCTGGGCCTTCTGTTATCCCATATAAATCTTCTGAGTACTCCTGTTAGTTCCTTCCAGTCTCTACTTGGTACTGCCAAGGATAGGCACTGGTATAAAAACAAAAATCGTGGTAGTACGTTCATCTTTATAGTGTTTATCCTATCACTGAAAGATACTGGAAGCAGGGCCCATCTTTTTATATCAGTAAATACCTCTGTTTTCAATTTACTGTAATTTGCTGTATACAGTTTGCTGAGATGTCTCTGTATTTGTATCCCCAGATATCGTACTTGCCCCGGTTCCATCTGCCTGGCAGCATTTGTTTCATTTCCCTGTTCAACTCCCCACTTATTCTTATTATTAGAGCAAAGGAGGGAGAGAGGTGATATGATCGAAACATTCAAACACCTTAAGGGCGTTAACAAGGTGAAAGAGTCTAACATGTTTCAATATAAGAAAAATAGCAGGACGAGAGGACACAGCATGAGATTAGAGGGAGGCCGATTGAGGGGTAATGTGAGGAAGCTCTTTTTCACAGAAAGGGTGGTGGATGCATGGAACGGCCTACCTCATGAAGTGGTGGATATGAATACAGTGCAAGGCTTCAAACAGGCATGGGATAGGCAAAAGGGAGCAATACAGATGAGAATGAATAGATAGGCTATTGACAGAGCAAAGGCCGATGGCACATTCATAAGGTAGAAAAAGAAATGGGCAGACTGGATGGGCCTTGCAATCCTTATATGCTGTCAACTTCTATGTTTCTATGTTATTTCTGTTTGAGATATTCGTTTTGAAACCTGAAATTTCACCATATTCTCTCACCAATTCTAGGAAAATCCCCAGGTTTTCTTTAGGGTGTCTCATACAGAGTACTGTGTCGTTAGCGTACATGGAGACTTTACTCTCCACTCCCCCCCCCCACCATTACCCCCTGTATTCTACTCTGTCTGATCACTTCGGCAAAGGGCTCTATGCTAATTGCAAACAAAAGGGGTGACAGTGGACATTCCTGCCATGTCCCTTTTCAGTGCTGAATTGGTTTGATAATGTACCATTCGCCTTAACCCATGCCACTGCACCTTGATGCAATAGGTTAATTATTGTTATAAATTCTTCCCCAAAACCCATCGACTTCAAAGTATGTTTTAAGAAGACCCAATTTAGCCTATCAAATGTTTTTTTAGCATCTATTAGTATTGCAATTTGCGGAGCCTTATTTTTCTTCCCTTCTTCTACAGTGTTTAACATATGCCTAATATTGTTTGTGAGATGCCTCCCTGGGATAAATCCCATTTGGTCTGGGTGTATGATGGACTGTATCACTTGTTGCAATCTAGTAACCATTATTTTGGAACAGATTTTTAAATCCTGGTTTAATAGGGAGATTGGGTGATATGATTCTCACAGATCCCTATCCTTCCCCTCCTTCGCTAGCACCGATATTGTGGCCTCTTTCCATATATGGGGGGATGATCCCTTCCTTCTGGCAATGTCTCAATAGGCCTCCTAGTATGAGGGATACCTGTTTACTAAAGGTCTTATAAAAATTTGAACTGAAGCCATCTGGCCGTGGTGCCTTATTAGTTTTAGAACCCTGATTGTGTTATACACTTCTAGATTGCTGACTGATGCCTCTAGAATGGCCACCGCCTCCTCCGTTAATTTTGGTAATTTTAACTTTTCTAGGAAGCTTGCTGCTTTTTCTATAACCACTCCCTCTTCTCAGTTTTCTTTATACAATTCTGTATAATATTCTGCAAATTTATTCGCAATCTGATTTGCCTCTGTTTTGTAACCTCCAGTTCTGTGGTGGTTCCTAATTTTGACTATTGTCCTATATGCTTCTCTTTTCTGGAGTCAATATGCTAATAATGCTGCCGCCCTCCCCCCTGTTTTGTAGTAGCTATGTTCCATGTACCTCGGTTTACCTTCTCTTTTTCTTTTAATGATGTCCTGTATTTCCTGTTTTATCTTTTGCATATTTTGCATCTTATCTTGAGTGAGTGTTTCTTTATTTTCTGATTCTAACAATTTTAATTTCTTTTCCAGATTTTTCTGTCTCTGTTTCTTTTTGATGGATGACCAACTGATGATATGTCCCCTGAGTATCGCTTTCAATGCATCCCACACCACCTGTTCCTGCACTTCCCCTGCTGCATTTATTTCCCTGAACGTCTTAATTTCCCCTATATTTTTTTCCTTGAATGCCTTGTCATTTAATAGAGTTGTTGAACCTCCAGAGTGTTTGTCTCTTTGTCTCGGTCATGAACAGTGTGATTGATATCGGGGCATGGTCTGAGACTATCATCTGGTGAATGTCACTTGAGCCCACCCTCTGTAGATCCGCTCTATGGGTGAGAAACATATTTGTTCTTGAATATTCTTGGTGTGAATGAGAAAAGAAGGTGTAGTCTCTTTCACTTTTGTGTTGCTCTCTCCATACATCTACCAGTCCCTGCCCCAACATGCAATTTCTAAGCATTCTACTGGTAGCATTATTAGTCTGGGCATTATTAAATGTTCTATCGCACCTCGGATCAACTACATGGGACTATCTCACTACCAACAGCTCCTGTGACTGCCCAACTTAACCTTGTTTCTCCACTTCCCTGACTGTTCTAGTGGTCCCGCCTCCCCTCCTCACTGGATTCTACCCTCACATCTTGGTATACCCAATGCTGCACTTTTCACCCTCTCCCCACCCTACCTACATTCCTTCTCCCTTCCCCCTCTTCCCTCTCACTATGACTCTGGCACTTCTCATCTGTTGTCTATTTTCTCTGACAAATGCAGCTGGCTGCCTTGCTTACAATGCTACCCTTGAATTATATTGATCTGTACTCTGTTTGCAATATCCTCATTGTTGTAATGTCTGTCTTGATGTTCCCCATAATTTGTATTTCTCTGACGTGGAACCTTTGTAAAAGAGCCTTGGCTCAAAATTATTTGTAATCCTAGACTTAATAAATAAAATAAATAAAAAAAACATAATTGAAGTCCCCTCCTACAAGCACCTGACCCCCTTGTAATGGTGCAATTTTCTGAAAAAAATGTTGAATAATGTTAGAGGCATTACTATTTGGTGCATACACATTCACTAAGTGAATCTGCTGGTCCTGCACTTGTCCTGACAGTATGATCCACCTGCCTTCTTGATCAGTTTCCCTTTTGTGTTCCACAAAGCCCAGGCCCTTTCTGATTAAGATAGCCACCCCATTCCTTTTTGCTGATGGGTGTGATCACGAACAGACTTCCCCTACCCATTTTCTTCTAAGTTTGATATGCTCCCCTTCAGAGAGATGTGTCTCCATTATAAATACTATGTTGTCCTGTAGCTTCTTTAGTTCTGAGAGTATTTTTGTTCACTTCACTATGGAATGTATCCATTTCACATTAAGGGAGATTATGTTTAATTTACCCATTATTATTTTGGAGATATTCTACGTATCCTGTCAGCTTCCCCCGACCAGTCCAAGGAAGCACTTTACTTTCCAAGATACATGCTCTGCCATTTAAAGCATTAACCATATTAACTTCAACACAACATGCAAACCTATGTACACAATTGCATCTTTTGAGGAAGAGAACATTCCCTTCTCCACTATCCATTATCCACAGTTTACTTCCACCCTTCTAGGTGAGTTAAGGATTATTCAGGACTCCTTATGATGCCCCTGTGCTCGGGTATATTTTGCCCCAAGCTGTGCTCACACTGTTGTGGTGAACTTGGCCAATCTTTCAGTAAGACGGTCAGATAATCCTTCTGTAGTGAGACCAGTTAACTTACTCCCAGCTTGGCTTGGGACCCCCCCCCCCTCACTCCAAAGCTAGCTCTTTTTCGTCTCCTTTTGCGTAACTGTTGCTCCACAAATTTATCCTCCTTCCTTGAGTTCTTCTCTTCTCCTTCCTCCCTCCCTATTCCCTCCTGTACTTCTTTTTAATATGCATAAGATTCTCAGATCTCTTAATTAATATTCATATTCCTTGCTCCCAGGTACTCCCCCCCCACCTTTTCCCTTTCTTTAGGGTATTCATAATGGCTGGGGCCGCCTCCCCATATCCGTTAAATTACTTACTCCACATTCTCAATTCTTCAGTCGCTTTGCCAATGGAAGTGGGAGAAGCGTTCCCCTGATGCCCTTCCTGGAGCCCTCCCTATGTTCCCCAGCCAGATTCCCTCTTCTTCGGTCTGATGTCTCCTGTATAAAAAAAGGGGAAAACAATTCATGCAGCAGATGAGTTCCAATTTTCATATTTTTGTGTTCAGGCTCCATTACCAAATCCTTCCCCTCCCCCATCCTCTCTCCACAAGATGTTCCAGATTCCACCTTTGGTTTATTGTTCAATCCATTGCACCTTTCATGTTCACCCCTACCCCTCCCCCGATCTCCCCAAGTTGTTGTGTTCTTCCTTTGTCCTGCCAGGAGTTATTTTTGTTTCTCTTTCTATACAGCTATTTTCATCGCGCTCCCCCTTCGTCTTCTGTTCCTCCTTCCCTCTTTGTTTCCCCCATTGAATTCGGAGCTCCATCTCCGGCCCCCTATCTCCCAGAACCCCTCCTCCTCCTCTTTGAGTAGTTGCTGTCTGGTTGAACTGTATTGCTTAACCTTCCTATGCATCTATACCCACGATAGACTTATATATATTTTTTTAAAAGAAGAAGAAAATAAAAAGGACAAAGTTCACAGTCCCTTCTGGTCAGATGCCTCATCTCTTCTGTGATGATTCTCTGCTTCTCCCTCCGTCTCTGTTAGTCAAGGATGATTTTAAAAGCTGCGTGATCTCCTTCTTCATGTGCATGGGAAACTCCGAATAAAGTCACGGTCTCTTCCCCTGTGCCCCATTTGGTTCCATGCTGACTGCTGCAGTTCCTTTTCTAATTTTTCCATCACAAAGTCTGGGCATGAGATCCCCCATTTTGTGAGTTGCAGTGTGGCTGCTGCCACACTTTCATACACCTGAACCCCCTTCTTCATGAAGATTTGCAGCCTTGCTGGAAACAGAACCTGTGCTTTAATATTTTGTTTTTCACGTACAGTAGCTGCTTCACGATGCTTCTAGCTCTCTGTCTCTTGGCTTGTAATAAGGGAGAGAAGTTCTGTTCAAAATAAACTGGCTGGACATCAAAAACAATTCTTCCCTGCTTCCAAGCTGTCATCAGGACTGTCTCTTCAGTTTAAAATTTCAAGAATCTAACAATTATAGAGTGGGGTTGAGCATTGCCCTCCTTTGGCTTTAGACCTAGAGATCTATGTGCTCTCTCCATGGTCAAGTCTATGTTCTCAGGCAGTTTCAGTACTGATGTAATTAAATGCTTGAGAAAGATAATCATGTTTTCAAAGGAGTCCTCCACCCCTTCCCTGACCGCATGCAGCCTCAGGTTGTTGCGTCTAGCCCTGTTCTCTGAATCCTCCATAAGATTCTATGTGTTCCTGTCCCTCTGCATCAGGTAGAGTAATAAACATGAATGCAGCCCCTGCTCATCAACTACCTCCCCAACCTGTTTTGGGATATTATTTATTTTCTTATCCATTGTTTTTAAATGCGTTTTGAGATCTGCTAATGCCAACTCTAGCGTTTGCACTGTGTTTAATACTTTGCCCACTGTAATGTTCGCTTCATCCTCCTCCAGCTCCAAATTCCTGTCCACATCTAGGGAAGCAGTCAAGGTCGGGGATTGCAGCCTGGAGGAGTGCAGCCCTTATGATCTCATGGAGATTTTTTCCTTTTTGGGCCATTTGCTTTATTTTCACCACAGAAGTCATCGGGCCAGTCTTATTTGCTTTCCCAGCCATTCTGACATCCACTGCTTTGCTTTTCAATCATCTGAAGATGGTTTTATACCATTTTTATATACTTTATATTGAGTGGGGTTCCAGAGCCATTATTGAGCATGTAACCTCAATGCATGATGTCACTGGAAGTTCTATTTGCATTGGCTTAATCTACAGACATGCAGCACTGGGGAAGTAACTAGATAAAGTACTGGTGGTAGCCACTGGCAAGATGACAGAAAAGGGGGAGGTACTGCTGGTGGGGGAATTTAACCTGCAGTGTGTAGACTGAAGCCTTCTAGCTGCAGCCTCTGCTAGGAGCAGGGACATCCTGGACTCCCTGCAGGGGGTGTTCCTCAGGCAACTACTCAATGAACCCATTCATGATGGGGCAATATTGGACCTGGTACTCACTAACAGGTATAGCACTGCAGACGTCAGGGTGGGAGGCCACCTGGGGGCCAGTGATTACTGTACACTGTGGTTCAATATAGGAATGGCTGTAGAATCAAACCACATAAGGGTGAAGGTCCTGGACTTCAAGAGGGCAGATTTTATAAAGATGGGTGAATGCCTCAGGGATCACCTGGCGGGGGGATGACCTAGGTGGGGTGGAAGAACAGTGGGTGAAGCTAAAAAGGGCCATAGTGAAAGCAACAAACCTCTGCATCAAGCAAGTGAGCAAAAGAAACAGGAAAAAGAGACCACAATGTTTTTCCAAAAGAGCTGGCAGAAGACGCAAACGCTAAAGGGGTAGCATTCAGAAGGTATAAGGAGACACAGAGGGAGAAAGATTGGGAGGTGTACCAAGAGAAAAAGGGAGAAGCATCGAGAGCAATTAGGAGTGTGAAGGTGCAAACTGAAGAGACAATAGCCCAGGCAGTAATGAAAGGGAACAACACATTTTTAGGTATGTAAGTTAAGAAGAAGACCAGCATTGGGATTGTAAGGTTAAAAATGGAAAGGGTGGCCTGTACAGAGTGAGAACAGGGAAATGCAGACATTTTGAACAAATACTTTTGTTCAGTGTTTACAGAGGAAGCAGGAGGAGAGGGGCCATAAAAAAATAACAGGAGCATTGGAGGGAGGTGGACACTAGTCTGTTTTTGGAGGAGAGAGTCCTGAAGGGACTTGCTAATCTGAAAGTGGACAAAATAATGGGGCCAGATGGGGGTGCATCCAAAGGTATTGAGGGAGCTCATGGAGGTACCAGCTGCACCAATGACAGTCCTATTTAACAGCTCATTGGAAACAGGAGTGGTTCCAAAGGACTGGTGAAATGCAGATATACTGTAGTCCCATTTCACAAAAGTAGTAGCAGGAAGAGGCTGGCAGTTATAGGCTAGTCAGTCTGACAGCGGTGGAAAACTTAATGGAATCACTGTGGAAGGAAAGGATTATGGAGTATCTTGAATCCAATGGGTTACAAAACTCAAGGCAGCATGGATTCATGGGGGAGGTCATGTCAAATGCATCTAGTAGATTTCTTTGACTGTGTGACCAAGTATCTAGATCAGTGTGGAGTGGTGGATGTAGTGTATCTAGCTTCCAGCACTATTCTACATAGCAGACTGGTAAGCAAGCTGGGTAGCTTATGAGTGGGTCCAAAGGTGGCAACCTGAGTAAGAAATTAGTTAAGGGATAGGCAGCAGAGGGTGGTGGTAAATGGAGTTCACTTGAAGGAACGGAGGGTGACTAGCTGGGTGCCTCAGGGATCAATGTTGGAACAGGCCCTCTTTAATGTCTTTATATGTGACATTGCAGAGGAACTGGAAGGGCTGCCTCTTTGCAGGTGACACCAAAATCTGTAGTAGGGTAGACACTCCGGGGGTTGGAAAGGATGAACACAGACCTGAGACCCTGAGGAGTGGTCAAGGGTATAGTGGCTGGGTTTCAATGCAAAAAAGTGCAGAATAATGCATTTGGGTCACAGAAATTCAGGTGTGGTGTACAAAATGGGTGGGGTGGTACTGACAACCACCAAGCAGGAAAGAGACTTGGGGTAATCATATCTGATAACCTTAAGTTGGCCAGGCAATGCGACAAGGCAGTCAAGAGGGTTAGTGAGATACTGGGGTGCATAGGGAGGGGTATCACCAGCCAGAACAGGGTGGTGGTGTTGCCTCGACATAGGTCCATGGTAAGTAGTAGTAGATTTTATTTATGGTACCCTTCCACAGAGACAGAGGGCATCATTACAAAATAGATGGCAAATGAAATAATATCACCGATGTAAAAACATAAAACAAAATAAAATTAAAATAAAACCAACCCCTAATATCCAGTTCTTGACTAATAACCAAATCACACTGCCCATAACTTAAATGGTCACACTTGGACGCCAGAAGGGAGTATTATATTATTAGTCCCCAAAAGCCTGAGAAAATAAAAAAAAGTTCATACCCTTTTGAAGGACCTCCGCCAAAGAGGTCTCCTTCAAAGCCCTCATAAGAGAAATCCATAATATAGAACCTGCTACTTAAAAATCTCAGTCCTCCAAGGTTTTTAACCTTAACCTAGGTATCAGTAGGAGACCTTCTTCGATGGAGTGGAGGAGATGCTCAGGACTGTAGGGATGCAGGGGATCACACAGGTAAAGCAGGTCCAGCCCATATAGGGCCTTGTAAATTAGTAATCTAACTTTATAGGAGATACACTACCTCACCAGCAGCCAGTGCAGTTCCTGCAGTGCCTGGGAGATGTGGCTGGACCTTGAAAGGCTGGTCAGCACCCTAGCAGCTGCATTCGGCACCGTACTGTACCTCCACTGACCCTAAGGTCAAAAGCATTACAGTACTTGAGCCTCAAGGTCACAAAAACCCAAACCAGGGAGGGGAAGTCATTTGAGGTGATAAGGGACCGAATACAGGTGATATTCTTAAGGCGGTAAAAGGCATTCTGGACTACTTGTGACACCTTAGCCTCAAAGGTCAGCCCTTCCTCCAGAATGACACCAAGATTCTTAACCTTCACAGCAGTTGTAAGTCTGGAAGTACCAAGACAAAGCCCCATCTCCCTCCCGGCTGCTGACACTCCCCCAATATGACCCACCTCAATCACCAGTACTTCAGTTTGGGCAGGGTTAAGTGTTAACCAGCTCAATGGCATCCAGTCCTGGATCTCAACTAAGCAATGATTAAGCACATCCACCATGCCCCTTGTCTCAAGTGCAAAGGACAGACAGAGCTGGGTATCATCTACATAACAGTGAAACCCAATACCATACTATCTAATCATCCTACCCAGGGGTAGCATGTATACCGCAAACAACATGGGTGAAAGGGCCAACCCCTGAGGAACACCACAGTGCAGACCCACCGGGCAAGAGGAAAAACTTCCCATCATTACCCTCTGTGTCCTATGTCATAGGTCACAAGGTGTGCCTCAGGCTGCAATGTAACTACCTTCTAAATAACTTTGCCTAAAAATGGCAGGTTAGAGACAGGTCAGTAATTCATCAACATATCTGGGTCCAGTGATGTTTTTTTAAGAGGGTTTTCACCAATGCGTTTTTCAATGCAGTTGGGAAGATTCCCTCTGAAAGGGAACACATGATAATCTTGACAAAAACTGGGCTCAACTGCTGACACAGCTCACTACTAGCTGGTTCGGGCCAGGATGCAGTTCACAGTATGTTGGTTGCAGCTCCAAGATCACCTCTACAACCTCGTCTATTGTCACTGGCCAAAACTCCTCAGGACCACTGACTGCTAGTGTGACTCCACGGCTTGACACTATTGGACCATGGCAGCCCACTTGTTTATTTATTTTATTTATTTATTTCTTGGATTACAATACTTTTGAACCATAGGTTCTTTTACAAAGGTTCTGCGTCAACAAAGTAAGACAGTGGTAACATAGATATGGTAGCGGTAATGATAATGCCTAACAAAATAAACATGAGGCAGACATTATAAGCAGTAAATACGAGTATTAAACCAGTTACATTCTTTGAATATGAGGATACAATGAGCGAGGAAATGCAGCATTTAAACATATCACAAAAGGGGGAAATGACACGAACAGGCTCGCTAACCTAACAGTTACCAAACTGGGGGTGTGCCATACTGTCAGTAAAACCACTAACTGCTAAGTGCTCAGGGTACGTAGACTTAGGGGAGAGGAGGGGTCAAAGAAGGTGAGGAAAGGGGGAGTGAAAAGACAGTGGAATAGGCAAAGGGAGGGAGAGTCTGGGATCTGGAGTAACAAGACAGGTTGGGCTTACATTATGGGACAAGAGAAAGCAAGGATCAGGGTCAAGACTTAGGGTGGGCAGTCGAAACTGCTGAGTGAGGTGAAGGATGCGCTATGTGTATTACGAGAGTTAAGGGACGGTTGGAGAAAATGCGTGGTAGCTGGAGGGGGTTGTTCAAGGATAATTTTTTTCATGAAAAAACAGGTTTTGGTAGGTGATCCTGCATTTGAGGTTCAACCAACTAGTTTGTGCCATATCAACTGATCTTTCTTAGACGCAGCCCACAATGTCAATGTTGCTCTGGATCACTTTATTAAGACCTTCACATCTATCCTCGAATAACATGCCCCCCTAAACACAAGCAGGGTTAAACTGAAGAAATCAAATGGGCTCACTAGAAAAGTCTTTGCCCTTATGCATAGAAGAGACACATCCTTGAGCAAGTTCAAGCAATCCCACCTCACCTCTGACTGAAATGATTACAGGTCCTCAAGGAATGAAAAAAAGAAGAAAACCCTTAGGGCCAACACTCTGTACAGTGTACATTAAAAACCAACAGTTATCAAACTTAGATAACCCCAAAAAATTTTGGTAGTCAGTAAACTCCCTTATTAATGATTGCTCCCAACCCCCTCCACTCACCATAGACCTCAATGGCACTAGCCACACTGACCCGTCCAAAATCACAACCCTTTTTAATTACTATTTTTTGTGACCTAGCCAAATATGGATCTAATGTTTCTCCCACTCACAGTCCCAGCAATGTTGAAAGTGTACCGCACCGACCCCTTTTCTACTTAAAAAGGGGCACTTGCCGAGAAGTTTGTAAACTACTTGCCACACTAAAAGTGAACAAATCCTCTGGCCCTGATGGACTCATACCCAGATTTCTCAGACTTGCTGCTCCTCAAATTGCTTTTTCCATTACTAAACTCCTCAACCTGCCCTTTTTGACTGGAACAGTGCCTGCTCTTTGGAAATCCCCAGCAGTCATCCGACTCCACAAAAAGGGGAAAAGACATCCTTTGAAAATTATTGCCCAATCTCTCTTCTCTCCACTCTAGCCAAGCTACAAGAAAAAATCATTCACACTCAACTAGTGGATTACCTGCAGCAGTATGATCTCATTTGCCCTGAGCAACATGGTTTCTGAAAAGGCATAGCACCAACACTGCCCTGATTGAATTCACTGATGCCATCTACCACGCTGTGGACAAAGGCCTTTTAACAGGATCTGTGTTCGTGGATCTGACCAAGGCCTTCAACCTGGTTGACTACAAGTCACTAATAAATAGGTTACTTGATCTCGGTCTCGGGCTTCCTGTGCTCACTTGATGCAAAGACTACTTGAGCCACAGAACGTAGGCTGTAAAGATAGGAAGCACCCTTTCTGGAATAAACAACATCACCATTGGAGTCCACTAAGGCTCTGTTCTAGGCCTTCTCCTTTTTACAATCTTCATAAAAAACCTGCCCACAGTCTGCAAACCCACATGTACCCTCTTTTATGTGGACTACGCTGCTCTTTTCACTCACAGCAACAATATTAATGTTATCAACCAATCGCTCAGCTCCTGCCTCGCCAGACTTCAGGACTGTTTGTTCATGAGAAAATGATCCTTAACTTCTATAAAACTCAGTCCATGCTATTTGTGACTAGGCACAACCATACCTCTCAACTGTCACACATTACGAGGTACGTCACTCATTTTACCCCTCGGAAATCCTCTGCCCCACATGAAGAAGGGGATATTTCACATTTCCCACTCAGACTTTAAAGCAGAAATTCATAATTATCTACTATGCTCTGTTATCAGCAAACATTATTCACATTAGTGAACTGACAGCAATAGTGTTCTGAACTTGCAGTTCGAAGTTTGATGATATGTCACACATTTTGGTAATTTGTCACACATCTTGTCACACATTTCAGGGAAGAAACGTTGAGAGGTATGGGCACAACCTAAACAAACTACCTGCCAGGTTCTGTGTCCTCACAGACAATGATTCACTCCTGGTAAAGACTATATCCTTCAAGTACCTCTGTGTTCATCTCAATCCTGCACTGTTCGACACATGTCATCTCCAGCATACCACCTCACTCCTTCACCAGAAGTTAGATTCACTCTATGGAGTTCACCATTTCTTAACACCTGCTGCTAGAATTTGAATTGCAATGGCAAATCTTGTCCCTTCTGTTGACTATGGCTCAGTTGTCATCGATGCTGCCAGCAAATCTACATTACAACAAAATTAAAAACCCTATACTATAAAATCAGTAAATTTGCCTTAGGCAGTAAGTCTAACACCCATCACTGTCTGGCCCTAATTTCCCTAAACTAGCTTCCTCCTGACCTCAAAGCCAATCTGACACCTCACTTGTCAAGAAGGCCTTGCAATCTGGGCCCCTCCTTACCTAAAAAAACAGATCTCACTTGTGGATTTCCCTTTGTTCCACTCTGTCTAGAATAATAATCCTGTAGTCCTGATATTTGTCACCAACATGGGACAACATTCCTTTAGCTACTGAGCTGTTTGTACTTGGAACTCCTTGCCCCCTCCTGTCAAATAAAATCCTCCTCTCTCTCAGCCTTTACTGTGCTCTTAAAAGCATATTATTTCTCATCTCAAGCCTGTAACAGCTTCCACTAATTCCTCCACCCCACTTGCCTACCTACCCTAACAAGCTATGCACTTGCCTCTGCCACCCATTTTCCTTGTTCCTTTTTTCCCCTCTTTCACTCTCTCTAGTGGCCACTACCTTTTTCCCTTCCTCTCTTCCCCTCTCTCACTTCTTCTCTCACTCTTTAGTGACTTCAACCTCACATGCAACAGCAATGTTACTTGCCGTGTTTCTTTCATTCCAGTGTATGTAACTCCATGATAAACTCCAAATGTCTATCCCCTTTCTCAAACATATTGTACATCTATCAAATTCATGTATACTACTACACCACCTCTGTTTCTTTTATGTATCCTCTATTGACGTATTGTACTTCCTCCATTGCCTGTGTTGCTACATCCAGATCATGCCTGAAAAAGGCACTTCTTCCAGTGCACTCACCCAATCAACAAAGTTTAATAAATAAACACCTTACTGGGGTAAATAAGGTGCCGGGGGAAGTATTTTTCATAACGAAGGTGCTCAATAACAAGGGGATATGATATGAAGCTGGGGGGGGGAAGGTAAGATTCAGGAGAGATGTGAAGAAGTGTTCTTCACATAAAGTGTGGTGAATTCCTGGAACAACCTCCCAGCAGAGGTGGTGGTGGGGAATACAGTTGGGGGGGGTTCAGGAATGCATGAGATGGGCATAAGGGAATCTTAAGGGAAAGGAAGGGGTGGAAGAATGGGCTGTAGATCAAGTAGGATTTGTGGTGATACTATAGGCAGGGAAAAATGGGCAGACTAGGTGGGCCATGCAGTCCTTATCTGCTGACAAATTCTGTGTTTCAGTGTTTTTGTGTTGAGGATCCCTGAACTGCATATAATAATCGAGGTGTGGCATGACCAAGAAATTGCAAAGAGGCAGGATTACCTCCTCTGTCCTACTGGTCAACCCCCCTTTTGATATATCCCAGCATTCTATCAGCCCTCTTTATAGCAGCTATGGCTAGGTTCTGCTTGTTTGCTTCCTCCCATTGTCTGTTATGACCCCAGGTCCTTTGACTCCTCCATTGCAGTAAGAGGACTAGACAAAAACTTTCAAGGCTCCCTTCCTCCCCTATCTTATTTACCCTGGATGGTGTGCCCCTTGAGGAGTTCTCCTCTTTCGATTGCCTCCATGTGAGGCTAGATAGCTTGGATTTCTCTTCTCACATTAATGCCATCCTTAGAAAGTTCTGGCCAAAATCTCAATACCCTTTACCACAACAAAGCTTGCATTTCACTCCTTGTATCACAGAAGATTATGCTTACAATGGTTATGCCAATGTTAAGCTATGAGGATGTGGTCTAGTTTATTTATTTATTGAAAAGTTTCACCAGGAAAGGCACACTGAGCAAATACAATTGATCATCTCTTGGTGCATCCTGGGGGGAAAGAGGATAGGAGGGACAAATTACAATAAAATTCATTGCAGAGCAGTAAAACAATTACAATAACAGGTTTAGCAAGCACAATTAAGTACTCTAATAAACAACAGGATTTGCGATAAGTGCTGACTAAGCCGAAGTGCTAGCATTAAGTTCTGCTCCTAAATCTGCCTTAATCAGACTGACCCTGTCTTCCACTCCTTTTGTTGCTTTGCCACTAACTCCCCTGCCTTACTCATTATTGCCATCTATATCAAAACCTACCTGCCCCCACATGCACTGCCATCACCACTTTCTTTAAAAAAATGGTTTTCCTCCCTCCTCTCCTACCTCCTATCTCATTCCTCTCCCCACTCCTCCCCTCCTCCTACTCACTCGTCATCTCTGATTCCAGTACCTTCTTCATCCCCCACTGCAGGACCTTAGCTGGTGAAACCACTTTTCTGTATACCTACCCTACATCTGGAATAATCTCCTACTGCTATACGTCTCTGCTATTCTCTCTCTCAAATCCCTCCTGAGCGACATTGCTTCTCTCACTGTCATCTTTCTCTAGTGCCCACCATTTCCACCTCTGTTTTTGCAGAACTTCATGGATCATTTATTTCTGTTTTTTATATCTCATCTTTACTATGATTTGTTACAACCAAACAACCAAAATGGAAAGGGACCTGGGGGTAGTCATAACAGATGATCTAAAAGTAGCCAAACAATATGAGAAGGCAGTGAGGAAAGCTGCTGGAATGCTGGGGTGCATAGGAAGAGGCATCACCAGTAGAAAAGAGGAGGTGGTGATGCTGCTGTACAGGCAGTTGGTGAGGCCTCATCTAGAGTACTGCATGTAGTTCCAGAGAAGGGCAATGAAAATGGTGCAGGGGCTACACCAGAAACCATATGCGGAGAGACTGAGAGAATGCAATATCTATACTCTGGAGGACAGGAGGTAGAGGGGGGATATGATAGAGACATTCAAATACCTCAAGGGGATCAACATAGTTTAAGAGGGCAGTATCTTTCAGAAAAGGAGATGTGGGGGCACTGTGGAGCACACCTACAGACAAGACACACTCTAGATCAGCTCCATATATTTCACAGTATAATTCTACAAATATTATAAAACTTTACTGCTAATTGCAAAACAGGTGCTGACTTTGTGAAGACAGTGATCTCCTGTGTCGAACAATATTAATCAAAGTAATTGGGTGCAATCAGAAATCCAGTGGGAGCGGTCCTAAAAACTTACTGACAGTGGATTCACAGGCCGCAACTGCCAGCACATTGACTGCTGGGTCTGAGCCTCCCTGGAGAGCCCTGTAGGCATCAATGCTGGTGATCGACCTCAAGGTAGAGTTGATCCTGCAGAGATTCACTGAGCAGGGTGTAAAAGTGGAAGCAGTATCTCAAACCACAACTTCGGCTGAAAAAATGCTACACAAGCTTTGACTACAGCCTGCAAGTTAGTACAAGAAAATGCTCAGCTGCGTTTTTGATTGGAGACCTTAGAAAATGTTAATAGGGCCTCCCATGCTCAGATTGTTGGGCTACTGGAGCAGAGTGAAGACAATGATTTTTTGGGGGTTTTGCAACTTTGGCTTCCTGTTGCATTGAAAATTAATCAAGATACAATTGCTGGACATTTGTATAAAGCTTACCACATTTCTCCATGTGCAGCAGGGCCAAGAAATGAAGCCCCTCAAACAGTTCTGTTGGTGACAGCCAGCACATTGACCTGAGATTTACTTCTGTAATCCACCAGGTCCTCTGAATCTCTGAACTATAATGGGGCTACACTGCACTTGTTCCTGGATCTTTCGTTTGCTACGTGGGCACGTCAAAAGAAATTCGATGCTATTAGAGCAAGACATCGTAGTTTGGGAGTCACTCACTCCCTACTAATGCCGGCTCATCTGAGCATCCATTACGGTGGGCGTACTTTTCAGATTACTGATCCCTTTGAATCAGGGAAGACAGCTGAAGCTGTAGCCTGGGAGTTTCAATCAATGGCAGACCAGAACCCAGTAGATAGATAGATAGATAAATAGTTTATTGTTGACAAAACGCCATTACAATATAGACAGAATATAAACACAACATACAAAATATAAACACACATAATGAAAAATACAGTATAATAACAAATACATTAATAAAATCAGAAATCCAGACCCTAATGGGACTGTCTATCATTAATACAAGTGTTTACAATTTCATAAATATCATAGCACTTTTGTAGACCAAACAGCAAGTTTTTTCTTCCTGCATTGTGATGCCTGTAAGAGGTACAATGACAATTTCTCTAAAACAGAGGTTTCCTCTGAATTAAATAAAGATTGTGAGTGGGTATGGGTAGTGACAACTCTTGACACAAGTTTTCTCTTGAAACTACACCAATTGATGTAGTGTGACTTTTATTAAAGTAAACAAAACAAAGAAAACTTCAGGAAAACAAGAAAATAAAATGAATTCCAAAAGAAATAGCTTTAGATACTCTTCTCTGAAAAAAAAAAAATGTCACAGAGTGGTACTAGCTCCCTCTCAGCATGACCACCATCATCTGTGCTCCACAACCTATCTGACCACATACTTAGTCCAAGTCTTTTTATATACTGAAAACCGTGACATCATAATCATGTGATCTGCCCCCTAATCTAATACAGAGAATAATCCTATACTAATACAAGAAATGGGGCTTCAGACTCTGCTAGATCTATCACACTTGAAGAGTACTGCAATGATCTTTACAAACTATAAATAGCATTATTCATAGGAGAAATAAATAGAGATGAATAAGCAAGGGTCCTATAATGACCCTTGTCTCCTCCAAATCATGACATAAACATAAATGTATAATAAATAGAGTTCACTGGGGGTCTCCAGCCCTTAAGGAAACTCATTTTCATCTGAGCAGGCATAAAGGGCACATCTGAGCAGGCCTCAAGAGCATACAGGTGCCTCCTTTATTTCTTGCTTAAATTAACTTGAAAACAAAATATGCCCTAAGAATGTCATGAAACAGTTCTTTATCAGAACCTTTAAATGCATTACCAACCACAGAACAAGGCTGGTTTCTAAGAAGTATTTTCTTTGGTTTTAAGCCCCAAAAGCCTCCAAAAGTGTCAGTCTGTATGCAGTACAATTTAAGCCCTAAATGATTGAACAGCACCACGTTAGCAGTACAGATATGGGAGGTATAGGACAAGGGAAAAATACTGATGAGAAGTGTGCACATAATTAACAGGGTCTGTTTGGGAATGTGAATGCATTTATTAAGAGGTGCAAAGCAACCACCCCTTTTCTATATTCCAACCAGGATTTGCTTTACTGCATTTTACTTAAACAGTATGAATTCTTTTCCAAGCTTCCCTTTTTAAAACTGAAAGGGATGTAGCTTAATTTGATTACTTCCCAGTATTCATTTAGCCAAAACAGGCAGCTAGGTCAGCCTCTATAGTATCACCACCTAGACAAAAAGTAGAAGAGCAGTGGGGTAGAAAAGAAAGAATAACACAATAGGAGGCCACCCCATTGTAGTAGAAATGTTGAAAAGGTCAAGTGAGACCTATAGAGAAGACAAGTACTACTGCAGTAGAGTTTTTTAGAACTAGGGTCCAGGATAGAGAGGAGTGTCTAGTGGTGATGGGGGAGGAGTCCACAAAAACTGTCATACAGATCTAGAATATATTGAGTGGGTAATACCATGGAGCCAATAACTTCTCCAAGAAATTTTGTTCTTCAATCAGAAAACCAGGAGCATTTGAATATTACATGATGTAGATCCTCAAGCTCTTTCATACCACAGTTACAAAGACCCGAGATTTGTGGATCATTAGAAAATCTAGCCGTCAGAACATTACTTGCAAAAGACTCAAATCTATATTGTGTAATAATTTTGCTGTAGTCAGGATCATGTAAATTAGTTAAGTAAAACTTTCAACTATGTTATTTTGTATTATTAACAAGCTATTTCGAAACCTTCAGATCATTAGTTAAACAGAAATCATTTTCTTTGGCTTTAGTAAATATTATATTTTTTATAACTTTAAGGTAGGCCAGATTAACTGTAATCCCTTTATCGAACCAGTGCTTTAACTTAGTCCTTGAGGAATTAATTTAGAATTGATTGCTTTAATCATTGGTGCTATTGTATGTCCTCCATATCTAACGCTAAACCTTTTTAAACCTGATGCTGTTTTATTCATTTTATCTACTATAAGAGTAATACGCTTATTGCACTTCATAGTTGATGAAAATGTAACTCCAAGATATGTGACTTCTGTAACAAACTCCAATAAGGAACCATCCAAAGAAAGTCTTTTATATTTTTGTCTTGAACCAAATATTGTTACCTTAGTTTTCTTCGGATTAGGCAGTACGTTTAGCTTCTTGCCCAAGGAATTAAGTTTCTCTAAGCTTCTCTGTAGTCCTAATCTAGTCAAAGAAAAAAAAAGCCAAACCATCTGTGTAAGTCAACAATGGGATCGTTGTTTGAGCTAATGTAGAAGAATGAAAGTCAGCACTTGGCATATTAACTATTAATTTGTCAATGTAAATGTTAAATAGAGTAGATGCCAATACACAGCTTTGACGAACACCACAAACAGTAGAAATTTCTTTCGTTAACAGACCATTATTGGAATACTGTATTTTAGTCCAAGTATTGGAATATAGGCACCTAATAATATTATCAAATTTGGATCAATATCCAAATTGTACATCTGAACTGATAATGTATTTCTATCTATTGAATCAAAAGCAGATTTGAAATCTACAAACATGACATAGTTTTTGTTTCTTTATTACACAATAGTTTTCTAATAGATGTTGAAAAATAAATATTTGAGTTGTGCCACAGCCCTTAGTAAAACCCACCTACAGAATAGATAGCCCTGCATATTTTGTAATACATTCTAATAGCCTATTTAGTAATGTTTTTGCATAAATATTAGCAAGTGTAAAAATTAAGCTAATTGAGCGATAGTTTTCTGGTAGAGCCCTGCCACCTTTTTAAAGATAGGTAAAATATAACTACCTGTCCAAGTTGCTGGTATATAACCACACATTATAGATTTAGTAAAGAAGTCCAATAGTAAATTTGACCACCAATCTATGTCTTCTAAATAGAAATCAACCACTATATTATTGGGACCAGGTGTTTTATTCTTTTTACAGAACCCAGTAAAGTCTGAAGATGGGACTTGACTTCTCAACAGTATGTAAGCATAAGAAGTTGTTTCATTTAAGGTGCATCTACTTAAATCCTGTGCATGGTTATGTGAACTCTGATTATACAGTTTGTTGCCTGTTACTACTACAGTATAATAACTGCTCACACTGTGAGTTGCTTTGTAGCTGAAGCTTTGTCCTTACTGTTTCAGGGCTGAGCTTGTCTGTTTATTTAATATTACTTATTTTTTATGGTATTATCACTGTAATCTCTACCTGATCTGCTGTTGCCATCTGACAGCAATACCAGGTGGGCTGGATTTGGGGAGGAATAGGTCACTCAGCACAAAGGCTAGGTTTGGCTACTCTGTACAGGGGTACCCAAGTAACTCCGAACACAAAAAGCAATAACTGTAATGTCCAATACCAGAAGTGGGATTCTAAAGTGTGGCTTTTATTCACATCCAAACAAAATAAACAAAGAATAGATGGACTCCCATGGGGCTACACTCCTGGTAATGCAGATTAAAGGAGACCAGAAGGAGGTGCCCCACAGGTGTTTCCTCCTCAAGGAATCTTCCTTTCAGAGCTTCTGGTGCCTCAGCACAATTCAGACAGGCAACTTCTTTCCCTTAGCAGGACCCAGGGGGGTTGCCCTGGGAAAACTGGCAGACACCTTCCCGCATCCCTTCAGGGATGGGGCCCTGAACCATTGATAGCGGTCTCCATCACTTCAATTACCAGTTCCTGTGTTCCTCTTCAGGTGGAAACACACACCTTGAAATAAAGTAGCTCTGAAACAGAGCTTAAAGCTCTGAAAGCCTGCACACACTCTGCTGCACTACAGTCTGTCTCTCTAGGACTGCACACAGACTGGCTTCAAATTCCCAGACGTTCTACTCTAACCTCCAATTGCAACATTCCAGTGTGGCTTATGCAGCTGCAACAGTTCTAAAATGATGTCCTCCCTCAGTCTCAGCTGAGACTGAGAACAGAGTGAGACAGTGTGAAATCCATTTAACTGGAGTTTCACAAGCTGCCTTCCCTGCCTACCACTAAGTTTTACCAGGATTCTAGTAACCCCGGGTAACAGGGGGGTTACATTACCTTGCGGGATTATTGAATGTGCTGATCTTACCAGTGCTTATTGCTCTTGGGGTTTAATGTTCGGATTTGAGGTCACATCAACATTCTGTGTTGAGTTTTACCATTCTTTGGAATGTTTAATTATGGACATAACTGCCAAAAGTCTTTTAAGGGTGCAGCTTGTGTGGACTAGTCTATGAATATGGCTCCTATTTCAGTTCCCCCAACTCCTTAAGCCAGACTGTATAGGCTGTAAAACCCTGTTACATTGGATGTATTTGTACTATCTTCTTCTTTGACACCTTACAGGAGTTGTACTATATGTCGTTGCTTATTTTTTTATAATGCAATAAACATAAAGTTCAAAAAAAGAAAAGGAGATGTGCAAGAACTAGGGGTCGCAACATGAGGCTGGAGGAGGGATGACTCAGGGGCAATGTGAGGAAGTATTATTTCACAGAAAGGGTGGTGTATGCATAGAACAGCCACCCAGAGGAGGTTGTGGGGGCAAAAACAGTTGTTGAATTCAAGAATGCATGGGACAGGCAGAAGGCAAAATTAGTGGTAGGAAGGAGGAGCTAGGCTGCAGATCGAATAGGATCTGGAGCTTACATGGTAGGTAGGAAAATGGGCAGACTGGGGTGGGTCAGGCAGTCCTTATCTGCTGTCAAGCTCTACATTTCTGTGTTACACCATTTGTAAATATCTGTGCTCATTTTATCACTGTATGTATTGTCTCTCCGCTTCTGTTGTCCCCACCATACCCCTTCCACTTGGAAACGAGCCCTGGCTCAGTTTGCCTTTCTTTCTTACTAATTTGCAAATAAATAAACAAATAATGATTCTAGAATGTATTCCATCCACAAAGTGGGATGTACCTAGCCTGATCTTTGCCAGGTAGACAAATAACAAGGTCTGTGTAATGTCCACAGGCTTTAGTATGGCTACCCTAATGCCATGGGCCCACCTAATGAGTGTCAGTGACTCAGTAGGTAGCACACTTGCCTCTGAGGCTGGGAGATCAGAGGGCTGTGGGTTCAGTCCCCACATCTGGCACTTGGGTTAATATCCCAGTACTGACACTGTAGTGCAGCATGAGAGGGGTGATGCACTTCTGAGGTGCTGTCTTTTGGATGAGATGTTAAATCGAGGTCCCATCTGCCTAGATTGGTGTAGTTCAGGTGGATGTTAAAGATCCTGTGGCACTTATCAGAAAGAGTAGGGGAATTTTATTAGACAAAGAAACATGACATCAAGTGTATATAAAGGTAACAAAAGCAATGAAACATTATAATACATGAAAAGCAAAGCATGTCAACACAAGTACAAAGAAAACATTGTGAAGAGAAAAAATAAGAACAAAACAATAAGAGACATGCTATTAATACAAAAAATTAATATTTGATCATAAAGAAGTAAAAGAGGAAGCTGAAAGTTTATGACTCTCTGAGTCTCTAAGAATTAACAAAGTAGTTTCTATGTGCTGAATAACAGTTTTAGGAGACAGTCGTATCTGTTGCAAAGTATATTGACAGCGAGCTTACCATAAATAAAATTTACAAACTGAAAAAATCACTCTAAGTGTACTAGGGTGATGTGGCAGTTGGGGAAAAGAGAAATCATTCAATATTAACATTTGATATGATGAACGGTCAGGCCCAAGAGGAAGCACTGCAGCAGCCAGACTCCACATGGATGCTCATGTTTCAGCAGCAGAGAAATTCGGTGATGCATGACTAAGACAGAATCAATTCAAATTCATGAAGACTAAGATTTGCTAACAGTGTCAAGCAAGGAGTGGCACACTAAGCTGAAAGCTTGTTTACAGGGGGAAACCTGGGAGCACATGAGTGCAGCGGAAGGCTCAGGAGAAGTGTAACTGATAGAGTGGACTGGGACGTGACAGAGCTGAACTGAAGAAAGTGATCAATCAAGTGGGGGACAGCAGGCAGACACTTGTAAGGATACCTGGATGCTACCACCTCTCAACGAGACCCACACTTTTAATAATTACTGAGGATCAGTGGATAAATGGTTGGCGTTGCCTGATAGAAGGTTTAAGTAACCTGGAAACTTGGAAACAAGGAAAATTGTCAAATCTAAGGAAGCTGTTTTTGAACAACATCGTAATCAATGCAGCAGTTATGGTCTTGATTGATTTTGAAGGATATTTATTCTATTTTGTATCTTATTCACTAAAATGAAGTGGAAAATGCAGAATTTCTGAAAAGAGCAAGTGCTGAAATCCAGGTTTTTTCAGTAAACTCAAATTGAACTGAACTGAACTGAACTGAGTTGAGTCAATCTAATTGAACACATTGAAGTATTTGGATTGTATGATCTCCTGTTTGACCTGATGACTGTTGCTGATTGCTGTTCCAATTCTGTTTAAGTGCCTGGAGAGTTACTGGAGAAACCATTTTTTTTTTACCACTGTATCATCTTTGTGGAGATTGTTTCATTTTGTGCATTATTACAAACGTTATTTCTGGGAATGGTTATTACTAGAAATCAAAGACTGCAGAAAATGCATGCTTCTCAGCTTTCCCCATTACCGGAGCTTTCTACACAGAAAGTTAATATTAAATATGGTGGAAGGCAGACTAAGATTACTGAACATCTTAAAAAAAAAGAGAATTGGAAAAATAATACCTCTACCCCTAATGGTAATATAACCCAAGCTGAGACCTCAGGTAAATCAAGTAAATTAAAAGGTATGCATCAATATGTAGATGCTTCCATTGTTCCATCTGTTTATGTAGAAGATATAGGGGCAGCGAAAGGGCCAGAGTTATGGGGGTCAAATGATTGTAGCCTTATGGCTGGTTCATTGGTGGCTAGTCAGGATCACCTGTTCTCTGAAAGATTATCTCATTCAGACAGAAAATTGTCAGAGGGTTCTTCTGTGCCTGATGGTCTGGAAAGTTCTCTACCATGGTGGAGACCTGAGGTGTCATTGGTGGCAGATATATCCCTGGAGGCTTCTGATGATATGGTGGATTTGGCAAAGGAAAAATAGTCGTTGACAATATATAAGACCCATGGACTAAAAGAGGTAATGGAAGAGTTACAACAAACAATAGATGGACTTAAAGAAGTAGAAAAAGACCTGTCTAGCACTAGATGTCAATATAATAGTGTAAATCAGTCTCAAAAAGGTAATAATTGCTCATTAGAAAATGAGGTATTCATACCTGCCAAGTTGAGTGATAAATTAATTACCTTTCTAAGAAATCCAATGAATTCCTTTGTGATCCTGATGGAGCAATTAGTTCTTAATAAGGACTTACTGGAAGAACTAAAAGCGCAGTTAGTTGATAGCGATGGAAAATTAAGACAGATTATGGATAAAGTTGATGATTTGTCCGGAAAAGTTGAGAAGATAATATTAAATCCAGAGAAGTTGGAAACTGTATCTGATCTGGAAGTGTGCTCTGATGATACCGAAGCTCCAGAACCATTAGGATTGAGACCTGATTTTAGTACAATTGATTTTCCTGAACTACCAGCTAAGGAAACCTCTAGAAATAAAACTCAAAGGAGAAGGGAAAAAAATAGGGGAAAAAATAAAAGAAGTATAGTAACACAAGGAGAGGATGTAATTGCAGGAAGCTATACTCTCCAGTTTCAACAGGTGTCATCTAAACTAGAATCGGAACTAGCAAAATTAGAACAAGAAGTGGAAGGGTTAAGGTGTGATATAAAATTAAATGGTCATCTGGGTAAGGATAATGACAAGGAAAATACTGGAGATGTAGGGAAAATACAAATTATTAAGGATAGAAATGAAACACATTCTCAAGATTTTAAGGGGAACCCAGTTATACATGCTTTAGTGGAGAAGAAGCCCCTAATTAGATTATATGGACCATATAATTGGGGTACCCTTGGGGAGGCTATGTTAGAACTACATATTCTTACATTTTTGAATAAAAAAATTGGATATTGAACTTACAGAAGCTGATATAGTTGAGATCAAGAGGTTAACATTAGAGGAGGCTACCATTATTGATGTTTATTTTGATGCACCAAGAACAGCGAACTATGTCTGGATAAACAAGGTTTGTTAAGTAATAAGGAAGTATCTATGTTCTTCCCCAATAGAAAAAATGTAATATACAGTAGGTAAATGTAACAAACTAAGTGTAAAGGATGTAAGTGGAAGAATTTTAACTCTCTTTGGGATGAACCATATGTTTCAAGAAACAGACTTAGGGTTGTCTGTAGCAATTGAGAACTTGTTGGAAAATTTTATGACGGCCCCAATGGAATATCCTGGTAGTATACAAGCGGAAAGTAGACATGTAGGAAGCCAGAATGACATTTATGTTCCAAATGAAAGGTTAGCAGATTTAATCTTGTGCCAAGCTAGGAAGCTGGATTATTTAGGTCTACATCTGGTAGACTTTACAGTGATTGGTGCAGGCTCTAATGGAGGGAGGGAACATGAGGAAGTTTCTGTCCTCCCATTGGAAAACAGATTTAAAATACTGGCAGGGTATGATAAATGACTATCTCATAAGGTAAATAAGAACATTCCTGGGTCAGATGAGCTACATTATAAAATCAGTCTTATTACTTGGAATATAGCCGGCTGGAAATCTTTATGGACGGATGCTGAATGTATTAAATTTCTAATGGACTATGAGCTAATCTGCTTACAGGAGACTTGGCACTCTAAAGATGTAGAAATTGCTATTAATGGATATGAGGCCTTGCATGCTCTTGGTAGGAAATGTAAAAAAGCAGGGAGATTTTCAGGTGGAATTATCACTTTAATTAAAATAGGTGTATTTGATAAGGTTGTATGTTGGAAACTTTCAGAAAATTATGTGATAGTTTCAGTTAAATGTAGAGCAAGGGAATTGATTGTATTGAATTGTTATGTACCACCAGAGAATTCTGATTATTTTCCAGTGGGCATATGGCAAGAAATATCCACTCTGCTAAAAGAAGTTCAGCAAATATTTCTACAGGCAGAAGTACTTTTACTAGGTGATTTAAATGCACGCATCGGCCTGTTTGATGGCCTAGTAGATCACACATTTTTTGTATGTAATTATTTAGATAAATTACCCCGTAGACAATCCAAAGATAAAGTGGTAAACCATAATGGGAAAGCTGTTACAGAGCTAGCGAAAGAAAATAATATGTACCCTCTAAATGGGAGGATAGAAGGAGATAAAGAGGGGAACTTTACATATGTCTCCCAGAGGGGACCCTCAGTAATTGATCTTGCTCTCTGGTCTGGAGATATGTATCATTGGATTAAATGTGAGAAACTGATTAGAGCAGAAAGTGATCATTATCCATTGGGTATGGAATTTCAATTAGATCAGATGAATAGATTGGTTCATCAGCCATTTCAATTTACGGAAATTAGAGCCTTAAGTAAGGTTATATGGAAACAAAATTCATATAATGACCTATTACCAATTATTCATGGCTCAATATTAAGTCACCCCTATGAAGATATTAGTAAATGTGATCTTATTTACCTTGCAGAACAGCTAGATGTTCTTTTAAAAAAAATCAAATCAGTACTAGAAGTACCAAGTAAAACAGGAAGAATCGCAGTTATGGATACCTGGTTTGATAGGGATTGTAAAAAAGCAAAGGCTGACATCAGGAAACTATGTAGACTGTATAATAAAAAAAGACTCAGGCGAATCTTAAATTATTGAACCATAAAAAGAAAGCGTATAAGGAACTTATTGTTAACAAAAAAAGAGGCTTTTTTGCATCTAAGTGGGAGAAAATGCTTTTGGCAATTCAAGGCAGAGATAATAGAGCATTTTGGTCATTAGTGGCTAGGGCTTGATCAGCAGAAAGTCAATATTGATACTTTATTACTGAGGAAAGATGGGTAACTTATTTCAAAGGGATTTATTTTGATATTGAGCTGACAACTCCCCAATAAATGGTCCTGGTGTTTTTATAAGCGTCAATTACACTGGATGAAGCGTATCTGGCATTGTATACTTTAAAAGCACAAAGCAGCTGGGCCGGATGGAATCCCAACTGATGTTTCTTAACAGAGCCCCATTTATGGTGCAAATATTTAACAGTATTTTATAATAAATGTATTTCCTTTAAAAGATTCCCTGATTCTTGGCAAGGGGCTAATATTATTCCACTACACAAAAAGGTCCATTAGATGATCCAAAAATGTATAGACCTATAAGTCTTTTGGATGTGAATCTAAAAATTTTTTCTAAGATAATATTGTGTCGGTTACAACAGGAGGTTGAAAAAATAGGGAGTATTTCCCCCTATCAAACTGTATTTAGGTATGGAATGTCCACATTGGATAATATTTTTGTTTTGAATCAGCTAATGGAAAAATATGTGAACATTAGGGGTCAAAGAATATATTTATGTTTTATTGACTATAATAATGCCTTCGATAGTGTTTCTAGAAGCTTATTATGGCAGATTTTATTAGATAGAGGTATTGACCCCAACCTAATAAATATAATAGGACATTTATATACTAAAACCTGGGCTAAAATTAGATTGGGTCTTAGGGGCCAATTATCAAATATTTTGGAATGCAACCGTGGAGTGAGGCAAGGTTGTATTCTTGCCCCTCTGCTGTTTACATTATATCTGGATAATATGTTAAAACAGAGTGTGGATATAGACATGGATTCCTCCAAAATTAGGAACTTTCCTGTTCCTTTGTTAGCATATGCCGATGATATTTTGGTCTTGTCTTTAACAAAATTTGGTTTACAAAATAAACTAAACTTTCTTTTAAAGGAATCAGAGAAATTAAAATTAAAGATTAATATGGGTAAAACAAAGATCATGGTATTGGGTGAAAAGAAGAAAAATAAAAGCATCAATGGTAGTTGGTACATTGGCCAAGACAAGGTGGAAATAGTCTCAAATTATGTATATCTTGGAATAATAATTTATCAAAACTGTAAGTTGACTTCCCACTTGGAATGGGCTAAAGAGAAATTAAAAAAAAACTGAGGGAGGATTATATAGGTTTAACTGTAAATTTGGGGGATTAACGATAAGGCCATTGTTAAGAGTGCTAAAATCTAAGGTAGAATCCCAGTATGTTATACGGATGTGAAATTTGGAAAGTAAATACAGTTAATAAATTTATGATTCCTGTTTATAAATCCTTAAGATCTATGCTAAGGTTAGGTTATTCCTGCCCATCTTCTTATATAATTGCAGAACTGGGTATTATAGATATTAATGCAGCAATTGAATCCAAAAAGGTAAATTATTGGATTAGATTAACTGGATTTAATGAAAATATAATTGCAAAGAAATGTCTGGGCGAAAAAAAGGATTGTCACGAATGGGGACTCCATTCTGATTTTTGGTTGAATACTGTTTTCCATTTTAGGAAAATATAACCTAGTACACTTAAAAATTATATGGCAAAATGTATTCACATTAAGTGCTAAATACAAAAATATATTATAAAGAAAATTAGTAACCAATGGAAATTGAAAGACTTAGAAATAAAACAGTCCGCTATTCCAAATGGTTGCAGCAAATAATTACACATGGTCATAAAAATACTTGGATATACTGACTACTCCCTAGTACGCTTCAACTTTATGATCTATATAAGTTCAAACAGTTCCCTAGTAAAGTGCTGGACTATAGATATAAAAAGTAGGAATTTATTCGAGGAATGTGATTATGGCAGTGGGATAAGGAGGATTTATACCATGTTTTATGGGCCTGTAGATGGTATGATAATAGCGATTATTTTGATTAGCATATCTAAATAACAGATATACTGTTGATAAAAAAGATCTTACTTGTATACTGTTTCATACAGAGGATAGCTGGACAGTGGAAAGGCTAGCTAATTATCTATTGAGTATCAAGAAAATTAGAAGCAGAATTAGAATCACCTGAAAGCATGGATGTGTTATGTATACTTGAAATACTATTAGAGATATTAATGATTGTTATATGGGTGAATTTATATATGAGACAAAGTACAAAAGATGTACAATAGATTATTTGGATCGCATGCCTTTAATCTCCTACCTCTCTGCTTGACACTATGCACTTTATAAGATTGTTAAAATTGCTGCTATTTAGTGTGTACTGTATAAATTGATTTTCTGATATGAATATACTGTATAAAGGAGTTACTGTTAATGGGGATATTTTACCCCTTTTTAGATATATGTGTAAATGACATTTTAAATTGTGGATGTGATTGTGAAGGTTTACAACCATACAATAAAATTCTTTGATTGATTGATATGTGATATGGCTGAGAAAAGGCCATTTCCATTTATTGGCCAATGTTTTCCAGAACAAAAGCACATCTGGACACTCAAGAAAAAAATGAGACATGGTTTCCTCAATAGTAGGGCCAGAAGGTTTAGGGCAATATCTCTCCTGAGATGATTTATGCTTAAGATTCCCCTTTACTGGTAATCGGCCATGACAGCATAACCATGTAATGTCCCACAAATGTAAAGATATACGGGTATCTTGCAGCATTAATAAAGCATTCCCTGTGCTCAGAAAGAACTGGAAGGGGACAGGATCAGTTGTGTTCCAGGAAAGTAGCTGCTGCTTGTTGTTTTCACAGGGTTCTTGTGGATTTTACTTGGTAGAAGGTTAGTTCTTTTCTTTCTTACTTCTAAGCGGCTAGCAGGGTATTGTTTTGGGGGCTGCTGGAAGTTTGAAAACTGATTTGGTGGCTGTAAGTGGGCTCTTTTGTGGATGTTTCACTGTGTAAAAGGCTGCGCTGGTAGAGGCCTATTTCTTCTGATTTAAAACCTATTTGGCGGGATTTGTTGGGCCTGGTTCTTTGGCTGCTGGGCTTGGAGGGCAGACACAGGCTGATACATCTCTCTCCCGAGTCAGGTGTCTGCCCATACCGCCTTCCACCCCTCCCTCCCAGAAGTCTGCTAATTTATAGGGGAACACCTGCCCTGCAATTGGAGGAAAAGGCTGCAGGTGCAGCTCATGTAGTTCCTAGCCACTGGGGTTGGATTTAAAGGCTGGGAGAGAGGAGCTTGGGAGTTGTTCCTTTCCCTTATAAGTTTAATGTGTTGTACTGCACCTAGTAACAGGGTTACTGGTGTACAGTGGGACTGTCTATAAGATTAGTGGGTGACCTGATTAGGCAGTAGGGTGTATCTTGGACTAAGAGGAACCTTGTGCTCACCAGGAAACCTATTTGGAAGGGATGGAACCACCGTCATTAGGGCGGCATCTTTGGGAGGGTGGTGGGGTGCACAGGGTGTGGAGCAGCCATGATACTGGACTGGACTTGGAAGTTGGTGGTTGCCCAGTGTGCTACCAGCTGGCACAGCTTAGGGAGGAGGTTCGGGGATTAGGAAAGCTGGGGAAGGGGGATGGTATGGTTGGGGAGGGGCTGGGAATCTCCCACGGGGTTGCACCAAGCACTGGGGGTGGGGGCATAGGGAAAGGAGTGCAGGAGAATACTCAGGGGTCACACAGGGACCCTGGCAGAGGGGGTCCAAAAGGACACTACCAAGGAAGCAGGCAGGTAACTGGGGACCCTCACAAAGGAGGGACGGGGGGACAACATTCTCAGGGAAGTAGGCAGATGGTCAGGGCTGGACAGAAGGAAGCAAGGCGGGGAGGTGGATCAGACCTTACACTCAATAACCACTTTAATTCTCTTCTTCTGCTCGAGGATGAGGGTGGTGATGTAGCCACGACAGGGGTAGTTAGAGACGGAAAGGGAGTGGGGGGGCAGGAGGCAGGGGCCAGATAGCAGGAAGAACAGGGGGACCTGGAATGCAGGAAAATGGGGGGAGCAGTGAATCAGAGCAGGCGGAGCAGGGGGAAGAGGGAGGAAAGCACAAGGAGAAGGACCAGTTGGGAGGAAAGGTAAAGGAGAAGGACCAGAAGTACAAGGAGGATTCAGTAAAGGGAGCTGATGGTTTAGGCTAGGGGAGCATGACGAGCATGGAGGAACTAAATGGAGACAGGAAGGAAGGGAGGCTGAGCCAGGCTAGTTTAGCAGATGGGGGAGAAGGACCAGTTGTGAGCAGTGAGGGGGGAATTAGCAAGGTATGGAAGGATACTCAGGAGGAGGAGAGGCATAGGATTGGAGGGAAGGGGATGGCCATGGTAAATAAGGAGGGGATGGCATGTGGCACCCAGATAAGGGGAGGAACAAGGAGCCGGCTGGGTGGAGGGGCCAATAGAAAGGATGAGGGGCATGGAAGGGGGGGAATGGAGGAAAAGGAGCAGTCAGAGTACTCCTGTTGGGGGATTCTATGATCAGGGGTATCAAATGGGATAGGAAGGGAGAAGCCTGGCCAGTTAGAACAAGATGCTTCCCTGGACTAACGGTGCACAGGGCTAAGCACATGGTATATCAGCTGGCAAAGGATTGTGGGGTTCCCAGACATACTGGTCCACCTGGGTACAAATGACATTGAGGGAAATAGCGAGCTAGAGATACAGGCAAGATTCAGGGAGCTCGCCAGAGTCTGTCATGACATAGGATGCACAGTTTCCTTCTCAGAAATCCTGCCAGTGCCAAGGGCTAGTGGGGAGCACAAAAGGAAGATTAGGGAGATAAACCAGTGGCTCAGGGAGTGGTGTGAGGCCAGAGGGTATGGGTTGATGGGGGATTGGGGGGAGACCTGGGAGGATAAGGAGCTGTATGCTAGAGATAGACTCCATCTCAATTTGGAGGGAAGGGGAATCCTTAAGTTGAAAATAGAGGGGTTCATTGGTGAAAAGTGGGGTTTAAACTTGTGAAGGGGGCAGGATGGGAGAAAAGGCTGTCAAGGGGGTGCCGATAAAGGAGGGACTCTGTCTCCACCCCCCTGGGGACCAGGAGGATTGCAGGAAAAGGCCGACTGGCAAAGTGCAGACCAGGGGAAAACAGAATCCCCATGGGAACACGAGCAGGGGAAATGGAACTATAGGGAAAGGGTGGAAGGTAGTCCTGCTAAATGCCAGGAGCTTGGGCAATAAAATGCCTGAGCTCCAGGTGATGCTAACTGAGGGAGCAGTGGATGTGGCAGTGGTCACTGAGACTTGGGCCACTGCAGGACATGACTGGGACCTGAACCTGGAGGGTTACACTATGTTCAGGAAGGACAGGGGGAAGGGAAGGGGAAGAGGGTTAGCAATGATAGTCAAAAACTGCATTGGTGTAGGGGGAGTAGAGGAGGCGGAGGAACCGTGGAGGCAATTTGGGTCACCTTGATAACAAGGGGGCAAGAGAGTAAAAATAGGAGTGGTGTATAGACCCCCTGCCCTGGCGGAGGAGCTGGAGGACAGTCTGGTGGCAGATGTTGGGAGACACTGCAGACTGGGCAGAGGAACAGTGGTGGTGTTGGGGGACTTAAACATGCCAGGAACAGACTGGGAGACTATGACATCCTCTGTGACCAGGGAACAGAGGTTGTTGGATGTCTTTCAAGACACGTTCCTAACTCAGCAGGTGAGGGAACTGACCAGGGAGGCACGGGTACTGGATGTGGTCCTGGCAGACAGTGACCAGATTGGGGGCCTGGAGGTAAGGGACCCATTGGTGGGGAGTGACCATGCCACGGTCTGGTTCTGCCTGGACCTAGGAGGGGTAGAAGGCTGCACAGAGACGGAAGTAACCGACTTCAGGGGGGGGTGGATTTTAAGGAAATGGGAAGGATCCTTAAGGAGCATTTGGATGGGATTAGGTCAGACATGGAGCTGATAGTAGGTGGAAATCATCAGGAGAGGGGTGCAGGATGCTACCAGCACCTGTGCAAGAGTAAGGCAATCACGGTGGGACTGAAAACCCTGCTGGTGGACCAGGGAGGTCAGGAGGTGGTGCAGGAAAGAAGGCAGTCTATAAGCAATTCAAGTGCTCAAGGAGTGAAAGGATTGAGGTGAGTATGAGCTGATGGCTAGAAGGCCACTAGGGTGGTGAGGAGTGGCTAAGGCAAGGAAGGAGCAGAACCTGGCCAGAGAAATTAGAGAGAGGAACAAGGGTTCTTTAGATACATTGGGGAAAAAAAGAAGGTGAAGGGCAGATTAGCAGGATTAAATCGGGGAGAGATGGGCACAAGACCCGGGGAGCAGGCTGAGGTACTAAATGAGTACTCACCTAAGTTTTCACCAAGGAAAAATGGGGTGCTGCATCATACATGGGAGACAGATATACTGAGGAGGGGGTGACCCTTACTGATCGGCGGGTCTGGGGAGAGGGGGAGGCATCACTGGCAGGTGGGGGGAGGGCTAAGCAGGGAGAAGAGGTACTGGAAGTGGAAATCACAGCAGAGAGAGAGTGAGGGAAGCCCTAAGCTCCCTTAAGATGGAGAAAGCATCAGGGCCAGATAAATTGCATCCCAGAGTGCTGAAGGAACTTGCGGATGTCCTGGCAAAACCCCTGGTGGAGCTTTTCACCATCTCTCTGAGGACAGGGTGGGTGCCCCAAGACTGGAAGGTGGCGCATGTAGTGCCTATCCACAAGGGGGATCAAGGGAGGTGGCAGGGAACTACAGGCCTGTCAGCCTGACATCGGTGGTGGGCAAGGTGATGGAGGCATTGTCAAGGAGAGGCTAGGGGGACCTGGATAAGTCAGGGTGCCTGGATGATAGACAGCATGGATTCATCCTGGAAATCGTGTCAGACAAACCTGGTGGAGTTCTATGACTGGGTGACTAGTGCCTTGGACCTGGGTAGACCAGTGGGCGCCTCTTTCTAGACTTCAACCAAGGCATTTGACTCTGTTCCTCACTTGGGCCTGTTGGATAAGCTGGGAGAAATGGGGGTGGGGAACCAGATGATCAGATGGATAGCAATTGGCTCCAGGACCGGACCCAGAGGGTCGTAGTTGGCGGGATAGTCTCATCCCCAAGGAGGGTCATTAGTGGGGTCCCACAGGGATCAGTCCTTGGGCCCCTTCTGTTCAACGCCTACATCTCTGACATAAGGACAGGAATCAGGAGTGAGATGAGTTTCTTTGCGGATGACCCGAAACTGGGGGCGGTGGTGGAAGTTGAGGTTCAATGCAGGGAAATGCAAGGTACTCCACCTGGGGGCCAGAAACCCAGGCCAAGTGTACACCCTGGGAAATGCTACAAGTCTCGATGGCTGATAGGGACCTGGGGGTGGTGGTGGATGTCAAGATGAACAACTCTGAGACTTGTAGGAGGGCAGCAGCCAAGGCCAACAGGATGCTGGGATGCTTCACTAGGGGGATCGCCTCCAGAAGGAGGGAAGTGATACTCCCTCTGTATAACTGCTTGGTGAGGCCGCACCTTGAGTACTGTGTGCAGTTTTGGAGGCCACACTTAAAGAGGGACATTAACCTCCTGGAGAGGGTCCAGAGGAGGGCAACCAAAATGATTTGGGGCTTGGGGGACAGGACCTATGAGGAGAGGCTCGAAGAGCTAAATATGTACACATTGGAAGAGAGAAGGGACCGGGGGGACATGAGAGGTCTTCAGGTACATGAAGAGGTAAATAGGGAGGAACAGTCAGGGTGCTTCAGAGGAAGGAGGGACCACTAGAGGGCATGGGTGGAAGCTGGAGGGAAGATTCAGGGAGAAAGGAGGAGGTGCTACTTCACTGAGAGGGTGGTGGAGCCATGGAATGCACTGCCTAGGGGGCTGGTGGAGGCAGAGACACTGGAGGGGTTCAAGAGGGGGTGGGACAGGTATGGGGAAGGGTTCTGGAAGCAAAATCCAATGCAGCAAGAATATCCGGAACTGGGAAGGGAGAAGCCAGAGAAGGCGAGGGGGACAGCAAGGTCAGCACCCAGGGTGGGGGCTGACCAACCGAGCAGACACGAAAGACCGTTAGGCCTATTCTGCTGGCATTTTAGTATGTTAGCATGTTAGTATGTTAGAAGGGGGACAGAATGGGAATTGTATATCAGGTCTGGAAAGGTTAATGAGAGCATCATACAAATGTTTCCGAGGAAGTAATATTATAGATGATTTAGGAAGTTTCCAGCTGCATAATTTCTTAAAGCTATCTATTACATAAGTAGGGGAACCAGGGATATGGGCAAGGATGGGGGAAGTAAACCCCATTCATCCCATATATCATGCATGTGATAAGTAATCCATGTATCACAAACATGAGTTACAGAGCGAATTCTAGTAAATAGTTGAAAGAGAAAAAAAGACAGATAAATAATAATAGGGTTTACCATGTCAAGTCATTCCTGTTTTACAGGTAAATATGTGAAGGCACGTTTAACAGGGTTTAGACGGTTCCCCCATATCATTTGAAAGAAAATGCTCAAGAGTCTGGCCTCTAGTGCACGGGGTGGGGCATATACATAGCTGAGGTATAAAAAGAGTAGGATAACAAATTGTTTTACCTCTAGAACTCTCTTTTTCTTTCCCAATTTCCAAAGAGCAACTTTAGCTTCCCCTAAACCTAAACGTTTTTCCCAATTATATGTTGCCAGATGTGGGACATTAAACCAAATTCCCAAGATACAGTGGGGGGTTAAACATAATGGAATTCCACCCACATCAGTAATTACACTAGAGTCAGGAGCTAAAGGAATAGTAACACTTTTTTATAAATTAAGAGTACCACCAGAGAGTTTGGAAAATGAGTAAAAAACATCTATGGCACGGTCTCCCGATTGTTTATCTTGAACAAAGAGTACAACATTATCTGCATAGGCAGAAATTTTAACTGGAGGCAGTGTCGGGTGGGGTGCAATACCCACAATAGAAGAGTCCCATAAAATATGTCTTATGACAGGGTCTAACGTAAAGGCATATAATAATGGGCTTAAAGGGCATCCCTGATGAAGGCCTGTCTTCTGGAGTAAGGTGATGCCCATATGACCATTAACCAGGGGTATAAAATATGCCATGGAAAATAAACGCGTGATCCAGTGTATGAAAGGAGCAGGGATACCATAAGATGTCAAAATATATAGTAAGTAGGCATGCTGTACAGAGTCAAACGCTTTCGCTTGATCCAAGGAAAGTATAAAACCGGAGAGAGCACAATGATTTTTTGCCTCAAAAAGTTCTTGAAGAAGAAATAAATTGTTTTGTATAGAACGCCCTAGGACAACACAGGACTGAGCAGAATCTAACAGGTCAGAGGCCAGGTATGATAATCTAGAATTTAAAATTCTTGCAAGTAGTTTGTAATCTGTATTAAGAAGATGTAACGGTCTCTAATTTAATAAGTCATGGGCATCACCTTTTTTATAAATAAATTTAAGAAATGACAAACCAAATTCCGTGGTGACTTCAGGACAAACCAAGATATAGTTGAAAACTTGCGTTAGAATTTCCAGGTGGTTGTCCTTGAAAGTCTTATAAAACTATTGGGTTAATCCATCAGGACCCAGAGAGACTTGTAATGATAAATGAGCTATAGCAGAAGCCACTTCTTCCTGCGTGATGTGAGCAACTAGAGCCTGAGCACAATGATCAGGGAATTGAGGAAATGGGGCAGAAAAAAACGCAGAAAAATTTGGAGGTAAAGAAGAAGGCTTGCAAAATAGAGTCTGTAAATGGGACTGAACTATATTTAACATGTTTTGTGTGGTATAAGTAATTATACCATGCTGGTTAAATAAACCATTCATCACTGTGTGCCGAACTGTATCTTTGTGTGCAAAAAAAGGGGTTGTAGTGGGCAGGTGTGAAGATCTTACTCTCATGAAAAAATCCAATGTGCGGGCACTTTTATATTGATATGAGACCATCTGATGTTTAATGGAGGCTATTTGGGAAGAGTAATCTATAGGAGACATGGTAGATAAAGATAACAATTTATATCAGTGATTTCTATGAGATAGGTATGTAATATATGCATCACGAGCTATCCGTTTTCCCATTGTTTGAAAAAGGTGCTTAAGTTCCAACTTAGTATCCAACCACCACTGTAGCAGGGAATCATAAAAACATATGACTGAAATCCAGGCACAGAAGAGTAGGTGAACACGATCTTGCATTTCTAGGGAAGAGATGAGAGAATTGTTTAATTTCCAGCTACTAGAGAGAGAAAGTGAAGAGACCGGGGGTTGACCAATAGAGAAACTGCATGTAAGTAAGAAATGGTCTGATATCTCTAAGAGTTGAAGGATAGCTGTTTGTGTGACACAGTGTGGGGAAGAGAATAAATAATCAATTCGTATATGAAAGTGTGACCTATGATACGTATAACCAGCAGTAGTATGTAGTGAGCGGTAGGCATCAGTAAGACTCATCCCTTTCACCAAGTCAGACAAAGCCAGGGAGTCACAATAAATTTTCTTCCCTTCCGTAGTTCGATATTTAACATCTAATGAACAATTAAAATCTCCTCCCAGATAATATGTTTTGTGGTGCATATATATGGTTGAAATAATTTCAATAAAGCAATATGGGATGCCTTTGTTTGTGGGACAGATATATTAAGTAAACGAAGCTGACAATTATTGAAAGTACAATCAAGAATTATAGCCCTGCCAGGAGAAATATCAATGATGCGTGTAATAGAGAAATGTATGGAAAAGAACAAAATAGCTATCCCATCAGCAACACTGTCTCCAAAGGTCCAATAAGAGGGCCCCTTAATCCAACTGCGTTTAAGGTGTTGTACCTCAAACAGTGAGGAGATATGTGTTTCCTGAATAAAAAGGATGTCAATGTGTAGGGGAAGCAGCTAGATGAAGAAAAAACTTTCTCTTCTTGTAGCTTTTAATGCTACAAACATCAAGGGTAGCTACGGTAAGAGACGTCAGGAGATATTATAAAGTCACCCACTGCCATCAGTGATCGTCATATTTTTCCGCTTTTTGCTACCTGTAAGAGATTTACTAGTTTTTTTACGGGATACATTAGGAGGTTTTCTATGTCTGAAGGAAGAACTGAATTGTCCGATTCACCATCTGACTCTGCTCTACTACCTTTCAGACAGTCAAAATGAATAGAAAGGGGGGGGGAGGTCAAAAGATTTCACAGTTTTCCATGCAGCAGCTCTAGCGACCCATCTGCTAGGCTTAAAACCTTCCTGGTCTGTAGAAGGGGTTACTGAGTTAGCCTCAGAACAGGGTGAGGAAGTGGATGCAGGTAGAGAAGGTATAGGATGGTCCAGTATTATAGGTAAAACCTCACTAATCACAGGAGGAGGAATGGGGGGGCAGTATCCATGAGGTTTGAAACATCAACTAGTGAAGTGGGTGCGTCCTTCCTTTTATCCTGAGCCTTCTGTACTAGTATATCAGGATACCATCCTTCCTTACTGTTTTTGCTTTCCCAAGGACATTGGTGGTAGGCATGCCCTGTTTCTTCACATAAATTACATTTAAAAACATTCAGGCAAGAAACACTCGGGTGACCATACCCCCCATAAAGACCACATTTTAATAGATCACATGTGCTACTTAAGTGTGTGTGTGTGCTCCACATTTGTAGCATGCCCTGGGCTGACCTCCATAGAAGCAGACACCTCGATCTTTTCCCAAAAAGAAACTGTTAGGTATGTGTATAAGTTCAGAGTTAACTAGAAAGAGTTTAACTTTGAACTTCCATCCTCCCGTCTAGAGGCCTTTATCATCTAAAAGTGCCTCAGGAGGGGATAACACTGTGCAATGTTTCTGTAACCAGTGATTAATGTCACTGACACTTACCTCCTCATTCCTAAACATGATGATGACTGTACAAATTGAAGGTTTAGTGAGAGGAATGACATAAAATGGAGTCCAGGAAGAGGTATTCTTTAAGGAAGCACACTTATGCCAGAATTTTTCTAAACCAACAGTGGTTTTAAAACTGATGTCAAATGTTTCTTCCCCTGAAACATGAATCAAAGCATATATGTCAGAAGCTTGGAATTGCATGGTGCCTTTCAGTAACGTACGAGCTACATAATACCTATCTGGGAACTCCTGAAGCCCACCTCTATAATGTAGATGAACAGCATTTCTACGTGTGGCCTGTTCAAGTTTGTTCTTAAATAAGTCAGAAAACATAGGACCAGTGTGGGGAGCTGAGGGGAGCATTGCTGGGGAGGGTTGTAGGGTGGGGGTTATGGAGGAGGTACCCTCTCCAGGATCATCTAGAATGGAGAGTGGAGGAGGTAGAGCAGAGTCCAGGAGACTGGATGAGGGCTTTACAATTTCTATGGCCTGGGCAGGGGAAGAATGGGCGTGATGTGAAACCTTCTCATCGGAATGTAGAGAACTAAGTAATAGATCAGTTGGGTTGTCCTGTACTGTAGGTGGCTTAGAAGCTAAAGCATCATTCATATCCATAATATCCCCCCAGGCTACCTTAGGCATAGTATTACTCTCAGTACAAACAGTAGTTAATATAGAAGTGTCCTCTTTCAGAGTAGATACTTCATTGGAGCTCATAGGTGCAGGCCTGGAGGGGGAGAACAAAACACCATGTCTGTCCGCATCCCAAGAAGGGTCAGAGGATAATAAGCCAGATGCCGTTTCTATCCAGCCAGCATTCTGCAAGGCATTAGAAGCAGTCCAAGGGGGAGCACAAGCTGAGTCAGCTAGCAAAAGTCCAAAGTGAGAGCGTAATATCTCCGATGTGGTAGAAGATGCAGGAAGAGGTAGTTTAGCAGGCAATTGAATCGGGGAGTTTTTAGTTGCATAAGGTGGTTCTCCCGAAAGTGACAAGTCTGTCACAGCTCTGGTGGAAACGGAAGCGCACTGTGGAAGATCTGGTTGGAGACACTGAGGCTGTGGGACAAAACATTCCGTTGACTGACTAGAAGCAGAAGGCAAGTCTGGTGGAAAAGGATCCATAACACAACAGGTGCCAGGTACAGCGATTTCTCCATCAGATGGTAGCGATACATTGACATCCATTGAACCATGATTTTCTGGCAATAAAGCAGTTGAGGAATGTAAGAGCAATCCAGTCTCTGGCAATATAGGAGGCTCCAAAGGCAGTGCAGCATCTTCGTGATGCTGACACCGCTCTCCAACATCCATGTCTGCATGATGAAATCCCCTACTGGAAAGAGTAGGGGAATTTTCCCGGTGTCCTGGCCAAATTTCCCTCATTCACTAAAAAAATACCACCAACAGTTTCATCTGGTTCAAGGTCAGTTGGCATTCATCTATATCCCCTTCCCCCGGGTCATGCCTGAAAATAGGCAGGATTTGTCTAGTGCACTTACCCGTCAACAAAAACTAACTAAATAAATAATAAATAAATAAACCCACCTCCCACGGGGCCACATAATGGACACTGAAGCAAGGCATACATTCAGCATCTGAGCCATTGCCCAAGGGCTCTCTCTCCTGGGTTTATCCTATTGTTCTGCTGTTGTCAGAGTCCCAGTCTCTCTTTTCATTTGTGAGTTGGAAGGCGGCTTGTGTGTTGTCTTCAGCTCTTACTGCTATTTTGACTTTCATTCCCTCCTTGGCTTTATTAGTTCTAGCCATGCAGTCCTGCACTGCTGCCCTATACTCCTCTCTGGCCTGATGGCAACCCATCACTTTCCAGCAGTTATAAACTTTTTTATTGTTCATGAACAGTTGGCTTAGGTTCCTGTTGAGTCAGTGGTCAATTTTGTGGAAATTACCCTGTAACGCTTATAGGGATATTGGCCTCTGTGGCTGTTCTGAATTCCCCCCGCATCACCAGCCTCATGCAGCTGATGTAGATGTTTGGACACCAGGTCCTTCATCTCGGGGAAAGTCTGTCTTTCTGAAGTTCTGGGTCCTGGTGGCTAAGCATGGCTAGTTTTCCTGGTCACAATATTTTATCTACTGCAGGAACAAACCCGTTGGTAATTGCACATGTGGGAACCAATAACATAAATAAAATGTTAATAAATGACATTAAAAAGGAGTTCATTGCCCTCAGCAACAAATTAGTGGAAAAGGGCAGTGAAATCTGCTTGTCGGAAATCCTCCCAGTCCCAAGAGCAGGAGCAGAAATAAAACAAAAAAATAAAAATAGTAAACGAATGGTTAAGCATATGGACATTCCAAAAAGGATATAAGTGCATCCCCCATTGGGAGACTTTTGAAGAAAAACCTAGCCTATTTTCTTGGGATGGAGTACATCTTAGTAAGAGGTGAAGCCTCCTTTTGAGAAAACAAATTCTAACGACAATAAATACAAATTTTAACTACGGAATCAGGTGGCCTTGGGTACCTCTACATATATTAGGGTAAACCATTTGAAACATGTAACATCATGGCATTAAATTCTAGGAGTCTGAATTCAAATAAATTGACTGAATTAGCACTGATAATGGCAAGAGACAGATTAAAAATAGCAATCGCAGAAACATGGTGGAATAACTACAGTGCTTGGAATATGAATATGAATGGGTATAAACTGTTTCATAATAATAAAAAGGATAAAAAGGGTGGTGGGGTATGCATACATGTCAGAGAAAATATAAATTGCATCAGATACATCTCCCAGAAAACAACATTACCATATTAGAAAGTATATGGATCCAATTACATCAAATGGGTAAGCCCAACATTTTATTTGGAATTTACTACAGGCCACCCAACTCTGGAAGTGATTATAATGACTTAGTGATTAATGAAATAAACTTACTCAGCCAAACCGAAACACAATTATAGTTGATGACTTCAATTACCCTGGTATTGATTGGATTAACCTAACTGGCAAAACTAGTATGGAAAATACATTTTTGTATGAATTTTCAGCACTTGGGTTGTCCCAAATAATCAGTAAACCAACCAGGGAAGAGAAAATGTTAGATCTCGTCTCAACTACAGTTGAAGATTCTATATCAAATGTCAAAATTGCTCCACCCTTGGGTTCGAGTGATCACTGTGATATAATTTAAACTAACAGGGTGTAGAATAGGACCCGTGGGAACATTACATATTAAAGACTATCATAGGGCAGATTTCACCGGCATGAAAAACAATCTCTCTAGTATCAACCGGACTAGAGCCACTGATCAACTTTTAGTCAAGGATGCATGGATCCTTATAAAGAATAAATTCAGGAATGTGAAAATAAATATGTCCCACTTAAAAAGAAATACATTAGGAAAGGTCAAATCCCCATATGGATGACTAAAAAAGTTTGCAAGCAAATAAAAAGTAAGGCTACTGCCTTCAAAAAATTAAAAAAGAATAACACCTCTACAAATTTACATAATTACCGGAAGCAACAGAAATTACTCAAACAGATGACGAAACAGGAGAAAAGTATGACAGAATTAAAATTGCTCATTCAAAAAATAATCACAAACTGTTCTTCACATATGTAAATAATCTAAAAAGTTCTAACAGTAACAAAAATATTGAACACTTAATTGATAATATAATTGAAGATAAGGAAACTGTAGCAGATAAACTAAATTAATGTTTCTGTTCAGTATTTAATAACAAAGAAATAACCCCCTGTACCAATTCTTCTATTAATGAAAATACCATCTGCTTCAGTTTAACAGAAATTGAAGAAACAATCAAAAAGTTAAGACCAAATACCTCACTAGGCCCTGACAACATCTCAGCCAAATTTCTCTTGGAATTGTCCTCCTCTATATCAACTCTGCTCAGAATTCTATTTAATAAAATCAGTTAAAGCTGGAGACATTTCAAGTGATTAGAGGAAAGCCATAGTCATTCCTATACTTAAAAAGGGTAACAGTGGTACGGTCAACAACTATCGACAGATAAGTTTTACCTCTCTCTGCTGTAAAATCATGGAAAGACTTATCTCCAACAGAATAGAATGAGAAATAAATAACAAAAACCTTAGAGATTTTACTCAACACAGGTTCACCAAAGGGTACTCATGTACTACAAATCTAATTTCCTTCTACAATATTGCTAGAGAAAATATGGACAAAAACATTCTAGTTGATGTTATTATGTTAGATTTTGCTAAGGCCTTTGACAAGGTTCCTCATAAAGAACTAATAGAGAAACTTTGTAAGATGGGTTTAAATCATAGTATCATCAACTGGATAAATAATTGGTTAATGGACAGGTCCCAATCTGTAATAGTCAATGGATTTGTGTCTGAATCCAGACCAGTCACCAGTGGAGTCCCCCAAGGATCAGGCCTCGGACCAATATTATTCAGCCTATTCATTTCAGATATGAACTTAAATATAAAAAATTCCTTACTAAAGTTTGCTGACAAAACCAAATTAGGTGGAGTTGTAAATCTCCAGCCTGAATATAAAAGTATGATCAAGGACCTAAATGACCATAGAAATGTGGTGTCCTGAAAATAAAATGTTGCTCAATGCTGACAAATGCAGCATGTTACATTTTGGTCGACATAACTCCAAATACAATTAGACTGTAAATGACAGGCAATTGAGGCAGGTAGATAAAGAAAGAGACTTTGTCATAATAATCAACAATCAATTGGCATCTGCTGACCAGAGTGAAAAGGCTGCTATATCTGCCTCCAGAATTTTAAATTGCAGCAAGAGCTCATTCACCTGTAGAAACAAACAGGTTATTCTTCCTATCTACAAATCATATATATGTCCCCATTTGGATTATGGCTCACCCTTTTGGAGCCAAAACTTAAAACAGGATATTGAATTATTGGAGAGGGTGCAGAGAAGGACTACTAAGATTATGCCTAGACTAAGTAACCTATCCTATCCTGAAAGACTTAGACAAATGGGGTTGGTTAGCTTGGAAGACAGACAGAAAAGGGGAGACCTCCTCCAATTATTCAAAATCCTGAAGGAGAGAGATTTAAAAACATCTTGTGGACTTCAATTTCAAGTTAGAAATATTACCCTTCGTAGCCACACTAAACTTTATATTCCTAATGTGCAAACTGTAAAGAGAAATAACTTTTCCACCATCAGAAGTGCTGAAGAAAGGAATAAACGTCCTCAATATGTTGTGAATTCTCCTACCTTCACAACATTTAAAGCAAGGTTAGATTCCCGACTTGGATGGAAACAATTCTGCAGGGCTAGATAATACACCCATGAAGTCATGGGAGACATTCTCTTATGTCTAAAACCACCTGGGTAACCTGAGCCACCTGGAGAAGGTTACCCAGTTGCAGTCACACCTCCCAAATGTAGCACCCTCCTCCATTAGGGTTTTGCAGATAGCATGGTTTCAAGGGCGGGAGCTCACCACAAACATTTGTATTTAGCCAAGTGTAGGGTGGCACCTGAGCAGCCTGAGTGCACACACACTCTTGTCACTATTGCAATAAGGAGCTTAAGAAGGCTTTTTCCCATAATTGCTCCTTTTCTTTTATAATATTGTAATTTAATACCATTTTTATGAGATTATCAAGACCTCATTTAAATATGTCTCTGCTACCGCTCTGTACCAAGTCTTCAGGCAAACTATTCCATAATTTTACCACTGTCTCAGTATAAAAATACTTTGGTTTATTAGTTTTTACTCTGTTTCTCTGTACTTGCAGTGAGTGACCTCTTGTATTTAATTCCTGTTTCTTTAGCCTTATGTCCAGTTCCTTTTTAAGTAAATTATTCTTAATAATATTAAAGTATAGAATTAAATCCCCTTGTATTCGCCTTTCTTCCAAACTGTATAGTTCCAGGGTTTCCATTCTTTCTTTGTATGTTAACATTTTTAAGACTGTTATTAATTTAGTCATCCTACGCTGTACTCTCTCCAGTCTTATACTCTCTCCAGGTGTCAGCGTGGCTCAATTGGTAGCACATCTGCCTCTGGACCAGAAGGTCGTGGGTTCTCGTCCCACACCAGGATTGGACTTGCACCTAAAAATCGCTGGCATCCGAGTGCAGTACTGGGGGGGGTGCTGTACTGCTAGGGTGTACTGTCCTTCGGATAAGATGTTAAACTGAGGTCCCTTCTACCCATCCTGGTGTTGTCCTGGTGGGTGTCCAGGTGGAAGTAAAAGAACCCAGGGCACTCTTCACAAAGAGTAGGGAACATTCCTGGTGTCCTGGCCAACATTCCCCTTCCCATAAACTGGTTCATGCAGTTATCCAGGCTGTGTGTGGGTGATGATGTGTGATATGGACGCCACCACACATTCAGTCACTTCACTACCAGTCTAGCATTGCTTGTAAAGCGCTTTGGATGTATGAAAAGCACTATATAAATGCTTATTCTTCTTCTTATAATGTCTCTTCTTTTATAAGGATTCCAAAGCTGACTGCAAAAGTCCAATTGAGGTCTCACATATGACCTGTAAAGAGGCAGCAACACCTCTGTCCTTCTGCTTTTAATATTCCTACATATTGCTCCATATATCCTGTATGCTGTAGAGATCACGTCTGTACATTGTTTACTGAAATCCAGTTTACTGTCAATATACACTCCCAAATCTCGACCAACCATTGAATTGTTTAATATAGTATTACTCAGTATATAGTGATTTTTTTGTTCTTTTTACCTACTGTAACTGTATTACACTACATTCATCAGTGTTAAATACTATTCCCCATTTGTCTGCCCAGCTAGTTATTAAGTCCAAATCATGTTGAATTGATGTGGTATCATGATTAGTTTCACACGGATGTCATCAGCATACTTAATTAATTTGTTTTTTTGTCCTACTCCAAGGTCTGCCATAAACACCTGAAAAATCATAGGGCCCAAAACTGAGCCCTGTGGAACACCACTAGTCACCCTCCCAACATCTGACAGGACTCCATTTACAGACACTCTCTGATGCCCATTGACCAACCAGTTTGCTATCCAGTTTATTAAATATGGGTCAATTTTTAGTGTATTTAATTTATGAATTATGGCCCAATGTGGTACAGTGTTGAATGTCTTGAAAAAATCCATTAGTACAATATCCACCGCTATACCCCTGTCCAGAGATTTACTTACTGGATCATAGAAACATATCAAATTCGTGAGACATGACTGACCTGCTGCAAATCCTTGCTGTGTAATGTCCGTCATGTCATGAGATTTAATATGCTCATTTATTTTACCCTTTATGATAGATTCAAGTATTTTACCCGGCACCGAAGTTAGACTGATCGCTCTATAGTTTGTTATATTATTCTTTGGTCCATTTTTATGTATCGGAGTTATTTTTGCCAGTTTCCAATCTGTCAGCACATCACCTGTTTCCAACAGTTTGTTAAACAATATTTCCAGAGGTACACATATGGTGTTTTTTGCAATTAGAAGCATTTGGGGTGTGATATTATTAAGACCCGGTGCTCTGAATTTTTTCAGTTGTTCAGTCTTTCTAACTATACCATTCCTGTCACAAGTAGGAATTTTTTTCTCTTTGGGGCATGAAGCCACATGACCTTGATTACTTGAGTCAGTATATACTGAATAAAAATGTCTATTAAACAACCCTGCTACTTGTACTGGTTCACTGATTATTTCATTATTATCCTTTATTGCAGTTAACCCACCTGTAGCGTTTTTTAATGAGTTTATATACCCAGACAACTGTTTACTATTTCCTTTGTTTATCCTTTGTACTAGTCTTAGTTCTATTGCTTATTTTTTACCTGTTTATGGCATTCTTTCACAATTAATGATTTGTTTTATATTTATTCCAATTAAGGACTGTTTTTTTTTTTATATTACATATAGTCTTTTTTTTTTGTTTAATCAGTTTAATGATAGTCCTGTTCATCCATTTTAGTTTTAACTCCTTTTATTGTATTTTTTCATTCCTTTTATATGTCTGATACAAGTATTTAACAATACTTCCTTAATATTTAACCAAATTTCTTCTTCATTCTTATCCTTACATATTTTATGCCAATCAATTTTACCAATATCGTTATTTATCATCCTTTCATTTGCTGTCTTGAACAGAAAAATCTCTGTTTGCCCTTGTAGTTTATCCTGTAAACATTGTATACTAAATGTTACAGTGCTGTGGTCACTGTCTCTCAAGGGAGATGCCACCAAACAGTCTGTAATGGTCACACATTCTGAAGTTAGGACTAAATCTAAAATGTTTTTATCCCGTGTAGGTTCCAAAACATTTTGATGTAAGCTATGCTCATTGCAAGTTTGTAGAAAACATTATACTTTCTCTATGACTAGCACTAATATTCTGCCAATTGATGTCCCCAGATTAAAATCACCTGTCAATATCAGTGATCCCATTTTTGCAGCCATTTTTATTTCTTCTAAAAGTTTTAAATAAATCTCTTCTTTCATATTTGGTGGTCTGTAACACAATCCAACTATATAAGTTTTCTTTGTGTTAAAGGTTAAATGAATCCATAGAATTTCACTCTCTAATTCATGCTTTTTAATTAGAGATGTTATATCCACTGCTACTATCTGTTCACTTATAAAAATTGCGATTCCTCCCCTATTTTATTTATTCTGTCCAACCTGAACAGATTATACCCAGGTAAATCACTGGCCCATTCATCTGGGTTTTCCACCATGTCTCCGTTATTAAAAGAAATATCATTATTCAGGTCCAGTGCCAGCATTACACAGCATAAATTTTAAATGATCTTTGCTACTTTTTTTGTTTCCACTTCCTGCATTTTGTATTGCTTGCCCTTTAACAATCTTTTGTTTCTCTAAGGTGAGTACCACATTTCCCTGGGTACCCAGTTTAAAGGAGGAGCCTCCACATTATTTTTTATTAACCTCACTAATATATCAGTCCCTTTAAAATTTAGGTGTAACCCACCCTTTTTGTAAAGATGGGCTCTGTTTTTAAAGTGCAACCATGAATCAATAAACTGGATATTTTCTCTTTCGGTCCAATTCTTTAAATGAGTATTAATTCTATATATTGTGTCATTTTATTCCTTCTGTGCCCCTAGTATTGGTAGTATTCCTGAAATTATCAGTTCTGCCCCCAATTGCTTCACTGTACTAGCAGCATCCATTAATTCATGGTAGATGTCCGTTTCACGGTTATACCCTACGTCGTTTGACCCTACATGCAATGCAATGATTGTGTTACTTTTGTTAGATCTTAATACAGCTGGTGCCATTTGTGCAATGTCTCTAACTTTAGCTCTGGGATAACATAGCAACATTCTATGTTCTTTTTTCTCTTCACAAATCACAGTGTCGCATTTTCTGATTAAGGAGTCTTCCATCACTATCATTTCTTTATTATCCATTTTATTTGATGTATTGAATTCATCATTCTCCATTTCTAAATCTTACAATGTTTGAAATCTGTTGTATATTGGTAATATATTTGCTTCTGCCCTTCTACCCTTTTTTACTTTCTTACCATAATTAACCTCCTGCCATTGATCTCTGTCTCTATTACTTTCATCGTCTTTTCCCTTTTTTGTTAGTCTGAGATTATGCTCTGTACCACTACAGTTTAGATCTTCAGATCACTCCCTTTTTCCTTTTTGTCTGTTATTTTCTACTGTGGTCAGTGTTAAAGTCGTGTTCTGTTCTTTACCTATCTGCAAATCTGCTATTTCCTTTTCAAGTTCGTTTAGCTTTGCTTGAAGCGTGAGGTATGCCTTACCTTTTATGCAAGTAAATGACTTTGTACTTTGCTTTGATGTTGTTTCAGCATACATTTTACATTTCTGGCAACAAATTACCGTACCTTCCTGACATAATAGTACAAGTAGTTTCATCACTGGGTCTTTTCTATCCATTATGTTCAGATCCCTTTTATTACTTTTCTATGTTCTCTCTTATCTCACTATTTCAGTTTAGGCAGCTTATAACACTGAGCTCAGGTCTACATTGCTCCTCGTCTCCCCGGCAGACGCCGGCAGACACCGCTGGCCTCTGCCCACATCGCCTCTGCTCCATGCTCGACTCTGCTCCCTAGAGCTGAGCATAATATAGTCCTCACTGATGACATTGCAGATGACTTCCTTTTTACCACCTAGCAACCGTGTCGGTGTCCATCTGGCAACTGGGTAACCTGCCCTTAAAAGAACAACTTATACCCCGCAAGGCAGCCAAACTGGCTTCTCCAAAACACCGAGTGTCTGCCCAAGTCCTGAGATTCTTGAGAAGTGGGAACCCCAGGTTACAGTACACTGAACAGTGCTCTATCGAGTTGCTGACTTGTGCTCCTATTGCAACCCAGTTTACTGCTTTCAAAGACTAGTTTTAAAATGTACCAGTTCTCCAGATAAAAATGGCCTTTTCCAGTGCCCTTCAACACTATGCTGCTCTCAGCTGCAGCATTCAGTAGTTTAACTCTGTGTGTACACACACACACACACACACACACACTCACAAACACATACATGCACATATACACATGCATGCATCAGGTGTATTACTTAACAAATAGTTCAGTGGCAGAAGATAATGCACCAAATACTTTTCTGCCCTTCATTTTAAGTACATTAAGTACAAGTCTTTTACAGGGGTACTTTTCACTTAAAGGAGTAGTCCACTCAGAATGTGCAAAAAACATATGTTATGTAGAGTATTTTGATATGTATGTTAAATCCTAGTGTGTTCTTCCCTCTGTCTGCTATTTGGAGTTTTTCCTAAATTGCCTGCTAGCTGTATGGTGGTTTTACGACTCCTGGGGATCTCCATAACAAATAGTTTTATTGGCTTTCTTTCTCCCAGGATGCCCCGTCTCATGTAACAGTGATGTAGCCATGCCCTTAGATTTAACATGTGTATTGCTTTAAAATTAGTTTAGCAACAGCAGAGCCATGTAACTTATTATCAAGGGAGCACAAATGACAACAGTTAGTTTAGCAGATACATGAGAGCAAGCTAACTGGGGTTTCTGTAAGATAATAGCTACTAAATAGCTCTAATTCATTATTTGTGTTTTTGATGTTACAACACTCCTGCTAGCTAGACCTGATGCACAGAGAAAACAAAAATAGTGAATTAGAGCTATTTAGCAGCTGTTGTCTTATAGAAACCCCAGTTAACTTGCTCTCATGTATCTGCTAAACTAACTGTTGCCATTTGTGCTCCCTGGATAAGAAGTTACAAGGCTCTGCTGTTGCTAAACTAATTTTAAAGCAATACACTTGCTAAATCTAAGGGCATGGCTGCATCACTATCACATGAGACAGGGGGCATCCTGGGAGAAAGAAAGCCAATAAAACTATTTGTTATGGAGATCCCCAGGGGTCGTAAAACTGCCATACAGCTAGCAGGCAATTTAGGAAAAACTCCAAATAGCAGACAGAGGGAAGGACAAACTAGGATTTAACATACATATCAAAACACTCTACATAACATATGTTTTTTGCACATTCTGGGTGGACTACTCCTTTAATTCAAATTGGACCCCAACGGGTATTACAGTCATTAATTACACAGGGTACTACCATTACAGTTTAGCTGAACCAGGGACATAAAATGTTTTTACATGTGTTCCAGTCCTATGATTTCTTCCTATGTCAACAGCCTGAGAAAGCTCCTTCTTGCACTGAACTATTTACAAGAAAACAGGATCTTAAGATCTTCTTTAGTTCTGTCCCCACTTGCTGAGTGGGAGCTCTGATTATCTCAAATTACCCTGGGGGCTGTTTTAGTTTTTTCCTTGGGATTCCTGAACCATAAAACTGGTAACCACCTGTGATTTTACAGTGCCAGGGCCTCCAGTAAGCACCTCTAAAGATTTTAACATTTGCACAGCTTTGCAACTGGAGCTGCCACTCCCAGAGCTCTGGGACTCTCACACCCAGTTGCAAGCTTGAGCTTTCATGACATTTGCACCTCTCTCTGATAATGCAGCACACATAAATTGAATGCACTTTGGAAACTGAACCAGGCTATGGGGCTTCAATATTCTGGCTCTATTTTTTTGCTGGTAACCCTAGCAGGGATTGTAAATTGAAGACTTGCTTCTAGCCATCGGTTGGATGGGTGAACTTACAAAAGGCCCCCAAGTAGTTTGTTGCTTCATGGATACTAACTTCTAACTATCTCTTAAAGGTGTGAACTTGAAGGAGACCACTGGATCTCTGAAACCCCTAGCTTTTCTACCCTAGACACTTGTTATTTGCAGAAATTGCAAGAAAGGACAGAACGTCCTAACATAATTGACAGCTGCCAGTTGCTTGAATAGTATCCTCATTAAGATGTGTAGCTCCCATGCTCCACAGCTAGGATGCTCTGAAATTATTATTATTTTTTTTTTTATTTTTCTCTTTTTGCCCCTGCCCTTCCGTCGTTGATCTGCTCTGGTCACGGACCCTGGAGCCCCGACCACCGGACATTGCCGAATCCCCCAGGTCATCCCTGGCTTACCCCCCAGAGAGCGGGGCCGCGGTACCGACCCCTCTTATCGGCCACGGAACTGTATCTGGTTAGGGGGAACGGCTCTGGTGGCCAATCAGGGCAGTCCAGGGCAGAGCGTCATGTAGACGCAAGGCAGGGATTTTATCCCCTTATGTTTTCCCACCCTCGAGGAGGCGGGGACGTGCAATGATGCCAGCATCCGCCCCGCCTACCTCGCCCCTCCCTGACCTCAGGCCAGTAGCGTGAGTTCTCCCAGCCTCCGCTAGGAGCCCTCATCGCGCCGGATACTGGTGGGACCCTCCCCCCGGAGAAGGAGAGCTGCCTACGGCGCTCAATCCTTCTCCCCCCCGGCCGGCCCTCCGACGACCCGGATCCGTTCCCAACCCGGCTCGCCGGCGCCGCAAGCAGAACCAACCGCTGCGGCCACAGGATGCTCTGAAATTACACAAGTACAAGCTGTCCAGGATATTCCTCAGTTAACTTTGTTCCTGAGAAGAAAACACCATTCTGAACAGTTAAGCCTTTGCTAGCAAGAGAACAATAAACACAGGTAACACATGCCTTCCTTTAGCTTACAGGAGGGGTGCTTCACACTTCCCTTCCTAAAAGGATATCTGTCCCCAGAAATCTTCTGGGTGCAACATTTTGCAGTCCACCAAATGTCAACACAGAGCGGCAAACCACCCTCTGATCTATGTCCAGCATGGCCAAGAGGCAGAAAGGTATGAGAATTTTGTGTGTTCTCGTCCAGTCTCTAGAGTCACTTGGAACAGGATTTTCACAAGTCATAAGATAGATGCAACTCATAGTTATGTCAATGTCAGGGACTGCTCTGTTATGTTTAAACCATGTTCTGTCTTACTGGAGCTATTTTCAAAGGTTAGACTTATATGCAACATCTAAAGCTATTTTATGATAATTTACATCCAATTCTGCATTTCAATGTGTGGTGCATAACAAAGTGTTAGTTTATACTTACGAACCTGAAATTATGAACTTGGAGTTTGGCCTTTCTCTAGTTCCACCCTAGGTAGGAATGCCGTGTAGGTGTAGAGAACAGTAGGCCCAGCATCAAGAGTGAAAAGAGTGCTGTAGGAGGAGGAGTAGGCAAGGGGAGGATGGTGGGTTATTTTGAAATGCTCCAAGCGGAGGTAATGGAAATTGGCTAGCTTAAGTAGGGGATGTGGGCAGAGCTATTTCCCCCACATTGAACCACAAGCTTAGCCCTCCCATTCAATGTGTGGTGAATAGCGAAGTGCTTGTGTATACTTATGAACTTGAAGTTATGAACTTGCAGTTTGGCCTTTCTCTGTTCCCACCCATGGTAGGAATACTGGGTAGGTGTAGGGAATAGAAGTCCCAAAAAGATGGTTAATAGTTTGAAATTACCTCCTCCAGCTCATGGAAAGTGTGACCAGTAGCATGCAGGAGAGGAAAAACCTCCAGTGAAGAAAACCTCTGAGGACCCATGGCAACTGACCTGCCTGTACTCCGAGCAATCTATGAGGAGATAATCTTAAATGATTTGGACTGAGTTTTGTTTCTGGTTTTGTCGATGAGTCATATCCTATAAGTCTTTGACAGTGTGAGTAGGAAGGTCGATCCTGGAAGATGAAGGAGAATCCAGTTGGATGGATGTCCAAATGAAGGAAGATGGGTGGTTAAACGACACCCAGGATTTCATTTGTGGTATTCAATTACTGGAAGCCTGAAGTGAGGATGGATCCAGGGAACAAAAGCAATGGATGGTTGAGCACTACATGTTGGCACACTTGAAGGCCCCAAAAGGAATACAGAAGGAAGATGTCCAGAAGGCAATCCACAGCCAGTCCAGAGGCAAGGAAAGAGATGGGTCAAGGTTAATAAGGTCATTATGGAGCACTATGAGGAATCTGATAATAGTCCAAACAATAGAGCAGGAGTATCCGCTGATGGAAGTATGTAATGGAATGGACCAAATGGTAAGGACTTGATTGCTGAGTCTTTGATGATGTAGAAGGGTCAGCACTTGAATCTGGCAGAGAAATCCAAGTTGGGGGAATAGTCAAGTAATAGGAGAACGTTTGTAGTCGAATGACATCCAGGGCTTGCGACAATGACGGGTGGAGAAAGTCAACTGTTTTTTGATGCCCCTTAGGCAGTGCTAGAGACAGAACCACAGGAATAAGAGCAGACACACTGTGATAGGAAGGAATGATGGGAAACAGAGGAGCAGTACTCCCAACCCCTGCAGACAGGACAAGCTCACCGTCATTAGATATTGCTAGGTAGAGCTTGGGATGGAGCTGCAGGTTTTTCCTTTTTTTTTTACTCTCTTTATGCTCTCCATCTCTGACCCCTGGACACTCTCCGGTGTGAACACTCAACTTGACCCTATCCCGCCCACCTGAAGTCCCAGCCTTACCTTCTGGTGAAGGGGTTTCTGCTCCACTCCTCTGATGCCTCAACCCTCCCCATTAAGCCCCCAGGGGTGGGACCACTGGCTCCTCTGGTGATCTTTCTGGAATCTAGACAGATGACCAGGGAACGAAGGGAGAACCGGAGGTAGGCTGAAGGACCAGGCACTTGGCATGGAGGTCAACCACTGGACTCACCATTGCCTACTGAGGACCAGGGCCATTGTCCTTGTTCTGTTATCCCCCCTCTCATTGGCACAGACATGCAATGTGTCCAGTGCATGCTCCCACCCATGCACACAGGATCGCTGCCATAGCTGATCCCCCTTTGGCAAGGATCCCAGGCTGCCATACCCCCAGTTACCACCAGAAGTCCCCAGAGCCTGGGATCTGAAATCCCCCTCCCACCTAGGAGAGGAGAGGAGAGCAGTCCTCTGGACACTCAGTCCTCTCTTCCTCTGATGACCCCCGACAACCCGATCTCATTCCCGAACCCGGGCCGCTGGTGTGGTGCACATGTGGTGTCCAGTGCCTCAACCCTCAGCACCACTGGGCTGGATGGAGCTACAGATTGATGGTGGACAAACCATGATTTGAAGAGATGACGGAAGATGGAGGAGCAGGACTCCCAATGCCCACAGACAGGACAAGCCCACCTTTGCTCAATATCACTGGGTAGAGCTAGGGATGGAGTTGCAGGTAGATGGCAGACAAACCATGAAGTGAAGAATGAGTAAAAATGAAGTAGGACTCCCAACCCTTTGATTTAAGAGCATACAAATCCAGCAGTAGGGAGGAGGCGGGGAACTGTAGGCCAGTCAGCCTCACTTCAGTAGTGGGGAAGATCATGGAGACATTGCATAAAGAAAGGATAGTGGGGCATCTAGAAGCCATTGGAGCCCAGGACCATAGGCAACATGGATTCACAGTGGGGAGGTCATGTCAGACAAATCTGGTTGATCTCTTTGACTGGGTGACAAAGGAAGTAAATCAGGGTGGGGAAGTGGACAACGCTTACCTTGATGTAAGCAAAGTGTTTGACACCGCCCCACATAGGAGGCTGATAAACTAGCTGAGTAGGCTGGGCATGGGGAAAAGGGTGGTAAACTGGGTTGGAAACTGAGTTACAGACAAGAGGCAGAGAGTGGTGGTAAATGGGGTGCAGTCTGGGGAGAGGGATGACTAGTGGAGTGCCACAGGGTTTGGTCCTGGGGCCAGTCCTGTTCAATGTCTTCATTAGTGACATTGCAGAAGGGCTGACGGGAAGGGTCCGCCTGTTTGCAGATGACACCAAGATCTGTAACAGTGTGGATACCCCAGAGGAGGTGGAGAAAATGAGAAGGGACCTGGGGAAGCTTGAGAAATGGTCTGAGGACTGGCAACTGAAGTTTAATTCAAAAAAGTGCAAAATTATGCACCTGGGACAGAGAAACCCTGGGGAAAGGTACAGGATGGGGGGAGGGAGTTGCTGACAGTCACAAAGAAGGAAAGGGACCTGGGGGTTCTTATTTCAGATGACCTGAAAATGTCAAAGTGGTAAGGCAGCTGGGAGGGCCAGTAATATGCTGGGTGCATAGGTAGGGGTATCACCAGCATAAAGAGAGAGGTAGTGATGCCATTATATAAAACCATGGTCAGGCTTCACATGGAGTACTGTATGCCGTTCTGGAGGTTGCACCTTTGTAAGGATATTAACAGGCTGGAGATTGTCCAGAAAAGGGTGAATGAGATGGTACAGAGCTTGCAACATAAGACTTGTGAGGAGAAATTAAGGGACTTCAATATGTACTCACTGGAAGAGAGGAGGGAAATAGGGGATATGATAGAAACATTCAAGTACCTCAAGGGTATAAATATAACTACAGAGAAGCAGGAGACAGCTGCTATAGGCATATGTGCCAGCTTCTGTGTGATATTCTTTCATTCTTATATATCTGTAATCTCCAGTATTTCAGTAACCACATGACCACACTGCCTTCTTTAGGCAATTTTATGCTGGTTGATGCCTCGTGTTAGATGGCAGACAGAGGGCTCACCAGATTGTGTTGCCATTTGAAAAACTTCATGGTGTTCTTTTACTGGTAAGTGTTTTGGAAAGCTGGTGAAGGTCTCACAATTTTTATTATGCTTTTATCTGATGTCTGTCCCCTTTGGTTCCCCCATCCCCACACCCCAACAGTCATCAGTGGCCACAGTTGCAGCCTTCTTCTTGCCAAGATGGTGGGTGAGCAGCTGCCTTCACAGTCTGTGAAGTCCAACGTCTTTCAGTGCCGCTTATTGGTTATCTTCCAACACAGGCGAGGCACTGCCAGCCCAAAACTAACTCAGGACAAGCAGGTTTCAAAGTGGGGAAGAAACGGAGTGAGCAATAATCAAGTACTCATTCAGATGCTGCGTCGATTTTAAGATCAGCATACTGGTGTGGGTACTGCAAATAGAACCCCAGCTCTTTAAGCAGCCTTATGAAGAGTAAAGGCTTCTCAAAGAACTGGGGTTCTGTTTATTGTACAGTAAGTGGACTGCATCTAATTCAGTAATTTACTGTACCTTACATCTGGATGTATGGTAGGCCTAACTTTAAATAAACACTGCAACTGAATTAACACATACTGCCATAGAAACATACAATTTGTCAGCAGAAAAGGACCGCTCAGCCCACCAAGTCTGCCCAAGTATTCTCCACCTATTTGTAACTCCTGCCTGTATATGTTACTGCATGTCTTATTCTGCCTGCATCCATCAGGACCTCCTTGTGAATGAGCTTGCTTAATTGATTTTTCCTGCAATTAACCTGAACCTACTCCACTTCCATAGCCCTATTGATCTCTGTTGATCTCCTCCTTCCCCTTTTCTAATATACCCCTATGTTTATCCCATGCATGCTTCATGCCCCTTACCATTTTAGCTTCCACCACTTCTCCTGGCAGTCTGTTCAAGGTGTCTACTACCCTTTCAGTAAATAAATATTTCTTCACATCTATCCTGAATGCCCCCCCCAGCTTCATTGTGTGTCCCTTGGTTTGAGTGCTCATCCTCATTTGAAGGAAACTCTCCAACTGTACCCTCTTTACCCCTGTGAGGTACTTTGTAGGCCTTGTTCATGTTACCTCTCACCCTCCTCTCTTCCAGAGTGTACATGTTGAGATTCTTCAACCTTTCCTTGTAGGGATTCCTGTGAAAATTCTGAACCATTTTAGTTGCTCTCCTCTAGAAAACCTCCACCTTATGTCCTTTCTGAAGTGTGGACTCTAAAACTGGACACAGTACTCCAGCTGGGAGTATTCCAGGGAGTGATACAATGGCAGCACAACATCCCTCCTCCTACTGGAGATGCCACTCCTTATGCACCCCATAATCTAATTTGCCCTGCCCATAGCCTTGTCACACTGTACTGCCATCTTGAGGTCCTCTGATACAATAACCTCAAGGACCCTTTCATGTCTAGTGAGAATCAATACCTCCTGCCATCCTATACCCAGCATCGGGGTTCCTATGCCTTAGGTACATGATTTTACACTTGTTGGCATTGAACCTCAAGTAAGTAAGAAAATGGAATTGATTTGAATGAATTGCAGGCTTTTAAGCAGCTTTTCGGGGAGTGTGTATGTGTGTGTGTGTGTGGGGGGCTCTGCTACTATAACTATTTGCTTTTGATTTGGTATAATGTGTGAACAGACTAACCCTGCTCCTCACTCCGTGTGCTATATCAGAGATAAAGAGCCCAAATAGCATTGGGCCAAGCACTGAGCCCTGCAACAGCCCGCTTGTCACTGCTCTGGGTGCCGAGAGCTATCTGACCACCACTGCCAGCCTCTTCACCCTCCCTTGTAACCAGTTCTCTATCCATTTAGTCAGATCACCTTCCACCCATACCCCTCCTTCTCCTCACTCTTCTCCTCCTTGGCCTGTGTCCCTCCTCCTGGTAGTCCGCACCCTTTCTCCTCCTTATTCTTACTGGGTGGTGGTGCCCTCTGTATTACACTCAGACCACTCTGCCTACCCCCTTCCAGGGTTACTATGCTTCCCCCTTTACATATATCTAGGGTGGTGAGCTCATCAGGCTCCCCTGTCTGGACATTTCCACCAACCTCAGTCTTTTGCCAACCCTATTTGTTTAAATCCACCTTAGTAGAGATATACCCCTCTAATCCTGCCTTTTTTTTTTATGTACAGTATTTTCTTCCTGGGCTACAGTTGGCTTGGTCATCCCAACCGACCCCCCTAGCCCTGCCCGCAACATCAGGCCGACCTGCTCACCTCCATGGATTACCCCCCATGGCGGGGTGGTGAAGAGCTTCCCAGCTCAACCCACTGGAGCAGGATCCGGTTGAGAAGGTGCCATTTGGGGTGGGCAGCAGGGGTCAGAAGCTCATGCTGCCCAACTGTAGCCTATTTTACACTTTTCTCCACTTTGTGGAGTGCAGGTGAGCAATGACACTTAGGCACGGCTTGACAATGTCCACCAAACTCCACCCTCTTTACTACATCGCTGTAGTAGTGCCTGCGGTCATCACCAGGGGTTGCTACAGAATGGTGGGTCCCTGGATCCCACCCAGGGATAGGAGAGCAGTCCTTTGGATGCTCAATCCTATCCTTCCCCAGCCAACCCCTGGTGGCCCGGGCTTGCATCCGAACCCAGGTCACCAGCATGTCGCAAGGTGTGCGTCCAGTGCCTCAACCCTCAGTGCCAGTTACCTTGCAGCAATACTGCTTTAATACTCAACTCCCCTTCCTGCTCCAGTGAACCCTATCCACCGCGTACAAGTCACTATTCCTCCAGACCCTACCCCAGTTAGTCACTAACTCATAATGTTTCATGCGGCACCAATCCCTCAGCCACTCAAACTCCTCAAGACTACCCTTCCTCCCCAAGCTTGCACATGGTACCGGCAGTACCTCCAAGAATACCAACATCTTCCCAACCCCCTCACACTGCCTGCCCAATTACTCAAACCTCCCCCTCACTATTTCCACTGTGTCCCCCACCTAGTCATCTGTACCTGCATGCAACAGTAAATTAAGTTTCTTCCTCTCCCTCGCTGCATGCTTGAGCAGTGCCTGCCCCATCTGCAGTCAACCTGGGGATAGCTTCAACCCAAATATGGCTGTGCTTTTCCCCCTTTCTGCCCCATCTCACCCATTTCAGTATAGAATCCCCCAGGATGAGTACCCCCCCATCCGTTACCCCCTTTTCCTTCTAGTGCCCCTTCCACCACCCCAGTATTCGTTCTTCCCTGCCCCTTACCCCTGCCAACTGCACCCTCTGTGACTTCTGTATCTGTACCCCCTAGTTCTGCCTCACCCCTTTTCTCTGCCTTATTCATCCAATCCCCCGTGAACCCCTTCCCAGCCTGACTACTTCCTACTGGGCTTCCCATGTTGACATTCCCTCCTCCCCTGCAGATTTCCAACCCCTCTCTTATCCCCGCTGTTGTCGATTTAGAGCCCCCATTCCCTTCTACCCCAATAGTGATGCCCCTCCAATCCTTCCCTCTTCCCGTAGCCTTCTCTCCTCCAGTCACCACCCTCTCATTCTTTACTAGCTCCCCTTCTACCCTTTTGTCATCGCTATCTCTTCCCCTACCTCTTGCCATCTCTCTCATGCCCAGCTTGTCCTCCCCCCTTCAGTGTGTTCCTGCTTTCCCTCTCTGTCCCATAGCAGAGGTTTGACTCTATTCCTAGTTGATACCTCTCCTACATCTCTTCCCCTTATCAGTTCCCCCCTCCTACTTATTCCCCTCCATGCCACCCCTGGTCCCTCCCTACCCTCAACCATCTGCTCTCTCTCCTGGCACTCCTCGTGGTCTCTTCCTCCCCCATCAGGAGGCATCCCGCCTCACCTCGGACACCCCCTCCCTTCTCCTCTCTTTTCTGGTAGTGCCTCTGATATGGGGTTGGTTTCAGTCCCTAGTTGTTCTTCCTCAGTCCCCCTTTGCCATCCCCTACCCCCCCAGGATGCCTACCATACTTATCTGCACTGCCACTTAGACTACTCCCTAACCTCCACAGTTCCTCCCTCAAACTAGCCAGTCATCTACAGACCTTACACCCCCATCCTCCAAGCCCAGTCCAGGATCATGGCAGGCCCACACCCTGTATACCCCTCCACCCTTCCAAAGATGCCTGCCCTATTGACATGTGGCACCTGCCCCATTTTGGCCCCCATCTTATGTTACAAGCTCTTACTCCCAGGTTCTGTACCCTATTCAACTGTTAGGCCCTATTTACTCAAATTCCTGTCTCCCCCCCCACACTAGTCCCCCTACTGACCCATTGCCGACCATGGTAATTCAGTCTCAAATCTCATCCATTAGATACTGTGTTACTGTAGCAATCCTAAAGCCTCCTTGTCCATTTTTCACCCCTCAGCTACCATACTTTTTGTTCTCGTCTCTCATATAGTTTCACTTATCCCAGTTAGAAATCCTATTGCACTCTCAAGTATTAATCAGCTCAGTTAGAGAAATAAACAGAACAACTAAATCTGTATTATTACAGCAATCATAAAAGTATCCAATCATTTTTGTCTCCACTCCAGAGACCCTGCTGCAATATGGGACCACAGAAGACCCTGGGCGGGAGAGTGGGCAACTCTAAAGTCCTGGCAGAGCTCCATTGAGATTGTTCACTCCTCCTCTCTCCCTCACTCATTTTATTTCTCCCAGCACTGTAGGCTGCTCTTGTGCTGGGGTCCTGCTTGCATTGGCGCCTTTTTCTGCCCACAAAGAAATCCGCAGCAGTCCTGACAGAGCTCAGTTGAACTCGGTCACTCCCCCTCTCTCACTCGCTCAATCTTAATCTGTCCCAAACACTGATTTCCCAAAGCGACTGCACTATTCTGCAAAAAATGACAGCTCTACTGTTCATAAGGAGGTGTGAAAAAATGCCAGTGTTGAAAATCTGGCGTGAAAATATTACTAATTTGTGAAGTTACAAGGGTGCATGAAAACTGCTTAACGCACACTCGTAACACAGTCATTTGATGGACTTTCATCACAAAACTTTCAACATAGGCATTTTAGGAACTCTGCTCATGAACGGTGTCACTGTGGTTTTCTTAATGTGTCCCGGACACTGATTTCCCACAGCGACAGTGCTATTCTGCACCAGAAGTGCGAAAACACATTTTGGACAGGATGTGAAAAATGATAGCTGTACTGTTCATAAGGAGGTTTGGTAAAAATGCCAATGTTGAAATTCTGGAGTGAAAATATTGCAAATTCTGCGGTTTAGGGCGTCATTAGCAACACTTACAATGCACGCTCGTAAAATAGTCATTTTTTGTATTTTTTCCACCAAATTTGCAACATAGGCTTTTTCACAGCCCACCTCATAACCACTGCCGCTGTTGTTTTGTTACTTGGTCCCGAAAGGTCATTCCACGCAGTGAAGGCGAAATTATCTTTCGGGACTGAATAATGCCATGACAGTGACTGAACTCATGAGGAGGGGTCCCAATAACCCCATGTTGAAATTTAGTGCCAAAATTCCCCAAAATGCCTGAGGTATGCACCAAAGTTGAAAAATCCCTATTTATGCCATTATACAGCTTACTGGCATTTCTTCAGTTCGCAGTCTGCTTTGAAGAGTGCAGACGTGTTCCTGGTCCACTGTAGATCATCGCGCTGGGCTACGGAGGTAAGTATGGGGTGAGGAAGGTGTAGGGAAGCAGGGTGTGCAATGGGTGGGTGCAGATTGGGCCGGGGCCACGGACTGAAAGAGGGACCATTTTCCTGTTTACAGGGTTTAAAAAGAAAAAAGAAAAACATCCTGGGACAGTTTTTCTTTTTACAGGAACATTTGGCGTGCTGGGGGGGGCTCTCAGAATGCCACCTGAGTGGTTTGGGGGGCTGTAGCTGGCGGGGGATTGGGCACCCCCGTTGGCACATACGGGAGAGAGCTGAGGGGCATTGGGTACCCCCCTCAGCACAAAATTCACTGTGGTAGGGGACATTATGCAGATGAGGAGTGGGCTCCCCCATCTACAAATTGAACTGGGGGGGACTGAAGCCGATGGGGATTGGGCCTCCCATCGGGAAGGAAAGACTCTTGGGCTGGGCGGATGATGCCGAGGTGGATTGGGCACCCCATCAGCACACAACAAATGGGGAGGACTGACGGTATGCCGACGGGGACTGGGCTCCCCATTGGCAAACTAGGTCGGGGGCATGCAAGGTATCGCCCTGCAATGATGGGGCGTTCCCTCATTGCAGCGGAATGGCTGATGCTGCAATGATGTCGCAGCCCCTGATTGCAGCGGCTAAAACATTTCAAGGTGGTGGCATGCTGGATGAACTAGTGTCAGCAGCAGCATGCCACCCCATTGGGGAAAGTGGGCCAAGCCTCAAAAGGCAGTGAAGGCCTTGGCCACAACAGTGCCGCACTTCCACAACCTGCTTCTGCAGCAAGCTGCTGCAACATGTTTCTTGCGCAAGCGCGCAATCAACATGAAAAGGGCTTAATTGCCATTGAATTATACTGTTCCTCTGTGCCAGGAAGGGTGCGCGGGTAGCTCCCCGGGCACAAGTCTCTGAGGGGCTTAATTTCAAGTCTAAAGCTCACTTTTGATTCACTTGCACTGTCACTTTAAGGTTTTTTTTTTTTGTACACATTTTGGTTTTGTAATTACAACTGGTTGTCAGCAGGGGCGCATCTGTGGACCAAAGATCAGCAAATCGGGGGTGACATGGTTGCGCTGTCTGCTGCAGACAATATAATCATGTGGTGGTGGTACAGAGAAAGAGAAACTGTGGATGGGCCACCGCAGCCCGACCCATTAGTATAAAAGGTACTGGGTGGAGCGCCATGAGCATGTGGCACTGAGAGGCAGTTAAATAGAGGCTGGAGATACAGTAGTTTGTTGAGATGAGACAGAAAGAGACTAGCTGCAAAAACAGCAATAAACTATATTGTATAGAGTGTGTGTGTGTGTGTGTATATATATATATATATATATATACAATATTAGACTTGATTCTCTCAAATGGAGATGGAGAGAGGATCACAGATGTAGAAGTGGGTAGCCATCTGGGAACTAGCGACCATCGAACAGTATGGTTCACAATAAACACAGCAATAGAGTCAAGCCATACAAAGACAAAAGTACTGGACTTTAGGAGGGCTGACTTTGCCAAAATGGGTGAGTGCCTAAGGAATGCACTAGCAAATGGGCAGGAAGGAGGGGTGGAAGAACAATGGGGAATAATAAAAACTGCCATCACAGAGGTAACTAGCCTTTGTGTGAAGCAAATAAACAAAACAAGACGATGTAAGAAACCACTATGGTTCTCAAAGGAAGTGGCAGTGAAGGTTCAAGAGAAAAGAAAGCATTCAGGAAGTACAAGGAATCGCAGAAGGAGCAGGACAGAGAACTGTATCAGTTAAAGCAAAAGGAGGCTGGGAAGGCAATCAGAATAGTAAAGGCCCAAACTGAGGAAAGATAGCCAACTCAGTTAAGAAGGGGATAAAACCTTTATAGGTACATCAGGGAGCAAAGGAAGACCAAGGAGGATAGTGAGGCTTAATAAAGGGGAGGGAGGGTGGGCAGAGGAGACTGTGAAAGGCAGAGATACTAAACAAATATTTTTGCTCAGTATTTACAAATGAAGAGGGGAGGTACATAAAACAAACAGTAGTAACACTCTGGATACAGAAGTTGATACCAGCCCATTTACAGAAGAAAGGGTTCTGAAAGAACTCTTAAAACTGAAGGTGGACAAAGCAATGGGGCTTGATGGATTCATCCCAGAATTCTAAAAGAGCTAAGGGTAGAACTAGTGACACCACTGACTACCCTTTTAACAAATCATGGAGGATGGGGTGGTACCCAAGGACTGGAGGAGGCAGATGTGATCTCCTTCACAAAAGTGGGAGCAAGGCAGAAGCAGGAAACTACAGACCTGTTAGTTTAACCTCAGTGATAGAGAAAATGATGGAAACACTTCTGAAGGAAAGAATTGTCGAGTATCTAGAGGCCAGAGGGGCACAGGACCCTAGGCAGCATGGATTCACAGGGGAAGGTCATGCCAGACAAATCTGATAGATTTCTTTGACTGGGTGATCAAAGTAGTAGATCAGGGAGGGGCTGTGGACATGGCCTACCTAGACTTTAGCAAGGCATTTGACACAGTCCCACCACAAAGATTATGGCTAAGTTAGCCAGCCTGGGAGTGGGTCCCAAGATGACAGCCTGGGTAAAAATTGGCTGGAGAATAGGACACAGAGAGTAATAGTAAATGGAGTCCACTCAGAAGAAAGGAGGATTACTAGTGGGGTACCGCAGGGTTCAGTATTAGGACCAGTCCTCTTCAATGTCTTTATAAGCGACATTACAGAAGGACTGGAAGGAAAAGTATGTCTCTTTGCAGATGACACAAAGATCTGCAACAGAGTTGATGCACAGGGTGGGGTGGAAAGGATGAGAAGGGACTTGGCAAGGTTAGAGGAATGGTCAAATGATGGCAACTTAGATTCAATGCTAAGAAGTGCAAGGTAATGCACCTGGGAAACAAAACCCAGGGAAGCGTACACAATGGGGGGTGAGATACTAACAACAACAAAATGGAAAGGGACCTGGGGTAGTCATATCAGATTACCTAAAGGTGGGCAAAGCAATGTGAGAGGGCAGCAAGGAGGCTGGGGGTTACTGGGATGCATAGGAGAGGCATCACCAGTAGAAAACAGGAAGTTATTATCCCTCTGTACAGACAGCTGGTGAGACCCATCTGGAGTACTGTGTGCAGTTCTGGAGACCCAATCTAGAAAGACATAGACAGGATGGAAGCTGTCAGAGGAGGGCAACGAAAATGGTGCAGGGTCTGCACCGGAAGACATATGAAGAGACTTAAGGAGCTGAATATGTATAGCCTCGAGGAAAGGAGGAGAGGGGGACATAATAGAAACTTTCAAGTACCTCAAGGAATCAACAAAGTCCAAGAGGGTAGCATCTTTCAAAAAGAGGTGTGCAAGAACAAGGGGCACAATTTGAAGATGGGGGCGGCTCAGAGGTAATTTAAGGAAGTATTTTCACTGAGAGGGTTGTGGATGCACGGAATGGCCTTCCGAGGAGGTTGTGGAGTCAAAATCAGTGGTGGAATTCAAACATGCATGGGACAGTCATAAGGCAGTTCTGGGTGGTGGGGTGAAAGAAGTAGGCTGCTGGTTAACTAGGATCTGCAGCTTATCCAGTAGGTAGGAAATGGGCAGACTGGGTGGGCCAGCGGTCCTTATCTGCCGTCAAAGTTCTATGTTTATATATATATATATATATATATATAATATATAGTGTGTGTGTATGTATGTATACACATATATATATATATATATATAGTGTATGTATATATATATATATATATATATATATATATAGTGTAGAGAGGAGAGACGAGATCTAGAGACAGAGAGATATTTGATTTGTGTAAGCAATGCACTACTGTCTTCTGTGATGTCTACAATGTAGAAGTCTGACTGGACTGCATTAAGTAAAAGCAACAGCAAGCATTTTTCATTTCCATCCACGTCCGTCCTGTGTGTGACCCAAAATGCTTTTTTTTTTTTAAATGAGAACTTGTGCCATATTATGTGTCAGTGAGATGAATTATGGTGTATGTGGCAGCAGTGGCGCCAGGTCGGGGGTACTAGATTGGAAAAAATGCAAACTCAGGAAATCTGCTTTGAATTTGATTACTGGGCTGGCTCAGCTGACTGGCTGGCAGCTGCTCTGTATTATTTCATGATCGAGGAGTGTGTTCAGTTCACTTTTGTGACTGTCCGTGTCAAAGAAGTTTCAACTTGTACTGTCCAGAGTGAATTTTTTTTGCTTAGCATGTTGTTAAGCTAAGTTTTATAATCACGCTCCCATACAGTGCTTACTCGTGAGCTTCTTTTGGGAGTGACTTGGAGTGAAGAACAGAAGTCGCTGCCTTCCTATATTGGGCTGACTTCCATGGTGCGGACTGCGGGGCACCATCCTCCAGCCCACATGTTAAACATTTTAATTTTTCTTCTCCTCTTGAGCCATCCCTTGCACTCCCATTCTATTGCCATTGGTTTTTTTTTTCAATGTCTTCCATTACCCCACCCCACCCACACCAGTCTTGCTGTAGAAAATGAAGCATTGCCTTGCCTTGGATGGAAGTTGTTTTAGTTGGTCTGCTGGCAGGCCTGACTCTAGCTGCTCCAGTTACAGGGCAGGCAGGCTCCCGCAATGCTTTTCTAATACTCCAGGTGGGTAGCTGTTGGCAGTGGGCCTTCTCATCCCAGTCCCTGGGCAGACAGAGCCTCCAGACCTGAGACAATTCTTCATTCTGACTCCACTGCCCTGACTCCCCCTCAACCAGAGACCCCTACTATTACCCTAGTACTAAGTACATGCTAGGCAGCTACTGAATGAAGAATCAGCTGTAGCAGGCTAGGCAGCCAGCACTGGGAAGTAGCACTTATAGATACATAGATACATAGATACATAAACAGTGTCGGCAGATAAGGGCCTATGGCCCACCCAGTCTGCCCATTTGAGCTTGTAAGTTCAGTTTGTTTTCCTAGAAGTCTGTTGCCCCTTACCCCTGACCTCCAGAATTCCTTTATGTCTATCCTATGCATTCTTAAATCCGTGATTGTTTCAGCCCCACCACTTCCTCTGGCGGGGTGTTCCACTTGTCCACCACCGTTCTGTGAAGAAATTCTTTCTCATGTTTCCTCTGATCGTCCTCCTCTAACTTCATCCCATGCCCTCTAGTCCTGGAACATCTTTTTCGCTTAAAAATAGTGTTTTCCTGCACCCTGTTCCTCCCTGTAAGATACTTGTGTGTCTCTATCATATCACCTCTCTCCTCCTCTCCTCCAGGGAGTACATGTTCAGTTCCTTCAACCTGTCTTCATAGGACTTGTGATGCAATCCATGCACCATCTTTGTTGCCCTCCTCTGAACCTTCTCTACCTGTCTATGTCCTTCATGGTATGGTCTCCAGAACTGTACACTGTACTCCAGGTGGGGCCTCACTAGTGTCTTGTATAAGCGGAATTATGACCTCCCTTTTCCTGCTGGTGATGCCCTGCCTATACATCCCAGCATCCTATTTGCTTTACCTGCTGCCTTGTCACACTGTTTCCTACCTTGAGGTCATCAAGATGATAACCCCAAGATCCTTTCCTGCTTGGTGCATGCTATATCCTCACCCCCCAACTGATATATTGTGCCAGGGTTTTTGTGCCCTATATGCATTATCTTGCACTTCTTTGCATTGAATTTCAACTGCCAAACCCCTGACCATTCTTCAAGTTTCTGCAGGTCGCTTCTCATTCTGTCTACCCCTCTGGTGTGTCTACTCTGTTACAGAGCTTTGTGTCATCAGCGAACAGTGAAATTCTGCCTTCTAGGTCCTGTGCAATGTCACTGATGAAGATGTTGAATAGGACTGGTCCCAGCACTGATCCCTGTGGTACCTCACTGGTCACTCTTCCCTCTGTGGAGTGACAGCCATTTACCACCACCCTCTGTGTCCTGCCACCCAGCCAGTTACCTACCCACCACACTACTGTCCTGTCCACACCCATATTCCCCAGTTTGTGTAATAGTCTTCTGTGTGGCACAGTGTCAAAGGCCTTGCTGAAGTCCAGATAGGCCATATCCACTGCCTTCCCCTGATCCATCTCCCTAGTCACCCAGTCAAAAAATTCAACGAGGTTGGTCTGACATGACCTCCCCTGGTGAAACCATGCTGCCTTGGGTCCTGTAGTCCATTGACAAGCAGATGTTCCACCAATCTCTCCTTCAGTAGTGCTTCCATGATCTTCCCCACTACTGAGGTGAGGCTGACTGTCTGTAGTTCCCTGCTTCCTCTTTGTTCCCACTTTTGTATAAGAGGACTCATCTGCTGTCCTCCAGTCTTTTGGGTACCTCCCTGTTTCCAGTGATCGACTAAACAGGATAGCCAGAGGTTCAGCCACCACCTCTCTTAGTTCTTTAAGGACCCTGGGTGCACCCCATCTGGCCCCATTGTTTATCAACTCTTATTACTTCCAGTTCCTTCAGGACCCTTTCTCGTAAAGGGACTTGTGTCCATTTCTGCACCATTCTCACCCTTGTACTCCCTTCAGACCCATTACCTCCTCTTCCTCAGTAAAGACTGAGCAGAAATATCAGTTCAATATGTCAGCTTTACTGTTGTCATCCTCCACGCGGCCCCATCCTCCCCTTCAGTCTCACTATCCTCCTTTGTCTTTTCTTTTTTCACTTATGTACCTCTAAAAGGTTTTGTCCTCTACCACTGATTTTGCAATGTGCTCTTCTGTCTGAGCTTTGGCTTCCTTACTGACCTCCCTGCCTCCCTTTGCTTCTCCTGGTGCTCTCCTCATCCCTTCTGCCTGTGTCTTTTGTATTGCCTGAATGCAATCTTTTGGCTTTCACTTTCTTTGCTACCTCTTTGGAAAACCATAATGGTCTCCTCTTCCTTTTCCTCTTGCTAACCTGCTTAATGCATAATTCTGTTGTTCTTGTAATCCCCATTTTAAATACTGCCCACTATTCCTCAACCCCTGATTCCTGTCCCATTCCCCTTAATGCCTCTTTCAAGTATCTCCCCATTTTCCCAAAGTCTGCCCCCCTAAAATCCAGGATACGTGTTTTTGTGTGGTTTGGTTCTGCTCTTTCTGTGATTTCAAACCAAAATGACTGGTGGTCACTGTTCCCCAGGTGCTCCCCCACTGTTACCCCATCACACTGTCCCTGTTTGTGAGCACAAGGTCCAGTATTGCCTTCTGCCGAGTTGGTTCCATGACCAGTTGTTGAGGAAGGCACCCTGAAGGGAGTCCAGGATACATCTGCTCCTAGTTGATGCTGCTGCTGGGATGCTCAGTCCATGTCTGGAATATTGAGTCTCCAACCAGTACTACTCTCACCCTTGTCTGCCATCCTTTGGATGGCTAGCATCAACTCCTATCTGTTTCTTCCTCCTGGGCTGGTGGTCTATAGACCACACCTGTAGCGGATGGCTGTCCCCATTTTCCTTTCCAGCTTAACCCACAGTATCTCTCCCCATTTTGTTCCTCCTGGATCTCTGTGGCCCTTATGTCATTTTCACATACAGTGCAACTCCTCTCCTTCCTGCCTGCTCTGTCTCTTCTGAATATGTTGTAGCCAGGTATGGCCATCTCCCAGTCGTGGTTATCATTACACCAGGTTTCAGTGATGGCCACAATGTCCAGGTCTGACTGCACCATGACAGCCTCCAGATCTTCCATCTTGTTGCTATAGGTACTGCAGTCAGTTGTATTTAAGACGAGCATAGATATACAATTCCCAATACATACAATACAATTAAATCAATCAAGATTTGTTTCTTCTTATTCAGTTAGCCTCCCTCTGCCACCTAAGCTGGCATCAGGCAAGTGTAGACCAGTACATTATATTTGTTGGTTGATCAGCAAAAGGGAACTTCATTTTATAGCTCACACTCTGATGCCAGCCAGCCAGAGTCTCACACACCTCAGATTCCATGGGAGCAACATTTTCCCTGCAATCAGGGATAGGGAACATATACCAAAACTATGTTTTTACCTCATGAAAAACCTCAAAACTCACCACAGAGTATGTAAACCCCATAGGACTTCTGAGGGGCCTTGTGGCCCCCAGACTCTCGGCTGTTTTCTGGACGGGGGCACTAAATTAGTCTCTTGCCCAGGGCACCAACATGCCTTCCTACGGCTCTGCTGTTCCTTGCGGCATACTGCAACATTTTGTGATATACTGCAGCATTACTGTAATGCATCCTTGTTGGTGCCACTGTAGGCTTCAATAACTCTCCTCTTAGTTTCCTCTTTATGTGATACTAAGGCACATATGTACTCTGAGGTAGCATTGTACAGGTGAATAATAAGATCAACTTTGTATGTTCATCAGATAAAATGAAAGTCTTCAGTGGCTGACTGGCTTGATTAGTTCCACACAGGCCACACACATATATATCACATTACTTGATCCCACTGGCTGGAACAGATGTCCCATCCACTTCTACAGTCTTCAAAGTGCATTAGATTCTCAAGTTCACCCATTTTGCTGTCCCCTTTCAGTCTCCTTTACTCCAAGGTGAACATGTGAAGGACCGCAAGTCTCTCCCTCATAAATGCTGTCTTCCATACCCCTGATCAATTTTGTTTGCCTTGCATTGCTTCTGTCATCTGCCAGCTTTGGTATTGAGAAGCTCAGAGCTGCATGCAGGATTTATTTTTTTTAATTCTTCCATAACCAGGTAAGGCCTACTAGGCACAAGTGCCTGTTTTCAGGGCCAACCTGGGAGCACTGGGGTGGTTAAGTGACTTGCTCAGAGTCACACAGTATGCAAGTGGAGGTTGTGGGAATTAAACCCAGATCTACTGGATGTACCAAGCTCATTCACAGCTCATTACTCTAACCTCTAGGCTATACTTGCAGCCCAGTATTCCAGGCGAGACCTAGCCAGAGCCATCTAAAGAGGCAAAATTACTTCCCTTGCTATGCTGGCGATCCCTCTTCTGATGCACCTCAGCATTCAGTGAATGCCCTTGACAGCAGCTACACAGTGCTTGTCATGCTTCAGCCCCTGGTTAATTATGTCTCCAAGTCTTTTTCCTCCTCCACGAGAAGTCCCATATAGTATGTCAGTCCTTCCTCTGTTTTTCCTTTCCAAATGTAGCACTTTGCAGATGGCTACATAGAATCTGAGACTCCAGGTGTATAGCCAATCACCCAGCTTGTTCAGGTCCTCCTGACATTTGGCTACATCCTAGTAAGTAAGAATTTATTTAATTAAGCGCTCCATCCTGGAGGCTCTGAGTGCTGTACAAGTAGGTAGGAAAACACATATCACAATAAATAAACATAAAAATGAATAATAAGATACAACAGTTTAAATCCAATTTAAATAAGATATTGCAACAAGTTTCTATCTTAACTCTAGGTAATCTGGAAATGCTTTCCTGAAAAGATGCACCTTCGAGCCCCATTGAAAAACCTCTACCGATGGGGCCTCCCTCAAAGATTTTGGTAGCAACTTCCACAATACCGGCCTGCCACCGCAAATGACCGGTCACCAGAGGACTTAAGGTGGGCCCTAGGAACTGCTAGGAGGCCCTCGGAAGAGGAGCATAGTGAATGCAACGGATGGGCAGGGGTCAGGAGGTCATTCAGATAGCCAGGCCCAATCCATGTAGGGCATTACAGGTGAACAAGCCCACCCTGAAGGTAATTCTCCAACTAACTGGCAGCATCAGTACCCTTGCTGTCATGTTCTGCACCAGCTGCTGTCACTGGAGAAGCCCTCCAGAGACCCCAAGATACAGAGCATTGCAGTAATCGTGCCGCAATGTCACAAGTACAAGTACAATGCATGTACAAGTGAGAGCAGGTCATCAGACAGAATCAAGGCTTTAATCCGGGCAACATTCCTCAAGTGCTAAAAAAACTCCTGATGACAGATGACAGCTGGGCCTCAAGTATCAATCCGTCATCAAGGATGACACCCTGATTTTTTTTTTAACTTTATCTTTATTAAGCTTTGTCATAAAATGAACAAATCAGTAATAAAAGCCACAGTAGAGCCCAGATTTATTATTACATATGTAAACACACTCATTTTAGTCCCCAGATAAAGTAATCTATTGGGGGTGATACTACATATGGGAGAATCACAGATTATTCCATAAAAAGAACAGTGTATTAAGATATGCTCACCAAGCCATGATTTGTATGGAGAATAAAAAGGCATCAAGTCAATGTGACCATATTACCGTCACTGTTTCCACTAAATGTAAAGAGCTGTAAGGAAAAGTAAAACTCTGCAAACAGACCCTCCTCACAAAACCACCATAAATACTAATAGTGTACTTTAGAAAACAGGGATATCAACTCCCTCTCCGCACCAGTGCTTGCACAAATCTATAGACAGAGTGGTAACATTTATAACAGTGGTGTTATAAAGTTCCCTAATAACAAGAAAGCTAGGGAACTAAAGGTAAAATAGCAACAAGTTGCTGTAACAGGTGTTAAATAGTGTAACGCAGATAGAAAAAAACACTATCTTAAATTTCACACTGTGAGGGGGAGTAGCAGTAAACATATTTTAAAAACGAAACCAGCTGTGTAGTAATAAGATTTATAACAACATACGAAAGCTTCCCCTTGAACAATGGCTCCCAAACCATAGTAACACCTAGGGTTAACCTGAAACCAGCAATATCAAAGTATTTAATTATGAGCCCACATCAGGGTAGCAATCAAAGGAGCAGTGAAATTTTACTAAACACCAGAGTCCAAGAATAACCTATGAGACAGTCTCAGATCTAGAATTCTCTATTGAACATCTGGTGGTGCTGAACGGAATTCCTCCACAATTTTATTTCCTCTCTTCTTTGCCTCTTTAGGGTCTGTAAAATGAAATGTCTTCCCACCGTAAGTAATGCAAAATTGGGCAGGAGCAAGAAGCGAGTATACCACTCCCAGAGCTTGCAACTGCTGCCGAAGTGGATCAAGCAATTTCTTTCGATTGCGAGTTGCGAAGGACCAGTCAGGGAATAGTCTTACATCCGTTCCTTCAAATTGGACTGGGTGACAAAGTCTAGCCCAATTCAAAATCTGGTCTCTCACCTCTGTTCCTGCTGTAATGAGTAAGATGGTATGAGGAGTGTCTCGATTGAGTTGGCGGGTGCGTAAATTCACCTAATAGGCCCTTTTGAGGTCTGAAGCTTCGATCCTCATTTCCTCAGGTATGGCACCCAATAACCAAGTGCACAGAAAAGATAGCAGGTCTTCTCCCTCTATACCCTCTGGAAAACCGGTCAGCCTACTATTCATGGCCCTTCCTGCATTTTCCAGGGTCTCAAGGTGAGATCACAAATGGGAGTTCTCAGTTGTGAGCTGTGCTATCGCCGTTTGTGTCCACTTCGATCAGTCTGCAGCATCTTTAGCAGTAGTCAATGCAGACTCAATTTTTACACCCTGGGAGCCTAGGCGTTCTAATATATTCTCCACCTTTTTATCGAGATTGCCCACCGCCTTTAATACACGATCCCAGGGTGGCGGATCATCCATACTTTCAGTACTGCTGGGGACTGGCTGCAACATTGTTGGCTGGTTGTGTTGCACAGCTTTCGGAGCTTGCCCCTCTGCAGGTCCCCTTGTAAGTCCCATACTTCAAGTGTGGTATCAAACTGCTGCTCTTGTGCTAATGAAACAGAATCCACAGGGAAAAACAAGTAAAATGATAAATTTGCTGGTATTTAGTGGCATAAACAGTGTGGCTTCACAGGAGCTGTTGCAGGGTGTGTCCTGTCCGATGCTTGGCTCTCTAGTGCCGACACCCTGATTTTTGCCTTGGTGTATGCCGCCAAGGGAGTTGGGGCATGAAATGATCTTTTTCCCATCCTAGCAGCATCCACATTCCACCGACAACCAGGCTCAATCATTACTACCTCCGTGTTGTTGGGACTGCGTCTCAGCCAGCTAGAGGACATCCAGTCCTGGGTCTCAGGCAGACATTTATTTAGCACCTCCACAGGGCTATCTGTCCCAGGTGTAAATGACATGTACAGCTAGGTGTCATCTGCATAGCAGTGAAAACCCAAGCTGTACCATCTAATGATCTCACCCAGGGGAAGCATGTACACTGCAAACAACACCGGTGACAGGATCAAACCCTGGGGAACTCTCTAGGTGTACAGCACATGTAGGATATTGGTGGTTCTGCTGTTGTGTCACTACCAAAATCATGCTATGTGCTGCAACAGGGAGAACACCAGAGCTGGACATGCAAAATGGCAATGCTTCCCAACCATGTGGACCACTAAGTCCACAAGTACTGTACACTGCTCCCAACAGTGGCACACAATGGCAACCTGTGGGTTCCCCACAACCCAATTAAGGTGGCTGTTGGAACAGAATTGCTGGGGAGCTCCAGTGGATGACACTGACCACTGTGTCAGGTCATGGTCATGCCCATGCTCCATGGTGGTGGTGGCAGGGGGTATGGTTCTGGTCCCCCATGGCCCTGCCAGGTGGAAGTCTATTCCTGGCATTGGACTACGGAGGTATATACAAGGTCTGAGCCATGCAAGTCTTAGTGACTGCAGGGGGTACAACCAGCATGAGGATGCACACAGTGGGTCTGGATGCCACACTAGACACCAGGTAGTACACAGGTTAGTCTTGGTATCGTGGTGACCACAGGTGGCAGGGGCACTGTACCTTTCCACCAGTATAGGCAGCCAGCAGTGTCCTTCGCTATCCTATGGTGTTGAGCTCCTCATGTCATGGAGTGCCCAGTGGCAGCATTGCCAGGTAAATCCTTGGTGCTCCTGCATGTCTGCCCTGCTCTCATCCTCACTTACCCAGTGAGTAGGAATGGGTGATGCCAGCAGTTCCTGCCGTTCACTTTCACACCTTGGTACAGGACTGACATGCTGGGTTTGGGCAGGAGTATCATAGGCTAGGAACTGACAGTACCCTCTGTCAAACCCCTCCTGCGTGCCATTTGCTCGATGCATGAGAGCGATTGTGGCAACTTTGGGGAGTTTGACACCAGGACCCCTCCTGTGACAAAATCTGGTGCAGGGTCCCTGGTGCACTGGGCTTTGACACAAGCTGCCATTTGCCACACCTTGTGTCGGTCTAATGGGCCTTTGAAAAATTTATTTTATTTATTTATTTATTTATTTTAGACTTTGGTAACCAGATAAGGCCCACTAGGTACAAGTGCCTGTTTTCCGTGGTGACCTGGGAGCACTGGATGGTTAAGTGACTTGCTCAGAGTCACACAATATGCAAGTGGAGGTTGTGAGAATCAAACCCAGGTCTGGTCTACTGGATGTACCAAAATCAAGCTCATTATCTGTTTGTTGGTAGACTGCATACTTTCATTAGGATTCCTAGTGGTTGGACATGATGGATGGATGGGCAGCTGTGACTATATCGGTCCCTTTCTGGTTCAGTGCATCAGCTGAGCTATGGCTCTCAGATCTCTACAGACTCTGCCCTGCATAAAAGTCATGGACGGGCTGGCAACAGGCATGCTTGCTTGGATTAACAAGGTTCTCCAGTCTCCAGCATAACTTAATTTCTAGTAAATGTTTTCTTTGTTATTGAGGGCATCTACAGTCCATGAAATTTAGACCTTTGCTCCCTACAATTCACTTAGAGCTAAGGATAATTCAGGAACTGATGTTATAAACACCTTCATGTGACTTCCACTCCAGAATGCCTCAGCTGATTGTCAATGGACAAAACTCATGTTTTTTTTATGTTAATACCCTTATTAGAAACACAGAATGTGTCAGCAGTAAAAGGCCTCTAAGCTCATTGTGTCTGCCCTAGCCCTACTTTATCTTATGCCAATTGTGAGAGCCCTAGTGTTTTGTAATGAAGAACTGAATAACTTGAAATTCAGGGTTTTATGGAATATGGTAACACAGAAACATAGAATTTGTTGGCAGAACATTACCGCTTGGCCCACCCAGTCTGCTCAGATGGTCCCTGCCTAGTCTGTCTCTGCTGTCCCTAAGTGGTCTCCTGTGACCTTCCCTCATCCCTGCTTATTTACTAATATTCCCCTATATATGTCCCACGCATGCTTGAAACCTCCTACTGTTTTTGTCACCACCACTTCAGCTGTCAGTCTGTTCCAGGTGTCCACCACTCTTTGGTGAAGTAGTACTTCCTCATGTCCCTCTTAACCCCCAGCTTCTTTGCATGCTGCCTGGTCCTGGTAATCTTACTCATTTGAAGGAGACTCTTCTTCAGCACCCAGTTCACCATTGTGAGGTACTTGTAGGTCTCTATCATATCCCCTCTCATTTTCCTCTCTTCCAGGGTGTTCATGTTGAGACTCCCTCAGTCTCTCTACATAGGGCTTTTGTTGCAACCCTGAACCATTTTAGTTGCCCTCTTCTGGACTGCCTCCACCCTATGTAACTCCTTTATAAGGTGTGGCCTTCAGAACTGGATACAGTACTCCAGGTGGGGTCTCACCAGTAGGCGATACAGTGGCAACACCACCTCCCTTCAACAGCTGGAGATACCTCTCCCTATGCATCCCAGCATCCTACTGGCCCTACCAACTACTTTGTCATGCTGCCCTGCCACCTTGAGGTCCTCTGTTATGAAAACCTGATGGTCCCTTTCCTACTTAATAACTGTCAGTACCTCCTCATCATACTATACTCAGCTTCAGGGTTCCAATGCCCAAGGTGTATGATTTCGCACTTTTTTGGCATCGAACCCCAAGTGCCATGCTCTTGACCACTCCTTGAGCTTCTCATGGTCCTTATGCATTCTATCCACCCCATCCTGAGTGTCCACCCTATTATACATTTTGGTGTCATCTGCAAAAAGGCATACCTTCCCTTCCAGTTCTTCTGCCATGTCACGTATGAAGACATTGAAGCCCTGTAGCACCCTGCTGGTCATTCTTTCCTCATTTGAGTGAGTGCCATTAACCACCACCTTCTGTAGCCTATCAATTAACCAGTTACTTACCCAATTCATTAAAAGTAAAATTCAGTAAAATTAAGTTTTGCAGATGTCAGATATAAATGTTTTATTGGTAGTTAGACCTCTTTAAATATGTTCGGCAGAACAACAAATAGCTTTTAACCTAGATTGCTAGTCCCTTATTCTCAATCTACAATGTGCAACATTTGCATTTCATATCCCTTGGTAGAACAGCATTGCTCTGATACAGGCTGCAGTCTCAATAACAGTTTGGGTTAAATGAATATTATGTCTTAAAAATGTCTTTTAATCTTTTTCATACCTATTGGCAGACTAACATTCTGTGTTGCATTAAGCCATTGATTGGCTAGAGGTGGTTGCCATAGCAACTCTCTCAGGTTTTTGATGTCCGCTGCTACTTGGTGAATGGGAATCAGTAGCAAGCCGAAGGGTGAGAAGACTGTAGCTATAAAAGCAATTAAGTTGTTTCACAACAGTTTCTACAACTCTAAGAAAATCAATACTTTCTATAACACAGCTGTTAATGAGGCCAAGTGGCTTGTTCTTTGGTGGGAAAGAAGGATAATTTAGCCTTTGGCTTGATGGGCTTTTTTGAGTGTGTGACTGAAGCTGTCAATTAACATTTTTCATCCTTTTTTAATATATCTCATCAGACTGGGGTATCACAGCTGATCTGGTTTGCTGCATTCTCCATAGAGGATATATAAAATAGTTTCCTTACATTACTGTCAAAACCTCCAAGCCATGAAGAAGGTCTTTTAAGTTTATCAAAACACACTGAGTATTGTGAAACCTTTTTTTGTACCAATCTAGATATTACACAAAGCAACACACTCTAACATCGCTGTCACTGGAGGCACACACACATGAATGGTGCTGACAACCAGAAGAATTACAGAAACCCTGCAATGTTTAATTCAAATCATGCAAAAAGCAATGACCTCCACACAGTGGATGAAGGGAACCAGCTGTTCAACATGCCTCCTCATACTGAAGCATAACCATGCCTTCTCAGAAACCAAGAAGGTGCAATCATGCTTCAGCATGTAGAGACCCAGCAAACAGTTGGTCCCCTCTCCCATCTGCTGATTTCGGCACAATTTGAATTAAACATTGTGATGCCTCTATGGTTCTTTCCACTGTCAGTGCCATTCCTGTGTGTGTCTCCGGTAAGACCAGTGTTAGTGTTTGCTGCTTTAATTCTGTTTCCCTAATTCGAGCTATGAAGCAGCTTTACCTTCTGTACCTTCTTACATAGCTGATCTTGTGGGCTTGTCTTTGGATCTTTTGTTGGTATAATTTAGTATGTAGCTCCTCTAGTAGGCAAGCTTTCAAGGAACCCAAATCATGCCCACCATAGCATCTAAGTACAACATACTGTATGTTGGCCCCAAAAAAGGATATCACACTGTCCATTAAGTCTAGTTTCCCAAGAATTGATATGTCTTCCTTACACGTGACTCAGAAGAAAATGTCATGTTTCACGAATTACTGTATGGACTGGAAATATTAAGGTGACCCTTCCTCTTTGTTGTTTGGGTGGCAGTGTAGCCTAGCAGTTAGAGCACAGGGCCATGTACCTTGAGACCCTAATCTGATTCTAACTACCACCACCACTGTGTGACCTTGAGCAAGTCATGCCTTTTCTGTATGTAGTCATTCCATTAACCCCACTCAGTCTCATTTAACCTTACTGTGTGAACCTAATGGCTGATGCAAATGTTCATGGATTTTAAAGCTTCAGGGCATACTTTGACTTTGAACAATATTAAACTAAATTCCTTTCCTTCTTCCTTGTCTTGTTGCATGTCCCATATTATCAAAACAGGAGCTTTAGATCTTGTTGATCTTATCACATTTGTAATGAATGAATTTAGTTTTACAGTTTACCAAGAACACTCCAAGAAGCAATATCTTGTATTTGTTTATATGGACAGTTACTGTCTCTTATGGTTGTAAGAGTGCACGCTCAAGTTTCTTTGGGTGAAAGAACTCCAAAGTGAGGCTAAGTACAGTGGCGTACCACAGGGATCAGTGCTGGGACCAGTGCTCTTTAATGTCTTCATAAGTGATATTACAAAGGGTCTAGAAGGGAGGTTTAGCCTGTTTGCAGACTATACAAAGCTATGTAACTGAGTAGATACACAGGAAAGTACAGAAACAAGCATTTGTCAATGCAGAATGTTGCTTGCTTCTATGTGCTGTTTAGGAATTTGGAAGTCATTGGAGTGCAAATATTGAAAATTCGCGAACTTATGAGCGTGCGTAGGAACTGCGCAACGCACGCTCGTAAAACAGTCATTTTTAGGAATTTTTTCAACAATTTCAACATAGCTATTTTAGCACCTCTGCTCATGAACAGTGTCACTGTGATTTTCTTAATGTGTCCCATACATTGAGTTCAGACACTGACCGCGCCATTATGCGCTACATGGGCGGAAACATGTTTTGGGCAATGTGAAAATGACAGCTGCACTGCTCATAAGGAGGTGTGGTAAATGGCAATTTTGAAAATCTGGAGTGAAAATATTGAAAATTCGAACTTACTAGTGTATGAGGAACTCATGAACGACTCTCCTAAAACAGTCATTTTAGAATTTTTCATTTTTCACTCAAATTTTCAAATAGCCATTTTAAGACCTCTGCTAATGAACAGTGTCACTGTGATTTTCTTAATGTGTCCCATACATTGATTTCATGACACCAACTGCGCCATTGTGCGCTACATGGGCGGAAACACATTTTGGGTAGGATGTGAAAATGACAACTATACTGCTCATAAGAAGGTGTGGTAAAATGGCAATGTTGAAAATCTGTAGTGAAAATATTGAAAATTCACGAACTTTCGAAAGGCAGGTAGAACCAAGAACGACAGTTGTAAAATAGTCAATTTTGGGAATTTTTGCACCAAATTTTCAAAATAGGCTTTTTGAGAGCCCACCTTATGAACACTGGCAGTGTCATTTTGTTAATAATTTTGGAAAGGTGATTTCACGCAGTGGCTACGAAATCACCCTTCAGGCCCGAGTAACGCCATGACAGTGACAGCATTCATGATAAGGGGTCCCAAAAATCCCATGTTGAAAATTTGGTGCAACAATTCCAAAAAATGCCTGAGATATGCAATAAAGTTGAAAAAACCCTATCTATTCCATTATACAGCTTACCGGCATTTCCTCAGTTCGCGGTCGGCTTTGAAGAGTGCAGACGTGTTCCCGATCCGCCGAAGATTGTCGCACTGAGCTCTGGAGGTAAGTATGGGGTATGGGGGGTGTGGGGAGGCAGGGTGCGCAGTGGTTGGGTGCAGGTTGTGGGAGGGGGCAGGGAGAAGCTCCAAGGGACAGTTTTTCTATTTACAGGTGTTTTTTTATTAAGAGATGACAAGGGACATTTGCCACGCTGGGGTGGGCTCCCAGCATGGCAGCTGATAGGCTGTTCAGGAGGGCTGGAGCCAACGGGGGATTGGGCACCCCCATTGGCTATAACACATTTTGCCACGCTGGGGTGGGCTCCCAGCGTGGCACCTGGATGCTTGGGGGGAGACACAGTGGAGCTGACAGGGATTGGGCACCCTGTTGGTGACAGCATGGGGGGGGGGAGAGACAGTGGAGCTGACAGGGATTGGGCACCCTGTCGGCCATAACATCATTTTGCCATGCTGGGGTGGGCTCCCAGCATGGCACCTGGATGCTTTGGGGGGTATGTGTGGAGCCAACGGGGAGAATTGTGCACCCCATCGCCGTACAGTGTGGGGGGGAGGGGGAAGGCGCATGAGCACGCAGTGTGCGTGCATGTGTGTGTGTGTGGGGGGAGAGAGCTCTGCTCACTCAAGTGGAGCTCTCCCTTACAGCTGTATGCCACTGCATTTTCAGCTTGTCATAAACAGCTGCAGCAGTGATTGGGGAACTGGGGCCATGCCTGCAAACACACTGATTGCATTGGAAGATGGGCTGACACAACTCCGAAAACTCAGATGATGGCACTATGTTTCTTGCACATGTGTGCAAGCAACATAAAAATGAGGCAAGATCTGAAGAGGCTAGAAAACTGCTTCAAGGAATGGCAGTTGGGTTTCAGTGCAAAAAAATGCAGGATAATGCACCTGGAGAGAGGGAATCATAGGGTTGTGTATGAACTAGTATGAACTAGATAGGGTAACACTGGAGGCCACCAAAGAGGAAAGGGATCTAGGGGTAGTCATAGAAGACAACCTCAAAGTGGCTAAACAGTTTATTTATTGAAATGTTTCACCAGGAGGGCACACTGAGCAACAAGTTGCTCATCTCACAATGCGACCTGGAGGAAGGGGGTTACATAGGGTTGTGAAGGATGGTCAGTTATACATTAGTATGTAGGTGGTACAAACAGTACAACAATGTAAGATTATGCAACAGCTAAACACAAGGTAAAGTACAATAAACAGTTGTAGAACTTGAGTAAATTACAATACATAGCCAAAAATGTACAAAAGAACCTATAAACATACAAAACAGTAATAATGTGACAGAACCATTTATAATGCATGCATGAATCAGGAGCAGGCTCAAGGTAGTACACAAGTGCTGTTGGAGTAAAAAGGATGGGATAGGCTGAGCTCACAGATGACCCAGAAGGGCAGGTGGAGAAGACAGGAGAGGCAAGAAGTGAATATGAGCAGAAGGCTGTGGGTTCTATCCCCACACCAGGCACTTGGGTTAATATCCCAATACTGACACTGTAGTGCAGCAATATAGGGGTGCTGCACTCCTGAGGTGCCGTCTTTTGGATGAGACATTAAACCGAGGTCCCATCTGCCTGTTCTGGTGGTAGTTCAGGTGGATGTTAAAGATCCCATGGCACTTCTCGAAAAGAGTAGGGGAATTTCCCCGGTGCCTTGGCCAAATTTCCCCTCATTCACTAAAAATACCACCTACAGCTTAATCTGGTTCAAGGTCAGTTGGCATTCCTCTGTATTCCCCTCCTCTAGGTCATGCCTGAAAATAGGCAGGATTTATCTAGTGCAGTTACTCGGTCAACAAAAACTAAACAAAATAAAAAATAAATAAAATGAGGAGGGGGTGTGACAAAGCAGTTGGAAAGGCTAACAGAATACTAGGGTGCATAGGGAGGGGTATAACAAGTAGAAGGAGTGAAGTGGTGGTACCACTGTACAACTCCTTAGTAAGGCCTCATCTGGAGTACTGTGTTCAGTTCTGGAGGCCCCATCTCCAGAAAGACATAGACAGGATGGAGACGGTACAGAGGGAGGTGACAAAAATAGTGTTCTGGATGCAGCATAAGTCATATGAGCAGAGACTCAGAGGTCTCAATATGTACTCCCTGGAGGAAAGGAGAGAGAGGGGAGACATGATAGAGACCTTCAGGTATCTGAAGGAGATCAGTAGGGTACCAGAAAGGAGCATCTTTCACATGAAGGGAAATAGCAGAACAAGGAGGCACATCATGAGACTAAAAGAGTGAAAACTTAGGGGGAACTTGAGGAAGTTCTACTTCACTGAAAGGGTGGTGGAGAGATGGAACAGTCTCCCCCAGGAAGTGGTGGTGCAGCCACAGTTCAGGGATTCGAGAATGCATGGGATAGGCACATATGAATTATCAAGTTAGGGCGAAAGGTGGGGAACTTGTCGTAGCACCTAGAGTACCTTAAGCATTAGAAAGAGGGACAGGGCAGACTAAATGGGCAACAATACCTTTATCTGCCGGCATCTATGTATCTATGAGTAGCTCTGACACACAAAGGACTTGAGAATAACCTCTTATCACTATAAGAGGCACAAGAACTGTACATATAAACATAATAGAAATCATGTAGAAAACTGACGTTAAACAAAAATGGAACTTAAATTTAAAATCAAAATGTTTGACACTGCAGAAAATTAAAGAAACCCGTGTGTGGGAAGTGGACTGTGCTAACCAAACTTAGAACTTCATAATTATTAACATGCTATATCCTCTTAGTAAGCATATATTAGTATGCTACATCCTCTTAGTAAGCAAATATTAACATGCTACATCCTCTTAGTAAGCTAATATTAACATGCTACATCCTCTTAGCAAGCAAATATTAGCATGCTACATTCTCTTAGTAAACAAATATTAGCATGCTACGTCCTCTTAGTATGCAATTATTAACTTGCTGCATCCTCTTAGTAAGCAAATATTAGCATACTACATCCTCTTAGTAAGCGATTATTAACCTGCTAATCCTCTTAGTAAGCAATTATTAGCATGTTACATTCTCTTAGTAAGCAATTATTAACATGCTACATCCTGTTAGTAAGCAAATATTAGCATGCCACATCCTCTTAGTAAGAAAATATTAGCATGATACATCCTCTTAGTAAGCAAATATTAGCATGCTGCACCGTCTTAGTAAGTAATAAGATATGACAGGGCATTGGTTGCTAGGGGTTAATGCAAACCTAGGCCAAGGTGCTTGCTCTGAGTGCCTTTGGCACCTAGAAAAGCATTAACCCCAGACAACCAATGACCCGGAGAGTCTTATTGCACTTATAAAATGGGTAAACTAAAAACAAAAATTGCTATTTTTTTTTATTAAAAACAGGAATTTTCTTTTGTTAAAATTAACTAGTAAAACATAATCTTTCCTCTGCTGTCAATCATTTGTCCTTCCACACATTCAGTAAATTGAATATTTGTTTATTTTTTTACCATCATCAAAAGTTTATTGTTTGGCTTAAAAAAGCCTTCAACAAGTTTTCTGTAGAAAAAACACGTAATAAAAAAGCACATAAGAAATATAAACAATACATAAATATCATCATAAATTACACAATACTGTCTTTAAAAAGTGGTGGTTTCTATATATAATGTGGTAATACAGGTTTTAATCATTCTCCTATGATTAATCTTAATTAGTTATTCTTAATATACTTTAGTATTTTAACTAAGTATAGGGTAACCTTTTCCTTTCATCTTTAAAAACCCGCCACACTAAGTGTGGGGCTGATTTTTTTTAACTTTATGTATTGCCAAAAAGAATTTAGCTAGTTTGTTTATTGTTCATTCATCCTGTGTGTGCATTAAAATGAGAGTCAGAGTTTCTACATCCGTATTGTGTCCATTATTGATAAAAGAGCCTAACCAATATAAATGAGCTTTAGTATACCAAGTACAATGCCACTTAACATGTACAAAATCTTCCCTTCCTCCAATTGCACAGTACAAATTTCATTATCAATCTTTTTATATCTGCACCTCAAAACACTACTTTCAAATTGTTCAGATTTATATATTGTAAAGGTTCTCCACATAAGTGGTTCAGTAAGTATTTCTAAGTACGCCTTGTATCCAAATTCAAAATTGTTCTTAGCAAACCATTTAGAATATGAGGAGCTCTTAATTAACTCTTTCTTTTTCCAATAGTTAACTATTTTTTTAGTAACGTCCTTTTTGTATTTATCACTTAGTAAGATTTCCTTTTCAACATATCTTGCTAATATTTCTAAACTATATTTTTTAAGTAGTTGTACAACGTTGGGAAACCAAAATCCATGGGTATAACCCATCTGTAATCACTTTTGCTTTTCTTTCAAGCACATAGCCGGTACTCTAGTTGGTGGGAGTCTTGTTATTCTTATCCAGAAATTAATCTGTCTCATTGCACATAGTGCTCTAACATCTGTTAATTCTAGTTCTGGTCTCCTATATGGTGCTGGGCATGACCGCCCTAAGCCTATTATTTATTTATTTATTGAGAAATCAGAATTACACCCTTTGAGTCAAAGACTCTTTTGCAAAGGCTCTTCATCAGTAGACAGAGTACAACATTACAAGTACAGGTACAGAACATCAATCAGTCCATATAATACATTGGCAGGTAAGGTAAAGAACTGAGTAACATAGCATGGCAAAGGGCCTAGACTGCCCAGAGTCATGTGCAAAAACAGCAGATAGTACAACATTCCAAGACTGGTGCTAAACTTCAGTCAGTCCATATATTACATTAGTAGGTACAGTGAATGAGCAGAGTAACATTCTTTAGCAGAGGGCAGAGACAACCCAGAGTCGTGTGCAATAACAGCAGCAGAAATTCTGGAAAGCAGGATACAGGTTGTAAAGACAGTGTGAGGGAGGTGGCAGGGACTGGGTTGGAATAGTACTACTAGGGGCAGTCGCAAGTAGAGTTGTTAGCAAGAAATACCTTGAGTGAGGCATTCCTTAATTGTCTGAAGAGGGGTACTGCAAGTTCCTCCATATGTGCAGCTTCCCACACCTCAGTGCCATACAACAATTGTGCTTCAAATTTCGATTTTACCACTATAATTAATGGTTTAACACTTGCTCCCCCAATTTATTATTAAAGCATATAAGAGCATCATTGTTTTTTTCAACATTTCCAGACAATTCTGGAATTGGCAATTCCACCAACCATTTTCACTAAATTCAACCCCTAGATATATATATGATTTCACAATTTCAATTTTATTACCCGCTGTAATCCATGTTCCATCCTTCTTTCTGCATTTGGGACTGAATATTAGTATTTTGGTTTTAGTTAAGTTAATTTTAAGCTTTAGCTCTCTGGATCTTTCTTCAAGTAATTTAGGTTTATCCTGCAGTCCTTTCTTTGTTAAGGAAAAGAGTACTAAGTCATCTGCATAGGCAAGGACTGCACAGTATTGATTTAATATTTTTGGCAAATCTGAATTTTGAATTGTTAACTCTACTAACAGTTCATTAATATATGTAGTAGTAGTAGATCATTTTTTATTCGTAATGAATAAAAGGATACATTCAATTGAGCAAAGCTTGTTTTCAATGAAGTTCCATATCACAAATAAAATAAAATAAAGTTCCACATCAAAAAGACATAACATCAAATCACTAAAAACCACATATAATTTACAACAATCACAATACGACAATAAATAAGAAAAAAATTAATATAGAACAATCAATCACATTACACAATAACATACCTAAGACACTAACAGTTAATGCACATAGTAGTATTATGTAATACAGTAGTACACCAATTCCTTAATTCACTTTTATTATATCTACTTCTATTTTTTCTCAATTCTAGAGGAGATTTATTCCATAATCATATTCCTCTAGCAGGTACAGAAGATCTTCCAATATTCAGATTATATTTAGTTGAAACAAACTGAGTTCCATCAGAGGCTCTCAAACATTCCTTTGTTTTCCTAACTTCAAAGAGGTCAATTACATATTTAGGTACTTCCCCATACCAAACCTTAATCATGAATTGTAACAAGTGTAAGTCTCTTCTCACAACAGGGTTATGCCAATTTAATTCCTTAAAAAGTGTGCACCTATGTGTTCTATAAGGGGCATCCAGTAAAAAACGAGCTAGCCTACAAAAAACTAAATCCACTTTATTTGTATACTTTCCAATAGCCCCTCCATAAAGCAGATCACCATAATCAGTCACCGGGAGTAAAAGAGAATTTACCACACTCAAATGAATCTCTCTAGTCATAAACTTTTTATACTTATATAGGGTGGCCAATCTCCTATTTATATTTTTTTATAAGGGAGTCAATATAAACATCCCAACCCAAACATGGATCTAACCAAACTCCCAAATACTTGTATGAATCCATCTGCTTAATAGCTATACCTTCCTTGGTATTAATTTCTAAATATAAATTTTGTTTTTTATTATTATTTTTAAACAAGAGTGACTGTGTTTTATTAGCATTTAAGATAAGATGGTTCAACTTTAAGAATTCCTGTACTTCATCAAAGGCCAATTGTAGCCTCATATTAATCAATTCTAAAGTATCTCCCTCTACATATAGTATGGTGTCATCTCGTACATATATGGCACGGCAACTCAGTGTAATTTTAAGTTCATTCATATAAATATTAAATAACAGAGGCCCCAATATCGAACCCTGTGTTACACCATTTTTCACCTCTAATACCCTAGATTTATAAGGGCCCACTTCTACAAATTGGCTACGACCCGTCAAGTAGGAAGAGAACCACTTTACAGATTGAGGGGATAAGCCAATCCTGCTGAGTCTGGACAGGAGAACCCGATGGTTAAGGGTATCAAATGCCTTTGAAAGATCTATAAACAAGGCTCCAGTCATTAACCTCTTGTCCAGACTCAGCTGGATATCGCTTACAACCCTCGTCAGAGCTGTTTGTGTACTATGGCAGGTCCTGAAACCTGATTGAAAAGGTGTCAATTTATTATTATCTTCAAGAAAGCTTCTCAATTGGCTAGACACTATCTTCTCAAATATTTTAGAAATTTGGGACAAGAGCGATATAGGCTGGTAATTGCCTAAATCGCTCCTTCTACCAGATTTAAATATAGGTCTAACCTTTGCAGTCTTCCATCCATCAGGAAATTCCCCACTTTGGACAGATAGATTAAAAATATAAGCCAAGGGATATGCCACACAAGGAGCTGCATATTTCAGCAGTCTTGGTGGAATTTCATCTGATCCCTTCACTTTACATATATCTAACTTCAGAAGTTCAGAACATACCTCTTCCAGAGAAATATGGGCAAAATCAAAACCACCTATGTCTCTATCTTCTATATTAATATCTGTGGGATTAAACTTCAAAGTCTTATTTTGTTCCCAATAAGTCTCATCTAAGGAACTTAGTAAAGCCACTCTTGAGAAATAATCATTAAAAGCAACAACCATTCCTTTTCCCGGTGGCAATACAATATTATCCTTCTCTATTTTATTTATACAAATTTGTTTATTTTTCCCCATTAGGTTTGAGATAATTCCCCAGAATCTCTTTGAATCCTTTTTATGTTGGCCTCCAATTTAGAACGAACGAACTGTTGTTTTGTTACCTTAATTTTAGCGGTGTATACATTTCGAGCCTGCCTATAGGAAACCCAATCCTGATTTAACATTGTCTTTTTTGCTTTCTTCCATTTTTTATTCCTGTCCTTCCTAATTTTATATAACTCAGGAGTAAACCAAGCATTTCCTTCCTTTTTTAACAATCTTGATTTCAGAGGTGCATGTTTATTACAGATACACAAAAATTCACTTAAAAATAATTCCCGAGCAATTGATGTTGTAGGGATCAATTCCAGTCTATTCCAATTAATGTTTTCTACATCAATCATGAAATTAACATAGTCAAACCTCCTAAAACATCTCCAAAATATTTTGGACTCAGCAACAGGTTTGACCACGCTATTTCTGATCAAATAAATAACTTGATGATCAGAAAAAGATTCTGGAAGGATACCTGCTTTAGAAAGCAAATGGGGAGAGTTTGTAAACATAATATCCAAAATTGTAGATCTCTTGGGGTCTCTATGATTAATTCTGGTTGGTTCCAGAATTAGTTGGGTCAATCCCAAACCAATCTGGAAATCAACCAATTCATGGTTCACATCAACAGTCAACCAACCCACATTAAAATCTCCAGTTATCAATAGTTCATGAGAATCTCTGAAGCCAAACAGAAACTCATACAAATCCTGGAAAACTTGTACTGTAACCTTATGTGGTTTATATAGCCCTATTAACAATAAAGGTTTTCCGAAAGGGTATCTCTATTTCCAAAATCAACAATTCCAGTCTGTTATTGGAGAAGGGATAATTTACCTCATGAACAGTTAAATTATAATCTATATAAATAATAATTCCTCCCCCTTTTCTTGTCCTATCTCTTCTAAACAATTGGAAACTTTCTAGATCAATAGATGAATTCTGAATCCTACTATCAAGCCAGGTTTCTGTTAATACCAGAACCCCTGGCTTGACTTCTTTAACCCAGTCTCTAACTTCATCAAACTTGTTTCTCAAGCTCCTAACATTCAGATGAGTAATAGTCATAAATCCTTGTTTCATATTAATTGCATTTTCATCATATAACATATTTAAGGGACCTGGGTTTGGATGTACATCACCACAATTTAACAGACAACACACCACAAGTTTGATAAAAACATCCCCTAGATTTGTTTTTCATATTCCTTTGTGGAACAGTCCTTTATAAGGTCTATACCCCAAAAGAAACAAAGACTGTGAAGTAGTTTTCGCCAGATACTTTCTAAGTAGTGAATTAAAACATCCATTAGGTAAGATTTTAGATGAAATAAAAATATTCAGAAAAGTATTCAAATCCCTATTTCAATAGGAGGATGATACTGAAGATCAGTCAGTGTTCCTGTATAACTGTGTGCAATTTGAAACACACTAAACACATTTATAACAAAGATAATAAAATATGTAAAACAATCATTTTAGGAGACCCCCTCATTTTGTTTCTTTTATTTTCCAATTGCAAGGCTTTGCAATAACCAGCGAGCAAACAGCAACCAGAAAACAATCAATAAATACTTACAGTTTTTCCAGGAAGCTTCAATGCCCAGCTTAGTAAGCAAAGCACAATTATGATACTCCTTTCTACATATAGTACCTAAAAACAAAAGCCCATATATACTACAATCTTTTAAAAAAAAACCTAAATAAGATCAATAATCCTTCTCAAATTTCTCTACCGAGTGGCGCTTTGCCCACTCACGCTCACGCCACGTGCGCTCGCGCTTGTGAGCAATACGGAATTTAAAGTTAGCACCAACTCCTCCCTCAGGGATGACGTGCAGTTGCTAGCCCACCTCCAAGCCCCCACACCAGCAGATTCTTTAGCCCAGGTTATTAAAGTGTAGGCAGAAGAAGGCAAACAATTAAAGACATAAAGTACAATTTCAATGCAGGTAGGCAGTCAATGGTGTAAAAGGCAAACAGTACTTATAGCTGCAGCTCTGCCACGGTAGTTCAAACAAACGCCCAGCCGTCTGCTCTCATTTTCCGACTGATGTAGTAAGCGTGATGGAATCTGCTCACGCTTGTGAGCAATATGGAATTTAAAGTTAGCGCCAACTCCTCCCTCAGGGATGATGTGCAGCTGCTAGCCTGCCTCCAAGCCCCCACACCAGCTGATTCTTTAGCCCAGGTTATTAAAGTGCAGGCAGAAGAAGGCAAACAATTAAAGACATAAAGTACAATTTCAATGCAGGTAGGCAGTCAATGGTGTAAAAGGCAAACAATACTTATAGATTCAGCTCTGCCACGATAGTTCAAGCAAAGAGTAAGGGTGCTAAGATGCATCCTTGCCTGACACCTCTATTTATGTCAAATGTTGCAGAAAAATGACCTGCCATACCCATTCTTACTTGCGCCCAAGTGTTGCTATATAAAGCTTGAGTTATATTTATCAATTCTTTTTTTATACCATGTTCGACTAGTATTTCCCATAACACCTTTCTTGATATGGTGTCAAAAGCTGTTGAGTAATCCACAAAAGTTACATACAGTTTTTGTTTTCTTAGATGAACATATTTTTCAATTAGATGTGACAAAATGTAAATATTATCCATAGTTGAGTAATCATTTTGAAACCCAGATTGAATCCAGATTGAAAGGGGGATAATCCACCAGTTTCTTGGACAGCTATAGTTAATCTATTTAGCATTATTTTAGAAAAGATCTTAAGGTTATTATCTAGTAAACTAATTGGTCGGTACATGGCCGGGTCATCTTTTCGCCCTCTTTTATGTATCAGAATTACCTGGGCTCTTTTCCAAGTATAATGGTATTTATCTAGTACGCATTTATTGTATAATACTATTAACATTCTACTCCATAATCCAGGATTACATTGGTAAACCTCAGGTAGCATGTTATCTGGCCCTGATGCTTTTTAATTTTTAATGAATTTATAGCAAGGTGTACTTCTAAATTTGATATTCTTAAGGTTTGAGGTGCTCTTATAATTAGAATATTTTCATCTTCATCTGGAACCCAAAGAGTTGTGAAAAATAGCTTAGCCATTCTCCCTCTGCTATATATACATCCATATCTTCTTTATAGTTAGTTGTACCTCTAGCTACTAGCTGCCAAAATTCTTTCTGGTCCTTGTTTACAATTACCATCTGCATTTCTTCCCATTGGCTTTTAAAGTAATCTTTTTATTTTCTCTTAAGTAGAAGCTTATATTCATTTTTAGTTTGATTTATAAGGCTCAACAAGTCCTTACTTTTGTTTTTCAAATATTGCTTTTTTTTGTTTCCTTAATATCTTTTTATACTTCACACATTCATCATCATACCATCCTGTTTTCCTCCTATTGTTGGTGGTTATAGTATGTTCTAGATTAGTCTTAATTTCTCCAAACAATAAATATAGTTTTTCTATTAGTTGGTCTAAACTATATAAGGACCCTATATTTTCTCTTAGGAATTAGTTATTAACAATGTTTGTAATATGTAGTGGAGATTCCAATGTCCAAAATATTTTTTTATTGGTTCTAATCTCTATGCTAACAGATTGTTGAACTAGAGATACCTGAATGCTTTTCTGAAAATTACTTTTCAAGACAACAGGGAGATGGTCACTTTCTGCTCTAGGTATTATACTTAAACATTCCCATGTATCAGGTGTACCTGTCCAAAATGCAAAGTCGATTAAAGAGACCCCCTAGATGAGATATAGGTACATTCCCCCTCAAGGTCTCCATTCAGTCTACCATTTAGAGGGTATAAATTACATTCTCTTAGAATTTTAATTAATTCCAAACCTGCTTTATTAATAGTTTTATCCGTTGTTACTCTTTTATTCCAATCATATGGGGGCATCGCAGTTTGGAAAAAGGTATTATCTCCCAAGCCATCATATAGTCCTATGCGATCATTTAAATCACCAATTAATAAAATTTCAACGTTCAAAAATCTGGTCTTGGTTTCAATTAATAGAATTCTAAGTTCTTCCCATATGTACGTCTTATACATTGGAGACCTCTCTGGTGGAATATATCCTGTTATAACTAAAATACTCTGACCCTCATAATATAATAAAACAATTATAAAATGGTCATTTGCTGTAATGCATTTTACAGATGAAAAACTACTTAAATTTACACATATGGCAGTCCCTCCAGAATTCCTGCCTTTTTGCGAATTTCTAGTCCCTGGTATATGTATCAGTTGGAAACCATTTGTTTCAATCTGATCAGCAGCACCATGCCTTGCCTCCTGGAGACAAACAACATCAAATGCTGTAATAAAATTAATTCAATCTACATCTTGATGCTTGTTCTTAACCCATTGTACCCATTAGTGCCATATGGCATCAGAACCACCCATTGATTAACCTGACCCAAAATGGCGTCATCAAATAGAATCAGTTGATTCCTGCTATGTTCCAGGAGATGAACTGCAGATATTCACCATTACTAAGAATTGAAACTGGAGAAAGACCCACAGTAGGCTCTAACTGAGCCTGAGTTTCTACAACTTCAGCTGATAGTCATTCCACATACCCTGCTAGGGAGTGTAATTTATTCCTTGTTGTTGTCCTTATTCCATCACAGTGTATATTTTGAATATCACTTGTTTCCTCTGGTAGTTTAGACTCTATTATATTCAAACCCATAGAGTCCAATATAGGTGCCTTCTCCAGTATCTGTTTCATTAGTCCTTCATTTCTAACCACAATATTAATTTGTGAAGCCCTTCCTACTCGTTCTACAGATAATACACCATCCCTACCTAGTTGAACTTGGAGAACATTTCTAAGAAGGCTACAAATTTCCCTAGTCAATTTCCCAGCAGTTTCCCTGTAAAGATAATCTAGCCCAAAAAGGGTAAGACCAACGGATTCATGTTCTTGCATCTTCATTTGCAATTGGACTGTGTTACAGAGTTGTCTATTGGGGAAAGTAACTATACTATCTTGATCCCTAATTTGTGGAGCATTAACCCAAATGTAATTGGCTGTCCTAGGTGATTCAATATTTATATCTAATAACATGGCTGAATGATTTCCTATATTCTTGATCCCTATAATTTCTTCTGGGTTGATTGCTATATCCATTTCTACTTTCAGTTTTTCAGCCAATCAAGATGCCTGATGCTCACCCTCTACTAGGAACCATCCTGTTGGTGCTAAGATTCTAATTAAAGGGGTACTATCTGTAATCTCTGCTTTCTTGGTTGTGTTGTTACCAGACTCAGTTCTAATGGAATTAGTACCCCAAATGCTATTATCCATTAGTTGTCAATTACCCATCCCCCTAATTTCCAATGGTATATGTTCTTTTGTCCCATTGATTTTATCACTTGCTTGGTTCAGGTGCCCTAATTCATTATTTAAAAGTGCAATTTCTGTTTCTAGTTGGTTCAATTGGGCTCCTAACTGTACATCGACATTCTTCATTTCTTTTCCTATCTCTTTCTGCTCCTCCGATTTTGAAATTTCCTTACATGCTTGAGGTAGCTGTTGTAATAGCGTAGCTTGTTTTTCATTTGGGGTATTGCCTAGCTCCTTTGTTAATTTAGTTATTTCTTTTACTGGCTTCTTTAGATTTTTCTTCTTTTTCTTTGTCTTTTCTTTTGTATTCTTTGCCCTCTTACAGTTCTTGTGAGCCTTACTTCTCTTTATTGGGCTATCTGGGATATAAATACTGTCAAATTCCAATCTAATCCTTCCTTTTTCTAAATTTGTCTCTTCTTTAATGCTCTCCAGTTAATCATTCATTTCCCCTATAATGGAGATTGTTATGCGTTATTTCATTTCTTAACATTTCCATCACATCTCTATTTAATACTATTTCCAACATAAGTAGGACATTAGCATTATGCTGCTTTGATAGAAGATCGACTAATTTATCACTTAATAGGTTTGTCTGGTAAACATTTACATTCTCTTCTTCCAGACTAATTTCCTTCCCCATCTCCTGCTTACATTTTTTGCATATGCTATTTTCACCTTGACCATCAAATTTCTTAAGGCCGGTAATAATCCCTTGTAGGTCCCTGGATACGTCTTCTGGCAATATCTTTTCCTTATCCAGGTAACGCTCATTATTCCATATCTCTGGTGTTAGCTCACAGACATTAGAGGAAACACCTGGGGAAACATCCATCTCCTGTTCTATTGGTGAGTCTGATCTAATAGTTCCCTTAATATTACTTATATTTAAACAATTAGTTATGGAAACTTCACCATCTGTTTCCTCCATAGTGTCCTCTACTAAAGGAATTTCAGCTGCACTTCTTATTGGTGCTGTCTGTAGCAATGTGTCTGATAAATTGAATTTATCAGAAGGGGTAGAGTTTTTATTATTACATAGGCCTTCTATGGGCTTATTTAAATGGTCTGTGATTTTGGCCTGTTTTGCACAGTCTAAGCTTGTGGAGGCGCTTTTATTAACTAGATGTACTGTAGATTCAGGATGCTTTATACATCCTGTATTGGAAAAGCAACCTTCACCAGCTAAAGGGGAGCTCTGTGGATGTTTCATTCTTTGTAATCTAATATTAACCATGTTGAAGAACGTACACAGATATTCACTAAGATTCTTCTATATATACACCCTAAGTGAACCCTCAGTACATAAAATATATAGTCCTGTTGAATAATTAAAGTAGCCCAGAACTTTAAACAGGAACTACAGCACTTCCAAGTATGGGCTATATTTGTTATTATGCACACTGAGTGAAACTTTGGTACTAACCCCCAACAAATTTTCTATATATATTAAAAAGAATCAAAAATGCAGCACAAATAAATCAGATTGAGTCCACTAAGATTCTAGATAAGATGTTCCACATTCAGATTTAGAATAAAATTGTTTGTAGTGATTACAGACTTCTACAGTTCACCTCAGGTTGTTATTCATCTATGGATACAGCGGAGAGTTTGTTTAACAGTCCTCCATTCAGCGTTTCTCTTGATAGAGAAGAAGGTGGAGGGAAGCGTGTTCAGGAAGTTCAAAAACATAACGTATACAAAGGGCTTTACACAGAAGTGCCTAAATGTTCTGGAGTAGCTCCATCTCTCCTCAGGTGTCTTAACTCTCTCGATCCCCAAACAAGTCCCCAAAAAGGGTTCACTAAGGAGAGAAGAAGTTAACAGGTTGTAAACGCACATACAATTAAAATGCTAGAATCCTAAGGTTCTAATGAACTGGTGCCCTCAAATACAGATACTAGCCTATTTGCCAGTAAATACAAATATGTTAAAAAAAAAAAAAAAGAGTGCTGGAACCTAATTACTATACAATTAAATTATGGTGGTAATACTACATTAAAAAAGGCAGATTGGTCAAAAATCAACTCCCGCCAAACCAAGGTAAAGCAAAAACAACAGCATAAAAAAAAATTGGGCTTACTTGTTGTAATTTCAAAAGTGCGTATACTGGTTTCTTTGGCAAGCATCCAAATTACTGATAAACCAGATTATTTCAATGCTCGTTCAATGTCTGCATTCTATCCATTAATGTTTTAGGGCTTTACAACAGCTTCGCATCAGCCTCGCTGATCCATTACATCCAGTTTATATACCACTCGTTATTGTACTCCTGTCTGTCTGCTTAGACCAAATAAAAATAACAGACAGGAGAGAAACAATCAAAGCTTATGTCATAAAGTGCATTCTATCCACTGGGAGTACAGAAAAGGAGCAGCAGGCCACAAGCATTCAAGCTGCATGCAGATGTGGCGTACCTGGAATTACCTGGCATTACGTGTACGCATATGCCTTTATTCAGTAAGCTCAAGTGCCTAAAATTTGCATATGGTGCGAAAAAAAGAAAAAAAGGTTGAATATATATAAGTTTATTTTATATATATATATTAAATCATCTAATTTTTTTAAAACCACGGTGCTGCACCATGGCCCACCACCAACCACATCCCAAGCAGCCACTCACACCCGTGACACCCCCATGGCACAGCATGCACTGTGCCCCCATTGTTCGCACTGCCACACACCCTGTACCAGGACGCCCCCACCAGGGTGCTATCATGTGAAGTACCACCCCTGCCACATGCACGCAAGCACCATGCAGGATGGCACACACATGTGCGCACACACACAGACACACAGTTACGCACAGATGCACACATACACATACACACACACGGCCACTGTTGCTGCCCAAAACAAACATGGAAGTGGGTGTCCACTTACCTGGCACAGGCACATTGCCTTCGCGCACCATGCACTTGTAGCCCTCCAGCTGCTGACGCCGTTGCAGGTCTGTGTACTGGAACCTGCACTTCTCAGCATCACGGGTGATGCCCGTGTGGGCACACAGCTTCCTTGCCACTGTGGCCCACACCTGCATGCGTGGGAGGTCACCCTCCCGGACCTCCCCAAAGAGCCTCCAGTGCCTTTTCTGTACCAGCTCTACCAGGTTTGCTGTTTCAACCTTCCCCCCAGTGCCTGTCCAGGTGAACCACCGCACACTGCCGCCAACCCCCTGGCATCACTACTGTGTGTGTCTGTGACTGGCACCCGTACCACACCAATGAAGGTGCACCTCTGTCTGCTCCCTCACTCAAAGTGCTGTAGCATGGTGCTAGCACATGACGTAGTGCAGCGCTACCCAGAAGCGGTCCCTGCACACATGCATGACCCCCGCATGACCCCTGGCCACAATGCTATGCATGTATGTTGCCACGCTTTAGTAAGAAGGCCATGAGGCCACTTTATGCCCTGCCCACTAGCGCAGACACGGGGCCTCATGGGCATGCATGGTCACTGAGCTATGCCACATAGCACAGTGCAATCAGGATAGCACAGCATTGGCCACCCCATTGCCCAACGCTGCCATTTGCATGGTGCAGAGCTGTTAGCCTGGTGCTAATCAGGCCCATAATTAACAGGAATATGCTAATTAAGCCACTTGTGCATGCAACGTGCAAACACTGTGATTTGCATATCATTATCCAATGATTTGCATGAATAACAGGCTAGACTGCCTGGCTGGGCTATAAAAGGGCAATCAGTGCTCCACCGGTGTTGTGTTGTGGGAATGCAGCATACAGCAGACACTGCAGTGCAGAGAACAACACTGATGAAAACACACAACAGGAGGGAGAGCAGTGAGTGGAAGGTCAGTATCACTACTGAACAGGTGTTGTAATGGTGCTGGTAAGGGTTGGGGCATATGCAGTGCGTACCAGCTGTCCATAACTGTACCGGCTGGGGATAGGTCCACCTACCACAGGACCACAGGCATGCATGGTGCTGCGCATTGGTGCACAGGGCCAGAAGGATGGCAGTCCAGCACACCTGACCTAGCACCATGACCATGCCCTGTGTCAGCCTGTGTGGGGTAGGACCGCCTGCAGTACTATGGGTGACATACAGGTGTGGGGGGCACCACCATGGATTGCAGGTGTGCAGCACAACTGTGACTGACTGCCATGGGGTTCATGGCACCTCTGTTGCTGCCCTGGATGTGGGACACTCAATTGGTGGTACACAGCTATGGAACAGGTGTCACAGGGTCCTGGCAGTGTGTTGCTGAGGGCTCTGTTTGGCCTGTGCCTGGTAGTCTGCCATTGCATGCCAGTCCCTGTGTCCTTACTCTATGTGCAGTGCCCATGTCCATTAGGGGTGCACGATACAGTGCAAGGTGGTGGCCACTGGGGTGGACCCATCCTGGGGTGCACATGTCAGCCATGGGCGACAGCGGTGCTCTTGTGGGTCCGGTACATGCTGTCTGGACACTGACAGCTGTGCAGTGGCACAGTGCACCCAGGGGTTGCAACAGCACATGCCGGCCAGTGCCAAATCCATTCAACCTATGCCACAATAGGTGGTGGCATGCACGTGCTGTTGCACGTGCGCAACTCAACACAGGCATGCAATAGCTGTTGACACATGTCCCTTTCCATCTCTCCCATAGGTGGTGCAGAATGACCAGAGTGGATACATGCCCATCAATTCTCGCAGGAGGAAAGTACAGTTATGTAAGAACTTACTGTAACAGTAAATCTTTGAGAACAGCTCTTGCAGCAGGTTACACCATTAGGACTGAAGCCAGCAGGTGCCAGGACCCCACGGAAATTTTCTAGCTAGCAAGCTTCAGCAGGGACCACCTCTGACATCGGTCCCGCCCCCGACGTCAGGCGTAGTACATAAGGAGGCAGTCCCCCCATAATCCTCAGTTCTCCCGCTGGAGACTCCAGGCCGCTGGATGACGTCAGAAGGGGAGACTGAAGATCCGCCATCAGATGGCAAACAAGGCAATAGGAAATGTCCCATCTAATGAGATGGATGCTTGACTACGACCTACCTCCAGCGGGGATGGTGGGAGGGAAAGTACCTGCTGCAAGAGCTGTTCTTGAAGATGTACTGTTACGGTAAGTTCTTACGTAACTGTACTATCTTACTTTGAGACACAGCTCTTGCAGCAGGATACACCATTAGGACTGATTTCCAAGCAGTAATGGCAATCATGCACCATCGAGAGGAGGAAAGGTAGAGACCTCGAGATATCTCGAGCCTAGGACAGAAGTCCCTGAAGGACAGCTAAACCGAACCCTGCTCTTCGCCTCGATGCAATGTCCAGGCTGTAATACCTGATAAAGGTATGCACAGAGCTCCAAGTAGCTGCAGTGCAAATAGCTGAGGTGGAGACGTTCTTCAACGCCGCAAAGGAAGTAGCCACCCTTCTAGTGGAATGACCCTTAACCGCGCCCGGTAAGGGTTTATTGCACTTCTGGTAACAGAATGTAATGCACTGGATGAGCCACCTAGATAGCGACTGCTTAAAGACAGGAGCTCCCTTCATCCTGTGGGCAAAGGAGACAAAAAGTTGGTCTGACTTTCGGTGTTGTTTGGTTCTGGTCAGGTAGTATCTGAGGCACCTATGCACATCTAAGGTGCGCAGAAGGGGTTCTCCTCGATTAGAGTATTTTGGAAAATACACAGATTGATGTCCTGATTAAGGGTGAGAGCTGAGACCACCTTAGGCAGAAATTTTGGATTAGTGCTTAGGGATATCCTGTTCTGGTGGAAAACCAAATAAGGCTTTTTGCACATAAGAGCGTGCATTTCCAAAATTCTTCTGACAGAAGTAACTGCAACTAAAAATAACGTTTTTCAAGAGAGAAAACATAGCTCGCAATCTGCAGCTGGTTCAAAAGGTGGCAGCGTGAGCTGCTCAGGATGAATGGTAAGTCCCATGGAGGGATTGGATCCTTAATTGGAGGCCTAAGGTGCAGGATGCCCCTCAAAAAGGCCCGAGTCGTGTCCATCTGGGCCACAGTGCGTTGGCCTACAGGGGCATGGTAGGCTGAAATAGCACAAAGGTGCACTTTAATCGAGGAGTAAGCCAGGCTGGAGTGGAAAAGGGAAAGCAGGTAGTCCAGTACTAGCTTTTCTGGACAGTCCAAAGGCAGAAAGCCACGTGCTTGAGCCCACAAGCAGAATCTGCGCCATTTCATGGCATAGGTTGCATGGGTAGCCAGTTTTCTAGTGGCAGAAAGCACATCTGCTACTTTTTGCGAGACCCTGTATCGCATCATGGCTATGTCTCTAGGAGCCAAGCGTGCAGGTTCAGGGAACGTAGGTCTGGATGGACTAAGAAACCCACCTCCTGAGACAGTAGATGGGAGCTGATTGGCAAAGGCACTGGAGGTTCCCGGGATAGCTGATGCAAGAGAGGGAACCAGATCTGTCTGGGCCAGAAGGGTGTGATCAGGATGAGCTTCGTTTGCTCCATGCTAAATTTTAAAAGAACTCTCTGGATCAATGGGAAAGGAGGAAAGGCATAGAGGAATCTGCCCATCCAGGAGAGGGACAATGTGTCTCGCCAGAAAACACAAGGCCCTGGATCTAGCGAGCAAAAATTGGGCAGTTTTGCGTTGTATGTGGACGCGAAGAGGTCCAACTCTGGAGTACCCCATCTGTGAAACAGATCTTCTGCCACCTCCTGGAGTAGTTACCATTCGTGGACTGTGGCCTGAGTGCGGCTCAGGCTGTCTGCGATGATGTTGTCCACTCCAGGAACATGAACTGCAATAAGGTTTGCGCGTGTTGCAAGACCCAATCCCACACTCTCATGGCCTCCCTGCAAAGCGGGTAGAAGTGGGTGCCTCCTTGTTTGTTGAGGTAATACATCACCGCAGAATTGTCTGTTTGTAACAGAAGTGTACCCGGTGGAATCTCCGACTGGAAGGCCTGCAGAGTGTAAAGGACTGCCCTCATTTCTAGTATGTTTATGTGGAGATGAGACTCCTGGGCTGTCCACAGGCCCTGAGACCGAACACCATTGAGGTGTGCTCCCCACCCGAGCCCTGAGGCATCTGTGGAGAGAGTCACAGTTGGGGATGGCACTGTAAAGGGGAATCCTGCCGAGAGGTTCCCTGGATGAAGCCACCATTGCCAATATCGAATTACGGTCCTCGTGATTCGGATTGGATGCAGCAGATGGTCTTGCCTTTGGTCCCATTGTACCCGTAACATCCACTGGGTTATCTGCATGTGGAGATGGGCTAGTGGGACTATTGCAATGGCTGCAGCCATGTGTCCGAGCAGGCAAAGGACCAGTCTGGCTGGGACGGTCTTCTTCACCGATAACTCCCTGATGAGGGATCTGATGTGTTCCACTCTGTCTGTGGGAAGGAAAGCTTTCCCTCTGATGGTGTTCAGAACTGTTCCGATGAACTGCAGCATCTGGGATGGAACCAGGCGTGACTTCTCGTAATTTACGAGAATACCCAAGGTCTCGAACAGAGACTGGGTGCAGTGAATGGCAGACATCAAGGCCTCCCGGAAGGGTGCCATGAGAAGCCAGTCATCCAGGTAGTGGAACACGTAGTGGCCCTGTCTCCTCAGAGATGTGGCTATGACTGCTATGCACTTCGTGAATACCCGACGTGCGATGACAGCCCGAAGGGAAGAGCTTGGAACTAATAATGGCGGCCCTGAAACTCAAAGCGCAGGAAACTCCTGTGAGCCTGAACAATAGGAATGTGCAGGTAGGTGTCCTGCATGTCCAGAGATGCCAGAAAAGTGCCCTGCTTCAGCATGGAAATCAGGCCTGGGAGGGTCACCATGCAGAAGTGCTTGTAAGTGACTGAAAGATTGAGGTCACTGAGGTCCAGTATTGGATGGAGGTCCCCTGTTTTCTTTGGAACCAGGAAGAAATGAGAGTAGTACCCTAGTCCTCTCTGGTTCCCTGGTACGCGCTTCTAAGGTTTCCTTTTCCAGAAGCGCGAGCACTTCCTGCTGTATGAGCAGGGCATGCTGACCTGAATAACGGGAAAGCAGGGGAGGTCTTGTAGGTGGGCTGCCTACAAACTCTATGTAATGGCCATTTTTGACCAGCTGTAGAACCCACCTGTAGGTGGTGATCGATTGCCACCCTGAAAGGTGGCGTGCGATGCGACCCCCAACTTTCTTTGCCTGTTGATCCTGAGGAGGGTCAGAGGTCGGGGAAGGAGTCATGCTGTGGCAGCGTTTGTCCCTGCGGGCTGGGCCGACTTTGAGAATCATTGGCCTCTGCCTGGGGACGACTTGGTCTGGGCCTTGCGTGAGAAAGTGCCCCTCTGCTGCTGGCCGGAACGTTGCTGTTGTCTTTGTAGCCAGCCATGAAAATGGCTCTGGTTCCTACAAAAGGAACTAGGCTTAGATCTGTACATAGCTTGTACAGATCGGACTGCCTTTCCTGCGTCTTGGAGTTTGGTGATAACTCTCTCAGAGGCTTCACCAAACAGCACCTCGCCGTTATATGGGACGTCTAGAATGTTTTTCTGGACGTCTGAGGTAAATCCGGACACACTGAGACAAGAGTGTCTCCGGAGACAAATGCCTGAGGCTGCAGCTCTGGCCGAAGAGACTGCAGAATCAAATACTAAGGGTTCATACTAAGGTTAGGTGCAAGAGCAAGAAGGCAGAAGCCCATAAAGCTCTTATACTAATCCAGTACATAATAGGAGAGGTCATACCCATTACATATAAGACTATCCAATCTATTTTTAAAAATACTTTTAGTTTCACTGATAACATTTAGTGGTAGCCTGTTCCAAGGGCCAACAACTCTGACAGTAAAAAAATATTTACGGCTAGACTTGACAAAAGGTTTTCTTACCAATTGTAGGATGGCCCTGATGTTATGACCACATTTTTAAATTCTAGACCCAGTTCACACAATAAATAAGGGTCTTGAACAATATCATACAGTAACATAAGATCACCACGAAGTCAACGTGTAGATAAGGGCATAAGTTTTAAAATGTCTAATCTGTTCTCATAGGAACTGCGAATAGCCCAGAAACTTTTTGTATATTTTCTTTGAACTCTTTCCAGTAACAGGCATTCAGACTTTTATAAGGATTCCAAAGCTGTGAGGCATATTCCCAAATGTGGCCTAACATATCACCGAAAACAAGGGCAGCAATACTTCCTGTTTTCTAGATCTAATATTACGTAATATAGACCATATCACTTTATTAGATTTGTTAATAATATTGTGTACATGATTATTGTAGTTAAAGTTATCTGAAATATTGACACCCAAATCCCTTTCATCAGATGTGGTCTCAAGTAATATGCCATCCAAATAATAGGGACTTTTTAAATTACTAGAACCCAAATGCATTACTTTGCATTTGGAGATATTCAAATTCATACCCCATTTCTTAACCCATGTTGTGATATGGGCTAGGTCCTTTTGAATGGCAACAACCTGATGATCAGAGGCACAAGGGCCACCTATTTTTGCGTCGTCGGCATATTTAATAGTAAATGATGAACAGCCAGAAGTAAGGTCAGCAATAGATGCCTGGAACAGACACGGGCCCAAGACTGAACCCTGTGGCACCCCACAAGTCACACTACCCCTAGCTGAAATGCTCCCATTAATGATCACTTGCTGAGAGCAATTATAAAGCCAGCTAATTATCCAATTGACTAGAAACTTGTTTATATTGAGCTTGTGAAGTTTAGTAATTAAGGCCCAATGTGGCATGATGTCAAAAGCCTTACTGAAATCCATATAAATAATATCGCATGGAACATTTCGGTCTAATAATAAGCTGATACGTTCATAGAAACATATTAAATTTGTCTGACAACTTCTACCTTTTTTGAAGCCATGTTGTTCTGCATTGTGACAATCCAGGACTGGGGAAATTAAATCTTTAATTAAACTCTCTAATAATTTACAAATAGAAGAAGTTAGACTTATAGGCCAATAATTATCCCACTTATTTTTTTGGCCGTTTTTGTAAATAGGGATGACATGGGCTTCTTTCCAGTCATAGGGAACAAAATTGGTGCCCAAAAAATATTTGAACATCAATTTTAAAGGAACTGTAATGACATCAACTAATAACAATAATAAATGACCTGCTATATTATCTGGACCAGGACTATATTTTCTTTTCAATGGCAATATTTTATTTGTAATGGTGTCCAAAGAAAATTTAACTGGTGAAACATTGGCAGTGTCTAGTAAGGTATAATCATAAGTTTGATTAAAGGATTAGGAAAATTTTTTACAAAACTTTGCATTAAACAAATCGGCCATTTGTTTAGGCTCATATATTAAAGTGTCACAGTCCAATTGTGGACCTACTTGACTTGTAGGTTTCCTTAGAGAATTGATATATGAATAAAATTGTTTGCTATTAGATTTGTGGGCGCTGAATGCTAAGTTTTGTTCCCAGTTAGATTTAGCCTTCCTAATCAATCTTTTGCATGTTCTTTGTATATGTTTATAGGAAATCCAGTCAGAGGACATTTTAGTCTTTTGAAATTTAATATATTTTTTCTGCTTTTGTCCAATACATTTCTTGATAGATTGACTCATCCATTTAGGAGCTTTAATATTAGTCTCATTTTTAAGTTTGGATGGAATATACAGTTCTTTAAGTTGAAATATATGTGGCTCTGAGCACTTGGGTCCCCACATCTGACCCAGTGCAGAGGAGGTTTAACAGCTGTGCTTTCTGGTCACCATCGGGAAGCTTTTCAACCAGGTCCTGGCCCTGTTCCCACATGGCATTCTGGAACTGAACCATATGAGTCAGATAGTTCAGTGACCTGATGGCGCAAGTAGCAGCCATGTATGTGCACCTTTCCAGGGCATCCAATTGCTTGGATTCCTGGTCTGGTGGCTGAGTGCTCATATGCTGTGGTCTCTGAGACCAGTCATGTGAAGCAGTGATGACCAGGGAATCAGCCAGAGGGTGGTTCACCAAATACTGGTCCTCCCTAGGGGCCTTGTATAGGTGGTCAACCTTCTTTGGCACCACGGGAGTGGAATGCGGATGTTTCCATGCAGCCTTGGTGACGTCTGCGAAGGTATCTACCAAGGGCGGCACTACCACAGGCTTCAGGTCTTTTTCCCGCAGGTAGCGGGCAAGGCATTGTCGCTCGGGGTCAAGCTCCTCAGCATCCCACCCCATGTTCTCCTGGATGTGCCTCATGATCTCAGCGAAGGAGGGATCATCCAGAGGAGACCTGGGTAGATCGTGTGGGTCAGAAGAGGGAATGCTGAGAGGAGAAGATGATCTGGAATACTCTGACGTATCCGACCTGGAATCCTCCCCCGACAGAGTGTACCGGTGTCGTCTGGGTCTTTTGGGGCTGGGTGACCCTGAGGGGGATCTGGAGGGAGGCCTTCTCCTGTCAGTAGATCTACCCCTAGGAGGTGGAGTTTGCTCCTTGGGAGATGGAGGTCATCCTACTGGCCACTTAGGTGGAGGAGGGGGTGTAGGCAGTAAAGGAGTAGGAGGAAGAGGAGTAGTAGGAGGAGGACGTGTGGGAACCACATCCTTCTTGATGGTATCCCACCAGAAGGTAAAGAGTTCCTTTACCTCTGCAAGGTTCATACCCGATGCCGATCCTGGCCCCGGTGGCCTGTCGCCAGGGTCAGGAGTCGGGTCCCCGGGGGTCTCCTGCTCCAGGGAGGGTTCCCTTGGGAGCCTGGCATCCTCGATGTCATCCGCCTGGTCTTCAGGCTGTGTGGTGTCCTCCTCTGTAGAGTCCCCCTGACTGGCATCCGCCGGCGACGGAGGTGCGGTCTTCTGCTCCAGGGTAGCTGAAGTCGGTCTCCTGGCTGACGTCTTCGGACCTGGTGAACGCCTGGCCAGCAACGGGTGTCTCGGTGTCGTCGGCTCCTGTGAGCACTGAGGGTGCTTGGCCGACGTCGGGTGGTGGGCCGACATCGGGTCCGACGTCCGTTTGAGGGATTTCAGGTTCTTAGTTTTCTGGGGTTGCGGATCCGGACCTCGGGGTGGTTGGGAGACTGACCTGGAGTCGATATCCCAGCAACGGGAGGAAGATTTGTGGTGCTCACCTGACTTCAAAGAGGCCTTGGAAGGTGTAAAACAAGCCAAGAGCCTCGAAGTCTTCAGAGGCTGGAGCGAAGAAGAACCACTGGAGGATCTGACCTGGACCATGGGAGGTTGCAACTGAGCCCTGGAGGGAGAGCGGTCTGATTTAGAGCTGGAGCTTCGGTTGTCCAAGGCCCGTGTAGGAGACCTGGACTTCGCCTTTTCCTGGTGCTTGTCCTGGTGTTTATGAGATTTGCTTGAAGATTCTCCCCAGGAGGAAGGTTCCTGGTCCATGCTTTTCAGCTTTTCTTCTAGGAGAAATGCTTTAAGTGCCTTCTGATGGCGGATCCTGGTACAGCTGTTAAAACCCTGGCAAAAGGAGCAGGCCTTGGTGTCGTGGTCCGGGCCTAGGCAGCGCACGTAGGATGAATGGGGATCCTTGAAGGGGATCTGTTTGCCTCAAGTGCACTTCAAAAGGTGACTCTCTAAAGATGGAGTTGGAGAGGACATCAGTTGAGCAGAGCCAAAAAAGAGATGAAATTCTTTGTAGTTCTGTAGTGGTCGTATGCTAGAAAGGAGACTAAGAGGCCGATACTGGCGAGTCGATGGCGGAAAAAGAACTGAGGATCATGGGGGGACTACCTCCTTATGTACTACACCTGACGTCGGGGGTGGGACCGACGTCGGAGGTGGTCCCTGCTGAAGACTGCTAGCTAGAAAATTTCCGTGGGGTCCTGGCGCCTGCTGGCTTCAGTCCTAATGGTGTAACCTATTGCAAGAGCTGTGTCTCGAAGTAAGATCTTAGAACAATGGTGCATGGCATCAAGGAGAGGGAGCAGGTTCTGAGGCAACACAAGGTCACGGATGCGGTGGTGCACCAGGCTTGGGAGGAGGTCACCGCCAGGGTTAACACAGTTGGCAGTCGTAGCAGGACTACAGAAGCAGTGCACAAGCGGCGGAGCGACATGCTGCGCAGGGTGAAAGAGGAGGAGGCACAGCAGCTTCATGAAAGAATGAGGACCGGTGGTGGACCGCAACCAGCACAGCAGTGGGAAGAGGACCCACTCATGGCTGTGGTGGCATCAACACTGCACCCAGTGGCTGTCACTGGTGTCCTGGGTGGTGGGTGTGAGATGCCTCTCACACCACCCAGGGCAGGTCTGTACCCACCTGTGTGTAACCTGCATTGTGTGGTGGCACAGGGTGTTAGTGTTGGGACTGAGCCTGGGGTGCACTGTGGGGCTGCATTGCTGTGCACGCTGTGCACAAGGGATGGGTATGCATGCCCACTATAGGAAGGTTGGGTGCATGTGGCCACATGATATTGCCATGGGGGAGGTGTGTGGGTTGTGCATGTCCACAGCGGGTGGCATGTGTCCTAGGGTGTGCATGTTCGGGTGGCGGCGGTGGTGGTGGTGGTGGGCGCACATTGTGTGTATGAGTGAATGACCCTGTCCTGTTTTCATCCACAGCAGCGTGTTCAGGACCAGCAGTGCACCAGGAACATGCCAGGATGGCTGCCTCAGGACAGGAGGAGGAGGAGGTGGAGGACATCCAGCCAACTACATCTGGCCTGGGTGGTGGATGCGTACATCCAGGACCGCCCCATGTGTGGCACTCACACGGAGGACTTATACAGCTGACAGGGAAGGGGGGCCCTGCTGGAGGAGGAGGAGACCTTGACTACGGAGCCACCACGGAGGATGCCCAGGTTGAGGATCTGGGCAGTGGGCAGGTGATCCTCCTGACTATTACAAGTGACATTGACACAGATGTGTCAGAGGGCTCCTACCTCATGCCCTTTGAGGGCCTTTGGAGCGGGGTACAGGATGGGGCTAGGCACAGGCAGAAGCACAGGTACCAGGGGCGTGGTCAGCCTTGCTGGCATGGGAGCTCACATGCAGCCAGTTGGTGGCCATGTGGGAGATGTGTGTGCACAACTGGACATGTGGTGTCCCCCACAGGTTGTGGGGCAGGTCCCTCCGGTACAACTGAACATCGCCAGTGGTGTACAGTGGCAGGACATCCCACCCGTGCACCAGCGTCCCGACCCGGTTGTGTTGCAGGCCCCAGTGCCAGCTGCCATGGGGGTGCTGCACCCCTGGAGCAGGATGCCCCAGGGTCCCGCCCACTGCTTCAGGCTGCCCTGATGTCACAGCAGGAGGCACGGATGGACCTGCATGGCCTGCAGTGGGAGCTCTGGCATGAGCTTTCGCTGCTGTGTGAGTCTGTGTCCCTGGGCTTTGCCCGTGCAGAACAGCATGCCGAGGACAGGGTGAGCCGTGTGGTTGCTGCGCTGTACTGTGGCTCTGACGGGCTTACAGCTGCAGTGGCAGACCTCACCACTGTGCTGTGCGGGGTGCAAGGTGGTCACCGGGTTGTGCAGGGGGGCAGGGTGACCATGGCACAGGGGCCCACAGGCGTGGAACCCATGGCCCAGGGCTGCCACTGGCTCCAGCTCGTATACGTCAGGCACATCCACTGGCACCCAGCACCACCGTGGACCTCCATCCAGTCGACGGGGGAACAGGCAGGCCAACCGTGGTCCTCTCCCAATGCGTCCTCTGCACAGAGCACTCCTGGGTCTGTGACCCACTCCCGTGGTGTGTGCCATGTGCGTGGTGGTAGCTGCCGGTGATTGGAACTGCCATCTTGCACCCGTGCACAGTCGCCACCCTGTGTGCACATTGGTACACCCATACAGTGGTACACACATGCACACACACAGACTTGCACACACCCGCACTCCGTCACATGCACCACCCCCACTGGCACAGCCATGGAGGCACTGCTAACACTGCCACCACACATCGGGCATCGACCTTTCCACCATGCCATGGCTGTGTGTCCACTCTCTGTGTGACCTGCACACCCCTCACATTGCACTGCACACACTGACATGCATTATAATCCACTGTTTTGTGCACCAGATCTGATTTGTGTTGTCACTGTTGTGGTTGTTTGTGCACATTAAAACATACATGTTGTACTGTTTCTTGTTGCTGTGCAGTCTGTACTCACCCTCTGGCCTGTGACAGTGTCCTGATGATGTTGGCCCTGTGTTATATGGCCCTGCGGGCCATGCAAGGATCCCTCTTCTCGAGTTGCTCCACTATCTCCCTGACCGCTGGCTCTGGGTCACTGTTGGCCTGTTCCTCAGGTACAGGAGAGACACTGACCGCATTGCTAAAATTGTTCACAAAGCAGGAGAAAACATTGATGTCCTAGTACACATAGGGACTAATGATCTCGCCAGCCGGTCAGTTGTGGAGACCAAGGAACACCTGACTAAGCTGGGTGACAAACTATCATCTATTTCGTCCGGCATCTCCTTCTCTGAGATCCTGCCAGTCTGGGAGAAGGGAGCAGATGGATGGAAGGTCAGAGAAGGGGAGATAGGGAGCTAAACACGTGGCTCAAGGACTGGTGCCAGGAAAAGGACACAGATTTGTAGGAACTGGCAACAGTTCTGGGAGCGAAAGTTCTTTAAATTTGATGGACTGCATCTGACTAAAGAGGGAGTCAGTGCATTGGGGCAGAAGTTTGACGTCTTTGCAGAATATTTAAACTAGCAAATGGGGAGAGGGGTGCAGCACCCCATACGTCGAATGGGAAGAACACCCTTCCCCCCTCAGCTAGTGGTCAAACAGGAATTCAGCGTGTTTGCCGTTCATTTGTATCACCAGGTAAGAAAAAAGGTTTGTCTCCCCATACGATGCACAGGGTAATGCCAAACTTCACCCAACAACTAACACACCAAAATCTGGCCAATGGAAAATCATGTACACAAATGCTCACAGCCTGGGAAATAAGATCCCAGACCTGCAGGCAATAATGTCAGAGGCTAAACTGGACATAGTAGCAATTAGTGAGATGTGGTTTACCAGTAACCACACTTGGGAGACTTCAGTACCTGGCTATGTATTGTCAGAAGAGACCGAGGTGCAAAAGGGGGAGGAGTGGCCCTGTATGTTAATGAAAATATCAAAGCTACAGAAATTCAGAATACACATAAGGAGCCAGAAGAACTGTGGGTCACCCTGGAAACAGGAAATGGGACAGCCATAAGAACTGGGGTTGTCTACAGGCCCCCAGACCAGAGGGAGGACATAGACACATTACTGTTAGAAGATATACAAAACATGACAGCTAAAGGGGAGGTTCTGATAATGGGAGACTTCAACATGCCAGATTCAGATTGGTCAATACCAGCAGGAACATCTGCCAGAACTAGACTCATAGTGGATTCCCTGCAGGGGGAGGGCCTCAAACAACTGGTACAGCAACCCACAAGAGACAGGGCTATCCTAGATCTAGTACTGACTAACAAAGAAGGATCACAGATCTCCAGGTAGAAGGTCACCTGGGTGCCAGTGACCATCACATGGTATGGTTCAATTTGGCTACTACATCTAAATCATCCCATTCCAAGGCAAAAATATGGGACTTCAGAGGAGCTGACTTTGATAAGATGGCCAACAGAGTTAAGCTAGCCCTGGCAAAAAGAAACACAGGTGAGGAGGTACAGGCAAAGTGGGCAAGCATTAAGGATACAATACTTGAAGCAACATCCCATTGTGTTAGACAGAAAAGGAAGTGCAAAGAGAAGGAAACCACTTTGGTTCTCAAATACAGTAGCAGAAAAGGTCAGAGCCAAAAGGCTGGCCTTCAGGAAATATAAGGGAACACAGCGGGATGAAGATAGGGAGGCATACCAAACTGCCCTAAGGGAAGCAGGTAAGGCAGTAAGGCAGGCAAAGTCCCAAACTGAGGAAACACTAGCACGAACAGTAAAAGAAGGTGACAAGACTTTCTATAGATACATTAGTGAAAGGAGAAAGTCCAGAGGGGGTATTGCTAAGCTTAATGGAGAAAAGGGAGCATGTGAGGAGGACCCTGTAAAGGCATCTATCCTAAATAGATACTTTTGCTCAGTATTTACTGAAGAGAAGGTAGGGCAGGGCCCACAGCTCAGCATCATGGACACAGGGGGAGGGATGAGCACTACTCCCTTCACAAAAGAAAGGGTCCTACAAGAGCTTGCTAAGCTCAGGTGGATAAGGCAATGGGACCTGATGGCATACATCCCAGGGTACTTAAGGAGCTGAAGGAGGAACTAGCAGAGCCATTAGCAGAATTGTTTAGTGAGTCTCTGAGCACAGGAGAGGTCCCAGAAGACTGGAGAAGGGCTCATGGATCCCGCTCCACAAAAGTGGTAGCAGGGAGGAGGCGGGGAACTACAGACCAGTCAGTCTTACCTCAGTAGTGGGCAAGATTATGGAGGCACTCCTTAAGGAAAGGATAGTGCAACACCTGGAATCCATAGGCACAGGATCCAAGACAGCATGGGTTTACAAAAGGAAGGTCCTGTCAAACTAATCTCATAGATTTCTTTGACTGGGTAACCAGAGTGGTGGACCAAGGGGAGCAGTTGATGTCGTCTACCTTGACTTCAGCAAAGCTTTCGATACTGTTCCACATAGAAGATTGATAAATAAGCTGGGTAGGCTCGGGGTGGGTCAGAAGTTGGTCAACTGGGTGGCAAACTGGTTGACTGGCAGAAAACAGAGTGGTGGTAAATGGTATACAGTCAGAAGAGATGCTAAGTCACAAGTGGGGTACCTCAGGATCAGTCCTGGGGCCAGTCCTATTCAACATCTTCATTAGTGACCTGCAGATGGACTAGAGGGTAAGGCTTGTCTGTTTGCAGATGACACCAAGATCTGCAACAGAGTAGATGATCCAGATGGGTGGGCAGAATGAGAAGAGATCTGGATAAACTAGCAAAATGGTCAGAAGAGTGGCAACTGGGATTTAATGCAAAGAAGTGCAAAATCATGCACATAGGGAAGAGAAACCCTGAAGCCACTTATAGGCTGGGAGGAGTTGCTAGCAGTCACAAAGGAAGAAAGAGACTTGGGCATCATCATCACTGATGACCTAAAATCATCAAGCAGACCTCTAAAGCAGTAGGTAAGGCTAGGGGGTGTTAGGGTGTATTAGTAGGGGGTATCACAAGTCGTAGAGGGAGGTAATAATCCCTCTGTACAAGTTAGGCCCCATCTGGAGTACTGCGTGCAGTATTGGAGGCCACACCTTCACAAGGACATTAACCAAATTGAGGCAGTCCAGAGAAGGGCAACCAAAATGGTGCAGGGACTGCATCAGAAGACATATGAGGACAGATTAACAGAGCTCAATATGTATACCCTTGAGCAAAGGAGGGAGAGGTGATATAGTCGAGACATTTAAACACCTTAAGGGCATAAACAAGGTGAAAGAGTCTAACATGTTTAAATATAAGAGAAAATAGCAGGACAAGAGGACACAGCATGAGATTAGAGGGAGGCCGATTAAGGGGAAATGTGAGGAAATACTTTTTCACAGAAAGGGTGGTAGATGCATGGAATAGCTTACCACAAGAAGTGGTGGCTATGAATACAGTGCAGGGCTTCAAACAGGCATGGGATAGGCATAAGGGAGCAATACAAATGACTATGAATAGATAGGTCACTGACAGAGCAAAGGCCGATGGCACATTTATAAGGTAGAAAAAGAAATGGGCAGACTGGATGGGCCTTGCGGTCCTTATCTGCGTCAACTTCTATGTTTCTATGTTTCTATGTATCCCATTGTTCATTGCCATGTTGTGCAACATGCAACAGGCTAGGAAGGTACGGCATACCTTCTGAGGCCTGTACTGTAGGGCACTGCTTGATGTGTCTAGGCATCGGAAGTGCATCTTCAGTATGCCAAACACCCTCTCTATGATGTTCCTGGTTCTGGCGTGTGCCTCATTGTACTGCTCTTCAGCTACTGTGGCTGGCCATGGTACCAGTGTCAGCAGCCAGGGTCACAGGGGATAGGCACTGTCCCCTGTCAGGAGATATGAACCTGTTAGTGTTGTACTGCTGTCTGCCTGTTTCTGTCATGCATCCCTGTGTTGCCCTCCCACGCCCCTTCCCGGCCTCCCATGCCTGTCCCTGTCCATGCTGTGGTGTGTGTGCCTGGTGGGGTGCTACTCCCCGACTAGGTGCCCACTGGCTATCCTGCCCTCCTAAAATGCCCGGCACAGCTGGGACTGGTGCCGGATGAAGGCATCGTGGACACTGCCGGGGTACTGCACATAGACATTGCTCATATGCCCAGTCGCATCACACACCACCTGGCAATTGATGGAGTGGTACCACTTCCTGTTTAAGTATATGGCACTGCCATCACCAGGTGGTGCGTGGATGGGGACATGGGTGCAGTTAATGGCACCCAGTACTGCTGGTAGGTGTGCAACTCGATGGAATTGCTGCATTGTTTCTCTGTGCTCTGCTGCTGTGCTGGGGAATACTATGAACTCCCTAGCGTGTGGCAGGAGAGCTTCTAGGAACTTGGTCAGAAGGCGTGAGGTTGCAGACTGTGATACCCCAATGGTGACCCCCATTAGTCGTTGAAACATCCCTGTGGCTAGGAAGCACATGGCTGCTGTCACCTTCTCCTCTACTGTCATGGCATGGCTGCGTCTGGTGTTGAGGTGCAGCTGCTCATGCAGGAGTTCACATAGCTGCCTCAACATTCCCCTGTCCATCCTGTACCAGCCAGTGTTGTGTTCATCTGGCAGGGTCTCAAAGGAGACCTTGGGCCAGTACCACCTATTTGCAGCATACCGTCTCCTCGGCGCCTGCGTTGCGGCCCATGTTGGGCCTGCTCCCTCTCCTCCTCCACTACAGCTACCATGAATGGCAGCATCACTGCTAGTGGTACAGCACTCATTCCCACTTCCTGTTGTGGCCTCTCCCCCTAGCTGATTTGCCCTGGGTTAAGACCAGTCTTTTATAGGCGGTAGCTAGTGCCACGCTGGGTGTCGTGCTATGTGTCTTAGCGTGATGCTATAGCTTTGAACATCCCATTGCACGTGTATGCAGGCCCCCCTTTTGCCCCTTGCATACATTACCGGTTTGTCCTACACTAAGGCACTTTGCGCACACTAACAGGTCCTTTGAATATGGTCACTCTGCGCTATTCCCGCACTAGTGGTTTGCGCGCTGCACTATGCTTTGAATATCTGGCCCATTGTGTTACATTGTCCTCAATATAATAATAATCAGAGAAAATACTGGTAGGTCCTATTCTGGCAACCCTCTGTCTTCCCCTGATAAGCTTATTATGCTTCTGTTCAAGTCTAATGCTATTAGAATATTCAAAAGCTTAAGTCATAGAAACAGAAACATAGACTTTGACGGCAGATAAGGACCACTTGGCCCACTCAGTCTCCCCCATTTCCCTACCTATTGGATAAGCTGCTGGTTCTAGTTAACCAACAGCCTACTTCCTGCAACCCCCAACTATAATTGCCTTATGTCTGTCCCATGCATGTTTGAATTCCCCCATAGTTTTAGACCCCACAACCTCCCCAGGAAGGCAGTTCCATGCGTCCACCACTCTCTCCATGAAAAATAATTTCTTTACATTACCCCTGAGTCGTCCCCCCTCTATCTTTAAATTGTGCCCCCTTGTTCTTGCACATCTCTTTTTCTGAAAGATGCTACCCTCCTGGACTTTGTTGATTCCCTTGAGGTACTTGAAAGTTTCTATCATGTCCCCCTTGTCCCTCCTTTCATCAAGAGTATACATATTAAGCTCTCAGTCTCTCTTCATATGGTTTCTGATGCAGACCCTGCACCATTTTAGTTGTCTTCCTCTGGACTGCTTCCATCCTGTCTATGTCCTTGCGTAGATGGGGTCTCCAAAACTGTACACAGTACTCCAGATGGGGTCTCACCAACTGTCTATACAGAGGGATAACCACTTCCCTTTTTCTACTTGTGATGCCCCTCCCTATGCATCCCAGTATCCCCCAGCTCTCCTTACTAACTTTTCACATTACTTACCCACCTTTAGGTCATCTGATATGATTACCCCAGGCCCCTTTCCATTATTGTTGTTGTTAGTACCTCCCCTGCCATTGTGTACTCTTCTCCTGGGTTTTTGTTTCCCAGGTGCATTACTTTGCACTTCTTTGCATTGAATCTAAGTTGCCATACATCTGACCATTCCTTCAACTTTGCCAAGTCCCTTCTCATCCTTTCTACCCCCTCCTTGTGTATCAACTCTGTTACAGAGCTTTGTGTCATCTGCAAAGAGGCATACCTTTCCTTCCAGACCCTCTGCAATGTCACCCATAAAGACGTTAAAGAGGACTGGACCCAGTACTGAGCCCTGAGGTACTTCACTAGTAACTCCCCTTTCTTCGGAATGAGTTCCATTCACTATTACCTTCTGTGTCCTGTTGTGCAGCCAGTTTGCTACCCATGCTACCACCCTGGGGCCTACTCCCAGGCTGGCGAACTTGATTATTAATCTTTTGTACGGTACTGTGTCAAATGCCTTGCTAAAGTCTAGGTAGGCCATATCTACAGCCCCTCCCTGGTCTATTAATTGGGTCACCCAGTCAAGAAAATCCATTAGATTTTTCTGACATGACCTTCCCGCTGTGAATCCATGCTGCTTTGGGTCCTGTGCCCTGCTGACCTATAGGTACTGAACAATTCTTTCTTTCAGAAGTGATTCCATCATTTTCCCTACCACTGAGGTCAAACTAACAGGTCTGTAGTTTCTTGCTTCTGCCTTGCTCCCACTTTTGTGAAGGGGAATCACATCTGCCCTCCTCCAGTCCCCAGGTACCACAGCATCCTCCCATGATTTGTTAAAAAGTGTGGTCAGTGGTGTCACTTAGGTCCCCCCTTAGTTCTTTTAGGATTCTGGGATGAATCCCGTCAGTCCCCATTGCTTTGTCCACTTTGAGTTTTAGGAGTTCTTTCAAGACTCTTTCTTTTGTAAATGGACTGGTGTCAACCCCCCATCCAGAGTGCTTCTACTGTTTGGTTCAGGTAACTCCTCCTCTTCTTCTTTTGTGAATACTGAGCAAAAGTATTCATTCAGTATCTCTGCCTTTTCACTGTCTCACTCTGCCCACCTCCCCTCTCCTTTAGTAATATTCACTATCCCTCCCTTAACCTTTCTATGCTCCCTAATGTACCTATAAAACGTTTTATCCCCCTTCTTAACTGAGTTGGCTATCTTTTCCTCGGTTTGGGCCTTTGCTATTCTGACTGCCTTCCCCACTTCTTTCTGCTTTAATTGATACAGTTCCCTATCGTGCTCCTTCTGTGATTCCTTATACTTTTTGAATGCAGCCTTTTTCTCCTTAACCTTCCCTGCCACCATTTTCTGTTATCAGTTAAATTATGAGGAAAAGGAAAGACAGATGACTGGAGCTGATAAACCATTGGAGATATTAGTAGGAATTAGTTGCTGTTTTTGTATAATTTCTGGATAAATTATGTCTATTTTTATGTATTATACATATTGTTTATGGATGATTTTACTATTGTAACATCATGTGTCGAACAATAAATTTTTCTACCTACCTACACACACATGTCTGGTATGGGCTTATTAATTGGTCTTCTATTGTAGATAATCTGTTCAATAAAATCCTACTGGGTATTTTAAAATCAGTATTCAGGAAGCTCAATGGCCTCCAGTATTTAGATCTTCCCGGGGCCCTTTTTTATACAAGCAGCAGTAATATAGCCTTATTCATTGAATCCTAAATAGCAGCAGTACTCAAAATATAATTATACAGAAGTACAATCGTCGGAGCTAGTTCTGTTTTAAAGGTCTTGTAAAACTCAGACCCAATGCCATTCATTCCCAGAGCAGTATCATTTTTCAGTGAGCCTATTGCTCCCATCACCTCCTCCACAGTAATATACTAACATACTAACATACTATTTGCCAGCAGATTAGGCCTTATGGTCTATCAAGTCTGCTCAAACCTAGATCCTTAGTTGGGTGCAGAGACCCTCCCATCCCTTGTGCTCCAGAAACCCCTATCATCCATCCCCACCCCCCCCGGACAGGCCATCATCTGATACATCCACTTTCTGAGTCTGTCCCACCCTCTCTTAAAGCCCTCCACTGTGGATCTCTGAACCAGCTCACCAGGCAGAGCATTCCAAGGGTCCACCACCCTCTCAGTGAAAAACCTCCTCCTCTTTTCCCCTCACCCTTCCACCTTCCAACTTCAAACCATGCCCTCTGGTGATGCCTCCCTGCTTTAGTCTAAAGATCCCCTCCATGTTTACCCTATTTATTCCCTTGAGGTACTTGAAGACCTCAATCATGTCCCCCCTGTCTCTCCTCTCCTCCAATGAAAACAGGCAGAGCTCCTCAAGTCTGTCCTCATACGTCAAATCCCCTAGCCCTCGTATCATCTTTGTTGCCCTCCTCTGTACCCTCTCCAGGAGCTGTATGTCCCTCTTCAAGTGTGGTCTCTAGTACTGTACACAGTACTCAAGGTGTGGTCTAACCAGTCCATTGTACAGTGGCAGAATCACTTCCTTGCTCCTTGAGGTGATCCCCCTTACGATGCATCCCAACATCCTGTTTGCCTTGCTAGCTGCTCTCCTGCACTGCTCAGAGTTATTCATACATGTATCCACCATGACCCCTAGGTCTTTTTCCCCTATTGAGGCTTCCAGCACCTCCCCTCCCAGGGTGTACCTGTGTTTAGGGTTTCCCGACCAAGATGCAACACCTTGCACTTGGTGATATGAAATTAATTTCCATGTGTGAGCCCAGCTTTCCAGGGTGTCCAGGTTCCTTGCAGGGCCAACCTCCCCTCTTCTCCCTCAACTACTGCTCCCATCTTGGAGTCATCCACGAAGAGACTCATTTCACACCTATACCATCCCTGATGTCTGATATGTATGCATTAAACAGGATTGGACCCAGGACGAGCCCTGTGGTACCCCACTACCAACCTCTGTAGGGTTCGAGAGCTCCCCACAGACCACTACTCTCTGAGTGCGTCCAGCTATCCAGTTTTCAATCCATCTGACCATCAAAGGCCTACTCCTAACCCCATCAGTTTCTCCACCAGACCATTGTGGGGGACAGAGTCAAAGCCTGCTGAAGTCCAAGAATAATACATCCACAGGCTTACCCTGTCCAGTTCTGATGTTACCCATTCATAGAACTCCACAAGGTTGGTTTGACATGATCTACCTGGCACAAACCCATGCTGCCGACTATCCAGACCTCCACCTCCCCAAGTAAACCCCAATCGTTCCTTTAGTATACTCTCCATTAATTTTCCCACCACCGAGGTTAAACTGATGGGTCTATAGTTTCCTGGTACTTCCTTGACCCCTTTGTAGATTGGTACCACATGTGCCTCTCGCCAATCCCTAGTACCCTCCCTGTCTCCAAGTGACCTGTTGAAAGCTCCACCAGGGTGCAGCCAGTATGTCCGCAATTCCCATAGTACTCTGGATGAATGCCATCCGCCCAGGAGATTTGTCTTTCTTTAGGCCTTGAGGCAAACCACACCTTGTGGTGGGGATGGCATCATCTGTCCCCTCCACCTTCTGTTTTTATCCTTATCCAGATGTGACACCCAGGGTGCCTTTCCCTCCCTTTTGCTCCATTTCTGTTACTCCTAGATCCCTCCCTGCCTTCTATCCCTTTGTGCCTTGCTTTGTAGATATCCCATCCCTCCCTAGTGAACACAGAGGAAAGTACTCATTAAATACCTCTGCCTGGTCCTTGCCTCCACCCACCCTTCTTCTGATCTCAATCTGCTGAGATGGCCCTTAGTTTTCTCCGCTCCCCAATGTACCGGAAGAACCCTTTTCCCTCCATGTATCCCTGTGCCAGCCGTTGCTCTTTACTGGACTTTGCTCCCCTCACCATACGGGTGACTTTTCTAGATGCAAGCTGGTACATTTCCTTATCCCTATCCCTCTTGTTGTTTTATATTTTTGTAAGCGCCTTCTTTTCTCTGACTGCTACCTGGACCTCACTGGACCACCAGCATGGTTTATGTGACCTTGCTCCCTTACGCTTCACCTAGCACAGATCCTGACTGCCTCATGAAGTCCCGCTTTATGACCTCCCATCTCCTTTCCACACTTGTCATTGAGGTAATCCCTTCAAGTGATCCTTGAGAATATTTCCCATGCCCATAAAGTCTGCCCCCTGAGTCCACTGCCAGTGTCCTAGATCTCACCCCACTCCCCAATGCTTATTTGAAACCAGACAGTATTGTGGTCACTCCCAGTCAGGGGTACTGTACAACCATGTCCCTTACCAGATCCCCATCTGCCAGAACCACATCCAGGACATGCCCCTCCCTTGTGGGCTCCATCACATGCTGTGTTAAGAACACATCCTGGAAGCCATCCAGCAGCCTCTGCTCCTTGGCCATCTTAGAGGACATGGTTCCCCAGTTTGTACCTGGCATATTAAGGTCCCCCATCAACACCACTCCTTCCCCTTTTGGACCACACTGGGCAATGATGTTGTCCAGCAAACCATCCTCTAGAACATCACTCATCCCGGGGCCTATATGCTACTCCCAGCTTGACCTTATCTCCTGCTGGGGATCGTAAGGTGACCCATAAGGCCTCCACGTTTCCCTCTGCCTCTTCTACCATAGCAATTTCTATGTCATCTCTAATGAACATAGCCACTCCACCCTCTGCCCTCCTTTCTATCCTTCCTAAGCATAGTGTACCCCATACATTTAGGTCCCAGTCATGGTTTTGTCGGCCCGTTTCCGTGACTGCCGCCACATCCACCCCCTCGAACAGCATGGCCTGGAACTCTGGCAACTTGTTTCCCAAGCTCCTGGCATTTACTAACACTAACCCCACCCTTATCCCTGATCCTTTTGTCGAACCCACCCAGATTCCTTATACTTCCATCCTCCCCTGCTCCTCCTGAAACCTCCACCTCCAGTCTGTTTCCCCTCCCCTTGGGCTGAGGCTACTCCCTCATCTGGAGGGAGGGCTTGTCAGCCCCTCCTTATCCTTCCTCCCTTACAAGTTTAAACCCCACCTTTCTTGTATGTAGTCAGCCATCCCTGTTTAAGGACTTCCTTCCCTAATGAGGCAAGATGAAACCTGTCCTTGGCATATAGTCCCTTATCCTCCCAAACTCCATTCAGTTCCCTAACACCAACCCATTCTCTTCACCCCACTTCCTGAGCCATTTATTAACCTCTGTAGCTTCATTTTTTCTCCACTGAGGCCTTTGGTACTGGCAATATCTCCGAAAAGGAAATGTTGCATCCATTATCCTGACAGACTCTGGCAAGTTCTTGGAACCTTGCTTGGATTTCCATAATGCTATTTCCTCTAGATCATTAGTTCCCAAATGCACAGGAAATCTGGTTTCCTTCCACAATCCCTAACCATTTCATACACCATGAACTTTGCTCTGTGCACTGTCAGCCCAGAGATACTCACTACCTTCACCTGGCTATGGCATCCATCCCCTGTCCTCCCAATGGATACCCTTAATCATCGAGTCTCCCAGTAACAGAACCTTAACACCGCCATCATCCTTAAGGTTACCTCCACTATGCCCTCTCAGCCCCCTCCCCACTTTATTCATGATCGCATTTCATGGGAGTCTTCCTGCCTTATTAGAGACCCCCTTGTCACCCTCCCCTTTCTGCCTCCCTTGCTATTTTGCCCACTTAACTCAAACCCCTTCTGAATAGGTGTCCCCTTTAACCCTCTCTTATCTGAACCATTTATCCTGGCCCTGATGGTTTCCCCTTCCCCCATCCCCCCCCTTGTAATAGTACCCCTGTCTCAGAGGCTCTCTGTGGGTCCCCTTTAGCTAGGGCCCCATCCTTGGTACTGACCTTCCTGCTGAAGGGGACTCCTCTCCCACCTCCTTGTCTCCCAGTTTCTCTCCAATCATGCTCTCCTCCTCATGTCTGGAATATGTTGCATCTCCCATTTGCTTAACATATATGTTTCCTTCTCCTCTGGGACTATGTCTATCCTTTCCATAGCTGTTCTGTGATGCCCTATGGGTATCTGACTCCTCCCCGGCCTCTGTATAAGTTTCCTCATTTCCACCAACCCTTCCTCCCCTCTAGGATGCTTAGTATCTCAAATTTATTGTGACACTCTATGTCAGCCTCCATCAAGTAACCGAGTTTCCCTGACTGCATCTCTAAACTGACCCTCTTCTTCCTCTCTTGCACTGTTCACCTTAGGAGCTCCTTCCCACAGTCTGCTGTTTAGGCTTCCGCACAACAGCCCTCCTGACTCTTCTCCTCCAGTCTCCTTGAATTCAGAATTTTCACCCTGTACGCTTCCCTTAGCATCAACTTCCCTATCTAAGGTCCTCTGTCCCTAATATCCCCCTTCTGCTTGCTGTAGCATAATGTCCTGTAATTTCAGGCGTTGCCCCAGCCTCCCTCAGCCCCACCCTTCTGCTGCTCATATCCACACCTTATCCTTGGACACCCCCAGCTCCCACAGCTTACTCCTTAACCAACATACCTCACTCCTGATACAAGATAGCTGTCTACAGAGTGGGCAGCCTCCCTCTCTCAGGCCCAATTTAGAATTATTGCCATCCCACAGCCTGTGCAGCCTACAACCCTTCCGAAGATGCTCCATGGTGGAATATGGCCACCCTGATTATCCCCTCTGTTTATAATAGCACACCCCCTTTCTCAGTCCCTTTCCCTGGAGTACAGTTTCTCTCTATACTGACTGTAGTTATTTACAAACCCAATTTTAATCCCACCAACAAAGTTCCCAAGTCTCACAAACACATACAGTCCAGTATGTGTTCAGTCCCACTAACAGTGTGTGTAAGTAGACACCAGGTACCGTATGATGTCACAGGCCCACCAACTCCTGTTGCTTCAAATTTCAGTCCCAAACAGAAATACTCAGCCCTTCAATCCCAACCCCAGTGGCTTTTCAGTATTTAGAAAGCCTACAAAACAGGGTGGGCGGAGGATCTTACCAAACACCAGGCAAATAACACATTTAAATTACCTTCTAATTTTCCCTGCCAAACATCTATCCCCAAACCTACAATATCACAGCCCAAGTATCAGTTCAAATTCAAGGTAATAATTTTAACACATAGAACTAATTTCACTTACAACTATTCAAATATTTCAGTTTAAAACAAAATATAACTCCTGGCCTCTTTTCTACCAACCTGTTGCTTAAGCTTCCAAGTGAACAATGAAAGCCACAGTAATTCCTCTTTAAAGACAAGTTAATTGCAGCTAATGTCCCTCCTCCAAACACCAGGCAAACAACACATTTAAATTACCTTCTAATTTTCCCTCCAAACATCTATCCCCAAACCTACAATATCACAGCCAAGTATCAGTTCAAATTCAAGGTAATAATTTTTAACACATAGAACTAATTTCACTTACAACTATTCAAATATTTCTGTTTAAAACAAAATATAACTCCTGGCCTCTTTTCTATCAACCTGTTGTAAGCTCCCAAGTGAACAATGAAAGCCACATTAATTCCTGTTTAAAGACAAGTTAATTGCAGCTAATGTCCCTCCTCCAAACACCAGGCAAACAACACATTTAAATTACCTTCTAATTTTCCTGCCAAACATCTATCCCCAAACCTACAATATCACAGCCCAAGTATCAGTTCAAATTCAAGGTAATAATTTTTAACACATAGAACTAATTTCACTTACAACTATTCAAATATTTCAGTTTTAAAACAAAATATAACTCCTGGCCTCTTTTCTACCAACCTGTTGCTTAAGCTCCCAAGTGAACAATGAAAGCCACAGTAATTCCTGTTTAAAGACAAGTTAATTGCAGCTAATGTTCCTCCTCCAAACACCAGGCAAACAACACATTTAAATTACCTTCTAATTTTCCTGCCAAACATCTATCCCCAAACCTACAATATCACAGCCCAAGTATCAGTTCAAATTCAAGGTAATAATTTTTAACACATAGAACTAATTTCACTTACAACTATTCAAATATTTCAGTTTAAAACAAAATATAACTCCTGGCCTCTTTTCTACCAACCTGTTGCTTAAGCTCCCAAGTGAACAATGAAAGCCACAGTAATTCCTGTTTACAGACAAGTTAATTGCAGCTAATGTCCCCTCCTCCAAACACCAGGCAAACAACAAATTTAAATTACCTTCTAATTTTCCCTGCCAAACATCTATCCCCAAACCTACAATATCACAGCCCAAGTATCAGTTCAAATTAAGGTAATAATTTTTAAACATAGAACTAATTTCACTTACAACTATTCAAATATTTCAGTTTAAATCAAAATATAACTCCTGGCCTCTTTTCTACCAACCTGTTGCTTAAGCTCCCAAGTGAACAATGAAAGCCACAGTAATTCCTGTTTAAAGACAAGTTAATTGCAGCTAATGTCCCCTCCTCCAAACACCAAGCAAACAACACATTTAAATTACCTTCTAATTTTCCCTGCCAAACATCTATCCCCAAACCTACAATATCACAGCCCAAGTATCAGTTCAAATTCAAGGTAATAATTTTTAACACATAGAACTAATTTCACTTACAACTATTCAAATATTTCAGTTTAAAACAAAATATAACTCCTGGCCTCTTTTCTACCAACCTGTTGCTTAAGCTCCCAAGTGAACAATGAAAGCAACAGTAATTCCTGTTTAAAGTCAAGTTAATTGCAGCTAATGTCCCCTCCTCCAAACACCAGGCAAACAACACATTTAAATTACCTTCTAATTTTCCCTGCCAAACAACTGTCCCCAAACCTACAATATCACAGCCCAAGTATCAGTTCAAATTCAAGGTAATAATTTTAACACATAGAACTAATTTCACTTACAACTATTCAAATATTTCAGTTTAAAACAAATATAACTCCTGGCCTCTTTACTACCAACCTGTTGCTAACACTCCCAAGTGAACAATGAAAGCACAGTAATTCCTGTTTAAAGACAAGTTCATTGCAGCTAATGTCCCTCCTCCAAACACCTGGCAAACAACACATTTAAATTACCTTCTAATTTTCCTGCCAAACATCTATCCCCAAATCTACAATATCACAGCCCAAGTATCAGTTCAAATTCAAGGTAATAATTTTTAACACATAGAACTAATTTCACTTACAACTATTCAATATTTCAGTTTAAAACAAAATATAACTCCTGGCCTCTTTTCTACCAACCTGTTGCTAAGCTTCCAAGTGAACAATGAAAGCCACAGTAATTCCTGTTTAAAGACAAGTTAATTGCAGCTAATGTCCTCCTCCAAACACCAGGCAAACAACACATTTAAATTACCTTCTAATTTTCCTGCAACTTTATCCCAAACCTACAATATCACAGCCCAAGTATCAGTTCAAATTCAAGGTAATAATTTTTAACACATAGAACTAATTTCACTTACAACTATTCAAATATTTCAGTTTAAAACAAAATAAAACTCCTGGCCTCTTTTCTACCAACCTGTTGCTTAAGCTTCCAAGTGAACAATGAAAGCCACAGTAATTCCTGTTTAAAGACAAGTTAATTGCAGCTAATGTCCCCTCCTCCAAACACCAGGCAAACAACACATTTAAATTACCTTCTAATTTTCCCTGCCAAGCATCTATCCCCAAACCTACAATATCACAGCCCAAGTATCAGTTCAAATTCAAGGTAATAATTTTTAACACATAGAACTAATTTCACTTACAACTATTCAAATATTTCAGTTTAAAACAAAATATAACTCCTGGCCTCTTTTCTACCAACCTGTTGCTTAAGCTCCCAAGTGAACAATGAAAGCCACAGTAATTCCTGTTTAAAGACAAGTTAATTGCAGCTAATGTCCCCTCCTCCAAACACCAGGCAAACAACACATTTAAATTATCTTATAATTTTCCCTACCAAACATCTATCCCCAAACCTACAATATCACAGCCCAAGAATCAGTTCAAATTCAAGGTAATAATTTTAACACATAGAACTAATTTCACTTACAACTATTCAAATATTTCAGTTTAAAAAAAATATAACTCCTGGCCTCTTTTCTACCAACCTGTTGCTTAAGCTCCCAAGTGAACAATGAAAGCCACAGTAATTCCTGTTTAAAGACAAGTTAATTGCAGCTAATGTCCCTCCTCAAACACCAGGCAAACAACACATTTAAATTACCTTCTAATTTTCCTACCAAACATCTATCCCCAAACCTACAATATCACAGCCCAAGTATCAGTTCAAATTCAAGGTAATAATTTTTAACACATAGAACTAATTTCACTTACAACTATTCAAATATTTCAGTTTAAAACAAAATATAAATCATGGCCTCTTTTCTACCAACCTGTTGCTTAAGCTCCCAAGTGAACAATGAAAGCCACAGTAATTCCTGTTTAAAGACAAGTTAATTGCAGCTAATGTCCCCTCCTCCAAACACCAGGCAAACAACACATTTAAATTACCTTCTAATTTTCCTGCCAAACATCTATCCCCAAACCTACAATATCACAGCCCAAGCATCAGTTCAAATTCAAGGTAATAATTTTAACACATAGAACTAATTTACCTACAACTACTCAAATATTTCAGTTTAAAACAAAATATAACTCCTGGCCTCTTTTCTACCAACCTGTTGCTTAAGCTCCCAAGTGAACAATGAAAGCCACAGTAATTCCTGTTTAAAGACAAGTTAATTGCAGCTAATGTCCCCTCCTCCAAACACCAGGCAAACAACACATTGAAATTACCTTCTAATTTTCCATGCCAAACATCTATCCCCAAACCTACAATATCACAGCCCAAGTATCAGTTCAAACTCAAGGTAATAATTTTTAACACATGGAACTAATTTCACTTACAACTATTCAAATATTTCAGTTTAAAACAAAATATAACTCCTGGCCTCTTTTCTACCAACCTGTTGCTTAAGCTCCAAGTGAACAATGAAAGCCACATTAATTCCTGTTTAAAACAAGTTAATTGCAGATAATGTCCCTCCTCCAAACACCAGGCAAACAAACATTTAAATTACTTTCTAATTTTCCCTGCCAAACATCTATCCCCAAACCTACAATATCACAGCCCAAGTATCAGTTCAAATTCAAGGTAATAATTTTTAACACATAGAACTAATTTCACTTACAAATATTAAAATATTTCAGTTTAAAACAAAATATAACTCCTGGCCTCTTTTCTACCAACCTGTTGCTTAAGCTCCCAAGTGAACAATGAAAGCCACAGTAATTCCTGTTTAAAGACAAGTTAATTGCAGCTAATGTTCCTCCTCCAAACACCAGGAAACAACACATTTAAATTACCTTCTAATTTTCCCTGCCAAACATCTATCCCAAACCTACAATATAACAGCCCAAGTATCAGTTCAAATTCAAGGTAATAAATTTTAACACATAGAACTAATTTCACTTACAACTATTCAAATATTTCAGTTTAAAACAAAATATAACTCCTGGCCTCTTTTCTACCAACCTGTTGCTTAAGCTCCCAAGTGAACAATGAAAGCCACAGTAATTCCTGTTTACAGACAAGTTAATTGCAGCTAATGTCCCTCCTCCAAACACCAGGCAAACAACAAATTTAAATTACCTTCTAATTTTCCTGCCAAACATCTATCCCAAACCTAAAATATCACAGCCCAAGTATCAGTTCAAATTCAAGGTAATAATTTTAACACATAGAACTAATTTCACTTACAACTATTCAAATATTTCAGTTTAAAACAAAATATAACTCCTGGCCTCTTTCTACCAACCTGTTGTTAAGCTCCCAAGTGAACAATGAAAGCCACAGTAATTCCTGTTTAAAGACAAGTTAATTGCAGCTAATGTCCCTCCTCCAAACACCAAGCAAACAACACATTTAAATTACCTTCTAATTTTCCTGCCAAACATCTATCCCCAAACCTACAATATCACAGCCCAAGTATCAGTTCAAATTCAAGGTAATAATTTTAACACATAGAACTAATTTCACTTACAACTATTCAAATATTTCAGTTTAAAACAAAATATAACTCCTGGCCTCTTTTCTACCAACCTGTTGCTTAAGCTCCCAAGTGAACAATGAAAGCCACAGTAATTCCTGTTTAAAGTCAAGTTAATTGCAGCTAATGTCCCCTCCTCCAAACACCAGGCAAACAACACATTTAAATTACCTTCTAATTTTCCCTGCCAAACAACTGTCCCCAAACCTACAATATCACAGCCCAAGTATCAGTTCAAATTCAAGGTAATAATTTTTAACACATAGAACTAATTTCACTTACAACTATTCAAATATTTCAGTTTAAAACAAAATATAACTCCTGGCCTCTTTACTACCAACCTGTTGCTAAAGCTCCCAAGTGAACAATGAAAGCCACAGTAATTCCTGTTTAAAGACAAGTTAATTGCAGCTAATGTCCCCTCCTCCAAACACCTGGCAAACAACACCTTTAAATTACCTTCTAATTTTCCCTGCCAAACATCTATCCCCAAATCTACAATATCACAGCCCAAGTATCAGTTCAAATTCAAGGTAATAATTTTTAACACATAGAACTAATTTCACTTACAACTATTCCAATATTTCAGTTTAAAACAAAATATAACTCCTGGCCTCTTTTCTACCAACCTGTTGCTTAAGCTCCCAAGTGAACAATGAAAGCACAGTAATTCCTGTTTAAAGACAAGCAAATTAGCTAATGTCCCCTCCTCCAAACACCAGGCAAACAACACATTTAAATTACCTTCTAATTTTCCTGCCAAACTTCTATCCCCAAACCTACAATATCACAGCCCAAGTATCAGTTCAAATTCAAGGTAATAATTTTTAACACATAGAACTAATTTCACTTACAACTATTCAAATATTTCAGTTTAAAACAAAATATAACTCCTGGCCTCTTTTCTACCAACCTGTTGCTTAAGCTCCCAAGTGAACAATGAAAGCCACAGTAATTCCTGTTTAAAGACAAGTTAATTGCAGCTAATGTCCCCTCCTCCAAACACCAGGCAAACAACACATTGAAATTACCTTCTAATTTTCCCTGCCAAACATCTATCCCCAAACCTACAATATCACAGCCCAAGTATCAGTTCAAATTCAAGGTAATAATTTTTAACACATAGAACTAATTTCACTTACAACTATTCAAATATTTCAGTTTAAAACAAAATATAACTCCTGGCCTCTTTTCTACCAACCTGTTGCTTAAGCTCCCAAGTGAACAATGAAAGCCACAGTAATTCCTGTTTAAAGACAAGTTAATTGCAGCTAATGTCCCCTCCTCCAAACACCAGGTAAACAACACATTTAAATTACCTTCTAATTTTCCCTGCCAAACATCTATCCCCAAACCTACAATATCACAGCCCAAGAATCAGTTCAAATTCAAGGTAATAATTTTAACACATAGAACTAATTTCACTTACAACTATTCAAATATTTCAGTTTAAAACAAAATATAACTCCTGGCCTCTTTTCTACCAACCTGTTGCTTAAGCTTCCAAGTGAACAATGAAAGCCACAGTAATTGCTGTTTAAAGACAAGTTAATTGCAGCTAATGTCCCCTCCTCCAAACACCAGGCAAACAACACATTTAAATTACCTTCTAATTTTCCCTACCAAACATCTATCCCCAAACCTACAATATCACAGCCCAAATATCAGTTCAAATTCAAGGTAATAATTTTTAACACATAGAACTAATTTCACTTACAACTATTCAAATATTTCAGTTTAAAACAAAATATAACTCCTGGCCTCTTTTCTACCAACCTGTTGCTTAAGCTACCAAGTGAACAATGAAAGCCACAGTAAATCCTGTTTAAAGACAAGTTAATTGCAGCTAATGTCCCCTCCTCCAAACACCAGGCAAACAACACATTTAAATTACCTTCTAATTTTCCCTGCCAAACATCTATCCCCAAACCTACAATATCACAGCCCAAGTATCAGTTCAAATTCAAGGTAATAATTTTTAACACATAGAACTAATTTCACTTACAACTACTCAAATATTTCAGTTTAAAACAAAATATAACTCCTGGCCTCTTTTCTACCAACCTGTTGCTTAAGCTCCCAAGTGAACAATGAAAGCCACAGTAATTCCTGTTTAAAGACAAGTTAATTGCAGCTAATGTCCCCTCCTCCAAACACCAGGCAAACAACAGATTTAAATTACCTTCTAATTTTCCCTGCCAAACATCTATCCCCAAACCTACAATATCACAGCCCAAGTATCGTTCAAATTCAAGGTAATAATTTTTAACACATAGAACTAATTTCACTTACAACTATTCAAATATTTCAGTTTAAACAAAATATAACTCCTGGCCTCTTTTCTACCAACCTGTTGCTAAGCTCCCAAGTGAACAATGAAAGCCACAGTAATTCCTGTTTAAAGACAAGTTAATTGCAGCTAATGTCCCTCCTCCAAACACCAGGCACAACAACATTTAAATTACCTTCTAATTTTCCCTGCAAACATCTATCCCCAAACCTACAATATCACAGCCCAAGTATCAGTTTAAATTCAAGGTAATAATTTTTAACACATAGAACTAATTTCACTTACAACTATTCAAATATTTCAGTTTAAAACAAAATATAACTCCTGGCCTCTTTTCTACCAACCTGTTGCTTAAGCTCCCAAGTGAACAATGAAAGCCACAGTAATTCCTGTTTAAAAGACAAGTTAATTGCAGCTAATGTCCCTCCTCCAAACACCAAGCAAACAACACATTTAAATTACCTTCTAATTTTCCTACAAACATCTATCCCAAACCTACAATATCACAGCCCAAGTATCAGTTCAAATTCAAGGTAATAATTTTTAACACATAGAAACTAATTTCACTTACAACTATTCAAATATTTCAGTTTAAAACAAAATATAACTCCTGGCCTCTTTCTACCAACCTGTTGTTAAGCTCCCAAGTGAACAATAAAGCAACAGTAATTCCTGTTTAAAGACAAGTTAATTGCAGCTAATGTCCCCTCCTCCAAACACCAGGCAAACAACACATTTAAATTACCTTCTAATTTTCCCTGCCAAACATCTATCCCCAAACCTACAATATCACAGCCCAAGTATCAGTTCAAATTCAAGGTAATAATTTTTAACACATAGAACTAATTTCACTTACAACTATTCAAATATTTCAGTTTAAAACAAAATATAACTCCTGGCCTCTTTACTACCAACCTGTTGCTTAAGCTCCCAAGTGAACAATGAAAGCCACAGTAATTCCTGTTTAAAGACAAGTTAATTGCAGCTAATGTCCCCTCCTCCAAACACCAGGCAAACAACACATTTAAATTACCTTCTAATTTTCCCTGCCAAACATCTATCTCCAAACCTACAATATCACAGCCCAAGAATCAGTTCAATTTCAAGGTAATAATTTTTAACACATAGAACTAATTTCACTTACAACTATTCAAATATTTCAGTTTAAAACAAAATATAACTCCTGGCCTCTTTTCTACCAACCTGTTGCTTAAGCTCACAAGTGAAAAATGAAAGCCACAGTAATTCCTGTTTAAAGACAAGTTAATTGCAGCTAATGTCCCCACCTCCAAACACCAGGCAAACAACACATTTAAATTACCTTCTAATTTTCCCTACCAAACATCTATCCCCAAACCTACAATATCACAGCCCAAATATCAGTTCAAATTCAAGGTAATAATTTTTAACACATAGAAGTAATTTCACTTACAACTATTCAAATATTTCAGTTTAAAACAAAATATAACTCCTGGCCTCTTTTCTACCAACCTGTTGCTTAAGCTACCAAGTGAACAATAAGCCACAGTAAATCCTGTTTAAAGACAAGTTAATTGCAGCCAATGTCCCTCCTCCAAACACCAGGCAAACAACATTTAAATTACCTTCTAATTTTCCCTGCCAAACATCTATCCCAAACCTACAATATCACAGCCCAAGTATCAGTTCAAATTCAAGGTAATAATTTTAACACATAGAACTAATTTCACTTACAACTACTCAAATATTTCAGTTTAAACAAAATATAACTCTGGCCTCTTTTCTACCAACCTGTTATAAGCTCCCAAGTGAACAATGAAAGCCACAGTAATTCCTGTTTAAAGACAAGTTAATTGCAGCTATGTCCTCCTCCAAACACCAGGCAAACAACATTTAAATTACCTTCTAATTTTCACTGCCAAACATCTATCCCCAAACCTACAATATCACAGCCCAAGTATCAGTTCAAATTCAAGGTAATAATTTTAACACATAGAACTAATTTCACTTACAACTATTCAAATATTTCAGTTTAAAACAAAATATAACTCCTGGCCTCTTTTCTACCAACCTGTTGCTTAAACTCCCAAGTGAACAATAAAGCCACAGTAATTCCTGTTTAAAGACAAGTTAATAGAAGCTAATGTCCTCCTCCAAACACCAGGCAAGAAACACATTTAAATTACCTTCTAATTTTCCCTGCCAAACGTCTATCCCCCAAACCTACTATATCACAGCCCAAGTATCAGTTCAAATTAAAGGTAATAATTTTAACACATAGAACTAATTTCACTTACAACTATTCAAATATTTCAGTTTAAAACAAAATATAACTCCTGGCCTCTTTTCTACCAACCTGTTGCTTAAGCTCCCAATGAACAATGAAAGCCACAGTAATTCCTGTTTAAAGACAAGTTAATTGCAGCTAATGTCCTCCTCAAAACACCAGGCAAACAACAACTTTAAATTACCTTCTAATTTTCCCTGCCAAACATCTATGCCCAAACCTACAATATCACAGCCCAAGTATCAGTTCAAATTCAAGGTAATAATTTTTAACACATAGAACTAATTTCACTTACTACTATTAAAATATTTCAGTTTAAAACAAAATATAACTCCTGGCCTCTTTTCTACCAACCTGTTGCTTAAGCTCCCAAGTGAACAATGAAAGCCACAGTAATTCCTGTTTAAAGACAAGTTAATTGCAGCTAATGTCCTCCTCCAACACCAGCAAACAACACATTTAAATTACCTTCTAATTTTCCTGCAAGCATCTATCCCAAACCTACAATATCACAGCCCAAGTATCAGTTCAAATTCAAGGTAATAATTTTTAACACATAGAACTAATTTCATTACAACTATTCAAATATTTCAGTTTAAAACAAAATATAACTCCTGGCCTCTTTTCTTCCAACCTGTTGCTTAGCTCCCAAGTGAACAATGAAAGCCACAGTAATTCCTGTTTAAAGACAAGTTAATTGCAGCTAATGTCCCTCCTCCAAACACCAGGCAAACAACACATTTAAATTACCTTCTAATTTTCCCTGCAAACATCTATCCCCAAACCTACAATATCCACAGCCCAAGTATCAGTTTCAAATTCAAGGTAATAATTTTAACACACAGAACTAATTTACTTACAAATATTCAAATAGTTCAGTTTAAAACAAAATATAACTCCTGGCCTCTTTTCACCAACCTGTTGCTTAAGCTCCCAAGTGAACAATGAAAGCTACAGTAATTCCTGTTTAAAGACAAGTTAATTGCAGCTAATGTCCCTCCTCCAAACACCAGGCAAACAACACATTTAAATTACCTTCTAATTTTCCCTGCCAAACATCTATCCCCAAACCTACAATATCACAGCCCAAGAATCAGTTCAATTTCAAGGAAATAATTTTTAACACATAGAACTAATTTCACTTACAACTATTCAAATATTTCAGTTTAAAACAAAATATAACTCCTGGCCTCTTTTCTACCAACCTGTTGCTAAGCTCCCAGAAGTGAACAATAGAAACCACAGTAACTCCTGTTTAAAGACAAGTTAATTGCAGCTAATGTCCCCTCCTCCAAACACCAGGCAAACAAACATTTAAATTACCTTCTAATTTCACCTTACCAAACATCTATCCCCAAACCTACAATATCACAGCCCAAAGTATCAGTTCAAATTCAAGGTAATTTTTAACACATAGAAACTAATTTCACTTACAACTATTCAAATATTTCAGTTTAAAACAAAATATAACTCCTGGCCTCTTTTCTACCAACCTGTTGCTTAAGCTACCAAGTGAACAATGAAAGCACAGTAATTCCTGTTTAAAGACAAGTTAATTGCAGCTAATGTCGCCTCCTCCAAACACCAGGCAAACAACACATTTAAATTAACTTCTAATTTTCCTGCAAACATCTATCCCCAAACCTACAATATCACAGCCCAAGTATCAGTTCAAATTCAAGGTAATAATTTTTAACACATAGAACTAATTTCACCTACAACTATTCCAATATTTCAGTTTAAAACAAAATATAACTCCTGGCCTCTTTTCTACCAACCTGTTGCTTAAGCTCCCCAAGTGAACAATAAAGACAGTAATTCCTGTTTTAAAGACAAGTTAATTGCAGCTAATGTCCTCCTCCAAACACCAGGCAAACAAACACATTTAAATTCACCTTCTAATTCTTCTGCCAAACATCTATATCCTCAGTAAACCTACAATATCACAGCCCAAGTATCAGTTCAAATTCATGTACAATTTTTAAATATATAGAACTAATTTCACTTTACAACTATTCCAAATATTTCAGTTTAAAACAAAATATAACTCCTGGCCTCTTTTCTACCAACCTGTTGCTTAAGCTCCCAAGTGAACAATGAAAGCCACAGTAATTCCTGTTTAAAGACAAGTTAATTGCAGCTAATGTCCCTCACTCCAAACACCAGGCAAACAACACATGTAATTACTTCTAATTTTCCTGCAAACATCTATCCCAAACCTACAATATCACAGCCAAGTATCAGTTCAAATTCAAGGTAATAATTTTTTAACACATAGAACTAATTCAATCACAACTACTCAAATATTTCAGTTTAAAACAAAATATAACCCTGGCCTCTTTTCTACCAACCTGTTATTAGCTCCCAAGTGAACAATAAAACACAGTAATTCCTGTTTAAAGACAAGTTAATTGCAGCTAATCCCCCTACCAACACCAGGCAAACAACACATTAAATTACCTTCTAATTTTCCCGGATAAACATCTATCACCAAACCTACAATATCACAGCCCAAGTATCAGTTCAAATTCAAGTAATATTTTTAACACATAGAACTAATTTCACTTACAACTATTCAAATATTTCAGTTTAAAGCAAAATATAACTCCTAAACTCTTTTCTACCAACCTGTTGCTAAGCTCCCAAGTGAACAATGAAAGCAAAATAATTCCTGTTTAAAGACAAGTTAATTGCAGCTAATGTCCCTCCTCCAAACACCGAAGGCAAACAACACATTTAAATTACCTTCCTAATTTTCCTGCCAAACATCTATCCCCAAACCTACAATATCACAGCCCAAGTATCAGTTCAAATTCAAAGTATAATTTTAACACATAGAACTAATTTCACTTACAACTATTCAAATATTTCAGTTTAAAACAAAATATAACTCCTGGCCTCTTTTCTACCAACCTGTTGCTTAAGCTCCCAAGTGAACAATAGAAAGCAACAGTAATTCCTGTTAAAAGACAAGTTAATTGCAGCTAATGTCCCCTCCTCCAAACACCAGGCAAACAAAACATTTAAATTACCTTCTAATTTTCCTACACAAACATCTATCCCCAAACCTACAATATCACAGCCCAAGTATCGGTTCAAGTCAAGTAATCATTTTCAAAACATAGAACTAATTTCACTTACAACTATTTCAAATATTTCAGTTTAAAACAAAAATATAACTCATGGCCCTTTCTACCAACCTGTTGCTAAAGCTCCAAACGAACAATGAAAATACAGTAATTCCTGTTTAAAGACAAGTTAATTGCAGCTAATGTCCCTCCTCCAAACACCAGGCAACAACACATTTAAATTACCTTCAAATTTTCCCCAGCAAACATCTATCCACCAAACCTACAATATCACAAACTCAAGTATCAGTTCAAATTCAAGGTAATAATTTTAACACATAGAACTAATTTCACTTTAAATATTCAAATATTTAAGTTTGAAAACAAATATAACTCCTGGCCTCTTTTCTACCAACCTGTTTGACTTAAGCTCCCAAGTGAACCGTGAACGCCACAGTAATAACTGTTTTAAAGGCCAAGTTAGTGCAGCTAATGTCCTCCTCCTCCCAAACTTTCGGGCAAACAACACATTTAAATTACCTTCTAATTTTCCTGCCAAACATCTATCCCCAAACCCAAATATCACAGCCCAAGTATCAGTTCAAATTCAAAGGTAATAATTTTTAATACATAGAACTAATTTCATACAACTATTCAAATATTTCAGTTTAAAACAAAATATAACTCCTGGCCTCATTTCTACCAACCTATTGCTTAAGCTCCCAAAGGAACAATGAAACAGTAATTCTGTTTAAAGACAGTTAATTGCAGCTAATGTCCCTCCAAACACCAGGCAAAAACACATTTAATTACCATCTAATTTTCCCCACCAAACACTGTCCCAAACCTACAATATCCATTAAGTATCTAGTTCAAATTAAGGTAAAATTCAAACATGAACTGTTCTTACAACTATTCAAATATTTGAGTTTAAAACAAAATATAACTCCTGGCCTCTTTTCACTAACCTGTTGCTTGTTTTCCCAAGTGAACAATGAACGCCACAGTAATTCCTGTTTAAAGACAAGCACTGTAGCTAATGTCCCCTCTCCAAACACCAGGCAAACAAATACATTTAAATTACTCTTCTATACCCTGCCAAACACCTATCCCCAAACCACAATATCACAGCCAGTATCAGTTCAAATTAAGCAACAATTTTTAAAATAGAACTAATTTCATACAACAATTCAAATATTTCAGTTTAAAACAAAGACTAACTCCTGGCCTTTTTCTACCAACCTGTTGCTTAGCTCCAAGGAACAATAAGCCACAGTAATTCCTGTTTAAAAACAAGTTAATTGAGCTAATGTCCCTCCCAAACACCAGAAACAAATACATTTAAATTACCTTCATTTTCCACAACATATACCACAAACCTAAGACACAGCCCAAGAACAGTTCAATTCAAGGTAATAATTTTTAGCTTTTTGTAAGACTAATTTCACTTTGACTATTCAAATAACAAGTTTAAAGAAGCAAAATATAACTCTGGCCTCTTTCTTCAACCCATGTTTAAGCTCCCAATGAACAATGAAAGCCACAGTAATTCTGTTTAAAGACAAGTTAATTGCAGCTAATGTCCTCCAAACACCAGGCAACACCATATAAATTACCTTCTAATTTTCCATAACAAACATCTATCCCAAACCTACAATATCACAGCCCAAGTATCAGTTCAAATTCAAGGTAAACTTTTTGAATTTCATTTCACCACAACTATTCAAATATTTCAGTTTAAAAAAAAATATAACCTCTTTTCTACCAACCTGTTGCTTAAGCTCAAGGACAATGAAAACACAGTAATCCTGTTTAAAGACAAGAACTGCAGCTAATGTCCCTCCTCCAAACACCAAACAAACAACACATTTAAATTCCTTCTAATTTCCCCCCAAACATCTATCCAAACCACAATATACAGCCCAAGTATCGACCAAATTCAAGTATACTTTTAACACAGAACTAATTTACCCACAAATATTCAAATATTTCAGTTTAAAACAAAATATAACTCCTGGCTCTTTTCTACCAACCTGTTGCTTAACTCCCAAGGAACACGAAAGCAACAGTAATTCCTGTTTAAAGACAAGTTAATTGCAGCTATGTCCCTCCTCCAAACACCAGGCAAACAAAACATTTAAATTAACTTCTAATTTTCCTACAAACATCTATCCCAAACCTGTCCTCCACAGCCCCAGAGTATCAGTTCAAATTCAAAGGTAATAATTTTTAACACATAGAACTGATTTCGCACAACAATATTCAGTTTAAAACAAATAACTCTAGCCTCTTTACTACCAACCTGTTACCAAAGCTCCCAAGTGAACAATAAAACAGTAATTCTGTTTAAACAGTTAATTGCAGCTAATGTCCCTCCTCCAAACACCAGGCAAACAACATTTAAATTACCTTCTAATTTTCCCTGCCAAACATCATATACCTACCAATATCACAGCCCAAGTATCAGTTCAAATTCAAGGTAATAATTTTAAACACATAGAACTAATTTTCACCCACAACTATTCAAATATTTCATTTAAAACAAAATACAACTCTGACCCTTCTACCAACATTTGCTTAAGCCCCAAGTGAACAATGAAATACAGTAATTCTGTTTAAAGACAAGTTAATTGCAGCTAATATCCCTCCTCCAAACACCAGGCAACAACATTTAAATTACCTTCCAATTTTCCTCCAAACATCTATCCCCAAACCTAAATATCACAGCCCAAACATCAGTTCAAATAAGGTAATAATTTTTAAGACATAGAATAATCACTTACAACTATTCAAATATTTCAGTTTAAAACAAAATATAACTCTGGCCTCTTTCTACCAACCTGTTGCTTAAGCTCCAATGAAAAATAAAGCCACAATAATTATGTTTAAAGACAAGTTAATTGCAGCTAATGTCCTCCTCCAAACACCAGCAAACAAATACATTGAAATGACTTCTAATTTTCCTCAAACATCTATCCAAAACCTACAATATCACAGCCCATATCAGTTCAAATTCAAGTAATAATTTCAACATAGAACTAATTTCACTTACAACTATTCAAATATTTCAGTTTAAACAAAATAACTCCTCATTTTTCACCAACCTGCTGCTTGCTCCCATGAATGGCCACAGTAATTCCTGTTTAAAGACAAGAACTGCAGATAATGTCCCTCCACCAAACACCAGGCAACAAACATTTAAATTAATTTAATTTTCCCGCCAAACATCTATCACAAACCTACAATAGCACAGCCCAAGTATCAGTCAAATTCGGTAATAAACCACAACACATAGAACTAATTTCACTTAAACTATTCAAATATTTCAGTTTAAACAAATATATCCTGGCCTCTTTTCTACCAACCTGTTGCTTAACTCCCAAGTGAACAATGAAAGCCACAGTAATTCCTGTTTAAAGACAAGAACTGCAGCCAAGGTCCCTCTCCAAACACCAGGCAAACAACACATTTAAATTACCTTCACTTTTCCCCAAACATCTATCCCCAAACCACATAACAGCCCAAGTATCAGTTCAAATTCAGGTAAAATTTTAACATAGAACTAATTTCACCTAACCATTCAAAATATTTCAGTTTAAAACAAAATATAACCCTGGCCTCTTCTACCAACCCATTGTGGCTCCAAGGAACAATGAAAGCCACAGTAATTCTGTTTAAAGATAAAGTTCAGTAACGTCCCCTCCTCCAAAACACCAGGCAACAACACATTTAAATTACCTTCTAATTTTCCCTGCCAAACATCTATCACAAAACCTACAATATCACAGCCCAAGTATCAGTACAAATTCAAGGTAATATTTTAACACATAGAACTAATTTCACCCAACTATTCAAACATTTCAGTTTAAAACAAAATATAACTCCCAACCTCTTTCCTACCAACCTGTTATCCAAGCTCCCAAGTGAACAATGAAAACCACAGTAATTCCTGTTTTAAAGACAAATTAATTGCAGCTAATGTCCCCCCCAAACACCAGGCAAACAACACATTTAAATTACCTTCTAATTTCACTACAAACATCTATCCCAAACCTAAATATCACAGCCCAAGCATCAGTTCAAATTCAGGTAATTTTTAAAACAGAACTAATTTCACTTACAAATATTCAAACATTTCCAGTTTAAAACAAAATATAACCCTGGCCTCTTTTCTACCAACCCATTGTTAAAGCTCTGATGAACAATGAAAGCAAAAGTAATTCCTGTTTAAAGACAAGTTAATTGCAGCTAATGTCCCTCCAAACACCAGGCAAACAAAACATTAAATTAACTTCTAATCTACCATAACAAACATCTATCCTCAAACCCACAATATCAGCCCAAGTATCAGTTCAAATTCAAGGTAAAATTTTTAAATATTAAATACCACGACAACTATCCGACTCAATTTAAAACAAAATATAACTCCTGGCCTCTTTACTACCAACCTGTTGGCAGCTCCCAAGTGAAAAATGAAAGCCACAGTAATTCCTGTTTAAAGACAAATTAATTGCAGCTAATGTCCCTCCTCCAAACACCAGGCAAACAACATTTAAATTACCTCCTAATTTCCTGCAAACATCTATCCCACAAACCACAATATCACAGCCCAAGACAGTTCAATTCAAGGTAATAATTTTAAACATAGAACTAATTCACTGTTATTCAAATACTTCATTTAAAACAAATATAACTCCTGGCCTCTTTCTACCAACCTGTTGCGCTGCCGCCTCACCGGCCGCGGGAAGCGGGGTGGGGCTTCGTGGGTGGGGTGGGGGGACACTAGCCATCAGGGAGATGTTTTGGGGGGTTCAATTTACTTACTGCCCGCGATCGGGCATTTCGTCCACTGGACCACCAGGGAGATGTTCGGGTGGGGAGTTTCATCGTACTTACTGCCCGCGATCGGGCACAAGGGGATGTCTGGGGGGTTCCGTTTACTTTCTGCCCGCGATCGGGCATTTCGGTCCACTGGACCACCAGGGATGTGAACGGGAGGGAGTTTTAAACATACCGCCCGCGATTGGGCATTTCGGTCCACTGGACCACCAGGGATATGTACGGGAGGAGGTGGGGGAGCCACATTGCTGCCTGCGATTGGGCTGCAGGGTGCGTCGGTCCCCGACGGCTGCTGCCTGGCAGGGCCCCAGGCGCAAGTCCTCGGGGATCGGCGCACCTACATGCTAATGGCATGCAAATGGGACCATAATCAGATGCAAATGGCCCCCCCTGCGCCTTGTATGAATTATGGCCCCATTTGCATGTCACCTTTTGAATATCATGATTTTGCGCATGGCGCAATGGTACTTGCACCACCACAAGTTGAATGCTCCACCCTGACAACTTGAGGTGGCGCAAGTTCCACAGCGCCATGCACAGTGGCTGTGGCTGGGGAGTGATATTCAAAGGAGTTGCTCAATAGTGCAACTCCTTTGAATATCGCCCCGGTCACATCCCTGCGCAACTATTTTGCGCAGCGCAAGGGCTTGCACCTCAGAATGGCGCAGTTTGAATATCCAGCCCAGAATGTTTTAAATCACAATCACTATTCAGACTCAGAGGTTCTTGATGCTTTACTGCTGTACCATGTTCAATCAATTGTATGCTCATAGCAGAGGAGACCTAGGATAAAATCAGCGTCTTCAAGTTTAAATACTGTCTTAGTTATTTCTACGAACAATTTTCAGTAACCACTTCCAAAATAGAGTACTTTTTGTTATTAACCATCACTACATCAGACTTATCCAAGCTTTTTCCCTGAATGCAGTTTGTGACGTTGCATTTTTTTGAATATTCCTTCTCTCACAAAGGGACATTTCATTACTTAATATGCACATATCTATTTCAAATAACTATTACCTGCACTTACTTTCAGCACTTTCTCCTTCACACATGTGCTGAGTATTTACATTTTTGGAACAAGAAACATTTTGGGATGTGCTATATTGTGAATTTATAAGGAAAAAATGAAAAACGTAATTTATCTACAAGTCAAAAGAATTTTAAATGACCATCTGCTGCTATAAATATTTTTCTGATACCTTTTACTAAATGAATGCTTAAAGCAAAATTTAGGACTGGAAAGTGTTTTATCTCAGGGCTGGTGTTCTTACCTACAGAGCCTAGAACAGGTCTAGACCTGCTGGTTATGTGATCTACGATTTACCTTTGCCTTGTCTTATGCAAATGAGTGCACTTCTGAGCTAGGCAGCTGGGAGTTTTAATGCTTTCTACCAAATCAGTTGTTTGTTCCCCACTTTGGGCAGGGGCAGGTCTCCAGTAGCTCCAACTCTTTCTCATTGTCACTTTTGTGCAGAAATTTGGAGACCTAGTTACAATATGGCACATGCTGCTGAGAGCAATGATTGCCTGTCACTCTCCAAAGAGGAGGGATTTGGAATCACAGAACCCATAGAGGGGTGCCAAAATATGTTTGGCAACACTAGTGGCTACACAAAGAGAAATGACCAGAGATATCTTGAAATTTTACACAGAAGGAACATAAGATATAATATGCATGCTGTATCACTAAAAAACATGGGCAAAACAGGAAGATTCCAAGGGGTTTGAGAAATCAAAACCCACCGGCCTATGGCTTAGAGGACAGAGTTCATGCTTGAATGGGAAAAAGTAACTAACAAGTGTTCATCTGATTGGATCCTTTCATTGATTAAAAAAAGTAAAAAAAGAAAGTGGGAAAATAATGGATGAAATAAAAAGATTTGAAACTGAGACCATTAAAATGATCTCACCACTAGAACTGAACAAATTCAGAAATAAATTAGATCAAATGCTCAATGAATATAAAGAAGAAATTAGAAAACAAAAACTTATAAAACACATTAGAAATTATAAGGATTATGCCAACAAAATTGTTTACATTTGGAATAGATCTAACAACCAGGACCAACATACTACATCTACTACACGTATGGAGGATGTGCCAACTGATATTTCATCAGCAGATTCAGACACCAGTTCAGATAGAGACAGATCTGGGATGAGACAGGCACAAGGAATAATACAGGACTCCCAGAGACCCAGTACCTCCAACAATAGTTCCCCTTTTTTTTGGACCAGGAGGAGGAGGATGCAGATGGGGTGGGGGAAGAGGAGGAATAAGAGGAAGAGGCAGGGGCAACTACAACACCAACCAACAGTTCATCCAATATTACCCACAGGAACCCAGGAGGTCCACCAGGTAGAAGAACTGGCAGTCGTCAACCTTACAAACATTCCAGTCACACAACCCCAATTATCATTACTAATAAAGGGACTATCATTTGTACCTCACAACAAAGTAAATGTTTTCAATTTGGAAGTGGATACATTCAAATTTTTTAGACAGTTAAATCTAACAGAATTTTTTGCAAATAGACCAACAATAATGGACTTATCTACAAAAAATGGTAATAGAGAAATGCATACACTTGGGAACAAGTCTGCTTTTGTACCACCAGTACCACCAAGTGACAAATTGACAACATTTATGACAATTGTAGATTTGGAGATAAATCAAATAGTAAAGAAAGCAGAGAAAAAACAAAAGTACTGTAAAGACAATGTGACAAAAGCAGAAAGGCAAGCATTACTTGAGCTGGAAAATACACAGGAAATGGTAATAAAACCAGCAGATAAGGGAAGAGCCATTGTTCTTTGGGAAAAACAGGATTATATTCAGGAAGCCTACAGAAATTAAATAACACCAATCATTACCAGAAATTAAACAAAGATCCAGCAATAGATATCAAAAACAAGGCTGACCAGTTGATAAAAAACATGTTTGAAGAAGGGTGGATTACAGAAAAAGATGTTAAATATTTAACAGTAAACAGCCCAGTAAAATCAGTGTTTTATGTATTGCCTAAATCCACAAGAATGCAAATAACCAACCAGGACAACCAGTTGTTTCTAGTATAAACTCAGTCACAGAACCTTTATCACAATTTGTGGATGAGTTTATAAACAATGGGTAACAGACCTCCCGGCATTGCTAAAAGATACAGGTGAAGCTATTAATAAATTAGAAGCTGTGAGAGTACAAGATGATGATGTATTAGTAACAATTGACATAGAAAGTCTTTATACAAACATACCACACAAAAAAGGTTTTGAAGCAATACAAAAAACATTGAATGAAAAACAACCTGTGGGAATATTGCCACTATCTGACTTTATTATTACTTTGGCACGGTTTGTTTTTGGAATCCAACTATTTTTAATTTGGGACTGGAATTTACATACAAAAAATGGGCATTGCCATGGGGACAACATTTGCCCCAAACTTAGCCAGTTTATACATGGGTACTTGGGAACAACAATACATTTATGATCATACTCATAATCAAAATTTACAATACATCAAAATGTATAAGCGTTTTATTGACGATATTTCGATTGGAGTGGGCAGAGAAAATCAATTATTGGAATTCATGGAGTATGTTAACAAAACAATGGCAAATCTGAAGTTCACACATGAATATAGTAAAGAAACAGTCAACTATTTGGATTTAAAAATCTACAAAGAGAACCATGTATTAAAGACTCCACTTTATAGGAAACCAATGGAACAGAATACCATCCTGCATGGGATGAGGTACCACTTAGAAAATATTAAAGCTCATATACCCAAAGTCAATTTATACTGGCAAAAAGAAACTGCACAGATGAGACAGAACTTGTGAAACATGCCACAGAGATGGAACATTGATTTACAGACTGGGGCTAGTCAAGAGAAATATTAACCAATCATAGGGCAGCAGTTGAGGGCAAGAATTAGACACAAATGCTAAGGGAAAAAATTCCATCCAATAACAATACAAAGAGACATACATTTGTGACACAATATAATCCTATTGCATTGGAATTCAGCAAAGTAATATAAAAAATTGGTACATTTTACAAACAAGCCCAGAGTTTAACAACAAACCAAGAATCAGATATAAGAGAGGGAAAAATGTGAGAGACACGTTAGTCCATGTTGTTGTCTCAGACAAACCCAGAAGAGAGAACTGGTTATCAAAATTACTAGATGGAAATTTTAAATGTGGACATTGGGGGCCAGATATTCAAACTGCGCTATTTTGTGGAGCAAGCCCTTGCGCTGCACAAAATAATTCTTACGCATAGGTGTAGAAGCGATATTCACGGAGTTGCACCCTGAGCAACTCCCTTGAATATCACCCCCGGCCACAACCACTGTGCATGGCGCAGTGGAACTTGCGCCCACCGCGAGGGTCAGAGTGGTGCAGTCAACTTGAGGTATGCTAAGTACCATTGCACCATGCGAAATTTCCGAGTATTCAAAAGGTGACATGCAAATGGGGGCCATAATTCCGGTAAGGCATGGGGGGCTATTTGCATCTGATTATGGTCTCATTTGCATGCCATTAGCATGCAGGTGCGCCTGATCCCGAGGACTCTGCGCCTGGTGCCCGCCAGGCAGCCATCGGGGACCGACGCCCTGCAGCCTGATCACGGGCAGAAGAGTAAAACATTCCCCACCCACCCCACCGCCCGATCGCCGGCAGCAATGTTCCCCCCAACACATCCCTGGTGGTCCAGTGGACCGCTAATTCCGTTCGCGGGCAGCAAATGTATAAACACAATCCCCCCTCCTCCCGAATATGTCCCTGGTGGTCCAGTGGACCGATAATCCTGATCGCGGGCTGGAGTAGTTTAAACACATATCCCCTCCTCCTGAATATATCCCTGGTGGTCCAGTGGACCGATAAACCCGATCGTGGGCTGGAGTTGTTTAAACACACACACCCTCCTCCCGAATATATCCCTGGTGGTCCAGTGGACCGATAATCCCGATCGCGGGCTGGAGTAGTTTAAACACCCCCTCGAATATTCCCTATGGTGGTCTGGTGGACCGATAATCGATAGAGTGGGCTGGAGTGGTTCAAGCACACACCCCTCATCCGAATATATCCTGGTGGTCCAGTGGACCGATAATCCTGATCGTGAACTGGAGTAGTTTAAACACACACTCCCTCCGAATATATCCCTGATGGTCCAGTGGACCGATAATCCCGATCGCTGGCTGGAGTAGTTTAAACACACCTCCTCCTCCGAATATATCCCTGGTCCAGTGGACCCATAAGGCAATCGCGGCTGGAGTAGTAAAACACCCCGAACATATCCCTGGTGATCTAGTGTCCCCCCACCCTCACCCGAAGCCCCACCACCCGCTCCCCGCAGCGTGGTGGCAGCATCCCACCCGCCTGCCACCCGGCCGCCGACTGACTGGCGGTAGGGCTGCCGCCCGTGGTGCAGACAAGAGCCAATGGGCGTGCAGCCCGCCCGATACTAAGACAGTCCAGTTTTGTGAATGAACATTCATTCACAAATCTGGACTGTCTTATGCGGAAATGGGCTGCATGCCCATTGACTCTTGCTCTGCACCAATGGGCATGCAGCTCTACTGGCCAGTCAGTTGGCAGCGGCAGGTGGTGGATGCTGCCGCCCGCCAGCTGCGGGGGAGCGGGTGGTGGGGCTTTGTGGGTGGGTGGGGGGACACCAGGTCACCAGGGATATGTTCTGGGGGTGTTTTACTACTCCAGCCCAGCATCGGGCTTATCGATCCACTGGACCACAAAATATACCGGGAGGTGTGTTTAACTACTCCAGCCCGATCAGGATTATCGGTACACAGACCACCAAGATATCCGGTGGAGGGGGAATGACGCATTGCTGCCCGAGATCGGCTGAAGGGTCCACTGACCACCAGGGATGTGTTGGGAGGAACACATTGCTGCCCACGCATCGGCTGCTGGTGGGGGAATTAGCTATGCCCGATCGGGCCAGTGGGGGGTGGTGGTGAGGATTTTACACTATTTTGCCCGCTGATCGTGCTGCAAGGGGCACAGGGAATGGGTTGAGGGCCAGCCACAGGTGGCAGCTGCTGTGTTGCACTCTGCAAGTGGCAGCTCACCTGTGGGTGGCCCTCAACAATCCTTTTGGCTCAAAGTTGTGCAGGCGCGAGGTTGGGGTTGCGCCTGCACAGCACAGCCCGCTGAATATCGGGCTGTGCAGTTTATGCATGGTCCTCCCTCCAGTTCAGCATGCATTTATTTGCATTGCACTGTTGCTCAGCATGTTTTCAGTGGTGCAACAGCCTCCTGCTGAATATCGCAAAATGGAGCAATTTCGGACGTGCAGGCGCAACCCTATTGCGCATGGCGCAACCCTTTTGAATATCTGGCCCTGTGTGTACTGTGCCCAAACACAAAATGTCAAAATGTTTAAACATCCAACTAAAGCACCTGAATTTTCAATCAAAGGATTCATTAATTGTTCGACCATGGCAGTGGTATATATGCTTTCATGCCCTTGTGGTGCCAGCTACGTGGGGCAAACCAAGAGAATGCTCAAACAGAGAATCTGCGAGCACCTGACAGCAACCAGAACTGGAAATTTGAACTATGCGATAGTCAAACATATCCAAGAAACAGGACATGGGACAGCAAAGGACGTTTGTTTTACAGGCTTAGAACAAATTGATATGGGACTCAGAGGAGGAGAGATCCAAAACAAACTGAGACAGTGGGAAAGTTATAGGATATTTACCCTGGCAACACTGACACCGAATGGACTCCGAGAGCAACTACCCATGGACCAATACACGGAAACTTAGGAGATAGATTTCCATTCTTTGTTCATCAAGAAAGTTTTTTATGTATAATGCTGTCCTGTTCAATTCATTAACCTCTTTTTCTCTGTATTTTTTTAGGTTGTCTATAATGCAATTAATGTGCTGAGTGGGATTTGTATTACTACTGGAAAGAAATTACAGTATATAGTTTGGTTTCCCATCAAGAATTCTTTTAGGTTTTCCTATAGGTTGTTCTGCATGAAATACAATGTACTAAGCCATCATTTTGCCCTGAATATGCAATAAATACTTACTGTATAGTTTATTTGTTGGCAGTCTGAATGGTAGCCACTATATATTTTTATTCAGTTAGCGGTTAATGGGGGGGGGGGGAAATGAGTATATTATTGTTTCATGCATGATCCTGCTGTTACGCTGTGTGTATAAAACATTGATTTCTACTTTATGTTTGTGTCAGTCGATCCAAATATTTGTAGATTTAATGTGTAATGTATTTTTATATTGATTTCTCTAGTGTGCTTTGCAGATTGCGCTTTATCACCTGCTTCTATCACCAGCTTTTGCCATTGTGCGCATGGTCACTCAAGGTAATTTCATTTCAGCTCTATCTGTGTATTTTCACTATCTGCACATGTACTTCTGATTGAATTTAAATCACTCATTCTGGTCTTTCTATTGGTCTGATGAAGGGTTTCCCCGAAACATCACCACCCGTTGTCTAGCCACAGTTACTCTCAGCAGTGTCTTTGCCATCTCAGCATTCATGGTGTACGGAATGTTTTTTCTGTCTTTTATGGACTTTATGGATTTACCACTTTTGTTTGAGCTCTCTCTGTCTCTATCTAACTTGGTTTTGGTATCTGAGCCACTTTTTCTTCTGTTCCTTTGTGGGACTAAAAATGAAGGATACCTCCTAAACTAGGAACCCGGAAGGAACTCGGAACGGGACTTTGAGCTGATTATCTATTTTCAATAAGTACTTTGTTAAAACTTTTTTACAGCCAGTAGAAATAACAATGCTTTCCTGGACTTATTTACTGCTTTCCAGTGGCTAATAGTGGAGCGGTAAGTTGAATAAATGTTTTCTGTGACTTCAGATATGCTGTATTAGGTCCAACTGTGTGTATGCTTTAGCAGCGGGGACCTAGGATAAATTAAGCTAATCAGCAAATGTACATAGAATGTTTTAAAATCACAATCACTATTCAGACTCAGTGGTTCTTGATGCTTTATTGCTGTACCAGGTTCAATCAATTGTATGCTCATAGCAGAGGGGACCTAGGATAAAATCAGTGTCTTCAATTTTAAATACTGTCTGAGTTATTTCTACAAACAATTTTCAGTAACCACTTCCAAAATAGAGTACTTTTGGTTATTAAGCATCACTACTTCAGACTTATCCAAGCTTTTTCCCTGAATGCAGTTTGTGAACTTGTCGCATTTTTATGAATATTCCTTCTCTCTCAAAGGGACATTTTATTACTTAATATGCACATATCCATTTTAAATAACTATTACCTGCACTTACTTTCAGCACTTTCTCCTTCACACATGTGCTGAGTATTTATATTTTTGGAACAAGAAACATTTTGGGATGTGCTATATTGTGAATGACCTTTATAAGGAAAAAAGGAAAAACGTAATTTGTCTACAAGTCAAAAGAATTTGAAATGACCATCTGCTGCAATAAATATTTTTCTGATACCTTTTACTAAATAAATGCTTAAAGCAAAATTTAGGACTGGAAAGTGTTTTTTCAGGTGCTGGCATTCTCATCTACAGAGCCTAGAACAGGTCTAGGCCTGCTGGTTATGTGATCTACGATTTACCTTTGCCTTGCCTTACACAAACGAGTGCACTTCTGAGGTAGGGAGCTGGAAGTTTTAATGCTTTCTACTGAATCAGTCTATATTGCCATCCCCCTTTCCTTTTGTTTTAAACTGTTGGTTCGTATTTAGTGGTTACCAAACACTAGGTTAGCCTACAGGAAGCCATAGCTTGCCTAGTCAACCTATAACATTTACTTCTTTGTTGCTGCATCATACATTCTAAACTTTTGTGCCTGTCAGTTGTGTCTGTACAAATTATACTATGTTAAGCCCTCCTATAATTTCTTTAACCCTGTATTTGATTACTGCTGTATGTACTGATTTGTATTGTTGACACTGTGTACTGACCTCATAATGAGGTGTGTTTGTCTTCCTGTAATACTGTATTATACCTCTGCTGTTGTTTGCTGTCTGCCACACTGTGGCGAGGGTCGCGGCTGAAAATGGTCCTTTGGATCAGCTCACTTACCTGGTTATCAAAGGCATAAATAAAAATAAATAAAATAAATAAATGAAAGATAATGATCACTAGGCCCATCCACTTTTCCTGTATTAACTACCTGCATCAGCTCTGCTGACCCTACTTGGTCATCGACTTTAGCCTCTCCGTCCCACCTCTAGGGTTCCCTTATGCCTATCCCATGCATGACTGCATCCCCTCACTGTGTTAGCTCCCACCACCTCCTGTGATAAGCTATTTCATGCATCTACCACCCTTTCTGTGAAGACAAACTTCCTCACATTCCCCTTTATCCTGCCCCCCTCCAATCTCATATCATGCCCCCTCATCCTTGTACATCTCCTATACTGTAAGATATCACCCACTTGCACTTTGTTTATGCCCTTAATATACTTGAAGGTTCTATCATATCTCCCCATTCCTGTCTCTTTTCCAGAGTATACATATTGAGTTCTTTTAATCTCTCCTCATATGTTTCTGGTGCAAGCCCTGCACCATCTTAGGCATCCTTCTCTGAACCGCCTCCACTCTGTCTATGTCCTTAAGAAGATGCAGCTTCCAGAACTGTACACTGTACTCCAGGTGACGTCTCACCAGTGTTTTGTATAGTGGTATCACCACCTCCCTTCTTCTGCTAGTGATACCCCTTCCTATGCACCCCAATATGCCACTGGCTCTCCCCACAACCTTTGTACACTGTTTGACCACCTTTAGTTCATCTAAGAAGATTATCTCTAAATCCCTTTCTTCCCTGGTGACCATCAGCAGCTCCTCCCTCATCCCGTAACTCTCTGCAGGATTTCTGCACCCCAGGTGCATGATTTTTCACTTCTTTGCATTAAATTTTAGTTACCACACTTTGGACCATTTTTCCAGCTTTCTTAGGTCCCTCCACATTTTCTCAACCCGATTTGGAGTGTCTACTCTGTTGCAGATCTTGGTGTCATCTACAAATAGGCAAACCTTCCCTTCCAGCCCTTCAGTAATGTCATTAATGAAGTTATTAAAAAGGACTGGCTCTAGGACTGATCCTTGAGGCACCCCACTGGTCACCCCCCTTTCCTCAAACTGGATCCCATTTAACACCACCCTCTGCTTTCTGTCTCTCAACCAGTTTCTAACCCAGTTCCCCACCTTGTGGCCCACACCCAGGCCACCCAAGTTGTTAACCAGTCTTTTATGTGTAACTGTGTCGAAACCCTTGCTGAACTCGAGGTAGGCAACATCCACCGCTCCCCACGATCCACCTCCTTTGTCACCCAGTCAAAAAAGTCTATCAGATTTGTTTGACAATACCTTCCTGCTGTGAATTCATGCTGCCTTGGATCCTGTGCTCCATTGGATTCCAAATGTTCCACAATCCTTTCCTTATGCAGCGTCTCCATAATCTTGCCCACTACTGTGGTGAGGTCAACCAGCCTATAGTTTCCTGCCTCCTCCCTGCTACCACTCTTGTGAAAAGGGACTACACTTCCCCTCCTCCAGTCCTCTGAAGGCACTCCTGTATTGAGTGACTCACAAAACAGTGCTGTCAGCGGTGCTTCTAGCACCATCCATAGTTCCTATAATATCCTAGGGTGTATACCATCTGGTTCCATTGCTTTGTCTACTCTCAGTTTTGTGAGTTCCTCTAGGGCTCTCTCTCTTCTGTAAATGGACTGGTGTTCACCTCCCTCCCCCCTTAGTTTATGATGCCTAGTTGTGGTCCCTGTCCCTCCCCCTCTTCAGCGAATACTGAACAGAAGTATTTATTAATTACTGATGATTTGTCTAGGTCTCCCTCCACACACTCCCCTTCATCCCCTCTGAGCCTTACAATCTCACCCCGGCCTTCCTTCTTTCGCTAATGTACCTATTGAATGTTCTGCCCTCTTTCTTTACCATCTGTGTTAATCTTCCCTCTGTTTGTACTTTTCCACTCCTAACTGTTTTCCCTGCTTCCCTCTGTCTATTTAGGTACACCACTCTATCCTCTTCCTTCTGTGTCACCTTGCATTTTCTGAAAGCCACCTTTATGGCCCTTACTTTCTCTGCCACCTCCTTTGAGAACCACAGTGGTTTATTCCTTCTCTTGCCCTTGTTTCTCAGCCTAATGCACTGATTTGTCACCTCCACTATGGCTCTTTTTAGGTGTGCCCATTGCTCCTCAACTCCCCTCCTGCATCCTTCTTCACCAGGGCCTCTTTGATACATATTTCCATCCTAGCAAAGTCTGCCTTCCTGAAATCCAAGACCCTTGCTCTGTGTGGCTCGACTGTGACACTGTACCTATATTAAACCACATTGTTTCATGGTCGCTGGACCCTTGGTGACCATGCACCCAGACTTTCATGATTTTGTCTGCATTGGTCAGTACTAGGTCCAGAATTGCCTTGTCCTGGTGGGTTCTAGCACTAACTGCCTGAGGCCTGCCCCCTCGAAGAATTCCATAATGTCTCAGCTCCTGGCTGAGGCAGCCACCAGGATGATCCAATCCATATCTGGCATATCAAAAACGCCCAGTAGCAGTACTTCCCCTTTGGCTGCCATTCCATGTATTTCTTCCACTAGCACTCTATTCACCTCCTCCCTCTGTGCTGAAAGCTTGTAGATAACTCATGTGCGGATTGCTGTGCCATTTCCTGACTCAAGGGTGACCCACAGTGCCTCGGCCTCCCCCTGCCTACCTTGTTCTGCCATTTCTTTAATACCTTCCCTGACATAAGGGCCAGCCACACACACACACACACACACACACACACACACACACACACACACACACACACACACAGACACACACACACACACACACACACACACACTTTTTACCCTTCTTATCCCTCCTGAATAGAGCATAACCAGGTACACTTACCTCCCAGTCATGGTTACCAGTGTACCATGTCTTGGTAATTGCCACTGTGTCCAGGTCAGCCTCTGCCATCAAGGCCATCAGGTCTGGGATTTTTATCTCCAAGACAGTGGACATTTGCATACATGCCTTTCTGTGTTTCATTGCCTGTCTACCTTTTATTCCTGTTTTTGCCTTCTTGTCCCCTCTTTCCAACACCATTTTTTTTTTCTTTTGCTGCCTCTCTTCCTCTGCCATACCCTTTATAATGGGTTCAGGTATATCTGCCTCCTTATCTTCCCTGTTGGCTTCTCTAACATGTGAGGGTGGGCTGCTTGAGTCTCCCTGCTCCCATCCACCTCCCAACTTGGCTAGTTTAAATGCTTGCCAAAGAAGCATTTCAACCATTTATTGAGGACCACCATCCCCTCCTTGGATGGATGAAGGCTGTTGCCCTTGTACAGGCCCACATCGTTCCAGGTGGGTCTCCGGTCCCCAATGAAACCAAAACCCTTTTCTCAGGACCAACCCTCCAACTAAGTGCTGAACTTTCTGACAGCACCTCCAAGAATGTCACAGAGCCTGGTACCTCCCCAAAGTGCCTTCCTAAGGTATCACATCATATGGGTGAACCAAACTGAGCGACTCAGAAATTAGCTACTCAGTTTAGTCAACTAATGGAACAGTGAGTGTGCAGGAGTAGCGATGCGAGGGAACTATGGCTATGGAGCGATAGAATAGCAAGGGCAGACCACAGGGGAGCTAGGGAGGTAGACAGTGATGCTGTTGAAATAGAGCAATGAAGCTTGCTGCTGCCGAGTTGTCCGCCTGGTGTGGCAGATAGGGTCACCGACTACACTGGCGATAGTCCCAGGTTGAGGACTGCTTGTATTCAGGTGTTATTTTTTTGCTCTTTTGCTTGTTATAACATTTTTTTTTATCTCTTGGTGTTCCCCGGACCGATGGTGCCCCACATACTGTTGCCCCCCCTACCGTGTATTGAACTTTCCCCCCAGTGTCTTTCCCACTCCAGAGTTGATTATTTTAGATCAGGGGGTGTGGGGGGCTTGCCTCCACAAAGGTGGTGCTGGGGGCAAAGTCCCCCTGCTTTACATGTTAATTTTAATGTCCGCTTGTTGTTGGATGTAGTTAGGTCGCCATATTGGGAGTCGTTGAAGTGGGTGTACTGCTGATTTTTTTTTTATCCCTCCGGGGAGCCTGGCAGGTGGCTCCGATCCCTCCTTCAGAGGAAACTAGGTCTCAGACTATACCTTTCCCTCTCTGAGTCTCCTGGTGATCCTCCATGGGTTGCCCTCCCATGACAGGGCTGGGGCAAGGAGAGCTGGCACCCCCCCACACCGGAACACAAATCCAGATTCTGGGTGTCAGAATGGGTGCTGGTGGGGCCCTCCTAGTTTTCTCCCTTACCCCCTCCTGCCGACTCGTACATCAGCTCGAGCTTCCCAACCCGTGCCTCCCCCAGCCGTTGCTAGAGGGTGATCAATGGGTGGGACAGCTATCCCTCCCTCCCTGAGAGAGGAGAGCAGTCCTCCGGACACTCAATCCTCTCTCTACCCTGCCGAGCCCTGGCAGTCTGGGCTAGTTCTTGAACCCCGGTCACTGGCGTGGCGCGAGGTTTGGTGTTCAGCACCTCAACCCTCAGCACCACCAGGCCGGCTCTGTACTACCGATTTTGCATTCAGCAAACTGTATTCACTGTTGTGTGAGTCGCCAAAAAAAATTCACCCATATGACATGGAACCCCTTCCTAACTCCCTGAAGTCCTCCTGCACCTGCTGTATGCTTGCCTCTTCCCTGGCTAGGTTATTTGTCCCCAGATGGACAATCACCTCCAGCCCTTGCTACCACTGTAGCAATCCTCTGGATGATATCAGTACCAGAACTCACAGCCTTGTCCTTCCTTGCAGCAACCTTATATGATTTATTTCTCTCAAGCTGCATAAAACAGTAGTTCAAAAGGAAAACTGACACTGGGTGATGTGTTGCATGCATTTCCAGAATGTGCAGATGCAAGGTGCTTAAGAATGTGGCATGGGAGGTGGTTTTTAAATGCAGTGGCAAACATGGCTTTATAATGTCAAGACTGTGCTGTGTCAGTATACTGAAGGAATGACATTTCAGAAGGCTGCCTTCTTGCAATTTTGGAAAGCAGCCAAACTACAATCTCAGAAAACAGGGGGCACACAATTTTGTAATGTGGCAGGGATGCTGAAATCTGGAATGAGGTGGTGTCACAAGTTTTTAGAATGTTGCAGAGATATGCAATTTCAGAATGTGGGGGACATGTAACTGTAGAATGTGGCAGAGTTGTCCGGTTTTGTAATGTTTCGTGGATGCATACATGTGGCATGTTGGAAGTTCTGTTTGGCTTCAGACTGTGGTGACAATATGCAATTTCACAATGGGGCATAGGCATAGAATTTCAGAATGTGGTAGGAACGCATAGTTTCAGAATGTGGTATTGACCTGCAATTTCAGAACGTAGCAGGGTTTTGCGATGTGGTGGGATGCATTAGTTTGGAGTGTGGCAGAAAAACACATTTTCAGAATGTGATGGGGACATGGGTGTGCAATTTTGGAATGTGGCAGTGACAAAATTTCAGAAAGTGGCGGAGACATACTATTTAGGAATGTGGCTGGCGTATGCAGTTTTGGAATGTGGCAGAGATGCTCATTTTGAAATGTGGTAGAGATGTTCAGTTTTGGAATGTGGCAGGGCAGCAAGTGCAGGTGATACTCATTTTTTTGTTTGTTTGTTTTTTTACTTTCTTAATGCACCTACTTATGGTCCTAGCTCGGGAGGGAGCCCCCAGTCCCATCCCCCGACATCCACCAGCCGATGCCGACCAATACCCCCAGGGCTTCCCTCCTAGTTGGGGCCAGCTGGGCTCCTCCAAACCTACTGAAGACTGGATTCAGTGTGGCCAATGCCGTGACTATTTGAGGCGGAACCTGTGAGGCGTCCTCCGTCATCCAGCCAGAGCATCTTTTTCTCCTCCAGTGTGCACCCCCTCAGAGAAGGAACGTGCAATGGTGCCGGCATCAGTGGCATGCATGCTCCCATGCACATTCCATAAGGCATCTGCCTTGCCTCTGACCCCACGCTGACAGCATCGATGTGCCACCCCCATCCTCCACTAGGGGCCAGGCATGCATTGACCACTGATCGCTCCCCCCTCCCCGGAGAAGGAAAGCAGTCCGTCGGACACTCGATCTTTCTCTGACCCTGCTGACCCCAGGTGGCCTGCACTCATTCCCGAAACGGGTTGCTGGTGTGGCATGAGGTGTGGTATCCAATGCCTCAACCCCCAGTGCCAGTGGGCCAACTGGTGACACTCAGTTTTAGAATGTGGATGGGCCTGCCAATTTTTTTTTTATATATATACATTTTATAGTATTTTTGGAGCCATTTTTCCTCCCTCTCCCACCCAAGGCCCTGGCACACGGCTGTTCATGCGTGTGGAGGCGCACGCGCACACCATGCCGCCAGCTCAGCCCCTTCCACCCACCCACGCTGCTGCCCCCCTCCTGCCTATGCCACCCCCTGGATCTCCACCCGGTGGGTACACAACTACAGGGATGGGGGAAACAACCCACCCACAGTACCCTTGGGAGAGGAGAGCAGTCTGCTGGCTTGCTCAGTCCTGCTCCCCCCCCCTTCATGCCAGCACCCCATCAACTCGGGGTCGTTCCTGAACCCAAGTTGCCTGCATAGCATGAGGTAAGATGGGGCCTGCCAATTTTTGAATGTGGTGCGGATGCACATTTTCAGACTGTGATGGGGACATGCAATTTTGGAAAGTGGTGGTGACACAATTTTGGAAAGCAGAAGGGACGTGCAGTTGCAGAATTTGGTGGGGACACAGTTTCAGATGTGCCACTTGGAATGTTACAGGGACACACAATTTGAAATCAGGCAGGGATCCACAATGCTGTAGCGTGGTTTGGACACACAAGTCCAGAATGTGAAGGGGACACACAATGTCGGAATGTGACAGGGACACACACTGTTTGAATGTGGCTAGGATGCACAAGACTAATAATACTAGGGAAGGATACAATGTAGTAATAATACTAGGGTACAGGACAGTAGGAGGAATTTGCCTATCGTGACCATCCCCCACTTTTTAGTGGTCATAACCAATAGTTAACAATCCACCTTGTGTATGTTTTGTATATACTGCACTGGTTTACACTGGCCAGAAGCTTGTCATTTTACACAGTATCGAAGGCCCTGCTGGAGTCCAGACAGACCACTTCCATGGCCCTAGCCACCCCATGAAGAAGGTGAGCAAGTTGGCTTGTTATATACAGGAAAAGGCACCCAGGCAGTTTAAATCCTTAAGAATTATTTATTTTATTATTTGTCTCTATATTTAAACAAAAGCATATTCTTAATAAAAAAGCCAGTATTTTAATAAATACTTATATCAAATATGTGGTCAAATTTCAAAAAACACAATGTGCAAGATTCACATGCCATGTTAGGGTGAGCAGCCCAGTACTTCAAGGTCACAAAGACCTCTTCGCCAGGGGTTGGCTTGCCATGATCTATCCCGTAAAAAGCCATACTGAGAGGGGGCAACAGCCTTGCCCTCAGTCACGTGCTCCATTATTCTGCCCTTGCAAATGGCCTCTAGGACCTTGCCCAGCAGTAATGCCAATACACGCATGAAATTTACATCTCCCACTTTAGACCTCTGACCAGATACAGGTATGTATGCATGCTGTATTTTGACTTAGGTCAGATGTCAAGGAATCCTAAGACTTTAAAAGGTAATGAGGAAAAACCTTCTGAACACACTACACCCAACAGTTGGAATGTCCTATTTGATGGCCTTAGAAAAATAAATGATATGGCCCTTTTGGCCACATACAGTATATAAGTCTTGTGCCTGTCTGCTTGAGAACTCTAATATATAGTTCCTTAGATATACCTATTGGAGTATAGCTTCCCAATTACAGGTATCTGGTTCTCTGCACTATACAGTTTCTCATGTTGCTGAATACACATGACATGCACCTTATCTAGTTTGCAGGGACTAGCACACCTTTCATAAATGTATATCCCTGTAGTCTATATGTATGTGTCCTTGTAATAGTTTATTGCTCCAGCTTTGTCCCCTGGGGATCTTTCAATGTAAACTAGGTTATGAACCTAAATTAGGTTATCCTGTTGTGCACAGATTTTCTATTTGTTGATAGAATTTCCTTCCACCTGGGCTTATTTGTCAAGCTACACTAAAGGTCTTTGTGGTGCATGCATGTCTGGGAAGACCTTCCCTCCAAACACACACACACACACACACACACACACTTGCCCCTACTATTGTTGCTATAAAAGACTTAAACATGGTCCTCTTACACTTATTTTCATTAAGGCCGGTTTGTCACTGTTGCTGCTTGTAAAACCCCAAGAACCCATCCCTGCTAGTTTCCTAATGCTGTAATACTATGATGAATATTTTAATTTAATAGGAGTATATTAATGCAGTATATTAAATTGAGACAGTATGTTCTCATGCAATATAAGAAAGCTACACCATGCTCTTTTGATGGATTTTAATAATCACTCATGAAAACGTAAGAGTGAAAATGAGGCAAGCTTTACTATCAAAGCACTGTATTTCATCTTAAGAAACACAACATTTTACACACAGAAAATGACTGTTGGTCCATTAAATCTGCATTGTCCTGGGGGCGTGGCTTAGCACTCGAGGAAGGAAGATGCAATTTGTGAAAGTTCCTGTGATAATTCTTTATTTTCATTAAAGTAATAGATCTTCTCAGACTGTTTTACAATACTTTCTACAAGCAGAGAAGGTGATCTCTTTGTTTAAGACAGTGAAACCTCAAAAATCACTCAATCCAGGCAAATCTAGCAAACGTAAATCAGCCAATGGTCATAAGAATGAAATACACAGAAGGGATACAGGCCCTGCAGAGAAGGGTCACACAATGTTTGAAATGCTCCATGGCAGCATACAACAAATATGCTGCAGGGTAGCAGCAATGGACAAAAAATAGATAATTAAAGGAGTCGCACACAGAGTCTAGGATATGCTTGTAGCTACGACGGAAGTGGCTGGAACTTCAGGGCAGGCAATGAAGGCTCCTGCTCAGCTTGTGCAGGAAAATAAATACTTACACATTCACCCAGGCTGTTTTTACCAAATCTGCTTTCAGAAGCAGTGCATTTGGGAGAGCACAGGGGTAGAGCCAACTAAAGCTCATGAGGTTCAGCAGGGAGCAAGTCAATTGCAGGTACTGTGGCGTGCTCTTCTCTAGAGTTACAATCTGGAGGAGGGGTCACTACCCCTTCTGTAGTGGCAGAAGGGGCAGTCACCCCTTTCTCTTCTGCGGGATTTTTGCAGAGCTCCATGCTCAGCTGCTAGCTGCAAGGGAATATATATCTGTCCTGCAGCACCAGCTCAGCTGGAACTCATAGCCCACACCCCCAACTTCCCCAGAGGCCCTCTGTGGAGAGTGTTAGGGAGGGAGAGCAGGAAGAGTGGCAGAGGGAGCCATAAGGAAGTCAATAAACCCCACCACACTGATGGCAAATTGTTTCATACCCCTGGAGGAGACTCACGTACTTTACTCTACCGAAGGCGGGGGGGCACTCTGTTTCAGTCAGGGAAAATGGTAGTGACAACCTTGTGTCACCCAGGAGTGATAGTAAGATGAAGTCAGCGAGAGTCTTAGTGCTTGTAAAGTTCATTATCACATGAATAAAGAAAGTGTTGGGTGGGGGGGGAAGGCAGGGGGATGGTCAGTTGCCTTCCTGGAGCATCAGCCATCCAGAACATAGACAGAATAGGGAGAGTAATGGACAGGGAGGGGGGAGCTGGGGGTGCTGGTACACTTGGGTACCAATGATCTGGCCTACCCACCTGTGGAGCAAGTGAAGCAGAACTTTTACAAGCTGGGGGACAGACTACAGGCACACTGGGCCTCCCCATGTGGAGCAGAGTGGAGAAAAAGACAGAGTAAGGAGGAAAGAGATAAAGGAATTAAATTGGGGTTAAAGGGATGGTGTCAAGAGAAAAGGTACCACTTTTGGGTGGGGGCTGGGGGACTTCTGGGACAGGAGGCTCTTCAAAGGTGACAGTCTTCACCTGACACTAAATGGAACCAAAGCACCTGGGCAGAAGACTGACGTCTACATTAGACAGTTAAACTGACTGTGGGGGACACTGAGACTGAAGGAATCACAGTAAAGGGAGTGCGGGAGGGGAACCTAGCTCTCCTATACTGGGGACCGAAGCAGTAAGGTGGGTAAAAATAAGGTTTAGGTTAAAAAAGGAGTAATGGACAAGGCAAAGGGAGTTAGGCTCTCAGGGTCTGCAAGCAATAGAAAAAATAAGACGGTAAGGAGAATGGGAAGGACTGCAGGTATAGGATCACAGAACAGCAAAAGCCAATCCAGAGCTGGTTGGAAGGGGGTCTGCCTTAATGCCAGGAGTCTGGGCAACAAAATCAATGAGCTACAGGCATTGGTGGCAGACACTGAGGCAGACTTTGTAGTCATTGAAAAAACCTGGGCCACAGAGAATAATGACTGGGACTTGTCAGTTCCAGGTTGCATAATGTTTAAACAGGATAGAGGGAAAGGCAAGGGGGGGGTATAGCTCTATATGTCAGGGAGGGCATAGAAGCTGTGGTGGATGGACAAACCAGGGAAAGCAAAGGGGGAAACAAAGTCTCTGTGGGTTCACCACATGGTGCCCTTGGGCAAGAAATTATATGGGAATGTGGTCTATAGACCACCAGGACAAGGGGAAGGGAGAGATAGGAAACTCTGGGAGGAGCTGGCAAGGGGAGTGAAGAAGCAGAAGTGGTAGTGGTGGGTGATCTGAACCTGTCAGATATCAACTGGAACATTCCACCCGCCAGGTGCACCAGATGTCAGGCCCTGTTGGACACATTGCAGGCCCGTCTGCTTGTACAGCTGATTATGAAACCCACTAGAAAGTTGGTCATTCTTGATCAGATGCTCATCAAATCAGAGATGGTGAGTGGAGTGATTTAGGGGAGCTGCTGAGGTCCAGTGAGCATAATTCAATTTGGTTCACCCTAGCACCTTAGGACCATAATGCAGCTGTCAAAAACTGAAGTCCTAGATTTCAGAAGAGCAGACTTCAGCTTGATGAGGGAGCTGGTCTAAGACAAATGACCAGGGTGGACAGCATCGGAGGTGTAGAGGGCAGATGGGGGGCATGCAAGGGGATCATTCTCGAGGCAACAATGGCTCTCGATGAATGAGAATTGCTACAAAACAAAACAGCTACAAGAATTCAATATGGTTCTCCAAAAGGGTCTGAGAAGCAGTGAGAGCCAAGAAAAAGGCTTTCACTAGGGACAAGGAAACGTAGGGGAGAGGAGGAAAGAGTACCAGATAAAAACAAGGGAAGCAAAGAAGACTGTGAGGGAGGCAAAGGCAGACATGGAGCTACACACTATGGAGGGGATAAGGGGTGGGCGAAAACAATTCTTCAGATATTTTAAGGAAAAAGGAAAGCAGGGAAGGAGTATTGTTAGGCTACAAGAAAGTGGGAGGGCACTAGAGGAAGATGAACAATCATTTGTCAATGCTGAAAGTTTGTTTGCTGATATTGGCATTGGTTGTGTAGGAGTTAGAGAGATGCATACTAGGAATGACAGTGAAGTATTAAACTAAAGCTAACCCCCACCCCCACCCTGCAGAGACTGACAGGCATTTGGGGGTGTGCCTTTGGGTCATCGACCATAACACTCATGCCATTCCACCTCACTCCACCCTGCAGACACCAACAGGTGTTGCGGTGTGCTTTGGGATCTTCGATCCTATGCTCAACCCATTCCATAAGGAAATAAGCTGAGGTGGGTGCAGTAGAGGAGAATGGGTTAAACGTTAGGGCTGAAGGCTCCAAGGAACACCTCAATGCCTGTCACTGGCTGCAGAGTGGGGGTGGGGTGGAATGGCATGAGCATTACGACCGACGACCCCAAGTCATACCCTGATGCCTGTTCAGTCTGTATAGGGTGGGATGTTATGGTTGGAAACCCTAATGTCCCAGGCGTTTGTTGGCATTTTTGCTCCAAATTTTCAACATGGGCTTTTTAGGACCTCACCTCATGAACAGTGGCACTATTATTTCGTTACTCAATCCTGAAAGGTGATTTCACATAGCGACTGTGCCATTCAGTGCCACAGGTGCAAAAACAGATTTCAGGTAGGATGTGAAAAATAACAGCTGTACTGTTCATAAGAAGGTGTGAAAAAATGGCAACGATGAAAATCTGGAGTGAGAATATTAACAACTGATGAAGTTACAAGTGTGCGAGAAACTGCACAATGCACATTCGTAGAGTTAACAAGTTCATTTTTTGGATTCTTAATTAAATTTGCAACATGGGTTTTAGGACTCCACACTCAATGAACAGTGGCACTGTTGTTTCGTTAATCAGTCCTGAAAGGTGATTCCATGCAGCAACCGCAAAATCACTTTTCGGGACAGAGTAACCAAATGTCAGTGACAGTGTTCATGAGGTGGGGTCCCAAGAACCCCATGTTGAAAATTTGGGGCCAAAATTCTTAAAAATGGCTGAGATAGCAACCTAAGTTGGAACATCCTATTGACTCCCACTATACAGCTTAACGTCATTTCTTCAGTTTGCCGGTCGGCTTTAAAGAGTACAGACGTGTCCCGGTCCATAGAAGATCACTGCTCCGTACCTCTGGAAGCAAGTATGGGGTAAGGGGGTTTAAGGGGAGGTGGGTCCACAGATGGAGGGTGGGGATGGGGAGGGGGAAATGAGGAGACAATGAGGGACCATTTCTTTTTAAAGGGAAAAATAAGACTTTGGGGACAGTTTTCTTTATTTTACAGGTTACCTAACATTAAATACATTTAGGCACACTGTGATGAGCTCTCAGTGTGCCACTATAGTGTGTGTGGGGGGGGGGCATGCTGACACAGGGATTGGGCACCCTGATGTCGGCACTTGAAATATTCAAGTAGTTGGGGGGGAGGTCATCTGACACCAGTAGTGGGCATACCGGTGTCGGAAAACAATAAATTAATAAAAATGATTTTGGCACACTGTGGTGGGCTCACAGTGTGCCACAGTTAAGTGGAAGGGGAGATACATGCCGACACAGGGATTGGGCACCCCTGATGTCGACAAATAATATAGACAAGTTTGGGGGAAGGGGTGCATCCGACACCAGCAGTGGGCATACCGTGTTGGAAGCATAAAAAATGATTTTGGCACACTGGTGTGGGCTCCCAGTGTGCCACATTAATGGGGAAGGGGATACATGCCAACACAGGGATTGGGCATCCCGATGTCGGCTTTCAAGGGAGTGTGTGGTGGGCGGCAGGAGGTGCTGAGGTGGAAAGCCATACCATGGCCCATTGATTTATTTATTGAAAGGGTTTACCCGGAAAGGCACACCGAGCAAACATGTTGCTCGTGGAGTGAGGGGAATAGAGTGCTTGGCAGCAGGAGCCAACAAGAACCGTAACTCTGGCCCTGTGCATTACTGTGCACTGTAATGCACATGGCCAGAGTCTTGTCAGCTGCTGCCAATGGAGAGAAGGTATGTCTGTGTGCCTGCTTGTGAGGGAGGGGGGAGGTCCCACTCCAATGACAAAACTGTCACTTCATTGCAGCGTCAGATTTCTTTCAAGTGCAGCCCTCTCTCTGAAACTGCTGTCATCGGCATATTCCCCATTGATTGATGGCTGAGGGATGCACCCAATACAGCATCCACTGCATTGGCCACAACACTAACACACTTCTGAAATGGTACTATCCCAATATTTATTTATTTATTTAGCTTTTGTTTACCGGGTAAGTACACTAGACAAGTAGTATGCCTATTTTCAGGAACGACCCGGGAGAGCACAAAACATGCAGTATACATACATGGCAACACTGGAGAAACAGCATGATACAGTAAAAAACAGCTATAACAACGCTTGTATAAGGGCAGAGATACTGCCACACATAGTACAAATTGTTACAGGACACAGATAGACATTAGAATCACTGAATACATATTTCATAGACCATCATGGACTCAGAGTGGACAATAGTGGACTGCAGAGTATTACATTATAGAGACTAGGAGCAGTCACATCTTGTCGTTTGTTTTAGGCACTGCATGCGCAAGCAAACAACAGAAAGTAGCCATCCTAAAAGATTAATTCTGCTCTGTCTTCACAAGGGAAGACAGTGGGCCCCTCCCTGAAAGTAGCATCAAGGTGGCTGTCAGCAGCATTCCTGAAATAAGGCAGCCAGTATTTACCAGAGAAAGGACCCAGAAGGGGCTTGAAGCCCTAAAGGTAGATAATGCTGCAGGGCTGAATGAGATGCACCCAAGGGTGCTCAAGGAATTGGCTGTGGAACTGGCTGAACCAATAGTAGAGCTATTTAATAGCTCAAATCAGACAGGGGTAGTTCAGAAAGACTGAGGGTAGTGGACGTAGTCCTGCTGCATGGGGAAGGGAGAAAGGAGCAGCAGGGGAATTACAGACCTGTCAGCCTTACCGCTGTAGTGTGTAAACTGATGGTTACTTATCAAAGAAGACCTTGTGGACTGCCTAGACAGCAACAATCTGCAGGAAGCAAACAGCATGAGTTTGCGGCAGGGGGGCTTTCATTGACTGAGTAAAAAGGTAGTAGATAAAGGCCATGCTGTGGATTTACTCTACTTCAGTTTCAGCAAGGGTTTCAACTCAGTGCCACACAGAAGACTACTGAAGAATCTGGAGGACCTGGGCGCAGCTAGGGACATTGTTAGATGGTTAGAAAACAGGTTAAAGGAAACATAGCAGAGGGTGGTGGTTAAAGGGGTCAAATCAGAAGACAGGGAGTTCAGGAGTGGGCTGCTACAGGGATCAATCCTGGGTCCTGTTCTCTTCAATATGTTCATCAACAATGGGCATGACTTGGCCTGATCCAATATAGCCACTTAAACTAGATCCTCTTTACCCTCGATGTTCAATCTGCACTAATCCACCCTTAATAACGTCTATTTCAGTCCCCTTCTCTTTTGTTACTTCTTCACAGCAGCACTATGAGGAACTGTTTATTTTCTGAACTGTAGCACTGCAAGCCAAGATTCACCAAAGAACAATTTTCTCTCACATTGCCCCAAGAGGGTGCCAGACAGGAAACACATTACAGAGTCCATGATGATAGAAACAATGTTCACACAGCTACGTCAAGACACGAGCAAACTGAAAGCTGCATCACTACAATCTACTCAGTCTCTTAATAAACTGAACTCAAGAGTCCAATAAATGGAGCAGAAAACAGAGGCCCATGAGATGACCATACTAGAATTGCAGGCCACAGTGAGAGAACAAAGCAGACTCAACCACCACCTACAAGACAAGATGGGTGACCTACAAAACCACAGCCTCAGAAATAATCTGTGATTTTTCTGCTTCCCTGAGGGTGCAGAATTAAAGGATGCAACTGTCTTCCTGCAACGTGCCCTCCAATGGTGCGCCAATAAAGAGAACCACAGATGCAACAGTGAATGAGCACATTGATCACTTGCACCCTTACCTGAGAAATGGGAGCATCCACGACCTATATAGGCCAACGTTTTATATTTCACAAAAAAAGAAGTGATCATGAGGCATTCACGAGAGCTGGGGAAGTTATTTTGGCAGGATCATGAAATACACATACTTTTTAAAAGAACTATCATCCAGGAGGAGAGAATATACAGAAGCCAGACACATTATGTATCACCTGGGCCACCAGTTCTCCCTCAGATACCCTGCTACAATGAGGGTCATCCACAATGGTGTTCCCCTGAATTTCACCTCACTGGAGCTCTCATGGTCTTTCTCCACAAGTACTGATCTAAGGAGATGAGAACATCATGGCATGGAGCAGCAGCTAATCCTGAAACCTCTATGATGGGTATGGATACCCATGCCTCCCTCCCACATTGCAGGACATCAAGCAGCTGCTATGGAGATCAAGAGGCCTGTTCCCTGTTTTCTCACAGTTGCAAACACCAGCTGAACCACCAAAGAGGGGAAAAAAGATTCATCCATGCACCCACTGATGTCCAGAGCTACAGCTAGGAAGAGGAATCTGAGGGATTTTCCATTGGTCTGGGTGGGATCCTGGCCAAGAATAAATATGCATCTCTTCAACCATCCTTTTCTGCTCCCACAGCCAACACCACCCTCAAACAGATGCAGAAAGCAACCATGACATCAGTCACTCCATCCCTCACCACCCCTGCACTCTCAGAGTAGTTACTAGAGATATCCTGGGCATCGGTAGTGGAAGCAGCAGCCCCTCTCCTATCAATAATTCCATCTGGGCCTACAGCAGGGTCACACATGCTGGCTGTATCATTGGATTCTGTTTCAGCCTCCAATGGGAAGCACCCTGGAGTCTGGCTGAGTTTGTAAGTATACCTTCCTGGCTGGTAAATAAATGAGACAGTCAGGGGCATCACTGGGGAGTCAAGGGGAACTTTTCATGTGTTGGGTTCTAGAATTGTTGCAAAGGGCCCTAGGTCAGATCATCCATGACTGGAAACTCCCCCCACCCTCCCACTTCCCATTCCAACCTGATTCCTCTATACTGCCTGGAATTAAAGGCTTAAAACAATTGATTCCCTTCTGCAGCACTAAACTGAGTGACCCAATACCTGTCATCCCCTCTTGTCACTCTGATTTATCAGACAATAGTCTGCTGCAACACCCTTGCTTAACAACTTATAGTTCTGCATTTAGCCACCTTTCACTCTGGTAGTAGAGTTGTTACATACAGCAGTTCAGCTCAGTCGCTCAGTTGCAGTCCCAGGTATTACAACACATATTGGATGAAGATTCCAGCACACCACCGTTTGAATCTTATTACCACTCAGGCCCTCCTCCCAACACTCCCTGGCTCCCTTATTCAGGAATTGATGCCCCCTCAAAGAATGATTTGCTTTCTCATATTAAGTGGGATTTATGGGAGACACACATATCTGAACAATAACTGATTATTTGGGACTCTGGGTCCATCGAGAGTGGCACAGGGTGTGACCTTCCAGGGTTATTTTCTCCATAGAGGTGTTCAAGCTCCTTCGGCGAGCCGCTGCCATAGTCCACCACCCTACCAATCTCTGGGGATCGTTCAGGGTCTTGTTGCACTATGCGTGCCCTGGCAGACCCCAGGAGCTGGCTCAGAAGCATCATCTTCCAGGGTTATTTTGATGGACTCTCCAGGCTACCCTGCTTATGCCCCCTCCCTCCTCCTCCAGAATTCAGTGTCTCTCCCTATGTCTCCCTTTCTATGGCTGCAGGGGTGTACTGCAACAATCCCTCTTTGTATTCCTGACAGGGAATGTCAGGTTACACACCAGAGGGGCCATATCACTATTCCAGTGAATATTTGTTGTTTGTCATCTTGAACTATCCTAAGACTCATGGAATCTATGACTCAGTAATAGTTGTTAATTATTTTTTCTTAATCAGAGACTGTTCAGTTACTCTGCTCAGATTATAACTGTTTTCAAATGTTTGTAGCATTATGTTATGGTTGATAGATTTACGTTCAGAAGAGCGTCAGGTAGCCCTTGCGTTCATGTATGGAGGTTGCCACCTGCCTGCCTGTCCCAGATAGAATTTCATTTGCTGGACCACCTGAATAGCATTAAGCACAGACTGAGTAGTCCAGCCACCCAAGGTGAGCAGCCGACTTCCTACGCCTCTTTGGCTGTTTTATACCAACCCTCTCACTGGTATAGGGCACATAGGGCTGGTGAGACAGAGGTTAGGGCAGTGTAGCCACATTAGGAGGCTTCCTCTCACTCCTTATTTTTTCCTTTACATGTGCAGGGCCCTTGTTCACAGAGCCCAATGAGACAGGATGACTGTCCACCACCCTCTCCATTAAGAAGTATTTTCTCACATCCCTCCTAAATCTGCCCCAGCTTATAATTATATCATCTTGTCACAGACCCTCAACTGCCTGAACAATTGCTGGAAATCTACTCTTTTTATTCTCTTCAGATACTGGAAAGCTTCAACCATATCATCCATTTCCCTTCTGGCCTCCAGAGAATACATACACAAGTGACCCATTCTTTTCTCCTAGGTTTTCCCTGCTGCCCATGTATCTCATCTTCGCTCTCGAGGTTTACATGGTCGCCCTGGTAACCTCTCGATGGTTAACCATCGATGACCATACATTAGCTTTTATAGTGTATGGTACCAGTTCATTTTTTTAGAAAAGAAAGCAGTTCCTTACTGCAGTTTTTTCATGTCCCCACTGCTCTGCCCTCACTGCCACGGCCGTTATAAGCCCGTCTGATCCAGCTGTGCGCATGCCCTGACTGTTTCCGGTTGTTAACCCATCAATGTGACCTACCATCGATGGGTTAACAACATCGTGACGTCACATCGATGGTAAAACGTTGTTATAAAAAGGTAGATTTCTACCTATAACAACGTTCTACCATACATTATAAATAAATAAAAAATACACTCTGCATAGGAACACGCTGCATAGGAACTTTGCCAATATACTAGTGAGTTAACAGTAACAAGACATTTCTCATCAAAATCCTTCACTGTGCATGTGTGTCAACCTTTTCAGACATGCACAGCAAAGGATTTTGATGAGAAATGCTTTGCTAATACTAATTCTACAGTATATTTAATTCTACAGAATATTTGTAAAGTCCCTATGCAGATCGTATTAGCTATCTGGAGCTCTGTCGTTCCATTGATGTCATCACATAAGGATGTCATGGCCATTTTAAGCATCTAGAGGTGCACATCATTTGAATAGAGACTAGGTTTGTTTACATTTGTGGCAATATTTTAAAGCTGATAAGAATGGATTAAATCCTGTTTCTAAGACAAACAGGGAACATCATTCAGTAAGTAAGCCACTATCCTACACTGCTGTTTTTGATTTTGCGCTTTTCAATTAAAAAAAAGCCTTGTTTACTTGTCCTTTACAATAACACTTTACAATGTAAAATCATATGCAAATGACTGTGCACAATAGGAAGATTAATTAAATACATAGAAACATAGAATTTGACGGCAGATAAGGACCGCTTGGCCCACCTAGTCTGCCCATTTCCCTACATAATGGATAAGCTGCAGATACTAGTTAACCAACAGCCTACTTTCTCCTACCCCTCCCCCACTAGAATTGCCTTATGTGTGTCCCATGCATTCTTGAATTCCCCCACTGTTTTTGACTCCACTACCTCCTCAGGAAGGCTGTTCCGTGTATCCACAACCCTCTCCATGAAAAAATACTTCCTCACATTACCTCTGAGCCGTCACCTCTCTATCTTCAAATTGTGCCCCCTTGTTCTTGCACATCTCTTTTTCTGAAAGATGCTACCCTCTTGGACTCTGTTGATTCCCTTGATGTACTTGAAAGTTTCTATCATGTCCCTCCTCTCCCTCCTCTCCTCAAGGGTATACATGTTAAGCTCCTTTAATCTCTCTTTGTATGTCTTCTGGTGCAGACCCTGCACCATTTTAGTTGCCCTCCTCTGGACAGCCTCCATCCTGTCTATGTCCTTGCGGAGATGGGATCTCCAGAACTGGACGCAGTACTCCAGATGGGGTCTCATCAACTGTCTCACCAACATGTGGAGATTTTCTAAGCGGATGAGGAATATAAGACAGTAATTGAAGAAAGCCAGATAGCAACAGAATTGATTCTTACTACTACTAGAATTCCTGTATATTTGATCACAGTATACCCAGTCTATTCAACCAGTCAATTGTGACCTGGTCCATCTTGAACAGTCCTCAGCAACCATTAGGAAAGTACTGCATCAGGCAGTCACTGACAATTAAACAATAATACACAATAGTGTGGGGTTTTTCATAGGATATTCTCACACCTTGGTACATTGTGAGGCACAAGGTGCAGCTGAGTGTCTGGCTTCAACCATCCAAAAAGTGAGGATATCCCCATGATATAGCACACCCTGGAATGTATTATCGTAATTCTGAAATGGAAACATTTTTGTACTAAAGATCAGCTGACACCTCTGAGAAAACATTTGAAAACATACTATTTAGACACAATTCAGTTTATTTTTTTATATTTGTTTCTGTATTTCTCTGTGTTTTGTTCTATCCTACTAAGAATACTTGCATGTAAAAGGACTTTAGTCCCTTAGACTTCATCTGCTGGAGCTGCTTTATCCCCACCTGAAGCCAGAATCGCTTCCTTGACAGCAGATTGTGATATCACAGTGAGAGGATTATTACTTCAAGTGGGAGACTGAACAGCAGGATTGTTTGTTTGTTTGTTGTTTGTTGAATTTTGTTGATCCAGTAAGCCCACTGGGCCTAGAAGTCCCTTTTTCAGGGGCGACCGGGGGTGGGAGGGGGGATACAGATGGTAAGCAACTGAAATTGAACCAGATTAAGCTGTTCATGGTATTTTTAGTGAATGAGGGAAATTTGGCCAGGACACCAGGGAAATTCCATACTTTTTTCGATAAGTGCCATAGGATCTTTAACATCTACCTGAACTACCACCAATCCAGGCAGATGGGACCTCGGTTTAACGTTTCATCCGAAAGATGGCACCTCAGAAGTGCAGCACCCCTCTCATGCTGCACTACAGTGTCAGTATTGGGATATTAACCCAAGTGCTAGATGTGGGAACTGAACCCACAGCCCTCTGATCTCCTGGCCTCAGAGGCGAGTGTGCTACCTACTGAGCCACTGACACTGATTAAAGCAACTCTGAAGTTCAATGGGCCAGTTTTCATGACAATGTTCTTAATAAGTAAGAAAAAGGAAGACTAACACTGAAAATATTTCAACTACAAGTTATATTTTGTCTAAATACTAAGTTTCTCAAAATTCTCCTGGAGGCATCAGTACCTCTTTAATTAAAAATGACAAAATGATTTTTTTAAAATATTTTATTAATTTTTAATGTGTAGGCTTGTGTTTTTTTTTTTTTTTTAAGAGAAGTTCTGTTTGTAATACAGCCAGTAGATGGCACTGTTGTTGAGGGAGTTGCTCTGGCTAGAGCTACAGACCCGAGTACTTTGTACACTGCCCATCCTCCCAACCAGACATATTTTTTGTAGTTTTGAGGCATAGAGTCATAACCAGAGGAGAGATGCCAGGAGAGGGCTATGGAGTTGCTGTTTTTAAATAGGAGTAGTTTTGTACAATTGGGAGTTGCCATTAGATCAGTTGTTGGGGCATCTCATGAGAAGTGTGTAGGTAGCTTGAATGACTACCATATCTGGGGCAGATGGAGAGAATATTGTAGACATAAGAGAGTGCTGCTGTTTGTTTTGCGATATGTGAAGGGGGCAGGGTGGGGAGAGCAGTACTGTTGCTTTGAAGATTTTAAGTGGAGTCAGCATGAACAGCGAGTGCGGCTGATAGAGAGATGCACTAAACAAGTGTAGCCCAGAGATGGATAAAGCATGCCACTGAGAAGGGATCTACTGTGAATTCATGAGGCTTCAAGGATGCGATGTGAAGTCATGGTTAGGTTTTAGGACAATGAAGAGGAGGTGGTAATGGATGTTAGAGCCGCCATGCTGTTAGTTGCCAAAGTGTGGGTAGATGGGCTGACTAATAGTAAGATAAGTGAAACGTTTTAAGGTAAGGATGAAGTGTTGACCATATGTGACCAAATGAAAGATACAGAACCGATTACAGCTCTCCTAAGGGTCAAAAAAGAGAAATGTAAGTGTAGGTGTCTCCCCTTCATTGACTACAAGGAGAAGACAGAAGGTATCTCCACACTAGCACAGCTATTGTAAAAAGTACCATGCTCTGAGCAGGACTGTGGCACACAATAAATATAGAAGTGTACCATAGTATCTGTACCTTGTAGCATGAGTTAATTTAAACTGGTGGATATCTAGACATGAGATATTTATGTTTCTGTATATCAACTGTGACCCCTCCTCCCTCTATTTTCATCTAGGAGTCCCGATAGCACACAGGGGAGGGGGGCAGAAGATGAGTACTCCAGCAAGCAACACACAGCTATACAGATGATAAAGATTTTGGCCTTACCTGGGTGGTGGAACTTAAGCACTAAATGGTCTCAGTTCAGAAGGCTGATGCTGATCCAAATGCTGCCGCACCCCTCTGCTAAACTTCGGGAGGGAAAAAGAGATAGGAAAATTCCTTTTTCAGAGACATCAATTAGTTTAGTTCATTAAATATTCCAGTATCACTATGAAAAGGAAAAAATATAATTACATTTAATTTGACGTTGTTAATGATTCACAACAATAAATAAATGGAGCAGCTCCATGAGGCTGAGAGAATACAGCAAAAGTCTGGAGGGCACACTGGTACTAAAAGAACCCAGAACAGCTGCATCACCAAGACCTAGAAAAGTAGACCCAAAACAGGCCCCACGCATAGATACTGTAAGCTGGAACTCAAGGCTTACACCTGCCCACTGCACCTTTCTCTGAAAACCCAACCTTTCCCGGGAGTAGTACCTAACTCCCCCACCCTACCTCTGGACCTTTTAGAATAGAACTGGGGGCTATTGCAGCCTAAAATCATACTGTGGCTGCTCTGTTTCCCTTTTTCCAGAGCCAGAAAACAAAACGCTGATCCCACCTCCACTTAAGATCGCACAGTGACTTGTAACAGTGAAACTGCACAATGGCTCCCTCCTTATCATTACAGCATTCCCCCGGCACTCCTTTACAGGTCTAACATGGATCCTGCCCCATGCACGGCTACGGCAGGCCTGATAAAATAAATCCCAGAGTGCAGGCCCTCCAAGCTTACGGTACCTCCAACAGTGTGTCACATGGAAATGGCCTCTTTGAAGCTGCCATCTCCAAGGGACCCTGACATGGCCCTGCCACTACCACAGCAGCCAGACTGCATTCCATCCCACATTGTTGAGGTAAGGGCGACCCCAGCATCCTGATGATTCAGTCTTTCTGTCTCCTCCAATCTCCTGCCCACAACAATGACAATGGCTCTCCTGACCTCATCAGTCTCCAGCTATTGCCACCTTCCCCCACGGAGATGCCACTCGGAGCACCGCCACTGAACAGGCTGGTACCTTCTGGGTCAGGGGGTTTTATACCTCAGCCACACTTGCCCTGCCAGAACCCTCAGTCTCTCTCCCTCTCCTCTCTGCTGCACCCTACTTATATAGGGGCCAAGAACACTGCCCCCTAGGGGCATTACACAGGAAATGCCTGAAGCTAACACCTAAAGGGGGCGATGGGGGGAGATAAAAGGACCGGAATAGTAAGCCCACCCCATGAGGACGGGGGCTTACACTCTCCCTCCTTTAAGTCATTTCCTCCTGGAAATGAGGCGGGGGGGACCCTTCCGGGGAACCCCAACCAGGGTGGGTATGCGTACTCCCTACCCAGCCAAGAATCTCCCCCGAGCATGCCCCAAACCCAGACCTTCCTGGCCTACTTAACTATACTGCCCCATGGAATGAGTTTGTAACACAGGATAATCAAACTTTTAACTGCAAATAACTTAATACTGTTATGGCCAATCTGTCCAAAATGTTAACCTTCCAAACTGTTAGAATTTTAAAACATGCCACAATTACTGTCCTAATAAAATTACACTCACACACTATTCTCTCAACCATTCACACAATACAGTCATACTTTTAGCATTCATATTTGAGGTAGAGATAGTACAGTTAAGACATATTTTGAATACATATTATTTCAAGGTTGTTCCAGTGGGAGCCACCAAATTGAAACACACTCTTTTTTTTCAATTTTCAACCAAACAGTCTCAGCGGATTTAGTCCAACAGACCCAACCCCTCAGGCGAGAGTAGTCCTGGAATGACCTCCTCTGGGTACAATAAAGGAATAATGCATGACAAGGTGGGTGTTATGCTGGCATAACATCCCACCTCGGGAGGCTGGGCATAAGGCTGCAGGCCTAGTGTATCCAACACATGAGAAGGGATGTTATCCCAGCACAGCACCAACCTGGAGTGCATTATTATTATTATACAATTGTTGCTTTGAAAATGAAATAAAAAATAGATAACAAATATGTTGAAATGTTTTTAGTCATTTTTTACTGAAGAAAAATAGTGCTGCTGTATTGTTTGCCCTGTAGGTGGTGGTGCTGCTTTTGCTTCTTGTATTCACCCCCTTCCTCACTGCATTTCCTTGGTAGATGTTCTGGTTGTCTGAAATACTTAGACTCATGGCAGGGAGATGTGGGTACAATGCACACTTCCGGCTTTCCATGTTCACTGGTAAGTGTGTCTTGATCCAAGATGCTATTTTTGAAATTTGTTGTGAGGTTTATGTGCTGTTGGGGTTATTTATTTATTTATTTTCAATGTTACTGTAAGCATTGCGGCCCTTTGAGGAACGGATCATTCTCTCTAGCTAGACGGAGCTTGGCAAGTTCAAAGGGCTCACGCTGGAGCTGACAGAAAAATTGAAATGAGGTCTAAGATGATGCTTTTTTTTCCATTTGAAAGTTTTTTCTTGTTTGGGGGAATACTGTGTAGGAGGTCGGGTTGGAAGCAAGTTTGGGACAATGACAGCGGGTTTCCATGTCTGTGGTTGCAGCAAGCAAGTTGGAGACACTGACAGTGGGTTGGACTACTGAGCAGATGTTACTGCAGTGGGAAGCGTATAGTGATATTGGGACACTTGCTGTGGTCATCTCTGTGCTGGGACTAGAGCCAGGATGTTATACTGGGATAACATCCCGGGTCCAGACCCAGTCTGACCAATCAAGGACTAGCATTCTTTTTTGTCATTGTATAGTCTTTAAACCTTGAGAGTTTTACTGAGTAGCTTTATTTAAACAGGACAGTCCTGGTGAATCACAATAGTGCTGAGCATTCCCTCCTCAGATGGTGGGCCCTCCACCATGGGAATAGTAGCAATCTGGACCCAGCTTAGTGGTGTCCTCAGCAAAGGAATTCATAGATATTACATAGTACTTCATCCAACACCCAGCCACATCTTGCACAAGGGTGAAATGCTTAAACAATGTGAGTCCAGCCTAAGGCATGGCAAAACACAGGGTTCTCACTTTCTGGATGACTTCCTGAGTTGGCCAGTCAGAGGTCCCAGTGTGCTGCTGAAGCTTTTGAATTATGTCCCAGAATACCCAGTCCAATCTCTTCTCCTCAATTTTGTCCCAAAGACATTCTGAAACATAAGGTTCAAGTTTATTGTGAAGGGATAAATCCATTGAGCAAGCTCATTTTCAAGGATGACCCATTTTTTGACAATGACAAACCATACATACAGTCGATATGGGGATACAAAATTAATTGACAGACACTATTTAACAAAATGTACAATATGAGCTATACAAGGCGGGGGGGTATTCAGCCTTGAGGAACCCCTCTCACCAAGGTAAGTAAGGAAGATAAAGTCTCATTGGCCTTAATCTGCTACTTTCTATCCGCCAGGTAACTGGCCAACCAATTTGACACAGAAGGCCCAAGGCCATAATCTTTTATTTTCTCCAGAAGAAGACCATGATCGACTGTGTCAAAGGCCTTGCTTAGATCTAAGAACACGGCCCTTGTGACTTGTTTGTGATCCATGGCTACCAACTAGTCATTAGATACCTTAGCTAGGGCGGATGTGGTACTGTGGTGACTTCTAAAGCCAGACTGACCAATTGGTGCTTGTCCAAGAAATCCCTAATCTAAATGTTAACCAATTTCTTGAGAAGCTTGGACAGTACCATCAGAATATAAATAGGCCAATAGTTAAAATTTAAGTTGCTAGGGTCACCTGGTTTAAAGAGGGGCAATATGTGGGCTACTGTACCTTCCATACCTGTGGCATTAAACCTTCTGTCAGGGGCATGTTGAATAGATGAGTGATAGGGGCAGTCAGAAATTCATATCCAAGTTTTAGTAAGAAAGGATAAATGCCATCTGCCCCAGCACTCTTATTAACTTCCAGTTTCAGTATCTGATCTTCGACTTGTTTATAGGATATTGGCTCGAAGGAAAAGGTATTCTGCATAAGGGCTTAGCACTCAAAGAGTCTTAGGTGAGAGAGGAGCATAGGGTAGATATCTGAGAGGACTCAAATGCGAGTACTGCAGTAGCGAAATGTTTGTTGAATTAAATCAATTTATCTAAGATTGATGGTTTGTCAATAATAGAAGTACCTTTGGAATTCATTTTTTTGGGCAATGAAGGTGGAGCTTTGCCCCCTTTCACTGATTTGATTATATGCTAAATTTTGTTGGGATTCCCTTTAGCAGACTCCACGGCATTCAGATAACACAGAAGTTCTCTTTAGTTTCTCTTATCAACTTAGTGCAGGCATTCCAACAAGCTCTAAAAGCTGTCCAGTCTGCATGGGATTTGGTTCACCTGGCAGTTGACCAGAGTTTGTCTCTCTTCTTTAAGACATCTCTGATAGCTCCATTGAACTACGGACAAGATGCGTTCTTTAACTTGCATTTGAGCAGCGGTGCAGGCTTATTAATTACATGTGTGAGCAAAGAGTTAAAAAATGTTTACGGCCTCGTTGATGGAAGGTGCCAAATAGAAGCTTTGCCACCTTAGCTGACTTAAATCAGTCTGAAAATTTGCTGGATTAAACCTCCTAAAGCTCCTTTGGAGACATAACTATCAGTAGTGGTAGATTTGGGTATATTCCTGATGCACACAACTTCGTTGTGGTCACTGAGGTCATTGAGGAAAACAGCTGCTTGACTAAGTTTGTGTGGCATATTAGTGATAATTAGGTCTAAGAGTGAACTTTTAAGGTGGTTCTTGCAGTTGAGTCTCGTATGCTCGTTAATTATTTGATGCAAACAAAGTCATCGCAAAGATTCTTTAGTAGGTTTGATTTAATGGTGAACCAGTGAAGGTTTACATCACCTAGAATGATGGATTCATTTGTGTTAAAGTCTAAACGTTATATAAGTATGATAGGAGCTCTAACCCCCCTGAAGGTGGCCTGTAGCATCCTATTATATTAATAGATTCAGCAGCTGATATGGAAAGTTTTAAGGTAAGGCATTTGGCTTCCCGAGGCATTGAGATGGCTGGAAAACAGTAATAGGTAGCTGGTCTTTGGTGTAGATAGCGCCCCTCCCCCCTTGTTGGACTATCAAATCAGAACAGCGAATAGGAGGGTAGAGCTAGCGAATGATCTGAAGTGGATACCTTTAACCAAATCTCCATTATGACAAGGATATTCGGATTGGTGTGGGATACACAGGCTTGAACTGCGATCAATTTCTTTTGCAGACTGCAAATATTGATGAGCATCATTTCTAGTCCCTTAGCTGAAGCATAATCAGCTGGGGAGTCTATGGGTGAGATGGGACCTGGGTTTCATTCTGTATTACGTGAGCATTGCAAGAGCATGACAATAAGTTGTTTCAGCCAGAATCTCAATGATTTAGAAAACGTTTTGTGATGTGTCACATGTCCATTACTAGAACAAGGTAATGCTGGCCTTCTGTTAATTCTAGTGGTGGGAGAGTTCAGCATTGTCCAAAGAATTATTATAGAACATAGTTTAGTGGGATTAATGCAAACCAAGGATGAAGCAACTGTTTTAGATGGTCCATCTCATAACGGTTGCTGAAAGATATCAGTTCTGCAAATGGGGTGCTGCATGGAAGGCGATACAATAGTGACTGACAGAACGCTTATCTTAACAAATTGGTAAGAGCAGCAGCAATGCAAGAGATGGGAAAAGTGGCATTGACGGAGTGCGTAAAAACAGAATAGTAGCAGTCGTGTCTTAGATTCTGAATGAGCTACTGAAAAAGCTTGAGGTAGAACAATGTGGGCAGAGAGGATATCTAGAAGGAACTAATGAAAAAGCTTGACTACCAAAATGCAGTAATAGTACAATAGGTTTCTCCTTATTACGCGTTTCCCTCTAGTGGCTGATGAGTATAAAGTGCTAATGGAAAACAGGCATCTGGGGCACTCAGGAACACCAGGAGCCCTAGGAGGAAATAAGTAAGAGTATTTAAGGTTTGCAAGATAACTAAGGAGTGTACACTATATTGGCAGATTGGGGTGTATTTTGGCCTGAGGAAAGGGATTAAATTACAATACATTAGCCAGAGAGGGCTGGGTAGGAAGGAGAAATCCCAAGAAAAAGAAACGCAAGGGGAAGCTAGATGTTACTGGGATGCAAGATCAGGGCAGAGGGTGAACAAGGGGCTTAGATGGGCACAGCAGGACAGAAATATGAGGAAAATGTCACCAAAATTTAAAGCAGAACAAATGCTTAATTAAATAATGCTGTAAACAGTAGGTTTAAAATTAATCAGGCTAATAGAGCTACAGAAATAGCAGGACAGAAAAGAATTTGAAGAAAATGCCACCAAAATTTAAAGCAGGACAAATGCTTAATTAAATAATGCTGTAAACAGTAGGTTTAAAATTAATCCGTTAAAAAAAATAGGGGTATTCAACACTGGTGTATTCCAGATGGATCCTACATCACACCCACCTCTGTGCCTGAAACCACTGGGGTCATCTGGTTGTTCCTGGCTCCAGCCACACCTGGGTCCGGTATGGGATGTTCTTAGGGTCACTGCTCAGCAAGCCATCCATTTTCACTGGAAGTACTTTGCACAGTGCCAGAAGGCACAGGGTAGTGCTGAGCAACTTTATCACAGGCCACTCATAAGGCTGTTTTTGGCTCTCAAAATTGAAAGTAAAAAGCTTTTTTGCATACACTTTGGAGACTAGTGCTGTGCTTTTCTTTGTTTGGATTCAACTTTACCACAGGCCATTCATAAGGCTGAGGCTTGGCTCTGTATACTTCATGATCAGTGAGCTGGTACCACTTAAAGTCCTATCCTGGGGGCAATGGAACTGGCACCTCCCATACAGCCGCATCTCCAGCTCCCTCCTCTTTTGCACGTCCAGGAGTACACAAATATGAAGTCTCCTCCCTCAAAGCATGGGATGAGCCACTGTCGCCAGGCAGAGAACCTATAGCACACCCCCTGGGCTCTGGGGGGGTTGCCTGATGTTGACTCACATCCTCTGCCTTTCCCTCTGCCACGGGGATTGTTGATGGCAGCAGCACTGTGTTGACTGGGCAGACGTCTATTTTCCACTGCACCATCACCAGTGGTTTCCTCCACGGCCTCCACCATGACATCCAGGGCCTCGGTCTTAAGCTCTAACTTGGGCTCTGTGGTTGGGGGCCAATAAGCTGGCCTCCACACTTAGATCCAAACTGACTTGGGAGAACAATGAAACAGAGCCCACAGATGTGCCAACTGGGTAGGGCCAAGCATAACTAAAAGGGGTGACTTCCCAAAGTCCTACAGGCAACCGGCTGGAACAGACCGAGCACAGTGTCAGCTGCACCACTCCCTCACGTTAATAACCACATCGAACACATTTTTCTTCAGCCATGCCTCTCCCTGCTGACTTCCACAGCCAGGTCAGCAAAGTGGGAATAGCAGTGTGGGGCTCCTGCTAAAGAACCTTTTCAGCAGTTTTAAGAAGATTTTCACCAGTTGTGTCTTTCTCCAATGCAAGTTCAAGGGAAAATGATGCCTCCTTCTCATACTTTCCAACACCACCAGACAGGGAGCCAATCCCAGGTGCCGCCTCACCCCACCTAACCACTCCTTCCAGACAACTGGCACCTTGCTAGATACACAGGCAGAAAACATGCCAACCTCCTAATAGTGACCTGCAATGTTGCAATAGACACAGCCAGGGCTATGGCAGCTGCCAAACCAGGCACTTGGGTTAAATCCCAATACTGACGCTGTAGTGCAGCATGAGGGGGGTGCTGCACTCCTGAGGTGCCATTTTTCAGATGAGACGTTAAACCAAGGTCCCATCTGCCTGTTCTGGTAGTAGTTCACACAGCTGTTGCCAGGGGCGGTTCATATGGTTCGAAAGAACCCCCCCCTTTTGAAACTCCCCCCTTGTTTTCATCATTTGTAACAATTTTTCATTATTTCTGTTTATTTTGTGACTGTCACAAAGTGTTAATTTCTTTTTTTTTTTAGTTGTTTAACCAAGAGTAGCACACTAAGCTGAAAGCTTTTTTACAGGCGTGACCTGGGAGCACAGGGAAGTTAAGTGACTTGCTCAGGATCACACAGTATGTAAGTGGAAGCTGTGGGATTCAAACCCAGGTCTGGTCTGCTGGATGTCACTAGATTTTCAGCTCAGAGCCTTAAACCACTGCGCTATACTGCCTCCCTAAATGCACATATGATGAACCCCAGCACTTTTGCTCTGCATGCGTGCCCCCCCCCAATCTGCTACCAGTCAGTTCCCTTAGTGCCAGTAAGATGACTGGAACTGCTTTGTGAGTCTTTCTCCGCATGGTCCCCCCTATGGCTGGCTGGCCAATTGCAGCTCAGCACGGCCGTTGCCCACAATTCACGCTGTCAGCTAGCACTTGAGGAAGATGAAGCATGGCAGCAGGCTCAGAGACTACATCTCCAGGAGAGCAAAATAGAAGTAGAGGACCTCGACTATTATCAGTCACCGGCAGGTACATTTTGCTGGCCACTATTGCCAAAGATGTATCCCTTAATCACTGTATATCAAGGATAGGCTGTGCAGTTGGGCAAGGGAGCTGCTCAGGTGGGTGGGCTGATGATTTAGAAATAAATTACTTAAGTCATCCTCTATACAAAATGTAAAGTTGTCATGTTTCATATGCCTGTTTTACATTTTCATAAGTTAAGCAAAAGAGGTACCACAGTGGAAAGGCAATGCAAGTGTTTGGAAGGGTCTGGCTGGGATCTACACTGCCACCTCACTAATTGTGCTGTTCAGAGAGGTCTTCACTGTGGTCCCATTTTTATTGACATTCAGGTCCACTTTTTTCTGTGTCATCTGTGTCAGACGCTGTTAAAACAAATTAGTTGTGAGAAGCATTTTCTCCTGATGACCACATGTGTCAGTAGAATGACATTTGTTGCTACAGTTCAGTGGTATGAAAATACCCACTATACTTTTGGAAGCATGCTGGGGGGGGGGGTAGGCATTTAGGAGATGGTAACTTTGCACTGGGAATCCCCTCCACTGTCAAATTACCTTTCCCCTCACTCCCTTTGTCATGCCTACCACATTGGAGAATGCAATGGGGGCAACAAGTGTGGTACCCAATATTGAACTAAGAATTATGTTACAGATTTGTTTCCAAGCAGGATGCCTGGTATAGAAACACAGAAACCTTGACAATGATGGCAGAAAAAGACAGAGTCCATTCAGTCTGCCCAAGTTTACTATAATCCCTGGAACCTACCATTTTCCCAGGGTACTAACCATCCCCATCCTCTCTCTATTCTCCTCCTTGGTCCTGTGGCCCCCGGTAACCACTATTCACTTCATTATGTCCCAGCCCTGCTTGAATCCTCTGGTCACTTTTGCACCCACCAATTCAGCTGACAGACTGTTCCAAAGTTCCACCACCCTTTCCGTAAAGTAGTACATCCTCACATCTCTCCTGAACCTACCTCCTGTTAATTTCCATTCGCATCCATGTGACCTCGTATTGGTACACAGACTTTGTAAATAATACCCCGCAGTTCACTTTAATTCCTTTAAGGAACCCGAAGGTCTCTATCACATCTCCCCTCTCCCTTCTGGTCTCCAATGAGTACATATTTAGTGCCTTGAGGCACTCCTCATAAGATCTGCCCTGCTGGCCCAGAATCATTTTTGTTACTCTGTGCTGCACTGTCTCCAACCTATTCTTATCCTTTCTGAGGTAAGGACTCCAGAACTGGGCACAGTACTCTAGGTGAGGCCTCACCAGGGATCTGTAGAGGGGAAGCATTACCTCCTTTCTTCTGCTATCAATACCCCTATTGATACATCCCAGCATCCTACTAGCCTTGCTGCAGGCCATGTTGCACTGACTCAATTGCTTAAATGGTATATTGAGTTGGGAAGGGTGGAGGTTACAGGTTAAGGGGTAAAGGGAGCTCAGATATGAGTTATATAGACTTAAAATAAGCCACAACAGACCGTACCGTAGCCCATGGTTTCTGGGAGCCTATCAGCCCTAAACCCCTGCCCTATAAGCAAGCCAGCACTGCAATAAGTTAGTAGAGCATAATACCCAGCCAAAACCATCTACAGACTCCACATTGAGGTTCAGTGCATATACGTATATACACACACACACACACACACAAACAGTCTGTGCCACCTAGATAGTAATAATTGTTCTTAGAGCAGGACGTGGAGGGGAGCTCACAGATGAGTTGTTTTGGTTTAAAATAAGCCACACAATGAGCCACAGAGCATCTAGTACCACAGAGCCTCCGGGGGCCTGGCAGTCCCCAGACCCCTTACCTACACACCAGTGGATACAGCTATAGATATTCAAGCTGATAACATATGTGAGACAATGCCTTAGGTATATTACAGTAGCAGCATCTTGCTGCCCTTCGACGCTGAATACATATGTATTCACCCTGCAGCCAGCCAGATAATAACTTTGCTTAGAGCAAGGGGTGTAGGAGATCTCAGATATGACTTCTTTAGCTTGAAAATAAGCCACAAAATGCACCGCAGAGCATTTAGAACCCCATGGCTTCTGGGGTCCTGGCAGCCCTAAGAGCCACAGCTTTTTTTAAAAGGTTGCAGACTGCGAGCTGGCCTAGCAGCACAGAGGGCTGAGGTGCTAGTACCTTACCTCACGCTACACCTACGACCTGGGGTCTGGAACAACCTCGGGTCACCGGGATGCAGGCTCGGGGGGGGTAGGGCTGGAGCAGGATTGAGCCATGGCTCTCCCTTCCAAAGGGGTGGATGCCCACCCATCCATAGTCTCGCTTCCACCGGGTGGAGTTCTGGTGGGCGAGCAGGCGGTACAGGTGGTGACAGAAATCAGGATGGGTGGAAGGGGCCACCGGATCCTGGCGTGTGCGTGTGTGCCTCCATGCGGGTACATACATGTGTATGCTGTGGCCTGGGGGGGAGGGGGAGGAACAAAACAGAAAAATGAACCCCCCTTGTAAAAATCCTGGCAACGGCCCTGAGTTCAGGTGGTTGATAATGATCCCATGGCACTTCTTGAAAAGAGTAGGGGAGTTTTTATTGAAAAACACATGAAAAAACACGTGGTACAAACATGAATGACAGAAATGTTTACATCATCATAAATCCTCAGGTACAATATTAGCATTCATTTCCATAGTTTAAGGGAGAGAAAAAAGGAAAAAAATATAAAACAAAAAGAAAAATAATTCTGTCTTGGTACCTTGCACAGTCGTTGTTAACTAATAACCACATCTGGGACCCTACAGACTCTTATTATTAAGAGGACTTAGACTGGTTCCCTCTATTGATCATCCCATATCACTCTGTTATTTATATTTAATAAAATGCTGAAAGCCTTTCCACCATTGAAACACCTTTTTAGAAGTTTTTAGAAGATGTTTTGTCTTTAAGGTATATATTCCCCATGGCCTGTTGGATCAACTGACTTATTGCTTCATAAGACATTCTCCGTTGATACAAATCCCATTGACATCTGGCTTGCCAAACATAAAACTTTAAACAACATAAAAAACTTCTAATGTATGCTGGTGGTATTTTGAAAGTGCTTGGGAATATTGTCCCCAAACTAGTGTGTCATATGACAACTGTTTAAGCCAACCCATATGCCACCGTGCTGCCAGGAATTCACATAGGGGTGTTGTGTATGTACAAGTTAAAAAAAATGTTCCATCATCTCTTCCTGATTTATACAGTCAGAATATGGACAATTACTTTCTTCTCTTTCACATTACCCCTTATAATCAGTTTTCTGTACACTTCTAACCACAAATTTTCTCACTTTTGAAGAGGGGGTTATCCTGTGGAGTTTTGGTGAAGGGGCAATGTTTAAAACTGGGTTCCTTGGCTATGAATGGCCCATTACTGCCTGACATAATTGAATGGAAGAACCACACCCCCTGGGTCTGTGTGGTGGCTGCTTGTGTTTGTCTGTGTCTGTAGCTTAGTTTTTGTGGATTTACATGTTTTTCTGCTTGTGGTAACTATACCATTCTTGCTCACTACATCCGTGAAAGTCTCCTGGACTGGATTTCTGCAAAAAATCATCATCAAGTATCTTTATTTCCATTTTAAAATCAACTTTTTGGAAGCTATCCCAAGCAAAACATAAGTGAAGCAACTACATTTGACAAACTTGGTGACTCTGGGTCCTGTTGGAATCCACATTTTCGTCTGACCTGCTCCATGATCTGTATGTGGGCTTTTCAGCAACCTGTTTGAATGACAAAGAAGCATACAGGCAAAGGGATTTCACATCTTGCATATGTGCAGGCACAGTTAATCACCCTCAGGAATTTTAACATTTCAGTGACTCTGGACTTCAGCTGTTGATCATTCTTTTGGCTTTTGACTTAACCACCAGGTACCTATCTGCAAGCGACTGGATGCAACTGACAAGTTACAACAAGGATAAATGGGCATATCATCCTCTATTACTAACAACCTCCTTGCTCTGGGACCCTAGACGCCTGCACTGTTCCAAGCCGCATAAGCCTCAGAAGTGTAATTCTATTGACTACGAAGTACGGCAACTGTCTCTTAAACTCCTACTCCTCCTCCTCTTGATATCAGGAAGTGTCCACTCAAATCCTGGCCATATCTCCTACAGTACAACAAAGCCAGCCAAAATGGAGGGAGGGCTCAAAATAGCTACCTTAAACATCTGCAGTCTCCTCCCAAAATTGGCCTCCCTTCAAATCTTTGCCAGCCAGCACAACCCGGATATCCTTGCCATCGTCAAAACTTGGCTGACACCTAATACTCCGGATCATGCCATCTCTATACAAGGCTACAAGACATTCAGGCTGGATAGGACCTCGAAAAGGGGTGGTGGGTGTGCAATCTACATAAAGGACTACCTCACCTGCCTCCCTGGTTCTTACCCCACCACAGAAACCTCAGTGCAACTCCTCCCTATCAAGATACTACTTGGTGCCCAAAACAAAGTCCTCACGATTGCTGCTGTCTATAACCCACCAAAAGATCCTGATTCCGGCCTACAGGCTGTCCTTGAGTTCGTAAGTACACAACCTTCTGACATCGAACTCTTACTCCTTGGGGACTTTAATATCAATTGGCTTGCTCCTGATGCAGGGTCAAACAAAGATGCTATCCTAGCAGCAAATTTAACACAAGTGGTAAACTCCTCTACCAGGAAAAACTACAAATCAGGGACCAGCACACTCATTGACTGGATCCTTACCAGCCACCCTACCCGTATAACCAATGTAAGTGTTCTCCCTGACTCGCTCAGTGATCACTCTCCAATAATATGTACCTGGACAAATAAGTTTCGTAAGCCGCCTCCAAAAACCATCTACAGCAGAGTCCTACCTAATGGCAACCTTACTCATCTCAAGACCTGTCTTAGGCAGATAGACTGGTCCTTGATTTACAAAACTCAAGATGTGGACCTAGCCCTTGATTACTTTATTACTACTTTCAACACTGCCTGTGACACCTATGCACCAGTAAAAAAGCACAAAATCAAAGCACTCACAAATCCCTGGCTCACGGCAAAGCTATTGGCACAGCTCAAAAGTAGGGATCACCTCTGGGCCACTGCAAGAGCTACTGGCACTCTGTCAGACATCCAGAAATATAAATAGGCTCGCAACCACTATACTAAACAGATCCGCTTGATGAAGAGCTCCTACTTCAAGAATGCCCTTTCCAACTCCTGGGGTGAAGGGAAATCCTTCTGGGACAACATAAAGAATATCATGGGACAGCAGTACAAATCCTCTCCTACTATAATGAATGTGGATGGAATCACTACATTAGACCCAGAGATCATTGCAAACACCCTAAATGATACCTTCATGGACCTTAGTGGTGTCCTCTCATCTGATTTCTTCACTGATGCTGACCCTCCAATTTCTACTTCTACTACTGCCTCTCCAACCAAACCACCCTTCCATTTCAAACTAGTAAAGGCACATGAAGTCTATAAATATGTAAAGAAGGCCATTTCTAAGTCCCGAGCAAGCAGCGACACTATTGACCTTAAACTTAAGCTAGCCCTGGCAAAAAGAAACACAGGTGAGGAGGTACAGGCAAAGTGGGCAAGCATTAAGGATGCAATACTTGAAGCAACATCCCATTGTGTTAGACAGAAAAGGAAGTGCAAAAGAAGAAGGAAACCACTTTGGTTCTCAAATACAGTAGCAGAAAAGGTCAGAGCCAAAAGGCTGGCCTTCAGGAAATATAAGAGAACACAGCGGGATGAAGATAGGAGGCATACCAAACTGCCCTAAGGGAAGCAGGTAAGGCAGTAAGGCAGGCAAAGTCCCAAACTGAGGAAACACTAGCACGAACAGTAAAAGAAGGTGACAAGACTTTCTATAGATACATTAGTGAAAGGAGAAAGTCAGAGGATATTACTAAGCTTAATGGAGAAAAGGGAGCAAGTGAGGAGGAGGACCCTGTAAAGGCATCTATCCTAAATAGATACTTTTGCTCAGTATTTACTGAAGAGAAGGTAGGGCAGGGCCCACAGCTCAGCATCATGGACACAGGGGAGGGAGGTGAGCACTACTCCTTCACAAAAGAAGGGTCCTACAAGAGCTTGCTAAGCTCAGGGTGGATAAGGCAATGGGACCTGATGGCATACATCCCAGGGTACCTAAGGAGCTAAAGGAGGAACTAGCAGAGCCATTAGCAGAATTGTTTAGTGAGTCTCTGAGCACAGAAGAGGTCCCAGAAGACTGGAGAAGGGCACATGTGATCCCGCTCCACAAGAGTGGTAGCAGGGAGGAGGCGGGGAACTACAGACCGGTCAGTCTTACCTCAGTAGTGGGCAAGATTATGGAGGCACTCCTTAAGGGAAGGATAGTGCAACACCTGGAATCCATAGGGCACAGGATCCAAGACAGCATGGGTTTACAAAGGAAGGTCCTGTCAAACTAATCTCATAGATTTCTTTGACTGGGTAACCAGAGTGGTGGACCAAGGGGAGCAGTTGATGTCGCCTACCTTGACTTCAGCAAAGCTTTTGACACTGTTCACATAGAAGATTGATAAATAAGCTAGGTAGGCTCGGTGGGTCAGAAGTTGGTCAACTGGGTGGCAAATTGGTTGACTGGCAGAAAACAGAAATGGTGGTAAATGGTATACAGTCAGAAGAGATGCAAGTCACAAGTGGGGTACCTCAGGGATCAGTCCTGGGGCCAGTCCTATTCAACATCTTCATTAGTGACCTCTGAGATGGACTAGAGGGTAAGGCTTGTCTGTTTGCAGATGACACCAAGATCTGCAACAGAGTAGATGATCCAGATGGGGTGGGCAGAATGAGAAGAGATCTGGATAAACTAGCAGAATGGTCAGAACAGTGGCAACTGGGATTTAATGCAAAGAAGTGCAAAATCATGCACATAGGGAAGAGAAACCCTGAAGCCACTTATAGGCTGGAAGGAGTTGCTAGCAGTCACAAAGGAAGAAAGAGACTTGGGCATCATCATCACTGATGACCTGAAATCATCAAGCAGACCTCTAAAGCAGTAGGTAAGGCTAGGGGGTGTTGGGGTGTATTAGTAGGGGTATCACAAGTCGTAAGAGGAGGTAATAATCCTCTGTACAAGACATTGGTTAGGCCCCATCTGAGTACTGCATACAGTATTGGAGGCCACACCTTCAAAAGGACATTAACCAAATTGAGGCAGTCCAGAGAAGGCAACAAAATGGTGCAGGGACTGCATCAGAAGACATATGAGGACAGATTAACGGAGCTCAATATGTATACCCTTGAGCAAAGGAGGAGAGAGTGATATGATCGATGCATTCAAACACCTTAAGGCATAAACAAGGTGAAAGAGTCTAACATGTTTAAATATAAGAAAATAGCAGGACAAGAGGACACAGCATGAGATTAGAGGAGGCCGATTAAGGGGAATGTGAGGAAATTCTTTTCACAGAAAGGGTGGTAGATGCATGGAATGGCTTACCACAAGAAGTGGTGGCTATGAATACAGTGCAGGGCTTCAAACAGGCATGGGATAGGCATAAGGGAGCAATACAAATGACTATGAATATATAGGTCACTGACAGAGCAAAGGCCAATGGCACATTTATAAGGTAGAAAAAGAAATGGGCAGACTGGATGGGCCTTGCGGTCCTTATCTGCCGTCAACTTCTATGTTTCTATGTTTCTATGTAACTTCTGTCCCTCACTCTGGAGGAAGTACTGCTCCCCCTCACAAAAATTTTCAATCTCTCCCTCTGCTACAGCCAATTCCCTAGGAAATGGAAGGCTGCAGTTGTCACTCCGGTGCATAAAAGTGGTGATAAGTCACTGCCTGGTAACTGTCGCCTGATATCAATACTACCACCTCTCTCTAAGGCCCTTGAACGCTTGGTGGCGGACCAACTTTCAGACTACCTGGAAAAGACAAAACACAACATCCTATGCACTCAGCAGCATGGATTTAGGAAAGGGCACAGCACATCGACTGCCCTACTTGAATTCTCAGGAGCAATCCACAATGCCATGGACAAAGGAAACCTAACTGGAGCAGTCTACATTGACTTAGCCAAGGCATTTGATACAGTACACCATGGCCTACTTATCAAACAACTACTATCCCTAGGGCTCTCGTAGGGTCCTGGTGACTGAGTAAAAAATTACCTTGCTTAGCGCTCTCAATCTGTAAAAGTAGCTGGAGTTCTCTCAGACTCAAAACCGGTTCGCTCAGGAGTTTCCCAGGGATCCATCCTGGGCCCCCTCCTTTTCAGCCTTTTCCTAAACTCCTTCCCCAAATCCTGCCCTGAACAAATAATCCTCTATGCCGACAATGCTGTGATTCTTGCCACTCATAAAGATCCGAACCTCTTACGCCTCAACCTTCAGCATGCTTTTCCAAAGTTGAGATGTGGTTCCTTGAACATAAGCTGGTTCTAAACCACAGAAAAACTAAATCCATGCTCTTCTCAACCCATAAAACAAGAAACGGCAAGTCTCACTCACTATTAATACATACCTGGAAATACCCTTGAACAAGTGCCAATTTTCAAATATCTTGGAATCAACTTTGATTAAGGCCTAACCTTTGCAACTCACATTGATAGTACAGCAAAAACTATTAATCAGCGAATTGGGATTCTGTATCGGAACCGACAGCTCCTTACCCATTCTGCACTGAGGATTGCCATCCAATCCTCTGTCATCTCAGTCGTTGACTATGGCTTAGTTGTATATGGATCTGCCACTACTACAGCACTTAGTTGCATTACAACATCCCTAAATAAGGCCTGTCAGCTGCTCACTGGTGCACATCGATGGACCCACACATGTGAACTCTATGCTGACTCAGGTTGGTTGCAACTCTCAAACCGGATAAAGTACCTTACCTGCCTGAATGTGAAAAAATCCACTCTAGGCCTCACTCCACCTTGTATCCAAGACCTGTTATGCCCGAGTGCTAGCACCCGTTTTACCAGAAGATCAGAACACCAGCCTCTCCAAGTCCCCCAATGCTGGACTTCTCAGGGACAAAGATAATTTGCCTATCATGCCCCCAGCTGGCTAAATGCCCTCAACACTCATATTACTGCCTCCACCTCTCTAGGTATTTTCAAATCAAGGCTGTTCTCTCACCTTGCCACCTCCAGCTCCTGTGACTGTCCTGATTAAACCTCCTATTTTCTCACTACCCACCCTGTTCCGTTATTTGACAAAGACTTGTTTGGGAAACCTTTTCTCCTGCTATTGTCTGCTCCCCACACCTTTCACTTACCCTCTCTGTTCTGGACTTTTTCCCTATTTGTTTCTCCTAATCTGGCATGACCTCTTTCTTGTAATAATAATGTGATTATTGATATCTCATGTCCTTTTGCACAAATGATTTGATATGTATTTGTATATGTTTTCTTGCTCTTGACACTGCACAAATTGTTGTGTTATCTATGTAACCTATTTTGTACTGTACCTAATTGACGTGGAACCTTTGTAAAAGAGCCTCTGGCTCAAAGGTAGTAATTCCTAGAACAATAAACTAAACTAAACATAATTGGGGTCCTGTACCCTGTTGGATCTGCAACTTTGTTAGACCCCATCTGAAGAGTTGTTGTTCTGCAGGTTTGAAGTGTTCAGGTATATGGAGGTGGCTATCTATTTAAAGTCAGTATAATCCAATTGTGTTGAATAGTGTCCGAGGGGACTAACCCACATTGTACCATCTGAATGAAAATTAAGGTATGAAAAAAACTATGGGTTCAATCATTCCCAATCCCCCTTTTCCCTTTGCCAGATACCTGTAGGTGTAACATCTTTTTATGGGGTTCAGCTTATTCCCCCACAACATTTGGAAGAAGAAACTGTATATTTTTGTTTCAAGTCACACTGGTGGAGGAAAGATCATGGCTACAAACCACAGGCTTGGGATAATGAATTTGTTTAAGACACGAAGGGACAGATATTCAATACTTTGCACAGGGCAAAAAACGTTTGTGTAGGTTTAGTGCGGGATTAGCGCCGGTTTGCTATATTCAAAAGGCCAAATAGCACGTGCAAACTGCATTAACGCCGAGCAAAATCATAATGTATGCAAGGGGCAAACTGAGGGTGTATGTACATGAATACAGGTGCAATGCTATATTCAGTAACTAGTACCACGCAAAGTGGTTTTACGTGACTTAAAGCAACACTTAGCGCAGTGCACATTACCACCCAGGAAAAGGTAGTCTTAACCCTGGGCAATCAGCTGTGTGTGACCCTAACAAATAAATATGACACATAGACAAAGCCAGACTTAGAGGAAACATGCTGCTCACTGATGGTATCACAAGGATGCCATCATCTGCACCAGTCCCAGCCATGCCACGCAGTAAGTGGTGACCCTGCTGCCAGTGGACAGCAAGGCAGTGTGGCCATACTGCACACACCTGTGGACCATTCTTCTGTGGACACCAGCAGATGTCATCTCACACATGCAGCACTGTGGGCATGGAGGATGTTGAGGGGAGAATGTACAGGTGGCCAGGCTGTGCCACAGACCAGGTGTGGCCACAAGGCTGGGACACATTACGCAGTGCACATGGGCCAGTATTTGGAATACCTCAACACCAGTGTGCCTTTCTGATAATATATGCCCCCTTGGCCACATACCGCACAGCTGTACAACTGCCACAGCACACAAAGATGGACATGTATATGTCACTGTGAGCATCCCATGCCAGAGATGCAGCATCTGTGGGTCACACAACAGTGTAACAGTAATGTCCACTGTCAGTAAACATCTGCATGTTGGGCATGTCACTGTGTATAGTGCAGTCATCAGCACTGCCCTACACACCATAGGCAGTGCTGTGTCCATACACTACTGGTTCCCTTGCTACTGTAGTGTCTGCTGTGTACTGTAGCATGACCTACAGTGTGACAGTTGCATGTAACACCACCACCATCTGTGCCTATGCTGTGTTGTCCCCTGGGGTACAATATTCTATGCTATGCTGTACTGTTTACATGTAGCCTACAGCTATCATCATGCACTGCCAGACTGACCTACAGGTGGAGCTGTGGTCGGACCTGGCCAGCCCCTGTACTTAAAGACTGACCTACAGATGGAGCTGTGGGACCCTGCAGTAACACTGGGCAAACTGCATGCAAATCAGGGCATAATGAGATGCTAATCTGGATGTTTGCCCAGAGACTACCTAAGTAGGCTCATTTGCATGTCACTTTTGAATATGGCAAAGCTTAGCGCTGGGCAAACGTGTTTGCACCGGGCTATCGGTTTAGCCCTGTGCTAAACCTGAACAAACGTCTTAGTGCTGTGCAAACAGTTTGGGGACTATTATACAGTTTTGAACACTGTACTTTCACGTGCACTGCTGCCTGCAGCTGTACTGGGTCCACACATTTGCTGGCACACATATTGGCCACATAGTTCACCTCTACCTACCATCACGTCGCTGTGCACTGTGTTGCTGTTGTGGTTTGCACTTCCTGTTTGCTATATTCAGAGCTGTCGTATTCCAGGGCTAAGTTTGCCCTGCACCCCCAGCCCAGTTTTCCCAGCCTCATTCCCATGCTATATTCAGAAGCTGTTGGCCCTGGGCTATTCCTTTTCAATATAGCTTGCTTTGTGCTCCGGGCTAAGTTTGCCCACCGGGCAGTGTTAATTTAGCCCCGGGGCAAAGTTTTGAATATCTGGCCTGTATTCTTTTGAGTTTTGACCATTTCCAGTGCCTTCTATTTTCCAAAGCGCACCCTCCCAATTTTCTAGGGAAAGATTCTGGGGTCTGAAAGTGATTCCCAGGATTTTCAGGGTTTCTGAAGATATTTTAATACCCTCTATTGGTGTAGGATGTGGGTAGCCAGACTCTATAACTAAGCCTTTACTTTTATTAATATTCAATTTAAAATTCAAGAGATGTGAAAACTTATTCATCTCTTGCGAGAAGATAATTAGCTGGTGATGGTCAGAGAAAAATAAACAAATATCGTCTGCATAGGTCTGTACCTGTAGGTTATGTCCTGTCTCTGGCCCTGTTATGCATGCCCATTTGGGTTGTTCTTATAGTAGCCTTAGGAATGGGTCCAATGTAAAAATAAATAAGAAGGGGCTTAGGGGGCATCTCTGCCTGACTCCTGTGGTAATCTGAAACCCTTCAGTGACTTGCCGTCTAATGATGGGATGAACTATGGCCAAGATGTAGAGTAGTTGTAGATGTTGTATCACTACTGTGGGTATGCCATACGCTTTTAATGTAAGAAATAAATAGGGGTGGTATACTCTAGCAAAGGCCTTTTCCTGGTTAACAGATACTATGCATCCTGATCTCCCTAATAATGATAAGTGCTCAATTAAATCTTTAATGATCATTAGTGCATTCTGGATTTTCCTGCTTGTCAATCCACAATGTTGCAGAGCGGAAATAACAAGACTGGCATATTGCTTTAATCTGTTGTTCATGATGTGGGTTAAGATTTTGTAATCCACATTGAGTATTGTAACTGGTCTCCAATTCTGAATTTCGGCCCTATCTCCTGATTTGTATAAGAATATGAGGAGACCTTCTGAAAAAGAGGGGTATATTACATTAGATGAGAAAAAATATTTGAAGACCATTTCTAGACATAAGGACAATTCGTCTGAAAAAGATTTATAAAACTCATTAGGGAGACCATCGGTTCCAGGAGAGGTCCCATTTCTCAGGGACTTTATAGCTGTTTCTATTTCCTCTGTGGCCATATGTTCTTTCATTTTCTGGGTTTCATCAGGGAACTAGAAATTTTTAACCCCTGTAAGAAGTCTTGGATCTCCTGGTCCAAAGGAGTTTTCAGTGGGGTATGGGAGGTGGGATACCCTTTTATTGTTTTGTGGAGATCTGCTGAAGTGTGAGCTTTGTTTCCATCCTGATTGAGTAGAAACTCCATTTCTGTAGTTTCTTTTAGTTTCTTACAAGCTTCAAAGAGGTCCCCTACAGATGTTTTTTGAGTTCCGTTTAGCAGCATGGCTTTAATTGTATTTGCCCTGTCATATTGATGGAGCTTCATTTCTCTTTTATTTTAGCAATTTGAGTTGCATAATCAGATGAAGAAGTACAAGCCAGGGTATACAACTTTTGCAAGTGCTGTCTTAGTTTCAGGTAAGTCAAAAATTTCACATTTTCCTTTTGTTTGCCATTTGTTTTTGTAGACTTTGTTTCTGCACCCTTGCCCTAGAGGAACTGTCTCCAGCTAACTACCTATCCTGATCTCTACCTTCTGCTGTGGTGCTGTATCTGCTCTCCTCACCCCAACCCAGCAAAACCCCCAGATCTGAGCCCTCATGGGGAAGGGCTACCCTATCCTCCCAGGGCACTCTAGAGTATAGAATGCCGGGCCAGAGTGGCAGAGGACAGAGAGGATAGAGTGCCCAGCATTGGGAGTGTGGATCAGGAGTTGGCACCTTCACCTATCCTCCAGGGAAGGGGGATTTTACTTATTTTTCCCCCTATTGGCTGGGAAGTGCAATGCACTCCAGTGCACTGCATGCTCGCTCCCGAGCACGCCCACAGAAGTGCCTCCGAGCCAATCCCCGATCTTCTGACTCCTGACTGATGTGAGTCCCCGGGACCACCAGAAGCCACTAGATGGAGGGAACAGGAAACCCCCCTCCCCAGGGAGGGAGAGCTGTCCTCCGGATGCTCAATCCCTTCCCTCCCCTGCCGACCCCCGATGGCCCAGGCTTATTTCTGAACCTGGGTTGCCGGCATGGCACGAGGAGTGGTGTCCAATGCCTCAACCTTCAGTGCCACCGGACTGGCTCATGTCTGTCATATTTAATTAACCAAGATTTTATATCAGCTTTTGTATCAGCTCACCATTCTTCCAAGTCTGTATAAAGGAAACTGAAGGAAATCCTAGCCCCGATTAGATTCAGTACTCCCAATCTCACTTGGAGGTCTGTGAGAACAAATATATATATGGTTTCCACCTGTTCCCCTTATTTTAGGTTCCACTGTGACATCATCAAATTGGAGTACAAAACATAAATTGTCAGTAAACACTACAGGTATGGTTTGGCACATTACTTTGGGCAGGTTCTTGGAAATGAACATGTGATCTAGTGTAGTTGTAAATTTGTTACGTTTGTAGATAAATTTTGGTCCTTTAGTTTGAAATGTGCTACAATCAATTAGGTCTGCTGTTTCAATAACTCAGGCTAAGGCATTTGAGTCACAGTAGATTTTTTTCTTGTTCTCTGGGTTTCTCATCTTTCCCCGTATATCACAATTAAAATCTCAACCCAAGAAAAGTTTATAAGGGGTGACAAGGAAGGATCTGTATTGTGTTGATCTGGCTAACTCTCTCACCACCTTGGCTTTTGGCGACAATCTGTTCCTTTCCATACCCCATCCAAAATCAGTGTTCTACCCAGAATGAGGTCTATCAGTTTGTTCAGTGTGAAGTTATAAGCATTAAATAAGATGCCCACCCCATCTGCACTGTCGAGCCCAGAGGACCAGCATGAGGGGCCCCACATCCAATCCTATCTAAAAAATCTATTTTGTTCTTTGCAATTCATCCAGGTTTCTTGCACAAAACAGATGTCAAATATTTCTTTGTGGATGTAATTAAATACTACTTGCCATTTCACAGAATTCAACAAACTGTGAACGTTTACAGTTCCTATTTTTAAAGGAGACAGTATCAGGCCCTAATCTACTTTAAACAGTTTTTTTACTCTTTTTATTTTTCCCTTTGTATTCCATGTTCTGGGGAACCTGTTCCGTTTTACCAGATTGAGAGTCAATGAATCCCCTTGTTCCATTTCAGAGTCCTCCCAGTTAGTAAAAAGTGCTGCATAAGAATTCTCAGACTCAACATTCACTGCGGGGGAGGTTGATTTGGGCTTTAGAGTCTTGTTGGATCTTCTCCTATGTAGAGGGGAAAGAATGGGGGTACTGGGTGAGCCTTTGACTGGTCCAATCGGGTCCTTGTAAAAAACGGGTGTCAGAATCGTTGGGTCAGTGGGTGTGACAGTGTTGGGTTCTTGTTTAAGGGGGATGGGTTGGATCTCCTCTTCTAGTGTAGGAACTGGGTTGTCCAAATTTGGGGGAAGGGGGTTGGGAAGAAGTACATTTAGTTGGATGGGGTATTTGTGTGGTGGCTGAGTCCATGTTTTTAACCCCTTCCTGCAGTTTTTCAGGCTTTTGGCACATGCTAATCTTAGCGCCAGTACTGCCGGCCTGTAGTTCTGGAGCAATACATTCTGCAGTGATCGAAAAAGAAAGGAATTCAGTGTATGACTCACCCACCCCTGCTGAGGCCTTTGATGCTCCTGCATCATCAGTTGGTATGATAGGCGGGCCGCGTGGCTTGACAGGGGGGGATGCAGCGTGTAAAATCGCTAGTTTCGTGATTAAACGCTTTTGCTCTTTTTGTGTTGTTTCTTTTCTTGCTGCATTTGGAGCAGCAGGGAGTGCTCCATGTCTGTTGGTTCCATTTTGTTTTCCCTGGTATTTCATCTGCTAATTCTCTTGGTTGACTTAAATCCTCTATCAAGAAACATCTCTGGTATTTCTTCGTCCTCTTCTTCTGCACTCTCTAAATTTAATAAGATTTCTACATCCTTCTCAGCCTCAGGTAAACCAAAGGTAGGAGAGAAGACCAGCTCCCCCACCTCAACGTCCATCCTCTCCGGAGTTCTGCACCCAGTGGCCATTCTCACAGCCAATGGACCCCCTACAGGCAAGTAGGGGAATTGGTGCCCTGGCCATATTTCCCCCATTCACTAAAAATACCACCAACAGCTTAATCTGGTTCACGGTCAGTTGGCATTCATCTGTATCCTCCTCCCCAGTGTCATGCCTGAAAATAGGCAGAATTTGTCTGGTGCACTTACCCGGTCAACAAAAACTAAAATAAAATAAAAATAAATAAAAAATTCCCAACTCCTTGCTGTCCTCTCTGTGACATTGAACTCGCAAACACTGCTGTTGAATCCCAGATGAGCTCCTATGTCTGTAACCCCCCCTCCTACCTCTATTTTTGTCTTGGGGTCTTGATGGTAAATAAGGGAGAGGGGCAGAACCTGAGTACTCCGGCAAGCAACACACAGCTTTGCCTACGATTACAATGTTGGCCTTACCTGGCCGGTAGAATTTTAAGCATTAAACGGTCTCACCTCACCAGGCTGATGCTGATCCAAACACTGCCGCACCCCTCTGCTGGACTTCAGGAGGGACAAGGAGATAGGAAAAAACTACTTTGGAGTGATCAATTAGGTTAGTTTATTAAATAACCCTGTACCACCATGAAAAGGAAAAATATAATAACATTTAATTTACATAGAAAACATAGAAACATAGACTTTGATGGCAGATAAGGACCGCTTGGTCAACCCAGCCTGCCCATTTCCCTACCTATTAGATAAACTGCAGATCCTAGTTAATCAACAGCCTTTTTCCTCCTACCCCCCCACTATAATTGCCCAATGTCTGTCCCATGCATTCTTGAATTCCCCCATTGTATTTAACCACATGACCTCCTCAGAAAGGCTGTTCCACATGTCCACCACCCTCTCCATGAAAAAATAGTTCCTCGCGTTGCCCCTGAGCCATCCCCCCTCTATCTTCAAATTGTGCCCCCTTGTTCTTGCACATCTCTTTTTCTGAAAGACGTTACCCTCTTGGACTTTGTTGATTCCCTTGAGGTACTTGAAAGTTTCTATCATGTCCCCCTCTCCTTCCTTTCTTTGAGGGTATACATAGAAACATAGAAGTTGATGGCAGATAAGGACTGCAAGGCCCTTCTAGTCTGCCCATTTCTTTTTCCACCTTATGAATGTGCCATAGGCCTTTGCTCTGTCAATGGCCTATCTATTCATACTCATTGATATTGCTCCCTAGCACCTGTCCCATACCTGTTTAAAGCCCTGCACTGTATTCATATCCACCACTTCCTGAGGTAGGCCGTTCAATGCATCCACCTCCCTTTCTGTGAAAAAGAACTTCCTCACATTACCCTTTAATCAGCGTCCTTCTACTCTCATGCTGTGTCCTCTTGTCCTGCTATTTTTCTTATATTGAACCATGTTGGACTCTTTCACCTTGTTAATGCTCTTAAGATGTTTGAATGTTTCAATCATATCGCCTCTCTCCCTCCTTTGCTCTAGGGTATACATATAGAGCTCCATTAATCTGTCCTCATATGTTTTCTGATGCAGTCCCTGCACCATTTTGAATGCCCTTCTCTGGACTGCCTCCATATTGTTAATGTCCTTGTGAAGGTGTGGCCTCCAATACTGCACATAGTGCTCCAGATGGGGCCTAACCTGTGTCTTATAAAGAGGGATTATTACCTCCCTCTTACGACTTGTGATACCCCTACTAATACACCGCAACATCCCCCTAGCCTTACCTACTGCTTTAGTGGTCTGCTTGGATGATTTCAGGTCGTCTGTGATGATGATGCCCAGGTCTATTTCTTCCCTTGTGACTGCCAGCAACTCCCCTCCCAACCTATAGGCAGCTTCAAGGTTTCTCTTCCCTATGTGCATGATCTTGCACTTCTTTGTGTTAAACTCCAGTTGCCACTCTTCCGACCATTTTGCCAGTTTATCCAGATCTCTTCTCATTTTGCCCACCCCATCTGGATCATCTACTCTGTTGCACATCTTGGTGTCATCTGCAAACAGACAAACCTTACCTTCCAGTCCATTTGCAATGTCACTGATGAAGATATTGAAGAGGACTGACCCCAGGACTGATCCCTGAGGTACCCGACTTGTGACTTGCATCTCTTCTGACTGAATAACGTTTACCACCACTCTCTGTTTTCTGCCTGCCAACCAGTTTGCCATCCAGTTGACCAACTTCTGACCCACCCCGAGCCTACCCAGCTTGTTAATCAATCTTCTATGTGGAACAGAATAGAAAGCTTTGCTGAAGTCAAGGTAGGCGACATCAACTGCTCCCCCTTGGTCCACCACTCTGGTTACCCAGTCAAAGAAATATATGAGATTATTTCGACAGGACCTTCCTGTTGCAAACCCATGCTGTCTTGTATCCCGTGCTCCTATGGATTCCAGGTGTTGCACTATCCTTTCCTTAAGGAGTGCCTCCATAATCTTGCTCACTACTGAGGTAAGACTGACTGGTCTGTAGTTCCCTGCCTCCTCCCTGCTATCACTCTTGTGGAGCGGGATGACATGAGCCCTTCTCCAGTCTTCTGGGACCTCTCCTGTGCTCAGAGACTCAATAAACAGTTCTGATAATGGCATTGCTAGTTCCATCCTTAGCTTCTTTAATACCCTGGGATGTATGCCATCAGGTCCCATTGTCTTGTCCACCCTGAGCTTATCAAGCTCTTGTAGGACCCTTTCTTTTGTGAAGGGACTAGTGCACATGTCCCTCCCCCCTGTGTCCATAGTGCTGAGCTGTAGGCCCTGCCCCACCTTCTCCTCAGTACATGCTGAGCAGAAGAATCTATTTAGGACAAGATGCCTTTCCATGGTCCTCCTCCTCACACTCCCCCTTATCCCGTTTGATCTTAGCAATACCCCCTCCGGACTTTCTCCTTTCACTAATGTATCTATAGAAAGTCTTGTCCCCTTCTTTTACTGTTCGTGCTAGTGTTTCCTTGGTTTGGCCTTTGACTGCCTTATTGCCTTCCCTGCTTCCCTTAGGGAAGTTTGGTATGCCTCCCTATCTTTGTCCCGCTGTGTTCCCTTATATTTCCTGAAGGCCAGCCTTTTGGCTCTGACCTTTTCTGCTACTGTTTTTGAGAACCAAAGTGGTTTCCTTCTTCTTTTGCACTTCCTTTTCTCTCTAACACAATGGGATGGTGCTTGAAGTAGTGCATCCTTAATGCTTACCCACTTTGCCTGTCCCCCCTCACCTGTATTTCTTCTTGCCAGGGCTAGCTTAACTCTGTTGGCCATTTTATCAAAGTCAGCTCCTCTGAAGTTACATATTTTTGCTTTGGAATGGGATTAAGCTTCTTTAGTCTCTCTTCGTATGGTTTCTGGTGTAGACCCTGCACTATTTTAGTTGCAATCCTCTGGAGTGCCTCCATCCTGTCTATGTCCTTGCAGAGATGGGGTCTCCAGAACTGCACGCAGTACTTCAGATGGGGTCTCACCAACTGTCTGTACAGAGGGATGACAACTTCCTGTTTTCTACCGGTGATGCCTCTCCATATGCATCCCAGTATTCCCCCCAGCCCTCCTTACTGCCTTCTCACATTGCTTGCCTACCCATTTAGGTCATCTGATATGATTACCCCCAAGTCCCTTTCCATTTTTGTTGTTGTTAGTACCCTTCTCCACTGTGTACTCTTCCCCTGGGTTTTTGTTTCCCAGGTTGCATTACGTTGCACTTCTTCACATTGAATCTAAGCTGCCATACTTTTGACCATTCCTCCAACCTTGCCAAGTCACTTATCATACTTTCCACTCCCCCCCCCCGTGTATCAACCCTAATTTGAAGTTGTTAATGACTCACAACAATAAATAAATGGAGCAGCTTCATGAGGCTGAGAGAATGCAGCAAAAGTCTGGAGGGCACACTGTTACTAAAAGAACAGATGGATTACCAAGACCTAGAAAAGTAGACCCGAAACAAGCTCCATGCATAGATACTGTAAGCCGGAACTGAAGACTTACACCTGCCCACTGCACCTTTCTCTGAAAACCCAACCTTTCCCAGATGGAGTGCCTAACCCTTCCCACCCCACCTCCGGACCTCTTAGAACCGGGCACTATTGCAGCCTAAAACCATACCATAGCTGCGCCATTTCCCATTTTCCAGAGCCAAAACAAAATGCTGTTCCAATTAAACTCTGCTTAGGATCACAGTGGCCTATATCAGTGAAACTGCACAACAGCTCACTCCTTATCATTACAGCATTCCCCCTGCAGTCCTTTATGGGTCTAATATGGATCCTGCCCCAGACACGGGCACAGCAGGCCCGATAAAACAAATCCCAGAGTGCAGGCCTTCCAAGCTTACCTCCAGCAGTGTGCCACATGGGAAATGGCCTCCCTGAAGATGCCACCTCCAAGGGGCCCTGACGTGGCCCTGTCACCACCACGCCAGCCCCACTGTCATTTTCTCCCAAGGTTTTGAGGTGTGGGGGGACTCCAGCATCCTGATGACCCAATCTTGCTGTCTCCTCCAGTCTCCTACCCACCACAATGATGACGGCTCCCCTGACCCCATCGGTTGCCAGCTCCTGCCACCCGGCACACTGACACTGAACAGGTTGGTACCTTCCGGGCCGGGGATTTTAGGCCCTGGCCACACTTGCCCTGCCAGAACCTGCCATCTCCCTCCCCCTCTCCTCCCTGCTGCCTCCTACTTATATACCTGTAGCATGCAAGAACACCACACCCTATGGGAATTATAAAGGAAATGCCCAAAGCTAACACCTAAAGGGGGGGGACAAAAGGACCAGAATAGTAAGCCCACTCCATGGGGGCGCTTACATAGCTAAGCCCAGTTTGTGAGTTAATGACAGTTTCTTATGTCTTTACATTTCTGTTTATGAAGAGTAGGAAATGTATTCATTTTATTACCCTAGGCATTAACTTTTGCTATGAGCAGACACCAGATTGGAAAGATATGGTGGACTACACCACTGCCAGAGAGATGGATTATTTACATTTGCTTGCACGCATGTGCAAGAAACATAGTGCCACCATACAAATTTTCGTAGGTGTGCCACCCAGCTTCCAATGCCCTGTTCCTTCTTGCAGGTGTGGCCTCACTGCACCAATAAATGTCCAAGCTGTCTATGACAGCATTTCAGATGCAGTGGCATACAGTTGAAAGCCAAAGACTGCTACAATCAGTGGTGGTAATGTGTAGGCAATTTGCACACTGCCATCGGCAAGCAATTTACATACTGCCATCGGCAGTATGGAAAGTGCTTACACTCAGCACTGCATGTGAACAGCTGTCATAGACAGCTCTGTTTTTTTCTACTCCCCCCCAACAAACACCCAAGTAGCACACTGAGAGCCCACCCCAATGTGCTCATGCACTCCTCTCCCAAGACACCGTGATGGCTGATCGGGGTGCCTAATCCCGCCAGTTCCACTGTCCTCCAAACAGACTTCCAGGTGCCACACTGGGAGCCCACGCCAGCATGGCAAAGTCTGTATGGCTGACGGGGGTGCCCAATCCCCCATTGGCTCCACTGCCCCCCAAAAAACTTCCAGCTGCCAGGGGTGTGACTTGGGATTGTCGACAGTAATGCTCATGCCATTCCACCCCCACCCTGCAACTAGTGACAGGCATCGAGGTGCACCTTGGACCCTTTGCCCCCAGAGTTCACCCCGTTTTCCTACACTGCACCCATTTCAGAGTATTTCCTTATGGAATGAGGTGAATGTAAAGCTCAAACACCCCAAGGCACACCTCAACACTTGCCAGTGTCTGAAGGGTAGGGTTAGGTGAAATGTCATGACCGTCATGGGCGACGACCCAAAGGCACACCCTAATGCCTGTCCATCTCTGCAGAGTGATGGTGGAGTTGGCGTCAGTTCAATACTTCAATGCCATTCCTATACTGCATCTGTCTAACTCCTGCACTTCCACTGCTAATGCCAGCAAGCAAACATTCAGCATTGTTCTAGCTAGCAATTGTCAGAAATAAAATTCTTGCAACTAAACACATGTATTGTATATATCCTTTCTGACAAGTGATGTGCTCATTCTGTAACCCCTAGCACAATGCTGCTTATGTATAACAAAAGGGTGTTTTTGTCTCAAGAATATTTAGTAAAAGAAAGTTTTAAAAAAGAAACATTTTAAAGCAGGACCCACTTTCTACCATTAGTATAAATTTTCTTATAAAGCAGCAGTAAAAAAGGAAGACTGTGATTGGCTGGACCATATATTACTGTAAACTAAGATTTTTCCTACCACATTGCTAATTCTTAATCAAGTTTAAAATGTCTCAGACAGTTTCTGCCTAAGTGGGCAATTTTAGAAGCACAATAACCCATTGCAAGATGTGCAATAAGACCAGTCTTATCACACTGTCCACATGGCTGAAAGCACTTGGCTGTACTTCGTCCTTTACAACCCACCTGGGGCATGTAGTAAGATGTGTCTTACCACTCTCCCTGTTGTGGATTATTGCATACATTTAATCATGAGTTAGGGGATGAGCTCTCAGCCAATCAAGTTACAGGTTTCTTTCTATCCCTTTCAAGGTGTAGGATACTGGCAGCAGTTTTGAAGGCAACACCACAGTCATACTTTTGTAACTACCCTCTTCAGAGTCAGGATTGTTGTCCATGCGTTTTTGACCCCTCCAAGACTCCTAGCGTGAAGTGGTGGCTTAGTAGTGGAAGGCATTTGCTGAAACAGTGGTTGCAGGAACAAACTGTTGGACTCCATGGGAGGCTGCTAGCTTGTGTCTTCTTAACTTCAAGGACAGCCAAGCAATAGCTTTCCCTGTCCAAATTCTGCCACAGGGTCTGTGGAAAAGGTGAGACATTGTGTTGGCACCCTTTTTAACACTATCAGGTGTTGAGGAGGGTAAGTGGCAAGTGATGAGACCAACGAGAACTATGGTTCAGAACCCTGAATATGAGGCATATGACTCAGGAGCAGTCGGCTCTGTGAGTGATCCCAAAGTGAGAGGACAGTATGTTGTAACTACAAGTGAAAGTGTGTCATCCTGGGACCTTGTGTCTGGAAGTAGCGGTAGTTCGAATAACAGAAATAGGTAGCTCGTGCATGAGACTACAGCCAAAGATCATAGCCCTTAGTGGTGGAGTGCAGACTAGAAAAAGCCAAGGAGCCTTGTCAGTGGTACAGAACTGTGGGGACTTGGACCTTGATAGCTGACAGTCTTAGAGGTTAATGAACAGAAATGAACCAGTGAAGTTGCAGCCCGTGCAGAGCCATTCTTGGTAATCATGAGTACAGTGTGAAGTGTTCCCTTCTACAGACTAGTGAGTGAGATCAGCATTTTGGTTTTCATGTTGACCATCAGGCCAGATTAATAATATTAACATTAGCAGATGTGGGTAAGCCATGTTAGCAATTGCATGGCCTGTGCCAGAAATTAAGGAGCCTGTTGCTCTGTATTTTCATCTTTTAAGTGCACCAGCACCAGCCAACCCATGGCAACTTCTACTGGCCTGCCACATTTCAACACTGGGTACCCAGGGACTGCCGAGTGGGAGCTCCACATTTCACTAAAGGATCTGGTACCAATGAAAGAGGGAAGCCGCCTCCAGTACAGGAAGATTTTCTTGTGTGAGTGTATGGTCTTCAGACATACATCACAGAGTAAGAACTGCGCCTAGCTATGCTTTGTTAACTGCACCCCCATGCTCACCCAGTAGGGCCTGACTAACTAGCAGTGTAGAACTAGTAAATACTCCGCCTCTGTGGGCATCTAACTGGAACGCGAAGTCATTTGGAGTATGGCTGTGCTCATTTATTTTCCTGTTGCGGGTGCGGTAATAAACCTGTGTTTTATGCTTCCTCATTATCATTATTGTCTTAACCATTACAGTGCATGCTATTATAGAGAGAGCTGTGGTAAGGTTAACAATAGAACTGGTGGGACCATGACTGAACTGAGGTGTATATACTATTGTAACCTCCCCGTGGGTTGAGACATCAGCTAGTGTACTAGGACGTACGCCATAGGGATTTATTTTGGGTTATTTCAACCCAGACCCAGAAAGGGTTAACATTTTTGCCAGTCTGGGGGACTACTGTGAGCATGGGAGTACCTTGGGGGCAGGCCTTGCCCATGGCGCGTAGGAGCATGCAGTCAGGAAGGTGAGAGATTGGTGTGGGAAGAGTAGAGTGATTGCCTGCTCAAGGTGCTGAATAAAATTCTGGAGAAGAGGAAGGAGAGAAGAAGGCCTGGCTGTTGTTGTGGCAATGGCCATTCTAAGCAGTCCCCCCATGGGGGATAGAGGCCAGTGTTTAACCTTGGATGGTCGAGTGGCCACTGTGGGAGTAGGGAGTTTGATGCTAAGGCCAGAGGCAGAGCCAAGGGGGAGAGAGAGAGATTGATATGGACTTAACATCCAAGAGGGAGCACCTAAGCAGGGACCTCCGTGGGGACATGTTGCCCATAGTTCTTGATTCAGTCACCCAGAAGGGATCCATGGGACATCGAACTTTAGTGAGGAGAAAACCGGCTGCCATGAGCTGAGAGGCTAGCAAGTTTCTAATGGAAGGGAGGATTGAGTCTTACAGTAGGCTAGAAGAGGTTATAGCCCTGTGGGATCACTGTTGAGGCTGCCTATGGTTAAGCGTGCTGCTTAATTGTTAGGGGTCGTCTGGATTATGCCCCTTAGTTTGGATACTGAGTGAAGTGCTTGGACAGCACATCTAAAGTGCATTAATTGTGTGTGGATATTTCTGGACTCATGAGCTAATGTGACCATCCCAGTCCGTGTGCGACATGTTCCCCATTTGAACTGTTAGTTAATTCATTGGCTCCATGGAGTTGCACAGCTGTATTTCATTAAATGGGATCCCACCATTTTATTTGAAATGAAGTATTGTCTCAGTTCCTTGACTGGCTGTTACTGCACTAACCATCAGTTCTCTCCCAGCCCAGCACCCCAATGAGAGATGGGTACCCCAGCTACAGAACAATCGGTAAGCATAAGCCATCTTGTGCAGTTTCTGCTGTGTTTCCCTCCTCCCCATGGACAGTGACCATCAGCATACCCCTAGACATCGGGGGGGAGCTAAATGTGGGGGCTCATCCGGGATGTGTTTTGGATTGCCTGCAGCATGGTCTGGCCCCGTGAGGTGCTAGGTGAAGTTGTTTATTATGGCAGACTTTGTGTGGTGGACTTTTGTATGACTAATATGGCGCTGGAGGGCTGAGAAAATTAACACCCTTTGCTGTATGTGGGCGCCTGGGGATCTGCCTGAGAGAACCTCCTGTCTAGTCCATGTGAGAGCTATGCAAATGTACTGGGGCCAGATCTATGGACTGGACTAACTAGACTCACCTGGGCAGGGTTGGTGATTTCCTGGTACCTTGTGGCTGTGTTGTTGTTCAGCAGATCAATGCGAGTGCTGGAGATAGCATTTGCTTTGGCTCCCATTGTACCAGTTTTGGACTCTGGATTGTCTTGAATTGTTTCGAAGTGAAGAGTTTGAGCACTGGCAAAGATGCAAGCATCCTCAGCTTCAGATGTAACTGTGCCATCCGAAATGTTTAAATGGATCTGGAAGCTGCTTGGCAGATTGACAATGACTAAAGAATGTGCCTTTTGCCAGCATAAGCGCCCTGAAATGGAGCTGCTCCTAGTGTGTACTGCGTGCCTTGGTGCCAAGAAGCCAGCTCATGGATATCAATCGCCCTGGTGACCCCATCTTAGGCTGAGTCAGTCAGCCATCTCCTTAACCTCAGAGGATGTTAGTGTGGAAGGGTGGGAGGATCTGTTTGTGCCATTGGGCCCCGAAAGAGAACCTGAAGGTCTTGCTGCTGGTGAGAGAGGGAGTCCTCTCCCCAGGAGGGTGCTTTGGCAACAAAGACAACGGGCAGTGGCCCAGGACATAGCTGTCTGGCCTCACAGAAGGTGTCATTGTCAAAGCTAATGGTGCCAGAGGATTTCTGTGCATCTGGTCAGCAAAGTGAAGCACCCAATTCAGCATTTTACGAGACTGCTACAGCCCAGCTCCTTTGCCAACTGCCAAGCCAGCAGAAACATCGCCAGCTAACCCGCCATCAAGCCTTTACCAGCAATCAAATCTGCTGACAGAGCAGCTTGAGGTATCATGTCACAGTAACCCAGAGGCCAGGGGAGCAGAAGGCCTAGCGGAGATCAAGGTTGAAGACAACAGGGAAGGACCCCTATCCCTGTATGCGACAGTGGTCTTTTCACCTCTAAGGGATCTCTTGTCCTCTGGTGTAGCCCACCCTGGGACCCGAGACCATCACAGCAAAATCAGAGATCAAGAATGGTTTGAGTGGGAGTACAAAGCTGGCACATGGCTCCTGGAAGGACAGGCTCCACGAATGACCATACGCAGCCTGCCAGTGTGGTTCCATGCAGAATGGATTGTGAAGAGATATATTCACCAAGAGTATCCACAGTATGACTATTCTTATGTACCAGAGCATATCTGGGATGACACTGAGGGAAAAAGAAGTGATTTTGGTCTTTTGTGGCATTCTGGGAAAGATTTTCCACAAATACAACTTAAAGGCATGCAGGTCCACTGTTTCCTTGCAAGAACTGCAGCGTGTGATGAAGAGCATTTGTGCCAGAAGTGCTATGAGGGACTCACTCTGTTTACAAATTAAGCTTTGTTGCAAGAATTGGATGGCAGACAGCACCAATTATTGTGTGGGAGCAACTGACTCTTACAGTCAACTGTGCACCAAGCCACATCCTCACTATTATTTTACTAGGAGGTGAGCTGTGTCGTTCAAAAGTCCCGCTGGACTGTGTGTATAGACATCTCCCTGAAGGACGTTTAAGTGGGTGAGATTAACCCATTTCTGACTTTTTCTTTGTGGACTGATTTAGAGACTTTAGCAAATCAGGGACGTCTGGGTGAAAAGTCATTCATATTCTTGTAACTTTTGAATTATAACAGTTTGCCATTGGGCCATTAATATTTTATGGTCTTTGTTGGATACTGTATTAACATGCTGGGGATATAGTCTGAAGGGAGTCGATGTTAGGTAGGTGGCAGTTTCTAGCAGCATTTCAGTTTTGTTTAAAGTAGTGTTAGGCCTGGCATGCCACCCCATGGGGACTTAGGCAATCTTCCCTGAGGGTCCAGGTGGATGGGTGGCCAAGGTAAGACAGATCAAGCATTTGAGAGAGTCAAGCAGGTTTGGAGACCTATTTTATTAGGTTAGTAGGTCCACCTCTGTGGTGAAGCAGCTTGAGCCCTCTTGGGATTTGGCAGCGGGGAAGTGCATATACCTTTTCTGTCTGGGCCCTGGTGGGGTGGCTGGTGATGCTCTGGAGCTCACCGGGGGCATTAACCTTTTAAAGAGGGGAGAATTGTAACCCCCCCGGTGTTGGGGCATAAGTTAGTGTACTAGGACGTACACCATAGGGTTTTATTTTGGGTTATTTCAGCCCAGACCCAGAAAGGATTAACATTTTCACTGCCCCAGGGGACTGCTGTGAGCATGGGAGTACCATAGGGTAAGCCTTGCTCCCAGCATGCTGGAGCGTGAGAGTGTTTTTGAAATTCAACTTCTTTATTAGTTTTAAATTGTAAACACAGTAGTAATCATACCAGATATGATACATAGATACAACACTCTAAATTAGATTAAGCTATGGAAAAGCCAAGGAAAAGGAAAAAGGAAACCCTCCCCCATCCCATTTTCCCCTCCCTCCCTAAGCCCCCCCTAGAGTGTGCCAATATTTATCGTACAAAGCTTAAAAGAAATATTTGGTACATAGAAACATCTTGGGACGAACCTGGAGAGTTTACAGGTTAATAACTGTCAGTGCAGATACAAGGCGTAGAATTTGCCCCATTTTTTATCAAATGCTGCTAGGTTATTACAGGATCCAGAAGTCAAGCGCTCGATCCTGAAATAGATTGAGAGGTCATTTAGCCATTCATTATAGGAGATAGGTAATTGGTCCAACCAATGCTTAAGCACTAGTTTCTTGACCACCATGGAAATTAATGCTATGTGATATTTCCGTTCCTTAATCCGGATAGTAGTGTAAATCCCCAGAATACAGATCTCCACAGTGAAAAGGTTTCCTAGGCCAAGTACTGGGTCCAACTTAGATTGAATCGAATGCCACAAAGGGGCAATTTTAGCACAGTCCCAAAAGATATGTAGTAAGTTCCCTTCATATTTACTACATCTGGAACAAATAGAGTTGGGAAGGTGATCAATTTTAGCTAATTTTACAGGTGTGTAGTACAGGTTATGTAGTATATGGTATTGGGTGAGTCAAAGTTTATCCTGGGAGATGTATGTATATAAGTCTTGCCAGACTTTTGACCATTCAATGGTTGTTCCTGGAAAGAGAGAGGACCAGATTTTGGAACCGGGTACGAGATCAGGGTGTCCAATGGAGAGGATAAAGTTGTATAAGAGGGATAAGTAGTGTGGCTTGGAAGATAGATCATGGAAGCTGTCCGATATGGGTTGAAGCTTAGATTCTAGGAGAGCATTAGCAAATACTTGTGCTATTAAGTGTCTCAACTGAAAGATCTTAACGGTATGAATAACGGTTAGGCCATATTTGGTTCGGATTTCCAAGGAAGAGAGAAGAGAAGTGGGGGAGTAGAGATCTGTTACTCTAGCATTCTGTAATGGAGGCAACCAGTTGTGCATAAGAAGAGTGCCACCTATCTTAATATTGGGGTTGAAGATAAGAGGTTGTGCAAAGTCCTGACATGGAGAAAGTTTGTAAGAAGAGCAAAATTGAGAAAAAACTTTTAGGGAGATCCCAATTACTGAATAGCTGATTGGATCCAGTAACTTCTTCAGGGAAGTATAGTAAATGGCAGGGGAAAGTAGATTGTGTTGTTGTAAGATCTGCATTTCTAATTGTAGCCAAATAGGAGTGGATTCATTCATGGGGTCTGTAAGCCATTTTCCAATCCTGGAAAAGTGGCTCGCCCAGTAATAAAGAAGAAAATTAGGGAGACGGAGACCACCTGATGCTTTTGGAAGACTCAGTTTGATAAAGAATTGTCTGGGTTGTTTATGTAGCCATATAAAGTCAGAGATGAGAGAGTGGACTTTCTGAAAGAAAGATAGTGGGAGCCAAATGTTCAACATATGCAATGGATAATAAAGCCTAGGAAGGACATTCATTTTAGTTATGTTTATGCGTCCCAAAAGAGATAATGGAAGAGATGCCCATCTTTGAAGATCTAGTTGAAGGATTGCCACCAGGTCCTCCAGTTCCAGTTTCTTGGTAAGGAGTGGGTCTGTGGTTAGGTGGCTGCCCAGGTACTTAAGTGAATGGGGGGTCCATTAAATATCAAAGCCACTAAAGTCGGCTTTGTGAGTGAAATGATTTAGTGGAAAGATTTCTGATTTATTAAGGTTGAGTTTATAATTGGATAAAGAATTATATTGGGATACCACCTCCAATACCTGCCTCAGGGATTTAGCAGGATTCTCTAAATGGAGGAGGATATCATCTGCATATGCAGAGAGGGTAAGGGTGTGATTGAATATTGATATCCCCTGTATTTAGGATGACTGTTTGATGTGATGAATCAGGGGTCCTAGATAAAGATTAAATAAGAAAGGTGAGAGGGGGCAACCCTGCCTCATGCCTGAGTAAAGGGGAAACCAAGAAGAGAATACTCCATTGCAATGGATCTTTGCAGAAGGGGAGGAATGTATGGCCTGAATCCACTAAATGAAGAGGGAAGGGAATCCAATCTTATGTAAAGTCAGCCAGAGGAAGTCCCAGTCCACTCTGTCAGAAGCCTTCTCAGCATCTAATGAGATTAGGGACATGGGGAATTGAGATAATCCTGCTGCCTGGAAAATATGGGAGAGTTTCGATGGTGCTCTGCGGAGGATCTACCTGGGAAAATTCCCACCTGTTCCAGACTTAGGAGTTGAGACCATACTTTTCAGATATGCAAAGCTAGTATTTTAGTTAAGATCTTGATATCACAATTTAAGAGGGAGATCGGTCTATAACTCTCCGGGAACAGGTGGGGCTTGTCGGGTTTTAATAGGAAAGATATGGTCGCCTCCAATAAAGTAGGATCCAGGGGTTAGCCTTAAGCAAATATTGGTATAACTTGAGCAGTAATGGAGCCAACCCTTTAAAAAGGATTTGTAAAAATTAGTGGGGAAGCCATCAGGGCCTGGAGCTCTATCTAAGGTTAAGGCCTTAATTGTTTCCATTACCTCTTCCAGGTAATAGGTACAGTCAAGGAGTGTTGGTGATGCTCGGGTAAGGAGGGGAGGGCCAAAGATTCCAGATAAGAGTCTATTTTTGGGTAGGTGTGAGCGTGGATCTTTCCCCATAGAGGGAACGATAAAAGTTCTCAAAGGTTAGAGTGATGTCTCTAGGGTTGGTTTTGACAGTACCATCTGGAGCCTGGATGGAAGGTATAAGTCTTGAGCTTTTCAGTTTGCAGAGCCAGAGAGCAGGAAGGTGAGAGGTTGATGTGCAAGTAGCGGGGCGATTGCCCACTCGAGGTGCTGAATTAGATTCTGGAGGAGAAGGAGGAGAGAAGGCCTGGCTCTTGATGTGGCGGCAGCCGTTCTAAGCTGTCCTCCCCTGTGAGATAGAGGCCAGCGTTTAGCCCTGGATGAGTGAGTGACTACTGTGGGAGTATGGAGTTTGATACTAAGGCCAGAGGCAGAGCCAAGGGACAGAGATTGCTATGGACTTAACATCCAAGAGTGAGCACCTGAGCAGAGATCTCTATGTGGACGTGTTGCCTGTAGTTCTTGGGGATAGTTGCCCTGAAGAGATCCATGGGGCATGGAACTTTAGTGAGAAGAGAACTGGTTGCCCCAAGTTAAGAGGCAGGCAAGTTCCGAGTGGAAGGGAGAATTGGTTCTTACAACAGGCTAGAGGATATAGCCCAGTAGGATTGCTGTTGAAGCTGCCTATGGTTAAGTGTGCTGCCTAATTTTTAGGGGTTGTCTGGATTATGCCCCTCAGTATGGACACCGAGTGAAGTGTTTGGAAAGCACATCTAACGTGCATTAATGGCGTGTGGACATTTCTGAACTCATGAACTAATGTGACCATCCCAGTCTGTGTGCGACATGTTCCACATTTGAACTGTAAATTAATTCATCTGCTCCACGGAGTTGCACAGTTGTATTTCACTAAACGGGATCCCACTCTTTTATTTGAAATGAATTGTTGTCTCAGTTTCTTTTTCTTTCTTTCTTTGGTCTTTATGCCCCTTTACTCTCCCCACCTGCCACCTTTTTTCAGGGAGCCAAAGGCTGTGCGTGCTCCCATAGCTCGGCCCTGGGTAAATCCTCCAGGATACTGGTGGACCATCCCCCTATCCTGCCATGATTTGCCTCCTGGGTGGGAAGGGAGGGAACCCCCCCCTCATTGTCCCCCCAGTCCATGAGTGTGTGTTAGGTGGTCCGACCGGCCCCCCCGAGGAGCCCAGTTATGGAGTTTTGGGAAAGCTGAGTCCCATGTACAGGTGACTGGTGTGGGATTTTTCCTGCTTTTCTGGTTCTGCCCCTCAGACATCAGTGCTCCTGGGGATCCAAGGAGGTGGAGCACGTTGAGACGTGCTGCTGCTCCAGATCCTGGCCGAAGTCCTCCCATCCAGATTTCTGCTGTCCCGCTGCACCTCCACCCATGGTCACTCAGGTGGCAGTAATATGGCAGGACATGCAGCCCACCCTCCCTAGAGGAGGAGAGCAGCCCATCAGGTGCTCGATCCTCCTTCCCCCAGCCGGCCTTCCAGCAACCCAAGATCACTCCCAATCCCAGGTCACTGGCGTCGCAAGCAGTAGCACTACCACTGTGCTGGCAGGCTGGACTTGTCTCAGTTTTTGATTGACTGTTACCGTACTAACCATCAGTTCTCTCCCTTAGCCCAGCACCCCGATGACAGATGGACATCCCAGCTACAGAAGAACTGGTAAGCGTAAGCCCTCTTGTGCAGTTTCTGCTGTGGTCCCCCCTTCCCAACAGACAGTGACCATCAGCATATGCCTCAACTTTGGGAGGGGTGCTACACTATGTACACCTCAAGTGTTCATGAGACACACTTCACAAATACTGTACACTTCAACTGTACCTTAAAGACTTGTACTTTTATTGATATACACCTCAGCTGTACCTTATTAACTATTTAGCAGGGTGTACCTCTTCTGTACTTCACAAATCTAACTTTCAGCTGTATACACCTCAACCACACCTCAACTTCTGCCTTCTGTTGCTGGGTGGATGTATTTGGCTCTGTAGGGACACCATTGTCAATTTTTATGTCTGAACTCAGACAGTGGAGCATTGGGCTACAAGGGGACTGGAGCTATAGGACTACTCTGACTTACGCTCCCCCTTCAGCTGCTGGTGACATTTAGAGACCCTGACTCTGGAATAGAGACTAGGGGTGGCCACAGGAACAGCTCTTGGCTCCCCCTCTCAGCTGTCAACCAGACAAGGATACTGAAAGGAGGTGTGAGAAGCTTCTACCTGTGGGCAGCATTTCTGGCACAGTGCAATTGTTGGCAAGGAAGGTAATCCAGCTTGTGGCAAAAGGGAGGGGTTGCACCAGCGTTTTTCTTCCTCTTTCCCTACAGTTCTATTGCAAGTGGCAGGAGGGCTGTACTAGTTCTCTGCTCCTTGTTAACCACACTGCTTTAGTTTGTTAAACTTACCTCATCTCCAGGCAGGTATACAATCTCCTCTCTCCACAAACAATAATAGTACAGGGGTGAACAAGATGGGTGAATCGCTAAACACCAAGCAGTGGTTGTTTGTTTTTTATTCCATCCTAGCAGGGGACATAAGGAACAATGCTCGCAACCTTGGGACACAGGAAGTAGTTTCCTGTGTGACGTCAGAGGAGCTTAACCTATGAGAACACAGCGCTGGATTCAAACAAAGGACTGCTGACTTCAAATAGCTAGAGCCCAAGCCAGTTAGCCACAGTGGAACATCGGGCTACAGGGGGAGTGGAGCTGTAGGACTACTCTGACCTATGCTCTCCTTTCAGCTACTGGTGACATTTAGAGACCCTGACTCTGGAATAGAGATTAGAGGCAGCCACAGGAACAGCTCTCAGCTCCCTCTCTCAGCCGCCAACAGTATAAGGATACAGAAAGGAGCTGTGAGAAGCTTCTACTGGTGGGCAGCATTTCAGGCACAGTGCAGGTGCTGGCAAGGAGGGTACTCAAGCTTGTGCTGACAGGAAGGGGTTACACTAACTTTTTTTCTTCCTCTTTCTCTACAGTTCTATTGCAAGTGGCAGGAGGGCTGTACTGGTTCTCTGGTCCTTGTTAAGCACACTGCTTTAGTTTGTTAAGCTTACCTAGTCTTCAGGCAGGTATACTCTCTCCTCTCTCCACAAACAGCAATAGTACAGGGGCGAACAGAACAGGCAAATTGCAAAACGGCAAGCAGTCTGTGATTTTTCTTTTTTATTCCGTTCTAGCAGTGGATATAAGGAACAATGCTTGCAACTTAGGGGCACAGGGAATGGTTTCCCTGTGTGACATCAAAGGAGCTTTACCTATTGGAACACAGTGCCGGATTCAAACAAAGGACTGCTGGCTTTAAATAGCTAGAGCACAAGGCAGTTAGCCACAGCAGAGCAACGGGCTACAAGGGGGCTGGAGCTGTAGGACTACTCTGATTTACACTCCCTCTTCAGCTGCTGGTGACATTTAGAGACCCTGACTCCAGAATAGAGATTAGAGGCAGCCACAGGAACAGCTCTCAGCTCCCTCTCTCAGCCACTGACAGTATAAGGATACAGAAAGGAGCTGTGAGAAGCTTCTACTGGCGGGCAGCATTTCAGGCGCAGTGCATGTGCTGGCAAGGAGGGTACTCAAGCTTGTGCTGAAAGGGAGGGGTTACACTAACTTTTTTTCTTCCTCTTTCCCTGCAGTTCTAGTGCAAGTGGCAGCAGGGCTGCACTGGTGCTCTGCTCCTTGGTAACCACACTATTTTAGTTTGCTAAACTTACCTCGTCTCCAGCCAGGTATACACTCTCCTCTCTCCACAAACAGCAATAGTAAAGGGGTGAACAGGACGGGCAAATTGCAAAATGCCAAGCAGTGGTTGATTGTTTTTATTCCATCCTAGCAGGGGACATAAGGAATGAACCCCCCCTCCCTAATCCCACCCTCCCCCTGCTACTTGCCATTTATAGCTGCCGGCAGACACTCCTACTTCCTAGCTGCATGTAGGAAGGGGCAGTGATACAACAGAAGAAGGTATAAAACATTTTTTTTTTACTTTATTTCTGGATTCTTTCCCTCTTCTTTCTTCAACCTCCTTCTCTTTCATCCTCATTACAATCCTCATACAACATGGACAACATTACCTGCCAGTGGTGTGGTGCATCCTTTCAGAGGGCACACATTCAGGCACTAGGGCACTGCCCCACATGCGAGACAATAGGAGATCTGAAAACCCAACTAAGAGAAGCATGGGAGCAAATCAAATTCTACACAACCTGATTGCTAATCACAAACCTGCTCACTCATCTATGCCTCACCAGCTCCACCAGGGGAGCATCCCTCAGCACCTCACCATCCCTGGTCCTGGAGAATGGCAGGTAGTAAAGAGGGGCAGAATAAAGTTGTGCAGGTTCCAACAACAGTTGTCACATCAGGAGGCACCAATCATAATAGTGAATAGATACACCCCTTTAGCAAAGGAAGGAGAACATGGGTAAAAGAGCAGCAAGAGGAAGGAGGTGCTGCTAGACGATTACTTCTCTACTACTGGGACTAAAGAACTAGAACTTTACTACTGGGACCTTCAATTAGGGTACACAAATGAACAAAACAAATGAGTTAGTGTGCCCATCTGAGTTGGGAGAAGGGAACTGTTATCTGTGCAGTTAGTTAGGTGAAGAGGGGAGCTGAAAATTAGGGTGTGTGGCTTAGGCAGCAGAAAGTCAGGTGTTTGCATTTAAAACTTCCCTGGTTAGTTTTTGGCAGAGAGCAGCAAGAGGAAGGAGGTGCTGCTAGAACTTTACTACTCTACTACTGGGACTATATAGCCCTCCTTCCCCACCCTTAGCCAGTTCCACTTTTATATGCACTGGATTTGACTGACACCAGGAAATTCCTCATTATGGAGCAGGAAGGGAGTGATCACAGAGACAAAGAAGATTCACCATCATAGAAAAAAGAGAGTAGCTATCCCCCGTCCCAAAAGCTGCTGGAGGTCTGACTCTGAGCAAGCAAGAAGGAGACTACTGAGAAATACAAGAACTTCCTGTCCCAGAACAGGAAGGGCATGAGCTTTAAGGGTACAAAGGCAGTAGGAAAGCAAGGAGAAAAAACAAACGAACAAAAAAAAGGAAACAGAAAGAGGAAAGAGTAAGCATACAAAGCAACAGGCAGGGGGCCACAAATAAAACATGATGGGAATGGCGCAGTGCAGTGGCTATGGAGCGGCAATCTTCCTGGAGATATTCTGGAGGATGCGGTGTTGTCCCATCTGCAGGCACCTCTCTGGGCTGAGGGAGGAGGCTGCTCGTCTCTAGACTGAGTTGGCCAGGATTCAGGGGACCTCCTCTCCCACCCAGGGACCACCAGGTCTGCTGCCTCTACCTCAGAGGTTGCCAAGAAAGAGTAGTAGTTCGACCACGGTGGGCTCAGGGAGCATGAGAGTGGTGGAGCAGAGGTGCATCCCTCCTGTTGTATCTTTCCACAATTCATACACCGTTCTGGCAGTGTGTGGTTCCTCATTCCATATTAAAAATCACTCAAGAACCAGGGGACACAACATGAAGCTAGATGGGGGGCAGATTCAGAGACAACACATGCAAGATCTTCTTCATTGAGAGAGTGGTTGATTCATGGACCTGCCTTTCACAGGAAGTGGTGGAGGCAAAAACAGTGGGAACTTTAAAGAACGTGTGGGATAGATACAAGGGCACCATAACACTGAATAGCAGTTAAGGGAAGGGGGTAGGCTTAAGGGCAGACTAGATAGGCCACATGGTCCCCTTCTGTCATCACTTTCTATGTTTCTATTTAACTCCTTTCCAGTATTTCCTGGTTAGTGGCAGTTTAATCTTGAACAGCAGATGGAGCTCATGTTTAGCTGGGCAGTGCTGGCAACATAACTAATCTTTTATCATAGTAAGACAATTTCATGTTTATAATGACGTTTTGTTCATGTTGTAAAAAGTGGCAAGCTCTTACTAGGGTGTGCAATTGTGTGTGTGTATGAGTGTGTGTGTGTGTGTGTCTGTCTGTGTGACTTCATCTAGTGGGGGTGGGAATGGAGGCCTGTAACTACATGATACTTTCCCTGGTGCTTTTTGCAAGGTTTACTGTTTCCACTGACAAATTTATAAAATACAGATCTTTTAAATGCTGTTCCTGCAGACACTTCTTCATCTGTTTAATGCAGGAATTCCTAGGTGTTTTGCCTGTTCCTGTACTGATGCTGGGGGTGGTAAAGAGGCAGGAAACATCCCCTTTGTTATTACCTTTTAAAATTCAGCTTAAAATTAGTTAATTAAGCAAATCGTATTCACTTTTTCTTTTGGACAAGATGTCTGCCCTGGATTTAGAGGGTTTTTTTGTTGTTTTTTACAGCTAAACTGGACATATTGATGTGTGTACCCCAAATACACCTCTTGACTACACCTCTGGTTGAGGTATGCCTAATTAGCATTTTTCAGACACACATCAGCTACGCATCCTGACCATACCTAAGGTCTAGGAATACACCTCATTGAGATGTGCTTAATTTGCATATTTTAAACACACATCAACTACTCCTCCTTACTACACCTCACATCGAAGTGTACACCTCTCTGAAGTGAACCTAATTAGCATTTTTAGATGTACATCAATGGCACCTAATTAACACTGTAAGTGCACTGCTGTTGAATTTCAGTTATACCAGTAAGACAGGAGCAGTGCAGTTGAGGTGTACACCTCTAGGTGTACTGATGTGTACACCTCATTTAAACCTTAGCTACACATCAAATACACCTCAGTTGGGTTAGGGAAGGTGTTTAGCTTAGCAGAGAGTTGGTTAGGTATTGCCTCACAGAGGGTTGTACTACGTTGTCAGCTAACCCACCACTAAATATCACTGTGTGGAGATACCATGCAAACAGAGTATTGTGAATACAAATCCCCCTTCACGTATAGTGAGCCCAAGAACCCAGAAGCCACTGTACCATCTCCGACAGGCCAGTTGCGGTGAAAGGTGGGGCCCTGAAAAGCTCTTACACTTGTGATAGGATCTGTATCCATATTCTGCTACTGGGGGTGTAACTGTTCTGCAGGCCTGTGCTGATACAGCAGTCTGTTAACTCAGGCTCAGATATCATGATGTGGACCAAAACCATAAGGTTTGTCATCTGATAAAATGTACAACGGTCTTTTAGGGCACTGTTGGATACCTGCACAGCACAAGAACACAGCATACAAAACAGAAACATCCTAAATGGGGTATTAATCTCAGCAGTGTATGCATTAGGTGATTAACTGTAGTTGTAATGTGCTTGTGCACACAGTGATGTTTGATTTTCACTATAATCCTGGCACTGAGGAGGGGAAAGCATGCCTGAAAAACGTACCATATATATGTACCTCTGGTAATCCAATGCCCAGGGGATCCGCCTCTTCCTGCATTATAGTCAACCTTACTGTTGTTTGTCCTGATTAAAAACTGCACTCTCTTACCTCAGTTCTCATAACCTGTTATTTTATGTTCTTCAAAGAATGTATCCAAATATCTTTAAAATTCTTATATAACTTGATCCCATTATACTCACTGGCAGCTTGTTCCTCATAGTTCCCTAGTATACCCATCTCCTGCATAACTTTAGGCATGGCCCTTTGCTGAGCCATCCGGTGCCAATTAAAAAAGTAACTTTTACCTACTTTATCATATGCTTTAACATTTTAAACACTGTGATTCCCCATTCTTCTTTTTGTACACAACCATAGCTCTTTAGCTCAAATCCTCAAAACCCACCATCATTGTTGTTGCTATACTCTGTACTTTCTCCGTCTCTACACTATTCTTTGTATACTGTTGCTACTATGGGCCAGTAGGGGTGTTACAAGTTTAACATTTCAAGAAAATCTGTGCTTTATAGCTTTTTTTTTTCCTGTGGAGTGTTTACTTTGCAAAATGCAGAAGTGTACAGTGAAAACTGCATAGATACATAGAGAGTATAGGATTGACCAAAAAATAAGTCCATCTAGTCTGTATTTCCTGTCTAGAATTACTCAGTCCCTTTGGAACTCCAAGATCCCTTCACTTCCCTTCTGTTTCCAATTACCTCTTTTTAATTATTCCATTGGATTTTGAACCCTAAATTATTATTAGGAGTAATCATCACACTACTTTGGTAGGATGCACCAAATATCCACCACCCCCACTGTAAAGAAATATTTCCTCATGCCCATCTTGAGGTTCCCCCTTCTTTTTTTTTAATTTAAAGTTTATTGATACATTTTCTACCATAAAAGGCAGCATTCAGTAAAAATGACAGAGACTCATTGATACATTGTAAAAAAGAAACTGCCCACCCCCCTAATATCCCCATACTGCAGTAACCCAGCCCTATGCCCGTGAATGCCGAGCACCTAACCAAAAGCCATGCAGGAATAATAAACCTAGGAGAGGTTTAGCTTGGAACCAGAGAGATTAGTGAGTGAAGAGGATCCCAAATTCTAGTATAAGCTGCCAATCTATTATGAAGACTGGCTATTGCTTTTTCTGTACGCAGGTTAGATAATACTTTCCATTCCTGGAGAGAAGGGGAGGACCTGTCTTTCCAATGACGAAGAATTATTTTCTTAGCCGATAGGGCAACCATGGAAATGTGGAATTGCGTACCTAACTCTGATAGAAGACAGGTCCCCTAGCAAGCAAATCTCAGGGGTAAAATATTCATGAAGGCCCAACAGGGGGTCTAAGGAAGTTTGGATTGAAACCCACAAGGGGGAAATGTTTGGACAGGACCAAAGCATGTGAAAAAGTGTGCCCTCTTCCTGTGAGCATTTATTGCACATGTTTGAGTTTAGGTAGCCCCACCTGTGCAGTTTAGCCGGGGTATAGTGTAGGTTGTGCAATATATGGTATTGCATGAGGTGCAGTCTATCTTGAGAAATTAATTTATGACATGACTTCCAGAGAGAGTGCCAATCCAACTGAAGGCGAGGGAGAAAATTACTCCAAAATCTTGATGGCCCAAATGGACCCCCAAACTTTTTATGAAACAAAACCTGGTATAGTTTAGAGATTGCACCAGAAGAGCCAGAAAGTGGGGATATTTCAGATATCAGAGAAGAGATATTCTGGGAAGGGGGAGTACTGCCCAGGGTAATTACAAGTAAGTGTTTTAGTTGCAGGGCTTCAAAGTAGGAAGAAGCTGGGATGAGAAATTCCTTAACCATCTCTTCCACCGATAACCAATGCCCCCCACCATCAGTAAAGGCCAGGAGCTTCCCCGCTCCCAGTTGAGGCAACCAATGACAGAAAATCTGAGTCTTGTTAATAGTAAATAATGGAGAGTTCAAGATAGACTGGTCCAGGTCCAGATGGGGGGAGTACTGCAAAAAGGAACACATCTGGGAGTAGACCTTTAGAGAGGTCCTTATCATGGGAGATTCTACAGTCACACTTACTTGGGATAACCTGAGGAAAAATAATGCGAGAGGGTCTAGGTTTTTGTCCTTAATTGCAATTCTATTTTGAGCCAAATCGGTTGCGCTTGTTCTGGGCCAGGAGATACCCATCTCGAGCATTTCACAAGGTGACTGGCCTAATAATATATAGCTAGATGGGGAATTCGCAAACCCCCCTCCAATTTTGGGGCTGCCAACTTATGATAAGCCAAACGGGGATACCTATCAGCCCAGATAAATCTAGTGAAGACACCATGTGTCTTTTTAAACCAGAGTAAAGGAATAAAGGTGTTGAGAAGGGACAATGGGTAGAAGATCCTAGGAAATATATTCATCTTAATTGTGTTGATCTGGCCCCATAGAGAAATAGGAAGTTTAGACCACCTCTCAAGGTCATGAGTAATCACCTGCAAAAGGGAATCCAGATTCTCCCTAAACCATACTAGGGGGTTACGGGAAAGTTTAATACCTAGATATTTGAATGACCTAGAGGTCCAGCATAAACCAAAAGGACTGATATCACTTTTGAAAACTTTGTGGTTTAATGGAAAAAATAGGGACTTACTGGCCTTCAATTTGTAATTGGACAGACCACTAAACCTTGCTACTTCCCTTAGCAAGGCCGGAACGGAGGACACCGGGTGAGACAGATGTATTAACAAGTCATCTGCATATGCAGTGACTTTAATTTTGTGTCGCCCAATTCTCACCCCTTCTATGGAATCATTATTGTGAATATTTTGAATAAGAGGTTCCAGATATAAGTTAAATAATAGAGGAGAAAGGGGGCACCCCTGCCTCGTACCTCAGTGGAGCGAGAAGGGATGGGAAAAGGCCCCATTCACAGAAATTCTTGCCATGGGATTTTTATAAAGGGTGGCGATCAAGGAGATAAACAGAGAGGGAAAGTGGAAGCCTCCAGAGTGTGGAACAAGAAATTCCAGTTAACACGGTCGAATGCCTTCTCGGCATCCAGGGAAACCAAGCCTGTGGGAAACTCCGCATCCCTGGTAGCCGAGAAGACATGCAACAAGGTGCATAAGTGGTCGGAGGATGAGCGCCCTTTCATAAATCCTACCTGATTTGTACCTATTAACCCAGGAAGAACTACTGCCAGCCTATTGGCGAGAATTTTAGAGAGGATTTTAATATCCTGATTTAAAAGCGAGATAGGTCTGTAACTTTGAACCATTTTGAGATCTTTGTCAGGTTTAGGGAGCAGGACAATCAGGGCCTCATAGAGATACGGATCTGTATCTGCCCCAGATAGCATTTGCTGAAATAAACGACCAAGTATTGGTAAGAGGAGGTCTCGAAAGACCTTGTAAAATAAAGAGGAAAATCCATCCGGACCAGGGACCTTGTCAGCTGGTAGTTCACTAATAACCTTGGCAATTTCCTCCTGGGAAATAGGGACAACCAGAGCGTCTCTACACCAACCTGAGAGATGGGGCAAATGGGAATCCTTTAAGTAGCGCTCTATGTCTTCAGGACAAGGGAGGTGCTCCATGTCACTATACAGATTTGTGTAATAAGTAGCAAATTCTTGAGCTATCTCAGTGGGAGACACCTTAAGAGATCCATCTGCCATTGACCTGATAGGAGGGATAAATCTCATTGATTCCTGTTGTTTAATACGCAATGCCAGTAAACGTCCCGCCTTTTCCCCTGATCGGTATAGCTAGCCCTGGTACGAATAATAGCTAGTTCTGCTTTGTCTCGAAGTAGATCCAAGTATTTATCCTTTAGCTCCAGGAGTTTTCGTGTATCCTCATCTAGAGGATTGGCCAGAAGGTTAACTTCCAGGGATCTAATCTGTGTTAATAAGGATTTTAGTTCCTTCTCCCGCACTATTTTCCTACCAACCGCCATACTAATAAGTATCCCTCTCATGAAGGCTTTAAAGGCCCTCCACAAAATATCTGGCTTTGCACTATCTAGTGGATTTAATGAAAAAAAGGATTCTGTTTCTTCCCTTATAAGTTTGCAGTATTTACCATCCTTGAGGAGTTGGTCGTTGAGTTTCCATCTAGTTTCCCTATTAGGTAAATTAAGCAGTACCAAATTGCATACTACTAGTGAATGATTGGAAATTGGACCAGGTTAAATTGAGGAGGTCTTCACCCCGGGCAGCAGGCACTGAGAAATGAGTAAGTAGTCAATGTGGGACTGCGAGCCATGTGCAATATACCTAAAGGTAAACTCTCTAGAGTCCGGGTGTAAAATGTGCCAGGTGTCACAGAGCCCACATTGGTCTAATAAATCCTTGAATGCCCTCTGCCCGGGGGTGGGGTGGGCCTTCCCAGACTACTGCCCAATATGTCTGAATTAGGGTCGAGAACTTGATTGAAGTCTCCCCCTAAAATAATTCTAATGGGAAGCATTGGGAGAATGATAGATATAAGCCTCATAAAGAATCCTGGATTGTCCAGATTGGGGCTGTAGATACAGTCCAATAATATTGGAACAGACCAGAGGGTACCTTTAACCAGGATGAACCTTCCCTCGGTATCTTTGATAACCTGTGTGGAAACAAATGGAATACCCCTGTTAATCATGAGCATGACCCTACAACTATTTGTGGTGCCCTGGGCACAATAAATTGATCCCACCTGCTGCCTCCTTAATTGCAAAGCTTCCGCTTCTAGTAAATGGGTTTCTTGCAAAAAGGTTATCTGCGAACTGAATAAACTTAAATGTTTGAGAACCTGATATTGCTTATGTTTCTTTCTGATCCCCTTAACATTCCAAGTCGCAAATGTTATCTCATTAGCCATCTAGAAAAAGTAGTTGAATTAGAACAATTACACTCAGCACACGGGATATATATCCCCTGTAAACCTATCCCCAGGGTTACTGCAGTAACACCCACCCTCCTCCCTAGCCCCCAAGAATAGAACCCACCCATCCTCTATCCCCCACCCTCCAACCATACCCAAATCCACCCACACTCCCCCCCCACCAAACTGTCACAAGCAACGTTCAGCACAGTACTGGTTCTATTCCCTCTACTCCCACTCCCCAATAATGACCCCTGATGGTTAACACTGTTACACTCAGATAACAATCTATAGAAACCAAACAATGCTAATTATACATAGATACATAGATACATACATAGACAGTGTTGGCAGATAAGGGCCTATGGCCCACCCAGTCTGCCCATTTGAGCTTGTAAGTTCAGTTTGTTTTCCTAGAAGTCTGTTTCCCCTTACCCCTGACCTCTAGAATTCCTTTATGTCTATCCCATGCATTCTTAAATCCCGTGATTGTTTCAGCCCCCACCACTTCCTCTGGCAGGGTGTTCCACTTGTCCACCACCCGTTCTGTGAAGAAATTCTTTCTCATGTTTCCTCTGATTCGTCCTCCCTCCAACTTCATCCCATGCCCTCTAGTCCTGGAACATCTTTTCGCTTAAAATGGTGTTTTCCTGCACCCTGTTCCTCCCTGTAAGATACTTGTATGTCTCTATCATATCCCCTCTCTCCCTCCTCTCCTCCAGAGAGTACATGTTCAGTTCCTTCAACCTGTCTTCATAGGACTTGTGATGCAATCCATGCACCATCTTTGTTGCCCTCCTCTGAACCTTCTCTACCCTGTCTATGTCCTTACGTAGGTATGGTCTCCAGAACTGTACACTGTACTCCAGGTGGGGCCTCACTAGTGTCTTGTATAGCGGAATTATGACCTCCCTTTTCCTGCTGGTGATGCCCCTGCCTATACATCCCAGCATCCTATTTGCTTTACCTGCTGCCTTGTCACACTGTTTCCCTACCTTGAGGTCATCAGAGATGACAACCCCAAGATCCCTTTCCTGCTTGGTGCATGCTATATCCTCACCCCCCAACTGATATATTGTGCCAGGGTTTTTGTGCCCCATATGCATTATCTTGCACTTCTTTGCATTGAAATTCAACTGCCAAACCCCTGACCATTCTTCAAGTTTCTGCAGGTCGCTTCTCATTCTGTCTACACCCTCTGGTGTGTCTACTCTGTTACAGAGCTTTGTGTCATCAGCGAACAGTGAAATTCTGCCTTCTAGATCCTGCGCAATGTCACTGATGAAGATGTTGAATAGGACCGGTCCCAGCACTGATCCCTGTGTACCCCACTGGTCACTCTTCCCTCTGTGGAGTGACAGCCATTTACCACCACCCTCTGTGTCCTGCCACCCCGCCAGTTACCTACCCACCACACTACTGTCCTGCCCACACCCATATTCCCCAGTTTGTGTAATAGTCTTCTATGTGGCACAGTGTCAAAGACCTTGCTGAAGTCCAGATAGGCCATGTCCACTGCCCTCCCTGATCCACCTCCCTAGTCACCCAGTCAAAAAGTCAACGAGGTTGGTCTGACATGACCTCCCCTGGTGAAACCATGCTGCCTTGGGTCTTGTAGTCCATTGACAACAGATGTTCCACCAATCTCTCTTCACTAGTGCTTCCATGATCTTCCCACTACCAAGGTGAGGCTGACTGGTCTGTAGTTCCCTGCTTCCTCTTTGTCCCCACTTTTGTATAAGGGGACTACATCTGCTGTCCTCCAGTCTTGGGTACCTCCCTGTTTCCAGTGATCGGCTAAACAGGATAGCCAGAGGTTCAGCCGCCACCTCTTAGTTCTTAAGGACCCTGGGTGCACCCTGCCTGGCCCTACTGCTTTATCAACTCTTATTGCTTCCAGTTCCTTCAGGACCCTTCTCGTGTAAAGGGACTTGTGTCCATTTCTGCACCACTCTCACCCCTTGTACTCCCTTCAGACCCATTACCCCCCATTATGCCCCCAAAGAGAGAGAACAGTCCTGGGCTTTCACCTCGATCCCACCAGAATGTAAGCTTAAGGAAATTTGTTTTAGAGAGACCACAGAGAGACTCATAAACCACACAAGTGTTCGTGGTAACCAAGACAGAATCAAGAGGGAAACAGAAACCCTGCTTGCCATGCAAGGTGACTCACGTAAAACCAAAACCAGACCAGAGATCCCTAGAGGGGGAGATAGTTACAGTACATGTTGAGAGCGGGAATAGGGAAAAGAGAAAATGGGATCACTCCACCTGAGGGGAAGGCATAACAAACGCCTCTACCCACAACAACCCGCCATCCAATGCACAGGCCCGCCATACAAAATTGAGAGTACTGCACATGAACCGAGTAGCAAAGCACTGTTAAATCCTCCTCGAGTTATGCTTCCTCACGAGTCCCCTGTGATTGGAACACCCTCTAGTGGCCGGTTTCCTGTCCTAGCTAAATGAGAGTCAGGAATGGAGAAAACCCAGGACCGTCCTAGTACCCATCCAAGCGAGAAAAATGAAACATTGGTTCACAACCAATCTAACTTCACTCTTTCTGCCCCCAACAAATGAAACTGCCAAAACTTGGCACGCAATTCCCCCCTTAAGAAGGCCCCGAACCCAAGTGTCCACTGCTTCAGACCAGCATGGGCCCTTTGTGAAACCGAAAAAGGAAAAAAAATCAGGTCGGCCCACGATGATCCCCCCAGTCCAAATCAGCAGATGCAATTTCCCCAGGTCTTCACGCTTAAAAGATTTCCCCAAGAGGAAAACGAAAGTTCAAGCTCTTGACTCCGTGTATCACTCCATACTGCAACACATCCACTCAAGAGTCCTTGAAAAGATCTGGCAACGTGGACTTAAGGCTCCTCAGAACTGCTTCAGGGTCATCGTAGCTTTTCCAGGATCCATTAATTGAGATCTGTAGCCTGGCAGGGTAACCCATCCTGAACTTCAAACCTGCCGTGATTAACTTAGAAATAATAGGGTGGAACGCTTTGCGTTTCAAAAGAACTGAGGCGGGCAAATCTTGTGAAATTCTCAGCTTTGTATTTTCCCAGCGAACCTCTTGCAAAGCTCGTACTTTTTGCAGAAAGTGTTGTCTCTCAAATAGTTCAAAAACCAGCACATAATGGGGCGGGGGGATCCTCCGGAGGAAGGCTTAGGCTGTAAAGCCCTGTGAGCTCGCTCTATAATATAGCCTGGGCTGAATGGAGATGGGCCAGCCACTCGCTCAACCAGCTTCTGAACAAATGCCACAACATATTGGCCTTCCTCTCCCTCTGGTAACCCGAGGATCACAACGTTATTTCTATGGCTCCGACCCTCTAGATCCTCAAGCTTAGATTCAAAACGAGACAATTTCTGGCGCATCGAGACCAGGTCAGGGTCAAGATTGCAAAACTTTTTCTCTATGGAAACAATTTGAGCTGTATTATCAGACATAGATAGTGAGAGTTCATCCAACTTTCTAGAAAGAGATTTCAAATCCATTGCCATATCCTCCATTTCCTCTCGAAAGGGTTTAAATTCCTCAAGGAACCTGGAAAGCGTTAAAGGTTCCTGTTCACCAATTTGGCTCGGAGGATCAGGCCCAGACCCACCCAAGGCCCTGGATTTCTTAGAGGCCTTCTCAGGAGTTGCTGGGGGGTATGCTTCTGCGGGGCTTTCTTCAAGTAAGCCTCCATCCACCCGAAATATGCCCAGTCCAAAGTGCAACAGCTATTAAACAGCATTAAATCTCAAAAACAAGAGAAAATAGTAGGTTAGGATGTCAGAACGAGATGAATTAATGACAGGAGGCAGGAGCTTCTTGAGAAAGCTTCTACTCAGCACTCTGCATCACATGATCTCCCCGAGGTTCCCCCTTCTAGTTTGAGGCTATGACCCCTGGTGGTCCTGTTGCTCTTTAGTTTACATAAGTCCATGGTGTCAACCCTGTTATGTCACTGCATGTATCTGCTGGTTCCTAGCATTCCCCCTTTTCCTTTTGTCTACTAATGGGTACATGTTTAGACTGTCTAGTCTCTCCTGGTAGGTCTTACCTTGTCGCCATTGTTGTTGCCCTCCACTGAATAGTTTCTATCCTCTTCTCCTTTTTCATATGACTGTTCCAAAACTGCTTGTAACATGGTGATAATTATGATAGTGAAATGGAGAAAGGAAATTGGTGAAAAGAGAACACATGGTCCAAAATGAAGTGAGCATTAATTCCCTAGTAATGCCCACTTCATAATGTACAGTACTATTTCCAGCCACATAAAAATTGCCACCAGATAAGTATATAAGTAAACCACATATTAATTTGCACCCACCCCGTTGTACTTGTACACTCGCTGCAAATGCACCTGAGAGTGGATAATGGAAAAGTTCACTTTATTATTGTGCAAATGTTAATTCTTAGTGGCATACTTTTTAGTCTCTTGTGCCTAGATTCACTGTGTAAAAGCTGATCACTGTAGCGAAGTAGCTCTGTGTGAAGGTCTCAATATGGAAATAATCAATCCCATAATGCAATGCACCCATTTACAGACAGTGCCACGAATGTTTTTTGAGTTTGATATTGTTGATAGCAGTAGAGTGAGTGAACAAATCCTAATATCTGTAAATAGTAGTAACAAGTTACAGTCGTAATACAAATAAATGTTAAAATGCAGGACAACGCAGTAAAACCATTGAAATGCTGTACACCTGTCTGTGTTATTCTTTGCACATAACATCAGTCTGTATTAATTTTTGCAAGCACTTGCCATGTTACAAGTGCATTAATCCTCTCTAAAGTCGAGCTGTACTAGGGAATTAATGCCCGGATGGTGGTTGGAGATACTCGGCCTATGGCCTCGCGCCCCAACCCCCCCCAAACCGGGCATGAATTCCCTAGTAGAGCCCTCCTTTGTTATGAATTAATGTTTACATGCAGTACTCTAGGTGTGACCTAATCAATGGCCTAAACAGAGGCAAGATCACCTCTTTGTTGTAACTAGTGAAACCTCTTCTGATTCCCCCGGGATCCTATTTGCTTTGCCCATAGGCTGTCCTGCATTGAGAAGAGGATTTCAGTCTGCTGTTTATCATAATTGCTAAGTCTCTTTCCTCTTTTAAATGCTCCATCTTGACTCTATTGATTTTGTATTTTATTTGGACATTTTTGCTGACATTATACATCACCTTGCATTTACTGGTGTTGAATTTTAGCTACCTTGTTCTAGATAACTGCTCCAAATGCTTTACATCTCTCTTCATGCTGTTTATCTTTTCATTGTTGTACACTGTTCTGCAGAGTTTTTTTGTTATCTGTGAAAAGGCTTACTTAACATGTAATTCCACACCAGTGTCACTAATATATGCTTCAGTCCCAGGACCAACCCCTGGGCACACCACATCTGACCTGCCTGCCATCAGAGAACTTACCATTTAGAATCACTCCATAAGTCCTGTCTGACAACTAATTGCCAGTCCACGTAATTTGTCCTTTCCCTAGTCCTAGTTTCCCTACCTTCTGAGTATGTCTTCCGAGAGGCCCTGAATCAAAGGTTTTGCTGAAGTCTAGGCATCAGGGGCATGATACATAGTCACAGTGAGAGTGGCAGTTTTGGGGTGTGCACAGAAGCTCCCCATAGCACCAACCCCACAAACAACTGTACACAAAGGCCCAACTTTGCTGCTGTGGAAGGGAATCTCCCCTGGCTGTTAATTTGCAATGCAAATTAAGGCTACTAGATATCTGTGGTTGCAAATGAGGTTTGTGATGGAAAACACTGGACTTGTGCCATGCATAGACAGTTGAACCTGGCAGCATGCCAGTCATTTTACATGTTGTCATGCCTTAGTGTCTGTGACATGAAGTGCTACCCCCTTAGTCATCCCCCACCCCACCCTCAACCCCGTACCTTTTGCACCACTAATGATTCTGAATAAAAATGTCCCTTGACATTCTTCCCTCTGGTCCAGTGCCCCCCCCCAACTATCCAAATGTATAATTCTCTTACTTGGTGTCCAGTGGACCCCCCATTCACATTTCCCTAAACAGTGTGCTCCTACTGTTGATCCCATGCTAATCTCAGAGCCAACTTGCCACTTCAATGGCATCTCACTCCCCTGCCCCTTTAGTTTAGTTAGTTTTTGTTGATTGGGAAAGGAGGACTAGGCAATTCTGCCTATTTTCAGGCTTGTCCCAGAGGAGGGGGAATACAGATGGAAACCAACCCACACTGAACCAGATTAAGCTGTTTGCTGTATGTTTAGTAAATGGAGAAAATTTGGCCAGTACACCGCGGAAATTCCCCTACTCTTGCAGTAGTGGGGACCCTTGATCGCCATGCCAAGATGGCCACTTTGGTGGTGCCAGAGGAGAGGATGGAGGCTGCAGAGGCTGGGAAGTTGGTCTCCTCCCCTGCCTTGAACACACAAGAGGCCGTGGAAAATGCAGTCGCTGTGCAGGATCTGCAAGAAGAGGATATGGACCAAGTTTCTTTTTCATCTGTACCATTTGCTGAAAGTATGGTATCACATGAGATTTCTTCACAAAGTGCTGGTACACACAGAAATCCTGGTACCGGCACTGATGAGACACCTAGAGATATGCAGAGGGAACTTTTGCTGTTACAACTGTCTGCTGTAGAAACGCAGAAACACAATTCCAGCAGCAAAAATGAACATTGCAAGCTGAGTTGGAGAAATTGAATTTGCTGCCTGTATCTGACACACACTGTGGGGCTATGATTGACAAGTCGTCTCAGCCATTTTCGTGTGATGCAGCAGCATGGAAGCAAACTGCGGTCCCTGTTACTGACAGTAATGACCCACTTAGCATCTCATCGTGGGGGTGTTTTGCCCACAGTTCCCATAGGTTGGTAGGGGTCAGGCAGCCCAGGTCCAGCGGGCCATGGGAGGCAGCCCTGGCACAATGTGCCAGTCTAAAGAAATGGGCCAACCCCAGCTGCTGGCAGGAGGCATGGCCTGGGTGGAGAATAAAAGGGCTGGCTCTGAGGGGTTGTGCCCTCTTGGGACCAGCCCTCAAGAACCAACAAGATTCCGTGCCACCCCGCTGCCACAGGTAGGCCTTCATTGGCTGGGTTAGCTGTTGTGTCCCTGGGTGGGTGGGATTTTTTTGCCAGCCTCCTCCTCCCCACTCCTGCGTGTTGACAGGCAGCACAACTGCCTGTCCTGCTGACCGGCAACCTGGTGTGACGAGAGAGCTCCTGCCCCCCCCTCCACCTCCGCTTTCAAAATAAATAAAAAAGGGGGATTACATACTTGTAGGTGGCCACACAGCTGAATCCTGTCCCCTATCTTCCCCACGAGGGGGCGGCTCCAGCCCCAGGTCTTCCATGCTGGGTGGATTCACTGGTGGGTGGCCTCGCGCTGCCAGGCTCACTGCTTTCGCTGGGCCCACCTCCTTCCTTGTGTCATCCGGGGGTGGGCCACCCCACCTCATTGGGGCACCTCTTCCCGCTGTTCCACTCTGCCAACTTTGTGACCAGCATCCAGACCCTGACATGCTACCGCCCCTCCACCAGCTTCACTGAGCAACCACCATTGTGTGCTTTCCCAAGGCTGCCAGCTTTCCCAAGCAGCTGCCATTCTGTGCTTCCCTGCAGCCACCAGCTTCCCCAAGTGGCCTCCATTTTGTGCTCCCTCATGGCTGCCATTCTGCAGCCAGCCCTCTGGCTGGCACTGCTGTTCATGCCTCTTACAAGGAGGGGCCGCAGGTGCCTCCCTTCACTGCTACATGGCGCCTGCTGCAAGCTTGCCCCCCGCCTTGTGGAAGCCTAGACCTGGACCCCCCCTCCCATCATCCTGCTCCATAATTCTGGGACATAATTATATAAAAAAAAAAACAGAGAAAACTGGGATTAAGGGCAGAAATCAGGGACACATCTCAGGACTGGTGTTATTCCCTCAGGAAGCTGGTAGAATGAAGGGCTTAGAAAAACATGCATTTCCTGAAACAGAACTTGTGTAACCTTCATGCTTGATGCTATTCTGTGCTTACAATCCCCATTGGTTAACTCGAGAAAAACATTTTAGGGGGTTATAGTGAAGGCCTGAAGCACAATCAAGGTTGCCCTGGAACCCAGGGACAGTTGAGAGGGATGGAGCTGGCCCCACCGTACCTTGAGTTGTTTTTGACCTTTGTTGGGGTGCCCTGATTTGTCTGGGGGATTTTCTCTTGCTTCCCCAGGGGACTGCTGTGGATAATGGGGAAGGGGGTTGTTCCCAGAAACACAGGCTATGCGTATGATCTGGGGGACGGAGACATTCCTGGTTGCTGGTGCTTGAGGCACATGATTTGTAGGCTTATTATTCTTTATATTACAAAAGGGGATGCATGTGGACCCGCCTGCGATAGGTCCTGCAGGTCACTTAGGTTTGGGCCTCGGGGCCTGTAGTGGGGGGCAGCCAGGTGTAGCTCTGGTTCTCTGTTGGCTGCGAGTTGTGTTTCTTGTGGCTGGTTAGGGGGTATGCTTCCCACCCCATATTATTGGTGCTTTCTGGTTGTTTTGGTGGTTTAGAAAAAAAAAACAAAAAAAACAAAATCACAGTCAGGTGCAGGGTTGTTAACGCCCCCCTCCCATTTTTGGGGGTTTTAAGCACACACAAATAACCGACCACTCACCTGGGGGGGCTGGTACATACAACCAGCCAACCCCCCCCCAGCTCTCCTTCCCTGGGGCATGTTTGGTGCCCCCTCCAGCATCCCCCATCCTTGCCGGTGGCGGGGTTATATATGCAAAATAAATAAATAAAGAACCGGCTTGACTTTGGGAGCACAGGTAATTGCGGTAGGGGGTGACAATGTACGTTTCTCTACTAACACATGTTTTCTATTTTCTTTAGATCAGGTTCGCTGTTGTCTGGTATTGCTTTGCCCTAGAGTTAATAGTGAGTGGGTGTTTCTAGTATTATGGCATCTCCATGGGGAAATCGGGTACAAGGCAGGCAGGCACCCCTTGCATCCCTTGTACCTTGGATGAGGAGTCAGGATCAGGCCTTTCTGGAGGCTTTTCACGTTTGAAGGAGTTGAGGGGACCAGACTGGATGCTTGCAGTGTCCAGCCTGGAACCCATGTTGCAGGTGGTTCCCACTGAGGGCCAGAGGGACAATCCCAGGGCTCCACCTGAGGGGGGACAAGATTTCACAGGTGTGGGGGAGCAAGTGGGAGATGATACAGGACAAGGCAGTGAATCGCAGTGCTCAGAGCCAGTGGATCAGGGGGGTTATCCTCCTAGAAGCTGGCAGCCTTCGTCTCGCTTGCTCGAGTCAGTAGTGCAGGACAGTAGAGGTAGAAGGAAGGGGCAAAGCAGGCCAACTAAGCAATGATCACAGACAACCATAGAGGAGGAGGGAGATAGAGTCCAGAGGATGGCAGCGCAGAAGGCCATAAGGATGGACAAATTATTAGATCGGGTGGAGCTGACCACACGACAGGTGAGTTGAACAAAGAATGTGATGTGCAGAGGGAGGACAGTGGTGAGCTGGTAGGGGTCAGTGCGGACACACCAGAGAATGGGGAGGTCTGTGTCTTAAACATTGGTGCATTTTCAAGGGGGTCCACCCTGGCCACCCACAAAATATAGTATATGGCAAGGGGTTCTGGACAGGGCTGCCAGGGAGGCAGCACAGCACAGACATAAATAGGTTCCTGGGAGGCAGGATGCATCAGGCTTCAGTTTCCACAATGTGGAGTACCAGGGGGATGAAGTGGGTGGTTTTACTGGGGTTGGCACCGGAACAAGTTGGGTTAATGAGACAGTGGAGGTGCCCGGGGGGGGATCACAGTTACAGGGAAGGTGGTTTGGGGAGGGGGCCCTACATTGTTGCCCTCCCTACAACCCTGGCTACCGAGATATGTCGGTGGGCAGGGGCAACCATGGCACTCTAGCACCCATCGCTATGGTTGGGTGAGGAGTTACGCAGGAGGAACCTGGTGCAGGGGTCAGGGGTTTCCAGGATATATTACCTCCAACTGGAAGCACCCAGACTGGGTCTGTTGGGAGTACAGGGTAAGCCGCACATCCCAACAATACATATACGCACAGGGCACTGATGGATGGGTCAGGGGTTCCTCAGATAGCTAGCAACCCCTTTTATCTTTCACTGGGGGATGGTATCTCGGCCCAGCATCCTGGCCCAGCAGGGAACCCCCAGGGATCCAGTGGCCCCTGGCTACATGGATCCTGATGTGGAACCAGTGGCCACAGATGTGGCCCCCAGTTGTTGGCAGCCTGCCCAGCTGGCCACCATTGGTTGGCCCTTTTTTCAATACATATGAGTGAGGGGGTTGGACACTTCAGGGGGCAGCAGGGGGGATGGTCACAGCAGATTTGGGGGGATCCCCTGCCTATAAGCGAGAACAGTGGCAGCACCCCCTGTAGCCCCTTCAATGACGGCAGCACCAGCTGCTACCACATCACAGCTGGCACCGGTGATGGTAGCTCCTCATCTGGAAAAGTCTGCGTTGGCCCTTGGTTTGGCAGCTGAGGTGTGGAGTGGTCCCAGAGCAGCCATGTCCCACAATGTGCCTCAGCCCCCTCCGGGTCCCAGTGATGGGAATGGCAGACGGATGGGGCAGGGCACCATCATACCCATACAGGCTATGGTGGGTATGCCTGTAGCGCAGCCCTTGGCTGTAGCGGGTGCCACAGTAGAGGCTGGCAATGCTGGGGATCACTGGGCATATGCGGGAGTGGATGACCTTTTGAGGGATCATCTGTCTGACGCAGTTCGGGACAAAATTTGGAAGGGGGAGTTCATAGGCATTTTCTCACTTTCACATTGGGAGCTACTGGAAGAGAGTGAGGACAAAAAGAAGAAGGAGAGGCCTCAACAGCCTAAGGTGCCATTTACATTTAAGAATTGGGCAGCGGCTTTCAAAATATATATATATAACATCTATATGGGATGAAATATCCTGAAAAGCTGGTGTCCCTGCTCAAGTACTGGGATGCTGTTAAGTTCACTCACCTCTCTGTTGATGGTTATGCTTGGCTGAAATATGACAAGTAGTTCCGGTTAAAATTGGTGAGGCAGCCCACGCTTAAATGGGAAAGCTTACATTTGGACTTATGGGTGTGGTACATGACACGAGGGAGGCCCAATGTGGTGACGTACACGGATAGCGGATGTGCCATAGCTAGGCCAGCAGGGAGAGATCTGAAGAAAGAGCAAAAGAAGAGTGTTAAGAGGGCTTGTTATGATTATAACAAAGACAAGTGTTTTCATGCCTATTGCAAGTTCAGTCACATATGTTATGTTGTGGGCACAGGGTCACTGCATGCAGAAGTGCCCCAGAGAGACAGCAAGGAAGTGAAGGGGCAAGTGGAGACAAATGCTAAGCCAGGAGTTGGGAAATCTGGCTAGCTCACCAGTCCAACTCTGCAGCATGAGGCTGTGGCTTAACCAGTATCCTAGGAGGGGGCAGCATTGTCTTTATTGGACGGGTTCGACAAGGGTTTTCCCATAACATACATGGGGCCCCACATTGCTACCACAGCTAGCAACCTAAAATCTGCAGTGTCCCTACCGGACATACTGGCACAAAAAAATCCAAAAAGAAGTTCACAAGAGACAGGTTAGCGTCCCTTTCCAACAACCACCACTTCCTAATTTGTGAGTGTCCCCATTGGGACTAGTACCCAAAAAAGCACCTGGTGAGTATCAGCTGATATGTCACCTGTCTTATCCAAAAGGGGCATTGGTGAATGATTTCATAGCCCCTGAGGATAGCTTGGTTAAATACACATCATTCGACACGGTAGTGCAACTGATCCATAGGCCAGAACCTGGCTTCCTGATGGCAAAAAGTGACATTAAGTCAGCATTCCACCTCCTGCCAGTCAGAACCTCAAGACCACAAACGTTTGGGCTTCAGATGCAATGGTTGCTGGTATGTTGACAAGTCCATGCCAATGGGGTGCTCAGTCAGCTGTGCTGCGTTCGAAATATTTGCAGTGAGGGTGCACATAGGGAACAGGAACATAATGCATTATTTGGATGATTTTTTTTTTTGCAGGACCCACTGGTGCAGATATTTGTTTAAACACACTGGAGAGCTTTCGCACTCTCATGGAACATTTTGGGGTTCCATTGGCGCCAGAAAAAACAGAGGGGTCCTCCACATGCCTGTCCTTTTTGGGTATTGAGATCGATTCAGCGAACATGGTCTCACGTTTGCCCCTTGACAAGGTGTTACACCTTAGGCACTTGGTAGGGGAAATGGGAAAGGTTAAGAAGGTGACTTTAAAACAATTGCAGTCAGTTGTGGGTCACTTGAGTTTGCATGCCATGCAGTCAGCCACCTTCTTCCATTCTTGAGAAGATCGGCTGCCGCAACATCTGACCCCATGAGACCATATTATCATCATATACAAGTGTCACGAGGGATGAAAGCAGACCTCAAAGTATGGGAGTTTTTCTTGCAAGGCTTCAACAGGGTTTCGATTTGGCAGGACCCAGTGGGTTCACACCAAGGAATGGATCTGGTCACAGATGCTGCACGCGGTGTGGGGTTTGGAGCCTTCTTTAAAGGGTCTTGGTTCACGGGCCCATTACCACAGGAGTGGGTGGAACTGGGCCTGACCTGGAATATCACGCTTTTCGAGCTGTTTCCCATCATCAGGAACACTTTCTACTGACTACCCATGCTGTGAGACATCTGTTGTAGGTGTGAGACAGTAAAGGAGCAGCTGTGTTCCTGTGTAAAAGGTGCTCAGTTATAGTATTCATGATCTACTGTGTAACAGCTTAATCCAGGAAGTGATTTGCCATACTTGTAGTTTAGTACTACGGAGAGGGGAACTACAAACTTTCCGCCAAGTCTATTTTAAAAATCTGGAGCCATTTGGAGCACTTTGGTGCGATTTTGTGCACTTCAGTGTGTTTTAATACACTTTTTCATGCTTCAGCAGTGATTTTGGGACTTGGAGAATCGTGACCCGGGACAATATTTCTTGGTCACGTGGTATATCTATCTCACCCTCTGCGAGCGGGGCGAGCACGAGTGGGGCAAGTGCGCATCACCGCACGTGGAGATGCACACAAAGACGCACATCATCGCGTGTCTAGAGTGTCCAGAGGGTCCAAGGGACTGAGGGCATGTGTTTATGCTTGATTAGCACTACTACATATCTGTATTTGATATCCAGTAAGTAAATATACCTGTGATATACACGGTGTCTGCTAGGCTGTTAACCTATTCCACGTGCAATTGATTGATTTAAAAATGGCAACCAGTTCCCATATTACTATTGTTACATCTACTGGGGTTACTAGTGTACAATGTACCATTTGTAAAATGTTCACACTTGCTCTGCAGGAGTTGCCTGCCCAATTCTATTCATGTAGTAAATGTTTGGAAGTTAATGACTTACAGTATTTGATTAGCTGCTTTAATTCTCATTTAGCTGAATTAGGAAACAGTCAAGTAGTAATGCAAAAACATTTTAATGCTGTTAATACAACACCACAAAATAGTCAAGTAATAGTCCCACAGACGATCACAACACCTACTATATTTCTGACTGTTAATCATGCCTCTCAGGTGACTTTTAGCCTATTACAACAACCAGTTTGTGCTGTTTCAGAAAAACCTAAAAAAAGAGTTAGGGAAGCTGACACTGATTCTGATAACGAGTGTAACAATGATGATAAATGGTATAATGTTCAACGCTCTAGAGTCAGTAAAAAGGGAAGAAAAGCGCAGCAGTTTTGCACTCAGCTGTATAACAGATTTGACCTCCTTAATACTATCCTATCAAATTCCTCCAATGCTGCAGTAGATGTTCCAGCTTTGGAAATTGTTCCTGGTGTTTTGGAGCATGTTGTATCTTTTAGCCCCAGCCCTGTCATTTATCCTCAGAGCACTTCAGCAACCAATGATTTACTACTCATTAATTTTTATGCTGATGTTACCAACAAAATGTTATTTTCTAATTCCTTTCCTTCTGCTGTACCTAGTCAACAACAGATTTATGTATTAGGGGACTCTATCACTAAACATTTAGACAGGCAGATTTGTAACCCTGATAAAATGAATAGGACTAGTTCTAATTATAGTAGTGCTAGGATATCAGACCTTACCAAAATGACGAATAATATCTTGAAGGACTGTGGCTCAGATCCTATTACAGTTATACATGTGGGAGCAAACAACATTCTTCAAGATTCCATTCAAGAAATTAAAGAACAATTTGTGGCTATGACCAACAAACTGATTGATCAAGGGTGTCATATCTTCTTGTCTGAAATTCTTCCTATTCCCCGTTTTTCACTATTTCTTAACAATAAAATTAAAAGTATAAATGAATGGCTATGTAAATGGTGCCTTCAGCAAAATATAATATGCATTACTCATTGGGAAGAATTTAATGATCATAATGAGTTGTACTGCTCTGATGACTTACATTTAAGCGGACATGGAAATGCACTTTTAGGGAAACAATTCCTCCTAGCTACTGATAGTTGTTTAAACTAAGTTCTGGGGCAGAGGTGCCTGCTAAGTCAACATCTCTTAAATCGTCAATTGACTCTAAACTTATTAGTCATCATTTGAACTGTTTAAACTTTAATGCTAGGTGCTTAAATCAAAACTTAGACAAACTAAAGTGTAGAATTAGTCTGGATAATATTGATGTTATATCTATCTGTGAAACCTGGGGCGATGCTAAGTCCTCATGGGATACTAATATACCAGGGTTTAGCTGCTTCACATTAAATAGGACTAATAAAAAGGGTGGTGGTGTTGCCTTATTTGTTAATAATACATTTAACTCTATAAACATTACAAACAGTATTAAAACACACTTCAAAGATACTGAGTCAATATGGGTCAAGACATATCTTTCTGTCACTGATTTTCTTGTCATTGGCTCATGTTATTGCCCACCCAACTGATCTGTAGATGTACGTGATGCTTTATTAATTGAAATGGAACAGGCCAATACCCTAGGGACTACCGTCATAACTGGTGATTTTAACCTGGGAGACATAGATTAGCCCAATCTTAGTGCTAGTAATAGTTCGGGCAATAAATTATTGAATATGTGTTTTCAGCAAGGTCTTAAACAATGTGTGGTTGACCCCACCAGAGACGATAAAATTCTGGATTTGATCCTTTGCAATGAGGATCTAACGATTGATCAGATTCATGTAGGTGATCCCATAGGTAATAGTGATTTTAAAGATTATTATATATTATATACATAACCCTAATCTCTTAGTTATGTATTTATATGACAAGGCAGATGTGATTACCATGAAGCATATTATTAATGACAATTGACTGGGAAGCAGATTTTGGTGGTTTAACCCCTGAATATTGTTGGGATCAATTTAGAAATATTCTTTGCAATTTAAGAGATCACTATATTCCATGCAAGCAGAAAACAGTTAATTCTAAAAAGGCACCCAAGTGGTTAAACAGTTATATTAAAAGGATGATTAGGCTTAAAGAGAAAAAGTATAATATTTATCTTTGTAATAAAACTACGCTTAATTGGGATTCTTATCTGCAAATTCAAACGAAATGTAAGAAGATGATCAAGAGGTCTAAATCAAGATGGGAGTACAATCTGGCTACTACTGCAAAGAAAGCAAATTGTAAACATTTTTTCTCATACATTAATTCTTTGAAGAAACCAACATGTCAAGTTAGTCCATTGTTGGATAATAATGAACTCATTTGTGATCCTCAAAAGATGGCTGACTTGTTTAATAAAGGTTTTTGTAAAATTTTTATGCAAAAGGTTTCAGACCCCCCCCCCACCTCTACTATAGTTAGTAGTAATCATCAACGGGTGTGTTTTTCTGAGGATAGTATTAAAGAAAAGTTGTTGTCTTTTAAAGGCAAATATAGCCCAGGTCCAGATACCACAGTTCCCTTAAAAATAATGTTTGAATGTTTTATTGCAGAAAATTATGTACCTCAGGATTGGAAGGCAGCAAATGTTATTCCAATTCATAAGAAGGGACCAAAAAATAATTGGGAAAATTATCGACTAATCAGTCTGACCTCCTGACTTTGCAAACTCTTGGAAAGTCTTATTAAAGGTATGAACTCACCAATGTTTAATCTTCATGACCCAGAACAACATGGTTTTAGGAGTGGTAGAAGTTGAGTAACAAATCTGATTTGTTTTTACAAACATATAAGTCAACTTCTAGATAGGCATATACCTTGTGATGTCATTTTTATTGATATCAGCAAGGCCTTTGATATTATACCTCATTGGGCTTTAATCAGAAAACGTACTAAATTTAATATTAACTATTTTATTATTACATGGATAAAAAGTTGGTTGCAAGATCGATCACAACAGGTCGTCATCAATGGATTTAATTCAGTTAAAGGTGATGTGACTAGTGGGGTGCCCCAGCGTTCTGTTCTGGGCCCTTTCCTTTTTCAAGCATTTATAGCCAATTTAACAACAGTTTGCTCATTCTTTACTACTAAATACGCTGATGATATCAAGATTGGTGGACCTTATGAGTCAGTAGCTCTAGCTGAAGCCATCCAGCTTGACTTAGACCACATTTCCTCATGGGTGAATGAATGGGGCATGACCCTAAATGTATCCAAATGCAAAGTAATGCATTTGGAAGCTAAAACCTTACAGTTTGAATATTCATTGGCTGGAGCCTTACTGGAAACAACAACTAATGAAAAAGATTTGGGTATCATAATTTCTGATGATTTGTCACATAGCCAGCAGGTTAACAGCACCATTAACAAAACCAACAAAGTAATTTGGTCCATTTTGAGAAACATTGGGTCTGGGAATCATGAGGTGCTCATGCCATTATACAGAGCATACACTCAACCACATCTTGAATATGCCTCGCAGCTCTGGTGTCCTTATAAAAAAACTGAAGGACACCAGTTAGAAAAAGTTCAGAGAAAATTTACAAAGAAAATTGCTGGTCTCGAAAGTGTGTCTTATAATGGTAGGGTAAGCACTTTAAAAGTTATGCCCCTTTCCACACGTTGACTTAGGGGCGATTTGTTGTTTCTGTATGATATTGTTCATGATCCACACCTTATGTGTGAATTGGGTTTGGACTTTAAAACATGTGTATATAATTTCAGGGGACATCCTTTGTAATTAGAAGCAGAAATATTTTTTCACCCTTCTAGTGATTGGCCCATGGAATGGGTTGCCCTTATATGTGGTTATAAGTGAGACCAAAAGTATTTTTAAGTACAGATTAGATCAATTAATAAGTACAGGATACTCACTGTCATATTATTTGTTGGCTTAGCATAAGAGCATTATAGGCCTCTGGCCACCTGGCTCTTGAATTGCCCATAGTAGTATGACCCGTAGTAGTATGGTGGCTGTCCGAGTTTGGGGGGATAGGCTTGCAAATCAGCATGTGCTGTTTCATACAGACAACCAAGCAGTAACGGAAATTGTGAATTCGCAGACTTCCAAGTCTGAGGATGTCATGAAGGCACTGCGGTTGTTGGTCATATGCTGCCTCCAGCACAATATCACTTTTGGAGCCCAACATTTGCCAGGCAAGCAGAATGTGATAGCTAATGCCTTGTCTCGATTGCAGTTTGACCAATTTAGGCAGCTGGCCCCAGAAGCAGACCCGATACTCACGCAGATACCGGAGGCAGTGTGGCACCTGGGGAGGCAAGATGACGCCAATTGGTACAGTTCTCTGTTGCCCCCTCGACATGGAGGAAATACATAGGTAGCTATTTTGTGGAGTTCTGCAGGCATGAGGTAAGCATGACCCTGCATGAGACTGAAGGGCAGTGCAGGATTATGTCATTCATTTGGTACAGATAGGAACATTTCCAGCAGCAATACACAAACAGCTAGCTGGTATTGCATTTCTGAATAAAGTTAACGGATTCCCAAACCCTTCTACCACCTTCATCACAAAGAAGATGTTGGAAGGGTGGGCTAGGTCAAGGGGAAAAACCCAGGACATAAGGAAGCCCATTGGCTTACCAGAACTGTCTGCATTGTTGAGGGCCCTTAGTGTCATTTGCAGCTCAGGGTATGAAACACGGTTGTTACGAGCACTGTTTGCATGTGCATTCTTCAGGGCCTTCCGGGTATTGGAGTTGGTTCCAGAGTCCAGCAGCCCCAGTTATAATGCCAACCTGCAACTCAGTGATGTTAAGATATTGCACAATAGGCTCTGTCTGCAGCTGCGCAAGTCCAAAACTAACCAATGTGGACCATCATCCATCATAACATTACACAGGGCCCCAGTGGGGGATATGTGTCCGTGGTTGTTGATGCAAGCTTACAAAACTGAGAGACCCGTGGGGGAAGAGCATGCATTTGTGCATGGGGATGGAAAGCCAGTGACCAGGCGGCAGTTTGTTGCGGTATTGCAGCAGGGTTTATGGATGGTGGGATTGGATAATAGGTCTTTTGGAACCCATTCATTCAGGATTGGTGGAGCCACAGAGGCTGCCAGATGGGGTTTGGAGGAAAAACAGGTAAAGGAATTGGGCAGATGGTCTTCAGATGCATACAAAGTCTACAGTATACCCTAAGCATGGAATTAGAATATAGTATTGTAAGTTGACCTGCATCTGGAATAGCACAGGTATCGGATGCCTCGTGTTAGGAGGCTGGAATCTAACAGCTGTTGGTTTAAAAAAAAAAAAGCTGATACACCAAACTCACACTGTCTCTTTTGTTTTGCAGATTTACTATTGCACATATGGATCATTGGGCATTCTTATGTAAGGGAGTCTCACTCAAGAATCACAGTGCGGCCTTACACGACACAGCTGGGCATCCCAGATCACCGGCCTAGCGTGCATTGGGCCGGACAAGGGGGGATGAAGTGGGGACATCTGTTGGGAACAATTCAGGGATTGGGGCTCCAGAAGCAGCCACCAGCTGCATTGGTGATTCACCTAGGTGAGAACGACTTAGTCTCCCCAGGGGCCCCAAAACTGATAGTGGCTATTAAGATGGGACTGGCCCATCTGAGGGAGCTCTTCCCATGAGCAGTCGAGGCATGGTCTTGGATCATCCCATGACAGCAGTGGAGGGGGACACGCGATGTCCTGGCCATAGATAAAGCGTGTAGAGAAGTTAACAGGAAGGTGTCCAGATTCACTTCTTCATGTGGCATGGTGGTCATCAGGCATTTTGATATAACTCAAGCCTGTGCCAGCATGTATAGCAGGGATGGGGTTCACTTGTCTGACATTGATAATGACATTTTCAACACAACGCTGCAGGATTTTTGCAAAACAGTGTTACCTTAAGATCCCTGGGACACTGATGGGGCATACGTGTGAACTCGTATTTCATGGTGGTAAATTCATGGCTGACCTGATACACTGATCTGACCTTAAGGAAGTAAGGTACTATAACTTGGGAAGGGGTGATAGTTGGCTGGAGATGCAACCCTGGGCGGGTACACTTCACAGAACCGGGGGAGCTGTCACTCTGTTAGCAACTGGCACCAGAGTGCGGGGGGACATGAACTGAAGATGGGGAGTGTGGCCCTGGGCGGGCATGCACCTTGGAAACTGCCATGTCCCTGAATCTGGTTTGGAAAAGGGTAGGAACTGTCCAAAGGGGAGACACGGCCATGGGCGGGTCTGTCTGACTGATGGGCCAGAGTTCCCCGGCAAGCAGGTTGCAGAAGGTGGAAGGTTAAGGCAAGAGCCGCATGAATTTGCTGCCCTAGGGATCTTAATGTTTTGATGTTTTAATGTTTAATATACAGGTTGTAAAAAATGTGAGTTGAATGTTATGTATTACTGTGCTTATATAATACTAATAAAAGGCTGCGGCCCCTTTTTATCCACAACTGGAGTGATGTGTGTTTATTAATGGGGGTCTGCTTGGGCAATGACTCACTCAGCCTCTCACTGAGGGGAGTGTTTTGCCCACAGTCCCCATAGGTTGGCAGAGGTCAGCTGCCCAGGTCCAGTGGGCCATGGGAGGCAGCCTTGGCATATTTTGCCAGTCTAAAGAAATGGGCCAACCCAGGCTACTGGCAGGAGGCATGGCCTGGGCGGAGAATAAAAAGGCTGGTTCTGGGGGTTGTGGCCTCTTGGGACCAGTCCTCAAGAACCAACACCCACCCACCCACCCTGTGCAGTGGGCTGCAGCAACAAGATTTTAGGATTTCAGCAGACAGTTGCAGCTTGTTGAATCTATTTGATTGTACGTGGTAAATTCATGGCTGATCTGATACATTGATCTGGTCTTAAGGAAGTAAGGTACTATAACTTGGGATGGGGTGACAGTTGGCTGGAGGCGCGACCCTGGGTGGGTACGCATCACAGAACCGGGTGAACTGTCACTCCGTTAGCAACGGGCACCAGAATGCGGGGGGGGACATGAACTGAAGATGGGAGTGCAGCCCTGGGTGAGCATGCCCCTCGGAAACACCATGTCTCTGAATCTGGTTTGGAAAGTGAGGGGAACTGTCCAAAGGGGAGACAGCCATGAGTGGGTCTGTCTGATTGATGGGCCAGAGTTCCCTGGCAGGCAGGTTGCGGAAGGTGAAAGGTCAAGGCAACAGCCGCATGAATTTGCTGCCCTAGGGATCTTAATGTTTTGATGTTTTAGTATTTAATATACAGGTTGTAAAAATGTGAGTTACATGTTATGTATTGTTGTACTTACATAATACTAGTAAAAGGCTGCGGCCCCTTTTATCCACAACTGGAGTGGTGTGTGTTTATTAATGGGGGTCTGCTTGGGCAAGCTGCACAATGAGCCTGCTTTGTGACACAACCTCCGTAGTAGTGCTTCACTGCCTGTGTGGTCTACAGCTGAACTTGAAAATATTAAACCCAAACCTGTTACTAAGGCCGGGGGTGCCACTAGGAATTGCATTCATAGGCCGTAAACAGCCAGGCCTAAACCCCACCCCCCCACTGTTGGACCCATGCACCACTTACGGGTCATGCTCCACTCCTTCCGGCAGCTCAGACATCCAATATTGTCAAAACTCCTGTTGTGTTAAAAATGGGACATTCTGTGGGTGATGCTGAAACTGTTGCTGCTGCCAGTGAACCGACAGGTTCCTCCCTGATCACTGATGCTGATCCAGTACAACAGCACCTAACACTGTGGATGGGAACTGGTTGCCTGAACATGCCCTAGAAAATGCGGGCTAGATACAAACTGCCACTGGGGAGTGGGTCCCAGATCCCAAATGACCCTAAAGTTCAATAGTATGCGTCTGACTTTTTGTCTGGCAATGTGCTATCTACCAAGGAATTAGAGTGTAACAAGATACAGGACCCTGCTTCTGCTACTACTGTTTGTGCAGACATATACACCTCTCCAGTTGAGAGTGACACTATCTGGATTATAACTAACATTGGGTGCTGTTCACAAATGGTGCGGAGGGGCTTCATGCCACGTAAGCCTGGTGCATAGCCCACTCTGCAACTGCCTGCATCCAGCCGCACTCAATCTTCCCCCTGTGTAGCATGTAGGATCATGATATGCCCCCCACATGGCCGGGTCCCCAGTCAAATGCGCAGCTCCATGCCAGGGCAGGCTGGGGGCTGGAGCGGGGGGTGTGTCCACACTCCATGCCATATATGATGGTGTGGGAGCGGTGTGTATGGGGGTAATGGCTACGCCTTCTGCAGGCCCAATGACATTATTTTGGAAGCTGGTACTTACTGACACTGCTTCTCCTGTGGAACATGGATCCAGACAGGATACTGCAGTTCGACCAGAAGGGCCCATACAACACAGCCCTATCAGACTACGACCTGCAGAAACTACTTTGCAAGATCCTGCACAGAGAACTTGGCTGCACCTGATGTTTAAACTCTCTGACTTGTTTCAAAATAAGGGGGAACCAGCTCCTAGACGCATATTTGCACTCATACATATAGGAGATGCAAATTATGATTTCGGTTTTAAAAATGCTGCAGGACTGGACAGATTTGGGGCAAAATATCAAACCCTTAGGAATACCTCATTATAGATCCCATTTTTTTCAGTCCCTCTAACTAAGCCAGCAGTGAAAACCATAATGGTTATGTTTTGAAATGAAGGGGTAAATGTGGAAGATATTTTATTTTTTGTTAAAACAGCATTGTGAGGGCCTAGAGAGACCCTCCCCCATTCTAGACAGTGAGCAAATTTGTAATGGGGGATGGAAAATTAAAGTCAAACTGTTTACTACTAATTCTGGAATTGTCCACCTTCCCAGCAGCTTTTTGGGGGGGTAAAGATAGAGGAGTCTTATTCTATGTAGGGCAGCCTACATCTTGTCACAAATGTGGAGCTGGAACACATCTTAGCTCAACCTGTGATACCCCCAGATGTAATCATTGCTTGGTTTACAGTCACTTATCTGCCACCTGTGTCAATCTTTTTAAGTGTAATTTATGTGAGATAACAGGACGTGCTTTCAGGAGATGTCCCTGGGCTTCCCACAATCAAGAGGATTGCCCATCCCATGAAGGAATCATCTCTAGGGCCCAATAAATGCAGACAAAGTGGGCTTCAGAACAAAAACTAGTAGCACACAAAACTGATACTGTTGAACACACTCCACCATACACCACTGCCGACATTCCTTTGCAACCAGCTACAGATGCCATTTTGCCAGCACAGGTAGAAGAGGACATTTTGGATGAGCTACCCAGTACCAGTGCCAATACCTGTATCTCACATGGCCTGACACCTACCCAAGACATCCCTAGGAAGGAAACTATGCCCCCCCACCTCCACAAGTTGCACCATTTATGGTCATAGGTCCAAAAAAGAGAACCAGTCAGGGAAAGTCACCAGCCACTGCCACTCATGCTAGCAGAAAAGGGAAAGATAAGGTTCAAACCACATAGTAGATTGGCAACAAATATGCTGCCTTAGTGAAAGACAGAAACTGGGTGGACTCAGAAGACAAAGAATCAGAGGCATCTTCCATTGCCTCATCAGTGCCTGACACTGCTTCCGATCTAGAAGGGGGGGACTCATCTATAGCAAAAAGGACCAGATGGAGGAGACAATCCAAGACTCCCTAGTAAATAAGATACTGACACTAGGTACTCACTATTATATGAAGTGACTTCCTTAACTATCACTACCCTAAATAAAAGAGTTATGATGTTGTATGCTTTATAGGATGGGGATAGTGATTTTTTGTCTGCAAGATGTAAGACTTAAAACAACTCATGAATTGCATCATGCCTCGCAAGTCTGGACTAAGGGGCTCTACCTTTTGGTCTGTAGGAGAGGACACCTGTGATGGCATTGGCTTTTTGTTTACTAATCCTACTCTGTCAACCAGGCCATACTATCTTATTAGACATAAGCTATTTTCAAGAGTGACTTCAACTGATTTCGGTTTATGCCACCCAGACCAAGGCACACTGAGCGGCACTTTTTAAAGAGATCCAACCCTTTTTGTACACATCCAGTATGATTGTATGAGTGGGGGATTTTAATTGTGGATTGCAATGGGAAGATAGGGGTTAAAAAACAGAAAAAAATGTTTTGTGACTCCATTGCTTTACAGAATACTGTATCTATTGCAGGGTTAGTGGATGCCTATAGAACCAGATTTCGGACAGGTGGAAATACTTATTTTAGGGGCCCTATTTCTACCAGAATTGATTTTATATTTTTATCCCAAGGCCCAAAGCAGCATGGATTCACAGCAGGAAGGTCATGCCAGACGAATCTAATAGATTTCTTTGACTGGGTGACCAAAGTAGTAGATTAGGGAGGGTCTATGGACATGGCCTACCTAGACTTTAGCAAGGCATTTGACTCAGTCCCACACAAAAGATTAATATACAAGTTAGCCAGCCTGGGAGTGGGTCCCAAGATGATAGCCTGGGTAAAGAATTGGCTGGAGAATAGGACACAGAGAGTAATAGTAAATGGAGTCCACTCTGAAGGAAGGGGTGTTACTAGTGGGGTGCCGCAGGGTTCAGTATTAGGACTGGTCCTCTTCAATGTCTTTGTAAACGACATCGCAGAGGGACTGGAAGAAAAAGTATGTCTCTTTGCAGATGACACAAAGATCTGCAACAGAGTTGATGCACAAGGTGGGGTGGAAAGGATGAGAAGGGACTTGGCAAGGTTAGAGGAATGGTCAAATGTATGGCAGCTTAGATTTAATGCTAAGAAGTGCAAGGTAATGCACCTGGGAAACAAAAACCAGGGAAGAGTACACAATGGGGGTAAGATACTAACAACAACAAAAATGGAAAGGGACCTGGGTAGTCATATCAGATGACTTAAAGGTAAGCAAGCAATGTGAGAGGGCAGTAAGGAGGGCTGGGGGGATACTGGGATGCATAGGGAGAGGCATCACCAGTAGAAAACAGGAAGTTGTTATCCCCTGTACAGACACTTGGTGAGACCCCATCTGGAGTACTGCATCCAGTTCTGGAGACCCCATCTCTGCAAGGACATAGACAAGATGGCAGCTGTCCAGAGGAGGGGAACTAAAATGGTGCAGGGACTGCACCAGAAGACATATGAAGAGAGTCTAAAGGAGCTTAATATGTATAGCCTCGAGGAAAGGAGGAGAGGGGACATGATAGAAACTTTAGCACCTCAAGGAACCAACAAAGTCCAAGAGGGCAGCATCTTCAAAAAAAGAGGTGCAAGAACAAGAGGGCACAATTTGAAGATGGGGGTGGCCTAGAGGTAATGTAAGGGAAGTATTTTTCACAGAGAGGTTGTGGATGCATGGAACGGCCTTCCGGAGGAGGTTGTGGAGTCAAAACAGTGGTTGAATTCAAGCATGCATGGGACAGCCATAAGGCAATTCTAGGGGTTGGGGGTAGAAAGAAGTAGGCTGCTGGTTAACTAGGATCTGCAGCTTATCCATTAGGTAGGGAAATGGGCAGACTAGGTGGGCCAAGCGGTCCTTATCTGCCAACAAATTCTATGTTTCTATCCCCTACTTTACAGTTACATGGTCTCTATCTGAAAGTCTGGGAATTTACTGATCATAAATCCATTACCATGCAATTAAACTGGGATCAATTGCCAAGATACAAAAAAAAATAGTTGGCAGTTAAATAGTTCCATTTTGCTCAAGGAAGCAGTGCAGGAGGAATGGAGAAAGAGGTGGGTGGCAAGGTTGTCCATCCTGGATTTGTATGATGACTTGCTGCTATGATGGGAGGACACAAAACTTTCCTGGCAAAGAATGTTTCAGGATTTTTCTAGAAATACAGCTACTAGAGAACATGTGAAATACCTGCATCTCAGAGGGCAATTGCAAAAGGTAATATCAAACTCCAAACTTAATAAAATATAGTATCCAAATCAAAATATTGAAACAACAGATGTCATAAATTCAGTATAATAGGGTAGATGTCTAGAACAAGAGTTACGATTTGGTATAACTATGATAAAGGGGATTTCTGATCCTTTCAAAGAATGTAAAGACTGTGATGACCATAGAATTCTAACCAAAATAGTGATGGACAGGGGTCAGTCAGCCACCACACCTGCTGTTATGCTACACTTGATTGAACAACATGTATCTATCGGGGTCCCCTCACGAACAGATTTGGAATCCGCTGATTTTTGCTAGATTAAATATTCCCCAGGTCTCTCCTCACAACTCACAGCATTTAATACAGGATATTCACTTGTTCACTTGGGAGCTTAAGCAACAGGTTGGTAGAAAAGAGGCCAGGAGTTATATTTTGTTTTAAACTGAAATATTTGAATAGTTGTAAGTGAAATTAGTTCTATGTGTTAAAAATTATTACCTTGAATTTGAACTGATACTTGGGCTGTGATATTGTAGGTTTGGGGATAGATGTTTGGCAGGGAAAATTAGAAGGTAATTTAAATGTGTTGTTTGCCTGGTGTTTGGAGGAGGGGACATTAGCTGCAATTAACTTGTCTTTAAACAGGAATTACTGTGGCTTTCATTGTTCACTTGGGAGCTTAAGCAACAGGTTGGTAGAAAAGAGGCCAGGAGTTATATTTTATTTTAAACTGAAATATTTGAATAGTTGTAAGTGAAATTAGTTCTATGTGTTAAAATTATTACCTTGAATTTGAACTGATACTTGGGCTGTGATATTGTAGGTTTGGGGATAGATGTTTGGCAGGAAAATTAGAAGGTAATTTAAATGTGTTGTTTGTCTGGTGCTTGGAGGAGGGACATTAGCTGCAATTAACTTGTCTTTAAACAGGAATTACTGTGGCTTTCATTGTTCACTTGGGAGCTTAAGCAACAGGTTGGTAGAAAAGAGGCAGGAGTTATATTTTGTTTTAAACTGAAATATTTGAATAGTTGTAAGTGAAATTAGTTCTATGTGTTAAAAATTATTACCTTGAATTTGAACTGATACTTGGGCTGTGATATTGTAGGTTTGGGGATAGATGTTTGGCAGGGAAAATTAGAAGGTAATTTAAATGTGTTGTTTGCCTGATGTTTGGAGGAGGGGACATTAGCTGCAATTAACTTGTCTTTAAACAGGAATTACTGTGGCTTTCATTGTTCACTTGGGAGCTTAAGCAACAGGTTGGTAGAAAAGAGGCCAGGAGTTATATTTTGTTTTAAACTGAAATATTTGAATAGTTGTAAGTGAAATTAGTTCTATGTGTTAAAAATTATTACCTTGAATTTGAACTGATACTTGGGCTGTGATATTGTAGGTTTGGGGAAGATGTTTGGCAGGGAAAATTAGAAGGTAATTTAAATGTGTTGTTTGCCTGGTGTTTGGAGGAGGGACATTAGCTGCAATTAACTTGTCTTTAAACAGGAATTACTGTGGCTTTCATTGTTCACTTGGAAGTTTAAGCAACAGGTTGGTAGAAAAGAGGCCAGGAGTTATATTTTGTTTTAAACTGAAATATTTGAATAGTTGTAAGTGAAATTAGTTCTATGTGTTAAAAATTATTACCTTGAATTTGAACTGATACTTGGGCTGTGATATTGTAGGTTTGGGGAAAGATGTTTGGCAGGGAAAATTAGAAGGTAATTTAAATGTGTTGTTTGCCTGGTGTTTGGAGGAGGGGACATTAGCTGCAATTAACTTGTCTTTAAACAGGAATTACTGTGGCTTTCATTGTTCACTTGGGAGCTTAAGCAACAGGTTGGTAGAAAAGAGGCCAGGAGTTATATTTTGTTTTAAACTGAAATATTTGAATAGTTGTAAGTGAATTTAGTTCTATGTGTTAAAAATTATTACCTTGAATTTGAACTGATACTTGGGCTGTGATATTGTAGGTTTGGGGATAGATGTTTGGCAGGGAAAATTAGAAGGTAATTTAAATGTGTTGTTTGCCTGGTGTTTGGAGGAGGGGACATTAGCTGCAATTAACTTGTCTTTAAACAGGAATTACTGTGGCTTTCATTGTTCACTTGGGAGCTTAAGCAACAGGTTGGTAGAAAAGAGGCCAGGAGTTATATTTTGTTTTAAACTGAAATATTTGAATAGCTGTAAGTGAAATTAGTTCTATGTGTTAAAAATTATTACCTTGAATTTGAACTGATACTTGGGCTGTGATATTGTAGGTTTGGGGATAGATGTTTGGCAGGGAAAATTAGAAGGTAATTTAAATGTGTTGTTTGCCTGGTGTTTGGAGGAGGGACATTAGCTGCAATTAACTTGTCTTTAAACAGGAATTACTGTGGCTTTCATTGTTCACTTGGGAGCTTAAGCAACAGGTTGGTAGAAAAGAGGCCAGGAGTTATATTTTGTTTTAAACTGAAATATTTGAATAGTTGTAGTGAAATTAGTTCTATGTGTTAAAAATTATTACCTTGAATTTGAACTGATACTTGGGCTGTGATATTGTAGGTTTGGGGATAGATGTTTGGCAGGAAAATTAGAAGGTAATTTAAATGTGTTGTTTGCCTGGTGTTTGGAGGAGGGACATTAGCTGCAATTAACTTGTCTTTAAACAGGAATTACTGTGGCTTTCATTGTTCACTTGGGAGCTTAAGCAACAGGTTGGTAGAAAAGAGGCCAGGAGTTATATTTTGTTTTAAACTGAAATATTTGAATAGTTGTAAGTGAAATAAGTTCTATGTGTTAAAAATTATTACCTTGAATTTGAACTGATACTTGGGCTGTGATATTGTAGGTTTGGGGATAGATGTTTGGCAGGGAAAATTAGAAGGTAATTTAAATGTGTTGTTTGCCTGGTGTTTGGAGGAGGGGACATTAGCTGCAATTAACTTGTCTTTAAACAGGAATTACTGTGGCTTTCATTGTTCACTTGGGAGCTTAAGCAACAGCTTGGTAGAAAGAGGCTAGAGTTATATTTTGTTTTAAACTGAAATATTTGAATAGTTGTAAGTGAAATTAGTTCTATGTGTTAAAATTATTACCTTGAATTTGAACTGATACTTGGGCTGTGATATTGTAGGTTTGGGGATGGATGTTTGGCAGGGAAATTAGAAGGTAATTTAAATGTGTTGTTTGCCTGGTGTTTGGAGGAGGGGCATTAGCTGCAATTAACTTGTCTTTAAACAGGAATTACTGTGGCTTTCATTGTTCACTTGGGAGCTTAAGCAACAGGTTGGTAGAAAAGAGGCCAGGAGTTATATTTTGTTTTAAACTGAAATATTTGAATAGTTGTAAGTGAAATTAGTTCTATGTGTTAAAAATTATTACCTTGAATTTGAACTGATACTTGGGCTGTGATATTGTAGGTTTGGGGATAGATGTTTGGCAGGAAAATTAGAAGGTAATTTAAATGTGTTGTTTGCCTGGTGTTTGGAGGAGGGACATTAGCTGCAATTAACTTGTCTTTAAACAGGAATTACTGTGGTTTCATTGTTCACTTGGGAGCTTAAGCAACAGGTTGGTAGAAAAGAGGCCAGGAGTTATATTTTGTTTTAAACTGAAATATTTGAATAGTTGTAAGTGAAATTGTTCTATGTGTTAAAATTATTACCTTGAATTTGAACTGATACTTGGGCTGTGATATTGTAGGTTTGGGGATAGATGTTTGGAGGGAAAATTAGAAGGTAATTTAAATGTGTTGTTTGCCTGGTGTTTGGAGGAGGGACATTAGCTGCAATTAACTTGTCTTTAAACAGGAATTACTGTGGCTTTCATTGTTCACTTGGGAGCTTAAGCAACAGGTTGGTAGAAAAGAGGCCAGGAGTTATATTTTGTTTTAAACTGAAATATTTGAATAGTTGTAATTGAAATTAGTTCTATGTGTTAAAAATTATTACCTTGAATTTGAACTGATACTTGGGCTGTGATATTGTAGGTTTGGGGATAGATGTTTGGCAGGGGAAAATTAGAAGGTAATTTAAATGTGTTGTTTGCCTGGTGTTTGGAGGAGGGGACATTAGCTGCAATTAACTTGTCGTTAAACAGGAATTACTGTGACTTTCATTGTTCACTTGGGAGCTTCAGCAACAGGTTGGTATAAAAGAGGCCAGGAGTTATATTTTGTTTTAAACTGAAATATTTGAATAGTTGTAAGTGAAATTAGTTCTATGTGTTAAAAATTATTACCTTGAATTTGAACTGATACTTGGGCTGTGATATTGTAGGTTAGGGATAGATGTTTGGCAGGAAAATTAGAAGGTAATTTAAATGTGTATTGTTTGCCTGGTGTTTGGAGGAGGGACATTAGCTGCAATTAATTTGTCTTTAAACAGGAATTACTGTGGCTTTATTGTTCACTTGGGAGCTTAAGCAACAGGTTGGTAGAAAAGAGGCCAGGAGTTATATTTTGTTTTAAACTGAAATATTTGAATAGTTGTTAGTGAAATTAGTTCTATGTGTTAAAAATTATTACCTTGAATTTGAACTGATACTTGGGCTGTGATATTGTAGGTTTGGGGATAGATGTTTGGCAGGGAAAATTAGAAGGTAATTTAAATGTGTTGTTTGCCTGGTGTTTGGAGGAGGGACATTAGCTGCAATTAACTTGTCTTTAAACAGGAATTACTGTGGCTTTCATTGTTCACTTGGGAGCTTAAGCAACAGGTTGGTAGAAAAGAGGCCAGGAGTTATATTTTGTTTTAAACTGAAATATTTGAATAGTTGTAAGTGAAATTAGTTCTATGTGTTAAAAATTATTACCTGAATTTGAACTGATACTTGGGCTGTGATATTGTAGGTTTGGGGATAGATGTTTGGCAGGAAAATTAGAAGGTAATTTAAATGTGTTGTTTGCCTGGTGTTTGGAGGAGGGACATTAGCTGCAATTAACTTGTCTTTAAACAGGAATTACTGTGGCTTTCATTGTTCACTTGGGAGCTTAGCAACAGGTTGGTAGAAAGAGGCCAGGAGTTATATTTTGTTTTAAACTGAAATATTTGAATAGTTGTAAGTGAAATTAGTTCTATGTGTTAAAATTATTACCTTGAATTTGAACTGATACTTGGGCTGTGATATTGTAGGTTTGGGGATAGATGTTTGGCAGGGAAAATTAGAAGGTAATTTAAATGTGTTGTTTGCCTGGTGTTTGGAGGAGGGGACATTAGCTGCAATTAACTTGTCTTTAAACAGGAATTACTGTGGCTTTCATTGTTCACTTGGGAGCTTAAGCAACAGGTTGGTAGAAAGAGGCCAGGAGTTATATTTTGTTTTAAACTGAAATATTTGAATAGTTGTAAGTGAAATTAGTTCTATGTTAAAAATTATTACCTTGAATTTGAACTGATACTTGGGCTGTGATATTGTAGGTTTGGGGATAGATGTTAGGCAGGGAAAATTAGAAGGTAATTTAAATGTGTTGTTTGCCTGGTGTTTGGAGGAGGGGACATTAGCTGCAATTAACTTGTCTTTAAACAGGAATTACTGTGGCTTTCATTGTTCACTTGGGAGCTTAAGCAACAGGTTGGTAGAAAAGAGGCCAGGAGTTATATTTTGTTTTAAACTGAAATATTTGAATAGTTGTAATTGAAATTAGTTCTATGTGTTAAAAATTATTACCTTGAATTTGAACTGATACTTGGGCTGTGATATTGTAGGTTTGGGATAGATGTTTGGCAGGAAAATTAGAAGGTAATTTAAATGTGTTGTTTGCCTGGTGTTTGGAGGAGGGACATTAGCTGCAATTAACTTGTCTTTAAACAGGAATTACTGTGGCTTTCATTGTTCACTTGGGAGCTTAGCAACAGGTTGGTAGAAAAGAGGCCAGGAGTTATATTTTGTTTTAAACTGAAATATTTGAATAGTTGTAAGTGAAATTAGTTCTATGTGTTAAAAATTATTACCTTGAATTTGAACTGATACTTGGGCTGTGATATTGTAGGTTTGGGGATAGATGTTTGGCAGGGAAAATTAGAAGGTAATTTAAATGTGTTGTTTGCCTGGTGTTTGGAGGAGGGGACATTAGCTGCAATTAACTTGTCTTTAAACAGGAATTACTGTGGCTTTCATTGTTCACTTGGGAGCTTAAGCAACAGGTTGGTAGAAAAGAGGCCAGGAGTTATATTTTGTTTTAAACTGAAATATTTGAATAGTTGTAAGTGAAATTAGTTCTATGTGTTAAAAATTATTACCTTGAATTTGAACTGATACTTGGGCTGTGATATTGTAGGTTTGGGGATAGATGTTTGGCAGTGAAAATTAGAAGGTAATTTAAATGTATTGTTTGCCTGGTGTTTGGAGGAGGGGACATTAGCTGCAATTAACTTGTCTTTAAACAGGAATTACTGTGGCTTTCATTGTTCACTTGGGAGCTTAAGCAACAGGTTGGTAGAAAAGAGGCCAGGAGTTATATTTTGTTTTAAACTGAAATATTTGAATAGTTGTAAGTGAAATTAGTTCTATGTGTTAAAAATTATTACCTTGAATTTGAACTGATACTTGGGCTGTGATATTGTAGGTTTGGGGATAGATGTTTGGCAGGGAAAATTAGAAGGTAATTTAAATGTGTTGTTTGCCTGGTGTTTGGAGGAGGGGACATTAGCTGCAATTAACTTGTCTTTAAACAGGAATTACTGTGGCTTTCATTGTTCACTTGGGAGCTTAAGCAACAGGTTGGTAGAAAAGAGGCCAGGAGTTATATTTTGTTTTAAACTGAAATATTTGAATAGTTGTAAGTGAAATTAGTTCTATGTGTTAAAAATTATTACCTTGAATTTGAACTGATACTTGGGCTGTGATATTGTAGGTTTGGGGATAGATGTTTGGCAGGGAAAATTAGAAGGTAATTTAAATGTGTTGTTTGCCTGGTGTTTGGAGGAGGGACATTAGCTGCAATTAACTTGTCTTTAAACAGGAATTACTGTGGCTTTCATTGTTCACTTGGGAGCTTAAGCAACAGGTTGGTAGAAAAGAGGCCAGAGTTATATTTTGTTTTAAACTGAAATATTTGGAATAGTTGTAAGTGAAATTAGTTCATGTGTTAAAAATTATTACCTTGAATTTGAACTGATACTTGGGCTGTGATATTGTAGTTTGGGGATAGATGTTTGATAGGAAAATTAGAAGGTAATTTAAATGTGTTGTTTGCCTGGTGTTTGAGGAGGGACATTAGCTGCAATTAACTTGTCTTTAAACAGGAATTACTGTGGCTTTCATTGTTCACTTGGGAGCTTAAGCAACAGGTTGGTAGAAAAGAGGCCAGGAGTTATATTTTGTTTTAAACTGAAATATTTGAATAGTTGTAAGTGAAATTAGTTCTATGTGTTAAAATTATTACCTTGAATTTGAACTGATACTTGGGCTGTGATATTGTAGGTTTGGGGATAGATGTTTGGTAGGAAAATTAAGGTATTTAAATGTGTTGTTTGCCTGGTGTTTGGAGGAGGACATTAGCTGCAATTAACTTGTCTTTAAACAGGAATTACTGTGGCTTTCATTGTTCACTTGGGAGCTTAAGCAACAGGTTGGTAGAAAAGAGGCCAGGAGTTATATTTTGTTTTAAACTGAAATATTTGAATAGCTGTAATGAAATTAGTTTTGTGTTAAAAATTATTACCTTGAATTTGAACTGATACTTGGGCTGTGATATTGTAGGTTTGGGATAGATGTTTGGCAGGGAAAATTAGAAGGTAATTTAAATGTGTTGTTTGCCTTGTGTTTGGAGGAGGGGACATTAGCTGCAATTAACTTGTCTTTAAACAGGAATTACTGTGGCTTTCATTGTTCACTTGGGAGCTTAAGCAACAGGTTGGTAGAAAAGAGGCCATGATTTATATTTTGTTTTAAACTGAAATATTTGAATAGTTGTAAGTGAAATTAGTTCTATGTGTTAAAAATTATTACCTTGAATTTGAACTGATACTTGGGCTGTGATATTGTAGGTTTGGGGATAGATGTTTGGCAGGGAAAATTAGAAGGTAATTTAAATGTGTTGTTTGCCTGGTGTTTGGAGGAGGGGACATTAGCTGCAATTAACTTGTCTTTAAACAGGAATTACTGTGGCTTTCATTGTTCACTTGGGAGCTTAAGCAACAGGTTGGTAGAAAAGAGGCCAGGAGTTATATTTTGTTTTAAACTGAAATATTTGAATAGTTGTAAGTGAAATTAGTTCTATGTGTTAAAAATTATTACCTTGAATTTGAACTGATACTTGGGCTGTGATATTGTAGGTTTGGGGATAGATGTTTGGCAGGGAAAATTAGAAGGTAATTTAAATGTGTTGTTTGCCTGGTGTTTGGAGGAGGGGACATTAGCTGCAATTAACTTGTCTTTAAACAGGAATTACTGTGGCTTTTATTGTTCACTTGGGGAGCTTAGCAACAGGTTGGTAGAAAAGAGTGCAGGAGTTATATTTTGTTTTAAACTGAAATATTTGAATAGTTGTAAGTGAAATTAGTTCTATGTGTTAAAAATTATTACCTTGAATTTGAACAGATACTTGGGCTGTGATATTGTAGGTTTGGGGATAGATGTTTGGCAGGGAAAATTAGAAGGTATTTTAAATGTGTTGTTTGCCTGGTGTTTGGAGGAGGGGACATTAGCTGCAATTAACTTGTCTTTAAACAGGAATTACTGTGGCTTTCATTGTTCACTTGGGAGCTTAAGCAACAGGTTGGTAGAAAAGAGGCCAGGAGTTATATTTTGTTTTAAACTGAAATATTTGAATAGTTGTAAGTGAAATTAGTTCTATGTGTTAAAATTATTACCTTGAATTTGAACTGATACTTGGGCTGTGATATTGTAGGTTTGGGGATAGATGTTTGGCAGGGAAAATTAGAAGGTAATTTAAATGTGTTGTTTGCCTGGTGTTTGGAGGAGGGACATTAGCTGCAATTAACTTGTCTTTAAACAGGAATTACTGTGGCTTTCATTGTTCACTTGGGAGCTTAAGCAACAGGTTGGTAGAAAAGAGGCCAGGAGTTATATTTTGTTTTAAACTGAAATATTTGAATAGTTGTAAGTGAAATTAGTTCTATGTTAAAAATTATTACCTTGAATTTGAACTGATACTGGGCTGTGATATTGTAGGTTTGGGGATAGATGTTTGGCAGGGAAAATTAGAAGGTAATTTAAATGTGTTGTTTGCCTGGTGTTTGGAGGAGGGACATTAGCTGCAATTAACTTGTCTTTAAACAGGAATTACTGTGGCTTCATTGTTCACTTGGGAGCTTAAGCAACAGGTTGGTAGAAAAGAGGCCAGGAGTTATATTTGTTTTAAACTGAAATATTTGAATAGTTGTAAGTGAAATAAGTTCTATGTGTTAAAATATTACCTTGAATTTGAACTGATACTTGTGCTGTGATATTGTAGGTTTGGGGATAGATGTTTGGCAGGGAAAATTAGAAGGTAATTTAAATGTGTTGTTTGCCTGGTGTTTGGAGGAGGGGACATTAGCTGCAATTAACTTGTCTTTAATCAGGAATTACTGTGGCTTTCATTGTTCACTTGGGAGCTTAAGCAACAGGTTGGTAGAAAAGAGGCCAGGAGTTATATTTTGTTTTAAACTGAAATATTTGAATAGTTGTAAGTGAAATTAGTTCTATGTGTTAAAAATTATTACCTTGAATTTGAACTGATACTTGGGCTGTGATATTGTAGGTTTGGGGATAGATGTTTGGCAGGGAAAATTAGAAGGTAATTTAAATGTGTTGTTTGCCTGGTGTTTGGAGGAGGGGACATTAGCTGCAATTAACTTGTCTTTAAACAGGAATTACTGTGGCTTTCATTGTTCACTTGGGAGCTTTAGCAACAGGTTGGTAGAAAAGAGGCCAGGAGTTATATTTTGTTTTAAACTGAAATATTTGAATAGTTGTAAGTGAAATTAGTTTTGTGTTAAAATTATTACCTTGAATTTGAACTGATACTTGGGCTGTGATATTGTAGGTTTGGGGATAGATGTTTGGCAGGGAAAATTAGAAGGTAATTTAAATGTGTTGTTTGCCTTGTGTTTGGAGGAGGGACATTAGCTGCAATTAACTTGTCTTTAAACAGGAATTACTGTGGCTTTCATTGTTCACTTGGGAGCTTAAGCAACAGGTTGGTAGAAAAGAGGCCATGAGTTATATTTTGTTTTAAACTGAAATATTTGAATAGTTGTAAGTGAAATTAGTTCTATGTGTTAAAAATTATTACCTTGAATTTGAACTGATACTTGAGCTGTGATATTGTAGGTTTGGGATAGATGTTTGGCAGGGAAAATTAGAAGGTAATTTAAATGTGTTGTTTGCCTGGTGTTTGGAGGAGGGGACATTAGCTGCAATTAACTTGTCTTTAAACAGGAATTACTGTGGCTTTCATTGTTCACTTGGGAGCTTAAGCAACAGGTTGGTAGAAAAGAGGACAGGAGTTATATTTTGTTTTAAACTGAAATATTTGAATAGTTGTAAGTGAAATTAGTTCTATGTGTTAAAAATTATTACCTTGAATTTGAACTGATACTTGGGCTGTGATATTGTAGGTTTGGGGATAGATGTTTGGCAGGGAAAATTAGAAGATAATTTAAATGTGTTGTTTGCCTGGTGTTTGGAGGAGGGGACATTAGCTGCAATTAACTTGTCTTTAAACAGGAATTACTGTGGCTTTCATTGTTCACTTGGGAGCTTAAGCAACAGGTTGGTAGAAAAGAGGCCATGATTTATATTTTGTTTTAAACTGAAATATTTGAATAGTTGTAAGTGAAATTAGTTCTATGTGTTAAAAATTATTACCTTGAATTTGAACTGATACTTGGCTGTGATATTGTAGGTTTGGGGATAGATGTTTGCAGGGAAAATTAGAAGGTAATTTCAATGTGTTGTTTGCCTGGTGTTTGGAGGAGGACATTAGCTGCAATTACTTGTCTTTAAACAGGAATTACTGTGGCTTTCATTGTTCACTTGGGAGCTTAAGCAACAGGTTGGTAGAAAAGAGGCCAGGAGTTATATTTGTTTTAAACTGAAATATTTGAATAGTTGTAAGTGAAATTAGTTCTATGTTAAAAATTATTACCTTGAATTTGAACTGATACTTGGGCTGTGATATTGTAGGTTTGGGGATAGATGTTTGGCAGGAAAATTAGAAGGTAATTTAAATGTGTTGTTTGCCTGGTGTTTGGAGGAGGGACATTAGCTGCAATTAACTTGTCTTTAAACAGAATTACTGTGGCTTTCATTGTTCACTTGGGAGCTTAAGCAACAGGTTGGTAGAAAAGAGGCCAGAGTTATATTTTGTTTTAAACTGAAATATTTGAATAGTTGTAAGTGAAATTAGTTCTATGTGTTAAAAATTATTACCTTGAATTTGAACTGATACTTGGGCTGTGATATTGTAGGTTTGGGGATAGATGTTTGGCAGGAAAATTAGAAGGTAATTAAATGTGTTGTTTGCCTGGTGTTTGAGGAGGGACATTAGCTGCAATTAACTTGTCTTTAAACAGGAATTACTGTGGCTTTCATTGTTCACTTGGGAGCTTACAACAGGTTGGTAGAAAAGAGGCTCAGAGTTGTATTTTGTTTTAAACTGAAATATTTGAATAGTTGTAAGTGAAATTTAGTTCTATGTGTTAAAATTATTACCTTAAATTTGAACTGATACTTGGGCTGTGATATTCTAGGTTTGGGGATAGATGTTTGGCAGGGAAAATTAGAAGGTAATTTCCAATGTGTTGTTTGCCTGGTGTTTGGAGTGAGGGGACATTAGCTGCAATTAACTTGTCTTTAAACAGGAATTACTGTGGCTTTCATTGTTCACTTGGGAGCTTAAGCAACAGGTTGGTAGAAAAGAGGCCAGGAGTTATATTTTGTTTTAAACTGAAATATTTGAATAGTTGTAAGTGAAATTAGTTCTATGTATTAAAAATTATTACCTTGAATTTGAACTGATACTTGGGCTCTGATATTGTAGGTTTGGGGATAGATGTTTGGCAGGGAAAATTAGAAGGTAATTTAAATGTGTTGTTTGCCTGGTGTTTGGAGGAGGGGACATTAGCTGCAATTAACTTGTCTTTAAACAGGAATTACTGTGGCTTTCATTGTTCACTTGGGAGGTTAAGCAACAGGTTGGTAGAAAAGAGGCCAGGAGTTATATTTTGTTTTAAACTGAAATATTTGAATAGTTGTAAGTGAAATTAGTTCTATGTGTTAAAAATTATTACCTTGAATTTGAACTGATACTTGGGCTGTGATATTGTAGGTTTGGGGATAGATGTTTGGCAGGGAAAATTAGAAGGTAATTTAAATGTGTTGTTTGCCTGGTGTTTGGAGGAGGGGACATTAGCTGCAATTAACTTGTCTTTAAACAGGAATTACTGTGGCTTTCATTGTTCACTTGGGGAGCTTAAGCAACAGGTTGGTAGAAAAGAGGCCAGGAGTTATATTTGTTTTAAACTGAAATATTTGAATAGTTGTAAGTGAAATTAGTTCTATGTTAAAATTATTACCTTGAATTTGAACTGATACTTGGGCTGTGATATTGTAGGTTTGGGGATAGATGTTTGGCAGGGAAAAATTAGAATGTAATTTAAATGTGTTGTTTGCCTGGCGTTGGGAGGAGGGACATTAGCTGCAATTAACTTGTCTTTAAAAGAGGAATTACTGTGGCTTCTTAGTTCACTTGGGAGCTTAAGCAACAGGTTGGTAGAAAAGAGGCCAGGAGTTATATTTTGTTTTAAACTGAAATATTTGAATAGTTGTAAGTGAAATTAGTTCTATGTGTTAAAAAATTATTACCTTGAATTTGAACTGATACTTGGGCTATGATATTGTAGGTTTGGGGATAGATGTTTGGCAGGGAAAATTAGAAGGTAATTTAATGTGTTGTTTGCCTGGTGTTTGGAGGAGGGACATTAGCTGCAATTAACTTGTCTTTAAACAGGAATTACTGTGGCTTTCATTGTTCACTTGGAGCTAAGCAACAGGTTGGTAGAAAAGAGGCCAGGAGTTATATTTTGTTTTAAACTGAAATATTTGAATAGTTGTAGTGAAATTAGTTCTATGCGTTAAAAATTATTACCTTGAATTTGAACTGATACTTGGCTGTGATATTGTAGGTTTGGGGATAGATGTTTGCAGGAAAAATTAGTAGGTAATTTAAATGTGTTGTTTGCCTGGTGTTTGGAGGAGGGACATTAGCTGCAATTAACTTGACTTTCTAAACAGGAATTACTGTGGCTTTCATTGTTCACTTGGGAGCTTAAGCAACAGGTTGGTAGAAAAGAGGCCAGGAGTTATATTTTCTTTTAAACTGAAATATTTGAATAGTTGTAAGTGAAATTAGTTCTATGTGTTAAAAATTATTACCTTGAATTTGAACTGATACTTGGGCTGTGATATTGTAGGTTTGGGGATAGATGTTTGGCAGGGAAAATTAGAAGGTAATTTAAATGTGTTGTTTGCCTGGTGTATGGAGGAGGGGACATTAGCTGCAATTAACTTGTCTTTAAACAGGAATTACTGTGACTTTCATTGTTCACTTGGGAGCTTAAGCAACAGCTTGGTAGTAAAGAGGCTAGGAGTTATATTTTGTTTTAAACTGAAATATTTGAATAGTTGTAAGTGAAATTAGTTCTATGTGTTAAAAATTATTACCTTGAATTTGAACTGATACTTGGGCTGTGATATTGTAGGTTTGGGGATAGATGTTTGGCAGGGAAAATTAGAAGGTAATTTAAATGTGTTGTTTGCCTGGTGTTTGGAGGAGGGACATTAGCTGCAATTAACTTGTCTTTAAACAGGAATTACTGTGGCTTCATTGTTCACTTGGGAGCTTAATACAACAGGTTGGTAGAAAAGAGGCCAGGAGTTATATTTTGTTTTAAACTGAAATATTTGAATAGTTGTAAGGTGAAATTAGTTCTATGTGTTAAAATTATTACCTTGAATTTGAACTGATACTTGGGCTCTGATATTGTAGGTTTGGGGATAGATGTTTGGCAGGAACATTAGAAGGTAATTTAAATGTGTTGTTTGCCTGGTGTTTGGAGGAGGGGACATTAGCTGCAATTAACTTGTCTTTAAACAGGAATTACTGTGCTTTCATTGTTCACTTGGGAGCTTAAGCAACAGGTTGGTAGAAAAGAGGCCAGGAGTTATATTTTGTTTTAAACTGAAATATTTGAATAGTTGTAATGAATTAGTTCTATGTGTTAAAATTATTACCTTGAATTTGAACTGATACTTGGGCTGTGATATTGTAGGTTTGGGATAGATGTTTGGCAGGGAAAATTAGAAGGTAATTTCAATGTGTTGTTTGCCTGGTGTTTGGAGGAGGGACATTAGCTGCAAATTAACTTGTCTTTAAACAGGAATTACCTGTGGCTTTATTGTTCACTTGGGAGCTTAAGCAACAGGTTGGTAGAAAAGAGGCCAGGAGTTATATTTTGTTTTAAACTGAAATATTTGAATAGTTGTAGGTGAAATTAGTTCTATGTGTTAAAAATTATTACCTTGAATTTGAACTGATACTTGGGCTGTGATATTGTAGGTTTGGGACAGATGTTTGGCAGGGAAAATTAGAAGGTAATTTAAATGTGTTGTTTGCCTGGTGTTTGGAGGAGGGACATTAGCTGCAATTAACTTGTCTTTAAACAGGAATTACTGTGGCTTTCATTGTTCACTTGGGAGCTTAAGCAAGATGGTATAAAAGAGGCCAGGAGTTATATTTTGTTTTAAACTGGAAATGATTTGAATAGTTCTAAGTGAAATTAGTTCTATGTGTTAAAAATTATTACCTTGAATTTGAACTGATACTTTTGCTGTGATATTGTAGGTTTGGGGATAGATGTTTGCAGGAAAATTAGAAGATAATTTTAAATGTGTTGTTTGCCTGGTGTTTGGAGGAGGGAACATTAGCTGTAATTAAATTGTCTTTTAAACAGGAATTACTGTGGCTTCTATTGTTCACTTGGGAGGTTAAGCAACAGGTTGGTGAAAAAGAGGCCAGGAGTTATATTTTGTTTTAAACTGAAATATTATTTGAATAGTTGTAAGTGAAATTAGTTCTAATGTAAGTTAAAAATTATTACCTTGAATTTGAACTGATACTTGGGCTGTGATATTGTAGGTTTGGGATAGATGTTTGGCAGGGAAAATTTAGAAGGTAATTTAAATGTGTTGTTTGCCTGGTGTTTGGAGGAGAGGACATTAGCTGCAATTAACTTGTCTTTAAACAGGAATTTCTGTGATTTACTGTTCACTTGGAGCTAATAACAGGTTGGTATAAAGAGGCCAGAGTTATATTTTTGTTTTAAACTGAAATATTTTGAATAGTTGTGGGTGAAATTAGGTCTATGCAGGTTAAAATTATTACCTCTGAATTTGAACTGATACTTGGCTGATATTGTAGGGGTTTGGGGATAGATGTTTGGCAGGGAAAATTAGAAGGTAATTTAAATGTGTTGTTTGCCTGGTGTTTGGAGGAGGGGACATTAGCTGCACTCAATTTGTCTTTAAACAGGAATTACTGTGGCTTCTCATTGTTCACTCTGGGAGCTTAAGCAACAGGTTGGTAGAAAAGAGGTCAGGAGTTATGTTTTTGTTTTAAATTGAAATATTTGAATAGTTGTAAGTGAAATTAGTTCTATGTGTTAAAAAATTATTACCTTGAATTTGAACTGATACTTGGGGCTGTGATATTGTTGGTTTGGGGATAGATGTTTGGCAGGGAAAATTAGAAGGTAATTTCAATGTGTTGTTTGCCTGGTGTTTTGGAGGAGGGACATTAGCTGCAATTAACTTGTCTTTAAACAGAATTACTGTGGCTTTCTTTGTTCACTTGGGAGCTTAAGCAACAGGTTGGTAGAAAAGAGGCTAGAGTTATATTTTGTTTTAAACTGAAATATTTGAATAGTTGTAAGTGAAATTAGTTCTATGCGTTAAAAATTATTACTTGAATTTGAACTGATACTTGCTGTGATATTGTAGGTTTGGGGGATATATGTTTGCAGGAAAATTAGAAGGTACTAAATGTGTTGTTTGCCTGGTGTTTGGAGGTGAGGGGACAGCTGCAATTAACTTGTCTTTAAACAGGAATTACTGTGGCTTTATTGTTCACTTGGGAGCTTAAGCAACAGGTTGGTAGAAAAGAGGCCAGGAGTTATATTTTGTTTTAAACTGAAATATTTGAATAGTTGTAAGTGAAATTAGTTCTATGTGTTAAAATTATTACCTTTGAATTTGAACTGTCTGGCTGTGATATTGTAGGTTTGGGGATAGATGTTTGGCAGGAAAATTAGAAGGTAATTTTAAATGTGTTGTTTGCCTGGTGTATGGAGTGAGGGACATTAGCTGCAATTAATTTGTCTTTAAACAGGAATTACTGTGGTTTCATTGTTCACTTGGGAGCTTAAGCAACAGCTTGGTAGTAAAGAGGCTAGAGTTATATTTTGTTTTAAACTGAAATATTTGAATAGTTAGTGAAATTAGTTCTATGTGTTAAAATTATTACCTTAAATTTGAACTGATACTTGGGCTGTATATTGTTGGTTTGTGACAGATGTTTGGTAGGGAAAATTAGAAGGTAATTTTAAATGTAAGTTGTTTGGCTGGTGTTTGGAGGAGGGGACATGAAGGCAATTAACTTGTCTTTAAACAGGAATTACTGTGGCTTTCATTGTTCACTTGGGAGCTAAGCAACAGGTTGGTAGAAAAGAGGCTAGGAGTTATATTTGTTTTAAACTGAAATATTTGAATAGTTGTAAGTGAAATTAGTTCTATGTGTTAAAATTATTACCTTGAATTTGAACTGATGTCTGGGCTCTGATATTGTAGGTTTGGGGATAGATGTTTGGCAGGAAAATTAGAAGGTAATTTAAATTTGTTGTTTGCCTGGTGTTTGGAGGAGGGACATTAGCTGCAATTAACTTGTCTTTAAACAGGAATTACTGTGGCTTTCTATTGTTCACTTGGGAGCTTAAGCAACAGGTTGGTAGAAAAGAGGCCAGAGTTATATTTTGTTTTAAACTGAAATATTTGAATAGTTGTAAGGAAATTAGTTCTATGTGTTAAAATTATTACCTTGAATTTGAACTGATACTTGCTGTGATATTGTAGGTTTGGGGATAGATGTTTGTAGGAAATTAGAAGGTAATTTAAATGTTGTTTGCCTGGTGTTTGGAGGGGACATTAGCTGCAATTAACTTGTCTTTTAAACAGGAATTACTGTGGCTTTCATTGTTCACTTGGGAGCTTACAACAGGTTGGTAGAAAAGACAGGAGTTATATTTGTTTTAAACTGAAATATTTGAATAGTTGTAAGTGAAATTAGTTCATATGTTAAAAATTATTACCTTGAATTGAACTGATACTTGGGCTGTGATATTGTAGGTTTGGGGATAGATGTTTGCAGGGAAAATTAGAAGATAATTTAAATGTGTGTTGTTTGCCTGGCGTTGGAGGAGGGGACATTAGCTGTATTAACTTGTCTTTAAACAGGAATTACTGTGGCTTTCATTGTTCACTTGGGAGCTTAAGCAACAGGTTAGTAGAAAAGAGGCCAGGAGTTATATTTTGTTTTAACTGAAATATTTGAATAGTTGTAAGTGAAATTAGTTCTATGTGTTAAAAGTTATTACCTTGAATTTGAACTGATACTTGGGCTATGATATTTGTAGGTTTGGGATAGATGTTGGCAGGAAAATTAGAAGGTAATTTCAATGTGTTGTTTGGCCTGGTGTTTGGAGGAGGACATTAGCTGCAATTAACTTGTCTTTAAACAGGAATTACTGTGGCTTTCATTGTTCACTTGGGAGCTTAAGCAACAGGTTGGTAGAAAAGAGGCCAGGAGTTATATTTGTTTTAAACTGAAATATTTGAATAGTTGTAAGTGAAATTAGTTTAGCGTGTTAAAATTTTACCTTGAATTTGAACTGATACTGGGCTGTGGATATTGTAGGTTTGTGGATAGATGTTTGCAGGGAAAATTAGAAGGTAATTTAATGTGTTGTTTGCCTGGTGTTTGGAGGAGGACATTAGCTGCAATTAACTTGACTTTAAACAGAATTACTGTGGCTTTCATTGTTCACTTGGGAGCTTAGCAACAGTTGGTAGAAAAGAGGCCAGAGTTATATTTTGTTTTAAACTGAAATATTTGAATAGTTGTAAGTGAAATTAGTTCTATGTGTTAAAACTTATTACCTTGAATTTGAACTGATACTTGGCTGTGATATTGTAGGTTTGGGGATAGATGTTTGGTAGGAAAATTAAAGGTAATTTAAATGTGTTGTTTGCCTGGTGTTGAGGAGGGACATTAGCTGCAATTAACTTGTCTTTAAACAGGAATTACTGTGACTTTCATTGTTCACTTGGGAGCTTAAGCAACAGGTTGTAGTAAAGAGGCTAGAGTTATATTTTGTTTTAAACTGAAATATTTGAATAGTTGTAAGTGAAATTAGTTCTATGTGTTTAAAAAATTATTACCTTGAATTTGAAACTGATACTTGTGGTCTGTGATATTGTAGGTTTGTGATGATGTTTGCAGGGAAATTAGAATGTAATTAATTTGTTGTTTGCCCGGTGTTGGAGGAGGACATGTGCCCTATTTGTTTTAAACAGGAATTACTAACAGCATTGTTCCTTGAGGAGCTTAAAGCAACAGGTTGGTGAAAAAGAGGCCAGGAGTTATATTTTGTTTTAAACTGAAATATTTGAATATTGTAAGTGAAATTAGTTCATGTGTTAAAAGTTTACCTTAATTTGAACTGATGTGGGCTGTGATATTAGGTTTAGATAGAGTTTGCAGGAAAGTGAAGGTTAATTTCAATTTGTTGTTTGCCTGGTGTTTGGAGGAGGACATGCTGGAATTAACGTCTTTAAACAGGGATTATTGTGGCTTCATTATTTGGTAGTTTTAGGCAACAGGTTGGTAGAAAAGCCAGGAGTTATATTTTGTTTTAAACTGAAATATTTGAATAGTTAGGTGAAATTAGTTCTATGTGTAAAAATTATTACCTTAATTGAACTGATACTTGGGCTGTGATATTGTAGGTTTGGGGATGGATGTTGGCGGGGGAAAATTGAAGGTAATTTGTGTTGTTTGCCTGGTGTTTGGAGGAGGACATTAGCTGCAATTAACTTGCTAAACAGGAATTACTGTGGCTTATTGTTCATTGGAGCTTACAACGGGTTTAGAAAGGAGCCAGGAGTTATATTTTGTTTTAAACTGGAAATATTTGAATAGTTTATGAAATAGTTCTATCGTTAAAAGTGTACCTTGAATTTGAACTGATACTTGGGCTCTGTAATGTTGGCAAGTTTGAGGGATATAGATGTTTGGCAGGGAAAAGTGAAGGTAATTTTAATGTTTTGTTTGTCTGTGTTTGAGGAGGGGACATTAGCTGCAATTAACTTCTTTAAACAGGAATTACTGTGGCTTTTTTTGTTCACTTGGGAGGTTAAGCAACAGGTTGGTAGTAAAGAGGCCAGAGTTATATTTGTTTTAAACTGAAATGTTTGAATAGTTGTAAGTGAAATTAGTTCTATGTGTTAAAGTATTACCTTGAATTTGAACTGATACTTTTGCTGTGATATTGTAGGTTTAGATAGATGTTTGCAGGGAAAATTAGAAGGTAATTTAAATGTGTTGTTTGGTTGGTGTTTGGAGGAGGGAGATTATTGCAATTAACTTGTCTTAAAGAGGAATTACTGTATTTCATTGTCATGGGAGCTTACAACAGGTTGTAGTAAAGAGGCCAGGAGTTATATTTTGTTTTAACTGAAATATTTGAATATTTGTAAGTGAAGTTGGTCTCATGTTTGCAGTGTACTTGAATTTGAACTGATACTTGGGCTGTGATATTGTTGTTTTGGGGATAGATTTGTTAGAGGAATTAGAAGGTAATTTGTGTTGTTTGCCTGGGTTTTGAGGAGGGCATAGCTGCAGTTCTTGTCTTTAAACAGGAATTACTGTGGCTTCATTGTTCAGTTGAGTTTTGCAACAGGTTGGTGAAAAGAGGCCAGAGTTATATTTGTTTTAAACTTAAATATTTGAATGGTTGTAATTGAAATTGGTTCATGTTAAAAATTATTACTTTGAATTTGAACTGATACTTGGGCTGTGATATTGTAGGTTTGGGGATAGATCTTGGGCAGGAAAATTGGGAGTAATTAATGTGTTGTTTGCCTGGTGTTTGAGTGGGGACATTAGCTGCAATTAACTTGCTTTAAACAAGGAATTACTGTAGCTTTCATTGTTCACTTGGGAGCTAGCAGGTTGGTAGAGAAAAAGAGGCCAGGAGTTATATTTGTTTTAAACTGGGGAAATATTTGGATAGTTGTAGAAATTAGTCTATGTGTTAAAATTATTACCTTTGTTTGAACTGATACTTGGGCTGTGATATTGTAGGTTTGGGATGATGTTTGGCAGGGAAAATTAGAGTGAATTTAAATGTTTGTTTGCCTGGTGTTTGAGTGGGGGATATTGCTGCAATTAACGTCTTTATAGGAATTACTGTGGCTTATTGTTCACTTGGGAGCTTCGCAACAGGTTGTTATAAAAGATGCGGGAGTTATATTTTGTTTTAAACTGTATATTTGAATAGTTGTGAAATTAGTTCTATGTGTTAAAATTATTACCTGATTTTGAACTGATACTTGGGCTGTGATATTGTAGGTCAGATGATGTTGTAGGAAAATTAGAAGGTAATTTAAATGTTTATTTCCTGGTGTTTGGAGGAGGGACATTAGCTGTAATTAACTTGTTTTTAAGCAGGAATTACTGTCTTTATGTTCACTTGGGACTTAAGCAACAGGTTGGTAGAAAAGAGGCCAGGAGTTATATTTGTTTTAAACTGAAATATTTGAATATTGTAATGAAATTAGTTCTATGTTAAAATTATTTTGAATTTGAACTGATACTTGGGCTGTGATATTGTGGTTTGGGGATAGATGTCATGGGAACATTAGAAGGTAATTTAAATGTGTTGTTTTCCTGTTGTTTGGAGGGGATTAGCTGCAATAACTGTCTTTAAACAGGAATTGCTGTGCTTTCATTGTTCCTTGGGGCTTAAGCAACAGGTTGGTGAAAAGGCCAGGAGTTATATTTTGTTTAAGCCGAAATATTTGAATATTTGTGGGTGAAGTTGTTCTATGTTTAAAATTATTACCTTGAATTTGAACTGATACTGGGCTGTGATGTATGAGTTTGGGATAGATGTTTGGCAGGAAAATTAGAAGAGTAATTTCAATGTATTTGTTGCCTGAGTTAATTTTGGAGGAGGGGACATTAGCTGCGATTAACTTGTCTTTAAACAGGAATTACTTGGCTTTCATTGTTGCTTGGGAGTTTAAGCAACAGGTTGGTGAAAAGACCAGGAGTTATATTTGTTTTAACTGAAATGAATAGTTGTGTGAAATTAGTTCTGTGTTAAAATTATTACCTTGAATTTGAACTGATACTTGGGCTGTGATATTGTAGGTTGAGATAGATGTTGTAGAAAATTAGAAGGTAATTTCAATGTGTTGTTTGCCTGGTGTTTGAGGAGGGACGTTAGCTGCAATTAACTTGTCTTAAACAGATTACTGTGGCTTTCATTGTTCCTTGGGAGGTTAAAACAACAGGATAGTAGAAGAAAAGAGGCCAGGAGTTATATTTTGTTTTTAAACAAATGTTTGAATAGTTCTCAGTAAATTAGTTCATGGTTAAAATTATTACCTGAATTTGAACTGATACTTTGCTGTGATATTGTGGGTTTGGGGATAGATGTTTGCAGGAAATTAGAAGGTAATTTAAATGTGTTGTTTGTCTGGTGTTTGAGGAGGACCATTAGTTGCAATTAAATTGGTTCCTTAAACAGGAATGGCTTTGTATTGTTCACTTGGGAGACAACAGGTTACAGAAAAGAGGCTGTAGAGTATTTTGTTTTAAACTGAAATATTTGAATAGTTGTAAGTGAAATTAGTTCTATGTGTTAAAATTACCTTAATTTGACTGATACTTGGCGTGATATTGTAGGTTTGGGGATAGATTTGGCAGGAAAATTAGAAGGTAATTTAATGTTGTTTGCCTGGTGTTTGGAGGAGGGACATTTGTAATTGCTTGTCTTTAAACAGGAATTATTGTGCTTCATTGTTCACTTGGGAGCTTAAGCAACAGGTTGGTATATAGAGAGCTAGAGTTATTTGTTTTAAACTGAAATATTTGAATAGTTGTAAGTGTAATTAGGTATGTGTTAAAAATTATTACCTTGAATTTGAACTGATACTGCTGTGATATTGTAGGTTTGTGATAGATGTTTGGCAGGGAAAATTAGAAGGTAATTTAAATGGTTTGCCTGGTGTTTGGAGGAGGACGTGTGCAGTTCTTGTTTTAAACAGGAATTACTGTATTTATTGTTCATGGGAGCTTACAACAGGTTGGTGAAAAGAGGCCAGGAGTTATATTTGTTTTAAACTGTATTTGAATAGTTGTAAGTGAAATTAGTTCTATGTTTAAATATACCGAATTTGAACTGATACTTACTGTGATATTGTAGGTTTGGGGATAGATGTTTGGCAGGAAAATTAAGGTAATTAAATGTGTTTGCCTGGTGTTTGGAGGAGGCGTTGCTGCAATTAACTTGTCTTTAAACAGGAATTACTGTGGCTTTGTTCCTTGGGAGCTTAATCACAGGTTGTAAGAGGCCAGGAGTTGTTTGTTTTAAACTGAAATATTTGAATAGTTGTAAGGAAATTTGTCTATGTTTAAATTATTACCTTAGTTTGAACTGATGCTTGGGCGTTGATATTGTGGGTTTGGGGAAAGATGTTTGGTAGGAAAATTATGTAATTAAATGTGTTGTTTGCCTGTGTTTGGAGGAGGGACATTAGCTGTGATTCTTGTCTTTAAACAGGAATTACTGTGGCTTATTGTTCCTTGGGAGCTTTAGCAAGTAGTTGGTAGTGAGGCCAGAGTTATATTTTGTTTTAAACTGAAATATTTGGATAGTTGTAAGGAAATTAGTTCTATGTGTTAAAATTATTACCTTGGTTTTGACGATACTTGGGCTGTGATATGTAGGTTTGGGGATAGATTTATGGAAAATTAGAGGTAATTTAAATGTTTTGTTTGCCTGGTGTTTGGAGGAGGACATTAGCTGCAATTAACGTCTTTAAACAGGGTACTGTGGCTTTCATTGTTCACTTGGGAGTTTAAGCAACAGGTTATAGAAAAGGCCAGGAGTATATTTTTTTTTAAACTGAAATATTTGAATAGGTAGTGAAATTAGTTCTATGTTAAAATTATTGTGAATTGGACGATACTTGGGCTGATATTGTGGGTTTGGGATAGATGTTTGGCAGGGAAAATTAGAAGGTAATTTCAATGTGTTGTTTGTCTGTGTTTGGAGGAGGACATTAGCTGCAATTAACTTGTCTTTAAACAGGAATTACTGTATTTTCATTGTTCACTTGGGAGCGCATACAGGTTGGTAGAAAAGAGGCCAGAGTTATATTTGTTTTAACTGAAATATTTGAATATTGTATGAAATTAGTTCTGTGGTTAAAAATTATTACCTTGAATTTGAACTGATACTTGGGCTGTGATATTAGGTTTGTGATAGATGTTTGCAGGAAAATTGAAGGTAATTTAAATGTGTTGTTTGTCTGGTGTTTGGAGGAGGACGTGGCTGCAATTAACTTGTCTTTAAACAGGAGTTCTGTGGCTTATTTTCTCTTTGGAGCTTACAACAGTTGGTAGAAAGAGGCTAGGAGTTATATTTGTTTAAACTGAAATTTTGAATAGTTGTAAGAAATTGTCTCTGTGTGTTAAAATTATTGTGAATTTGAACTGATGTGGGCTGTGTTGTGTGGGTTTGGGGGTAGATGTTTGCAGGAAAATTAGAAGGTAATTTAAATGTGTTGTTTCCTGTTGTTTGGAGGAGGGACATTAGCTGCAATTAACTTGTTTTAAACAGGAATTACTGTGGCTTTCATTGTTCATGGGAGCTTTAACAGGTTGGTAGTAAAGAGCCAGGTTATATTTTGTTTTAAACTGAAATATTTGAATAGTTGTAAGTGAAATTAGTTCTATGGTTAAAATTGTTACCTTGTGTTGAACTGATACTTGGGCTGTGATATTAGGTTTGGGGATAGATGTTTGTGAGGGAAAATTAGAAGGTAATTTAAATGTTTTGTTTGTCTGTGTTTGAGGAGGGACATTGCTGCCATTGCTTGTTTTAAACAGAATTACTGGCTTTCATTGTTCACTTGGGAGCTTAACAACAGGTTGTAGAAAAGATTGGGAGTTATTTTTGTTTAAACTGAAATATTTGAATGGTTGTAAGTAAATTAGTTCATGTGTTAAAATTATTCCTTAATTTGAACTGATACTTGGGCTGTGATATTGTAGGTTTGGGGATAGATGTTTGGGGGAAAATTAGAAGGTAATTTAAATGTTGTTTGCCTGGTGTTTGGAGGAGGGGACATTAGCTCACTACTTGTCTTTAACAGGAATTCTGGGCTTTCGTTCACTTGGGAGCTTAAGCAATGGTTGTGAAAAGGAGCCAGGAGTTATATTTTGTTTTAAACTGAAATATTTGAATAGTTGTAAGTGAGTTGTTTTGTGTGTTAAAAATATTACCTTGAATTTGAACTGATACTTGGCTGTGGAGACAGGTGGTTTGGGGATAGATGTTTGGCAGGGAAATCAAATGAAAATGTGATTATGGGTTTGTATCGGATGTACAGTGGCAGCCACAAACATATAATATTATTAAATAGTAATCAACTGTATGCAAAAGTTTGTTTTTTTAATGTGTACTTCCTTAATGTTGTCAATACCACACTACCTATTTTGTACTCTGCCACTGGATTTCTGTACCCAAGTGCACTATTGTACATTTTTAATTTGTAATTTCTGCTCCTCTGTGGAGCTGACAGGAAGCTCTGACCCTTCTCTCAGAGGACTCTTCCTCAAGTCCCAGACATCCCCACTTTGCCCAGCCCCGCAATCCTCCCACCCAGTGGGGCCAGAGTGAAGAGTGCTGGCATACTCACCAGAAAAACAAATCCAGAATCGGAGCAGTATCACGGAAGAACAACTGGGCCATCATTGGTCCTGCTAGCTCCCTGCTTTTTCCTCCATTTCTCCCTGATGCCACATCTGTGCAATGGGTGGGGCTGCTGTCCCTGTCTCTGTGGAGGCACCTATCGCCCTGGATGTGGGCCCTCTCCATATATGGCTGTGCACCTGTGCAGACACCCACCCAGTCTACAGCACACAGTGGTTATCCCCTCTCACCGAGGAAGGAGGCTATCTAAGGATGCTCACTCTTTCCTCCCTGACTGACCCATGAGCAACCTGAGTCTGTTCCAGAACCTGGCTAACTGGCATGGTGCAAGGTGTGGTCCACGCCCTTAACCCTCAGTGCCATCGGGCTGGCTATTATTTTACATTTTGTGTTAAAACCTAGCTGCCATACCCTGACTACTGTTCAAGTCTTCTATGGTCTCTGCTCCTACTTTTCTATCCTTCTGCAGATCTTGGTATAATCATGCAGAGTCAAACCTTACCTTCCATTTAGTACCAGCCTCTGTCACCTGTCCTCTAACCAATCAGTGCTGAACCAGCACATTGGTAGCATGGCATTCAGTTTTAATCTCTACAATAAAGTATTTTGTATCCAGCTAGTGCAGTCTTTTGCCTGTTTGCTAATCAAACCACCATAGACTTATCAAACCTGTTAAACTGCCAACTACTAAAAACATGTTCTCATATTTTATGTATAGCTGTATGTAAGTATGTATGTACGTATGTGTGTATCAATCTATCTATGTAAACCTGTTTACTGTTATCTAGGATTTAGATAGCAAGTCACGTAAACAGAGTAATCCCTCTCATGCTAGTCAGAACAAATACTGTCACAAATGGAAAGACATACTACATGTTATCAGTATGATCTATTTACAGTGCATGAATATAATAGACTAAAAGTAGAGGAGATGCAGTAGTGCATGTTACTAGATAATACATAGTTAGAGGACTTCACAATAACCTCAGGTAAGTATATATTTGTTCAGTCTTCTGTTTTATTTTTATTTGTTTTTTAGAAAACATGGGATGTTCTTTGAGTAAATGGGTAATGACTGTTAGCCTTAGTAGATTCCTAGGAAAGCTAATACAGGCTAGCTCATGCAGGTCAGTTCACAGTGAGACTTCAAGCCAAATGCTATAATTTAGAACTGTCTGATGCTACATGGCTAATGATTACTGCTTGTTCTAGTAAATCCTTGTGTCTGATTTACTAAATGAGACAATTATTTGTGTGCACCTTGAATAGTTTTAAAGATATTAGATTTGTTTGGAATGTGTGCATATTTGCTCTCAGAGAAAAGCAGCTTGGGGTTCTGTCTCCAACATTCTAAACAGAAAGAAGGAGTATTTTATTTAACTGTCATAGTGATTTGCAGTTATGGAAGGATACACTGAAAAGTACAAAAATGTGTTCCACGGTATCCCATTTTCAAGCTAGAGCAAGATGGCTGTAGCTCTGCCCACAGCCATAACAAAACTCACACCCTTTTCTAGTTAATAGTGAGGATTATGACCCAAGCTGCAAGACCCAACTGTGAACATAAACTGTAGAGTATATGCTGGAAAGTACTGTGGGAGGGTCTACACTAACAAGTTTCACCATTTTGAAAACAGGGTCAACCTGAAGACTAGCTGACAGGAAACAATAACCAATGTTCAATGCCAGGGCCACAGGTAAGCAGACTCCTGATCTGCAGCCTTCTCTGTGTATTGTGGGTTTGATCCTGCTTAGGCCCAAGTCTTTTAATTAAAACTATTTCCTGAGGGGTGTGGCCTAGCAGCAGAGTGAGATGGCAGCATAAAGTTAGAGCTATGCAACATCCCTTGCAATCTCCTCTTATTTTAACTTGTTTCCCACCTTTATCACCAAAAAGAATAGGGACACTGTGCTGATGTCATCCAAGCAAAAATCAGGAAAAAACAAGCACAGATAACTTTTAGGTCGGCGCCTTAGAATCCTTCTACTAGAGGCCCTATGCGGCCCGGATAACTCTCCGGGAACCTGGCGGTTAACTTAGTCAGGAAGTTCTTTACAGCCATCAGAGGGAACCTTGAGAAGAAAACCCAGAACCCAAGTCGGATCAAGTTATGGCTGAAGGTATTTACAACTAGGGAAGCTCATTAAAGACCTAAAATATGACTTGGGGTTTAGAATGAGGCAGGCTTTGAGAACATAACGGCTCAGATTCAACAGTTGCAGCAAGCCGTTAATGCTACATCAGAACGAGTGGAATCACATGAGCGCTTGACAGATTTAGAGCAGCACCTCAGTGATCAAGAAGACAAATCATCCTCACAGGCGATTGAACTGGCTAAAGCTTTGAAAGAAAAAAGATTACCTCAAAAATTCACTTGATGACCATGCAAACCGAGAGCCCTGCTGTAACGTCGGCATTATCGGCCTTCTGGAGGGCATTGAGGGGAAAAATTGCATTACTTTCCTCCAAGTCTGGCTTAAAATAATTTAAAGCTTCCTCAAGATACTTCCCTGGAAATTCAGAGGCATGACCAGATCAAGAAGCCTGAGGCACATCATTGTAAAATTTCGAAGATATCAGGACAGGGTATTAGTTCTAGAAGCCACGTGGAAGGTTGGTGTCATTCTCGAGCAGCAACAGCATGTGAGTCTTTACCCGACTACTCTTGGCTCCTTCAACAGCAGCACCAGGCATCTGCGGAGGTTAGCTGAGTGCTTCACTCAATTAACTGCCCTTTTCGCTGCTCTACCCGGCCGGCTGATGGTGCACCCCATGGGGGAGCAACTTGAAACTCACTGACCGATGGCTGCCATGGAATTTGTCAGGGATCTGGAAAAGCAGAGAGGCCACCTGAACTTGTTTTTGTGGAATGTCCTGATTAAAGGTACTGTCTTCCTTGATTGGTGGGGCGATTCTCTGGTCCATAACGACATTGAGGGGCCTATAAAGGCTGGATTAGGGTTCCCCTTCCTCTCCTTCCTGGGTTGTATTCAGAGGCCTTTGATTTGAAAGGAGGTGGGACAACTGATGACATATTAATAACTTAAACTTTACTTAGCCATGAGTAATGGACGGTGATTCTGTTTCATTTTTCTTTTAGCATTTTGCTCCTATTTTAAGATTTGTTTTGGTAATTCCATAAAGGTTATAGAGGTGAAGTTCACCTCACTAAGTAGTTGCTGACTTAAAATACACTATATAAAGTTAGTGTTATGGGGGAACGAGTATTATCTGAGGCTGGGGAGGGTTCCTGGGTTGGAAATAGTGTATTACCTGGAGCCCTGGCAGTAAGACTTGGAAGGAGGATCGATTTTAATTTGTGTTTTGGTAGAGCACTTGGGATAATGCTGAAAATCCACTGTTTTGAGTCCTTCTGCCCTAGTTAGCTCTCAGTAGGGGCAGGGGATCTCAAAGATCCTCCATACACAATAATTTTAGTTTTATGCACCCCTCAGCTGTGTTTTGTTTTTCTTTTTATTATTGATATATAAGAGGACTTAGTAAGTTTTGGTATTCAATATACATTTTAATGCTTAAAGTTTGTAAGGGATGGATGCTCAATCCATGAGAAGTAGAGGGTAGTTCTAAGTTGGGGATCTATTATGGGGCTGGGGAGGAGATGTGGGGTATTTTGTCTATTCTGTCTGTTCAGTGGGTGGGAGGTGGTAAGGGAAATATTGTTACTGTTCTTAAACTGCATTATTTAGGGGTTTGAGGTTAACTGTTTAATTCAAAGGTTTAATGGAAAAGTAAAAATGTTCCTCAGCAGTGGAAAGAAAGTTGTATGCTATCATATGTGAAGGACTGGCTTTGTCATTTAATTTATCCTTGAGTTCCAAATGGCTAAAATTTGTGTTAATATCCTGGAATGTTAATGGGCTATGTACAGTGATTAAAAGAAAAGGTGTATACTGAAATTAAACTTAAAATGAAAGGGATATTGTCTTTCTGCAAGAGTTGCATTCTACCAATATTGAACTAGAGGGTCTGCATCACTCTTGGGAAGTACGCTGATTACTTCTGCATTTACCTCTAAAGCCTGAGTGTTGCAATTTGGATGAGACCAGGTTTCCATCATAAAATTCTGTCTTCAGTAACTGACCCTCAGGGAAGATATGTGGTGGTGGTAGTAGATTGTGAGGTACCCCACCACTCTGATCTTGGTTTATGGCCTGAATATAGATTCCCCAGACTTTTTACTCACCTGGGGACCACTTTGGCTCCTTTCCCAGATTATATCATTATAGGGGGACATGAATACATATTGGGACCCACTCTTAGATTATTCCAGGGTGAGGAAAGGTCCCTGTTAAAAGTGTTAAAACCGTTCACCGAATGATGAATGGGAGATCATTGCAGGAGGCGTGGAGATTCTGCCATCCCTCCTCTAGAGAATACTCCTTTTACTCTCACGCTCATAGACTCTACACAAGGCTGGACTGTGTTTTTTTAATGAAGTCTAGACTGGGTAGCGTTGTGGAGGCTGAATATGTCCCATGATTTCCAACCATGCCCCTTGAGAGTGATTATGGAGGAGGGAGGATACCTGAGAGAGTTCCTATGTGGCGTGGGATCCTATTCTAATGAGGGACTCAGATTTTCTTAATCACCTACTGTAAAACAACACATCTCAGACTTTCTTCAGATGAATCAAAGGGTGACACAGACATTAGGACAATATGGGAGACTCTTAAGGCTAATATTGGGGTGAGACAATTTCATATGCCTCCACAAAAAGAAAATGATTAATAAAAGGAAACAGGAGCTAGAGACCCAAATTATGAAACTAGAGAAAGATTTGATGGCAATTCTGATCATTCTTAACTTTGTGAGCTACAAGCTTTAGAAAGTGAATTAAACCTAATTTCTACTCAGCAAATAAGAGAGCCCCTAAATCTGACCAAATCATATTCTTATTTCAAAGAGGACAAGGCTGGGAAGTGGTTGGCGGGCTAGTTAAAAATCAGAAGCGGAAGGACTGTTTTGGGGTGGAGGTGACTGGAGAGGAGATTATTTATGATCAGCAGAAAATAAATGATGCTTTAAATCATATTACTCCCAATTGTATACCTCTGAGTATCACCAGGACCTGACCTGGAGGAATTTCTGAAGACTATTACCCTACCCATAGTGGGTGACTTAGACCTTGATAACCTAGATGCCCCTATAACTCTGGAGGAATTGAAGGAGGTGGTCGGAAGATTAATCAAAGCAAATCAAATCAATCTTTATTTATATGAGGCATCTTTCTTAAACCAAGGCACCTGTACAATATAAAATAAAACAATAAATAGTTAAAACTACATTAAAATTAAACTAAACAACAATATTCAAAAATCATTATAAGCTTTACTAAAAGATAGGTTTTTAAAGCTCCTTTAAAACTTTGGACAGTCGGGCAGTCTCGCACCTGACGAGGTAGAGAATGCCACAGGGCTGGGGCCATGAAACTAAAAGATCTGGCCCTGAAGTTTTAAACGAACCATGGGAATCTCTAGCAATCCCTCTGCCAGTGGATCGGGGGGGACAGTAGGGACAAAGGAGATCTTTCTAGGTAAGCAGGTCCCTGATTGTGTAGGGCCTTATAGGTCAGCAGACGGACCTTGAAGGTGATTCGCCAGCAAACTGGCAGCCAGTGCAGTCCGTGGAGCACAGGCTATATGACTGGACCTAGAAGAGGGGAAGGCACCGGATCTGATGGTATCCTGGTGGAGATTTATAGACTGCTTTAGGAGGAGTTGGGCTCTCTAATGAAGGAAATGATACAGGAAGGCTTGGAGGAGGGGCTTTACCTCCTTTGCAGAAACTAGTCACAATTACTATTTTACCTAAAGAAGGGAAAACCTCTGTGGTGCTCCTTCTGCTGCCCAATTCTTTACTCAACACTGATTATAAGATTCTAGCAAAGCTGTTAGCAATAGGCTGGAAGGTGTCCTCCCAAGTTGGTTCACCTTGATTAAAGGGGCTTTGTCCGTGGTAAGCAGGTTAAGCATAACATTAGACAGGTCCTCAACATAGTTCAAGTATGGTCAAAGGAAGGAAGGGGGTTTGCTATCACTTGACACAGAGAAGGCCTTTGATCATCGAATGGCCCTTCATGATGACAGTTCTGGAAATTTGGTCTGGGTCCTAAAATAATGAAATGGCTGGGAGTCTGCATAGACCCCAAGAGCCAAATACTTACTAACAATGTTGTTTCATCCCCTTGCTTTGATGAGAGGAACTAGACAGGGTGCCCCTATCCCCTTTAATATATGTCCTTTCTATTGAAGCTCTTGCACAGAGCATTAGCTCTCACCCTAGAATTCGGGGCCTCATATGGAAAGGTCAGGACACTTGTGATTTCACTCTTCGCTGATGATGTCCTTCTATTTTGAACTCTCCGGAAGAGGCGCTGGCATTGACCCAACTTTTGATACATACGGTCCAGTCTCCAGACATAAGATCAACTGGGGTAAGAGTGAATGGCTGCCTGTGGGGAAGAACAGGGTCCAATCTCAATAGCCCAGAACATAATATATAGAGTTAAATCACTTAAATATTTGGGTATTCAAATTTCTTCTAAGATTTCCTCAATGATTGCAATTAACATGAAAGGGTTGATTTCTAAAATAAAAGATAACTGCCTCTCGTGGAGGGCTTTGCCTCTGACCCTGCTAGGAGGGTAAATTTAATAAAAATGTCAGTTCTACCCCAATTTTTATATTTTTTTCAGGTGATCCCCTTGAAGGTTCCCCAAAAATATTTTAACAGTATAGAAGGTGCCATCACACAACTCCTTTGGAACAAGAGGCCTAGGATTAAGAAATCACTTCTAGAAGTCCCAAAGGACAGGAGGGCTAGGCCTCCTAGTGTGAGACATTATTGGGTGGCAGCTCAGGTCGCTCATGTTCAGGATATGTTGAAGAACCCGGAGGTTCAGCCGGCCTGGGTAAGGATGGAGTCTCGGAGGATCCTTTGATGTACCACCATTTCTTTGCACTTTGTGGCTGGGTGGAATCCCTGCCCAATCCTGTCAATCTCTTCACAAGGAATACGGTGAAAGCATGGAAACTTGCACATGAAGGCTGGTTTGTCCCTGAAGCTCCACTTACCAGGCTTTTACAGCAGGGAGGGGAATGACCATATGGGATAACCCAGTCTTGAAAAGGTGCGCTATTGGGGCATTTCTCAAATTCCACACATATTAAAGGATAGGAATTTCTGTCCTTTGAATATTTGTTGAAAAACAAATACATTAACAAATATCACCTTTTCCAATATGTTAAAATTAAGGAGACATATGAGGTATTATGCATCAGAGTGAATCAACGAAAGGGGCATGCTCCCATTAGAGGAATTATTCTGGGGCAATCAGATCAACCCTTGTTCAAACCCCAAGACAAACATATAGGTTATTAATAGGGCTCTACCAGATTATATGGATGCCTCTAAGGCCAAATGGGAATCTGACTTATTACCAGATGGTTTGACTGGAGGAAATGAATTTTGATTTTAAGTAATAGTCTCAAATGTTCAGTAAATAACATAGCTAAGGTCATTCAATTCAATGTATTATACAGAACATACCACACCCCTGTGGTTGGCTCACATAATTAATCGAGAGGACTCCCCACCTTTGTCCTAAGTGCCAAATTCATAATGGAGTATTTTATCACATGATTTGGTAATGTATCATGGTTCAAAACTTCTGGTTGGGAGTTCAGGAAATCCTCTCTAAATTACCTCGGGGATCAGTCCTGGGGCCAGTCCTCTTCAATATCTTCATTAGTGACATTGCAGATGGACTGAGGGTAAAGCTTGTCTGTTTGCAGATATCACCAAGATATGCAACAAAGTAGATGATCCAGATGGGGTGGGCAGAATGAGAGAGATCTAGATAAACTACCAAAATGGTCAGAAGAGTGGCAACTGGGATTTAATGCAAAGAAGTGCAAGATCATGCACATAGGGAAAAGAAACCCTGAAGTCACCTATAGGCTGGGACGGGAGTTGCTGGCAGTCACAAAGGAAGAAAGAGACTTGGGCATCATCATCACCGATGACCTGAAATCATCCAAGCAGACCTCTAAAGCAGTAGGTAAGGCTAGGAGGATGTTAGGGTGTATTAGTAGGGGTATCACAAGTCGTAAGAGGGAGGTAATAATCCCTCTTTACAAAACACTGGTTAGGGTCATCTGGAGTACTGCATGCAGTACTGAGGCCACACTTCACAAGGACATTAACCAAACTGAGGCAGTCCAGAGAAGGGAAACTAAATGGTGCAGGGACTGCATCATAAGACATATGAGAACAGACTAATGGAGCTCAATATGTATACCCTTGAGCAAAGGAGGGAGGAGAGAGGTGATATGATCGAGGCATTCAAACACCTTAAGGGCATTAACAAGGTAAAATAGTCTAACATGTTGAAATATAAGAAAAATAGCAGGACAAGAGGGCGCAGCATGAGATTAGAGGGCCGATTAAGGGGAATGTGAGGAAATTCTTTTTCACAGAAAGGGGTGGTGGATGCATGGACAGCCTACCTCAAGAAGTGGTGGCTATGAATACAGTGCAGGGCTTCAAACATTCATGGGGCAGGCATAAGGAAGCAATACAGATGAGTAAGAATAGATAAGCCACTGACAGAGCAAAAGGCCATGGCACATTTATAAAGTAGAAAAAATGGGCAGACTGCATGGGCCTTGCGGTCCTTATCTGCCATCAACTTCTATGTTTCTATTAGTGAACACACCTCTTAGACTGGATGCGGTGGAAATTCTCCTTGGCTTGCCCCGGTTGAACGGTTGGGAAGAAACTTTTACTAACCTGGGTTTACTTTATGGAGGTTGGGAAATGTGATGGGGTTGAAGGTATTGGCTATGCACTGGAGGCTAAACTCTATTCCAACTATAGCCGGTGGGCAAATGCACTCTTAGATTGCTTGAAATATGAGAAGATCCAGTACTCTGTTAGAGGGCAAATGGATATCTTTAACGAGATATGGTCTCCGGTTGAGAAGGCGCTGCTACAGCCCTGATTCCCAGCCTTCTGAGGAATTTGGGGAGAGGAGATGAGAGGAGAGGAAATTAGGGAATGTATTGAGACTGATGTGGAATGGCATTGGCTCTGCTTAGATTAAACGGCACATAATAGTATTGGTCTGACTCTCCTGAGTAGAACTCAGATATACCCTTAATACAATTTGATGGAAAAGCCCCTGTAAAAGAAGGTTTGGATGGAATAGATTATATATGACAAGGAAGCCTGTAATTTAAGTGATTTACTTTTCTTAATCAAAGTATGTGTCCGTATTCTCATGTACCTACTGAAGTTGTTTAAATAAAGTGTACAAAAAAACAAAACTATTTCCTACCTGGGTTACATTGCCAGGAATCCAACCTGAAACTCACAGCAGCCACCTTGAATATAATATTAAGTCCCAAGACGATATTAATCAGGAAGGCAATGCCATTATTTCATATGGTACATAGATACATAGATACATAGACAGTGTCGGCAGATAAGGGCCTATGGCCCACCAGTCTGCCCATTTGAGCTTGTAAGTTCAGTTTGTTTTCCTAGAAGTCTGTTTCCCTTACCCATGACATCTAGAATTCCTTTATGTCTATCCCATGCATTCTTAAATCCCGTGATTGTTTCAGCCCCCACCACTTCCTCTGGCAGGGTGTTCCACTTATCCACCACCGTTCTGTGAAGAAATTCTTTCTCATGTTTCCTCTGAATCGTCCTCCCTCCAACTTCATCCCATGCCTCTAGTCCTGGAACATCTTTTCGCTTAAAAATAGTGTTTTCCTGCACTCTGTTTCTCCCTGTAAGATACTTGTATGTCTCTATCATATCCTCTCTCCCTCCTCTCCTCCAGGGAGTACATGTTCAGTTCCTTCAACCTGTCTTCATAGGACTTGTGATGCAATCCATGCACCATCTTTGTTGCCCTCCTCTGAACCTTCTCTACCCTGTCTATGTCCTTACGTAGGTATGGTCTCCAGAACTGTACACTGTACTCCAGGTGGGGCCTCACTAGTGTCTTGTATAGCGGAATTATGACCTCCTTTTCCTGCTGGTGATGCCCTGCCTATACATCCCAGCATCCTATTTGCTTTACCTGATGCCTTGTCACACTGTTTCCCTACCTTGAGGTCATCAGAGATGACAACCCCAAGATCCCTTTCCTGCTTGGTGCATGCTATATCCTCACCCCCAACTGATATATTGTGCCAGGGTTTTTGTGCCCCATATGCATTATCTTGCACTTCTTTGCATTGAATTTCAACTGCCAAACCCTTGACCATTCTTCAAGTTTCTGCAGGTCCCTTCTCATTCTGTCTACACCCTTGGTGTGTCTACTCTGTTACAGAGCTTTGTGTCATCAGTGAACAGTGAAATTCTGCCTTCTAGATCCTGCACAATGTCATTGATGAAGATGTTGAATAGGACCGGTCCCAGCACTGATCCCTGTGGTACCCCACTGGTCACTCTTCCCTCTGTGGAGTGACAGCCATTTACCACCACCCTCTGTGTCCTGCCACCCAGCCAGTTACCTACCCACCACACTACTGTCCTGCCAACACCCATATTCCCCAGTTTGTGTAATAGTCTTCTATGTGGCACAGTGTCAAAGGCCTTGCTGAAGTCCAGATAGGCCATGTCCACTGCCCTCCTGATCCACCTCCCTAGTCACCCAGTCAAAATTCAATGAGATTGGTCTGACATGACCTCCCCTGGTGAAACCATGCTGCCTTGGGTCCTGTAGTCCATTGACAACCAGATGTTCCACCAATCTCTCCTTCAGAAGTGCTTCCATGATCTTTCCCACCACCGAGGTGAGGCTGACTGGTCTGTAGTTCCCTGCTTCCTCTTTGTTCCCGCTTTGTATAAGGGGACTACATCTGCTGTCCTCCAGTCTTTGGGTACCTCCCTGTTTCCAGTGATTGGCTAAACAGGATAGCCAGAGGTTCAGCCACCACTCTCTTAGTTCTTTAAGGACCCTGGGGTGCACCCATCTGGCCCCATTGCTTTGATCAACTCATTACTTCCAGTTCCTTCAGGACCCTTTCTCGTGTAAAGGGACTTGTGTCCATTTCTGCACCATTCTCACCCCTTGTACTCCTTCAGACCCATTACCCCCTCTTCCTCAGTAAAGACTGAGCAGAAATACCTGTTCAATATGTCAGCTTTACTGTTGTCATCCTCCGCGACTCCCATCCTCCCTTCAGTCTCACTATCCCTCCCTTTGTCTTTCTTTTTCACTTATGTACCTGTAAAGGTTTTGTCCCTTTAACCACTGATTTTGCAATGTGTTCTTCTGTCTGAGCTTTGGCTTCCCTAGCAGACTTCCCTGCCTCCCTTTGTTTCTCCTGGTACTTCTCCCTATCCCCTTCTGCCTGTGTCTTTTGTATTGCCTGAATGCTATCTTTTTGGCTTTCACTTTCTTTGCTACCTCTTTGGAAAACCATAATGGTCTCCTCTTCCTTTTCCTCTTGCTAACCTGCTTAATGCATAATTCTGTTGTTCTTATAATCCCCATTTTAAATACTGCCACTGTTCCTCAACCCCTGATTCCTGTCCCATTCCCTTAATGCCTCTTTCAAGTATTTCCCCATTTTCCCAAAGTCTGCCCCCTAAAATCCAGGATACGTGTTTTTGTGTGGTTTGGTTCTGCTCTTTCTGTGATTTCAAACCACAATGACTGGTGGTCACTTTTACCCAGGTGCTCCCCACTGTTACCCCTATCACACTGTCCCTGTTTGTGAGCAGAAGGTCCAGTATTGCCTTCTGCCGAGTTGGTTCCATGACCAGTTGCTTGAGGAAGGCACCTGAAGGGAGTCCAGGATAAATCTGCTCCTAATTGATGCTGCTGCTGGGATGCTCCAGTCCACGTCTGGAATATTGAAGTCTCCAACCAGTACTACCTCACCCTTGTCTGCCATCCTTTGGATGGCTAGCATCAACTCCTATCTGTTTCTTCCTCCTGGGCTGGTGGTCTATAGACCACACCTGTGCAGATGGCTGGCCCCATTTTCCTTTCTAGCTAACCCACAGTATCTCTCCCCATTTTGTTCCTCCTGGATCTCTGTGGCCCTTATGTCATTTTTCACATACAGTGCCACTCCTCCTCCCTTCCTGCCTGCTCTGTCTCTTCTGAATATGTTGTAGCCAGGTATGGCCATCTCCCAGTCATGGTTATCATTACACCAGGTTTCAGTGATGGCCACAATGTCCAGGTCTGACTGTACCATGACAGCCTCCAGATCTTCCATCTTGTTGCTAAGGCTCCTGGCATTTGCACACATGGCTTTCCATTATTTGACCTCCCTAGTCTGCTTCACTGTTCTACTCCAGCCCCTTCCTTGGTTGTCATTTATCCCTGGTTCTCCTTGCTGTCTGCCCTTCTGCTGAATTTTGCCCTTTTCTGCTTATCCACCTTTTGGACACTAATCTCCATCTTTTGCACACCGCTTTGCAGAGATGGCCACTCCTCTGGTTCACTGGTTCCACTGCTAGCTGTGGGGGTGAGCAAGTGGGTACCCTCCTTGCTGGCCTGCCACCCCCTTGCTAGTTTAAATGCTTGTCAATGTAGTATTTAAACTTATCATTGAGTACTTGATTCCTCCAGGATGGATGCAGGCCGTCAGGCTTGAACAAACCTCCATCCCTCCAGGTGGGTCCCCAGTCACCAATGAATCCAAACCCTTCCTCACAGCACCAGTTCTTCAACCATGAGTTAAAGTTCCTGGTGCATGCACTCCTATGCTCTCCTTGCCTCTCACAGGTAGTACTTCTGAGAAAGTGACAGAAGTAGCTACTTGCTTGAGACCCCTCCCAGTTTCCTATACTTTCCTGAACTTCCTTTGGCTCCCCATTTGCCAAGTCATTAGTACCTAGGTGGATAATGACATCCAGCTCACCCTCCGTCTTGTCTTCCCAGTGATCCCCAGTATCTTCCTTCCATCCCTCCATGCCGTGGCACCTGGTAGGCACCTCACCTCCCTGTCCTCTCCATCCTGTGTTCCTAGCTGGATCCCTCTTACATGGAGTCCCCCACCAGGATTCGCTTCCTCCTCCTCTGGGGTCCACTGCTTTCCCCACTGAGGTCACCTCCTTGGCTAACCTCCACATCCTTTCCTTCCACTTCTCTGGGTACCTCTATTTGGTTGTCCTCATTTGCCAGTGTGGCATATGAGTTCTTGAGAGGAATAGGATCTGGGATGTGCCTCTTCCTGACTGCTCTAACCCTCCTGAGCCCACTGTCATCCAAGTGCTCCTCGTTCTCGGCATCCTTTGAGGCAGCTGCATTGGACTGGGTGGTCCCTGGATAGGGGTGATGGTACTCCTGACCCAGTTACTTCCGCTTTGAGTCTGGTTACCTCATCCGCGGTCCAGAGAGATGCATGCAGATAGGGCAGCACCTCAGTGTCCAGAAGGTCTGCCTGAATAGCTGCACCACAGCCACTGCATTGCACCACTCCCCACATTATACTGCAATTCCACAACTTGTCTGCTACTGAAACTCTCTTAGTTCTCTTTTATTAATTTACAGTACTAAAATCCTGTAACTGATCCTCAGATATTTTTTTAAGGAAAAGAAACCAATAAATAAATAAATGAGTCAAACACTTGTCGTGCTGAGTGGGCTTCTTCCCTTAAGGCGCCCTACTTCACACCTCTTACTATACCCTGTGTTTAGCACCTGTCAATCAGATTTATCAGGGCATATAATTAAGAGCTGGGGAAGGGGGGGCAGCAATTAAAGACAGCACAGAATTACACCACCACTATGTTTAAATTTTCAACAGCCAAAAACAATTATAAGTAAAGACAACCAAGAAAGAAAGTATAGTGTCACTACAAGCCCACAATCTAAGTTTAAAGAAAAATACCAATTACCAGTTACTCTAAAGCACTGAATTGAATATGTTTCCTTCCTTCTCCTTCTGGCTTCTTCTGAGAAAATCAACTCTGTTTGCTACTTTAACTCTGACTAAGCCCCACCTCCAGTTATCACGTAGCTGAGGTCAGAGGCCAGACAATTAACACCCTTCACCCAGCTACAGGACAGTCAGACAAGCCAAGATAAAATTTGCAGCAACTAAAGACAGCACAGAATTACACCACCACTATGTTTTAAATTTTCAACAGCCCAAAAACAATTATAAGTAAAAACAACAAAGAAAGAAAGTATAGTGTCACTACAAGCCCACAATCTAAGTTTAAAAGAAAATACTAATTACCAGTTACTCTAAAGCACTGAATTGAATATGTTTCCTTCTTTCTCCTTCTGGCTTCTTCCTACAGAAGTCAAATGTTCAGTGGCAATCTTCATAAGTGAAGGAAGAGATACCATGGAACATCATTATTTCCATAGCCTTGGTCTGGAGCAGAATGCTTGCAGAATGTGCACTGGATTCTACCATGAGCCCACTATAGGCCCTAAAGACTTCACCCTTCACTGCTGTTCAGCATTTTCATTGATGATCTGGAAGATGGGGTCTCCAGCAGGCTGCTTAAGTTTAGTGATGACACTGACTGGCACACTGGGACAGTGGTAGCATTACTGCTTGTGACACCAATGACCTGGGCTTGGAAGTGAATCCAGACTGTCAGAGGGCCAACCAGCCGGGGAGAATTGAGCATCCATAGAACTGGCCAACAGAACCAAATCAGTTCTGCAGCAGGGCTTGGGAACCCCACTAATCCTGATGGGGAGTAAGCCCTAGGGGAAGACAGCCAGCAGGTAAGTCCCAGCAAATGTTGGATGTGGAGGGCTGGGGTGCTCATCAGAAGGAGGGCTGACCAGTAGGGGGCAGAAAGAAAAGAATAAAAAGTTTAGTAATGACTAGAGCTGAGCAGAATATAAAATTCTACCTGCAGAAGGCCTGCAGAATGACCATTCCTATTCCGTGGAATTCTGCAGACATTTTGCATGCAGATTGCCTAGCCCTTCCTCTATCTCTTCAGGGTAGCCACTATATCAATGCATCTAATGCATAGGTGTACAATTATGTGTACCCAACTAAGTAAAGCACTTGGGTAGTTCACTTTTATACTGTGATTGGAATACAACTTCAGTAGACGTTTAGGGTATTATACTCAGTTACTTTATTTCATTTCTTTCTGCCCATTACAGTCACTGACCCTAACACCTCATCCTTTGTTTCATTTTGGGGAGAATCTTGGGCTCATGACGGACATCAGTGAGGTGCACATGGGCTTTTGCAGAGCAAAGCAACCATGTGCACTACCCTTTTCTGAATGATGGTACTTCCTTAATATTTTGGTTGACCCTAGCACCTGACAGGAGCCCTATGTGAATGAATGGAACAGGACCTGGCCCATTGTTGGCTATTTTGTCCATAGTACTGTGCAGCAAATCAGCATTATGGACGTACTATGTGCCACCAAAGCACGTTTCCTAATCTGCAGATGTGCACATATTTATAATCAAACTGATTTTACTGGTGCTGTTTTAAATTGTTACTTGTGCATTTGTTTCATTTTGCTGGACAGCGGTCTGAGCCCAGGGAATGTGCGCTTGATAAATACATTTTTACTTACTAACTATACAGTATTGTACATATCAGGTTCCTTTTGTTTAGTAGTAATGCAGCATGGTATGTACTGTATTGTTTTCTTTCCAGATGATAACAATTGCATCATGCCTGGAACCTAAGGCTCAGTGAATGGCACCAGTGGTCTCACAGTTCCCAATCTGCTCTTCTTATTTTTTGCTATAGTTTTTACTTTTGTATTAAATAATTACATTTTGGGATTGTGAATTCTGTCTGTTTGCTACTTCATGGAATATACTGTACTGTACTTGAGACTGGTTATGCTGCTTCAGTTTGATCTGAATAGAGGCAGCATCCCATGGATTTTGTGTGTGTGTGTGTGTGTGTGTGTGTGTGTGTGTGTGCTTCCATGAGTGCAGATGCCTTCTTCAGCTCACAGCATAAAACTTTGTTGTTTGACACCCACATACTGTATGCAGTGTTCATTGTTGCTGCAGTATAGTAACAACTGACATTACATTTAGTGAGTCACGACTGCAGCTGCTCCACTGTCGCCTGCTCATGACAGTAATATGGTGTCCTGGACAGGGACCTGGATGCTCACTTATACTGTATCTCGATAACCAGCTAGAGATATGACACTAACAGTGAGGTGTAATTTAAAAAGTATTTAAAGAAAAGTACAATACAAAAGAGAAGAAACAATGAAATAAACAAATTCCTCCCGAAAAATACAAATAAGGAACATCCTGCCCCCATGGCAAGTTTATAAAATGCTCCTACCCTCCCTCCCCAAAAAATAAGGTCCAATCTGGCTCCCCACACAAGTTTCTAAATTGCCCTTACCCTCTTCTACAAAAACATATGAATAAGGACCTACCAGGCCTGCCCCACCATAAATTTACAAAATGCCCTCCCGCAGCAAACAATATACAAATAAGGCCCAACCCAGCCTGCCCCTATGCAAGTTTATAAGATCGATCTGCCTGTCCCCAGGGTGCTGTCCTGCCCAGAGGCACAGGGGATGCTGATGCCATTGTGTCACCTCCCTATCACACCCCTGTCCTCCTGCTTCCTCCTGAAGTTGCTGCCAAAGCTTTCTCACTTCTCCTTATAGTTGCTGCAATGTCAGAAATGGCAAGTAAATGTAATGTACCAGTACTAGAAACCTAAAATTTGACTGTGCTAGTATCTCCTGTTAGGAGGATGGAGGTGCATACTTGCTCTGGAGGACCCAGGTGGACCCTGAAAAAATATGGAAGATGACTTTACATTTACAGTCCATGCTTTACATTTCTGTAGTGTGAAGTGGAAAATGCAAAATTTGCACTCACTCATGATACTGAAACAATGTGCTGTCAGCACCCCAAGCCATCCTTGTATAAGTGACCTTCACAGGCCAAGGCCTCAGGGACAGGTAGCACCTTGACAGGGTAGGTATCTGTGCAGCAGCACAGTGCTGTCCTGCTGACACAGCACTTTGCTGCATGACTGACCTTGGTAACCCAGTAATAATATAGAACAGATGGGTCACTGGTTAATATTTCCATGTGAGCATCTCCAGAATTCTGTATGGTACAGCGTGAGAGAAGAGAAGAGAAGAGAAGAAGGAGAAGAGAAGAGAAGAGAGAGAGAGAGAGGAGAGAGGAGAGGAGAGGAGAGGAGAGGTGACGGATAGCGACTTATAGGTACCTTACGGGGTAAACAGGATGCAGGAGGGAAATCTCTTTCAAATGAGAAGGGCACCAGGATGAGAGGAATGTGTTGGAGCTGGTAGTTGGGAGTTTAAGAGATGTGAGGAAATATTTATTCACTAAAAGGTGGTAGGCACCTGAAACAGACTGCCAGCAGAAGTGGTGGACACAAAAATTGGGGGCTTCCAGCATCCTCTGAGATAAACATAGGGGTGTAATAGAAAGCAGGCAGAGAGACAAGAGAGTTGCTGGAGACCACTTAGGTCTGCAGAGACAGATTAGGCAAGTAACATCTGCGCAGACTGTATGCCAAGTGGTCGCTTTTCCACGAAAATTCTATGTTACTTTGTGCACAGCACTGCACGTGTGAGCAGTACTTACTGATGCTGGTACAGTATGTTTAATGTTCCATATTCACCCCTTCAGGTCCCCACAGTCACACCCATGTGAGTAAAGGACAGATAGCAGAGGCCCACAAAAAGCATACATTTTGCTAGGGTGTGAGTACCAGCTTTTTATTTCATTTTACCCATTTTTGAAATTGCAACACAGAGTCACATGTTCAGCCCCATGCCTGTCTGTCCATGCTGACCAAGTCCACCCTAAATTGCAAGTGTATTTTTATTTATATCAGTTGCCTAGTATACAGCATAGTACTGTAGGTGTTGTTCATTCATGTGTAGTGGTAGGGGATAAAGACTGTGTGAATTTGTAACCCCTAGGTTGCTTATCCCTTGTGCTACTACCCCTGCCTGCTTGGCTACTTACAGGTTAAGGGGCCTGAGTTCTAAAACGGGTGCCTCCACCCAAGGTCAGGGTTGGTTATGGCTAGTCTAACCTGGTCACAGCCCTCTGGGACACTGTGACCCCCTTTTCTCCCACTAGTGGCCCACACAGTACACAACAGTAACTTTCCCAATACCCCAGATATGCACACCACATACACTTGTACTTGGCACTTACCCCCAGGACTGGTTCCTTCAGCTTGACTCTGAGGACCCCCTGTAAAACAAGATGATGCAGTACAACAGCAACAATGCAATACCTTTAGCATAAACTGACACCACAGTCACTGTAAATTTGCAGAAACAAACAGATATGATGTATTCAGGGGTCTGTAACAAGGAAGAGGAATAATCAGGTTCATTAACTTGAGCACATTAATAATCACAGTACTGTGCATGCACTTAGAGTCCCACATAGTCACATTATTTGGGTATCCAGGATGGAGAAAGGGCTAGCCAGGTCCATTGCAGCTGGTTGGGGCCCTGTGATGGAAAAAGAACATGCACACATACAATTTGTAATCTGGAGCCAGATGGCTAAGTTCGTGGAAAGAAAAGTATAAACAATCAGATGACATACTTTGATTAAACAACAGTTGCAGGGAGCTATCCTGATAATTACTCACAATACCCAGCTAAACACAGGAGGGCTGATGGATGAACTTTCTGGATTCCCAGGAAGCTTGGCCCTCGATGATGGATCTTTCTGTGCAGCGAGGGTAGGGGAACTAGACCACGTGGCAGGGCCTATCTGCATAAGGCAGCATGAATTCAGTCCGACTCTTGCTGGAAAACAACTTCTGGCACTAGCACACAGTTTACAGCAATTGAGGAAACCAGATCACGACCCCTTCAGCACATAGCACATTCATATACAAAAGAAGGTTTACTGTACCACGGGCGACTCCTCGGTCGATCACAAAAATCACTGCAATTACCGGGAGCACTACGTGAGCTAAAGTCCCGACACGCCGCATCGCTTTGCAACATCTTTGGTCTTCTACAGGGTAAGCCTGGTCTCACAGCAGCAGCTTGCTTCATTCTCACAAATTTGGAATCCATCCAAAAAGTCCTCTTCTCCTCTCAGGGCAGATAGTAAGGTTAGTAGTCCAGGAATCAGGCCTTCCACAGTTATCCACGTGAACTACATTGCAAAACGGCTTCAGACACACAGCAGTCCTGCTACTTCAGTGTTCAACTCGAATCTGGCTTGCCAGCAAACAGTTCAGGCATTCTCATAGATCCAAAGAGTTTGGTTGGTCAGTCCAGTTGTCAATCACAGCAGAGTTCTCTCTATAGGTGCAAAAGGCACCAATGATCCAAAACTACATTACCCAGAGTCAGGCACCATAAATTACACTCTGGCAGGCTCCATTTTAAAGACCTCACCCCTAATTGGTCCAATTCAGCAGTTCGGCACCCAAATGGTGGGGCAGAACAGAAACAGTCCATGCTGCAAGAAAGGCAAGTAAGACAAACTACATTTTCACTGTAACTCTGCATTTTCCCAACAATTAGTGACAGCTTTCAGAAGGGCTCCCTCTGCAGTTGTAGCGATGGCAGAAACAGAGTGCTTAGCCAGCAGCCTAAGCAGGAATAGAAACACACAGTACACCAAGCAAACTAATTATGTCTGCGAGCAGACAGCTCTTAAAGAGACAGTATGCAGAGGTTCTAAAAGCACTCACTGCAGCACCAGCAAAACGGCTTTTAACGCCAAACACCACCCAGACTGGGAGCACTTAGGCAAGCTCCTATAGACTTTGGGAGCCCCATTTGCAGGGAGTTACACATTTTTTTTATTTAGTTTTATAACTGTGACTTTAAACTCCATATTTTTGGGTCTGTGTACCCAACACATGCTGTGTGCTGTACAACAACAGAAACATGTGCTAACTGACCTGCTCTATGGATTAGCGCAAGATGTGTAGCACAGTACTGGCAACTGATTGGTTACTATTCTATGAGTGGCTTATAAAGTCAAGTGCCACCCCACCTAACCCTCATATTGTTGCTTATTAATTTAATTTAATTTAATTTAAATACAATTTCTTTACTGAACAATTGAGTATGCAAACACTCAAACCAAGAGCAATTTTAAATGTGCATCAAGACAGCATATTACTTCTTCTTGGGTTCCTCCTCAGGTGTTCTCATGACAGGGCAACTAAGTTGTATACAGTCATTCACACTGTCACTGTCAGTCTGGGGATGAACACCGATATGCACTTTCTGACAACAGCAGCTTGGTGTATGAGCTGGATGAAGCTGTTCTTGATACTGGTGCCTTTAAAGTGCTTTATAGCTGCAACAGCATATCCAGCTTTTCTTCATACAGTGATTTCTTTGCACAACAGCCTTCAGCATGTCCTCACAGAGTGTGTTGACTGTCCTCCACCACAAGCACACCAGGACTTGACACCTACATCCTTTGCAGAAGGTGGTTTGGGTTGCGCTTCTGGTGGCTGATGGTTCTCAAGTGCAGCACTGCCTGGGGAGGAGTTGACAGGTGAGCCAGCTGAGATGGCAGATATGTGGTTGGCCTGACTGCTTCCATCTCATCTTTATTTATTTCAGTGAGATATGATTCATAAATCTCAATCACTTTGTACCACAAAACAAAATCAATATACCAAATGAGTTTTTACCATTGTGTTTATTTGACCCTCCCCAAACCACCCCAATATAGATTACTGAATTTGGCTCCAAATTAGTGGACTAATAAAGCAATAATGCATGCCAGATGGTCCATGATGGTGGATAACAGCTCACTTCAGATGAATTGAAGCACATGGAAAAGCTGAGTGCTTCCACCACCAAGAATTTAGACCACCATAATAACATTCCTGGTGTGCCTCATTGGGCTTATGAACTGGGTCCTTTTAGTAAATTGGATATCTTTTTCAAACATATTTTTGTTTAGCTACTTTCAGCTGGGCCATTGTGTTGGGTCAATGGCCCAGCTGAAAGTCCATCTTGGCCAATCAGGAGTCAGCATTTGTGCTACCTGTTTCATAAGGTATGAATATCGACACACACACAGAAAATTCTGCATGCCATTATACTGTAAGAGCTTCTGCAGGTGCCCTTTCAAACTTATCCTTCTACCACCACTTTCTCCAAAACCACTATATTATACCATTTGGATTCTTGAATTTGGCACAATAGTAGTGGACCATTAAACTGCATGAATAGTACACACACACACAGAAAATTCTGCCTACCATAATACTGTTAACTCTTCTGTAGATGTCCTTCAAACATGCATGCCACTCCCACCCCAAAAATATTGTATTACCATATACCTTTTGGATTCAAGAATTTGGTGCCAGATTTTTTGCACTCATGTATTGCATGAATAATTCACACATTCAGAAATTGTTTACATTTGGGTTCAGTATTCTGTGAGCTTTGGAAGCTTTAATTCTGGGGATACAAGCTGTCTTCACTTTACTATGCCTTGATTCTCTTCACAGCTCTTGCTCCCATGTTATCCACACAGGTGTTCTCTTATGCATTCGAAGAGTCTCCTCTTCTGCTGACCTAAGGTGCTGAGCACTCCTTTTGTCCAACATAATATTGCCATGTCCATTGTGGTCACATACTGTGCTACTGTGCTGTGAGTAAATGAAAATAAGAAACTGTAGATGTGATGTAGATAAAACTTGATTTTTTATCAGGCACTGGGGAAAGGTAAGAGATGAGGTAGGTATCAATGAAGCCTAGCCAAGCCAAGGGTTGCAACATAACTGGATGGGTACAGTAATGACACTGTACTCTTTAAAGTTCACTTCTAAGTTTTGTAATCTGTACCATCATCAACCTCCTTTACAGGTTGACCTCCATGTGAAGCATTTTTAAGTGCAGAGTGGCACACTTTACATTTTCTGAACTTACCTCATCTTAGTGCTGCATTGGTTGACTTTCACAATTGACTGTGCAGTACTGTATTGTAACTATGTTTCTAATTGTTACCTTTTTGTACACAAAATGGAGAAGAAGACAAATGCAGAGATGAGCCTGGCAATACAGAGAATGCATGATACTGGTACCAGCATGAAAATGATCAACACATTTCTTGAGAGTAGTGGTAGAAGCATTACAGACATTGAGGTATGGGCACACCTTAAACATGCCCGCCAACTCAGCCATATATGTGAGTGACTATCTGAGCCAGTTACAGTACTGAAATGTACTGTATTTGTCATGTTACCCTATGAGTTTAGCTTAGGGTGCTTGGATTTACTGAAATCAGTTCTGATAGTATTTTTAGGATTTTTCAGAAGACTGGATTCTGAATCGGAATCAAAATCCCAAAAATCCTAGCAGTCAAGAAGTACTTTTGCATGCCACCAAAACCAGATTTCAGATTCAGGAATCAGATTCTAATTCTGAGTCCAAGTTGATCATTTTAGGATTCAGGATTTTCAGTCTTCAATTCTGAAACTCCTATATCCCCAAAACAGGTCATTATCAAACAAACATGATTCCATTAATCAGATCCTCTGCAACCCTATTAGATGCAATACTGTGATTTTGAATTGAAGTTTTCATTCTTTGTTCTGAGTAGATAATGCACTAGAATGATGAGCACATGGCAAGAGAAGTATGTGAGTTGCTGAGCATGTAGCATGGGATAGCAGCCTCCATAACTTCAGTGAAGAAAATGCGCCAGAGTATGGGCTGAACATAGGGAAAGCATGGCAAATTTTACTTTTTATGACAGTTCTGTATTGTGTTTTGCTAATTTCCTGTTATCAATTTTTGCATACATGATTTACTTATTTAACCTGTTTATGGACATTGGCTAATGAAGCGTGATGTGAACAAGGCAAAAGCAGCTGCAACATGCAAGAGACTGGATAACATCATGACAGATGTTTCATGATGCCACTTTTACAGATGCAACAACAGATTCACTAGATATATCTTACATATAGGTAATACCATCTACATACATACCAGATACATAGTTATTTGTGCTGCATAATGAGGGAAATAGGTACCAGTCCTTTCTCAGAGGAGAGGGCACTAGAGGACTTGCTAGTCTGAAAATATACAAAAGGGACAATGGGGTACATCCAAGGGTATTGAACCAATTCAGAGAGGTACTGGCTGTGCCTCTGTCAGTCCATTTCAACAGCTCACTTGAAATAGGTATTGTTCCTGAGGACTGAAGGAAGGCAGATGTAGTCCCCCTCATAAAGGTAGTAGCAGCAATGAGGCTGGAAATTATAGGTCAGTCAGTTAGTCTGACCTCAGTGGTAGGAAAGCTAATGGAATAATTGTTGAAAGAGATGATAATGGACTATCCTTATTCAAATTAGCTACAAGATCAGAGATTGCATGGGTTCACAGGAAGGAGGTCATGTCAAATGAATCTAATTGATTTCTTTGGGTGACATAGGAAGTAGATCAGGGTGGTGCAGTGGATGTGGCATACATGGATATCAGTAAGATATTTGATACCATCCATCACAGAAGACTATTAAACAAGCTGGGGAGCTTAGGAGTGGGTCCAAAGATGGTAGATTTGGTAAGCAATTGGTTAGGAGATGGAGAGAGAGAGGGTGGTGGTAAACAGAGTTCACTCAGAGGACTGGAGGGTGACAAGTTGGGGTGCCACAGAGATAAGTGTGGGGACCAATCCTCTTTAATGTATTTATAAGTGATATTGCAGAGGAGCTGAGTGGAAGGTTTGCCTCCTTGTGGATGAAATCAAATTCTATAACAGGGTGGACATTCAGGGAGGAGGAGGATGTACAGATATCCAAGAAACCTTGAGGAGTGGTATAGGGTATGGCAACTTGGGTTGTTTGTGAAAAGTGCAAAATAATGCACTTGGGGTACAGAAACCAGCAGCTGAATACAAAATGGGTGGAGTGATATTGAAAACAGCCAAGCAGGAGAGACCTAGGTATAATGTATTACTTTATCTGTAATGCAAATGGACCAATCAGGTTACAAAAATTATGTACTTAATGTTCTCTTTCTCTCATATGGTAGGAACCATAAATGGTCTCGTCTATAGATAGCAAATTGTAAAGAAGGCTGCTGTAAAGTTCATCCAAGAAATATTTGCTGCTGGACACCACTGTTATCAAGACCATGACCAAAAACATGTTTATTTGTTGGAAACTTCAGAGATTATCTTTGAGCAGAAGTGCTAATTTACAAGGCTCCACATCAAATACATAGTCACAAAAACACTTCAAGTACAATAAGCAGTTCCAGAGGAAATGCAGTTGAGTCAGGCTCAAAGCATTAAGATGAAAAAGTTACATACAGTTTTGAAAAAATCTATACAGACTGTTGTATAAACAAATCACAGGTTACGTGCATAGAGAAACTAAATAAAATAGTTTAACAGTTACAATTGCACTGGACTGCAAAGTCAGACCAGAAAGATCTCTTCAACTAATTAAACTTGTGAAGATTCAGCAGTGTATCAGGCAGTTTGTTTAACCAGTTAGCGGTCCTGACCTATGTTCCCCTAAGGTGTGTGCATGCTTCACTAGCAGTCAGAAGTAACCCAGACAAAGCTTTAGTAGTAGCACAAAGCAGCTGACAGGGGATCCTCATGTTCATGAAGTAGTGACAACAGACATCCCTCAGATTTAAGACTCAGGCAGCAGGACATGAAAGTGAATGGGAAAGAAACATTGTATGCCCACCCTTCAAGGCCACAACACTTTAATTTTAACATGCCAGCAGTTAACAATCCAGACATCTCACTCTCGCTCCACTTACTGAACAGAGGAACCAATCTGTGAAATTCCAACCAATTGGCTTTGCAGTTACAGCAATATTTTCAGCTTGACACCTCTTTTCAGTAAGACAGTACTTGTACAGTATTCCCCTGCTGTTCACAGAAATGGCATGTTTTATTTGTTTGGTAGATGCCCTCAACAAAGCAATGTGAGAGATTCTCTGGCATAGGGGTATATTATATTATTTCAGTTTTAAACTTGCATAACTTCAGTGTAATCTTCCTCCTCCCAAAGCAGTAGATGCCCCAACAAAGCAATGCGAGAGATTCTCTGACATAGGGTGTATATTATATTATTTCAGTTTTAAAGTTGCTTAACATCAGTGTAATCTGCCTCCTCCCAAACAGCGTCTCACATATAAAATGTGTTTATAATGGGCTTAAAGCCTCACCCTTGTAAGCATGGTCAATTTTTTCAATATAAGAAAATGGGAAAACTATAGTTTTTGTTTACAATAAAAGCATCAAAGCAACCTACTGTTTATTTCTGTGTAAATGTTTTATGTATTTGTTGGGAATGGATATAACCTTCTCAATTAGCAGGCTGAGACATTGATTGTACATATGTCTAGAGAAATGAGATTGCACTCTCTTTAAAACGGGTCTCATATTACATACATTTGAGATTTAATGAATCAGTGCTTGTAAAGGTTGCCCATGTTGGCTACATGGGGATAGTAATTCTAAAATGGACAGCAAGAAATGTAAGTGCTAAAACTTTCCTTTTCATTTAATTTCATAAATTCAGACTGTGCTTAGTATGTATTAGGAATGGAAGAGAAATATAGTCTCCTAAATGCACCTCCTCTCATATCACACTGACTCACTCAATACATTGTAAAAATACATTTTAAACCCCCAACTGAGCTTGACAGTAGCCAGCATACTCATTGTAAACCATACCTAGGGTAAATGACATCACATACAATTATGCATGCATCCATCAAAGATCCCATTGCTAAGTACTGCTTTAAGAAGCTACCAACCCTGAATACCACATTGCCATAACAGTATTAAATGATGTACTTTTGGAGTTGGCAGAGTTGTCTAAGATGTTTCAGAAAAGTGGTCTGACAACATTTGAAGCTGTAAAGATTGCTAGGGCAAAATTAAAAAGATCAGAAGCTAGTATCTGGGTGAAACTGTCTACTGGATCCAACCCGTAAAACTGCTTTTGGCTAACTGCACAGCTGAAGTAAGCACAACAACAATTTTGCAATTCATTGGTCTGTTATGTGACCTCTGGATAGCCGATTTCCTGCAGGTGAACTTTCTGACTGATCTGCCTTTGATTCTGCAGCAATACCACATTGCAGCTTTGAGTTTGGATTATCAATATTGAGACTGTACAGCAATTATCAGGACTATTTATTTTCATAAGTGGACCAAGCAGAAATTGTTAGCCAGTACGATGACTTCAGAGTTATAGGTGCTGAAAAAATAAAGGGAGTACAATTAAAATCCTTTACTGACATGATCCACTTTGCTTTGACTACCGTGCAGTAGACCATGGTGGCTAAACTTACTGATCTATGTGCTACATTCCAAGCTAAACATTAAGCTATCATTTATAAAGGTTCCTACACAGTCTTATCCTTCTCTAGAAGAGAGTCTCCATAGGGAGGTGCAGAGTGAGAAGGATACGATAGCACAGAGAAAAATCTTGGGAGTGATAGAGGATCATGTACTGAAGCAGGAGAAGTATGGCTGAGTAGGACCATAACTATCTTTGTGTGGAAGATTTCACTCAAGGATTCTCATAGGAAATTTATGGAAGATTTGTTGCTGCTCTTGGAAAGAGCATTAGGATTTATAACTCCAGAAACATGGTGGACTCCATAAAGTTATATAGAGATCCTGAGCCCACAACACAGATTATTACATTTAAAAATCCTCATACAGCTAGCAGCTTGCTTTCACTGGACAGCAAGCTGGATTGCTTGAGAATACATTTAGTTAACACATTAGACGCGGACAAAGTCTTTTCCAGGTTGATACAGACTAAGGATAGTCAAAATCAATCTTAGAGGCAGATAATCCCTGATTGACTTGGGAAACCTAACTGACCCTAATACCTACTTGCTGCTGACAGTTACTGATTAAGCCTGACAAATGCAGCCTGTAGATAATATCAAACAAATGAACTCTGAATTTGGACACGAGCTGGGGATTGAGATGTGGGCGCTTTCTGTACTTTCATGGAATATTGAGGGCATCCATCTTAAAATAATTGACTCTTAAGTAGTGAGATTTCTGGATAATTTTGATATTATTGGACTACAAGAAACATGGTGTACAGAAAATGTAACTCCCAAATTGTCTGGATATTCTGTCTCTACTCTGTCAGCAGCTAAAGATAAAAAGTTTGGAAGGTTTTAAAGGGTATTTCCTTTTTATCAAAATTTTACTAAATTTTCAGATCTCTAACATTTCTACTAAGTCAGAGGGTATTTTGGATCTAATGATTAGCAAGGGACAAGAAGATCATTCTCTGCAATATATACTTTCACCCTCGCAATAGAGCTACTGATCCCGCTGACCTTTTCATACAGGATCTGAAAATAGCACTTGACAAATTGTCAGATAAGAGTATACCTCAGTCAATAATTATTTTGAGAGACTTTAATGCCAGAATTCTTCTTGTTTCTTGAGGATGTATATTTAGATTCAGTCCATACAATATCTATAATTAATCCAAATATCTCATATACTAGGACTGCTCAGGATCTAAAATCTAACCTCAGAGGTAGGGAATTGCTAGCAGTCTCAGCCAGTAGAAATTCCTGTATTTTAAATGAGAGAACTTAGGAGATCTAGTTGGATCCTTAACGTATAGAGGACCTTCTGGCTCATCAACCCCTGATCAGGTTTGGACCAATTTGGAAGCAGTAAAGCTGATTCAAAAGTTAGAGGTCATGGATAGATTGGAATCAGCACACTGTGACATTGTAATTAACATCTAATGCCCTTTTGGGACTTTAAGGAGTGAGGCACAACAGTAAGAGAGTCTGGAAGTCATAAACAAGAGAAGGATTAGGCGGGGCCGATTCATCAAGCTAGTTTCACAGAAATTCTTAAATTACAGGAGTCTTAGGTGATATTCACGAGTTGGTCCTGGACAAAAGTAAGAGCGTTAATATTTTTGGAATTGGGAAACTATTCATTCTTTATTTGGACCTAGATGTAAAACAACGTACCATCCTAGGTCCCTTTATAAAAGTCTTAGTTTAATTTAGCATGCCTACAGGCAAAGAAAGAGTTTGGAGGAGAACTAAGACAGCATAAGAAGAAAAGAAATAAGTCTGCATCAGATTTTAAATTGCAAAAGACTGAAAGAGAAAATACAGAAAAATTCTCTAATGGGAGAGACATAAACATACTCAGGGACTTTGGGAAAAACTGAGGCAGGCTGTTTTGGATAGGGATGAAAGCGATTTTGGAATATTGTTGCCCACTGATATAATAAATATGCCAATAGGATTGAAGCCTATATTACACCTAAAGTTTGGGCATCTCATTTTTCCAAGCTCTATTATTCTCATGAAGAGCAGGAGACACCTGATGCTTTCAAAATACAGGAGGATGACATTTTCCAAGACCTGTCTTGATCACAGAGGATGAAATCTGGATGTCACTGATTGGGCTTAAGGCAAATAAAGCACCAGGGCTGGATGGGGTCCTAGGTGATCTCTAAAGGTTTTCCCAACTGGTGGATTCCTTTTCTTCTTTTGCTGTTTAATGGCCTGGTTCAGGGTACTCTTGCCCTGCTGATTGGGCAGAAGTGTCATCTTCCTAATTTTTATAAAGAGGATCCAAATGACCCAAGGATGTATAGGCCTATTAGTTTGATAGATGTTTACAGAAGATTTCTCTAGGATAATTTTGGGCAGATTGCTGTCATGGGTCAAGGAGAACTCAGTATTGAGTGAGGCACAGAACAGTTTCCAGAAGGACTGTTCTACAGTACAACACTGTTATGTGTGTTTTAGCACCTGACCTGGAAGTATACTAAAGTGAGAAAAAACAGATTATATTGCTGTTTTGTGGACTTCTGCTCAGCCTTCAACAACATTAGTAGAAAAATCCTTTGGGTTACATTAAAGGATCTCAAGTTGGGGACTCACTATGATGTTATTAGACTCTATGAAACCACGTGGGCAAGGGTCCAGTATAACTCAGTATGGTCAGCTATCATATGATTTGAGACAAATGTGTGGGCAGATTAGGTGTATTTCTGCCCCCACTCTCTTTAACATCTACATTAATACAGTGTTGGCTCAGCTTGGTAACCCAGATTTTCATACTCCAAAATTAATGATCAAAGGATTAAATGTTTAGCATATGCAGACAATTTAGTCTTACTCTCACTTTAGTCCTAGGTTTTAAAGAACTTTGGCTCACTTTGAATCTCTGTTCTCAAAAGAAACTAAAAGTTTATCTCAGCAAGACCAACATTGTGTTTTTGGCTCTCAAACCAAGAATATGATAAGCTTTAGGCTAAATGGTAACCATATAGACACTGTTAAGTGTTATGACTATTTAGGTGCCTGTTTTGCCTCTAGCGTGTCTTGACCAAACATTTGAGGCTATTCAATTTAAAATGGGATCTTCAGTAAATGCCCAAAAATATTTAACAGCAAGATGGAGAAGTAATTGGTCAGAGGGGTATTAAGAGTTGTTAATGCCAAAATAAGAATGAGCATATTATATGCCTCTGAAATCTGGGGTTATACTAAGGTTGAGAATTAGAAATAATTCTGAGTAAACTCTATAGATAGATCTTAATGTTGTTAAATGGAACTCCAAGCTGTATTCTTGCCTTGGAGTTAGGACAACGTTCCTGGACTTCTCTCATCTGTGAACAACATTATCTCTTTCTGTTGAAACTTTTTCTTTTGGCCCAAAAAGATATCCCAGAATGTGTGTAGGGAAGCCATCAAATTGGCCAGCATAGAATATGTGCATCCCTTTATTCAACTAATAAGAAAACAATAATGCTGGCTGGATTGAGCCACCTCTTATATAAAATTTACACTAGACCATTTCTTGGAGATTAGGCAGGATGTCAAATTGAAGCTTCTTGACTTAGACATATATTCTTGCTATGTTCAACTCTCAAGCTTATATTATTTGGGTTTATAAAAAGTAAAGATTTCATGTGGATAGAGCCTTATCTCTCTTTTTAACCTGTCCTAAACAAAGAGAATATATACAAGATTCAGAACTAAAACTATAATGCTCAATGCATTCATTTCAGACGAAAAGAGAGAGTACTTTCTCCACATTGTAAATGTGGAGTAGGGACTATAGATGATCTCAAACATGTGGTACTCTTGTGTCCTAGGTATGAATCAACTAGAAAAAAACTGCTAGGTGGATTGTTAGGGTGTCTCAGCTTCCCCTGGAGGTTCTTTGGAATATTTGTTTATTATGAAAGAGAGAACATGGTAGAGATCTTTGCAAGATTTATAATTTCAACTCATTTGTAAAGTTTATTAAGCGGGACCTGAAGTCATGTGGAGGTTTTTATGTGAAAAGGTACTCAGGGACACTGTTAAATTGAATTGCACTGTAAAGATATTCAAGTTCCTTGTTAATTTATGTCTATTTATATTTACTATGTATTCTGTCCTGATTTTAGTATATTGCAACTGCTTTATGCTGAACAATAAATTGTACTACTACTGCTACTACTACTACAACATTCAAAGCTTGTAGTGCTGACTATAAAGAAGCTTCAGCCTCATGAACTGCATTAAGAGCAAGCAAAGAAACTGCTTGGAAGAAAGCCATTTAGATATTCTGATGCAAACAAAATTGTTTTAGCATCTGATGGAAAAATGGATCTTAATAAAATATACATCTACTGGAAGACCGGGAAAGGCAGGAGAGAAAAACAGTAAATGCTGATTTCTTAGCAATGCATCATCAGCAGCACCCCTTTTAGATGCATGCAAGACTCTTTAAAATGTACATAGTTTAGACATGTTTCCAGTTCATACTGTTATGGTGCACAATGCACATCTAAGCTGTGACTGTCAGAATGTATATTTATACTTTGCATTGAGTATTTGAGTGCTTGGTTATATTTTCTACTGTTTATTGGCAATAAAATATATCACTTGTTTGGGCCACCAATTTGCACATGAATCAATTTTTTGCACAAGTGCCTTTACATATCAGTTACCCACCCACAGAGACTAAAAATTAGAGAACATTGGTCCTGACAGCAGAGCAGCTTACACAGCTGAATTTTCTGGAATGGTAGCTTAAGGCATTCCTGGCCTTGTTCCTGGTTTTCTATTGGTTGGAGATGATGCGTAAGCAATATATCAAAATGGGGTGTTATACCCAGAGCACCTTTTGGCTAGTAAACAGATCTGGAGCTTTAGTTTGCTGGGTAAATGTAATCATTTAGTGAATAAGCTTTATTCTGCTGGGTAAAGATAGCTCTTAGTGAGTATGTAAAGGGTACAACTATGAATGTGGTTATCTGCACCAAGTACGGTACAAAGTGGTGCACCTTATTACATATCAGCTTTACTCTGTTTAGCACAGTGGTTCTCAAATGGTGAGTCCAGCATCCCAAGGGGGCCTAAATTGTTCTGGGGTGGCCTAGTCAAGTCTGAGAATGTACAGTATTTAAATTTAGAGTTTTAGCTATTGTATGTGAAAAGATGAAGCAAACTAAATATGGATAATGGCAGATGAGTTTCTTTACTTATGCATGAGATTTGTGACCAGGAAAGACACTGAGCAAAACTCATTTGGTGAAAGGGATGGTGTTATAAGAACAAAGGTACAAAAATCTAAAACACATACTACACCCAAAATAAATTGTACCTTAGTTAATGCTAGGAGTTTATACAGTAAAATTGAGGAACTCCAACTGATTTTACATGATTTGAATATTCATGTCTACGCAGTCACAGAAACATGGTGGAAACCTGAAGATTGTTGGGGAAAAATATACCAGGATACATCCTCTATAATAAAGACAGGATAAACACTGGGGAGGTTGCTTTATATGTGAATGAAGAGATACCATCAGAACAGAGGATACATCTAGATGGGGTAGTAATTAAATTCTTTGGGTAGCAATTTCTCCTGAACATAATACAAAAATAGATCTAGGCTTGGCATATGAACTCACTCTATAACAACAGGAGATGATTCAAACCTATTGGACTTTATCATGCACTTGGTGGAGTTAAAGAATGCTATCTTAATGTGTGATTTTGACCTGCGAGGTATAGATTGGAAATCTTGTAACAAAAACAAATAAAGAAAATGAATACCTAAATACCTTTAGCTTAGTCAGTTTGGAGCAATATGTAAGAGATAGTACTTGAGGTAACCATATACTTGACCTGATTTTAAGCAATATGGGTGCTAGGATAAATAGCTGTCTTGTACTGCCACCTTTGGACTCTAGTGACCATTTAATGGTTAGATTTGACTACTTAAGGGTATTGAGTAGACATTCTGGCAGTACTATAATATATAGATATGATAAGGCCGATATAGATGGCATGCATAGAGATCTGGCAAATAGGAATTGAGAATTACAGTTCAAAGGAGCATCGATATCTAGGATGTGGGATATGCTTAAGGCTAAAATAATAAGCTTGACTACAGAATTTGTACCAACCAGGATTAAATATAACACAGCTAAAAGCATCTTCCCACTGGATGACAACAGCAATTAAAAGGAAATAAAGAAAAAAAATAGAACCTTTAGACAGGCTAAATTAAGTGGGGATGCTACCAATTGAGCTCATTATAAAAAGTGCTTAAAGTCTACCAAAAAAGCATTGAATTAGCAAAAAGAAAATATGTTAGCTACTAAGTTAAAGACAATTATAAATACTTCTATCAGTATATTAGTAACAAAAGGGTGAATCAAACAAGATAGGTCCTCTATTGGATTCTGAGGGAAAATTACTTGCTGACAACCAGGGTATGGCAGAATTAAGTAACATATATTTTGCTTCAGTTTTTAATCAGGGTAAAGCATTAACTGGGATTAATTGTGGTATACCCAATGACGACCCTGGAGTTATTTTAGATAGGAAAGAAGTTATAATAAGACTCCAAAACTTGATCAGAATAAAGCACAGGGCCCAGATGAGATACATTCAAGGTTACTAAGGATCTAGCTGAACAACTTGTAGGCCCAGTCACAGTATTATTTCAGAAATCCATAAATGAAGGAGAGGTCCCAGAAGATTGGAAATAAGCGATTGTGATCCCTATATATAAAAAAGGTCCCAAACAGAAGGTAAAAATTATAGGCCCGTCAGCCTCACCTCGGTCTTGGGAAAGGTATTGGAAGGATTTATGAAGGATTTTATTACAGAGCACCTGTATAAGACCAGTAATATTGACTATACAGAGCATGGCTTTGTTAAAGGGAGGTCCTGCCAAACAAATTTATTGAAATTTTATGGCAAAAGTAAATCGGACACTAGATGAAAGAAATTCCATGGGCGTTATCTTCTTAGATTTGCTAAAACATTTGACAAGGTACCTCATGACAAGTTGCTTGAAACCCTGGTCAATATTGGTGTTAACCATAATATCATTCGCTGGATAAAATCCTGGTTGATGGGTAGGAGACAGAGAGTGTGCGTAAGGGGAATTTTCCAACTGGCAGAGTGTGACTAGTGGAGTGCTACAGGGTTCTGTATTGGGCCTCTGCCTATTCAATGCTTATATTAGGACAATGAAGGCTTCTTCTGATATTTGGTTTTCAAAATTTGTGGATGATACTAGGCTAGGTAGGGTGGCAAACCTTAATAAAGATTCAGAATTATTGCAATCAGCCTTAGGGAGCTGGAACATTGGGCACAGAATCAAGAATAATTTTTTAATGTAGAAAAGTGCAGTGTGATGCATTTGGGAAATATAATATCCTCCATGGTTATAATATGGAGGGTAAATTACTGAGGTGACCTCAGAGGAATGCAATCTGGGGATAAAAATTAATAATAACCTGAACTTTACACCCCATTATAACCAGATAATAAAAAAGCTGGTAGCATACAGTACTGCATTAACAAACACAATAAAAGCAGGGATAAAGGAGTCCTTTTGCCATTATATACATCACTGGTACATCCCCATATGGATATGTAGCTCCCAGTTGTGGTCCCCAGGTAAAAGGGAGATAAGCTTCACTTAAGAGGTTCAGAGAAGAGCTACTCACAAAATTAAGGAAGTACAAGGGTTGGATTATAACCAGAGGCTTAGTACTCTGGGTTATATTCTCTGAGTTTAGGAGATTAAGGGGATAAGTGTTTAATTTAAAGGGCCCTAAATTATCCAATATTATGGGAACAGCTAGATTTGGAAATCCTTGATCATAATTTCAATACTAGAGCACATCCACTTCAGATAAAAATAGACAGATTTTGTTCAAATAAAAGGAAGCACTGGTTGACAGTGAGAGCACCTAGGATCTGGAATAAATTGCCAGTAGAAATAATTGTCAGTAGTAATATTGAAAGGTTTAAGAAAGAGTTAGATACTTTCCTAATTAATAATAATATATTGGGTACTCTTAAAGGGTCTAATGCGATTTCCGAAGATAAACATCCAACAGCAAAAGTACTGTCTTTTATTTCCCGAATTTAACCTTCCTGCTATTACTGTATTACCAACAAACTTCCTCCTGACACAAACACACACTGACACTGACATTGTCATCCACAGCTGATCAATCAAGCGGTCACATACCAAGCACTATAATGATTACCCCTACACAGAAAGACAGGAGAACACTGTGCAGAAATCTACACCATGAAGAAATGAACAGTGGCTAACACTCTGGGTAGAAAAATTCTATAACATTTGGAATAGCTGGTTACGTTGGATCACATGAGCCAGTCCAGACATCATGGCATAAAGGACACACATGATCTAGGAACACAGCAAGGTAACTATAACATACTACTCAGCATTAAGGGAGAGGATAATGACCAGTAGTAGGGATGTCACAGAATGACTGCTGATGTTTGTACTGTATTTAAAAGCAAGTGACTGCCTGTGATTGATTAGGAGGCCTAATAGTATGATCGGTCATGCTGATCATTGCACTGTAGTTGAGCAGCAAATAATACAGTCTCTATAGGCTAAACACTGATGTTAGCAATGCATAAAGACATGCCATTTTACTGGTGCTTTGTCCTATCAAATCAAAATGTCAGTTTTTTGCATGTATATTAGACACAGATGTTGTTGTTGCCGCTTAAAACAGATCTAGTCTACACCAATACCATTTGTTGTAGCAGCACTGCAGAACCTTTTGATAATTTGATCATTTGAATAACGCTACATTGCAGAACCTTGATGACATAATTGATGTCAGTAAGTTAATTGCCAGTAAGTTCACTGTCAGTCAGTTGGTATTGTCAGCAAATAAATGACAGTAATTTACACGTTGAGAAATTAGTACTGGACAATGGTACTGATCCCTCTTAAACTATGGCAAGTACATGGACTTTGTCTTTTAAAGCTCTGTATAACTATGAAACCTATGAAAACCTTGTTGATAGGTGTGTATTTACTATATACGTAAATTGGTGACTAAAAGGCACACTAAGTCAAGGCTTGTTTGTACAGTAGGTGTTTATATGCAAATTAATAACTGGGAAAGGTGCACCAAGTCAAGGCTTATTTCTGCAGTCGGTGTTTATTTATATGTAAATTGGTGACTGGGAAAACACACTGAGCCAATGCTTGTTTCAGGTGTGACCTGGGACAAGGTTGCAGGAAGTTGCTTAACAATAGGCTAAAGAGGGAGAAATGAAGGTGGCTAGGATAGTTGTTCCAGACAGAGAAGAACCAGACAGAGTAAAAAGGATCCAAGAGTCAGAAAAGTGGAGTAACGAGAATAGTTTGGGGTGTGGGGTTGGGGTTGGGGCTAGAGAACAGTAAGTTGAATAAAAAAGAATATATACTCAGTCAACATTATTAGTCTCACTTTATTCCCAGTGTACTATTTATTTATTTGCTTTTGGTAACCAGGTAAGTGCACTAGGCAAGGATCTGCCTATTTTCTGGCATGACCTGGGAGAGTACAGATAACAGCAGTAAAGTACAGATAACAAAAGTGAGAAATAAAAATACAATCACATATTTGAATAATATACAGGAGAGAAAGTAGGTATCCATGCAGGGATAGGCAGTACATTACACACCAGAGATGGATAACATCTGCATGAGGATGCATGATTTATACATGGATGAGTTGCAGGACACTGGTACCAGAAGATAACAGTCAGAAAGCTAAGTGGTAATACTAAAAAGTATCAAGTGCATTTGCAGAGACCAGAGCATTTAAATGAGAGAACATGGCTTTCTTAAAAATAGGATGTGATTTGGAGTTTTGATCTGGAGAGGTAGGAATTCCAGAATTTGGGGGCAAAGTTGGAGGACTCTTGCTCCCCATCTTAGCCAAGTAGAGTGGGACTGAGAGCAGTGCAGAGCTTGCAGACCTCAGGGGTCGAGAGTGAACCACAGGGTTGAGCATAGCACCTAGGGAGTCAGGGCGGGGGTGCTGGGTAATGGAGTCAATGAAGCACCCTAGGGTATAGGAACACAGGTCCGAGGGGATAGCCACTGCAGGGCAGGTAAAGCAAGCAGTGGTGGGTGAGGCAAGGGTCTGACAGGGCAAACCTGTAAATATTGTTATAGGTGGTGTCCCACTTATAGAATACACCTGCTTTGTCATGGCCAAAGACCGGGAGAGGATAGCTGAGTCCAGGGGCAGAACACCCGAGCAACAGAGATCCTGGCTGCAGGAGTGAGGAAGTGAAGTGAGGAACTCGGTAGGCCACCCCAATCTTGGAATTGACAGATCTACAAATCTCACTGATGTGGGAAGAAAATTCAAGGGCAGGGTTACATGTAACCCAAAATACTTAAAGGTGTTAGTCACAGTGACCTGGACCCATCAAGGCATAGGACCTGTAGTTTAAGGGACTCAGCATTGGACTTTCTAAGGGACCAAAAGAGCATGGCCTGAGTTTTGGAGACATTAAGAATTTGACAATTTGAGGTGAGCCAAGACTGGGTTTGTTGAAGAGCATGGGAGAGGTGGTTATTGATGAAGTCAGTAGATCTTGAGGCAGCAAAGAGTACCAAGTCATCGCGTACATAATTATTCAGCAGTGAGAGGGAAGGATAAGAAGGTAATTTATAAATAGGGAAAACAGCAGGGGCTGAGTATTGAGACTTGGGGGATGCCACAGAAATAGGGAGAGAAAGAGAGGACCTTACAGAAAGAGACAGATTGAGACCAATTGGAAAGATAACTGTTGAACCAGGACAGGGTGGTTGCAGAGGCCCCAAGCACTTTAAGGTTGCATAAAAGCAGGGGTGATTTACCAAGTCTTATGCTTTAGTAAGGTCAATAAAACTGCCCTGTAAGTAGTCGATTATCCATATTAGACTTAACCTCACTAGTGAACTGTGTAAGGGCAGTTGTGGTACTGTGCAAGCACTAAAACCATGCAGGGCAGGAGATTGAAGATTAAATTTAAGTAAATGGTTAGATACCTAACGATGGATTAACTCTTCAAGCAGCTTGCTAAGAGTGTGGAAGAAGCACAAAGGGGCAGTAGTTACTTTTGAATACAGGAATAATCCTGGTGGTTTTCCAAGCAGAGGGCACAGTGGAGAGAAAATGGACAGGCTGAAGAGCCTTGTTACAAGGGTAGTAAGAAGGGAGACAGCCAGGCTAAGAATTCTTGGTCCAGTCCATCAGGACCAGCACTGCCGTGAGGTGGAATGGTTCTTGGTAGTCACAGGACATCCAGCCTGGTAATGGGGATTAACCTCAGGAAGGAGGAGCATCAAGGAGAACTGGGGGTATTGAGGAGTGACAAGAATGGAGAGATGTTGGAAGCATGGTAATGAGGGAATTAAAGGCATTGGCGACATTGGACGGGTTGTTTCAGCTAAGATAGTTTACTATCATTTCATGGGGAGTTTGATGTCTATGATTCCCAAGGATCTCATTAATTTGTGACTAGTATCTCTTGGGATTACGGCAGAAGGACAAAGTAGTTCTTTGTAATAATTACTCTTTGCTCTCGAATCTCCTTCATGCAGGTGTTCCTCAAAGTGTGATATGCACAGAAGTCAGCAGAAAGAGAGGATGATTTCCATTGAATCCATAACTTGTCCCTTAGCTTATGCATTTGTAAAGAGGCCACTTAAGCCATCTGGTAGCAGTGCCCCTAACCCTGTGCCTAATTAGAGGAATGTGCTTTTTGCAAGGAGGGTAGGGTAGGGTATTGGTGAAATAGTCTGTGGCTTGGTTGACATTGCATGCTGTAAGAGGGGGACCAGTCAACCAGCTGAAGGTCACATAAGAAAGTGTTTGGGTCAAGGGCAGAAAAGTTGGAGAAAGATAAAACTTTAGGAGGGCAAGAGGGAGGAGGCATCCACACGCAGTAAACAGGACAGTGGTCACTAACTGAGTCAGCTAGGACCCCAGCAGAGGAAATTCTATCCTTCCTGTTGGTGAGTATCTAGTCGATAAAGTGTAGCTGGGACCATACTGAGAGAGCCTTATGGGAGATGAGATGAGTTGTGTCAGGTTGTCCTTACTGATAGTGGGCAGCAGTTGCAAGAGTGAGGGCCTAGCCAGTCTAGGTTAAAATCACCTAGACTGATCATTTCATTTTCCTTACTACTAATGGTAGGAGATCAGTAAGTTCCTTCAAACCTTTTTATATTTTATTTTTTACAGAGAAAATAAGAATATGGACAGAATACAATAGTCACATCTTGAAAAACATCCATTTACAAATTCTCATAAGTGAAAATTAAAGTATAATAATTGTTATGGGGTAAAAAGAAAAATACTGCACATCAATTTCTTGCACCAAGCTTTAAACATTCCTACTGTAGTATCCATAACGTTTATCTCTGCCAAAAAATTCAGATTGGAGTAAACCAAGATAAACAACATAGGGCATCTTTTATGAAAGACTTATTAAGAAAAAAACAATAGTCCCTTCATGATTCATGTAGCCATTGGAATATACTGAGTGTTGTCAGCTGATTCCTCTTCATTTTGATCCTCCTGATCAGATCCCAGATTTGTGGCAACGCCACATTTTCTCATAGAATGCATGAGCAGCATCCACATCCAAGAAATAATCTTTAGCTTGGAAATTCACCTTCAGTTTAGCAGGAGATTGAAGAACTGCATTTAGCCCTGCTTATAAGAATTCAGTTCTGATTGTTAAAACTGTTTTCTCTGATGCTATGTGGCAAGACAGAAGTCAGGATACAGGTGCAGTTTATTACCTTCATAGAAGAAACCTTTCTTGTTTCTAGCAGCCTGCAATATTTTATTTCTTTAAGAGACTAATGCAAAGGTACAAATCATGTACCTAGATTCAAGTTGAGTGCCAAAGCCAAAGAATCCTTTCTTGCTAATGGACGGAAAATGGATTCCAATACAACAGGTTGCTCAGGTGAAAATACCAAGGTGAGAATCTTCTCCACTTCCGTTTTTAATTGGCGTTAGAAACTTGGGCTGATAAACCAATCAGCCTCAGATTTTTCAGGAGGAGAGTATTCACTATTTTTCCAACTTTGCCATAGTGTTCAGTTGCTTGTGTAGAGGTGCATTAATGGATCCCTCAACAGTCAGGATCCTCTGTGATAGTCTGTCAACATTCTCCTCTGCCGACTTCACTTTCTCCTCTAGTTTAGAAGTCTTCTTCTCTATCTTCTGGCAACAGTTAAAATCTCACCCAGGGTGTTTTGTACTTTTGGAAAGATGTTCTTATGTCCCTTGGAACTCCAAGAGAAAAGCTGAACTGAAGCCAATGTAGGCTTGGGTGAAATCTTTGCCTTTGTACCCATTCAGGGCATGGTGGTATTGGGGAAACCATTGCCCGTTCAGCTGCAGAGAACTCTTTGTTCCCCACTGCAAGGCTGGTTTCCCTGTTTTGGGAAATGTATCTTTCTAGCAAGTCAGCTCTGCCTTCTGCCCTTCCTAATTCTTGGCTCAGTTTTGTGGCCATTTGACCACCAAAATATCCTTTAGAAGATGAAGGAGGCAGATTTAAGCATTCAGTGTAGCAGAGCTCAGAAACATACATGCAGCCATATAAATTCATCAGCACCTCCCAAAAAAACCTTGCTTGCAATTGTTTGGGGGATATATAAACACTTACAATATGGATTTTCTTAACCCCACCCAATATTATTAGAGAGTGTAGAACCTCACAAGATTTTAGTGGGTTGCAGGTCAGGAGAGAGAGAGAGAGAGAGAGAGAGAGAGTCAGGTGAGTCTTATAGTTCTGAACCAAGCCACTACCCCTTTGAGGGAAGGATGGTCAGCACGCAGCATGTTATAGCTGCCAAGTCAGCATAGGGAATCAGGGACAGAGGGCTTCAACCAGGTTTCAGATATCATCAGTATATCTGGATTATTCACCTCAGAGTGATTGGCCATTAAGCTCTGGATGTTAAGGTGGGCAAAGGTTATTCCTAGTAACTGGGTCAAGAGATGAGAGAAGCCTTGAGGAGAGGTATTGGGAGGGCAGTAGGGCCTGGGTTGGGCTCAATATCACATGAGAGGGATAGGGAGATTATTATAACCCATACAGTGGCAATCACAGCATGAGATACACACCTGAGGGAAGTAAATGTCCTATGAAAGAAGTGCTTGAGGAATCTCCCAGGGGTTTGAAGCCGAGGCACGCCTGAGGTGTGGGAGTTGTGGACATAGCTATTAACAGGTTAGAGAAAGTAAGGTTCTCAATGCTGGCATCATTAGAGTAGGAGGTGGTCACTGAGAAGAGGAGAAGAGAGTCAAGGACAAGGAGGGTTCAGAGTGTAGTCAAGTCAGCTGTAAGATATAAGATGGGCCATCATATACCTGTTCAGGAAAGCAACAGGCATAGTATTGTTAACAGTGAGAGAGGAGGAATAGTTGGCAGGGTAAAAGAGGCTAGGCTTATTGGTATTACAGTGACCTCTAGTGGTCAAGCAAGATAATCTGCAGATGGGAAAGTCAGGTGAAGGAAAATCATGTGATCCCAAATACCTATATACAGGTATATAAAGTCAGCTAAGGGTGGGGCAGCTGCTGCATTTTACACAGCAGTGGGAAGACTCAGTAGGCTGAACAGAATGTGGTATTTAAAGTTAATTCTAGCATTAAACCCATGCAGTCACTTGCTGAATTAATTAAAATGCAGGCTTTGTAGGTAATTAAAACGCAGGCTGTGTGGAGGTAAAATGGCTGCAGCTAAATAAGATTAAAAATAGCTGGCCATTATACTTAATTAGCAGGCTCTGTTGTGGAAAGCCAAGCAGAAGTGGCACCAAGTTCAAACTCAGCCCAGCACTCCATGTGACGTCGCCTGCTGGGTTTGAAGCTCCGTATCTTTCAAGCGGTGGTGGCATCAGGAGCCCCATCATTATGAAGATGGCTGGTAAGCTGCTTGAGAGGGGACCACCTGAAAAGAGATGGATGAGATAAATAACCACGAGACAGGGTGGGAAGAAGACAGTGTGTTTGTTTGTTTATTTATTTATTTAAATTTCGATGACTGGGTGGGCCCTCTGAGACAGTCAAGTCCCTTTTCAGGGGCGACTCAGGGAACCAAATGTTCCAAGCATAAGAAAACAGTACAGATACAGATAATTATGTACAAATATCATTGTACAGTTACATACATTCATGGACTAGAGTAGCCATCCCATTCATTGGGAGACAGTACAAATTACAGATGTCAATTGCAACATAGGTGAAAAAATAGTAAGGTTGATACTGAGCAATCAATATAATCATAATAGTCAATTAGTACATAAGTACAGAGTATAGATGATTGGCTGTGTACAGACTCATAGCCCTAGACATTGATCATACACACCAGGAGAGTATGGGCAGCAGGTGGAGGAGTTTAGAGAAGATTAGGTACAGTTCCATTACAGAAAGAAAGCCTGTAAAATATTTCCCTATATTGTCTTTTGAAGAGAGTAATGATCTTGCATGAGAGTAGTGAGTGTAGAGGTCATTCCATTTTGTGGTGCTCGAAGGAGAAGGATCTTCCAACAGCTAGATGAGTCTTGGGCAGACCCAGCTTCAGAAGGTGTGAGGACCTGAGTGTTTGTGGGAAGGGTTTCAGGTTAGTAGGTTAGATATACTCAGAGGAGGTGGGAGGTGTATTAGCTGGGAGGTTAAGTCTGGCCATGAAGATGGCCAGCCCAAGTGTTCAGCAAGTTACAGTGATGAGCGCTGAGCTGGGGCCTTAATAGCAAATCGGAGAAGTCAGTGATGGGCCATTTTGAGTTTGTTCAGGAGTGTAGTCTTAGAGGAGTGGATTATAGAGGGCACAGAGAAGAGGCCTGTAAGAAGGGTGGTAGAGGCAATAGTGCTTCTTGCACTACTTGAGAGGTAGGCAGCAGTGTGATATAGAAGGCCTAGTTTCTGATTAGTAACCTTAGTGACATAGGTCATGTGCTCATCAAAGGATAGATGCTTGTCAAGTACTACACTCAGGTATTTAAAGGAGGTAACATTTTGAGTTGAATGTTAGTAGGTGTTTTATTTATTTAGCTTTTGTTGACCAGGTAAGTGCACTAGACAAATTCTGCCTATTTTCAGGCACGACCCGGGGGAGGGGATAGAGATGAATGCCAACTGACTTTGAACCAGATTAAGCTGTTGGTGGTATTTTGGTGAATGGGAAACTTGGCCAGTGAACTGGGGAAATTCCCTACTCTTTTTGAGAAGTGCCATGGGATCTTTAACATCCACCTGAACTACCACCAGAACAGGCAGATGGGACCTCGGTTTACCGTCTCATCCGAAAGACACCACCTCAGGAGTGCAGCAGCCCTCATGCTGCACTACAGTGTCAGTATGGGATATTAACCCAAGTGCCTGGTGTGGGGAAAGAACCCACAGCCTTCTGATCTCCCAGCCTCAGAGGCGAGTGTGCTACCTGCTGAGCCACTGACACTGCAACAACCTGGGGGCTGTGAGGTTGTGTGAAAGCAGGTATGGTAGAACAACATGGATTTAGTCTTTTTGTGTTCACAACTAATAGGTTATTTGTTAGGTCAGAGTTAATACTTGAGATGTCATAGGATAATCTATATAAGATGGCATCATCCACATATAGCTGAACTGATACTCCTCCACAATTCAGAACAAGAACATTAATGAATATTGAAAATAGGACAGGCCCTAGGATTGATCCCTGGGAACCCCGTTGGTGATAGAAGATAAGGCTGCAATGGTAATGGCATATCTGTTACACTGAAACCTATTCTCTAAGTAGTTAGAGACCGAGAGAGAGTTTTGTCAAGACCAAGGTGTCGAAGCTACAGATGAGAAGTGAGTGGTTGACTAGTTCAAATACCTTCATTAGCCAACAAAGACTGCATCAGTGGCATTGCACTGGTCCATAGCCTGGAATATATCAGTGGTGACCCTCAGAAGAGCAGTTTCTGTCCATGCAATTTCCAAAAGCCATGCTGGTTACTAGTGAGGGCATTGTTCTGTTCAAGGTAGGATGATAATTGATTATAAAGTATTCTTTTCTTTTAGCAATTGGACACTAGATAGATATGGATCTATAGTTTTCAATAAGGTTGGTTGGACTACTTTTATGTACTGGGACAACTGCAGTTTTCCTTTTGTCTGGAATGGTTTGCATGACGGAGGATCTGTTGATTAGGCAGGAGATCGGGTATGCAGGTGCAGGTGCACCTATTTTAGAAATTTGGGCAGTAGGAAGTCAAACCCTGGTAAGCTGTCAGTATTAATTCCCTTAGCAATTTAAAGACCTCTTTTCAGGAGGTAGTTTTAAGTGAAAGAGTGGGTGTGGAAATTCCTGTGGCTAGCTGGTGGCACAGGACAATTAACAGGAAGGCTGGTTTTGTAGGCATCAAGGTCTGTAAAGAAGTGGTTCAGCCCTGCCACTATCTACATGAGTGAGGCAAGTGTGAAAACTTTTCCTGTCACTGATGGGGAAAATCTCTTCATTACCCTTTAGGAGTGCGTTGATTTCCTTCCAGAAGCATTTGGGGTTGTAGAGGTGTTTTCTGTAGTGATAGGAGATGCTCCATTTTGGCTTTGCCTATCTTAGATTTACAAATATTGCATAGCTGGTGGCAGGTGTTCCAGTCAGAGTGGAGACTAGAAATTTGTAAGGCATGCCATGCTTTGTCATGAGAGTGCATGAGGTGCCTCAGTTCCTGTGTGAGCCAGGAGAGTGGGTGCCTTTTGATCTTCTTAGTTTGTGGGGAGCATGGTGGTCAAGGATGAAGATGAAGGTATTAACCAGATATTATAATGCTACGTTTATGTCAGGAAGGAGGTTATTGGTGACCAGTCAGCTGTGGTGAGATTTGAGCAGAAGGCTTCAGCAGCAAAGTTGGTTAGGTCCCTAGTTTTATGGATTTTTGTAGGGAGGGGATGCGTAGAATTATTCTTCCAGGCGCAAAAGTCGGAGAATGGTCACTAAGTGCATCAGAGACAATTCCAGCAGCTTTAAGAGGATTTGGAATATTAGTTAGTATCCAGTCTAGGAGCGTGTGCTTGCTTGACTTCATATTCAGTCTTGTGGGATCGTCAAGGAGTTGTTCTCGTTTAGCGTCCAGTAGGGCAGCTTGGTACTGTGTTTTAAGAGGCCCAAACCAATTCACGTTAAAGTTATGCATATTATAGTGTCTTTCTGGGAGGGAGTCCAGACTAGCGAGGAATTCGACACAGGAGGATGCTTGATTCGGGTGAGATAGATGCACCCTACTGTTACATTCTTGACTTGACCAAGGATGACTATGATAAGGACATACTCTGCAACTGAGTTGATCTTTAATTCAGTTAATTCATTGATTACCAATCCATCTCTAACATAAACTAACCCCCCTCCCTTTCTAGGGACCCGGTCCGTCTATAGTAGGAATAGCCAGGAAGGGTGACCCTGTGAGATAGTATGGATGGTTTTAACCACGATTTGGTAATGCAGAAAATGTCTGGTTTGTAATACAGTATCCAGGATTCCAATTCTGCCACTTTTCCCCTAATGCTCTATATATTCTTATGCACTATTTTGAGACCTTTGGAGTTAAGCCAATTAGGGCAGGAAGATTAGGGGTCAGGAGTGGCCTTATTGTGTGGTTTGGTTTTTGCTTCTTACTGGGTCCTGGGTTTAGTTTGACATCTCTGACAGTAGTAGGAGGCATGAGCAGCATTGGAGAGAGGGTGGGCAGAGGAAGGTAGTTTTGTGTATTCATTTGTAACGCTGCAGGAGGAGGATGGTTTTATTATGCTGGGCCAGGGTTAATAATGTAAGGTGAGGGAAAGACCCATGTGGGCAAGCGGGCAGTAAGTCAAGGGTCCTGGGTTGTGATAACCTAAAGTGGAGGGTGGTACAGATTCAGAGTTTGAGATCAAATCTGTTGGATGCAGTGTGCCAGGAAGGACAAGCAAATGAGTAGTCCTTTGGTGAGAGGAACATTGTACTGTAGAAAGTAAAAGAAATCAGGCCATGGAGGAAGAGGAAGGATGTGTGGTGTAGGATAACACTACTAGGCAGTTAACAACCAGAGGATCTGGAGAGCTGTGTGCATCAGCACAGTACTGGGATCAAGGTCTCTGTATCCTAATTGATGGCAATTTTGGGCTATCAGTATAGCCTAGAGGTTAGAGTAATCAGCTGTGAATGGGATTGGTACATCCAGCAGACCAGACTTGGGTTTGATTCTCACTGCCTCCACTTGCATACTGTGTGGCTCTGAGCAAGTCACTTAACCACCCAGTGATCCCAGGTTGCCCTGAAAACAGGCACTTGTGCCTAGTGGGCATTACCCAGTTACCAAAGACTAAAATACAAAAAAAAAAAAAATAGGACCCTTCATAAGGGAGGAACTCATTGAGGAGAGAAAAAGTAAGTTGAGTTGAAGAGAATGATCAACAAAAGTTGCAATGAGTAGATCCCTTAAGAGGGAAAAATAGTGAAATTAAGCTGAAGAGAACGATCAAAAGAAAAAAAAAATTGCAGTGAGAAGTTCCTCCTTAAGAGAAGTTTGCTCACTTTCTTTAAGTGTTTCAGGAGCAACTATAGTCAATGAGTAACATGGGGGTAATAGGGAGGGTTTGAGAGCATTTAATACTGGATGGGTAGGTGGCAGCGAAATTTCAGCAGGAGCACAACAGCAGACCAAAGTTACAAAGCATGACTGGAAAATCGAAGCAGTGAAAGCAGATGGCCTGGGCCAGGAGACAAGTGAAATCAGTCAGAAACTGCTGCTCAATGGAATTATGGCTTCTGAAACCTGTCTCCTTCCGTACTTTGCTTGGGAGCCAGAGAAGCTGCATTTCTGGGATGCTGGCAGCTGTCTGGTTTGGAGCCATGCTGCGAGCGCTGCTGTTGGTGAGGAGCCCTATTCAGAGGCTACTCCTAATAGGGAGAGGAAGAAGGAGAAAGAGATGTAAGTAATTATAGATGTTTCACAGGGCAGGCTTCAGGTTAAATGGTTGGTGGGTTAAGTTTCAATGGAAAAGAGATGCAAATCACTCGGAGTTCGGGGCAGGGAAAGAAGACAGCAGAGTTGGGAAGGAGGTAGCAGGCAGGAAGGCGAATTAGCTAATGGCCATAGATTGATGTGGGAGGTAATGTGGCCAGTTGAGCCAGAAGGCCAGAAATTACAGTTTCACAGATAAGAGAGTGTTTAAGAATTAGAAGTTAGGGGAAAAAGGAAGATGGCTCTATCTGGTTGATGAATCAGACAGCAGTGAGAAAAGGCAGATGAAATCTCTAACAGGTGAGGGTAAAAATATTAGTTTCACTGAGGAACTGAACTACTTAATACTAAGATAATCAACAATATAAGCCTGCCTTAAACAGAGAAAAAGCATGAAATCTGGCAGCAGTTTTCAGTAACAGTACTAGCTGGATATAACAATGAAATTTTGGCAGGAAGGGTAATAATTCTGGTTCTCAGAGGAACTGTACCACATTCAACTGCCTTAAACAGAGAAAAGAAAGCATAGAATCTTGCAGCAGTTTTCAGTAAAAGTAATAGCTGGATACAACGATGAAATTCAGCAGTAAGGTAATAATTCTAGTTCTCAGAGGAGCTGTACCAGTTCAAGCTTGACAGACTCATACAGTACATGCTTATCCTAACAGAAAAAATCAAGACAGTAATTTACTAAGAAGTACAAACTAATGTTTTAAAGTTAAAACTGAAATTTCGGCAGGAGCACAACAACCAGTCGAAGTTGCAGAGCACAGCTAGTAAATTGAAGCAGTGAAAGCAGATGGCCTGGGCCAGGAAGACAATTGAAATTAGTCAGAAACTGCTATGGTCTAATGGAATTGTGGCTTCTGAAACCCGTCTCATGGTACCTTGCTTCAGGAGCCAGAGAAGCTGCTTTTCAGGGATGCTGACAGCCCGGCCAGTTCAGAGCCGTGAGGCGCTACTGTTGGCAGGTGCCCTTGCCATATTCAGGGTCTGCTCCTAGGGAGGGAGAAGGAGAAAGAGATATAAGTAATCATAGATGCTCCACAGGGCAGGCTTCAGGTTAAATGGTGGGCGGGTTAAGTCTCAATGGGAAATGAGGTGCAAATCGTTCAGAGTTCAGGGCAGCCAAAGAAGACAACAGAGTTGGGAAGGGGTAGCAGGTAGGAAGGTACCTTAGTTAATGGCCATAGACTGAGAGTGTGTGGGGGGTGTAGTATGGCCAGTCGAGACAGAAGACCAGAAATTACAGTTTCACAAATAAAAGTTAGAGTGTTTAAGAATTAGAAGTTGGGGGAGATGACTATCTGATTGATGAATCCGACAGCAGTGAGGAAAGAAGGATGAAGTCTCTAACAGTTGAGAGTTAAAAATATTAGTTTCACTGAGAAACTGAAATACTTAATACTAAGATAATCAACAATACAAGCCTGCCTTAAGCAGAGGAAAAAACATAAAATCTGGCAGCAGTTTTCAGTAAAAGTACTAGCTGGATATGACAATGACATTTCAACAGGAAGGGTAATAATTCTAGTTCTCAGAGGACCTGTACCACGTTCAGCTTGACAAACTCATACAGTACATGCTTATCCTAACAAAGAAAAAATCAAGACAGTAATTTAGTATGAAGTACAAACTAGTGTTTTAAAATTAATACTGAAATTTTGGCAGGAGTATAACAGCCAGTCCGGTTACAGCCCATACGAAAAGAAGGGTGAATTTCCAGTTTTATTTTCAAAGTCCTTTCATTTCACAGTATTTGTACCATTCAGTCATTCATTTTCCTTTTTATCTTTACCCTTCATTTTGGTTCCGATATCCTTCAAATACCATTCAAATTACCCATCTTCCTGAGCAGTGTATTCTAAAGCATTCATTTTCCATGTTTTATCTTTTCATTGTCTTTCATTGTCAAACTGCTCCAATATCCATTCAGATACCCTTGAAATGATCAATCTTGTAGCAGTTAAATTATTCTGACCATTACATGTACTTGTTTTTTGTCTGCATCAGTTTACAGCTTTTTTCAATGGATATAATGGTTGGGTAAACAAAATCCAGGGTGAGACTTGGAGAGCCAACAGGCAGAAGCAAGGGTATCCCAGAGGGAAGTAGAGTGTACACTGCAATCTAGAGTCCCATTTCAAAGTTGACAGTGTAGAATACCACTGCTGTTATTAACTGCACTGTATACTGCATTAATTTTCTGTTACACTCTTTACCACTGCATTATTTTATTTTCTGATGCATACAGTAATAGTACTACTTGTTGAGTATTTAAATTAGTAATTGAGTACTGGCTGAGGATTTTAGTTTTAGAATATGTTTAATTAAAGATGAAGTTGAGAACAGATTGAGATCTCAAAGTTTCAGAAAGCACTCAACAAAACTCAATTTGCAGTTGAATGCTTGCATTTGTAGTTTGTATAGATTTAATGCAATCAAGTAGACTGACAGAAACATAGAAGATCGAACGGTAGGAAAGGCCAACAATGCTCACCCAGTCTCCTGCACCCAAATACAGCCCAGGGGCCTCCTTTGCACCCAAGCTCAGCCCAGTGGATCTTCCTAGTACCCAGTCCCAGCCCAATGGGTCCCTCTTCTTTCAATCTTATCCCAGTTTCTCTCCCTGATGTCGATATTGGGAATAGGGGCTTTGGATGCCCAGGACAGGATATGATGAGTCACAGTGTCTTCTGGTCGATTCCTCTGTGTCCTCCAACTCCAGTCCTCTTTTGGGTCTTCTGACTTTTCCTCTTCTAGGCAGGTGAGTTGATTCTCTTCCCTAAACATCTTAGCCAAAATAACTCTTACTTATACCCATCCTGTACATATTATATGTGCTACCCTGTCTCTACTCTCACTATTGACACGTCTACATATGTAATATATTTTCCTTTATTTCTACAGATTTGGCTGGACTTTGACCTCTGCCTATCAGATAAGTATAGTTTTATTTACTATATATCCTATCTGTACAATTTTTCCGTAAGAACTATGGATCCCCTTTGACTCTCATAACCTTTGTTTTACAGGTACTCCTCATCCACTCTCCAGAATCAGTATCTCCACAGAGGTTCCCTCACCTGGACCAGAAGGTACCCATGATTTGGTTACTTGATTACAGTGTGTGTGTGTGTGTGTGTGTGTGTGGGGGGGGTTGGTCCATAATTGTGAGCCTGCATCCATTACAGTGGGAGTCCAGGGGTTGGTGCCATGAAGCTAGCTTTGTAATGAGGGACAGTTGAAAGATATGGGGACAGTTTAGAGATATGGGATCAGTCCCTCAAATCTGGCCCCCTAGCTGGACCTGCCACCATGCAGCTGGCCCCCTTCCTGCTGCTAGACCCCCACAGCTGAAGACTAGCTGTTTGCTCACAGCATGCTCCTGTGAGGTAACACCATTTTCAGTGGGGACACAGCAAACTGAGGGGTAAAATGAGGGAAGTTCCAAATAATAAGGCATGTTTGAGAGGTATAGGACAGTCCCTCCCCACATCTGACCACCCTGCACTGCAATGCTAGAGATTTCTCATTCTGTAGCGGTTTAGACTAACTTTTCACCCACTAGCTGGCAGGGCTAGTGACTGGAAAAATCCCCCAACCAGAAATCGTGGGTATACAGGCAAACGGTGCAGGATCAGGGACTACACCCAGCAAACAAAAAGGAAGAAATAAAATACCTACACTAATACAAACCACATTTACTATACTAAAGAACATAAAACAACCCCCATACCACCCAATCCCACCCCATGCCGATTGCAGTCATCAGTTGATTGATCTGGGATTAACTTGAGGTGCTCAAGCTGAGTAAAGTCAGGGATTCCATATGGTGAGGAAAGCATCTAAAAATCCCCAATTATTCTGGTAAACATTAAGTCTATTATGCATTAAAGCAATATGTTTCTCTAACTGGAGAGCCAGAAGAGCTTCCCTGTGCAACTCCTATCACCAGAGGAAGAGAGTCCCCTTCCAATGCCTAGTCATGATCACCAGTTTGGCTATGGCTGAAATTACTGCCATATGTGCTTTCCTGGCTTTGGGGACTCCATAAGGGAAGCTATTCAACATACAGGCCTCAGGGGGTGAATAGTGGATCAAGCCCAAGAATCAGGTCTAAGATTCTCCTGATAGTTTGCCAGAAGATCTGAGCTTTTGGGCAAGACCACAGCATATGATATAAAGACCCATCAATATCGAACACCGCAGTTAAAGGAAGGGAGCCTACCCATTTTGCAGAGCTTCGCTGGTGTAAGGTATAGTTGTGCAGTATGTTAAACTGCACTAAGCGCAACTCTGTCCTGCTTAATAAACTTATACATGTTTTGCCATATCTTTTCCAGAAATCTGCTTCGATTGGAAGGAGAAGTTCTTGGTCCAATAGCAGCACACCTTTAGGCAAATGAGGGTCCAAGGCCTGTAACCTTTGTAAACATTAGAAACCGCATGTGGCTGATCTGCCACTTGCAGAATTGAAGACAAATCAGTTTTGGGAGGGGTGCCCAACATACTTCCCATAAAGGAAGTGATGGCCCTTGAGCTGCCGATATTTAAAGAAGGACCTCTCCTGCACCTTGAATTGGAGCATCTGCCAGAACATCTGCCAGAACTAGACACATAGTGGATTCCCTGCAGGGGAGGGGCCTCAAACAACTGGTACAACAACCCACAAGAGACAGGGCTATCCTAGGTCTAGTACTGACTAACAGGGAAGGGATCACAGATCTCAGGACAGAAGGTCACCTGGGGGCCAGTGACCATCACATGGTATGGTTCAGTTTGGCTACTACATCTAAATCATCCATTCCAAGGCAAAATAAAGGGACTTCAGAGGAGCTGACTTTGATAAGATGGCCAAAGGTTAAGCTAGCCCTGGCAAAAAAGAAACACAGGTGAGGGTACAGGCAAAGTGGGCAAGCATTAAGGATGCAATACTTGAAGCAACATCCCATTGTGTTAGACAGAAAAGGAAGTGCAAAGAAGAAGGAAACCACTTTGGTTCCTCAAATACAGTAGCAGAAAAGGTCAGAGCCAAAAGCCTGGCCTTCAGGAAATATAGGAACACAGCAGGATGAAGATAGGGAGCGTTCAAACTGCCCTAAGGGGAGCAGGGAAGGCAGTAAGGCAGGCAAAGTCCCAAACTGAGGAGACACTAGCACGAACAGTAAAGAAGGTGACAAGACTTTCTATAGGTACATTAGTGAAAGGAGAAAGTCAGAGGGGGTAATTGCTAAGCTTAATGGAGAAAAGGCAGCATGTGAGGAGGAGGACCATGTAAAAGCATCTATCCTAAATAGATACTTTTGCTCAGTATTTACTGAAGAGAAGGTAGAGCAGGGCCCACAGCTCAGCACCATGGACACAGGGGAGGGAGGTGAGGCACTACTCCCTTCACAAAAGAAAGGGTCCTACAAGAGCCTGCTAAGCTCAGGGTGATAAGGCAATGGACCTGATGGCATACATCCCAGGATACTTAAGGAGCTAAAGTGGAACTAGCAGAGCCATTAGCAGAACTGTTTAGTGAGTCTCTGAGCACAGGAGAGGTCCCAGAAGACTGGAGAAGGGCTTGTGTGATCCCGCCCACAAGAGTGGTAGCAGGGAGGAGGCAGGGAACTACAGACCAGTCAGTCTTACCTCAGTAGTGGGCAAGATTATGGAGGCACTCCTTAAGGAAAGGATAGTGCAACACCTGGAATCCATAGGGGCACAGGATCCAAGACAGCATGGGTTTACAAAGGAAGGTCCTGTCAAACTAATCTCATAGATTTCTTTGACTGGGTAACCAGAGTGGTGGACCAAGGGGGAGCAGTTGATGTCGCCTACCTTGACTTCAGCAAAGCTTTGACACTGTTCCACATAGAAGATTGATAAATAAGATGGGTAGGCTTGGGGTGGGTCAGAAGTTGGTCAACTGGGTGGCAAACTGGTTGATGGGCAGAAAACAGAGAGGTGGTGGTAAATGGTATACAGTCAGAAGAGATGCAAGTCACAAGTGGGTACCTCAGGGATCAGTCCTGGGGCCAGACCTCTTCAACATTTTCATTAGTGACTTTGCAGATGGACTAGAGGGTAAGGCTTGTCTGTTTGCAGATGACACCAAGATCTGCAACAAAGTAGATGATCCAGATGGGGTGGACAGCATGAGAAGAGATCTGGATAAACTAGCAAAATGGTCAGAAGAGTGGCAACTGGATTTAATGCAAAGAAGTGCAAGATCATGCACATAGGAAGAGAAACCCTGAAGCCACCTATAGGCTGGGAGGAGTTGCTAGCAGTCACAAGGAAGAAAGAGACTTGGGCATCGTCATCACTGATGACCTGAAATCATCAAGCAGACCTCTAAAGCAGTAGGTAAGGCTAGGGGGTGTTAGGATTGTATTAGTAGGGTATCACAAGTCGTAGAGGAGAATAATCCCTCTTTACAAGACACTGGTTAGGCCCCATCTGGAGTACTGCATGCAGTATTGGAGGCCACACCTTCACAAGGACATTAACCAAATTGAGGCAGTCCAGAGAAGGGCAACCAAAATGGTGCAGGGACTGCATCAGAAGACATATGAGGACAGATTAACAGAGGTCAATATGTATACCCTTGAGCAAAGGAGGAGAGAGGTGATATGATAGAGGCATTCAAACACCTTAAGGGCATTAACAAGGTGAAAGAGTCTAACATGTTTAAATATAAGAAAAATAGCAGGACAAGAGGACACAGCATGAGATTAGAGGGGGGCGATTAAGGGGAATGTAGAAATTCTTTTTCACAGAAAGGGTGGTGGATGCATGGAATGGCCTACCTCAAGAAGTGGTGGCTATGAATACAGTGCAGGGCTTCAAACAGGCATGGGATAGGCATAAGGAGCAATACAAATGAGTATGAATAGATAGGCCACTGACAGAGCAAAGGCGATGGCACATTTATAAGGTAGAAAAGAAATGGGCAGACTGGATGGGCCTTGCAGTCTTATCTGCCGTCAACTTCTATGTTTCTATGTTTCTATGTTTCTATGTTTCTATGTTTCTATGAATTAGAAATTCAGGAATGAAATTAACCTCCCCAGAGCAAAGCTCAGAGAGTTTTTCCCCATTAAAGGAGCTTCCAATACTTGACTAGAGATAAGCTTATGCTCAGTTTGAAAGTGGGGATTGCCCAAAATGGGCTGATCTAGGACAGGTGCCAATTAAGAGAAGGTGAGTTTGCACTTGATGAAATGCCCTGAGAGACCACTCGATAGAAGTGTCCCTTAAGGATCTGGGAAGCAGTCTAGGAGTCATATACACTAGTGATGAGAATGCACAGTGATTTTTGGCAGCAAGGAATGTCTCTGTATTTAGCCACAGAGGTGTGTAAATCTGAGATCTACCTGCATCAACACCCTAAACCAACATGATTTTCAATAGCCCTGCACATAAGACCAGAAAAATTGCCATTGAAATGAATAGGGGCCAATTAAAATGTTTATAGGTTAATTCATTTCAATAGCATTTTTCTCGATACTTGGATAGCGGCAATTGCTCCTGGATCAAACCAGTCCACCTGGCCAATAGGAAGGGAGATAGTGGGAGGTGACTTCTGTCGGAGGTTACCAAGACTGTACTTGGCTTGCATTTGCACTATGATGAGGAAGAAGCATTCATCAAAATGACAGGGCTATGATAGCCTCTCATTTAGAGGTGGTTTCATTTCTGAGTACGTTCCAGTGGGCGGCAAGGCAGGAGTGTAATACCCCAAAGATGGGTCCCCAGCAAGCTCCATTGCCTCCAGTAAGCCCCAGTAAGGTGACCCTATAGTTTAGGTGGCAAGGGGTGTGAACATAGTGGCAGGAGCCCCATAAAATAAACTACTTGTGTGCAGTTAAAAGTTTTTCACCTGTCTACTGAAGGTGGCATGAGCCAGTGCATCTAAGGTCCAGTTCATGCTGGACAGCTGGTTGTTCAGAACCTGGCATCCCAAATGCTAGGGAAGATTCTGAGAGTGGCCAGTAATGGCCATTGGGGAGTTTGAATTGATTGAGAAGGAGAACAGTCAGGGAAGTGCATTCAGGGATCCCAAAGAGAAAAATATAAACAAAAGTGTGGCAGAAAGGAGAGAGGGGATGCGGGAGGTAAATTCAGTGCAAAGGTAGTACCTGCATTTCTCCTCTCATAAATGTGTCAGTTGCAGTGGTCCAAGCAGTGTCAGCAGTTTAGTGGTTGTGGTGGCTCCCAGGAGCAGCTGTTGGCAGCCATGGTGTAGGCTCTGTTGTTTAGCTCCATTTGTTGTTTTCTGGGGGGGTTACATTTTTCCCATATACTTTATTGTACTTTCCATTCCCCCCTCCCCAATCCCCTGCCTTGAACACTCACACATGTGGAGCATGTGCACGCCTGTTCAAGGCACATGCCCTACATGTCTCCTCTCCTACCTATGCTAACCACCGGATCTCCACCAGTGGAGCAGGACTACAGGTAGTGGCAACAACCACTCCAGGAGAGGAAAGCTGCCTTCCAGCTGCTCAGTCCTGCTCCTACCTCCCCCGTGCCAGCTCTCCGATGACCCAAGACCATTCCTGAACCTGGGTCACTGGCATAGCACAAGGAAAGGCATCCAGCACCTCAGCCTTCAGCACCACTGGGCTGGCTTGTTTTATTTAAGAAAAAGCAAATACAAGATCCTCGGTGGTGGCACCCCTGGTTAGATGGCAGAGCATCAGGAGGAGCAAGCTACCCAGCAAGATCCCAAGGGTAGACCTCCTACCTGCCTCCATTCAGCCAGGCATACAGCACAAAGCTAACCCACCTCCTCTCTCCTCAACTTTTCCCATTTGGGTGGTGAGTTAGTGGCAGCACCATAAAGCATTCACTGTCTGCCTGAACCAATACTTAAATAATTAAAAAGATGTTTATTTTTACGCAGAGGCGTAAACGATGGTCATGGCCATTAGTGGAGTCAGGGTAAGGCTCCAGAGCAAGGGACTACCAAGGGCAGATCTATTCAAATGTATTTAAAATCACTCCAGGAAGGAGCATAGGGTGAGATGACAGTCCTATTCAAAATTACCTAAATTTATTTAACTCATGCTCCTATTTGGTGCATATGTCAGGAGTGGGCAGCATTCACATTAAGTAGCTATCAGAGGCAGAGCAGAAGACAGGGCAGACCCTGAATTAGATAGTAAATAGGGCTCCAGAAGGAGCAAAGGTAGGAGTAAAGACCAGTTACAGCCAAGCTAGCCAGTTGGCAAGTGAAAATGGCTAACTGTCCCAAAGGATTAAATTTATTCAGAAATAAGCACTAAGGCCCAGTTAGAGGAAGTAAACCCCAGATTAGAAAGTCAGAGTACCCCAAGGGTTATACAGGTAACTAGTAGCCAAGTAGCCACCAGTAGATAAGCTAAGGCTTTTGTTATAGGGGGCTCCAGGTCACTTACTATTTGGAGTGTCAGGGGAGGCAGCATTCAAATTAAGTAGTTATCGGAGGCAGACCAGAGGGCAGGGCAGGCACTGAATTAGATAGCAAACAGGGTTCCAGAAGGAGCAAAGGTAGGGTAAAGCCCCAGTTATACCAAAGCTGGCCAGTTGGGCTAATGAATAATGGCTAGCTGTCCCAAATTTTTAATCATTCAGAAATAGGCACTGAGGTCCAGTTAGAGGAAGTAAGTTTAGATTATAAAGTCAGAGTGCCCCAGGGTGATACAGGTGACTAGTAGCCCTGTGGCCACTAATAACAAAGCAAAGGCTAGTGTTACATGGGGGCTCTGGGTCCAATTACTCAGGTTACTAGCCCTTGGCTTGGGCTTTGGGAACCATGCTGCTGAGGTGGTTAACTAGCCAATGCTGTGGCAACTATGCTGCTGGGGCAGCTAACTAGCTAGGGCTGTGGCAACTATGATGCTGGGGTGGCTAACTGCCTGGTCTACTCCCTTCCCTAGCTCCTCACTGGAACTGTCACCTAATGCACTTTAAATCTATAAATTCTACAATATTTTACAACAATAACTTGGCCATTGTTTGCCACTTGACTATTAGCTACCTTTATCACCCTGGACCTTCTCACTTTATATTCTGGTTTTACTTCCCTAACTGGCCCATCTGGTGCTTATTTCTGACTAAACAATAAAAAATATTTGACTAGCTAACTTGGCTTTGCTTGGCCTGCCATTTACTCCATCCGAAGCCCTGTTCATTCAAGTCTGTGCGCCTCTGCTCCGCCTCTGGAAGCTGCTTAATTTGAATGCCACCGCCCCTGCCCTTTGCTCCAAGTAGGAGTGTGATTTAAATTAGTTTAGATAATTCTGAGTAGGACCACCCTCTGCTCCCTTATAGGAGCATTTAAATATATTTGAATGCATCTGCCCTCGGAGGTCCCTTGCTTTGAGGCTTTACCCTCACCCCGCTAATGGTCACAGACATCCATTATTGCGACGTAGGCATGAAAAGGCTTCTTTTTAATATTTATTTAATCACTAGCTAAGGCAGACAGTGCCTGTTTTATGGCACTGCCACCGATTCACTGCCATGACCAGGGAGCAGTTGAGGAAAGAAGGTGGATTATGTGGGCTAGATGCAAGTTTGGTTGCAGGCGAGGTCAGAGGCCTTCCCTTAGGTCCTTGCTATGACATTTTGTCCTGACATTCGGGTTTGAACTGATGTATACATGTGGCACTGCCACCACAGAGGTCAAAATTTTTCTTTTGTAAAAAACAAAAATACACCAATGAATAGAAAACAACAAAAGGGGCTTGATGGAGCTTACATCACAGCTGTATGGCTGCTGATTCCAGTGGACCACACTGCTGGGACTGACACAGGGATGAGAGAAGGATAGCAGGTAACTTTGCTGTGAATTCCTGTGTCCTCTCTATCCTTGTGGCCATGATTTGTCTACGTTTTTTTTAATTTTATTCAGGATGCTTGAAAGAGCTTCCTGCTCCCTTCTATCTAAATTGTTTAATCTGTCCTTAGCCTTGCTAAATACTGTGTGCCTGTTCCACAACAACAGAACAGAGATTCAAAATAGGTCTCAAATTTGTACTGTCTCATTGCAGGCTTGCCAACATTGTCTATATATAAAAATCGCCCCCCACCCACCATTTCCCAGGCCGTTTGGCATAGACCAGATTGGTAGTGCTTTCGATTCTTGCTATCTCCTACTGCGTATATGGGGACGTGATGACAGTGTCCATTTCCCCAGAGTTCAGCTATCACTTACCCAAACCCTTGCACCCTGAGATCTTCCAGGAGGAGGTTGAATCTGGCGGTTTGTAAATCTTTTCATCATCTATAAGTTAGGATTAAAACTATGTAGGTCATCAGCTAGGAGAGGCAGTCACAGGAGCTAGAGGCAATGAGATGGGCCGGAGCCTAGTTTTAACACACCTAGTGTTGAGGCAGAGCAGATGGTGTGGCTGAGACCATTCATCCATAGAGAGCCCTATAGGTGAAGGAGCATTGGCTCTGCATAGTTCGACAGCAAGGAACTTGTAGAATCTGGGTTGTCAAGCTCCTGGTGTTCTGTTGGTTGGTGTTTGATGTAACAAGGCAGTAACACCGTGGGGTGTGGAGCTAAGGTTTTTCCCGCCATAGCACATGTGAGATACTTTATACGGTTGGAGAGTTGAAACCATCTGGATTGTTCATAAAGGGCACAGATGAGGAGGTGGGCACCAGTTGTGAGTCAGCATGCTTTGTAAGCACAGTTGTTATCGTCAGAGAGGCGGGCGTGGTAGGCGGAGCCATAGATAATTAGGCCATAATCAATAATTGACACCACAGAGCTCTGGACTGGCAATCTTCAGGACCTCTGGGGTGAGGTGCTGCCTGTGCTTGTAGAGTAATCCAAGGTGTGTGTTGGCAGCTTTAGCCATGCCAGTCAATGTGAGCCGTATAGGAGAGATTAGGGTCAAGCAGAATCCTAGGTATTTGAATGAGTAAACTTGTTAGAGGACAGTCCCTGCTTGGTGGAGATGGCAAGGGGTGTTGCTTGTAACAGTTATGTGAACTGCAGAATAGCATGAATAAGTGTAATTTATATTTATGACACTGTCCTTCATTTTTCCACCACTATATTTCTCCTCAGTTTCTGCTTTATTATCTTTTGAACTTGAACACAGGGCAGTGGACACACCTGAGCTACTGTCTGCCTGACCAGTACAGCTGAGGCTCCTTCGTAAATAGCTCACTTCATTCCAAGTTCTGTCTCCCCACCCCCATCAGTCTTAGTATGTGAGGAGCTACCAAGCCAGTATTTCCATGCTGCACTACTCACTCCCATGTCAGGAAACTACCTGAGAGTCCCTCACTTGTTGGGTCCTCACTGTGCCATGCCTGTCACTCCAAGTCTGGGACTCTACTCACATCAATCCAAGACTATAAATGGCTCCACAGTCCACACAGGGTTGTATACAGACCCCCATCTCAGGGGTGGAAATGGACAAGGAAATTATAGAAGGCATCCTTGGAATGGCAGAGAAGGGAGATATTATTGATGGGGACCTGAATATGCCCAGATGTTGACTGGAGCACCTTTGCTGCAGCCACATCCAAAAGCAGGAGCCATTCTCGATGCCCTAGGGGCATGTCTCAGACAACTAGTTTTGGAACCCACTCTGGAGAGAGCAATCTTAGATCTTGTACTCTCAAATGGGAATGGAGAGGATCTCTGGTCTTGAAGTGGGTAGCCATCTGGGAACAAGCAACCACCAAACAGTGTGGTTCATGATAAACTTAGCTGTAGAGTCAAGCCACACAAAAGTGAAGGTACTGGACTTTAGGAGGGTTAATTTTGTCAAAATGGGAGAGTGCCTCAGAAAAGCACTGTAAACAGGCAAGAAGGTGGGGTGGAGCAACAATGGGGAAACATCAAAACCGCCATCACAGAGACAACAAGCCTTTGTGTGAAGCAAATAAACAAATCAAAATGAAAAAAAAAACACTATGGTTCTCAAAAGAAGTGGCAGGGAAGGTAAGGAGAAAAAATAGCATTCAAAGTATAAAGAAACACAGAAGGAGCATGACAGAGAACTGTACCAGTTAAAGCAGAAGGAAGCAAGTAAGGCAGTCAGAATAGCAAAGGCCCAAACCGAGGAAAAGATAGCCATCTCTGTTAAGAAGGGGATAAAACATTTATAGGTACATTAGGGAGCAAAGAAAGAACTAAGGCAGGGATATTGAGGCTGAACAAAGAGGAAGGTGGTTGGGCAGAGAGCGACAGTGAAAAGCAGGGATAGCTTAATGAATACTTCTGCTCAGTATTCACAATGAAAAAGCAGGAAATACCTAATCTAGTCAATAGAAGCACTCTGGATGGGGGGTTGATATTAGTCCTTTCACAAAGAAGAGGTTCTGAAAGAACTCTTAAAATGAAGGTGGATAAAGCAATGGGGCCTGATGGGATTCACCCCAGAATTCTAAATAAACTAAGGGAAGAACTAGTAACACCACTGACTACCCTTTTCAATAAATCATGGGAGGATGGTGTGGTACCTGAGGACTGGAGGAGGGCAGATGTGATTCCCCTTCACAAAAGTGGGAGGAAGACAGAGGCAGGAAACTACAGACCTGTCAGTTTGACCTCAGTGGCAGGGAAAATGATGGAATCACTTCTGAAGGAAAGAACTGTTGAGTACCTAGAGGCCAGTGGGGCACAGGACCCAAGGCAGCATGGATTCACAGTGGAAAGGTCATGTCAGACAAATCTAATTGATTTCTTTGACTGGGTGACAAAGCAGTACATCAGGGAGGGCTGTGGACATAGCCTACCTAGACTTTAGCAAGGCATTTAACACAGTCCCACACAAAGATTAATAAACAAATTAGCCAGCCTGGGAGTGGGTCCCAGGGTGATAGCCTAGGTAAAACACTGGTAGGACAACAGGACACAGCGGTAATAGTAAATGGAGTACACAGTGAAGAAAGGAGGGTTACTAGTGAGGTACATGCAGGAGTTCAGTACTGGGGCAGGTCTTTTAATGTCTTTATAAGTAACATTGCAGAAGGACTGGAAGGAAAGTATGTATCTTTGCAGATGACATAAAGATCTGCAACAGGGCTGATACACAAGGTGGGGAGAAAAGGATGAAAAGAGACTTGGCAAGGTTGGAGGAATGGTCAAATGTATGACAGCTTAGATTCAGTGCAAAGAAGTGCAAAGTTATGCACCTGGGAAACAAAACCCAAGGGAAGAGTACACAATGGGTGAGATACTGACAACAACACAAATGGAAAGGGACCTGGGGTAGTCATATCAGATGACCTAAAGGTGGGCCAGCAATGTGAGAAGGCAGTAAGTAGGGCTGGGGGATATTGGGATGCATAGGGAAGGCATCACCAGTAGAAAACAGGAAGTTGTTGGCCCTCTGTACAGACAGTTGGTAAGACCACATCTGGAGTACTGTGTACAGTTCTGGAGACCACATCTCGCAAAGACAGACAGGGTGGAGGCTGTCCAGAGGAGGGCAACTAAAATGAAGCAGGGTCTGCATCAGAAGACATTTGAAGAAAGACTAAAGGAACTAAAGATGTATAGCCTCAAGGAAAGGAGGGGAGGGTAGCGTGATAGAAACTTTCAAATACCTCAAGGGACTCAACAAAGTCCAGAGAGGTAGCATCTTTCAGAAAAAGAGATGTGCAAAAACAAGGGGCACAATTTGAAGATAGAGGGGACTGCTCAGAGGTAATGTGAGGAAGTATTTCTTCACAGAGAGGGTTGTGGATACATGGAACAGCCTTCCTGAGGAGGTCGTAGAGTCAAAACAGTGGGGAATTCAAGAATGCATGGGACAGACATAAGGCAATTCTAGTGATGGGTAGGAGGAGGTAGGCTGTTGGTTAACTAGGATCTGCAGCTTATCCGTTAGGTAGGAAATGGGCAGACTAGGTGGGCCAAGTGGTCCTTATCTGCCGGTCAAATTCTATGTTTCTAAGTCTGCACTTGAAAGCTGAGCTTAAATTGCAATTTGCGCATTGGACCTATAACTTATCTACTCCCTTGTTTTTTTGCTATACTGGTCAGGTTGATCTCTCTCTCTCTCTCTCTCTCTCTCTCCTCTCTCTCTCTCTCTCTCTCTCCTCTCTCTCTCTCCTGCTCCATGGTGCTACCTTCAGATTCCTGCTTCAAGCTATGTCCCATCATCCTGACATGCATAGTGGTGCTGCAGTTAATGTTAGCTACTGGAAAAAGTTGGAAACTGATTCTGTACTATATCACGGGCAGTTGGCCAGCACAATGAAATGGCTAAGAAGGTGACCCATATTAATTCAATATGGGGCAAGACATTTTATTAAAATACAGGATGTCCATTAAAATATGGGACTGTTGGCAACCTAACTTCAGTAAAGTTAATGGCCTATGTGTTAAAACCAATGGGGTTTGCCTCCCTCACAGAGGATGTACTGATGGACCTTACCAGGACATTCAGCTTTGTCATGTTCCTCTTATAAATGAATTTACATATGCTACCACCTCAAAATGTGTCTCCTGGTTTCAAAGTTATTTAACTGTTGGGTCCCATAAAGTGACTGTATGCAGCACTCAGTCCAACATTTTGCCTGTTTCTCATGATGCTCCCCAGGGCTCGATTTTAGGTCCCTTGATTCTTACCTTTGTGTTATTCATTTGCTCATTCCCAAACCTTGTCATTTGCTGATCACCAGATTACTTTTCTGTTTCAAAAACCTGAATGATCTCTAATATACTTTGAGTAATAATTTCAAAAGATGCACAGATGGCCTATCCAAAATTGCATTGTTCCTAACACCAATAAAAAATAAATGGATGCAAGTTTGGATCCAGAACCTAGAAGTACAGTAAACTGACACAGTCTGACACTTCCCTGTGTGTTTATGAAGCCCATTTGGTCTAATTGAATCAGTCTCCCATTTTAAATATTTGGGCTTTCTTTGGACACTGTTGTGATGTTTTCAGAGAATGCCTCTTAACATTTTCAGATCATAGCCTAGATATCCAAAAGTTAGCACAGTGCTGATGGGGTTTGCAACCTCACTATTTGGGTTTGCACCTTTTTTGCGTGGTGGCTATATTCAGAAACCCTGTTGCTTGTGCTGAACCTGCTAGCACCCAGGCACTAACATAATGCTGTATTCATGCAAATGAGGTGGTCCCTCCTGTGTATGGGTGCAGCAGCATTTTCAATGGTTTGCAACAGAGGTAAATGCCACCAAAATGGTGCTGTTTACTGCAGCCAAAAGCCATGACTTAACGTAGCACTAAGCCCCTGCCCCTACTCCACCAATAGTGGCATGGCTGTACTGCACCTGCCGCCCCCACTGCCCATCACACTGGCATGGTTGCAGGCCCTGGTGTCCAGTGGCACCTTTCACACCAAACACCCATCCTGTGCCTGTTACACATATTGCTAGTGTCTAGTGGTACCCCCACCCCTAAACACCCCTTCTGTATTTTGTACACCTGTCCCTGGTGATAAGTGGCACCTGCACCCCTCAGATGCCTGTTCCACATTGTACATACCCATCCCAGGCTTCTAGTGGTACCCCTCCCACCCTGCAATCAGCTGACCCATGTCTGTAATACATATCCCTGGTGTCTAGTGGCATCTCCACCCACCCACCCCAAACACCCCTTCCGTATTTTGTATATCCATCCATGGTATCTAGTGGCACCCCACCCTGTGATTACCCATTACTTGTTAACAGAATCCTCCCTGGTATTTAGTGGCACTCCTGTGATACATAGAAACATAGAAACATAGACTTTGACAGCAGATAAGGACCGCTTGGCCCATCTAGTCTGCCCATTTCCTACCTACAGGATAGGACGAGATCCTAGTTAACCAACAGCCTATTTTTCCTACCCCCACAAGAATTGCCTTATGTCTGTCCCATGCATTCTTGAATTCTCCCACAGTTTTAGACCCCACAACCTCCTCAGGAAGGCTGTTCCATGCATCCACTACCCCTCTCTGTGAAATAATACTTCCTCACATTGCCACTGAACCGCCCCCTTCTATCTTTAAATTGTGTCCCCTTGTTCTTGCACATCTCTTTTCTGAATGATGCTACCCTCTTGGACTTTGTTGATTCCACTGAGGTACTTAAAGTTTCTATCATGTCCCCCTCTCCCTTCTTTCCTCAAGGGTATACATATTAAGCTCCTTTAGTCTCTCCTCATACGGCTTCTCTTGCAGACCCTGCACCATTTTAGTTGCCTCCTCTGGACTGCCTTTATCCTGTCTAGTGATTAGCCATTTACCAGGATCTCAACTCCATCGTGCAATGCTCAGTTTCAAGGAGATCCTGGAGGACAATCAGAATCACAAATAGAATTGCAGTACAAAATGTGTACAGGATCAATACAAGCAAATGACAAATATACTGTGATAAATGTACACCTAGAAAGGCAGTTCAAGTTTATAGAACAGTTCTTGGTAACCTGGAACAAATTGCCAGCAAAAGAACACTTCTTGAAACCTGGATTTATTTAAAGTGAAAATTTCACCATTTATTCCTGTGAATACTGCAGTAATTCAAATGAGAATTTCACCCTCAAATGGAGCCCCTAGGGCCTCAGCAGAAAGAGCCGTCCAGGGGCTGGCAATCTCTTTTGCTGTTACCAGGAACTGCTTTACATGTTTGGGTTTGCTCCCCATTATAGCGCACCATTCTCAGTAGAGTGCAGGATTTGATTCATTTCTGACTTTTACAGTTGTATAGAACCAAATTCCAACCTACAGTTCCCAACTACCAGTGTGCAACTCTGGCTTGTGAAGTGTTTTGGGAGACCATGTGTACGCATGCACACTGTCAGCTCATATGACAGCAAACTGAGGGGGTGAGGAAGGCTGTGCCTGTCACCATATTGGTATTCTGTGAACATCCCAAGAGATCCTGGTAAGGAGGGGGTCTGGAGGGGCTGTTCTGGGAGTAGAGGGTCAAGGGGGGGCTGCAGAACCACCAATGTTTCCCAGTCCATTTGTCAACTTGACATTTGTGGGGCAGAGCAGGAGTACACAGAACATGGGACAGGCTCTGTGCTGGGGATAAAGGTGAAGATCTCCACCAGGAGCAGGGGTGGGTGGGTGCAAGCATGGAGCGCAGGCTAACCCCTGAGGGCAGACCGAGGTGTTTACCACTAATGTGTTCTCACTCGTCCTTTTACAGCTGGGATGTCAGGTCCATGACCAAGATCACACCCTGAGACAGGAACTGTGGTGGAATTTGAACATGGGATCACCTGGTTCCTGTACATAATATCTGTGCTGTCCTGCAGCCTCTTGTACCTCTCTGGAACTCTGTTACTACTCTTGTTTTTATTTTTGTTCCTTATGGTAACAATGTTTTGTTTTATTTATTTTTTTTTTTTTACAGGTCTGACAGGATACTGACCCCAATCTGACAGGACACAGACCCTGGCAGACCCTTGCATATTGGATACTTATTGTTGTATGTGTAACCTTCTTTATCATTCCAGTTTTGTTCCTAAAGAACTACAGATTCTTTTGTGATCCCATAGCTATTCTTCTTTTGCAGGTATGATAGAACAGAGCCTCAGCACTCCAGTCCCAGGCTCACCACAATCCAGTTGGATCTCTTATCTATGGCAAGGTAGGTAAACTGTAATGATGCAGCCAAAACTGTGCCTTGACTGTACCCTGTGTCTCTTTGTATTGTCTATCTGTGTTGCATCATTTGCACTACCTGTCTCTGTTGCCTTGTTTGATTGCCTGACTCCTTTGCATTGCCGGTCCCTGTAGCTCTACATTGTCTAGCTCCATTATTCTCTTTTAGTGACTGCCCGCCTTATAACCTCCATGCACCACCTACCATTACAACTCTGCTGAAAGTGAGAGTATGCTGGGCTGGGGGGTATCTGCAGAGGGTGATCTGCTGAGGGAGGCTTGTCCGGGTGCTTGGGGAGATCCAACTCCAGGAATGGTGCTTGGCTGAGGTACAGTATACAGTATGTGGGGATGGGGTGGTGGTCCAGAAGCAAGGACTGTAGTCTGATGTTGGAAGAGAAGGAAACTGATCTTGGGGAGAGGGAAGGTGGGTTCAGATTCATAGAGGCTGGTTGGATGGGGAGTTGTCCAGGTAGGAGATTGGTCAGATGGGGGGCTAGTTCAGAGGCTGGAAAGATTCTTCATCTGCATGTAGGTTGGTCAGCTGGGAGGCAAGCCTGGTCTGGGACAGGAATGTTTTGAAGCCCAACTCCACCATGGCACTTGCAGCTAGCTACTGATCCTTATTAGCTTTGCATTAGGATCCTGAGCCCCCTTCCACCCTAAGGATCTCATGCCCACTCCACAATCATAGGTTCAGACTCCCATGACACCCTTGCCAAGAAATGGATGGCAGGCTCCTGTAGTTTCCAGTTGGTGGATTTGTTAACCTGAACTGGTAATTCTCCCAGAAGACAGCAGCACTGCTATGGCAGGGGTTGATGTTAAGTTATGCAGCCATTAACCAGCAAGGCTAGTGACTGGGAAAATCAGGTAGCCCCACAAACTTTTCCACTGGTCCAGCTGGTGTACTTACCAAAATGTTACCTTCTCCAACACAAGCCCACAGGGCTAGTTAAAGGAAATCTTACTAGCCCAATACAAAATCTACCAGCATTTGGCTAATGGGACAGTGCCAATTTCAACTCCTGTTGTAGAACCAGGATCCCTGTGGATCACAGAAATGCTGCAGTTCCAACAAAACAAGCGCAGGATCTTGGCTTCCGTTGTTGGTCACTGATTCCAGTGTACCCTCGACATTGGCAGTAGATCCACCAGTATAATCTTCCAAGTGGCAGGGTAGATTGCAATACTAGCTCTTAAAGTTCTGCTCTGATTTGCTGCTCACATATGCTGTTTATGTACAGCAGATCATATACAGTATAATACTTTTGCTATTTGTCGATTTTGGTTCTCTCCCCAGTCTCACGTGTCCCCGACCTGGCCTTGCAGCGTGTGAAGGCACTCTCATGTCATACCCTATGGGATGCCCCACCCTACCAGTTACCTGTTACTGCCTGCCACTGGACTTCCATCCGGTGATGGCGGGACTGTGGGCAGGTGACCCGTCCCACTCGAGAGAGGAGCACCAATGCTTGATCCTGCTCTAGTAGTTTAAAGCAAATGCTCATTTTATTGGTAAGACGTGCCTGAAAGAAAACCAAAAGCCCTAGCACCTCGACCTTACAGCAGGCCTTTTAATGGGGCAAGTCTGAAACATTTGTTTTAAACTATGACCACCACGAATCGGAGCTTTATTTCATTAATTTACTGGTTGCGATTCAAACTGCAACACATTCAGTGCCTGTTAATTACCTGTTATATGCCTGTAAATAGCTCATTAGTATGCACACTTTCAGGCAAACTACAAGCAAATTACAGGTACCCTTTTACAGGTATGCTATAGGTATAAGATAGGTAATGAGCAGGCAAAGAAAAGGCAATGTGCAGACATTGGACAGTACTGCTTTTTTCTGCATGGACTCTTCTTCACCCTTTAGCCAGCCCTACTCAACTCCTGATTGGCTGTCAGGGCCTTAGCAACTTGAAGCAACAATCAGGATTGAGCCCACCAGGCAGGAACCTGTTGAGGTAATGCCTCTTGACTACCATCCTTGTCATTTTTAGCCCATTGTTTTCCCCTTTGTGAGCTAAACACTGCCAAGTTATGGTGTGGGTGGATGTGCTGGTGATTCCCTAGACACCCTATCTCATACTTTTTCAAGTTATGTCCTCTACCTGTCAACAGCCCAATAACAGACCCCCCAACTTTCATCTACTATCTGGCTGATACTGCCTCCTGCTGCTGATGTCAAGATGTCCTAACTATGTAAGTGCCAGCCAGCATGCTCCAAACATGGCCTGCCAGGAGTTATGGAGCATTGCATGCCCCTGCCCGGTAGCTATTTAATTAAATATATCCTGCCTCCTGCTGCTGACATCAAGATGTCCTAATTACATCAGTGCCAGCCAGCATGTTCCAATCAAGGCCTGCCTGGTGTTAACCTGCTTGCCCCCCCATAGAAGCCACTTAATTAAATCTTTATACTGTGTTTTTGTTAGTGTTTTGTTTTGTTTTATCTGTATTTTTAATGCCCTTTTGGGCTTCTGCTGCTATCTCTGGGCTCCCCCAGCTCTAATGTGCATTCCGTGTCCCCACCCCTGGGTCATGTACAGACCTTCTTAGGCTTGATTGCAGGTGGCTTGTCTGTTACTCCCCTTAGGGAATGCTCAGTCTTGCCTGTATCCTGCAGACCTTTACAACGAAATTTAGCCTTTGGCATTCCCTAAAGCCATAGTGTGGGCAACCTATTGACACCTGCTGCTGCTGCTGCCATCCCGTCTTCTCCCATTCTTACAGCCACCCCTCCCGGCTTTACTATTGCCATGGGAGTGGCTTTACTCTCGGCAGCTCCAGCCACCTTTGCACTCCTTCCTGGCTTCAGCATACTGCTGGAGTGGTTTCACTCAGTGGCAGCTCCTGCCGGCTTCCAGAACCAATTTCCAAAGAGCTGTTGAAGCTGTGGGATGTGGCTGTTCCATGGCCTCCTCCTTGCTGTTGCTTCAGCTCCTTAGGGCATAAACAGACTCTGCCACCAAAGTGGTGGGAAAGGTGATGGGGGTGGCACTCCAATATTGCCTGCTCTACTTTTGCTCTCTCTCTCTCTCTCTCTCTCTTCCCCCCCTTCCCACCTTTGCAGAGTGATCCACAGCCTGAGCTCTGTGTAGTCTCGAGTTACAAGTGCCCATAGGCACTTTCACTGTGGCATGATTATGTTATGTGGCTGGCTGCAGGTGCAACCCAAAGCATATCCTCCTCCTGCCACCATTCGCATCAGCAGCATCCACACAATACTAGGGCTCAAAGAGCCCATTAGACCTCAGGAAGGGTAGCAATCATTTCAAAGGAAAATTGGCCTTGGCCACAGGGTTCTAGACCATAAGGACTACCATTTTACTTTGTAGCCCCATGATATTCCTAGCCCACAAGACCAACAGTATCTTTCTTTCTTTATTTACCAACAGGACTACTAGCCCTGAAGAGCTTCCACAAGGCCACCTGGCTACCAGGTACAATACTAATCACTGGGCCACCAATAGGAGCACAGGGGTTTTTGGCTGATCCCCTCCCAAACCACATTCCTTTCTTCTGTTTCTGCTCCTCTTTTTTCTTCCCCAGCTAACCTAATTTTAATTTATTTGACACGTTTGACAGGACATGGACTCAACGTATCAGATAAGTATAACTTTATGCCTATCTTGTTTTTGCACCTTACCTGTAGCCCCTCAGAGCTATGGATCCTTTGTGACCTCCTTTTCTATTTTTTATTTAATTTTACAGGTGTGGTGGACAACATCCCTTTGAGACTCCTACCTATGGCTTCTATACTACTCAGGTAAGACCTTCTACTTAATCTGTATTGAGTGGGTTGACTGTAACGGTGTCCCAACACCCATTACATGCTGAAGGTGGGCCATTAGCTCTTGAGCCCCCCAGCCATGGTGTCCTACTCCCTGTTGTATTCCTCTTAGCCCTGGTAGCAGGCTCTCAAGCCCCATCCCCAGCTTCAGGCTTCTCCACTACCATAGACATGTTGTTAGTCTCCTGCCTGCCCACAATCATGGCCATGGATTTCCAATCCCCAGTGTCCTGGGTGGGGGTAGCATGGTTCATGTGTTCCCCAAGGTGGTCCAGATGGGAAATAAGGGTGAATGCTATGGACTCTTATGTGGGTGCCCTGGGAGGTTCAGGTGGGGAAGAGGGTGGTCATAGTTGAGGAAGCCTTATTGGAGGAGTCCGTTTGGTGATTTTGATGAGTAAATAGGCTCCAAGGGGCCTATAGGTGTCTGTGGGGGCTAAGCATGGTGGCTATTGAATCCTGGTTCTGGGGTCTCTAGGAATGTGTGAAAGAAGGTGCAGGTGGTGTCAGGATCCTGGTATGATGACCCTAAGGGTACTCTGAGTGGAAGATGAAGAGGGAGTATTACAACATACCAAATTGCAGAATCCCAATACCCGGAGCCTGAAAATTATAGCCCACCAGAGACCTGAAAATTATAGCCCAACAGTCAGTATCCCAACAGTCTGAATTGCATGCAGCAGAGTTGGCAATCATAAATAAGGTGGGGAAAAGTCATTTCCCCGAAACACAGAAATAACATCTGCAGCATGCAGTTCCAGACTTTCAGGATGATGACTGTTGAGCTATAATTTATGGGCTCCTGGGTGTCGGAATTCTGCATTTCAGTATGCTGTAGTAAATCTGATGAAGGTGCAGGTGGTTATCTGGCCCCTGTTTAAGGGTCATAAGGATGGTATGAATGGGAGAAGTGTATGCAGATGGGTTTCAGCCCAAGTTCTATGGACCATGGGGTGCTCCAGGTGGGAGAAGGGAATGGAGGTGAGGTGGGAACCTTGTATACAAGTCCTATGGCTGGTCCAATTAGAAAATAAGGAAAGTGAGTTGGACACCCATTCATGGGTCTCTTTGTCTGGTCCTGCTAGAAGTAGAGGATAGAGGTGAGTTTAGGACACCTGTCTGGGAGTTCAAGGGCTGAACAGTGTGGAGATGAATGTGGAGGCTGGTGTCAAATACTTTTCTAGGATTTGCAGGACTGGTCCTGGTGGGCAGAAGGACAGACATACAGTACGTGAGAAATGCCAGTTTGAGATTTCAGTGCTAGTCTTGGTGGTTAAAGAGGAGGGACTTAAATGAAGGAGGACACTATAGTGGTCTCAAGGCTGGTCCAGGTAGAGTGATATTGGACATAGGTGGGAAAAAGCTGGTCCAGGGGTCCCACAGCAGGTCTGGGTGGGCAGACAGGGGATCATAGATGTGGAAGGCTAGTCTCATGGTCCAAGGGGTTATCTGGGTGAAGGGACATGGGGACAGCCAGTATGGCTTCCAGGGATAGTCCAACTGGGCAAAAGGGAGATTTTCTAGGCAAAGTTAGATCTTGGATCCCAACACTGATCCAGATCGCGGGACAAGGAGGACGTACAGTGAAGTTCGCCAGGATAAAGTGCAGTGTCACAATTTCCTGCATGACAAAGGGACTGACTACCATTGAAATTGCATTGTTTACTATAGTAACTCTGCTGCAGCATGCTACAGAATTAGGTTTAATCCTGGCAATCTTTACATGTACAGTAGGTGTGGTGGCAGATGCAGTGCTCTCACGGCTTGTCCGAGTGGGTGGACAATGGAAACATAGACCTGGGAAGCCAGTCATCCCAAGGCTGGCCATTTGAGGATACCATGGGGACATAGATGAGGCAGGCCAGCCCAGCAGTCCCATGGCTGATTCAGGGTGGACTACAGGAAGAATGTAGGTGGAGAAGACTGGGATTGGGTTCCAGTTGCTGGTCTGGGTGGGCATAGAGAGGACATGTAGGTAGGGGGTGCTAGTCAGAGGTCCTAGGGCTGGTCTAGGTGGAAGAAAATGGGGCCCATTGGTGGGACAGACTGTTTTTTTTATTTGATGGCCATTTGATTCTTATGTTTCAGGACAGTTGCACTTTAAAAGGTATTTCAGGTACAGTTGAAGGTCTTGTTCATAACAGTTTATTACCATTATTTGTTTCTTTTTGAAGGCTAATTAGCATTTTCGTGCACTCTTTAAAGGGCATTTGAAAACAAATTGAGATGCTTTTCAATGGATAAAAACTGGTGTTTGAGGTACAATTGAAGTCAATTTGAATTACTTCAACAACTGAAGTATAGTTGAACACCTTCATTTTAGGTGGAAAGAAGAGTGTTCTGGGTGGAATTAAAGACTTTTTTCATAACAGTTTTTTACCAGTCTTTAAACCTTCTTTTGAAGGCTAATTAGCATTTTACATGCACTTTTTGAAGGGCATTAGAGAACAAATTGAGACGTTTTCAATGGATAAAAACTGGTGCTTGAGATACAATCAAAGTCAATTTGAATTACTTCAAAATATGAAAATAACTATCAGTTTTAAAAAATGAAGAATGCTTGAATTGAATTTGAAGGCTTTCTTTTCTGTATAGAGAGACAGCTGCTAAATCAAAGCAGTGAAAGCAGATGGCCTGGGCCAGGAAGACAATTAAAATCAGTCAGAAGCTGCTATGGTCCAATGGGATTGTGGCTTCAAACCCGTCTCACTGTACCTTGCTTCTGGAGCCAGAGGAGCTGCATTTCAGGGATGTTGACAGCCGGCTGGTTCGGAGCCAGTGCTGCAAGCACTGCTGTCAGCGTAGGCCCCTATTCAGGGCTGCTCCCAGGTAGGAAGAAGTAGAAAGAGATATAGTAATCATAGATGCCCACAGGGCAGACTTCAGGTTAAATGGTGGGCAGATTAAGTTTCAATGGGAAACAAGGTGCAAATCACTCAGAGTTCAGGACAGGAAAGAAGAAAAAAGAGTTGGGAAGGGGAGCAGGCAGGCAGGAAGGCACTTTAGTTAATGGTCATAGATTGACTTGGGGGTGTGGCCAGTAGAAATAGAAGACCAGAAATTACAGTTTCACAAATAAGAGTTAGAGTGTTTTAAAAATTAGAAGTTAGGGGAAAGGAAGATGGCTCTAGCTGTTTGATGAATCAGACAGCAGTGAGGAAAGAAGGATGAAGTCTTTAACAGGTGAGGGTAAAAATACTAGTTTCACTGAGGAGCTGAAATACTTAATGCTAAGATAATCAACAATATAAGCATGCCTCAAACAGAGGAAAAAGGCATTAAATCTAGCAGCAGTTTTCAGTAAAAGTACTAGCTGGATATAAGAATGACATTTTGGCAGGAAGGGTAATAATTCTAGTTCTCAGAGAAGCCTTACTACATTCAACTGCCTTAAACAGATGTAACCCCTATAAATGGGGGTTCCAAAGATCTTCCTTGGTGTGCCTAAATGCCCACTGCCAGGCTGGTGTTCTATGTCTTTACAGGTTTAAAAGTGTTAGCATACGGTGATCTGTTAGCCCCGTGCTTGTCTCTTTAAGAGCTGCCTATCTCGTAGTGTATAATTAATCTGGGTGGGGTCTGAGTGTTCCTATGCTTGAGTGCTGCCTGGCTGCCAGATAATTGCTCCATTCTGCCATCATTAATTGTGCAGAGGGAGCTCTGTTAAGAATGTAATTGTTTGCTGTTTATCTGCTCTAATAATATTATTGTTTGTCTAACCTACTTTCCTTGGTAGCATGGACATTTCTGTATTGCACCACCATTTTGGTTCTGGCTTGCCAGTATGCACCAATCAGTACCTTTGGGACCTTAAAATGGAGACTGTCTCCAGGGGTCTTGTGGGAGTGAATTTCTGTAGGAATTGTAGTTTTATAGTTTGGCACCTAAATGGACCTGGAGGGGAGCCCTTGCTGTGACAGACACATGGATCAACCAACCAAACCTTTTGGATCACTAGGAAGTCCCGGAGCTGCCTGTAGCAGAGTCTCAGTCTGGAGTAGGAGTTGAGAGTGAGAGGAGCTCAAGAGATTTGAGCAGCTGCTCCTCGTAGTGCACAGGGGAAATTGGTGGAAGGCTGTGTTTGGCCTGCCTGCTACCATCTTCCCAAGTGAAGAGAACAGGATACCTGAATCTGATTTTATTCGAACTTGTGACTTTCTTTTGATCTGTGACAAATTTCTCCTGAAGAGGACCGAAGACTTGCTTTTGTGCGATCGGCCTGTCAGGACTTCCACAATGACCACAGAGCGCACGTTTGCACAGAAAATCCTGTGTATTGCAAACCAGACTGTCATCCAAACTGTGATATTTCTTTGCCTTGCTATAAGTGTGCTGAATCGAATAGTGGGTAGCAATTTGGTTCCCCGCTGCTTGAATGTGTCACGCTTGCTGGAAGCAGTATCCAGTAACCCTGAATGGATTGAATCCGTTTCCTTCAACCTGTCTGGGCCTCAACACCACAGCCCCGATTGCCACTCACGCTGCAGAGAATCACCCGATGAAAGACCTGCCTGGGGATTCGCCCTGCTCAACATCAACGAACAGGAATGACATCACAGTGAATCGTGTGGGCCCTGCTTCTCCTGGCAAAACCTGAATTTCATCTTGAGGTCTCCATTTCATCCATCCTGCAACCTGGTCTGGGTATCTTGAGTAAATCTCTGGGTAGCTCCTGCAACTAACTCCTAATCAAAGTGTGTCATCTGATTTAAATTGTTTGATTGTCACAAACTGAGCCCTCTGGCTCCAGAATACAAATATTAGGTTAAAGTGCATGTTGTGTTTTCTTTTCCTAAGGGCCCCAACAACAGCTGCAATGCTGGCCTACTCGGGCAATGCTTCAGGCTAGCCTGTAACTCCAACTGGGTACCCAAATGTGTGTAACTGTGATAGAGGGACTTTCAGAGGCATGCATGCTAAGCCTGATTTAATCAGTAATAGAATCAAGCACCATAAGATGCCCTTCCTTGTTCATGCCCCCAAATAAATCAGATCTGAATCTTTTGCACTTAAATTGTTTGTGGTATACTCTGTACAGACAGCATTGAAATACTGTTGGTTGTTGTGGTAAATCTTGTTTTACAGGGTCTCCAGGGCCAAGCCAGCTGATCTAGTCCTGGTGGTAAGTGCAACAAGTGTGGGATTAACTCTGTTGTCAGGTGTTAATTGCAATTGCATATTTGGTGAACCATTTAGGCCACTAGAGGGAAAAGAATGTGGGTAACAGTGTCCGGAGTGCTTCCACTGCAGCTATGCTACCATTGACCCTGTCCTCTGGGTGGAGGCACCTATTCCCAGAACTCAGGCCCCTCACCCTGCTCTTAGTCTCGAAGGCAGGGTAGTATCCCTTGGGTAGCTCCACCTAGGTGTTACATCTTGGAGGCACCACTGGAATTATCGCCCCTAATGGCCAAAATCAAGAATTGTTGTCAAAAATTAATGGCTACCCCTAATAGAAGTGGCTGTGCACCAGTTGGTTGGGTGGTGTACAGGGCAGAAGATTGACCCACAAAATAATAATAATAAATAACATTTATTTGTATGGCGCCTTTCCAATACCTAGGTGCCCTCACAGTAAAAACAGGGATACAACATCAACTAATCAGTAAATACACTAACATCAGATACCACTATAGTGATTAATCATCTCAGTTCAGCTTATAAAGCTTTTCTATACAGGTAAGTTTTAAACCTGCTTAAATTCCTCCACAGTTGCACAATCCCGTAACCGGTGAGGTAGAGCATTCCAGAGAGTTGTGGCGCCATAAGCACGAGTTCCACAACCAGATGACTTCAAATTCACCCTCAGAATCTCTAACAACCCTCATCGGCCGGCGGAATGATCAACAGGGCAGTAAGGAACCAGAAGCTCTTTCAGATAGTCCGGGCCTGTCCATAGTAGGGCTTTAAAAGTCAGTAAGCCACTTTAAAGGTGATCTGCCACTGAACTGGCAACCACTGCAGTCCGCACAGCACCGGGTAATATGGCAGGATCGAAGTTCCTAGTAAAGCTGCACTGCTGATTTCTGCACCAGCTGCAGGTGACGGATTTCAACCCCAGAAAGCCTCTAGATAGAGGTAGTTGCAGTAATCCAAGTGCAAGGACACAAAGGTGTGAACCAAAGTTGGAAGGTCATCAGATGGAACCAGATGTCTAATTCTGGTGATATTCCTAAGATGATAAAAGGAATTCTTGATGACACCCGCACCTGAGAATGTAGGGTCAGTCCATCATCAAAAACTACCCCCAGGTTACGCACCCGATCAGAGGTTGGGACTGAGACAGCCCCAAAGAAAAATTCCAGAGGAGCACGCCAGCACCGAACCACCTAGAGGGTGGTAGTAAATGGCTGTCACTCCACAGAGGAAGAGTGACCAGTGGGGTACCACAGGGATCAGTGCTGGGACAGGTCCTGTTCAACATCTTCATCAGTGACATTCATGGGATCTAGAAGGCAGAATTTCACTGTTCGCTGATGACACAAGCTCTGTTAGAGTAGACACACCAGAGGGTGTAGACAGAATGACAAGCGACCTGCAGAAACTTGAAGAATGGTCAGGGGTTTGGCAGTTGAAATTCAATACAAAGAAGTGCAAGATAATGCATATGGGGCACAAAAACCCTGGCACAATATATCAGTTGGGGGTGAGGATATTGCATGCACCAAGCAGGAAAGGGATCTTGGGGTTATCATCTCTGATGACCTTAAGGTAGGGAAACAGTGTGACAAGGCAGCAGGTAAAGCAAATAGGATGCTGGGATGTATGAAGCAAGGGCATCACCAGCAGGAAAAGGGAGGTCATAATTCACTATACAAGACACTAGTGAGGTCCCACCTGGAGTACAGTGTACAGTTCTGGAGACCATACCTACGTAAGGACATAGACAGGGTAGAAAGGTTCAGAGGAGGGCAACAAAGATGGTGCATGGATTGCATCACAAGTCCTATGAAGACAGGTTGAAGGAACTGAATATGTACTCCCTGGAGGAGAGGAGGGAGAGAGGGATATGATAGAGAACATACAAGTATCTTACAGGGAGGAACAGGGTGCAGGAAAACACTATTTTTAAGCGAAAAAGATGTTCCAGGACTAGAGGGCATGGGATGAAGTTGGAGGAGGACAATTCAGAGGAAACATGAGAAGAATTTCTTCACAGAACGGGTGGTGGACAAGTGGAACACCTGCCAGAGGAAGTGGTGGAGATGAAACAATCGAGTTTAAGAATGCATGGGATAGACATAAAGGAATTCTAGAGGTCAGGGTAAGGAAACAGACTTCTAGGAAAACAAACTGAACTTACAAGCTCAAATGGGCAGACTGGGTGGGCCATAGGCCCTTATCTGCCGACACTGTCTAATGATCTATGTATCTATCCATGACCTGGGTCCACAACCAGTACCTCAGTCTTTCCAAGTTCAACTTCAGCCAACTGGAATCCATCCACTCCTGGATTTATTTGAGACAGTTGTTAAAGACCGAGGGGCTCCATCCTGATTAGCGCGAAAGAAAGGTAGAGCTGGGTATCATCTGCATAACAGTGAAACCTCAGCCCATACCTTCTTACAATGTCTCTGAGGGCAGCATATACACACGCGAACAACATGGGTGACAGCACTGAACCCTGAGGCACCCCACAAGACAAAGCAGTTGGGCCTGAGGAAAAGACCCCAGACACAGCTCTTTGTGTTCTACCGGTGAGAAAAGATGTAAACCATCTGAGAACTGTACCGACATTCCACAGATATGCCTCAGGCATCCTATCAACACCATGTGGTCCACAGTGTCAAGGCTGAGAGAGATCCAGAAGAACCAAGAGTGGAACAGTTCTTCCTATCTCTCACCATCAGGAGATCATTGAGCACCCAGACCAGCACCATCTCAGTACTATGTCTTTACGAAAACCAGACTGAGTGGTTCACTAGGTGTCATGGATGGTCAAATGGTCCTCCAGTTGCACTGCCACTACTTTCTCAATCACCTTCCCTACAAAGGAAGGTTAGAGATAGGTCTGTAGTTTGCATGGCAGTCTGGGTCCAAGGTAGCTTTCTTCAAGAGTGGTGTCACCACCACCTCTTTCAGAAAGCAAGGAAACTCTCCAGATTCCAAGGAGCACCAGACTATCTGCACAAGGATCGGCCCGATGATATCAATACAACCCAGAATTAGAGAGGTGGTCCAGGATCCAAACCACAGCACATGGGGCATACACACTGGATGATCCTCATGACATCCATGAACCCGTAGACTGAAGATACTCCAAGAAAACTGAGGTGCGGTGACCCTGTACGGATCACAAATAACCCCATAGACTGTGCCGCTGAAGATATGCCCTGATGTCAGCCACCTTATTTGCAAAGAATTGAGCAAGCTCATCACACTCTAATTGCAAAAGCTTTCCGAACATGCAGACTGGCTGGGTTTCAGCAGTCTGTCCACAGTTCGGAATAGCTCAGCTAGTCGATTCTGAGGAGCCACAATCTCCTAGACAGGAATTCTGCCTTCTTATGGGTGATTGCAGATTTATATTCTAAATAATGGTCCATCAATCTAAGGTGGTCGTCATCAAGGGTGGACTTTGCATAAACAATGCTATGACCTTCACCCTAATCTCTGCATCTCCTCAAAGTCCTATCAAACCAAGGGACCTTTGGAAAGGGAGAGAGGGTGAACACAGACAGGAGCAATTGAATCCAGAGCCACTGAGATGGCTGAGTTATAAGCAGACACGAGGGTCTCTGGGTCATTGCTGGCCACAGGGAAGGACAGAGGTCAAGTACCACCGCCAGGCCATGGGAACTTATGTCCCGTAAAGGGCGGTACCTAACCATCTCCACAGGGTAGGCCTATGAGGGGAGTGCTAAACTAAACCCACGATGTAATGATTGGACCACCCAACTGGTTCCATCCCCAAGTCTGATGTTTCGATCCCTAGGAGAAAGGTTGTTGAGAGAGTGTCCATGTTTATAAGTAGCAGTGAAACCACCTATGTGAGGCCCAGAGATGTCATTAACTGGAGGAAGTGCTGACCAAATTGCAAGAGTTCATCATCAACACATGTTAAAATCACCTAGAACCATCAATCTGGGCAATTCAAATGACATGTCAGCGACAAAGTCCACCACTTCCTAAAGGAATCACTTCTCATCACCGGACGGGACGGTAGATGAGGGCGATTCAACAGCCCACACCTGCTACTACTGAACACTCAAAAGACTCAACCTCCTCAACTAGTAGTACCCTTGTGAGGTTCAGTTCGGTCTTGAAACAGACCACAACCCCGCCCCCTCCCATGATCCAGTCAATCAAAAATGCCTTGCTTATACTGAATATCCCTGGGCACTAGTAAGGACACGGTTGAAAGGGCACTTTCAAAGTCGAATGTTTGTAAAACGCCGTGGTGGTGGGTCAACAGGCTAATTTAACTGCCCACACTTTCATGGCCTTGGTGGAGTATAGTGACCCCATGGACAGTACTAATGTGCCACAGACTATTGCCCCAGAAGGGGTCCCAACCACCTGGAGGGTGATAACTAAAGAAAGTAAGATCGGGGGGGGGGGATGAGCCCCCACCATTATCTGAGACTTTGAGGAGAAGTTTGCTAGTTGTTACTGGAGGAAGGGAAGACTGTAGAGTACTTTAAGAAATTATTCCTGCCACCTGGGATTGTTCCTTCTCCAATACCCCTGCCCACTCCAGTACCTGTTCCTGCCCACATCCTGTGCCCATGCCAAAGCCGCATCTATATCTGTGCCTGCAATTAGTCATGACTCCTACCAAGGTTGAGAATCTTCTCAGACACCTCCCACCCCCAGGAGGAAGACTGGGAGACCTGGATAGACTATTTTGCCTGTCTAGTACCGGAATAGCAATGTTCAGAAGCAGAGAAACCAAAGAGGCTAAGTGAGACTCTCTGAGGTCCTACACTGGCTACCATCAGTGTCCAAGCGGGTCAATAACCCTGAAGCAATTGCACAGGACTATACTGATGCATTGAGAATGTGTATGGGAGTCCAGATTCAGATAAGGACCTGTGGTGGAGCATAAGAAATGCTCAGCAGTACTGAAGGAGCAATTATCAGTGTATGTACCTCGACTTGAAAAGGTGCTACAGGAGTGCCTCAGAAAGGGTAGTTTGGTATCAGATGAGTTAGATCAAACTAGGCTGGACCGGATCCTTAAGTCTGCTCTTTTCTAGAAATTGTTACTGCTTCAGTTGCTCCTCACAACCCAACAGGAATTGCCCCCTCCTATGATGAACTAATGAAAGAAATTCAGGGGGGTTGAGAAAAGGTGACCCCATGGGGAGTTGCACCCATATCTGCTGCTACTGCGCAGGTGATGGAGAGTGATCAGCCAAGTGAGGTTCAGGGTGAAAATCAGCACCTAATGAGAACTCGAGATGCTAAGGACTTTCCAAACTGGGCCAAGTTGTGAGAGATGAGCAACTAAAGGAAGTCCAAGAGTTGAAGGCGGGTGCCTCTACAAGGGCTCCCCATGAATCAAGATTCAGGCCTTCTCAGGCGTGTGAGCCTTGGGGAAAGGGTGCACACCCGCACCCCTACTGAGGGTAGCTCCAGTGCAGAAATCAGAACTGACTGCCACCATAAAGAATCTCATGTTGCACCACCTCGCCACTGCAAGCAGACATCGAACCCCAATCTCTTGTTACTGCTCCAGTCCCTCAATCAATGTTTCTCCAAGGATGACCCAGGAGTCTATCATTTGTCACAGCTGTGAAAAGGATGGCCATATGAAGTGAGATTACCGGTCTCAGAAAGACTTAGAAAAGTGATAAACAGCTTCAAAGGGAGCTCCGAAAAGCAAATCAGTGGCCAAGGGTTACCAGAAATGACCATGAAGGCTCAAGAAATAATAACTCAAACTTCTTTGTAGCTAAATTATCTGTCTAGGCCCCTGCTATTGTCCCTCCAGACTGGTTCAAATTGGTAGGCCCCTCGATGGAAACTACTGTGACTGTCAATGGTATCCAGGCTCAGGATGTGCTCAACAGTGGGTCACAAGTGACCATTGTATTCCAGGACTGGTATGACAAACACTTATCTGATGTGTCATTACAATCTCTAGATGGCCTACATGTGTGGGGCCTGGTGACAAATCTTATCTCTACCTAGGATATGTCCAACTCTGGCTGTCTTTTCCTGTGGCTGAAACTGGTGTAGATGAACAAGTGGAGATGCTAGCCCTGGTGTGCCCTCCTATGGGGATGTATGATGGGGTTCCCCTACTCATTGGAAACCAATGCCCATATGTTTGGGAGGTTAGCACAGTTGTGCCAAGAGACATGAGACTGACAGACTGGCTGGGCAATTAGAATTCCAGCTCCGATCAAGAAAGCTTATGACCTGCAGAGGCAGACTGTGAGGGTGGACAAGGATGAACCAGTGGGGATAGTATGGAAGAAAGATCCTGATTCCTTCATATACCACCTAACACTCAGTGTACTGTTCATGAAGAAGTCCATATTAGAGAGAGTAAAGAACAAAGATATTGATGCTGGATGCTCCAGGTGATGGAAGATTGCCAGAAGAGATGATGGTCAAGCCCAGTATCTTGCCTGCTCGAGCATGCGCCTATGCTCGGCAAGTGCTGGTTCAAATACAGAATGTATCTGATCGGAAATATGAGTGAACCGGGATGCACCTTAGCTACTGCACTGTGCAGACACTGCAGTGCTACCAAGCAACAAATGTCTGGGTGAGAAGGAGGAGGTGATCCCAGATCTATTTGATTTTGGGAGTCCCACTGTCTGCTGAATGGAAGACTTGAGTTAGCCAGAATCTCACTCAGATGGACTGAGTGTTTGTTTTCTTTAATGGGTGGGATGTAGTGTGCATCCAGGGTGCTGAACATACTATTAGACTTCACATGACAGGCCTTTCTGGGAGCGGGTCTCGTCGCCTTGCCCCAGCTGATATAGATGATGTCTGAAGACACCTACAGCAGATGCTAGCTTCTGGCATTATTCAAGAGTCAAGAAGCCCTACACTTCTCCTACAGTAGTAGTGTGTAAGAAAAATGGATCTGTGAGGATGTGTTAGATTACCAGACTTTGAGCCAACGGACTATACCAGATCATTACACCATGCCCCTATACAGGATGCCCTGGACTGCCTGAATGAGAGTCAGTGGTTCTAAGTACTTGATTTATGAAGTGGATATTATCAGATTCAGATGGCCCCAGAAAACTGTGAGAAAACAGCATGCATCTGCCCTTGGGATTCTATGAATTTCTGAGGATGCCTCAAAGGGTTTCAGGTGCACCCGCCACTTTCAGAGGTTGATGGAATGCATAGTAGGAGACATGAACCTGTTGGAAAGTTTAGTATACTTGGATGTCATCATTGTTTTTGGACGCACATTAGAAGAACACAAGGCCAGGCTATTCAAAGTTCTTGACCGTCTTGAAGAATTCAGCTTGAAACTATCCATAGATAAGTGTCAGTTTTTCCAAACATCTGTAAAACATGTGGGGCATATAGTGTCAGATGAGAGGATACAGACAGACCCCAGTAAGATAGAGTCCTTAACCACCTGGCCCCACCAACCAACCCAAAGAACTGCAGTGTTTCTTGGGGTTCTGCAGCTATTATAAGCGATTCATTAGGACTACTCAAAGTAATCTAGCCACTTCTCAATCTTACAGAAGGCAACCCCTTACCAACCACACATACAAGAAGGATCCTCAAAGTAGAAGAGAGGTGTATTTCCGAATAGATGAACTGTTTGGGGCCCAGTGGACTGAGTGTGAGCGGCATTCTTTGAGATAATCTATCAGCTTACTCATGCCACAGTACTTGCTTTCACCCAGCCCCACCAAACTATGTATTACATACTGATGCTAGCCTGAAGGGCTTGGGGCTGTATTGTATCAGGACTATGAAGATGGCTTGAGACCAGTGGCCTTCGCAGTAGAAGTCTGACACCCTCTGAATGAAATTATCCTTGTCCACAAATTGGAGTTTCTCGCCTCAAATGGGCCATAATTGACCAGTTTCATGACTACCTCTTATTGGCCATAATTTTGGTAAAACAGATAACAACCCTTGACCTATGTACAGACCTCAGCAAAGCTAGATGACACTAGACACCAGTGGCTTTCTGCCTGTCGACTTATGATTATGCAGTTGAATACCGGCCTGGATTGAACCATATCAATGCCGACACTCTCTCATGGTGGCCAAGCCCTCAAGACAACTGGGTGAGGCTGTCAGAACACTCTATTAAACTGTTGTGCTAAAATTTGACAAGGACGAGCAGCTATCTGCAGATACAGTGTACTGCCTGGTAGACTGTTTGGGCCCCAGATACTTGCATACCTGTAGCTTATTGTCATTTTTCTGCATTGGACATCAGTACCTTGCCACAGTTTGATGGTGACACATCCAGTGGGCTCAATCCCAAGACCACATGCTCAGTATGCACTTGACGCCATACATGCAGGAAAAGATGTTTTAAACTACGTTCTGCTGATCTACGGACTGCTGTATTATTCAAAGAAGGTCCCAGACTAAAGCTACGAGATCAGTTATTATATAGAGAGACAGTAGATCATCAAGGTAAAAGTTCACAAACAGCAGTTGATCCTAACCACAACCTTCAAACAGCTGGTACTGAGGTCCCTCCATAACCACATGGGACACCTCAATATTGATCAGACTCCGATTTAATATGGTCCCGATTCTATTGGCTGAAAATGGGGGCAGATGTTAAGAACCATGTCAAACTTGCAGTCGCTGCCTCCAGCGGAAAGCTTTGCCCCAGAAAGCTGCCCACTTATCAACATCTCTACCAGTGCACCCAAGGAACTGGTTTATAGACTTTCTGTGTCTGGAGCCTGATCAAAAGAACACTGGCTATGTACTGGTGGTGACCGATCATTTTACGCTATGCTCAAGCTTTTCCAACAAAGATCAAAGGCCTCTACTGTGGCCAAGGTGCTGGTGGAGACGTTCTTTGTACATTATGGTGCAACTCAACATATCCACTCTGATCAAGGGAGAGACTTTGAAAATAGATTGATCAAGGAGATGATTTCTGTGGGGGTGGAAGTCAAGAACCACCCTTTTCACCTCCAGGGGACCCCCAACCTGAGCATTTTAACAGGACTCTCCTGGGCATGTTGAGCACACTTTATCCCAAAGATAAACACAAATGGAGTCAGCAAATTAGTACTCTGGTGCATGCCTATAATTGTACAAAAGTGATGCCACTGGGTTCTCTCCATTATCCCTCATGTTCAGAAGAGAAGCCTGGTTACCTGTGGATGTTTGCTTGGAGTGTCCCTGGATGTAGTCCATGCTGAGAACTACCTGCAATATGTAAAAGCTAAAGGCCCAGTTGAACCATGCCTTTCAGTTGGCCCAGACTATGGCCGCCAAGAGAAACCTTCCAACAAAGAGAGGCACGACAAGAAAGTGAAGGCTCAAGAGCTACCCAGTGATCGTGTGCTCTTCTGCAATTTGGGACTGCATGGAAGCACAAAATTGCTGATAGTTGGCATCAGCTTACACACATAGTGATCAGTATACTGGATGAACTACCTGTGTATAAAGTGCACCGGAGAACAATTCTCGAGCTGTTAAAACCATGCACAGGAACCATTTACTACCTATTGACCAAGTAATGATCGATGCTGAACAGTCAGATCCTGCCCTCCTGGGCCAGTGACTCATGCCGCTGCCAAAAGGCGACAGAGTCAACTATCTCCAACCATTCAAACACCAAGGCTTTCTCCCCAGCAGGCCAAGCTTACAATGACAGTCAATCTGAATCTGACAGCAGTGAGTGCGATACTCCTTATTATCCTACTTATGAACTGAGTCAATTGATTCAAGGCAACCCAATGTATAATTATGGAGATGAAGCTGGGCCCTCAGGACTGTCTAACCCTCCAGCTTCTTCCCTAGAGGCCAATGCCCCTGAGGTGAGGTGCAAACTATTACGTCTGAAGTACAGATTCTTTGTGCCTAGCAGAACTATTTGAATTACCCAAGGAGGAATCTGATGTGGTGAATCTCCTGGTGACATACCTGAAGTTGCGGAACCATATGACAGTGCTGGCAGCACCATTCCAGTGCCACAAAGTCCAATTGTTTCAGAGTCTCTTCATGACGAGCAGCCTGGCCCATCTTCAGAAGGTGATAATGAGCAAAGTATTGAAGAAACAGAATCTGCAGAGCAAAGAACTGACAGTGTTCCAATTTGGACATTTCACCCTTGCAGAGGTACTGATACAATGTAGATTCCCCACAGCCTATACCTGTTTCCCCAAGAAAGTCTGGATGAGCTGTTACACCTGAGTTGCATCTTAGCTATGACTCCTTTGGAGGCCAGAGGATTTGTCTCTAAATGTTGTTCACAAGGGGTCTACATTTCAAAGAGCTCACGGCCCAAACTGAGTTTCTACAACTTTGAAGTTAATTGTTCTTCCTTCAGAGCATGGTGCCCTGTCCCATCTGGCCCCAAGTTAGCTGATAGGGTTGGGTCCCCAGCTGTACTGTTTACAGTGGAAGAAACTATTACATGAACGAGTACAGTATAATGTGTGAATCATAGTAAAATCATTTTAAATGTATGACAAATGATAACTGTTGCCATAACATATATATAATCATATGTATTAGCTATTTTAGATAAGTATAGTAATGGTAATGAAACATATTTTGTATAAGTACAGTGTCTTAAAATAACATTATTGTGAGCATAGACTTGACATGGACGCCAAGTTCTTTGCAGGCAGGAAGGTGTAACCCCCATAAATGGGGTTCCCAAAAATCTTCCTTGGGTGTGCCTAAATGCCTACTGCCAGGCTGGTGTTCTGTGTCTTTACAGGTTTAAAAGTGTTAGCATGCGAGTGCTCTGTTAGCCTCCATGCATGTCTCTTTAAGAGCTGCCTATCTCATTGTGTATAATTCATATGGGTGGGGCTGAGTGTTCCTAAGCTCAAGTTCCACCTGGCTGCCAGATAATTGCTCCATTCTGCCATCGCTAATTGCGCAGAGGGAGCTCTGTTAAGAACTGTAATTGTTTGCTGTTTGACTGCTCTACTAATAATGATAGTTTGCCTAACCTGCTTTCCTTTGCAGCATAGACATTTCTGTATTGCACCATCATTTTGGTTCTGGCCTGCAAGTATGCACCAATCAGCACCTTTAGGGACCTTAAAATGGAGACTGTCCCCAGGGTCTTGTGGGAGTGAATTTCTGTAGGAATTGTAGTTTTACAGTTTGGCATCTAAATAGACCTGAAGGGAGTCTTTGCTGTGACAGACAGATGGATCAATCAAGTGAACCGTTTGGATCACTAGGAAGTCCAGCACCACCTGCAGCAGAGTCTCAGTCTGGAGTAGGAGCTGAGAGAGAGAGGAGCTCGAGAGATTTGAGCAGCTGCTCCTACGTAGTGAGCAGGGAAAATTGGTGGGAAGGCTATGTTTGGCCTTCCTGCTACCATCTTCCCAAGTGAAGAGAATGGATACCTGAATTGAATTTTATCTGAACTTATGACTTTGTTTTGATTTGTAACAAATTTCACCTGAAGAGGACTGAAGACTTGCTTTTGTGTGATCGGCTTTGTCAGGACTTCCTAGCGACTGCAGAGCATACGGTTTGTGCAGAAAATCCTGTGTATTGCAAACCAGACTGTCATCCGAACTGTGATATTTCTTTGCCTTTGCTCTAAGTGTGCTGAATGTGAATAGTGGGTCATGATTTGGTTCCCACTGCTTGAATGTGTCACACTTGCTGAAAGCAGTATCCAGTAACTCTGACCGGACTAAATCTGTTTCTTTCAACCTGCCTCAACACCACGGCCCTGATTGCCGCCACGCTGCAGAGAACCACCGGACAAGAGACCTGCCTGGGATTCGCCCCTGCTCAACATCAACGAACAGGAATAACATCACAGTGAATCGTGTAGGCTCTGCTTCTCCTGGCAAAACCAGCACTTCATCCTGAGGTCTCCATTTCATCCATCCTGCAACCTGGTCTGGGTACTGTGAGTAAATCACAGGGTAGCTCATGCAACTAACTCCTAATCAAAGGGTGTCATCTGATTTAAATTGTTTGATTGTCACGAACTGAGCCCTCTGGCTCCAGAATACAAATATTGGGTTAAAGTGCATGTTGTGTTTTCTTTTCCTAAGGCCCCAACAACAGCTGCAATGCCAGCCTACCTCGACAATGCTTCAGGCTAGCCTGTAACTCCAACTGGGTATCCAGAGTGTGTGTAACTGTGAAAGAGGGACTCTTAGAGGCATGCATGCTTAAACCTGATTTAATCAGTAATAGAATCAAGCACCAGATTATGCCCCTTCCTTGTTCATGCCCCAAATAAATCAGATCTGAATCTTTTGCACTTAAACTGTTTGTTGTCTACCTCTTGTACAAACAGCATTGAAATACTGTTGGTTGTTGTGGTAAATCTTGTTTTACAGGGGTTCTCCAGGCCAAGCCAGCTGATCTAGCTCTAGTGGTAAGTGCAACAAGTGTCGGGTGAAATCTGTCATCAGGTGTTAATTGCAATTGTGTAGTCAGTGAACCATTTAGACCACTAGAGGGAAACGAAGGGGTAACAGTGTCCTGGAGGACTGTACCCATGGCAGCTACACTACCATTGACCCTGTCCTTGGGTGGAGGCACCTGTTCCTAGAACTCAGACCCCTCACCCTGCTCTCAGACATGCAGGCGAGGTAGTATCCCATAGGGTGATGGCGACGTAGAGATTAGGGGGAAAAGCATAGAATCTGGCAGTAGTTTTTGGTAAAAGTAATAGCTGGATACAACAATGAAACTGTCAGGAAGGGAAATAATTCTGGGTTCTCAGAGGAGCTGTGCCACATTCAGCTCGGACGGACTCATACAGTACATGCTTATCCTAACAGAGAAAAATCAAGACAGTAATTTAGTAAGAAGTACAAACTAGTGTTTTAAAATTAATACTGAAATTTCGGCAGGAGCACAATAGCCAGCACGAAGTTACTTAGCACGGCTGGTAAATTGAAGCAGTGAAAGCAGATGGCCTGGGCCATGGAGACAATTGAAATCAGTCAGAAGCTGCTATGGTCCAATGGGATGTGGCTTGAAACCGGTCTCACAGTGCGTTGCTTCTGGAGCCAGAGGAGCTGCGTTTCAGGGATGCTGACAGCTTGACCGATTCAGAGCCATGCTACAGTGCTGGTGTTGGCGAGCCTATTCAGGGTCTGCTCCTAGGCAGGGAGAAGGAGGAAGAGTTATAAGTAATTATAGGTGCTCCACAGGTAGGCTTCCAGGTTAAATGGTGGGTGGGTGAAGTTTCAATGGGAAAAGAGATGCAAGTCACCTGAGTTCAGGGAAGGAAGGAAGACAAAAGTGTTGGGAAGGGGTAGCAGGCAAGAAGGCGCCTTTAGCTAATGGCCATAGATTGACGGGGGGGTAGCATGGCCAGTCAAGACAGAAGGCCAGAAATTACAGTTTCACAAATAAGAGTTAGAGTGTAAGAATTAGAAGTTAAGGGGAAAGGAAGATGGCTCTATCTTGTTGATTAATCGGACAGCAGTGAGGAAAGAAGGATAAAGTTTCTACCGGTGAGGGTAAAAATTCTAGTTTCACTGAGGAGCTGAAATACCTAATACTGAGATAATCAACAATACAAGCCTGCCTTAAACAGACAAAAAAGCATAAAATCTGGCAGCAGTTTTCAGTAAAAGTGCTAACTGCATAAAACAATGACATTTCGTCAGGAAGGGTAATAATTTAGTTCTCGGGGAGCTGTACAACATTCATCACACACACCCATACAGTACATGCTTATCCTAACAGAAAAAAAATCAAGACAGTAAATTAGTAAGAAGTGAAAATGTTATTAAATTCATACTGAAATTTCAGCAGGAGTATAACAGCCAACCCGAGTTACAGAGCATGGCTAGTAAATTGAAGCAGTGAAAGCAGATGGCCTGGGCCATGGAGGCAATTGAAATCAGTCAGAAGCTGCTATGGTCCAATGGGATTGTGGCTTCTGAAACCTGTCTCACAGTACCTTGCTTCAGGAGCCAGAGGAGCTGCATTTCAGTGATGCTGACAGCTGGCCGATTGGAGCTCATGCTGAGGAGCGCTGCTGTTGGTGAGGTGCCCTGTTCAGGAGCTGCTCTTAGGGAGGAGAAGGAAAGAGATATAAGTAATTACAGATGCTCCAGAGGGCAGGCTTCAGATTAAATGGTGGGGGTTAAGTTTCAATGGAAAAGAGGTGCAAATCACTCAGAGTTCAGGGCAGAGAAGGAAGACAAAAGAGTTGGGAAGGGGTAACAGGCAGGGAAGACACCTTAGCTAATGGCCATAGATTAACGTAGGTGTGGGGAGTTAGTGGCCAGTCAAGACAGAAGGCCAGAAATTACAGTTTCACAAATAAGAGTTAGAGTGTTTAAGAATTAGATGTTGGGGAAAAGGAAGATGGCTCTATCCATTTGATGCATCAGACTGCAGTGAGGAAAGGATGAAGTCTCTAACAGGTGAGGGAAAACATACTAGTTTCATTGAGGAGTTGAAATACTTAGTACTAAGATAATCAAACATTCAGAAGAAAAATGTCCAGTACCAGGTAGTTGTTAAATGGTGGTGCTCTCAAAATGACAGTCACAGAAGTAGAAGAAAATGAAGCACCCACAAAACACATTGCAGTCACTTCTGTTCCTTTAGATCACAAACTTTATTTAAGTATAGGTGCGACCATGGTTGTACCAAACCTTGCAGAATAAAGTGCAATAGATGCTTCGCTAACCAACAAGTGAGCTTCATCAGACAAACCCACAGCATAACATTTCTCCATTATAACTCACTCCAATCACATTTAAACCAATCACATTGTAAATACAATTAACTTAAGCATCTGCAAGCTCTGTTCATTGACCACATACAAATAGCTTGCTGTCGTGTTCCTGGTTCAGTGTAACAATTACAAAGTGCTATTATTTAAAGTGCTATTTTTTATCTTGACCCATATATAGATCAGGTTCATACTTAAAGAAAAATGTAAATAACTACCACAAAGTGTGAGAACTTATGGTTCAGCACCATGTCACAGGCAGCTGCATAGGCAGGGAGGCCATAATGTGTGAGCAACAGAATGGAGCTGACTCAATGAGGTGTCTAGCATCGCCAGTGAGATTATTCTGGTTACAGAACAGGTCACCCAGTCTTCTGTTCATTATGATCACCAGACTGTCAGCATGGGATGCAAAAGATAAGGTGTCATCCAAGTTACTCCAAGGTATTTGAAGGTCTCCACCTGTTCAAGGTTTTGTCTTTGATAGTTTCAGATGATGAAGAGTGGAGCGCTCATCTTCTGTGGGAGGCTAAAAGAGAACACAGTCTTTGTTTTTTTTTTTGTTTTTTTGTTTTTGTAATTGAGAACCAGTTTGTTGTTGGAGAACCAGCTTTCCAGTGACTAAATGTTACTTTGGAAAATGGCAGTAAGGCTATCAAGTTTAGGGTTTCTGGAATAGATGATTGCATCATTGCATAGAAGAGTATGCTGGCTGTGTGACAGGCATCAGAGAGTTGATTTATGAAGAGGCCAAATAAGAATGGACCCAAGATGCAGCCCTAGAGGACACCAATAATTACTCCCTAGTGTTGGACAAAGATTTTAAATCTTCACACCTGGGAGCAATTGGTGAGATAGCTGTGGAACCAGTCAACTGTGTTCTGTGACAAACCCTGGCCAAGTAGTTTGTCAAGTAGGAGTTTATGGTTAACCAGGTCAAAGACCTTAGTAAGGTTAATAGATATATACTGTAACTCAGACAAGGTCACCATTGTCCAGGGCCTCATGAACATATCTGGTGTATTCCAACAGAGCCATAATGGTGCAGTGAAGCTTGAAGCCCTGCTGCTGTACACACTGGGCACTGTATTTTGAGGTATGTGACAAATTGGTCAGAGACTATTCTCTAGAGGGATTGGATGGGGGGAGAAAATAGAAATGGGTCAGTAATTGGCAAGGCTAGTGTAGTCTCCATTTTTGAAAACTGGTGGAACTAGTGTGGATTTCCACTTCTCGGTGTACTAAGAGTAGCACAAGGAAAAGTAAACCTACCGGCAGTCGCCCGGTAAGGGTGGGGCGCAGTATGGTGGGGATGCCGTCACCGCCAGCCGCTGCGGGGAGCCGGGTGGTGGGGCTTCTCGCGGGTGGGTGTGGGGGACACCAGCCACCAGGGAGATGTTTTGGGGGGTTGACTTACTTATCGCCCGCGATCGGGCATTCCGGGTCCACTGGACCACCAGTGAGATGTTCGGGTGTGGGGGTTTCATCAGTACTTACCGCCCACGATCGGGCACAAGGGGATGTCTGGGGGTTTCATCGTACTTACTGCCCACGCATCGGGCACAAGGGGATGTTCGGGGGTTTCGTATCAAAATTTAACGCCTAATGATCGAGCACAAGGGGATGTCGGGGGGTTTCTAATGTACTTACTGCCCCGCGATCGGGAAACAAGGAGGATGTCTGGGGGTTATGTTTACTTTCTGCCCGCGAATGGGCATTTTGGTCCACTGGACCACCAGGGATGTGAACGGGGGCTTAAACATACCACCTGCGATCGGGCATTTGGTCCACTGGACCACCAGGGATGTGAACGGGAGGAGGGGGAGCCATCTGATGCCCGCGATCGGGCTGGTGGGGGAGTACACTATGCCCGTGATCGGGCTGCGTGGGGGCACAGGACTGAGTTGAGCCAGCCACAGGTTGCAGCTGCTGTGTTGCACCCTGCAATACAGCAGCTCACCTGTGGGTGGCCCTCGACTTAAGCCTTTTTTGGCTCAAAGTCCTGCAGGCTCAGGGTTGGGGTTGCGCCTGCACAACCCCTGCACAGCCTGGTTGAATATCGGCCTGCAGTTTATGCATGGTTCCTCCCTCCAGTTGAGCATGCATTCATTTGCATTACCTGTTGCTCAGCCTGTTTTCAGTGGCGCAACTGCCTCCTGCTGAATGTCGCAGAATGGCGCAATTTAGGACTTGAGCATGCGCAACCCTGTTGCACATGGCGCAACCCTTTTGAATATCTGGCCCTCTATGTACATTTGCTGGTTAGCTTAATTTATCCTAGGTCCCCTTTGCTAAAGCATACACACAGTTGGACCTGGTACAGCTTATCTGAAGTCATAGAAAACAACTTATCCACCTTACGCTCCGCTATTAGCCACTGGAAAGTGATAAAAAGGCCAGGAAAGCATTGTTATTTCTACTGGCTGTAAAATGTTTTAACAAAGTACTTATCAAAATAGATAATCAGCTCAGAGTCCCTTCTGAGTTCCTTCCAGTTCCTAGTTTAGGAGATATCCTTAGTTGTAGTCTCACAAAGGAATTGAAGAAAAGTGGCTCAAATACAAAAACCAAATTAGATGAGAGACAGAGAGCACTCCAAAGCAAAAGTGGTAAATCCATAAAGTCCATAAAAGGTGGAAAAAACATCCTATATACGTGAGCAGTCGAGATGGCAAAGACACTGCTGAGATGTAACTGCGGCTGAACGGGTGGTGATGTTTTAGAAACCCTTCATCAGACCAATAGAAAGATCAGAATGAGTGATTTTAATTCAATCAGAAGCACATGTGCAGATAGTGAAAATACACAGATAGAGCTGAAATGAAACTACCCTGGTGAACATGCGACAATGGCAAAAGCTGGTGATAGAAGCAGGTGATAAAGCACAATCTCGCAAAGCACACTAGAGAAATCAATATAAAATACATTATGCATTAAATCTACAAATATCTGAATCAATTAACACAAACATAAAATAGAAATCAATGTTTATATAACAGGGTAACAGCAGGATCATGCATGAAACAATAAATACTTACTTTATCGCTTATTTGTTGGCAGTCTGAATGGTAGTTATTATATATTTTTATTCAGTTAGCTGTTAATGGGGGTGGGATTGAGTATATTATTGTTTCATGCATGATCCTGCTGTTACCCTGTGTATATAAAACACTGATTGCTATGTTATGCTTGTGTTAATCGATCCAAATATTTGTAGATTTAATGTGTAATTTTTATATTGATTTTTCTAGTTTGCTTTGCACATTGCACTTTATCACCTGTTCTATCATTAGCTTTTGCCATTGTGTGCATGTTCACATAGGATAATTTCATTTCGGCTCAATCTATTTTCACTATCTGTGCATGTACTTCTGATAAATCACTCATTCTGGTCTTTCTATTGGTCTGATGAAGGGTTTACGAAACATCACTACCATTGTCTAGCCGCAGTTGCTCGTCATCGCCTTTGCCATCTCGGCGCTCACAGTGTACGGATGTTTTTTCTGTCTTTTATGGACTTTATGGATTTACCACTTTTGCTTTGAGCGCTCTGTCTCTATCTAATTTGGTTTTAGTATTTGAGCCACTTTTTCTTTGACTCCTTTGTGGGACTACAAATGAAGGATACCTCCAAACTAGGAACCCAGAAGGAACTCGGAAGGGACTTTGAGCTGATTATCTATTTTCAATAAGTACTTTGTTAAAACTTTTACAGACAGTAGAAATAACAATGCTTTCCTGGTCTTTATTTACCGCTTTCCAGTGGCTAATAGTGGAGCGTAAGATGGATAAGTGATTTTCTATGACTTCAGATATGCTGTACCAGGTTCAATCATGTGTATGCTTTAGCAGAGTGGACCTAGGATAAATGAAGCTACCCAGCAAATGTACATAGAGGGTGGGATATTAAGAAGCGCTGCACATGGCGCAACACAGTTACACCATGCGCAACCCACTGATGCACCCCGCATGATATTCAAAGGGGAAAGTGCCTGGCACAAACTCCGGCGCGCCGGAGCGCATCAGTACGTATGCAGCGCATGTTGGGTGGCGTGTTACGGGATGCTCCGCACATCCCGACATTCAGCCCGGGATGCTGAGCCCATGCAGGCACAACCCCTACTTGCACTGCACACAGTTGAGCTAGAAAAGAAAGGAGTAACAGCTGGCCACCACAGAGCTGCCGTATTGCAGGGCGCAACACGGCAGCTGCCAGCTGTGGTGGCCACCCAGCCCGCACCGCCATCGTGGTAGCTCCCCCGCACGATCGAGGGATAGGTATTAAAATAACAGATCTATATCCCTGGTGGTCCAGTGGACCGCTCCCAGCCGGATCGCGGGCATATGTATTAAAATGAAAGGTCCAATATCCCTGGTGGTCCAGTGGACGCTGTCCAGCCCGATCATGGGTGTAGATATTAAAATATCATATACAATCCATCCCTGGTGGTCCAGCAGTACCACCCTCCCACCTGCCCACTGAGCCCCACCTATCTCGTTTCAGTCGGCGGGTAGGCGGTAGCTCCCCACCCACAGCGCTTCCAGCCGAGCTTACTGGCCAGTAGGACTGTCCACTATTGTCCACAGCGTGGGGCTAATGGGCATGCAGACTATACAATATACTATTGATCCAGACAATGTGAATGGATCCATTCACATATCTGGATTCGTGTAGTACAGCATAGTTCAGCACACCTACTGGCCCACGCTGTGGATCAATCGGGCGACAGCCCTACTGTACGCAGGCAGTCGGGCGGGCGGTGGGGGCATGTGGTGGGGAGCTGCCGCCCACCGCTGACTGGTATGCGTCCACTGACCACCAGGGATATTGGACCTTTCTTTTAATACATATGCCCATGATCAGGCTGGGAGCAGTCCACTGAACCACCAGGGATAGGGACTTTCTTTTATACATATGCCCGCGATCGGGCAGTGGTGCACTTTGTTGCTTGTGTAGGGGCGCTGGTCCTCGACAGTTGCAGCCTGGCAGGGTGCCAGGCACAAGTCACCAGGGGTCGGTACCCGGATGCAATGAAGAAATGACATGCAATGGCCCCCATTTGTGCCTTGCATGCATTATGGCCCCATTTGCATGTGCACTTTTGAATATCGCGTTGATGCACATAGCGAACGGCACTTGCGCTTAGCGCATCCCCTGCCCCTTCTGGCCACTCTGTGCTGGTGCAGTGCCACTGTGCCATGCATAATGGGTGGCCGCAGAGTTTATTCAATGGTGCTGAGCCATGGTGCAGCACTGTTGAATATCACCCTGTCAGTGCCCTGGCACATCCCAGTTGGCGCAGCACCCAGGCTTGTGCCACAGCCTGGCACAGTCTGAATATCCCACCCAGAATGTTTTAAAATCACAATCACTATTCAGACTCACAGGTTCTTGATGCTTTATCACTGTACCAGGTTCAGCCAATTGTATTCTGATAGCATAGGGGACCAAGGATAAAATCAGTGTCTTCAAGTTTAAATACTGCCTGAGTTATTTCTACAAACAATTTTCAGTAACTACTTCCAAAATAGAGTACTTTTGGTTATTAACCATCACTACATCAGACGTATCCGAGCTCTTTCTCTGACTGCAGTTTGTGACCTTTAGCATTTTTTGAATATTCCTTCTCCACAAAGGGACATTTTATTACTTAATATGCACATTTCATTTTAAATAACTATTACCTGCACTTACTTTCAGCGCTGTAACCTTCACAGATGTGCTGAGTATTTATATTTTTGGAACAAGAAACATTTTGGGATGTGCTATATTGTGAATGACCTTCATATGAAAAAATGAAAACTTCATTTGTTCACAAGGCAAAAGAATTTGAAATGACCATCTGTTGCTATAAATTTTTTCTGATGCCTTTAATAAATGAATGCTTAAAGCAAAATTTAGGACTGGAAAGTGTTTTATCTCAGGTGCTGGCTTCTTACCTACAGAGCCTAGAACAGGTCTTGGCCCGCTGGTTATGTGTCTACGATTCTTTATAGACTTTCAGAAGATCAGGATCAGAATAAGGAGCATATGCACAAGCAGAGTAAACAGTGATAGGGAGTGAGGCGAGGGCCGGAGGGAGCAACAGCAGGTGCCCTTCAATACATCCTAAGGTGGCGTGCCATCATTTTCTATGTTTCTCTGAGTAGTTCTTCACTGAAACTGGCTTTTTTGGACAGGCTGTAAATCCGGTTTACAAATGGGCTTGTAACATTCAAACAAAGTAACTTAAAGATCTAATTTTAGTATGAGGCTTACTGGGGATATGCGGATCCTAATTCTTGAATTTACTGATGTTAGAAATTTCAGCCAGACCCTTCTTTCATTTAATTATCATGCACACATTCTGATTGTTTCTTTTCCCCAGGCTGAATCTGTAAATGTGATATTTACTTAATATCTGTATGTTTATCTGGCAAATCAATTTCATTAGGGACATAAGTTAGGCCGTGGATGCAGGCTTCTAACTGCTGCCATATTCCTGAACCTGACCAAGGCATTTGACCTAGTAGACCATTCTTTTCTATGTTTAAAGCTGTTTTCCTTGATGTCACCCCTACTGCAAACTGTTGGTCTGCTAACTATTTTCACGGGAGAAAACAAGAAAGTTAAGCTGTAGTCCTCCATGTCAACCATGGCTCCTTTTCATCTTATTAACAGTCTCCTAAATATGACTAAGAATTGTAACACATTGCTTTCTGCAGCTTTCTGCAGACAACATGGTTGAATATCACAGTGCAATGCACATTTTAGAGTCTTGTCAGCACCTTTCACACTCTTTCTTCCTCACTGAAACTTGGCTACAAGCTGACACTTAAAAATAATGCTGTTTGGTCTAACCCTAAGCTCCACCTTGTATCCCCAGCCTGTCAATTGCACACTCCACTGGCTCCCTACTGGAAGAGGTTACCACTATAAAATACTTAGGAGCTACTTTAGACCAGCCACTGGATTTGCAACTCTCATACTGTCACTTTACAAGGCAGTTCATCCTAAACTGATGGTAGACCCCAGGGTTAAACATTGTCTCTCCTGAAGGCCTGCCTCTTTATATTCCAAGGTGTGTTACTTCCTAGCCTCATGTATGGTCTACAGGCCTTTATTAATAGTACCAAGGCAAACCTTAAGAAGTGGAATATGGCAAACAACATGTCGGTTCACCTTGGCTGCCCCAAGATTCACCCATCACCCATTACCGCCTACTTTACTTGGGTCTAGGCTGGCTACCTCCTGATGGGCTACATTCCTTCCATATTGACTGCTTTATGGACAGGCTGCTCAAATCATGATCCACTGTCACCCTGCTCCAGGCGAAATGAAGTCCATTAACTCACAAATCTTAATGAATGATCATGAATGGTTCTTGAACATCCATCAAAGTTCCCAACTGTTCTTTAACTCAGTTCATGAAACAAGTTCATAAACTTCATTACTACATACGTGCACCACGTCTATTCTAAATTCCCTCTCCCATTGCCACCTACTAACTTCAGCCTTCACCTCAGCCAGTGCCTATCCCTCCCCATTTTCCTTTTCTACTATCTCCCTGATGAAGCTCTTAATGCTGTCCTATCCTCGACCCTTCTAAAGGTTCCTCACCAGATGAGCTCGATCCTAAACTTCTCTACCTTTCTGCTCCTGCAATTGCTTATCCTATCTCCTTAATCCTTAATCTGTCTTTTATTTCTGGCCAAGTACCTCATCCTGGAAACACGCTGTAGTCCTTCCTCTCCCCAAGGGTGGTGACACATCCACTCCTGGAAACTATCGCCCCATTTCTCTCCTTCCTACCCTTGCCAAACTTCAAGAACATTTAGTTTTCTCTCAACTATCACCCTTCCTCTTTGATTCCTCCTTCTTACCCCTTCCAATCTGTTTTTGGAAGAACCACTCCAACCACCTCCCTCCTCAGGCTTACTGACTCCATCCTTTCAGGGATGGACGGACTTGATCACCTTGGCCATCTTTGTCGACCTAGCCAAAGCTTTTGACACTGTTTCACATCCCTGCTTCTTGATTTACTCTTCTCAGCTGGCCTTGCTTTATCAGCCACTAACTGGTTTAAATCCTACCTCATTGACAGGACCCAGTCAGTGAGAATCCTTGATTCCATGTCCCTCCACTCCCATCAACACTGGTGTCCTCAGGGCTCAGTGCTTGGTCTTCTACTCTTTTCCATTTTCCTTAATGATCTTTCCACAGCCTGCTCATCCTCTTCTGTCCACATGTGTGCTGACGATACTGTTTTGTACAGTTCTGGCAAAAACCTGCTGCTGTGCAAACCAGCTTACAGCATGACTTCAACCAAGTTCAGCTCTGGTTTACTTCTCACCAGCTTTGTCTAAACACCAAGAAGACAGTCTCAATGACTTTTGCCACCAGGCAGAGACTCTCTAGGCTCGTGGCCTACCCAACTTCCACACCTTGATGGGACCATCTTGGAGGACACCATCTCATTTCAATGTCTGGGAGTTTGGCTGGACCAGCACCTCAACTTCTCTGTGCATATCAATGCCATCCTGAAGAAACTGCTTCCAAGCTTGGTGCTCTGTACAGGAATCATAGTTGCATCCGCTGACTGCGAGGTGCAAAATTGTCCAGAAGATGATAGTCCCCATCTTTGACTACTGTGATGCAGTCTATGGTGCTGCTCCCAAATCTTCCTGACCAAGTTGGACACTCTCTTTAACTCCTTCTGCTGCTTTGCTATCGACTACCCTTCCGCTCCCACCACTGTGAACTCTATCCCTCTTAACCTTCCTTCCACTATCTCACAGATGCATCTCTCACTGTGCCAAACTAACCTCCAAATTCTGGTCTGGGGCTCCCTCCTACTCTCATCCTCTCTACACTCCACCTCCCCCACCCACTCTCTCAGATCAAATGATGCCCGCATCTTGACGATTCCTCGCCACTCCACCCTCATCGGTCAGACTGGTTTTGCCCATCGTTTCCCTAAAATGTGGAATTCCCTCCCCTGAAATCGTCCTCCTCCTCCAACTACTCCCTTACCTCTGCCCTACACAATTACTTTTCCCTCAGCTGTTCCTGCTTTACCCACCTTAATACCTATCCCCAGTTTCTGTCTTCCTACCATTACCCCCAGCAGGGTTCTCAACATGAAGGGAAATCAGAAAATGGCTACCCCTTCTCCTCATATTCAGTTCTTGCCTCTCCTCCCTCTCTTCTCCTTCTGCCCTTCTGGGTCACCAGTGTGCACAGCCTAACCCCATCCTTTTACTCCAACAACACTTGCGTACTACCTCAAGCCTGCTCCTGGTATACTCATGCACTATAAATGGTCCTATTGCATTATTACTGTTTTGTACGTTCACATGTTCTTTGTACGATTTTGGACATGTAATTTACCCAATGTTGACTAACAAAGAAGGGATCACAGATCTCCAGGTAGAAGGTCACCTGGGGCCAGTGACCATCACATGGTATGGTTCAATTTGGCTACTACATCTAAATCATCCCATTCCAAGGCAAATATATGGGACTTCAGAGGGAGCTGACTTTGATAAGATGGCCAACAGAGTTAGCTAGCCCTGGCAAAAGAAACACAGGTGAGGAGGTACAGGCAAAGTGGCAAGCATTAAGGATACAATACTTGAAGCAACATCCCATTGTGTTAGACAGAAAAGGAAGTGCAAAAAGAAGGAAACCACTTTGGTTCTCAAATACAGTAGCAGAAAAGGTCAGAGCCAAAAGGCTGGCCTTCAGAAAATATAAGGAACACAGCAGGATGAAGATAGGGGGCATACCAAACTGCCCTAAGGGAAGCAGGTAAGGCAGTAAGGCAGGCAAAGTCCCAAACTGAGGAAACACTAGCACAAACAGTAAAAGAAGGTGACAAGACTTTCTATAGATACATTAGTGAAAGGAGAAAGTCCAGAGGGGTAGTTTGCTGCTTAATGGAGAAAAGGAGCATGGGAGGAGGAGGACCTCTAAAGGCATCTATCCTAAATAGATACTTTTGCTCAGTATTCACTGAAGAGAAGGTAGGCAGGGCCCACAGCTCAGCATCATGGACACAGGGGAGGAGGTGAGCACTACTCCTACAAAAGAAAGGGTCCTACAAGAGCTGCTAAGCTCAGGGTGGATAAGGCAATGGGACCTGATGGCATACATCCCAGGGTACTTAAGGAGCTAAAGGAGGAACTAGCAGAGCCATTAGCAAATTGTTTAGTGAGTCTCTGAGCACAGGAGAGGTCCCAGAAGACTGGAGAAGGGCTCATGTGATCCCACTCCACAAGAGTGGTAGCAGGGAGGAGGCGGGAACTAAGACCGGCCAGTCTTACCTCAGTAGTGGGCAAGATTATGGAAGCACTCCTTAAGGAAAGGATAGTGCAACACCTGGAATCCATAGGGGCACAGGATCCAAGACAGCATGGGTTTACAAAGGAAGGTCCTGTCAAGCTAATCTCATAGATTTCTTTGACTGGGTAACCAGAGTGGTGGACCAAGGGGGAGCAGTTGATGTCGCCTACCTTGACTTCAGCAAAGCTTTTGACACTGTTCCATGAAGATTGATAAATAAGCTAGGTAGGCTCGGGGTGGGTCAGAAGTTGGTCAACTGGTGGCAAACTGGTTGACTGGCAGAAAACAGAGAGTGGTGGTAAATGGTATACAGTCAGAAGAGATGCAAGTCACAAGTGGGTACTCAGGGGATCAGTCCTGGGGCCAGTCCTATTCAACATCTTCATTAGTGACCTAGCAGATGGACTAGAGGGTAAGGCTTGTCTGTTTGCAGATGACACCAAGATCTGCAACAGAGTAGATGATCCAGATGGGGTGGGCAGAATGAGAAGAGATCTGGATAAACCAGCAGAATGGTCAGAAGAGTGGCAACTGAGGTTTAATGCAAAGAAGTGCAAAATCATGCACATAGGGAAGAGAAACCTGAAGCCACTTATAGGCTGGGAGGAGTTGCTAGCAGTCACAAAGGAAGAAAGAGACTTGGGCATCATCATCACTGATGACCTGAAATCATCCAAGCAGACCTCTAAAGCAGTAGGTAAGGCTAGGGGTGTTAGGGTGTATTAGTAGGGTATCACAAGTCGTAAGAGGGAGGTAATAATCCTCTGTACAAGACATTGGTTAGCCCCATCTGGAGTACTACGTGCAGTATTGGAGGCCACACCTTCACAAGGACATTAACCAAATGGAGGCAGTCCAGAGAAGGGCAACCAAAATGGTGCAGGGACTGCATCAGAAGACATATGAGGACAGATTAACGGAGCTCAATATGTATACCCTTGAGCAAAGGAGGAGAGAGGTGATATGATCGAGACATTTAAACACCTTAAGGGCATAAACAAGGTGAAAGAGTCTAACATGTTTAAATATAAGAAAATAGCAGGACAAGAGGACACAGCAGCATGAGATTAGAGGAGGCCGATTAAGGGGAATGTGAGAAATTCTTTTTCACAGAAAGTGGTAGATGCATGGAATGGCTTACCACAAGAAGTAGTGGCTATGAATACAGTGCAGGGCTTCAAACAGGCATGGGATAGGCATAAGGGAGCAATACAAATGACTATGAATAGATAGGTCACTGACATAGCAAAGGCCGATGGCACATTTATAAGGTAGAAAAGAAATGGGCAGACTGGATGGGCCTGCGGTCCTTATCTGCACCAACTTCTATGTTTCTATGTTTCTATGTTCCACTACTGTTTATTGTACAATACCTTGTGTTCCAATTGTTGCACAATCTTACAATGTTGTATTGTTTGTACTACCCACATACTAGTGTAACTGATCATCCTTCACAACCCTATGTAACCCTCCACCCATGTCGCACTATGAGATGAGCAACTTGTTGTTCAGTGTGCCCTCCTGGTAAAACATTTCAATAAATAAATAAATAAAAATGCAAAGTTGATGAAGTTGCTGAACCATTAAAGGACCACGATGGGTTGGCCTGCGGCGCATCAGTAGTGCTACCGCTCGTGATGCCGCTGACCGGGGACATGCCGGGAGACAGAGGGCTGGCTAGGGGAGAAGGCTTGATCATTGGAAGGCTGCTCGCCTTTTTCCAGGAGGAGGGGGACAAGGCTTGGCACCTGACTGACCTCTGGCAGAGGCTGAAGTTGCAGCAGGCACCAAGCCACTCCCACGGGGAGCAGTGTGACAGATGTCGGTAGTCGTGCCTAGATGTCAGGGCACATGTCATGGCAGGAACAGGGAAAAATAGCTCCTCAGAGCACCAGGTAGATGGAGCACCCAGCACAGACCTCCAACATTCCCTTACCTGTCCCATCTGGTGATCCAAGATGAAACACTGAAGCTCGGGGTGACGAGCCCCACCTCATCCTTGCCTGGGGAATAGCCAAGGCTACATTGAGGGTTCACTGAGAGCTCCAGGCAGTGAGAAAGGAGGCAATGCCCTGGTGACTCCCAAAGAGGTGGCGCTTGGGAGCAGGGAGGATATAAATAAAAAGTTTAAAAAAAAAGGACCATGATGAACCAAGTCAAAATCAGTTTTCATAGGCCAGCTGCTGGCACAGTGGTAGCACTACCACTTGTGGCGCCAGTGACCCGTGTTCAGGAATGAGCCTAGGAAGCTGGAGGGCTGGTCGGGGAGAAGGCTCGAGCAACCCAGGGTCTGCTCACCTTCTCTGGGAGGAAGGGGGACCGATGCTCGGTGCTTGGCTGACCCCAGGTGGAGACCCGAGGTATGGCAAGCCCAGCCAATAATAGAGGGGCCGTGTGGTGGACATCGAGCGCTTTGCCTTGACATCAGGATGCACACCACAGGCAAAGAAAAGTGGAAAATGGCCGCGACACCTCCGGTAGATGGGCGCCCACCCGATCCCAATGCCTCCTGCCTGCCTCCAACCCGCATCCCGATGAAACAAGAAGTACCGGGTGTATGAGCCCCGCCGACTCTGCCTGGGGTAGATCCAAGGCTCCATGGCCGATGGACCACTCGGAAGGTAAGGCAGCAGAGCTGGGACGTACTAGGCATGGCGACTCCAAGAGGGAATGCTGCAGGCGGGGTGGGGTGGGGATAAAAAGAAAAAAAAAAGAAAAATCAGTTTTCATAAGTAATTTGCATATTGGAACACACAATTCCCACTGTAAATGTCATAAAGCATCACAAAATCAGAACTTTTTCAGTTTATGGTTGGAAAACCTTTGTTGTACAGGCAGCTGACTATTTAATCACCCAAAGGGATTGACATTCAAACCAATACATTGTAAAGAGGTGCAGATTTTGATCATATAAATAGAATTGGGGCCTGATGTAGTGTCATGCCAGAGACATAAAGTATGCTTTTTTTACCGTTTTCAAGTTATGTAAGCCAATAATAAACAATGTATTGTTGCAGTCCCATCGAGCAGTTTGCCTGTTTTTGTTGCATTTTCTTATCAGCAAGTATCCACCTCAATAGTACAACATAGCTGTGCTTTTCTGGTGTTGATTTATGTTGTTGCACCCTCTCCTGTTACGTGAGTGCACGGCTCTAGTGTTTATGAAGCATGAAGTGCCTGCAGGTACACTGTGTAAATATGTTATGAGGGGTTTGAGCCCTTATGATGCATGGATGTTTTATATAAAAAATATATATGATTTATATATGAGCTTACACTGAACCAGCAGAAAAAGGCCTTGCAATCTATCATGTCTGCTCGAGTTTGCAGACCCAACAGTATTCTACTGAGGGGTTTTGGCCCCAGTTATTTTTCTATTTCTATTTTATCTCCACCTCAAGCCAGGCACTGTACCCAACAGATCCTCTGTGGCACTAGCCCAGAGGCCCCCCATGGATCCTTATATTACCCCACCAGGTGAGGACAGAGGGGAGTGGGTGGCCAGTCCCTCAAACCACCCTCCCAGTTCCATACCTTAGTCCTCATCAGGGTCCTCACTCCGAGCTGTGCCCACTGGTGGTGAGGGCTTACCTAGCCCTCTAGTTGGTGTCGTGCCAGCTGAGGCAATTGTTGTCCTGTATGCCCCCCAGGCGTGATGTGCACTTGACACCAAGGTGTAAGCCGGCATCAGTCACTCCTCCCCCTTCTGTCGGATTCAGGCAGCTGTTCCTCTGGCTACCGCCAGTGGCCAGGCTTGCACCAAGTTAGTGCACCCCCACTCCTCGGATTAGATGAACAGTCCCTGGACTTTCAAGCTTCCTCCCACCCCCGCTGGACCTCCAACAACCCTCTGGTGCCACACGTTATTTGCTCTCTCTCACCCTGATGTCCCACCTCCAACCCTTCCCATATATACAGCTTTCTCCTTTGCTCTGTCCCAACCTCTCTTGAAGCTGTCCACTGTCTTCAGGAGACTGCTTCCTCCAGCAACTTGTTCCACCTAGCTTCCACCCTCTGCATGAAAAAGTGCCTCCACATTTCTCACCTGAATTTTCCCCAGCAGCTTGAAGTAGTGCCTCCTAGTGGTCCTGTTCCCACTAAGGCTGAAGAGACCTCAGAACTCACCAAGCTGAAACCCTTAAGGTACTAAAAGGTTTCAATCATATCACCCTCTTCTTTCTATCCTACTGGGAGAACATGTTGAAATTTTCAAGTCTCTCCTTGTATGTTCTGCCTTGCTGTCCCTTGGTCACTTTAGTTGCACTTTTCTGGACCATTTCAGTTGATTGATGCCCTTCTTTAGGTAAGGGCACCAATACTACTGTACTCTAGTGCGGCTGTACTAGAGTGTATATATTAATACAATAGGCATAGACAGAAATCTGTGCAGATAGGGTTATCTCATTGCAGCAGCAGTGTACAGTGAGAAATACATTTATCTCAACAGCTGCATTTATGTAAACACTTGCCATGCCATAAGTGCCTCTCCCCTCATGCTCATAGTACAGGCAACAGATGACCGGGACATAGGTCCTTTCCTAACACGCTTCTCAAGACACAGTGTGCTTCTTTCTAAAGCATGTTCCTTCAGTTCAGTGAAAAACGTCATTCTCACTGTGCACAGTGGCATACCTCTCAACCTTTTGTCCCCAAATGGGAACATTGGCTGTCAAAATGTAGAACAAATGGGCAAATGTGGAACACTTAATCAAATCTTTACCTAAGAAGCTCAAAACACTGTCAAAATGTTGCATTTATGTTCAGAAAGACTGTTGTTAATTGAATAATATCTTTTGCATTATTTACTATGTATGTTTGCTTTAAATGTTGACTTTGAATGTGGAACAAACCCTCACAATGTGGAACAGGGAGCTTTTTGTAGTAAAATGAGGAATGTTCCTCGTAATGTGGTACAGTTGAGAGGTATGACAGTGGGAAGAAAATACAAACCACTTTCTGTAGTGTATACTGTATATACTGAAATATTCAGGCTTGTTTCAAGGCACAATATCATGTGAACTCCTCACAGGTAACCAAATTTGCTCACTTTTTGTGATGACCACAATACACTGGAGTGGGTGTAACCTCTCGAATGACTGTAGTTTGTGAGTTCCTACTTTGGTCATACATGTACCTGTGGAGTGCAGTGCTATATATACCGAGTGATGCACTGTACAATAAAATGATGTTTTGTAGTTTCTCCCAACCTCTTTACGCAGGTGTGTTGTATTTGCTGGTTAATGTACACAGTTGGCTAATGTCTGTTTCAGGCTCTAGATACCTGGCTCAAACCTGTACAAAGCCTGTTTATTTACTCATTACTGCTTTTGATGACTGGTTTTGACTTTCTGCTGTACTAGTACCACTGCTCTGTACTTCATTTTCTGTTATCTTCTCCTGCATGCCCTCCCCTTTACAAGTCAAAACTAAAAATAAAACTTCCTGAACTCTGTTTGCTTTTCCTAGGTGTAAACAATTTAAAATAAGTAACTAAATAAATAAATAAATACTTAACCTACTTGTTAGAGTTGAAAACCACTTGGATTAATTTCTTGATTCAAGTCCCAGTACAGGCATTTTATGTTGCTTGCAGCATGTGCAAGAAACATAGTGCCATCATCAGAGATTTGGAGGTGTGTCACCCCTCCTCCAATTCAGTCAGTGAGCTGGCAGGCACGGCCCTGTAAGCCAATGCATTTTGGGCTGTCTATGACATGCTCCAAAATGCAGTAACCTCTGATTGAAAGGAGCTACGCTTCAGTGAGCACTGATAAGAAGCGTAGCTCCCCACACGCGGGCGTGCGCGCCCCTCACGTATTGTGTAGCCGCCACGGGTGCCCAATCCCGCCGGCTGAGCTGCGTCATCCCCAGTAGTTGGTGCCACGCTGGGAGCCCACCCCAGTGTGGCAATCAGTCCTTTGGCCGACAGGTGCCCAATCCCCATCGGCTGAATGGCCACCGTCCTTGTGCCACTGGGAGCCCACCCCAGCGTGACAAATGTCCCACGATGTCTTTTTTTTTTTTTAAACCTATAAAACAAAACGGTCCAGCGGCACGCCTCCCGACCCCTCCCACAACCCGCACCCACCCACTGCGCACCAGCCTCCCACACACCCTTCACCTCATACTTACCTCCAGACTCCGGCGGCGATCTTGGTGGACCGGGAACACGCCTGCACTCTTCAAAGTCGACGCGAACTGAGGAAATGCCGGTAAGCTGTATAATGGGCTAGATAGAGGGGTTCAACTTATGCATCTCTCAGGCATTTTGGGAATTTTTGCACAAATTTTCAACATGAGGTTTTAGGACCTTCTCATGAATGATGTCACTGTCATGGCGTTATTCGCCCGAAGCGGTGATTTCAGCGACTGCGCAGTGACCGCGAAATCACTTTCGGGCCTGGAATACCACCATGACAGTGACATCATTCATGAGAAGGGGTCCCAAAACCCGATGTTGACAATTGGTCCAAAAATTCCAAAATTGACTGTTTTACTGGCGTCGTTGCACAGTTCCTAAGGCTCGTAAGTTCTAAAATTTCAATATTTTCACTCCAGATTTTCAACATTGCCATTTTACCACACCTTCTTATGAGCAGTATAGCTGTCATTTTTCACATCTCACCCAAATGTGTTTCCGCCCTTGTAGCGCAGAATCGCAGTCAGTGTTGCAAAATCAATGTACAGGACAAATTAAGAAAATCACAGAGACACTGTTCATCAGCAGGGTCTTAAAATGGCTATGTTGAAAATTTGGTGAAAAATTCCTAAAATGACTGTTTTACAAGCGTCGTTGTGCCAGTTCTACACAGGCTGTAAGTTCACAAATTTTCAATATTTTTACTCCAGATTTTCAATATTGCCATTTTACCACTCCTCATGAGCAGTACAGCTGTCATTTTTCACATCCTGCCCAAAACATGTTTCCTCCATGTAGCGCATAATGGCGCAGTCGGTGTGTGAACTCAGTGTATGGGACACATTAAGAAAATCACAGTGTCACTGTTCATGAGCAGAGATCTTAAAATGGCAATGTTGAAAATTTGGTGAAAGAATTCCTAAAATGACTGTTTTATGAGTGTGTAGTTCTACGCACGTCAGAAGTTCGTGAAATTTTCAATATTTGCACTCCAATGACTTCCAAATACCTAAACAGCACATAGAAGCAAGCAACATCTGGCATTGAAAAATGCTTGTTTATGTTACCTTAAGTTGGTCACTTGATCTTCTAAGCATCTATGGGCCTAGCTGTAAAATGGACAGATGCAGGATGCCAGTGAAAATGAGATGTTTCAGCCCAGATGTGACACACATTTTGTTAAGTATTGCAGTTAAATTAGTAAAATAAAGAGCTTCACCCTCAAAAAATAAGCTAATGTCTTTTTATTGAGGATTCATGGTACCTTTTTAGTGTAACTAGGACTAGAGCTATGGTGGTGAGGAGGAACATTTCCGTATGCTTGACGAACAGTGAAACTGCAAATAGGAGCTTTTGATTTCTTATAAATTATGACATCATTATCAGAATTGTTGCTTTCAAACCACTGCAGGTACACTTCTAGCCATAAGAGTATGCCTCATGCAAATGGTTTCCAACAGTAGGTAGGGCTGGACAGACATGAAGGGCCACAGGGCCTTTCTCTGCAGACAACGTCCATCTTTCTGTGTAAAATTCTGAAATTCTAAATTCCATTTGCATAATGCATTTTCCACAAGGGCTCTAATTTTCTACAAAATATAGCACTTTGATTTAAAATTCTTCTTTTAAAATAACAAACCAAATACCTGTTGTGATTTATAATTTGTTTATATGAACAGTTATTGTGTCTGTTATAATTATGAGAGAGTCTTCTCAAGCATGCATGTGTTAGAACGGCTCAGCTTCACACCTTAGTTTTCACTTCCAAGAACTTGAGAAGACACCCATATACAAGGCACTGTAACCTTACGTGTAAGCATATAATATGCAAGAGCTGGCAGATCTAAGTGATACAGTATCCACAACACAAAGGGGTTAACAATTGTTTTAATATTTCTCAGCCTGTCATCTTTAAAGCTTAAGATAGAAAACTGTTCAGTCGCGGATGCTCCATAGTTTATCTTTCAAAGCACCTTAAATTAGAAAAATCTCTGGGTGACTCAGGAGATTTGCCCATTTTACTACGTGCATATCAAAAGGTTCGCTATCTCTGCTGACTTACGACTAACCTCGTTTCATGTGTCTGCTCATGCCTTCCCAGAGGTTGCCTCTGTGAGGAATGCTGTGTACAGTAGTTTAACTGTGAAGGTAAAATAAAATTCAGCTCCTTCATCACTGTGTAAATGAGCCCTCGGAGGATATGAGCAGTTTCTGGTTTAGGTATTGTAGTGCTTCTCATCTTCAGCTGACATTCAGCCATTTCTGTATGTGCACCAAAAAGAGCTGGGTTTTGCCTCAGAGCAGCAGTATCACAACATTTATTGAATCTTATTTATTCCCACCTATTGTAATTGTACTCTTGCCTTCCTCTCCTAACTCCCTTACTTCCTAGTGAGAAAGGATGCGGAAACAAAGCTACAGACATTCCAATGCCTTCAGTACCCATTTTATCTTAAGGCTGTACCAGGTAAATCATTTTGTTCCCTAAAATTTAGGCTGCCAGTAGATTTAGAACATATTTATATTCAGGAGTCACATGAAGTCTGTGGCACAGCAAGAGTTAAAATTGTTTTGTGAGATAATTTTGGCTCCTGTGAAAACAAGAAGATTGATACTGCGCCTGGCCACTGAAGTCCTCATCCTGGCCATGCTTGACCTGGACTGAAAGATCCTTTTCACCAATGGGCATGGGTCACCTGAATGGCACTGTGATGCTTATCTCTGCTATGTTTCATTTGCACTTATGTTTTGGGAACAACTCTCCAGTCAGGCATGTCAAGCTCCAGAAACTTACTCCTGTAGTTGTGAATAAGTTTTCCTTGAACTGCTGACATCTCACAGGATTTACCCTCTGATCCAGTGGATCATCAGCAAGAGTTTGTCTCCATCACAGTATTTATGTTATTTATTTTATTTATTGACATCTTGGATTAAGACCTTTGAGCTGGAAGCTAATTTACAAGGGTTCCACATTGGGATCAGAAATACAATGCAACAGATAAAAGGTACAGGACAATAATTAACTAAAGTTACAAACAGTAAATATAGAAATTAAGTCAGTGCTTATACATGGCATCCATCAAGATTGTTACACTGTACAGAATGAGGCTATTACATTTGGGTAAATAAGTAATCATTAGAAAGGAGAAAGTGTAACAGTACCAAAGGTATTGTAGAGAGAGAGAGAATGTAGCATGAGGAGGAGGGGATAGGAAAAGCGGGGTGGGATAGGGGATCAGGAATAGGAAGGGCAGTTGGGAGATGACAAATGAGAGGAGAAAGGAGTAAGACATTTGTAGAAGCCCAGAAGGCCTTGTTAGTGTATAAGTCATGAGGGTGGGGGATAGCAAGGGGGAGAGCTGAGAGGTAAAGGAACAGGGTCATTAACTCTATGGTCAGTAGGCAGGGAGGGGACGGTAGGTGTTTGGGTAACGACTAGTGCCAGTGAGAGTGACGCGGTAGGGACTGAAATTAAGTGCTGTGGGAGGCTATTTAGGTGGCAAGTGACAACATCAGATCAGGTGGTATTTTCAACAGTTGACATGACTGTATAGCCCAAGCAAATTTTACAGTATTTGTTATTCACTCTTCCAATCTAATCAGAGTAGTGCATTATACAGTATATGTGGTCCCCTCACTAGGATGTTTCCATACATTGAATGTACACACCTCTGGTCAGAAGGTCATCAGTTCAAGTCACATGTGGTGGCTGTTGTACTGACAGAGATGCATGTGTTCAGTCAAAGGTTGAACCAGGTCCCTCCTGCCCATCTTTGGTAGTTGTTCAGGTAGAAATGAAAGATCCCATGGATCACTGATCCAGTGGGCAACTTTATATGTTAGGGTGGGGATGGTGAAGTGCTTATGCAAAACAGACTTTGCTCATTCTCTCTCTGTTCCAGGAGAGGACCACAACCCTGTCAAAGTACCACGAGCTCGGTAATGCAGCAAAGCAATCCATCTTGAGGAGTTTTCCACTTTTAGAGATGCCGCAAGGACAAGGTCCCCTTTGACTAAAAAAATTGGTGAATACAGACAGACAATATCGCCCAAGGGCAGGGAGAAACTGGTGAAGGAGAAGAGGAGGGTTGCAGAGCAAGGAATGCATGTCAAGAAGCAGTTGGGCTGCTTCTTAAATAGTGCTCAGTGGAGGTAGGACTTGTTGCTCTCTGCGCCTCTGAACCCTGGGCATAGTCTATCTGGTCACAGGTCCAGTGGCTAATGTCATATGTTAGGAGTGATGAAGGGTGAAGTGCTTATCAACACAAAATGTTGCGTTCCTCTCTCTGTTCCAGGAAGGGACTACCACTCTTCTGAGGTACCACTGACATTGATATGTGGCAAAAGAACCCATCTTGAGATGGGTTTCAGCCTAGAGGTGCCACAGGGATGAGGCCCCATGTGACTAAAGGTACCTTAGGTAATACAGAAAAATTCCCCAGAGAAAACATGGCAGTGGAGCCCATTCATAAGTCTTGGCAGGAGAGTGGGAACAGAAGTATGATAGCTAGATGCACAGAGAAGACACCATCTATACTATAGCTCACAGTGGAATTTGTTTTAAGACCTTTGGCATGGAGAAGAGAAAACCCACCTGTGGAACAAACCTCTGGGGTTCAAAGGCCTTGGTCACCTTCCTCCAGGAAGCTATCTACGTTTTAATTACACTCAACTTACAATAGTACAGTCACTGGGCAGCTATGGTGGGTACCACAGAGCTTGGTCAGTATTAAAGAACCCCTACTGAGTGTTAAACTGGGGTTCAACATTAAAAAGTGTAAAGTTATGCACTCAGGGCAAAGAACTCAGAGGTCAAATACTGGTTGGGTAGGGTGCAGGTAACTAAGTCAGAGGAAGAAAAGGATGCTGAAGTAATCATCACAAGTGACCTGAAATGCTTGGGTCACTGCAGGAGAAGCATCAGCAAAAGCAAATTGATGGTGGGCTTGCATTGCCAGGGATTACTAACAGGAAGAGCAGAGGTCATACTACTGCTATGCTGGTCACTGGTGAAATCACAGCTGGAATACAGTGTGCAGTATTGGTGCCCTTATCTTGAGAAGGATGTTAACACTGAAGGACAGTCCAGAGAGGGTGACCAAGATGATCCAGGGTCAGCAGGCAATACCAACAAAGAGAGGCTCAAGGGGCTCAACATGTGCTCTCTTGAGGACAGAAGGGAGAAAGGATATGATCAAGATCTTCAACTACCTAAAAGTGGGAACACGTCCACTAGGGGCATAGCCTAGAGCTGATAGGGGAAGATTCAGGAGAAAGAAGAGGAGGTACTTTTTCATCAGGATATTCACTAATGTTCACTAAGGTTAGGAGAGAAGCAGGAGGCCAAGGCCCATAGAAGTCCTATTGTTTTTTTTTTGTAAAATATTTTTACTTGAGAGAAGCATCAGTACATCAGGTATACATCAGGTAAACAAACAAGTCATTATTACCAACCATTACATTCAATACAGATAAGGAAGACCATACACTTGGACACAATGCCCAGCTTCTAAGCACTTCTTGACATATACTTCTCAAGCCCCTTAAGGGTTGTAGGCAACAAATAAATTACAGGTATTTTGTGGAGACAAACAGAAATGTCAAATTGTTAACTGGGGCTATACTGGAAAAATACCATCTTCTATGGCTTTTTCCAGAGGGCCTAATTTGTTGAAAGTGGCCATATCACCATTTGCTGACTGTTGGGCTTTCTCAAGAAGACACAGTTTTATATTTATTCAGCCCATTATTTACTTTTAAAGGCGGGCTGGGTGCCAATCATGACTAATGTTTTCTTAAATTGACCAGTGCAATTTAAGTGCCATTTGCCTACTACCTCTTGGAGAATCTGCTCCCAATAACAATTCCAGGGGGTGCAGGTAATTTCATTGAAAGGGTCGATTCCATTATTCTGTGTACCTCAGCCCAGAAGGGAGCCACTTTAGGACATGTCATTGCCATATGTAAGAAATCCACTGCCCCGTAGACATTTAGGCAGTGGTGTGAATTTCCGACCTCATGCTGTGGAGTCTGGCCGGGGTCAGATAAGCTCAATACATGAAACTGAGTTGTATCTGTCGCAGCCTGTTGTTTCTTGAACACATGTTTAGATGTTTCACTGCACTTTGCCAGACAGTATGTTCAATGTTGGTACCCAAGTCCCTCCACTTCCGTCTAATAGATTGGGCTTGATCGGCTCCCTCGCAGCAGAGTGTGGTAATACGTGGACAGGACTCTCACTGCAGGAGGAGGGTTATCACCCCCTCTTCAATGGGGTTTGCTCAGCCCATCCATGTTCTACTGCTCAGGGCAACACCCAGACGGAGGCGGACAAGCTGATAAATAAAGTAGTCACTGTGGTCTATCGATATTTGTTTCTAATTTCCCTTCAAAAGCTGCAGAATATATCTAATACCTTTTAAGTACCAGGCTATCAATCTCTGGTGCATGACAGTATAGGTCCTTCTTTGTCTAATCACTGTGGTAGGTCCAGTATGGAGATAGCCTCCCTCCTCTGTGCCCAACTCTTTGTGTGTATTACACCAGGCCCCTAAAGTGGCCAGGGTGCAAGGATTATTAATGCTCGCCTCACCCCGAGCCCCACACCTCCAGACAGACACATATGCCTCAAGGATCCCCAATCTGTTCCTCTTCGAGACTTAACCAGTCCGTAACTGAGGGTTCCCACCCCTTGGCAAGAATGCCAACTGTGCTACCAAACAATAAAGTTGAAAGTTGGCAGGCCCACCCTCCCCTGCTGGCCAGCATTTGCAATATTGTTCGCCATCGCGGGCAGACTTTCCCTCCAAATGAAGCCATGCACAAGAGAGTTTATTTGTTTGAAGTGGTTGAGAGGTACCGTGATGTAGAGAGATTGGTAGAGATACAGGCATCTTGGGAGAATCATCATCTTTACTTGTACTGACTTGCCCCATTAACATCAGGGGCAGGTTCTTCCATTTTTCACAATGTTGGCTCAGATTTTTCGTTAGTGCCCCATAGTTTTGGGCGACAGTGTACCAGTCCCAGCCGAGATGAGGATCCCAAATATTTTATCTGACTCACCATCATTAGACCCCCCCAACACCCGAACCAGCCCATGCCTGTTCAGCCTACCCACTGGGAGGAGTTCACTTTTGGTCCAGTTCACCTTGTGGCCTGACAGTGCTCCATACTCTTGCAGTAGGCCATGTATCACGGGTAGGCTTTCCCTGGTTTCTGTAAGTATAATAGGATGTCATCCACTGAAAAGGGCTATTTTGTGTTCTTTACCACCACCCTGAACTCCCAGAACCCCTCATGCTCCCTGATGGCTGCCGCCAGAGGCTCTAGTGCCAGGACATAAAGGAGAGGGACAAGGGCAACCTTGCCTGGTTCCTCTTCCCAACTTGAGGGGCAGATAATGTTCCATTCACTAATATTTGGGCTCATGAGCTGGTGTACATAGTTCTTATCCAAGCCATTATCCCATTCCCGAGTCCCTTCCTTGACAGGCCTCAAACATACCCCACTCAACCCTATCGAAGGCTTTCTCCGCATGTAGTGCTAGTATGGCCACCTCATGCTTTGCCGCCGATTTACCCCAGGAGTGCAGGATGTTTATGGTTCTTCTAATGTTGTGTTTTCCTGCCTATCCCCACAAAACCTGCTTGATCTGTGTGTATGAGTTCTGGAGGGCCGGCTCCAAATGAGTGGCCACCACTTTAGCCAATATTTTATAGTCTGCCATGAGCAACAAAGAAGCTCCTATTGTTTAGCCTTAAAAGTCTAATGTGTGATTTTGTACAACAAAAAGCCATTCAGGCTATTTTTAAAAGATATTTTAGTCTCACTAATCACTATATCTGTAGTCAGTGAATTCAGGGTTTTAGTCAAAGTCAAGTCAAAGTTTAGTGAAGGAATCCGTTGAGCAGGCTCATTCACAAGGAAGTCCTGAGAGCTTTCCTTGTCTCTTCTCCTCCCCTCCTTCCCATCTTCACCTCCTCCCTCCCCTCACCTCTCCTCCTACCCTGCTACCTGCACTTCTCTATGTGCTGTGACAGTGCCTCTGGCAGCTCTTACCTCCCTGTGTCCTACCCATGTCTTGTATGCTGTTGTACACCCTCAATTGCCCTTGACCTGTCTTCTCCAAAGTGTATGCCTTTTTCTCTTGTAACTGATTGTAAACCTGTTTAACCTGTTTATTCTGCCTAGAATTCCTTGCCTTGATGTATTACCATGCGTTGTTGTAGTTTGTTGTACTGTTCTCAAACTGACATGGAACCTTTGTAAAAGAGCCTTGGCTCAAAGGTACTTGTAATCCTAGATTTAAATAAATAAATAATTAATTAATCAGTAAGATATAATATACAAGACAAAGAAGAGAATATACAGCCTTGGTACAGAACACATAAAATTGAGGTATCTAATAACAGGGTACATGGAGACATTTTGTATACATACAATATGTACAAATATTTACAAAGCACACCTTGAGTTTAGCAAGCTATCTGAGGATGAACCCAGGTGAATCAAGCCAAGTCCCAATTACAGTTCCATGTGTCTTTTAGCTTAATTCCAGCTAAAGCTTTGAAGAATTTGAAAGAAACGAGGCTAGTAAGTTTAAGTACAGACTGGAGACAGTTCGAAACTGAGGGAGGGTGGAGGAAATGGCACATTCTCAAAGGAAGCATGAGACCTAAGAACATCTAGGAGGATGAGGTCCAATTTCCTGAGGGAGTATGAACAATAAGAGGTATGAATGAGAGAAGATATGTATCCTGGGAGCTTATTCAGAAGGATTTTAAGCATCCATATACCAGAGTGGCTCAGGCATCTGGTAGAGAGTGATGTCAAGTCAACAGTGGCATAAGGTCACAGTAGTGGGTTCTATAGGGTGTGTTAGTTATGAACTGTAGGGCTTGATGAAAGAGGACATCTAATTTATGAAGACTGGAAATTGAGGTAGCGCCTGTAGATTATGTCGCCATAATCAAGTAATGGCAGGAAGGTGGCCAGAACAAGTCTAGTCCCAATCTCGGTTGGGAATAAGGACTTATTTCTAAAGAAAAGACCTAGCCTGGCTTTGAGTTTGCATGTAAGGTTATCGATATGGGCATTGAAAGAACGTTTGCTATCTAGTCAGACTCCCAGGTATTTGAATTTTGGAACAATTTCAAGGGATTCACCTAGGGAGGTGACAATAGAGACATAAATGGGGATTGATGGAATGTTGACAGAGTTATTAAGGGTAAAGAACATGTTTTTAGTCTTTTGGTGTTTAGTAGCAGTTTAGAATTAATGAGGTTCGAATCGAGTTGCAAAAGTCAGCTTGGAGTTCGTTCCTGTTGGTTTTATTTATTTATTTATTTAAAAGTTGATAACCAGGAAAGGTACCATGAGCCAAAGGCTCGCTTCCAGGTGCAACCCAAGGAAAAGGGGCTAGCAGCAGGCTAACAGTACAGAACTAAGTACACAAAAATATTAAAGACACAAAGAACAAAAGCAGCTTGGGTAACAATGTACAAACAAGATACAGGCAAGGAAAAATATGTACAATATGTACAAGTTAATACAAATAAATCTAACAAGTGAGGAGGCTATATGCATTTTATACAGGTAAAATACAATTAGATGAAACAGGATTTACTATGGTGTATAAACCGGGGGGGTGGTGGTTAAGAAACATGGTGTGGTCAGTGGAGAGCTAGGAAGGGTAGCAGGTGCAGGAGGTGACAGGGGAAGGTCTGAGTGCATGTGTAAGAGAGGAGAAGGAGGAGAGAGATGGGTGAGAGGGAAAGGTTATTCCAGAGGGAGGAAATTTGTAGGAGAAGGAGAGTTTGCCAGTTGAGGTGTGGATACGAGGGAGAGAGAAAGGTGCGGGTGCAACTAGACCGTGAGTTGTGGGAGAGGAGAAGCTGGAGAGAAGGGAAGCAAGATAAGAAGGAAGAGAACCAAAACAGTACTTAGCTATGAAGGTGAAGCAATGGGAGGAACATCTCTGAGCTAGTGACTGTAGGGAAAGGAAGAGTACAGCTCACAGTGGTGAGTTAGTGGAGGGGAGAATTTGAGGTGTATACAAGACTGTGTCGTCCACAAAGAAATGGAGTTTGGAGTTTTTAATATTAGCATCGAGGTTATTGATATAGAGAGAGAAAGGATTGGCTCTAAATGGAGCCTTGAGGACACCCTAGTGATGGGCAATGAGGATGGTACTAAACTATTGACCTTAACTTTCTGGGATCTACCGAGAGGTAGCTGTTGAACCACTGGGCAGTTGAGAGGGTGGCACCTAGGTTAAGGAGTCTGCTGACAACTAGGTCATGGTCGATGGTGTTAAATACCTTGCTGAGATCCAAAAAGATGGCACCGGTGATCTTTTGGAGTCAAGCTAATAACCAGTCATTTTGTAACTTTACGAGGGCCAAGATTGTGCTATGATCAGGCCTGAAGCTAGATTGGGAGCAGTTGAGGAGAGAGTGAGTTTTGGCATAATATTTTAGTTGGGAGTAGATGAGTTTTTCAAAGATTTTAGAGAGGACAGGCAAGATAGAGATGGGCCTGTAGTTACTGAGATCACAGGAGTCACCAGATTTGAACAGAGGGATGAAATGGGCTGATTTCTAGCAGCAGGGAACTGTAGCTGTGTTGCTGGAGATGATAAATATGTGGAGTATGGGGCTGTAAGGTAGAAGTGTCCTAGTTTTAAAAAGAATGGTTCTAACCCATCTGAGCCACCACCTTTCTAGTATCCAGGTTGGCAAGGAGGTTTTCTACTTCTTTGAAAGTAATGGAATGCAATTGAAAGGGGTGGAGAGAGTGGAGATTGAAGAGGGCTGTTGACCAGAGGAGGATTGACAAGTCCATCATGGGGATGAATCAAATGCCAAACCGGTGGTTGTGAAGGGTGAATTGAGCACTTCTAGGATCTGGTCACAGTTTTCAATGTTAACACCTTGGTGTGAATCTCTGAGGGGATGGAGGGGCAGCCGACAACCTTCAACCAATTTTAGAGTCGTCCAAATTTTAGCAGGGTTCCCTTACCCTGCCTCGAGGTGGTGATGTAGTAGTTTGATTTGGCAGCACGTATTTGTTTGACACAGGCATTTCTAGCTGCTCTGAGCACCTGCCAGTCAGCTTGGCCCTTAGTACACCTAGCTTTGGACCATAGTTTGTCCGGGTGAGTGAGTGCAGATTTAAGGTCTGCGGTGAACCGAGGATGAAAGAACTTGCAAACTCGAGTTTTTATTAGGTGCATGCTTATTAGCTAGGGAGATAAGATTATCATTGAGGATACCAGTTGCTTCATCTACAGTGGATGCTAGGTAGAGGCTTTGCCATTTAACATTTCTTAGGTCCGACAGGTAGTTGCCTGGACTGAACATACGGAAAGACTGTTTTGTAATAAGTTTAGGTGCTGAGTGACTCTTATACTGGGCATGGGTACAAACCACAATCCCATGATCACTCATGTCATTATGAAGGATGGCAGAGTTCAGGATTTTATGGGGATGGTTGGTGATTATGACATCTAGGATGAACTGCTGGACTTATTTTCAATATTTAGCCTGGTGGGCTCAGTAACGACTTGGGTTAGACCAAGCTCATCACAGAGGCATTTGATGCCGCTTGATTTGTGATTGAGCCAATCCATATTTAAGTCCCCAAGAATGATAGTCTCACTGTTGGTGTAGGTGACAGCGACTTTTAAGATATTAAGGATTTTGGTACTGTCAGATGATGGCCTGAAGCAGTCGATAATGGTAAGGGTTTCGGAGGAAGGAAGGTGGAGTTTCAGGGACACCAGCTCAAATTCCTTCAGCCTAGTCATGCACCTTACATCAGTGACATTAAATTTGTCTTTGAGATAGATGATGACCCTCCTCCTCCTCCTCTGATTGCTCCATCAGACCTGTGGTGATTATAACCTGGTAGGGCAATTTGCTGATCGGTTGTGAGGTTTTTGAGTCTGGAATTGGTAATTATAATGAGGTCAGGTTCGATATGGGCAACCCAGATTTACAGTTGGTCAACTTTCTTAATAAGGCTCAGGATGTTAATTAGCATCATTTTTAGGCTGGGTGCAGAGGTAATATCTGTGGGGAGGCAAGGGGTGTTTGATGGCCAGTGTTTACCTCTACAGTCCCCAAGCATAGCAAGAGCAGCAAAAGTAGCTTCTTTAGAAAGCACTTAATATAATAGGGATTTTCTTCTTTGAGAGTGCCCATAAGTTGTTGGTGAGAACAAAGATTTGGGGGTGGAGAGGAAATCATAATTTGTAGGGAGGAGGGAGAGTGCTCTAATGGTAATATGGGAGTAAAGTGACCTGGGGAGCAGTAAGACAATGGCAAAGGAAGACTAGTGTGATTGTGGCAGTTATGAGGTATGAAGGTGTCATGTGTTGGGTCAAGAGAAGGGACAAGGAAGGATGAGAGGGGTGAGACAGACCCTGAGTTAGCATTTGAGAGAGGTCCAATGGAGAGGCTTGCAGGGATATAATTAAGAAGAGAATGAGGTAATACATGATGGGAGGTTGGTAGGAGAGGGTACAAATCTAAACCTCTGTGAAGAAAACAGAGGTGCTACTAGAGGAGTCAGAGTAGCATCAGATACGGAGAGGCAGAAGCACCTGAGCCAAAACAAGTGAGGAAAGGAGTGGCAAACCACTGATCAGGCGCGCACTGAGGAGACTAGGAATACTAGTACTGAGGCTATGACATTAAGGAGAGAGAGATGCCCAGATCTAGAGGGAGGAGGTGAAGAAGTTGAGAGCGGTTTTAAGAGCCAATGGATAAAGGAGGATGGGTTAGGGAGGCGCTACTGTATTTAATGGAAGCCAGGGTTGGGGAGGCCGGCTGGGGCTGGGGAGGTGGGAAGGACAAATTACTGATCCAGAATTGCTTGGCAGTGCTGGAGAGCAGTAGGAGTCCATGTGGCAAGGCAGCAAGTCATAGCCGAGGTGACAGAGTCCTAGTCCAGGGATGCCCGTGAGTACAGAGCCGCTGGCAGGCTGTCAAGAACCGGGATGTGGCAGTCAATCAGGCAAGGCAACAGGGTTGAGCATCCAATCACTGACAGAGCCACAAATACCAGAGCCCAATCGGATTAGGGACTTGTAAGTCCAAAGAACTGCCGTACCTTTGCTAGAAAAAATTACCCTATTTGATGAAGCTGAGGCTCCGTAGGTCAGTTATAAGGATGACCCATTGTTTCAATTTTAACTTGCTTGAACTCCAGTCCAATTTCAGACATCAAATGATGGGTGGTGGCTAGGATTGGAACAAGTTGCTAGAGAAGGTGGTCTTCTGAAATGTGGATAGCTTAAAGAGAGGATGGGACAGGGTAAAGAGAAAGTTATTGGTGGTATAGGGGAAGATGAGGGAGAGGGGTCTCAGGGGGTTGTCTAGGGTTTTTGAGGAGGGGCATGTACCTCTGTAGACATGGGTATAGTAAATCTTGGTGACATCACAGAGACTCAGTTACAGCACGTATGTTGTAGTAGCCATCTTTGTTCTTCTCAGAGATAGTGGACACAGACCAGTGATGATTGACAAAGAAAACCTACTGGGCATTACAGAAACTTACATAAGTAGGACTACAAATATCCATATACATAAACTGCAACCTTAATGATGCTTCTTTAGACTTCCTACCATACATATCCATGTATATACTACACCCTCCCCTTAGACAGAAACTTGTCTAAAATACTCCAACAGTAACATTTCTAACTTCCAGGCCAAAGTAGACTATTCGGTACCCTGAAACAAGTTCAGGGATTATTCTGCCTCTAGAGTAGAACTTGTCACTAACTAATAGTACAAGTAAGAGTTCAGTTGCACAAAGGTACAGGTTCAGTACATGACTCTAAAGGTCAAGTCTTTGTGGTGGTCTTTGGTGCCTAATGGGATATCTACAGGCTGGAACAACTGCTGCTGGTGAAACAGGTGTTTCATTTTATTAGGCACTGGCCCAGGTTGAACTTCATGGGTCAGAGCAAAGTCCTCTGCGTCCAGTGTCCTTATCTGGAGTGATGTCTTCTGCTGCATTTGTTGGAACATTGGAGTGCAGCAGGTAATCCATGTGTATGTGAACAAGTTGATGTCCCACAAACTGCATAAGTCAAAGGTCCACGTGTTTCTATCACCACCCCAGGAATCCAAGAAATCTTTTTTTTTTCCTTAGGTACGTTTTGTCCTCCTCAGTGACTAGGGGCAGTATATCAGCCCTGGTAACTCCGCACCAGCCCAACTGCCACCGCTCCCCCAAGACCCCACAGATTACCCCTCGTGCAGGGCCAGGAAGGAGTCCCCTCTTGGAGCACAATTCAAATCCAGGGCAGGTGGCACAGAGGACCAGTGGCATGGAGTCAAGGCGTCATGAAGCCCCGGTCACCATTTTTGCTCTTTTCCCTTGTGCTCCCTCCGGATCAGCATGAGCAGGCACATGTGTGGCAGCACCCACATGCCACATCTGCCAGCCACGTGTCAGCCCCTGCCTGAATCGCCCAGCTCCCCACCAGAGGGTGATAAGCAGGTGGGATGACAAACCCTCCCTATCTGAGACAGTAGAGCAGTCCTCTGGATGCTCGATCCTCTCTCACCCTGCCGACCCCTGGTAACCCTGGCTAATTCCCAAACTAAGGTTGCAGGCGTGGTGCAAGGTGGTATCCAGCGCTTCAACCTGCAGTGCCACCGGACCAGCGAATCCAAGAAATCTTTGGATGGCTACAGTCTTGAACCATCACCCTTTCTCTAGGATGAAAAATTTGTACTGGCTTGGCTGACTTGTCATGACCCTTTTGCTGTTGTAGTTGATGCTTCGACAGTGTCAGCCAAGTCTGGCTTGAACAATGACAAACAGGTACGATGTTGGCGTTTGAGAACCAGTTCAGCAGATGTTCACTCTGTGACTGTGGGAAGAGTGTTTCTGTAAGCAAACACAAATAAGCCAACCTTTGAGCTGTAGGTACTTGCTGTGAATGTAGTTCATTCCAAGCTTTTCTGAATGTCTGTGACCCTTCTGGCTGCACCATTGTATGCTGCATGGTAAGGTGGAGTCAAAATATGTTGGACACCATTCTGCTTTAAGAACAGTTTGAAGTCATGGAAAGAAAACTGGGGCCCATTGTCTGACAATAACTCCATGGTAGCGTAGAGGCAAAACATGTCTCAGAAGGTTTACAGTCTTTTCAATAGTTGTGACTTGTGTGGCAACACTTCCAGCCATTTGGAGTGGACATCAGTTACTACTAGGAAATTCTGTTTGTCCAGCTCAGCATAGTAGACATGGATATGCTCCCACGGTGTGGTAGCCCAGTACCATGGATGCAGGGCTGTGGTTGATGGTTGGTTGCGGACAGCTGCACATGGTGCATGTTGGTTGATAAAATGTTGGATATCTTGATCAAGTCCTGGCCACCAGGTGTATCCTTTGGCCAATACCTTCTATTCGAGAGATTCCGGGATGACTGTCATATAAGTCGGAAAGTAATCTCTTGCAGAACTTTGCAGGTATCACAACTTGAGCTCCCCACAGAATATAGCCTTGTTCTGTGGATAACTAGTCCTTCTTGTCTAAGAAAGGGCAGAGAGTCTGGTTGCTAGTGAAGTTGGGCCAACCATTTAGGGTGAAATCTAAGACTTTAGAAAGGGCAGGATTTCACTGTGTCTCTGCTCCAACATCCTGTGAAGCAATGGGTAATTCCTCAAGATGTGAAAGACGGAATACTGTCCCATCATCTTCCCTCTCTGTGTGAAATTTAGTTTTAGAAATTTCAGTTAATGCTACTATTTCAACACTAAGTGGCCAGTTTTCTTTTAAATACCAGCCAAGTTTTATATTGTGGGTATATAGTTATTAGTTCATATTTTTAATTGATAGAAGGAGTGCCAGGTGTATTTCTTAAGTATTGTTAAAATTAGTATAATCATAGAATCATAGAATGCTGCTGGCAGAAAAGGACCATTCTTACCATCCAGTCTGCCCAAAAGAGATAGCCCACCCTCCTGCTCTTTTACCTCCCACCCCTCTGCCTTCTGTTCTCCCTTGTCTAGTCCCATGGTTATCCCATGCTCTTTTGAATTTCTCAGTATCCACCTCCACGACCCATTCTGGCAACCTGTTTCATGGATTTATAACCCTTTCTGAGAAGTAACACCTCCTGGCGTCCCCAAAATCTGCCCTCTCCAGCTTGAGTGCACGACCACTGGTGGTTTTGTTTCATGCAGTCTGAATATGCTATCTCCCTCAACCTTATTTATTCCCTTCATGTATTTGAAGGTTTCCACCATGTCCCCTTTCTCTTCTCATCTCCAGCATATACAGACCAAGCTCCTCCAGTCTCTCCCATATGTCCTCCTTTGCATTTCCTGGATCATCTTGGTTGCCCTTCTCTGGACCCTCTCCAGCCTATTCTTGTCACCCTGCAAATGGGGTCTCTAGAACTGAACTCCATTACTCCAACTGTGGTCTGACCAGTGTCTTGCTATAGTGGCATGATCACCTCCTTCTCCTACTTGTGAAGCCCCTCCCAATGCACACCAACATTCTTGTGGCTTTACTAGCCACTCATTCACACTGGTTCCTAATCTTTAAATTGGTTTATAGAAGTTTTCCAAATTCCTTTTCACATAGTATGCCATTGCCTGTCATGCTTCAGATGTTGAAGCTGCAATTTGTTTTGTAGAAAAATCTTTCATATTCATTTTTTAATGTTTTAGCAGTGCTTAATTTCTGCCCAGCCTCCAGTTTTCTGTGTGCAGACACCCCCGAATGATGTCATGCAAGGGAGCTGTCAATGTTTAACGTACAGCAACAAAAGAATTATGGGCCAGTTATCAGGTTGACTTAAATGTTCATTACTCAGAGGTGCAGTCTCTTATTTTGATAGTGGTGACTGCAGTATAGCATCTAATATGTAGATGTATGTAGCAAGGCATTGAGGTACAATAAGAAGTTGTTTTCCAATATCCTTACTGGTGGTGCAGTCTCATATTTCTCTAGTGGCTTCAACAATAAAAGCTCTCATATGTTTATTTTCAAAACAAAGTATTGTTTATATAAGCCCCAATAGTCAGCTTAAGCCTATAGCTATGGCTCAAGTAGTTAACTCCCACGCAACTGAGCTGCACCAAGACACAAAAGTGATATATTCAAATGAGATGCACAAAGGGCACTTCTTGGCTGAATATATCATAAAATGAGTGAGGTGCAACTACGATGAGCAACGCATCCCAGACAGAGCAGAATACCTGGAAAATGAATGTGCCAGCACATCCGGAGATCACGCAAGGTGCAATTCCCAGATATTCAAACTCAAACATGCAAATAGCCATTATGCATGCAAGATGTAAATAGCCATTTATGTGTCATTGTGGCACCATTTGCATGAGCTGTGCAGGGCTGGCCCACCAAAATGTTCCGGGTGCTCCACACATGCATGCCATACCGATTCCCGGCATTCTACTGGCCCCCTCCACTCCCGAGACCCAATCCCGTAAATGTAAAATCAGAAACTTCCCTGATAGTCCAGTGGTCCCTCTCCTATCCCTGTGTCACAACTCAAATGTAAACATAATAAATTCCTGGTAGTCCAGTGATCCCCTCCCATCCCTGTGTCATGATCCCGAGAATGTAATATAAACAAATTCTCTGGTAATCCAGTGGCACCCCTCCCATCCTATATCATGATCCCATAAATATAACATAAACAAATTTCCTAATAGTCCAGTGGTTCCCCACTCCCATCCCTGTGTCACAATCCCGTAAATGTAGAAAAACAAATTTCCTGGTAGTCCGGTGATCCCCACCCATCCCTGTATCACGATTCCTGTAAATGTAACATAAACAAATTCCCTGGTAGTCCAGTGGTACCCCCACCCTCTTCCCCAAGTCCGATCCCGTAATGGACAATAGAGAACAACCTGGTGGTCCAGTGGTTGGTAAATAGCTGTTTCTTTTCTATCTAAAACTAAAAACTGACAGTGTCCCTTTAAAAAACTTTGCTTCCCTTGCATGATGTCACAGTTTGGGGTTGCAGCACTGAGAAAAAGGGCAGGGTTATGCAAATGAAGCAGACCACAGGAAAAAAGTTTTTTTCATGGAAAACAGCACTTTTGGCAGTTTGAATGGTAGGAGATTGATTCACAGCTTCCACAGGTTACTATTCCTATTTGTTATGTCAAACTTGCATAAATCACTTTAAAGTGTCAGTGATCCAAATTCCAGGTCCTTTTCTTGCTCTGTGACCTACAGTGCCCCCCACAAGGCAGTAATTATCCCTTGGATTATTTCAACCTATGTGCATTATTTTGCACTTTTTGCATTGAATTGCAATTACCACTTTTCCACTCCCTCAGCCAGCCTGGCTAGATCCTGCCTCATTTCTCCACCCACCTGGAGCGTCCACTCTGTTATAGACTTTGTGTCATCCATAAACAGACACACCTTTCCATTCAGGCCCTCACTAAATCCCCCATGTACACATTGAACAATATTAGACCCAACACCGATCCTGTGGTATCCCACTTGTCACCCCTAGTTCCCTGGAGTGCTTCCCATTGATCACCACTCTCTGAGTCCTCCTCCCAACCAATCCTCCACCCAGTTTGTAAGCTTAGCTCCCACACACAAACTGCTTAACTTGCTTACCAATCTTCTATGGGAGATGGAGTCAAACGCCTTCCTGAAATCCAGATAGGCTACATCCACCACTCCCCTGATCATACACCTCCGTTACACCCTCGAAGAATTCAATCGAGTTGGTCTGGCAAGACCTATCACCTGTGAACCCATGTTGGTTGTCATCAATTAGTCCTTCCTCTTCTAGGTGTCATACCAGTCTCTCCTTTATGAGAGATTTCATCAACTTGCCTACCACAGAGGTGAGACTGACTGGGTGGTAATTGCCAGGCTCAGCCTTTCTCCCCCCTTGTATAGCGGTGCCACCTCTGCCTTCTTCCTGTCTCCCAGGATCCTCCCGATTCAAGGGATAGATTAAACAGCTTGGCAAGAGCTCCATAGCTCATCTCCTAACTCCTAAGTACCCAATGCATGTATAGTACTTGATCTGGTCCTATAGCCTTGTCAGTTTTATTTTCCCAGCTCCTCCAACACCCTCGCCACTGTGAAGGGACCTGTGTCTGCCTTCTTGCCCACACTCCCTTTCTGCTTAATACAGGCCTCTACCATCTTTTGTCGGCCATGAATACTGATGCAAGTATTCATTGAGTAGGGTTGCCTTTTCCTCATCCTTCAACTATTATACAGCCCCCCAAGTCTTGGAATCCTTGCCTGCTTTTCCTCCCATCACTCACATACCTATAGAATTTTTGTCTCCCTTTTCACCTCCCTATTTTCTCCTCCGTACATGCTTTTGTCTTCCTAATTGTTTTCCCCACTTTCCTGAGCTTTTCCTTTAGACCGCTATAATGTTTAACAACTAGTCCTGGGTGAGAGCCAAGAAATTTTAATTTACCTTTTAAGAGAACACTTATTGCTCATTTAACACAAGTTTCCAGTTGTTTGACTCTTGGGTGAGAGTCAAGGATCTCAACTTTATTTACTTAAGGTTTTGGGAGCACGTCCACTGGTGGCAGCTGTGGGGTTAGACTCCCTGTATATATTTATCCATATTGTCCTTAGGTGTGCACTAAAGAATCTCAAGTTATGGATTCTTACTTTAGGTTTTTCTCCACCACAATAATTCTGGTTCTTTACTGTAATTAGTTTGGACACAGTTTTGTTTCTGTTAAACATTTACAGTATATTATCCTTCACAAGATGCATCAGATATTTTTACCTTTTCTCCTCCTTGGTCAGATACTTTTCAATTAATTTGACAAACCCTGCTATGTCATGAAGTGTTACATTTCATTTTCTTAGTTTATTTCCTCAGTTTTACTTTCTTAAGAAAAATTCTAAACACCTCTATTATGGGTTTATCTTTGTTCCTAAGCATGTTACTTTTTGTAGCAGGCAACATCAACTCAATCCGATCCACATTTTCAGAACTTCAGAATTTGCCACTCTAATATTCAAAGTATTTTACTGAAATGGGATTTGATGTAATGTTGGTCTGCTTCTAATCATCCTTCTGTTTTTGCAGTTACAGAAACTTGGTTAGATTTGTCCATTACAGATTCTGCAATTAACCTTCCTAATTATAATGTCTTTAGATCTGACAGAAACAGACATCGGGTGGTGCAGCCATTTTTGTTCATTCTTCTTTTACTTTTCTCTTGTGAAAATCGAAACTATGGATGCCTTGATCAATTAGGTTTTGTTTTCCTAAAGTTGCCAGGGAAGGAAAATTGATCTTGGAACCAACGTGTCATGACCTAGCAAGACACGTCTTTTTCTATTTTAAATTTGATTTCTGTTTCAGCTGATCTCGATTGTTGCCTCTGGGTTTCTGGGTAATTTATTTAGTGATCATGATATTACTTATTGCCTGGTAAACTTCTCCTCCAAAATTTACCCTAACACCATTAAATTTCAAAGCTTTAAACATTTTAATCTCAAAGTTTTCGTCCAGCCTGCTTAATGTTGACTGGGGAAGTTATTGTTACTACCAATGTTAATGAGGCTTAGGGCTATTTCTATCATAATTTTAGTTTAATTTCAAATTATCATGCTCCTTTTTGGAGAAAGAGTTAAGTCCTGTCATGCCTTGGTAACTCTTTATTATTTGACAACTAAAGTGACGTGACAGATTATATCAAAAGGCCAGAAGGTTGGACAATCTAGAAGCTTGGCAAACTTTCGAAAATTTCAGAACCACTGTGTTAATTTAGTAAGGAAACTTAAATCTTTTTATAACAAACCTAATTTGCTAGATTCTAGGTCTAATCCAAAAACTTTGGCAGTTAGTGGATTCCATGTCGAAATTCCTGTCTGCCTCAAATACTTCTAACTTATCTTATAATGGTCACACAGTATATGTGAAAGAAAATATTGGTGATCTTTTCAATAAATTCTTTGTAAAGCTCCTAGCCAGTTATTGGACAGGGCTGGGTTGTTTTCTTCAAGCCCTCCACCTATGAATCAGGACTTTGCCCTCTCTAGGCCTAGATTTTATTTTAAATATGTTAGCCATAAGGACGTATTTGATCTTTTAGCATCCTTAGAAGAAGATACTGCTAAAGGTATTGATAATTTGGATAACTTCTTATTGAAATCAAGTGCAGATATCATTATCCTCCTATTGACTCACATATTTAATCTGTCCCTTACTTCCCAAAATTTCTCCTACAGACTGGAAGCAGTCAATTGTTACTCCATTACATAAGGGTGGTGACAAATCCTTGGCTGATAACTGTTGTCCTATTTGGTTATTACCCATACTATCAAAACTTCTTGAAAAATAGTACGTCAGCATTCTCAATATTTACTTGATTATAATGTGCTTTCATCTGCTCAGTCTGCTTTTTGGCCTCATCATTCTACACAAACAGCTCTAATTGACTTTCACTATTCTATCTCGAAAGCCTTGGACAAGAGTCAATATTTTGGGACCATTTTTATAGACCTGTCCAGTGCTTTTGATGTTATAAATCATCGCCTGCTTCTAAAAGATTTATCTTTTCATGGCCTTTCTTCTAATGTTGCATCTTGGTTTTCTTCTTATTTGCATGGCAGAAGCCAGTCTGTTTCTTGGAATGGGTGTCTATCTTCTTTTCTTCCTGACTAACACAGGGTTACCACAGGGTTCTATTTTGGGTCCTATTCTTTTTAATTTATTTATTAATCCCTTATCTTCTTTAGTTAAAGACTATACTATTAGGCTCTATGCAGATGATACCACACTTTTGTTTTGCTCATAAAGACTTAAAACTTCTAACTTCTACTCTTCAAAATGATTTTGATAAGGTTACTAACTGCTTTTTTATAATTTACTACTTACTTTTAAATGCTAAAAAAATTAAAAAATAATATTATTCAGCTCTCAGTCTCTTATTAATAATGCTCATTCTTACTGTTCTACTAACCTTCAGAATGTTCCCTGCAGTTGGTCCATAAATTCAAATACTGTGATGTTTGACTCTACCTTATCTTTTAAGTCTGATATTTGTAACACAACTGTAAAACTCAGCAATGCTTAGGTCAATTGGAAGAGACCAGACACTGCTTGTCATTACAAGATCAGAAAGGTTCAATTAACTCTTCTTATCTTGGACTATGGTGATTCTGTTTACTGGAATGCTAGTGTTACACATCTTTCTTTAATAGATAAGTTTATTTTCAGTTATTACATTTTATTTTAGGTAGCCCAAAATGAACACCATTGCACTCTTTTAACTCAATTGAATTGGCTTTCCTTCATCAAGACGAGTACAGCACTGGCTTACATTGACTTATAAAATAGTAAATCATCAAACCCCGGTCTATCTTTAGGTAGATTATTGGTTTCTACCCATAGACATAATCTTAGAGAAGTTCCCAACCAGGGCTTACTCCTACCTAGATATCAAACTCAATCTGGGAGAAATTGTTTTCTTTTTGATGCCCCATTAAGCTAGAATAAACTCACTCCTGAATTATGGAATTCTCAGACATGATACATTTTGAACAAAACCTAAAGAAAATGCTTTACAGGAACAATCCATTTGTAAATGTTTTCATGACTAATTTATTCCTGATTACTTGTTGTAGGTTTTGTATAAGTGTCAATGTGTAAGCATGTATGTTTTAATTCTTGTTATATATTTAATATTTCACTGACTCTGGACATGCTGTACATGAGTCTTGTGCTCATGGAACTTATCCTATAACTTTCATAACATTTAAATAAAAATAAAATCTTTGCATGGCAATATTGACAATGCATCTGCATTTATGTGATAGTAAGAATGTCTGTATTCGATGTCATAGTCATAAGCAAAAAAAAAAGGGCCCATCGCTGCATTCTGAGTGCTGAAAGAGTTGGTATTGCAGCCTTTGGCTCCAGAATTGCCAGTAGAGGCTTGTGATCTGTTAGCAAAGTGAATTTCTGTCCATACAAGTACTTATGGAACATCCTGACACTTAAAATTATGCTCAAAGCTTCTTTCTCAAGCTTCTTTCACATGGGGACAACATTCTGGAAGTAAAGCAATCAGGTGTTCCTCCTAGAAGTTTGCACTTGAGAGATGATGGCCCCACTCCATATGGTGATGCATCACATGCTAGCCTCAGAGATTTGGCTGGGACACAGTATGCTAACCATTTGCTGCTTAGAAGACATTTCTAGCAAGCCTGGAATGCTTCCTCACACTGTGGTGACCAATTCCATTGAGCTTCTTTCTGTAACACAAGTCATGGGGTGGCTGCAACAATGTGGACAGTTGAGCTAGGAACCATCCATAGTCATTCAAGAGTCCTAAAATGATCTTAACCCTTAGGCTGCCAACAGAATTAGAACGTACAAGAATTTTGGACTGATATATCAGTTTGTGGCCATGCAAGGGTTAACTCACATTTGTTGGTGCAGGTGCCTTGACTATAGCATCCACCTTGCTCTCTGTTAGTCATAGACCTTGGGCATCATTCCAGTGACCTAGGTACTCAACAGAATTTTGCAGAACTTGGCATTTGACTAGCTTTACTTTCAGTCAATACCACTGCAGTCTGGTCAGAACTTGGTACAGGATTGTCAGATGCTAAGAGGCAGTGTAGCACAGTGGTCTAAGGCTCTGAGCTGCAAAACTGGTGACATCCAGCAGACCGGACCTGGGTTTGAACCCACAGCTTCCACTTGCATACCAAAGTGAATCCTGAGCAAGTCACTTAACCTCCTTGTGCTCCCAGGTCACTCCTGTAAAAAGTTTTCAGCTTAGTGTGCTATACCTGGTTAAACAACTAAATAAATAAGATGCTCTTCCACTGTAGGTGCTGTTACCAAGATATTGTCCATAAAGCATACAACATGGCCCTGTCCATATAGTATCTGGTCCATTGTGTTCTGGAAATGTGCTGGCACTGTGGAAACTCCATATGCCAAGTGAGGTTACTGGTAAAATCCCTTGTGGTTGTTGATGGTTAGATATGGTTCTGACTCTGATTCCAGTTCCAATTGCTGGCATGCAAAGATAAGTTCAACTTGCTAAAGAACTTGCCCTGAGGTGTGGCAAACTAGCCTCTGCATTTTGTAATGGGCATGGATCTTGCTGTATACAACAGTTCACTGTAATCTTGTAGTCACCATACAACATAACTGCTTTGTCTCGTTTCAGTACCACATGATATGGGCAGCCCAATCTCTCCTCTCTGCTTGTGAGATGATACCATGGTTTTGAGATGGTCCAGTTCCTTCTCTACCACTTCCTTAAAGCATAAGGTACTGGTCGAGGCTTGTAGAAAACTGGAGCACCTCCCAGTTGCACTCAGATCTTTGCCTTGAAATCCAGGATTGTGTTGTAACCATCCTGCAAAACAGGACCATGTGTCCAATACTTTCTTTAGGGCATCTTGTGGTACTTTGGTCACAGTATTTAAGCTGAAGATCTTTCCCCAGTTCAATCTGATCTGTGTGAGCCAGTCTCTGCCTAGTAGTAGCAAGTCTTTCTCCTTGTACCACCACTAGAGGCAAGGTCCATGTTCCTCCTTGTAGGTGACTTGTACTTCAAACTCCCTATCTCAGGCACTGAGCCTCCGAGTAAAACAAGGGTTGAATATATGATGGTTGCGATGGGCACTGCTGAAGTTTTTGTCTGTAGATGTGCTCTGGCACAAGAGATACTGAGTCTCTGGTGTCTAGCTGTATGCTAACTGGGTTTCTTGCTACAGCATCATTTGGAGGTAAATTTCTGCTGCTTTTGCCTGCATAAACCATGAATAGGCACAATCCCCATCTTCTGTTTCAGTGGTTGCAGTGCCATCTGTGACATACTGTGCTGTAGCAGTCCTTGATGTTCTTTTGCACACTTTCAGCATGTGACCCACTTTTCCACAACCACGCATTTCTCATGTTGAAATCAGCATGTGCTTTGCTGGTGGTTACTCCAAATCTGTAACATGATTTTGACTTTGCGGAAGTGCCCTGTGGTGCTGGCTTCTGAAATGTTTGGGGTTATTGATAAAAGATGAAGGATCACTTCGTGGTGAAATATCACTTGGGTGCTGGAGTATGGGTGACCTTGTAAACTCCACTTCTTTGGGGTTCAGAATGTACCACTAGTTCTCTGGTATCTTTCTAGTGAGCTCCATAGCAAGGGCCTCTCTCAGGCTGTTTTGAAGGTTAAGTCCTTTTCTGACAACAGGCTTTTTTTAGGCTTCTTCTCTGCAGACTACAAATTAATCCCAGAGGCCATCCTCCAGAAACTGGCCAAAGTCAGAAGTGCTTGCCAGATGCTTCAAAGCAATGGTGTAATCAGCAAGCGCTTCCTCCTCCTCTTAGTTCCAATGATAAAATCTGAAGTGTTCTGCAATGAGAATTGGCTTGGGCTTGAAATGCAGTGAAAGTGTCTCTGTGAGTTGGGCATATGGCCCGTCCCACCACTTTGACAGGAACAGACAAATACTTAAGGCGTTGGTACACTGTGGGTCCTAAAACTGCTAGGAAGACCTTTGCCTTTTTGCATCAGGAACTTCGCTTTCCTCTAATCAGCATTCAAAGCATTCAAAATAAGAATCAAAGTTCTCTTTCAAGTCATCAAATTCTGGTAATATGCCAATTGCAGTGTAGCTGCAGTGTCCTAAAAAAACAGAAAGTCTGTCTTTTATTTTCAAAACCTTTTCAGTATGTGCTGCAATTTCTCTATTATGCCACAAGAGGCTGCTGTTGAGCTGCTTTTACTGTTGTGGTGAGGAATTTAAGCTACTGATAATTTATGACTTATTAGGTTTCACATACCAGAGAGTCTGTTTTTCACTCTGTAATGCCTTTCTTCTTCAAACTCAGCAAGTTAAACAGACAGTTCACACTAGCTGGAGTTGCAAGTTGCCTTTTTACTCTTGTTGATAGGTTTTGTAGGTAAGCAAGAGATTGCAGCTCAAAGATTTATAGTACTTACATTAACCTGACTGGTGGGGAAAGATAACCAAGCTTGACAACCAAACACACGTTAGCAGATTAGCAGATGGAGATTTAGCATGCCTTTGAAAAAAAAACATGCATTAGCTCACGCAACCTTTCTTGCACATCTGAATTGTTTTGATCATCCTTGTCACCAGTGTAGTAAATTTTGTGCCCTCACAGTGAGACTCGGTTACAACACGTATGTTTTTTTAACTCACCTTTATTAAACATTTCATAAACAGAGTATAATACAGGAAAGATTGGGCATCAGTTAATTTCTTATATTTTTTCCCTAGGCTCTACTCTTAGTATGTCCATTCATTATTAAAATAAGATTAGTAAATTATATAACTGAGCCCTTCCCAGGACATGCCCCTGTCACATTAATCCATGCAGTAAAAAATGCAATCAGTTTTTATACTCTGTATGGGCTTAATTAACATAAATCAAAAGTTATCTATTAAACCACGAAACAGCATGTATGTTGTGGTAGCCAGTTAGCCATCTTTGTTCTTCTCAGAGATAGTGGACACACATCAGTGAATATAGACACAGAAAAACCTACTGGGCATAACAGGAACTTACATACATAGGACTACAAATATCCATATGCATAAACTACAACCCTAATGGCGTCTTTAAACTTCCTACCATACATATCCATGTACAGATGTGACAGCCAGATGCAATACAGAAGTGCTACAGCATTTCACAGAATGCTGCAGTTTACTGCAGGGGCCATTGTGAGTCAATGGCAATTAAGCCCTTTGTCATGCAGGATTTTGTGACATGTTGTTACTGCAAGTTACTGCACCTCATCATGGCTGACTCCACTGCATATACTACAATGGGGACCTGCACACTCAAGCAGACTAGATAGATTGTAAAGCCTGTATCTGCTGACATATTCATATTATATGTTCATCTGTAATACAGTGAGAGTTCCACACTGAACAAATGAGGGCTTGACCCCAGTAAATAAAAGGACTATAGAGGGTGCCCCAGAGCTCAGCAAATATGGCTAAAAAACTCCAGCACAGCAGGTGGTCCACCGCAACAAATGGGGGCTTATCCCCACTAAGGAAGGGCTACAGTGAGCACCACAGAGCTCAGTCAGTAAAGCATGCTGGAAACAATTACAAGGACATTGATAGGTTGGCTTAAGCAATGGACAACTCTCACTCCATCCCTCTAACAGGATGAGCAAACTCAAAGGTGTCATAGAGCTTGTTCAGTAGGATTGAAGGGACCCCCAACACAGTGAGGGCCCTAGCCTTAGAGTGGTATTGCCTGGTATTGGCTGATGCAGGATATACACTCTTGAGGAGAGGTACAAACTGCTGTATGGCTGGATGCCCTACCTCTGACTCATGAGTAGGAGCAGCCTGTGAGTGACACAGAGCTCCACTGCCTGGCTAAAAGAACCCCAGCACAGCTATATGGTAGCTACAACCTACACAAATGAGGGCTCAGCCCCACTAAAGAAAGGAGTGAGTAGAGTCCAGGCAGGGTCATTGGCAGACACCTGGATAAATGCAAGATCAAAGCAGTAGGCGAGCTTGACTATGCCCTCATGAGCCAACAGAGGCAGCCATGGAGCGGCTACAGGAGTGCAGGCTGTAGGAGTTACTTGATTAGCACTCAGGTCAGGGTTTGGAGTGAGGCCATGGAGTTGGCCTGAATGAAGGCCCTGGGAAGCACAGGAGGAACTGGAATGACAGCCAAAATAAATTGAAAGAAAAAAAAACTACGTATAAATCCAGATCAGGATTTCTCTGGAGCTAAAAGACAACACTGACTAGACCTGAAAACAGTCCATTCTCAAAACTTGGCAATCTGAACCAGGTTTTGATTATGATGAGAGGTAGCTGAGCTGTAAAACTGCAGTAGTCTGGAATGCAGGAGCAGTGTGTCTGCAGCAGAACTAAATTCAGCAAGAATGGAGGACTTGCAGCAAACAGAGAATCAAAGAGAAGAGTTGCAAAGGAAGCAAGACCAAAACATTCAAAAGGCAAAGCCCAGACCAAGGAAGGACAAGTAGCAAGCAGGTAAGCAATATGTGTAAGCTCGCTCACTGGGCGCAGTGGCAGCATTACCACCTGTGGTGCTGACGACCCGCATTTGGGAATGAGTGCAGTTCATCAGAGGGTCGGCCAGGAGGGAGGTAGGATAAGCATCCCATGGATAGCTCTTCTCTTCTGGGGGAGGTCATGGCTACCCGGTGTATCAGTGACACACAGTGGAGGCTGCGTGTGCAACCTCCTCGCCCACTCCAAGGGGAGGCAATGGCAGAAGTCTATAGGTGTCGGGTGCGGGAGTGTACCTGACCTGCCCTGATGCTGGGTACTCAGCCAGTACTACCAGGGAAACTTGCAAGGGAAACCCACTGGTCAGGGGTCATCATGAAGCCCCCAGACCTCTGCCCAAATGATGCCCCAGGTGTAAGCTTTGGCTGGGGCCTCAGGTAGATTCTGGTCCCTCCCTTGGGGAGCCCTGCTGCAGGGAAAGCAGGCCTCTCAGCTAGGCAGCCTGGGGGATGCCAGGTGCGAGTCTGGTACTGAAGTGGGGTACATCCCCACATCAAGCTAAGGCTCATAAATAGAATTTAAAAAAGCAATTATATAATGGGTCAAACAAACAAGTCAGTATGTGACTACAGGAAGGAGGCTGAATGCAGCAGTGAAGAGACAGGGTAGGTCAAAGTGAATAAAGGGAAATATAGAAGGTAGGTCAAAGTGAATAAAGGAAATATAGAAAGTACCAAAGCAGGAAATAAAATGGTAGAAAAAGGGATGAACTCTCCACAAAAAGCAACAAGAATGAATGTGCAGCCACACAAAGGCAAAGGAGCCCCACAGGAAGACCAAGCACAGACCGGCTGGCACAGAAGCCAGTAAGGAATACGAATCAGTAGGCAGTTGGAGCATGTTCCTAAATAGTGCTCAGAGGAGGAGGAGGAGACTTGTTGACCACTGCTCCACCAAACCTCAAACATAGCCTGCTTTTATTTGTAAAATGAATAGGAGACTGCTGCACTATTTTAGATGACAGTCTCATTTTCAATAAACAACACAATGGGTGGCATCACCAGCATCGACTTACAGCTTCCTCCCACCCCAGCTAAAAAATGAGAGAGGTGATCACAGTTATTATACTTGGACAGAGGGAGGGTATCTGGCCTACCAACAAGAAAAGCAGATGGGCAAGCAGGTTGATTAACGGAGGAGGCGTAACTGTTTTAATACAATGAACAGCTGTGAATAGAACAAGGCCACTGATTCTGGGATAAGAGGGTCAGCAGAGGGAAGGGAAAGGACAGTTGGCATAGGTGTGTGAGGAGATGACAGACACGAAAGCAAGAAGTGTCAGTTATATATAATTCATATAACATTTACATGGCATTATTCACACAAATTAATCCTAATATGTTTTACATTGAAACAAATACATCAACTTCAGAAAGAAAATATATGCAAATGAGGAAATGAGTAATACTTTAAGTGGTATACATTTTGGTACAGTGTAAATGAGAATGAATAAATGCATCAAAAATATTGTTGAGTGGTTGTAGCAGTAAACAAAACAACTAAGTGTAGCTCCTCCTTCCCCCTCTGTCTATGGGCATGTATCAATGGCAGATGTACCATGGGAAAATGGAAGGACCACAACAATGTGAAACAACTCGAGCTAGTACACCCCAGCAAAAATAGGAAATCATATGTCCTACTTCTTGATGGCTTAGCACTCAGTGCACTTTCGATCTCTACCTCTGTATTCTGGTTCAGCCCCAAATCTCTTGCCGCGGATCCAGGACCTCCAATCAATCTGCAGCCTTCAGCTCTCCCTGGGCCCCTGAGCCTCACAAGCCCAGGCCAAACTGATGGTCACCTTCTGAAATTACAACTATGGAACAAAATAAATAAAAGGGCTTTTCATTTCATTTTACCCCAGAAACACTACTGAATTTCTTCCCAAGCAGTTCTTAATTTCTTTCGCCTGCACTCCAAATGATTTCAGGGGTACAAGGGTTTCATCTTACTCAAGAAAAATAAAGCAGCTCCATTGGCTTATTAAAACTTTATACATGCTCACCCATGCTGGGAACTCTCAAGCAATCAGGATGGAATACAGGCAGTATAAGCAGGTTGTTTTCTTTCTGGAAGCTCGGCTGTTTTACCCAAGTGGATACTTCATACCTGAAGAATCATCAGGCTTCTTTCTCACTGGTGCTGATAAACCAAACTTTTTCTTCTTCTTTGGTTACCATTTCTTGATCTCCTTCCTGGCACTGGTCGGCTGCTGTATCTCCGGCATGGAGAAGCGAGCTGCCTACCCACCTGGCCCTTGGACCTTGGCCCCAAATCTCAAGGGGTTTCAGGATTTTCCTTTCTGACCCAGGTCCAGTAGGGTTGCACACTCACCTCTGAGGCCAGAAGGTCAGAAGGCTGTGGGTTCTATCCCACTCCAGGCACATGGGTTAAATCCTAATACTGGCGCTGTAGTGTAGCATGAGGGGTTGCTGTACTCCTGAGGTGCCATCTTTCAGATGAGACATTAAACTGAAGTCCCATCTGCCTGTTCCGGTGGTAGTTCAGGTGGTTGTTAAAGATCCCATGGCACTTCTTTAAAAGAGTTAGAATTTCCCGGTATCACAGCCAAATTTCCCCATTCACAAAAACAAATTACCACAAACAGCTTAAAAAGTCTGGTTCAATCTCAGTTGGCATCCATCTGTATCTCCCTCCCCGAACAAGGCTGAAAATAGACTAAAATAGTCTCATCCTCCTTCTCTTCTCTCTTCTACCCGGAGCCGAACTTATCGGTGTTCCATCGTATACCACATCAGTTCTATCACTTCTGCCATCCTCAATTTCCCACTTTCACTGGTGCCAAGGCCTTTACAGAGCCCAGCTCCAATGCCCAAGCTGCACCTCTGAGCTGCCCTGCCATGAGAGGGACCGAGCACTGCCACCACCCAGGCCCTCCGAACAGCTCATATACCTCCTCTGCACCCATGGCATCCTCTTCTTCTAAGGTGCCCTAGGTGACCGTCCTGAGATGGCCCCAGCCTCCCCTGCATCCCTACTTTCATATCCTGGGCTTGAACAAGCTCCAACCAGAAGCTGCCCTCCAAAGCCTGTCCTAAAGACCTGTGACCCACCCTGCCCTGAAATGCCAGTGCCCCAGGATCTGCCCTCCATGCAGGCCTTTTTATGGGTGAAGGATACTCCTGGCCCTCCACGCCTGGGCTGCCCTGCCACCTGGGCACGAGGGGACATCTACCACCAGCCCCTCTCCTGTGGGGACCCCTGCCACAGTCCCCACAGCCCTGACAGCCCAAGCCACTCCTACATGGGATCCAAGGGGCTCCTGCCTACTCTGCCATTCTCCTACTATGTAGGCCTGCCCCATCCTGATGACACTGTTACACTGGCTGACCAGCCTCCTGCAGAGCTTTCTTTCCTGCTCCTTGATGCCACATCACTGTAGAGGCCATCCCTATCTACTGACTTTGGAGGCTCCCCACACAGGCCCAACCTGGACCATCAAGCACCCTCCTTACCTGCCTCTCTGCTCTTCCCAGCCACCGCCCTGCCTCAGTCCTACTGCCTGGGCTGGAAGAACCCAGACCTTCCTGTTTCCTGCTTTATATGCCCTTCCTCACCTGCCCTCTGCTGCCACCTTTTGGCATCCATGAGGATTAACCCCAGAGCACTAATCAAATCCTAAGCTTGGAGGGTAGGAGGTGGAATGGGGTCCCTAGTGGGAGCATAAGCCCTCCCATGAGGGGGGCCACATAAGTAACCACTGAATAGAAAATGAAAGTTAGGTGACAGGCAGCTCAGAACTCAAAGGCAAGGAAGAAGAGGTGGGATTGAAGAGGAGAAGGGATCAATGAAATATAGTGGAGGGAGGCTATTTCAGATTGTAGAAACAGAGTTGCTGATGCTAAATGATTTCCAGTGTCCATCAATGATTGGGAAGGATGTATGAGAGACAACAAGAAGCCTAGCAATAGAGGAACTGAGAGTGCAGACTGAAGAGCAGTAGGCAGTTGTGAGGTCAGAGAGACAGGAAGGGCAAGACTACAAAGCAGGAAAAGCAAGCAGGACCGTTTTATAGTGGATGGGACATTGGATAGGGAATCAGTGGAGTTGCTGAAGACTGGATTCATGTAGTCCCATTAATGAGAGGGTGTGAGCAGTTGAGCAACTGCATTTTGACCAGTTTGATGTTTAGAAAATAGGGACACAGGAAGTCCATAAAGAAGGTAACTACTATAGTCAACATGAAAGGAGATGAAGACAGGAATAGGGTTTTCAGCAGAGAAGAGGTCCAAGAGATGATGCATGCAGGAAGTGTTCTGGAGAAGATAGCAGGCATATTTACAGACCATAGGGATATATGGAGCAAAGCTGAGTTCTGGGTCAAGGGGACCAAGCCAGATTTCTATCAAGGTGCAAAGGTGAGTGAGTATTCAAAAAGTGTTATTAGAGGTCGAATACCTTTTCCTAAATATTTGGCTGATAAGCTGGTATTCTGGTTCAAGGTATTTGGATGTTTGGTATCCAGCCAGGAAAGGTGCTTTATAGAGCATTGTTATAAAAGCCCTTAAATGACATCTTTGATGCATGATGCTCTTTGAAGCAGTATGCCTTAAATACTCGATGACACCTCAGCTACCAACTCTTGAGATGTCAGCAATGCAAGCTATCTGCATGCCCTACAGGTTGTTATGGTTATTTAGTGTTGGAATTTGGCAAAGAAAGGTGGTTTTGTTAAAGAATACTTTTACAATAAGTTAATAAGCACCATTAAACCATCTTTAAAGAATCTGGCGTTCCATAAAGACCTCAAAGGCACCTCAACAAGTGATACAGATCTGGTAATAATGCAACCTAAGGTATTCGGGTCCCATGTATTACCTGTTAGCTACTACTATATGGCTGGGAAGGTGTTAGATTGATCTCAAGGAACGTAGGTGACTTCATTAAACCATCTTCTTTACTGGTGGTGGCCGAGTTCCTTTCTTGCCTGTCCTGCCCTTGGATTCCCCAGTCTGTTTTATTTTCAACTTTTCATAGCTTTTTCCTTATCAAATGTGTTGCATATTTGGCCTCCTCACCAGGATCACTCAGGTGAGTGTCACTATCACTACTACTGTGGTCCATATAGGCAAGTCCCCATGCTCAGGCTGATATTCAGACACAGATAAGTTGATAAACTGCTTCTAAAACCAACATCAGTGATATGGATATGCACATGAGCAATGCATTGCAGCAACAGATCGGTGGGGATGATTTTGTCAAGAGTCATTGATGTCTGTTTTAGTGACAGTAAGGGGCAGGTAGGGGTATAGTTGTGGCATCAGTGGTGGTGGTGGTGGTGGTAAAGTGGCTGTTGAGGTCACAGTGGCCATGGTGGTGATACTACAAGCAGGCATGCTGCTAGTGGCAATTGTGGTAATGGTGGTACTGTATTCATAGAAGCTGTGGTCACAATGGTGGCAACACTGAAAGTTCCTGCTGTAGGGTGGGGCACTGGTGGTGATGTGGACTGGGAGTACATTAGCTGGGAGGAACTAGACATTAGAAAGGTAACAGATGTGCTGGACGCTGTGGTACTCTGCTGTTACTAATGACACTGTTGGCTGCTGCTTGCAGAATGGGGGTCTCATCTCTAAGGATCTGCTAATCCCAAAAAACGTTGGTGCTAAAAAAGCTGTGTCACTGGCATGGTGCTTGTCATTTTTGGTGGTGGTAATAGAACCAGCAGTGGTTAGTTGCCTTGGTGTTGCTGCTTCCCCAACTCACACAGCTACCACTACCAAAACCTGATTTGCTGAGATAGAAAACAAGTTTGACAGCCTAATATACTTACAGTGTCTGTCATCATCTCCTGCACCACATGGGGTGGCTGACTAGGATCTTTTCTGGGGATGGACTACACATGTTTGTGGGATGGTTCATCTCAAGACACAGTTTAATAAGCTGGCCCACTGGTGCACTGGCAAGGCATCTGTCTGTGGCACTGACATCCTGGCATCCTGGGTTGGGACTGACTCAGGAGTTGGAGGGTTGCTGAGGTAGAAGGATTGAGCATTCATGGACTGCTCTCCTTCTCCGGGGGTAACAGTATTCTGTGCAATGCAGACCTCTGGTGGGCGCTGGGGTACCGCCATGGCCAGCGCCACATGGTGAAGGCAGACGCTGGGACATCATTGCACATCCCCCTAGGGAATTACAAAAACCATTGTCAGCCACTAATGACAGCCCCTGTCTCCTCTTGCTCTCTGATGCAGACCAAAAGTCCACCAGGAGGGTCCATGCTTCTGTGGCTCCACCCTGTGGGGCAAGCCAGGGCCTTGTGACCATGTTTCCTGAAAGGGGGTGCCCTGCCAGTGGCTCTGCCCAGGAGGGTAAGCCTGGGGATGAGGGGGAGAGGTGAGCCAGGCAGGGGCCTGAGACTACCGAGTCGGTGAAGAAAAAAAGGATAAAAAAAGACAAAATTGAATACAGCTACAGTATTATCGCTGCAAAAAGCTACATAAAAACACTATACTACAGTCGGGCTGCTGTAATTTAGCAGCATGAACCAACTACAGTTAGTAGCACAGGCAATAGCCTAGGCAGACTGTATGTGATGATGCTGTTAAATGCTTGTGCAACAAATAGTGGAGTACAACACTCCACTCAAGGCAAAATAAGCACTAGTTGTTTTTTTGTAATTTCTGGTTTATTGAGACATCACACCAAAGACCATTTCAATACATGAAAAGTATTACAGAACTACAGTAATGCAGTACAGTATTGGATATACTACCATGTTCCAACACTTACAAATCTGACTGTTAAACACATAGTAAAGCCGTGATATCCACGAGTTAGTAACAAAGATGGTGAGACCATTACTGTACCTAACACTGAATAGGATATGCTCTGTTATACAGTTTCTGTGCACCAGCAAAACAGTCAACAATGCTGTCTCACTTCTTCTTGTGTGAAAAAGGTTATAGAAGAGTGTTCTTGTTGAAAATATTAAGAAAATGCAAGAAATGTAATACACAAGACTATTTAATCCAGAACCACAAAACTGTCTGTCACTGAATGAAGTGTATATTTAAAAGGAAGGGATAAGAAATGGATGTAAACAGGAAGGCCTGCTTTAGGTAGTTTATGGAATCCTTATATTAGCTAGATAAATATAGAGAAAATGTCAGCAACCATTGAGATTCATATGCCATTGACCCATTATTCGAGAAACTGCTCTCATATAATCCCAAGTGCAGCAGTTATTCTTTCCATGTCCATGTGTAACCTCATTTTCCATTCAGGAAAAGAGATGGCATGTCAGTGGCTAGTCAGTGATGTGATTGTCTTCACCTCTGCACCGTATTGCGTGCATGACACACCTCCCCACATCCTGTGCTTTTAAATCCTGGAAGTAGAGCAAGGCCCAACTCCAACACCTCATAGCGGAAGGGAATAGTATCTCTGACAACTCCTCCCGCACAAATTGGATGTATGGCAGTTAAAGTGTGCTGTTATGACAGTGGTATCAAGAATCAAAGAAGAACCTTCCACTGAAACTCCCTCCACCCAGGCAATGAGATCACTTTCCAACCCCTGCCCAAAATTTGATATCAATCTGAATCTGGGATGGGATTACCTGCCTCCATCTCCCCAACTATGCTGACCTTAGCCAGGTATGGTTGTCTACTGCCTGAGTAGACGATAAGATGAAGGAAATGGACTACCCTGTGTCTTTAACCATATGGTCCATTTGAGATATCTTCTAACTTAGACAAATCTCAAGAAATCAACACTTTATTATGGCACTTGAAAGTGTAGCTAGCATCTGCAAAGATTTGTGGTGGTCACTGTTCAGTAGGTCACATTTTCCTTCAAATTTGCAAGCAAGAGATGGATATCTAACATTAGGAACTCAGAACAAGTTATAAACTCCTTTTGGTTCCAGAAGTGGAATCCTGGATCCTATCTCCTTGTAGAAATTCTGGGCTACCTATAAACTAACAATAAGACATGACAAGGTGTGCATTATGCTAGATTGCTGGATGCCCTGGGTGCATTGTGAGACACATGGCCTGGGACGTAGGCGATCTAGCATAGTGCACATCCTGGAATGTCTTTTATGTATTATATGTATCAACCCTGGAGTAGCTCTTATTTTTTAATTATTTAACAATTATAGTAGTCATGAAGAGATATGTAAAAAGTAAAGTTTACAAGAAATATTGCTCAATTAGTCCCTCCACCTGCTGGAACTGTTGTAGTATATGTAACTTTTTGTGTACCCCCACCACCACACACACACCCACACACACACACACACACACACACACACACACACACACACACAAATAAAATGCTGCCAGGGTAACTAGTAAAGTTCAGATCACTTGCATGAAACAGAGGGAAACATTGTGAAGTAAAGGTATGTTTTTTTATTGAAAGATGTTTCAGTGGACTGGAGCACTTGTGCAGCGCTTGTGGCGATTCAGAAAGTGAAAGCGCAATTGCAATTGTACTTGCACTCGTCTTTCAAAGAGTTAAAAAATTAGAGTTAGATTAAGCCATTTTTATATAGTATGAGAGAAATCTAGATGAATTAGTGGACTGGAGCACTTGTAGTAGTTCTGAAAGTGAAAGCGTGAGCAAGATCGCATCTTTCAAACAGTCAAGAAAGCCATTCTGATACAAACTATGATGCAAAGCACCGAAAAACAGTGCGGTCAGCCTGGCACTGACTAACAGTGCCGCTATTTAGTAGGTGGAAGTGAATGGGCGGGGGCATGAATTGTTAGTGGTATAAAAAATGGCTGCCAGAATTTTTCCTGTTGTGAGCTGGTGAATGGATATGTGAAGAGGCTTCATACCAGGCTGACTGTGTGTGGGCAATTTTTTCTGCATGGTCATGTGACTGGTATTAGCCAATGATAGTATTGGATTGTTTCTTGCCATTATATAACTACATTAGTTGGACCAACACAGTGAGTTGCGTAAGTCCAATAAAACCTTAATAGATGCTCTAGTTCAGGGGTTCTCAATGCTTTGTACCTGCTGTGCAGTCAATGCATAAATGACACTGTAAAGAGGCCCTGGCCAGGATCTCCTGTTTTCTAGAGTATAACAGCCAGTGTAAATTTTTTGTTTAAGTATCAAAATCAATTATGTTGACTACGCTAAGTGGTACCATTCAAAATTTGGAAACCAGATCCCACTTTCTGTGGCCAAGGTTAAGGTACACTGCCTACCCTAATCTGATGCCCCTGACATAAAACTTTGAATGTGAAGCCTATAGGTTTTTGCAAAAGAGCGTGGGTGGTTATTGGCAGTGCCTGGGAAAGAAACAATCATTGGTCAGTGCATTCATTTTAAGGTAGATACTGTATCCACAAGGGACAGTGTAAGTAAAGTCCATGTATTTAGATCTTCTGCAATCTCTTGCAGGAGATGCGGATGGTTCAGTTGATACAACCTGGAAAGCTGGGAGTAATCCGAACCCCAAGTATCAAATGGTATTGTGAGGTGCCCATTTAAAAGGGAAGGAGTTAAACTGGGCAGAGCAATGTCCTGAAACCAATAACTTTTCAGATTTATCATAATTAATTTTATACCCAGAAATCCAGCCAAATTCTTCCAGCTCCTGGCAGAGGGCAGGGACAGAAACCATCTGGTCTCCAAGGAAAAAATGGTATCGTCTGTGTGTGTAGTCCAATTTATTTTGTTCCACCTGACCCACCCTAATACCCCTAATATCTGGGTGCTGTCTCAAACCTACTGCCAGTAGCTCTATGCAAAGTGTGAATAAGAGGAGGGACAAGGACACTCCTGTCTGGTTCCCATTGCAGAGGAACTGGGGTGAAATAATTCCATTAACCCTGACTGTGGCCTTCAGAAAGTCATACAGAGTGCATCGTGCTTTGAACAGTGGGCAAACTCATGTCTGAGAGTATGTGTTGTAGGAAGGCCCCATCCATCTGGTCGAACACGTTCTTGGTGTCCGTAAGATGGCTATCTGAAACTGTGGGCACCCTGTTGTGAGGAGAATATTTAGGAGATGTTCTGTATGTTATTATGGAGATTTCTCCCTTCATAAAGCCTAGTTGATCTGGGTGGACAAGGCCCTCCAGAACTGTCTGCAGTTGGATTGCCAGAATAGATGTAAACAATTTAAGATCTACAGGCAACAAGGATATAGGATGATATAATTCACAAACTGAACTATCCTTCCCAGGCTTCAGCAAGGCAGAGCTCTTCACCGTCCATAAGGTCCTAGGAACCTCCTCCCATCCATCACTGCTGGAATAGCCTGAGTAACTCGAGGGTCAACTCCTCCCACAGAGTTTTATAAAATTCCTTGGTGTAACTGTCCTCTCCTGGGGATTTGATTACACCCTCTGTATCAGTCACCTAAATTGGGCATTTAAGTTTTCAATTTGTTTCTGAGATATTTGGGTAGTTTAACCTTAGCCATATATGCTTGAATCAAATCATGGTGATTTTGAGTCTTTCCTTTTTATGGACAGTGACATAATAGTCTGCAAAAACTGAAGCAATTTGCCCAGGGTGGTTGGTCACTATATGCTGCCCCTCTTGAATTTTTAGGACTGCCCATTGTGTCTGTTCTTTCCTTAGCTGCCAAGCCAACAGTCTCCCTGCTCTATTACCTGCTTCACAAAATCTATACCCGGCAAATCTTAATTGCCACTTGGTTTTCTGTTCTATTTATATTTTTAAGTGAGTTTTACAGTCCTGTATTTTGGGAGCAAGACTCATCTAGGGTGAGCTTGTGGGTGGCCTCAACATCAAATAATTCTTGTTCCAGGGCAAACCTTTTGGAAATATCCTGCTTCTTTTCTTGAGGCATACTGAATTGTGTCTCCTGTCAGTGATGCCATGAGTCCATCCACCAAGCCCCCAACCCCCGACATGTCTTCCACTTTATCATGCAATAAATATTCTATTCGAGATTTTAGGAAAGTACCAAAGTCAGGGATATTAAGCAGAGAGTTGCTGAGGTGCCAAGTAGAAGATTTACAACTAGGCCCAACATTGAGGCCCAACGATATAGGGGCATGGTCCAAGAGGGTAATGTTGGCAATGGATGCCATTTTTTACCGAATGTAACCATTCTGTGAGGGACTTTTGGGGTGGGAATATAATGTAAAATCACTCTATCTTGGAGATGAGAGACTCTACAAGCCTTTTCCAGTCTCAATTCACAAAGCAATTTTTAAGAACCAGGGAATTCCTATCCTGCAGAAGTCTTCCCTCCACCCCGCTGCCTGTCTAATGAGTTGTTAAGAGTTGTGTTGAAATCATCCTCAGAATAAATATTGTCCCAGCTACTAGGAGAATCTCAGCAGGACATCTTCATAAAAAGCCACCCTCTCATGATCTGAACAGTGGGCACTGATGTTCAAATGACTAAGGTAATTTCTCTATAAACCAGCAATGTATATGAAGTGATTGCTATGATCTTCCACTACCTTTTCAATCTGGACAGCTAAATCCTTCCTAATCAACATGGCCACTCCCAACCTGTGTGAATGTTGTAGGAAAGTGGATAAGTAAGAATGCCCCCCAGGTTCTTACTAATTTCCAATGTTAGTCCTGCATAAGATCGTCTCCTGCAGAAGTACAATGGAAGTCTTCTGTCTTTGCAACTCCAGAAGAACCCTGCTCCATTTAATTGGGCTAGAATGGCCTTTGATATTGTGAGTGACCACTGTTAATTCAATATGACCCAGCATTGGTAACAGGAACCCAGGTATACCTGCTGCTACCAAAGGCCGCCCTTCCCTGATAATTTTGTCGAGTGACAGATTGTGATAAATCAAAACAAACAATAATTTGAACCATATGAACAACAAGTAAACTTCAAGGTGCAAAGGTTGTGGACATTTACACAACACACCAGCTGTGCCTTCCAACCTGCAGGTATCGACACTGGAGTGCCCTTCAGAGGCACATAAGAACAGGGCTCCACATCTCGTCAGGCTTCAGCCTCTTCTGGAACTATGCCATCATCGCCAAATCCAAACTGATGGAGTCACGTGATATGTTGTAACTAGAGCTAGCTCAGGCTTTCAGCTTCACTTCTTCAAGCCAGTATTACAGCAATTTGTTTTTAGTCTGACCTCATTTTTCTGGCTTCTGGCAACCTATCTAGCCTTTATTAAGGAGACTGCTTCTAGTTTCAGCTTGGTGTGGCTCTTTTCCACTGTCATGCACCAGCACACCTCACCACTCTTTCCAGAGAAGGAACCAGGCCAGAGCATTCCCATCAGAGCACCTATGCAGACCCAGCGAGCACCCAGTTGGTGGCTACAATCACTGTGGAGATAGTTCTAAGAAGCTGTCACCACTCAAGGAAACCCTGTCTGCTGTGTCCAGTGACCTTAAAGCCATCAGACCAGTGATAGATGAGCTGACTCAGTGGGTCAGGGATGTGGAAGCCCAAGTCAGGTCTGTCGAGGATTGGTGGGATTCTGTGGATCCTAAGGTAGCCCAGCTCCAGGAAAAACTTGCTAGGCTGGAGGAACATTTACTGGATCAAGAAGGCAGGGGCCGATGCAATCAACCTAGTAATTGTCAGTCTCCCCGAAAGAGCGGAGGGCAGTGATACTATCCTGCTAGCAAAAGCTCTGCTGTCAAATAGCCAGCCCTTCCCAAATGGCCCGCACACATTATCAAAGGGCTCACCGGCACTCCGCCTGATGCCTGTTGAGGAGACCTCCCAAGACCAATTACTTGTAAGTTCCTCAACTTCTTGGATGAAGTTCATATATTGCAAAAAGTGAGGGTAGCCCAGGAAACCCTGTGGGATGTAAGAAGAAACATATTTTCCAGGTTCTCCACCTCAGGTCTGGGAACAGCAGGTGGAACACAGACCCATCTTAAATAAACTGTCAGCTGCACACATTCATTTTAGGTTACTTTACCCTGCCAAGTTGATTGTTGCCACGGATAAGGGGCAGAAGAGCTACCTAAATGCAGAACATGCTAAGCGGAATTGTCACATGCATTCCCCAACCTCTTCAGGCCAGTCCGATGTTGTCCTTATTGCTGTTCACCCACAATGCATATAGCAGGCATGCATTACTTGCTCTAATGCAGTGACAGTGCTCATGTTTATGAGTTATTAGTACAACAGCCTCCTTAGTCTGATTAACTTTTCTCTCTATACTGGACTTTTGAGCTTTACTCCTTGCCAATGTTTCCAGCCTGGCTTTTCATTTATTTATTTATTATTTATTTATTTGTCTTTGATTACCAGGTAGCTACACTGGTCCGAGGGACCATTTTCTGCGACGACTCTGGGCTACAAAAGATGGCATAGCTAGGCAACAATTTAGGTCACAAGGCACAGGGATGTTACAGGTTAAACAGAGGTCAAGAACATTTTACATACAGGGAATAATACATACAGGAACAAATGCTGGAAATCATGGTACAATAGGTAAGACAATAAGAGGGTACAAACAAACCCTACCATTCCCTTGATTCACCCCACCTCTGAAAGTCACATCTAGACAGAGAGAGATAAAGCATTTCCACTGCTTTGGTCTGTGGTGCTGGTATTGTCATCCTGCACTTGTCAACTGAGTTAATCTATTGTTATTCAGGATGACTCTCAGTTATTCTGTGCAGTATTGGAGTGGACAGTGGTGACACAGCTGCTCAACCAGCTTTCATCAGTCCCTTTGGTTTGTACTGAGAGTATCTAGTTCCCCTAGCTGACTACTTGTGCCAGCTCTTACTTCAGTTGCTCTTCTTCTTCGTATTACCTAAGTTTGCATTTTTGTCAGATTGACTGCTACCTTTAATTAATGGGAGGGCTTTCTACCTTAGGCTACAGACTGCTACTGTCCCTTTAAATTGTTGCCTAGTTTGTTGAGGGTTTTGCCATGGTTACCACTCTGCAGCAGTACCTTACTTAGCATCTCAAGTCAGACTGGATGGTACACATCCCTACTCAGTCATGGACTCTGCCTTCAATTTCCTTCAACCTTGATATTGCTGCCCATCTTGGATGACACCAGTTTCAACTGCCTACTCCTCAGTAGGTCTCATTTTATTTTACCGTTGGCATCTCATAGGCTTCCCACCTTTTCACTGGGGCGCTGAGGAGATCTATGACAGAACTGTAATGATTTGACTGTCCATAGTTTCTGGACCTCTTGTTGTTTTCTATATATCCTTTGTTTTGGCTCCAGGTGGTGCTTCAGTATATTACTTTGTTGTGGTCATTATTTCACCAGGGGCCTACTTCTTGGGGTTGTTTTCCTGCTATACCAACTGACTTGGTATTATTGGATTCTATCACTGAGTATTATTAATATTGGTAGTTACTGTTAAAATGCTTTGCTTCAGTTGATAATTGTTGGGGAATTTCTTTGTGGGGGGGCAGGATGGTTCTCCTTGAGGGCACAGCCACACCTGGAGTGTCAATCCTATACAGACCCTTTTCACAATCTTTTACTTTTGAAGGGCTACAGCCATTTTGTGCTCTAGCCCTGGTCTTGGGCAGTGCCATCGGCTGCCCTTTTGAAGTTTTGTCCCTTGTTCCCTTGCCAGGGACTTGGTCTCAGTGGCCTACTTGTGGCCTTTTGCTGAGGTATCTCGCCCCCCCTCGTCAGTTTGGTGGTGGAGGGAGGTCCCAGGTGGTTGATGCACTCGCCTTGTGCCCTCCTCACCCCATGGCCTGCATTGTCAGGTCACATGTTCATTATACTGCCCTACTGTGGCTTTATTCTCAGCGAAGGTTAGGGCTGAGAATGCCCACTGGTTGCAGGGCCATCAAGGATCGATTGGTTTAGTTGTTGAGGTCCTTGACCTTCGGGTGGAGGCAGTTGGAGGTATCCTTTATATCATAAATGTTATCTGTTAGTATGAAATTTTTTTGTGCTGTTTCATGTTCCTGTATGGGGTTTGGGGTGGGAGGGTGGGTCCTGGAATATGAAACAGGGATGAATATTCTGGAGGCTTCTGGCTGGGCTGGGCACTACTCTTTCCCTGTATCTATTTTGGATCATGGGTAGTATTTACAACTTTATTACATTAAATGTTAAGGGGCTAATGACAAAAGGAAATGGTATATGATACTTAGGCACCTGAAGAAACTGTATGCAGGAATAGCTTATCTTCAAGAGACTCACTTGACAAGGGACTTGGTACATTATATTTGGGAGGAGTGGTGGGTCAGGTATAGGTGGACAACATCAGCAAGAAGGGTGGTGTGGCATTCCTGCTGGCTTGCACCATGGCTTCAAACTCATCACAGAGTACTGGGACCCAGAGGAAGGTATCTTTTTTGCATGGTAGGCTGGGCCTCCATGGGGTTGTACTCGGCATGATTTGTGGTCCAAATATGGATTCCCCAGATTTTGTATGGCCCTTGCTGAGCTTCTTGCCCCCTTACTCATCTCCCTGTTGTGCTTGGAGGGTTTGAATTTAATGCTCCAGCTGAAACTTGATAGAGCTGGGCTTCATAGACAAAGTTTGAGCCCCAGTCAGAGGGGCCGGAATTCATGGATAGTATGAGATTGGTGGATCCCTGGAACTCCTCCAACCTCTGGACAGGCAATACACTTTTCACGTAATTCTCCATGACATGTTTCTAGAATAGATTTTTTTGATTAATCAGGAATGCATTCTGGGTTTACTTTTTGTGAAATACAGTCCATCATCATTTCAGACCATGTGTCCAGTACATCTAATACATAATATACTCATTAGGGGTGGAGAGGGATAAAATTTGGTGACTCAGTTCCCAGTTGTTGAAGGACCCTACCTTTCTCACTAGCCTTAAGGAGTGCACCCTGGCCTTTTCAAGCATAATGAGGGATCAGTGTCCACCCTTGATGTTTTATGGGGGCTGCTAAAAGTGCCATCAGAGGTGAATGCATTCAGTTCACAACTAAACAGAAGAAACTCAGAACTGCCAAAACTAAGCAGTCACTCGCGATATCCAGGAGATAGAAAAATTGCTTATACCAGCTACCCCAAACACGTGTGCTTTATTTAAATTATTTTCATGCCCAATATGCAGGACTTCTTGCTGAACAGGTAGAACTGTTCTATCTTTAGAGCCAAAGTCCCATACCTTGACTCTGGAGAGTGGGCTGGAAAGCTGTTGGCACTCCATCTCTAGTAACAAGAAGCTGCCGAGTCATTTAGAGCCTTCAGACTGAACCACACTTGACTGTAGGCACTAAGCCTAGGGATATTGCTGAGGAATTTTGGGCTTTTATGCCTCCCTATATCATGAGGACTGCTGGGACCCTTCCTTGCCAGAGAAAGTCTTTCCTATCTTAATGAGATAGACCTCCCATCCCTTAAGGATTCACAAAAAGAATTGCTCAAGGGTGCTATCACTCAGACTGAGGTGGTGCAAGCAATCAACCAGCTTCCCATGGACAAAGCTTCTGGGCCAGATGGCTCTACCAACAATTTTTATAAGGCACGCATTAGCGAGCTCACCCCATTTTGATTAATCTTTTAATCACCTCTTTTCCAATGGTCTTTCTGATTCAGTTTCAAGTTTATTTGCAGGAAAAACTCCATTGAGCAAGCTCATTCACAAGGAGGCCCTGGTAGACAATGATACAACCAGCAATACAAACAGCATACAGTCCAACAATGTTGGAGGTCAAGCGTGTACATCACAGTAAATGGAAAAACCAAACAGGAGACAAAACATTTGAGCGTATCAATACTGATCAACCTTTAGACAGAATGAAGAAGTTAGAGAGAGGAGGTGATGCAGGGGTAAAGGAGAAGCTGGGGAGAGGACATGGTATGGAGGTAGATAGAGAACTAAGTGCTTAAGTGCATAACTGGTATATGACAGAGAGAGTGCTAGCCATTAATTATTCTCTAGCCAAGACATGGATCACTCTGCTCCTCAAACCTGATAAAATGCAAGACTAGCTGAAAGCTACGACCCATCTCACTCATGAATATCGATTTTAAATTACTTGACAAAATTTTAGCCAACAGGCTTCTTCCATGTGGGATGGGTTGATTGAGTAGAGCAGGTTGGCTTTATGCCAGGTAGACTGTCCAGTGATCATTTACATAAACTTTACCACCTGATTTCCATGGCCAGGAGGGCAGGTGCCTTGTGGCTCTCGTCTCTCTGGATGTGGAAAAAGCCTTTGATCAGATCTTTTGGTCCTGTTTCCAGTATTTCCAAATTTGGGATCCCAGTCAGATTCATACCCGAGTTCTATATCAGCATCTGATGGCCCATATTTGGTGCAACAGGATGCTTTCTTGATGAAATTCAGCTAGAGCAGAGGACTCAACAGGGATGTCCTCTGTCGCCTCTCTTTAACCTATATCCGGAGCCTTTAATTTGATGATTGCAGACTAATCCTTCTATCAAAGGTATCTCAGTTGGGGGCAAGATATATAAAGTTTCTGTGTATGCTGACAATTTATTACTTCATATTGATGATCTTTTGACTTTGATCCCATAGCGTTGGCAGAAATTTAACAGTTCACTGGACATTTAGACTACAAACTTAACTCGGTAAGACAAAATTTTTTCCTTAAACAGCATGTTCAGTAAACAAACTATTGTTGACATGGGAGCAAACAAAAACAACAAAACACTGTGTCACAGGTCGAGAGGAGGTGCTAGCCTAAAGGCAGGAGAGATGAAAACACAAGACAGGCTGCACTGCTCTGCACAAAACTGTATCAAAGCATGAAGTCAAAGTAAGTCCACAGAGGGTTTTGGACTCACCTAGGCTCAAAAATAAATTCTTTGGTTTGGCATCATGGACTTGCTTTTACTTTATGCTTTGATACAGTTTTGTGCAGAACAGTGCAGCCTGTCTTGTGTTTTGTATTGTTGACATTAGCCTGGCCTGAGAGCCTCATATACTCACCTACCTGGGTATTAACATTTTAGGCATCCCCTGATCCATCCAAACATAATTTAGAACCCCTGTTTGATCACTCAAAGTGGACTTACACAGATGGTCTACCCTCCCTTGACTTTATGGGGCATATTCATGTAGTCAAGATGAATCTACTCTCCCATCTTCTTTATCCCTTAGGCATGCTGGATATTTTCCTCCCTAAGAAATGGTTTCTCAGGCTCCAGCACTTAGTGAATGGTTTCTCTGGCAAAGGATGGCTGTGTGTAGGGCTTACTTCAAGTTAACAGTACTGAAACAGTTGGAAGGGTCCAACTTCCAAATTTTTTCTCTACTATGGCGCCCTTTACGGCAAATATTTCCTGTTGAGGAAACCGGAGAATAGAGATACAGACAAGGGTATGTTCCCCTGTGGCTTCACTGAGTGGCATTTGTGACATGCAGTTGGTCTCCAGCCTAACAGCCTCCTTTTCCTTAAACTTTCACAATTGCCCTCTCCCATAAGCCAGACCCTGACAGATTGGTCCCTAAGAGCTCATACTCAGCTTGCATCGTATTTTGTGTTCCACTGGTCTAAAGACGTCTCACAGCCACTTCGGGAAACCCTCATTTTGTATCAGTCATTGCCCCATTACCCCCTTTTGGCCACAGGTGCAACTCTCTTCTATTGACTCCCTACTGGATGAGGATAGGCTAGTCCATTTGCTGTTCTTACAGTGCAGTACAATCTAACTAGTTCATCTATCTTCAAATACCTTCAGCAGACCCACGCCATCACTGAACATCTTGGCACGTCCTTGGATGAGAATTGCTGGGATGGACTAGACCTTGTTTCTACTGCTGTGAATCTTCACTCTGTTTTGGGCCTTTATGGGGCTTTTCAGACCCTGTATTCTAAAATCCTGGTGGGAATATGTTATTATTGGCAGCTGACCTTAGCAGTACATTGGCCCCTGACACTTGCTGGTCCATCTGCAAAATCTCTGTAAATATATTAAGCAGGATAGGTACCGCTTGGTCCAATACAAAATTCTCCACAATATGTACTTTACACCTCAGAAGCTTCAAAGAATCGGTAAACTATTACCTCTCCAGTGTGCACCAGGTGTAGTTCAGATGAAGGTTCTCTTCAGCATATATTATGGGACTGTGCAAGAGATTTCCTCTGGGAGGCTATCAATAACCATCTGGATCTCTTCCTCATCCTAAATGATTTTTTACCCCAGAGATATGTTTAGTTGGTTTTACCTTCCACATGTCTTCAGATACCGGAGGAGCCATATAGCCATGATCGCTACTATGGCTAAATTAGTAATATTAAGACACTGACTGGATGATGCTATCCCATCCTATGGAATGGCACCAAGAGATTCTACAAACCTTGAATGTGGAAAAATAATTTGCCTTGCTCCGCTGCTTGCAGCTCGGCTCTATATCGGCAGGCGCATATAGCTGCCCACCACGCTGCTCGAGGCTTTGCCCTGAACAGGGCTCCCACTGCTTGTGGCTCCAGCTCTGCTCTTGGACAGCTGAACTCTTTAGCTGCCTGCCTGCCCTGCAAGCTGCTCGGGCTTTGCTCTGAACAGGGCTCCCACTGCTTGTGGCTCTGGCTCTGCTATCAGCCAGCCGCACTCTTTCGGCTGCCTGTCTGCCAGCCCCACAAGCTGCTCCAGGCTTTGCCCTGAACAGGGCTCCCACTGCTTGCGGCTCCAGCTCTGCTATCGGACAGCTGAACTCTTTTCAGCTGCCTGCCCCCACAAGCTGCTCCAGGCTTTGCCTGATCAGAGACTCCTGCTACTTGCAGCTCTGGGCTCTGCTGTCAGCGGCTACACTCCTCTAGGCTGCCCACCCACCTCGCCGGCTTCTCCAGGTAGAAACCCGCCACCAGGCTTCCTCGGTTTTGAAAGCTGATAATTTCATTGGTACTCTGCAACCATAGCCAGTCCCCTATTGGACACTGAGGTACTACTTCTCATCTGTAATTGGACTTTCAGCTCCATTTTTAAAAGATGGGTCTGCAAAGCATTCGGTGCTGTTTCTAAAACCGTTTTGGGTTTTCTGCTCGAATTTTAAAACTGTGCTCATTATTAGCCTATTTGGCACAGTCAATGTTAAAATTTTAGCTAGCCTGCTAGATACTTGTTTTACAGTGTTGCTTAACTTTAGTTACCTAATCCTTGCTCAGTGTGTAAATGTTATCTGCCTTCCGTTAAACTTTCTCTGCAGAGTTAAATCAGTGGCTCAATTCTGTGCCTCCTTGTCTGCTTACCTCTCTTCCCTCATCCCTCATTCCTACTCCTCTGGGACTAACTGTCCCCTTCTGCCAGTAGTCTGTAAACCTCTCCCCTCCTCCTGCTCCTCTGTCTGCTGCTCTCACCTGTACTCATTGCCTTCCCCCAGCCCTCTAATTCCTCTCTCTGCTCCAATTACTAATCCAGCACTCTTGCTCCTTTCATCCCCATTCTTTTCTCTCTTCTTCACTTTGTTCCACCTCAGCACACCTCTAGCAGAGAGCCGAGACATCCCCAGCCTATTATTCTCCTCCCTATACACCACTATTTTCACCAACTTGCTCCCCTGCATTGTCTAACCTCTGCCCCATACACCCACTATTTTCACCTACTTGCTCCCTGCATTGTCTAACCTCTTCCCCCGCTAACCAAGGCTTTGTTGAACCACGGATTTTTCTAACTGCTGCTTCTCCCCTCTCTTTTTTTTCAGGCTTTGCCCTGAACAAGGCTCCCACTGCTTGCAGCTCTGACTCTGCTATCGGCTAGCCTCACTCTTCTTGGCTGCCCACTCACCCACAAGCCGCTCCAGGCACAAAACTGGCGATTGGGATTCCTCGCTTGAAAGTCGATAATTTCATGGTACTCTGCAACTGTAGCTGGTCCCCTATTGGACGTGCAGTACTACTCTTCTTCTGTAATTGGACTTTCAGCTCCCTTTTAAACAGCTGGGACTGCAAAGTGCTCAGCACTCTTTCTGAAACTATTTTGTGTTTTCTGCTTGAATTTTCTCTCGCCCTTCCACCCCAGCCTCTATTAAATGCTCTTCCTACACATAACTCCACCTCCTGACTGCTGACTGTTGCATAACTCTGACAGCCACCACCCTTAAAGGGGCTGTTTTCCTTTACTGATTGCCTCACATTAAAAAGGGTCTGTTTCACCTTATGTTCATTTCACTTCTCAACTGGCGGCTCTTTCTCCCTTGCCTAACTACTGCCCAGTTTCTGCTCCTCTGCAACATGTGTGACTCAAATGCCTTTTCTCTTCTGTAATCTCACCGTGATCACTGCACACTTACAGTACTTCCTGGGTAATGCTTGTGCATACCATCTCTCTCCTGTAGTATAATGTCCCCTACTGCTGCTCTATTACAGATACATTCTTCTACTTAGAAAAGAGCTCCTGGTTTCTTTACTGCCCTGGCTGCTCCGCTCAGCTGAATAAGGGGTTGCTAGAGACCCGAGGGTGAGTTTAAAATCTCTGGGGCCCTAAGCTTTTATGTTTGCAGCCCCTACCCTCTGAATTTTCTACCCTGTCAGTTATGGGAGTGCGCGATTGTGGAGGATTTAACATTCAATGAAAACTTATTTGTGGAGGCAAGTGTTCAGTGGTTAATTTCTCTTTCTGATTGTATCAGTGGTTTTATTTGCTGTTTTATATTTTAGGACACTGAGTTGTATGATGTGTTTTACAATTTGTTTGGTGCCTTGGTTTTGAAGGCTCCATAAAAATAAAGTTTATTAGTTTATTATTCTATACACCTGGTAACCTAACTAGACTAGCAAATGAAAGGCTGCCTACACCAGCTCTGCCAGCCTTGGAGTGTGACTGCTTTTATCCATATATCACCATCACCATGTCTCTTTATCGTGACTATGCCATTATGCATTAGGTCATGTCACCATCCCATAGCTGGGGACTGCTACTCCAGTGCAACAGTTGGGATTCAGAACCCCACTGTCAATCCTGCCTGGGATCTTCATCATCCAGAAAATGTAAATTCTGCCGTGCCCACAGCAGAATGCTAAATTCAGAAACAAGTTATTTAAGGAATATCTACGAGAATAACCTTGATGCTATTGTTGCTCTCCTGCAACATCCACACCAACCCTGGTACACCTCAAAATTCATCTCCCCACTGAGGAAAACAGGTTCCTCCAATATTTCTTGATTAGCATATGCAGTCTCCTCCCTAAACTAGACAATTTGAACGCGTTGCCTGGATATCTCATCACAACCCTGATATTCTCTCCATTGTTGAAACCTGGCTCTCTCCCAAAATAGCTGATGTCTCTATTTCTGTACCAGACTACACTGTTTTCTGACGGATTGCCCTAACCAAACGTGGTGGTGGATGTACGATATACCTCAGAGATAACCTTCAGGGTCTCGTCCTGCCATTGCCAGCACTGGTGCACACATGTAGCTTTTTGCTATAAAAGTACTTCTTGGTGCACACAATAAAACTCTTACTGTCCTATCAGTTATATTCTGCCTAAGCAGTTGTTCTCAGGCTTAGACTCAGTGCTGGAGTGCCTAGGCACACTGAGTCTTAACTCTGAAGTCATAGTGCTAGGTGACTTTAATGTCAGTTGGCTCTCCCAGAGGCAAACCCTTCCAAGGATGCCATCTCAGCAGTGCACCTCACCCAACTAGTCGAGTCTCCTACATGATTGAATTACAGGACTGGCACTTGCACCTTATTGTATTGGGTACTTTCCAACCGCCCAGATCACATATCGGACACCATCATACTCCCAGATGCTACTAGCGAACAGTTACCAACAGAGTCCTCCTACGTGGTCATCTTAAATTACTAAAATCTGACCTTCGACTACAAAACTGGTCTAAAGTCTTCTCCACTGGCAATGTTGACACCACAGTTGATCAAGTTTATCCAGCAATTCAACGCTGTGTGTGACAGGCACACCCACCTTAAAAAGGAAAATTAAAGGCCACTGCAATCCTGGATCTCACCTGAACTTATCAAGCTTCTAAATTCTAGGGACCACCTATGACATAGGGCTTGGGCTATAGGTAAATTAGCTGATATCTAAAGTTATAAAAGGCAAAGAACAGCTGTACCAGGGCTTTACGTTCAGCAAAGAGTCAATATTACAAGGAACCCTCTCTGCACATGGAATGATGGCAGAAAATTTTGGACTAACCCTAAAGAAATCACGGGAAGGAACATAATCAGCCCCACCATGCTTAACATAGATGGCGTGCCCTCTCTCAATCCTGCAGCCATTGTGAGCACTTTTAACAATGCCTTCACAGATCTGAGTGTTGCCCCCGACTTCTTCTGTCAATCCAACACTAGTGATTATACCAGGAAAGTGGATCAGCCCCTTCTCACCCTCCATTCTATTTCAGAGCCATCACGACTGCCAAACCAGAAAATATTTCCTTAAGGTGCAGCAGAAATCAAGATTTAATGGCGATACCCTGGATCTTAAATTTGTCACACTTACATTGGAAGAACTTCTGGCATCCCTCACCCATGTAATTAACTTATCTCTTATGCACTCACAATTCCTGCAAATATGGAAGTCGGCAATAGTGACTCCAGTACACAAAGGGAGACTGCAAACTAAATTGGAATTATAGGCCAATTTGATCCTCCCTCCACTCTCGAAAGCTTTGGAATGAATAGTGGTAGACCAGTTGGTTGAATACCTGGAAAATGTCATCTTCACTGGCACTAACAGCATGGGTTTAGGAAAGGTCATAGCACCACTACTGCCTTGCTAGAGTTCACGGGCTTCATTCATAATGTCATTGACCAAGGTAACCTAGTTGGTGTGGCATTCATTGATTTATCCAAAGCTTTCAACATGGTAAATCATGACCTTTTGGATACCCAACTTGCTAACATTGGCCTATCCATTGATACCATAGCCTGGTTTAGAAGCTACCTGGATAACCATTCACAGCAGGTGAAGATTGATAATGTCCTCTCGGATAGCAGACTTGTCCTTTCAGAAGTCCCACAAGGGTCCATCCTGGGACCTCTACTATTTAGTGTGTTCCTAAACAAGCTCCCATATTCCAGCCAGGGCCCCATCCTGTTATATGCAGATGATGCTGTTCTTTTCACCAGTGATCCTGACCTAAGGTTCTTAAGCACCACCTTCAGCACAACTTCACAGATGCAGAAAGATGGTTCAAAGAACACAAACTTGTACTAAATTACAAGAAGATGAAAAGCGATGCTGTTCTCCGGCTTCCATAACAGACATAGCTCTTACCACTCTCCGTCATCAATGAAATGGGTTCTCCTTGGAGCAAGTTCAGCACTTAAAATACCTGGGGATTATGGTTGACAGCACCCTGTTGTATGCTCAACACATTGACAATATCGCTAAGGCTGTCAATACGATATTGGACTGCTCTTCAGGCACAAATATTGTCTGACCCCAGATGCTCTTAACCTTAATTCACAGCTCCGTGGTCTCTCTCATTGACTACGGGCTTGTAATTATAGGTCAGCACAGATACATCCCTACATCATATCAAATTGACTCTAAACAAAGTCTGCTGGTTCATAACTGGATCTGTGCATCTGACTCACACTTGCAACCTGTACTCAACTAACTGGCTCCAGCTCAAGCTAGACTTACGTACCAAACATATCTGATAGCAAAAGTAAGCCTAGGAATGGTGCCCCAGGGTTCATAAGCTTCCCATTCCCTACGACAACCCTCACTGCCAGAAGCTCTGAAAGCCAGATCTTCAAAATTCCCCATTGTCATAGTTCCTTAGCTCAAAGGTCATTACCGCACGAGCCCCTCTGGTTGAATTATCTCCACTGAGACATAGCCTCTGAAGCCACTCTGGGCTCTTTTAAACATATGTTAGACAATATCTAGTTGCAAATGCCAGCTGTGATTGCTTCCAATAACCAGTCCACACTGTGAAGTCCTGCACTTAAAACCACTGACCACTTGACTGCCCTGGGCTCCCTTGACCTAAGCACTTGCCCACCTTATTCCACCCACTCTCCTCCCCTCTGACAAGGTCTTCTGTGCTGATCCTTTCTTTTCCCCTTTAATTAAGTCACTTCTCTAATTGTCCATCCTCGGACTAAGGCATTTGGTCTTTTGTTCTCCTCCTAGTAAGCTAGTCCATGTTTGTCTCTGTTAGTCTCTAATCTCCATATCTGCACTTTTGCATAATGGTATACATTGTACTGTACCACACAATTGTATTTATTTCTTAATACAACTGCATTGTTAGAGTTTTCTCAAGTGTTAGCCACCTGCCTATAATACAATTGTTTCTGCCTGTTTAATCTTCTGACGTGGAACCTGTGTAAAGAGCTGTGTGCTCAAAGATGTTAATCCGAGATGTAAATAAAATTAAAAATAAAAACAAAGGGAGTATATGTTTCCTGTGAGGCTAGACAATTTGTGGGTATGATAGGGACAGGCAAGACAAAGGGGCAACAGGATGGGCTCAAGAACCTGCTGCCAATGTTAGGGGAGTAAAGGAAATCTCCTTCTAGAGTGGTGGGCTTCAGGTACTTTCACCAGTACTTGGGAAGGGGCTCATGAGCCTGTGGACAAGTAACTTGAGCTCAGGAGCCAGAGGACATGGTAATGGGGCCCAGGATCCTGCGTGCATGGTTGGTGGGGCTGTGGAGACTGGGTTGTCCCAGGAGCTTAATGCCAGGGAGTGGTGTAGGCTTGGTAGTATGCCGCCATGGCTGGGAAGGGTGCCTTAGGTGTCTTTAGCTATTGATGTAGGTCAGGGTTGGGAGGAGTTGGAAACCAGACTCCAATGTTGGGAGTGGGGCCATGAGCATGAACACAGGGATATTGGGGGTAGGGAGGCAGCAACATGCCAACAGGGTGGAGGGATTAGGAAGCCTTCTGCAAGGGCTTGTGTGTTGTGCTCTGCAGCCTGCTTCAGGGCTGGTGAGTGGGTGGACTAGGTTGCATGCCTCCATGCATGTGGGTGGACTCAGGGATCAGGTACATGTGTAAGGAGATCCTTGCATCTCTGATTAGGTGAGAGATTACAGTAGCTATATCAAAGGCCTTAAGAAAGCACCACCAAAGGCTAAAATGTCATTGCCAGTCTGGACACAGAGCATTCCATATCCATGTACCTGCCTTATAGAGTTAAATTTCTCAAACATCAGTAATTTTTTCCTGTTCATACTATATTCTCCATTTCTCAGAATCTTAACATGAACCTTTCTCAAGCTGTACAACAACAGAGAGCTCCTTCACCTGTCTAGGAGTTTCTCAGTGTTACTTGTTTGATTTTTTTAAATAGTCCCTAAGGAAAGAAAAGGGTTCATAATTGCCTTCAGAGAACTAACTGCATGATCCACTTCCTACTAGCACACTCCATCCCCATGTTACACTGTTTTATGCTGTCTGTATTGGGAGATCACAGGGTGCACGCCATTGAAATCTATGATGTGTCATTTTCAGCGCTGTTTTTGGTCATTTAAGTGGACATTACTTAAAACCAGATCGACCAGTCAACTAACAAGAGCCCTGTTAGTTGACACCTACCATTTTACAAATGTCCACTTAAAGAGTCAAAAGCAGTTCTTGAAAATGACACTCCATAGACTTTGTTAGAGCACTCACTATGCAGATGTCAAAATGTTGGAGTGCAGAGCAATGCTGGCTAGTATGAAATGAAAAGGATCATACAGTTAGCCCCTTGAGGGCAAATTACAATCCTTTTCCTTCCTGTGGGGGTAAAAAAATCAAACAAGTGACACAGAGGAACTCTCATTGAGGTAGAGGAGTTTAACCCAGTTTTTAGCATTATATACTAAAACAGACAAAAGTTCTTTGTGTTTATACTCTGGTAGTCAAAGTTATCTGCAGTTAAGTTATTTTTCAATATCACTCTCTGTTCACACATTTGCTAAGTGGCAGGGCAGTGTGACAAAGTGGGTAGGGCTAGTGGGATGTGGGGATGTATAAGGAGAGGCATCTCCAGCAGGAGGAGTGAAGGTGGTGTTGGCTCTGTATCGCATACTGGGGTGAGACTTCACCTGGAGTACTGCATCCAATTTTGGAGACTGCAGCATAGAAAGGACATGGATAAGGCGGAGACAGTCAGAGGAGGGCAGCTAAAATGGTACAGGATTTGCACAGCAAACTTTACTAAGAGAGTGCATGAGGAATAAGAAAATTGACATGATCTGTGAGTCTGACAGTGTGATAAATAACTGCCATACCTGTCCTAGTTGGCTGCCTGACTTGGGTTGGGAAAAAAACATCAGATAGGGAAAGGGATGGGGACAGAACACTAATTATGCTCCAGTGGCAGGCAAGGTATGGCCTGAAGATGCCATCACAAGTGAAAGAAACCTGGCACTCAGAGAACTATGAACCTAAATAGGTTTTACTACAGCAGCAGGTACTACAAAAATTAGTCTAGTCAGTTAGTGAACAGGGACCTGCCCAGTCCAATGTAGCAGAGGTTTGTGCATTACATGAAGTGGTGTGTCTGGTCAAAACTGCAAGCGGTAATCGAGAGCTCAAAACCATGTGGTCATGACAGCACTTGTGATTTCTGAATTTATCTAATATCTAGCATGGTGTTAGATCGCATGGTTTTGTACTTGTACATGGCATGGTTATTGACTGTGCTGTTTTTGACCTCGCAGTCTTGACATAGCACCATGAAGGGGGCCTCTCTGGGGAGTGGACCAAGGGTGGTGTTAAGGATTTATCTCAATGTGCTCCTCCAAATCAGAGGAGCACGGTAAATCAAAATGTACCCTAAAATGTGTGCTCTTTCAGATCTTGGCTGTGCTCCTACCTACTTTTTATGTTATGTATTACTCAACAGGAATTCCCTCGATACATGCAGGTGTCTTCTCTCCACTGACAAAAAACATATCATTTTTTCTGTTCTAGGAGACGTGGACATGATGTTCTATCCACACTAACTGGTGGTATCCTTTCCTTTAATTTAGCTGGAAAGTCTTCAAGCTGGCTCCTTCCACCCACCGGGTATGGTATAACCCTTAGCTCTGCCTCATGATGTCAGATCTTCCTTTCTGCTGGAAGAAGCAGGTTCCCTCCTTACCGCTCCCATGTTGAGTAGGCCCTGGTGCTCAAATCTTCAGATTTGCTTCCTAAACTTACATTAAAACTCATTCGAGTTCCGTCTTCAGCTCAATCTTGATCCACAACGCGATGGAGATAAATCCTCTCCCTGATTTTGCGGTGCCCATGCGGTCAGAAGATCTCGTACTGACCAACACGCCACGTGCATCTACTGTCTCAGCTATGATTATGATCCTGAGGCCTCGACATTTGTCAGTCATTTCATGCAGTGGTTCTTGAGGACAGCTGCCTGTTTGAAATCAGGCCGCATGGAGAAGCGTTATCCATCGGTAAAATCCAAGGACACCCGTTGGGTGGTCTCCTTAGCCGTGGGCTATTGAACAGTTGGAGCGACTTATGGCCTTCAAGGAGGAGGCAGCCATGCCACTGTGCAATCCTCTGCTGCCTCGGCTTTTGTTCCGCCCGGTTGGGCTCCACTTATTCAGCCTCCTTCAAGGAGCTGTGCCAGTCCCTCCTGACCAAGGGCAGGGCCCTCCGAACTGCACAGTTGCCACTCACGCAAGAGGAGTTGAGAAAGGAGAAAGAAGACTCATCGTCAATGATCCTGGGATCGGAGTGTTCTCAGTCTCAGGAATCTCCGCTTTTGACTACGGTTGAAACTGCGGCCTTGGCCACTGGCTTCAGAAACTCCATCAGGCCAGTTGGCTGAGACACTGGCTGATGATGCAGCCAAGATTTTTCTCGATCCCATTGACTGGTTGTTGTCTGAAGAGGCTGATAACTCTTTATTCAGGACTCTGGTCCTGGCGGTGACCACTGAAGGGCCAGCCCAGTCCACTGAGCTGGATCCTATGGTCATCGACCCAGATCAGGGAGGAGCCACGGGTCTCCTGGCTCCTTCTGAGGTATCCAGTTGCCACCACTGACAGCTGAGGTTGAAGTCTCAGTCTTCTTCCTCCTCTGGGTTGAGTAGATCCTGCCGACATCAGTGGTCTCGCTCTCGGCACCATGGGAAGCAATGCGCTGCTGTCGTCTTCATCATAACCCTAGCTGAGGGCTTGGGTAAGTTGCGTCAATGCTACAAATACCTCATGTGGCAACAGCTAGTGCTGACTGGGCCAAAACAAATGTTGGCTACCACCCTAGTCATCACCTGGCTGTCGCCTGACAGGCTGACACCGACACTTGGCGGGGCCGGTCCGACACCATTCCTCCCCAGCAGAGCTGGTTGACACCGTTGGTTGAGCCAAAGCTGAAGCCACAGATTGTGGTGGAGCTGCCACCCAAGCAGTCACCAACTGGTGCTCGATCCAGGAGTCTCAACTGGCTAAAGGGCTTTCCCATCGGCTGTTGGTCACTGTCACACCTGACCGCCACTGGTTGAGAGAGATTTGGGTGGTTGCACACCTTATGTGGACTCCTTGGAGTCTGAGGATTCCTCTATGCACTCCTGCCCTCTCGACATGGAGTTGATAGGGGATCTGTCGATGGAGGAAGGCCCCATCGTTCATGGGCATTCTCTGTCTCATCTCGAGTCTAAGGGGATGAAGCTAGAACCCGTTCAAAACCTTGCTCACTACCCCTGACAAAATTCTGGATAAAGGGACTCTTTGAAGGAGGCTATCTCAATGACCGAGGCCATTGTTGGCCCTGTCCTGGAGCTCTGGCAGTGCCCCGCTTCTTGCCCTCGCCTCGGCCCAGATAGCCCACAAATATGCGGTGCCCACTGGTACTCCTTCAGGGTTCATGAAGCATCCCTCAGATGAGGGTTGGTGGCTGACTCAATGTTTAGATGCCGGCAATACAAGGGACATTGATAGACCACCGGACAAGGAGTCAAGAAATTGGACCACTCGGCTTGTAAGGTCTATGCTGCATCTTTGCTAGGCCTCCACCAGGTGAGCTTGGCCATCCTGATGGCACACTTCTCCCATGCCCTGTTGGGCTCCCTGGATGAGGTGATCCCTCACCCCAGCAGACCTCAGACTATGGTCACAGGTCCGTGACCAGGGTCAAGCTATGGCAAGCAGCAGCTCCAGATAGCTCTGGATGTAGGATACTCCTGTGCCTGCTAGGTGGAGGCCGCGGTTGCCATGTGCCATAGGGCTTGGCTGAGGATCTCGACCTTCACGGCAGACACCCAGCACAAGCTGGCGGATGTACCATTCTTAGGTACCGACCTGTTTGGGCCTGGTGTGGAGGGTCACCTCCAGCGCATTGAAAAGTCCACTGCCACCCTGGACTCTGTGACATCCACCTAGAAGGACATCAAGGGCTCCAAGCAGCAAAAGACCCTTTTGGTCTTCTACTCTTGTGGCAAAACCAGCCCAGCATCAGTCTGGCCAGCAGACTTAGTCCTGATGACCTTGGGCCAAGTTCAGTGGCCCCAGGTCTGAAAGCCTAGAGGAAGGGACCCAGTGGCCCTCAGCCAGGTCCTCCTCCAAGCTTGCTCAGTGTTGGAAAGGGGTGCCTCCCTCATGTCATCACACCTTCCCTAGGTCCTCCTGTGGGTGGTCAGCTCCATCACTTCCTTTCTGCCTGGTCCACTGTTGCCACAAACAGGTGGGTTCTGGAAGTGGTTGGTCAGGTTCTGCCTCTGGAGTTCAAGCAATACCCTCCAGCTGAGCCTGTGCCCCATGATGGTATCCACAGACACTCAGTCAGCTCTTGAGATGACATAAACCAGCTCCTATACAAGGAGGTCATGGGCAGGAGTAGCGGATCCTCTGGAACACCAGGGTTTGTCTCCAGGTACTTCCTGGTGCCAAAACACACAGGGGGCTGGTGTCCTATTCTAGATCTACATGACCTGAAGAAATTCCTCAGATCACGCAGCTTCAGGATGGTGACTCTGTCTCAGATCATACCATCACTTAGGCAAAACATGGGTTTCTCCCTGGATCTACAGGACACATTCTTTCATGTCCTGATCCGTTTTCCCATGAGGTTCCTCCACTTTCAAGCAGGGGAACCTTCTACAAGTTCCAGGCCATGCCATTCGACCTCTTTGGCCCCAGAGTCTTCAGCAAATGCATTGCGGTGGTGGCAGCTACCTGAGGTTCCAAGGGTCTGGGTGTACCCTACCTGGATGACTTTCTGATCGCAGGTCCCTCCAGGCAGGAGGTGGAGAGATCCAGGACCTGACCTTCCAGACCTGCATCAACCTTGGGCTCCTGGCCAATGAGGCCAAGTCAGAACTCATGCTCTGCAGGTGATAAACTTCATGAGGCAGAGCTCAACTCTTGCCGGCCAGCCAGGCTAGGACAGGGCAGAAGTTCTCTCCTCCTTTACCTGATCATTTGAGTTGGCACTTGTGCCCTGCCCAGGACTTCCTGCACCTTCTGGTTTACATGGTGGCCTGTGCCAGCATGGTCCAATGGACCCATTGGCATATGCGCTCCCTGCAATGGGAGCTTGCCAGCCAGTGGTCTCAGCACAAAGGTAACTTCAACCAGCTGGTCACAGTGACCCAGAAGATGTGGGACACCCTCCAGTGGTGGCTCATCCCAAAACATCTGCAGGAAGGGATCCTGTTTGACCGCTCTGAGTCAATGGTCATTCTGATGACCAACACCTCTCTCAGGGCTGGGGTGTCCTCCTGGGGGATCACAGAGTCCATGGGCTCTGGCCCCCCAGGAGTCCTGATGCCACATCAACCTGCTGGAGCTCTGAGTGGTTCGGCTGGTGCTGCCTGCATTTTCTCAGTTCATTCATGATCAAGTGGTCTAAGTAAAGACAGACAACACCACGACCATGTACTACCTTAATAAGCGGGCAGCATACATGCCTTGCCGCTGTGCAAGGAAGCTCTCCACATCTGGATCATCATGCAGCCTGGAGGCAGATCTCCTAGCCATTCATATGGCAGGAGCCTCCAACCAGCTGGTGGATGCCCTCAGCCGAGTGAGCAAGGCATCTCATGAGTGGTCCCTCTATCCGGAGGTAGTCCACAGTCTATTCTCCCAGTGGGCACCCCTCAGATGGACCTGTTTGCCTCAAGGAGAATGCAAAGCTGAGGGATGTTTTGTGCCCACGCTCCTCAGCAGGGCTCACTGCAGGGGGGGGCTAGCTTCCGGGCCGTGGACCCCAGGCCTCTTCTGTGCTCTTCCTCCCACATCCCTTGATCCACAAGGTGTTGCTCAAGGTCAGGAGGGACAAGACACAGGTGATCTTGGTGGCTCTGGACAGGCCCCGACAGTTTTGGTACTCCCAATCTCCTCAGCCTCAGCAACAAGCTCCCGAGGTGTCTTCCACATGCCAGGACCTGCTCTCCATCTATCAGGAAGGTACTCCACCCCGACCTCCAATCCCTGCACCTGACAGCATGGTTCCTGAGCAACTAGAGTTCCTGGCTTTGGGTTCTCCAAAGATGTCCTCACTGTAGTTGAGGCATCTAGAAAGGAATCAACCAGAAAGTGCTATGCCTTTAAATGGAAGAGATTTTCCATTTGGTGTCAAGTCAAGGGGTTGGACCCTTGTCCTGTCCAGTGGCTAGCATCTTGGATTATCTATGGTCTGTCTCCATAGAGGGCTGGCAGCCATCTCTGCTTACTGGGCACAGGCTGGTCAGCAGATGGTGGCCAGCAGAAGGTGGTCTGGTGCTTTTTCAAAGGCCTTGACAACAGTTCCCTCTGGTGCGTGAACCACCACCACCATGGGACTTGTTGCTGGTTTTAGCAAAGCTCATGGTCAAGCAATGTAAACCGGTGAACAGGTGTGAGATGTCTCACCTGTCATGGAAGACCACCTTCCTGGTGGCTAGCCATCCAGCCAGAAGGATCAGTGAGCTTCAAGTGCTCTCGGTGGAGTCTCTTTACCTGGTCTTCCACAGGGACAAGGTTGTCCTGTGCCCCAACCTGAAGTTTCTCCCTGAAAGTTGTGTTGGAGTTTCACCAGAACCAGATGATGACTCTTCCGGTGTTCTTCCCGAATCACACCTTGTAGGCTGAACACAGGGTCCATACTTTGGACCTGAGGCGAGCACCCACTTACTACAAAGAGCACATGGCTGGAGTTTGGGAGAGTTTACCAGCTGTTTGTCACTACACTGAAGCCGCACCTGGAAGACCTGCAGCCAAGCAGATGATTGGCAGGTGGATCACATCCTGCATTGCTCTCTGCTATAGGTTGGCGGGTAGGGAGCCTCCCGGAGGGTGTGTAGGCTCATTCCACCTGCCATACTACTGTGTGATGGCTGCTTCTAGGAGCATCTCTATCCAGGAAATCTGCAGGGCTGCTACCTGAAGTCAGCACACACCTTCATTTCCTATTACCACATTGACCTCGAGTCATGCCGTGATGCTGGTTTTGGGGCCTCAGTTCTCTAATCTCTGTTTCCAAAGTAGGGGTATGCACCTTGCCTCCCTACTCCCAGATAACTGCTAGGAGTCTGCCATTTAGTGTGGATAGAACATCATATCCACGACCCTAGAAATACAGGTTACTCACCTGTAACAGTAGTTCAAGGAGTGGTATATGATCATCCACAATCAACATGGACCCACCCAACCTCCCTGGCTTTGGCACACAACCCTGTTTCCAGCAGGCAAGATCTGCCATCATGGGGCAGAGCCGAGGGTTATACCACCTGACTGAGTGGGAGGAGCCAGCTTGAAGACTTTCCAGCTAGATTTAAAGGGAAAGAACACTGCCAGTTAGTGTTCATGTATAAATCCTGCATGGTGGGGGGGGCAGTCTACCTGCAAGACCTTCCGATTCCTCACCAACCCTCTTGGGCTCTCCGTTCCTCTGAGGGTGCCTCCCAAGTGGTTCCCAGGGCTAGGCTGTGGAAATCTGGGGCCCGGGTGTTCTCAGTGCTGTGCCAACCCTGTGGAACTCTTTACCTTGATATCTACAGGAGGCCTCCTCGGTGGAAGCCTTTAAAAGGGGCCTAAAAACACTGCTTTTGAAAAGGCATTTAATTTAATCAGATAATAACAGCTATTGCCTGTGGATTTATTAACTTATGGAACTACTGATTTGTATTTGTATTTGGAATTTGGGTTATTATATTATTAACTTGCTTTGCTGGAATATTGTTCATTCTTGAATATCGGATAGATAGGATTGTATTAGTCTCTGCCTCAAATGTGATCTGTTATTGTCCAGTGCTCCAAGCCTCAGGAAGGAACTATATAAATAAAATTCCTATCCTATTCTATTTGAAAGTCAACTATTAGATACCATAAGGCAAAAATGGCTGAGGCCCTGTTAAATGAGTCAAGGGAAAAAAGAGTGTTACTTTTAAAGTTCATAAATGGATATAGTATGGTATACTAAATGGAATTTTCATTTTTCCCATTTGCGCCTAAATCCCAGGATCCGCAGACATGTATGTGTGTGTGTGCATGGAGGTGCACACACATACAGCAAGTACCCGCTCAGCCCCTTCCATCCACCCCTGGCATTCACTGCCATCCCTTGCCTAAGCTTCCCACCAGGCCTTCACCCAGTGGGAGTGGAACTATGGGGAGATGACAACCCTCCCAGGAGGAAGAGCTGCCTATGGCTGCTCAATCCTGCTCTGACCATTCCCCATGGAGGCTCCCCAGCGATCCTAGGTTGTTCCAATCCTGGGTCACCAGTGTAGCATGAGGTAAAGGCGTCCAGTGCTACTGGGCCGGCCTAGTATAGTCTACTCATATGCCACAATAAGATTTTATTTAGAAGTTTGCAAGATACTAAAATTATAAATTATGTATGACTAAGGTATTATGAAATCAAAATTTCTTTTTATATGAATGTCTGTTTTGTATTTTCTTTTTTAATTTTGAGTGTTTATCATATGATTATACACTCTTATATCAATAAACTTTTAACTTGATCCCATTGTATAATTCACAGTTTAGGCCACCTAAGTATGAAATTAGACAGCACTAACTGGGACCTGAGATCGCTAGCATTTTATGTCTACTAGTACAGTTGCAGGAAGCTATTTGTGAGCTACAGATGTGATATGCCTGATAAGATGTGTTTTCAGAAAATGGGTATGCACTTGCATTTATAAAATTTCAAAGTACTCTTACAAGCTTCTTCAGTGCTGACCCTTGGGACTGCTGCCGTGTAGTCAGTGTGCCTTATCAGGGTTACAGTAGTGTCTGAGCCAGAGCCAGCCTCAATGACACCTGCCTCACCTATCAGATGAATGAGCAGTACTGGGCTGTATGGTGCTGCTACATGATAAAGTGGGAGCATCATACAGTAGTTCAAGGTGAATCTACATTTGTAACCACCCATGTACAATGGCTGTAGTAGCTGTTGTCATGTTGTTAATACATGACAGACAGAGAGTTCTAGGTTTTGCATTTATGGATGGATTGTTTCAATCATGTTCTTGTTTATGAAGTGGAACTAGAACTAGTAGAGAAGAAGAAGAAGAAGAAGAAGAAGAAGAAGAAGAAGAAGAAGAAGAAGAAGAAGATGATGATGATGATGGAACCTTTAGCGACACCATTTCTCTCCTGTTTCTCATTCTCTTCCTGCTCCATTCTTTATGTGTTCTGCATGACAGATGCCACTACAGTGCAGCAGGATGCAGCACAAACTATGAAGACTCACCAAAATAATGAGCATGTCAAAGTTTGGACAACCACATAACGTGAGGTGAGATTGAGATAATGACTGAGATGAGACAACCAGACATGCTGAGAGACCACTGAGTCAGGAGACCGAACACACTCTAAAGTTTCACATAGCAGCATACTTCATATTCATTCACTGTTCACTTTACTGACTGACTGGTTTACTGATTTTCTGGCTCAGACACAAGGGACAAAAATAGAAGATGAGTTCTGTTTCCTGTATCACAGCAGTCAATTCATATATATAAAATAAAACCTGCAATCATCTGGTCTGATCCTAAGTCCCAGCCCTGCCCTGCTGTTGGAAATGTGACACTCTGCCATCTACTTATCATTATTTTGCATAATATTTGTGATATAAATATGATGTTATGTGAATGTCTGCTTAGGGATAGCAGCTAGCAGTTGTAAGGGCCTGACCTTCTGACCTCTAACAAAGTAATTGCAGAAACCAAATGGCTATTTTCCTTCTCTGTTGAAACATAGAGCTTCCTTCTAAAGTGCCAGGTTTTAAATAATAAAATATTCCTACTTTGATCTGCTGGGGACAAGGTATGCATTTTATAACCCTTGAAGGAAGGGGGCATTTGGCTGATTCCTGTTGACTTTCACACCTAGAAGGAACTGTTGGCAGGATGTGTGTTCTGAAAACATCAAAATGCTCTGATCAAAGGACTGTCATATTTTGGATATTGCTAACTTTGCAGATTTTCAGCCAACAGTAAAATGACACCCTCTTGAATATACTTGGTCAGGTTACAAAATTAATTGAACTAACAGTGACCTTATGTACTGTGACATCACAAAGTGGAGAGACTGACTTTCATTATTGCCCAGCATTTGGGGGACAGTGCAGACTTTATCTCTGGACTCCTAAGAGAACACACACACCGTGTTCTGAAGAAAAAGGCACTTCTGTACAATTAGGTAATAACAACTAGAAAACTAGATTAAAACTAGAAATTCAGTTACAGGCATATTTGTTTCTGAAATTCGCTTTTATTTTGACTGTAAGTATTTATATTATATGTTCTGTGTTTTATATTTGATCTATTTTCAATTTTAGTAAACACAATTTTCCTTGAAATTCTGCCTGTGCCTTCTCAGTTTCTTTTGCATGTAATACTGGAAAGTGTTAATGATTCTGACAACTGTTAAGAGCTTAAACAAAAGTGTTATTTATCTTGCTAAGGTGAGAATATACCTAGGTCTCAAATTGAGTCATAAGGGGTAGACTTGTGAACCTGGCTGGATACCCACTGGGCAAAGTATGTACTGTATCCCCGAAGAGGTACATATCTGAGCCTGTTAACTGGGTGTGCTAGAAGAAAGATTCACATCTGACCTCCAGGACTTGAGGCTAGTAGGTGATTCAGACCCAAAACAGACAGGAGGGTTACCCTGTTTGTCTCCTGTTCACATATTGCACGTTGAGGTTTGGCACTGTGGAGCAGAGGGCCTGACCACGGTGATTTGTGACAGATCTGGTTGGCAACGGTGGGATTTAAAAGTATTTGGTAACACAGGCATTCACAGTCCAGTATGTCAGATTAAATACTGTACAGCTCACATGCAAAATAAGGAAGTGAATTAAAAAGTAAAGAACTATATCGATTGCTTACAGTCTAAGTTTCCTACCATTTATTTTTTTCAGGTGTAAGCTAGTGTAGCAGTAGCTTAGGAAGAAGATGGCTTCAACTACAGCGAGATACTGCAGACCACCAGAGGCAGTTGTGCCAAGAGAGGATTCCAGCATGAGGGTGACCAAAAAGCATCTCGTGGAGGCTCTTGTGGCAGCCAATGCCCAAGACCTGAGTCACAGTATGTGACTGGAAAGGACCAACCCTTGGGCCTGGAGGAGCCAGGGTCCAATGCAGTGTCAGACCCAGGGAGGACAGCAGGGCCAGTGCAAGCCAAGAGCCACAGCAGCAGGGGAAGGCCACCAACATTCTGGAGCCAAGAGGATCAGGCTGCAGATGGAGTTGCAGAGGATGGAGCTGGAGTTTGAACAGAAAAGGTCTGCAGCCCAGCAGTGAAGGAACTTGAACAGAGGAAGCTGGAGATGGAGAGAGAGAAGAGAAGCAAGAGCAGCAAGAGTTTGAGAGACAAGTAAGAGGCTGAGCAAGAACAGTGAGAGTCCGAGCGAGAGGAGAGAGGCGCAGTGGAAATTTGAACTGGAGCTACAACTCCCAAGACCAGCGCCAGAACAGGTAAGTGGCCTGGATTTAACTGGAACTACAGGACTGTGTTACAAATTAAATTCTAAATTGATAGCTAATTTAAGAGGGGAAGATATGGATGTCTTTCTAAATTCCTTTGAAAAGTATGCATTCATGCAAATATTCCCAGAAGTCCTGGTGCTTCCAACTATCCCAAACTTACGGAAAAACTTAGGATACATTGAGTCAAATGAACAATGAGATAGTAATGATTATAGTAAACTTCAAGTGACCCTACTAAAAAGTATGATTTAACAGCAGAGGCATACAGAGTTAAATTCTGTAAGCACAGGAGAAGCTCTGACATGAGCTATGAGGAGCTAGCCACTAAACAATGTCAGTTTTAAAATGTTGGTGGGAAAGATTGAAGCAGACTCTGCAAGAAAATTGAAAATGTTGTACTGTTAGAGCAGTTTTTGGGGTGTGACCAGCAGAGCTGAAAACCTGGCTAGAGGACTGAGATCCAAGACAGTGTGAGGCTGCTGAACACTCGGACCACTATGCCAGGAGCAGACCTGCTCTGAGGAGGGAATGGGTGGTGTCCAGTGCAGAAAGGAAAAAGTGCACCTTCAGGGTAGCTAAAACCCTCTCTGCCTCCATCAAAACCAGGTAGCCCAGGTTACAAAGAAAAGATTTGCCTGTTACAAGAAATGAATGCTGGATCTGCGAGAACCTGGACATCTTGCCAGGCAGTGTCCAAAAGGGCAGAGAGTGCACAAAGTGGTGCTAGGAAGAAGTGGGTTGTTTGTGTGTCCTGAAAGCATGCCAGTAGCACATGGGAACACATATACCCAGTCACTGTGAATGGGGTACAGACCCATGGATTAAAGGGACATGGGGGCATCCCTGTCTTTGGTAAAGGGATTTGGTAGAGCCTGAACAGCTTATATCCAATCCATTTGTGACTGTATAGGGATTCACTGGGGAGGAGAAAGCGTTGCCACTGCTAGTGTCCTCCTAGACTGGGGTGAGGCAGGGGACTGTGCAAAGGTTTGCTGTAGCAGACAGCCTTGCTGTCGATGTATTATTGGCAACAATGTCAAACAGGGGATGGTGTGTGCAGTTACCTGCAGCCAAGCAGCAAAGTAAATGTAGTTCCCTGGACACCATGAAGCCCCTGTGGAAATCACTGGGAGACTGGTTTCCCAGCCTGTGTCTCTTGATATGAGAATAATGAAATTGGGAAGAAATTCCACAGGTAGCAGTTAACAGAACACCTATAGAGGTTACTGTCAGAGGAGGGTAGCCCATTGTCAGAGGGTTAGGGATGGCAGTGACCCTGAATGCCCTGACACTAGAGCTAGAAACTCTAGTTTAGAAAGTGGAGGGTCCTGTCCCATGGCTTGAGAATGTATAAGGATTTTGCAGCTACTCAGAAAAGTGACCCTAGTTTAGAAGCTGAGGGCCTGGGCAGACTCTGATAGAACACAGGAGGTGACGGGAAACATAAAGTTAATTGGGACAATGGACTGATATATACACAGGATGTAAAGACTGAGGAGGAGGGATGATGGGCAGGCAGCTTGTCATTCCCCAGGGGTACCATGAGAGTTGCTCAAGACTACACATAATATTCCCATGTCTGGTCATCTGGAATCTGACACACTACACAGCGATTGGCCCAGAATTTATTGTCCCACCTTCACCCAGCAGGTGAAGAAATATTGCAGATCTTGTCACGGTGCCAAGAAATAAGGAAGGCAGGTAAGAAAACCCAAGCCACCCTAATTCCCTTGCCCATCATGAAGAAGCCATTCCAGAGAGCAGGAATGGATATTGTGGGACCTTTGACTGCCCCCAGCTGCTCTGGGAAGAGGTTTATCCTAACTGTGGTGGATTATGCCACCCGATACCCAGAGGCAGTCACCTATCCTCACTAAGGACAGACAAAGTGGCAGATGCCTTGATAGAGTTTTCTCCCATGTTGGGTTTCCACAGGACACTATCACGGATCAAGGGGTTCCTTCATATGAGACCTGATGAAATGTTTGTGGGAGAAGTGTGGGTAGTGCAGGAGCATGTCACCTTATCACCCATAAGCCAATGGGCTTGTGGAAAGATTCAATGGTACCTTAAATCATGCTGCAAGCATTTGCTGAACAGCATGGAAGGGACTGGGAGAAATACCTTCCCCACCTGTTGGTCGCATACAGGAGGTGCCCCAAAAGTTGACAGGGTTCTCCTCTTGAGCTCTTATATAGACGCAAGGTATGTGGACCCCTAGACTTGATCCAGGAGGACTGGGAAGGCAAGCATGCCACCCAGGAACTCCCATAGTGGATTATGTCCCTAAGTTTAGGAAAATCTGAAGGAGCTTATGGGGACAGCCCAGAGCAACCTGGCAGCTGGCCAACAAAAACAAAAGGTATGGTAGACCACAGAGGCAGAGCTCACTCATACACGGTGGGACAGTAAGTCATGGTCCTAATTCTGGTCAGGAAAGATAAGCTGCAGGCCAAGTGGGAAGGACTGCACAAGTAGTCAGGCAGGTGAATGGACGTAAACTACATTATAGAACTATCTGACAGGAGACATACACGAAGAATGCACCATGACAACATGATGAAGCTCAATGCTAATAGGGCTGACATGGTGTTTGCAGTGTGTAGTCAGGCAGAGGGATGGACAAAGGAGACCACCTTCTGGACTTGCTGGAAGAAAGCAAGTGGGAGTCCTCTGTGGAGGCAATTAAAATATCAATCCAGTTGACTCCAGACCAGATTCAGGAAGTAAGGGAGGTTTTAGCAGACTTTGCCCCATTGTTTAGCGCAAGCCTGGACTAACCCCTTAGCGACATATTATGTGGAGACAGGGACACAACGCCCATATGGCAGATGGCATGTCGGTGTCAGAGGCTGTCCAAAGGGGCATTAGGAGGAGGAGGAAATACTGGATTTAGGGTAATCCAGCAATCCCACAGCCCTGGGCCTCACCTGTAGTCCTTGTTCCCAAGCCAGATGGCTCTACTCATTTTGTATGGACTGTCGTGGACTCAACACAGTCATGAAGTCAGATGCCCACTTGATGCCATGGACGGACAAACTCCTGGATAAGTTGGGAGGTGACATACCTTACCACTATTGACCTGATAAAAGGGTATTGGTAGGTAGAGTTAACTTCCAGAGCTAGGAAGAGGTCAGCCTTCATCACTCCAATAGGGTTATTTGAGTTTAAGGTAATGCCTTTGAATGAAGAATGCCCTGCCACCTTCAAAGGTTGGTGAACCAGGTGTTATATGGTGCTGGGGAGTACAGCTGTGGTGTACCTGGATGACATTGCCATCTTTAGTGCCAGCTAGGAGGAACACCTGGCCCACCTTAGGGAAGTGCTGGGCAGGATACAGAGGCCAGGCTCACTGTAAAAGCTGAGAAGTGCCAGGTGGCCATGACTGAGGTGGCATATCTTGGGCACGTGTAGGCGGGGACAGTTCTGTCCTAACCAAGCAAAAATAGAGGCAATAAATACATGGCCCAGACCTGAAACACAGAAGCAGGTTCGGAGTTTTCTAGGGACAGCGGGTACTATAGGAAATTTGTACCAAACTACAGTGCCCTGGCCACTCCCCTATCTGGCCAGTTAAAGAAAAGGATGCCTAAGAAAGTTATCTGGGTATCAGCCTGTGAACATAACCTTTACATGGCTAAAGGAGGCACTGTACGGTGCTCTAATATTAGCCAGTCTAGACTACAGTAAACCCTTTGTGATCCAGATGGATGCCTCAGATTAGGTATTGGGGACAGTGCTTAGTCAAATGTCCAACCAAGACAAATATCACTCCATAGCGTACCTCAGTAAGAAGTTACTTCCCAGGAACAGGCTTACTCTACAGTGGAAAAGAATGTCTTGCCATGGTGTGGGCACTAAAGTTAGAGCCATACCCATATCGGGCAGCATTTTGAGGTACAAATCGACCACAACCCCTGGTTTGGCTGGCACAAATTGATAAAATGAATGGTAGGCTGTTAAGATGGAGCATTGCCTTGCAAAGTTATGACATGACTGTCTCACATGGGGCAGGGCAGCCAACGAAAATGCAGATGAGCTTTTACGTCAATTTGAGTTATGAACTGACTTTGGGAACTCATCCCATTGCAGGAATAAAGCCCCAAATTCAGTCTAGGAGGAGGAGTGTGACACTCTGCCATCTACTTATTATGTTGCATAATATTTGTGATATAAATATGAGTAATGTGACTGTCTACTTAGGCGATAGCAGCTAGCAGTTGCAGGGCTGACCTTCTGACCCCTAACACAGTAATTGCAGAAACCAGATGGCTAGTTTCCTTCTCTGCTGAGACATAGAGCTTCCTTTCAAAATGCCAGGTTTTAACAGATCGTAAACTATTCCTACTCTGATCTGCTGGGGACAAGGTATGCATATTATAATCCTTGAAGGAAGGAGGACATTTGGCTGATTCCTGTTGGCTTTCACACCTAGAAGGGAACTGTTGGCAGGATGTGTGTTCTGAAAACATCAAAGAATGCTCTGATCAAAAGGACTGTCATATTTTGATATTGCTAACTTTGCAGATTTCCAGCCAACAGTACAGTAAAATGACACCCTCTTGAATATACTTAGGTTACAAAATTAATTGGACTAACAGTGACCTCATGTGCTGTGACATCACAAGGAGGTGGAGACTGACTTTTATTATTGCCCAGCATCTGAGGGACAGTGCAGACTTTATCTCTGGACTCCTAATAGAACACACATACTGTGTTCTGAAAGAAAAAGCAGTTCTGTACAATTAGGTAATACCAACTAGAAAACTAGATTAAACCTAGAAATTCAGTTACAGGCTTATTTGTTTCTGAAATTCCTTTTATTTTGACTGTAAGTATTTATGTTAAATGTTCTGTGTTCTGTGTTTTATATTTTATCTATTTTCAATCTTTAGTAAACTATTTTGCTTGAAATTCTGCCTGTGCCTTCTGTTTCTTTTTGCATGTGAATGCTGGAAAGGTGTTAATAATTCTGACAACTGTTAAGGGCTTAAAAAGTGTTACTTATCTTGCTAAGGTGAGAATATACCTAGGTCTCAAATTGAGTCATAAGGGTAGACTTGTGAACCTGGCTGGGTACCCACTGGGCAGTATGGTACTGCATCCCAAAGAGGGTACATATCTGAGCAGTTAACTGGGTGTGCTAGCAGAAAGGTTCACATTTGACCCCCAAGACTGGAGGCTAGTAGGTGATTCTGACCCAAAACAGACAGGAAGGTTACCATGGTTGTCTTCTGTTCACATATTGCACTTCGAGATTTGGCACTGTGGGAGCAGAGGGCCTGATCTGTGGGGTGCATTTATGACAGAAGCAGTACTCCTCTCTGCAGCAACACACAAATTACTGGCCCACACTATATGGGAAATACCAGTTAAATATCTAGCTCTAACAATAATGAATAATTCTCTGACAAGTCCAAAGATTTTTGGATCACAAATCACTCTTTCTGCAAAGAACTGTAGAGCTCTTGGAAACCATGTATTTTCTACCAAGAGAGAACTAGAAATGGCACAAGAACATCGCAATATGAGGAGATATTGATCTTTAGCATTTCTGGTTAGCTGCTGCATGTCATGTGTCTTGCATGAACTCAGTGTGTGATCCGGGATCATCTCTCGAGGAAGGCCATTATGAAGTGATGCGTCTGAGAGTGCAGTTCATGATAAAGCAACAGAATATGTTGAAGAGATAGGCCACTATAACCACAGTGAATTAAAAGGCAACACCTATAGTCACATCCCAGTGACCAAAGACCAGGAGAACCCTTTTGGAGATGATCTTCCAATGGGCAGAGAGGGAATGCAGGTTTTAGTCTGGTATGGAGAACCTAGTTGAGGAGGAGATTGGTGCTTATCCAACTAAATGCCAAGTTATTTAAAAGCTGGGACTTTCTTCCATTTGGAATCTTCATGGTCTTGAAACCAGGGAGGGCAGGGAGTTAGGCCAATCTCTGTCTGGAACCAAGGAATGGATTACACCAATGCATAATTGTATCTTGTTGAAATCCCATTGTACAAGGGCTTCCAAATTGGGTGCAGAGGGACTGCTGTGAAGAGTACTGTGCCATCTGCATGCATGTGTATCGTGTGTGTGAGGGAGACACAGGCCTTGGAGGAGATCAGTAATGTAATGCTTCCCAGCTATATGACCCCCTTCTGTGAGGGGCAGCCTGGGCCGGATCTTAAGTATTAACTTATTTTTAGCATGCTTTCATGGGGAACTTGGGACACCAGAATTAAATACAAAGGCTGGCATATACAGGAATTTCCACATAATGTATTAGAGTCAAAATCAAGTCAAAGCCATATGGAAGTTATCAATTCTGTTTTCTCATTTCTCACCAACATGCAGCTCCTGACAAGGAGACTGCAGGCACAGTTTATTTTTAGCAAATTGATGTTTTCCTGCTTTCTTTCCAGTTCCACTTTTTCCTTTTTCCCATATTTCAGGCTGTTGTTTCTCTTTCTAAGTGACAGTACTTAAACACACATTTTTTGACCATAAAACTGCCTGCCTATAACCTTTAGGGACATTGCCTTAAATTATGAGTTCAAAACATTCTGTGGCTGTCCCTAGAGATGGTGAGCAGCCATTTTCTGCCATTAAATTTGCTAAGGCAACCAAACTGCATGTGCAATATTTGTTTGAAAATCAGACCTTGTGTCTAAACTGGGAACTGTGCACTTTGAAATCACTGTTGTGACAGAACTAAATTAGCAATTAGTATGAGTTTACAAGGTAGCAATAACTGATGATGGTTTCTTGCAAATGCCTGGCTGAGGAAGCTTATGAATTAGCAATATGTCCTTTATTGCAGCTCTAAAATGTGAGTTTTCTAATAATGTTTGTAATAAAACCCACATTAAGTAGAAAATGAAGACATAAAATCTTTTCAATATTGGTTGGAATATGTTGCACAGCAGGAAACAGCGTAAGAGTATAGCAATTACTATAAAGTGCACAAATGAGTGCAGATGTCCTCCTATCTCTGCATTTGGATGGCTGAATCAATTAAATGTTTGGGGCCTTTATTACTTACTAGTTCACTTTCTACTCCATGTGAGTGGTTACAAAGCTGACACAAGCCGTTAAGGCAATTTTCACCCTTTTGGCTGGCTCAGTGCCCCAGGGTGATTTCGTTTAGAGTTATAATCTTTCAAAACATTTCTCAGTTTGATTGATGTAAGCCCAGCAGAACTGAACTCCAAAGTCAATATTGAGTGACTCGGTTACTTGGTTGAGAGCATCTCTCACTCCATATTAAATGCAATAAATTCAACTCATAGAATGCATCAGACTACACAGTCATCTTGTCTTTACAACTTTCCATTTGTACTGTACATCAGTGTCTGGGATCAGTGTTGGCCAGTCTGCATATATTAGTGTGGATAACCTGCAGTCTTCCTTTTGAAAACTGCAAAATATGTAAGCAATAACACAAGAAAGGGTATGCCTTTATGCTCCATAATCAGACACCTTGGGTGCATTCATAGAAAAACAAAAACATTGAAAAGTGATGAATAGAAAATAGACCTGATCAGTTCATCTTGTCTGTCCCGAGATCCGTACTTGGGAACACTGTAGTTTCCATCTTGCCTTACAGTCTCCCTCCCCTCTCATCTTTCTGTCTGATTGCTCATTTATATGTGTCTCACTTTCTTCGACCCCCACTGTTGTCTGCCTCCACTACCTTGACACTAAGGGGTTTCTACCTATCTACCACCCTTTCCATGGAATAAAACTTCCTAATATCCTTTTGAATTCCCTCCAGTTTGAGTGCCTGCCCCTGGTGGGAGCACTGTTTTTAGTTCAGATATAATTACTAAGTCCACTCTATTGAATTATTCATGAATTTGAAAGTCACTTTCATGTCCACCTCCTTCCTTTGTCCTCCAGAGAATACATGTTGAGATATTTCAATCTCTCACTGTATACTTTGCCCTGCTGATTATGGGTAATCTTTGAGGCCCTTTTATTTTCTATTTATTTATTTTCTATTTTATTTATTAATCTATCTCTATCCTTTCTTAGGTGTGGACCCCAGAACTGGACACAGTACTCCACATGTGGTTTCACTAGTGATCTAGACAGCTGCAATATTACTTCCTTCTACTAGAAATACCTCTTGTTATGCACCCCAGCAGTCTCTTAGTCCTTACGTTTTCTCAGTTGCACTGAGCAATGAGTTTTAGGTAACAGCTGAGCTACCCCCAGGTCTCTCACCTCCTCTGTGCTAGTGCCTGTGTCCCATCAATATATTACACTGTTCCAGGATTTTTCCTCCTGTGTGCATCCCTTTTGGTGTTTAACTTCAGCTTTCAAATACTGGACCACTTCTCCAGTTTCCTCACATCCTGTCTCATAATGTTAATGCCTTCTTCACTGCCAGCCCTCCCACAGAGCTTGGTATCATCTGTAAACATATGCACCTCATCCTGTAGACCTTCTATGTCACAGATATACAAATTAAACAGGAGTGGACCCTGGACTGACCCCTGAGGTACCCCACTAGTCATTTCCCTGTCCTCAGAGATTGTTACCATTTAGAACCACCTTCTGGGTTCTATCCATCAGCCAGTTTGTGATCCAAGCAGTGATAGTACTTTTTCCTCTAGTCCCAGGTTGTTCATTTTCTTAGCCAGACTACTGTGTTGTACCAAATCAAAGGCCTTGCTAAAATCCAGATACAGTACAATCACTGCCTGGTTTCTGTCCACCATTTGTATTACTGAATTTGAAGATTTTAGGAATGACCATCACTCAGTGAACATATGCTGGCTTCCACCCATTCAGCCCTGTTCCTCTACGAATGCGACTATCCCTTCTTTAACTCACTGAGGCCTCAGGAGGTCTTTGGCGCCCACCACTTGTGGCCTGTATACTTTAACAGTGCAACTTGGAGCTTTCTGAGCAAAATCAAGTCATAACAGCATGCCACAGACAAATGAATACCTCATGAACCGTAAGTGCTACACACAAAATACAAGTGGCGAAGTTGTTAGCACAAAATTGCCTTTCCAATGGTACTTTGCAATTAAATATAAGTAGTTCCTATTTTTCCATATTGGTTGAAATAGCAAAAATGTTTTTTTTTTCCAATAAAAAGGCAACAGAAACCATTTTTGTGGGAAAATATTTAACATTAACACCAGATTAAGCATCCATACATTAGATGGAGGTACAAAACCAATTTTGCACTAAAATCTATTTTCTAGTATGATGCATGTATTTCTTTTCTGTTTTATTAAGGTGGCTAGCTGAAGCTTGAGAGACAAATGTCAGTCATACACATCATACCATACAAAAATGTGAATATCTTCTAAAGTATACATAACAGACACAAAGTATCAATGGCAAAGTTGTTCAGCAGAACATTACCTTCCAATGGTGCTATGCAGTCAATTTTACTCACTGCAGTTTGTGAAATATCTAAGTTTTAAGCAGTGACATCCTCAGGCGTCAAAGTTTGTCAGTGGCACAAAGTGCAGGACGTCTGGAGGTGTTAAAGACCTCAGAAGTATATTTCTGTCGCCACCTACAGGTGTCTTGGGGCCTCAATGAGTTAATAATTGTCTGTAGAAGTTTTCCCACTATCAATGTCAGGCTTTCCATCCTGTAGTGTCCCAGATTTTCCTTTCACCTCCACTGAGTATGATAACCACATATGTTGCCTGCAAATCTTCAAGCACTCTACCTGTTATTACTGATTTTCCAGATACTACCAGTGGGTATGCTAGCAGCTACCTTGTTCCTTCAGCACCCTACGGTGAATCATGTCTGGCTCTCAAGATTTATTGTTTTTCAAGTTCTCCAGTTCGTTTAATAGCTGTTCTGTTATAAGCCTCTCCAATGGAAATTTATCTCCTGTGTTACTCTTGTATTTTTCTCCTACTGTCTGAAACTAGGCCTGCTTCCCTGACTGTGCACACAGAACAAAAGTATATACCTGACATCTTCACATTGTTCTTGTACTCACTACATCCTTCTGTATCCTTTCTTTGTTTCCCTTGCCTGTTTCCTTTCACCAATGTCTCTAAAGAAGGATGTATCATTCCCCTAAACCTTTCCACTGGCCTTCATTCTGTCTTTGCCTCCCTGATAAGCTTTTTACTTATATTCAGTTTCTCGTTATACCTCTCTCTCTCTCCCTTTGCCTCACTTTGTTCCTTCTTGTAAATCCTAAACATCCTCTCTTTTTGTCCTAATAGCCTGCCTTACCTGCCTCTAACCAACAATCAATCGATCATTTTTATTTGCATAACACATTGTCCCAGAGGCTCAAGGTGCTGCAAAATCTGGGTTTCCATGTTGAATCATATAGTTTTCCTATATTTTGGGATGTTGTGGCCTGGCACAGTTTTAGGCGGCCTCTGTAACAACCTCCTTTAATATTGCCCACTTTTCCTCCAGCTCCTCGTGCTTATGGAAGTCATTAAGTCTTCCTGCATTTTCTCCCTTTTCCTTCAAAGTCTACCACCCATGTGTCAGGGGTCAGTTGTTCTGATTTCTGCTTCATTGTTTGTATTTATTTATTGCAACCAACAGAGAAAGCCTAGGCTGAATACCGTACAAAGGTCTACATCACACAACAATGTACAACTAACATTAGGAAGTAGAAAAACGTAACTGTATCAACACGCTACACTTTCTACATGTATATGAAATCTTTAATACATTTGTATTGTAATAACTCATAATGCAGCAAGAGAACATTAAATGAATAAGCAGAGAAATAGGTAGACTAGATTGGCCTGCAGGCCTTTTCTGCTGACAAATTTATATTTCTATGTTTCTATGAATAATGGAAGTAATCAAAATACATACTTAAAGCCTAGTTTCTACACACCTGTGGTGACTTTGTCCTTTCATTAAACATTATGAAACCAAACAGATTGTCTAGGGCAAGTGTTTTGGAAGGCGCAATCCAAAATGAACACCATTTTATAAGAAAAAATATTATTTGAATTCCAAAAGCTTTGATTAAATTATTTGATTTCCCTTTAACTGTCACCCTTTTATGACTGCATGGGGGAGCCCTGCAGGCATTTACTATCACTGTAGGAGAGAGAAGGGCCCATGATTGGATTCCACACCAGTCCTCGCCACAGTGATGTGGTCATTTGTCCACAGTGCACATCTCGGTGGTGTGTGGTGTTTCCCTGCCCTCCCCTCCTGCAGCTGCGATATCCCATCAAAATAATGAGTGTGGAACCACAACCCGTGAAGAGGACAATGGAACCTGGCGCCCGACACCTTAGGTGACGGCGGTTCTTCTCATCCCAGGTGCCTCTCCCCTCAGAGTTAATATATAATACAGTGGGTGAGGCAAGCCCCCACTAGAAATACTTATTTCACATCTGTTGTGCTGTTGGTCACATAATACATATTTAGATTAGTTAAAATTAAATCTAATGTAGATTCTCCTTACAAACGCATGTGAACTCTAAAAAGGATTCAATGGGTAGACAATTAAAATCACCCATATCAGACAATAGGGTACTTGTCTTTAATTTTGTAAAATTAAACTTTTAAATGATAATCATATGATTTGCTAAATTTCAGTGTATAATTGTCACTCTAGACAACAGATGCTCCCACTATGATGTTCCTAATAATGTCCTGACTGAACATTACTGGGTCTAGTACTGCCTCTCTTCATGTTATCACTCACCCACTATTCAAGGAAGCAGTTCTGGTGACATCCATTCAGTAAATCTTTGCTCCCTTCTAGTTCCTATCCACCTGTGTCCCTGGTCTATATCTGGAAGGTTGAAGTCACCAAGTAACACAATTTCTCCCAGTCCTGCCACTTTCCTTATCTTCCTTTCCAGTGCTTCATCAATCTCCACTTATTTGATCTGGTGGTCTGCACACTACCCATACACTGTCGTCCTTTCCTTTCATCACTTGAAGCTATAGTGACTCTACTCCTTGATTGCCATATCTTCTGACACCCTAATATTTGCCTCATGTACATTTCAGCCATCACTATCTGCACTTCATCCATTTCATTGCCCAGACTTCAGGCTTTGCATACAATATCTTCCATTTGTTCTCTCACCCACTTCTAGGATTCATTATTTTGCCTCCTCTGCTTTATTCTTTGATACTTCCTTCTTCTCCACCGCCTAGTGGTTCTTACCATCCTACATATTTAAGGGGCAATTCAGGTCCAACGGCATCCTGTTCTGGTCCCTGTGCCCTGCTGTAGCCCTTCCCTCATCTAGTTTAAATTCCTTCTAATTAAAACATTTAACTTCTAGAGACATGGATATGTTGTTCTGTCCACATGTTCGGGCATTGTCTTTTCCTTTTAAATCTTGAAGGAAAGTCTTCAAGCTGCTCAAGTCTCTACTACGGACGTGGCCCTGCTACAAGAGACATACCTCCTTAGCAGGTTCACCTCCTGTCTTAAAAATCTTGGGTGGGTGCTGTGCATGCCAGCTCTGCCACCTCAAAAACAAAGGGGTGGCAATTCTCCTCAGGCATTCTAGTGCATGGACTGTAGAAGACTCTAAATCTGATAATCAGGGTGGGTGGATACTGGTTAGATTAGCCTCCCTGTCTGGAAAGCTGATTTTGGGTAATGTATGCACCCCAATACCGACCAGGCTGAATTTGTTCCAGCTTGAGCCACCATTTCTTCTATGGAACAACCTGGTGTCTCTACCCCCTTATACTGGGAGGGATTTTAATCTGGTGTCTGACATATTCCTGGATAAATCCAAGCCTGCTCCTCAGATACACCCTAAGTCCCATGCTGCCCTCCAAGAACTATAGGCTTAATGGTGGCTGATAGACGTTTGGAGGCGTGACAATCCTCAGGTTGGAATTACTCATATTTCGGCCTCTCGTGGGGTTCCCAGTTGGATTGACTTCTGGCTGCCAATATGGCAGCATCTAGTGCATTGACTCAGAATACTATAGGTAGTATTATTATCTCAGATCATGCACCTGTGGCAACCACTTACATCCCCTCAGGTCTCTGCCCTTCAGGCACGAGATGGAGGTGCAGCCCCATCTTGGTTAAGGACTCAGAGTTTCAGCAAACCATGCAGAAGGCGGCCCAGGAATACTTTGCCCTTACTTGGACTGTGGGGTTTCAGTGAGTATGGTATGGGAGGTCTTCAAGGCCACTCTCAGGGGTCACATTATTTCCTTTGCCCATAGAAACAAGTCCAGGAAAAAGAGCTGGATAAACTGCAAACTGGACTTGTGGCCCTAGCGGCATGGTTTAAGGCCTCCCCAGTGCCACTAGGGATGTATCTCTGTTTCGCAATATTGTAGGTCTTAAGTATCAAATTAACACCTTGTACCATAAGAAGGCAGAATGGCTCCTCACAAGATCGAAACATTCCTACTGGGAAGGGAGATAAGGAGGAAAACTATTAGCCTACCAACTCACGCAAGCAGCAGGCCTCAACAAAATTCATGCCCTTCGATTACCTTTGGTCCGTAATCACTGACCCTGCTGGTGTCAATAGAACTATGATGGCATTCTACCAATCTTTGTATGAATCCAGTCCGATATGACACCCTCCCAGATCTCTGCAGGTCTCTCACAATTTTGTCAGAAATTTAGCATCTCTACTTTATCCCCAGATCAGGTGGGATTATTGGAGGCCCCAATCATGGCCCTAAAACTACATCAGGCATTCACCATATGGCCAAGGTAAGCTCCGGGCCCTGGACGGGATGACTGTTGAACTTACCAAGCCCTGGAACAAAAATTACTCATCCACTGTTGCAAGTTCTACAGACTGCTCAGTCTTGGGTTCCCTTCCACCCTCGATGAATGATGCCTTGATCACCTCTTACCCAAGAAGTCCAACAACCCCTTAATTGTGCTAACTTTCTTCCATTTCATTAATCCCTGTGGATACAACAATTTTGGACCAAAATACTGGCTACCAGGCTGCACAATATTCTGTCATCCCTTATACATCCTTCACAGAAACATAGAAGTTGATGGCAGATAAGGACATAAAGGCCCATCCAGTCTGTCCATTTCTTTTTCTACCTTATAAATGTGCTCGCCTTTGCTCTGTCAGTGGCCTATCTATTCATAGTCATTTGTATTGCTCCTTATGCCTATCCCATGCCTGTTTGAGGCCCTGCACTGTATTCATAGCCACCACTTCTTGTGGTAAGCCATTCCATGCATCCACCACCCTTTCTGTGAAAAAATTTCCTCACATTCCCCTTAATCGCCCCCTCTAATCTCATGCTGTGTCCTCTTGTCCTGCTATTTTCTTATATTTAAACATGTTAGACTCTTTCACCTTGTTAATGCCCTAAAGGTGTTTGAATGCCTCGATCATATCACTCTCTCCTCCTTTGCTCAAGGGTATACATATTTAGCTCTGTTAATCTGTCCTCATAGTCTTCTGATGCAGTCCCTGCACCATTCTGGTTGCCCTTCTCTGGACTGCCTCAATTTGGTTAATGTCCTTGTGAAGGTGTGGCCTCCAATACTGCACGCAGTACTCAAGATGGGGCCTAACCAGTGTCTTGTAAAGAGGGATTATACCTCCTCTGGCGACTTGATACCCCTACTATACACCCTAACACCCCCTAGCCTACCTACTGCTTTGAGAGGTCTGCTTGATGATTTCAGGTCATCAGTGATGATGATGCCCAAGTCTCTTTCTTCCTTTGTGACTGCTAGCAACTCCCTCCAGCCTATAGGTGGCTTCAGGGTTCTCTTCCCTATGTGCATGATCTTGCACTTCTTTGCATTAAATGCCAGTTGCCACTCTTCTGACCATTTTGCTAGTTTATCCAGATCTTCTCATTCTGCCCACCCCATCTGGATCATCTACTCTGTTGCAGATCTTGGTGTCATCTGCAAACAGACAAGCCTTACCCTCTAGTCCATCTGCAAGGTCACTAATGAAGATGTTGAAGAGGACTGGCCCCAGGACTGATCCTGAGGTACCCCACTTGTGACTTGCATCTCTTCTGACTGTATACCATTTACCACCACTCTCTGTTTTCTGCCGTCAACCAGTTTGCCACCCAGTTGACTAACTCTGACCCACCTCAAGCCTACCCAGCTTATTTATCAATCTTCTATGTGGAACAGTGTCAAAGCTTTGCTGAAGTCAAGGTAGGCGACATCAACTGCTCCCCTTGGTCCACCACTCTGGTTACCCAGTCAAAGAAATCTATGAGATTAGTTTGACAGGACCTTCCTTTGTAAACCCATGCTGTCTTGGATCCTGTGCCCTTATGGATTCCAGGTGTTGCACTATCCTTTCCTTAAGGAGTGCCTCCATAATCTTGCCCACTACTGAGGTAAGACTGACTGGTCTGTGGTTCCCGCCTCCTCCCTGCTACCACTCTTGTGGAGTAGGATCACATAAGCCCTTCTCCAGTCTTCTGGGACCTCTCCTGTGCTCAGAGACTCACTAAACAGTTCTGCTAATGGCTCTGCTAGTTCCACCTTTAGCTCCTTAAGTACCCTGGGATGTATGCCATCAGGTCCCATTGCCTTATCCACCCTGAGCTTAGCAAGCTCTTGTGGACCCTTTCTTTTGTGAAGGTAGTGCTCACCTCCCTCCCCTGTGTCCATGATGCTGAGCTGTGGGCCCTGCCCTACCTTCTCTTCAGTAAATACTGAGCAAAGTATCTATTTAGGATAGATGCCTTTACAGGGTCCTCCTCCTCATGCTCCCTTTTCTCCATTAACTTAGCAATACCCCTTTGGACTTTCTCCTTTCACTAATGTATCTATAGAAAGTCTTGTCACCTTCTTTACTGTTAGTGCTAGTTTTTCCTCAGTTTGGGACTTTGCCTGCCTTACTGCCTTCCTGCTTCCCTTAGGGCAGTTTGGTATGCCTCCTATCTTCATCCCGTTGTGTTCCTTATATTTCCTGAAGGCCAGCCTTTTGGCTCTGACCTTTTCTGCTACTGTAAGAACCCCACAGGTGGGGTTCTTACCAGAGAAGAATGGGTTCGGACAATCGAAGCTACTACTGAATTTAAAGTGGATAGCAACTAAATCTAAGATCCTTATGGCTGCTTTGGCTGTTGATTTCGTAAAGCATTCAATTCCATTGAATGGAAATATTTACCTGAAGTCCTCTTACAATATGGGTTTGGTCCACAATTTCGCCTTTGGGTGGCGACTCTCATTACTCTCCCAGTGCAGATTCTGACAAACTTGGAAATTTCCCTCCTTCCTACTATATAGGGGCACCCGGCAAGGCTGGACCCTGTCCACTCTTCTTTTTCTGATCACTCTATACCCCTAATTACAGCTTTATACAGCTGAATGCCTTAAGGGCATTACTGTACATGATACCCCCTATGCGGTGGCTGTATACGCCGATGACTTATTGCTCACCTTGTCCCATCCCACCAATCACTTCCGATGGTGCTTACAGTCCTTCAGAGTTCACCTTACTTTCTGGGTTAGCGTAAACCAGAAGAAAACCATTTTAGCTCCCCTTAACCCCACTTTGTCCTCAGGAGTGTCTCTCAGGCACTGAATTAAGTTGGGCTGCCCAGGGTTTACCTACCTGGGGTATTCATTTCCACTAGATGGATGGATGGATCTTGAATCCTTCAATTTTGTCCCTCTCTAAAACAAGCTAACCACAGAAGTAGACCATTGGCATAAGCTACATCTCTCCCTGCCAGGTAGGGTGGAGTTGTCGCATGCTTCTCCTTCCCAGAGTTACCTACTTGTTTAATAATCTTCCAATCCATCTCTCACAAAACTCTTTTCATCACTAGAAGCTAGTAGCTTCTCTACTATAGGAAGGAAACCACATAGATGGGAAGTACAAGCTTCGGGCACAACAGGCCAAGGAGGTCTTGGGGTCCCTTGGTTTCAGGGTTACCATCTGGCGAGTGTAGTGGTGCAGACCACAAAATGGTTTACCCCTATGGAATCACCTCCTCGCCTATGGGTTGCACTATAATCCAATATGGTATCACCCACCCACTCAGGTCCCTGCTGGTCCTGGGCCCTCTTTGATTCAAGCTTTCTCTATCATTGGTGAATCTAGGTATGCTAGGCTCCGATGTATATATATCCGCCTCCCAAAGCAGCCTGGAGCTCCCCATAAAATATGCGGCCTTGTGGCACAATAACCTTATCACCATTGGAGGGAACCTATTAAGTGGCCGATGTGGAAGCCAAGGGAATTCAATATGTGCAGGACCTTTTGCTTCTGGACTTGGACACCATGCTATCCTTTAACCAGCTGCAACAGAAATTTCACCTTCCTACTATTGACTGAAATATCTCCAAATATGTAGTAATGGTACCTCTCATCTCCCAGAATAAATCCGAGAAGAAATGGCACTGGCTGGCTTCCTACATACCTCCACTTCCTCTAAAAGTCGATATATTTTTTTATGCCATTCTTCTAGATTCTCACAATGACCCTACAGAATTATGTAAAACCAAATGGGAGTCTGACCTGGTATGACTATCTCACCTACAGTATGGTCCCAGTGTCACAGGGATGCACATAAGATATACAAGGACTCCAATAGCCGTTTTTGCAGTTTAAAATACTCTTACGATGGTACAGAGCCCCGCCCTTCTCCATGCAGCAGGAATTCTCCCTCATTCTAAATTCTGGATATGTCAACAGCCTGATGCACACTTGTTCCACATTCTGTGGACCTGCCCCACAATATCAGCTTATTGGATAGCTATTACTCATGAATGTTCACAAATTTTGGGCACCACAATCCCCCCATACCTAAATTGCTTTTGGGTAACTAACCAAGCTTAGCCTTTTTACCTGAGGTACATAAGGAATGGCTCATGCTAGTGTTTCTAGAAGCCAAAGGCTCCTGCTAATGCATTGGCAGCAGAGTAACATTCAAGCATAAGTCAATGGCATACTGCCTTGGCCCTTCTAGTTTTGATGAAAGGCTGACTTACTCACATCGGGTCAGAATGACCATTTCCACAAGAAATGGGGAGCTTACCCACATTCCTCACTCTGCAAAATCCTCCCCGCCAAGAAACCCTCCCAGTCAGTGAACCTAGAGGATAAGACACACCTGTTTTATGTTTATCTAATGTCAGTGGTTGATATAAATACTGCTATGTTGCTCTGGAGGTATATGTTTGTATTGCCACGTAGATGAAACCTGTGTACCTGTGTACTATCTGATGGATGATTCTTAAGGCTGCTGTAATATACTTATGTAACCAGTGCCTCGTATGTACTTCCTAACTGTTGCAAGCATGAAAAAAATGGAAAATCACAATAAAATCTTCTATGATTAAAAAAAGTCTTCAAACTGGCTCCTCCCACTAACCTGAGTGGTATAACCCTCGCTCCACCCCATAATACCAGATCTTCCTTTCCGCTGGAAGAAGCAGGGTTCCTCCTTACTGCTGCCATGTTGAGTAGACCCTGGCACTCAAATCTTTGGATTTACTTCCAAAACTAAAACTTGTTAGAGTTTCGTTTTCAGCTCGATCATCGATCACAACCGTGATGGAGGAAAAGTCCTTGCCGGATTGTGCTGGTGCCCTGTAGATAGAAGATGTGGTGTACTGACCTCCATGCCACGTCGTTTACTGCCTGGGCCATGGGGAGGATTGCCCAGGTACTTTAACTATATGGTTTTATTTGGTCACACAGCAGGAGCCTCCCACTAATTTTACTAAGTTGTATTGTAAATGCAGGGTTGAGCTTGCAAACCTTTTACCATGAACATGATCCCCAGGCCTGCGATTTTTGATAGTCATTTCACATGTCAGTCATCGAGGACCGCCTCGCCCACCTGAAGTTGGGCCACCCAAAAATGACATCTGCTGGTTAAATCCAAGGATGCCCATTGGGTGGTCTCCATGGCTGCAGGGTCCACCGGCGGTTGAAGCAACTGAAGGCCTTTGAGGAGGAGGTGGCTTGGGCCACCATGAGTCCTCTTGGGCATCAATAGACTTTGACTTTGATGGCAGATAAAGACCGCTTGGCCCATCTAGTCTGCCCATTTCCCTACCTACAGGATGGGCCGCAGATCTAGTTAACCAACAGCCTATTTCTTCCTACCCCCACAAGAATTGCCTTATGTCTGCCCCATGCATTCTTGAATTCTCCCACAGTTTTAGACTCCACAACCTCCTCAGGAAGGCTGTTCCATGCATCCACTACCCTCTCTGTGAAATAATACTTCCTCACATTGCCCTGAACCGCCCTCCTTCTATCTTTAAATTGTGTCCCTTGTTCTTGCACATCTCTTTTCTGAAAGATGCTACCCTCTTGGACTTTGTTGATTCCACTGAGGTACTTAAAAGTTTCTATCATGTCCCCCTCCCTTCTTTCCTCAAGGGTATACATATTTGCATCAGCCTTTGTTCTGCTCAAGTTGGGCTCCATTATGTGGGCTCATTCAAGAAACTGTGCCAGTCTCTCCTAACAAGGACAGGGCCCTCCAGGTTCATACAGCTCCTGCTCTGCAAGAAGGAGTCCAGGAGAAAGGAAGACTCACCATCGGCGTTCTTAGGACCAGGAATGTTCTCGGTCTCATGGCTTCATGGAGACTCCGTCAGCCAGTTGGTCAAGAAACTGTCTGACGATGCGGCTGAGATTTTTCTCTACCCTGTCAACCAGTTGTCATCAGAAGAGCAGACAACTCCTTGTTCAGGACTCAGGTCCTGCCGGTGACCACTGAAAGTCAGCTCAGCCTGCTGGGCTGGATTCTTCGGTCACCCGACCTAGACTCAGGAGAAGCTGTGCTCTCTCCCAGCTCCCTCTGAGATCCCGTTGGCACCCCCAGTGGCCGAGGTCAAGATCTAGGTCTTCCTCAACCTCTGGGCTTAGCAGGTCCCACCGGTGATGGCGGTTCCATCTTGGCACCATATGGCAGCAGCACCACTATTCATCTTTGTCCTCCTAGCATGAGGACAGACTTTGTGCAAGTTGTGTCGATGCTCACGAGACCTTATGTGGCAACAGTTGGTGTTGTCCAGTCCAAAGCCAACCCTGGCTCCCACACTGGCCATCACTTGGCTGTCGCCTGACAGGATGACACTGACACCCCCAGTGGGGCCGGTCAACACGCTCTTCCGCCAGCGGAGCCAGTTTAGACCATCTTGGTTCGGCCGAGCTGGTCTCTCCACCAATTGTGGTGGAGCCGCTGCTCAAACAGCCACTGACCAGGGCACCATTGAAGGTCTCAGCTGGCTCAGGGCTTCCCCATCTGCTGTTGGTCAGTGTTGCACCTGACTGCCCACAGTGGGTCTATAGTGACTCAGGTGGTCGGCCGCTCTATGTGGACTACTCTGAGTCTGAGGATTCCTCACTGCACTCCTGTCCAGTTGACATGGAGTCAGTGGGGACCTCTTGATGGAGGAAGGACCCACATCCTTCATGGGCATCCTCCATCTCATCACTGAATCCATAGGGATGAAACTGGAGCCTGTCCAGAAGCGGGCTCGCTATCCCTCACAGAGATTCTGGATAAGGGACTCCTAATGGAGGCTTTCCCAGTGGCTGAGGCCATCATTGGCCCTCCCTGGGCTCTGGCAACACCACACCTCCTGCCCTGAACCCTTGGCCCAGATGGGCAGCAAATGTCACAGTGCCCATGGGTACCCTCTAAGGGTTCATGGAGCACCTTTGCGCAGAAGGGGTGGTGGCCGATCGGGCAATGCTGGGAGGTCAACAGACCACCAGATAAGTAGTCCAAGAAATTGGACCACTTGGCTAATAAGGTCTATGCTGCCTCCTGCTCAGCTTCCGCCAGGTGAGCTCAGCTGTCACGATGGCACACTTCTCCCATGCCCATTTGGGCTCTCTGGATGAGGTGATTCCTCATCTTCCTATGGAACTCCAGACTGTGGTCAAGCTGGTCTGAGACCAGGGGCTGAGCTGTGGCCAAACAGCAACTTCAGATGGCTCTGGATATTGAGATTCCTGTGCCTGCTCGTGGTGGCCACATTTGCCATGCACCATAGGGCTTAGCTGTGGATCTTGACCTTCACGGCAGACACTCAGCACAAGCTGGCAGATGCTCCATTCTTAGGCACTGTCCTGTTCGGGGCCCGGTGGAGGGTCACTCCAGCGTATTGAGAAGTCCAGTGCCACCTTGGACTCTGTTATATCTGCCCAGAGGATCCCAAGGGCTCCAAGCAGCAGAAGCATAAGCCCTTTTGGTCCTTCACCTCTGTGGCAAAACCAGCCCAGCATCAGTCTGGCTAGCAGGCTCAGTCTTAGTGACCTAGGCCCAAGTCCGTGGCCTTGGTGGTCTGAAAGCCCAGAGGGAAGGGACCCGGTGGCTCCTCAGCCAGGTCTTCTCCTCCTCCAAGCCTGCTCAGTGACGGGATGGGTGGTGCCACCCTCATGCCTGTCACACCTCCCTGGGTCCTCTTGTGGGAGCAGGCTCTGCCACTTCTTTCTGCCTGGTCTGCTGTCACCATGGACAGGTGGGTTCTGGAAGTAGTCGATCAGGGTCTTCCTCTAGAATTGAGCAGTACCCTCCCAGCCACGCCTGTGTCTCACGGGAGGACTTGGTATCTGCAGACACTAGGTCATCACTTTGAGATGACATAGCCCAGCTCCTCCACAGGAGGTCATGGTCAGGGTTGCCGATCCTCAGGAAAACCCAGGGTTTGTGTCCATGTACTTCCTGGTGCAAAGCGGATGGGGGCTGGCACCCATTCAAGATCTGCACGACCTGAAAAATTCCTCAGGTCCCTCACCTTCAGGATGGTAACTCTGTCCCAGATCATACCATCTCTGGAACAAGACATGTGGTTTTGTTGTCTGTATCTCCAGGACACATTCTTTCCATCCCGATCCTTCTGTCCACTGAAGGTTCTTCTGCTTCTGAGCCAAGGGATCCTCTACAGATTCCAGGCCATGCCATTTGGCCTTTCCTCAGCACCCAGGATCTTCACCAAATGCATAGCAGAGGTGGAAGCTTACCTGAGGCACAAGGGGTCCCGGGTGTACCCTTACCTTAACAACTGGCTGATAGCAGGTCCCTCCAGGAGGTGGAGAGGTCCAGGGATCTGTGTCCTCTTGTCCTGCTATTTTCTTATATTGAAACATGTTTGACTCTTTCACCTTGTTAATGCCCTTAAGGTGTTTGAATGTGTTGATCATGTCACCTCTCTCCCTCCTTTGCTCTAGGGTATACATATTGAGCTCAGTTAATCTGTCCTCATATGTTTTCTGATTCAGTCCCTCCACCATTTTGGTTGCCCTTCTCTGGACTGCCTCAATTTGGTTAATGTCCTTGTGAAAGTGTGGCCTCCAGTACAGCATGCAGTACTCCAGATGGGGCCTAACTAGTGTCTTGTAAAGAGGATTATTACCCCTCTCTTGACTTTGTGATACCCTACTATACACCCCAACATCCCTCTAGCCTTACCTACCTTTAGTGGTCTGCTTGGATGATTTCAGGTCATCGGTGATGATGATGCCCAAGTCTCTTTCTTCCGTTGTGACTGCCAGCAATTCCCTCCCAGGTTGTGCGTCGAAGCCGGAGAGGTCGAGTGGAGTCGTGTGGATGAACAACATATACCATTCCTGAACTCCTGTTACTGGTGAGTAACCTGTATTTCTAGGGACATGGATATGTTGTTCATCCACTATCTAACTGAACTCCTAACGATTCTCCCGGAGGAGGGAGGCAAGGCACACACCCTACTTAGGGAATGGTGACTGGAGAACCGAGGCCCCAAAACCAGCATCCGGCGTGACTCAAGGTCGATGTAGTAATGGGTGATGAAGGTGTGTGCTTGACTTTCAGGTAGCAGCCCTGTAGATTCCTGGATAGGGACATCTCTGGAAGCAGCCACCAATGCAGTGGTATGGAGGGTAGAATGAGCTCTTATCCCTCTGGGAGGCTTCATGCCCGCCAACCTATAGCAGAGATCTATGCAGGTGACCCACCTGCCTATCATCTGCTTGGCTGCAGGTCTGCCAGGTGTGGCTTCAGCGTGGTGACAAACAGCTGGCGAACCTCTCCTGAACTTCAGCCATCGCTCCTTGTAATAAGCGGCGCTCTTCTAGGGTCCAAAGTATGGAGCCTATATTCGGCCTCCGGTGTGATTGTGGGAACACCGGCAGAGTCAACACCTGGTTAAGGTGAAACTCTGACACCACCATCGGAAGGAATTTCGGGTGGAGGCGCAGGGACAACCTTGTCCCTGTGGAAGACCAGATAAGGAGACTTTATGGAAAGCGCCTGGTGGTGTGACCAGGTGGCTTCATGGTTTCTCTTCCTATGTACATGATCTTGCACTTCTTTGCATTAATTCCCAGTTGCCACTCTTCCGACCATTTTGCTAGTTTATCCAGATCTCTTCTCATTCTGCCCACCCCATCTGGATCATCTACTCTGTTGCAGATCTTGGTGTAATCTGCAAACTGACAAACCTACCCTTCAGTCCATCTGCAACGTCACTGATGAAGATATTGAAGGACTGTCCCAGGACTGATCCCTGAGGTACCCACTTGTGACTTGCATCTCTTCTGACTGTATACCATTTACCACCACTCTCTGTTTTCTGCCTGTCAACCAGTTTGCCACCCAGTAGACCAACTTCTGACCCACCCCAACCCTACCCAGCTTATTAATCAAACTTCTGTGTGGAACAGTATCGAAAACGCTCCTGAAGTCAAGGTAGGTGACATCAACTGCTCCACCTTGGTCCACCACTCTGATTACCCAGTCAAAGAAATCTATGAGATTAGTTTGACAGGACCTTCCTTTGTAAACCCATGTTGTCTTGGATCCCGTGCTCCTATGAATTCCACGTGTTGCACTATCATTTCCTTAAGGAGTGCCTCCATAATCTTGCCCACTACTGAGGTAGACTGACTGGTCTGTAATTCCCTGCCTCTTCCCTGCCACTATTCTTGTGGGGCAGAATCACATGAGCCCTTCTCCAGTCTTATGGGACCTCTCCTGTGCTCAGAGACTCACTAAACAGTTCTGAAAATGGCTCTGCTAGTTCCACCTTAGCTCCTTTAGTACCCTGGGATGTATGCCATCAGGTTCCATTGCCTTGTCCACCCTGAGCTTATCTGAGCTCTTGTAGGACCCTTTCTTTTGTGAAGGGACTGGTGCACACCTCCCTCTCCCTGTGTCCATGGTGCTGAGCTGTGGGTCCTGCCCTACCTTCTCTTCAGTAAATACTGAGCAGAAGTATCTATTTAGGATTATCAAAAGCATTGAATATTTTGGTGGTGTAGTCAACCAGGGTGGTGATCGTGGAATGGTCTTTATGGAACCCATGTTGCTGGGCACAGAGAAGGCTGTATTTCAGCAGTTAGTTTTGACCAGGAGATTGAAAACCAAGATGGGGTGACAGCAACATTCAAATGCTGAAAGCCAATCAGTTGCTTGCTGACCGGCTTCATGCAGTGAAAACGGAAACCCGCTCTGATAGAGGCTTGATCCTTTCAACTACATGAAGTTTCCTCCCAACAAGCAGTGAGTGGTGTCAAGACCTCAGTGTCTGGTCATTGACCTGAACTGCCGAGCCCTTCCTGTTTGAACTGCAATGGGCTCAGCAGTGCCACACCTCTTAAAATGCTGTTTGTTATAAGAAACATTTCTTGCACTTGGGCAAACATAAAAAGGAGAACCAGAACTAGGAACTTGAAGCTGTGAACTGCTATCTCATGAGTAAAGCATCATCATCAAACAGATGAAGAAGCCCCAAATAAAAAGCAACAGAACAAAAATGTCTTCCTTCTACCAAGACATGACCTCAGAAGTACCATTTGAACTCTAATCTTACTTGCAAGGGAGTTAGAAAAACATACTGTAGAAACAGACACATGGAAACACAGAATTTGTTGGTAGAAAAGGACTGCTTGCCCGCCAGTCTGTGCAGATTTTCCTGCTGAATTTGTCTCACAGACCCTTACTGGTCTCCAGCAACCTCCCTTCTCCCTGTCTGATTATATTACCATCTGTGTAAGAACCACTGTGGAACATTGACTTTAGTTAACCTGTTTGAGCTAAAATCACTAAATTATAGTGTTTGAACTCTGTAACTACAGTATTTGATCATGAGTACCTCTGTACAGTAGTTACCAATACTTGCCAGCTGCCAAGGACCAGAAGCAAAGTGTCAAGAAACATACTGTGGTATTTCAAAGCAGAAACCAAGTATGTCATCTGCCTGTTGACAGTTGTCATGTTCAGGTCTTGAACCCTCTCCTTCCTGGGAGAGGTTTATATTATAACTAAGAGATTTTATGCATTGCACCATAATGCTGAGGAATTGATCTTGCTCTTTCAACTTTGATTTTTACTTATTATAAATAATTCTGCTATTGATTATGTGGTATATGCCTCGGATGTGCACAGTTCATGGATCCAGTTCATGAAGTGAATGTCAGTTGTCTAGCAAATGAATATGGTATGTCTATTCATGAAATTAATTCACATAAAGAACATACCAGTAAGGATTTATTATAATTACTCTACCATAAATCTGCTAGTCTTATTTCTGTCATTCATATTCCTACACTGTACACCTCCTATACACTTTGTGGACTCCATTATGTGCTACTTTCTGCATGAATTTTCCATGAGGTAGTATCAAAGTCTTTTCTGAAGTTTAGATGATATTCTAACCCCAGGAAATGTTACTGTATTCTGACTTCTGCAGTATGGTCTCACCATAAAACTGCCCCAGAGCTGAGCATGAGGATTATGGGGAACCACTTGGGCCAGAAAGAGCCCTGATCCTCATCGCCCTGACTCCCTGAGCAGGGGCTGAGGATTTCTTCCACTTTACTTTTATGAAGCAAGTGGCACAGACTCTAGACCTCTCCACCCAAGAATCCAGAAAGGAGGAAAAGGAACCAGACTATATGGAAATGATGGATGTACCAGCAACAAAAGGCTATTGTTGCCCATCCAGAGATCCTTGAAGAGACAGGGCTCAAGATTTTGAAGACCCCCACTTCTATCCCCAGTGGACAAAAGGATGGATAGGAAGTACTGGGTAGCCAAGTCTGGAGCAGAATTCCCTTGGGTATCCTAGCCATAAGGGAGTGGTGTGAGCTGTGTGTAATAATGCAGGGATTCCCTGTGGTATCACATCCTCCAGAAAGATTCCAGGAAAATGGATTCCATGGCAAAGAAATCCTATTTGGGTGCTTCTCTGGCTGTGAGACAAGCAACCTACATGGCTTATGTATCCAGATATCTGAAACACTGTTCTCAAAATAGCTAATGCATGAACTGCACCCATGGAATCTGACTTGTCGGAGCTGCATAAAGGGGCATAGAAGCTTCCAAATGCCAGTTTGGATGGCAGTGGATGCAAATGACATTGCTGCCAGGCAAATGGCAACCTCAGTGCCTCTGAGGAGATTTTCCTGGCTAAGTGCCACTAATTTGTCTCAGGATACACAGACAAAGGCTTTGGACTTCCCTTGTGAGCCTACATCTCTCTTGATGAGCAAACAGAGGCTTACATGAAGAATATAGAGAAGTACAAAGTAGCCTATATTTGTACTGATGCAAAAGAGAAGGCAGCAACACACAGAAGTACCAGGAAAAGGGGCAGGGTAAATTACACTACAGACCCTTCTTCCAGGCCCAGGCATTGACAGCCTATCAGCCCCAGAGAGGGTACTTCAGAGGCAGAGGCAGAAGGGCAGCAGCTGGGCTGGCTGTAGCACTCAGCAAGGTACACCATCCAAAGAAGACCCCTGAGGAGTCTGCAGGGTCACCTCCCACTCCCAGTAGGAGGCAGACTGGCCCACTATCTCCAGGCTTGGGAAACCATCACCACAGACAAGTGGGTCCTGGAGGTAGTGGGCCAGAGGCTTGCTCTCAGTTTCAAGGTTTTGCCCAAACTGAGGGCAAGGTATTTCCAGACCTGCCAGCTGAGCAGAGGCAACTCTGTTGGAGGAGGAAGTAGAAAAGATGATTCTGGAAAAGGCAGTAGATCCAGTCCCTAGGCTCAAAGGGAAGGGGTCTCTACTCAAAATACTTCCTCACTCTAAAGAAAACAGGGGAGTGCGATCCATCTCGGACACTTAAACACTTGACAAAACCAAAGTTCAAAATGGTCACATTGGCTACCATTCTCCCTACACTCAGAAAGGGATTGATTGGCAGCTCTGGAGCTAAAAGATGCCCACTTTCATAGTCCCATCAGGCAATCACCCAGAAAGTACCTCAGGTTCAGATTTCCATCAGGTCACTACCAGATCAAGGCAATGCCTTTCAGTCTGACAGTTGCTCCAAGAGTGTTCACCAAGTGTCGAGCAGTAGTGGTGGCACATTTAAGGAGACAGTGGGTTACAGTCTTCCCATACATGGACGACTGGCTAGTGGTGAACCAGTCCCTCAACAAGTAAGAGAAGCACTGACTGCCACTCAGGATACCCGTGCACACTAGGCCTCCTGGTAAACCAGAAAAAGTCAGTACTGACACCAGTTCAGCTCCCAGAGTTCATAGGGGTGGAATTAGACACTCGGAGAGGAAGAGCCTTCCTCCCTGAGGGAAGGGTGAGACAACTTGGTACAGCTGGCAAACTCTTTTTTCAGCTTCATACCCCAGACCAGCAAGGCATTTTCTCCATTTGCTAGGTTACATGGCTTCATCAACAGCAACAGTGTCAGGGTCAAGATTCCAGATGAGGGACATTCAGTTCTGTCTAAGGTCTCATTGGTCCTAGAGAGAGATTCTCTGTCAGCAGTCTTGACAACAGATGCCTTCCTCTAGGATGGGGTGCCTACCTAGGGAGCATTCTACCCATGGTACCTGGCTCCAGCAGTCTTTGCTTCACATAAACCTGTTGGAACTCAGGGCAGCTTATCTGGGCATTCAGTCCTTCACTTCAATTCTGCAGGGCAAAGTGGTTCAGGCCAGGACAGACAATACAACCACAATGTACTACATCAACAAGCAATGGGGCACAAGGTCTTCCCACTATACACAGAAGCCATGAAGTATGGAACCTGGCTTATTCCCTGGGGATCTCCCTCTTAGCAGTTCATCTCCCGGGAAGGACAACGTCCTAGCAGATGCCCTCAGCAGGATCAACCAGAACCACCACAGTGGTCACTAAACAGGCAGATCCTGCAAGTTGTGTTCAGAAGGTGGGGCACCCCAGAGGTGGACCTCTTTGCAGCCTCAGACAGTAACCAACTGCCACTGTTCTGTTGCAGGCCTCCTGCAGTGGGCATAGTGCCTCTTGATGTACTCCTGAAGGATTGGACAGGGAATGGACAGGGCCATTTCTGTATGCCTTTCTACCATTTCCCATGCTGCTAGAGTACTGAAAAAGCTCAGGGTTCAACCAGCAACAATGATCCTTATTGCTCCCGACTGGGCCAGGCAGCCTTGGTACTCACTGCTACTGATCCTGTCAATATCCAAACCAATCCCCCTGCCCAGGAGGCACAAACTACTGGCCTCGTCTTAGGGCAGAGTTCTGTACCCAGTCTCCAGTCCCTCAGACTCAGAGCTTGGCTCTTGAGGACTTAGAATATGCTAACCTACACCTCTCAGAGGGGTGCTGGAGGTCCTCAGGGCATCTAGAAAACCTTCCACCAGAAAAACTTACTCATCTAAATGGAAGGGTTCTCTATTTGATGTGGGAAAGACAGACAGATCACTGCCAAGCTGGCTTGTCAGTAGTTTTAAACTATATGGAACATTCCATAGGCATTCAGCCTTCCACCTTTAAGGTACACTCAGCAGCGGTCTCTGCTTACCTTTCTGCAGGAAAGGGGCATTCCTGGCCTCCAACCAGGTATTCAGGAAGTTCTTCAAGGGCCTACTGCACTTGCATCCCCATCACAGGAACCCACTCCTGCATGAGACCTTAACCTATGTATTGGCCAGCTAATGCAACCACCATTCTAACCCATGTCTTCAGCAGAGCTTAAGTATGTGGCATGGAAAACAGTGTTCCTGGTAGCCATCACCTTAGCCAGAAGGATCAGTGAGCTCCAGACCTTGTCCACAGAACCAGACTACATCACAGTCCACAGGAACAAGGTGGTCCTAAGGACCAATAGGAAATTCCTCCCTAAGGTGGTATCAGACTTCCACCTTAATCAGTCCATGACTTTGCCAGTCTTCTTCACTGACTGTTCTACTTCAGGGAGCAAAGACTGCACAATCTTGATGTCAAGAAGCTATATCTGTCACAAATCCACTCAGCAGGTCAGGCCCTCTACTCCCAAAGTGCCAACCTCCAAGTGCAGTCTTGTGACCAGTTTAACAGAACAAGGTAACCCTCTTGTCTTTTTGTGAGTTTGGATCAACCTTTGGTCTCAAGTCTTGGAGGATTCAAACTGTGAAACTCTTGCTAGCATACCCAATGCACAGGCTCAGATATTTCTGTTTTGGGGAGCCAGATATCTTTGCCTATGGGCACCTAACCAGGTATACAGAGATGAACTCTTAAAAACTTTAATAAAGACCTCAGATTTAAAACACTTCTCTTTCCAGATTGGTACCACCATTCAAGCTTATGCCTCATGTCTGCTATAACCATATATACTTTTCTTACAAATAAAAGAAATTCAAAGACAGACCAAATATGCTCTAAAAAGAGTTTTACTAAAATAGATAAAATATGTAAAACACAAAATACAGAACTCTTATATCACAAGACATACAAGTCTTTTAAAAGATCAAGGTTTAAACAGTGCAAATCCTACTTACATTATTTAGATTTGATTCTTTCTAAATACCTGTTTACAGTGCTCACCAATATTTCTTTGTCAGAGTCTATATAAAAAGTATCTTGAAGGAAAACAGAATTAGTGTTTAAAAGCTGGTTTCCCCACGTATTTTGCATGAGGTCACTTAGCTTCTCCCTGTCAGAGTATATAAAAATATATATCTATATAAAAAAACAGGATGTCTTTTCCAAGTATTAAATTATGCAATCCTCGGCATTCTCATATGTTCTTCAAATGACATCTCTTTGATCTTACTCAACCTCTCACATAGGCATCAGAGAAACATTTACAACCTTGCACCAGTTTGCTAAACCTGGTTTCCCTTCTATCATCATAAACTTTTTGATTTCCCTCTTAACAACAACATCTATAATTAACTTAGAAAAGTCTGTAAATAGCTTCTGGCCTGCCACGTAACACCTGGTATCTAAAACTGGTGTGTGTGATCTCACATGCTGTTTCAGCATTTTCTCATAGCTTTCTTCTTTCAGCTGAAACCTGGGGGTGAGGTCACTCCTAAAGCACCAGATTTCAGCAGAGACAATCAGTGATACATTTTATATTAAAACAAATGATATAGCACTCAGAACTGGCTGTCCACGTCCATAAGCTACTACTTGGATCGCATGAAAGGGCACAGGCAGGATAGAACACAGCTCTTCCTGACCTATGGAGAGGTGGGAAGAGGCAAACCCACCTCAAAGAGGACCATTGCCCACTGGATTGTTGTCTGTATTAAATTTTGCTACAGCAAAGTGGGTAAAACCTTCTGTAGGCCCAAGGCCCACTCTAGAAGGGGTAAAGATGCTTCTATAGCAGCTGCAAGAATGTCCCTTTATTGCAAATCTGCAAAGCAGCAACCTGGAAAACAGTTCACACCTTTACCAAACACTGCAGCCTGGATACCCAGGCCAGAAGTGATGACAGGTTTGGCACAGCAGTACTGCAGAACCTGTCTCCTAAATAGGTTCTCTACCCTGCTCCAAAGGTACTGCTTGGGTAGTCTGCAGAAGTCAGAATACAGTAAGATTTCCTGGGATTAGAAGAAAAAATTACTTACCATATTAATCTTGTTTCTTCCAAGGAATCTTACTGTATTCTGAGCTCCACCCTACCTCCCTGCTAGAACCTATGGGCACTGCAGCACAGCTGTTCATGCTGTTTGAAACCTGTAGGTGTTTCTTTTTGGTCCTAGTGATTTGAGTCTTGGTTTTGACAACATTTTAAAATAAAGGGAATAATTGGTGTTGGGTGTTGTGGCTAGCCAGCTACCAATCATTATTTGCAATATATATATATATTTCTGTTATATATTGATTTGTGGGATTTCTGTGTATGCCATGCCAGTGTTAATTCAAGGCTTAAGGAAAGACTGGATTTTTTTAACAGGGTGACCTTTTGACCCAAAGGCCACCTGCTTACCAGGAAGGAGATTTTAATTTCTAGGTTCTTTTAACTGAGTTGTGCCAAAAGTCATTTACTTGCCATGAACAAGCATTACAGAAGCAGATTGTTTTGATCTCAGGAACTATGATAGGATATCACATTTTATGAGGTAACAGGGTATTTGAGCCAGGAATTGGATGGCAGATGACCATTCTAGCAGTACTATGTGAAATTCTAACATGACACTAATTAGCTTATGAGATGCTTTATTGATACATCAAAGTTTTAACAGTGACTGTCCTGTTACTAGTTAATTATGGAGGCATAATTTATGTTGAAGTTGAGTGACATCACCAGGTGGCCAGGAAATTATGGGTCACTGTTAGAAAAATAAACCTGGTTTCCTTATGACTGAAATCTGATGACACTGCAAATTTCTGAAAGGTAGTTAAGCTTTCCAGCACAGAGCAAGTTAGCCATTCTGGTTTTGGACTTCCTCCTGACACAACAGACCAGCTGCCAAGCTGCTACACTGAAAAATGACTTTGAATATTTTCATCTTTAAGGTAAAGACGTAGTTAAAAAGTTTTAAAGGCATTTATACTTTCCCATTTGTTTCTTATGCTGTAAACTAAGTTAATATATGTTCTCTTTTACTTGTGACTGCATTTATTTAATTATCTTAGTAAAGACTTTTGTTTTTCTAAAGATTCTGCCTACGTGAGATTCCTTATATTGTATGTGTAACTGTAGAAGTTTTATTACAAATTGGTGACTACTGTTTATGCTGAGAAGGGTCACCAAATAGCAAACTCAAATTGAAAAAGGGTCAATAGGGGATCTGGCAAGATTAGGTAGAGTACCAGAGTCTCATACGAGTCTGCAGGGATTGTAAACTGGGCTACTGCATGACCTGTCAGGTGAATGCCAAATCAGGTTTTTGCACAGCTACCCCAAAGAGGCGTGCCAGGCCTTCCTCCTGTATAATAGCCATGAAAAAGAGTTCACATTTGGCCACAAGACTCGAGACTGGTATTGTGCCCTGATCCAAAGTATAGAGGATTCTCTGGGACCTCATGGCAAGTGTTCTGTTGTAAACCCAGCGAACACTGTTGGCGGACATGAGAGGTATCCTGTTTCCCCCTCCTCCTGTCCAGATTGCACTTAGGGGTGGGCACTGTGAGCTCAGTGATCTGACCATCATGAATGGGTTCATGACAGATCTGGTGCACAGAGGTGGGATCCGATAGATTTGATTGTTTGCGATTCGAGATTGGTGGCCACAGGCATAACAGCTGGGCTCGATTCCAAGCCCAGTGTATCAGATTGTTAAACTTGAAAACAGTCCACACACAATCAAGGCAGAGATTAAAAAATATATATATATATATATATATGCACACACACACACATATAATTTGGTTACAGTATCAAGTTCCCTACCTGTTTTGTTTTTCTTGGGTGCAAGCTAGTGTAGCAGTAGTTGGGAAGAAATTACTTCCATCTACAGTGAATACACTGCAGAATACCTGAAGCAGTTGTGCCAGGAGAGAGGTCCAGTACAAGGGGTGGACAAAGCACCTCGTGGAAGCTCTTGTGACAGCCGATGAGCTAGCAGCTGCGGACCTTGAGTCATAGCCAGTGCCTGAAGAGGACCAGACATTAGTTGTGGGGGTGCTAAGGGACATTGCAATGCCCAGTCAAGGAAGGAGGACAACAAGACCATAGAGATCCAGAGCCACAGTAGCAGGGAAAGGTCACCACAATGCTGGAGCCAGAAGGGATCAGGCCGCAGACAGAGTTGAGGAGAATGGAGATGGAATTTGAGCAGAGGATGTTTGAAGCCCAGCAGCAGAGAGAGTTTGAGCAGAAGGTTCAAAGCCCAGCAGCAGAGGAGTTTGAGCACAGAAAGTTCAGATGGAGCTGGGTTGCAGGAAAAAGAAAAGTAGCGGCAGTGAGAGGCTGAGGAAATTGAAAAAGCTTCAGAGAGGCAGAGAGAGAGAGAGAGAGAGAGAAGAGAGTGCCAGAGGAATCTGAACTGCAAGTTAAAACTCAATGACCAATGCCAGAGGAGGTAAGTGGCAGGGTGAACCTGGAACTTCAGGACTGAGGTATAAGTTAAATTCAAAATTAATAGCTGAATTTAAAGAGGGGAGGATATGGATGCATTTTGAATTTGTTTGAAAAGGTCTGTGTTCAGACAAAAATACCCAGGAGTCCTGGAGCTTCCAGCCATCCCTGCTACTTAATGGGTGGGGTCATGAAGCATTGGGTCAAATGGACAATCAGGACAGTAGTGATTATGAGAAACTTAAAAGCTGCATTGCTTAAAAAGTATGAGTTAACTCCTGAAGCATACAGGGTTAAGTTTAGTAATCTCAGAAGAAGCCCTGACATGAGCTAGAGGAACTGCACAAAGCAACATCAGTTTTGAAACATTGGTGGGAGGGGTAGAAGCAAACTCTGTAGAAAATTGAGGAGGTTGTACTTTTGGAGCAATTCTTATGGGCTTGCAAAAACCTGGTTGGAGAACCGAGACCGAAAACAAGCGCAGCAGGTTGCTGAGCTCTCAGATCGCTATGCCAGGAGCAGTCCTGCTCTTAAAGGGAGTGGGATTGGGTGTGTCAGTGCAGAAGGGAAAAATGCAACTTCAGGGCAGCTAAACCCTCACTGCCTCCACAAGGAAGCCCCAGGTTACAAAGGATTTCTCAGACAAAGAATGATGATTGTTGGTTCTGCAAGCAAGCAGGGCATCTTGCAAGGCAGTGTCCTAAAAAGGCACTGAAGCGAAAAGTGATGCTTGAACAGAGTTGAGTGTACTGTATATCACTGAAAGCATGTCTACAAACATGAAGGAGCACATGCACCAGGTTACTGTAAATGGGGTGCACACTCATGGGTTAAGGGACAGGGACGTCTCTTACTTTAGTAAAGGAGATTTTGTTAAGCCTGAACAGCTTATACCTAATCAGTTTGTAACAGTAAGGGGATTCACTGGGAGAGAAAACTCTGCCACTTGCTGGCATTCTCTTGGACTGGGGTAAGACAGGAGAAATGGTGCAAAGAGTGGCAGTGGCAGACAATCTCACCCTGGAAGTGATAATAGGAAACAATCTCCAGAAGGGAAGCGATATGTGGTTACCCTCAGTCAGATGGCAAAGGCAGTTGTAGTTCCATGGACCCCATAGAAGCCCTGTGGAAAACAATGGGAGACTGGTTCCCCAGCCTGTGTCACCTGACATGGAAAATAGTGAAAAGGGGTGAGACTTCCCCACGTAGCAGTTCACAAAACAGCTACAGAAGGGTACCTCTAAGGAGGGAGGGTAACCAATGGTTGGGATGACAGTGCCCTGAATGCCCTGATGCTAGAGCTATGGACCCTAGTTTAGAAACTGAAGGGACATGTCCCATGTCTTGGGAAAATGTACAGATTTTGCAGCTGCTCAGAAGACTGACCCTAGTTTAGAGGCTGAGGGTTTGTGCAGAATCTGATGGGACACAGGGAGGTGACGTGAGACATAGGGTATTTTGAGACAATGGACTGTTGTACATGCAGGGCGTAGGACAGAAGGAGGTTGATGGGCAGGCAGCTTGTCATTCCCCAGGGTTACTGTGAGCAGTTGCTCAAGATCGCTTATGATATCCCATGTCCAGACATCTGGGAATCATGTGCACCATGCAGCGATTGACCCAGAATTTCTATTGTTAACTTCACCCAGCAGGTGAAGGAATATTGCAGGTCTTGTCACCGATACCAACGAATAGGAAGGCAGTGGTAAAATCCAAGCCACCCTAATTCCTTTGCCCATTGTGGAGGAGCTATTCCAGAGTGTAGGAATGGATATTGTGGACCTTTAAGTACCCCAAGCTCCCCGGAAGGGGTTTATCATGGCGGTGGTCAATTATGCCACCAGAAACCCAGAGGCAGTTGCCCTTTCCTCACTTAGCACAGACTAAGTTGCCAACGCCTTGCTAGGAATTTTATCCTTGTCGGGTTTCCGCGGGAGGTTATCACTCAACGAGGGTTCCTTCATGTCGGACCTGATGAAATGTTTGTGGGAGAAGTGTGGGGTAGTGCAGAGATGCATGTCACCTTATCATCCACAAGCCAATGGGCTTGTGGAAAGGTTTAATAGTACCTTAAAATCAATATTCCAAGCATTTGCTGAACAGCATAGGAGGGACTGGGAGAAATACCTTCTCCACCTGTTGTTCACATACAAGGAGGTGCCCCAAGAGTTGACAGAGTTTTCCCTTTGAACTCTTATATGGGCTTGGGGTGCATGGGTCCCTAGACTTGGTCAGGAAGATTGGGAAGGCAAGCATGCCACCCAGGAACTCCCATAGTGGAATATGTCCTGAAGTTTAGGGAAAAGCTGAAAGAGCTTATGGGAGTAGCCCAGAGCAACCTGTCAGCCACCCAGCAGAAGCAAAAGATCTGGTATGACCACAGAGCCAGAGCTCGCTCGTACAGTGTAGATCAGGAAGTCATGGTTCTAATCCGGCCGGAAGAGAGATAGCTGCAGGCCAAGATGGCAGGATCACACAAAGTAGTCAGACAAGTGAATGATGTAAACTATATTGTAGAACTGCCTGACGGGAGACATACCCATAGAATGTACCTGTCAACATGATGAAACCATATGCAAATAGGGCTGACATGGTATTTTCAGTGTGTAGTCCTGGGGGACAGATGAAGAAGATTCCCTACTGGACTGGCTGGCGGAAAGCAGTCAGGAGTCCTCTGTGAAGGCCATCAAACTGTCACCCCAGTTGACCCCAGAACAGTCCCAGGAAGTGCGGGAGATTTTGAGGACTTTGCCCCTTTGTTTACTGCCAGCTGGAATGCACCCCTTAGGGACACATAGCGTAGATACAGGAATGCAAGCACCCAACTGTTGGACAGCCTACTAGGTGTCGAGGCCATTCTAAAGACATTAGGAGGGAGGTGGAGGAAATACTGGTTTGGGTAATCCAGAAATCATAGAAACATGGACTTTGACAGATAAAGAACAGCTTGGCCCACCTAGTCTGCCCATTTCCCTACCTAGAGGATAAGCTGCAGATCCTATTTAACCAACAGCGTATTTCTTCCTACTCCCCACAAGAATTGCCTTATGTATGTCCTATGCATTCTTGAATTCTCCACAGTTTTAGATCCCTAACCTCCTCAGAAAGGCTGTTCCATGCATCCACCACCTCTCTGTGAAAAATACTTCCTCACATTGCCCCTGAGCCGTCCCCTCTATCTCCAAATTGTGTCCCTTGTTCTTGCACATCTCTTTTTCTGAAAGATGCTACCCTCTTGGACTCTGTTGATTCCACTGAGGTACTTAAACATTTCTATCATGTCCCCCTCTCCCTCGTTTCCTCAAGGGTATACATATTAAGCTCCTTTAGCCTGTCCTCATATGGCTTCTCTTGCAGACTCTGCACCATTTTAGTTGCCCTCCTCCTCTGAACTGCCTCCATCCCATCTATGTCCTTGTGGAGATGGGGTCTCCCAGAACTGGGCCGCAGTACTCCAGATGGGGTCTCACCAACTGTCTGTACAGGAATAACAACTTCTTGTTTTCTGCTGGTGATGCCTCTCCCTATACATCCCAGTATCCCCCAGCCTCTCTACCGCCTTCTCACATTGCTTGCCAACCTTAAGGTCATCTGATATGATTACCCACAGGTCTCTTTCCATTTTGTTGTTGTTACTACCTCCCCCATTGTGTAATCTTCCCCTGGGTTTTGTTTCCCAGGTGCATTACTTGCACTTCTTTGCATTTAATCCAATCTGCCATACTTCTGACCATTCCTCCAACCTTGCCAAGTCCCTTCTCATCCTTCCCATGCCTCCTTGTGTATCAACCCTGTTGCAGATCTTTGTGTCATCTGCAAAGAGGCAAACTTTTCCTTCCAGTCCCTCTGCAATGTCACTTATAAAGACATTAAAAGGACTGGACCTAGTAATGAACCCTACGGTCCCCACTAGTAACCCTCTTTCTTCACAACTATCAGCATCAGCTCTACTTTCCATCTTGTCCAAGTGCTTGGAGAAATGTGTAAATAGGCAGATCTCTGAACACTTGGACAAATATGGATTGTTAACACCTTATCAGTCAGGGTTTAGAAGGGTTACTCCACAACTACAGCATTGCTGGAGTTTAAAGAACTAGTTTGTACTTCTTTGAACTTGGGTCTGAAACTGCTGCTGTATTTGTGGACTTGTCAAAGGCCTTTGACCTGGTGAGCCACTCCCTTTTACTGGATAGATTAAAAGATGTAGGCATAGTTGATGGGCCTAGAAATTGGATAAAATCTTACTTAACAGGACGTACCCAGAGGTGGAGATCTCACAGACATTGTCTACATCTAGAAATGTGGGCAGAGGAGTTCCACAGGGGTCCATTTGGGGCCTTGTTATTCCTCTTGTTTGTTATTGATCTACCCCAGGTGGTGAGACATTCAGCTGTGAGACTTTATGCTGATGATATTGCGATTATCACCACCAGCAGTTCTGTTATGGATCTTCAACAAAGCTTCCAGGCAGACTTTGCCGAGGTGGGGGGTGGCTCACTGGGTCAAGGCTTTTGATGAATGTTAAAAAACTGAATTGGTGCATTTTCAAATAAAGCCTAAATCACAGATTCATATTGTATCACACACAAATAGATTACTAGAACAGGTGGATAGTTATTGCTATCTAGGGGTGACATTTGATTCCATGTTGACTTTTGATGTTCACATAAATAATAACATAAAAGGTGACTAAGAAATTAGGAGCCTTGAGACGAACTACCAAATGTTTACAGATTAAGGACAGGAAAAAGTGGCTGAACAGTTAATTATGCCAACCTTGATTTATGGGGATATAATTTATAGAACAACGAGTAAACATCAGTTGATTAGATTGGATAGGGTGCAATATAGAATAGCTAGATATGTTCTGCAGTGTTCATATAGAACTCATCACTGTAATATGTTTATAAAATTGAATTGGCAGCCTTTAGAAATGATTTTTCAAAAAAATTGGATAATATTGATACATAAATATAAAACGTTTTATCCAGAACATTATATTACTCAAACACTTTTCTCTAAAGTTAATAAAGGTAGGCATGAGTTATTGAGATAGTGTACATAGATATAGAGTTTATCCTATCAAATTTATAATAAATACGGTAATGGTTCCATTTTATGTCAGGCAGCTAAAGTATGGAATATTCTACCCTCAATAAGATCTCTAGAAGATCACATGATTTTAAAAGAAATTCTAAAATTTTATAGAATAGAATGTTGTTGTACATGAGTATGTTTAGGATATATGTTTATTTTTGTAATTTCTTTTTAGTAGTATTTGTGCTTTAAGGTAATGTTGGATAATTGAAAAGTTGTTTATTATTGTTTTGTTTTATGTGAGTATTGTTATATATTTTATGTTTAGTAAGTAACTAAGTGAAATACAAACAGGACTATCTTGAGAACAGGTTGTATAATCCTAATGATTAAATTTCCTGTATAAAAAAAAGTTTTATCATCATCATCGTCATCAATTACCTTCTGTGTCCTGTTGTTCAGCCAATGTTTTACCAGGCTACCACCCTGGGACCACTCCCAGGCTGGTTAATTGACTACTAATCTTTTGTGTGGGACTATGTCAAATGCCTTGCTAAAGTCTAGGTAGGCCATGTCCACAGCCCCTCCCTGGTCGACTACTTTGGTCACCCAGTCAAAGAAATCAATTAGATTCGTCTGACATGACCTTCCACTGTGAATCCATGCTGCCTTGGGTCCTGTGCCCACTGGCCTCTAGGTACTCAACAATTCTTTCCTGCAAGTGATTCCATCACTTTCCCTACCACAGAGGTCAAACTGACAGGTCTGTAGTTTCCTGCCTTTGTCTTGCTCCCACTTTTGTGAAGGAATCACATCCCCTTCTTCCAGTCCTCAGGTACCACACATCCTCCCATGATTTGTTATAAAGGGTAGTCAGTAGTGTCACTAGTTCTGTGCTTAATTCTTTTTAGAATTCTGGGGTGAATTCCATCTGGCCCCATTGCTTTGTCCACCTTCAGTTTTAGGAGTTCTTTCAGACCCTTTCTTCCGTGAAAGGACTGGGATCGACCCCCTCTCCAGGTGCTTCTGGTAATTGGATTAGACACCTCCCCACTTCCTCTTTTGTGAATACTGAGGCAGAAGTATTCATTCAGTATCCCTGCTTTTTCTGTCACTCTCTTCCCCACCATCCATTCTATTCAGCCTCACTATCCCTCCCTTTGTCTTTCTGCTCCTGATATACCTATAAAGGTTTTATCCTCCTTCTTAACTGAGTTGGCTATCTTTTCCTCAGTTTGTGCCTTTGCTATTCGACTACCTCCCTGCTTCCTTCTGCCTTAACTGGTACAGTTCTTGTCCTGCTCCTTCTGTGTTTCCTTATACTTCCTAAATGCTATCTTTTTCTCCCTAACCTTCACTGCCACTTCTTTTGAAACCATAGTGGCTTTTCTTTCATTTTGATTTGTTTATTTGCTTCACACAAGGCTTGTTGCCTCTGTGATGGCAGTTCTGATATTCCCCATCGTTGCTCCACCCTTCTTCTAGCCTGTTTGCTAGAGCTTTTTCTAAAGCACTCTCCCATCTTGCCAAAGTCAGCCTTCCTGAAGTCCAGAACCCTCACTTTTCTGTGACTTGACTCTGTAGCTGAGTTTATTAGAGCCACACTGTTTGGTGGTCACTTGTTCCCAAATGGCTACCACTTCTAGATCTGAGATCTCTCATTGTCCCCATTTGAGTATGAGGTCTAAGATTGCTCCCTCATGAGTAGGATCCAAACTAGCTATCTGAGGCATGCCCCTGAAGGGCATCAAGAATGGCCCTGCTTTTGGATGTGGCTGCAGCAAAGGTGCTCCAGTTAACATCTGGCATATTAAGGTCCCCATCAACAGTATCTCTCCTTTCTCTGCCATCCTAATATGCCTTCTATCATATCCTTGCCCATTCCCTCCCCTGACAAGGGGTCTGTCTCTAACCCCTGTGCGGATTGTGGTGCCATTTCCAGTCTCTGGTGACCCACAGTGCCTCCTCTCCTCCTGTTTACTCTTTTGTTCAGTTGCTTTTATCCTTCCCTTACATGAGAGCTACTCCCCCCTTCTACCTCCCTGTCTCTCCTGTAGGTTGTGCATCCTGGTATGTTAACATCCCAGTCATGGTTCTCTGTGTACCATGTTTCTGTAACTACTATGATATCAGGCATCCCTCTTCCATCAAGCCACCAGTTCAGGAGCTTGTTGCCCAGACTACAGGTGTTGGTACTCATTACCTCCATTTCTTGATGGTCTTACCCTTTTTGCTCCATTCCTGTCCTTATTGTGTTTGTCACTTTCTCCATTTACCTACTTCTCTCCATTGACTTCTCTATGTTGGTGTCTACTCACTTAGTACCCTGATTTTTGGGAGGCTAGGATTTCCTGCTCCTTTCAGTGCCTCCCCACCTGGCTGTTTAAATGCTGCCAATGAGTATTAAACCTATCACCTAGGATCCTGGTTCCCCTCCTGGACAGATGCAGACCATCACACCAGTATAGGCCTGCATCCATCCAGAGTGGACCCAGTCCCCAAAGAAGACAAATTCCTGAGCTCTGCCAGTTTTTCAACCACTGATTGAATCTCATGGTGTGGAGCACCTAACCTCATCCATGCCATAGACAGGCAGCACCTCCGAGAAGGTTACGTGTGTGCTATTTCTCTAAGGCCCCTCCCCATCTCCACAAATGCTTCTTGCACTGCTCTGATCCCTTTGTTAGCCAGCTCATTTTGTCCCTAGGTGGACAATGACATCCAACTCCCTCCCTGTACAGCTGCTCCTGTGATCCTGAGGATTCGCTCCCTGTCCCTCAAGCCATGGTGCCAGGCAGGCCACCTCCATCTCCCTTCCTCCCCAGTTCTACCTTCCTAACAGTGAGTCCCCCACCAGAAGTTGTTTCCTTCCTTGTGGGGTCCTATCCACCCTCCTGTGGGTCTCCTTTGTGAAGGTTCCCAGCATCCTCCTTGGTCTCCACTGTGGGTGCCTTCATGGAGAACCACACTTTTCCAGAATAGCATAGAAATTGTGGAGAGGTACAACTGGAGGATGCACCTCTGTTCCACCCTCACCCTCCCTGAGCTCACTGTGGTCCCAACTGCTCCTCTTTCTTGGCAACCTCTGAGGCAGTGCAGTGACCCTGGTGGATCCCTGGGTGGGAGAGGAGGTCCCTCAAATCCTGGCCAACTCAGCCTGGAGATGAGCAACCTCCTTCCTCAGCCCAGAGAGATGCCTGGGACAACACTGCATCCTCAGAATGTTTCCCGAGACTGCTGCTCCACAGCCACTGCACTGCACCACTCCCATCATATTTTTTTACTGGCCCATTAACTGTTGTTTGGAATACTTACTCTTTCCTCTGTTTATTTCTTTTTTTTCTTCCCCTACTTACTTCTGCCTCTGTGCCCTTTTGCCTCCTGATCTTCCTGTTCTGAGACAAGAGTTCCTATATTTCTCAGTAATCTCCTTACTTGCACAGAGTCAGACCTCCAGCATCTGGGGGATGAAGCTACTCTTGCCCTTCTAGGATGGTGAGTCTTTGGTGGCTCTGTGATCACTCACTTCTGCTCCCAAACAGGAAGTTTCTGTTGTCAGTTAAATCCCACAGTCCCTCTAGCCCCTCCCATAGTCCTTGTTCCCCAAGCCAGATGGCTCTACCTGCTTCTGTGTGTAGACTATTGTGGACTCAATGCAGTCATGAAGTTTGATGACCCACCCAATGCCATGGATGGATGAACTACTGGACAAGTTGGGAGGCGTCATATCTCACCTTTGACCTGACAAAGGTTTTGGGATATGGGTTAACTGACAGAGCTAGGGAGAGGTCAGCCTTCATCACTCCAGTAGGGTTATTTGAGTTCAGAGTAATGCCTTTTGGAATGAAGAACACCTCTGCCACCTTTCAAAGGCTACTAGACCAGGTGTTGCATGGTACTGAGAAGTACACCATGGTGTACCTCGATGATATTGCCATCTTCAACGCCAGCTGGAAGGAACACCTGTCCCACCTGAGGGGTGTTGGGTGGGATACAGAGGCAGGGCTCACTGTCAAGGCTGAAAAGTGCCAGGTGGCCATGTCAGAGGTGGCATACCTAGGACATGTAGTAGGGTGGGGAAGCTTCACCGTAATCAAACCAAGGTTGAGGCAATAGAAGGTGTGGCCCAGGCTGGAAACTCAAAGCAGGTTTGGAGTTTCCTAGGGACTGCTGGGTACTATCATAAGTTTGCACAAAATTGCAGTACCCTGGCAGCTCCCTATCTGGCCTGCTAAAGAAAAGAATGCCTAAAAAGGCATAATAGGAACCAACCTGTGAGCGAACCTTTACACAGCTAAAGGAGGCACTCTGGTGCTCCTGTGTTGGCCAGTCAAGACTACAGTAAGCCATTTGCAGTCAGACAGATGCCTCAGATGTGGGGATTGGAGCAGTCCTTAGTCAGACCTCTAGCTAAGGAAAGATCACCCAATATTGTACCTTAGTAAAAGATGCTTCCTCAGGAGCAGGCCTATTCTACAGTCGAGGCGCCTTGCACTGGTATGGGCCCTGAAGAAGTTATAGCCATACCTTTACAGGAGGCACTTTGAGGTACTGATCAATCATAACCCCCTGGTGTGGCTGACTCAGATGGGGAAGATGAATGGTCATCTTTTGAGATGGAGCATTGTCTTACAGGGCTACAATATGACCATTACCCACTGAGCTGGATCGGCGAATGCAAGTGCAGATGGGCTATCTCAGCAGTTAGAGCAATAGACAGAATTTGTGGAAACTCATACCATGCTAGGGATGGATTCCAACAAATTCAGTCTAGGAAGGAGGAGTGTCACAACTAGCCAACTGCCAATCATTATTTGTAATATATATTTCTGTTATGTATTGTTTTATGGATTTCTGTGTATGCTCATGCCAGTGTTAATTCAAAGCATAGGGAAAGACTAGACTTTTTAAAGGGGTGACCTTTTGACCCAAAGACCACCTGCTTACCAGGAAGGAGATTTTAATTCCCAGGTCCTTTTAGCAGAGTTGTGCCAAAAGGTATTTACCTGCCATAAACAGGTACTACAGAAGCAGATGGTTTTGATCTCAGGAACTATAAGATATCACATTTATGAGGTAACAGGATGTTGAGCCAAGAATTGGATGGCAGATGACCATTCTAGCAGTACTATGTGAAATTCTAACATGACACTGTGAACTAGCTTAAATATGCTATATTGATACATCAAAGTTTTAACAGTGACTGTCCTGCTACTAGTTAATTATGGAGGCAGAATTTATGTTGAAGCTGAGTGACATCACCAGGTGGCCAGAAATTGTGGGTGACTGTTAGGAAATTAAACCTGGTTTCCTTATGACTGGAAATATGATGACACTGCAAATATCTGAAAGGTATTTAAGCTCTTCAGCACAAAGCAAGTTGGCCGTTCTGGTTTTGGACTTCCTCCTGACACAACAGACCAGCTGCCAAGCTGCTACACTGAAAAGGACTTTGAACATTTGTATCTGTAAAGTAGAGATATAGTTAAACAGTTTTAAGCCATTTATACTTTCCCATTTGGTTCTTATGCTGTAATCTAAATTAATGTATGTTCTCTTTTACTTGTGACTGCATTTATTTAATTATCTTAGGAAAGACTTTTGTTTTCTAAAGAATTCTGCCTGCGTGAGATTCCTTATATTGTATATGTGTGGTAGAAGTTTGTGCAAATCTGTGACAACTGTTTATGCTGAGAGGATCACCAAATAGCAACCAAATTGAAAAGGGTCAGTAGGGATCTGGCAGGATTAGGGAGAATACCAGAGTCTCATATGAGTATGCAGGGATTGTGAACTTGGCTGTTGTATGTCCTGTTGAGAAGGCCAAATCAGGTTTTGCTGCTACCTCAAAGATGCATACTTACTTGGGCTTTCCTCCTGTATTGTAATAGCCATGGAAAAGGGTTCATATTTGGCCACAAGACTCAAGACTGGTATTGTGCCCTGATCAAAGTATAGACGGATGCTCTGGGACCTTGTGGCCAGTGCTCTGTTGTAAACCCAGTGAACACGCTGGGTGGACATGAGGAGGGCATCCTGTTTCCCCTCCTCCCCTGTAAAGGATTGCACTTAGGGGTGGGCATTGTGAGCTCAGTGATCTGACCCTCACAAGTGGGTTCATGACATTGGGTGTTGTTAATTTGTTACTAGTATAGTTTAGATAGCTTGTTATTATGCAAGCTCTGTAAGTATCTATCAGTTGCAGAAAGTTTACCAGGGACAGTGATTTGAAAACCAAGCTCGAGCCTAACATTCCATACTTAACATAGGTTCTATTAACCATTTCAGCTCCAGGACAGTCTTATGGTGAGACCATACGCATGATTGGAAGAAACAAGATTACTGTGGTAAGTAATGTTTTCTTCACTGCCCAGCCCTATTAGTGTCTCTAGTTACTGCACATCCTCAAAGAAGGCAATCCAGTTAGTTTGAAAAAATATTACTGTTGTAAAGTTATGTTTTGTGAAAAAAAAATTTCTTTGATGTGCTAAATCACCATGTCTTTTATGATTGCACAAACACTTTGCCCAGCACCAAGATAAGGTTCACGTTTCTGTGGTAAAGTGGGTCAGACCTCCCATTCTTGAATAGGGTGAGAACATTGACTGTTTACAGTCCTTTGTCCCTATCCCTGTTTGTAAGGAGTGCTGAAAGACATCAGTGAGGGACACAGCCATAACACCTTTTTACTTCGTTGTTACCCTCAGGTGACTACCATCTGGACCCTGATATTTTCCCAGATTCACCCTCTAGATATTTACCTGCAAATTCTGGTGAGATAAACATTGTCTCCTGTCTGGCCTGTGCCTCTCCTGTAACTTCCATCCCAGCTGGCCATAGCTCCCAATTTCTTGTCAGAATACCAACACAAAGTAGTTTTTTCATATCATTTATGTCTCCTTATGTCTGGGGGTGGCTTATTAACTCAGTCTCCCTTTCCCAAGCTGGCACCCAGCTCCCCAGTTCTCACCCCATCATGTATGATTCTCCCCATGAGTTTCCCCTCATGGCATGCCAGAAGGAGGAGGGAAGTCCTTACCCCCCATGAATAATTCAAGGCAGACCACTTCATCAGTATGGGTGCGGGTGGGATTAGGACAGTTGGGCTGAGCTTCATTAAGCCCTCTGATGTACCATTTTCTGTTTTCTTCTCACCCTCATCAGACTCTTGCATGGGTGCACCCATCCAACGATCCCAGCGGTGCTGTCCCTACACCCAGCCGCCTGTGCTGCACTGCCAGCAGGCCTCACCTGACTACAGTCTGTAGTGGGACAAACATTCCTCCCACTCTGGGAATAGAGAGCTGTCTCTCGGATGCTCGATCCTCTCCCACCATGGCTGACTCCCAATGACCCCAGTCTATTCCTGAACCCAGATCAATGGCATGGCAAGAGGTAAGGCGTTGGTTCCTTAGCCCTGCATTTTACTGGGCTGGCCATAGAGTTGTTATTAAGTGCCTCTGCTGTTCCCCAGTCATGTTCATTTGTTCCTCCTCCTCCCTAATGATCAGGGTCCACATGGATTGTTATTTTCCCATCCTCCATGCATCCATGCATTCCTGTCTCCCAGAATATCTATGGTCTTTGTAATCATAGCCTTGCATTCTTTCTTTAATGCTCCATACCTATCTTCCATGCTCTTTCTCCAGAATTGTTCCACTTATTATGTACCTACTATTGCTTCTTTAACTTCCTCCAGAGTTTCTTGAACAATAATAGTGACCTCTAGCTAACCCTATTGTCTTTTTCTTGAGAAAAAAATAATTTAAAACATTTATAAAATGCCTAAAGTTTGGTAGAACTGGTCAGTTTACCAGCAAATGAAACTGGAAGATGTTTGGTGGAATCTGTTACAGTTAAAACAAGTTCTGGTCAGAGTCAAAATGGCTGTTTAGGCGGCGAGACTGAGGAAAAGAATACTCGTAGTTCTCGCCATGCCGAGTCTGCTGTATCAAGATGGCCAGCATGACAACAGTGTGCATGCACAATACTCACTGATGCACAGTTAGAGTTGGCAGCCATCTTGGGCATGGTGGCAATAACTTCCCCAGTTGCAGAAAAAAGTAACACCCCACAAAGTGGGTGTGTTTATGTGCCAGTGGAGGAAGGGCCATGAAAATAGAACACCTTGGAATTTTGCCAGAGCACTGTGGAAGCTTGCCATAGAGATATCTGGTCATGTGCTTCCACAGTGCCCTTCTCAGATGATAGCAGTATGGCTGCAGAGCTCTGCCCACACAGCTGTAAAAAGGTAGGGTCAAATCTCTTTCCTGACTTCACTGAACTGATGTTTTAACCATTTCCTCAGATTATTTAGGGAAGTGGTTGTGCTGACAGACTGCTGATAATGCTAAAAGTGGATCTCACTTGAGATAGAGCTCTTGCAGCAGGTAACACCATTATGACTTTGCCTCCAGGCACTAGAACCCAATGGAAAAATTCCCCACAGCTAGCAGTCTAATGTGAGATGCCCATGACATTGGCCCTGCCCCCAATGTCACCAATGGTATAAAGGGTGGTCCCTCTGCAGCAACTCCAGTTTTTGAGGTGCTAGGGGCTTCTGCTGTCGGTGAAACACTGAGTTGCTGTTTCTAATTTGCAAAAGCAATAAAACATAGTACTGCCTTCAGTACATAAATTCAGCAACATTGATGCGTTTTTGTCCTACCAGGTCAATATGTAATACACTTAATTTGTGTACGACAAAACCCCGAAACAGAAATAGCATGGTATAGCACAGTGAGAGGGTGCAATACCACAAATGGGTCTGTGTGCTGTACTGCACCTCTCACTGTCCCAGGCAGAGGATAAGACCTCTGCTGGGACTGGGATCACCAAGCAGCTGCTGTGGCTTGATGGGATGAGCCACTGGCACTAAAGGAGGCAGGCAGTGTGTTTGGGTCGGTTTGATTCCCAATCCCAGATGCATAGATTTTCATTTTTTGCACTTTGTGCAATACTTTTAACCCCCAGTGGTTATTTTAGTTGGGGGTTGAGGATCTGAGGGGCTAAAAACAAGACTCATGCTGCACCAATATATTGCACTGTATTGGCAGCATGGTATATTCTGCAGCATAATGTCTTGCGACATTATGATCCAGTGCCCTTTTTGTATGGTTGGTGGGCGCTGCAATACTGAATTGTTCACTGTTTGGGCTTGCAACCCTTTGGGCGAGCCACTCGATTGCTGAGTGCAGGTGCACACTGTCAGAAGTTCCCATCTTCCTCATCAGGCGGCAGAAATTGAAGTGCGTGTGCAGCAAGCAGACCCGAAAAGGATGGCCATTTGGCCTGTCTCTGTACCTAGGCCCTGACCACAGGCTGAACAACTGTCTGCACTGCCTCAGCTTTAACAAGAGGACCCGAATCTGCCACATGAAGACATTGAAAGCATACCTCCTTGAACAGCAAGTGGCCACCATGCAGAAGACCCACTCGGGTGCAGCTTATCTTCCTCCTCCACTAAGGACTCCTCTCCCAGAGAAGAAATCGAGCAGGAAGCACCAGCATCGGGACAAGGCTAGGTCTAGGTCAGAATCCTATCTTAGGTACCCACACAAGACTTACAAATGCTGTGCCTCCGGCACAAGGTCAGACTCAGCCTCTCCAGTCTCCCTGGCTCTCTAGGGGTTACTGTTGAAAGCCCCCACCTCTTCTCAGGCACATGGCAGGGAGTCTTCTGGGCTTGGCCTTTCTCAATCCCCGTGTCACTGGCTTCAAAGCTTGTACTGGGGTCCAGGTCAGCCGGACTGACACAGTCTTCATCAGGTGGCAGGTCAGAACCTGCCATCTGCAAGGCTGTAGTCTCGGGGTTGACAGAAAGGATGACAGAGTCGGACAACACCAGGAGACACTGGAACATGAGCACCAGAAGAAGCATTGTTCACCTTCCAAAGAGTCGTTAGCTGAGGCTTTGGACTGACATCAGGCCTCGTTGCCTTCTGACTCCACTTTGGGCCGGACCAGATGCCACCCTCTAAACTGCCATCTGCTCCACAGGGCCGAATGATGACCTGACTACAGACCAACATCAGTGGACCTGGCTGGCCTCCGGGGATACTAGAGATTGGGCATCATCCTCTGCCTCTGCCTCCCAGGAGCCCGATGACCATATGTCAGGGCATTCAATAACAGAGGACACTGTCCCTCAGAGCCAATGTCCAACAAGAAGGCACTGTCAGACCTGACGCCAGATGGGACCATTCCACAAGGGCCCCTTAATGCCCCTACCTCGATGCCAGCACAACCAGCCCGGCCCTGTCATCCCTTTGGCTGAGGTTGAGACTCTGTTCAATAGCTGGTGGAATACTATTAAGGGGCCTTTGCCTAGAGCCACGGATCCAACCCCAATCCAGCGGTGATGCAGATTTTGGCCCTGCCTAGACATCCATCCCCTGGCGTTCACCTCTGCCACCCTGACACTGGTCTGTTTGATGTCAGGGAGAGGGGCATGGGTTGCCAGGCGACAGTGGCTGATCACCATCTGTCATCCAGATCCTCCTCCAGGGATGCCCATATATGTCTTCAGAAGGATCCTCCAGAGCTCCTCCTCCTAAGATTCCTCAGAGGATGATCTGTCTCTTCCATCCCCAGACTCCCAGAAAGATTCTCGAGGTATTCTCCAGATGACCCTCCTTCCTGGATGTAATGAGACACATCCAGTTCCTAAATCAGTGGGAGACAGAAGAGATGGACCCTAAGAGATGCTGTTTGGCAAGGTTCTTGGGGCCACTGACTCAAAACCTTTGGTCATTCCACTACTGGTGGAGCCTTTCAGGACATTACAAAAGTCACCTGGAAGCACCCTCCACAACCTCAGTGGTCCCTAACAAGGACAACCGCTTGTATAGGACCCCAAGGAGAACCATACTTGAGTGAGCAGTCAGGCGCTATGATCCTCCACGGCTGCTCACGGAGAACCAACAACTGAAGCATATGAACTCCGACCACTGTATAAGGAGTCCAAGAAATTTGACTGTTTGGGCCTTAAAGTGTATTCTTTGGCCACTTGTGTGGTCAGGTCACTTAATTTTCTGGCACACATGGTGATGTACCAAAAATCACTATGGAATAAGGCCATGGACCTAGCTCTGTCACAACATGACTCTGCCAACAAATCTGAGCTAACAGTTCTCCAATCCAGTAGTAAACACATCCTTAGGTGCTCATATAACTCATAGACACCACCGCCAGAGCATGGCTACAGGTATATACCTAGGCGCCACTCCTGGCTGGGGTCTCAGGATTCCGCCAAGATTTGCAGGATGCCATCCTAGATGCCCCTTTTCAAGGGCAGTCCTTTTGACCAGGAGGCCGATAAGCTGATAACTGGATTACAGGGATCAGGAAAGACAGTTTCTGAAGTCCACAAAATGTACAAATCCTAACTAGCCACAACCAGGTGTCACTCCTATCCATGAGCATCAGGGCCAACAAGGAAGGTGGCAGCAGCAAGAGAGGGCTACAAAGAAAAAGTACCCCCTGTCCTCAGGAGCACAAGGACCTAAGAGCACTAAGAATGCCAGAGCTCCTTGCCTCCAAAAACCTTGGCATGACTTCCTGCCTGCCCCTCATCGTGGAGTTGCGAGGAGGCAGTGGGAGGAGATTCTCCCTTTATCTCAGTGGCTGACCCAATATCACCGCAGATTAGTGGGTACTCCAGATCATAGAGAAGGGTTACATACTGGAATTCAACCAAATTCCACCAGACAACCCACCTATTTCCACCCATTGCTCACCATACCACGCTGGCCTTATCAGATCAGAAATCCAAGCCCTCTTGAGCAAGAAAGCAATCCAAGTAGTGCCACCGTCTCAAAGAGGAAGAAGATATTACTTCCACTTCTTCCTAGTCCGAAAAAGGCAGGTGACCTTCGTCCCATCCTGGACCTCAGTCAACTGGATACTTTCCCGAATACAAAGGTTAAGGATGGTGACACTGCCGGTATTGCTGCCTATGCTTCGCCAAGGGACTGGCTCTGCTCCCCGGACATGCAGGACACCTACATACATATAAAATCCTGTCGTCCCACAGAAAATACCTCCACTTTACCTTCCAGGAGGCACTACCAGTTCAGAGCACTGCCATTCGGGCTTTCTTGGCACCCAGGGTATTCGCCAAGTGCCTGGCAGTGGTGGCAGCAGCTCTCAGGAGGCAGGGATATTTTGTCTATTCCTACCTTGTCGACTGGCTATTAACAACTCCCACAAAGGAACAGCTGTGTCGCTCACTGGAAGACATCTTCCAACTGCTCCAAGATCTGGGGTTACCTTGAACCTTACCAAGTCATCCCCGATCCACCCAGAGGTTACAGTACATAGGCAGTCTTGGACACTGTCCAGGGGAGAGCCTTTCTTCCCTCAGACAGGGCAGATCCACTAAGGGGCTGGCTTGGAGGTCATCTCCACAAATCAGATTTTAGCCAGAATGGTACTGCAACTGCTATGCTACATGTCAGCCACCATTGTAACAGTTCCCTCAGCTCATCTGCACATGAGGATTCTCCAGTGGAACCTCAGGGTTCAATGGGACCAGCAATTGGACGACCTCGAACAGCCAGTCTGTGTCTCCAAAGCAGTGTTTCAGACTCTGGAATGGTGGCTCACCCCTTCCTGGCTAGAATCTGGGGCTGCCTTTCAAAGCCCCAGTCCTCAGCAGATCCTGACAATGAATGCCTCAGGACTAGGGTGGGGTGCACATTTTAGAGACCATCAGACAAGAGGGACGTGGACCTCTTTGTAACACAATCTCCAAATAAACATGTTGGATATGAGGCGTTTCTGTATGCCTTACAGGTGTTCCAGATGATCTCTGCCAAGGCCCCTAATGATCCAGTTGGACAACATGCCAGTGGTCCTCTACATCAGCAAGCAAGGGGATATACACCTCTTACTCCCTCTGCAGTGGAAGCCATGAGAGTCTGGCACTGGGCAGTGGAGCACAATCAGGAACTCACAGCGGTTCACATTCCAGGAGTTCAAAACACCTAGCTGACAGCTTCAGTCACTTTCTGTCTCAGGCTCATGGGTGGGAGCTACTACAGGGCATAATAGATGACCTTTTGAAAGGTGGGGACTTCCAGAACTGGACCTCTGCATCACACTCAAGCCAAACTGCCCAATTTCTGCTTGCTAGATCCCGGGCCTGGTATTTTCTGGAGATCGTTGTCCCTTTCTTGGGCAGGAGGTTCCTGTCTTTCCTCCTTCCCACTGCTTCAGAGGGTACTGCCTCAAACTACAAGCGGAATGAGCAGTCATAATTCTCATAGCGCAATTTTGGCCATGACAGATTTGGTTCCCTTTGCTCCAACAATTGGCATCGAACCTCCAGTTCCCTTACCCCTGTCTCCTCACTTGCTCTCCCAGGAGCAGGAAACTCTAGTACACCTGGAATCTTCAGTCTCTGTACCTGCATGGGGTGGTCTGACTGAGGAGAGAATGGATGCTTAATCCAGGAGCACTGGGACCATCCGCTTAATATCACTGCCATCTACCTATAAATGTCCAACAAAACTATATACTGTATTTCAGAAGACAAGATGTACCTCTATATGGCTTCAGTTAAAAACAGAAGAAAAACAGTCCCAGTTAAGATTTCCAGCTGCAACCACCAAGAGAGGGATCGGGCCTTCCTTGCAGCACGAGACTGCAATATGCCAGCACTGCAAGGAGCAGAGGTGAGTGGATCTAATGCAGAAACCAGTGAAAGACAATCTGTTTCACAGCCCCACAATGCAATAGAAGGCCATATACAATCATTACAATTCAATCTAACACATCAGATGAGGGTGGCTTTGAAAATATTGGGACCCAGCTCACTCATCTGCAACAGACAGTAAATGCCCTTAGTGACACGTTGGAAAGCCTCAAAACCAGATTAACTGAAGTCGAGGCAGCGGTGGCGATAGAGGATGCCCACCAAAGAAACAAAAATTCACTGCAGTTGGCTCTGTGGGAGATAGAAAATCTAAAAGCCATCCTGGATGACCATGAGAATAGAGAGTGTAGGTGCAATGTACACATAGTGGGTCTGCAGAGAAGGCATGGAGGGCAAGATTGTGGGAGCTTGTTGGTTCCTGGCTAATAAAGACACTCAATTTACCTGCTGGTATGTCGCTGGAGAACCAATGTGCCCATCAATCACCAGGCCTCAGACCAGGTCCGGAGAAAAGACCACAACACATAATAGTGAAATTTCTGCGCTTCCCAGATAAACAGACAGTGCTGGAGGTGGCCAGACAGAAGGGCAGAATCATTGAGCGGGAGAAACCGATCAGCATCTTTCCTGATTTTTCCAGATGTTTGCACTTGCATGCATGGCTCCTGCCGACATAGTCAAGGACAGGTATGGGGTGTCTTCAAGGGTAGTGGAGGTTCTAGTGGCGTGAGGAAGCCCTCGGCTAGGGCCACATATGCCATAAAATGGAAACGTTTTTGCCTGTGGGCGTTATCCCTTCTCCTGGATCCATTTGTCTATCCGTGAATTTGGTCCTGGAGTGCCTTCTTTCCCTATCTGACAAGGGTCTCAGCTATTTGTCCATAAAGGTACACTTTTCTGCACTGTCAGCTTTCCATGTACGTATGGAGGAAAGGACCCTGGCACAATTGGATTTGTCCAAGATCTTTTGCTGTGTATTATGCATATCAAGCCTCCCAAGCTTATGTTGCCTCCCTTTGAGCCAGCCACAGGTTGCGAGCTGCGCTTCTCTATCTTGGAAAGCATTGTTTCTAGTTCCCATTATTTCTGCCTGGAGGATTTCTGAGCTTGGGCCCTGATGTGTAAAGAGCCTTATTTTATTTTTACGCAGAGATAGGGTATCCCTGCATACCAATCCTAAGTTTCTCCTGAAGGTAGTGTCTGAGTTCCTCTTAACCAGGACATTCAACTTCTAGTTTATTACACAGATACTCAAATAAAGGGAGGCCCTGTTGCATCGCTGGATGTTCACAGAATTCTTCATTTCTACATGGATCATACTCGATCTTCTAGGAAGACAGACCAGTTATTTATCTCCTTGCCCAGAGAATGTTAGGGGCACCAGTGAATAAGCAGACATTGCCAAATGGTTGGTCAACTATATAGTTTTCTGCTATCAAAAGTACAACAAACCTCTACGGGACCGGTTAAAGGTCACTCCACTAGGTGTGTTGCCACTTCATTAGCATCCAAGGAATGTCTCAGCAGCGGATCTTTGTGTAGCTGCTATTTGGAATTCAATCCACACCTTCATAAAACACTACAGTCTGGACATTGCTCGAAGGAGGAGGCAGGCTTTGGCCTTGCCGTTCTCCAGGACTACTCTCTTGGAGTACCAGTGGTATACTGCTGTTTATAACCACTACCCTTCTGACCTGGATTTTGTCCTTGTATTGCTTGAGATTCAGTCCTAATGATGTTACCTGCTGCAAGGCGCTATCTCGAAGTGAGATAGTACAGTTCGTAAGAACTTACCATAACGGTAGATCTTGAGAAGATCTCTTGCAGCATATGCTGTCCCTCCACTTTCCCCATGGTTATATAAGTTATTCTCTTTTTTGGGATGTTAGGAACCTCCTCGGTTCCCCATCCTTTTATGCTAGCTGGGTCTCCAGTGGGAACTGAGTGGTACGCCTGGGACGCCCTTTATACCATTGGTGATGTCGGGGAGGGGCCGACATCAGGGTGGTCCCCTGCCTTAGACTGCTAGCTAGAATTATTCTGTGGGGTCCTAGTGCCTGGTAGCATAGTTCTAATGGTGTTACCCGCTGCAGGAGCACTTCTCGAATCTACTGTTATGGTAAGTTCTTCTTGCGTAACTGTACTTTCCCTCTGTTGGAACTCACAGACTATCCAATTGATATAACTCAAATAAAAAAACACAGTAACCCATACCTTTCTCTCCTATCACCTCATATTGCCTCTGTACCTGGGCTCCACAGTTTGACAAGCAGAACAATTGCGAAGAGTCCTTGTTAGGACAAGAAGGGCTAACATAGGTGACACTGCCTGAACCATTCCGGTGAGGTTGCTGACAGTTTTGATAGCTGTGGGGTGTTCCATGGATTTAGCTGCTGTAAGACTATGCCTGTGGTTCAATGGAGGGCAACCAGTCACACCCCTTCCTGAGCTATATAAGCAGTTCCTTTCAGCCTCTTTCTGAAACACTTTTTCTTTGTCAGCGGAGTCTCTGTCAGTCTGCCTTCTTCCTTGGAGGCACCCCTCCAGCACTGTTGTGCTTTGGGCTCTGCTTGTTTTGTGCTGGACTTCTGTTTTTGGTTTGTATTATTTTGCCTCTGGCTGCTGCTGTGTGCTTCCTTTTAGGTTTTTTGTTTTGCTGTGTTTGTGTTTCTTTCGTTTTGTCTTTTTTGGGGTTTTCTAGTTTTCCTAGCATCTTGTTGCCCTCTGTTTGCACTGTGTTACAAACCTCTGCTTTCCTGCAGTTATTATTTGTATGTTTCAGCTCACACTGCAGTTGCTGTCATTAATTGAGTGTACCTGGTCCTGGCTGTGCAGCTCACCTAGCAGCTACTCCCTGTTTACAGCCCTGCTCATGATTTAGTCAGTGTTAGCTCCACTAGGACAAATGCTCAAATGCTGCATTGCTATACTGGCACTTTCTGCTATTTCATGGCTGCCTGGTCTCATGGTGCCATCCTGGCTCCCTGTTATTTCTCTGGTGGAAGACTGTGGTGCCTCAGCAGTGCATCATGACCGGGTAAAGGAGCATGTTTTACGTAAGTTAAATGACTCCTGTTCCTTTGCAGTTCATTGCCTACTTGGCTTCAGTTATCCATTCGATGCATAACTCATTAACCTCATAGCATACATGGTCTTCAGATGTTGATGCATTTCATTACTGTGCTACTTGCTTCTTATTGGATTAATCTATCACTGCTCTAATGGCTTTTAAGGTATTCCGGGCACTCATATAAATTCACTATTCTTGCAATCATATCAAATCACTATTCATGTTGAAACTGTAGCATCAAATGCTTTCTGTAAACTATCATTCGTTCCTTCATGGAACTGGTTGACCAAGCATTTATGTAATTCCGCTTATCTCATATGCAATGTATCGTGCTAGCTATACTGCTGCCCATCTTATTGCTGTCATAAATACTGTTTCAAATCCTGCAAAATATTTCCAACATGCTAAACCTCATTGATTCATTCATGCTAATCTCATTGATTCAACTACTGGCATCATAGCTTCTCCTGCTTACATTTCTACCTTCTATGTCACCATTAATTTAGCTTCATAATGGAATTGGTTGACTTGTTTACCACTGGTTACTATTACTACTATCAAAACACCAAACACTGGCTCACAGTCAGCCTCCTGCTTCACCTAGGCCCCACCTGGTAGTTCTCATAGTTGCAGAGTTTGTTTGCAACCTTTCATTCTTAGTAGTTGCAGAGTTTGCTTGCAACCTTTCAAACCTCCTCCCATCTAGCACTCACAGTTGATTCATGTCCTCATTCATAAATTGGGCATACCAACCACATCCATTACATTTCTGACTCAGGGCTCATCCTGTAAGCAGAGCGGTCTACTCTGCACTCTTGAAGTCCACATCTTGGGCATGTGAACCTCAGGGCAGGATCCTTCCCATCTGGCCCATAGTGGGAATGTCCTCCTCCCAGGAGAGCTATATGCATAACACTACTCTGGTTGTATAGCCCATTGAATTGAAAAGCTACACCTGTGGTTCAAGTGGGGAGCAACCAGCCACACTCCTTCTTGAGCTATATAGCAGTTCCTTTCAGCCTCCTTCTGAAGCACTTTTCTTTGCCCCACCATTCCCCTCCTTCTCCAATGGCATGCCTCTCTCCTTGGGAGCTCCTTCCTAAAGGTACCTTTAGCCAAGAGAATTTTCACAGTACCTCAAGGGGTGGGAATCCTCTCTGAGGGTTCCTTGCCTTCAATATCTCTACAGGGTGGTACTTCTCTGTGGAATAGGAGTGTGAATGGCCAAACTGTTATCACAGTTGCACAATCATAATACTGCTCTGGTTGCATAGCCCATTGAATATTATTGTATTGTTCATTTTGAGATTTTTTATCCTTTTGGTCAGGGCCAAAAGCAGAAGTCAAAGATCTTGTATACAGTTCCAGATGGCTTTGTACAAACCAAGACATCAGTTCAACCATCAGTGAGCACTGAGAAGAGTGATACTGGCAGAGGTGGTATCTGCCAGTGTCAATAAAATGAGCCAGTGTGGCCAGGCTCTTTAGTCAATAAAGCTGGTATTGGAAGGTGAATGCTATGAGGCATAGTAAAGGCAAAAAGATGGCTTTCAGGAAATATAAGGAGACACAGAAGGAGGAGGACAGGGGTGGCGTGTCTAGAAAAGCAAGGAAGGCAGGGAGGCAGTCAGGGCACAAAGTAAAGACAGAGGAAAATGTAGCAAACAAAGTTAAAAGAGGACAAGACTTTCTATAGGTACATTAGCAAAATGATAAAGATGGGGGTTGTAAGGCTAAAAGGGAAAGAAGTGGAAGTGAAAGGGACCAACCAGGATAAAGCATCAATACTGAACAAATATTTCTGTTCAGTTGTCATGGAGGAAGGAAAGGGGAGGGTCCACAGCTAAGAATCAGGGTTGGAAGGAGGTGGACAACAGTCCATATAAAGAGGAAAGAGTCCTAAAGAACTCACAAAACTGAAGGTGGATAAGGCAATGAGGGCACACAGGATACACCCTAGAATATTAAAGGAGTTGGAGGTGAGTTCAAAGATTTGTTGTTCAGCAATTAAGCCATTACAACATACTAAACATATTCTAAAAACAAATACACATCAGCAACAATATACCCTATAAGAGTAAAATATCACAGTTTACAGACTAGAAATGAATAGGTTGAATGAGTTGAACACAATTGTAAATTCATAAGACTGTACATATACAACATTAAAGTATCCTAAAAATATGAGCAACAGAGCTAAAGAGTAAACAGGAGAGAGGAGGCACTGTGGGTCACCCTGGAGATGGGAAATGGCTCCACAATCTGCACAGGGTTATATACAGACCCCTGTCTCAGAGGGAGTAATGGACAAGAAATGATAGAAGGCATCCTTGGGATGGCAGAGAAAGGAGATATTGCTGATGGGGACCTGGATATGCCAGATGTTAACTGGAGCACCTTTGCTGCAGCCACATCCAAAAGCAGGGCCATTCCCGATGCCCTACAGGGGCATGCCTCAGACAGCTAGTTTTGGAACCCACTCAGGAAAGAGCAATCTTAGACCTGGTACTCTCAAATGGGGACGGAGAGAGGATATCTGATCTTGAAGTGGGTAGCCATCTGGAACAGCGACCACCAAACTGTGGTTCCGATAAACTTAGCTTTAGAGTCAAGCCACACAAAAGTGAAGGTACTGGATGTCAGGAGGGCTGATTTTATCAAAATGGGAGAGTGCCTCAGAAAAGCAGTAGCAAACAGGCAAGAAGGTGGGCGGAGCAACAATGGGAAAACATCAAAACCACCATCACAGAGGCAACAAGCCTTTGTGTGAAGCAAATAAATCAAAATGAAAGAAAAAATGTTATGGTTCTCAAAAGAAGTGGCAGGAAGGAAGGAGAAAAGATAGCATTCAGGAAGTATAAGGAAACACAGAAGGAGCAGGACAGAGAACTGTACCAGTTAAACCAGAAGAAGCGGGTAAGGCAGTCAGATTAGCAAAGGCCCAAACTGAGGAAAAGATAGCCAACTCGGTTAAGAAGGGATAAAACCTTTTATAGGTACATTAGGAGCAAAGAAAGACTAAGGCAGGGTACTGAAGCTGAACAAAGAGGAAGGTGGCTGGGCAGAGAGCCACAATGAAAAAGCAGGGATACTGAACAAATACTTATGTTTAGTATTCACAATGGAAAAAGAAGGGAAATACCTAATCCGGTCAATAGAAGCACTCTGGATAGGGGTTGATATTAGTCCTTTCACAGAAGAAAGGGTTCTGAAAGAACTCTTAAAACTGAAGTGGATAAAGCAATGGGGCCTAATGGGATTCACCCCAGAATTCTAAAAGAACTAAGGGAAGAACTAGTAACACCACTGACTACCCTTTTAATAAATCATGGGAGGATGGTGGTGCCTGAGGACTGGAGCAGGGCAGATGGGATTCCCTTCACAAAAGTGGGAGCAAGACAGAGGCAGGAAACTACAGATCTGTCAGTTTGACCTCAGTGGTAGGAAAATGATGGAATCACTTCTGAAGGAAAGAAGTGTTGAGTACCTGGAGGCCACAGGACCCAAGGCAGCATGGATTCACAGTGGGAAGGTCATGTCAAACAAATCTAATTGATTTCTTTGACTGGGTGACCAAAGCAGTAGACCAGGGAGGGGCTGTGGACATGGCCTACCTAGACTTTAGCAAGGCATTTGACACAGTCCGCACAAAGATTAATAAACAAATTAGCCAGTCTGGGAGTGGGTCCCAGGGTAGTAACCTGGGTAAAACATTGGTTGGACAACAGGACACAGAGGTAATAGTAAATGGAGTCCACAATGAAGAAAGGGCGAGTTACTAGTAGGTACCATGGGATTCAGTACTAGGCCAGTCCTTTTTAATGTCTTTATAAGTGACATTGCAGAGAGACTGGAAGGAAAGTATGTCTCTTTGCAGATGAAACAAAGATTTGCAACAGGGTTGATACACAAGGTGGGGTGGAAAGGATGAAAAGGACTTGGCAAGGTTGGAGGAATGGTCAAATGTATGGCAGCTTAGATTCAATGCAAAGAAGAGCAAAGTAATGCATCTGGGAAACAAAACCCAGGGAAGGGTACACAATGGGGGTGAGATACAGCAACAACAAAAATGGAAAGGGACCTGGGGGTAGTCATATCAGATGACCTAAAGGTGGGCAAGCAATGTGAGATGGCTCTAAGGAGGGCTGGGGGATACTGGGATGCATAGGAGAGGCATCACCAGTAGAAAACATGAAGTTGTTGGCCCTCTGTACAGACAGTTGGTAAGACCACATCTGGAGTACTGTGTATGGTTCTGGAGACCCTACCTCTGCAAGGACATAGACAGGGTGGAGGCTGTCCAGAGGAGGGCAACCAAAATGATGCAGGGTCTGCATCAGAAGACATATGAAGAAAGATTAAAGGAACTAAAGATTTATAGCCTCGAGGAAAGAAGGGAGAGGGGACATTATAGAAACTTTCAAATACCTCAAGGAAATCAACAAAGTTCAAGAGGTAGCATCTTTCAGAAAAGAGATGTGCAAAACAAGAGGAACAATTTGAAGATAGAGAGGGATGGCTCAGAGGTAATGTGAGGAAGTATTTCTTTACAGAGGGTTGTGGATACATGGAACAGCCTTCCTGAGGAGGTCATAGAGTCAAAAATAGTGGAGGAATTCAAGAATGCATGGGACAGACATAAGGCAATTCTAGTGGGGGTAGGAGAAGTAGGCTGTTGGTTAACTAGGATCTGCAGCTTATCCGTTAGGTAGGAAATGGGCAGACTAGGTGGGCCAAGCGGTCCTTATCTGCCATCAAATTCTATGTTTCTATGAGAAACCAGAACCACTTAGTTGTTTGATAGTTACAAAAAGGCAGAAGACCTTAAATACCAGCACACAAAAGTGTCACTCCTTAAACTTCACTTATAACCATGAATATGTATATCTCTCAAGCTCTGCAGGAAATACCAATCTTATGAGAGTTGTACCTTTCAAAGGTCTAAGGCCAGGCATTTCTAATTTCCAAGTGACTAACTTCCATTTCAGCTGCTGGCAAGTAATTAATAAAGTCATTAAATAACAGCAAAAATAATTAATAATTTTACTTAAACATCCTGAATAAGGCAGATTGTTTCCAAAGGATAATGAATAATTTGGTTATAACTTCTAAAAAGGAAAAAATAAAATGACATGCTAAAACAACACTATTGCACCACTAATATAAAGACCAGCTGTAAGGAGAAAAAAGTTTGGTAAAACAAATAAGGTCTTTCACAGTCAATATACTGGCCCTTTTAGAAAACTTCTAGTTTAACTCCTTACCAGGAGTCCTGTAAGTAACTCCATTTTAAGCTTAAACAGTTAAAGCATTGAGCTCCATAACTGAAGACCGTAACTGGAGTAACTTTTGTGTTCCATACTAACCACAAATTAAAATAAGACCCATGCAAATTTCAAAGGCTACATAATCCTGAAAGTCCATACATTCAGATGAAAAGACTCAGTAATCAACTTATTTGTCAGCAAGGTGTGAATGGTAACTTCTTACCCACTGACGCTCAATTAAGTACCATTAAATGTTCACTGAGCAATCAGATTTTAGTACCATCCAGGGTAAAATATTTTCTAGACCTTTTAGAGTTATTATCCAACCTAATATAACAGAAAAAAAACCTCCCAGAGTCTCGTAGTTTCAATATTTGGCCCCTTAAGCACCAAAAGAGGTGTTAGGGGCTTCTTGGCATCCATAGAATAACACCGAACCAGACAATCATCCCGTAGGAGATAACTTTCAGCTCCTCAGATGGGAGTCCTGAAACCAATAGTTAACAGAATTTTACACCTGGATTAGAATATATGCCACAGAAACAATAAAGCTGACACCATTTCTAATAAAGCGTCCTGTTGTATAAGCGTTTATAGTGGTGAAAATTTTCATAGAAGTATATACGCTATCTGCCAAAAATTGCTGCGAAGAATATTTGCTAAGAATCATAGATTCACTTTCCAGAGTACATACCTTTCAGCGACTCAAATAAATTAAGAAGTCTCACACAGGGTCTCTGTTTAAATAAAATGCTCTTCAATCAATCAATCAACATCTTTATTTATCCAGGCGGGCACCATTGAGCAAGGCTCATTTGCAAGGTGGACCTGGTCATGAATACATCAAAGTACAGTACAGAAGCAGGTATACAAAGCAATAATATACAAGGAAGAAAAAGTATATACAGTGTATACAGTACAGTACAAGGTTGAAATAAATAAAAAAAAAACAGTATTATTTTACAATTGAAGAAGTCAGCAGATGTACAATCAACCATAGGCATACAGGGGTTATAAGCAGAGATCTTTTGAGTGAGGCAGCGGCATCTACACATATAGGGGAAAGAGGCAGTGTTTGGGATGGCAGGTTAGAAGGGTAAAGAGGAGGATATATTACCAACAACTGGGGGAAAAATTGGGCTAAAACCACAGAAAGTGGCGATGGCTGTCATGTACTTGTTTATTATGATAATAACGGAGGGGTAGATAATTGGGACACTACTATGGATGGGATGGGACTTTAGCCAGGCTGGAGCGGACAGGGAAGAGGCGTGCAGCAGGAAGAGTTAATAGGGAAAGAGTGAGAGCCGGTGAGAAACATGGCGGCGTCAGGCTGGAAAGGGGAGTTCTTGGAATTAAACAGTATCTTATCAGGGTATCTCATCAATCGGCTTCCATCTTCACCTTTTTATCCACAGTAACTTGTAAAAAGGCATTATGCCTGTTCAAGTATCAAACTTCATTGAAATGAGCCAAACTTGAGCTGAACAAGGATCAAAAAGCATCCTTTTCTCCTATTTCTAGGTAGTTGCTAAAACTCTCCCTTGTGTCACCATTTCATGATCCAGAGCTGCTGCAAATACTCTCTGGGTTCGCCTTTACAATAATTACTTGCACCTAGGAGAGAAAAGAGAACGCTCCACTGAGTGTAGTAAAACTTTAAAGGATATCTAAACATCATTTTGACAGCAAACTATTCAAAGTCTGACTCTGTAGGTGACTAAAGGAAGGCTGCTGTATTCATTAATGCTAAAACTACATTTATATAATTTACCTAAATATGGTTCCAGAGCATTTGAAAATTGTGAAATCAACCTACCAATTAAAAAAAATTTCCTACCAGCTTCCTAAAATGGCGCTTGAATGTGTAATGTGATGACATAATTGGAGCCAAAGTCAGAAGATATCAACTCTCTATAGTGCTAACCAGTTCTTTTTTCCCTTTGTACAGAATTGTTTCACCCAAATGGTCAAAACCATGTGCATCATTTTGTATAATACACATGTTAGGCTATAGCTCTGTTCATTTTGTTTACTTTAACATGCTGAAATTGTGTTTTAATCCAACGACTTTCTCTGTGGCAAACCACAGTGCAGTACACATCTTGAATAACCCAGTGATCTAGTAGTTATGATGGATCCAGGATGCTACAATGGGGGCTGGGGTGGTGTGCATACTAATATGCACTTTTAACATTTTTCTTAAACCTTTTTGTTTTGCTATTATTCTTTTCTAGTATGTTTTGACAGACCCTACAAATGTAATTAATAGTCTGGATGTAAACATTTGTACAATCAATAAATTAGACTTCTTCCACAAAATAAAATGCAGCAGCAGCAAGCAAGTACATTACAATGTGTGTATGGGGTGGGGGTTGCAGCCACACCCTTCACCACCCCTAGATCCACCACTTTTTGTAGCAAAGTTCTTGTGCAGTCCAATGTTACAGTTCGTACTTTCTGAAAATCAAATATATGCTTGTCTTCTTTTCCATGGGAAATAATAATAATGAGAAGAAGAATCAGCATTTATATAGTGTTTTCATACACATTGCATCCCAAAGTGCTTTACAAGCAATACTAGACTGGTAGTGAAGTGACTGAACCATTCACATATCTGGAATGTGTGTAATGCGGTATGGGCTGCCGTCCATTGGCTCACGCTGTGGACCAATGGAGCCAGCACGCGTGTCAGTCGGTAGACGTGAGGCGGCAATGGTGGGACTGCCGCTGTCGCGACCCGGAGGCAGAGGCAGTGGGGATCAGTGGGCGGGTGGGGAGGGACCACCGGACCACCAGGGATATAGGAGTCGTTACTATTTTACTTAAGCCCGCTTAACTTTTGAATGCTCGCGGTGTTGTGCCTAGCGCCAATGGGACTTCTGCTAGTGTATCCCATGCTCCCTCTGTCCACTGGCTGGCGCAGTGCCACTGCACCATGCGCACTGCAGGATGGCCAGGTGCAATATTCAATGATGCTGAGCCATGGCGCAGCTCCGTTGGAGTATCGCCCAGTCCACGCCTCACGCGAGAAGTTGAGCTGCGCCCAGGCTTCGCGTAACAGCCTGGCACAGTTTGAATATCTGGGCCCTGGTGTTGATCATTCTGGTACAACAATTCAAAACAAAGATGGAAAGAAGAACTAGTTAGCACTGTAGGAACATATGTGGATCTCTGGCTCTGGCTCTGATTATGTCATCACGACTCATCACTTATTTATTTTTATTTTTATTTATTCAGTTTTTGTTGACTGGGTAAGTGCACTAGACAAATTCTGCCTATTTTCAAGCACGACCGGGGAGGATACAGATAAATGTCAACTGACCTTGAACCTGATTAAGCTGTTGGTGGTATTTTTAGTGAATGGGGGACATTTGGCCAGGGCACGAGGAAATTCCTCTACTGTGTCAGTAGGGGGCTTGCCATTTCTCTGTGATGGCCACTTGGAGTTTGGCGTTGGAGGGTGAGGATGTGTTGGAGGTAGGGGTTGGTCTCCTTCCCTATCTCCTCTCCACAAGACCAACCTGGAGCGGAGAGAACTGGACACGGGTCCTGTCTCGGTAGCTCACTCGGAAATGTTGCATGAGGAGGCAGTCAGTTTCGAAGCCCAGTGGAAGCACTCATGTTTTTGTTCCTGAGGTTGTGGTGGATGCTAGAAGAGCGGCAGATGAATGCTCTGCAGTTTCAATGCTCCCCGACTGCTGGAGTCCTGTCAGTAGGGAATGACGTAGACTGACAGGGCTCAGCTGAGCGAAATGTCGACGGATGGATCAGCTGGTGCCGGCGCTACAAGCCTTGTTTGGGTCAGAGCTTTTCAGGCGCTGTGGAGACTGGCAGCTGTTCACTTCAAAGTGAGTGCTGAGAGTCTCTTCCAAGCTCCCGATTCATGATGTGGAAGCCTTTTTGGCTTCCTTCTCAGCGGAGCGTAAAGGCACGGGAGGAACAACGAGGTGAGCCTTGCATTCCGGCTCAGCGTTCTGTGGATACAGTGCATCCGGGTGTGTTAACGTCCAGTCTCCCAGGTACTGTGACTGTTTCATTACTCAATACTTTTCATGCGGGTCCCAACAACAGGTCTTGTGAGGCAAAACTTAACTATCTTTCCTGGACCTGATATTGACTCGAATGTTTCTGCTTCAGGAGTTACAATTGCTGCAGCTTTGCAAGAGGCGGGGTGGGAAAAATCCCCTAGATGATTCATGGACTTCTCCTGTACAGCCTAACCCAACACCACAGGGGATTTACTGGGTGTATCAGACCCTCTGGAATTGCCTTGGGCTTACAGCTCACACAAACCCAGCCTGGCAGGTAGGGGGACTCGAGTACTGGATCAAGTGAGGCTCCCTCAAGCGTGCTTTGTCTACTGACACTGTGGGGACTCCTGTGGCTGATAGACTTCTTGCCCCTTCCTTGCTAGGCATTGCTACAGATCTGTTGCAGACAAATGAGCCCTCAGTTACCCAGGTGTGGTTCGAGGATGGTTCAGATCATGCATCTACGAATGTTGAGGCCCTTTGCCTGCTTCGGTGGTTTTCTTCACAGGCCACGAGACCTTCCTCTACTACAGCTCCTTCCCTTTCAGCTCCTAGAATTTCTACTGGTCCACAGAAGCCTAAATCCTTTGCTGGACTGTTTCATTCCCCGAGCAAAGCCGAGCAGCGTGAATGCTGTTCGACTACGCTATAGGGGTGGGCTGGGATTTTCAGGATCAGCTTATATGTTGGGAAAACCTTTTATTTATTTATTTATTTATTTATTAAAATTTCGTTATTACAACCTTTGAGTCAGAGACTCCTTTGCAAAGAGCTCCACATCAAAACAAACATACAGATTTCTTTGTGAATGAACAAACATGCTTCATAAGTTAGGGTTATACAGTGGTGCTCACATAATTACATCATACATTTACAGAAATTGGTTAGTCTCTTAAGGGTTGCTTATAACCTTGGGTCTGTTGAACATGCCTCATAAGGATAATCGTTGGTGCTTTACATAAGTGCATCAGACAATTACAGTACTTGGTTAGTCTCTGGGGTTGATTCTCAACCCTGTGTGGAAATGGTGTAGAGTGATCCGTTGCAGCTACACGTCTCTGAGTCTATGAGTGTCTCTTGATTCCAGTTTTAAACTGACCTAGTCTTGGGGCCAGGGAGACAGGAGGAGAGTTCATTGAGCCAGATGGGTGCCCGATAGCTAAAGGACCTTTGTCCTAGTCTGCGGTCTTTCGGTGGGGGACATGGATGGGCATGCTTGCTTGGTGCCTTGGGGTGCTTCTGTGGGTGTTAGGTTGGATGAGGGGTGAAGGCCAGTGGGTGCAAGCTTCAAAAGTATTTTTTTGGCTTGGAGGCAAGTGGTATTTAGCCTTCCTTTGAAGGTCAGCCAGTCCGCTCTTTTGTAGAGTCGCAGGTGTGGGTAAGTGGGTCACTTTCTGTGACCAGTCGGCTGGCTTTATTGAGGGCAAGATTAATTAGTTTCAGGGCTGTGAGGTCAGCAGTCCGTATATTATAATACCATAGTCTACCAGTGATATGACAGAGCTGGTTACTGCCAAATGTAGGGCCTGTGGTGTGAGGCACAGTCTGTGCCTATAGAGGATCCCTAGTCTGGTGTTTACTGAGGAGGAGAGGTGGTTGATGTGCGTGTGATAGGTAAGTGAAGTGTCAAGTGTAATGCGAGGTATTTTAATTGTGTGACTTGTTCAATTTGGATGCCCTGGTAGTTGGAGATGTTAAGGTGGGAGCTACTGATGGGGCTTTGGAGGTGCGTAAAGATCATGGATTTTGTTTTGGTATAGTTTAGTATTAAACCAGTGTGAACCAGTCTTCTAGTTCATGAAAGTAAATAAAAGTAAATTTGAAGCTTGTGTTGGAGGGAGTTGGGGTGCTTTCTTTCCAATAAACTACTGCATCGTCTACATAGAGCAGAAGCTTACCATTGCCACTTTGGGATGGAGTTCAGGAAAAGGGTGAATAATAGAGGGCCTAGGATTGACCCTTGTGTGCGCCGCCTGAACTGGATTCTTGGCAGATAGGGTGGTGTTGATTTTGACTTCTTGTGTTCGGTCTGTGAAATAGTTCTTAAACCAATGTATTGTGTCGAGGCGAGATTGAGGGAGGAAGTAGGTGTAGAAGTAGGTCATGATTAGCGGTGTCGAGCAGCTTTTGGTTAGGTCAGTGAGATTAAGCCTGCTATTTCCCCCTCATCAAGAGCCTCGTATATATAAGATGTGGTTTGAGGATTTGAGTGGTGGTGCTGTGTCCTGTTCTAAAGCCATGTTGTTCTTGGCAGAGCAGAGAATGGCTAGTCAGGTACTCAGTGAGTTGGTCTGACACTATTCTTTCGAGAGCTTTAGAGAGTGGGGGAGTATCGTGATTGGCCTGTAGTTGTCAGGTCAGTTGGGTCACCCTTTTTAAGATTGGTGTGATAATTCCCTTTTCCAGAGAGTGGGGAATTGTCCTAGGCATAGTGAGTGGTTGAATATTTTGGTGAAATGATTAAATCTAGTTTGCAATTTTCTCCTCTGAAATTCGCCCTGATCCATACTTCAGGAGATAATTATTTTGATATTAGTTTTAAAACAGCATTAAGTTTAGACACATTTTGGCATCGATATCAGGCAGTTCAGCATACCCCATTATGGTCACATTTTTTGCTGTGCCCTTACAAAACCCATAATCAAAAATATTACTGTTTTGTTTAAAAATGAGGGAGTAGCAATTGACGATATTGTACAATGGTTGTCTTCTAAATGTACTGTATTGGGTTTACCAGATCCAATTATTGATTCTGAGATCTTTTGGACAGGGGTGGAAATTACAGGTGGAATTACCAATTGTAAATGGTGTTATTCAGCATTTACCAAGTTGTTTTTATTTGGGAAGAGATAGGGGTTTCATTTTTACCCAGGACAACCTAAATCTTGTTTTAGGTGTGGGGCCCATATGCACCTTAGTAATGCCTGTGATCAGCTCAAATGCTCCTCTTGTCTGGGTTCGGACATGTGAGTATAATTGCCCCATCCATCCTACTGTAATTTGTGTGAAGAAGCCTCACATTCTTATAAAGAGTGTCCGTGGGCCTCGCATAATAATCCTGAGATGCCTTCAGAAAGTCAGGATGAAACAGTTTCTAAGGCCCAATGATCTGCTCAAGCTAGGCCTCATTTTGGCCTTTTGCTCCTAAAATTCTTCTCCTCCTCCTTCTTGTCCCACTTTCCAACAGGTAAACCCTGTTTTGGTTCAACAGAACTCTGATGAGCCACGCCCGTCCTGGAAGTAGTATCAGCTGAAGGGGTATGGTACACCTCTCAGAGGCCTTCACCTCTGCTGTACCTGGGGTGCAGTCAGATACTTCTAGTACTTCGGATAAGCCCTGTGACCCTAAAGATGTTATGCCCCGGGGACACTGATTGAGTACCAGTGGGTACCAGGAGACAGACGAGAAGTTCTCTCTTGAAGGGTTCCTCTGTCTTCTGACTCTCCGCCCTCTGATTTGGTGGTTAAAAACAGGTTTGCAGTGCTGCACAAATGCAAACAGACTATTGAAACTGAGGAGCAGTCTGATGCTTCCTCTGTTGCATCATCCCAGGTAGATATGTTAACTGACACCGAGCAGGTTTCCGGAGACACTCAGACCAGTAAGAAAGAGATATAAAATGAAGGCTCCAGGAAAGGAAGAGGAAGAAGAAGTCCTGAGCGTTTAATTGTCACACATGGGGATGTTTTTTCCTTTGGCAGCTTAAATGCCAATAGCCTTAAAAATCCCAAAAGGAGGCGGGCTATTTTTCTCTCCTTCTGTCTCTACCGTTGCATATTGTGTTTTGCAGGACACCAGGCTTCATTCCCTTCGGGAATTGGGCAGCCTCTAGGGACTGGAGGCGGCTTATCTTTCTGGTCCTTGTCAGAGAAGGTGTGTGCGGAGTGGGATTCTTATTAAAGATTTGGAAATACAAGTTATTAGACTGCTTGACTTAATTCAGGGCAGGGTTCTCATCTTAGATGTAATTATTCACCATCAGGAGTGGAGGTTGATCAATATTTATAACCCCCAACTTAAAACACAAAGATTCATACTTTCAAAACTATTCAACCCTTTCTACATTCCTCAAAATCTATTATTTTTGGGGGACTTTAATTGCATTTTGGCCTTGTCAGATAAGACCAGGATTACCCAAAAACTATATTCTGATTCTAATTTCCTCAAAACCTTGTATGTTACAGCTAATCTGCAGGATGGGGCTATCCTTTGGTCCACAACCTCCGGTATACACTATTAGCGGGTTTACCACAAGAATTGATTATTTTTCATTTCTAATTGGTTAACAAGTGTTCAGTATTCAGTTCTTCCATGTGAATATTCTGATCATTGTGGTTAGTATTGTCTGTAGGCTGTCCTCATAACAAACCTGTATCCCATACTTTTTAGAAGATGAATATTTCCGTTTTAGGGAAGAATTTGGGTGGCATGACCTGTATAGTCTTCTCCAGGATAAGATCTCAGTTTTTGAATTATCGATAATCTGGCCTTTTGGTGGCAAGATACCAAATTAGACATTAGAAAATTTTGTCGACAGTTTTCTAAACAATATTCCTCTAATCGGTATTTTAAATACCTAAATTGCGTTGTCAGTTGCAAAATTATTATCTTGGCAAACAGAATTGGGGTTTGACTATTCTGCACAGATTCAGCAAGTAAAATCTGAAATCCGTTCATATCAGTATGAGAGAGTCACCTCACTATTTTGGAACAAAAATATGGGAGGAAAGGGGCATCAAAGTAGTTAACCCTTTTGATTGTAGCCAACAGCAGGTTGAGTCCAAATATATGCCCTCCTTAATTTCACATACTGCACCGGTTTGTGATAATCAAAATATTTTGAGAGAAGTTTCCTATCACACCCAGACTCTATATGGTCAGGAATATGACCCACAAGCCTGGAATAGTGTTTTTGATTCTTTACATATTCCCTTATTATCCTTGACAGTGTAGCGAGTCCTATCGGCCTATCACTAGTGCTGATGTGGATTCCGTGATTAGTCATCTTAAAAATACTGTGACTCCTGGTCCTGATGGCATCCTAATGAATTTTATAAAGCTAAATCTTTGTTATTACCCTATTTAATGCGGTGTATAATGTCATTGTACAAGGAATATTACCAATACGGTTGCACTGGCTGATAGTAATTTGATTTTCTTGTATAAGCATAAAAATAATAAAAACGTCTGGACAACTGGCGCCCTATTAGTCTGTTAAATTCTGATTGGAAGATTCTATGCAAAATTATTTCAATTAGACTTTCCCAGATCGCTAAAAAGTGACTCTTCATACCCAAACTTATGCAATTCCTGATCGTTCTATGCTTATTAATTTAAAAATCTTACGGAAGTGTTTGATGGGTTTATCATAGGAGATGTCCTTAGCTTGGATCAGTCTAAGGCATTTGATAGGGTTCCACATAATTATTTATTTGCTGTTTTGGAAAGGTATGGAGTACCTGTGGAATTTATTATCTGGATTAAGAATCTATACAGGTATGCCTGCATAACTCCATTTGTTAATGGGTTAAAGGATCATATATCCATATCAAAGAGAGGTGCGCCAGGGGTGCCCTGAGTTCTGTTGTATGTCTTTTCTATTGACCCTCTTCTCAGGAAGCTGAATGGTGATGTTACTATTAGACATATTTCTGCAAAACCGGACCTAGTTTTCCCAGTGCTTTAGCTTATGCAGATGACATCTGTATTCTAATAGCAGATCAAGCATCTGGAAGAATTTCAATTTTCAATTTCAATTTCAATTTCAACTTTATTTTTAAAAGGCGCTTTTCTTAAATCAAAGCGCCTGTACAAAAATATAACAATAAATATAGTAAATCAAATCAATAGAAATCCTTAAAAGCTATATTAAAAGGTGGGTCTTCAACTCCTTTTAAAACTAAGACGATGTGGGCAATCTAGCACCTGGCGAGGTAGAGAGTTCCACAGGGTAGGTGCCATAAAACTAAACGATCTAGCACCAGATGTTTTCAGATGTACCCTGGGAATCTCTAGCAATCCTCGTCAGTGGATCGGAGGCGAGAGGGACTATAGGGCACAGGAGCTCTTTCAGGTAGGCAGGTCCCAGATCATGTAGGGCTTTATAGGTCAGCAAACCAACCTTGAAGGTAATTCGCCAAACACTGGCAGGCAGTGCAGTCCATGGAGCACAGGCGTTATGTGACTGGATCTAGAGACTCCAGTCAACAGCCTGGCTGCGCATTCTGCACCAGCTGCAGGCAGTTCAACCCCCAATAGCCCTAGGTATAGGGAGTTACAGTAGTCAAGCCGGGAGGTAACAAAGGCGTGGATTAATGTTGGAAGGTCCTCTGGAGGAACCAAGTGCTTCACCCGGCAATATTCCTCAGATGAAAAAAGGAAGTCTTTATAACCGCTGACACCTGGGATTTGAGTGTCAAGCGGTCATCAAGTACTACGCCAAGATTTCGCACCTGGTCTGAGGTCGTCAGCTGGACACCTCAAGCCATAGGCCTGAGGTGATCCCTCTGGCAGACCCGCCTCCTAGCGACCTAAATCCACAACCAACACCTCAGTTTTCTCGTTTAACCTCAGCCAACTCCCATTCATCCATTCTTGGATTTCTTCAAGGCAGTTATTAAATACCGACAAGGCAGGCGTCCTGACCGGGCACAAAAGACATATACAGCTGGGTATCATCTGCATAGCAGTGAAACCAAACCGTACCGTCTAATAATCGCTCAATGGTAGCATATACACAAAACAGCATGGGTGCTAAAATGGACCCTACGGTACCCCACAGGGCAGGGAGAATGATGTTGAGGAAAAATTCCGACACCACTCTCTGAGTCCTACCCTCAAGGTAAGATTGAAACCATCTGAGGACCGTACCAGACAGTCCACAGACTAACATGAGGCGCTCAATAGCATACCATGGTCAACGCTGTCAAGCGCTGCTGAGAGATCAAGTAGTACCAAGATGGATCGGGTCTCCGATCTCTTGCCATTAGGAGGTCATTTAGTACCCTGACGAGCGCTGTCTCGGTACTATGCCTTTTCCTAAATCCAGACTGGAACAGATAATGAGATATTGTTATTGGTCAGATGATCCTCCAACTGCACTGCGACCATTTTCTCAATAACTTTACCCACAAAGGGTAAGTTAGAGACTGGCCTGTAATTTGCTAGACAGTATGGGTCTAAGGAGGGTTTCTTTAAAGGGGCTTAATTATAGCCTCTTTGGGGATCTGGAAAAATCCCCTCTCCAAAGACTTCCATACGATCAAAGCTAGGACTAGGCCAATCTTATCCACCAAACCCACTAAGAGCGCTGTGAACAGGGTCCAAATCACAGCAGGTCGTAGTCGCAGTGCTCGAATGATCATCACAACATCCTCGATTATGGAAAGGCTGAAGTCAGACCATTCCAACTGGGTGTTTGACATCTCCTGATGACCACCGCTGCTCCCATTAGGAGGGAAGAAGCGAATGTCCGATCTGATTTTGGCAACCTTATCTGCAAAGAAGAGCAAGCTCCTCACACCATTCTTGAGATAAGGCTCTTCTGGGCTGAAGACAAACTGGATTGCACAGTCTGTTCACAGTCCGAAAGAGCTGAGCGGTCTATTCTGTGCAGCCGCTATCTCTCTGGACAGAATTCTGCCTTCTTGAAGATTGCGGTTGATGAACAAATAATGGTCCATCAAACTAAGCTTGTCATCATCACGACGGACTTTCGTAATGCCTCTCCAGCCTTCGCCCAACTCTCCTCAATTCCCTCATGGTCTCATCAAACCAAGGAGACCTGGGGTGAGAATGAGGACAAGCGAGAAGTGGTGCAATAGAATCCAGGGCCCCTGTTACTGCCTCATTATAGGCATGTAGCAGAACACCTGGATCCATGCAATCTATCGGTAGGCTCGATAGGTCCAACACGCCATCAGGTCCTCTGGGATACACCCCTCAAAGGCGGTGTCGACCATCTCCGTGAGGGCAGACCTAACAGGGTGGCCTCAAAACTGAATCTAATGGACTGATGGTCTGACCATCCAACCAGTTCCACCACCAAGTCAGATATCCCCATCCCCAGGAGGAACACCAGGTCAATGAGTGTCCACCCACATGGATCGGGAGGAAACCACCTGTGTGAAGCCCAGTGATATCATCAACTGGAGGAAATGTTGACCAAGCCGAGAGAATTCATCGTTGACCCAGCATTAAGTCCCCAGTACCAACCATCTGGGGACCCCCAATGAGTCGACAATGAAGTCTCGATTTCCTGCAGAAAAACATTCTTGTCACCTGGTGGTGGTATGTCACAGTATATTTACTTACACCTCACCCACAATGTACTCAAAGGATCTGGTGACTCCGCTGGCACCTCCACCAGACCAGTTCTGACTTAAAACACATAGCGGTGGCAAGGCTATTGATATTGTGCAGTCCTTCTCCTTGATTTCTGGTTCTAATTTGAATACACAGAAAAGTGTGGGTATTTCAATCGTATTCCGTTACAGGAAGTTTCAACTGACATTGGAGAATACTTATTCAATCAGACAAAATACAAATTTTAGGTCTTCCTTTTGGCCTATCTAATGTGGCAGAAAGCAACTGGATTTCTTCTATGGAGGTGGCAGAAACCAAAATTGTTAGATGGAAAACTTTTCCCATGTCACATAAAAGCGTATTTATATGCTAAAAACTTTTATCCTTCCCATTTTCTATTAGTGAGTTATATCTTTCCCTCCCTATCGTCTTGAAGCCCGCCCTATAATTTGTTTTCAACTTTTATGGGTAGCAGACTAAACCAATCAAGCGGTCCATTACTTACTGGCCTATAAAACAAGGAGGTCTTCATATGGTGAACCCAGTGTTGTTTTCTTTTCTATTTTGTGCACTCTAATGTTTTCCCTGCATAGCCAAAGGCGGATTTTTGGGTAAAGTTTTTAGCCCGTTCTCTATATTTTATGGATAAGTGGCAAGCACCTGTGTGGAAACCTTTTACTAAAATCCCTATAGGGACCTCAGGATATCTTATTGAGTTTTCAAAAGATAAAACACTGGAAGGTGTCCTGCAAGGTGGAAGATTTACAGAATAGAAAGCTTTTATATTCTTCTGTTCTGCAGAAAATGTTTTGGTTTCACCATGTTTTGATGTACCTTGTGACAATCAATGTCTTACCAAACAATTATTGGGGTCGGATCCCAGAAAAATGTAGGATACCTTATGGTTATGTTGCCATGATAAATTAAATGTTAAGGGAATACAAGAACATAAACAATTGAATGAGAGATATTGTGTTAGGAAACTTGTATATGTCAAATAGAATCCATGTCACACCTGTTTTTGAGTGTCCTTATATAGCCCCACTATGGACTCAGTTGGCACAGGAATGGTCTTTGCCAATGTTTTCTGATCTAACTTATTCAGACTTGATTTAGGAATTTTGGGCCTGAATGGAAGGTCTTTTTCCCGTACACTGAGAGTTCTGTTCGCTGTTTGTAAATGGTGTATATGGCAGAATAGATGTTTGTTTGTCCTTCAACAAAACGTACTACTTTGCATGAGTTATGGGGCCAAATTAAGAAAGAAATTGCTCATATTTATTTTTCTGAAAAACTCTTTGCCTGCAGCCTTAGTGACATTTTGGTAGAGAGCATTGCCATTAATATTGTTTGAAGGAGTTACTTGAACTGTATAATCTGGGTGTGTGTGTTCTGGATGGTTGTTTTCCCTCATCATTTTTTTATTATCCTGAGATGAAGGTCTTTTGCTTGGTTTCTATCTGTATTTTTGTATAACGGTATAATTTTGTGTGACCTGTATTAGTTTTTTGTCTTATTATATTGTTTTCCAATAAAAATTCCCTACTCTTTTCGAAAAGTGCCATGGGGTCTTTAACATCCACCTGAACTACCACCAGAACAAGCAGATGGGACCTCTTAACACACTTGGCAGACATCTTAGGGAGAAACAAGGCTGTTTTTGAAAGTGAAAGGCTGATGTTTACATTTTTCAACGCTATAAAATTGCATTTATGCTATTTACATAAATGCAGTTTTAGCAAAATGTGAACTGCAGCCTTTACTTTACTCACTATGAAGCCAAATTTTTGAGTTTGCAGTTTAAAAACTGCTTGTTTAGATACCCTTTAAAAAACTTGTCAATTGAGGTAACCCCCAGGCAAAGTGTCATACCTCTTTTAAATTATTCCCAGGCATTTCCTATTTGTGCCCCAAGACTCAGCAAGCATCCTTAAGTCTATCTTTGGCTAGTGACCTTGCTTGTAGCACTGTTGGCATTTTCTTCTAGCTCCACACTTGACTTGCGTTCTTATATTATTGTGCTCTGTTCATTTTAATTCAGTCCAACATACTTGCTTTGCGACTATCGACTTCAAATACATTTAGAGCACTCAGTCTCAGTTGCACCAGACTTTTCTGAGGTGTAGGCACGCTATGAAGTAAAATCCTTCTCTATATTTTCATTCACAAAATGAGACCCATTTTCATATTTGTATTAGGAAAACATCTTTGGCACTCCTGCTTATCCATAAGCTGCACAAGTAGCGTTCAATGGGTATGCTCAAACAATATTTATGCGGCCAAGAAAACGTGGCGCTGAACTTTAGTTAGCTTAACCCTTAAAAACAGCGGTGACACATACCAAATAAACTCAATACGATGAGTCTATAATTGAATTAATCTTGAGTTTCTTTCATCCAATTCAAAATATAGGTACAAAACATCAAAATAGGACATAAAAACACCAAGACAAGCTCGGAGCAGTGTGGGCGCGGGGCAGCACCGCAGCCATCTTGCTGCCCTGCCCCAGGATGCTCAGTTGGGGAGGTACTGGAAGCACCACTGGCAGCCGTATTCAACGAGTCTTTGGAGATGGGAGTGGTTCCAGAGGACTGGAGAAGGGCTGATGCAATCCTCTCCATAAAAATGGGAGCAGAGAGAGGCTGGAAATTATAGACTTGTCAGCCTGATGTCAGTGGTGAGACAAATTATGGAAGCACAGCTAAAGGAAAGGATAGAGGCACTTTGAATCAACTGGAGCACAAGATCTGAGCCAGCACTGATTCACATCAGGAAGGTCAAAATAATCTGATAGATTTCTTTGACTGGGTGACTAGGGATGTGGATCAGGGGGAGCAGTGGATGTGGCATACCTTGATTTCAGCAAGGCGTTCCACACAGGAAGCTTGTGAACAAGCTGGACAGTGTAGGATTGGGACACAAGGTGGTGAACTGGGCTGGAAACTGGCTGAAATAGAACACAGAGGATAGTGGTAAATGGGATAAATCCGAAGTAGGGAGGGTGACCAGCGGGGTGCCACAGGGATAGGTCAGTGCTGTTGAATATTTTCATCATTGACATTGTGGAGGAAGGTATGCCTCTTTACAGATGACACAAAGATCTGCAGTAGGGGTGGAGAAAATGAAGAGGGACCTAGCTAAGCTGAATGAATGGTCCAGAGTGTGGCAGCTAGGATGCAATGTAAAGAAATGATAAATCATGCACTTGGGAGCAGGAATCAGGGAGGGATTACATGATGGGTGGGGTAATATTAGTAGCCACAACAGAGGAAAGAGATCTGGGGGTGATCATATCTGACAACCTAAAGGTGGCCAAACAATGTGCCAAGGCAGTGGGAGAGTAAGTAGGATGCTGGGGTGTATAGAGAGTATTTATTTAGCTGTTGTTGATTGGGTAGGGTACACTAGGCATACATATGCCTATTTTCAGGAATGACCCAGGAGAGTACAGTACAACATACTGGACAAATTTGCACAAACAACAAGCAACAATACAAAATAATACTGCATTACATGTACCCTAGGGCAACCAAAGTGCAAGTAGTGGGTAGACATTATCAATAAAGAGTCATCTAACAGGTCAGGACAATACACTGTTACAAAGAGAAACCATTACCATCACAGAGGTTGTGAACAGGGAAGCAAGGCATAAGCAATGTGCTGTTAGGAGAGAGAGTAGAAGGCAGGAAGAGTACAGGGGCAGAGAAAGAAAATGATGGGGATAAGTGCAGGGACATGTGCATATTGAGAAGTGCAGCAGGAGTGTGTGAAGCTGCCTTTTATATATATATATATATATATATATAGACACACAGTGTATGCCGCTTTAACAGACTAATTTGTCAACTACAAGTTTGTTCATCCATTTAGTATTAATTTTAATATAAGATTCACGGTGGAGCATATATGCGCAGCATTGTGCAAGGTAGTGATTTTTACAGTTCTTTTAAGCCTTTAGTTAGCTTTGAGATTATCCTGGCAAGCCACACCAGTGTACTTTATTGAAAACTAAATTTCTAAAACGAAAGCAAAAGCAAAAACAAACCGAAAAAAGTGGTGTGAACTGTGCATGCTCTAGAGCGCTTTACTGTTCGACCTGGGAACCCTGAGAGAGGCTAAAGAAATCACTAATGCTCGTTTGCTTACTGGCAGTCTTTGTGTACCTCCTCCACATTGATTCTGTCAGGGTAAGCTGGTCCCACTTCAGAACAATGTCGTCCCTTTGTTCCACTGCACGCCTTAGGGTTAGTAAGGCGCCCTCACATAAGCTGGCGGTACTTTACTTCCTCCTCCTCTACCCCACAGTCTTCTCATCCTCTGAATCTTCAGTCAGATTCATCCCTTGACTGCCTCGCTGATGTTATCAACATTAGACGTTGTTGCTTCATCGCCTAGGTGACAGATCGCCTCCAGCTCCTCCTCTGACAGTGGATGCTGCTCGTTTGTGTCCTCGGTAAACTCAGGTTCTTCAGCTACAGTACCAATTTCACATGAACTGCCAAAGCCACCTTTTCAAGCATGACTGAATGGTCTTCATGGAGACTTTGTTCCATGCTTGCTGGATCATCGCCTGAGCATCTAGCAATTAATCAATCAAACACAAACTGAAGCTGGGATTTCTTCATCTTGATCCAGTAAGTTAAACAATCTGCCTCTCATAAGGGTCACATAATGTCTTTTAAAGCTGTAAATAACACCCTGATCTGGTGGCTGCATTATGCTGGTTGTGTTAGGAGGAAGGAAAATTAACTTAATGTTACGGATCCCAGTTACAGGAGGTGGGAGCTACAGTTATCCAGGAGAAGTGCGATTTTGCGTGACCGTAGACTGCAGTCCCAACTTCTCAACCAGGCAGTGAATATTTCACTGGTCATCCATGTGATCTTGTTGTTTTGGTAGATGACCGGTAGATGCGAACACCACAAAGCAACATGGCTGTGCACTCTTGCCTATCACCACAGGGATCCATTTTTGGAACCTGACATGTTGCAGGTCAAAGCACTGTAATTGTTCCTTGGCTTTCTTTAAACTGAGTGGTGCTTCCGAGCGAAAAGCTAGGGTGCCATAACCAACACATTGAAAGTACAGCCCCATCTCATTGGTGTTAAAAATGTTGTCTGGGATGTAACCTGAAAGAAGCTGTGACAAAGCATCTTTAAGCCAGGCATCAGCTGCACAGCTGTCAGCATCTAATTTCTCCCATGAATTTGACAAAGCATATGTTGTTACGTTGCTTCCATCGACTGAACCAGCCGTCTGTTGCCTTAAACCCAGTTTTCCCAAGGGCTGCAGCAAGGCTATCTGCTTTCTGAAGCAGAAGAGGTCCACTAATTAGCACCTCTCTGCCATGAGCATTGCTGAACCACCTTACCAGTGCTTCCTCTACATCTGTATCTTTCCCTCTCTTTTGCTTCCTCTTGGGTTCTGGTTGCTGTACCAGTCGGCAAGCAATGTTCCCTGTTCTTCAACAAGTCAGACATTGAGGATTTAGGAATTGAAAATGGGTGCTCAAATCTCTAACACTAAGTTTGGGAAGTTTGTCAATGGCTTTCAAAACTCTATTTTCTTAGAAAGGGGTAGACAGGTTGCTTACCAGACAGCATTTCAAAGAACAGCAACACACAGTTCACAATGGAAAAAATGGACACGATGAGACTTTGGTAGAATGAGGGTGTTTTAAGAAGGAATCTAATTGTTTAATTATTTAATTGAATTTCAGTGAAAAATACTTTAGCATCACCAAGTGGCCGATACAAATGGAAGCATAGTCTGTTTTAACTGTTGCTTTTAACATAAAGTAATAGAAATGGCATTTCGCTTGAATGAATTTGTCTGTTACATCCAAATGTCCGCTAAATCTGAGTCCGTTAAAACTGGGGTATACTGTGTGTATATATATATATATATATATATATATATATTAAATTTTTCCATTTCTCCTATAACCCATTCCATTACTCGGCCGGGCGTGTGGAGGCTGCCTGCACACTGCGTCTTGAGATGCCCTCCCACTACGTGCGTCCCTCTCCTCTGCCTGTGCTGACCAACGGAGCTCCATCAGGTGGCAGTTGGATCATACAGCAACCACCCCAGGAGAGGAGAGCTCTTCGTATACTCAATCCTACTCCTCCTGTGCCTGCTCCCCTGAAGACCCGAGTTCATTCCCAAACCCGGGTCAGGCATGAAGGCGAGGTAAGGCATCCAGCACTCAGCCCTCTGCACCACCAGGCCGCTTGTGGAACTACCTTTTGAAAGTGTTAGGTTCTGTGTAGAGCGTGCATCAGTAGAGGGTTATTCCACTGAGTAGGGCTGCAGAGGAGAAGGTCATGGTGCCATATTTGATTTTTGATCTGGGGATGAGTAGTTGCCAACTCTAGATGATCTTAGGGTGTAATGGTTTTGTTGGCTGACAGGAGGTTGGCTAGTGAAGGCGGCTTCTGTGTGGAAAGGATGTTGTGTACAACTTTTATGAGAGAGGAGTCAAGTAGGACAGTCAGGGAAGGCCAACCTAATTTATTTATTTATTGAAATTTCAGAATTACAATCCTTGAGTCGAAGACTCCTTTGCAAAAGCTCCACGTCAGTACACAACAGAACATTACATCAATACATAGTGTACATAGTTTTCAAAACAGAACATTACATTTTGACAAATTGTACAGTACATGAAATACAGTACGGTATTTACTTTGATTGGTTACCATCTCAAAGGTTGTTAGAGGACCTGGGTCATCAAGGTGTGATGGGACAGCTTAATGATTCAGAGGACTTTACCAAACCCTGCGTTGACTATAATCCGCAAGGTTGTAGGCCTTGTTGTGCAGTTACAGAATAAGCAAGGTTTTTATCACATTTGGCCTAGGGAGGACTGTTGGTAACAGCCACAGGTCTCTGAGTCTAGAAGAAGTCTCTTGATTCTAATTTGCTATAGCGTTGACAGGGGTGAGTGAGGCAGTTGCAGGATAGGGTGAATCTACAAATATTGTTGTAGCATATTAACCATTTGTGTCTGAGGATACTAGAGAGTGGGCGAACACTGGTAGACCATAGGACAGCTTGGGAAGGAGGAGGCAGAGAACAATTGTGATGCGTGTAGAGGGTAAAGATTACTTCTGGCATGGTAAGCGATGCCTAGGCTGAAACTGACAGCTTTACATACCGATAGTATGTGACAGGAAAAATCCAGGAGGGATCTAGTTTGAAGCTGAGGTACTCAAAATTAGTTACAGTGTTGAGGGTGGTGCCATTTCAGTGGTCATGTGAGGCAAGTGTGTTTTTAGTCTACTAGGGTTCCGGACAGCATGGCCTGGGACTTGGAGTAGTTCATTAGAAGTTTATTGTCCTTGAACCAGGACTGAACAGAGGCTAAGTCAGATGCTAGGTCTCTGTGATGTCAGTTGTATTGGGAACATGACTGAAGACCTAGTTGTCTGCGTATAGTAGAGGAGTGGTGTTAGTGAAGCAGTGAATAATGGTGTTTAAGTGAAGGGAGAACAGCAAGGGCCCAAGTACTGAACCCTGTGGGGGTCCTATGGAGGTTGGGAGGTAGTCTGAGTGGGTAGGACCAATTCTGACTCATTGCTGACTGCCGGAGAGGTAGCTGGAGAACCAGGGTATAGCATGATCAGAGACTCCAATAGTACTGAGTTTGTTTTGTCATATGGGTGGTTTACTGTCAAAAGACTTTGAAAGGTCTATGAATACCACCCCAGTGAGTTTGCCTTGGTCAAAAGCTGAGTAAATTGCATTTGTAAGGGTGAGTAGCACTGTGGTAGTGCTGTGGTTCTTGACGAAACCATATTGGGCAGAGCATAAGAGATTGTGTTTTTAAGGTATGCTGTTAGTTAGTAGCTCCAAGTTTTTGAGCAACTTACTGAGGGTTGAGTAATATCGCAATGGGCCAATAATTTGAAAGCACTTTAGAATTTCCTTTTTATGTATAGAGGGCACAACATTAGTATTTTTGATGGCACTACTCCAGTGGATAGTGACAGACTGAAGATACGGGTCGGGGCGGGGGCAAGCTCCCAGGCTGCAATTTTTAGTAATTTGGGGTCAGGACCATTGTGGCCTGAAGACTTGGACTCTGACATTGACAGGAGGAGTTTGTGGACCTCGGCAGCAGTGACAGGTTTGAAGTGAAAGGGGAGTTGGGAGGCGGGTGGTGGCACATGATGGTGTTCTTCATGGCTGGGGTGAGAGTTCAGAGCATCAGTGACTGTAGAAAGGTCAGTGAATTGATGATTGAATGCATCAGATATACAGTAGTGACTGAGTTATGGCATTTTCCTGTTTATTTCAAAGTCTGAGGGTGCTGGGTTGGCATAACCTATGAGTCTTTAAAATTTCCCAATATCTGCTGGAGTTGTTTTGAAAGGCCATTAATTTTTCCCATTGGTATTTGCTCTTACTTTGTCTGATGGCCGCCTTGCACTTGTTTCTGAGGTGCCTGTTTTCAGACCAATCAACGTTGGAATGGGCTGTTTTGTAGACAGTCCAACTTTGGTCCCTCTCCTTTAGGAGAGCAAGTAAAGGTCGAGTAAGCCATTTCGATTACGGTCCTCTAACCCTTCTGGAGGTGACTGGGGCATGTTCATCTTGACATTTAAGCAGGGTGTTATTGAAGTATTGGAGTGCTAGATTAACATCCGTGGTATTTCATAAGGGGCCCAGTTGATGTGCAAGGTCAGCCTTGTATTTGGTGGGGTATAAGTGCGTAGTTCTAGAAGTGGATTATTCAGGAGGAGTGCAATCGTTAGTTCACCAGTTACAGTAGATAGGAGAATGGTCAGTGATGGAGTCGGGAGAATGCCAGTTGAGGATATGTTGTCTGTGTTGGGCACAAGGATCAATCTATGAGAATGGCTGTTTGGGCATTGTTAGACAATCTAGTGGGCTGCATGATTATTTGGGAAGTAACATTTGTTAACCACAAGTTCAGCTGTGACAGCGTTGCAGCCGAACAATTTATAATGAAGTCACCCAGTACAACAAAGTTGTTGTTATTGACTAGTGACACAAGGATGTCAATAAGTTTTTTTTTTTTTAATTATTTTATTCTTTTGGTAACTGGGTAAGGCCCACTAGGCACAAGAGCCTGTTTTCAGGGCCTACCCAGGAGCACTGGGGTGGTTAAGTGACTTGCTCAGGATCACACAGTATGCCAGTGGAGGTTGTGGGAATCAAACCCAGTTCTGCTGGATCTACAGTACCAAGTTCATTCACAGCTCATTACTCTAACCCCTAGGCTATACTGCCAGGGGATAAAATACTATTGGATCTGCAGCATTCTTAATAGGTAGGGATAAAGGGCAGACTGGATGGGCCATTGGTCCTTATCTGCAATTAAATTATATGTTTCTGTGTTTCTGTGTTTCTAATACTGAAACAACATGGATGAGGATAAGCTAACTGTGTCATGCACAATGTGTAAAATAAGGGAAGAGAGTCAATTTTGACTGTTAGGCGGGGCAGGTAGACACAAAGGATGTGAAGCTTTTTAGAGTTACCCAGCATTAGGGTTCCAGAGCAGAGTTCAAATGTGGTTGACTGGTTGGGGAGGAGAGCAGAGACATTTAGTTGAGATTTGAAGTATATCATGGTGCCCCACTTCTTTTGGGGGAGGCTGTCACACCTGATGTAACTGACACCAGTTATTTCCATAGTGTGTCAGGTATTGAGGATTGGTTTCAGTGAGGCACAGTTTGTCCAGCTGATAATGGGAGGTCCAAGCAGTCAGTTTCTGCCATGTTACACATCAGATTTCTAGTGTTTAGGTGTATTATTTTAGGCATCACCAGCAGAAGAAAAGAGACTGTGATGCCACTGTACAGGTCACTGGTGAGACCTATTTTGGAGTACTGTGTCCAGTTCTGAAGGTCACATCTCTGAAAGAACATAGAGAGGGTGGAAGCAGTTCAGAGAAGGGCAACAAAATGGTGCACGCCTACACCAAAGGTCATATGAGGAGAGATTGGAGGAACTCAATATGTATACCCAGGAGGAGAGAAGGAGAGGGGAGACATGATGAGACCTTCAAGTATCTAAAATGAATTAATAAAGTACAGGAGGGCAGCATCTTTCAAATGGGAAGATGCTCCAAAACAACAAAAGGGCATGACATGAGGCTGGAAGGTAGTAGACTAAGGGGCAGCGTGAGAAAGTGCTTATTCACGGAAAGGGTAGTAGAGGCATGGAACAGCCTCTCAGTGGAGGTGGTAGGGTGTGAAAGACGATGGTGGAATTCAAAACTGCAAGAGATAGACATAGAGGTACTATAAGCAGTTCAAAAGAGTAGGTGTAGCTGGAGATAAAGTACTGTCGGATCTGCAGCATTCTTAATAGGTAGGATAAAGGCAGACTGGGTGGGCCATTGATCCTTATCTGCAATTAAATTACATGTTTCTGTGTTTCTATGTTTCTATTACTGAGACAACACGGATGAGGATAAGCTGACTGTGTCATGCACAATTTGTAAAATAAGGAAGAGTGTCTATTTTGGCTGTTAGACGGGACAGGTAGACACAAAGGATGTGAAGCTTTTTAGAGTTACCCAGCATTAGAGTGCCAGAGCAGAGTTCAAATGTGGCTAACTGGTTGGGGGAGGAGAGAGGAGAGCAGAGAAATGTATTTGAGATTTGAAGTATATCATGGTGCCCCATCTCTTTTTGGGGAGGCTGTCGCACCTGATGTAACTGTACCCATTATTTCACATAGTGTGCCAGGTATTGAGGGTTGGTTCGGTGAGGCACAGTTTGTCCAGCTGATACTGGGAGGTCCAAGCAGTCAGTTCCACCATGTTATGCATCAGACTTCTAATGTTTAGGTGTATTATTTTAGGCATCACCAGCAGAAGAAAGAGGTCATGATGCCACTGTACAGGTCACTGGTGAGACCTCTTTTGGAGTACTGTGTCCAGTTCTGAAGGCCACATCTCTGAAAGGACATAGAGAGGTGGAAGTAGTTCAGAGAAGGGCAACAAAAGTGGTACATAGGCCTACACAAAGGTCATATGAGGAGAGATTGGAGGAACTCAATATGTATACCCTGGAGGAGAGGAGGGAGAGGGAGACATGATAGAGACTTTTGAGTATCTAAAAGGAATTAATAAGGTACAGGAGGAAGCATCTTTCAAATGAAAAGATGCTCTAAAACAAGAGGGGCATGACATGGGGCTCAAGGTCGTAGACTAAGGGGCAATGTGAGAAAGTGCTTCTTCACAGAATAGGTAGTAGAGGCATGGAACAGCCTCTCAGTGGAGGTGGTAGGGGCGAAGATGATAGTGGAATTCAAAACTACATGAGATAGACATAGGGGTACCATAAGCAGTTCAAAAGAGTAGATGTAGCTGGAGATAAAGTACTGTCAGATCTACGGCATTCTTAATAGGTAGGATAAAGGCAGACTGGATAGGCCATTGATCCTTATCTGCCATTAAATTATATGTTTCTGTGTTTCTATGTTTCTATTACTGAGACAACATAAATGAGGATAAGCTGACTGCATCATGCATAATGTGTAAAATGTTTATATGGCTGGAAGAGGAATGGAGATGCAAACATTTGTATGTACCACATATCAGTTAGTGAATGTTTACAGGCTGATACAGCTGATCTAAGGGACAGGCTTGGAAAAATGTACCACTAGTAAATGGTGCTGCTCCCCTAGCCTAAGGGATGTATTACTCATCAAGCCTCAGAGAAAGGACCTTCTGTATCTCTAGCAATTTACTATTACAAGTAAGCATAGATGGGTACTAAAATACCCAACCCTCAAGACTACCTGTGGGTACCTCAAAAGTACTCTAAAAATACCCTGGATGAAAACTGAGTAGGGTCGGTAGTAACTACCTGACTCATCCTACTATCCGATTACCCAACCCTGACCATAAAAATCATGTCAAAGACTGAATTTTCGGACTATTACACTGTGTGTTAGGTGCCAGAGCCATTTTATACCCATGGGGAGCATTGCTTAGGCAGATATGAGAGGTGCAGCTGCTCTTAGCGAGCCTACTGCTGTGTCCAAAAATTATATTCATGGCAGGCATTACTGAGGAAGGCATAAGAGGTATAGCTGCTCTGATTGAGCCTGCTGCTGTTTTCAAAAATTATACCCATGGCAGACATTACTGAAATGCGTCACGATAGGCACAGCTGCTCTAAGTGAGGCTGCTTCTTTTCCAGAAATTATAGCGATGATGGGCATCAAAGTTAGATAATACAAAATGGATGACTGACAAAAGGAAACTAAGAGTAGTGTGTCACATGTGGTTGGCACAGTGGCAGTGGCGATGGTTGTTTGTTTGATACACAACCTAGTCATATTTAGTATCACTGTTTGCAGGCTGTTGTTCACGGTCAAGGCCAGAATCACATAAATCAGTGTTTGGGACAATTGCAAAATTGTCAGCATTCATTCAGAGAAATGTAAACCATTCCACATTTGTAGGACTTAGCAGAGTTCTTTGTTCAGTGACTATTCCTCCAGCTGCACTAAATATGCATTCTGAATATATACTTGCAGTTGAACAACTGAGGTACATTATTGCAAGATTTGCTAGCTCTGACCATATTGATCTCTTTGTTTCCAACAGAGTAATGGATCTTCCCAAGCCCAGTCACAGTATGGTCTGCAAAATACTCCATTATTATTGTGCTGTGTGAGATAGTTACCAGTCTGGCAGATGAAGCAGCCGTGCTTTCTTTACAGAATACTGGTCCATGTTGTGCAGGCAACTCAAGTGATTGCCTTTCTGACCTTGAACATAGGATGCCCGAAGTAGCAGTAAATGTCCTTTCCTTCCGCTGATGACACTGGTGATTGTGAAGAATTGATAGATGTGCTGTTGTCTCCACCAGCAGCACAATTCTAATGATTTGGCAGGGTTTGACTGTTGCATTGGTTAATGGTGTTGGTAGGGCAATGTCACACTTGGCTAGAGGAAGATCTCTCAGTACTCAATGTCTTCCCTGCAGAAAGGATGACTTCAGTGTTCCACTTAATGCGGGATCTAGCAATGTAGCCAACACATAAGTGTCATTCTTAAACATAGCATTTATTCTCTGATCAGTCAACAGTCTGAGACTCATCATCTGCCAGCATAACAGCGGTGTATTCTTTTGACTGAAAGTCTTTCTTTATGTCATCAAGGAAAATATAAAGAAATCTTAACTGAGGAAACATTTGACTCAGAGTTGCACTCTCCACACTGACATCATGTGTGGCAGCCTCAAATAGCTCCAATAAGGGACCAAAGTTTCAAGTATGCTCCAACTGCTGGAAGGAGCATGATGTCTTTCCTATTTTATGCTGCCTTGTAGTCATGTACAGCTTTTTCTGTTCAAGAAGCCTTTCCAACATGTACAATTTTGAATTCAGCAAGTTGGAACTTCTTGCTTTAATGTATGCAGTGATAAGTTATTTGACCTCTGTAGCCTTTTCAGGATTTGTTGTGCTTTCACAGAGTGGCTGAAATGCCCACATATTTTCCAGCAAGACTTGACAGATTGTCAACATTTCTGTTTCTATTTAAGAAATAATGGATGATAAGACTTAAACAATGTGCAAAACAAGATATGTGTTGGTAGCTGCTATCTCTAACAGCATTTGACTATGTTGGCATCATTATGTGGCATTATTAATCTTGGAGATAAGGAACATGGAGTAAGCCATTTCTGAATTGTTTTTCCACCTCCTGCAAAATATTCACAGCAGTGTGGTTTTCCTCAAAAGTGATGACACAAAATGCAGCTACTTCCTACTCCTTATTGTAGAGTGGGGTTTATTACTTTCTGACTGAAAAATCACCAGGTGAGATGTAACAGTCATGTAGTCAATTGTTTGGTTGCTGATCCATATATCTGTAGATCTTACTTTGAGGATAGCTTCTGCAGCAGGCAACACTGGTAGGACCAAGCTCCCAGGCACTAGGACCCTACAGAAAACTCCTAGCTAGCAATAGACAGCGGGGACCACCCCTTGATGTTGGCCCACCCCAGTGTCCACCAGTGGTATAAAAGGGGCAGTCCCAGCCCTACCTTAGTTTCTACACAGTTGACCCATGCACATTGGCTCAATGGACACTTTATGACTCACAGTCAACTGCCATTTTTGCGTTTACCTGCACTTTTTATTTTACTAGTTTTCAGTGTAATATTTATTCCTGTATACCTTCTTCATCTTCTCCCTCATCTCCAAAGTGGTATACAAACAAGTGTGTGCCTGTGGCAAGCAGATTCCTAATTCAGACAGCCATTCAGCCTGCCTGTTTTCCTAGGGCCCTAACCATGACACCGAGGCCACCAGCACTGCTAGAGCTTCAAACGCAGGACTAGGATATGCTGCCTGAAGGCCCACAAGAGCTTTTTGCTTGAGCAGCAATGGGCTACCATGGAATCCTCTTCAGCTAGCTCTTCTAAGTCTGCAGTGGCATTTCCTTCCTTGAGCAACCACAGGGAGAAGAAGTCCCATGGGAAGCACTCTCACTGGGATAAGGACAAGGAGATGTCCTGGTTGAGCTCCCATCCTCTGTCCCTTACCATGTGGTGATCAAATTGAGTTCCTCCTCCCATAGGAGGTCAGACTCATGCCCCTGCCCGTCCTCACTCCACTGGGTTGCCATTGGTTAGGCTCCCCCTCCATTGTGCTGATGTCTGGTGGGAGGCCTTTGGGGCAAGGGTCCCTTGACCCTTACTCCCCTGTGTCTAAGGTCCTACATTCACCCTACTGGACCTAAGCCTGGAGGCTCAGCCAGTGCTTCTTCAGGTGGAGGGTCCTTACTCACCCCCACCCAGCTGGGGCATCTGCTCCATCGGACCAGATGTCAGGGTCCGACTGCACTTCCCAGCACCAGGAGAATGACCACCCATCAGATGTTCACTCCCTAGGTGGATGCCACCTCAGCTGGCAGCAGGCACCCACTGCTTTGACTCCGGCCTCGTCGGACTCAAACCAAGTGGCTCCCCCGAGTTACCTGATTCTTGGGCTTCATCAGCCGGCCCTTCGAGCTCCACAGGGTCAGCCCCAGAGGAGCAGCTGCCTACAGGCCCAATGTCCAGTGACCAGATGCCTGTCGATCAGATGCCTGTCAACCCAACATCCTGCAGACTGGCGCCAGCTACCTCATCGCCCATTCTTCAGGGTCTTCAGGCCTGGTGCCACCCTCTAACCCAGCCGGGCCTGTCAGGAAATCCTCCTCTGGCTCCAGAGACCCCCTGATCCCTTGTTGGAGGTGAGGGCCTCTTTGACTCATTGTGAAAGTCTATAAAGAGATTTATTGCCTACTGGGCCCAGGGCACCCCTGCTGAGGCACAGCCAGTGACTGCTACCCTCCCCAACCAAGGGAACCAACCCTCTGTGGAGGCCCTTTCCTCAGCCAGAGACCAAGGAGCCCAGGTCCCCAGGGGTAAGAAAAGGCACTCCTCTTTAAGATCCACCTATAGGTGCCAACACAGCTCTTCTGACCATTGCAGCACATATTCTCTTCCCAGTCCCTCAGATTCTTGGAGATCCAGCAGGGCTCCCTTATGAGTCTGAGTCTTCAGAGGATGGATTTTCACTTGCTTCAGTCCATCCTCAGGACACGTCTAGTTCTCCTCCTGATGATTCCATATTCATGGACATCATGAAACACATCCAGGCACTCAGCGTGTTGGGATACTGAGGACCTGGACCCAGAAAGGCACTGGCTGGCTGAGCATTTGGGTTGCAGGACCCCAAACTGGTAGTTCTTCCCTCTAGTTCGTTCCTACCAAGGCACTATGTTGGCATGGAAGCACTCCTTTTCGCCCCCATTGTCTCTATAAAATCTGACAGGATCTATAATGCTCCTAAGAATGAGCCTGTCTTGGCAGAGCATCCTAGGACTGGTTTCATGTTCCTGACTGCAGCCCATGGAAGGTCCAAGCAGCCCTGACACTTTGGTTCCCAGCCCCTGGACAAGGGTCCAAATGGCTGGACCATCTGGGCCTCAAGTATATTCCTCGGCCACATGCAGCATTTGCTCTCTTAACTCATTGCCTCCACAGGAGCTCTCTGAAGGTACACCTCTTGTCTCCTATGTTAACAGTGAATCCTGGGCCTTTCTAAGGAAAATTAAGGCATAGTCAGCATGCCACAAACAAATGCTAATAGATCAAGAACCGTAAGTGCTAGACACAAAGTATAAGTGGCAAAGTTGTTCAGCCCAAATTACCTTTCAATGGTGCTATGCAAGTAATAATAAGTAACGTAGTTTTTTCTGTGCTGGTCAAAACAGCAAAACAAAAAACATTTTTTCACTAAAAAGGCAACATAAGCTGTTTTTTTTGGGAAATATGTAACATATGAACATCAAATTAAACATCCAGACATTAGATGTAGTTTACATTATGTTTGTAGAACAATCTATCTTTGTAGTATGAAACATAATTTTTCCCCATTTTAGTCAAGGTGCTTTGGTGAGGTTTGAGGACCGAATCTCAACAATACACACCATACCATAAATAAATGCATATAACTCCTAAAGTATACATGATACACACAATGTATCAGTGGCAAAGTTGTTCAGCACAAAATTACCTTTTCAACAGTGCTATGCAATCAAATATATATTATATTGTATTATGTATTAAAATATGTAGTGATGTCTCTAGACATTGCTAGGGCACACAGGAAGTCAGTAACTGACTTCTGTAGTCATTCTCAGACACACTAGTGCATTTTACTGCCAACTACAGGTGTTTGCTAGGAGACAATGACTTAACTTCTTGGCTCACATGGTGAAGGACCAGAACACCTTGTGGAAGAAGGCCCTAGAGCTGACCAAGGTTCAGCCTGAATCCCTCAGAATTCTGAGCTTAAACACAACATAAAATACTTCAGTCTCCCAGCCTTCCTGACAAATCTTGGGAACATAAAGTGGCAGGATTTCTACCATAACCGCTCTGTGTCTGAAGCATTCTGTATCTTCCAGGATCTGCTAGTAAACATTATCAACAAACACGCACCTTAAGGAAAATCAAATCCAGGAAACACACACCTGTTTGGTTTAGCCCACTACTTAAGAGAGCCTTTACGGCATAAGAGACGCCCTTTGGAAAAGGGCTAGGAAGTCACATCTGACTCAGACTGCCCGTCCTTCCAGGTAGCCAGAAATGCCTGCACCAAACTGGTAAGGTTGGAAAACAACAGTTCTTCCAGTCAGCCCTGGAGTCAAACAAAACCATTCCACCAATTTTTGGCAGATACTGAGAGAGGTTGAGGGACATCCCCTGCCACCCACTACCAGCTAAAATTGTGGTAAATAGCACCTCCTGCTCAGATAGGTCCGAGATCCTCAATCAGCTCAATAACCACTTTGCCACTGTAGGCCTCGTATTCGACATGTCATCTGTTAGTAAACTGAGCACCACAAGCACCACCAACATAGCTATTAGACCAACCATAGCACCCCTACTGACCACCCCCTTCAAGTTCCAGTCAGTCTCCTACAAACAGGTGGAGGACCTGCTTCTCTTGCTGGACACCAAAAGAGGGCTGGTGCCAACTCCCTTGAACCCTTCTTCTTAAAAGCAGGTTCTTATTATCTGGCAGCTCCAATTGCCCATCTCTCTAACAGCTCATTATCCCAAGGGAATTGCTGCCTAGTTGGAAAACCAGCACATTATCCCCCTGTTCAAGTCCAGTTAACCCCACTGGCTTGAACAACTATAAACTATTTCATTGCTTCCTGTTTTATCCAAGCTACTTGAAAAAATTGTAAACTCCCAATTAAGGAGTACTTGGAACATGATAAAATCCTCAATCCAGTCCAATCAGGTTTCAGACCCAAGCACAGTACCGTGTCTGCTCTTGCAAATTGTCAAATGACTGGCTAAAAGCCCTGGCAGTAAACAACACATCTATGCACTCTTCCTTGACCTCAGTAAAGCATTTGATACAGTTGATCATTCCATACTTCTTGATTCCCTAAGTAGCATCAGTCTAACCTCTGCTGCAGTAAAGTGGTTCGCTGCTACCTCACAAATCGTAAACAGCAAATTAAAGCCCTAGAGAATTCTCCCCACTAAAATTACTGCCCGAGGCACTCCGCAGGTTCCATTTTGGGACCTATCCTCTTGCCCTTTACATAAACTGCATCAACTCTGGTCTGGTTGCTAGAAACGTTCATCTCTTAGCAGATGACACAGTCCTCTACATGACCAACCCTCCTTGGACATTCGTAGAAAGAGCTACAGCAGGATTTTAACATGCTCCAGCACAACCTGCTGAATTTAAAGCTCTTGTTAAATGCAAAAACAAAAGCTATGGTTATCTCTCCATCTCACAATATGGGGATACCTTAGACCCCACAGATTATTACCCTCCTTAATGAACCACTAGAGCTAGTGGATAAATTTAAATATCTGGGAGTCTGGTTGGATAACAAACTCACCTTTGGTGTACATCTAAACGAGTTAAAAAAGCTAAGGCAGCACCTCCATATTTTCTACCGCATAAGATGCCTACTCACCCTAGAAGCTAGAAGCGGCTGGTTCAAACAACCTTTCTTCCCTGATCGACTACACCGACTTCCTATACAGCCATTGCCCCAGTATGTGCTCCAAAAGCTGGATACACTCTATCATCGTGCATTGAGATTTGTTCTTGACTTGCCCTTGCAGACTCAACACTGCTCATTGTACCAAGCATTAGATTGGCCATTCCTCTCCATGAGGAGGCAAATAAACACCCTCATGTGTCTATTCCGGGCTTTGTTCAACAAACTACCACCCTATATCTGTGACCTGATTGAATGTTCAAAGGGTGCCTATGGACTAAGGAACTCCTCCTTTGTCCTCCTTAAGCTTCTACCATGAACAAGGACATGTCTTGGCTCAACTGCCATTAGTTCCTTTTTACCAGCGCTTGCAATAACATGGAAACATTACTTAAATCTCCCTGCTTCCCAGCTATTTTATATTTAGGGGTTTGCTCTATAGAGGCTTGAAACTGGCGTGTGATTGTTTCAGGTAAAGCCTTACCCGTTCAACTGAGTCCCTTAACTCTGTAATCCTGGGCCACCTATTTCCGCGTGCCAGCATCCTTTAGGGCAACCATCTCCCTACCTCCCCCTCTCATCAATTAGCTCTGCAGGGGCCTCATTCTATTAGGCTGCCCTATTTTTCCTCTCTACTATGTGTCTGATACCGTTTCTTCCCACTGCCCTTCTATATGTCCCTCCTTCCTCTCCTCACTTGTACTCCATAAGCTACAACCTGTATACGCTGCACTTTAAATGCCTATATTTGCACTTGCTGTACATGTCTGATTCATCCAAGTACTGAGTTCAGATATTGTAACTACCTGTACCGAGTCTACTTTTGTATGAAGTGTTGTCTACTGTAAGCAAAAGTGTCCTCTGTGTCCAGGACCATCTTGAAAATGAGCTTGCTAAGTGATGTAACTGCCTGGTTAAATAAAGTTTGATTGATTGATTGATTGATGATACTCCAGTCAGGGGCTGATGTGGATAAGCACGTCTGTGTGCTTACGACACCACTGACACTTCAGCTAGGGCTACTGCTATGGGTATCTGTCTGCACTGTTACTCTCGACTTAGAGTCTCAGGCTTCTGTCAGGACCTTCAGGAGGGCATTTTAGGAACTCCCTTTCAAGGCCGGTGCTTTTGGGGAACCACCGAGAAGATCATACTGGGGCTCCAGGATTCAGGAAAGTGGTTCAGTCTGTCTATAGAATGTACAGACCTGAACATGCTCCCTCCAAGTGTCGGCCCTTTGTCACTCAAGTGTCAGCAATCCCAAGGTCAGCAGCCCAGAGAAACCTTCAGGAGGAAGGCCACCTCTCAGCTGGGAGGAAGCTCCAGTCCTAGGAACCTCTAACATTCCCCAACCTTCCTCCCACCCCAGTGCCTCTGCCTGACTCCTTACCTGACCCCCTCCTCCAGTGAAGCATTTGGGGAGTCAGGGAGTCGTTTTTCCTCTACCTCAAAGGGTGGAGAAGCATCACATCAGATCAGTGGGTACTACAGCTTATCGAACAGGGCCACATTCTGGAGTTCACCGAGGTCCCACGGACAATCCTCCAGTACCTTCTCATTACCCTCCCTCTCATTTAAGCCTGATTTGGAGAGGAGATCTAGTCTCTGCTGTTCAAAAAGCAATAGAACCCATTCCTCCAGAACAGAAGGAAAGTTCTATTACTTGCACTTTTCCTAGTCCCCAGGAAAAAGGGGACCCACGGTCAGTTCTGGACCTGACCCAGCAAAACAAGTTTGTGGAGTACAAACGCTTCAGAATGGCCACCCTTCCATGCCTGCTCCCTCCTCCATCAAGGGATTGGCTTTGCTCTCTGGAAATGCAAGACACATATCTTCATATTCAGGTCTTTCAGACCCACAGATGTTTTCTGCGGTTCCACTTCCAGGAAGCCCATTATCAGTTCCAAGCCCTCCCTTCAGACTGTCCTCGACTCCTCACATTTTTCCAAGTGCCTAGCTGTGGTGGCTGCAGCTCTGAGAAGGAGGGTACACTGTCTTTCCTTACCTAGACAACTGGTTGCTGGCAGCTCCACAAGGATCAGCTGCTAAAAATTCTAACGATACCTTTACCCTCTTCCAGACTAAGGGTATCACTCTGAATCTCCTGAAGACCTCTCTGTGGCCCAGTCACAGACTACCGTACATAGGAGCTATTCTGGACACCAAACAGGAAAGGCCTTCCTGTCAGAAGACAGGGCAGAAAGGCTCTGTTCCTTATCCCTCTTAGTCTACTTGTCTCACCAGACTCCAGCCAGGGCATGCCTCAGACTTCTGGGTCAGATGGTGGCTGCCATACCCACAGTCCCTCTGGTGCACCTTCATATAAGGGTACTTAAGTGGACCTTTGGGTTCAATGAGGTGCTTACTTTGGAAGCAGTCTGGCAGACACTCTGATGGCGTGCCTCACACTGCCCAACCTCATCAAGGGATTCCCTTCACAAGTACCCACTTTCTCGAATCCTGACCATGGATGCATTGGGTCAGGGCTGGGGAGCCCACCTGGCTGACAAGAAGACTCAGGATGTGGTCTCCATGGGAGCAAGATCCCCACATCAGTGTTTTGAAGATGAGAACAATCCTTTATGCCATGCAGGCTTTTCAGTCAGATTTCCATCCGGACCCCATGTTGATACAGATGTACAACATGTCTGTGGTCTTTACATCAACAAACAGAGGCGCACTCATTTGTATCCCCTTTGCAGAGAGGCCATGACAGTCTGGTACTGGGCATAGATCACAGTCTGGAACTGACAGCCGTCCATGTTCCAGGTGTCCAAAACACCTTGGATGACAGCCTATTCCAGTCTTGATCCAGGGCCCACAGTTGGAGCTTCTGGAGGCAGTTGTAGATGATCCTTCGACAGGTAGGGACCCCCAGAATTGGATCTTTTGCTTCCCTACTCAATACCAAACTGCCCAATTTCTGCTCGCTCAATCCAGGGCCTGGTGTTTTTCTGGTGAGATCGTTGTCCTTCTGTTGGACAGGGAGGTTTCTCTACATCTTCCTCCCTTCCCACTGTTGCAGAGGGTTCTTCTCAAGCTTCAGGTGGAAGAAGCGGACATGAGCCTCATTGCTCCTTGTTGGCCACGGCAGATTTGGTTTCCTCTGCTCCAGCAACTGGGCAGAGGAGTCTCAGTTCCTCTGCCCCTGAGCTCGAGACTTAGTCTCCCAAGACCAGGGCACCTTGGTTCATCTGGACCTCAGGTCTCTGCATCTGCACACATGGCTCCTGCAGACTAGCGGTCTCCCATTTTGGGGTTTCCCCTAGGGTGGAAGAAGTTCTGGTGGCTGCTAGAAAGCCTTCCACTAGAGCTACCTATGCTATGAAGTGGAAACAGCTCTGTCTGTGGGCTTCTGCCCATTCACTTGAACTTTTACCTGTTTGGTGACCTCAGTTTTGGAGTACCTCCTTTCCCTGTCAGATATTGGTATGGGTTACTCCATTAAGGTGCTTTGTCTGCCATCTTGGCGTATCATGCACCTATTGAGGGCAAGACCATTGCCCAACTGAACCTGTCTCATTCCTTTTGTAGGGTGTTCTGCACCAGAAACCCCCATTCATGACCCTGTCCTCCATGGGACCTTTAGTTTATGTTAGAGAAACTTACTTTGGCTCTCTTTGAACCAGTGCATGAGATTGTGAGCTACACTTTCTGTCATGAAACACATTGTTTTTAGTTGCTGTTACTTCTGCTCAAAGGTTTTCTGAGCTTAGAACATAAGAACATAAGAAAGATGTCAGCAGATGGGGGCCATTTGATCCATCTAGTCTGCCCAAGGTGGCTAGCTCCTCTCCTTTAATTGTTCAAGCCAAGCTGTCCACACTGTCTATCACATGCTAGTTTAAATTCTCTTACTGTCTTAGCTGCCACCACCTCTGCTGGCAGGCTGATTCCATGGGTCTATCACCCTTTCCATGCAGAAGTACTTTCTATAGTTGCTCCTGAACTTGCCTCCCACCAGACACAAGTTATGCCCCTGTGTCCAAGTTCCTTTGTTTACTTGGAAGAGATTCTCCATCTTGTTTATTCCCTTGATGTATTTGAATGTTTCTATCACGTCTCCTCTATTTCTTCTCTGTTCTAGTGAGCACAATTTTAGTACCTTGAGCCTAGTTTTATATGTCTCCTGGTGCAGCCCTTGCACCATTTTAGTGCCCTCTCTGCACTGATGCTAATCTGGCTATGTCCTTTTTCAGGTGTGGCCTCCTGAACTGGACACTGTACTTGAGGTGTGGCCTTACCAAGGATCTATACAGTGGCATGATTACCTTTTGCTTTCTGCTTGTAATGCTCTTACCTATACATCCAAGGATACCACTTCTCTCTCGCGCAGCTTTTCACACTGTTTTGCTTCAGGCCTCATGAGTAAAGAGCATTATTTAGTTTTCCACAAGGACCAGGTGTCTTTCCAGACCAGTCCTAAGTTTTTGCCTCAGGTGTTGTCCAAATTTATACTGAACCAGGACATCCACTTGCCTGTTTGTTACCCAGAGCACTCAGATTGAGAGGAGACCTTCATTCTCTGGACGTTCACAGGGTGCTCCGTTATTATCAGAATCGCACTAATTTTATCAGAAAATCTTATCAGTTGTTTGTTTCCTTTGCCCTGAGATCTTTAGGGCTCGGTTTCTAAGCAGACATTATCCAAATGGTTGGTTAACTGCATTATTTTCTGTTATCAGAAATATGAAAAGCCTTTATCAGGCTCGTCAAAGGTCATTCAACTGGGGGCTGCCTCCTTTGCTTCACTGCAGAAGGTCTCAGCAGCAGACATCTGTCCAGCTGCCACCTGGAGTTCCATCCACACTTTCATCAAGCACTACAGTTTAGACATTGCTTCCAGGCGGAGGACAGGCTTTGGCCTTGTGGTCCTGCAGGATCTTCTTTCTTGAAGGATTGACTCACTGTTCTTTCCTCCCCACTCACTGGGGTTGTTTCCTGGCACTGCTTGGGACTCAGTAGTACTGGTATTGCCTGCTTCAGGAGCTATCCTTGAAGTGCGATAGTATAGTTACATAAGAACTTACCATAACAGTAGATCTTCAAGAGATGCTCCTGCAACAGGCGCTGCTTTCCCTCCTTCCTTCCCCATGTCTGTTTCTTCATAAGATCCTCCTTAGTCTCTAAATGCTTGCAGGTCTCCAGCAGGAAACCTGGGGTATGGCTATAGGCCGACCCTTTTATACCATTGGTGGAAGTCGGTGGTGGGCGATATCAGGGGTGGTCCCCGCTGTATATTATAGCTAAAAGTTTTCAATGGGGTCCTAACACCTGGCAGCTTAGTCCCACAGGTGTTGCCTGCTGCAGGAGCTTCTCAAAGATCTGCTGTTACAGTAAGCTCTTATGTAACTGTACTTTATGTGAACCTGCTCACCTCAGAGTGTTTTAACTGCTTAATGACTTCAGTACATGCCAAGTCATACAACTATGGAACAGCCTTGTTTGAGAAATATGTTAGACAGGGAATGGTGTACTGTGGTTCAAACCAGTTCAGGAAGTTGAGGAAATGTTTTTATGCAACAAAAGCAAAAGGAGTTGATGATCTGGCAACAGCTCTTCAATGGCTTTTTTAACAGCTGGCATGTTGGATGTTGGTGGGTAAATTTGATCTCCTCACAACACTTTCTTTTAATGTTGGTTGATGAGATCGTTTCAGTTTGGGGAAATGTATTTTCATGCCTCTTTCACATGGAGTACTACTTTGGGATTTTATTTTATTTATTTATTTATTTTATTTATTTAAACAGCAGTTTGGAAAACCTTGAGCCATAGGCTCATTTACAGAGGTACCTTGTCACAGTAAGACAAACCAAAATACACAGTATAGCAGTACAACACATAAGTATAACAGTAAATTAAGACATAGATACAAACAAGCTGGTACAGGTAGGATGGATGCAAACAATACCAGAGTTATGTTGTCCTTAGCAGCTTAGTAATAAGCTTTGTCATAAGTATTGAGTATGGCTTTGACTAGCGGCAGTTTCAGCATCGGTGTTAATAAGGTGGTTACGTGAGAAGTTTTGAAGCACGATATAGTTGGAGCTTGGAGATGGAGGGGCAGTGTGTTGAACCAGGAGGGGCCCTAAAGCTGAAGGCTCTTTGGCCGTGAGAGATTCTAGCTCTAGGGATAACAAGAGGTTTTCCCAGAGGTCCAGTATGAACTAGTGGGACAAGCGGCTATGGTGGTGGTCAATCCTGGTGGGGAAGCCCAAGGAGGGTCTTTTTGTAAGGTACAGGTAAGATATTTGAGGCGCTAGTCGGAGATCAAGTACCAGCTTTAGCATACAGTAGACAGGTGTGTGTCATCCTAGGTGCTCCAGTAATTAACCTGCGGGTCTTATTCAGAGTAGTGTAGAATTTTATAGATGCGGTCTGATCAGCAGCACCATACACCTGCAGTCCATAGTCCACTAGGGACAGGATAGGAGGACGGACTGCAAGTCGAAGAGCCTCCGGGGAGGCAGTGTTTATACGATGTAAGATGCCCAATCGGATATTAGTGGCAGTGGCTAGGGCAGCGATGTGTCCATGGAAGGAGAGGAGGGGTCAAAATGGATCCCTAGGTATTTATAGGAGCAAACTTGTTCAAGTGGGAATGAGGACCCAGAGTGAATGAGGTTTGAAGTTGCAGGACTTGTTTTGGGGATGAGTGAAGAACATGGTTTTTGTTTTTAAGATTTATCACCAATCTATGTTCCTTGAACCAGCCCTCGGCTTCAGTGAAGGACTTCTGCAGCGAGTCCTGGAGGCAATAGGGTTACGACTTGAGGCAAAGATGACTGCATCATCAGCGTACAATAGAATGTTCCCGAACAAGAGCGTGGAAGGGTGTTAAGGTGAAGGGAGAATATGTAAGGGGCCCAGAATGGAGCCTAGGGAACCCCAGAAAGATGGGACAGATGTCTGAGTAGGTCCCATTAATTTTAACGCTGTGAGCGGTCAGACAGATAACTGGTGCACCAGGAGATAGGCCCAGCAGCAAAACTAGAGACTAAGGGCATCAAGAAGGAGGGGTGGGAGACAGTGTCGAAGCTTTCGAGAGGTCAATGAAGACAGCACCAGCCAGAGAACCAATGTCTAAGGAGGAGTGGAGAAAGTTGGAGAACTCTAGGAGGGCTGTGTTGGCACTGTGGCCCGCTCAGAAGCCATGCTGCTCAGGACAAAGGACATTGTAGGTGGAGAGGTAGTCAGAGATTTGAGAGGCCACCACTTTTCCAAGGCCTTGGAGAGAGGAGAGAGAGAATGAGATCAGTCAATAGTTTCAGCCACAGTCCTATCACCACCTTTAAAGATAGGGGTGACAGTGGTGACTTTCCAGGCAGTTGGAACCTTCCCCAGGCAAAGACAGTGGTTGATGAGGCATGTGATTGGGGTAAGGACTGTGTCTAAGACCAGCCGTAGGATACACGGATCCAGGGTGTCACTGCCTGTACTAATACTCTTGAGGGCAGTGACAAGGTGCGACCTAAGTTCTTGGGCAGAAACTCACAGCGGAGGAGAAAATAAGACGAGAAAGATTTACTGACAGGTGCTGGGGAGGAGGGTCAAAAAAATTTGTGGGAGGATAGGGCTAAGGTCAGTGAATGAGGTGTTGAGGTGGTTGGCTATGAGGGCTGGGTCTGAGGAGATCACACCATTAATGTTGATCTGGGTGGGTGGGGGTGACGCACTCCCATTTAACTGTTTAATGTTATCCCAGAAGGTTCTGGGATTCCCCATGAGGCAGTGAGTGAGGACCGATAGTGCTCAGACTTGGCCTTTCTGATGGCCCAGTGCACTTGTTTCGGGCGGCAGCATCACTACCTGTCATTGGGCCAGCCAGTCTCAATGGCACGTGCCATAGGTTGTCCTATGTTTGAGCTGGTGGATAAGCTGGGGTAACCCTAGGGGCATTCTTCCTTTTAGAACGGCGGGGTCAACACTGAGGCAAAGATATTACAGGCATGATTAAAAGTTTAAAGAAGGAGGAGAGCTGTTGTCGATGTCAGAGTTGCCTGTAAGGAGACCAGTCAATTTGGGACAGAAGTTCCTTAAGTTTTATCAGTCCACCAGGTATTAGACGCCGCCGACATGTGGACTGTGCTATGGGTTTGGGGACTGAGATTGACCAGTGGAATAGAATGGGGAGTGATCGCTGAGAGAGTCTGGGAGGACTTGTACATTGGGGATCCGATTAGGGCGGTTGGTGAGTACCACATCAAGCAGGGTACTGGAGCCTCTCTTGGGGTTAGTCCTGGTAGGGTGGGTAACTAGTTGCGTTAGGTCTATTGCAGAAAAGGAGTCTGGTAGAGGAGGAGGAGGATGGGCTGAGCCAGTTGACATTTAAGTCACCCACCTGAATTTGATCAGCGGAAGGAGGTAGAGGTAAGGTATTCTGTAAGAGAGGCAATGGCCTGCATTTGGTCCCTGGGGGGCACGTATGCAGTAGTCAGATAAAGGGTCCCTTTAAAGGGTCAGGGGTTAGTTGCTAAGTGCCTGGGTCCTGGAGTCAAGGATGGGAGGCGGGCAGGGCTAGTGCAGGAGAGATTCCTTGACATAAATAGGCGCAGCCCCGCCGCCCGTCTCCCAACACGGTCGGGACAGGAAAGGGTGAAACCATCAGGGTTAATTGATGTGACCAGGCATTGTAGTGAGTCAAACTTTTTAGGAGGCTACAGATATTCATGGAGACCATGCATAGGCCTGTGGTGTGAGTTGGGAGCTCCTGGGAACCGGGCCAGGGTTTGGATGAATGTTCTCTGACAGGAGTACTAGCATGACTAACACCCTGGCTGGGAGATGGTGAGAGGTTTTCCTACGATTGACATGAGACATGACATGGATTTTCCAGTACTTGATGGTGTCAGAAGACAATCTGCATAGAAAGACTGCAAGGATACATCAAGTGATTCAGTGTCACTTACTGCTTCAAATTCATTGTCAGTTTGGTAACTGCCACCACCACCTCCATTACGCTCATACCAACCATGTTGCCCTTGCCCTTCCCCACTCAATTGGGTGTTTTGCCTTTGCATCTCACATCATTACTGATTTTACAAAATTTGCTGGTTTGCCACCATGACTGATGTTCTTTTGCACAGACTGCAAACAGCTCGAGAGTTATCTCCAGGGTCAATATAAAATAAATTCCACACTAAAGATTTACCTTTTTGCTTTTGCCACAGTGCCTGGCACTATTCCTTGTACAGTCAAGGGACCTGGAGGAAACCCTACACTGCCATTTCCTCATTGAGATGAATTGTTCACATTCATACTCATCTTCTTATTCTTATGTTTAGCATATTTTTTCTGCACTTGCCTCTCATGCCTTACAGTGGCATCCTCTCTTACCCTGATTGAAACTATCGACCTCACTGTCACAAGATTCAGATGAACTGAAGTGCGTCGTTACTATGTGGGAAATAACCTGGGCTATCCATTCCCAGTCCCCACTATCACCACCATCTCTATCAACATTCACTGCCTAAACATCTGAGCTTATATTTAAGGAGGATGCCTCCATGCATGCTGCTTCAGCAGCTGGAAGTATCCTGGCATGTGTGGCAAAACATTCAGTTCCTCTACAAGTAACTCCAGTCAGTTCTTTCTGAAACTCTACTATGATTTCATTGCTAACATGCTTTTTGTTCAGGATATTTAGTGCCAGTCTAGTGATGTTATTATTGTTGCTATGCTCTTTATTAGTGCTATGATTCATATTGTCCATATCATTAACAGCTGCATGTGCAGCAGTATTGTCTTCCTCTTAGTAGACTTGAACTTTGAAATACAAGGTATAGTAGACACAGCCGTGAAAGATGTTGTTTCACTAACTGCTGTAGAGAGAGTGTAGCTGTCTATTTCACAATAATAATGACAGGGCTTGGGCCTCGTGGCACCTCACAAATTGTATAATACAGCTGCAAAAAGTTTCACTATGCTGCAGAGACAGTGTTGCTGATTATGTCACAGTAATAAAGGAAAGGGCTTGGGCATTAAGGGCACCTCACAACCAGTGTAATACAGCTGTAAAAGGCTTTCACTATGCTGCAGAAGCAAACAGTGTATCTGACTATGTCACAGTAATAAATGACAGGGCTCTGGCCTCGGGGCACCTCACAAACAGTGCAATACAGCCATAAAAGGCTTTCAATATGCTGCAGAGACAGACAGTGTTGCTGACTATGTCACAGTAATAAATGACAGAGCTCAGGCCTCAGGGGCACCAAACAGTGTAATACAACCATATAATATTTTCACTATGCTGCAGAGAAAGTGTAGCGGACTATGTCACAGTAATAAATGACAGGGCTCATCCTCAGGGGCACCTCACAAACAGTGTAATAGAGTTGTAAAGGCTTTCACTATGCTGCAGAGTCAGACTGTGGCTGACTATGTCACAGTAATAAATGACAAGGCTTGGACTTCAGGGCACCTAACAAACAGTGTAATACAGCCATAAAGGATTTCATGCAGGGCAGGGGCCTCAGGTGCACCTAACAAATGGTGTAATATAGCCATGAAAGGCAACCACTATGCTGCAGAGAAAGATAGTGTAGCTCTGTATGTCACAGTAATAAATGATAGGACCCAGGCCTCAGGGGCACCTAACAAACAGTGTAATACAGCCGTAAAAGTTTCACTATGCTGAAGAGACAGGCAGTGTAGCTAACTACAGGCATGTCACAGTAATAAATGACAAGGCACAGGCCTCAGAGCACCTCACAAACAGTGTAAACAGCTGTAAAGGCTTTCACTATGCTGCAGAGACAGGCGGTGTGGGTGACTATGTCACAGTAATAAATTACATGGCTTGGGCCTCAGGAGCACCTTACAGACAGTGTAATACAGCTGTAAAGGGATTTCACTATGCTGCAGGGACAGACAGTGTTGCTGACTATTTTACAGTAATAAATGGCGTGGCTAAGGTCACAGGGGCACCTCACAAACAGTGTAATACAGCTGTAAAGGATTTCACTGTGCTGCAGAGACAGGCAGTGTGGCTGACTATGTCACAGTAATAAATGACAGGGCTTGGAGCATCTAACAAACAGTGTAATACTTTAATTTCAAACCAGCTGTCTTCTATTTTTGTCTATGTCTTCTCTTCCACCTTGCTCCTTCTCTGTTCTCGCCTCAAAATCACCTCCTTGAGTGAGGCTGTTCCCCCACTCCCCAGGCTAAGATCATTTCAGTCATCCACTATTTCTCCCTTTATTTCTTTAGGTTTTCATTTCAACTTTTAATGACAAGGTAGAGGTTAGTCAACTCTTTCGGCCATGATTTGTGCAACAGAGTGAGTGCCCATGAGAGCTGTATCCAGAATAGACTGCTGCTGGATTCCAAAGCACACAGGCTCACAGCAGATGGAGCACAGCCTTTTGACACCACTGACCAATCAGGTGTCATCCCAATGTTATGTGCTCTTATTCTGCTGGAGCTCCATGAATGACCCCACAGGCTGCCCTTTTAATGCCTCTTTCCAGCCTTGGAAGTCCTTTACTCGTTACCATTGCCTATCTCAAATTCACGGGACCCAAAATTCGTTGGGTAGTGTAGTACATTACCCAAAGTATCCTGCCCAGCAAAATGGGTGATACCACACTACTCGATCCAGCAACCGGTTCGGGTAGCCCATGCCTAATCAAAGGCCTTACTGTAATCCAGGTAGACTCAGAGGATGTCCAAGCTCGGTCCCTGTCTGCCGCCTGCATTATTGCACTGTATAAATCACTGAGATTTGTTTGGCAGGATATCACTTTAACAAAGCTACTGTATGTTGCTTTGGATCCTGCAGCCTACTCCTCACCAGAAACTCTATTATGGTCTCCTTCAAGATTGTATCCAGCAGTTTACCTACAGTGGAGGTGATGCTCACTGCCCTTTCATTTTCTGCTCCCCCCTCATTTAGCGAAAGTACCTGTGCTTTTCTCCAGTCCTCCACTGAGACTATACCTGAAGTCAGCAGGCTGTTAAAGACATCCATCAAGAGCATGGCCTGCTGCCACTAGGTTCCTTAAAGAATTGCACTGAATCTGTAAGTAATTTTTCCCAGTAGAAGCTGTTTTTAAATACTGGTTATTGTTCCATCTATTGGTAACCTCAGTGGGTGTTTTGATTTACACTCTGGAGATTACGTTGCCCTTTAGAACTGTATGGTAGTTTTTCCTCTCAACCACACAGTTCTCAGTAGAACATGGATGCATTGCACTGACAATGGTAGAGCTGAGCAAGGGACAAAACTACATCATGCAATTCTAAAATGGCCCTTACTGCCTGTATGTAAATCAGACACACCCATTTAGATAAGTAAAAATCCAGTAGTGATGGAACAGTCACAGAACTGGAACCAGTATTTAAAAATCAGCTTCTAAAGGAAAAATTACCTATTCATCACAGTTCTACTTTTAACATGCTAGGATGGAGCCCATCGGTCTCTGGTCATTTGTTTATATTCAGCACTATCAGGGCTTTGTAGACCTTCTCACTCAACACATGTCCCACCTCTAACATTTGACATATCCCTGGGCTTTTAGCACCCTACAATCAGCTAGAGGCCATCCTTCACCTCTGTGAAAATAGAGCAGAAGTTGTTTAGTACATCTGCCTTCTACTTGTCCTCTACCACCTGCTCCTGTCTATCCACAAGCCTTTCTATTCTCCCCTTTTCTTTTTTTTCACTCATATATCTGTAAAAGACTTTATTGTTCATCTTCACTCACTCCACAGTCCTGAGCTTGGTTTCAGCCTTGGCCTTTTGATCACAATACTTGCTGCCTTAAGCTTTTCCATGTAATGTGTGCTACTTTCAGATGTCTGGTTTCCTTCATACTTCCTGAAGGCTTTCCTTTTCATCCGTATTCACCTTTTCTTCACCTGAGAACAACACACCTGTAGGTCTTTTATCTTTCCATTTTCTCCAACTACTCTTAAACATCCTTTGGTGATCTCTCATATTTTCTCCACCCTTTCTAGATACTTTACCCCTTCAGCTCAGCCCCAAATTTCCCTATTTTTTGTAAGATAAGCTCTTCTGAAATCTAAATCCCTCATGTTTGAGTTCAAATACCCTCACCTAAGGGATCCTAAACCTCACCAACTTGTGATTGCTTTTCCAAAGGGTTGGGAGTTCCACAGATACTTCTTCAGCAGTGTTTTAGTTTGTAAGTACCAGGTCTACTATGATTCCATCCCTGGTCATTTCCTGGCATGTTGGTGGAAGAAGCAGGAGGGCATTTACCTATATTTGACTCAAGCACTCATTGCCTCTGGAATGCTCCAATCCACTCAGAGAGACTTACTGCAGGTCATTGACTGTGACTACATTACTTTGTGCTGCAGTCTTTCTGATTTCCATTTCAAGGGCCTTTATCCTCTCCTCGATTGCTTTGGTAGGCATAATAAAGCAACACATGAACAGGAAATCCACTTAGCATTTACCTGCACCAAGATTGACTAAATGCTCTCTACAATGATTTGCTAGTGCAAAAAGTAGACAGAGAGTAGATATTGACTGGAGATTGATGACTACATGGCTGTGATAGGGTGAAGATAGCCAAGCCTCCAAAACCCTCTCTGTGATCCCCAATACGTGTGCTATGCCACTGATAAGTAAATATAACAATTGTTGGAAATAGTACATTCTCATTGTCTGACAGCATTCTAAAGGGGTAGGTTAATAGCTGAAAACCTTCATGTATAATAGAACAATTAGAATTTTAACTATAAAAACATTCATTTAAGAAACAATGAAAACATGTTAGTTTAGTAATAGAATTAAGGCACTCAGGGTTTTATTAATCTAACCCTACAGCATACAGCCCTCAGCTTCACCTTGTTCTTCATCACCTCTATGTTTAGCTTAAAGAGCTAGTGGATTGAGCTGTTTTGCATTATATTGTTTACTGCAGTGCTCTAAAAATCATTATTTTTGATTACAAACAGCAGAAATATATTGTTAAATACTCAGTTGATTAATGAAAAGTAGCATAGTGTAGTATGGTCAGTGTGAGGACACCAGTGAGAGGGCTGAAAGTGACGTCTTGGGGAGGGGGGTGTAGTCACTGAGTCAGCACTGATTCCTTCCTGCAAGACAAGGCTTTTGCGCTCGTTACAGTCATTGTACTCAGTTTCTAAGTATAAAAAATGCATATTTCCTTTTCAAAGGTTTTGACAGGCAAAAAAAAAGTGCAGCCTCAGAACAAAGGTACTAATGGCACAAACCTAAAGTTCCTCATGTACCACAAGTGAGGCACTTACTCTTTGGAATACATTCACCTTTCAGTGGTGCGACGCACAGAAAGAAATGCAGTTGGAAAATTGCTTTTACTGCAAGAGGCATCAGGAAACCGACATGATGACTTCTGTTTAATAGAGTGTCTAAACTTTTTATGGAATTATCTCAGGAAGATGACTCTGCCATGCTGTTAGTTTGCTGGAAACCTGCAGTATAAATCTTCTAATGCCTTTAGTTCTGCACCAGTTTGTATTCCCAGTCTGTTTATAAGTCTCTGATTTTTATTTCTTTTCCTCCTAGATTACTGTCTCAGGGCTTAGCCATCCAACTGCAATCATTTAATCCAGTTCCCCACCAGTCTGACTGCACATACTGAGTTTTCTACCCTTGGACTCAAAGTTGGTGCACAGAGCAAAAGACATAGCAAAGCTGCTTTAACTGGCATTCCTTCATAATGTTGTAAGACTAGACCCTCACTCTGTGCAACAACCGGCATAAACTTATATTGTTCCACTCAGGGTGTAACGCTATGGCATGACCATCTAAGACTAAGACTGAGAAAACCATCATAGTACCTTCAACTCTTACAATAAATGATGCCCTCTCTAAACAAGAAAGTACAGATTTAGCTGGGAAGCAAGGTAAGCATATGAGGCTAGTAACAGGTAATTGTTTGTCTCACTACCATACTGTCATGCGAGTTGATCTCTAATTCCAAACACTCTTAGCAAAGCAAAGCAAACTTTATTTGTTAAAAGCTATTCCAAAGCCAGATCATAGTGTTGTACATATAAATAAAACAATAGAAACATATATTAAGCTGCCCATTGATGGCCCAGAGGGTTGAGGTGTTGGACGCCACACCTCGTGCCACTGGCGACCTGGGTTGAGCAGGTCTCAGGTTGTCGGGATTGGGGGTTGGGGACAGATTAAGCACCCTAGGGCTGCTCTCCTACCCCGGGGAGGGTTCACTCAGCCATAGCTGTGGCAACCCCTGGTGGAGGCTGGGGTCACTGCAGAGCCTGACCATAACATTACAGGGATTGGAGCTTTGGCAGAATTTCTCCTGAGTGTGTGGGAGCACGTGCATGCAGGGCTGGATGTCATTGCACGTCTGAGCTCTGGGGCGAAAACCAAGAAAAACCCCCTGCCATTGGGTGAGGTGATGGTGAGCGTCTGCAGGTCCACCACATGCCCAGTGCCGGCCGAGTCTCTGGTTCTCCCTTGTGTCAGGGGCCTCTCCATGTGGCCAGGAGGCCCAGACCTCCCTTACCAATGCAGTACTCAGGGGATCGGTTCAGGCGGGCGTTGAGTCAACGAACCTCAGACAGGATCCTGAGAGATGCCCCAAGGTAGGGAGTAAAAAAAAATATATATATATTAAGCAATAAAAACAGTACACAACAATCAATAATAGGAATCAGGAATTTCAAGCATCTGAAAATGACAGGTTAAATAAACAAGTCTTTAAGGCAGATTTAAAGCCTCAGCAGTTGGGCACTCTCTGATCTGACAAGGTAGAGAATTTCATAGGATCGGAGCTACAAAAGTAAAGATCTTTCTCCGAATTTTTTAAATGGACCCTGGGAATCCTAGCAATCCTCATTGATGGAACAGAGAGGGCGGAGGGGTGATAGGGGCAAAGGAGATCTTGCAAATACCATGGCCCCTGTCTATGTAAGGCCTTATAGGTCAGTAATCTGACTTGATGGTGATCCTGCACTGTACCAGCAGCCAATGCAGGCTGTGGAGCACAGGTGTGACATGGCAAGATCTCGGTAAGCCAGTCAACAACTTGGCAGCCGCATTCTGCACCAGCTGCAGGTGGTGGAAGTCCACCCTCAGTAGCCCTAGGTATAGGGCATTGCAGTAGTCAAGGCGGGGAGGTCCAAAGGCATGGACCAACACTGGAACATCATCAGGTGGGACCAGGTGTTTTATCCAGGTGATATTCCTCAGATGGTAAAATGAGGTCTTGACAATGGCCGACACATGAGACTTAAATGTCAGCCACCATCAAGCATAACGCCCAGTTTTCACACCTGGTCAGTGGTTGTCAGCTGGCTGACATCCAGTTATAGCCCAGATGGCTGCTCAGCAGACAACCCTCTAACAATGACCTGGGTCCACAACTAACACCTCAGTCTTATCGGGTTCAACCTAAGCCAGTTGGCACTCATCCAGTTCTGAGTCTCAGTGAGGCAGTTGTTAAAAACTAAAACAGCGTCACTCTGCTTGGGCACAAAGGACATGTACAGCTGAGTATCCTCTGTGTGGCAGTGAAAACCCAGTCCGTACCACCTTATAATGTCTCCCAATGGCAGCATGTACACCACGAACAACATGGGTGAAAGCACAGAGCCCTACGGCACTCACATGGCAGTGAGAGGGGGCACTGTGACATCTAGGCTGGAGTCTCAAGGAATGGGTGCAGAACATTCTAATGAAAATCACCCTTCCCTGGGCTTTCAAATGTGTGGCCTTTAGCCATTGGAGCTGCTCCTTACCCACCCACCTCTTGATTGTCACCTCTCTGGGCTTTCCAATTTGCAGTCGTAGCCACTGGAGCTGCTCCTTGCCCTTCATCTCTTAATTCAGTCACCTTCCCTCCCCTGGGCTTTTCAATTTGTGGCAGTAGCCTCTGGAGCTGCTCCTTTCCCACCCACCTCTTAATTTAGGTACGCACTTCTGAAATTGATCAGACACAGTGCACTGAAACTATTTAAACTTTGTGCTTTTTTTGAATCCATGACTCCATTGCTATTTCAGCTCTGCCTCTTGATTTAATACAAAGGTGAAATCTAACAAGCTTGCTGTGACTTGTATTTTTATTTTTATTTTTGCTAAAAAGCCTCCTTTATACTCAGAAGCTTGTTGACTTACATTTTCTTTTTCTTTTGCTTAAAACATAACCTCCAGAAGACTGAACAGCTTGCTCTGAGTTTTACTTTTCCTAAGAAGCTATTTAAAGTTAAAGCTTGCTCTGAATTTTTATGTTTTAAAAAGCTTGCTCTGTGTTTTTTTTTTTTTTTTCTGAGTTAAAACATGCCTTGACTGTTTCATTCTTCAGCTTAGGTCTTTTGTCTCTTAATATTGAGTTGATTACTGCAGTTGTGTTTCATATTTGAACTTTAAACTACACTCACCAAATGTTATGTGTAGAAGTATTATTGAACTGATTACTGCAGTTTGATTCACTATGTGAACTCTACAACTCCATTTATCGAATGTTTGTTGGAGTGTGATGGATTCTGTAATGCTAGTTACAAACTTAGTAGCTCTTACAGCTTAGTGACGTCCTCTCCCTCTATGCTCTCTCTATTCCTGATTTCTCTCTAACGGCTGCCTGTAATCAGAGCCTCAGCCCTCCCTCCTCTGCTGGCCCTCCTTCTCAGCAATTAGCTAACTACTGTCCCTTTTTCCTCCACAGTCACCCTCTCTCCCCCGCACAATGCCCTGAAACGATTTAAACGTGGTGTCTTTTGAATCCACACCTGCGCTGCTATTTCAGCTCTGCCTCTTGATTTAATGTATAGATCGAACTCTAACAATCTTGGTGATTTGTATTTTCTTTTGCTAGAAAATCTCCTTTATACTAAAAGCTTGCTGACCTCTCTTTTCTTTTTTTGGTTAACACATAACATCTTGAAGACTGAATAGCTTGCTCTGAGTTTTACTTTTCCTAAGAAGCTGTCTTCCCACCACAGCTGGTGGCGAACCCCTACTCCACCACCACCACCCTTGGCTGGCCTCTCTTATATAGCTAGCCACCCCACCACCCTCACCCTTGACTGGCCTCTCTTATATAGCTATAGTATAGCTAGTCATGTGACTAAGTCCTCAATTTCCCATTTGCAGCCTATACAGGCACGTCCATAGAGGGCATCTGATTTCTTACTGATTGGTTATAGGCACATGAAAAAGGGAATCCAGATGCAGTGTCTCCTTTGCAGAGAATTATACACTAATCCTTGCTGCTTTCAGTTTACACAAGCTTTCTTGCTGATTGGCTATAGGCAATCCTAGTACACTGAACAAGGAAACCAGATACAGTGGCACCTTTACGTGAATTATACACTAATCCTTGCTGCATTTAAAGTTTACACAGGCTGATTGGCTATAGGCAATACTAACACACTGAAAAGGGGAATACAGATACAATGGCTCCTTTGCAGTGCATTATACACTAATCCTTGCTGCATTAAGTTTTACATAAGCTTCTGGTGACACTACACGGGGATTACCATTCCCTGCCCAGTGATAATAAAATACTTATTATTTCACTGACAGTGAGGCACGTGGGCTTTGAACCTATGCTGCATTTTCCCCTCACTACTGTATCTGTAACCCTCACTCACTTGGCCAGCACACCCTTAACAACTGCTGGTCAGAGGCTGTTATATCACATTATGATGAAGCTGTTCCTGCTACCCTTCTGGTCACCTCCATGACTGGCCTGCTGCTTTGCACCGGATTTTGTGCCTCTGTACTTGCTGTCAATCAGCAGCAGCTGTCCTCCTTTACTCATCTCCCCATGAGGCCTACTGTGCTTCCCTTCCTATGGTTAGATATGAATTGACTCTGCTGGGACAATGAATGTTGCCTGTTTGGACTTTTCCTGAATTCCCTCACCCTCTAACTGCCATCCTAGCACTCCCTCCTACCACCTCTTTCTCTCCTTCTACTCCTTGCCGAGGACATCAGATGTCACCTCTGGCCCCTTAAACACCCCCTATTGAGCACACTGATGTCACCTGGACAAGAAAAACTTGTTAGAAAGTGGCACATCTAAACATTTGTAGTCTTCCATCAAAGTTCCCGTCCCAGAGTCCTGGATGTCCCTTTATAAGTCCCATGTACTGGGACTCACTGAAACCTGGCTGAAACCTCATAACTCTAACACCTCCTACCATCTTCCAGGCTACATCCTCATTCACCTCGACAGACCTGGAAAAAGAAGGGTGGCAGTGTTGCACCGTATGTGAAGGAACATATATACTAGAGAGGTGGATCAGGGAGGGCAGTGGACATGACCTATCTGGACTTCAGCAAGGCCTTGACACTGTGCCACATGGAAGACTATTACACAAACTGGGGAATATGGGTGTGGGCAGGACAGTAGTGTGGTGGGTAGGTAACTGGCTGGGTGGCAGGACACAGAGGGTGGTGGTAATGGCTGTCACTCCATAGAGGAAGAGTGACCAGTGGGGTACCACAGGATCAGTGCTGGGACCGGTCCTATTCAACATCTTCATCAGTGACATTATGCGAGACCTAGAAGGCAGAATTTCACTGTTACGCTGATGACACAAAGCTCTGTAACAGAGTAGACACACCAGAGGGTGTAGACAGAATGAGAAGGGACCTGCAGAAACTTGAAGAATGGTCAGGGGTTTGCGTTGAAATTCAATGCAAAGAAGTACAAGATAATGCATATGGGACACAAAAACCCTGGCACAATATATCAGTTTGGGGTGAGGATATAGGACCAAGCAGGAAAGGGATCTTGGTGTTATCATCTCTGATGACCTCAAGGTAGGGAAACAGTGTGACAAGGCAGCAGGTAAAGCAAATAGGATGCTGGGATGCATAGGCAGGGGCATCACCAGCAGGAAAAAGGGAGGTCATAATTCCACTATATACAAGACACTAGTGAGGCCCCACCTGGAGTACAGTGTTCAGTTCTGGAGACCATACCTCACGTAAGGACATAGGGTAGAGAAGGTTCAGAGGAGGGCAACAAAGATGGTGCATGGATTGCATCACAAGTCCTATGAAAACAGGTTGAAGGAACTGAACATGTACTCCCTGGAGGAGAGGAGGGAGAGGGATATGATAGAGACATACAAGTATCTTACAGGGAGGAACAGGGTGCAGGAATACACTATTTTTAGCGAAAAAGATGTTCCAGGACTAGAGGGCATGGGATGAAGTTGGAGGAGGATGATTCAGAGGAAACGTGAGGAAGAATATCTTCACAGAGCGGGTGGTGGACAAGTGGAACACCCTGCCAGAGGAAGTGGTGGGGCTGAAACAATCACGGATTTAAGAATGCATGGGATAGACATAAAGGAATTCTGAAGGTCAGGGGTAAGGGGCAACAGACTTCTAGGAAAACATAAACTGAACTTACAAGCTCAAATGGGCAGACTGGGTGGGCCATAGGCCCTTATCTGCAGACACTGTCTATGTATCTATGTATCAGCCACCATCATCAGTCACTCCGACCCTCTCTCCCAGTGAATGGCTCCTTGTTGAGATAATCCTGAGCTCCTCTAAAATCTACCTGGGTTGCTGCTACAACCCACCTGCTGAGGCATCCCAGGCTTATCTAACCTGCTGGATGGTTTAGGACTAACAGCTCAGGAATCAGGAGTGAGATGAGTCTGTTTGCAGATGACTCAAAACTGGGGGCGGTGGTGGATGGGGAGGAGGGAGGGTGGCCCTACAGGGGACCTGGAGGCTCTGGAAAGATGGTCTAGAAAGTGGAAGCTGAGGTTCAATGCAGGAAAATGCAAGGTACTCCACCTGGGGCCAGAAACCCAGGCCAAGTGTACACCCTGGGGGATGCTACAAGTCTCGATGGCTGAGAGGGACCTGGGGTGGTGGTGGATGTCAAGATGAACAACTCTGAGACTTGTAGGAGGGCAGCAGCAAGGCCAACAGCATGCTGGGATGCATCGCTAGGGGATCACCTCCAGAAGGAGGAGTGATACTCCCTCTGTATAACTGCTTGGTGAGGCCGCACCTGGAGTACTCGTGCAGTTTTGGAGGCCGCACTTAAAGAGGACATTAACCTCCTGAAGAGGGTCCAGAGGAGGGCAACCAAAATGATTTGGGGCTTGGGGACAGGACCTATGAGGAGAGGCTCAAGAGCTAAATATGTCACATTGGAAGAGAGAAGGACCAGGGGACATGATAGAGGTCTTCAGGTACATGAAGAGGGTAAATAGGGAGGAACAGTCAGGTTGCTTTGAAGGAAGGAGGGGGGCACTAGAGGGCATGGGTGGAAGCTGGAGGGGAAGATTCAGGGAGAAAGGATGAGGTGCTACTTCACTGAGAGGGTGGTGGAGCCATGGAATGCACTGCCTAGGGGCTGGTGGAGGCAGAGACAGTGGAGGGGTTCAAGAGGGGTGTGACAGGTACAGGGAAGGGTTCTGGAAGCAAAATCCAATGCAGCAAGAATATCCAGAACTGGGAAGGAGAAGCCAAGAAGGTGAGGGGACAGCAAGGTCAGCACCCAGGGTGAGGCTGACCAAGTGGCAATCACTGAGACCGTTGAGCCTATTCTGCTGGCATTTTAGTATGTTAGTATGTTAGCTCCAACCATGGACACTGTATTAGTTGAAGATTTCAATCTCAACTGGCTAGGCACCCAGGAGCCAGACTATGCTAATCTCCTAAAATCCCACAACCTCGAGCAAGTCATCTCCACACCCCAGACATAATGCCCATACACTAAACCACTCCCTACTTGACTGGGTGAATACTAATTGGGTGGACATGGTCTACAGGCAGATATCATGTCAGCTTCTATAAGTGACTACTCCCCTGCTTACATCATTCTGGCCACAAAATTAAATGCCCTCCTCCCAAATACCTCTCTTTCAGAAATTTTAACTGCCCAGACCCCACCAGGCTTCTTAATGATGTAAGAGCATTAAACTGGACTGCCTTTACTGCATTGACAATGTGTCATTGGCAGTTAACTTCTTCACCAATGTCCTCCTTTGGGTATAACATAGAAACATAGAAACATAAAGTTGATGGCAGATAAGGACCGCAAGGCCCATCCAGTCTGCCCATTTCTTTTCTACCTTATGAATGTGCCATTGGCCTTTGCTCTGTCAATGGCCTATCTATTCATACTCATCTGTATTGCTCCCTTATGCCTATCCCATGCCTGTTTGAAGCCCTGCACTATATTCATAGCCACCACTTCCTGGGGTAGGCCATTCCATGCATCCACCACCTTTCTGTGAAAATAACTTCTTCACATTACCCCTTAATCGGCCTCCCTCTAATCTCATGCTGTGTCCCCTTGTCCTGCTATTTTTCTTATATTTAAACATGTTAGACTCTTTCACCTTGTTAATGCCATTAAGGTGTTTGAATGTTTCAGTCATATCACTCTCTCCTCCTTTGCTATAGGGTATACATATTGAGTTCAGTTAATCTGTCCTCATATGTTTTCTGATTCAGTCCTGACAATTTTGGTTGCCCTTCTCCGGACTGCCTCAATTTTGTTAATGTCCTTGGAAGGTGTGGCCTCCAGTACTGCATGCAGTACTCCAGATGAGGCCTAACCAGTGTCTTGTAAAGAGGGATTATTGACTCTCTTCTGACTTGTGATACCCTACTAATACACTCCAACATCCCTCTAGCCTTACCTACTGCTTTAGTGGTCTGCTTGGATGATTTCAGGTCATCTGTGATGATGATGCCCAAGTCTGTTTCTTCCATTGTGACTGCCAGCAACTCCTTCCAAGCCTATAGGTGGCTTCAGGTTTCTCTTCCCTATGTGCATGATCTTGCACTTCTTTGCGTTAAACCCAGTTGCCCTCTTCCAACCATTTTGCTAGTTTATCCAGATTTCTTCTCATTCTGCCCACCCCATCTGGATCATCTACTCTGTTGCAGATCTTGGTGTCATCTGCAAACAGACAAACCTTACCTTCTAGTCCATCTGCAATGTAGCTGATGAAGATATCGAAGGGACTGGCCCCAGGACTGATCCTGAGGTACCCACTGTGACTTGCATCTCTTCTGACTGTATATCATTTACCACCACTCTTAGTTTCTGCCCGTCAACCAGTTTGCCACCCAGTTGACCAAAGTCTGACCCACCCGAGCCTACCCAGCTTATTAATCAATCTTCTATGTGGAACAGTATCGAAAGCTTTGCTAAAGTCAAGGTAGGCAACATCAACTGCTCCCCTTGGTCCACCACTCTGGTTACCCAGTCAAAGAAATCTATGAGATTAGTATGACAGGACCTTCTTTTGTAAACCCATCCTGTCTTGGATCCTGTGCTCCTATGGATTCCAGGTATTGTACTATCATTTCCTTAAGGAGTGTTCCATAATCTTGCCACTACTGAGGTAAGACTGACTGGTCTGTAGTTCCCTGCCTCCTCCTGTTACCACTCTTGTGGAGCAGGATCACATGACCCTTCTCCAGTCTTCTGGGACCTCTCCTGTGCTCAGAGACTCACTAAACAGTTTTGATATTGGCTCTACTAGTTCCAACCTTAGCTCCTTTAGTGCTGGGATGTATGCCATCAGGTCCCATTGCCTTGTCCACCCTGAGCTTATCGAGCTCTTGTAGGACCCTTTCTTGTGTGAAGGGACTAGTGCACACCTCCCTCCCCTGTGTCCATGGTGCAGAGCTGTAGGCCCTGCCCTACCTTCTTTTCAGTAAATACTGAGCAGAAATATCTATTTGGGATAGATGCTTTTACATGGTCCTCCTCCTCACACTCACCCTTATCCCTTGATCTTAGCAATACCCTCTCTGGACTTTCTCCTTTCAGTAAATGTATCTATAGAAAGTCTGCGACCTTCTTTACTATCTGTGCTAGAGTTTCGCAGTTTGGACCTTTGCCTGCCTTACTCGATAACCTCTAGTCTTCAGGTGAAGCTACCTCTGGCTGCAAGCTGCAACACTGGACTTAAGATTTGCAAGAAAGTGAGTAGTGCTCACAACAGAGGAGGTGAACTTTACAATTTACAATTGTCTTTAGTTTGAAGCAGATTCCTTAGGAAAGTTAATATTCTTCAGGTGGAGGATACTTCTAACTGAAGATGAAATAAACAACTTAGAATTATCAGAAAAGGCAGTCTTTCAATCAACAGAGGGAGGTGGAGTTTCCTTTACTTGTTACAATTGTTAAGATTTTACTGTTTTCTGTGTTTCTGCCCTTCTGACTTGATTGGAGTTAGTGATTGACTATTTGCATTGCAATATTTGTAATACTGTGAGTATTCACTGGGCTAAGAATTTGTCATAAGCCTGAATTGAGAGCAGGTTACAGGCTGTGTATTGGACAGAGACAGTCCCTAGAGGTGAAAACTGTTTTTTTTCTTTGTTTACCTCAGTGCCTTATAGGGCCAAGACAGACTGTGTCCAGGAGATTGCCCATCATAGCTACTTAACAGCCAATAGCTCTGGAAGAAACTTACAGACCTTGATAAAAGTACTAATTTTAGCGGGCTCATCAGATAACCTCATAGTCTTCAGGTGAACTACCTCTCTGCAAGCTGCAACACTGGACTTAATTTTCCTAGTCAAACTATCTCTTGTTGGGAACTGCAATACTGAACATAGGATTTGCAAGAAAGAGTTGTGCTCACAACAGAGGAGGGAACCTTTCAGTTGTCTTTGCTTGTAGCAGATATACTGCAGGTGGAGGTGTTTTAACTGAAAAGGTGAAATAAGGAATTTACAATTATCAGGAAAAGACAGTCTTGTTACAATTCTTAAGATTTTCAGTGCAGGAAGAGTTCAAAGCACAGCTCACTTATTTTGGGGCTGACTGCTTTCAGAGCACAAACCACCAGGCTGTTTTGGGGCTGGGAGGTTTACACTTGTGTCTGACTTAGTGTCTGGATTTTTCTCTGTTTGAGTAGCAGGGATTTTCTCTGTCAAATTGTTTTGTATAGTATCTTGCAGACAGGAAGGCACTCATGTGGCGGTGGGTCAGAGCTCTTAGCTGATTGTTTTGTGAGGGACAGTTTAGGCCCCACCCTTCCCACCCGGAAATAGTTCCTTTATACCTGGGGTTCTGACATCATTTCCTCAAGAGTGCAAGTGCATATCACTGTCATATCCTCTCTAGCACACAGCACTGAAAATATACATACATTGTATAAATATATATATTTCTATATAACAAACCAATCACTACACAAGCACACACACACACAAAAAAAAAGTACATAGTCATGTGGGGAGTAGTGCAATGTAATGGCTGTGGGGCAGCAGTCTTCCGGAGTCTTTCTGGAGGCTGAGATGCTGCTATTTGCAGACAACTCTCTGCCCTGAGGGGAGGAAGTTGCATGTCTTCAGGCCACATTGGACAGCAGTAAGAAAACCTTCCCCAGGCCAGACTGGATGGTAGGAAGGCACCCCATTCAGGGAGCACCAGAGCCACCACCACTACCTCAGAGGTTGCAGAAAGCACAGCAATTGGACCACTGTGGGCTCAGGGAGGGTGAGGAGGGTGGACAGAGGCACACCCAGTCAGTTGTTCCACACCACAATCCATACACATTCTGAGGGAGCACAGTCCCCTATGGATGCACCACGGAGGAGATTAAGGAGGATGAGGACACCTGTCACAAGGGAGGCCACAGGAAGGAGGGGCAGAGGATGCCACAGGAAAGGAAGCAGCTCCTGGTGGGGACTCAATTATTAGGGGATAGAACTGGGGGAGCAGGAAAACTGAAAGCAGTGCCTGCCTGGTGCCATGGCTTGTAGGACAGGAGGCGACCTCAGGATCACGAGAACAGCTGCACAGGAGTCTGAGCTGGATGTCATTGTCCACCTAGGGACAAATGACTTGGCTCAACATGAGCTTAGAGCAGGCAGAAGGACTTTGTAGATCTGGGGAGGCCTAGAGAACAAGCACACAGTATCCTTCTCAGGTGCTGCCTGTCAATGTGAGGAGGCAAGGTACTTTGCACCATGTAGTTTAATGAGTGGTTGAAAAATGGTGGAGCACAGGGTTTGGCTTCATTGGGGATGGGGTTCACCTGGAGGACACCAGCCTATACTGGCAGGATGGTCTGCATCTGTCCAGGAAGGAACAAGTCTTTGAGCAATCGGTTTAAATGCTTCATTGGCAAGCCTTTAAACTAGTCAGGGGGAGGCACTGATAAGCAGCAGAAAAACAGCCTCTCCTACAAAACAGGGTACTAAATGGGAAAAGACCCGAGGTAGAAAGGTCAGTGGGGATGCTGCAACAGAAAGTAAAGCCATCAAAAATGGAGAGCAATGAGTACCAATGCCCGTAGTCTGAGTAACAAGCTTCCTGAATTAGTGGCCTTGATGGAGGAGGAACATCTGGATGATCGTCACAGGAAGCATGGTACACAAAACCATGACTGGGATGTAAACATACCAGGATACACTATCTACAGGAGGGACAGGAGGGTAAAAGAGGAGGAGGAGTAGTTTACATAAGGGGAGCGAATCAAAGCAACAGAACAAAAGGTAAACAGGAGGAGAAGAAGCACTGTGGGTAAATTTGAGACCGCAATGGCACCACAATCCGCACAGGGGTTGTTACAGACTTCTTCTCCAGGGGAGAGAAATGGACAAGGAAATGATAGAAAGTATACTTAGTATGGCAGAAAAAGGGAAGATATTGCTGATGGGTGATCTGAATTGCAGATGTTAACTGAGTGATGCAGCCACTTCTAAGAGTGGGGTTATTCTAGATGCCCTACAGGGGCATGCCTTAGACAACTAGTATTTGAGCCCACTCGAGAGGGAAACAATCTTAGACCCGGTTCTCCCAAATGGAGATGAGGAGAGGATCACAGATGTAGAAGTGGGTAGCCATCTGGGAACTAGCCACACATCGAACAGTATGGTTCACAATAAACACAGCAATAGAGCTCAAGCCATACAAAGACAAAGGTACTGATTTTAGGAGGGCTGACTTTGTCAAATGGGTGAGTGCCTAAGGAATGCACTGTGCAAATGGGCAGGTGAAGGAGGTGGAAGAACAATGGGAATAATAAAACTGCCATCACAGAGGTAATAAGCCTTGTGTAAAACAAATAAACAAAATGAAACGAGGTAAGAAACCACTATGGTTCCTCAAAGGAAGTGGCAGTGAAGGTTCAAGAGAAAAAGAAAGCATTCAGGAAGTACAAGGAATCACAGAAGGAACAGGACAGAGAACTGTATCAGTTAAAGCAAAAGAAATGGAAGGCAGTCAGAACAGCAAAGGCCCAAACCGAGGAAAGATAGCCAACTCAGTTAAGAAGGGGATAAAACCTTTTATAGGTACATCAGGGAGCAAGTAAGACCAAGGGAGGGATAGTGAGGCTTAGTAAGGGAAGGAGGGCGGGCAGAGGTGACTGTGAAAAGGCAGAGATACTAAACAAATATTTTTGCTCAGTATTTACAAAGGAAGAGGGAAGTACCTAAAACCAACAGTAGAAACACTCTGGATACAGAAGTTGATACCAGCCCATTTACAGAAGAAAGGGTTCTAAAGAACTCTTAAAACTGAAGGTGGACAAAGCAATGGGGCCTGATGGGATTCATCCCAGAATTCTAAAAGAACTAAGGGTAGAACTAGTGACACCACTGACTACCCTCTTTAACAAATCATGGGAGGATGGGGTGGTACCCGAGGACTGGAGGAGGGCAGATGTAATTCCTCTCAAAGTGGGAGCAAGGCAGAAGCAGGAAACTACAGACCTGTTAATTTAACCTCAGTGGTAGGGAAAATGATGGAATCACTTTGAAGGAAAGAACTGTTGAGTATCTAGAGGCCAGAGGGCACAGGACCCAAGGCAGCATGGATTCACAGTGGGAAGGTCATGCCAGACAAATCTGATAGATTTCTTTGACTGGGTGACCAAAGTAGTTGATCAGGGAGGGCTGTGGACATGGCCTACCTAGACTTTAGCAAGGCATTTGACACAGTCCCACACAAAAGATTAATATCAAGTTAGCCAGCCTGGGAGTGGGTCCCAAGATGACAGCCTGGGTAAAGAATTGGCTGGAGAATAGGACACAGAGGTAATAGTAAATGGAGTCCACTCTGAAAAAGGGGGTTACTAGTGGGGTAGCAGGGTTCTGTATTAGGACGGTCCTCTTCAATGTCTTTATAAGCGACATTGCAGAGGACTGGAAGGAAAAGTATGTCTCTTTGCAGATGACACAAAGATCTGCAACAGAGTTGATGCACAAGGTGGAGTGGAAAGGATGAGAAGGGACTTGGCAAGGTTAGAGGAATGGTCAAATGTATGGCAGCTTAGATTCAGTGCTAAGAAGTGCAAGGTAATGCACCTGGGAAACAAAACCCAGGGAAGAGTACACAATGGGGGTGAGATACTAACAACAACAAAATGGAAAGGGACCTGGGGGTAGTCATATCAGATGACCTAAAGGTGGGAAAGCAATGTGAGAGGGCAGCAAGGAGGGTTGGGAGGATACTGGGATGCATAGGAAGAGGCATCACCAGTAGAAAACAGGAAGTTATTATTCCTCTGTACAGACAGCTAGTGAGACCCCATCTGTAGTACTGCGTGCAGTTCTGGAGACCCAATCTCCATAAAGACATAGACAGGATGGAAGCTGTCCAGAGGAGGGCAACTAAAATGGTGCAGGGTCTGCACCGGAAGACATATGAAGAGAGACTTGAGGAGCTTAATATGTATAGCCTCGAGGAAAGGAGGGAGAGGGTGGACATGATAGAAACTTTCAAGTACCTCCAAGGGAATCAACAACGTCCAAGAGGGTAGCATCTTTCAAAAGAGGTGCAAGAACAAGGGGCACAATTTGAAGATAGAAGGGGCGGCTCAGAGGTAATTTAAGGACATATTTTTTTCACAGAGAGGGTTGTGGATGTATGGAACGACCTTCCAGAGGAGGTTGTGGAGTCAAAACCGTGGTGGAATTCAAGCATGCATGGGACAGTCATAAGGCAATTCTAGGGGTGGGGTAGGAAGAAGTAGGCTGCTGGTTAACTAGGACCTGCAGCTTATCCATCAGGTAGGAAATGGGCAGACTGGGGGGCCAAGCGGTCCTTATCTGCCGTCAAATTCTATGTTTCTATGTTACTGCCTTCCCTGCTTCCCTAGGGAAGTTGGTGTGCCCCATCTTCGTCCTGCTGCATTCCCTTATATTTCCTGAAGGCCAGCCTTTGGCTCTGACCTTTTCTGCACTGTGTTTGAGAACCAAAGTGGTTTCCTTCTTCTTTTGCACTTCCTTTTCACATTAACACAATGGGATGTTGCTTCAAGTATTGCATCTTTAATGCTTGCCCACTTTGCCTGTACCCCCTCACCTGTATTTCTTTTGCCAGGCTAGCTTAGCTCTGTTGGTCATCTTATCAAAGTCAGCCCTCTGAAGTCCCATATTTTGCCTTGGAATGGGATGATTTTGTTCTAGTGGCCAAATTAAACCATACCATGTGATGGTCACTGGTTCCCAGCTGACCTTCTACCTGGAGATCTGTGATCCCTTTTGCTGTTAGTCAGTACTAGATCTAGGATAGCCCTGTCTCTTGTGGGTTGTTGATGAGTTATTTGAGGCCCTCCTGCAGGAATTCACCATGTGTCCAGTTCTGGCTAGCAATGTATTCTAAAAATGTTCAGCTGACGGGCACTCCCTCACCCCGTACACTACTGTATAAACCAGACCAGGCTCTTTGTGGTTACCACTGTTAATGTCCTTTTCTGTATGAATGTGTCATTGACCAAGCTCACCCAAAGCTAGATTATGGATCCTAAATGTAATGTAACCACAACTGATGTGGAACCTTTGGAAAAAGTACTTGTGCTCAAAAGTGTTATTCAAAAATCTAATAAATAAATAAAGCTGCAAAGGTTGTGGTGCCTCAATGTGTTTGGTCACATTTCTGATGATGTAGTGGGAGGTACAGATCAGACTTTTTAGCCCCCAAACAGAGTGCTGCTCACACATCAGCCCAGTACTGCCAGGGAAAATCTAATTAGCAAACAGAAAAGAAAAAATCTGAACAGTGATAGCTGATTGTATCTGAAGAGTACTATTAATTCCAGGGTACACTAGCTTTTTAAAGCCATTTTCCAACATAGCTGATAGCAGCTACCACTCGCATATTAAGGGGTAGCTGACCTTGGCGATATAGTAATTCCTGAGGCTTCAAGAATTATCTTCAGGCCACAATTTTGTTATTTCACCCCTAATTTGCCTGTGGAGATGGGCAACCTGATGTAATGTTTAACAGTACCCCCAGTCATGCCGGACTTGACCCAGCGCTCAATCACGAAGCGACATCTGACCAGGGAGGCATGGTGGCATACCCCATTGGAAATGAATAGGACTGCTTCCTCAACTTCCAGGCTCAAGAATGGCCAGCCAGAGACCAATGAAAGTCACCTTTCGACCACAAGGGCTCTGTTAGTCAGCGGTGACTTTCATCAATCTCCAACTGGCCATTCCAGAGCCCAACAATTGAACAGAAATGGAGCCCCACCATCTTCAATAGGGTGCGTAGCAGCCTCTCCTGGTCAGACCTCACCCTGTACTTGAGCACGGGGCACGTTAGCATGACCAGGGCACTGTTCAGGCTGCCCATCTCCACAGGCAAATTACAAGTGAAAAGTTATAGCCTGAAGATAATTCCCAAAACCTGGTTAGAATAACTATCGCGAAGGGCAGCTACAAGAATCAGTGAGTAGTTCCTTATATTGTTACATTCACTAAAATACCACCAACAGCTTAATCTGGTTCCAAAGTCAGTTGGCATTCATCTGTATCCCTTCCCCAGGTCATGCCTTAAAATAGGCAGAATTTGTCTTGTGCACGACCTGGTCAACAAAATAAATAAATAAATAAAATTGGAAAATTCCTGTAAGTAGCTGGCCCAATTATAGTGGATGGTCAGTATAACCAAAAACACTCAATGTTTCGCTCTACTCCACTTAATCATAGGCGTGTTTTCAACTATCATGTTATGGAAATAACCACCCCCTTTTTTTTCTTTCTCATTCTCCTCTCTCTCTTTACTGAGAACTGATCTGTGTCATCATACCAGTTTAACAGCCCATTTCCCCTTAATACATGGTTTACTGCCATAACCTCATTTTGTTCCGTCCCCATTTTCATACACAGTGCACCCTCCATAATCCACCAGCCTGCCCTTCGGCACACATTACCCTCCCTATCCGCCAGCACTTTCTGGTGTACAGGTTTCATCTTTCATGTGATGTTCCCCTCATCATCTCCACAGCACTGGTACAATGCATTATTATCATAATTTTTAGTTGTTTTAAATGTCTTGAATATTTACTGTCCAATGCCGAATACCTACTATGTTACCTTTGAGGATGGCTTTGGGGTTAACAATGTCACGGATGCAGAAATTACTGAAACTATCAGGGATGAACAAAAGAGATTCCATATTTCAAGTAAGGGTCAATCTTAACATTATTTGTCCAAGGCATAGTACAAATTGAACCCTCTACTTGTGCATCTTGACTCAGTACAAATCTTCCATTGCAGTCAATGAAGTTACAAAATCTCATACTTTAGCAGGCTCTAGTCCTCATGCTAATGTCCTCACTGTCCCAGATGGCCAGCTGTGTAGCAGACAGGGATACAAATGGTGTGTAGCAGCGAGGGATGCCTTGAAATTCAGAGGTGGTGAATTCAGGTGTAGAAAGCACTTTTCCCAGAGGTTGTGAACCAATGGGACAGTTTACCAGCACAGACAATGGCCATGAAGACAGTACTGGCCTTCAAGGCAAGCCTGGACAAAATATACTCTTGCCAAGGGAATCCGAACCCCTTTTCAACTGGTACACGTTTGTACAGTAAACATTCATGCTGCTTGTGAATCAACTGGGGGGAAAGTGAGAACATGATGGACCTACAGTCCTTTAATCGTAAATTACTATCTAAACATGAGCCAGTTACTCCAAGTGCTGGCACTAGGCAGGGACACACAGGCAACAAAAACATATTTCATAGTAGTCAACAAGGTGGACATACTGGAACACACTTTATACATAGAAGCAGGTGGCAACCTTTTGACTTTAATTCCATACACTTAAAGCGCCAATACCCCTCCAGAAAACAGTTTTGCTCTTCTACTCTTCTCAGGACTAGACAAAAAGAGTAAGCTTTACACTGCTGCTCATGCACACAAATCACACCAATGTCCAAAAAGCAAACAGGAGAGGTGATCACAGTGTAACTAAACACGCAGCTCCAGGTTGGCCTTTGTAGGTCCTGCTGAAGAGAAAAAGGCCTCAGTACACAGAAGCCACTTCATGCTACAGCTGCAGAATGTGACCTCAGCTGATGTGTTATCACAAAACTGACCAAGAAAAGTCACTCACCTTCTGCCAGACTGGCCACCTGTGATGTCACAATGCTGTGTGCCCTTTCTACTTCCCACTCACCACTCGCAGGGTGATGGGGGCTACACCATTGAATATCCAAGAACCTACTGGCCTAATGAAAGAGAGGACAGCCAATGGAAGGCTTACAAAGTGTTCCTGCCCCACAACTCTGGAATGCTTATAGGTGCCTATGCACCACCTGTAAGCAAATGGCCAAAACACTTAAGCGTAACTTCTACCTCAACCCACAAGTGAACAACCTCAGTGATTTGTGATGTTTTTAGCCTTGATAGGGTACTTACTTAATCTGAAGACTCACAGTCAAGTCACTCAACTCACCTCCCATCAGGACCCCTGACTGACCCCACTGAGACTGCACAGTGCTTTAACAAAAGATTACCAACCTCTCTGCCCACCTCAGTAGACTCCCTCCCCAGTCACAATCTAGCCCTAGTAGTCATACAGAATGCCCCCTGCCAGCCACACCCCGTCCCTTCTATTTTAGAGCCATATTCCCAAAAACTACTTTCAGCTCCTAAAATCCCTCCCTAACAGGGGTAGCCCTGGCAGTGATGGGTTGTTCCTCCTTCCTTAAGCCAATCTCTATGCGATCATTAAACTCCTCACCATCCTTTTCAACTTTGCCCTCTCCATGTCCACCATGCCTGATTCCTGAAAGCATGCTAATGTTGTTCCCATCTTTAATGTGGGTGATCCCATTTCTACTGATAACTACAGGCCCATTTCCTCCTCCCCACCTGAGCAAGCTTCTAGAGACAATTGTGCACTCACACAGCTCTGAGCACCTTGAAATATTTGCTGCTGTGCCCGCAGCAGCATGGTTTCAACAAGATACACAGAACCACATCGGCCTTAGTCCATTTCACTGATCATGCTCCTCAGAAACATGGGTTTGGGTAAGGCCACAGGTGCTGTATTCATGGATCTGACTGAGGCATTTGACCTAGTCGACCACCCTCTCCTACACTCTACTTTCCACCACCTTGACTGCTTCTCAGAGACTTCCTCATGGTTTTGGAGCTATATCAAGGGCAGGTTCCAGTCAATTACCATTGGGGCTGCATCCTCCTGCATCGCCTGTCTCTACGGGGGTTCCTCAAGGCTCAGCCTTGGCCCGCTACTACTTTCCATATTTATCAATGCTCTCCCAGACAGATTGTCTCTCCTGTGGGGCACTTCTCTATGCAGATGACCTTGTTCTATACCATAGAGACAAGTCACTGGCTAACATCTCCTCCATCTTTCCCTTAATTATGGTGCTTCCTACAATTGAATAAAATACAAAATCACATGCCAACACAATGCAAAGCATCATGGACTGCATATGCAAATCACCACAGAATGTTATACTGGTTCAACTTTAAGCAGAATTGCATGGTGCTGGAAGGCCTTCACACAGTTTTCAAAGGATGCTAACAGATGACATAGACACGTGTTTTGTCCTACCAGGACTCATCAGTATGCCTCGTCTGTTTGACACCCCAGTGGAATGAACCAGCTACCCTAAGACGGTCTGTCTGGGTTATGTTGTGAACCCATTAAAATAAAAAAATATTTAAAGACAAAGAACCTCTGTGCGCAAACACTGAGGCAAGGGTTACCCAAAGGGCATTTGGCTGGAAGTCAAGTTTCAAGAAAATACAAAATCACACATGCCCACACAATGCAAAGCATCATGGGCTGCATATGCAAATCACCACAGAATGTTATGTTGGTTCAACTTTAAGAGATTGCATGGTGCGAAAGGCCTCTCACACAATTTGCAAGGATGCTAACAGATGACAGACACGTGTTTCATCCTACCAGGACTCATCAGTATGCCTCGTCTGTTTGACACCCCAGTGGAATGAACCAGCTACCCTAAGACGGTCTGCCTACAATTGGTTTACTTCCAAAGGCTCCTGCTAAATGAAAAAGATAAAATCAATGTTATTTGGCTCAGAACCATTCCCATCAAGGTCTCCAAATCTGAGTCCTCTCTACTTATACTCACACTTGTTCCCCAAAAAAATGTCTCAAGTTTCAAATACTTGGGGATCACCCTAGATCTGTCCTTTACATTTACTGATCATGTTAATATTTCCTTGCATATAGTTAACCAGAAATTAGGGCCTGCCTACCGGCTAAGACAATTCCTGTCCCATGAGGCATGCCTAGCAACTGTGCAAGGCAACCTTCTACCCATCATTGATTACTGCTCTCCCATATATTCCACATGTCATCAGCCCTGCACTCCAGGCTAACATCAGTTTACAATAGCATCTGCTGCTTCGTCTTTCTCCACCCTTTTCTACCCATCATTGTGACTTATACAACTTGCTTGGTTGGCTCCCACTTCAAGGATGTTTCAACTACACGTGGGCTGCATAATAGACAGTACAATCAGAGATGGTCCCTGTTCCCTTAATCATCTCTACTCAAGGGGTTGGGCAAAGCGGCTACAAGATGCCTCTGAATCATCCATCCTTCCCTGGTAGTCCCTGAATCTCCTGTACAATGGGCAAAACCTTTTCTGTCTCTGCACCTCCTTATGGAACAAGCTACCTATATTGCTCCACTTGTCCTCCTCTCACTTATCTTTCAAAAGCCCCTTTAAAGATTGGCTACTAATGGAAGCCAAATGCCACTGCCCATCTGTATAAGCTGGAATGATCCTCCTCTTCCCACCCCATCTTTTGTGGATCTCCCACCCTCACAACACTTTTCTCCCCTGCTTCCTTCCCTCCCTCCTGTCCTCTCTCCTCCCTATAGTCTACTCCACTCCACTTTGCTTATTTGTGGACTGTTGCACTGAATTTTGAATACCATATTTCTTCAATTTAAAGCCACGGCTTTAATTGTATAGTGCCAGTTTTAACATGTGGCTACTGATCTTGGGTGGCTATTAAAAAGGGCGGCTTGTAATACATAATGTGGAAATATGGCACTAATCCATTTCAAACTGTCTGTGGTGACAAAATAAAAGCTTATAGACCCCACAATGTTCTTGATTTGTGACACATTTGAAGTTTAAATTAGCAGCAGCCAAGAGAGCAGAACTTTTAAGCAAACTCTGCATTGAATTTATTTACTGCCAAGCGCGATGCACAGACTGATGACACTGAGCCCAGACATTGACTCTCTCAGCCCTGCTCCTAGATCTGAGTCATGTCAGCTATCCTGCTCCCACTACTGTGACCCCATCACAGGATCTGAGGGCCAGACTTCATTACTTCACTCAGGACACGTACTTGCTGACACTACCCACTGCTGCCACTGCCACCGTCACTGGGTCTCTATTTCACCTCACTTTCAGTCTCTTTGCTGGCTGTGTCTTTCTCATTCTGCCACAGACGACAAATGAACAGCACTGCTCTGGACTGCCACTCTTTCCCCAAGTACCTCCTTGTCCCAATCTCCTCTCCACTGATACAGGACAAGACCAGGAATAGACTTTTGGTCTTCAGATTAACATGCCTCATTTTTCAGCACTCCGCTCTGCATTTCAGGGTCCACAAAGATAAAAACATGAAATACAGTATGAAATGAAAAAAATGCCATTCAATGATGTGGACAGCAGGGGAGGGGCTGTAGTGAGCAGCGGTGAGCATATTATGTTTACTATGGTGTTGGTCTATGTTTGGAATCGATCTGTAATAGAGGGTGGCTTTTAATACAAAATTGTAGAAAATAGCCACTGCTAATGTTCGAGGGCTATTAATAGAGGCAGCTTTAAATCAAAGCAATACGGTATTCCATCTGGTTGTTACTTGATTTTGTTATTGGCATGCCTTTTGAAATGACACTTTATATTGTATGGTTTACCTGGTAATTTGGCACCTTACTGTATTGTTCTCCATGTTCATGTGATGATGTATATTGACTTGTTGGTAGCCTACAACTTCACCTTGTACCTTATTGTATTCTCATTTTTGTTTCTACCGTCTGTACTGTAATTCCCTGCACCTCATTGTAAATGGCCTGCATTGCAGCCATGTTACTCCTTCTGTATTCTATTTTGCTTAATGTGCCCATAGTTTATGGGCCAGGTCGTGCCTGAAAATGGTCCCTTGGATCAGTGCACCTACCCGGTCACCTAAGACATAAATAAAAATAAATAAATAAGTATACCGTGACCACTGTGAGATGGTGGAAAATGTTTGCATCTAATGATAGCAGCATTGCCCCACTAACTCCACCAATGTTTTTGCTGTATGCAAACACTTTTTAAGGTGCCTTGCTTGCATACAGCATGAAACGTTGTGTGTTAGGAAACGAGTGCTGCTGTAATTAGATGCTTTTGGTGTTTTCTATATTGACACTCACAGAATATGAGGGATTTGCATTTGCACAATAAATTGGCTTTATGGCCTATGAGTCCCGACATTGTTTGGGTGGCTGCGTTTGGGATACAAGAAAAATGTCTCTTGATTTTGCAATTTCAAATGTGCAAAACACTCGAGATGACTGACTGCTATTAAGCAAAGGAAATAACCAACCAGGACGTCAAACGCATAGGACATGGGTGTGCTCACTAAACCAGAATGCAACTTCCACAACAGTCACACATTATATAAAACAATGCCAACAACAGATCAGAAACATCCAAATAAAGTGAGCTAACTACACAAAAATTAGACACTTTATTTAGCAGAGTCATCCCCAACTTCCTGATGTGAGCATGAGAAACATAAAACATAGACCTTAATGGCAGATAAGGACTGCTTAGCCCACCCAGTCTGCCCATTTCTCTACCTATTGGGTAGTCTGCAGATCCTAGTTAACCAACAGGCTACTTCTCCTATCCCCCACTAGAATTGCCTTATGTCTGTCCCATGTATTCTTGAATTCCCCCACTATTTTGACCCCATAACCTCCTCAGGAAGGCCGTTCCATGTGTCCACCACCCCTGTCCATGAAAAAATACTTCCTCCTGTTGCCCTGAACCACCCTCTCCTCTATCTTCAAATCATGCCCCTTGTTCTTGCAGATCTGTTTTTCTGAAAGATGCTACCCTCTTGACTTTGTTGATTCCTTGAGGTACTTGAAAGTTTGTATCATGTCCCCTCTCCCTCCTTTCCTTAAGGGTATACATATTAAGCTCCTTTAGTCATCTTCATATGGCCTATGATACAGACCCTGCACCATTTTAGTTGCCCTCCTCTGGACTGCCTCCATCCTGTCTATGTCCTTACAGAGATGGGGTCTCCAGAACTGCACACAGAACTCCAGATGGGATCTCATCAACTTTCTGTACAGAGGGATAAGACCTTCTTGTTTTCTACTAGTGATGCCTCTCCCTATGCATCCCAGTATCCCCAGCCCTCATTGTTGCCTTCTCACATTGCTTGCCTACCTTTAGTTCATCTGATATGACTACCCCAGGTCTCTTTCCATTTTTGTTGTTGTTAGTACTCCCCACTGATTGTGTACTCTTTCCCTGGGTTTTATTTCCCAGATGCATTACTTTGCACTTCTTTGCATTGAATCTAAGCTGCCATACTTTTGACCATTTCTCCAACCTTGCCATGTCCCTTCTCACCCTTTCCACTCCTTGTGTATCAACCCTGTTGCAGATCTTTGTGTCATCTGCAAAGAGGCATACTTTTCCTTCCATTCTCTCTCGCAATGTCACCTTCAAAAGCATTAAAGAGGACCGCTCCCAGTACTGAACCCTACAGTACCCCACTAGTAAACCCCTTTCTTCAGAGTGGACTCCCTTACTATTACCCTCTCGTCCTGTTGTCCAACCAATTTTTACTCGCTGCCACCCTGGGACCCACTTCCAGGCTGGCTAACTTTTATTCATCTTTGTGTGGGACTGTGTCAAATGCCGTGCTAAAGTCTAGGTAGGTCAAGTCCACAGCCCATCCCTGCTCTACTACTTTGGTCACCCAGTCAAAGAAATCTATTAGATTCATCTGACATGGCCTTCTCACTGTGAATCCATGCTGTCTTGGGTACTGTGCCCCACTGGCCTTTAGGTACTCAACAAGTCTTTTTTCAGAAGTGATTCCATTATTTTCCTACCACTGGGGTCAAACTAACAGGTCTGTAGTTTCCTGCCTCTGCCTTGCTCTACTGCGATTTTCCAGCTCCTTCTCAGTGCCTCCTCCTTGGCTAGTTTAAATGCTTGCCAATGAAGCATTTAAACCTATCATCTAGGATGCTGGTTCCCCTTCTGGACAGATGTGACCATCGCTCCAGTATAGGCTTGTATCCTCCAGGTGGACCCCCAGTCCCCAATGAAGCCTGAAGGGGAATCACATCTGCCCTTCTCCAGGCTCATGTACCACACCATCCTCCCATGATTTGTTACAAAGCATAGTCAGTGGTGTCACTAGTTCTCCCTTAGTGGTTTATTTAGAATTAAGGTGAATCCCATCAGGCCCCATTGCTTTCTCCACCTTCAGTTTCAGTTCTTTCAGGACCTTTCTTCAGTGAATGGACTGGTATTGACTCCCTATCCAGACTGCTTCTATTGTTTGGTTTAGGTACCCCTTCTTTTGTGAATACTGAGCAGAAGTATTTGTTCATATCTCTGCTTTATCTCTGACACCCTCTGCCCACCCACCTCCTCCCATTATTAAGTCTCACTATCCCTCCCTTGGTCTTTTGTTGCTCTCTAATGTACCTATAAAAGGTTTTATCCCTTTCTTAACTGAGTTGGCTATCTTTTCCTTGATTCGGCCTTCGCTATTCTGACTGTCTTCCTGCTTCCTTCTGCTTTAACTGGTACAGTTCTCTGCCCTGCTCTTTGTGTTTCCTTATACTTCCTGAATGCTATTTTTCTCCCTAACCTTCCACGCCACTTCTTTTGAGAACCATAGCAGTTTTTCCTAGTTTTGTTTTGTTTGCTTCACACAAAACTTGTTGTCTCTGTGGTAACATCTTCAAATTTTCCCCATTGTTCCTCCACTCTTCCTTCTTGTCCATTTGCTAGTGCTTTTCTGAGGCACTCTCCCATTTTGTCGAAGTCAGCCCTCCTAAAGTCCTATACCTTCGCTTTTGTATGGCTTGACTCTATGGCAGTCTTTATCAAGAACCACACTGTTTGGTGGTTGCTTTTCCCAGATGGCAACCCACATCTAAATCTGAGATCCTTTCTCCAACCCCATTTGAGAGTACCAGTTCTAAGATTGCTTACTCCGAGAGGTTCCAACACTAGCTGTCTGAGGCAAGCCCCTGTAGGGCATGAGAATGACCCTGCTCTTGGATGTGGCTGCGGCAAGGTGCTCCAGTTAACATCTGGCATATTGAGGTCCCCATCAACAATATCTCCTTTTTCTGCCATTCTAGGGATGCCTTCTATCATTTGCTTGTCCATTGCCTCCCCTGAGACAGTGGTCTGTAGAGAACCCCATGTGGATTGTGGTGCCATTTCCTTTCTCCAGGGTGACCCACAGTGCTTCCTGTCCTCCCTGTTTACCCTTTAGTTCCATTGCTTTAATCCCTTCCTTCACAGAGAGCTACTCCTCCTCCTCCTCCTCTTTTACCCTCCCTATTCCTCCTGTAGATTGTGTACCCTGGTATGTTGACATCCCAGTCATGGTTCTCTGTGTACCATGTTTCTGTGAATGCCACAATATCCAGGTGTCCCTTTCCATCAAGGCCACTATTTCAGGGAGCTTGTTATCCAGACTACAGGCATTGGTACTCATTGCCTCCATTTTTTGATGGCCATACCCTTTTAGACCCATCCCTGTCCGTTACTGCCTTTGCCTTTTCTCCATTTACCCTGTCCTGCTCCCTATCGACTCTCTAGTTTGGTGTTTACCTCACTAACTACCCTGTTTTGTAGGGGCTGAGATTTTCCAGCTCCTCTTCAGTGCCTCCCACTTGGCTAGTTTAAAAGCTTGCCAATGAAGCATTTAAACCTATCACCTAGGATGCTGGTTCTCCTCCCAGACAGATGTAGACCATCACACCAGTATAGGCTTGTATCCCTCCAGGTAGACCCCAGTCCCCATTGAAGCCAAACTCCTGAGCTCTGCACCAGTGTTTCAACTATTCATTGAATCCCATGGTGCAGAGTACCCTAGTTTCACCCATGCCATGGACAGGCAGCACCTCCAAGAAGGTTACCATGTGTGCTACATGTCTAAGGCCCCTCACCAACTTCACAAACTCCTCCTGCACTGCTCCGATCCCATTCCCAGCCAGGTTATGTGTCCCTAGGTGGACAATCACTTCCAGCTCCCTCTGCCATGCAGCTGGTCCTGTGATCCTGAGGATTAGCTTCCTATCCCTCCAAGCCATGCGCTGGGCAGGCACCTTACCTCCCTCTCCCCTCCTTCCTGAGTGCTACCACACTAATGATTGAATCCTCCACCAGGAGTTGTTTCTTCTCCTGTGGGGTCCCGTGCCATCCTCCTGTGGGCCTCCTTTGTGGAGGTTCCCAGCATCCTACTTGGTCTCCACCATGGGTGCCTCCATAGAGGAACTACACTCCGCCAGAATGGCATATGAATTGTGGAACAGTACAACTGGAGGGATGCTCCTCTGTTCCACCATCCTCACCCTCAAGCAGTCAAATCTTTTCAGAACTGACGCTGACTGCACATAATCTTCAGCATTTTCAGAGATTTGAATTTCCTCCCTCAGCATCACTTCCAGTCCAGCTGATGACAGATGGCACCATGCATTTCTTGAGGCAGAAGCAGTTTTAACAGGTACACTTTAAAATGAAAATCAACATCAAATTGGCTAATTGGAAATACAAAAGAAAAATATATAGAACCAATTGATTTTACATAAAATGGGCAAAAGAAACAGTGTCCTTGATCCACTATGTCTTTAACTGTTAGTCATCCAACCCTGGTTATGCCTTAATGCTGTAAGGGGCAGTCAGCACTAAGGGCCCCATACTCTAAGCACCAGGCAGGTCCCAATGTGCATTGTGTGCAAAAACATTTTGGTTTACTTACTGTTTGTTGTATTATAGTAGATTGTATCAGACTAATTTTGATTAGTTCTAGGCTGACATATTTTGTTGCTAAAATCTCAGAATCCTCTGCAGCTGGCATCAGAGCGGTAGGCAGCCGTGGGAGATTCAGTAGCTTCAGTGCATACTAGAGTTTATATAAGCTCTGATCCTTTGTTTGCTGGTCCCTTGATCCTCCCTGGGCTAAGCACAGTCACTGAGGACTGTCCTTAGCCCATGAAGAAAGGCAGAACTGGAAAACATCCAATCAGGATTATAAAAGCTCTAATATGCACACAGACAACTGAATATCCCACTGCTTCCAACTGTTCTGATATCAGCTGGGGATTGTGGAATTTGTAGTAACAGAAGATGTCAGCCTAGAAGTAAACAAAATTAGTGTGATACAGTCTACTATACCACAGCAAACAGTAAACTAACATGTTTTTAACACAAAGTGCACATTGAGATCAGCCCCACACTTGAGTGTAGGGCCCTTTGCTGACTGCCCCCTTAAAATGGAACTATTGATAGTATTCTAATAAGAAGCCAGCCATTTTTGTTTATTTATTTTATACATTATTTTGCCAGGATAACCTAAGGTGAAACACCTCATTTTCAGTAATGGTCCTGCTTCTATGCAAATTTCCAACTGGGAGGACTAAAGCACACATGATGGCTTGCTCAGTGTCATACAGCATCAATCAATCAATCAAGCAAATCTTTATTTATTCAGGCGGACATCATTGAGCAAAACTCATTTACAAGATGGACCTGATAGGTCAAGGATCAAATTGAATGTACAATAGCAGACATATACAGAACACTTATATTTAAACAGATACAGTAATATAAACATATATACAAATGAAGGATAAGGATGATTCAACCTAACAGGACAAGGTAGGATACAGTAGAAGTACCCTAGAAGAAACCAGAATGTCCAAGATCCAATAGAGGAGCCAAAGCAAGCAAGCAATACATGGTAACAGGTGGTTACAGGCTCCAGGACAAACTAACACTGACAAACAGATGTAATGATTTATGACTGCAAAATGATGACAAACAGCCTCTGACGAATGACATGGAGGAGCTGGTGGGAGATTCAGAGAGGGCTAAGGCTACTAGTAGTAGGAGGAATGGAGGAGTGGCTGGGGTAGAAGTAAGTGCCAGAAGTTGGTTTGGAGGTCTTAGTCAGGTGAAGCTAAGCTGGAAAAAGGTATGAAAGGGGCTGAGATACAAAAAAGGGGGTGCAAGGAGGGAAAAACTAAGGAAGATTTATGGAAGAGCTGTCAATAATAATTGCTGACTGAAAGGGGAGGGTTGTGAATGTGACTGGACTAGGCCTTGTGGTAGCAATTGTATTTCTCTGGAAGAGACTTTAGAGCTTTTAAAGGATGCTAGAGGTATAAAGTTGGTCAACTTTAGGGTCTTCTGTAGAGACAGCATGCAGGTGACTATAGTGGGATTCAAGCCTTTGATCTCTCCTGTTTCATAAATCTGTGCTCATAACCACTTGACTACACTTCTCACCCTACATTATCCAGCACCTTCCCCCTTCGGAGTGTATTTATATCAGAATTGTCAAATAATATTGCTGAGCTAAGCATCTTCTTAATGATAGGACAGATCTATTTGTAAATATTTCAGATAATAAACTGATTTTTCAGAATACTGGAAAGATGGAGCAGTTCATCAAATATTACAAATTATAAAACGGGTCTGAGAAATAGAGCTTTGATTGGCTACAAACATTCTAACAGCCTTATGTTAATCTTTTATTAACATACATGTAGAGTTTAGCCATATGCTGAACAAGGTTTAACACTGTTTAAAACATGTTTTATTATATGTAATAAAGGCCCTCAGTGATTATGTTAATGGTCAGTTAATCACCCTCTAGGGGCATGTGGCACTTGGCTACACCTCATGCCACAGTACACCCCTAGAAGGTGGTTAATAGACCATTAACATAACCCTTGGTCATGCCTTATTGCTTACATAACATACTTTGTTTATGTTTAAAAGTTCCAGATCATGCCTGTTGCCCACTATACTATTTACTACATCATTGGAAAATAAAGTATATTATTTTCTAACATTTGATGAGTTGGTCCATTTTCCAGTATTCTGCAAACCGATGCAATGACCGTTTTGGAACAGAATACTCCCTCAGTAAATTTGTTTTACTTTCTCCTATAGGGAAAACAGACTGTGCCAGAGCATCTAAGATATGTTTAAACAATATACTGAAACATAAAAATTCACCTTGGTTTGTCATGTTCTCTGCTAAGGCTGGAGGCTCAATACATTAAGGAGTCAAGTGGATGAAACATGATTTTTAATGAACTGTAACATTTAGTGGAGTGGAGCCCTCCTGATCCTTGTCCTGCCTCTTTCCATTAGAGTGCTGCTGCTATTTTCTATTAGATTTGGTTTCATTAGATTTGGGCAGAAAGATATAAATGTGTATAGGCAAAGTTCCCAAAGAAGGAGAAGACCTCACCTAATTGTTTCACCCATCACCTAAATTAGGTAATGGGGATCGTTATCAGTGCATAACATCACTGTAGCTAAGGAACTGTGGCCACCACACATACTGTACCTCAGTGGTGACCTGGGCATTGTAAAGGAAACACAGATTTTAAATGAGAGCATACTAATGCATTATTTGCTAGATTATCCTCTCCTCCACACACCACTTTTATTTATTTCATGTTTTATTCCTGCCATCTATCCCCATAGTTGCTTTTTCCTTACCCTAATGATGGAGTTCTCATGACTACATCCCTTCTTCCATCTGTGATGTCAGACAAGTATTCACCTCCACAAAACAGAAAACTCACGCTCACAAAGAAGCTGCAAGCAGGCACGGGGTACATTCATATGGAATGTAGCACAAAACAATCTGCAGTTCACAATGTACTGCTTTGAAAGCATCTTCAGGAGTCTTTATTGAAAATGTAAGCACATAACATTCAAATTTCTTAGCACAGCAAAACAGGAGGCATAAACAGCTTGATCAAAGAAACCATGAATTCACCTACAATGAGCTTCAAAGGGGGTCATCTATGAAGACTCATTATGAGGTGAAACATAACAGTGTTTGGTCCTGATGTTTTGCCCTCCTGTTTTATTGTGCTCAATAATTTGAATTTTATGCACTTACATTTTCAGTAAAATATCCTGAACAATCCTTTTTAAAGCAGTATTTTGCATTCAGTAGATTTATTTTTCTTTCTGCATAGTAAGTTTCCATCTGCCTGCTCAACTGACATCTGTCCCCTGGGACAGCCAGTGTGAGTGTGGGGGTGACTGATGGGTGTCCATGCCCTTTCTTACTAAGAGATCTGTGTGCATCACCCTGTGCTGACCCCATCCCAGAGTGACCTCAGTATGGTATTCTGGGACTTGTACACTTTCTAATCTCCCAGGTGGTAGGAAATGTTTATTGCAGAATGAGAACAGGATTGAGGTTAATAGGGGAAGAGGACAGGCGGCATGTGTATGTTGGTCCAAGGAGGTTACTAGGTGGGTGAAAGCCAAAGCCTCCAGAGACCTAGGTTAGCTCAGGGCATTGAGAGAGGAGAAATGACTTTTTAGAAATGCCAGGGAAAAAGGAAGTGCAGGGACCACATTGTGCAGATAAAAGGGATGGAGAGTGAAGCGAAAAGGGGTCTGAGCAGGAAGCACTGAATGAATGCTTTGCTCCATGTTCATGCAGGAGAAGGGTGGCCTCTTCTCTGTGGACTGGGAAGGTTGGGTTGAGGAGGAGGATGGATGGATGGAATGATCAAGGAGAATAGAGCACTAGGGTGGACAAGACACCAGGTCCTGATGGCATTCATCCCAGAGTTCTAAGAGAGAAATGGCAGAAGTGTTGGCCAGGCCACTGACAGACCTGTTCAGCAGCTCTCTGGACATGGGATGTGTGCCTCAGGACTGGAGGGTGGCCCATGTGGTGCCCATTCACAACAGTGTCCTGCCGGGAGACGAGCGGCAACTACCGACCTGTCAGTCTAACTTTCATAGTGGGGAAACTTATGGAGGTGATACTGAAAGAGAGGCTGGTATCATTTCTTGAGAAAAATTACCTCCAGGATGGGCGGGCATGGGTTCATCTCGGGAGAAGTCTTGACAGACCAATCTAGTAGAATATTACGACTGGGTAACAAGGGAGCTGGATAAGGGTCATGCTGTGGATGTCCTGTATTTGGACTTCAGCAAGGCCTTTGATTTAGTGCATCATGGGAGGTTAGGGAAACTGATTTCTGTGGGAGTGGGGATGAAGATGGCAAACTGGATAGGAAACTGGCTGAGGGGAGGCAACAACTGGTGGTCGGGTGGGGACTCTCTACACCTTGACCAGTGACAAGTGGAGTACTGGCAGGGCTTGTTGCTGGGTCTGGTGCTGTTTAGGCTATTCATTTTGGATATCTCACAGGGAGTTGGGAGCAGGATTAGTCTGTTGCGTGGACAATACTGAGATGGGGCAGTAGTAGATGAAAAAGGAAACAACTACAAGGGACCTAATCAAACTGGAGGAGTGGTCAGAGAAGTGACAGCTAGGCTTTAATGCAAAGAAGTGCAAGGTTATGCACTTCAGGGCAAAAATCCCAAAGAGACTATTGGTTGAGTGGAGTGCAGTTGGGGTCTGTGGAAGAGAAGGACCTTAGGATGTTAGTAACAGAGAGCACAAACAACTCTGCTCAGTGCAGAAAAGCTGCAGCTAAGGCTCATAAAATGCTGGGGCGTATTGCAAGCAGATTCTCATCCAGGTATAGGAAGTGATCATGCCTTGCAGGGCATTGATTAGACCACACTTGGAGTACTGTGTGCAGTGATGGGAGCCATGAAAGAAAGACATCAAGCTACTGGAGGGTGTGATGAGGGCAACAAAAATGTTATGGGGATGGAGGGCAAAGCCTATGAGGTCAGGATAAGCAAACTGAACATGTACACCCTGGAGGAGAGGAGAGGAGGGATTGGGAGGATATGATTGAAATATTCAAGTATTTGAAGGCGATAAACAAAGCTGGTGTGGATGGGCAGTTTAAGCTGAGGAAGGGTAGGGACATGTGGGGCATGGGCTAAGATTAGAGGGTGGTAGATTTAGGAGAGAGATGAGGAGACATTACTTCACAGAGAGGGTGGTGTATGGTGGAATGCCCTACCAGAGGGGTGATAGCAAGTAAGATGGTGGGATGTTTCAAAGGGCATGGGACAGGGACCAGGGGAGGTCTGGGTGGACACTGCTGATTATGTCCTGAATAGGAGAGAAGGGTGGGGTTGGGGCAGATGCTATCTAGGGTGCTAGCTGCACTCAAGCAGACTTTGATAGACCATGAAGCCTGTTTGTGCTGGCAGATTTGTATGTTCATGTGAATGTTCATAATAGTGTGGCAGTGCCTCCAGGTGTGGTAGCTTTTCCTCACCCCTCAAGCACCTTTGCCTTATGATGGGATGGCCTGGGTCCAGGCTGCAAGTAGCCTAAGGTTTTGATAATTGTAAATGATGCAGTTCCTCTCCTGGAGTAGTGATGAGGGTGACCTGGGATACACTCAAACCCACATTCCACAAAAATAATACACAATGGAGTCAGCCAGGATTCAATGCTCTGTGATAAGCATTTCACACTTTTCTGTGTGACAAACTGGAATATTTGCTATTGTATTTATATTGTTCCTGCAGAAGTCTGCAGCATGTCACTGGTAAAACTGTGATAAGAGTATTGTATCCTGGATGACTCCACCATATCTTCTTTGAGGTGTCTCCATATAGCCATAATACATTGGACTGTAAGCCATTAACATCAGGACCTACCAAGAAGCTTTCTCAGTCATGGGGCCACCTACTGTATGTTGATCTGCCTATGTTCCCATTAGTGGTGTACAGTGGCACCTCTGTATTGTCAACAAGCACTATCACCTTCACTTCTTTTCTTCTGTAGTTGAGGGAGGGAACCTTGGACCACTGAAAGTTTTTTCATTGGTAAATTGTCACCAGTGAGATTTACTTGCTGTCTGGTAGCTACTCCATTGTGAATCATTAGCTTCCAGTGTTTGTCATTGCTGGACTCGCAAATAAGCATTTTTTTCCAAATGTCTCTGTAGAATGTCAATTTGTAGAGAAGATGTCCATGAGTTTTGTGTTTCTTTCGACATCTTTCATAACATGAAAACTACAACATTTGACACAGATTAACCAGACACAGAGATGAAGGCAGCAAGTTTTGTAATATTTTTTTTAACAAATGGATTTTCATTTCATTTATTTATTTCTTTAACATTTTTGACAAGGAAAAGCACACAAAGCTGGGATAGTTTGTTTCTGAGGGCATTCTGGGGTGGGTTTCACAGACCTGTTTATTGATGGAGGAATGTTGGCCATCACACCAAGGAAAACTCCCTACTCTTCCTGTACAGGGCCCTGCTCATTTTCTGTGGGGAGGATAGAGGATTTAGAGTGAAGAGAGGCTGACATGGTAGCCCAGGTAGAGAGAGATTGCTTCCCTCCTCACCCGGAGTAGAGAAAGCTCAGTAACAGGAGTCATTGTCTGAGGAGCAACTGACTGCCCTGGTCCCGATGTCTGAGGAAGAAATGGTGGTTACAGACTGACTGGACTGACCTTTAAAGGTTCTGCTGACTGACCTATTCCTGCAGCAGTGAGCTCAGCTATGGTGGTCTTGAATAATTCTAATAATGGACACAGTGGCAGCCTGAGTCAGCTAACCATTGCAGATACTGAGACCAAGACTTTGGAGCGAGAGTTACTGGACAATTAACTGAAAAGAATGAAGTCTCATGTCCTGGGCCTGATAGCAGATGAGGAGAAGAAAGTGAGATGCCAGAAACAAGCTCTATGAATGAAACCCTCAGTGAGTAGTACTTTGCAGAAGTGGTTTTAACGGAATCAAGTACCACTGTTACTACCTCTGTCTGTACTAAGAAACTCTTACATTTCTCAGTTAATTGTTCCAAAGTTTTATACCAAAAGGTCTATGCAATACTTTGGTCAACTTGTCCTAATGTTTTAGAATAGGCTACCACATTGTTTTAGGGTTCCTAATGCTAAATCACCAGCTGTACCTGCACTAAAGAAACATCTGTCTCAAGTGTTCAGATTTGTAAATGTTTTAACAAATGTCTGTATTTAATATTTATATGTCATATTATGTATGTATGTATTATGCACACTAGGTTGTCATTGTGAATGAGCTTATGTTCAATGGTTATTCCTAATAAACAACAGCAAGTACATCTGTTAACACAGACTCTGATGCTCGTCTGGATGTAGAGTGGTTAGTTCAGTTCTATGTCACCCTGGGCCTGATGCTGCTGACAGCTGAATCAGCTGTAGTAAGATCAAGTGTTTCCTGACATGGCCACCTACTCTGACACTGACAGTGGGTGCCAACTGAGTCACCTCAAAAGCTCTGCTGACGCATTCTAGCAGTTGTAAGCCACTTGCACTGGTGTTGGATCTACCTAGCCTGTAAGAGATGTTCAATGGGAGCTGCCATGATCACAATATTTAAGAACAAAATATCAGAAAAAGCACCCAGATCCCCTGCTCTCCACCATCAGTGTGCCCGAGGCTTCAGAGAAAGCAGGCTGTGGAGGAATACTGATGGACTGGCTGGAGTTCTGGGTCATCTCCCATCCACTGTAGCCCCTATACAGCTAGTATCCCCTCAAGAGTTTTGAGGCACAAGATAAAGCAATATGTTTAACTGACTTCAGTATCTTCTTCGTCTCCATGTAACAAAGAAACTTTGCAAATCTTTCCTGTGGTTCATACTATGGTAGGTAAGAGCAGAAGGCACATGCCCATTTAAAGCTCTATATTTTCCCATAATAAGTCAGGGTTGGCTCCTGTCAGAATTAGTTTATCCAGTTTGTTTTAAAAAATAGCTTTACTTTTGCTAATGATTATTTTAGTGGAAGACAGTTGCAAGGTTTACTACCCTCTGTGAAAAGAGCTAATGATTATTTTTAGTGGAAGACAGTTGCAAGGGTTTACTACCCTCTGTGAAAGAAATACTTTCTTTTAAAGAGTGGAATTGTTGACACTTTACTTGAAGAGGATGACCTCTCATACCTAATGAGTTCTGCCTCAATTCAAGCCCCATCGATTCATCATATTGGGTCACTCACTACATCCTACATTAACAACAGTGCTCCCTTAATTATCTATCTCCAGTAGCATTAGTCCCAGTTCTGTTACCCTTTGTGATATTGCAGATCTCTGAGACCAGTAATTTGTCTGCATCCCTTTTAACTGGACACCAGAGGTAGGAGGAGTAGTCCAAGTGTGGATGAACAGAAGCTCTTTTGAAATTAAATACACTTTACTGAGTTTTAAACAAACAGATTCAATACAGTGCACATTACAGAGGGTAAAACATTGTACAGGAAACATACACATTTCAGAGAATGAGTGTCTATATACCCCTCCCCTAACCCACCACTATACAAAACTACCCCAAGACCCCCATTCTTATCCCTCAAAAAAACCTCCCACAAAAATCCCCCTTCACCAGAACCAGTACAAAGTTGAAATAAAAAGTCATAGTTATAATCGACACAAAAGAAGGAAAGAGCTGGGGTAACTACAACTAAAGGTCCAGGGTCCTGGATAATCCAGAAAGGTTTTATAAAAAAGGATCCTATGACCTATATCACTGTGTAGGAGAAATTGACTATAGAGCATGGAATTTCTCCCATTTAGTGTTATAACGGAGATTGCATTCCTATAGCTAGCAATAGATTTCTCTATTCTTAAATTATATAACAAACTAGCAAGCCATTCTTGATAAGTGATAGAGTGTTGGTCTTTCCAATGCTTTAAAACTGGAGTTTTCACCGTGAGAGAAATTAGGTTAATAAAATACCTTCTTTCCTTCATGGCCACTGTTGAATAATCCCCAACAAACAAATCTGTGGGGTAAAAGGTTGTGAATACCTAATAAGGGATCTGCTCTAGATTTAATTAGAGATCATAGGAAACTACCAGGGGCATTCCCAGAAAATATGCAGTAGGGAACCTTGCATCTGGCCACATCTGAAGCATTGATCATTTGTGAGCCTATCCATCTTATAAAGTTTAGCAGGGGTCAAGTGCAGAGCATGCAAAATATAGTATTGTGTTAGTCTGAGTCTGTCGTTGGCATCATATGTATAAATTCCACCCCATAGCTTTTCCTAATTAAAACAGTTGTTAGGGAAAATATCAGTCCAGTATTAAGAGTAATCGACTTTTACCTAGGCTCGATTTCATATATAGGGCTGGAACTAAACCGAAACAGCATGGGGTTGCCCTGCAAGGACTGGAACTCAAGGTCTCACCATGATTAATATCCCACCGAGCCAAGCCAAACCAGTTGATAAGCATATGCCTAACTTGATAAACATAAAAAATATACTTTAGTGAGATGTGGAATTTCCCAGTATATCAGAAACCGAGACAACTTTCCTGTTCAACTAAATCTATGACCCTTGTGTTTACAGGTATTTTCAAATTGTGTGAGGAGAGTGAAGTTCTACCAACCTTTAAATTGGGATTATCAAACAGTGGTTGTGAAATATCTTTAGAAATCATAATCCCTAGTGACCTACATAATTGACTGTGAACCTTAACTGACGTGAATATGACCGTGGGCCACAGTGAGACTGGCAATTTTTAGGAGTATATACCAAAGGCTCTCAGGAGACAGCTTAGAACTTTAAATAAGATCCCTTTCAATTAGCAACCAAATGGGATTGTACTGGGATTGGGACATGTTCAGTGAGAACAGCTAGCATATATTTGGCGATGTGACTCGCCAAATAATAGTGATAAAAATTGTAGTTTAAGTCCCCTAAAGTTTTAGGGACACAAAGGTGAATATAGGATCTCCAAGGAGGTTTATGATGCCATAAAAACCTAGTAATCATACTCTGGAGTTTACAGAACCAAGATATGGGAAGGTAAATATTCAGCATGTTGAGAGGGTAAAACACTCAGGTAACACATTCATTTTAATCACATTGATTCTGCCTTGAAGGAAATATATAAGGGGACCATCTGATTAAATCCTGTTGGATAGTTAGGAGGAGGTTATCAAGGTTGAGCTCCTTCAGAAGAAAATTTGAGGCGCCAAAATAATTCCAAGGTACTTAAGTCTGTCGGTCCAGGCCATATTAAAGCCAACCAAATCCCCTCTGTGGACATGGGAATTAAGGCATGACCTCAGTCTTGTTAATGTTCAACTTGTATTTTGAGAGCCGGTTAAATTCTGCTATTATATCTAAGATTAATGAGAGGCCTTAATTGGTTCAGAAAGCGTGTAGTAAAATGTCGTCCGCACAGGCCGACAGGTTTAAGTTCTAATGGGCCTGCTGGAATACCAGATATCTTTGTAGATAACTGTAGTTTATGGAGCTAGGGCTCCAAATGCAGGATTGAACAGCAAAGGGGACAATGGGCACCCTTGGCCGATGCTTGAGAACAATGGAAATTACTAGAAAAATTCCGTTACAATAAATTTCAGCCCTAGGATTAGAGTATAAATACCTAATCCAGGTAATAAATTCAAGGGGAATCCAATTTGGGCCATAGTGCCAAAAAGAAAAGGCCAACTTACTCTATCAGAAACTTTCTCCGCATCCAGGGAGACAAGGGCCATTGGTAGATCTGCCTCCCTGGATACGGAGAAGATATGGCAAGTTTACTGAAGTTATCTAGGGGTTTCTACCACCAACAAAACCTATCTGTTCTGGGCTGATTAAATTAACCCAAACTTTGGTAATCCTGGAGGCCAAAATTTTAGCCAAAATTTTAATATCATAATTCATCAAGGAAATCAGCCTATAGTTTGTTACTCCATCTTTGGGTTTCCCAGGTTTAGGCAAAACAATGATGGTAGCTTCTAATAGGGTTGAGTCTAGATCCCATGGGCACAGATATGGGCATACAGTTCTTGAAGAATAGGGTAAGTTCCTTCTCAAAAGTGTGATAAAAGTTTGATGGGTAACCATCTGGTCCGGGAGCTTTATTTGGTGGAAGAGACCTGATAGCAGTAGTAATCTCTAATGTCAAAATGGGAGAAATTAATTGGGTCCGCTGCTCCTGACTAAGGGTGGGAAGGGAGAGATGAGAGAGGTAGTCCTGAATTTCAGATTGAGTAGAGTATTTTCTGGGAGGCTATATAGTTTCCATAGGACGACTCACATTCCTCCACTATGGCATAGGAGATGTCAAGAGACAACCGCCATCTATAGTAGATAAAGACGTAACTAATCTAGACTCCTCCTGATGTCTCAATTTAAGGGCCAAGAGATTCCCAGCTTTATCACCTTGATCCAGATATCTAACATGGGTCTTAAACAAAGCATATTCAGCCTTCTCCTAAGTGTCTCTGCATATTGGTCTTTAAGAAGCGTGAGACAAATTAAATCCTGTCGGAAGGATTAGTGGTCACAGCTACCTCAAGAGTTTGGATGGATTCCAATAAGGATTTGCTGTGGCCTCATTTTGTTTTTCTGGTAGCAGCAGTTCTATAAAATTTCTCAATAACATTTCAAATAACACTAAAGTTGATCGTATGCTGGTATAGAACCCCTATTTTGATCCATGTACTGAGTAATCAGAGTACTGATCCTGTTCCCAGTATCTTTCTGTGAGAGCAGTGGAGATTAAGTTTCCACATGGTAACCTTAGGAATACTCTGGGGTGTTATACCTTCAAACCATACCAAAGAGTGATCAGATAAGACCCATGGGAAATTCCACAGTCAAACTGGTCCATCAACATGGCCTGATTTACTAGGGAAAAAATCCAGGCGAGAGTAAGTTTTATGATAGGCCGAGTAGAAGGTGAATTCCTTCACATTAGGGTGAAGAAGGCACCAGGGATCAGAAAGCCCCAATCCTTCCATCATTTCATATAGAGACCTCTGCGCAGGGATAAGCTACAACCTCTGAGTAGATCTATCCAAAATAGTGTCATATGTGAGATTCCAATCCCCAGCTAAGATTAATGGCAATTACTTGAAAGGGGCTAATATGAGGACATTTGTGAAAAAAATTCAGGAGAAGAGTGATTAGGACCATACACTGTATCCAAAATGATTTCACTATGATCGAACAACCTTCTTGAAAAAGGAATCTCCTTGTGGGTCCTCCATTTGCTGTAATAATTGAAATTGGGTCCTCTGGTAAATAAAATCGCAACTCCTTTGGGAAGTGGAGTTGCCAGCTGCATAGACACATCACATTTGTTCTCTCCTGAATAGGGAACATTCACTAGCCTACAGATGTGTCTCCTGCAAGAAACCAACTCCTGAGTGCACTAGGGCCAAATGCTTAAGAATCTGGTATGCTTAATCTGACCTGCGCTCCTTAACATTCCACGAGGCTATTCTCATAATCAAACCTAAGGTTTAGGTAGTTTGGTACAGTGAAGAAGTCAAAACTAAACAACTTTTTATGACTTTTATCCAAGGATATAAACCCCGTGACTGACTCTTTATCCCTCCCTCACTATTACCCAATACTTCCCTAAAATAAATGAATAACTTATACAGTGTGTTACCCCATTCCCAAAATAAAATCCTCCTGGGCATATATACATAACCATGAAGTATGCCCAAGTATAGGAGTATAGTGTAAATCACCCCAGTCCCAACAACTGACCTCTCAGCTGATCAATCGGTCTGCTGATTGTCATACTACCCTGAATACACCTCCCCGCCTAACCTTTATCTATTCTAAAGCAATTTGACCAACATGCTTAAACACTGAAACTACACATTCAACTATTAATAACAATATTCAATTATAACCTCTAAACGCTACAATGCTTGAATATATGCATAAACTAATCAGAAAATCCTAAACCGTCTACCCCATCATTAATAGCTTAAACTAAGTGACCCCACCTTAATAAAAATATAAACCAAAATGATACATTCAACAAGGGTACTATACGTATACTGTTCACCTCCAAGGTAAGTAGGAATCTACTGGATTCAACAAAATCAGAGCCCAATGAACTTAAGTAACCCACTTGTTAGACAGAGGAAGGAAAAAGAAAAACATTTCAAATACATCAACTACAATCCAAAGTGAGGGTCTTAACATCAGGCTTGCATGCCTGATAAGACTCATGAATGAACAACATTAAACCTTATCCAGTAACAGTTGGCAAAGAACAATTACAGTAGTTTCAAATCGCTATTTACTGAGTGGGCTGTATAGCAAGAAACGTGTAATTCGATAAATGACCACTAGATGACACTCTATACCACAAAATAAGCTAGATAGTGTTCATTTAATTAAATCAGGATACCATTTCTTGCATGTTTCCTTAGCAGCATCCAGTGAATCAAAAGAGTGCCATTGCTCATCTCTGTTGATTTGTAGGTGGCCGGATAACGCACTCTAAATCTGATACCAGCAGTCACTAGTTTAGCTACTAATGGATGAAGGGCCTGACGAACTGAGTAGGCAAATCTTGCATGATGCGAATTCTCTTACCAGCCCATTGTACTTCTGCCACTTCCTTCAATTTGAGATAACGTGTTGCTTGTCCAAAAGTTCAGCAGGGCAGAAGAAGAAAGGGCAAGGGAGAGCACAAGGAGAGATCTATGGGCCCTCTCGATGATGTAGGTGGGACCATTAGGTGAGGCCCCACCAGCTTATCACACGTCTTCTGAGCAAACGCAACTGTGGCGCCCTCCTCCCTTTCAGGCAGGCCCAAGACCACAAGGTTATTTCTTCTCGGCGACCCTCGAGATCCTCCAAATGATCCTCAGTCTTCTTAGTCGGTGGCGTAATGTTACTATCTCAGGATCCAGTCTTCCCCTCAATCATCCAAGGAAGAAATATGGGCTTCATTGTCCTTAGTGTGTACATGGAGCTGATCAAGGGACGTTTTCATGCCCTTAAATTCCGCGGTGAGAGCATGTAATGTTTCTTTCATTGGAGCTAACTCCTCCAGAAACCGTTCCTCCGTTAGGGCACCTTGCTGCTTCATTGGTGGGGAAATACTATTTCCGCTGGCTTTTCTCTCTTAGCAGCCTTATCTTTTGCCAGAGTCGGAGGGGAGTGTGTCGAGAGATGGCGCTTATTTCACATCCATTCTATGGACAATCCATGGAAATTTGAAAATTAGTATACCCCAGTCAGTCAGTGAGATATGGAGTATAAGTAGGCGCAAAAGAAGATTGTTTAGTGCAATTTACAGCGGTAATCAAAGGAGGGCAGGGGAGCCATCAGAAGAAGCATCTCAACGGACAGCCATCACACCGAAGTCCCCAAATGAACAGAAGCTCTGTATATGGTGTGATTATGGCCTGGTCTGTCGAGTAAACATTCCTTCATGTAGACCATGAAAGTGTATTTGCATTGGCTATAGCTTTATTGGTCTGCTTAGTACAACTTAAGTCACTGGAAATAACACTTAGGTCTCTCATAAAATGTCTGTGCAAGCAATTACCCACACAAATAGTAAGGGTGTTTAACATTTTAGTCCCTAAGTACTGTACACTTTTCAAGGTTAATGTGAATTTCCCACTCAGTAGTCCAGGTAGAGATAAAACTGAGGTTGTCCTATAATCTGAAGATCTCAGCTGCTGTAACACATGGGCCCATGCTTTAGAGTCATCTGCATGTTTAGTGGACCAGCAACTTAGTTGTTTGGTTAGATCAGCAATGTAACTGTGAAACATGAGTGGTCTAAGTACTGAGCCTTGTAGCACAGCACTAGACACAGTTCCATTCTCAAAGATATCTGTTGATCACCACCTCTGTAAACTACAATCCAGTCAGTTTGAAATCCAGTTAATAAATCTTGGATTTATGCTAGTTTTCTTTAATTTTTCAATTGCAGCCCAGTGCAGGACTAAGTCAAACGCTTTACTAAAATCCCAAAAGATCACGTCACACATTATATTCTTGTCAAGATGATTACTTATTTTATTGTAAAAGCATAAGGTATTTGTGGAACAGGACCTACCCTTGTTAAACCCATGTTGGTCAGGGAAAAGATTGCATAATAAAGCTGATATTTTACCTTTAGATATTCCCTGCATTACATATTTTGCAGAGGATGGGTGTGAGACTGATAGGTTTATAGATGTGTATCTGGGGTCGTCATGGAAACTGGGGCAGGAACACCACCGAATCTACATGTTGCACCTTATGCCCCATTCTCAGGTTGCTTACAATATGCTGCCTGAAAATGTTGCTCCCCTGCAGACAACACTGGATACTTCAGGAACAGCTCAGGACAATGGGTGTTTTTACCCTGGATGCCCCAGACTTCTTTGTCTTTTATTAGATCCAATTTGGAGGAACTACAGTCTTTGAATCCCCTACCTCACGTCCCACACTGAGCACAGACCCTGTATCCAGTACTATTGCAGGTCTTCAGTCTGGTTTGGAGCCTATCAATCAGCGGAGACTGTGGCAGATGGCACTTCTTCACTTCCCTAGGATCAAGTACATGTAAAGTAACCAGGGCACAAGAAGTGATACAAAGAGTGGAAGGGAGATATTAGAAGGTGATGGCTTACAACAACAATCTGTACACTTGCAGTCACAAAATATTTTCAAGCTGTGCCAGATGTATCAAGCACTGGAAGGGCTGCCTGCCCTCTTCCTGGAACCTTAGGCCTGTTTCTCTATGACCTTCTCCCCAAGGGATCATCAGAATTTCACCCCACCTCCCAGGAACAAAAAGGCACTCTTTTTAGACTAAGCCTGAGCCTGCAAGGTGCAGAAATGCTGTGAGGATTCTTTTTAAGGGTGGCCTGAGGACATTCCCAGACAGGATGTTTGTAGGTCGCACCTTAATAAAGTCAGAAATGAAGTTTTCTGCAACTGAGATCTTTGCATTGATACCTTCTGTTGGGGAGTCTTATTTATGATGTTGGCTTTAAGACTCGCTGGACTTGACCAAATTTGGAAAATAATGTAACAAACTGAAACATATTTCAGTCTGAATACCCTTCCTTGCTGTACCTTTCATTAAGACTGCTGTGAAAATGGTGACTATCCTCTTTAAAAATGAGGTAGTGAGCATATCAGTATTTTGTGTTAGCTCCAATAATGGTGCTCAGTAATGGGGAATCCAGAACCTATTACCTGACACAGTAAATATTTGGACTGGAGGGTGATGAGTATGGGTCAGTCTTTACAAACAGAGTCTGGAATTCATCAATTCCTTAATTGCTTCTTCCTTGGGAGTGACTGAGGTGTGTTGTTCTACCAGGGAAGCTGAAATCCTGCTATAGACGTGGTTCGACATCACACCTCAGCAGCTCTTGGACAGCTCACTATGGGTTGTGTTTGGAAGCTGGTCATTTCAGTGTCCATTGTCACAGTGCTATGAAATGTAATCTTTGTGATGAGAATGGTCATTCTTATTGATCGTGCCCTAGGCAGCCCACAAAAAGAGGATCAATGGATCAAGTGGAACATGATTTCTACATTAACCAAGCACAAGGGTGGTCCTATGATGGATATAAAGCATCCTCAAAACACAAGGACCAGCCCGGCAAAGGACACAGGCGGTCCTCCAGTTCAACCACCTGACCCATCACCGGATCTGCCAACTACACTTTATGAAGATATCACACAGACAGACCAGCAGGATCAGGATAAGCCATCCCTGGCAATGAAGGAACAGACTCCAATGAATGTACAACCTCTGGCCGAAGAAGCCCCAGGTCAGAACCCAGAATTTCCAGTCTACATCTCCCCTAGATTTATAGCAATTACCACTGGCCACTGAGGAACAGGAGGATGTTCCAGAAGCTGAGACTGGATACCACCTTGTTGGCAACAGTGTCCCCAGAGAATGCCATGGTGGGGAAGTCTAATCCACCCCATCTAATTCAGTCACTGAAAATGTGTAGGTGATCACCAGAAAAAGGAGCTACAGGCCAACTGAAACCCAAGCTCACAATAAGGGAAGACCTCCCTTCACAATAAATGCAAGATACTAAGGAAAGGAAGGAATAGGGGGAGACAGAGGAGGACTCAGATGGGTCCTCTGTCACTTCCTCACAGCATCATCCCTCTTCTGAAAATGAAGAGGAATCCACTGATCTGCAAACCTCAAAGAAAAGGAGGTCCAGAACTGGGGGGAGAAACTGAAGTCATGAATATTGTTTTGCTTTTTCTTCTATTCCTCTTTGTCATGGGGAGCCTGGCTATAACTTTAAGGCAATAACCCTTAATGTGAATAATTTTAAAAATTCTGAGATTGATGGCCACTTTTTCTATTTTAAGAGCTTCTAAGTGTAATATTGTATTTTATAGGACACTCGTTGAATACCCATGGGTGATTCCAGTCCTTCAGATAACTCTATTTTGGATGTATTTTACATCCATAAATCAGCACAAAACGTCCAAAAATGTGGTCTGTGGAGTCATTGATGTCTATTAACATTCCCTCGTTTAATGCTGACATCCGTTTTTCATGGTGTGGATGTCTTATTTTTGTATGACACGCTGGGAGCCCACCCCAGCGTGGCAAAAGTCTCTTCCAACGGGGTACCCAACCTCGTCGACTGCACTCTCCAAAAATCCATATGCCATGCTGGGAGCCCACCCAGTGTAGCAAAAGTCTCTTTTGCTAATGGGGTGCCAATTTCCCTGTCAGCTTTACTGCCCCTCACCAAAGAAATCTATATGCCATGCTGGGAGCCCACCCCAGCATGTCAAAAGTCCCCTGTTTTCCTAAAAGACCTGAAAGAAAAACCTTCCCTTGTTGATTCTCTGCCCCTCCCCGACCCGCACCCACACTCTGCGTACACCACCTTCCCACACCCCCAACTCACCCCATACTTACCGCTGGAGCCCAGTGCGACGATCTTCGGTGGACCAGGAACACATCTGCACTCTTCAAAGCCGATCATTAACTGAAGAAATGCCGTAAGCTGTATAATGGCATAAATTGATTTTTCTTCAACTTTGTGCATATCTCAGCCATTTTGGGAATTTTTTCACCAAATTTTCAACATGGGGTTTTGAGGCACCACCTCATGAACTGTGACACTGTCATTTTGTTATTCGGTCCCGAAAGGTGATTTCGCCAGTCACTGCAAGGAACCACCTTTCGGGACCGATTAACAAAACGACAGTGTCACTGTTCATGAGGTAGGCCCCTAAACCCTATGTTGAAAATTTGGTGAAAATTCCCCAAAATGACTGTTTTATTTAGCGTATGTTGTGCAGTTTCTACGCACGCCGTAAGTTTGAGCATGAATATTTTTTACCCAGATTTTCAGCATTGCCATTTTACCACACCTCCTTATGAATAGTACAACTGATATTTTTTCATCGCCTCACCTGAATGTATTACACATGAAGCATAATGGCGCCGGTCGGTAAAAGCGAAATCAATGTTTGGGATAGATTAAGAAAACCACAGTGACGCTTTTCATGAGCAGATGTCTTAAACTGCTATGTTGAAAATTTTGGTGAAAAAATTCCCAAAATGACTTTTACGAGTGCGCATGCTATGAATTCCTATGCAAGCTCAGAACTTTGTGCATTTTAATATTTTCACTCCAGATTTTCAGCATTGACATTTTATCACACCTCCTTATGAACAGTACAACTGTCACATCTCACCCGAAATGTGTTTTGCATTTGTAGCGCACAGTGGCGTGGTCAGTGTGCAAAATCAATGTTCAGGACAGATTAAGAAAATCACAGTGACACTGTTCATGAGCAGAGGTCTTTTTAAAAATTTGGTGACAAAAGTCCATAAAATGACTGTGTTACGAGCATGCATTGTGTCAGATATCACCTTTCGGGACTGAGTAACGTCATAACAGTGACAGAATTCATGAGGAAGGGTTCTAAAACCCCATGTTGAAAATTTGGTGCAAAATTCCAAAATGCCGAGATATGCATCAAAGTTGAAAAAAGCCTATTTATTACATTGTATAGCTTACCGGCATTTTCTCAGTTTGCAGTCGGCTTTGAAGAGTGTAGGACGATTTCGTCCACTGAAGATTGTCGGGTGAGGGGGTGTGGGAGGCAGGGTGCGCATTGGGTGGATGCGGGTGGTGGGTAGTAGACTACGAGGACTGTTTTTGTGTTACAGGGTGAAGAAAAAAAAAACATCGCAGACAGTTGTTTTTTTTTATATTTGGCACACTGGGGTGAGCTCCCAGTGTGCCACCTAACTGTTTTGGGGGTTGCTGCAGCGGTGGAGATTGGGCACCTTCGTTGTACACAACACAAGAGGTTAATTTATGCCGAGAAGTTAGACTTGCTCAGCATATAATAGAAGTGCTATGCTGACAGGGTGGGCTCGCGATCGGCACATACATTGGGGCATGGAAGCCGGGAAGGAGACTGGGCACCCCTAAAGTCAGCAGTTGGCTGCTGCCATATTGACAATATCGGGCGAGCACGTCCAGAGAAGGTCCGCTGCATCTGACGAGCTTTGCTTAGATGTACTCACCACATTATGTATGCATGATGGTGCCGGCATGCAGGCTGATTGGGGAATGAGGACACACCTACTGGTGCGTGCTCTGCATTTGCCCAACAGCAACCGCTGCTCCAAAGCTGCACTACGCTGCGAAGATGTTGGCTGCACAAGTGCTCCAATATAAAAAGAGGACAAAGTGGAGAGTCCCAGTTGAGGCCAATAAACCTCCTTAATCCAGATTTGAAATTTTGACTAAAATCTTATACTCCACACTACATGTGGCATCCCACACTTCAGGTGTATGTTAAATTCTCGTTATAACCACCTCCCCATACATTATTCTCTATTTATTCAATGGCTGTGAAGATAAATATGAACATACGAACATATGAAGAAGCCAACAGAAGAAGGCCGTTTGGTCTATCAAGTCTGCTCGTATTGCAGGGTCCACAACTTGAGCTACTGTTCCCACCCTTCCTTCCCACTCCTCCCATCCTCCCTACCTATGATCTTTACCTTCCCTTATGCCTATCCCAGCCTCTCTTAAAGTTGCCCACTGTCTTCAACAAGATGACCTCTGCCAGCAATGCATTCCAAGTGTCTCACCACCCTCTCTGTGAAGAAGTGCTTCCTGACCTCCTTCCTAAACATCCCACCCTCCAGCTTACAAATGGATTTATTCAATGAGTTTTGAGCCCACTCTATTGCATAAAGAATATTAAGCTCCAGTCACTGTTGTATATTCACAGCAGTGGTGTTTGCCACACCATTAAATGGATGGCATACCCATAAAAACTTGTGCCACTTGATCGGGACCCATTAGCGCTCCGTGTTCACTGAAAGGTTTCAGCGTGTTTTAAAATGTACAGTTTATGTAGACCAAGATCATCATAGCTGCCACAGACTCCCGCCACAGTAGAAAGGCACGGGATGGGAGCAGACTGCTGCATTTATTTTGCACGCCACCTTTAAGGGGGTGGTAGGGTATTCTTTAAGGCCCCTAGCTATGCTTTTGGTATGAATCCATTCATAAGAAAATGAATGGATCCTCCAATATAAATAGTATTGTTACTCTGAAATGGCAGAGTTCACTGCCAGTATTGGCCTATGGAGATATCTACCTATTGCTTTAGGATGTGGAATTAATGTATACCATATCAAGTATTCTGATGACCTTTTGAAACATGGTGGGGTATGGGTTAACTCACAGAAAAGTAAGGGATAGCTCTGGTCCTTCAAGAACTTATGCCCAGTCAGCATCTATGGTATTGAAATTGTGGAAGGCACAATCACAGTTTTAAACGATAATATGGGACAGGTGATATGGCCAGGTTTAATTGGGTGGAAACACTTTTTTAAATGCAATGTTTACTTGAGCTTTAAAATAAGAACTAAGGTAGAATCAAGCATACTAAACACACAACAGTACTGGCTGGGGACATGCCCCATGGAGGCACAACACTAATATTGGTCAGTTGTGAAGACATACAGTACATATGGAAACAAATATGTAGCATGAATAGAATATAATGTATATTTTTAGTCTTTTGGTAACTGGGTAAGGCCCACTAGGTACAAGTGCCTCTTTTAGGGGTGACCTGGGAGCACTCAGCAGGTTAAGTGACTTGCTCAGAGTCACACATTATGCAAGTGGAGGTTTTGGGAATCAAACCCAGGTCTGCTGGATGTACCAAGCTCATTCAAAGTTTATTACTCTAACCTTTAGGCTATATTGCCAGTTTGAGTCTTAGAACAGAAGTATATGTGTGGAGCAAGCTAACTGAACAGTAGAGGACATCAGTATTGAAGTGTAGTGAGTTCACCATTGTGTCTAGGGGATAGGGGATGACGAAAGAGGACAGAGGTACAGGCCTTGTCGGGCAGCTAATTGCTGTACCTGTGGTTCCTCTCATCATGGGACTGGATTGAAAGGGTTGATTTGGCATGTAGGCCCGGATATTCAAACTGCGCCAGGCTGTGGCGCAAACCTGGCGCAGTTCAACTTTGATGTTGAGAAGGGGTGGCCTGGGCGATATTCAGCGCAGCTCGCTGTTCGCAGCAGCTTTGAATATCGCACCCTGGCCACCGCACTGTGCATGGTGCAGTGGCACTGCACCAGTGCAAGTGGCCAGAGTGGAGCATGGAGATGCGCTAGCACAAGTGCCATTGAGCCATGCACAGCACCTGCGATAGTCAAAGGGACATGCAAATGGGGCCATAATTTATGCAAAGGCACACATGGGGCCATTAGCATGTCATTATAGCCTTATTTGCATACCATTAGGCATGCAGGTGCACCGATCCCCGACGACTGTACCTGGCGCCTGCCCGTTGCAGCAGCCGCTGACGTCTGCAGCCCGATCAAGGGCATTCGGCCTAAATCAAACTCCCTCTAATATCCCTGGTGGTCCAGCAGTGATTCATTCACATATCTGGAATGTGTTGTATGGTATGGACTGCGCGGCCATTGGCTCACGCTGTGAACCAATGGGTGTGCAGCCCTACTGAGCTGTCCAGTCAGCGGGTGGCGGGCGGCAGGCAGGTGGGGTGCTGCTGTCCGCCCGGCTGACCTGGGGGAGGCGGGCGGTGGGGCTCAGTGGAGTGGGTGGGAAGGGATACACTAGACCACTAGGGTAATAGGACTATTTTTGTTTTACAGATGCCCGTGATCAGGCAGAATGCGTCCACTGGACCATCAGGGATATTGGCGGGTGTGTGTGTGTGCGATTTAAACAGATGCCCATGATCGGCAGCGATCGTCCACTGGACCACCATGGATATTGGACGGGGGTATTGTACTGATGCCCACGATCGGCACATAGCAGTCCACTGGACCACCAGGGATATTGGACGGGTGGGTTTATTGACACCGATGCCCGTGATGGGGCATGGGGGCCGCCAGGTGTGGCAGGAACTCGGGGGCCACCCACAGGTGGCAGCTGCCGTGTTGCGCCTGCAACGCGGCAGCTCACCTGTGGGTGGCCATCATTTGTTCCTTTTTTGGCTTAACTTTGTGCAGGCGCAGATAGGGGTTGCGCATGCATGACTCCTACACATCCCAGGCTGAATATAGGGCTGTGCAGGTTATGTATGGCGACACCCCACCTGTGCCTGCACACATTCTGATGCGCTCAGCACATCGGGATTTGTGCACGACTTTTCCTTTGAATATCGCTACTGGCGATCAGTGGGTTGTGCATGTCACAACACTGTTGCGCCCATGTGCAACCCTTTGAATATCGGGGCCATAGTGTCTAGTGTCTTTGAGGGATTCAACAGTGCTCTGAGGTGAAGTATGGGCCCCAGATCATAGGATCATAGGCTCATAAGATGAATACAAGTCCACTGGTGTTTGTCATAGTAACTTAAATTTCGTCTTGATACCATCAAAGTCTGCCATCGTCTGGCTGCTGTGTAGTGTACATGCTTAAAGTAGCCATTTCCTCAACTCTTGCAACCATTCTGATAGTGCAGGGAAGTTTGTTCCTGCCAGTGCCTGAGCAGTATTCATTTCCCGCTATCAAGGCCCCAAGTAGCCACTTTTTATGTCGAGATGTGGACACCTGTCCTATGTTGCCTTCATCTACTAATTCCAGCATCATCAGCAAGGAGATGAGGGTCACTGAGTACTTAGAAGCTGGATCAAGTGGCTGGATGTCATCAGAGTAGGACTTGATTACTGAGAATCCCCAGATTATGTGTGTGATGGTGTCTGTTTTGGCTGGGCATCTCCAGCATTTGTCTGTGATGGACAGGCCCCGTATGCAATTTTAGTGGGGTTCTGTGCCACTGATGCAGGATTTTGAATTGTGTGAAGTGGCTTTGGTGTCTCTGGCGGTTTACCTCATGCCTTTCCAATATCTGTTGCACTCCTGAGGGGAGATGTTATGTGCAACTCTGTGCACTATTTAAGTCTGAGGGCCCAGTAGGGTCTCCACATAGCTCAAGCAACTGCTGGTAGATAGCCTTGGCCATCAGGATAATGATTGGGCCTTCTCCTGGTAACTGACCAGGAGAAGACCTGTGATGGTATATCTCATGAATTTTTGAGCATTATTTTAAAGCAATATGGCCTTCTGGAGGCTTTTATCTCCTGTATTCATCTTTTGTATTCCATCCCCTCAGTAACCTCAATTCTGAAAGGGTGGCTTTGTGTCACAGTCTTCATTAAGGATGGGTTGCAGTAGGGGTGTCCATTAAGCCCCTACTGTATGTTTTTGGTTTGGACCCACTGGTAAGAAAATGAATGGGTCCTCCAATATATAGAGGATTGTTACCTGAAGGGCAGAGTTCATTGCCAATATTGCTCTATGCAGATGATATCTGCTTATTGCTTCAGGATGTGTAATTAGTGTGTACTGTGTCTAGTATTCTGATGACCTTCTGAAACATGGTGAGGCACAGGTTATCTTACAGAAAAGCAAGGGGTGGCACCAGGTCCTTAAAGATCTCATGCCCATTCAGCATGTTAGGTATTGAAATTGTGGAAGGCCGAACACAGTTGTAGGTGTACAATATGGTACAGGTGATATTGTCAGGGTTAACTGGAAGAAAAAAACGTTCCTTTTAAATGAAAAGTTTATTGAGTTTAAAATAAGAACAAAGGTACAGTCAGACATATTAAACACACAATAGTACTGGACAGGAACATGCCCCATGGAGGTACAACACTAATATTGGGCAGTTGTGAACGCATACCTATGGAAACAAATACGTAGCATGAATCAAGAAATAACACCATCATATGAGTCTCAGAACAGAAGTATATATGCGCAGCATGTTAACTGACAGTAGATGACATCAGTATTGGAGTGTAGAAGTTCACCACTGTGTCCAGTGGGGGGGATGAATAAAGGGATAGAGGTACAGGCCCTTGTCAGAGTTGGCCAGATAATTGTTGTGCCTGGGTGTTCCTCTCATTGTGGGAATGGATTGCAAGGGTTGATTTGGAAATATGATGTCCTTGGGGAATTCAACAGTTCTCTGAAGTGTGGCATTGTCCCCAGATACCATCAAAGTCTGCCATTCCTCCAGCTACTGTGTAGTGTACATGTTTAAAGCTAGTAATTTTCCCTAACTCTTGCAACCATTGTGGTAGTGCAGGGACAGTTTGTTCCCACCGATGTCTGAGCAGCATGTTTCACTGTGATCAAGGCCCTAAGTACCCATTTTTATGCTGTGGTACAGAACTCTGTCCTATGTTGCCTTGTCTACTAATCACAGCATCATTACCTGGGTGGTGATGGTCAGCTGAGTTTTTAGAAGTTGGGCACAAGTGAGCTGGATGCCATCAGAGTAGGATTTAATTACTGTGGATCTCCAGAGTATGTGTGTGATAGTGCCTGTTTCAGTTAGGCTTCTTCAGCATTTGATTCTGTGATCGACAGGCCCCACGTATGTAACTTCAGTGGGGTCCTGTGCCACTGATGCAGGATTTTGAATTGTGTGAAGTGGCTGTTGGTGGCTCTGGTGGCTTGCCTCATGCCTTTCCAATATCTCTTTCAATCCTGAGGGAGCTGTTCTGTGTGAGCTCTGTGTACTATTTAAGTCTGAGGGCTCAATAGCATCTCCCCTAGTTTGAGCAGCTGCTGGTAGATAACCTTGGCCATCAAGTGCCTCCCAGTGGGGAGGGGTGACAGTATCTGTCCAGGATGTTCTGCTCTTTCAGTTTATGCTGGGGGCCTAAGTGAGCTCCCAACACATGCTGGAGTTCTAGATACTGCCAGTGTTGCTGCTTTTTCAGTGCATATTCTGTTTCCAGTTGGCTGAAGCTTTGAGGTGCCCTGTTTCTTCATCATTGACATGTGCACGCTTGTGTATGCTTCTCTTCCCAGTTCTTCCAGTGGACAGGTTTACCTCTGATGCTGAGGAGTGGATTATTCGATAGGGAAAGAGGGCTAACTGCAGGCAGCAGATGCTGTCTAGTTAGTTTAACATAGCTGTTCCAGATCACAACTATGTGGTTAAGGATCAGGTGGGAGTTAAGTCCAGGGAGAAGGAGCTCCCAAATAATATTGTATCTTAGATCTCCGCCTGCAGGAGGTGAGTCTCATAGGTCGCCCATTTCGTGTGTAGTTGTTAGTATTAGGGGTGACAGCCTGAGAGAGTTGATGCAGTGTTTGCAAAGCATTTTTCAGGTAGATGTCTGTAGGCTCAGACGTCCTTTACCCAGGACCTGTACCAACTTCCCATTCCCCAGAAAAAGTTCAGCATCTTTGTCTGTAGCAGTTTGAGCAGGTGTGGTCTGATTTTGATAGGGAGGTTATTCGAGATGTATGATTCTCAAGGCTGCAATCATCTAGAAGGTGTGCCCTTCCCAGTATGTGAAATGGAGACGGCTCCATCTGGCCATGTTCTGCTCCAGGGCTGTAAGGAGTGGAATATACTGAGGTTTCTCAGAGTACTGTGATTCCAAGAGAAGTGTTTGCCCAGGTAAGAGGCTTTGCAGCGACCAGCTATAAGCCCCACAGAAAGCCATGTGCAGTCATAGCTTGTGCTACTTGAAGGCATGATCAAAGATTTAGATACATTGGCCTTATACCCTGACAACTTCCGAAACTGGTCTAACAGATTGTGGGTTGCTGGAATAGATGTTTCAAGCCTAGTCAGCATCAATATTATATCATCCGCATATACTGTACTAGGGCTTTGTGCTCACCACCCATCTGTATACTATTGATGCAGTCATGTAGTCTGATGGCCAGAGGAGAAGCTCCATAGCAAGCAGCACGGAGAGCAGCAGACAGAGTAGAAACCCTGCCTCATTCCCCACCCAAGGGAAGGAGGGTGAGGTTTGTTTGTCACTATTGATGTGGAGGCTTCATTGTATAGAGTCCAAACTAGGTAGATGAAATTTTCCCTGAAGCCAAAAACTTCCAGGATACGAAACAGGTAGCCCAAGTCTACCCTATCAAATGCCTTCTCCATGTCCAGTGATACTAGCACTGATGGGAGGTTAGAATTAGTAGCTCCAGATGAGGTTCAACAGACGCCTAGTGTTGTCCACTTTGTGACCCACAATGAACCCCACTGGTCTCTGTTAACTAAAGTTGGGACAACCTCTTCCAGGCATGTTGCTAGAGCTTTAGCTTTTTTCTTTTTTTTTTTTTTCTGTAACCAGGGCATGTGTGTATTTCCACACCCTTTCCCCAGGATGCACGGTGAGTGAGCAACTTGTTCAGTGCGCCTTTCCTGGTGAAACGTTTCAATAAATAAATAAACAGTCCCACTAGGCACAAGTGCCTGTTTTCAAGGGTGACTTGGGAGCACTGGGGTGTTAAATGACTTGCTCAGAGTCACACAGTATGCAAGTTAAGGGTTGTGGGAAACAAACTCAGGTCTGCTGGATGTACTTAGATCATTCACTGCTTATTACTCTAACCTTTAGGCTGTACTGCCACCATAAGCTTTACAGTCTTCTAGTATGAGGGATATCACACGTAGCTCCTATACAGTGAGGGTTCTTTCAATGGCTTGGGGATAAGAGAAGTCACTGTTGTTCTCACTGAGGAGGGAGTTCCCCTAGGGTAGATGCCTATGTCAGTGCCTCCACTGGTGGCTGTAACAAGACTGCCCTAAAGGAATACAAGAATTCAGCTGTGAGGCCATCTCCCTGGGGTCTTTCATGTGGGCATAGAGTGTAAGGCCAGCTCCAGCTTTATTTGGGTAATTAGCCTGTTGAGTGCTGCTTTTATTCCAGGCTTGATGTTTGGGAGACTCAGTGGAGCTGTGAATGCAGATAAGTCCTCCATGGTGGGGACATTTCCTTTTATACAAGACCCACAGAACTCCAACAAAGCATCATTATTCTCTCTGGGTTTGTGGTTAGGCACACCAGTTTTGTTTTTGACCCATAAAATGTTAGACCTCTCTTGTCACATCATCAGTTGATACACTAAGAGGCATCCTGGCCTCTTCCATGAAGGTTTGTTTGAGGCAGAACAGGGTGTATTTAGCACACTAGTGCTGAAGCATATTCACTTTGTACTTTGTTCCTGCGATTTTAGCCAGAAGTTCTGGGGATTACTGTGGGTCACCCCTGTATTTCTCTGAAGGTTCTAAGACTCTTGAGCTGCTCCTCAAGGTCCTTAGATGTAGCCATCTTCACATGCGAGGCATGGCTAATAAATCTGTCACATGTGAAGGCCTTTAAAGCACCCCATCTGATCACTGTTAAGGTTTCTCCAACTTTATCTTGAAAAGGACTGTATATCAGCCTCTAAGGATTTTTAGAACTAGGGGTCCTTAAGGAAAGTTGTTTTAAAGTGACTCTGTCTCCTTGGTGTAGTTCAGTGTCTGGTAGCAACCGAATGAAGGACACTGGAGTATGGTCTGAAATGACCACAGTGCCAATGTGAGCTTCTACTACAGTATGTATGGTATCCACTGTTTAGGTACAAGACAGATAATAATTCTGGAGTATGTGTTGTGTGGGGTTGAGTAGAAGGGAAGTCCTTCCACTGAATGGACTAGCCTCCATATGTCAACCAGGCCCATTTTGGCAGTCATGCCGTTAGGCCTGTGAGGCCAGTGTATGTGAATCACTTGGGGATGCTCCTGTCTGTGAAGTCATTCAAGACTGCACTGGCCTCTTCTCCAGCAAGAAGGCTGCCCGTGTGGTGCACTGTCAAGGTCTGAGCCAAAGTATTAAAGAAGTTGCTATCCGTTTGATTTGGACCATATGTATTGCATAGGGTGACCTCTTGGTTGCCCAGGGCACCTTGAACAATAACATACAGTAGCAACCTTCAGGTTCTGAGATAACTTCCCTGCCACAAATAGCGTGTCTTTATAAAAGAAGATGGCTACCCTCTGCTCTTTGAATTGTAGATGCATCCAAACACCTGGGAGATACATCTAGCTTTAAGTTTGGCAGTTTTAGCCTAATTGAGGTGAGTCTCCTGTATAAATGCAATCCCCACCCTCCCTTTTCAGGAGGTCCAAAATCTTTCTGCACTTGACTGGAGGCGGATTCCTAGACATTCCATGATGTCCACTTTGTGGGTAATAAGCCATACCAATGGGGTGCAAAGAGCAAAGAGGATAGTGCCACAACTGATGCCATTTCAGAATAAACCAAGCATAAATACAAATTAAATAGATGTCCTAATCTCTGCCTCATTGAGGGGTACCATGCAGGAAAGATCCATCAGGCCATCTATTTCAAACGTGGTGAGACGTGCTCATTGAGGATTGTGTAAACAGGGTAAGTGTTCTACTAGCCATCCCTGTAAACAAATCCAACATGCAAGAACACAGACACACAGTATAATATCATAATGTCCAGAACAGATAGTATAGCTCTGCTGCCAATGGGGCAGCAAAAGTCAGACAAGAAACCTGTTTGGGTGTGTGGGCTTAGCCCTAACTGGGGTAGAGGTCCCTGAATCAGCCGGCCATCACATCCAAAGCTTTCACACACAATGTGGATTTTTATACACTTAGCCCTGGTGGTGGTGATGTTGCCACCCAGCACAGTTCTGAAACAACACTGATTTTGTACATTGCGTGGGGAGAGGTCAGTCTTCCTTATTGTGTCAAATAGTTACATGCGGGGTGGGGTTGTAAGCATAACCATCTTCCCTTGACTAGCAGCTTGATCCTTGCTGAGGCTAGTGGGGCATGGGGTGATCCGCATGATCTGGCAGTGCTCCAAAGTCTGTGAATCCAGGGGTGCTGTGAGGATTGCATAATATTTAATTACGCATATAGAATCACAGAATCATAGAACTTGATGGCAGAAAAGGACCCTTGGCCCATTCATTCTGCCCCTTCCTCTTGTTAATCTTTCCGCATCGATCAGGCTGCGCATAGTATAATCTTGATGAGGTCACATGATGCAGACTGAGAGCACCCACAGTGGAGCTCTGACAGAGTCTGTGACTAGCCCACCAGATATCCATGAGTGCGTGGGCCTCATCCCAGCAAGACACCTCTCACATTCAAGCAGGGTATGCAGGTGCTTCACATGAGTGTTTGCAGCTCGGATGTTCAACATGAGACCCCTGCATGTGAAAGGCAGTACTCCTGCAAGAGCCAGGATGTGCATCTGAGTAGGCACATGTACTATGTGATGTGAACCAGCCCTCCGAGCTGCAGAGCTTCCCAGCCATCCATGGTGTGCATTTTACTCAGTCTGCCTGAACAGCTGATTCCCAAGATAGTTTCTCACCTATCCCTTATTTCCATCCCTCTCCTTTGTTTGTATATGTAACAATTGCTATGTATACTGGTACTGTATTCTTTGCTTTTAATGTAACTCTTCCTATTAGTGTCATAGTTTGAGTTTAGCAGATGCTGGGAAAAGTTAAGCTTTCTTATCAGTGTCTCTGAAAGAAAACAGACCAAATGGCTCTGTTGTAAATTTACTATCTGTCTGTCCAGTCTCAGGACCTCTGTCAATTTATGGTTGGCATTGGAAGTGTCTCTGATGTCAGAAAGTGGCTAGCTAACCCAAACATTCCTGTTGGGGGCTAATGTCTTTAAACCAAATACAGAGGTATTTTTCTAACAGGCTGGTCCAAGCTAGTTTTCCTAACCCCAGCTTCAAACAAAGGAGTTTGAATCTGTGGTGTCAGAGTGACATACTGGATGACATGTTAATTGGGGGCAAATGGACGGTTTTAGGTCTGGCAGGGCCTGATAGACTCACTCAGACTTGTGACTATGAACAAACTGACATCTAAGTGTTTGGGACTGCCCCGATTCATCAGCGATCTTATGGTGAGCGGGGCGAGGGGGAGAGATTCTGTGTATGTAACCTATTGTTCAAAACAATCTTCTTTCCATTTCTGTACAATTATTGTTCCTTGTATTCTTGCTGTAATATGTTGTATTATCTGTGTAAATATCTAGAAGTATTAAAATATATATTTTACATGCTTCATGCCTCTGTGACTGAATCCTTTGAGATATAGATAACCGATTAATAATTGACAAAACTGTATTTCCGCCTCTAAAGAGAAGCGCATCACTACCATTACTATTACGTATCCTATTTCTAAAGTAAGATTTTCTCAGCTGAGACATAGAGGGAGGGTGTGTGGCCTTGAACAAGGAGCAGTGTACTGTGTGAGCAGTGGCTTTGGAGGGTTGTGGACTGGAGATACACCAAGAGAGTGTATAAGCCTGTGGTGGCAGCTACTGAAGTATTGAGAAAGCTGGTAACAGTGACACAGGCTGAGTCTGGGGCAGACTAGTTTGCCACAGTATAGTAGTCAGACACCACCTCCGGCAGTTATAGTACTATTGAAACCTACCGCGTGAACTTTTGTAGGTTATGTGGGGGGGGGGATACCAGGAGCTTGGTTTTGAAGTTGTGAGTCTGTCCTGGGACCTCTATCAGGCTTCCTTCAGATTGTCCCAGGCAACTCACACTGAAATGCAACACTTCTCCCCGATGGTGGAGAGCCACAATGCGCCTGCTTCACCATCCCTTCAAAGGAAAACAGGAGACCCTGTTTGTGTGTGGGGGAGCAGTGAGAATAGTAGAACTGCCAACTTCTAAGCACACCAGATAGCAAGAAATTGCTTACTAAGTGGTGAACAGACAACGTGATGGGGAGGCCTGGGATTGACCTGGCTAGTTTGCATGGCCTGCCCTAGTTCCTACCCCTGCTCCTCCCGGTCAAATAGTTACTAGAGCAAAACTCCACTCAATAATAAGCAGCAGTTACCAACATATCTCTGATAACTGGGGCAAATTTACAGCATGGAGAGCCAAAGGTGGGGAGTGATTGGGAGGGCACGGCTTAGCACCTGAGGTTGTCGTGGAACTGGGAAAAGTCAGGAAGGAAGATAACACTAATAAATACCTCGGATCATTTACTCAGTACATGAGATAGCTAATACAACTGCAATCAGAGTCCCAAAGAATCATTTACAGCAAAGGATACAGACTTAGAGTGGCTCTTAAGTCACAGTTTGAGAAGCAGTGTCCTTTGAAATCTTGGGCTTGGTTCAAGGTACCTCTCTTCCGTCTGATCTGTGTGTGGACGCTTTTCCTCTGAGTCTACATTTCCATTCCTGGCAACCCTCTCTGCCTACAATTTGGTCTCATTGCCATTTTGCCACTGTGAAGATGTCTTCACCGGGATTCCGGAGTGGAGTGATGTGTGGCTGGACATCCACCTTACCAAATCATTTGGGAGCCAGCCCTCCAGTGTAGTCAGAGCTGGTCACAGAACATCTGGAGTCTCTGCTCCTTCCTTAGCCCAGGGATCACACCTTACCATCCTTGCCTCTGCTGGTCCCTGTCCCAGTGGCATCCTAACCCATCTTTTGCTTTGGTCTTCTGCCAGTCCATCTGGTCCCCATTTCCATTGTTCCTGGTTAGAGAAGGGTGAGGTAGGTTCCAGGATTTGGTGGGATTAACCTTATTCTGCTGCTCCTGTGTGCACTTGCTTGCTGCAGGGCTGAGTTTTTCTGGCTTGTCTTTAGAAATGTAATGAGCAACTTCCTCTGGTGCATTGAAAGTGTAGGTGATCCCAATATGACTGAGACACAGTTTAGCAGGATATTGAAGTTTGTATGGGATTTCCAGGTCCTGCAGCACTTTCTTGGCTCCCATATATCCCTTCCTCCTATATGCCAGCTCAGTTCAATAATCTGCAAATATGTACATGTGAGGGGCCTATGGCCTTGTCAGGGACTATATCTTTTCTTTGTCTGGGAACCTTAAAACGTTGTCAGTATGGGATATGGTCTATCTCCGGGTTTTGAAGACAGGCTGAGAATCCTGTGGGCCCTTTCTGTTTCAAAGGCCAGTTTCCAGGTATGCCGAGGGCTGCAGGATTTCTCATTGAAGGAACCCTGCCACATCTTTATTTTTAATGCCTTCAGGGAATCCTACTAATCTGATATTATTTCTATGACTCCTATTTTCTGAGTCCTTAGCCCTCTCCCAGAGTAGACCCATGAGGTGCTCCAATTCTTGAATATGTGCCTCTTGTCTAGTGTCCTTGTGGTCTATATATGACAGAAAAGTTTCAGTGTCTTTAATTTAGTCTCTGATTCCTATACTTTCTTTTCCAGGACCATCACAGAACTCTTGAATGAAGTGATTTCATGATGGACTTGGTGCAGCATCCCCTTTATTTTGTGGGTGTCTGACAATGAAGCTGCAATCAGAACCGATACTCTCTCTGCCACCTTCCCACCTTCTTAGCCTGCCAGCTGCTGATGGTTTTCACAGATTCCTCCACAGGGACACTGAATTCTGAGGTTAGATTCAGGATTTCATCAGCACAGATTTTTATCTAGCAGCAGAGTGTAAGTTTAGCTGATTAGCTGGATTTTTCAGCAAATTTCTTGAAATTCAACATCTTTATTGGATTATATTAAACACAAGAAATATGACAAAGAGAAAATTGAACCACATTAGTATAACAATGTAACAAAAGGATAACCTACTACTATACCCAACCCCCACCACACCTTTCCTCACACTACCACCCACCCCTGAGTGTGCCTTATTAAGAGAAACCAATGTGACAAAGAGATATCAAAAGTAAAATACATCAACAATGACAAACATCAAAAGAGAATAACACATGCTAAAACAGTCAGAGGCATGCATTACATAGGCCTTAATTCAAATATAAAGCATATAGTTTACCCCATTTCTGGTTGAAGGAGGCTATCGATTCCGGGAGCTTGCTATTAACCTTTCAGTATTAAAACAGAGACATTTCTTTCATCCATTCAGCATATGATGTTACCAATTGGTCCATCCAATGCTTGAGAACCAGCCTTTGACTGCTATAGAAATTAGAGCCATATGAAACCTACGCTCCAGGACACTAATATTGGAAAACATCCCTAAGATACATATTTCTATAGTAAACAGCTCACCCAGTCCCAGAAGGGGATCCAGATTGGATTGAATTGTATTCCATAATGGAGCCACTTTGTCGCAGTACCAAAGAATGTGTATCAGGTTCCCATCAGCTGCGCCACACTGTATACAATTAGCCAGGTAATCTGCCTAGTTTGGCTAATTTAACCGGAGTATAATACAGATTGTTTAAGATATGATACTGTATGAGCGCAGCCTATCTTGAGTGAGGTATCTATGCAAGTCCACCCAAACCTGACCCCAAATCGAAGGGAGTCTGGCAGAAGCGGAGCCCAAATTTAGAGCCAGTAAGGGCATTAGAGAATTTAATACCCAATAGGAAGCAATAAATCCTAGAGATTCCATGGGATCTATTTGCAAGTTCCTGTATCTGGTCTAGGAAGGGCGTAACTCAGGACGATATAAATGTGGTCCCAAAAATAGAGACCATAAGACGCCTCAGCTGAAAACCTTAAATATATATTTCATGAATATTCAGTTTAGTTATTATCAGTTGAGGAGAGGAGAGAATCTGAGAAAACAGGCTTCCACAAGAGTATCCTGTAGTTGAGGAAGCCAGTCTGGGGAAAGCGGAAGACCTCATTTTGATGTTAGGGTTAGAGGTAAGAGGTTGTGTCATATCTTTTTGGGTGAAATGCTAAAGAAGTTCCAACATTGAGTCAGAACCTTTATGGAGACCCCTACCAACGATTTTGTAAAGAGTAGGTAATGCAGAGGTAGAGTAGTAAAACCTCTGGGTGAGTAGAGACTATATATTTCAAAAGCCTTCTTTCCAGCTGAAGCCAAATGGGAAGATATATATCAGGCCTGGCCTTAAACCATCTCCCATTTTAGACAAAATGACTCACCCAATAATATAGCATGAAATTGGGGAGGCGGAGTCCACCTTTTCCTTAGGTAAATTAAGTTTTAAGAAGGTCTGCCTAGGATGTTTGCCCAGCCAAATGAATTTAGAGAGAGAAGAGTGAAGCTGCTGAAAATAGGGTACTGGGAGCCAGATGTTCAGTAGATTTAGGGATAAAAATACGGGCAGAACATTCATCTTTATAATACTGATGCACTCCATAAAGACAATGGAGGTTGACCCATCTTTGAAGATCCTGCTGTATCTTCATCACTAAAACATCCAAATTAAGTTTCCTGAAATTGTCTGGGTCTCTGGTGAGATGTATGCCTAAGTATTTGAGAGAGAGAGGAGACCATTTCATACCGAAATTAATAAAATTGGCATGAAGGTGAGGGCATTTAATGGGAATATAACGGATTTGGATAAATTGAGCTTATAGTTAGCTACCTGACCAAACCGATCAATAATTTGTAGTGCATGTGTTAGTGAGAATTCGGATTGGCCAAATGTAAAAGAATGTCATCTGCATAAACTGAGAGGGTCAAAGGTTGCTGGTATACTAGACAACATGTGACCTGTGGTGAGTTCTTGATGCTAATTAGCAGGGTTCCAAGTATAAATTAAACAAGAAGGAGACAGGGACAACCTTGCCCAGTACCGTGAACAGGGGGAATCGAGAAGAGAAAACCCCATTACAGTAAATTCTAGCAGTAGAAGACTTGTATACCGTCTGAATCCATTGAATAAAAGTATCTGGGAAGCCCATTCTCTGAAGAGTAGCCCAAAGAAATTCCCAGTTTACTCTGTCAAAGGCTTTTCTGCATCTAATGAGATTAGAACTATGGTAGTCTGGGAATTCTGGGCAGCCTGAAAATATGCGAGAGGGTTCGCAGATGATCAGCCGAGATCTGCCTTGAACAAACCCCACCTGTTCGACTCAACAGATTAGACCAAATCTGCTTAATTCTAAGAGACAGGATTTTAGTTAAAATTTTAATGTCATAATTTAATAGTGAAATCGGATGGTAACTGACAGGATCTCTCTGGGGTTTGTCTGGTTTCAAAATCAAAAGAATCGGGTTTCCAATAAAGTAGGATCCAAAAGGTCTGAGATGAACATATAGTCAAATAGTTTCAGGAGAAGGAGCTATCTCCTTACAAAAGGCTTTATAGAAATTGAGGGGAAACCATCAGGCCTGGGGATTTGTCCGATGCTAACCCATTAATCGCTTCTTCCACTTCGCCAGAGTAATAGGAGAGGCTAGGATCTTGCACTGGTGGGCCTGCAGGAAGGGAGTTTAAGGCCATCCAGAAATTGTTCAATACAGGAGTAGGAGGGCTGAGAAGGACCCTTATTATATAGATCTCTGTAAAAGGATTCAAAGACCTGGGAGATATCCCGATGGAGGTCTTAATAGAGCCATCTGGGGAACACAATGAAGGATCAGTCTTGAGCTTTCTACTTCCGTAATCGAAGGGCTAGCAATCTACCTGGTTTCTCACCTTGATCAAAATAACTGATTGGTTTTAAGGATGGCGACTTGCCTTATCCCTAACAAATCAATATATTCATTCCTAAGCTTCAGTAAAGCTTCTAAATCAGATTGGGAAGATGAAGCGATAAGTTATTTTCAGCCATCCTTATTTGATTAGACAACGAAATAACTCTAGCCTCTTTCTGTTTTTCCTTTTGGATGCTAGCTAATGAACTTTCCCTAATGAAACATTTGAAAGAGCACCAGAACAAATCCTCCCTGCTTGTAGAACCCGTGTTGGAATCAATAAAGAGAGAGATTAGCGATTTAATATGAGAAATGATGCGCCCTCCTTAGGAGTTGTGTATTTAATTTCCATGAGGTGTCTCTTTGAACATGCGGATTGGGAGAAATCGAATCCAAGCCATGGAATGATCAGATATGACAATTGAGTTCAATACCTGTCTGGTGAGTACCAGCCAGAAGAGTGTTGCTGACTAAAATGAAATCAATTCTGGACCACGACTGGTGAACTTGAGAATAAAAGGAAAAGCTGACCAGAAGGATTAAGAAACGCCATGGGTCACATCGACCCAATATATCCACAAAATCCCTTAGGGTGAGTTGTGAAGAGGAAAGGGGCTTTAATGGCCTATAGGTTTTATCTAGGGTCTTATGACGGAGCAATGTTCCAGTCGCCCCTAGAATTATCGAGGAGGGCAGAAGTCCACTCAATTTATTGGCTAAACTCATGAGGAAATCTGGGTCCCTCCTACTGGACCATAAATTGTTCCTAACACCACCCTGACATTATTGAGTATGCCTTTAACCAGAATAAATCCCTCTTGGTCCATTAAACATTCTTATGTCAGAAATGGTATGTGTCTTTTCACCAATATAGCCACCCTCTGCTAGATGATGACCCACAAGACACGAAATAACCTTGCCTATGTAGTTCATTGGCTTCCGAGGCCATGAGATGGGTGTCCTGCATCAAGAGAATGTCAATATTTAAAAGGGCACAGTTTTTGAGAACCTGATATCTTTGGACAAATCTCTGATACCTCCGACATTCCACGCTATGATTTTAATTGGCACCATTGCCATGTATCGTTTTGCTTAACAAAAAGGAGACCCGTGTCACCAGCTTATTGAACCAACCCAAAAGGCACACTCCAATCCCACCCCATCCCCAACAACCCCTGTAGAAACGAGTTAGTGAAAACACATTTCCTTCCCAAAGGGGTTCATAAATGGTCGAGTTACGAAAGGTAGATAATTCTAACCATTCAGTGTTAAAATCGAACTGAATAATCCTAAGGGAGAGATCAGGACGGTAGCCCAAACCCCCTTCCCCTGAATCCCTCACTACAGTGAGCCGATCCAAGACACACAGAAGAAACAGTACAATCCACTCCCATCACTCCCTGTGAGGAAGTCTATAATGAAAGACAGCCCTCCCCAAAAAATTCGCAAAATTTATGTATTGATGAAAAACCAGAAGTAATGAACATCCTATTATGCTCTCGGACAGAACGCCTTGTTGGAAAGGCATAAGAACCATAACACCCTCCTCCCTCCCTAACACCATCAAACTATGTACACAAGGTCCCCAAATGAAAAGGGAACTATAGCACAGATAGTCCAGGAAAATCGTGTGAAACAAAAGTAAAACAGAAGGGAAAACCCACCCCCCAACCTAATATCCTCACCCATATAATTGTAACCTGATGAAGTCTCCAATTATACCCTCCCACCCTATAAACAAAACCACTATATACAACAGTCTCAACAATCATCCGTAGACAGAGTCCAAATATGAACTTAACCCATCTATGAGACTCACCCATTATGACCCCTTCAAGTACTCCTGTACACTTGAGAACCAGCCCAGAAGGTTGAAAAATAGCTGAATGCTAAAATATTGAGAGTAAAGGGCCACGTTCCAGGAAGCCAAAACAAAAGAGAATGGAGCATTATTGGGTCAACCCTCTAAAATTAACCTGGCTGTGCAGCCCGACCTAAGCTTACACCAATTCGAGCAGCCCCCTCCTCCCCCAATTTAGAGCAAACAGTCAATCTATTCTAATTACCCAGACTCAGAGCAGTTTCACCCCAATCTGTCTGTTATATCGATGAGAAAGAGAAATCTGCGATAGGACCAGGAATTCCCTAAGAAATGACACATTCCTCCTGAAATATCACACAGAGGGCGATCAACAACTAAACATTGTAGATTTCACACCTGGGGCTTCTAATCCTGAAGCCACCAGGAGAAGAAAGATGAACATTGCAATATCGCCAGCTTACCTGCTCTACAATATCCATTTTAAGAAAAAGGAAAACTGCATACCCTGTTCACCTAGCAAGCCTCACTGCAGCAGGGTGGCCACCACTGAAAAAAAATGGGAAAATAAAGCCTGACATAGGAAATAAAATGGGGCTGAATGGAAGGTGCACACAATCTGTCCTACCAAATATATGACCCCAAGAAAAGGCATCAGCCCACTCAAGCTCCACCCGAGAGTCACCAAACTGGGTACTGAACCAGCGCCTCCCCCAGGATCATACCTCTAGAAAGGACAATATAGCACCACGCTGAACCTCGGAGAAAATCCACATCTCCTATGCCCCCACCGGATTCAAATCCTTTGGTAAGAGGCTTAAAGTTATATGTAGAATTATATAGCAGGGTTAACAAGAAGCTGGAACCACCATCCTCCGAAAATAAAATAAAAAAAGGTAAATAATGAACTAAACAAGTTAATATATGTCCATCTAAGTGAGTCCAACTAAATTTGTAATATTGTTCAGCCAGGTTTAAACAGTTCTGGCAGCTTGCTTGCAAGATCTGTGTTGGCTTGATGTGGTGACTCGTATGCACTCCAGCTACCTGACAGAGACACTTGCAATTTTGCAGGGTATGACATCCTAAAAGGAATACTTGCCACCACCAGCTTGGCTACTATAGGATGAAAAGCTGCCCATTTTTGTCTCACTTCATAAGGCAGATCTTGTGTGATGCGCAATTTAGATCCTTCCCACATTACTGCCTTTCAACTCCTTAGTCTTAGACAAACATGCTGCCGCCAATATAGCTAAGGAGTTTCAGTATGATGGGCCTGGGTGGCTCCCTGGCTGGGGTCTCGGCGAGAGGATCGGTGGGCCTCTCAATCTGATACGTTGAGTGCAGTGGTGATGGGCCAACCACTTTTCTAGAAATTTCTGAATAAAGGAGATTGTGTTATTTCCTTCTTCTTTTTCCAGTAAACTAAGAATTAGAATGTTGTTTCTTCTACTGCGCCTTCTAGATCTTCTGTCATCAGTTGTAACTTCTGCACTTGTTTCCGTAGTAAAATCAGCTCTGTGTCTTGCTTTTCCTTCCAGGTTTCCACCGAACATAGCGGGCCTCAGCATCTCCCACCCGCCTCGATAGCTCAATCATATCGCCCCACATGGATTTAAGATCCGCTGCTATATCCTTCAAAGTCTCTTTAAAGGGTTCCAACTGTTACAGGAACCTGTCTTCCGTAAGCGGATCGGGTTGATTTGATGGGGATCACCCTTTTCCCATGCGCTTTGGATTTCTTTGATTGCTGCTTATCTGGTGAAGCGGGTGGAGTATGTCGCAGCTGGGCCTGTTTCATCATCACTTCCATTGTGGGATGGTTGTCCCAGGCCCTAAACATCCAGGTGTGCTAAAACCACTCTGAGTACTGATATTCAATGCCCAGTAGCGCGCAGTAGTGGAATATTGAGAAAATAGATTGAAATAACGTAAAAGGAGGTAGAGGAGCGGGAGCTCGAAAACAGTGCTACTTCTAGCTTGCCTGCATCACGTGATCCCTTCAGCAACTTTCTAATGAGTATGTAGCTGGGTAGCAGTGAGCAAACATCTCGGCTACCCACCTGTTCCATGGCTTGTGCATGAAAGAAAGCAGGACACAAAGTCAGGAGTGAACAGGTGGTCATGACTAGGAATAAAGAATTTATATGATTAAAACTTTATTCTTTTAGATTACTGTGGGAAGCCATTTGTATTCTGTTGCTTATCACATACTTATAAGAAACCTAAGGATGGTAGTTTGACATACAAAATCCTGTAGTCTTTTTCTATTAAATCTTTTTTGTTAATTTCCTAAAACCTTTTTACCACAAGTGAATATGCTTTTATGTCTTTTGGCAAGTTGTGGCATGATTAACTTTTGAGTACTTGGGAGGAGGGGAAGGCCAGACCTTTGGGAGAACACTGAAACCACTCCCTTGATACCTACAGCCATGTCTTTTTTCTTAAACAAATGTAACCCCCAGGTGGCGCTATCCTAAGGGCTACTACCCCTGCCTGCTTGACTACTGACAGGTTGAGGGTCTAGGTTCTATGGCGGGTGCCTCCACCCAGAGGTCAGGGTTTGTAGTGGTTGGACTAGGTTGGTCACAGCCCTCTGGTACACTGAGACCCCTTTTATTCCCTCTAGTGGCTCACACAATGCACAGAAGTTACAGTCCCAATACCCCACACGTACACACTGTTCATTCATAAAGTACCACTTACCCTCAAGACTGTTTCTGAGGTTCGTCTCTGGGAACCCCTGTAAAATAAGATTAATCAACATACACAAACCAATACAATGCTTGATATATAGGTACTGACACTTCAGACAGTTTAAAGTTTAACAACATCAAATCCAGTTTATTTGGGGAATAAAACACGGAGGGGGAGATCAGGTTAATTGGCTGAATTAAATCACAGTACTGTGTATACATACAGGGTCTGAAAAGTCACACCTGGGTACCCAGGTTGGGGGCCTAGCCAGGTCCGTTGCCTGGGGTTGGCCGGTAGGTAAATGGACAGGTCCCTGTAGAAGAAAATATAAGCACAACATCCAATTGTAATCCGGAGCCAGATGGCTCAGTCCATGAAGAAGTGAAAGAACAATAATTAAATGACACACTTGTAATTGAAAACAGGCTGCAGGGAATATCCTGATTTGTACTCAATACCCAAGCTGAGAACCAGATGGTGAATGTTCTTCTGTGCCAGAACAACAGGGCATGGAGACATGGTCCTTGTGACTGGACCCCACTGCAGCAGATAGCAAATGGATTTAGTCCGAGACAAGCTGGGGTTTGCTTCCAGCTTCAACACACCACAGCACAGGGGATTGGAAATAGTGATTCCCCACAAGCACTACGCAGAATTCATATGTAAAAGGCAAGTACTATACCAGGCAGGCTGCTCCTAGATCCCGATCGCAATTACTGCAAAATACCCAGAAGCATACACAGCAGCTTCAGTTCCTGACAGACCGAGCCGATTCAGCAATTCTCCAGTCTCCTAGAGGGTTAGCCTGGTTTCTACTTTTCAGAATTCCTTCTTTCTCCTCACAAGTCGGATTCAGTCCGAACTAGCGCTTATAACGGCAGCAGGTCGAACCTCAGGGCCTCACATGCACTTCCTGTGTGAAACTATACACCGCAGAAGCACAGAGCTCCTTCTCTTTTCACTGTCAGAACTGATCTGACTCTCCAGCTTCAGTACTGGGCATTTCCTTAGGTTCCAACAGGTCCAGTTGGTGGATTCAGCTGTCAATCACTCCAAAGCTCTCTGTTGGTGAAAAAAGGTGCCAAGGTCCAAACTACACTTCCCAGAATTACTAGCTATACATTCTCTTGTAAACCTGCTCCATAGAGAGTCCAAATTCTGGTTGGTCCAAGCAGTCTCCATTTTAGGGCTCCCTTAATCCAATTGGTCCAGCACAGCAATTCAGGGCCAAAATGGAGGAGCAACACACACAGAGTCCCAGCTGTAACAAAAGCAGGTTAGACAAACTACAATTTTGCTAATGCTTTAAATGATTACCTGCAAACAGTTACAGCTTTCAGATGGGCTCCCTTTAGCTTCCAACGACTGCAAACTGGAGCGATTCCTCCAGCAGCTCAGGTGGGATTCGAAGCAGGGAAACACCAGCTCCTGAAAAGCATTAATTATGCCTGCAAGCAGACAGCTCTCAAAAGACAGTATGTGGAGGCTCAAATAGCACTCACTTGGAACCACATTTAAACAGCTCAGATGCCGAACACCAGCAGGCAGGGGAAACAATTAGGCAAGCTCTAGGAGACTTTTAGGAACCCCCATTTGTAGGGGGTTACACAAAGACAGTGGAGCTATCTTTTGCAAGTTACATCCCTGTCCATGTCTAAGGTATGTGAGTTAATTATTAATTCCTTGTTTTTCAGAACCTGTTTATGAAGCAGGTAATGGGATACCAAGTTCTGTTATTACAAAACAACGGCTGGATCATGGAATTCCATCCAAGACATGGGAACTGGATGGTGTGGTTACATACTCATGGAAAACTTCAGGTGAGAGGTAATCATAAATAAGGCACATCTCAGAACATTTTTGTCTTAGTGAGACCTGTAATCAAGAAATTGAGAGCATGCACCATTTATTTTCCAACTGTCCTTGCATCTCAGACTTTTGGTTATAACTGGAAAGATCCTGGCAGGCATCCATGGTTTCCACAACCTCATATGAGAATCTGGTATTTTACTGTTTCTCTGACTTTTGCAAAGACTTGGGACTACAGCCCTCTGATCCCCTATTCAGCACTCTGCTCTTGCACTAATGCAGTACCACTAGCACCAGTACCCAACCACTGGTACCGTATATTCAAGGAATTGAGTCGACATTATAACTTAGAGCATAGGACTGCACACATGGTCGTGCAAGCACAACATGAATAGTGCCAGCATAGTGCACCTGTGCAGCACTGCATATAGCACTGAGTAGAGCACTGAACACAGGGGAAGTTGTGGGTGTGAGAGGATGGCACCAATGCAAGACACACAACACAGCAGCATAGGCATCAAAATAAATTTTACCATGTACAATTGCAAATGGTACACGAAAAAATATATACAGACAAAACAAGGGCAACTGCCCACAGGAAAAATGTGTGGGGGACAAGGGCACCTGCCTGTCGGGAGAAAAGTGAGGCAGAGAAACAAAGAAAATGGCTTCTACTTGTCAGCATAAGAGGGGGAAACAAAGAACAAGGGCATCCATCCATATAAAATGGAAAGGGGCAACTAAAACAAAGGAGACAACAGCATGCATAAGGGGATGGACAACCAAAGCAAAGGGCCAACCACCTATATAGAAAGTATGGCACAACTAAAAGCAAAGGGCCCCTATTGCCCAGCATGACACAGTCCATCCCTGAAGGAGTTACAGCAGGTAATGGTGGTGGTGGCTGCTGCCACTATAGTACTGCGGCCTGGTCTTGGATGCCCTCATTTTTCCTCCACCTACTATGCACTCTCCTCCACCTACCAAATCATGATGTGCTGCAGGTGGACTTGCCTGCACAGCAGGTCATCTTGGCTCTCCTTCAGTGTGGCACCCTTCTGCTTCCTGTGTGCTTCTGGGAACCCATGGAAGAAATTCACTGAACTCAGCTAGTTGTGCACACAGGCGACTGACAAAGAAGTGGCCTAATGTGCATAACACATGTACAATCAGCTAACACATGGGCCACCATACACCACATAGGCGGAGGGAGTCAAACAGCCACACACAATGTGTGTGGCATACCAGAGACAGTGTGGTGGACCTGAACAGTAGAGGACCACACGCATAATGTGTGCCAAGTTGCAATGTGGAGCATGAGCAAGCCATGAAAGGACACACGACACTGGCATGTAATCCAGATGCAAACACAGCACAAACAACAGCAGCATTAGGGCAGAATGCAATAAGCTGTGTAATGACCAAGGGCTTGGGGCTGCACCCACATACCCAGCACCCTGCATCATCATGTAGCACTGTGCAGCAGCTGGAGTAACACATGACTGCAGCAGTGTTGTACGTGGTGTGAGCACCTTACACACTTTATCTAGTCAGTATAACACTGGCGCAAGATGCAGAGCCACCTGAGGCACCCCCCATCCTAACGGATGCTGGCACAGAGCTGCCACTCAAACAGGGAACTGCAAAGACCCAGTTATGTCTGAATGTATGCATGGCCACACCTGTGTACAGTGGAATAATTATCCTCTGGTCATCACTGTGTTGGTTAGAGACTACAGGCTATGCATCAGAATGTCGATCCCCTATGGTAGTACATGCAGTGCTCACCCCTGCCAGTGACCCCATGCCACATAAGCCCAGCTTTGCTGAGATGCAGTGGCATGACATTCAGTGCATATAGCACTGGAAATGGCACTACTGCAGGCAGACTGCCATAGATGCTGTATGACGACATGGCATGACACAGTGGTGTACTGCTACAACTTTGGCCAATGCCTACCTCTGCTAGATAGATACATATACATAGTCCCAGCTATGTGGCTCAACAGAACTGACAAACTGATGGGTGTACCAAGTGGACTGTGAACATTACCACCAACTCGCTGTCATTTCAGCAGCACAGAGGACATGCTACTGCATGGTGTAATGCATGCCAAGGCACAGTACACACACACATGCACACACGCCGCACGCATGCACACAGAGAGCAGCATGACTGCAGCAATGAGTTGCACAGCAGTAGACAGCACAGACCCTGCCACGTCACAGTGTCAATGGTGGAAAAAGACCCAAGGGTTGGATAAGTGTCCTACCCACAACTGTATAGGTGCTGTCCCCACAGACTTGCATGCAGCTTGGTGAGGCACACACTGACATCTATCTCAAACTATGGAAGCATGCAGCATAATGTAGACATGCAACCCAGAGTGCAAAGCACAATGCAGGGTACTTAAATAGACGAATGCTGCAGACTGTCTTATTGTGGACAGGCCACGCTGGGCCCGCCATGGCCTGGTGCTTTCCCTGCTCTCACTGGTCCATACAGAGTCACTGCCACTCCCTGTCCCTGGTGTCTGTGGAGGAGGACAAAGGAGACATGATCAATAGCATGCAGTGGAACACATGGCTCAGTACCATAAACCATATACAGTATACTCACCCATATATCGTTACGGTGCACAAACAGCCACGTGTGCATGGTGTGGATGGACAGGATCATGCAGGGCCATGTCTTACCATTGTGAAATGCCATGGCACCTCACACAGGCCATGGCCCATGTGAAATCGGGATGTTACATTCCCTGTTGTAGTTATGGCCTAGCACAGGGTATGCCAGCCCATGTAGTGCCCATATCCAGCCATCCTCACCACCCCTATCCAACATACCTATACATGTCAGCTACGGGCTATGTACATCTCATAGTATGCAATGGGATGCATGCAGGTAGCACCAGGTCATGCACAACAGTAGCACAGAAGGCATACCTGTGCAACAGTAGGGAAGGACATGTTACATGTCACCCACACATCTAGTTTTTAAGCATGCCATGAAAGCATGGTTTTCCATCTGCAGTCTGCCACTGCTCCTAACTGAAAATATACTGTTTTTGGATCTCTCCTCTGACCTAAGCACTTAGTCTACACCGCATCCCGACAGTACTCCCCCCATGCTCCTTTCCCCCTAAACTCCCTTTCCTCCTGCCCCTTTGTCTAACCCCTCCACTATCCTCCATGTCCTTTCTTCTCTCTTCTTCTTAAACATTGTGCTAATTCCTGCTTCAACCTACTTGATGTGTTTGATCTCTGCCTGTACGCTGAATCAACCCTTGTTATGTACTCAGCAATGAACTTGATCTTGTATCATACACAATTCTGCTGCTAGTACCCTGTTATTGCTGTGTCAGTTCTACCTTGTACATTTGTATCTTGTGTATTGTTTCAACCTCTCTGTTATACCTGTATTTTGACTGTCATATTTTTTGCGCTCAGGTCGGACTGAAAACGGTCCATTGGATCAGTGCACCTACCGGTTTTCAAAGACATAAATAAATAAATTTAATGTTGCATATCACAGTGGCGGAAAGGAGGGTATACCGTTGTAACAGTGATGGTGTTACAATGAATCCTTACAGCGACACCAACCCATTCAAAACCCAGATGTCGAACAGGTTGTCAAGCAATGAATGACTCATTGATCTCGGGTTGGCCACTCTCCCGGACATCCCTCCCCTGAGTTGGAATCCATAAATCCGGTGGGTGTGGGGGCTTATCTCCCAGCTCGCATTACACCGAACAGGTGTCGGTGTGTTCCCTGGTTGGGGTCGGGATCTGGCGGTGTCGGGAATGTCGGTGACAATGTGCCGCTGTGGGGAGGTCGGTGAGAATTGTGGAACTGAACAGGAGAGGAGCAACCTATGCAATATAATAGTGCACCATGCATTACATGATGGATGCGTACTAGCAGCCATGCTGCATAACTCAGACAATGTACATGAAAACGGATGGTGGCTGCAGCCAAGCTCTGTTATGCACTGGTAGTACACACCTTTTCTGCCATGGCAGATGCATGCCTCAGGGAGCCACAGCAGGTTCTATAATGTTCAGGGCACTGAGGGACATCCAGTGGGACAGTGGTTCCACAGCAGCAGCATTGGTAGGATAAGGCTATGCGGTAAAGAAGGTCCCATAGGACAGAGGGGACACAACCGGAAATAGCAGCACAGTGCACATCCCATCAGGCAAATGATCCAGGAAGTATATTATCCTGCAATCAGTACTACTCATCTTGCCTTGGCACAGTGCCACTCTCCATCATCGACCTGTGCTGTTGCAGGCAGTGTTGTTCCCTCTGTGACAGGTCGTTGTCGGTGCCTGCATTGCTCCCCAGTGCGGGTGATCCTGATCCTGCGAGCAAGTCCCTACCCACAGATCTCACACCAGGGATGGTCACTCTCCCTCGCCCAACAACTGCTTCTCTGGCAACTAAGGTTCACTAAGTTGCCCAGCCCGCTGCCAACTACCTTGCATTCATTTGCAGGACAGTCCTCCTCCTCCTATCTACTATTGTAACAGTGATCATAGCACTGCTGTAGTAGAAGCACTACTATTGTTGTCACAGCCCTCATACCAGGCAGGTGACCGTGTTCTGGCTGCATGGGTGCAGTCTTTCTGTGTGCACAACATGTTTCAGCTAATGTCATTTTGCCCAGCACAATGAGTGTTTCTGGTGGTGGTGGGGGGCATCTGTACATGACAGACATAGTGTGGCACGTGTGCATTGCGCATGTGCAGCCCTGAGCAGGCATGCACAATGCCATTGACAGCATCATACTGCATATGCCTGGGCTGTATGATAACATCATCCATGTGTGACATCATGTCAGTGCAGCACATGGATGTTGCACAAGCACAGCATCAGTGCTAGTGTTAGTGTAATTACAATAGCGCTTGCAGCAAAACTGTAATATTCAGAGTATGGGAATGAGCTAGTTCACGTTCCGAGAGCAAATCTACATTAGAATGTCCATACTGGAATGTATTCATCACCATGTTAACTGCACCTGGAGCACATAAAAGAGCAAAATGCACTGCCAAGATCCCACAGAGGAACTGCAGGCAGCTAGAGGTAAGTGTATTGTGGACTTACAAAGGGACATTGTGATCATAGCACTGTGTTTATGCTGTATCAGGACTAGACTATGGCTGTATGTGCACATGGCCAAGGCCTATGTTAAGCAGGTGGTTGTCTGTGTATTGGGTCCAGCATTGCTGGAATACTTATGTTTCTCTGCCAAGGGTTAGTGAGACCGTCACTCCAATGTACCTTTGTTCTGCTGTGTGTATGCAATGCTTAGTTTCGTTCTTTCTCTCTGTTTCCAAAAGGATTATGGGAGTCTGGGGAGGCAGAGGAATTACAGATTCCCAGAGGATGAGGTGCAAGCCCTGGTCCAAACCTGTCTTGCATGATGAGCCTTCTTAGCCTGGAATAGTGGGACCAAGGGTGAAACCAAGAGGCATGGGTCAAAACCACAGAGGCAGTGAATTAACGGTGGCCAAAACTGCATGGCACATGGCATTAAGAAAAGGGCAAATGACCTGAAGTAATCAGCATAAAACAGATCCCGCAAAAGCATGCCAGGACATTCAGGGCACAGGTGGGGGCCTTGAGCAACTGCCCTATGGCTCTTGCAGAGGAGGCAATAGTCTCAACCCTCTGGACCTTGGAGGTGACAACTGTGCTGGGAGGTGGCTACCAGAGCCAGGTGGGACCAGCACAGCCATGTGAGTGACTGGTTTGAACAATCACATTGTGTGTGTGAAACATAGAAACATAGAAATTGTCTGCAGATAAGGGCCACAAGGCCCATCCAGTCTGCCTGTAATCCTTACACTTGTTTGTGTCTTCTGGCCCTATCTGGCCAGGGACTTCTACACTCCATCCCACCTCAGGTTCCCTTATGCCTATCCCAGGCATGTTTAAATCCTCCACTGTGCTCACTGCACACCTTCTGTGGCAGACTATTCCATGTGTCCACCACACTCTGTGTGAAGAAGAACTTCCTCTCATTTCCCCTTGATCTGCCGCCTACCAATTTCCTTATCATGCCCCCTTGTTCTTATACTCCTCCTATATTGAATGTCTCCCCTGTACCTTGTTTATGTCATAAAAGTACTTAAGTGTTTCTGTCATGTCCCCCCCTTTCCTCCAGTGAGTACATATTGAGGTCCTTTAATCTCTTCTCATATGTTTTCTGGTGCAAGCCCTGTACCATCTTTGTTGCCCTTCTCTGGACCGCCTCCACCCTGTCAATGTCTTTAGAAGGTGTGGCCTCCAGAACTGCACACAGTACTCTGGGTGCAGCCTCACTAGTGTTTTATACATGGCATCAGCACCTCCGCCTTCTGCTGGTGATACCTCTGCCAGTGCACTCCAGCATTTGCTACTGGCCTCCCTGCAACCTTTGTACTCTGCTTGGACACCTTTAGATCATCAGAAATGATGACCCCTAGGTCTCTTTCTTTCTTTCTTGGTGATCATCAGCAACTCTCCCCATCCTGTAACTCTCCCAGGGTTCCCTTCGTCCCAGGTGCATGATTTTGCACTTCTTAGAATTAAACCTTAGTTGCCAGACTTCAGAACATTTTCAAGTTTTCCCAGGTCCCTCCTCATCCTTTCCACCCTTTCTGGGGTATCCACCCTGTTGCAGATCTTGGTGTCATCTACAAACAAGCAGACCTTTCCTTCCAGCCCTTCTGCAAGTCACTAATGAAGATATTGAACAGGATTGGCCTAGGACCGATCCTGTGGTACCCACTGGTCACCCTCCTCTCCCCTGATTGGATCCCATTTACCACCACCCTCTGCCTCCCGTCAGCCAGTTCCCTAACACAGCTTACCACCTTGTCCCCATGCCCAGACTATCCATCTTGTTTACCAGCCTCCTTGGTGGGACAGTGTTGAAAGCCTTGCTGAAATTGAAATAGCGGCGTCCACCACTCCCCACCCATTTACTTCCTTGTCACACAGTCAAAAAGTCTATCAGATTTGTCTGACATGCCCTTCCTGCTGTGAATCCATGTTGCCTTGGATCCTGTGCTCTGTTGGGTTCTAGATGTGCCACTATTCTTTCCTTGAGCAGTGCCTCCATGATCTTACCCACCACTGAGGTGAGGCTGACCGGCCTATAGTTCCCTGCTTCCTCTCTGCTCCCACTTTTGTGCAGAGGGACAACCTGTGCCCTCTTCCAGTTCTCTGGGACCATTCCTGTGTTGAGTGACTCTGTGAACATGGCTGCCAGCTCTCTTTGCACCTCTTTTAGTATCCTTGCGTGTATGCCAGCAGGCCCCATTGCTTTGTCCACCTTCAGTTTCATGAGCTCCTACAGGGCTGTCTCCACTGTGAATGGACTGGTGTCCACCTGTCCTCCCCTTTGCATTGGTTGCCCAACTGTGGTCTCTGATCCAAAGTATTCATTCAGTATTTCTGCCTTTTCCAGATCCCCTCCTTACACTCCTCCTTCCTCCCTTTTAACCTTACAATGCCCCCTGGTTTTCTTCTTTCACTGATGTACTTATAGAATGTCTTGTCCCCTTTCTTCACCATCTATTCTAATCTTTACTCAGCCCATGCCTTTGCGCTCCTAACAGCTTTTCCACCTCCTTAAACACTCTGAGTACACTTCCCTGTCTTCCTCACGTTGGGTCTCCTTATACTCCTGAACCCCAGCCTTTTTAGCCCTTGCTTTTCTGCCACCTTTCTCAAGAACCATAGTAGCTTCCTTCTTTTCTTGCCTTGGATACTAACCTAGTGCATTGGTTAGTCACTTCCACTATGGCTCCTTTTATGTGCCCCACTTCAACCCACCCTTTACCTCCCCTCTCTCTAGGGCAACCTTAATACATCTCCACATTTCAGCGAAGTCTGCTCTAAAAATCTTTAAGCTCTAAAACCTTTGTCTTTGTGTGACTTAACTGAGTCCCTGTGGTAAACCAAACTATATGGTGGTCGCTGGACCCCAGATGTACTTTAACCCAGACATCTGCGATTCTGTCTCCATTGATCAGTACTAGGTCCAGAATCACCTTGTCCCTGGTGGGATCAAGCACTAGCTGCCTGAGACCTACTCCCCTGTAGGGAATCTAGTGTAACCCCCATACAAATGGGGTTTCCAAAAAGTCTTCCTTGAGCTTGCCTAAATGCTCACTGCCAGGCTGGTGTCCTGCATTTTAGCAGTTTAAATGTATTGCCAGAGGTGCCTGTATAGCTTCTGTGTACTTCCTCTTTAAGAGCTGCATGGATTGCAGTAATAATTAATTTGGGAGGGGCTGAGTGTTTCTATGATCGAGTCCCACCCGGCTGCCAAATAATCGCCTGTTCTGCCATCGCTATTAGCGCAGAGGGAGCTCTGGTAGAAGATGTACTTGTTGTTGATCCTTTATTATGTTTGCTTGCATGCATGTGCAAGAAACATAGTGCCATCATTGGAGTTTTCGGAGATGTGTCACCCCTTTTCCAATTCAGTCAGTGTGTTGGCAGGCATGGCCCTGTCCGCCAATGCATGCTGGAGCTGTCCTATGACAAGCTCAAAAATGCAGTGGCGTGCAGTTGAAAGGGGCTACGCTTCAGTGAGCAGCGATAAGATATCGCCTGCTCATCGCGCAGCTCCCCTACACACACACACACACACAGAAATGCACACTGCATGCTGCCCTCCCCCACACACGATAGCCGACGGAGGTGCCCAACTCTGCCGGGCAGCTGCGCCTCCCAAAGCTTCCCACATGCCACGCTGGGTGCCCACCCCAGTGTGGCAACTCATAGAATAGCCAACCAGGGTGCCCAATCCCCGTTGGCTCCACTCTCCTCACCCCCAGTACTGGGTGCCCCTGAGGCCCACCCCAGAGTGGCAACTGATCATATGGCCTGACAGGGTGCCCAATCCCCCATCGGCTCCATGGCCCCTCAGCCCGTCCTTGTGCCACGCTGGGAGCCCACCCTGTGTGGCAAATGTCCCAAGGCCACTGAAAAAAACTGTAAATTAAAACGTCCCAGGCGCTTCTCCCTGCCCTCCCACAACCCGCACTCCACCCATCAGTACCCCGCCTCCCCCACTCCATACTTTTCATCTGACTCCAGCGTGACGATCATCGGTGGACCAGGAACACGTCTGCACTCTTCAAAGCCGATCACCGAACTGAGGAAATGCCGTAAGCTGTATAATGGGATGGATAGGCAGAGTAGTTTCCTTTTTATGTTGCTGATAATACTGGACATAGTTGGCATCATATCTATTTTTTTAATATGCTATGTTTTATCCACAGATGTGTAGCTGTGATAATAGCTGTTATTTTATATTTGTTTGTGTTCAGTTGGTCCACGTAGCAGTCAATAATGCATCCTGCACATATTATTATGTATAGGCTAACTCCACAGTCCTAACTTCATCACCACTAGTTTTATTGTGGATGCACATATTGATTTCACAGATATCGCCTGCATCTCACGGACCAAACTTTTAACCTGTGATTGTGAATTTATGCAACACATGTCGCTGTAGTGTAATATTTTTATTACAGTACTTATGCTTTTAGCAATGAATGCAGTTTTGTCCTGCATGTAGAGCTGCAACATCCTGTTACATTGTTTTGATATTATAAGGTATGCTGTCAGAGGAAGATAACTTCAAAACACTTTTACCGGCTTTTATTTAGTGCAAGTGTTATAAATAGTGCTGACCGGATGTGATTGCTGAACAGTTTCTTTATTGTTGGCAACCCTTATGTATTATTAGTTATCTGTATGCTTATCACAACCAATGTAAGTTGAATGATATATGTCTATTACTATTCCCATGTCTTCATAACTGACACATCTCCCCAACCGGATTCAATCCACTGTCCTGCAATTACGAATGCACAACTTAATAAATAGTGAGGTCTCATGTACAGTTTTTACTTACAACACAGTTGTGTAATGTTTCATAGAAATAAAGTAATAACAAAATCAGTTTGCAATTATATGAAGTGATCTTTCAGTCTTTATGTTCAATTTAACAAATGTCAAGTTCATTAACACAAACCGATCTGGGGGACTGAAAATGCATGGTATCATTGGGGACATGCTTCCATGTAGCAAATCTAAGACAGATTATACAAATATTAATTTGGATTGTGAGGATTACAAACTTAATAGATGTCCTGGTCAAGTATATCAGTGAACGACTCGCAGCTCATCTCTGGAATAATGACAGCTGTCACCTTTGAATCTCCTCCACTGGACATGACAGAAAATAAATACTATTAAATCTCTTGATCAGAAACATAAGGAGGAATGTGCAGGGCAGGACTACATAGTATATAAGACAGTGTATTTTTTTCTGGATCTAAATTATATACAATAGCTTAGATTTGACTCTGTAGGTATGAACAAAACAAACTGATGGTCATTTTGTAATGTATACATACAGTGGCTGGCAGAATGGTACGATTTAATTAGAATTTCAACAGTAACATACATAAATTGAAATTTAGTGATGGTGGAAATGTGAATCATCTGACAATGATCTTAACTTGATTTTTTAACACATTATGATATGCATTCACAGTGTCTGAAACTAAGATTTTACCTCAGCCTGAATTTCCTGCGCAGATGCACTGAAGCTGGATTGACGTTCGAGAGGCAATATGTGCCAATTATCCCTATAAACATCATCACCGCTCAGTGTACTACACAGTTTTAATATATGGATTGTTGAAATAATATGGTCGAAAAGCCGCATAAAAATTTTGTAATACCATCGCTCCTGGAGCGATAATACTACAGTTCCTAAGTGATAATACTATAGTTCGGTGTCAGAATAGTATCGCTCGGCACCCGAACGATAGTATTATCAAGAAAGCTGAAGAGCGTATGTGCAAGTCTGTCCCTGCCGCCTTTTGAAAGTGTGCTCTTGTGATTACCGCTGTTGCTCTCTGCGGCACAACGAGTCCGAAAACATGGCGCCATTCGCTTAGCGAGCGATCGGTCTGGAGCAGCAACTGCTTTTCTTTCTGCTTTCAAAAAATGTTGTCACTATGAAGAATTCGACTCTGTCCGTGGCTCCTCTGCTCACTTGATACTGCCTCTGACAGACAGTTTAAAAAAGGCACTGCTAAATGAAACCCGCAGCACTGGGGAACCCTGCCAGCATGCACATGAACCGGCTGACTGCACTATTCAAATGAAGGTCTGAGAATTCACCTCGTATCCATATATTAAAAAAAAATAACAAATAGATTCTGGCATAACAAGGTAATAATTCCATCTTGAGGTTCTGGGGACACATAGCAGCTTCGGGCTTTGCTCGAGGTTTTCTGTGTCCCCAGAACTTCGATGGAATTACTACCTTGTAATACACTAGAACCTATCTATTATTCTATTTTTCATGATTCACTCGACTATCACTGGAGACATTGGAAGTCAAACTCATAACAGACAATAACCAGTGGAAACCCTAATTAAATAAATAACACACTACAAGGGTTTGTGTATTGAGTTGTATTTTATTTAAACTTTCAGAAGGTATTTTCTCCTGAAATACTACTATTTAAATATAATAAAAAAAAAGCTGGTGTAGGGACAACTGCAAATAAAATTAAAAGCAGAGGGTCACACAGTTACAGTACTTTGTTCCAATCCTTCCTGCCACAGACATGCCATTCGAATCTGACAGCCCGATGTCTTCACTCCCTGTCAGCACAATGGAGAAGGTTCCCAAAATAACTTTTAAATTGTTTTTCCTGTTGGCCCACTGGCAATGTCATGCTTTTTGCCTTGCAGAGTATGTATTAATTTGTCACCAGTCTTTCCTGCTTTGCTTTTAGCTGTCCTCTCCTGCAACTTGTTGGGGTAACTGAAAGAAGGTAAATAATTAAGAATACATTTTTCTTCACAGTTTGACACTGCTTGAGAGAACAAACTGCTGAGAAAAAATATTAAAACTTGTTCTGACAAAAAGTGTAAAAAAACTGATTAAATATTAAGATAATAGTGACTGCTAAGAAATGCTGTACTCTGAAACCAAAGTTGTTGTCTGCCATCACTGATCCCTGACCTACTGTATGTGCACCCAGATGCCACCTGCAGGTTAAACAAAGTTAATTATCAGGGATAATCTATTTAAACATTCTGGCACATAAATATTCTGTCATGGCTCGGGTAGCCATCTGGAAGCTAGGCCATGAACTGCATTTAAAGTACTTATAAAATCAGACTTCCACACCACAGTGCCGAGCTGCTATCTCTGTAATGCACTGCAACAGGCTGTACTGAGCGGGTAAAATTGGCAGCAAGTGGTACAGAGGGCATACGGCAATACCATGTAACTTTTCTATGACTACTTACTATCTATCTATCTATCTGTCTATCTATCTTATATATTATAGGCTTTTGTGGTACTTGATGAAATAACCTGAAATCTGTCATGCTCATTGTCTGTTCCAAGATTTCTGTAGCATGCGCATTTGGTAACACTTGATTTCTCAGGAAAATATATAGAAGGTTAAACTTCCAATAAATATGTGTTTTACACCTTCATTTTTCTCTGATAGCACACAAAGACACATTTGTTTGAATTTGTCCAAGGATGATCCTTTGATAGTCTCCGTGGTGTTACTGGAAAATGTGTTGTTTATTAATGATTTGTAAAACAAAGTGCCACTCTCAGGGATGCAGAGATCATTTTATGTTTGCTTGCATGCATGTGCAAGAAACATAGTGCCATCATCGGAGTTTCTGGAGGTGTGTCACCCCTCTTCCAATTCAGTCAGTGTGTTGGCAGCGCGCCCTGTCCGCCAATGCATGCTGGCACTGTCTATGACAAGCTCCAAATGCAGTGGTGTACAGTTGAAAGGGGAGCTACTCTTCAGTAAGCAGTGATCAGATATCGCCTACTCATGAGCAGCTCCCCTACACACACACACACACACACACACACACACACACAAAATGCACGACGATGCTGTGTGCTGTCCCCCCGCACATGCACGTATAGCCGGCCAGGGGTGCCCAATCCCGTCCGGCTTGTGCTGCGCCCCCCAAAGCCTTCCACATGCCATGCTGGTGCCCACCCCAGCGTGGCAACTCATAGAATAGCCGGCGAGGGTGCCCAATCCCCGCCGGCTCCACTGTCCTCACCCCCAGTACCGGTGCCACATTGGGAGCCCACCCCAGCGTGGCAGCTGATCATATGGCCGGCCAGGGGTGCCCAATCCTCCGTCGGCTCATGGCCCCAGCTGTGTGTGCACACTGGGATCCCACCCCAGTGTTGCAAATGTCCCACGCCGCCACTGAAAAAAAACCTGTAAATTAAAAACGTCCCACCAGGCTTCTCCCTGGCCCCTCCCACAACTCCGCACTCACCCACTGCGCACCCGCCTCCCCACACCCTCCACCCCATACTTACCTCTGGACTCTGGCGATGATCATCAGTGGACTGAGAACACGTCTGCACTCTTCAAAGCCGACCGAACTGAGGAAATGCCGGTAAGCTGTATAATGGGATAGATAGGGTTTTTCAACTTTGTTGCATATCTCAGGCATTTTTGGAATTTTGCACCAAATTTTCAACATGGGGTTTTTGGACCCCTCTCATGAATTCTTGTACTGTCATGGCGTTACTTCGGGCGAAGGGTGATTTCGCAGCCACTGTGCCAAATCACCTTTCCAGAATGATTAATGAAACGACACTGCCAGGGTTCATAAGGTGGCTCTCACAGTTTATTTTGAAAATTTGGTGGAAAATTCCAAAATGACTGTTTTATGAGCGTCGCTATGCAGTTCCTACGCACGCTGGTAAGGTCAATAATTTTCAATATTTTCACCCAGATTTTCAACATTGCCATTTTACCACACCTTCTTATCAGTAGTATAGCTGTAATTTTTCACATCTCACCCAAAACGTGTTTCCACCCATGTAGTGTACAATAAGCAGTCGGTATGCGGAATCAATGTATAGGACAAATTAAGAAAATCACAGTGACACTGTTCATGTGCAGAGGTCTTAAAATGTCTATGTTGAAAGTTTGGTGAAAAATTCTCAAAATGACTGTTTTACGAGCATGCTACGCAGTTCAGACTACTCCGTAAGTTCGTGAATTTTCAATATTTTCACCCAGATTTTCAACATTTCCATTTTACCACACCTCCTTATGAGCAGTATAGCTGTCATTTTCACATCTTGCCCAAAATGTGTTTCCACCTATGTAGCACAATGGCGCAGTCGATGTGCAAAATCAATGTATGGGGCACATTAAGAAAATCACAGTGACACTGTTCATGAGCAGAGGTCTTAAATGGCTATGTTGAAAATCTGGTAAAAATTCCTAAAATGACTGTTTTACGAGCGTGCGCTATGCAGTTCCTATGCATGCTCGTAAGTTTGCGAATTTATTAGTTTCACTTCCAGATTTTCAACATTGCCATTTTATTACACTTCCTTATGAACAGTACAGCTGCCATTTTTCATCGTCACCCAAATGTGTTTTCACACATGTAGTGCACAATGGTGCTGTTGGTGTGCGAAAGCAATGTTTGGGACAGATTACTTAAATCACAGTTACACTGTTCATGAACAGAGGTCTTAAAATGGCTATGTTGAAAATTTGGTGACAAAGTCCATAGAATGACTGTGTTATGAGTGAGCATTGTGCAGTTTCCACACACCCTTGTAAGTTCATGACTTTGTAATATTTTCAGTCCAGATTTTCACCAGTGGCATTTTTCCACACTTCCTTATGAACAGTACAGCTGTCATTTTTCACAACATGGCCAAGTGTTTTCACACTTTCAGTGCAGAGATGCATGGTCGCTGTGGGAAATCATTGTTCAGGACAGATAAAGAAAATCACAGTGACACTGTTCATGATCGGAGGCACCAAAATGCCTGAGTTGACAATCTGCTGTAAAAATCCCCAACCTAATTATATTACGGTGTGCGTTGCACAGTTTCTATGTACGCTTGTGACTTCAGTTTTTTAATATTTTACTGCAGATTTGCAACATTGCCATTTTACACCTCCCCATGAACAGTACAGCTGTCATTTTTACATCCTGTTGAATGTTTTGCACCTGTGGTGCTAAATGCTGTAGTCGCTGTGCATAAGCAGCTTCTTAACAAACTGATATTGCCACTGTTCATGAGGTGGGGTCACAAAACACCATGTTGAAAATTTGGAGGAAAATACCAATGAATGCCTGAGGTATTTGGGTTTCAACCATAACGCCCAACCCTGTAGAGAATGACAGGCATCAGGGGTGTGACTTGGGATTCTTGCCTGTAATGCTTATACCATTCTGCACCCTGCAGCCACTGAGAGACACTGGGGTATGCCTTGGACTCTTGACCCCAAGTTCACCCCATTCTCCTATACTCGCTCTTCTCACACCTTATTTCCCTAACGGAATGGGTGCACATAAGGGCCAAAGACCCCTAAGGAACACAGTGACACTTGTCAGTGTCTGCAGAGTGGGGTGTGGTGAAATGGCGTGGCCGTTATGCCTGACGACCCAAAGGCACACCCCAATGCCTGTCACTCTCTGCAGGGTGGTGGTGTTGGCTTCAGTTCAATACTTCACTGCCATACCTATTACGCAGCTCTGTAACTTCTGCACTACCACTGCAATGCCAGCAAGCAAATATTCAGCATTGACAAATGCTTGTTAGAATAGTAATAATATTGCAGTTTGTCTAACCTGCCTTCTTTGCAGCATGGGCATTTCTGTTTTTCTCCACCATCTTGGTTCTGGATTGCTGAAATGGGCCAATCAGTACCTTTGGGGACTCTAAATGGAACCTGCCCCAGGGCTTCGTGGAGCAAAATTCTGTAAGAATTGTAGTTTTGGGCTTTTGGCACCTAAATGAACCTGGAGGGGAGCCCTTGTTGTGACCGACAGAGGAATCAGCCAACCGAACCTTTTGGATCCTGGGAACAGTCCCAGACTGCTTGCAGTTTCAGATCAGATCTGAGTTGAGAAGTGAAGGAGTAACAGCTCAAGATAGTCGAGCAGTAATCCTGCATAGATTCACGCTGGAGAACTGTGAAAGGGCTGAGTTTTGGCCTGCCTGTCTGCCTGCTGTCCCTGAAAGGGAAATTGAAATTTATTTGGACTGAATCTGAATTGTGAGGATGATTTAAGCCACAGAACTGTGACCAGGCTTTAACCTGAAGAAGACCAAAGATTTGCTGAATGCGATCGGCCTGTCAGGATTTCCAGCCACCTTTGAACTCCCGGTTTGTGCAGAGACTCTGTAGTGGTCAAGTAGACAAGCAACAACTGGTCCTACCCACAGCCTTTAAACACTTTGTACTGAGGTCCCTCCACAATCACATAGGACACCTCGTGATGACAGGACTCTCGACCTGGTGCGATCTCGATTCTATTGGCCCAAGATGGGGGCCGATGTTGAGCACCATGTAAAGACCTGTACTGGGTGCCTCCAAAGAAAAGCCCTGCCTCAGAGGGCTGCCCACTTGTCAATATCACTACCAGCACCCCATGGAATTGGTCTGCATAGATTTTTGTGTTTAGAACCTGATCACGGAATATTGGCAATGTGTTAGTGGTTATGGATCATTTCACACAATATGCACAAGCTTTTCCAACTAAAGATCAAAAGCCTCTACCATGGCCAAGGTGCTAGTAGAACAATTCTTCGTCCACTATGGTACCCCCAGCAGATCCACTCTGACCAAGGCAGAGACTTTGAAAGTAGGCTAATCAAAGAAATGCTTTCTCTGTGGGAGGGGGTGCGAAGTCAAGAACCACCCCTTATCACCCGTAGGGATCGCCAACCAGAATGTTTTAACCGCACCCTTCTAGACATGCTGGGCACCCTCCATCCAAAAGACAAGCATAAGTGGAGCCAGCAGATTAGCACCTTGGTACATGCATACAATTGCGCCAAAAATGATGCTACTGGGTTCTCCCCCTACTGCCTCATGTTGGGAGGAGGCCTGACTGCCAGTTGATGTCTGCTTTGGGGCCTCTCCAGATGGGGTCCAAGCTGAAAACTACCTGAAGTATGTACAGAAACTGAAAGCTCAATTGAACCATGCATATCAACTGGCCCAGACAATGGTCGCCAAGAGAAATCTCGCCAACAAAGAGAGGCACGATAAGAAAGTAAAGGTTCAAGAGCTACGGCCTGGAGACTGTGGTGTTGTTATGCAATTTGGGACTACATGACAAGCACAAAATTGCTGATAGGTGGCACCATCTTCCTCATATAGTAGTTGGAAAGTTGAATGATCTGCCAGTGTACAAGGTATGCCCAGAGAATAACTCCAAAACTGTCAAGACCATGCACTGTAACCACTTGCTGCCCAATAGTCAAGTTGTTATTGAAGCTGAGGCAGCAGACATTGCCTCCCCTGGGCGGTGACTTGTGCTGCTGCAAAAAGAGACAGAGTCAACCCACCCTAGTAGTTACAGATTTGCGTTTCCCACAGCAGGCCCAGGAATGATAGTGACTGTCAGTCCACCTCTGATGAAAGTGACTATGGTAATGCCTATTATCCCTCCTATGAACTGAGTCAGTTGTTTCATGGAAATCCTATACAGAATCGTGGGGATGAAGCTGGGCCTTCTGGACTGCCTAATCCCCGAGCTTCGTCCTTGGAGCCAATGCTCCTGAAAGTGAAGTGCAAAGTATCACGCCTGAGGCTGCGGACTCCTGTGTTTAGTGGAACTGTGTGACTTGCCAAGAAGGGGCTGATGATCTGAGTCTCTCTGGTGACACACCAGAACTTGAACAACAATGTGAGATTCTGACAGCCTCTTCAGTGCCACAAAGCCTTATTGTGCCAGAACCTTCTCCAAATGAGCCAAGTGTTGTGGAAACAGAGCCTACAGAGCAAGGAGCTGACAGTGCTCCCAGTTTGGACATTCCATCCATGCAGAGGCACCCTCATGAATGACGAAAGCTCAAAGTTAGTGCTGACAGTATAGAGATTGTGGCTGTTCCCTCAGAAAGACTGGCCGAGCTGTTAAGCCAGTATTGCGCTTCAGTCATGATTCTCCTGGGAGGCCAGTGGATTTGCCTCGATGTGGTTCACAAAGGTGTTTATATTTCTCAGAGCTCACTACCCAAACTGAGCTTAATGGCCAACTCCAGGTTACTTGTTCTTCCTTCTCACCATGGTGCCTCTGCCCCATCCAGCCCCAAGTTAGCTGATAGGAAGGGCCCCTCTTACACTGTTTAATGTACAAGAAGTTATTACATGAATTAGTATAGTGATGTTCAAAGTATGTTAATCATAGTGAAATCAGTATTACCTGTATGAAACATGCATAAGTGTTGTCAGTACAGATATAGTATTGTGAAGTATGTTGAAATGTATAGTAATGTGACAAGTTTATATTAACTGATGTATTAGATAGTATTTGCATAGCATGCTAATGTCATACAGTATATGTCTCATTTATATTGCATTTTCAATAGTGTGATGGTACAGACTTGATGTGGACACCAAGTTTTCTCCAGGCAGGAAAGGGTTTAACCCCCTTACAAATGGGGCTCCCAAAAGTCTTCCTTGAGTTTGCCTAAATGCTTACTGCCAGGCTGGTGTCCTGTGTTTTGCACTGCGATAAGCTAATTGTTTTAAATAAAAGTGTGTTGCTTTGCACTCGATAAGCAGCCAGCACTCGCTAACTTGACGCAATGAAACCAGGTGCTTAATTGAACCAGGTGCTTAATTGCACAGGCGCTTTATTAATTTGGGGCAGCAATTCAGGCAGGCGCTTATTCAAGATTAGGTGCTTATTCGAGCATTTGCGGTAATCTGGGAGGGGCTGAGTGTTTCTGCTTGAGCCCGCGCCGGGCTGCAAATAATCGCTCCTTCCTGCCATCGCTATTAGCGCAGAGGGAGCTCTGTTAGATGTACTTGTTTGCTGATCATTTATTAGAATAATAATAATATTGCAGTTTGTCTAACCTGCCTTCTTTATAGCATGGATATTTCTGTTTATCTCCACCATCTTGGTCCTGGACTGCTGAAATGGACCAATCAGTACCTTTGGGGACTCTAAAATGGAGCCTGTCCCCAGGGCTTTGTGGGAGCAAAATTCTGTAGGAACTGTGGTTTTGGGCTTTTGGTGTCTAAATGAACCTGGAGGGAAGCCCTTGTACGGACTGATAAAGGAATCAGCCAACTGAACCGTTTGGATCCTGGGAAAGTCCCAGACTGCTTGCAGTTTCAGTTCAGATCTGAGTTGGGAAGTGAAGGAGTAACAGCTCGAGATAGTCAGCAGTAATCCTGTATAGATTTGCGTGGAGAACTGTGAAACGGCTGAGTTTTGGCCTGCCTGTCTTTGCCTGCTGTCCTGAGAGGGATATTGAAGTTTATTCAGACTGAATCGAATTGTGAGGATGATTTAAGCTACAGAACTGTGACCGGGCTTTAACCTGAAGAAGACCGAAGATTTGCTGAATCGCATTGGCCTGTCAGGATTTCCAGCTACCTTTGAACTTCCGGTTTGTGCAGAGACCCTGTAACTGCAACTGGATAGCAATCTGCCTGGTACAGTAGAATTTCTTACATGTAAATGTGCTGTGTGCTGTTAGTGGGTCGTGATTTGGTTCCCCACCTGTGCCGAACTGTGTTCTGCTTGCTGGAGGCTGCATCCAGCTCCAACAGACTAAATCCATTTGCATCTCCATTTGGCCTGGGCTGCACACACTGGCCTAGCCAGACTACCAGCTACACAGTGAAAGCCATCGACGAGAGACCTGCCTGGGGATCAGCCCCTGCTCATTGCCTTGAACAGAAATGACGCTTGTTGATTTGTGTGGGCCCTGCTTCTCCTGGCACTCCAGCTCAACAACCTGCAGTCTTGATTTCATCCTGCCTGTGTCCTGTATTGGGTATCGTGAGTAAGCATCAGTGTACTCCCTGCAACAACAGCTAAATCTAAAGTGTTGTCATCTGATTGCTTTGTTGTCTTTTCCTTCACGAACTGAGCCCTCTGACTCCAGATTACAAATAGTGTGTGTTGTGCATGTTGCTTTCTTCCATCACAGGGCCCCAAACAGTTGCGATGCCAGCCTACCCGGGCAACAGTCCTGGCTAGCCCACCTATTTCCTACCTGGGTACCCAGAGTGTGTGACTGTAAAAACTCTGAAGTGCATGCATAACTGTCCAATTGATTTAGCCTTTAAGCCAATCAACCTGATTACGCCCCACCCTTTTCAAGCCCCTGGATAAATCAGAGCTAACTCTGTTTGCATTTAACCTGACTGTGGTTCCAGTTTGTGCCAAGAATACTGTACTGTTGCTATTTGCTGTGCATAACGTTGTTTTACAGGGGTCCCCAGGGTCAGAGCTAGAGACTACACCCCTGGGGCAAGTGCTAACAGTGTGGGTAATTGCATGGTGAATAAGGGTCAGTAAGGAAAGTGATTATTGTATATTGTTCAGGCCACTAGAAGGAAGGATGGGGTTACAGTGTCCTCGAGGGCTGTACCCAGGTTAGCTGGACCACTAACAACCCTGACTCCAGGTGGCAGCACCCATTTCAGTACCCAGGCCCTTAACCTGCTACTAGCAAAGTATGCAGGGGTAGTAGCTCTTGGGATAGTGCCACCTAGGAGTTACACTAGGATGCCTCTACTCTGGCTGAAGCAACTGCCTGGGTGGTCCAATCCACATCTGGCATATTGAAACCACCCAGCAGCAGAACTTCAACTTTAGTCGCCATCTTGCGTATTTCATCCACTGCCTCCTGTCCACCACTTTCTCATGTGCTGGAGGCCTGTAGATCACCCCTGTGCATATTGTGGTGCCATTTCAGGTTCAAGGGTGACCCTCAGTGCCTCAGCCTCCCCTGTGTACCCTGCACTTCTGTCACCTTTATACCCTCTGTGACATACAGGGCCAACCTCCCCTCCTTTTTACTCCCCATCCCTCCTGAACAGAGCATAACCTGGTAGATTTACAGTATGTCCTACCCATGATTTGCAGTGTACCATGTCTCTGTTATTGCTGCTATGTCCAGGTCTGCCTCTGCCAATAAGGTCTCAGGTCTGTGATTGTATTCCCAGGCTGTGGGCATTAGTTAACAAGGCCTTCCATGTGCTGCAGCCACCCTTTCTCTGCCCCTGTTTTTGCCCACCTGCTTCTTCCCTCCACCCCCATTATGAGGCCTTGATTTCCTGCTACTCCGTTCCCACTTTCCTCAGTTGTCCCTGTCTTGAACTAGTTATCCTGCACTTCAGTTCTGGTTTCTGTACCTTGTGGGGGTGGACTGCTTGAATTTCTCTGCTCCCTTTGGGACTCCTGGCTAGTTTAAATGCTCATCAGCGAAGCATTTAAACTATCCATTGAGGACTGTTTCCCCTCCTGGACAGATACAGTCCATCAGCACTATACAGGCTCCATCATTCTAGGCAGGTACCCAGTCCCCAGTGAAGCCATACCCCTTCTCACTGCACAGCCTTTCAGCCATATGTTGAAGTTTCTGATACAAAGATTTCTACCCCCCCGCTGTGGACTGGTAGCACCTCCAAGAAGGTAACAGAGCTTGTTACCATTCCCAGGCACCTCCCAACTCTGAAGTCCTCCTGTACCTGCTGCATGTTAGCCCTGTCATTGGATAGGTCATTTGTTCCCAGGTGAACAATGACCTCAGCCCTCCCTCCTTCCCACTACTTCAGCAATCCTCAGGATCCACTCACCCTCCCTCCGGCTGTGCCTCCTGGAAGGGACTTGACCTCTGTCTCCTCCCTGCTATCTGTGCCCAGATCCATTCCCCATACAATGGAGTCCTCCAATAGTAGTAACTTCTTCCTATGGGGTCCTCTACCTCCCATCCTGAGTCTCCATCCTGGAGGACCCTCACCTCCTCCCTGGTTGCAGCCTCAGGTTCCTTGGGACTGTCCCATTCCTCCAGAACAGTGTAGGAGTTACTGTGCTTGACCAGATGGGGATGTGCCTCGACCCCCGACCTCCCCAAGCCCACCATAATTCTATCCTGCCATTTGCCTGTGCTGTCACTGTGGCAATGGCGGGGACATGGTGGCCTCTGGGTGATGGCGAAGGTCCCGGCAGTACTCCTGCCAGCTCAGCCCGAACTGCCATCTCCACCCTCAGCTCCAGAGGTGCCTGCAATGGGCAGCACCGCAGCTCCCAGAATGTTTTCCTGAAGACTGCTGCACCACATCCAGAGCACTGTACCACCCTGCATCTTCCTTTCCTCATTTAATACCCTGTTACACTGTGCCCCTGACCCCGTTTTTTGCTTTCCTCTCCCTCTGTCCCTTCCTTTTTGTCTTTTCTTCCCTTGTCTCCTGTTATTGACTACTCCTTCCCTGTGCCCAACTGTGATCCTCGACCCCCGGATATTCACCTTCACAAGTGGCTAGATGTGTAGCTGTGCCTTCCACTGCCCTGAACCCGAAGCAGGAAGTTGAGTTTCATCTCCTGGGTGCACTCCTATAAAGGTAGACTACCTCGGGAGTGGGAATGGGGTAGGGTAGGGTGGGCCTAATCCCCCTGAAGAGCTGAGCTGTGGGAGAATAATCAGCTTGTTCCCACAGATGAGTAACTAGCATCAGCACCAGTAACAACAAAAAATCAGAAGCTCATAAAACAAGGGAAAGCCCTTATTCAGTTAATAATCAGAAACCTGTGTATTCCAAGTAAAGTGTCCCCACCCAACTAAGATCCCAGAGCGTTGCGATCACTGCAGTGGCTGTGCTCCTCCGAAATTCATAATCTCTCAACATTTGAGATGTGACATTCCCTCCTTTCCTCTTCATCAGGCTACTCACTGTAAAATAAAAGCCAAGAAAAACCATGCTGTTAAAGTGCACGTGTGTGTATGTGTGTGCATGTAGGCATGTGCACTGTGTGTGTGTGTGTGTGCATGCGCCTGCCATACACCGTGGTGTTGTGTTAAGGCTGGGGAGAGGTTCTGTTAGCCTCAGATGGACAGGCACAGGGTGGAGGCACAGGATGCAATGCACAGATCTGTGGTATTTGCACCCCACCAGCTGTAGGCATAGTCATGCATCTTGCATGGCCCTAAGGACTCAACATGTGGGCCAGTACTGCTATATTCTCTGTCTGCAATGGTGTACCTCTTTGCAAGGTCGGACAGGCCCACCAGGAAGCTGTGGTCATTCCATGGCATAGTTATGGGGATACACAGAGTTACTGTATTATACACATAATATTCATATGCATGTTTGCCTGGTCTTCGCTACTGATATTCTGTGTTGTCTGTTGCACTGCCTGGCTGTCGGGCCACTGGTACCCTGAATGACCCTGACTGTTGGATGTGTGACACATTGGTTGTAGGCTGTATGCCAGTATTCAGGTATCCTGGTGTGTTGGCTGTCTGTGTGGTAATCCCTACTGTGTTACATGTGTTTCATCATCTATGTAATCACTGTAATGGGTGTGTGGTGAGTATGGCCCTGGGGATGTAGGGGCACAAGACACAGTTCGCTGGCACGCATGCTGCAATGGTCAGCACACAGGTTTGCTATATATCTTTCTGTCTTCTCTTGACAACTTAATCCTTCATAGTGGACATTGTTCCAGATGTCCCTTGTCCATCACAGCAGCGTCTGCCCCTGCTGTCTGCCCATGCTGTGGAGGACACAGACTCCAGGAGGAGCAGGAGAGAGGATGATGAAGAGGATGATGAAGAAGAAAGCTTCATAGAGCAATGGAGGAGGGAGGGTTTACCCTAGATCAGAAGGGATTGCCTGCCCTGCCAGCCCCTACCAATGGGGTACAGCTACCACCCTTCCTGGCACTGTCACTGGCATGGCACATCTGCCCACTGCCCTTGGCACAGCCACCGCTGCACACACCGTAACCTCACTTCTGAATGTCAACCACCCTGCCACCCCAGGGCAATTCTGGCAGCCAGCCAATGCTGAGCTACCACGGAACCCCACCACAGCATGGCTCCTGCCCTGCCCCCAAGCCAATCCCACTAGCCCAGCTACTGCTGTGCTACCCTGACCACACCAACAAGCAGCATTGATCACGGTGCAAACCCGCCTATACAACGGTGAAGGGTGCAGCCTGACCCAGTCCAAATGGACATTCCATGGTAATAGCAGGAGGCAGCAGCTACAGGAAGCTGCTGCAGGCAGCTGTGGGGGTGTAGGAGGGTGTGCAGGCAGTACTGGCATGTATATGCCACATCCTGCAAGACAACATACAGCATGCCAAGCAGTGTACCGAGGCACGCCATACAGAGTACACAATGCAGGACACGCCTGCCAGCATGTCTGCTGACTTGGATAGATTGTGTGCCACTGTGCAGGAGGCTGCAGCCATGGTGTTAGGCATTGCAGAGATGGCCAAAGCCCCAGCCATTCCAGTGAGATGACTGTCTCCCATGACAGACCCTCGTTGTACCAGTAACCTACGAGTACAGGCATCTGGACAGCCAGTATGCCCAGGATGTCCAGGACACCATGCACCCTTGGCCATGGCTTGCTCCTCAGTAGGATCAGTGCCCCATGAAGCTGTGGCTATGGTCTGTCAACAACATTCCCACACTTGTCCCCACTGCATGGATGATGACCCCACCAACATCTTGGGTACAGCACATGCACAAAATCTGTGTCCAGAGAAGTGGTAGGAATATATCTAGAGTGTATATTGTCCACCCAAGCCCTATTCCACATGGACCAGCCCATGGCTCCCCTCACATTACCCATGATTCCACACCACCAGCCTGAAGGGCCCAATATGTCTGTTGCCCTTTGCCAAGATGGCATGTTATTTCTTTTCAGCCCCCCAACCCCCATTGCCTGAATGATACTTTATTTCTTTTCAGCTCCTTTATCACCCTTGCCTGGATGACACATTATTTCTATTCAGCCTCCTTAACTCCCCTGGATGGCAATTTATTTTTTCGCCCTTTAGCCCCCCTGCTAGCCCACTAGATGGCACTTTATTTCTTTTATAGCCTTTTAATCCCCTTGCTGGGATGGCACGATATTTATTTCCCATTTGGGTTCATAGAGGACTGTGATGAGGCATTCTGTATACTCCTGTGACCTCTTGGCCATCCTGAGGTCATGCCTATCAAGATGCTCCTGCATCCCCTGGCCCTCTGGATCAACATCCACTGCAGGGTGTTCCTCTGGGGCTGGCAGGCACCCTATAATTGAGTGGCAAGTTGTGTAGTATGCAACAAGCAAGAAATATGGCACAAGCCTTATGAGGGATGTGTTGTAGGGCAGCACCAGAATTATCAAGGCTCCTGAACTGCATGTTGAGCATTTCAAAGACATGCTCAATGATGCTACATGTAGTGAAGTGTGCAGCATTGCACCTGTCCTCTGAAATGGATGCACATTGTAGGACAGGTGTGAGGAGTCAGGATGCAGGCATATCCCTGCTCCCTGGTAGGTAAGAAGCATGGTTAGTACCATCATCTACAAATGATGGGAAATGCCTTTGGGTATACCTACCAGCAAGGTGCCCACTAAGGGTCATCCCACCTTTGAACTTCAGGCACAGGATGGAGTTGTGCCAGATGAAGGCATCATAGGCACTGCTAGGGAACCATACCAGGGCACTGATAGAGTGTTATCCTTCCTATTCACATAGGCCTCCACTGCATCACTGGTAGGTGCCCAACTGGCAACATGGTGCAGTCAACAGCACCATCTGCAGCTAGTAGGTGCACAACTCAATAGAACTGCTGCATGGCTGCTGTTTGCTCCGCTGGTGTGGTGGGGAATACAATTAATTCTCCAGCATGAGTCAGCAGGGCATCTATTAACTGCCGTAACAGGCCTGAGATGGCAGACTGTGAGATACCGTGGTGTCCACCTCTGGTGTCTGGAAGGTTATAGTGGCCAGGAAGCACAGTGCTGTTGTCACCTTTAGCTCTGCGGATTCCATGGCTGCACTGGGTGTCTGTCCAGTTATCATGCAGCAGCTTCACAGCTGCATGATGATGGGCCTGTTGAGCCAGTAACGCCCATGATTTGTTTGACACTGAGGACTTTGAATGTGACTGGTAGATGGTACTATCTGTTTGCAGCATAGCATCTCTGGGGCCTGCACCTGAGCTGAGGGTACACTGGTCCTGTCATGTTCCGCATGACCAGTATCATCAGTTACATGAGCCATTTTGTTTTCAGATGGATGTGTGTGTGCTGTCTGCTGTGCCTCTCCCGCCCTAGGGTTTGCCCCAGGTTAAGAACTGCTTTCTTAGGCAGTATTTGTGTAGTACTACTCTGCTGCACTATTTCATTAGTGCAGCACTATATCTTTGAATATTGCACTGTGCACAATATGACTATCACCCCACCCCCAGTTTTTGGTACTGCATATATTTACTTTCCACTAGAACACTAGCACTAATGACAATCACAGCACTACACTCTGAATATATGAAATGAGCCCCAAATGTGGTGCAGTGTAAGTGTTAATGCCTAGCGCCAAGTACAATTGTTTGGACATGGGACCTGCATTGTATTACTCCAATAATAGGCATCAGGCTAGCCAGTGACCCAAAGACAACATGATGGAAGAAAAGAAGAGGAAGAATAAAAGAAAACTTTCCATTACTTTTATCTACTGTGCTGTTTAAAAATTGTTTATAGAAGGGCACTATCCTTGAAGTACACAAAGCCTTTGGTGAATTATTCTCACTGCAGTTGTATCTAATCAAAAATACTTCCTCTGCAAGGGTTGTCAAACCATACATGATCAGGTAAAAATCAAAGGTCTTTCACAGTGTTTCAATAAGTTCTTAAAGCAGGAAATTGGATGGATTGAGGACTTGTTTTATGTGTAACTCTTGTGACATCTGTGTGAATGCAGTTATTGATTTTGGGAGAAAGTGTCTCATTTTGGCTGAAGCTTGTTGTTTGATGCAATTTTATTGTGGGGAAATGTCTGGTACACTCAACTGATCTTCAGTTGTATGGGACTAGTTGCTAAAGTGTACTGTTTTCTATCTGTCAGTCTTTGCTGGAAATGTCCTTTTAGCTGATGGTACATTATCTGTTGTAGTGCAAATATGACTCAATATACATTAAACATTAAGACCCCAATTCTAAAAATCATGGGCATAGTACGCAGTTGCATAAGATGTGAAATAAAGCGCCGACATGTGAGCTACGTGTGATTCTAGAACCCGTGAGAATAAGCCAAATGCACTGCGTAAGTCGCTACATGCAACATACACCATATAAAAGTGTGCAACGGCAGTAGCAGCCCAACATACACCAGCAGATACGCCACAGCAATGGCACAAGCTGCAGCGAACAGCAGAGAAGGAAGAGGATCTTTCGCCATGAGCAGGTTAACACCCTTGTGGAACAGATAAATCGCCACCAAGCACTCCTCATGGGCCATGGAGGGATGCCAAGAAGAGGGAGAAATGAAAGAGGGCATGGGACAGGGTGGCATGCAGGGTCAATGCGCATCGGTGCACAGCGCAGGACAGTCAGAGATGTGCAGAAGAAATGGAATGACCTGAAGTGCCTGGTGAAGTGCAAGGTGGCGCAGAATAGGTGCAGTGCACAGGGCTTAGGGGGGCGGACCCACCCAGCAGGAGCCACTCAGCACCATTGAGAGGAGGATAGCGGCACACCTCAGCCAGCAAAGCATCGCTGTGTCATACAGCTCGACACATACAGACAGCGGACAGTCACAGGTAGGGACAAACAACCAGCAAAGTACGGGACAGGGCAACAGCACCCAAGCCAAAGGCAAAGATGGGGAATGGGGTGGTAATGTTTAGACAGTTGCAATGGTGGGGAGGCATGCCAAAGGACTGCCACATGGTCACAGCTGGCCACAGAGGGCCAAGGGAACCAGATAATAGCGAAGGGCAGGCCAGGGACAGGCATGTGTGCAGCTGACATGTGCAGCAGTGCAAAGAAATGACCCATGGGTAACTGTGGAGGGCTGGCACAGGCCCAAGAACCTGGAAGGGGGGCATGCTGAGGGATGGGCTGGGCTGCACTGTGTGTTGCTGTGTCCTGCACTGTGAACTGTTGGGAGGGGCAGGATGAGGGTTGGGCTGGGCTGCACTGTGTGTTGCTGTGTCCTGCACTGTGAACTGTTGGGGGGCATGCTGAGGGATGGGCTGGGCTGCACTGTGTGTTGCTGTGTCCTGCACGTGAACTGTTGGGGGCATGCTGAGGATGGGCTGGGCTGCACTGTGTGTTGCTGTGTCCTGCACTGTGAACTGTTGGGGGGCATGCTGAGGGATGGCCTGGGCTGCACTGTGTGTTGCTGTGTCCTGCACTGTGAACTGTTGGGGGCATGATGAGGGATGGCCTGGGCTGCACTGTGTGTTGCTGTGTCCTGCACCGTGAACTGTTGGGGGGACATGCTGAGGGTTGGGCTGGGCTGCACTGTGTGTTGCTGTGTCCTGCACTGTGAACTGTTGGGGGGCATGCTGAGGGATGGGCTGGGCTGCACTGTGTGTTGCTGTGTCCTGCACTGCGAACTGCTGGGGGGGCATGCTGAGGGGTGCGCTGGGCTGCACTGTGTGCTGCTGTGTCTCTGCACTGTGAACTGTTGGGGGCATGCTGAGGATGGCCTGGGCTGCACTGTGTGTTGCTGTGTCCTGCACTGTGAACTGTTGGGGGGCATGCTGAGGGATGGGCTGGGCTGCACTGTGTGTTGCTGTGTCCTGCACCGTGAACTGTTGGGGGCATGCTGAGGGATGGGCTGGGCTGACTGTGTGTTGCTGTGTCCTGCACTCGTGAACTGTTGGGGGCAGGATGAGGTTGGGCTGGGCTGCACTGTGTGTTGCTGTGTCCTGCACTGTGAACTGTGGGGGGCATGCTGAGGGTTGGCGCTGGGCTGCACTGTGTGCTGCTGTGTCCTGCACTGTGAACTGTTGGGGGGGCATGCTGAGGGATGGGCAGGGCTGCACTGTGTGTTGCTGTGTCTTGCACTGTGAACTGTTGGGGGGGCATGCTGAGGGATGGGCTGGGCTGCAGTGTGTTGCTGTGTCCTGCACCGTGAACTGTTGGGGGCATGCTGAGGATGGCTGGGCTGCACTGTGTGTTGCTGTGTCCTGCACTGTGAACTGTTGGGGGCATGCTGAGGGATGGGCTGGGCTGCACTGTGTGTTGCTGTGTCCTGCACTGTGAACTGTTGGGAGGGGCAGGATGAGGGATGGGCTGGGCTGCACTGTGTGTTGCTGTGTCCTGCACTGTGAACTGTTGGGGGGCATGCTGAGGGTTGGGCTGGGCTGCACTGTGTGCTGCTGTGTCCTGCACTGTGAACTGTTGGGGGGGCATGCTGAGGGATGGGCTGGGCTGCACTGTGTGTTGCTGTGTCTGCACTGTGAACTGTTGGGGGCATGCTGAGGGATGGGCTGGGCTGCACTGTGTGTTGCTGTGTCCTCACTGTGAACTGCTGGGGGGCATGCTGAGGGATGGCGCTGGGCTGCACTGTGTGTTGCTGTGTCTTGCACTGTGAACTGTTGGGGGGGTGCTGAGGGATGGCCTGGGCTGCACTGTGTGTTGCTGTGTCCTGCACTGTGAACTGTTGGGGGGCATGATGAGGATGGGCTGGGCTGCACTGTGTGTTGCTGTGTCCTGCACTGTGAACTGTTGGGGGGCATGCTGAGGGATGGGCTGGGCTGCACTGTGTTGCTGTGTCTTGCACTGTGAACTGTTGGGGGCATGCTGAGGGATGGGCTGGGCTGCACTGTGTGTTGCTGTGTCCTTCACTGTGAACTGCTTGGGGCATGCTGAGGGATGGGCTGGGCTGCACTGTGTGTCCTGTGTCTCTGCACTGTGAACTGTTGGGGGGCATGCTGAGGATGGCCTGGGCTGCACTGTGTGTTGCTGTGTCTGCACTGTGAACTGTTGGGGGGCATGATGAGGGTGGGCTGGGCTGCACTGTGTGTTGCTGTGTCTTGCACTGTGAACTGTTGGGGGGGGCATGCTGAGGTTGGGCTGGGCTGCACTGTGTGTTGCTGTGTCCTGCACTGTGAACTGTTGGGGGCATGCTGAGGGATGGGCTGGGCTGCACTGTGTGTTGCTGTGTCCTGCACCGTGAACTGTTGGGGAGCATGCTGAGGGATGGGCTGGGCTGCACTGTGTGTTGCTGTGTCCTGCACTGTGAACTGTTGGGGGCATGCTGAGGGATGCGCTGGGCTGCACTGTGTGTCACTGTGTCCTGCACTGTGAACTGTTGGGGGGGCAGGATGAGGGATGGGCTGGGCTGCACTGTGTGTTGCTGTGTCCTGCACTGTGAACTGTTGGGGGGCATGCTGAGCGTTGGCCTGGGCTGCACTGTGTGCTGCATTGTCCTGCACTGTGAACTGTTGGGGAGGGCATGCTGAGGTTGGGCTGGGCTGCACTGTGTGTTGCTGTGTCCTGCACTGTGAACTGTTGGGGGCATGCTGAGGATGGGCTGGGCTGCACTTGTGTTGCTGTGTCCTGCACCGTGAACTGTTGGGGGCATGCTGAGGGATGGGCTGGGCTGCACTGTGTGTTGCTGTGTCCTGCACTGTGAACTGTTGGGGGGCATGCTGAGGATGGCCTGGGCTGCACTGTGTTGCTGTGTCCTGCACTGTGAACTGTTGGGGGGCATGATGAGGGATGCGCTGGGCTGCACTGTGTGTTGCTGTGTCCTGCACTGTGAACTGTTGGGGGCATGCTGAGGGATGGGCTGGGCTGCACTGTGTGTTGCTGTGTCCTGCACTGTGAACTGTTGGGGGGCATGCTGAGGGATGGGCTGGGCTGCACTGTGTGTTGCTGTGTCCTGCACTGTGAACTGCTGGGGGCATGCTGAGGGATGGGCTGGGCTGCACTGTGTGTTGCTGTGTCCTGCACTGTGAACTGTTGGGGGGATGCTGAGGGATGGCCTGGGCTGCACTGTGTGTTGCTGTGTTCTGCACTGTGAACTGTTGGGGGGCATGCTGAGGGATGGACTGGACTGCACTGTGTGTTGCTGTGTCCTGCACTGTGAACTGTTGGGGGGGCAGGCTGAGGTTGGGCTGGGCTGCACTGTGTGTTGCTGTGTCCTGCACTGTGAACTGTTGGGGGGCATGCTGAGGGATGGCGCTGGGCTGCACTGTGCTGCTGTGTCCTGCACTGTGAACTGTTGGGGGGCATGCTGAGGGATGGGCAGGGCTGCACTGTGTGTTGCTGTGTCCTGCACTGTGAACTGTTGAGGGGGCATGCTGAGGATGGCCTGGGCTGCACTAGGGATGGTGACTTGCACCATGTGCTTGTTTGGGAGGGGTCCATGCACAGTGTAGCCGGGGGCAGGAGCAGCAGCGCAGGGCTGAGAAGGTGCCAGCATGGCCCAGGCCACTGGCCTGGTGCCCGCTGATTATGGCATCCCAATGGATGCTGGAGTCAGCCTGCCACCAGCACACCTGTGGCAGGAACACCGGAGCTGATGTCTGAGTCAGAGGGAGTGGGGACGCGACAACCCCATGGCAGAAGAGACAGTGGACAGCAGTGAGGAGGACGAGCTGAACCTCCGCAGAGAACAGCAGGGGACTGCTGAGGACACCACCAGCAGTGCCGCCATATCTATTTAGGCGGTGCAGATGTCCGTGGTCGAGCGGGAGGTTTCAGACCCAGACCTGCTGGCGGCTGAGGACACTGGCATAGGGCTGCTCAGCCGACTGAGCGCATGTGGACTTGAGGACTGTGCTGGACGAGGGCTGCCTGAGTGCTGCAGGACCAGCTGTCCCCACCAGTCACATCGGGACTACTGCCAGTCAGTGCTGGCTAGTCAGGGGACTGCAGGCAGGAGCTGGCAACATACAGCAGGGCATGCAGGCGCACCACACCTACATGGAGCTGTAGTTAACCAGCATCGCTGCACCCTTCAGACATTCATGAGAGACACAGCGGCATGCACGGCTGGCCTGGGGATGTCATATAGTGCATCAGGCACTGTGCTGAACGCCAGATGGTCATCATGGACCGGCTCAGCACAGGCCTGAGAACATGTTGGCACACCAACAGCACCAGGAAACAGCCATGGCTACAGCCATGCAGCCCATAGGCGCACACACTGCCACTGCACCACCTGCAAGGCCTGGCCCAGTGGATGGCACCCCGCCACCGCCTCAGTCCAGCACCCAGATACAACCACCGGAGTCAGTGGAACCCTCCCCACCCCAGTCCAGGCGTCAGTACCTGCCCACCCACCAGTCAGCTGCCGGAGTCACACGCCCAGCCGGGCACCGCCCACACTGACCCAGGCACAGGGCAGCGCCAGGATGCGACAATGGTGGCGCACACAGGCGTGCCAGCAACACAGGCATAGGCCGGGCCGAGCACCACCACATTCCTACAGGTACAGAATCAATCACGGGCATGCACAGGGTGGCAGACACACTGAGGAGGGTGCCCCACAAGCTGCACAGGCCTGAGGCACTCAGCACGGAACAGAGGAACACACTGTGCAACTCTGGCACAGCCACTGCCACACATGGCACAGAGGCAAGTAGGCTTGCGTGGGCGGAGCACAGCAGCCACCTGTAGGAACACACAGGCCCACAGGGTGCAATGAGAGGTCTGCCAGGTCACCACACAGCCCGCCAGTCTGGCAGGGTCCCGCCAGCCCAGCACCCGGCACCAGAGGTGTCAGTGTGAGGACGGCATGCACATGGCAGATGGCTGTGAGTTGCCCAGGTAACCTGTTGGGTGGGGCTGCAATGGGGATGTGTGGGGCCTTATGCATTGCAGGAGCACATGTCCATGAGGCACTGTGCGGTCACATGGGTGTGTGTGTGTGTGTGTATATATGCATGACTGTGTGCATGGGTGTGTGTGGGGCATGTGTGTTGGGTGGAACTGGGGTGCACTGTGCAATGGGCATATGTGTGTAATGATCACCATGTAATTAAACATGTTTGCACCTCAACCCTATGGTGTGTTGTCAATTTGTCATTGCATTGCTAGATCCTTACTGGGACCATGTTGGGTGAGGTGTGACCCCAGGGCAGCATTGCTCTTTGTGTGCCACACACAGGGAGCCCTGCAGGCACAGATACCACAAGAGCAGGGCTGCCCACACCCATTCCATAACTGCATTGCGGCCGCAGGAAACACCTGCGCATGTGTGACAACAGACAGGTCGCATCCATATCGTAGGCATGCTGCACAGTGGCATTGGGCACGTCGCATTGCTGTCATGCATGCCGCATGCGCATCCGTGAAGTGCGATATTCATTACATGTGCGAAAAGCAAGTGAGGCACATGTGTTGCAAGTCGATTGGCCCGGTACTGTGTAGTGGTACAGGGACTGCAGACCTGGGAGTTGGGAGAGCTGCATATGAACAGTGCCAGCAGGACTAGGACAAGGTACAGAACCTCAGCAGACTGGTGAGTACTGGGCCACAGCAGGCCCCCTCATACCCCTACTACTTGCTACTGCCATGAGGGACTGGGACAGGTATGCATACCTCTAAGCCATTTGTTACCCATGTGCTGTACAGTGCCTGTCACACTGTGGAAACCATGGTCTGCATGTTGAGAACTGCAACAGACAACACCTAGGGGCACAGGCCACTGTTGTACTGTAGCAGTCATGTACAAGGGTGTAGGCAGGTATATGCACTGTACACAGCTGTGTACAGTTATGTGGCGTGCCTGTCATGTTACATATGCTGTTCATGTCACATTAGCATTCTGATCTGTAGCATATGTATTCCTGCAGGCCACTGACGGGTGTCATTGTAAATACATCTGTTGTGTAGGAGGGGTCACATGTATGACCACTGTAGGGTGTAGAGGGACATCTGACATCAGTCATACATAATTGGAAGGGGAGCATTTGGAGGAGACGTGTACTGTTATAGATAGGGGAACATGGTGTTTGCTTGTACAATATGGAACTGTCTGGCTACACCCTGTACATATTCTGCATGCCTGTCTCAGGGTGACTGTCATAGGACAGGCAGCATGTCCAATGGAGTGATGCTCCGTTAGGCCAACAATGTATGTGGCACAGGAGTCTGCAGTGTGGCACAGGGGCCCCTGTGTGGTGCAGTGGGAAGAATCCCATACTGTGGTATGGGAAGGGTAGTGTAGGCATGGCCTTCCCAGCGGTGGACAGTCAGGGATCCAATATGTAATGTACAATGGCTGTGGACAGTACCAGAGGCTGTGCTGTGGGAGAGTGGGCAGGGATATGGGGGCATGTTATGGCCACAGACCACTGGGTGGTGGGTGGTGTGCTGGACCTGCCACATGTGGGTGGTAACCTGTTGCCTGTGTGGTTCATCACTCACCCATGTGGTTAGGCCAGGCAGGCCCACTCCCATGCCTGTGGTGGGGCCAGACATCCTACGGCTGTGTCCTCGACCAGATTGAACACACAGCCCCTTCCCACCCCTGAGGATGTTGTGGGACAGTGATCCTTGGTGTGGGGTGCCGCCCACGCAGTGGGGCACATGGCAGACCGCTGTGGCACCCGTGGTGGTGAAATGCACACCATGATGGGTGTGTTGTGGATGTGGCAACCGCCAGCAGCATGCAGGCACTGCACAGTGGCTGTGTGGCACACTGCCCATGTGGGGTGGACGTGGGCCAGGGCTCCGGGCAGGGCATGGGTGGGATGGCCCCCATGCTGAAGGGCTGCCTGGAGGTACACCCCATTCCTTTGAGTCCCTCAGTGGCACTGCCCATGGCACATGCCGGCATGCCTGCACTGCACAGGCCATGGCCACACTCCTCATCAGCCCCTGCGGTACAGGGCTGTGCCTGCTGCAGTCAGAGCCACACAGGCAGCCCACATGTGGTACATACAGCTGCCATGGCTGGGTGAGGCTGGGACACAGACCACCATGCATGCATTGGGTGGGCCATGTAGGCCACTACAGGGTACTGCAGTGCACACCCGGTGTACATGGTGTACACAGGCCCTGGCACAGTTGACAGTGGTCTGGCAGCTGTGTCCCCAGTGTTGGCTGCCCTGCACCTGGGTTGTGCCATGGAATGGTGAGGGTTTGGGCCTGTCAGTGTGGCACAACACCACTGTGCGTGTTACATGGTCCACCATGGGTGCACCCCTCACTGTGGGCCAGGGAGGGTTGTACTTGCACAGGTCAGTATTGTGTTTGTGGTGGGCACTATTGCCTGCCATGGAGGGTGTCATGCAGGTGTCCCATCATGCCTCTGGTGTGTGGGCATGGGTTGCAGGCAGGCTGCAATGGCCACTAGAGGTGAGGGGTCCAGCACCGCACACACCCTGCTGGACATTGCTGCCACACCACAGTGGCATGCTGTACTACAGGGTCACATAGGTGTGTCACAGACTGTCCGGATGCGAGGTTCTGTAGTCCTGTGTTGTAGGTGTAGCTGCATGGACAGTGTGCCAGCAGGCACACCATGGGTGCACAGTGTGTCTAGTACCAGTCACGGGTATCATGGCTGTGTGCCTACACGGTGCCCGTGACCGCCCACACAGGCGGTGCCATGGCCCAGGCACACTGTCGCTGTGCTGGTGCAACAGGGAGGCATATCTGATTGGTGGGGGTGTGTCACTGCAGTGGTGGACTGACCCACCCACAGGCCTGTGCACAATGCACAGTCATGCTGCACCGTTCAACCTTGTAGCACCATCCATGCCCATGTGCAGCATGTGGTGGACCATGTCCTGGCCATCCGCATGGATGGGGCAGAGGTGCTGCCAGCCGTGGACCAGACTGTGCAAGGTGGGGCCTACAGGACATTGCCTGTGCCATTCACACAGTGGCACCTGCCACCTGACCCATTGGCTGAGTGGCACTGTCCCTGTGCCATGCCCCACATGTTATACCTGTCGGGTTCGCACCTGATCACATCCACCCTGTGCATGGGCGGTCACGCAGGGTGTCCTGGGGGCTGTCCTGGGCCATGTGTGGTACATGCCTGTGGAATGGAGACAGTGGGGAGGAGCGGCATGCAGAGGCTGCTGGCCACAGGGGTACATCCATCTGTGTACTAACCCATGTCCATTCCTCCCTAGCTCCACAGCCGGATGAATACGGGACTTTGGTGAGTATATGGCGTTGTTCAACATGCACATTTCAATGCCTGTCCAGCACTGTGTACCTGACATTGTTGCTGTCTGTCCCAGTGTGAGATTCAGTGAAACCGCACAGGTCCAGGTAGGTACACACTGCCACACGCAGCAGCTCCGGGGTCCCGACTGTGCCACAGGCTTATGTTGCTCTGCTCTTTCCCCATCCAGGTGTGCTCCAAACCAGACAGCACCACCCACCCATACTCCACAGTGCACATCACAGGTAAGTAAATGTCTTTCCTCATGCTGGCACCCATGGTTGCCATTGTGTCAGCCCTTTTCCACCTGGTGGGTGTGGCATGCATGCAGCTCCACATGGGGGTGCTGGTGTGGAGCGTGTGGCGGCTGCATGTGGCGCTTCATGCCCACACTGTGCAGGGTCATCACGCGACATGCCTCTGCAGGGGACAGGTGCCGTGGTGGTGCACTGTGGTCACTGTGTGCAGCACTTTGTGCCTGGCCCCTGCATGGCACGCCTCAGCATTTACACACATGGCTGTGCGTGGCATGGTGCAGGAGTGCCACATGGGGTGGTGGGCCCTGGTTGCAGGCCTGTGGTCTGGCATTGACCCAGTTTCCATGGGCAGTGTCCGTGATGCGCATGGTGGGTGGGGTGGTCGACACCGCCACGATGGATGTCTGTGGTGATGCTTGTGCCATTCCTTCCCCAGTTACAGATGCCATGTAGAAGACAAGCCGTGATGTCCTCTGGCTCTTCCTTTAGCCTCAGTGGCTGGGCGCCCAACTTTATGTTGCACGAGATGGCAGTCCTTGTGAATTATGTGCAGCAGTGGGGCTGGACGCTGCTGCCACCTGGATGCTGCAGAAGCAGTGCTGCAGATCGTGAGAGGGCATGAATGGTCATCTCCACCCACATGGCGGTAGCAACAGGATTCAGCGCACAATCCACCAGCTTACCCACCGCTGACAGGACCTGATGCACAGGGAGGCTGGAGTCCTTCAGCATTTTATAAGCATGGCCCACCACAGGGATGCAGAGATGTGGACAGGGCAGGACCCGATGTTGGTATGTATTCCTACAGCTGTTCATCTGTTGCTGCAGTGCTGGTGTGGTGGCCATGGCGCATGATGCCTCAACACACTCACATGTCCCTTCACCCCACAGGTCCGCTGGCACATTGCATGCTGTGCAGCAGGGATGCCTCACCAGCCTCAGACAGGAGGCGCATCAGTGGAAGTCAGGTAAGTACATTCCATGGACCCCTTGGTCCGTTGCCTTGGTTGGCGGACACTTTGTGGCCCATGCTGAGCCCTCACATTGCTTGCCTATTTGTGTGTGCTTCCCATCTGGGCCCGGCATTGACTGCATCCTTTACATCCCTACAGGTGTCCATAGCAGGCTGCCACAGTGGCAGAGGGCCCTGCTGTGGGTGATGGCAGCCGTCAAGGCCGATGACGAGAAGGAGTACCGGATGCACACCGGTGCAGGCAGCGGAGGGCCAAGGTGCTGCCATCATCTTCATCCTCCTCCTCCTCCACTTCCTCCACCTCCTCTGCAGTGGCAGCTGATGACAGGGACCAGGCACCGTTGGAGGCACGGCCAGAACAGGGGACCCCACTGATGGTGGGCAACAGGAGCTGGATGACCCACAGCCACTTAGCCTGGAGAGGTGTGCAGTGACACAGCGGATGGGATGGGGCCTTGGCTGCACCACTGACCAGGCCCGCAGTTAAGAACATCGCGGCAGGGGCAGCTGTGGATGCCCAACCAACAGCCACCATGCAATGTGCCACTGTCCCTGCAGCTGGGGACTCTGGACCATGGCAGGAGGTAGCTATGCCAGTGTTGCAGTGGGAGGAGCCATTGCCCATGGCAGCTGAAGGGCCCACCACCGAACACGTGCAAGGTGGGGGCCCAGTCCTGGACCACCTAGTCACTCTGGTGACTGCCATCCTAGAGGACATTGGACACCTACATGGGTATGTGGCTGCCCTTCTTCGTGAACTCAGCGCACATAGTCACCATGTCCCACAGCCGGTTGTGGGTTGGGTTATCTGTGTGGGTGGGCATGTATATAGGGTGATTGTTTTGCTGGGTCTGTTGGTGTGGGTGTTGTGGGTGTACATTTGGTGGTTGGGTTTGCTTATTGGTGTTTGTTTGTGGGTGGGAATGTTGTTTGGTTGGTGGCCTGTGTTGGGGTGTACGTGGGTGCGGGTTGGTGTTTGGGGGTGTTGTGGGTGGCTGTTTGGGTTTGGGTTTACTGTGCTGTTTAAGTTTGTTGTTATTGCCTGTTGTTCATCCCCATCCCCCCATTGTTACCCTGTATCCTTGTCCCATTTTGATCATGAAATCATTGCCATACACACTGTCTCTATGTTTGTTACTGGTATGTTTGGCTGTGTGTGTGTGTGTGTGTGTGTGTGTGTGTGTGTGTGTCTGTCGCTGTGCACAGGTGCACACTGGTGTTGGTGTCTGCTGTCCCCAGTGTTCCCTCCCTGTGCATCAGATCAGTGTGCCATTTGTGCTGCTCACAGCATAGGCCACTGTCCCAGGCCACATCTGCGTGGTGTCCTGTGTGCTGCAGGTCACCTTGCATGCTATGGTGTCCTTGCCACCTCACATTGTACCTCCCAGCTGTGTGGTGGCATGGTGCCTGTGCTGTGCCTTTCTGCCTTGGGGTGCCATTGTTCCCCGCAGGTGGCACCACTGGTACGAACGCTGGTGTGTCTCACCACTGACTGTCCACTGGTCTGTGCTACCCAGAGCTGTGTCCCTGTTGTGGTTGCACTGTTTACATGTATCAGTGGCCATGGCAATGGCATTGTGCCTGGTGGTGCCATCATCCTGCATTGCGCCTGTGGCCTCTGTGCTCCTTTTGTACCCTGTGCCACACTGCTCCTGTGTGTCTGCCATCCTCGAGCACTCTATTCTATCTCACATGTGTGTTGCTGTGTGTCTGCCTGTCTGGCCCTGCTCCTTTCTTTGCTGTGTATGTTACACCTGCTCCCACCTGGTTTATGTTCTTGCTTGCATTCTTGGTGTTTGTTGTGGCACTGCTGCTTCTAGAATCCTGCCCTGGTGTTTCTCTGCTGTTCCTTGGTGTGTGATCAGTTGCACATTTGCGTACCTGCAGGTTTGTCTCAACTGCAGCATAAATCGCCGTTCGTACTGTGTTGTGTCAATCGCATCTTGCAATGTAGAATTGTGTTTGGCGTATTTGCTGGACGTATTTGCGGCTTATGCCATTCCTGTTGATACCTGCATTACTCATTGGCGTATGCTTTCTAGAATTGGCCTTCATTTACATAGATGTGGAGTCCAACAACAAAACAGGGTTGGATGTGTGTACTTAAGAAAACTGTAATGAGACAGCAGCAAACATTTATTAAAGAAGTACCTCAAGCTGTGTCCATTTTGTCTATGTCCTTCTGGAGATGTGGGGCCAGATATTCAAAACTTTGCCCCAGGGCTAAATTAGCACTGCCCGCATGCTAAATTAGCCCAGAACACATAGCCCGCCATATTCAAAAGGAATAGCCCTGGTGCAAAACCTGCTGAATGTAGCATGCTAAGAAAGCCAGGCAAACTGGGCTGAGGTGCAGTGCTAAAATAACCCGGGAAATAAGACAGCTCTGAATATAGCAACAGGGAAGTGCAAAATGCAATGGCGGCCCAATGAACACAGAGGTGGAGCAAGTCAGAGCTGCAGGTGGAAGACAATGTATGTGACTGCAAAGAGATGTTTCATACCAACTGCAAAACACAAAGCAAGCCACACACTGCAGAACTGTGCTATGCTGATGTGAGGTCTGCCAGGGCTAAGCCGATGGCACAGTCACTTCGACAAGCCCACTGCAAACAGGTTAGCCAAGGGCAAAAGTTTGCTGTATTCAAAGCACATATGCAAATGAGCCTAGTTAGGTAATCCGTGGGCAAAAGTCACATTGCATCTCATTATGTGCTGCTTAGCATACGTGTCCATGCAGTTTTCCCTCATGCTACTGTATGAAGCACACAGCTCCACCTTTTGGTCAGAATGAAAATACAGGCTGGATGCTGCAGGATATGGAGTGCGGGCAGGTACAAGCAGTGCATACAACCTGCCCATGCATCACTACAAGCAGTGTGTATATACATATACAGATATATATATATATATATATATATATATATACACACACACATATTGCCTGTCTCCATATGTGCCCTGGAAGGCAGCCCCGGGACCCAACACCAACCTAGGCATCCTACAGCAGTTGTAGGTGCAAAGGTGCAATAACAGTGGGGTGATGAGAATGCATGGACAGGCATAAGGCAATCCTGGTTGGGGGGACGTAGGCTGTAGGCTAACTAGGATCTGCAGCATATCCATAATGTAGTGAACTGGGCAGAGTGGGTGGGCCAAGCAGTCCTTTTCTGCTGTCAAAGTCTCTGTTCCTATGCATGTGTTATAGTCCTCTCTAGTGCCCCCCAGCATGATTGCTGACTCCCGTTCTGTGAAAAAATATGAAATCCCTAGTGGTCCCCAGCACGATCCTGACCCCAAATCACTTAAGTCTCTGGTAGTCTAGTGGCCTCCACCCCCACCCAGCAGTGATGACTCCGCTCCCCAAAAACATCCCCCCCTGAGCTGGTGACTGGCTCGCTTCCTCTCACCAACACGGCTGGCCACCGACTGAGGTATGAGTGAGCTGTACTATAATGAATGAGTGCCTCCTCGTCACGAGACCGGTCATTCATTATAATACCTCTCATTCATTACTCAGTTGGTGGCCGGCGCGGTGGTGAGGAGGGCTGAGCTGGTCAGCCGCTCCGCTCGGGGCTGCTTGGGGGAACGGGGTCACTGCCCTGGCCACTAGACTACCAAGGACTTAAGTGATTTGAGTCGATCGTGGCTGGGGTGTGGGGGACCACTTGGGATTTCATATTTTTTGCACAGAATGAGAGTTGGGGATTGGCGCTGGAGTGGGGTGGGGACCACCAGGGATTTCATATTTTTGCACAAAACAAGAGTTGGGGATTGTGCTGGGGGAATGACCACTGGGGATTTCATATTTTTTTCACAAACAGGAGTTGGGGTTCATGCTAGAGAGTGGGGATCACTAGAAATTTCATATTTATGTCACAGAAAGGAGTTCGGATCGTGCTTTGGGAGGACCACTAGACTACCAGGGTTTCCATAGCAGTAATTCTACAAGTGTATCAGTTACACTCTGAATTATTTTGAGTACCACCACCGCATTACCACATGCTTTGCAGGTGGTATTTAGTCTCCTGAAACAGGTGGCTAAATCCCAGCAGCAGTGCTAAATGTTTGAATATACCGCTGCACTGGCATTCATGGCCACTCCCCTAACCCCACCCTGAATACATTATCTTTTAGCGTCGGTAGCTATCACACTGCGCTGCCGGCGCTATTAGGCTTTTGAATATTGCAGCTTGGTGCAAAATCAGCGCTATTCCAGTGCAACAGATTTGACGCCAGGTGCAAAGCTTTGAATATCTGGCCCATAGTCTTCACAACAGGATATAGTCTCTAGGTGGGGTCTTACTAGCAATCTATACAGAGGCAATACCACCTCCTTATTTCTGCTGGTGAAACCCCTCCCTATGCACTCCAGTAGCCCACTGACCCTCCCAACTACCTTGTCACACTGCCTGACAACCATTAGGTCATCCAACATGATTACCCCACAGGTCGCTTTCCTGCTTGGTGGTCATCAGTACCACTTCTCCCATTGTATACTTTGCAACTGGATTTCTTTGACCAAAGTGCATTACTTTGCACTTTTCATGTTGAAACCTAGCTGCTATACCCTTGACCAGTCCTTGAATTGTCTCAGGTCTGTGCAGATCCTTCGCCCGAGTGCTCACTCTATTGCAGATTTTGGTATCATCTGCAAAGGAGCCGATCTTCCCTTCCAGCTGCTTTTCAATGTCACTTATAAAGACATTAAAGATGACCATTCCCAACACTGATCTCTGAGGCACCCTGCTGGTCACTCTCCCTTTCTCAGACTGAACTCCATTTACCACCACTCTCTGTCATTGATCCTTTACCCTATTCCTTATCTGAAGTTTCTTATGATGTAGCAATGTCATCTCATGCAGCTTGGTACGATGACCTCGGGCAGATGTACAATTTTGATCTTTATTCATGTAATTTTCCAGAACACTGGACTGAGAACTGGATAAGTGTCCATGTCAGGACATTATTGTGTGTGTTGGGATTCTTTTGACTTTATAAATGTAATAACTTTCTGAAAGTCTATTGGCCCCACACTCTGATGAGAATTTTCTACTAGGAACCAGAAAACAGGGAGACTGAAGCACTCATTGTTCGACTTTAAAAATGTTAATATGTGCCTGCTAGCGCAGTGGTTGGATTCCCACTTACGGCGCCAGTGACCTGGGTTCGGAATGGACCCGGTCACTGGAGGGCCGTTCAGGAGGAGAAGAATCGAGCATCCCACGACAGCTCTCCTCTCTGGGGAGGGCAGGGGACAGGTCCAGTGCCTGCTGGCTCCTAGTTGAGGCTGGGAGCATGGCAGGGTGTACGGCCCAAGTTACCGGGAGGAGGGGGCGTCGGTATGCCTTGATATCACCACACCCCTCGCAGAAAAATGGAAAATCGCCTCGCTGGCTGCCTAGATGATGGCTACCCCGCCCCTTGAGCACCTCCAGTGCCTGTCCAGGGCCTCCTGCTCCTCAGCAGCACCCCGGCCCTAAATGTAGTGTGTGCGGGTCTTCCCTTCCTCATTGCCCTTCCCCGGAGGAGGGACCCTACCGGTGATAGGATACAACCGGATATCCCGGAGGATCAGCTGCAATATGAGGACCTGAGGAGGGCTGGCTAAAGGTCAGTGGGATCGAGGAGCTTGTGGAACCCGAAGGAGTGGGGCCAGTGTAACATGGGATAGGCGGTATAAACATATCATGCAAAAAAATTGTTAATACACTGTATTTCCAAGTTCACAGTCTAGTGTTGGAAGACAGGGGCCAGCCCACCTTAAGAGAATTTCTGTATACAAAATGGCCACTTTTCAGGAATTTGATAGAATAACTGATATACACTCTACTTTAATGCATTATGATGAGTTGGATGAAGCCAGCATAACTGGCTTAGTAAAAGCAAACAAAGTGTAGCTCACTCCACTGGGTTAAAGAGCCACTGATGCCAAAAGAGTTACATTGCAGAATGCGAATAAGCATACCCTCAGTAAATCTCATACCAAAACTAGATTTCTGTGTTACTTCGTTTTAAAGTTATTAGCCATTTTGTTACCCTGATTTCACTACCTGTTCAAAAAGCCTGTTTCAGTGATGAGCTGCTGGCGATGTCATCTAGGAGACAAGTGGAACACCCTGCCTGAGGAAGTGGTGGGGGCTGAAACAATCACGGGATTTAAGAATGAATGGGATAGACATAAAGGAATTCTAGAGGTCAGAGATAAGGGACAGACTTCTAGAAAACGTAAACTGAACTTACTAGCTCAAATGGGCAGACTAGGTGGGCCATAGGCCCTTATCTGCCGACACTGTCTATGTATCTATGTAACTCACAGTCTAGTACACCCTGTCCATCAACGAGCGGGATGACTAGTCTCCTCCCCTGAGAGAGGAGTGCAGTACTCGGATGCTCAATCCTCCTTCTCCCTTCCCCCACTGACCCCGGTGGCCTGGTCTCATTCCTGAACCAATCAAGGCCATATTTAAAGGACTCAAGACACTTAATTCAGATTTTACAAGACCATAACAATCAGGGATGATGACATCTAATGAATACCTTTTATTTATTTTTATTTTATTTATTTATGAAGTCTAGGATTACAATACCTTTGAGCCAAGGTTCTTTACAAAGGTTCCATGTCAGAGAACATCATTACATGAAAAAGGCAAGGATAATCAACACACAATGGTTACAACATAATAACAAAAATAGTAACAACCAATGGGGAGAGGGTGGTAGAGTACGAGGCAGCCAGAGGCATTTGTCATGTGAGAAGGTAGCTAGTAAGTAACTAGTAAGTGCATGCAATTGTGGGAGTGAGAAGGAGAGAATCCCAAGGAGTTGGCTTGAAGTACAGAAAGGACAGCCAGGTACAGAAGTGGTACAAAAGAGGGGAGGGAAGTGGGGTACTGAGGGAAGGTGGGGAGAGTAGGGGTCTAGGACAGGAGGAAAAGGCAGGGGTCAAAGGAGAAATTGTAGGGGGAATGTGATAGGAGTCATATCATGGTGACAGATATAGTGGAAACAGGGACATTAGTTGTAGCAATCACAGGAGTTAGTGGCAGCAAGATGGTTCTGGAGATTAGCTTTGAATGCATCAAGTGTGTTTGCTGAGGAGATGGTGGGGTCAGGGTCATTCAGCCAAAGTGGTGCTCTGTAGGTAAAGGATCGTTGTGCCTGGGAGGTGCAACAGTGAGGATTTTAAGGAGCTGTTGATTCTATCTCCTAGAGCTCCGACAGTTTGGGTTTGTATGCAGAAGAGTAGAGACACCTGGGGGTGCATTCCCCAGACAGATTTGCTTTGCTAAGGCACAGGTGAGATATTCTATGCGATTTGATAGGTGAAGCCATCCAGACTGTACATATAAGTCACAGGTGTGGGTGAGCCGTGTGCACCTGTAAGAAGCTGGCAGGCCTTGTTTAAGGTAGCTTGCACCCATTTGAGGGCTGTCATCATGGCAGAGCTGTAAATAATGAGACCATAGTCAATGATCGAGACCACGGAACTCTGTATGGCAATCTTTAGTGCTTTAGGTGTAAGACTTTGTCTGTGTTTGTACAGAAGACTGAGTCGAATGTTTGCAGTTTTGCAACATAGTCAGTGTGTGCCCCATAGGGAGGCTGGGTCAAGCAGAATCCCAAGATATTTGAAGGATTGCACCGCCCAAGGTGTTTCCCTGTGCAGTAGAGATCGTCAAGTGGTGTTGCTTGTGCAGATTTTGAGAGCTGCGAAATAGCATGCTTTTGTTTTTGTGATTTAGTGCTAGTTTGTGATTCTGGAACCAAGACTCAGTGGTGCTGAAACCAAACTGGAGGTTATCCTGTAGAGCCCTGGGATGTTTGTGGGAGAAGAATACCACTGCATCATCAGTGTACAAGATGATGTTTTCAGGGCAGGATTGCGTTAGGAAGTTTAGTAAAAGACTAAACAGGAGTGGCCCCAGTATGGAGCCTTGAGGCGCCTGGACGCGGACCGGCAAGGTGTCAGAAAGAGTGTTTGCAAATTTTACTCATTGCATCCAGTTTTGAGGTAGCTACTAAACCATAGCACAGAGTCAGGTGATAGTCCGGTATTTAGTAGCTGGTCAATAAGCAGCCTATGGTGGACTGTGTCGAAGCTTTGGAGAGATTGATAAAGACCACACCTGTTAGTTTACCATGGTCCAGAGAATTATGGACAGGCCCGTGAGCTCTAGGGGAGCAGTGGCGGTACTGTGGCCTTTCCTGAAACCGTGTTGCTTGTCACATAGAATGTATTTGTCCAGATAGTTGGTGAGTTGGTCTGCCACAATATGCTCAAGTGCCTTAGAGAGCGGGGGCAATTTTTAGTGACAATTGATATGAGGAGTCCTTAAACCTCCATTCCTCATATATGGAAATACTTTGTTCCATGCACAGAGCTATCATCCTAATAATCTTATTAGAAGCATAGCATATAGCCAATTTTAAGATATAAGAGAAATTGGTGCATTGTAAAATATACCAAGAACAGCAGAGAACTGGTTGAAAGACTTCAACAAAGAAGCTACAAAACCTCAGTCCTAAAGGAAGTAGAAAGAAAAGCCTCAAGGGTGGACAGAGAACAGATATTGAGATTAGGGAATAGATAAATCCAATCCACGGGTAGCGTAGCCATGGTCACTAGTTTTAGTGACCAGTTTTGGATGATAAAAAAAACTAATAAAACATTAAAGCATTTAGTACAACACTATAGAGGAAAGGAGACATTCAGAAAGAACCCTGGGTAATTGCCAGGAAAATTGATACCATAAAAGTATCGTTCATGAAGACACAACAATGGAGCCCATCTTCAGCACCCTTAATCTGGTTAGGTCCAAAATCGGGGGCTTTTCAGTTGTGAATGGTGTGTCTGACCATGTGGTTTATGGACATAAATGCCTTTCTAGTTTGATATCATTAGGTAAAACCACAAGAACCTTGACTTGAGTAAGTGAACATAAAAGTGCCACTAAGCTACGAGGAACCTTTGTGAAAGAGTCTGTGACTCAAAGGTCATTTCAATTTCTCAAATAAAATAAAATATGAAATCAGCTTTAAGTGTCACTTTAAAGAAGAAAGACAGCAAATAAGCACTTTGAGATTTTTGCATTTGGTCAAGTGAGCAAGCCAGAAAGGGAGGGACTGGGACAGAGCCTTTTTGAAACAAACTCAGGCAGAGCCACTAGGGCTGCTAATCCATTAATTTGATGTGTATGTGTGTGTCTTGGGCTTGGGAGGATGAGCAAGAGGGCAGAAATCCGATCATTTGCAAGGAATGGGCATAACTTTGCCATTTGTTTGTATTGTGATGCCAAATGTGTTTGGGAGGTGGGGAGTGAAGAAATACACCATCTATTTGAAAGGATTGGGCATAACTTTGTTATTTTTTCAAATTTTGACCCCAAATGTTGAACACAGTCTTCTTATCATCCCACCTCATGAACCCTGTAGGTGAGAATTTTCAAATCCATTGGAAAATGGCATTCGCACCACAGGTGGAAAACACATTTGGGAGGATGTGAAGATGACAGCCATGCTGTTTATGAGGCGGTGTCATAAAATGGCTGAATTGAAAATTTGGAGTGAAAATATTGAAAATGAGCAAAGTTACATGCATGCATATAGAAGTTTGAATGACCACGTGTAACTCGCCCATTTTTTGGATTTTTCACAAAATTTTCAACATGGCCTTTTTGGATCCACCTCATGAAAAGTTCTACTGTCATTTCATTAATTCATCCCAAAGGTGATTTTCCACAGCGCCATTCTGCACCACAGGTGTGAAAACAGGCTTAGGGCAGATATGAAAATGACAGCTGTACCATTCATGAGGAGGTGTGAAAAAATGGCAATGTTGAAAAGCTGGAGTGAAAATATTGTAAATTGGCAAAGTTATGAACATGTGTAGAAATTGTGCAATGCACACTTGTAATGCAGTCATTTTGGAATTTTCACCACATTTTCAACATAGGCATTTTGTTTGAACTGGCACTGTCATTTTGTTAGTCCATCCCAAAGTTGATTTGCTGGCGACTGCACCATTCTGTGCCAGAGGTGTGAAAATACATTTCAGGCAGGATGTGAAAAATGACAACTCTACTGGTCATAAGGAGGTGTGAAAAAATGGCAATGTTGAAAATCTGGAGTGAAAATATTAAAACTGGCAAGTTGCGAGGTGCATAGAAACTAGCAATGCTGCGCTCACTTAACATAGGCATTTTGAAATTTTCTCACCAAATGTTCAACATGGGGTTCTTAGGACCCACGCATGAACACTGGCACTGCTGTTCTGTTTATCAGTCCAGAAAGGTGATTTCATATAGCAACAACAAAATCACTTTTGGGACCAAATAAAATTACAGTGCCAGTGTTCATGGGTGGTCCCAAGAACCCCATGTTGAAAATTCAGGGTCAAAATTCCTACAAATGGCTGAGATAGCAACATAAGCTGAATCCCATTGACTCCCATTATATGGCCTACCTTGAAATCTTCAGCTCCTGGTTTGGCTTTGAAGAGTGCAGATGTGTTCCGGTCTGGAGGCGAGGACAGTGCTGACCTCCAGAGGGTAAGGAGTGTGCATGGAGGTGGGTACTCAGTGGGAGGGTGGGGATAGGAGGGGACTAAGGAGACGATGAGGGACCATTTTCTTTTACAGGTTAAAAAAAGACAGCGGGGTGGTTTTCTGTATTTACAGGTAAAAGAAAAATAAAAGTACTTTTGGGCACACTGGGTGGGCTCCTAGTGTGCCACATGAGTTGGGTGGGTTTATGCTGCCGACAGGGGACTGGGCACCTCTGTCAGCAATGAAAGTGGACTTGGAGCATCTGACACTGGGAGGGGTATCTCAGTGTCAGAAAGCAAAACAAAAGAAAAATGATCTAGGCACACTGGGATTGGGCTCCCAGTGTGCCACAATAGTAGAGGTTTGGGGATACATGCTAACTCGGGGACTGGGCATCGATGTGAGCAAAAACATTATGAGGGAAAACATGAAGCTATGGAGAATGGAGCAGCAACGAAGCATCTTGCGGTCTTTGATCAATAGCTGTATTCATCTCTGGAGAGGGGGTGAATACAGCTACTGATCAAAGACCCATTCTAGAGGGCGTGGCTGCGTGAGTATGTAAATACTACTACTGGGGAAAAGAGCTTATTAAAATATAGAAAATGGCCTCAAGCACTCATATAATATAAAATGGGAAGAGAAAATCTTAGCGTCCTGACTGGCTCCTACCTGTGCGTTAGATCTGTCTAATACACAGGTAAAAACAAGTGCAGACAATCTGGACATAGCTACAGTATAACAAACATATAAATGCACATTTAGAATGTTTAGGAATGATAAGAAGGTTAAGGACCACCATGTTTTCCCCTTCAGCTAGCAATTTTCCTCACATCAAACAGTCCTATTTTGCCACAAACTAAACCTAACACAATATTGACAGCAACATCGAAGAAATTTTCAGTTTCCTTTTACATGTTCTTTCACTTCTCTCCTTTGTTTTCTTCACACACATCCTGCTCCTTGGGAGATGGCCAATGCACTTGTTGAATTATACCTAGCACTCCCAACACTAACTCCTTTTCTTTTGTTGGAAGTCATACCTTTGACAAAAACAGTTCTTTATAACCCTGCACACTCAGCTGAATCTCTTTTCTCTCTCCTGTGCTCTGTAGTATCTCCTACATGCCACCACATTCTCCTACATGCCACCAGGCCTTCACTTCTCCAGTTGCTCTTTCACAGTTGTAACTGCCTAAACTCTAATGGCAGTGCTCATCCCCATGACAACGACTTAATATGGCTTTATCACGTACTCATTCAGACTACAGCTGTTAATGGCATGGCAACCCAAAATACAAAAAGTATCTAAATTTAAACACAGAGTGAATACATCATTTTCCAGCAAGCTTTTTCATATTTGAAAAAAGGAAATGCTACTCACACGAGCACTAAAGCTCTCCCAAATGGTCCAGCAGTCATTAACTTTCCATGACAGCCCTTACATTAAATAACACATTAAGTTACTTATTTACTGTGTTCTGCTTGTGCATCTACGTGTGTGTGTGGGGGATACACACAAAAGGAGTTTAAAGAGAACCTACAATTACAGAAGCCATAGTAGGGCAAATGTTCTAAATAAAAAATGCATTCAGCTTGTGCAGGTGGAGGACTATTTTATATAACATTTAGACAAAGGAATTACATTTTTGTTATTTAATCATGTCAGTTAAATTTTAATTTACATACCAATTACAGAGTCCCATTTTATAGTGCAATAAGACACTCCAGGGATGTGCATTAGACATTTGTAATGCATAACCAGGGTCTGAAGGCACTCGCCTGTTGCCCGGCCTCACAACATCCCTGACCATGCATTGGAAATGTCTGATGCACACTTCATGTCTTATTGCTTATTTAAAACATAGCCTGCTCATTTTTATTTTTTTTGTTTAAATCCTGAATTGTCTTCCAGAGCTTGTAATGTAGCCTGCACTCAAAATGTTTTAAGCAAGAGCGGTTGCTGCTTGTGGAGCTCACAAGTCATTCCTTAAATTTCTTTGTATTGCCAAACAGGGGACAGCAGCCTTAGAATAATTATTTGTTTTATTATTTCGAATAATTTACCTAAAATTCTTCTTGTAGGACTGCTGTCCACCCCAGTGTAGCAGAGGAGAGAGCCACTGAAATTGACAAGAAAGAAGTGCAGTCTCTCTCTCTTCATTTCTGACTTTATTGAGAAATGCCTAAAACTAAACAAACAAGGAAATGCCCATGGGTTTATTCTTTTTGTTAATGCAACTCCTTTACAACTCTCACTGAAAAAAGAAACACTTTTATGAGCAGGAACTGGGCACAAAGGGCTGGGGGCAGTATAGCACACAGTGGGCAGTTGTGGGAGGGTTTACAAATTAATTGGGAACAGAGGACTCAGGGCTGTACAGCGCACAGTGGGCAGTTATGGGAGGGTTTACTCAGTCTGGGTTCTTAAAATTTTAGGAAGGAATGCAGAGTCCCTTATCTTATGGTAAAGGTCTGCAGGGCTACGCCCTGCAGCCCTAAAAAGAAGGATGGTGGATCGATAGATTAGGCAGTTTAGACAAGAGACACAACCTAAACAAGGAAAATGAATGGGTGAATTTTATGTAACCATATGTTCTTTTCTGTTTCTGTAGATCCTACCAGTGGGATACAAGTGAAGAGTTTTGAACTTCATTTGTAACCTGCACTGCCAGTGTGGCTCTCAGACGCTGGGTCCCGAACAGACTTGTTGACAGTTTACTTATGTAAACCACATTAGCAATTTTATTTTTAATTGTATTTACATTTTTAGTTTTACATAGTGTTTAAATCATCTAACGTAGTTCAACCTAATAGAAGAATAATGTACATAATTTGCATATCCTGCAAATATACAAAGAGTTGTGATTTCCACTTGATAGAGTAAGATCCAATTAATATTAAACTGCACATAGGAGGCATTCACTCATGCTGTGTTCATTGCACTTCTGTGTACAAAGTTGGCTTAGGCAGACTTTGATGAGTTTACTTATAGGACTGGACAGTGCAATGTGTCACTCATCCCTGGAATGATGTCATGACATTTGAGATGTTTTGTGTCACTGACATCCCACGCTGCTTGGAGAGTGACTGCATTTTCCCTATAAATGGAAGTAAAATTGTGAGACTAATTCTCTTTGGAAAAAAGGCTATTGAAGTGCATGTGGGACACCAGAAGTGAGCATTCTTGGGATTCTGGGTTAGTCCATTCTCTTTTCAACACACTAAATAGAAATACTGATATTGCCAGAAAATAAATGAATAGTTTAACAAATGGAATATAAATGGATGGCAGGATGGTCTGCATCTGTCCAGGAAGGAACAAGTCTTTTGAGCAATCGGTTTAAATGCTTCATTGGCAAGCTTTTAAACTAGTCAGGGAGGCACTGATAAGCAGCAGGAAAATCCCAGCCTCTCCCACAAAACAGGGTACTAAATGAGAATAGGACCGAGGTAGAAAGGTCATTGGGGATGCTGCAACAGAGGTAAAGCCATCAAAAATGGAGAGCAATGAGTACCAGTGCCCGTAGTCTGAGTAACAAGCTTCCTGAATTAGTGGCCTTGATGGAGGAGGAACATCTGGATATCGTGGCAGTCACAGAAACATGGTACACACAAAACCATGACTGGGACATAAACATACCAGGATACACTATCTACAGGAGGGACAGGGAGGGTAAAGGAGGAGGTAGCTCTTTACATAGGGAAGGAATCAAAGCAACAGAACAAAGGGCAAACAGGGAGGAGAAGAAGCACTGTGGGTAAATTTGGAGACCGACAATGGCTCCACAATCCACTGAGGTTGTATACAGACCCCTTGTCAGGGAGAAATGGACAAGGAATTGATAGAAAGTATACTTAGAATGGCAGAAAAAGGGAGATATTGCTGATGGGTGATCTGAATATGCCAGATGTTAACTGGAGTGCAGTTGCAGCAGCCACTTAAGAGTGGGGTTATTCTAGATGCCTTACAGGGGCATGCCTTAGACAAGTAGTATTGGTGCCCACTCAAGAGGAGCAATCTTAGACCTGGTTCTCTCAAATGGAGATGAGAGAGAATCACAGATGTAGAGTGGGTAGCCATCTGGGAACTAGCGACCATCGAACAGTATGGTTCACAATAAACACAGCAATAGAGTCAAGCCATACAAAGGCAAAAGTACTGGACTTTAGGAGGCTGACTTTGCCAAAATAGGTGAGTGTCCTTGGAATGCACTAGCAAATGGGCAGGAAGGAGGGTGGAAGAACAATGGGGAATAATAAAAACTGCCATCACAGAGGTAACAAGCCTTTGTGTGGAAACAAATAAACAAAACAGAAATGATGTAAGAAACCACTATGGTTCTCAAAGGAAGTGGCAGTGAAGGTTCAAGAAAAAAAAGCATTCAGGAAGTACAAGGAATCACAGAAGGAGCAGGACAGAGAACTGCATCAGTTAAAAGCAAAAGGAAGCTGGGAGAAGGCGGTCAGAACAGCAAAGGCCCAAACCAAGGAAAAGATAGTCAACTCAGTTAAGAAGGGGATAAACCTTTATAGGTACATCAGGGAGTGAAGGAAGACCAAGACAGGGATAGTGAGGCTTAATAAAGGGGAGGGAGGTGGGCAGAGGGTGACTGTGAAAAGGCAGAGATACTAAACAAATATTTTTGCTCAGTATTTACAAAGGAAGGGAGGTACCTAAAACAGACAGTAGAAACACTCTGGATACAGAAGTTGATACCAACCACTTATGAAGAAAGGTTCTGAAGGAACTCTTAAAACTGAAGGTGGACAAAGAAATGGGGCCTGATGGGATTCATCCAGAATTCTAAAAGAACTAAGGGTAGAACTAGTGACACCACTGACTACCCTCTTTAACAAATCATGGGAGGATGGGGTGGTATCTGAGGACTGGAGGAGGGCAGATGTGATTCCCTTCACAAAGTGGGAGCAAGGCAGAAGCAGGAAACTACAGACCTGTTAGTTTAACCTCAGTGGTAGGGAAAATGATGGAATCACTTCTGAAGGAAAGAATTGTCGAGTTTCTAGAGGCCAGAGGGGCACAGGACCCAAGGCAGCATGGATTCACAGCAGGAAGGTCATGCCAGACAAATCTGATAGATTTATTTGACTGTGTGACCAAAGTAGTAGATCAGGGAGGGATGTGGACATGAAACACCTAGACTTTAGCAAGGCATTTGACACAGTCCCACACAAGATTAATATCAAGTTAGCCAGCCTGGGAGTGGGTCCCAAGATGACAGCCTGGGTAAAGAGGTGGCTGGAGAATAGGACACAGAGTAATAGTAAATGGAATCCACTCTGAAGAAAGGGGGTTACTAGTGGGGTACCATGAGGTTCAGTATTAGGACGGTCCTCTTCAATGTCTTTATAAGCAACATTGCAGAGGGACTGGAAGGAAAAGTATATCTCTTTGCAGATGACACAAAGATCTGCAACAGAGTTGATGCACAGGTGGGGTGGAAAGGATGAGAAAGGACTTGGCAAAGTTAGAGGAATGGTCAAATGTATGGCAGCTTAGATTCAATGCTAAAAGTGCAAGGTAATGCACCTGGGGTCACTTGATGGCATCCATCTGAGCAGCAGCTGAGATCCTGAGCTCCCCCTCTGGCTGCCTCAACTGCAGAATTTAAGGTGCATCCTGACGTTTTTTTGAAATTTACTTAAATAGCAAGTCTTTTAACATTCCGTCATCGATAGAGAGCCTTGCCTTGGAATTTTAAGCCTAGCTGGGTCGCGATGGAGGTGGATTCGAAACAGGCCTTACCAAGCACACCCCTCCAGCATCCCTGAGAAGGCCACAAAAACAGAGGAATCAGGCCCCAGCCAGGTCGGACCGCAGAGGTGATAAAGCAATACAGCCTACGCCATTATCGGAGGATAAATTCCTCCAGGAGCTTGGTCCTTGAAGGAGCTTCTTGTGGAACTTACAGGGAACTCAAATCTTTAGTGGCGACCTCTCTGATGTTTCTAAAAAGTCTCAGATGTGGAGGTCAGGGTGCTTCTGCTGAAAAATGGAGATCTAGGGCTGAGATGGAGATAACAGAATTAAGGCAACAGGTGAAGAGACTCCAACTTAAGACCGAGGACCTGGAGAGCGAAACATAGAAACAACTTGTTAATAATTGGCCTCCGGAATTGGAAGAAGGCCCAGACCTTATGGCTTTCCTACAGAGGTTCTTTGTTAAAATTGTGGGCCCATCTCCCATAAATGCCTCCTACCATCTCGAAAGGGCCCCACGCTCACTGCGCCCTCGACCTACAGCTGGATCCCTTGGCGTCAATCATTATTAAATTTCTTAGCTACCTGGAAAGGCAGCATGTGTATTTGAAGGCCGGGAGCTTAAAGAAATCTTGTGGGGTGCCGAAGATCCGGATGCCTGGGACCTTCCCAAGGAGATTCGTGAAAAGAAGCAGCGTACCACCAAATAGTGCAGAAACTCAGAGCAGCGGCAATCCCGTTCAGGATGGTATATCCTGCAACCCTGAAAGTTACTGTTGGAGGCTCAGCCATGAGTTTTAGTACCCCAGAAGCGGCCCACAAGGAGCTTACTAACAGACTGCCCGACCTGTTTAAGGGATCCGGCTGAGGACTATATGGTGGACTTTCAGGAGCTGTGTTAATGCTCGTGTGAAATATTAATACTATTGTAGATGGTGTCTGTGTTTACCCTTGTTGGCTGTTGTTGTGACCCCCTGGCCTTCTGTTTCACGCATGCCCACCTTTCTTGTCACTTACCTCTGTGTTGTGCTTTGTTGTGGTGTTTTTCTTTGTGTTGTCTGGTTGTTCGCTTTTCTCTCTGGGTCCTTCTGGTGGGCTGACTGTTGAGGCGAGGGCCGCGGTGGGTGGCTGGGTCTGGGTCTGGGTCGAGCCTCTGGTCCCGTTTATTGATGTTATGTTATGCGGCGGTGAGCGTTTTTCAAGGCGTTGTTTCGGGAGGAACTTCCTGGAGGAGCGGACCATTTGGGGTTCAGTGTTTTAAGGTCCCTCGGAAGCGGCAACCTCTATGGCGAATCTCCGTGAGCTTCCCTTGCTTCCCGTTGGAATGGCGTGTGTTGGGACTGCTTTCCCAGTTTTCGATTGGAGCGGATTGGTGGGTGGCCCATTTGTTTTATTGGGGTGGGAAGAGTAGGAGCATTGCGGGACCGTCCGGGTGGAAGAGGCCTAAGGGTGTTTCCTCATTTGGGTCTTATCCATCTTTATGTTTCCGTCTTTCTCCTTCCCTTGCTCCCCTTTCTTTAGTGCTCTTCAGTCTTCCTGTCTCATTGGTATGTGGAGGGGACGGGGTGAGGGGCGGCTGTGGGGGCTTGGTGAATCTGCATGCTGGATGTGGGATCGCGAGCTGTGCGTGGGGGTTGCTAATCTCTGCCCGGGCTGATTCACGGTAGGTGCTGGTTGGTTGTTCGGGTCATATCTTCGCTGAGGATGTATTTGTTTTGATAATATGTGGCTATCGGCTCTTGGCTCTGGGATTGGAGATTCGCATGGGGATCTGGGGGTTCGTAACCCGAGGTAATAGGCTGTATTTGGGACCACTGTTGTACGGACCTCCATCTGTACATAGTTTCTGGTGGGTTTATGTTTGGGGATGTTTTGGGGATCTCCATACCGCTGATTATAGTATTGGGTCTCATAGTCTTGTCTGGGGAGGGTTTTTTCCTAGGGTTGTTTGGCTGTTAATTAACCTTAGAGTTTGGATTGGGGTGGGGTATGTGGGGGTTACGGACTGATGTTCCATCTAACTGCCGGTCAGGTTTGGGGTTTTGTAAGGGGAGGGAGGAGTGGTACGAAGGGGTTTCAGACTTATTATGAGGAGGTGCACCCTGCTATAATTTGTGGGAAGTACTTTATCTGGATATCTGATTGCTGTGAGATATTTTTAAAATGGCTACAGTATAGTTAAAATAGCATCCTGGAATGTGAAGAGGGCTCAGGGATCGGGTTAAACATTTGCGGTTTTCAATAATTGCTCCCTGCTCCATACGGACATCCTTTTTTGCAGAAAACACATTTAGGCCGTGATGAGGCCAAGTTGCTTTCTCGGTCTGGGTTCTCTCAAGTTTATCTTGCTGGGAATTCTCATTTTAGCAAAGGGTGGCGATTCTTGTTAAAAGACACGTCTTATTTACAAAGACCTGGTCTGCTCAGACCAGAAGGAGATTTATTCTAGTTAAAGGTAACCTAAATGGAGAGGTGTAGTTCTTGGTTTGGTATACGGACTGGTGGGAGGTAATCCTGAGTTCTTCATGATGCTGACAGATAAATTGGCCAGTTTTGCCAACTCAATATGTGCTGGGGGGACTGGAATGTACCTTTCCCTCGTCATTAGACAGAGAGCCCCAGGATAGGCGTACACCCTCCTCGGCCAGAAAGCCCTTTGTGAAATGGTTTCAATGTTAGGCTTAGGTGACCCATGGCATATTGCCAATCCTTCTTGTCGGGCCTTTTCCTTTCAATCCCAATCACATGGTACTAAATCAAAGCTGGATATGATATTAGTCAGTCTCTCTTTTCTCGAGTGTATCTTTATCTGGTATAGAGCCGATCATTGTGTCAGATCATGCCTTGGTTTGGTTACACCTCTCTTTAAATCCGATTATTCTCGAGACTCCATATGGAGACTAAATACTCAACTATTAAAGGACAGCCATTGTGTCTCAGAATCAGCTCTAGAATATCTCTCTTCTTGGCCGATAATATGGATTCCACCCTAGAGTGGATATGATATGGGGAGCGTTAAGTGTTATCTTAGGGTGACTTTATTAAGATGGCTTCCTTTAGGAAGAAGGCACGATTAGCTAGGTCTTTAGAATTGGTGGGTAGGATTAGGGAGTTAGAAGGTAGGTTCTCATTAACTTCTTCAGTCTCGGATCTTAAGGAGCTTTTCAGTTAAGAATGAATACTCGGACCTTCTGAAAGAAAGATGAGTACTGTCTGGTGAAAACCCAGGCTAAGTATATTGATCTCGGCGAGAAATCCGGCAAGTTATTGGCTCTGCGTTTGCGTGCGCTTGAAGGTTCGAGGATCATTTCTTCTCTGGTTTCCTCATCTGGAAGCACTGTCTCCTCACCCAGAGAGATTGCTCAGGTCTTTAGGGAATACTATTCAAGTCTTTACAGTCCCTCTGACATCCCATTCAACAGCAGACGTCAGAAACTACATAAGAGGAATTGGTGTTCCAAGTATATTGGAGTCCCAACAAGCGAGCTTATTGGCTCTATCTCAGCTGAAGAAATCAAAGCATTATTGCCTCCTTGACCCCGGACAAAACACCGGGCCCAGATGGATTTCAGATTTTTACAAAGTTTTGCCAAAGACTTAATCCCTATTTTGCTAAGCTATATAATTACTTCCGGTTGCATTGGAACTTGATCTGGCTTTGTTCGAGGCCACTATAGTTTTAATTCCTAAAGTGGACAAGGAGCCTTCTGATCCGACTAGTTACCGTCCTATTTCTCCAGAACTATCATGTTAAGATACTAGCTAAAATACTTGCTGAGAGGATTAAAAGATCTGGCCGGAGCTTTTGAGCCCGAGCAGGCAGGTTTTGTCTCAGGGAGATCAGCAGCTGACCATCTGAGGATCCTATCGCATATTTCGTAGTATGCCCGGTCCGTCTCAGACCCAATTGTACTAGTCTCTTTAGATGCTGAGAAAGCATTTGATCGGTCGATTGGTCCTTTTTATGGATAGTGATGGAGGAAATGGGCTTCCATTCCCTTTTTGAACCTGATACAGGTATTCTATAGGTGCCTCTGCAAAATCTATTGCAATGGGCTCTTATCCCCTCTTTCAGTCTTCTTGCTGGTACTAGACAAGGTTGCCCCTCTCTCCTTTATTGTTCAACTTATACTTGGAGCCTCTACTGATAAATCTTAAGTCTTCCCCTCGGGTAAGAGGGTCAGGATCAAAGCGGGAGCTAGTTCTTTCTGCGTATGCAGATGATGTTCTGTTACATCTTTCAGATCCAGTAGCATCTTTAGAAGCAGCTCTGGATATTATTAGGCAGTTTAGCTCCTTCTCTGGCTATAAGTTAAACACTTGAAATGTGAGATCTTTCCCTTAAATAATTATACCTTTAAGAGGCTTTCTTCCTTTTGGAATGAAATGGACTTCAGCTCAATTAAATATCTGGGGATCTACTTCTCTACTGACCCTTTCTTGCTCAAGAAACTAAATTTAATTAAGATCAGAGACTCGATTAGTCAAGATTTGCAGCGTTGGGCATCCCTTCCTATTTCCTTGTGGGGCAGAATCAGTATCATTAAGATGAATGTCCTTCCCGGATTTTACCCACTGAACCTTACCAACCTCTGGCTCCCTCTTTCCTTCTTCCAGCAGCTCCATAGTCTGTTTTCCACTTTCATCTGGAGAGGAAAGGGTGCGTTCCTATGGCTCCCTATCACTCCCTAAAGAAAGAGGAGGCTAAGACTTCCAATTTTCAGCTATATTACTAGGCGGCCCACTTGTCCAAGTTGGGAAGGTGGTTCTCCTAGATGCTGAGAATTCTTCCCCAATCTGGCTTCAGTTGGAATCGGCCTTCCTCTCTGAGCTTAGATTTGACATATCCATTCTACCTTACCTTACCCCAAAAACACTCTCACAACTGATTTTTGATGACACGGTGGCGGTCTCTCTTAAAGTGTGGGCCCAATGTCTTAGGTTCTTCGGTTTCTAACCACACGGTTAGGGGCAGCCAATTATTCTCAATCCCAATATTAGATTAGGAGATTCTTGGTTAGGACTAAACTGGCTCCCACAACTTAAAGATTCCAGGGTTGAACATTTGTTCGCCAAGCTTAGCTTTTACTTCAAGCGATATCTTAACCAGATTCGATATCCCAAGCAGAGAGACTTTTAAGGTGTTCCAGCTCCGCACCTGGTGAGTAATAAATTCGGATCGGTGTTTAAGCAATCCATGGTACATCCCTTCTCTCCAACATTATTATGCTGGCATCCCAGCCCCATTCCATTTCGCAGATTTACTCCTACCTCTTGACTTTTAACTTGGGGAGGAGGTTGGAGGCCCTCGGTCTGGAACATCTCCTTCCTGATGATGTACCATTGTGGAGAACTTTTGGCCTAACCTACATAGATACCACACCCAGGATAGGTTTGGTTAGGCATAATATAATATTGTTAACAACTTATACTACACTCGGTCAAGCTTTTCAACGTAAACTGATCCCCATTCCAGTGTGTTTCAGGTGTTCACAAGGTGAGGGCACTCTGACTCATGTTTTTGGGAGTGTGCTAAAGTTGCCCCACTATGGTCCTTGATTCGGGATAATTTAAATCCCTTCTGGGTCTGAGCAGGTTTTTTCTCCAGGAATTTGTGTATTGGGTGATTTTTCTCTGATAGATAGTGTGGAGCGTGGGTATCACATGGTCCCTGGTATCTATGGCAGTCAAGAAGCTGGTTTTAAGGCACTGGAAGGACCAGTTGGTTCTATCATGTCCGGATTGGTTAAAGGAGTTGATGTCGTATCTCCAGTCTGAAAACTTGATTGCCAGCTATAAGAATCGATGGACTTATTTCATAAAAGATGGGGTAAGCTCCAGTCTCTTTGTTTACCTTAATGATAAGGTTTGGTGACCCGATCCCTGGACCCTCATACTATATAGCATAGTAGGCGTTACCTTTTAGTATACAGTCTTATTGTGGTTTTAAGATACGTTCCCTTTACTATAACTTGGACTGTTGGTTAGGGTTATTAAATAGGTTGTTTAATAGGTGTGGATATCCAGATTTTAGAAGCTGTAAGTCTCATGATTTTTAGCGGGTGAACCCTGGGAGGGGAGGTGAGGGGTGAGGGTATATACTCTTTGGCACTTTGATTGATAGACAGATATCTTATGTTGCTTTTACTCTCAAGTGTGCCTTGTTATTTATTACATTTGTTATGGGGGTCTTGGTTTGACCTAGGTTTACGGTTTGTTTCTTGATTGTTATGGGTTTTGGTCGTATTATTCTTGAAACCAATAAACTTAAATTTCAAGGTAATGCACCTGGGAAACAAAACCCAGGGAGGAGTAACAATGGGGTGAGATACTAACAACAACAAAATGGCAAGGGACCTGGGGTAGCCATATCAGATGACCTAAAGGTGGGCAAGCAATGTGAGAGGGCAGCAAGGAGGGTTGGGGATACTGGGATGCATAGGAAGAGGCATCACCAGTAGAAAACAGGAAGTTATTATCCCTCTGTACAGGCAGCTGGTGAGACCCCATCTGAGTACTGCATGCAGTTCTGGAGACCCAATCTCTGCAAAGACATAGACGGATGGAAGCTGTCCAGAGGAGGGCAATTAAAATGGTGCAGGGTCTGCACTGGAAGACATATGAAGAGAGACTTAAGGAGCTTAATATGTATAGCCTCAAGGAAAGGAGGGAGAGGAGGACATGATACAAATTTTCAAGTACCTCAAGGAATCAACAAAGTCCAAGAGGGTAACATCTTTCAAAAAAGAGTGTGCAAGAACAAGGGACACAATTTGAAGATGGGGGGCAGCTCAGAGGTAATTTAGGAAGTCTTTTTTCACGAGAGGGTTGTGGATGCATGGAACAGCCTTCCAGGAGGTTGTGGAGTCAAAAACAGTGGTGGAATTCAAGCATGCATGGGACAGTCATAAGGCAATTCTAGGGGGTGGGGGTAGAAAAGTAGGCTGCTGGTTAACTAGGATCTGCAGCTTATCCATTAGGTAGGGAAACGGGCAGACTGGTGGGCCAAGCAGTCCTTATCTGCCATCAAATTCTATGTTTCTATGAGAAACAGAATTTTATTTAAACAGAGGATATCTCTATTTTTCCACAATAGATAACCACAAGAGAAAATTGGCGGTTGTTAAATAAACAAATCTTTTATGAAAATGCACTGAAGGGCATCAAGATATGATATTTACTTTATAAAATATGTTATAGAAAAGCACGTAATTGTGAAGTTATAAATGAAAAGAAAATGTTTGAACATTATTTATGCTTTTGCCCTTCATAGTGTTTATATGAAAGTCAAACATTAGGGACTTTGAACAAAATCAATAGAATTTTAATTCTAGAATTAATGAATAATTAAGTGCATAAAGTGTTTATATTGTCAAGAAATTTAATGACTGATTAACAGTATGAAGCATAAAAGGACTGTATCTCTTGTGTTTAATTAGAATTAGGAGCGGGCGAAAGTGCGGATTTCCATCATCATGGAAGTTCCATGGAATTGCATTTAATTATAAACTACAGACTTTTACATGACATGTGGAAAATAAGTCTCTTGCATTACTCTGCTGTTATCCCCACAGTTTAATATATAAGCCACAGAACTGAAAACTGACACTGATCAGTTCTACTGAGTTTTTCCTGCAGTTTAATACATTAACCCATTTCTTTAATTTATTCTGCAGTTTTCAGTGGAATTTCTGAGAAAGTTGGCAAAATGATTTCTGAACCATCATGAAGCGAAAATCTGATGTTCACCAAAATTCCGCTGGCTGAATTTTTTTGCACACCCTAATTAGAACACAGGTGGATTATATAGTTAATGGAAAACTGAGTGCTGAAACAGTTTTACTTATAGGTAAAACAGAGTAGTGTACTCTATTTTTACACGAAGTTACAAAAGTTGGGTAAAATATATAAACTGTTTATTATACTTAAACAATATTATAATTTTTAAATTAGCTTAACCCTGAAGAAGAGACTGATGAGGGTGTCTCAAACGTTGATAATGAAATATTTTGAAGAAAATAATTTGTGAGAAAAAAATAAAGACTTACTGAAATGAGAGGCATTTGGTGGTCCAGAACTTTTCTTTATCTAGAGAAGTGGCCATGGAAGTGAAGGAAAAAGGTGGCATTCAGGAGGTATAAGGAACTGCAAAGGGAGGAAGAGCAGAGAGAGAGAGAGAGAGGTGTACTGGTAAAACAGAGGGAAGCAGGTGAGGTAGTGATGGGGCAAATGTGAAGACAGAGGAAAGGATTGTCAACGTGGTAGAAAATGGGGATAAGACATTCTTCAGGTACATAAGTGAGAAGAGGAAAGCAAGGGGGAGAGTGAGAATAAGGAGTGAGAATAAGGAGGATGGCAGAGGAGACTCGAAGAATAGAACCAGGAAAAAGCAGACATCCTGAACAGGAGCTTCTGCTTAGTCTTCACAGCAAGGAAAGGGAGCAGTAGGAACAATCAGGAGGTCGGACACAAGTCCATTTTCAGAGGAAAGGGTCCTTAAGGGATTAGCAGCTCTGAAAGTGGACAAGGTTATGGGACCAGATGGGATACATCCAAAGGTACTAGAAGAACTCAGGGAGGTGCTTGCTGCCCCACTAATTGCTTTGTTGAAAAGTTCACTGGAATTGGGCATGCTTCTGGTGTACTGAAGTAGAGCAGAGTTGGTCCCTCTACATAGTGACAGCAGGGAAGAGGCTAGCAATTATAGGTCAGCGAACCTTATCTGAGTGGTGTGGAAATTAATTAATTGCAGTGTCAATGGCTCAGTAGGTAGCATACTCGCCTCTGAGGCAAGGAGATCAGAGGGCTGTGGTTTCAGTTCCCACATCTGGCACTTGGGTTAATATCCCAATACTGACACTGTAATGCAACATGAGGGGTGCTGCACTTCTGAGGTGCCATCTTTCAGATGAGATGTTAAACTGAGGTCCCATCTCCCTGGAGTGGTGGTAGTTCAGGATGGATGCTAAAGATCCCATGGCACTTATCGAGAAAGAGTAGGGGATTTTTTATTTAAACCATAAGAAACAATAAATACAAATCAGTATTACATCATACAAACACATAATAAGAAAATCAGAAACATAAGTAAATATGTTACCATACAGTAACCCCAAATTTAAACAACCCCCCACCACCACTAAAAGAGTAGGGGACTTTTTTTTCAAAACTTAAAAGAACTTATAAACAGAACAATATTCTCCTCATACTAAAGATCGAAGAAAAAAAATTAAATAAGGTGAAATCTGAAAGCAGTATTACCTCATACATGCTATCCTGTACTAAAAGCATAATATATGAAACCGTCCTCCCTCGCCTCTACTAAAAGAGTAGGAGAGATTTTTTCTTCACATCAAAAACAAATTCATGCCAACAACATTAATACACCGAAAATAATATACAAACCATAATAAATCAAACGTATTACAGCATGCATTTAGTGATACTTCAATATTCATGCAAGGTTGCAATAAAGAACCCCAAACATCCCAGAACTGACACCCCATTATAGAGAGGGGTATTTATCTCTTTTTTCCCCTTAAAACCATATAAAACTAAACTCCAAAGAGTAATGTCAATGTTCTGAAACCCAGGGAAGAAAAAGAACCCAAATAGCTTCAAATTCTTAAATATAATCAAAATGACACCACCACTGATCCCATTTCCCATGCTCTAATTGAGACCTTTTACATTTTTCAGTCTCCATATGTTCATACTAAGCATATAAAACAAATCCAAAACTAATATATTCTGTTGTTGTAAAGTAAATCGACAGCTACTTATACAAAGCCAGTATAAAAGTGTACCATTACTACTGAGTGTACTGTGGTGCAAATGCCCCAACCTATGGGGAACAACACCACAGTACAATAATTCATGATCAGGTGGTATAAACTTGCCTTTTTCCATCTGTTTTAACCACATCCCAAAACTGTATTGCATATGGACACTGAAAATACATATGGTCCATAGTTTCTATTTTCAACACACAAGTATCTCTTGGACAATATCTGTCTTGCAGGGACTTATGTTTATGGTTCCCTTTAACATTTATCCTTCCATGAATCCATAACCAAGCTATGTCCCACATGCGCCCAGTATCCTATCCTCCGATATATATTTTGAAATCTGTTCCTGATGTAGTACAGAAAATCCTGCAAAAGGCTGTTCATTAAAGCAAGCCATCTGTACCTCCATATATAGTGCTTTCTGGGAAGTTGAAGCACTGACTCATAACTTATGTCCCAAATTTTTGTTTTATCAAAACCCTTCCCACCTCTGCACTAACGCGCTTACGTTTATTTTATGTAAGAGTTTATTCTCTTTCCATTCTCGTAATACCCCTAACAACTTAACATACCCCACTTCCCCAAAGTGGCCACACACCCTTCATTAAGGATAAAAGATTATCATATAAAAATATGGTAAAGAAAAACAACATTGGATTCAACATATCCACGTCCTTCCTTAATTCCCTTATAGACCACATTCCTTTTAATTGGATTGAGCCTACTACCCCAAAACAACTAAAAACATCCTAGTACTTTTGTTTCTAACCATTTAGGTAATGGAAAAATCATATTAACAAATAAAACACCTGAACCAGAAAGGTTTTAATATAGTAAACACGCTTTTTTTTTAACTTTCCATCTATTCCATTGGGCAACTTTAGCCATTCCCACCTGCAGTGCCCTTTCCCGCTTTTTCTTGTGAGTATGCCGTAAGTAAGGTATTGGTCTTAGCAGGAGCTGCTTTTAAAGGCCTTAGTTCTCACTGGCCCTGTCGTGAATGTTTTCTGTCTATCGGCATGCTGAGACATAGCTTTTGTTTCTGCAGAAGGCACATTATGTGCAGCGAAGTGCAGCATTTAAAACGTTTTTTTTTTTTAATAGTTACAGCACCTCAGTTTTTGTAGCTATCCTGTAGTGCTACAATTTATGTAATGTGGCCTTTTTGCTGGAGGAAAAGCTGTGGTGCATGAGTGAGGATGCCCAGGTGAGGAAAAGGAGATATCCAGGACACTCATAACACCTTTGGTGCTTACAGGCTTATATTAGCCTGAAAAGGTATGCTAACATTGCCTTGGGGTGCATATTAAGGGCTTGGGGTATGTTACTCCCAAAGTTATTGCACTCGGTGGAGCAGTATCTTCTGCTTTAATCCTACAAGTGCTGGCCTGGCCATTCTCGGAGTTTGAAAAGAGAGTCATGTATAGACAAAGCCCTAGGTTGGTGTGAGGTTTGGTGTGAAGCTGGACAAAGGATATAAGAAATTCTTCAAGAGACTCATGAATGATGACCTCTCCTGGTAAAAGACACTGTTTTAGTGGCAATGGGAGGCTATCATGGGAGATCTCTGTTAAGAGGTACTGATTTATTTCCTTTATTTCGTGAGACTTTTAGTGACCCTTAGAGATCAACAAATGTACGGAAGGAATTATCTTTGTTTAGCAACTATATTTTATTCAGACTCTGGAGCCAAATACCTCACACCGTATTGTCTAAGGGTGGCTTTCATATTTACTGAACAAACGTACCAATGCAGAGTTATGAGATGCACCAGACTATCAGCTTCAGAGCGCCATGACTATGGGAACTTTTTGAAGAGTCTGTTTTGGAATAAGTGCTTTGGAACAAGAACAAAGTTTTCTTACTATATGAGACAGGACTCATTTCAGCAGCTAAATATTAAATACTAAGCATTACAAGTGTGGGACGGCTCAGAGGTAATGTTAGAAAGTATTTTTCACAGAGAGAGTTGTGGATGCATGAAACAGCCTTCCTGAGGAGGTTGTGGAGTCAGAAACAGTGGGAGTATTCAAGAATGCATGGGACAGGCATAAGACAATTCTAGTGGGGTGTAGGAGGAAGTAAGCTGTTGATTAACTAGACTCTGCAGCTTATCCATGAGGTAGGGAAATGGGCAGACTGGGTGGGCTAAGCGTCCTTATCTGCCATCAAATTCTATGTTTCTATGTTTCTATAACTTGCCATATCCTCCCTCCATAATAAATCCCCAATATTTGACATGGTGACATGGCTACTGAAATACCCCTATTGTTTTAGGCAGAGGCGGAAATCCTAATAAAACTTAAACATTTTGTTTTCTGAGTATTAATACTAGCTCCGTCACCTTACCTATCTCCTGAATTAAATTACAGGCAATATTAAGAGAACTCCCATCTTTCAATACTAAACAAAGATCATCAGCATAAGCTATGACTTTATATTGTTGATCTATATCATCCCGATCTGGGGAGATTTTCGTAATATCCGTAACACTGGATCTATAGAAAACACATATAGCTGGGGACTCACTGGGCACCCTTGTCTAACCTCTTTATAAATCCTATGTTTTGTCCCAACCAGCCATTCTCATAAGGTCTCACATATGCAAGATCATAACATAATTGAAGCCATTGTACAAACTCTGTTGGAATTCCATAAGAACCAAGGCAATCCCATAAAATGAGTCAGATGCCTTGTCAAAGGCTTTTGCCTGATCCAAACTGACTACTGTATATAGCCAGATGCCCTATGTTCCCACTAACTGTTCCGTCTCTTTCTATCAATTCTCGTAGCAGGAGCAAAGCATCCGCATTCATCTCCCAGGTATTGAACAAAACTGAGTAGGAATTTTTAAATCAGCCATAACCAAGGATAATATAGTCCCTAAAAGCTTTGCAAATAATTTAAAATCCACATTTAATAATGTGATTGGTCTCCAATTACAAATATTTGTATGTACCCCAGATTTAAAAGAAAAATCAACAATCCTTCATACATCTGCGTAGGCAAGTAATATTCAAACAAAAAAAATTATATACCTGTAACAAAACCTGTGGCATAATCATTCAAAGTAGCTGATAAAAGTCTCCCGGTAGGCCATCTGAGCCAGGAGAAGTGTTTTTCTTAAAACTATGAATAACCCTTTCCATTTCTGCTGCTGTAAAAGGAGTTACCATTGCAGCAGCCAATTCTGGAGCCAATTTAGGAAGGGTTGCAGCCCTCAATATTTGTGACAAAAACTGTGAATTCTCTGCTGAATCCCCAAAAACCTGTTCCACGTGGACATCCAAAAGCCCCATAATACCATAATTATCCCACACCTTGTCACCTTGTGAGGAAAATAAAGAAGATAAAACTTTCTTTTCCCTTCTCTCCTGGCTGGCTAAATATGGATTCACATGTTCAGCTGTACCCTGAGTCCCAAAATGTGTTCTCTATTTAAAGAATGTAATCTGTCATATTGAACTGTGCCATCTTTTCATGCATTTCCCAATCTCGTCTGCTAAGTCCTCCTCCCCTACACTGTCTTGACAATAAATTCCCAAATTTCTTTCTAAACCTCTGATATTTCTCATATGTGGTAACTGCCCATAGAGGACCATATGCTTGGAAAACCCTGTCACACAACACTTCATATCCTCCCACCACTGACTGATATTATCATACAAAATAATGGTAGTGCATATATATATATAACTATAGTAGTCAATTGCTGTACTACCACCTCCTCCTGTAATACTGAAGTATTTAACCTCCAAAATCCTCTCCTGCACCTTGTTGTGGGGTACAGCTATAGTTAACCCAATTAATGTATGGTCTGAGGTTTCTACTGGCACATTAACTATGGTCTCTACTGGCAAGTTCTTCACAAAAAGAAAATCTATGAGATGAAAGTTGCCCCTTATAAAAGTAGGTTTAATCCCAACTTTTTGACCATATGAACATCTTGTAACCCTGCTATTTGTGCAATAGAATTCAACACAGTTTTTTTCCCAGTACAGAACGTTCCTGTAAATCAATATTAAAATCTATCCAAAAATATTTGCCTACTGGTATGCAAAAGGTTGAATTTTCTGTAGCAAGGCAATCACGAACGCCTTGGTTTACGGCCCATAAAAATTAATCAGTCTACAACTAACAAAGGTAATCTCTACATCCAACAATAAAGCTCATCCTGGTTCTATGTCCACTATTCAAAGACTTTTAACCCAAGCATAGTAAAGCAAAACCCACTCCACAGCATGTATCTAACCCCATGGACCAATAAGAATCTCTCCACTTCCAATCCCAAGAAGCTTGGTCTGTTTCTCCTACAGAATGCAACCTAGTATCTTGCACAAAGATAACATCAAAGTCTAAGCGTCAGAAAACCCCAAATGTAGTAATCCATTTTACTACAGATTTAATACTACTGACATTCAAACTAGCCAACTTTAAATGTGTAGGCTAAGGGGAGGTTTAAAGACCTTTCCACTAGACCTCATCACTCTTCTCTGAGGCTTTGAAATTTTAAGTTTCAGAAGGGGTTCCTTGTCTCCTGTGACTGGGGTACTAATCCACTGTTCTCTACCTCCATGGGATGTTCTAAATCCACCTGGTCACCCCACATTGTAAAATCCTCAAACCTAGTTTTAAGGGGCAGTGGTGATGAAGGTAATCCAATACTTCCTAAGGGTGCACTCTTAGTAGGGCTTGAGGAAGGAACAGAAATACACATCTCCCTTTTGAGACTACAGGCTCTGCTCCTGAGGGGTTCGTGATACCCTCATCTTCATGTCTACAGATATTTGGGCAGAAGAGATCCCAATGGAAGACTCCTCATGGGAAAGCAAAGCTGAAATATTCTCTCCATTGTGGGAACTCTGAGGCATCACATAGGAGTTTCCTTGTCTGCTGGCCTTCTTACAGGTCATGATACTTCCAGTGTAACCTGTGCCTCCTCCTGGGAGGAAGTGCGGTTCGTGAACCATAGGTGAATGTCTCCTGGGTGACATAACTCTAGCTCTACCCCTAATATCCCTCCCTACCTCTATCCCTTTTTCTTCCTTGTAAGGTTACCGGACGAGTTAAAGGGACATCTAGCTTGTGACAAAAAAAGTAATCTGAAGCTTCATCTGAGTTATGTTCGCCCAGGGACATTCTGCAAATGAATGATCAACATCCCCACATAAATTGCACATCGGAGGTGCTCTACATAATGCAGCCGTGTGGCCTAAAACCCCACAATGAAAACATTTGATTTGATCATAGTCATTGCTTAAATGAGACAAGGATCCACACTTATAGCAACTCTTTTGTTGACCAGCATAAAATAAAATGCCTCTGTCCCTTCCCAAAATAAATGAGCTTGGCTAATGCTGTATACCAGATTCAGTTTGAGTCAGTTGTACCTAATGGTCCACCCCAGTCCAAAACCCATTTTTGTCCATAATGGGTTTGGGGTGATCAAAATAGTACAACGCTTTCTAACCAGAATATAATATTTCTAATATTCACCCCTTCATTATGAAAAGAAGTGTCACTGTCTTAACAGTAGGCTTTGTGATGGGAATAGCAAGAACATCCTTCCAATTGTCAATGTCTTTTATTTCATAATATAAATGCCAGAACTTATCCAGGGATGCCATTGTACAAAAACTGACATCATAAATCTTATCCCCAGGAGCATGGATACATGCATATACTTCCACTGGAGAAAACCCCAATGAATCTTTAATTAAAGTTTTGCCCACCCATAACCTTTCAGGGACTACTGGAGCTTTTCCTTATAATGAAGATGAACCAAACATCGTCTTTAGCTGCTTCAGTTGGTTTTCCAAAGAGACCAGCATAAGACTGTGGGCTATGGTTTTCAACTATATGCATGCTCCTCCCCAAATTGAAGTTTTTCCAAAGGAGGTGCCTAGACTGTACCTGAAATATCAGCGATATCTTCCAGCAGTAGCTCCACTTGATTGCTTGGTAGATTAGACCCCACAGAAGACCAGACATAGTCTGTGACCTCACTATATTTAACATTGAAGGATCCATATGAAGAGCATCTGTTGCAGCTCCTAAAGAGTCTGCCTCACCTTCACCCTACACAGACGCAGCAGCCAACAATGAGGACTTAGTTTCTGCTGAATCAATATTTTGAACCGAATAGATATCAATGGGTCAGACTCAGGTACAGTTTTTCTACATGTTCTGTCTCTCCTGGAATCTGAATAGATGGGTTAGGTACCCAAACACCATTCTTGAAAATCCAGCCTGCATCATGGAGAGCTCCAGGTGTCCAATCTGTTGAAGTGCCACTAAATCCACCTCCACATCTCAAAACTGCTAAGGCCCCTTCATCTCTTTAGGTTCCCTAGAACTCCCTGGTACCTGGTCTAGGGGCAAGGCCAAAGGTAAGCACTTATTGCCTTCTTGCATGGGGCTCAATCAAATCAATCAACCAAAGACCAGGCGATCACCATTGAGCAAGCTCATTTTCAAGGTGGACCTGGGTTTGTTAACAAGGAACAATGGACAATATACATGTGATGCAACACACAAGAAAATAATAAAATAAAGTGAGATACAATAATACCGTATATATACAAAGTATCAGCAGGTAGCATTGACAGTAGTATATGTTTGGAACAGAAGATACAGCTAGTTTTGGTAGGACACAATTTTTCATATAAGTAAAGAAATACATATATCAGGTGCATCGAACACAAATAAAACCTAATATAAAAAGATATATAGTGATACAGTATGGAGAATTTAGAGCTGGAACCAGGGTCAAAGGAATATGGATGGGACAGATATGGGGGCAGAAAAGGGAGAGTGAAGAGTCGATTATAGATGTGATCAGTCTTTTAACAATAGTAATTAGAGTGTACTTGGACTTATAGGAGTCACTGTTTAGGGTAGACAACAGGACTCCTTATTATGATATAGATATAGAGATTTAAAAGCTGTTAGGCTGATGGGGTGAGTTAATTTCAAAGTTTTTGCAGCTTGTTCCTCAGTTGAGGGAGCACAAAGCTGATGGCTGCTCTGCCAATGCTAGATTTTGCTTTGTAAACATAAAGGTAGATATATGAGGTGCTTCTCAGGGCATACTTCCCCAGAGTGCAAAAAGGTAAACAGACAGAGATGTACTGGGGCATTTTATTTGAGAAAGCTTTGTATGTCCAAACCACAGCATTTTTTGCCATCTGTAAGCAAGGATGACCATCCCACTGCCGTGTATAATACACAGTGGTGGGTTGAGTAAGGAAGACCCATGATAAATCTTATGGCTCTGTGATAAAGCGTGCTAAGTTTGGCTAGGGTACCTGCAGGTCCCTGACTACATAGAAAATCTCGTAATCCAATAGGGAAGAAAGGTAGTTTGAACCAGTTTCAGTTTAGCGTGTCTTGTGAGGAGATTATTAATCCTAAAGAACAGACCAAGTCTTTGTCTAAGTTTCTTTGCCAGTTCTTCTACGTGATCTGTGAAAGTAAGTCTATGATCTAACCAGACCCCCAGGTACTTAAACTTTGGTACGTAGTCCAACCGCTCACCTAGAATGGTAGTGATCTGTGGAAGTGTCCCAGCAATTGCAGGATTTATTGCATTGTGAAGGGGCTAGAGGAACATTGCTTTGTTTTGTTTTTTTTGCATTTAAGAGCAGTTTCTGGTTTATAAGCTGATATTGCAGCAAATTAAATTCATTTTAAAGGGTTACAGGCCTCCTATCAGGGCGGGGCTACTAGCATAGAGTACCTTATCATCTGCGAATTGGTGTATTTCTGCTTCTTTGATGGAGGCATCTACGTTGTTAATATAAATGGTGAAGAGCAAGGGATCAAGAATGGAGCCTTGCAGTACACCCCTCAATAGGGATTTGGTGGAGAAACTTCCTTCTGCCTTTACTTGTTGAAGTCGTCCTGAGCGGTAGTTGGAGAACCATTTAAGGGATAGGAATCCAAACCAATGTTCTGGAAGGATGACAGAAGTAGTCTGTGATCAACGTATCTAATACCTTGCTTAGGTCCAAGAAAACCATGAAAGTTTTTGCCTAATTCAAGCTGCCAGTCATTTGTCACCTTGGCTAGAGCAGAGATTGTACTGTGCTGTGCTCTAAAACCAGATTGTAATGGGTTGAGCAATTTTTCTGATTCCAGGTACTTCTGAAGCTGGGAGTTCACTATTTTCTCCAGCATCTTAGATGGGATTGGAAGTAGGGAGATTAACCTGTAGTTATTGAGGCCACTAGGATCTCCTGACTTAAACAAAGGGACCACAAGTGCAATTTTCCAAATGGGCAGTAGGTCACCCTGGGATGAGGATAAGTTGAAGAGATGAGTAATTGGGACTGCAAGGACATGGTAGCCGACCTTTGAAGTACAGGTCAATGAAGTCAGCCCCAGCACTTTTCCTAGTGTCCAACTGAGGGAGAAGATCTTGACTTCTTTCAGGGAGGTAGGCTGCAGAGAGAAGGATGGACTGGGATGGGTTTTTCTTGTGTATCCAATCCAAGTTGACGGAGGATATTTGTGGGAGAGGAGTCAAAGCTAGCGCTGCAGTGGCAAATGATTATTAATAGCGTCGAGGATAGACAGTCTGTCGGAGATGACAGTATTGTCGATCAATAATTTAGTAGGTAGGGAATTAACAGTGGTGTGACCTTCAAAGTCTTTGATCGTCCTCCAGAATTTGGAGACATTTCTTGAGGAGCTCTCCATCTGAGAGTGGTAGAAATTAGCTTTGGCTTCTCTGACCATTTTGATGCAGAGGTTCCTCACCCTCAGAAAGAATTAAAGTAATTTATTAAATTAGTTTTCGAGCAGTTCTCCAGAGTACATCCCTACTCCATAAAGCATCTTTCAGGTCTTCGTAAAACACCGACAGGATTTGTTTCTGGCACAAGCTTTTACTATGGGAGCATACTTGTTGAGAGCCCCTAGCACAATTTCTGAGAAAATATCATAAGCCATAGTCAGGGACTTGGCTAGATAGAAGTCCTGCCATCGCAAGGAGTCTCTGAGCTCTGATATATACCCATGGAGATCAAAGTTATGATACACCTTTTAAAGGAGAATGTTGCAGTTGTGGATTTAAGAGTGGATCTTACACATGATGAAGCAATGGTCGCTAATATCAGGATAAAAGATGCCAGCATGGGAGAATAAATGGAGTTTGTTAACTTAAATGATATCCAAGAGAGTACTGTTATTAGGGTTGAGCTTGTTAGAATGAGTAGATTTGTTTATTAGCTGTGACAACCCAAGAGAATCACAGAACATTTTAAGTGGGTGGATGCACTGGAGAGCCAGTCTAAATTGAAGTCCCCTAGTATGATATACTTTGAAGATGCCAAGCCAGGATGTTTCTGAGATGTTTTAACAACTGTAGTCCAGCTGATGGGGTCTGTGGCATCCTATTATACATAATGAGACACCGTAGCAATTTCCATCTTTAATGACAAGCTTTCAAATTCTTTTGGGACAGAGGTTGACTCAATTATGGAGGCAGAGAATTTATCCTTGATGTAAATAGCTACCCCACCACCTCTGGTTTGCCTGTTGGCTCCAAAAAGAGTAGGAGGGATGTTAACTTCATTGTTACTGGTCACTGGTCGAAGCCAGGACTCGTAATCACCAGAACATCTGGAGCAGTATGACATACCCAGGCCTGAACTGAAGTGATTTTTTTTAATAGGCTATATACATTAACATGCAAGAATCTAAACCCCTTGAGGCTTTTTAGCTCTGCTGGGGATTCCATGGGTGCCAGAGGGCCTGAATTAAGCTCAACATTTCCTGTATAGTAAAAGCAGGAACAAGAGTTTCCTGCAGAGTCCTAGGAGAAGTGTGGGTGGCTGAGTCTTTTTCAGTTACGTGATTTGTCTGCAGCAGTATAGGGAGTTCTGAGGCTAGTTCCCAGTTTGCCTGATGCTGCATACAATAATACCCTGACCGAGAGAGAGTCAATGGGAGTAGGGGGGTATGCAGATGGTGGTACCCCTGTGGGCAGGCTCTGCAGGAGTTCCTGTATGCTGGTGCAGGTGAATGACCAGCAGCAGGCTAAGGGGAGTTAGAGAACATACAAGTTCTTCTACTTGATAGGAAAAGTCCCGTCGGACAATGTAAAAGAAAGCCATTCTCCACTCTAGGAGTTATTTTTTATTCACGTTCAGGTTCAATACATATAAGATGAGCAAGACAAGCATAGAAGCAGGTAATATGCCCTCATTATGAGACTATCACCCAATGGGCACTACAAGTGCTGGCAAGAGAAGGATTCTTAATGGAGGAGAATTTCTTGATCCCGCACAATAGTATTATAGGCAGTGGAGCGTGAAGTAGTAATCCTTAGTACAGCTCCTTGTCAGGCTAAACGAGAAAAGAGTTCACCTGACTATTGAGTAGTACTAGGGCAGGGAGGCTTTGAAGCAAATTTCTTAGCTACTACTCTGAAGCAGACTAAGTACTAGAGAGATCACCTGACCTAAATCCACTGCCTTAGCAAGACAGGATATGACAGTGAGCAATAAACAAGCATAAAATATCAAAATGGGATACCTCAGCAAGACAGGATAGGATAGGAACAAAAGCAAACCTAAAGTACCAAAATAGTATGCCTCAGCAAGACAGAATAAGATAAAGCTGCTAGCAGGCTTAGTTGCAAAGGGATGGGAGGAATGGCAGTTGCATGCTGCTCATAACGGATCTCTTCCGTTTTTTCTGTTCCTCTTCTAATTTCTGCTTATTGATTTTAAAATCACTCTCAGCAGCTGTTAACCTCTCCAACAAATATTTTTTCTTTTATCCAATTGTATCTGTAATAAATGCTCCTTATCCAAACCAGTCTCCTGCTGTTTGCATAGCCACAGTTTCAGGGTCCACCACCTGCTGCAGAGCTTCTGCTCCTAGGTCCAAATCTACTGCTGAATCAATTCTTGCTCAGGAGCCACTACTACAGCCTCCCCTCCCCCGTAGCCAGACCTGGACTGAGTCCTCCATCTCTTCTGCAGTGCTACAGTGCCCTCTGCAGCAAGAGTAGGGGTAATTTTATTGCAAAACATCAAATAATGAAAGAAAACAATAATCATATAAAGCATAACAAGCAAAAACTTAGTGAAGAAAAAAGAAGAAAAAAAACATCATAGAAAAAAGGAGTAATGGGTAAAGTACAATCATTCTACATTAACCAACTCTACTTATATTTGATAAAGTAAGTGAAACCCTTCCACCAATTCAACACCTGTTGTGAAGAATATAACGAACAGTCTGAAGAATAAATATTCTGAAGTTCATTTGAAACTAATATACTCAAACAATCATAAGACATAAATGTTTGTTGCAAAACCCATTGACATCATGCTTGCCATAGATAAAATCTGAGACAACAAAAATATGATTAAGGTATCAGGATGAAAGTCGACAAACTAGACCCACATTTACCTACAACAAGAATATCATAGGACAATGAAGCAAGCCAAGAAAAGACCATTTATGAGCTAAGAACTTCCATAAAGCAGTGGCATAGGAACAATTCAGTAGAAAATGTTCCATAGATTCTAACTGGGCCACACACTCCATAGAAGGACAGTTTTCTCCATTAAACACTTATGCTTGGCATTACCTCTGACATTCAAACGTCCATAGATAGTAAGCCAAAGATGTTCCCACATCTTCTGTGGAATTCTAGGAGGGTCAATTGATGTAAAATTAATTGCTTGTCAACTGATGGACAGTTTGTAAAACTAGGCTCCCTAGGGTAAAATCTAAACATGATGTCCCGATAAAGGGTTTTAGTGGAGTGAGTACCAAAACAAACCCTGGTGATTCCTCATTTATATAATTTTTGAGCTTGCTGGAATGAAATAAGGAGGAATGTTACGCCATGGATGTACTTTTGGTGCCATTTGTAACCATGATCTAAGATAAATGGCAAGATAGTGTCTTGCCCATGTGTTAGAAATTGTCTCCATGTCATGCAACAAATTGCCAACTGAGTGTATAAAAATAAGGAATGTAAGAAAACCACTGGTTCTATCATATTTAGGCCCCAGAATTCTTGGCCAAATAGGTATAATGTCGCTATTAGGGTTCAGTCTAGTACCCCACAGCATTTGAAAACATAAACTATAGATTTTAGTTTCTTATTTAATAGGTAACAGGTACAAAGATGCCACATATTGCAAAAGTGGTATAATACATTTCTTTAAAAGAACAATGCATTTAAGTTTTGAAAGATTCCATTGTCTCCATCTATTTACTTTGAGTTCCACCTTCTGTATGACCAGATTCCAATTTACATCTGGTAAGTTTTGAGGACCAAAAATAATTCCCAAAAGTTTTACAGGAATAGAAGAAATCATAAAGCATACCAATTTGTATCATGATAAATGTCAGGCCCAATAAATAGTCCTGTACTTTAAACCAAATTTAATTTAGCATTTTAAACTTTCTGATAATGAGAAAGTTCTGTTAAAAGGATTTAATATATTCGGACGTAGAAAAAGCACAGATAACATCTGCATAAGTTTGAATACGTAAAGTTTGAGGAATACCAACCCCATGATTCCCTTCCATTTCGTGGGGACATGATGGAATGAAGAAAAGGGTCAAGAGAAAACATATAGCAGAGGGCTCAAAGGACACCCTGACGAACTCCGTAATGAACCTCAAACCCATGACCAACCACTCCTTTTAAAAAGGCCAGACAGTAAAAAGGAATATAATAAATGTAACTGATTGAGAAAAGGTAAGGGCACTTTATAGTTTTGCAATACTAAAATAAATACTCAAGAGAGACCCTGTCAAAGGCTTTTCTTAATCTGCTACAATAATACAACCAGAATGACCAGAATTATTACAATGATAAATGGCATCTCTTAAAGTCCTTAAAGCTTATTGTATATTCCTGGTAGGCAGACCACAATGTTGGTAAGTGATATTACCAATGAGGCATATACTTTCAAATGAGTATTTAAAATGTGTGCTAAAATCTTATAATCAGTATTGAAAAGAACTATAGGCCTCTAATTATTAATTTGAGATTGGTCTTTTTATACAGGTGAAATAATAAACCTTCAGAAAGGAAAGGTGAATAGAATTGGTCCGAAACCAAATGTTAAGTCACAAATAAACTCTACAAGTAGGGGGCAAAAGGATTTAAAATGCATGGGGATACCATCTAAACCCGGAGCAGTGTGAAGGCATAAGAATTGTATGGCTTGTGTAATTTCCATCTTGGTTATTGGGGATTGTAAATTCAAAATTTCAGTCGAGTAATCTAGAACGATAGGGTATGTAAAAATCTAAGATATCACAAGTCAGAATTGGTGTTTGTGGTTGTAAAGAGTCATAGTGTTGTTTAATAACAGATTCTAATTCAGGTAATGAATTGACTTCCGTCCTCAATCGAGAGTAGAGAGTCTAGTGAAATTGTTTGTTTTAAAATTTTACAAGCTTCAAGGGTCTCCAACCGGGATGACATGATATCATTTGCCAATAAAGTTTTAGTTGAATTAGTCTTCATCAATTTCCGAGTATTTTCATAGCCTCCTTTATTGCAGAAATTTGTGTAGATGCCTCCATCTGGAGAGGTTTGACAGAGACATTAACCTGTTTAATTGCTGTCAAGAGTTAAATAATGTAAGAACTTTCGTTGCTTTTTTTTTTCCATACCGTATAAACCAATTCTGTATATCAGTTTTTGTGTCTATCCACCAGTCCCCTTTATCAGTATCAAGAATTCTACGGATAATCCTGCCTGAAGTAAAGATGTCATCTCATTTATAACCGCTGAATCATGTAAAATGGAAGTGTTCAGTTTCCATCTTCCATGTAATGGGGTTCTTGCTGTAAATTGGGTTAATGATAGTAATAATAATAAATGATCAGAAAATGCAACAGGAATAATGGAGAGAGACCCTTTAGGAACATTCAATGAAATAAATATATAATCTATTGTAGAAACGTAAGCATTTTTTTAATAAGTAAACCTGGGACCTTTTCCATGTAATCAATCAATCAATCAATCACTTTATTTAACCAGGCATAAACACCATTGAGCAAGCTCATTTTCAAGGTGGTCCTGGGCATTAATACAATACAGTACACTTCATAAGATTACAATTACGGTGGACAGCGGTGCAAAGAAAAAAAATTGTGCAGGTGCCGGTCAATATGGGCCTATACATACCGGTCAACATAATTAACATGCAAGGTACATAATGATAAGCTTTACTGGAATGAGAAGAGACAACAATCCCATATAGTCTATGCTAAGAGCCCATACCTAAATGATAAAAATAAGAGGTATTAAGGAATAGGGTAGAAACTGGGGCAAAAGAGTAGGCAGCCAAGAGGAGGCCAGAATAGGTAAAAGGAGAGAATAGGCAGGGCCATCTTGGATTAAGGGAACTAGGCTTGTAGGTCCTAGGTTTCTGTTGTTAGGAATATGGGGTGGATGAGATACTTAGGCGTAGGATTTGAGAGTGGCACCCGGGCTTAGGGTCATAGACATCTCTGAAACAGTTGCATGATTCCTTCAGATAATCCATTAATAGAGCTTTGAATGTGAAAATGCTTGGAAGTGAGGATAATTTTAATGAGTCGTGCATAGTGTTCCAAAGTGATGGAAGTGAGAAGTTGATTGCTGCCGAGCCAAGGGTAGTTTTCACTCTAAGAATCTGAAAGCAGATTATGGAGAAGCATCTCAGGCCATAGGAACCTTTAGCCCATTTGAAGAGGTTCGAGATGTATGCAGGAGGTTATCAGATAATGATCTAAAAATCCAGAGGAGAGCATTCCTTTTTCTCCTAGTTGAGAGTGAGATCCATCCGAAACCTGGTATCGATGACAGTGATGTGTACCACGTGGTAGATTTAGGTGGTAAAGGAGTCCAGTTTGTTTAGCATCTTTGATGGGCAATGACTGTAAAGGAAGTCAGCGTAGTCCAGTATAGGTAGGAATGTAGTTTGTACTAGTCTCATTCTAGCTTCTAACATAAATAAGTGTTTAATGCAATAGAACAAACCTAATCGCTGTCTTAGTTTCTTTGAGGTTTCATTTAAGTGGGACAGAAAGTTGAGCTTGTTATCCAGCCAGAACCCTAGGTATTTAAAGGTATCAACTACTTCAAGGGGTTCATCTAAGAGTGTTCAGATCTGTGTGATATGTGGACATCCGGAAGTAGACTTTGGTGAGAGAATCATTGCTTTAGTCTTTTGGCGTTGAGGAGGAGCTTATGAGTGATAAGGTTGTATTGAGGGTGACAAAGTCTTTCTGTAGGTACTCATGGGCCAAATCCAAGGATGAATTTGTGGTATAGAGTACAGTGTCATCTGTGAATAAGTGCACATTGGCTGTGCCCAGCTGCAGTCCAGATTATTGATGTATATTGCAAGAGGATAGGGCCCAGGATGGAGCCTTGTGGGACTCCTCGTAACAAGGATTTTTGTGGGATAGCTCTCCTATGGCTTTGACTTGTTGTAACCTATTGGTTAGTTATCTGGTGAACCATTTAATGGCAGAACTATCAAGTCCGATGTTACTTAGTGCAGTAAGCATGATGGTATGATCCACAATATCAAAGGCCTTACTTAGATCAAGGAAGAGGGCAAATACATGCTTCTTAGAGTCCAAGGCCATTTGCCAGTCTGTAGTTACTTTGGCAAGCTCCGATACTGTACTGTGTTTGGCTCTGAAGCCGGACTGAGCCGGTTTAGCAACTTTGTGAATCCAAATGTTCTCTAAGTTGGATGTTGACAATTTTTCAAGTAATTTAGAGAGGACGGATAGTATAGAAATAGGCGGTAATTGTTCAGATCACTTGGATCCCCAGACTTGAATAATGGTAGGATGTGGCAGTTTTCCATGAGACAGGTAGCTCACCTTGAATCAGAGAGGTGTTGAATAAGTGTGTAATGAGGCGGTCAGATAGGTATGGCCAAGTTTTAGGAAGTAAGGTTCAATATTATCTGCACTCACACTCTTTTGTATTCAGAGAAAGGAGGAGGTCCTCCACTTGCTTGAACATAATTGTGAGGAAGCTGAAGGTGTGGGATGTGGTTGGTTATGGTTGTGGTTATCTGTAGTGAAGCCAACAGTGTAGTATCTTGCCGGGCTAAGTTTGCTGATAGGTGAGGTGTCAAAGGCAAGCCCTGCAGTGGCAAAGTGATCATTAAATGTCTCTAGTATATCAGCTTTGTCCGTATAGGTGGTACCATCAGACACAATTTTGTTTGGAAGGGTGTTGCTGTGGACTGACCTTCGACTTCTTTGAGGATGTTCCAAAATTTGGCAAAGTTGTTTTTATTGTCTTCTAGTTCTTTTGAAGTACTCTAGCTTTTTCTGACCTAATTAGTTTGGTACAAGCATTCCTAGTGGTACTAAATGCTAACCAATCGGCCTCCAGGTGGGATTTCCTTGCTTTTTCCACCAGTAGTCCCTATCCCTAAGTGCTTTCTTCAGGATGGGAGAGAACCAGCCAGAAGTTTTATTTTTGATTTGATTAGTCTTAGTGGGCGTGTTTGTCTATTAGCCACAGTAAGAGGCTGTGAAAGATGCTAAATGCCTCATTAAAGGTGGGGGCTAGATAGAAATCCAGCCAACGAATGTTGCTTAGAGCTTTCAGGAAAGTGTACTGGCAGAACTTTTTCAGGCTTCTTTTCAGTTTGAATTTGGAGGCCGTTTTATTTGGGGAATTATGTCTGATGCAGGCAGTAGCACAATGGTCGCTTATATCATTGAAGAATACTCCAGTATGTGAGATATTGTGAGGTTTGTTTACTAGCATAAGGTCCAGGAGGGTACTGCGCCAGGGTTTTTCTGTTAGGTCTGGTTATAGCAGTTGCCATTTGTAACAGACCATTAACATCGCATCGATCCTTCAATTTCTTAGAGCTGTCATCATTCCAATTTAGATTGAAATCCCCATTAGAATACACTCAGTATTAGCGGAGTCAAGAAGGTTTTGAAGGTGTGGCAGAAGTGCCCAGCCACCAGGCAGTAGTCGGTAGCATGCTGCCATAAGGAGTGATTTCTCACTGGAAAGTGATCATTTTAGAGCCAGGCATTCAAATTCCTTAGTTTTGAGGTACAGTCAAGACTGTGACTGTGAATTTGCTTTTGACATATATTGCAACCTCCCTCTAGTCGGTCTATACAGCGTAGATGATATATCCGCACGTTGATAGATTTGCCGGGTTGAGGGTGTGAGCCAGGATTCAGTTATCATGAAGAAATCAGGAGATGCATGTAGAGCCCAGGTCTGTATAGAGTCAATCTTCTTTAGCAAACTACAGACATTGATATGGAGAAAGCTAATCCTTTATATTGAGGGAGGTAACAAATGGCAATTAAGTAATTCAGCAGCACTGATCATCTGAGCTAAGGCATTTGAGTCACAATAGATTTTTACCCTCAATATTAGATTCATGTTAATCCAAACTACAATTAAAATCCCCACACAACATTTTCTTATAGTGAGTCACTAGAAAAGGCTGTAAAGTTTTAATAAGATTCTACTTTTTCTGTCTTAATTTGTGAGTTGTAAACAGCAATAAATCTACAATCCATGTTGTTCCAAAGCCCATCCAATATCAGAGCTCTTCCAGGTATTAAATCATACAATTTTCATAAGGAAAATTATAGGAATGAAAAAGAATCCCAATTCCATCAGCAGTATCAAGTCAAAGGACAAAATGATGGACCCCAAACCCATTCCTGCTGCAACTGTCTGACCTGATCCATACTGTATAACCGAAGTTTTTGTAATAAGCAGACATCAATGGACATGTCATGCAAAAATTGGAACACAGCGCTTCTTTTATCTGAATTTAGTAAGCTATGCATATTAATAGTACCAACTAGGCCAGCAGCCATTCAAAAAAAACAGGTAATTCAGAATCTGTTTTTTCCTCTTTATTTCTTTTTCCCTTTATAATCCCCATCAGTTGCAGAGTGTTGAATTTGGTCAGTGATAGATTTTTGTGAATTTGAGTCACCAACCTCAATTTCAAAATCTCCACAGTTAGGAAACAACACAGAATCTGAGTTTTTGTTTCTAAAAGAGTGGAAGGGTCGGAGGAAACTGATTTGAAAATCTAGAAGATCTCTGATGGGGTAAAGAATCAGGAGTGGGTAAATCAGAATTGTCCATCAGAGTAGTGGTAGGGTCTACATAACAAACAGGGGTGAGAATGTCTGTTGTCGAAGGTTGTTGATCAGAGACTGAAGGAGAGCTAACGTGTGTGACAGCTTCATCTAAAATGATTATAGGTGTCTCAGAAGGAATAATAGTGTTCTTTGGGAGGGAAGGAATTGGGGAGGAGGAGGGGAGGGGTTCAGGAAAGGGAGAAGGGGGTTTCTTAATGGGGTGATCATGAAAACTACCACCAGCTAAGTCAGGTTTCAGAGTGGTGTTAACTACGGAATCCTGAGCCTGTTGTATAAGCACATCTGGGCTAATACAGGAAGCCATGTTCCTAGCTGCCCAAGGGCAATAATTGAAAATATGCCCATAGTCCTCACAAAGATCACAACGGGTATGATTGGCACATTGCATAACGCTATGGCTAATTTCCCACAGTTGTTACATCTGGGTTTATTACAGGTGCTAGATGGATTGCGCGAGAACCACACTTATAGCAGGCCCGAGGCTGACCTGCATGAAAAACAAACCCCACGGTCTCGGCCCAGTAAGAAAGAATTAGGTATATGCTCTATACCAGCATCCCCTTGGCTAGTTTGACTTTATATTTCCACCCCCAGTCCAAAAGTGTTCACTGTTGAGAATAGCCTCTGGTTCACTCAAAACCTCACATTTTGCAGCAACCAATATGTTATGTCCTCAACATGGACACCCTCATTTCAAACATGACGGTCACATATTTCACCAAAGGTTTCCACAGAGGTATAACAACAAAAGGGGTCCAGGTTGGAGATGTTTTAACCAGTCCATAACGTTCCCAAAAGAGATCTAAAGCATATGAAGTGCAAAACTGATATCATAATTGTCTTCACCAGAGATATTTATAAAAGCATAGACCTCTAGAAGTGAAGTGTAATGAGCCTTTAACAACAGCTTTACCACATGGTATCTGTCGGCCTGTCTTGTAATCCACCTTGTAACGAATGTGGACTGCATTCCTACGAGGTGCTGTTCTTGCTTTGATTTAGTAAATAAATCAGACAACAGGGTTTTGAATCCTGTGGGGTAACCTGTGGAATATTAGTATGTAGAGGTGAGCCAGAAATCTTCGTAGTATCCAAAGCTGGTGATGTTTTGGGTTAATAATCACTGAAGAAGGAATCTCAGGGATGAGTAGAAGGAGGTAATTTGGGAAAGTGGGAACATCCGCACAGGTCTAATAGATACATTTGGTTTCCATTCCACTTGTGCTGTGAAAGAGGAAAATCCATGAAGGATCTGGAACCCATATGTTTCCAGTTGATAATTTCCATCCTGCGCCTGAAAGCACTTTGTTAGGGGACCAAGCATATGTATGTTGAGAGTCTGATGGTATAGTGGGAGAAAAATGGGAGGAACAAAATTGGCCTCAAAACATGAATAGAGGAGCAGGTATTTCAGGAGTATCAGTCTGATCCTGTAATTCTGTAATCTTACTCTTTACTATCTGAAGTGAGGTTTGTCCCCATGGGGGCGGGTTCTTGAAGGAAAAACTTGTAGCACCATCCTGAGCAAAGGTTGCGTTTGATAAATGACACGAACTCCAGAATCCACCGCTTTAGGAGGTTTGGAAACAAACCGCGCTGATTTTGATAAAGTCATGCTGGAGCGAGGTAACATTGAATGACTCTCTGTTATTTTTTTTGTTATGCGATCTCGCCTACTAAGCAGAGCGACAGGAGAAGCAGTATTAGGTGTTCGGTGTCAGACTGTAGGCACACACTATCAGTGTTAAAATGCCAGTTTGATATTCAATATCAGCTGAAGAGTCCGGTTCTAAATTTTTGTCGCATCGAACCAGGCTCGCCTAACAACAGGATTTAACATTAAGTGCATGTGAGTCAAACTTGGTCCGAAAACAATTGGAGAAACCCGTCTGTGATGACAGAGGAAGGGTTGACAGGCTGAGCATTCGTCTGACAGGTAATGAAGGGAGTAACACTCTCAGTAGCTTCTTGTGATGCGATTGAATGTGAAACAGATGTGGACTCACCGGGGCCTGTCAGGGCATTGTCAGAGGCTGGAGCGTTGGCAGGCTGCTTGACAGGCCTAGCTGTTAAACCGAACAGGAGCTAAATCCAACCTCAAAATTGCAAGCTGCGCTTTTAAACAATTTTGTTCCAACTCATGACGTTCTTCTTCAAACTGCACCAATTTCAGCAATTCCTGTTGTTTTGTATCCAAAGTAGAAAGATAATTTTCTGAAGCCAATGCAGTATCCATACTTAGATCTTCAGTTGAAATATAAATATCAGTGATATCTTCAGTTGAAGAATTCTAAGTAGTGGTCAACATTTTTCTTCAGCCTCTGGCAAAACCAGAGAGGAGAAGAGGCCTTCTCTCCTTCTGCAACACGCCTGCACCCTTCAGTGCTCCGGGAAAAGTGGCCAACCTACATATGGACGGCAAGTCCCCTACTGTCAGAGTAGAATTTCCCTGGTGTCCTGGCCAAATTTTCCACATTCACTAAAAATACCACAAACAGCTTAGTCTGTTCAATTTCAGTTGCTTGCCATCCGTCGCCCCTGTAAAGGGACTTCTAGGCCCAGTGGGCTTACCGGGTCAACAAAATTCAATAAATAAATAATGGAAACACAAGAGGTTGGTAGTAAGGCTGTGAAAATACCATTTCCTGAATATTCAGCCAAATATTCAGTATTTGGGTCCTGATTATTCAGTATCCAGGCAGGAAATGTGTTATTTTAAAAAATTGGCCTAAAAGCCCTTAAACATCATGATTAAAACCTCTTGGATGTAGTGTTCTACAAAACCATAACGACACCTCAACGATCTGACAGAGCTTGCATGTTTCTTTTGAGCAGAATGCCACCACCACATTAAATGTGCTAAACATGCCTGGCATGGTGAGCAGAAGAAACATTTCTGTCAGACAGAGTGCCACCACAACAATAAATACATGAACTATGCCTGGCATTGTGAGTGGGACAAATTTTTCTTTTGGACAGAATACAACCACCACATTAAACACGTAAAGCAGAAGCAAGCCAGTCATGGTGAGCAGGAGAAATTTTATTTTGAGCAGAATTCCACCACCACCACATTAAGTAAACTTCAGAGAAAATCCACAGAGGCCAAGTTTTGATGTTGCCCCACATTTATGAGGCGAATTAATCTTCGCTGCATGATCGATCGTTATCCTCCTCATACTGTGGAAACTGTTTTTTGGTATTGTATTTGCAAGTCACTTAAGGCAATGTCATATTTCTCAATATATATCTGCCTCAGTTTATTTAACCAGAACTGGGCTGGAACTACGCAGCAACAAGATTCAATCACCCACGATAAAATACCTGAAAAGGCAATAAAGACAGGATCAAAAATTATTAAAGACAGACCGTTCAACAAATGTACTACCATTCGCCACTCCTAAAACAATAAAAAGTTGACAATACTTACCTTTACCGGTAGGACACATTGTGTTACTCGAACATCAAAATGTCCAGATCTGGTCGGATTGGTCTTCATTAATATTAATCCTTGCAATTCTATGCAGATTGCCCTTGGTAGTTGTACTGATTTGGACTTGGGTGATGCATCATCATCATAATCATCATCATTATCTAAAGCACTTGGAGAAACTGGTGGCATTGGTGGGCATGCCAGTCGGCTTATTTCAGGAGCTGAACCACTTGGCGAGACTGGTAACACTGGTAGGCATAAAAGCTGGCTTATTTCAGGAGTTGAACCACTCAAAGAGACTGGTGAAACTGGTTGGCATAACATCTGACTTATTTCAGGAGCTGAACAACTTGGAGAGACTGACATTGGCAGGCAAAACAGATAACTTATTTCAGGAGTTGAACCACTTGGAGAGACTGGTAACACTGGCAGGCATAACAGCTGGCTTATTTCATGAGTTGATCACTTGGAGAGACTGGTGACACTGGTGGGTGTAACAGTTGGCTTTTTCAGGAGTTTAACCATTTGGAGAGACTAGTGACACTAGCAGGCATAACAGCTGGCTTATTTCAGAAGCTGAACTACTTGGAGACTAGTGAAACTGGCAGGCATAACAGCAGGCTTATTTCAGGAGCTGAACCACTTGGAGAGACTGGTGACACTGGTGGGCATAACAGCTGGCTTATTTCAGGAGTTGAACCACTTGGAGAGACTGGTGACACTAGCAGGCATAACAGCTGGCTTATTTCAGGAGTTGAACCACTTGGAAAGAGTGGTGCAGAAGTGATTGTAAGTTGGGTATTAGTGTTTCTGTTTGATGGAAATAAATGCTTTGACCTACATGAATGTACAACAGTTGTTTTCAGAGTCAGTGTCACATCTTCTTGTTATAAAATGATGTCACAAACAGCCTTTCTATGACTAACCTCTTAATGGCCTGGATATTTAAATTTACCCATAAAGGGTGCAAGAGGATGCTCTACACAACTGAGGTGCGCTGGGTGTAAAGTGCAGTATTCAAATGAGATGCTTCACGCATCTCATCTGAATATGGCACAAGATGCCTGCAGTGCAAATGGGGACACTGACAATGCTCTCGTGCATCCCCTGCCTGGCCTGAATACTTGGAATGGGGATGTGTGCGCATCTTTGGATGCACCGAGTGCAAATTCCAGATATTCAGACCAAAACATGCAAATGGGGCCATTAGCCAAGCAGGGATCAAATGGGGCCATTTGCATGTCATTATAGCCCTGTTTGCACATCTGGGGCAGGGATGCACCAGGCTGCTGTGTAGCACATAATCACTCACACCCCCTGGTAGTCTAGTGCCCCCATCCCCAACATCACTGTGATATACAATCATCATTCCCATACTCCCTGGTAGTCCAGTAGTGCCCCCTGCCCCGATCATGCCAAAATAATAGCACTGTCCAACCCTGGTAGTCTAGTGTCACTTACCCCTCCTGAACATGATCATAGAGTGCATATTGTTAGGATGTCCTTCCTGGTAGTCTAGTGGCCCCTCCCAGACCCGAGTGTATGGCAAAATAAATTGGATTCTATTTCCCTGGTAGTCAAGTGGACACCCTGCATGTCCCTGACCCCGATATAACAGAAATCATCCCCATCCATCAGTCTCTGGTAGTCTACTGGACCCCCACACCCCCCCACTCCCCCCATCCCAGCATGGCCAATGCAGCAGTTGGGCAGCAAAATCCACCCGCATGCCTCCACGGCTTCCTCCATCGACTGTCCTCGAATGACAGCTCACAGTAAGCAATGCAATACCACTGTATGACTGTCAAACAATGGTATTGCATTGTGTACTGTAAGCTGTCATTCAGTGACAACTCAGTTGACGGGCAGCCGTGGAGGTGTGTGGGTGGGTTTTGCTGCCCGGCTGTCATTGGAGTGCTGGGATGGTGGGAGCAGGTGGGGTGTGGGTGCCTCAATGGGTGGGAAGTCCACTGGACTACCAGAGAAATAGGATCTGATTTATTTTGCTCTATGCTCGGGCTGGGAGGGGGCTGCTAGACTACCAGGGATGCCAGGGGAGATATTGCGTTTACAGATGGGTTTCGGAAGGGTGGGGGCACCACTGGACTACCAGGGACTATTTGGGTTGATAGATCTATTCTACTGTGATGTCTGGGATGGGAGGGGGCCACTAGACCACCAGGGATGACTGGGGGGTACTGTGTTATACGGACAGGATCGGAAGGGAGGGAGGATACTGGACTACCAGGGGGTACTGTTGTAGCAATTTGTATGCTACGACCAGGTTCAGGGCTGGGGTGGGGGAGGGACACTGAACTACCAGGGATGTTAAGTTGTTAAGTTTATTGGCAGGAAGACTCCATTAAGCATGCTAATTTTAAGGAGGTCCTGTAGGGACAATGTTAAACAACAGTGTACAATAAAAGTGATGACATGGCATACAAGTACAATAATTGGTAGAAAAACAGTGCATATATGGTCAGTAAAACAATAATAAAACAGATCGGAATCCGGTGCCTGGGTAAGCAGTGGAGACATACCATAAGGTAAAAATAATTGGTAGGAAATACTTAGAATCACAGAATCATAGAAGCTTGATGGCAGAAAAGAATCATACTGGCCCATCTAGTCTGCCCTTTTTCTCCCTACACCTCCCTCCCCGCCAGCCCCTGCCTCCCCGATATTCAGCCCCATATGCTTGTCCCATGCCCTCTTGAATTCTTCCACCAATTTAGCCCCACCACTCTGTCTGGTACTCTGTTCCATGGATCCACCACTCTCCGTGAAAAACACCCTCTCACATTGCCCTGTATCTTTTTCCTTGCAGTCTGAGGCTGTGCCCTCTAGTTTTGATCCCCTCCTTCCTCTTAAGTAAACCCTGTTCGTCCACTTTATTGAGCCCCTTTACATGTTTAATAGTTTCAATCATGTCTCCCCTTTCCTTCTTGTCTCCAGCATGTACAGATCCAGCTCATAGATACATAGACGGTGTCGGCAGATAAGGACCTATTGCCCACCCAGTCTGCCCATTTGAGCTTGTAGTTCAGTTTGTTTTCCTAGAAGTCTGTTGCCCTTACCCTTGACCTCCAGAATTCCTTTATGTCTATCCCATGCATTCTTAAATCCGTGATTGTTTCAGCCCCACCACTTCCTCTGGCAGGGTGTTCCACTTGTTCACCACCCGCTCTGTGAAGAAATTCTTCCTCACGTTTCTCTGAATCATCCTCCTCCAACTTCATCCCATGCCCTCAGTCCTGGAACATCTTTTCACTTAAAAATACTGTACTCCTGTACCCTGTTCCTCCCTGTATGAAATTTGTATGTCTCCATCATATCCTCTCTCTCCCTCCTCTCCTCCAGGAGTACATGTTCAGTTTCTTCAACCTGTCCTCATAGGACTTGTGATGCAATCCATGCACCATCTTTGTTGCCCTCCTCTGAACCTTCTCTACCCTGTCTATGTCCTTATGTAGGTAAGGTCTCCAGAACTGTACACTGTACTCCAGGTGGGGCCTTACTAGTGTCTTGTCTAGTGGAATTATGACCTCCTTTTCCTGCTGGTGATGCCATGCCTATGCATCCCAGCATCCTATTCTTTACCTGCTGCCTTGTCACACTGTCTCCCTACCTTGAGGTCATCAGAGATGATAACCCCAAGATCCCTTTCCTGCTTGGTGCATGCTATATCTTCACCCCTAACTGATATATTGTGCCAGGGATTTTGTGCCCATATGCATTATCTTGCACTTCTTTGCATTGAATTTCAACTGCCAAACCCCTGACCATTCTTCAAGTTTCTGCAGGTCCCTTCTCATTCTGTCTACACCCTCTGGTGTGTCTTCTCTGTTACAGAGCTTTGTGTCATCAGCAAACAGTGAAATTCTGCCTTCTAGGTCCTGCACAATGTCACTGATGAAGATGTTGAATAGGACCGTCCCAGCACTGATCCCTGTGGTACCCCACTGGTCAATCTTCCCTCTGTGGAGTGACAGCCATTTACCACCACCCTCTGCGTCCTGCCACCCAGCCAGTTACCTACCCACCACACTACTGTCCTACCCACACCCATATTCCCCAGTTTGTGTAATAGTCTTCTATGTGGCACAGTGTCAAAGCCTTGCTGAAGTCCAGATAGGCCATGTCCACTGTCCTCCCCTGATCCACCTCCCTAGTCACCCAGTCAAAAATTCAACGAGGTTGGTCTGACATGACCTCCCACTGGTGAAACCATGCTGCCTTGGGTCCTGTAGTCCATTGACAACCAGATGTTCCACCAATCTCTCCTTCAGTAGTGCTTCCATGATCTTCCCCACTACCGAGGTGAGGCTGACTGGTCTGTAGCTCCCTGCTTCCTCTTTGTTCCCACCTTTGTATAAGGGACTACATCTGCTATCCTCCAGTCTTTGGGTACCTCCCTGTTTCCAGTGATCGGCTAAACAGGATAACCAGAGGTTCAGCCACCATCTCTCTTAGTTCTTTAAGGACCCTGGGGTGCACCTCATCTGGCCCCATTGTTTTATCAACTCTTATTACTTCCAGTTCCTTCAGGACCCTTTTCGTGTAAAGGGACTTGTGTCCATTTCTGCACCATTCTCACCCTTTGTACTCCCTTCAGACCCATTACCTTCCTCTTCCTCTTCCTCAGTAAAGACTGAGCAGAAATACCTGTTCAATATGTCAGCTTTACTGTTGTCATCCTCCACGGGCTCCTCATCTTCCCCCTTCAGTCTTACTATCCTCCCTTGCTTTCTTTTTTCACTTATGTACCTGTAAAAGGTTTTGTCCCCTCTACCCACTGATTTTGTAATGTGTTCTTCTGTCTGAGCTTTGGCTTCCCTTACTGACCTCCCTGCCTCCCTTTGCTTCTCCTGGTACTTCTCCCTATCCCCTTCTGCCTGTGTCTTTTGTATTGCCTGAATGCAAACTTTTGACTTTCACTTTCTTTGCTACCTCTTTGGAAAACCATAATGGTCTCCTCTTCTTTCCTTTTGCTCACCTGCTTAATGCATAATTCTGTTGCTCTTGTAATCCCATTTTAAATACTGCCCACTGTTCCTCAACCCCTGATTCCTGCCCCATTCCCTTAATGCCTCTCTTAAGTATCTCCCCATTTTCCCAAAGTCTGACCCTCTAAAATCCAGGATACGTGTTTTGTGTGGTTTGGTTCTGCTCTTTCTGTGATTTCAAACCACAGTGACTGGTGGTCACTGTTCCCAAGTGCTCCCCCACTGTTACCCCATCACACTGTCCCTGTTTGTGAGCACAAGGTCCAGTATTGCCTTCTGCCAAGTTGGTTCCATGACCAGTTGCTTGAGGAAGGCACCTGAAGGAGTCCAGGATAAATCTGCTCTAGTTGATGCTGCTGCTGGGATGCTCCAGTCCACATCTGGAATATTGAAGTCTCCAACCAATACTACCTCACCTTTGTCTGCCATCCTTTGGATGGCTAGCATCAACTCCCTATCTGTTTCTTCCTCCTGGGCTGGTGGTCTATAGACCACACCTGTGCGGATGGCTGTCCCCATTTTCCTTTCCAGCTTAACCCACAGTATCTCTCCCCATTTTGTTCCCGCCGGATCTCTATGGCCCTTATGTCATTTTTCACATACAGTGCCACTCCTCCTCCCTTCCCGCCTGCCCTGTCTCTTCTGAATATGTTGTAGCCAGGTATGGCCATCTCCCAGTCATGGTTATCATTACACCAGGTTTCAGTGATGGCCACAATGTCTCAGGTCTGAGTGCACCATGACAGCCTCCAGATCTTCCATCTTGTTGCTAAGGCTCCTGGTATTTGCACATGGCTTTCCATGATTTGACCTCCCTAGACTGTTTTGCTGTTCTACTCCAGCACCTTCCTTGGTTGTCCTTTATCCCTGGTTCTCCTTGCTGTCTGCCCTTCTGCTGAACTTTGCCCCTTTTCTGCCTATTCACCTCTTGGGCGCTAATCTCCATCTTTGCACACTGCTTTGTAGAGATAGCCACTCCTCTGGTTCACTGGTTCCACTGCTAACTGTGGGGTGAGAGTAGGTACCCTCCTTGCTGGCTCAACTACCCTTTGCTAGTTTAAATGCTTGTCAATGTAGCATTTAAACTTATCATTGAGTGCTTGGATTCCCTCCAGGATGGATGCAGGCCATCAGGCTTGAACAAACCTCCATCCTCCAGGTGGGTCTCCAGTCACCAATGAATCCAAACCTTCCTCAAAGCACCAGTTCTTCAACCATGAGTTAAAGTTCCTGGTGCATGCACCCTATGCTCTCCTTGTCTCTCGTGAGGTAGTACTTGAGAAAGTGACAGGAGTAGCTACTTGCTTGTGACCCTCCCCATTTCCTAAACTCTTCCTGAACTTCTTGGCTCCCCATTTGCCAGGTCTTTTTCACCTCTGCTAGTATGACTTTCCTGCATACCCTGCACCATCTTTGTTGCCCTTCTTTGAACCCTCTCAATGCATCTATATCCTTGAGGAGATGTTGCCTCCAAAACTGAACTGTGGAAAAGAAAAACACGGCACCAACACTTTCACAAAAATAACCTGTATTGTGCTCCAACCATAAAACACAATGCAGTAATGCCATGCAAGATCAGAACAGCTCCAGACAAACAAATGCCCGACTGGTTTCGCGCCAAGAACAGCGCCTCCTCAGGGACAAAACTGAACCCCATACTCCAGGTACGGCCTCACCATGGTTTTGTAAATGGGCATTGTTACCTCCCTCTTTCTGCTAGTAATGACCTTTGCTTATGCATGCCAACGTCCCATTGGCCTTTCCCCCCGCTTCTGCTACATTGGATTCCTACCTTAAGGTTCGAGAAGACTACGATCCCAAAATTCCTCTCCTGTTCTGTTACTTTAATTTCCTCCCCACCTATGGTGTACTCTGCTCTTCTATTCCTACTCCCCAAGTGCATCACAGCGCACTTTGGCATTAAATTTCAGCTGCCACATCCCAGACCATTTTCAAGTGTCTCTAAGTCCTTTCTCATGTCCTCCACCACCCCGAGGTGTCCACCCTATTGCATATTTTTGTATCATCAGCAAATAGGCACGCCTCCCTCAAACCCTCAGCAATATCACTGATGTAGATGTTGAAGAGAAGCGGACCCAAAACTGACCCCTGTGGCACTCCACCCTTCACCCACGCTGTCCCCGAGTGCATTCTATTTAGCACCACCTCTGAGTTCTTCCTGACAGTCAGGCCTCCACCCAGCTTATTTTCCAACCCAACCCCAGGCTTTCCATCTTGCTCACCAGCCTCCTTTGGAGGACTGTGTCAAAGGCCTTACTGAAGTCCAGATAGGCCACGCCCACCGCCCCAGTCAATCATCTGAGTCACTCAATCAAAGAACCAAATTAGTTTTGTCTGGCAAGACTTCCTTCGTGAAGCCATGCTGTCTGCTGTCCTGCAAGCCACTCTCCTCCATCTAATCCACCACCCTCTCCTTGATTAATGTCTCCATTAAACTTCCCCACCACTAACGTGAGGCTGACAGGTTGGTAGTTCCCCTTCACCTCATTGCTACCTTCCTTGTGTAAAGGCACTACGTCTGTCCTCTTCCAGTCCTCCGGCACTCTTCCCTATTCAGGAATAAGTTGAAGAGCCTTGTCAAGTGTGTGACCAACTCCTCCTTCAATTCCCTGAGCACCCTGGGTGTAATCCATCAGGCCACATTGCCTTGTCCACCCTCAGTCTATCTAGCTCTGCCCTAACCCTATACACAGTGAATGGGCTCAGATCCACCCATTTGCCCTCCTTCCCATTCGACTTTAGCTGGGTCCCTTACATCCTCCTCCTCCTCCTCCATGAATACCGAGCTAAAGTACTTATTTAATAACTCTGCTTTTCACAGTCCCTTTCCAGTGTTATTTCTCCTCCCTTTCAGCCTAGTAATCCCCTGCCTTGCCCTTCTCTTCTCCCTCACTTATCTGAAAAAGGTTTTATCCTCCTTTTGGCCTTTTTGCTATATTCTCCTTGGTATCTGCTTTTGCCCTTGTGATCTATTTCCTGCCATACTCCTCTTTTCCTATACTCTTCCTTATCTTCCTTATCTTCCTCGCTGAGTGTCCTCTTAAATTTTCTGAAAGCCATTCTCCATTCCTGACTGCCTCTGCAACCACCTTTGTAAACCAAAGTGGTCTCCTCCCTTTACTCTTCCTAACCTTTTATGCACATTTCTGCAGCTTTAGGAACCCTCCCTAATAGCTTGCCGCTAACTCCTCCACTGCTCCTATATTCTCTGTACCCTCCATTGTTTCCCTTACTATCCTTCTCATCTTGTCAAAGTCCATGCATCTGAAATCCATGACTGTAGTACTGGTTTTACTTGTCTCCCTCCCTGCCCTGACCCTGAACATTATCATGCTGTGGTCGCTGTTGCCCAGGCTTCTCCCACCTGCACCTCCTCCACACTCTCCCTATTTGTCAGGACTACATCCAGCAGATTGTTGCCCTTGTTGGCTCCTGACTACCTGCTGAAGGAATACCCCTGAAGTGCAGCTAGCATCTCCCTGCTCCTTGAAGATGCTGCGTCTGGGATTTCCAGTCTACATCTGGGAGGTTTAGGTCCCCTACCAGCAGTAGCTCTCCTTTTAGGGCCAGCCTTGTGACTGCCTTAATTAACTGTTGATCACCCTCCTCCCTTGTGTAGATGGCCTGTATACCACACCCAGTCGCAAGGATTCTCCCATCCTCCTGTCTAGCGTTACCCACAGTAGCTCAGTCTCCCATCCTTCTCTTGTCCTTCAGTTACACTTATACCTTCCCGATGTATAAAGCAACTCCTCCCCTTCTTACCCTCCCTATCCCTTCCAATCAGTCTGTAACCTGGGATAGTTGTTTCCCAGGTGTGCAGCTCTGTCCAGCAGGTCTCACTTATAGCTACTATATCTAGACCTTCATCCTCCACGATGGCCTCCAAGTCCACCATCTTATTTGCTAAGCTCCTGGCCGTTGGCTGCTAAGCCCTTCCACCAGGTTCCCTCACCATCCCCTCTCTATTCAAACTCATGCCCAGTATTTTAGCACTATCCTGGGGCTGGTAGCCCCCATTTCTCCTGCCTTAGGTGAAGATTTTTCCACCCTCCCCCAATCCAATTTAAATTGTAGGTTTCTTCTATGAAGTCTTCTAATTTGCTTTTTAGCACTGCTGCACCCTCCCTATTTAGGTGCAGTGGAGAACTTTCCTTTCCCAGCCCGTCTAGCTCTAGCCCTTTTGAACCTGAGCTCCTGTCTCCTCCCTTTTGGGTTTGCCCTTTCTGGGGTGTGTTCACTCCTTGCCCCTATCCCTATGTTTACTACCCTCCTTGTTCTTTCCTGAAAGGTGTCCCCTTTTCAATTTTCTTTCATCTTCCTTTGTGCTTGCTTCTCCTATGTTCCCATGATACTCCTCAACTCCACTTTCCTGATTTTCTCCCCATTTAGTACCCCTAGTGGAGCATATTTGTTTTTCCTCCAAGCCCACTGCCTGTATCCACCTGGCTGGGGCTCCACACCTGCTTCCTCCTCTCTTGCCCTCTGTGTGGGCTTTGGACCTTATACTTAACCTCCTGCCTCTCCCTCTGGTTTCTCTTGTGTCCCTTGCTGCCTTTATCTGGGATTCCTGTAGCCCCACTAGAGCCATCCTCTAGCCCTTCTACCCTGTTTCCATACTCCTTGTTTTCCACTTCCCATGGCATCCTCCCTGCCTATTCTGTATTTGCTCCTTTTCCCTTGTAGCACCCGCTTAACTGTTCCTTGTCCCCCCACAGCTCCCTTCTTTTTCTATTGCTCCCTCAGTGGCGCCTCCCTGTCCTCCATTATGCTCCTCCCTTTCCCTTTCCCAGTTTAGCGTCCATCTCAGCCATCTCACCTCCTCCCTCAACTGCACAAGCTGCCTACATACTATGCAACCCCCACTTTCCAAACTATATCCAGTACCATGGCCAACCCCACAAACAGTGTGCCCCATCATCCTCCCAAAGATGCTCCCAGCCATTTTAGGCTGGGGACCATGCCTCGGACCTGCCCTACCCTGCTCCATTGATCTCTCTCAATTTGTACGTCCCCCATTTTCCTATTTATCACAAGCTTTAGTTTTCAGGTTCTAGTGTAAAAATTTAACCCACTCGAAATACTAGTATCCAGCCCTGTGGCTTTAGATTTCAAACCCTGAAACTCCTGTGGCTAGGATTTCAGGCCCCAAAGCAACTTCCAAGTGCTATGTCCATCAGAACCAAATAAACAGTACCCTAAAACACACTGGTTTGAGCTTTGTAGATCCCAGACCCTGAGATACCCTTATAAACAGTGCCCTAAAACATAGTACTTGAGCTTTAGATTTCAGAAATTCCCATGATTTTCTCCTGGTTTCTCAGAACCATTTATAACCATAGAAGCCCATAAATGTCACAGGACCTTAGTTTTTGAGGATTATGAGCATCAAAGAAGTCCCAATTATACCACAGTACCCCAGTTCTGCCCCAAGAGTGCCACAGTACCTTAGTTCTGAAGCTTTGAGCAGTCGCACAAAATATGCCCAGTACCTTAGCACAGCAGTAATTTAGCTCTGAAAGAAAAATATGCCACAGTACCTTGCACAGAAATAATTTAGCTCTGGAAAGAAAATATGCCACAGTACCTTAGCACAGAAGTAATTTAGCTCTGGAAAGAAAAATATGCCACAGTACCTTTGCACAGAAGAAATTTAGCTCTGGAAGAAATCCAAAGTGTCACAGCTCCTTTGCAGATGTTTCCATGCCACCTACTAGCAACAGAGACAACCCTTTCCCAGCCCTCTTGTCTGCCCCTTTTGTTTCTTTCCTTCTTATTTACTGTTTCCTTTACGGCTATACTGTCAATAGACTTTAGTGGTATAATATATCAAGATTTACATCAGGGTGTGGTGTGTGCCATGTTGTGTACTGAAATATGATGGCTAACAGTATTGTATGATGTTAGTTGGTACCCTATGATGTCACAGGCTATGGGTATAAAGTAAGTGATGCACTAGGGGCGGGGGGTGGGGTGGGCAGGATGGACCACCCCAGACCTCCAGAAACAATCAGACTGGTAGGAAACTGATGTCACAGAATGAAGAATCCCAGCTCCAGGTTCAAGAACAAGCACTGCTGATCCACACAGAAGCAGCCTGTAATTCCTTGATTTAGTGTGTGAGGTGCCCCAGATGATACAGGCTCTTGTGAGAGAGAGATCACTTTACACCAGGAATGCAAAGTCAGGTTAGATGTTTCCTCTCTCAGACATATAGAAACATAGAAACATAAAATTTGATGGCAGATAAGGACCACTTGGCCCACCTAGTCTGCCCATTTCCTCATCTCAATGCATAGGCTGCAGATCCTAGTTAACCAACAGCCTACTTCCTCCTACCCCCACTAGAATTACCTTATGTTTGTCCCATGCATTCTTGAATTCCTCCACTGTTTTGAGTCCACTACCTCCTCAGGAAGGCTGTTCCACGTATTCACAACCCTCTCTGTGAAAAATACTTCCTCACATTACCTTTGAGCCGTCCCCCTCTATCTTCAAATTGTGCCCTTGTTCTTGCACATCTCTTTTCTGAAAGATGCTACCATCTTGGACTCTGTTGATTCACTTGATGTATGAGCGTTTCTATCACGCCCCCAGTGCATTTATTGTATATTAAGATTCTTTAATCTCTCTTCGTATGTCTTCTGGTGCAGACCCTGCACCATTTTAGTTGCCCTCCTCTGGACAACCTCTTTCCTGTCTATGTCCTTGCAGAGACGGGTCTCCAGAACTGGATGCAGAACTCCAGATGGGGTCTCACCAACTGTCTGTACAAAGGGGTAACAACTTCCTGTTTTCTACTGGTGATGCCTCTCCTATGCATTCCAGTATCACACCAGCTCTTCTTACTGCCTTCTCACTTGCTTGCCCACCTTAAGGTCATCTGATATGACTACCCCAGGTCCGTTCCATTTCTGTAGTTGTTATTATATCCCACACCCCATTGTGTACTCTTCCCTGAATTTTGTTTCCCAGGTGCACTACTTTGCACTTCTTTGCATTGAATCTAAGCTGCCATATGTTTGACCATTCCTCCAACCTTGCCAAGTCCCTTTGCATCCTCTCCACCCCACCTTCTGTATCAACCCTGTTGCAGATCTTTGTGTCATCTGCAAAGAGACATACTTTTCCTTCCAGTCCCTCTGCAATGTCACTTATAAAGACATTAAGAGGACCGTCCTAGTACTGAACCTTGTGGTACCCCACTAGTAGCCCACCTTTCTTCAGAGTAAACTCTGCTTACTATTACCCTCTGTATCTTGTTTTCCAGCCAGTTTTAACCCAGGCTACCACCTTGTGACCCACTCCAAGGCTGGCTAACTTGTATATTAATCTTTTATGTGGTACTGTGTCAAATGCCTTGCTAAAGTCTAGGTAGGTCATGTCCACTGCCCTCCCGGTTTACCACATTGGTCACCTAGTCAAATAAATCTATTAGATTCATCTGACATGACATTCCAGCTGTGAATCCATGCTGCCTTGGTTCCTGTGCCCCACTGGCCTCTAGGAACTTAACAATTCTTTCCTTTAGAAGTGATTCCATCATTTTCCCTACCACTGAGGTCAAACTAACAGGTCTGTAGTTTCCTGCCTCTGTCTTGCTCCCACTTTTGCGAAGGGGAATCACGTCTGCCCTCCTCCATTCCTCCGTACTACACCATCCTCCCATGATTTGTTAAAAAGGGAGGTGGTGTCACTAGTTCTACCTTAGTTTTTAGAATTCTTGGGTGAATCCCATCAGGCCCCATTGCTTTGTCCACCTTTAGTTTTAAGAGTTCTTGCAGGACCCTTTCTTCTGTGAATGGACTGGTATCAACCTCCCTATCCAGAGTGCTTCTATTCTTTGATTTAGGTACCCCTCCTCTTCTTTTGTGAATACTGAGCAGAAATATTCATTCAGTATGCCTGCTTTTTCACTGTCATCCTCTGCCTACTCTCCTTCCCTTTAGTAAGCCTCACTATCCCTTTCTTCATCTTTCTTTGCTCCCTAATGTACCTATAAAGGTTTTATCCCCTTCTTAACTGAGTTGGCTATCTTTTCCTCAGTTTGGGCTTTTGCTATTCTGACTGCCTTCCCCACTTCCTTCTGCTTTAATTGGTACAGTTCTCTGCCCAGTTCCTTCTGTGTTTCCTTATACTTCCTGAATGCTACCTTTTCTCCTTAACCTTCCTGCCACCTCTTTGAAAACCATAGTGTTTTTTCCTTCATTTTGCTTTGTTGATTTGCTTCACACAAGGCATGTTGCCTCTGTGATGGCTGTTTTGATTTTTCCCATTGTTACTCCACCCTCCTTCTTGCCAGTTTGCTGGCGCTTTTCTGAGGCACTCTCCCCATTTTCCAAGTCAGCCCTCCTAAAGTCCAACACTCTTGCTTTTGTATGGCTTGACTCAATGGCTGTGTTTATTTGAACCACACTGTTTTGTGATCACTTGTTCCCAGATGGCTGCCCACTTCTAGATCTGAGATCCTTTCTCCTTCCCATTTGACAGTAACAGGTCTAAGATTGCTCTCTCCCAGTGGGTTCCACCACTAGCTATCTGGGGCATGCCTCTGCAGGGCATCAAGAATAAACCTGCTTTTTGATGTGGCTGCAGGCAGGGTGCTCCAGCTAACGTTCAGGTTCCCATCAATAACTCCCTTTTTCTGCCATTCTAAGAATGCCTTCTATCATTTCCTTGTCCATTGCCTCCCCTGAGATGGGGGTCTGTATACCACCCTGTGCGAATTGTGGTGCCATATCCTGTTTCCAGGGTAACCCACAGTACCTCCTTTACTCCCTGTTTATCCTTTAGTTTGCTGTTTCTGATCCCTTCCCCCATAGAGAGTTACTCCTCCTCCTCTTTTACCCTTCCTGTCCCTCCTGTACATTGTGTATCCTGGTATGTTGACATCCCAGTCATGGTTCTCAGTGTACCATGTTTCTGTGATTGCCACGATATCCAGCTGTCCTCTTCTATCAAGGCTACTAGTTCATGGAGCTTGTTACACAGACTACGGGCATTGGTACTGATCACCTCCATTTGTTGATGGCCTTACCCTTTAGCCCCATCCCTGTCCTTACTGCCTTTTTCTGCATTTACCTCTGTCCTGCTCCCCAATAACTTCTCTACCTTGGTGTTTACCTCTCTAACTACTGTGCTTTGTGGGGAGAGGCTGGTTTTCCTGCTCCTTTTCAGTGCCTCCCCTTGTCTAGTTTAAATGCTTGCCAATTATGCATTTAAACCTATCACCTAGGATTCTGGGTCCCTCCTGGACAGATGCAGATCATCATGCCAGTATAGGCCTGTATCCTCCAGGTGGACCGCCAGTCCCCAATGAAGCCAAAACCCTGAGCTCTGCACCAGTTTTCAACCATTCATTGAATTCCATTGTGTGGAGTACTCTAGTATCACCCTTGCCATAGACAGGCAGCACCTCTGAGAAGGTTTCTGTATGTGCTACCTGTCTAAAGCCCCTCCCCAACTCTTCAAACTCCTCTTGTGCTGCTGTGACCCGTTCATAGCCAGGTCATTTGTCCCTAGGTGGACAATGATATCCAGCTCCTCCCTCGTGCAGCTGGTCCTGCAATCCTGAGAATTTGCTCCCTGTCCTTCTAGCCATGGCCCACAAGCACCTTACCTCTCTATCCCCTGCCCCCAGATCTACCCCAATAATTGAGTCCCCACCAGGAGTTATTTCCTTCCTCTGTGGGATCCCATGCCACCTGCCTGTGGGACTCCTTTGTGGAAGTTCCCAGCATCCTCTTTGGTCTCCACTGCTGGTTCTTCCATAGAGGATCCATTCTCCACCAAAGAGCATATGAGTTGTGGAGAGGTACAACTGGAGGAATGTGCATCTGTTCTATCACCCTTTCCTGCCTGAGCCCACCTTGGTCCAACTGCTCCTCTTTCTTGGTAACCTCTGAGGTAGTGGCAGTGGCCCTGGTGGTCCCTGGAAAGGGAGGAGGTTTCACGACTTCTAGCCAAGTCAGCTCCGAGACGAGCAACCTCCTCCCTCAGACCAGAGAGGTGCCTACAACAGGCAGCATTGCAGCCTCCAGAAAGTCTCCAGGAAGACTGCTGCCTCACAGCCATTGCATTGCACTACTCTCCCATGTCTGTCTTCTTTCCTGATTCTCTTGTGCTAAGCCTTTTTTGGAGGGTTATATCGTTATTGAGTGTGCTATTACATTCAATGCAGTGTGCTGTGCTGGTAAGGAAACATGCTGTATGCACCTTCCCTTGAGGAGATGATTGGGCCCAAGCTGTGTCCTCAGGAACAATCAGCTTCAAGCTGTGACCCACTACTAGGATGAGTGTTAATACCTTCCTTTCAGCAAGACAACCTGCACAGCAATCAGGGGAACACAGTCTCCTGCACCTGAGGCTGTCTGTGTTTCAATCCACACTGCAGCTGCTTATAACAACCCTTAACCTCCAGTAACTTATTTAAAAGTAGTTTAGCTATCACAAAATCCTATGCACCAGTAAATTATTTAAAATAGTTTCTGTCCCCAAATCCTAGTAGTCAATCCAGCTACCCCCAAGGGACAACCAGAATGCAGTATTTAAACCCTTATGAAGTTACTTCCAAGATAAGCAGAGTTTGCAAGCTCCTTATTCAACTCCTCAGCCACCTGTAATTTATTTAAAAATAGTTTAACTGTCAGAAAATCCTAGTAGACAATCTAGCTACCTCCAAGGGTCAACCCAAATGCAGTATTTAAACCTTCTGAAGTTACTCACAAGATAAACTGATTTTGCAAGTCCTTCTTGGTTAAACACTAAATAAATATGTAAAATAAAAACAATTACCAAGGGTAGTTAGTTTCACCTCCCACAGAATTGAACAAAATTGCATGTTGTTGCAGATATCAAGTGCAATATAGAATCTCCCACACAGCTCACAGCTGAACAAAGAAGCAGCCTCCTTCCAGGTCAAGAAAATGTGCTTTGTGTCAGACACAGGGACAGCTGATCTGTTCAGAGACACACTAACACTGGTAGAAAACTGATGTCACAGAATGTAGAATTCCAGCTCCAGGTTCGAGAACAAACACTGCTGATCCACACAGAAGCAGGCTGCAATTTCTTGATTTAGTGTTCTCAGGTGCCCCAGATGATACAGGCTCTTACGTGTGAGAGGAGATCACTTTACACCAGGAATGCACAGTCAAGTTAGATCTTCCCTCTCTAGACACAGGGACAGCTGATCTGTTCATAGACACACTAACACTCTTACATACAGGGTCAGTGAAAGAAAACAATAGTGAAGCAAACAGGAACAAATTCATATTAAGAGGAGAACAAAAATAGTATCAGTAAGAACTTATACAATTGCTGACAGCTTCCCAAGATGGTTGAGAGTGCAGGAAGGAAGGGGTAAGGAGAAATGCATATCTACTTCTGACAAGGAAGGAGTCCGACTGAGGGGCAAGGGATAAGTGTAAGAAGTTGCGTAGAGAACGAAAGAGCAAGGGAGAGAGTTGGGCAGGGGTCAGGAGGGCATAGAAGGAGTCCTGGGTGTAAGGGTGGGGATGGACTAGGGAGGACAGGGGTCAGGTGGATAGGGAGACTAGGGAGAAGGATATAAGAAGTCAGAGGGTACTACTGATAGCAGTGGCAAGAGACTGGCATGATATGCTAGAACCTATGGCAGTGACAGACTACTGGGAAGAATTTGTAGGTCAGGGCCCAAGAGATTTAATGAGACAGTGCTGGTGAGCCTGGAGGATGTCTGATGAGATTCCACACCAATGGGGTAGCTAATGGCACCCTTGCTGAGGGAGGTCGCATCCGGGGAATGTTGAGAAGGATGTAGGCAGATTTCTAAGGGAGTAGGAGCAATGGAAAGTATTAACAAGTGAGGAGATACAGGTCGGTCATTTGTTTAGTAGACTTTTGAGGGTCCAAGTACCTAAATGGAGAAGTCATTGGGTGGCACGGGGTTGCCAGCCAACTTTTATATAAGTCGCAGAGGTGCATCCTGAAAGGTGCTTTAGTAATGAAGTGCAGAGCCTGATGGAACAGTATATCGAGCTGGCGACGTTGGAAGCAGTGGCACAGCTGTAGATGATGTCACCGTAGTCTAGGAGTGGCAGGAATGTGGCCTGTACTACTCTAGGTCTAACGTCAGGGGAAAGAGAGCGCCTGTTCCTAAAGAAAAGCTGAGTCTTGCTTTCAACATACTAGAAAGGTAGTCGATGTGTGCACTGAAAGAAAGTTTGCATCTAGCCAAATGCCCAGATATTTGAATTGATCAACCATGTCTAGTGATTCACCTAGGATAGTTATGATGGGTACAGGTGACACGCTGTGCTGAGGGGGGGCCTATTGCTACTAGGTGTGAAATAAAGGACCTTGTTTTTTTCGCTTTGAGTAGTAGCTTGAAGTTGATTAGGTTGCGCCTAGCTGTGCAACTCAGCTTGGAGTACATCACGACTCCAGATAAGGTTGGCTTAGAAGTATATATAACGTATCATCCACAAAGAGATGTATTTTGGAGTTGCCGATACTGGAATCTAGTGAGTTAATGTAAATAGAAAATAGAATCAGGCCTAAAATGGAGCCCTCGAGACACCTTGTTTTATGGGAAGGGAGTCGGAGACCTGACCGCTCGCTTTGGTTTTCTGAACTCTACCTGTAAGATAGCTCAAGAACCATTCAAGTCTGGTGTCAGCTGTGCCTAGTTTACTGAGACTACTGAGGATGAGGTTATGGTTGACAGTATCGAATGCCTTGCTGAGATCAAGGAATATGGCACCTGTGACTTGTTTAGAATCATACATGGTCAGACAGTCGTTGGTGACTTTAGCTAAAGAGGAGGTGGTACTGTGTTTTGTCTGTACCCAGACTGGGCAGAGTTGAGGTGAAAACTTTTCAACATGGTCTTTAAGCTGGTGATGGATGAGTTACTCTAGCAGTTTGGATAGGAGGGAGGATGGAGATGGGCCTACATTAGGTCACAGTGGTCACTGATTTGAAAAAGGGCAAGATAAGAGCTGATTTCCAACAGGAGGGAACCTTAGCTGAGGAGATGGAGAGATTAAGGATATGAAGGATTGGTGCATGAAGGTAATAGTAGCCTAGCTTGATGAAGATGGGATTGATGTCATCTGCTCCACTAACTTTAATGATGTTGAGTTTACTAAGGTGGTTCTATACTTGTTTGTAGGTCACAGGGTGAAGCTGGAAGGGAGAAGGCAGGGGCTCATGGGTGGTGGGGTGGGTGGAGGCATGGTAGCCCTGTTTATGGGGAGGAATCAACGTGAGTCCAGTGGTGGTGAAATGGGTATTGTTTTCTAGGATGAGATCACGCCGATATATTCAACTCCGTTAATGAGTAACTTGGTGGGGATGGATGGGCTGCTTTTGTGGCCTCAACTGTCTTGATTGCTTGCCAGATCTTGGCTGAGTTGCCTTTGGCATTTTCAAGGAATTCTACATAGAATTTAGCTTTGACAGATCATATTAGTTTAACACAAGCATTCCTGGCAGTTCTAAATGCCTGCCAGTTGGCTGCATTCTTTGTGTACCTTGCACGGGCCCAAAATTTATCGCAGTTGTGCAGCGCAGCTTTTTAGGTTTGGCATAAACCAGGGATGGGTATGTTTACAGACCCTGGATCTAATGAAAGGGCATGTTTATTGGTGAGTTGAATCAGTGTAACATTAAGAAAGATGACCGCCTGGTCCACTGATTTGGTGAGATACAGATCTTGCCAGTTTACATATTTTAGATCTGAGATAAGTTTTCAATGTTGAATTTGCAGAAGCTGTGCTTGATGACAAATGTAGAGGAAGAGGGTGCTTATCATGGTTTCTGTTGCATGCTCGATATTGTGATCACTAAGATCATTCTGGAATACGGCTGTATGCCAAATTTTGTGGGGACGGTTTGTGAAAATAATGTCCAGGATGGAACTATTTGCATGATTTTGGTGTTGATCTCTTATTGGCTCTGTAATGATTTGGGACAGTCCAAGCTCATCACAGAGTTCTTTTAGGACTCATGCCTTAGGCTAGAGTCAATCGAGGTTGAGATTGGCAAGAATGATGATCTCATTGTTGATGGGTGCGATCAGTTTTTGAGGGTTGAGGTTAGCACAAGACCCGCTGAGAGGGCCTGTAGTAACCTATGATGTTGAGAGCTTCAGCTGTGGATATTTGGATTTTGATGTGCACACTCAAATTCTTTGAGTTTGGACATGGTATTGGTGATGGAGACTTTAAGTGGTCTTTTGTAGATGACCACCCCCACCACGCCTCATGGGCCTGTCTGCTCTGAACAGGTTATAGAACAGGAGTGAGATCTGTTGCTCAGAGATAGTACTTTTAAGCCAGGATTCAGTAGTAACGATCAGATCTGGGTATGTGGCGACCCATGTTCTTAACTGGTCTAGTTTGTTAATGCATGTTAATCAGCATAAACTTTAAGCCTGAGGTAGTGGCAAAGTCTGGGGAATGCAAGGGGATTTGAGGACCAGGATTCACTTCAACATTACCAGAGTATATGAGTAATGTGGGGGTTTCGTGTTAGTGACACTTTCGGTGCTGTTGGGTGGGTAGCCACCCAGGGCTGGCGGCTGCTGTGTTGCGCTGTGCAGTACAGCAGCCCACCTGTGGGTGGCTATGACTTACCTGGTTTTCCAGGTATAACTTTCTGCAGCACATCTCTGAGATGTGCATGCAGCTGCACATCAAGACATCTCGGCTGTATATAGCGATGCGCGACATGCAGGGGAATTTCTTATGGATGTGCCACATACATTATCTTTGTGCTGAGGCGATCCGAACTTGCACGGCTCATCCCTGCCTTTTGCATATGGCCCAGGGTGCACTTTGGAGTTACACCAGCGCAACTCAGTTGCACCAGGTGCATCCCTTGAATATCTAGGCCAATGACTTAAAGGCCAAACATATATACTGCATCACACAAAAATCAAACTAATGCATTATTTGCACAATTGTGACATGCAGCAAAAGGAAGCAAACTTGCATGCATCATAATGGGGATTGAGGCACCACCAGTCTGGTAGAGACACTACATGAGACATCATCCCCAGTTAGTACCTTGTGTGTCTGGAGCTGACATGACCCTGGTAAAGTTTAATGTGGACTGCTTTTTTTTTATGGGAGGAGGGTTACCTGCTTGCTTGCCCAGCTGGCCACTGTCAGCACTTTTCCTCATTTCTCTGCAGTTCTGGTTTTTTATTGCTCAGATAACATGCACATTCTGACTCATCACCAGAGTCACTGAGATGGGTGTCAGTATCACTCTCAGAGGATAATGATGATGATGCTGATGGCAGTTCTTGAGGGTCCGAACATATTCAGAGCCAGATGAGTGCTCTGCATCTTCTTCATCTAAATCATCAAGCACACAAGCAACTCGAGTACTGTGTTTGGATAGCATGATAGTGGTATTAGTCATGGTCATAGACACTGGGGTACTAGGTGGTGGTGGTTCCATCATGCCAGTTCGACAAGAAATTCAGTGACAGCCATCACAGCGACAAGACTACGGCAACAACCTCTACATTGACAGCACACCAACCGGCAGTATCATACAGTGAAAATCACCAGAAAGAAAAGGAAAACACAAGTACAGGAGAGCTGACATGTAAATGCGGGGCTTCTTCCCCGCACTCCTATTTTAATATAACACACCCACAGCACACAGATCATGGAGTAGAAGGCAGACACCGCCCTGGCTGTGAAACCACATCAGAGTCAGATCAGCAGTCTGACGCTATTACCCAGCCGACTTAAAACACCTGTTGGCATCAAGACCATCACACTCAACAATCTGTCATGGCAACACCACATTGCTCCACCTGCTGTCACCAAACCTGTGTCGCTGTAGTTGAGTCACTGTTACAGCATCGCTGTAACAATGGCATACTGGTGGTGGTAGTATCCATGGGCACAGCAGTCAACACAGTGACAGTGACTGTGGTGATTACATTACTAGAGGTTACTACAGTGTCACTGGAAGCAACTTGTTGCATCAGTGGTGCTGGTGGCTGTGGTGGTGGTCACAGTGGCTGGAGCAGCAAAAGTGGCATTGGTGTCACTGGCTTCTGCAATTGTGGTACAGGTGGTGGTAGGGGTACACTGGTAGTGGTGAGGTGTCACATCTATGGTGGAGACGCTTCGGAAGACTCCTGATAGTGGCTGCTGCTTCCTCAATCCAGCACTCTACTGGGTTGTAATGCTCTTCCTACTACTCCCATAGAATGACTGGGCAGCAAAGGTAGCCCGTGACATGTCGACTGCGATTGAGTGAACCGCAAAATGGCGACTCAATCACAGTGCATGTCATGGGGGCTACTGACGAGGAAGGGTAACCCGGATGGGGTGGGTTCATGCATGTAGCGACGGGATGTCACTACACCTACGCGAACATGGGGGGTGGGGTAGGAGCACACTCCAGCGAGGTGGGAGGGGTTTGAGGGTGGTGCCATGGTGGGCTGCCGAGCTGGCCTCGTGGTGTGGTGGGTGGAGTTGCGGCTGGGTTCGGGCCTGGGCGCAGGCATGTTTTATTGTACTTGGCATGTATTTTTTTTAATGTTTTGCACCCCTGACATGCACACCCCTGGAGCTGAGAGAATTTGCTAGCGTAAAAGCCCCACGGGCGTGCGGGCACAGCCCCACATAAAATGTTAAAATGTAAGTCCTTGTGCCATTTTGTTGTGCGTGAGGGGGTCGCAGTGCCAAAACTGATTTTCAGCATTGTGACTTCGTCGAATGGTGATCACCTTTCGGCAGTTGCTGTTATGACATAGAACCGCAGCAAATGAGCGCTTCCAGTACTGGTGGTGACAGTGCTAGCAATGTTGCAACTAGAGCTACTTTCCCACTCCCACTGCTTTTTGAGTCTAAAGCTTTGCTAGGTGAGAAAAATATTTTGGACTGCTGAATATGTCCAGATAAATGTCTGTCACCCTCTCCATCATTGCTTGGTACAGGTGGTGCAGAGGACTTGCTGGGGCTGGACCAAGTTCTTTTATGGGGTTGCTTGTTATCAGACATGATAAATAACACTGCTGGTTGCTGTGACAATGAGAACTGATGTAGGCTACTTAACAAAGCAAAATATATACTACTATTAGTACACTGCCTGTGTGTACTCATGTAATTATGCTGCTTGAAAATGAGCCCAGAACCACAACCATACAACAGGCAAAAGACACAATAATTCACTGTGTCATGCCTGACACTCTGAAAACTGCAGTAGTTTAAAAGAAAACTACATGTAGCCAGCCATATATGCATGAGGATGCAGCCTCACACCAAGACAAGTATTGCACACACAGGCTACACAGTAATGCGAGTGCTGCAGAGGAGTCAGTCGACAGCCCTCTCAGTCAGGAGCTGAGCCCAAAACAAACAGATGAACAAGAAAAATTCTGAGTCAAGCCTGACTCAGTGAAAGAAACTGCTGCACTTTTAAAACACAAAAATGTGTCTGCACAGCCGCACATGCAGAAAGCAATGCAACTTCAACACAGTGTAATGTGCGTAAGAGCAGATGTGGGGGGCAGTCGACACCCTCTTCAGTCGTAAGAAAAAGACCAGAAACGGACGACAGAGAAAAAAACACCAAATGAAAACTTTGCTTTTGCTTCACAAGAAAATCAAATTTACATTCTCACTGGAATTGTGTGGAAGTGAAAACAGTGGGGTTGGAGAAGTCAGCAAACAACCCTCCCTGTTACTGAGCCCAGAAACAGTTCCCAATAATAGATGTAGACTAGACGCTGTCACACTAGACAGAAAAGTCAAGCCTGACTTTCCTGATCAGAAAGAAATCTGCCTCTGCAAAAATAAATGAGCTTTAACAAAAATAAATCACACACTAGAGCTGTGTGACTGAAAGCATTGGTGGAGGGATGTCAAGCGCACACACACCACACACACACACACTCACACTCCTCTCCTGCTAGTCCCTGCAACTGAACCCAGTATAGGCACAATAACACAAAATGCAGTTAGAGTTAGATAAAGGTCTCAGAAAGGTAGACTACTGCAGACAGACTACAGTTATCTCTCTCAGATGACTTTACCAACTCACAGTGAGGAGATCACATGGTGTGCATAGCTGAGAGTTCAGAAACAGCCTCCAACTGGCCAATGAAGCTCTCTGAGTATCTGAAATCTTGTCCACTGAATATTGTTTCCAAATACCAGTCAGATAGTGTGGTTTTGCGGACCAGTGGCATGGAGAGCTGAATCATCTGTGTCTTACCTTCGCATGCAGCTGGCCCTTATTCACGGTGCGAGCGGGCTACGGGGGTTGGCTGGGAAGGGAGAAGATCAAGTGTCTGAAGGACTGCTCCTCTCTTCTCTCCTGGGAGGAGGATTGCCACTCCTGGGAATAACTGCCCCGTCCCGGAGGCCCGAGGCAGTGTGGATCTACAGGGCACCAAGGAAGGAGGTGCTGCGGACTTCCGCCACATATGCACTGCCTGGCATGTGCACCCCAGCAACGGGAAGGGAGAAACCAAGGAAACCCCTGGCTGTGGATGATGACTGGACTCTCTGTAGACTCTGCACCCAGTGACCGGGCAAGAACATTGGGTAAGTCTCAGTGATACTGGGGTGACAGGGTTGGGGTGTCGGTCAGAGAAAGGGGCAGCGAGGGACGTAAGATGACAAATGCCTATATGAAAAAAAAATAGTTTAGTATTTGAGATGTTATCCTGAATATCCAGGAAGCCTACTATTCATGGTATTCGGAAATAATATTCGGTCCATGCGCAGCCCTAGTTGGTAGAGTGAGTTGAATCCAATGCACTGCAAGAACACAGGCAGCATGGATTCAGAGAAGGAATGTCTTGCCAGATGAATCTGGTTGATTTCTTCAACTGGGTGGCCAAAGAAATAGATCGGGAGGGCAGTGGACATAGCCTATCTGAACTTTAGCAAGGCCTTTGGCACTGCCACACAGGAGACTAATTAAGAAACTGAGCAGCTTAGGGTGAAATCCAAAATGGGAACTGGGTTAGAAACTGGTTAACAGATATGTGACAGAGGGTAGTGGTTAATGGAGCTCTCTAAGCATGTAACAGTGACCAGCGGGGTGTTGTGGGGCTCAGTACTTTGACCGGCCCTCTTAAATGTCTTCATAAGTGACATTGCAGATGAATTGAAGGAAGGTATGCCTTTTGCAGATGACACACAAATCTGTAGTAGGGTAGAAACCCAGGACAGGGTGGAAATAATGCACAGGGATCTTTGAGACATGAGGAGTAGTCAAAAACATGGCAGTTGGGGTCAACACCAAAAGTACAAAATTATGCACCTAGGGCACAGAAACCCAGGAACTGGGTATAGAGTGGGAAAGTACTGTCAGTCACTAAGCAGGAACAGACCTTGGGTTTATCATAACTGATGACCTCAAAGTGGCAAGGCAGTATGACAAAGCAGTGTGGAGGGCCAGTGCAGTGCTGGTATACATTGGGAGAGTATCTCCAGTGGGAGGAAGGAGGTGGTGATACCACTGTATCGGCTCACTGGTGAGACCCTACCTGGAGTTTTATGTCCAGTTCTGGAAACAGCACCTCAGAAATGACATAGGCATGGTGGAGGAAGACCAAAGGAGGGCAGCGAGAATGTTGCAGGGATTGCATCAAAAGCCCTACAAGAAGAGATAGGGATCTCAACATGTATGCCCTTGAAGAGAGGGAGAGTGAGAGGGGACATGAAAGAGACCTACAAGTACAATACCTCATAGGAGTAAACAGGGCATGGGAGGGGATTCTCCTTCATAGGAGAAAAGGGCACTAGGACCAGAGGGTATGCAGTGAAGTTTTTTTTTTGGGGGAGGTTAAAGAGGATGTGAGAAAGTACTACTTCACTGAAAGAGTGGTAGATAGAGATGTTATGAAGTTTTAATTCACTGGCAAAGTTCTGGCGAAATCACCCACTTTGCCTCTGTGGGCAATCCACAAATTTTTGCTGTTAGGCTGAAAAGTCACCTAACTGACTTCACCAGAAATTTTGCTGCAAAGTGCAAAATTTCATCCACAGTCAGCGGAATCTTTGTCCGTGAACAGTGGAATTTTGCCTGTGAATGGTGGCCTTTCACTTGCAAAAGTCAAAATCGTACCGATAGGGGCAAAATTTCGCTGTTAAGTGGGTGAAATTCTGCCATTCCTAGGTAATTCTACACTTCCCAGTGAAATTCACATTTCATGGATCGATTCATACTCTGCGAATTCCGTTAAATTTGTGGATTAATTTGCAGAGCAAATTTTGCCAACTTTACCTATCTCTAGTGGTAGACATCTGGAATGGACTGACAGTGGAAGTGGTGAAAGTGAAAACAGTAGGGGGCTTCAAGCATGCATGGGCTAAACATAGGGAATATTAGTAAATATGCAGGGAGGAAGGAAGGTAGCTGGAGACCAGCTAGGTCTGCAGAGGCGTACTAGACATGGACCATCTGGGCAGACTGGATGGGCCAAGCATCCCTTTTCTGCTGACAAATTCTATATTACTATGTATCTCATTCAAATATTAACATTTTCTAACAAACTCAAGGAGTTAAAAACTAAACATTAAGTCATAGGAAGCAATGAGTTTACTGTGTATCTGTATTTACATTTTCAACAAGTTAAAAAGTCAGTTTTAATCACTATTTCTGTTGTCTGTTTCATGAAACATAATCCCAAATTCATCATTTATTAAAATGCTAGACAGTAATTATAGAGAAAATACATGGGTTGGTGTGTATAATGCAAATAGTTTACACACCCTTGGTATGGGATGCTTCTGTAAATCCTTGAGCTTCACTCTCATGGGTTGTATAGCATCCCTTAGCTCAGGTAATAAATATTCTGATCACACACCAACCTATGTATTCTTCGTGCATACCATGCATTATTGTATATATTATAAAATGCATTATATTGTATATTATACAGCAGTGGTACTCAGTCATATGAGGCTTAGGAACCACATGTGCTACTTCACTCGCCTCAGAGCCACAACCCAGATACACGGCATTCAGCAGTGCCAAATCAAACTTGCACACAAACATACTAACTTCAAACATTTTATTGTTATTAATTCAAAATATATTCAAATTAATAAACATAAAATCATAAACAACACTATTAAACATATTAAACAGAATTTAATAGCAGTCAATTGGATACATGGCACCTCTTTGAAACAAGTGCAGTGAAGTGAAGCAAACACCACACTACCACACCAGTGACTCTCCCAGAACCACCACACAGTGAACAAGAATAAGAGCTATGTAATGTAACACAAATTTATAAAATTCAATTATATCCCTCATAACATCACAAAGTTATAAAACAGTAAAACTTAAGCACCACACAAATGACCCCCAAATCCACACCAATATGATCCTTTGTTAGCCCCAGATCTTAATTAAAAAATATTATACTTCAATTTAAAGAAAAAAAATTCTGTACCTGCACAGAGTCTGCAGCATTGGGCACTCAACCATGAAGGACTGAACAACGAGATTTCAGTGAGATTCAAGGGCACAAGACTGAAGAGATCGTGAACCAACGGGAGCAGCAAATAAATGTACTGTGAGCTCCTAATGTAGTAGTTATTCTACCCCACAGCCATAGGCACAGCTTTAGCTCAGTAACAATTAACAAGCATTTGTCAATGCCAGACATTCGCTGCAGGTATTTGCAGTATGCCGGTACAATTTATGGTGCTTTACCCTAATGCTCCTGTGCGATTGCTGGTATTTGCACTACAAATTTTCAGCATGACCTTTTGTTACTCCCCACCTCATAAAAGCATTTGAGACCTCTGCTTATGAACAGTACCACTGTTATTTTGTTAATCTGTCCTGAACATTGATTTCCCACAGCGACCACACCATTCTGCTCCACATGCAAAACACAGTTCGGCAGGATGTGAAAAATGACAGCTGTAGCATTCATAGGGAGGTGGAAGGGATGGCAATGTTGAACATCTGAGGAAAATACAACAATTTCAACTTATGAGCGTTACATGGAAACTGCGAATGAACGCCTCCATGACACAGTCATTTGTGGACTTTGTCACCAAATTTTCAACATAGGCATTTTGGGACCTCTGCTCATGAACAGTGTCACTGTGATTTTCATAATCTGTCCTGAGCATTGATTTCTCATGTGACCACACCATTGTGCACTGATGTGCAAAACACATTTCAGCCAGGATGTGAAAAATGTCAGCTGTACTGTTCATAAGGAGGTGTGAAAAATGCCAGTGTTGAAAATCTGGACTGAAAATATTTCAAATTCTCGAAGTTATGAGTGTGCGTGGAAACTGCGAATGCACGCCGTAACACACAATCATTTTTTTGACATTTTTTCACTAAATTCTGGTAACATAGTTTTTGGGAGCCCACCTCATAAACAGTGACACTGTTGTTTGGTTAATCAATCCCAAAAGTGATTTTGTGCAGTGACCATGAAATCACCTTTGGGGACCGAATAACTCACATGACAGTAACTGAATTCATGAGGTGGGGTCCCAAGAACCCTGTTGAAAATGTGGAGCCAAAATTTGCAAAAATGCCGAGATAGCCACCTAAGCTGAAAAAAACATTTATGCCATTATACAGCTTACCGTCATTTCTTCAGTTTCGTTTTCAAGAGTGCAGACGTGTTCCCATCCACTGAAGATCATTGCGCCAGGCTCCGGAGGTAAGTGGGGGTGAGGGGGAGGTGGGGTATGCAGAGGGTGGTGTGGGTTCAGGGAGGGCACAAGACACAGTGAGGGATGGTTTCTGTTTTCACAGGTTTTAAAAACAAAAGATGTTGGGACAGTTTTCCCATTTACAGGGACAATGGGCATGCGCTGGGGTGGGCTCCCAGCATGCCACCTGGGTGTTTGTTGGGGGGACTGGAGACAATGGGACTGGGCACTCCGTCTGCACATACAATGTGTTTGGTGGGGGCAATAACAAGGGCGGGGTGAGAGCGCAGCAGAGGGAGGAAGTGGGAGGGATTTTATTAGCAGCCAGAGGGAAAGGGTGACATCAATATGTTAAATACACACGCTACCACCGCTGATTGCAGTGGTGCTTTTCTTTAACTGAAGACCACTGCAGCCAAACTGCTGTCATAGACAGCTCATGCATCCATCGGTGCAGTAGGGTTGCACACTTTACACTGAGCACTGCATTGGACAGGAGGGTCACACACCTTCAAAAAGTCGTATTGTCCCAAAACGCTCCTTGCACATGCATGCAAGCCAATGCAATAAACAAGCATTTGTCAATGCTGAATGTTGCTTGCTTCTATGTGCTGTTTAGGTATTTGGAAGTCATGGAGTGCAAATATTGAAAATTGCCAACTTACGCTGGTGTGTGTAGAACTGCTTAACCATCGCGGGCGTGAAAAGTCATTTTTAGGAATTTTTCACCAAATTTACAACATAGCCATTTTAAGACCTCTGCTCATGAACAGTGTCACTGTGATTTTCTTAATGTGTCCCATACATTGAGTTCGCACACACCGACTGCGCCATTGTGCGCTACATAGGCGGAAACACATTTTAGGCAGGATGTGAAAATGACAGCTGCACTGCTCATGAGGAATGAGGAGGTGTGGTAAAATGGCAATGTTGAAAATCTGGAGGAAACATGAAAATTAAGAAACTTACGAGCGCATGGTGAACTGCGCAATGCACACTGTGAAAACAGTCATTTTTAGGAATTTTTCACCAAATTTTCAACACGGCCATTTTAAGACCTCTGCTCATGAATAGTGTCACTGTGATTTTCTTAATGTGTCCCATACATTGAGTTTGCAAACCAACTGCGCCCATTGTGTCGTACATGGGCGGAAACATCGCTTTAGGCAGGATGTGAAAATGACAGCTATACTGTTCATGAGGAGGTGTGGTAAAATGGCAATGTTGAAAATCTGGAGTGAAATATTGAAAATTTGCAAACTTACGGAGTGTGCGTAGGAACTGTGCAATGCACACTCATAAAACAGTCATTTTAGGAGTTTTTCCCCAAATTTTCAACATAGCCATTTTAAGGCCTCTGCTAATGAACAGTGTCACTGTGATTTTCTTATTGTGTCCCATATATTGATTTCCACACACGACTGCGCCATTGTGCACTACATGGGCGGAAGCACATTTGGGTGAGATGTAAAAATGACAGCTATACTACTCATAAGAAGGTGTGGTAAAATGGCAATGTTGAAATCTGGAGTGAAAATATTGAAAATTCGCGAACTTACGAGCCTGCGTGAGGAACTTCATGCACTGCCAGTAATAAATCATTTTAGAATTTTCCACCAAATTTTCAAAATAGGATTTTGAGAGCCCACCTTATGACCGCTGGCAGTGTCATTTTGTTAATTAGGGCCCAAAAGGTGATTTCATGCAGTGACTGAAAATCACCCTTCGGCCTGAATAACGCACAGTGACATCATTCATGAGAAGGGGTCCCAAAACGCCATGTTGAAAGTTTGGTGCAAAAATTCCAAAAAATGCCTGACATATGCAACACAGTTGAAAAACCCATCTAGCCCATTATACAGCTTATCGCATTTCAGTTCAGGGGTCGGCTTTGAAGAGTGCAGACATATTCCCGGTCCAGCTTAAGATCGCCATGCCGAGCCCAGAGGTAAGTATGGGGTGAGGGGGTGTAGGGAGGCAGGGTGCGAGTGGGTGGGTGCGGGTTGTGGGGAGGGCAGGAGAAGCTGTGGGACTGTTTTAATTTACAGGTTTAAAAAAAAAAGACGACGGGGACGTTTGCCACGCTGGGGTGGGCTACCAGCGTGGCAGCAAGGAAAGCTGTTTGAGGGATGTGGAGCCGATGGGGATTGGGCACCCGTCGGCCAAAACAAAAGGTTTGCCACGCTGGGTGGGCTCCCAGCATGGCACCAAAGCTTTGGGGGCATAAGGCACAGCACACAGCGGTGGTTTTCTTTGAAGTGAAGACCACCGCCATCATACACACAGCACCTGCGCCCACTGGTGCAGGATCGCCACGCCTGCTCAACGGAGCAGTGGATTGCACAGACAGTCACACCTCCAAACTGTCCTATTTTCCAAGACGCTCCTGCGCATGCGCCGCAAGTGAACGTAAAAAGCACATTCCACACATTCCATCATGCTAACACTGCTCTACCACACAGTCACAGCAGTTGCTCAATACCTGAATTATTTAATTCTGATTCCACACATTCGATCGTGGATCCTGGTTATGCTGGTTATGTTACCATGCGCCCCATCCACAAACACTGCTCTACCCAGCAGTTGCTCAATAACTGAATTATTTAATTCTGATTCCACACATTCGATCGTGGATCCTGGTTATGCTGGTTATGTTACCATCGTCCCATCCACAAACACTGCTCTACCCACAGCAGTTGCTCAATACCTTATTTATTAAATCAGATTCAGCAAGTAGGGTCATTGATGGTGTCAATAATGCCCCACTCAGTCCAATTTACACCTCATCATTAATGCAATGAAAATACAATAAAATTAACAGCACCGATTTAATGCTACTATGCTGACATTGATAGCACTAAGCAGTTTGCTGCTAATGTCATTAAATTGCAAGTAGAAGCAAAATTCCATAGGCGAAAAGGACTGCAGCTAAAAGTAAACCATAAAACATTCAGTTTTTATAAAACAATCTACGTTATTAATCAGATGGCATGTAAAGAGCCACATATATGTGTCAGTATTATGTCATTGTAGGAGCCACTAGAGAAGTGAAAAGATTTGCATGTGGCTCACAAGCCACAGCATGAGTACCGCTGTTGTACAGTGATTGTGTACATCTTACTTTACAGCTACAGTAAATCCTGTGATTGGTTCATCCACTGAAATAGCAGGGAGACGGACTAGCTGGATCACTTATTTTTTTTGTCTGTTAAATCATATGCTCCTATGCTCAAATGTTGATGGATTCTCCTGCATCACCGAACAGGGTTTAGGAAGTATGAATACAGTAGCCTTAACCACACATGACAGAACAGTGACTAAGTTGGTTGACTACTCGAGATGATGGGTTGTGAGGACCGACTAGCAGAACTGGGATTGTTTTGCATGGCAAGGAGAAGACTCAGACCAGGTATAAAACATTATTCAAGTATCTAAAGGTATAACACCATCAGACCAAGCTCAGTTCATCAAGATGTGTTAGGATGAGAGGACATGCAATGTCACAGAAGGGAGGAAGAGTCAAGAGAGCCATTAGAAATAACTACTTCACAGAAAAAGTGGTGAATACTTGGAACAGACTGCCAGAACATATGGTGTCAGCTGATGCTGTAATAACCTTTAAGCTCACTCCAGGCAAGTACCTTGTTAAAAATGAGGTGAAGGTATTCTTACTGAGCTAGAGGGAGAAAGGGAGAGGAGGAACTCAATGGACTGTGACAGGGAGCTCCTGCCACTCTTGAGGACCAACCTTTTCTTAAATCTGTTGCAACAGTTCTTCTATTTCTTAGCCTAATCTATCCTACAATTGTAGTCCATATGGTTGGCCACCTATGGGCACCCCTTCCTTTCTTGACTATGCTATAGTGTCTTCTTTAATTTTCCTTTTCCCACTCAGGTCCTCATACAGGAGGTTATTGTGATGACCTCCAAGCGTATGTAAAACAGGTTCGCTTATCATTGTTAGATTTAGTATGTAATAGCACTATGTCATAAAATACTTTGATGTATACCTTATGTTTATGAAACCTGTAAATGTTGAAATACCATGGCCCTAGGTGTTTTTGATAATGGTAAAAAATACTAGGTGACTATTATAAAATTAAGTTAGTTGTGCTATTTAAAATAGAAGAATGCATGTAAATTGCTGTAAACTGAACAAGTCTGAAATGCCATGTTGATTTGCATACATCCCATGATGCTTTGCATTATGGAAGTATGTCGGATGTTGTGTTTCTTTGAAACTTGGCTTATTGTCAATGCCCTTTGGGGTAACCCTTATTTCAGTGCTTCTGCAATGAGGCTCTTTGTTTTAGCTTGTTTTTTTTTTATTTGAGCCCCCACTACCCAAGCAAACAGGGCTCACATAAGGGTGGAGGCTGAATCTCAACTGCTAAGTTAGACAAGAGATCAGTGAGTCAGAAGGTGCTGGCTAAGTGCAGAGAAAGAAAATACATAGTCTGATGCTGCAAACTGATGTACTGAAGAAGGGATAAGCCATTGCTAAAGATTATCTACTGCATTTTGAATAAACATCACACAGAGAATGTGTGTTGAACTTGATGTTCGGTGTCTGGTCCATTTGGGATCCCACAACCCTCCACATGGACCACTGATTTTCTTTCCCATCTAAACATATATTTCAATATTTGTGAATTAACAATGAGGAGCGATGAGGTATACTACCCTGTAACTTTGTGGTACTTTTTGTGGCTACTCTATTCCCACTATTGCATAATAGTAGGTAGGTAGTAATTTATAGGGAATAGAAGGCCCAGGAGCAAGGGTGAGAAGAGTGCTGGAGAAGGATGAGGAGGGATGGTGGAGGATGAAAAAACACTCCCTAAGCAAGGAGGTGTGTCAGCAGAGGGTTTATAGAGGTTGCAGGAGGGCTATTCCCACACAGAACCTCGGGCAAGCCCTCCCATCTGATGTTTGTGGAATAGCAATGAGGAGAGATGAGTATATATGCTTGTGTAACTTTGTGGTACTTTTTGTGGCTTTACTCTATTCCCATCCTTGAGTAGTAGGTAGGTAGGTAGTAATTTGTAGGTAATAGAAGGCCCAAAAAGACACCTCCTCCAACTTACAGAGACAATGGCCCCTGGCACTCAGGAGAGGAACCCCCAGGTGGAGGAAACCTCTAGGACCCATGGCTGGAGGTCTGCCCATCTTTCTGTGCATACTACATGGAGAAGGATCTAGGTTATAGTAACCATAGCTAATTCGAGGTTGGTGAGGTGCTTGGAGAAATAATAATCCATCTTCGATCTGTAGATGATGCCGATTGCATGATAATCCTAAGGTTGACAAGGAGATCCATTCAAAATGAGTGATGGGATCCTGAGTATAAAGTAAATCCAAGTGACGGAGGACAAGAGTCCAAGATGATGGATGATGCTTGTCCAACTTGAATTGTAATAGGCAGAGGGATCATGGAGTGGATGATAAGGTACTAAACTGGGAATGGTGGAACTGCAATGGTAGAAGAAGTCCTTAATGAAAGATCCAACTTGTGAGAGGCTCAAATGTAAGGGTATGGTCTGGAGGCTAGTAATTCTGTATTGAACAAGGAATCACTAAGGAAACATCCATAGAGTGGAATTTATGGAAGAGTCTTTGAGAGCCCTGGAGATGATGGTTCATTCTCGATCCAAGGATGATGCAGCTTGAGTAATGATCCTGAAGATGAAGGTACATCTTTCTGTAGGGATGGTAAAATCCTATGAAAAGCAGGTCTAGTTAAGTAAGGCTAATGTAGACCATATTTCCAAAGTGACAAAGGATGGATGTCCAAGGGATTTTATGGAGGTTATGAGGTGGAAGAGCAAGATGAGACTGGTATAAGACCAGACAGTACACTGTATTTGTGATGATTAGTAAAGTTATGAGTGATTGCTCAAATCGTGTAAGGTTGATATTCGAGGTAGTTTGAAGGTACAGAGTTGATCAGTGAGCAAAGCCACTAGGTAAGCATCCCAGAGTAAAGTAAGTAAAGGAGTTTGAGTGCCTGATGAGAATAATGCTATAGTGAATAATAAAGCCAAGAAGATGATTTGCAGAGCCATCCAGATGGTAGCCTAGTGTATATGAGAATTGATTGGAAATGCGATATAAGGAATAGATGACATCTTTGGCCATGACGCTCATGACTTCATGCTTAATCCTTTGCTGGTATGCTGTCTGAAGCACGTGTGGGTATTTCTGTGGTGTGATCATTTAGGATATGCACTGTGGTGGCATAGTTGGTTAAGTTTACAGGTAATCCTGATGCTGAAGTACATAAGAAAAGCTTGGGGTGGATGAGAGGAAGAGTCTGTAGGCTGGATTGGTAGTGAGATCGATAAATGCAGAATGCCATATGATTTAGTGCTACAGTAGAAAAATATTGATTGGGATGCAAGGCTGAGTTGATGAATTTGTCTTGGCTCTTATGGACTTGCAGATAGAATTCAAGAGAGTCAGTTCTTAGTGATGGTCTTTACTGTAGAGATTAATGAAAGTACTTTGAGAAGAAGAGGCTGAAAGGTCCACTGGAAGAATGGTTAACCTGGTGGAAAGTACTATGAACAGGTGCAGTAATTTTATAAGGGATAACGATGTCTGAGAAGGAAATCAAAGGTGTGGATGGCATGGAGTCAGGAATCAGCTAGGCAATGGAGATCCCATGATGAATATTATGGACAATATCTGTGCAATTCTAAAACTAGCAATGACTGTTGGGAAGACGGAGTTGAGTAACTTGGTCATCAGAGTCATTGTTGAATTAAGAGGCAGCATAAGGTAAAATGGATGAAGTCCATAGATGAATGGGTTATCTTGTGGTTCCCGGTATCTGTAGAAGAGATGCTGATTATGAAGTCTGAATAGAACAGAAGGATTTAAGTCCTTTCCATGCGAGGATGGCCAATGGGACAAGGCATCAGAGGAGTCATGTGATTGGATGGACAGGAATCAAAGGGTATATCAATAGAGACGGAGACAATCTTCCTATTGTCCAGGCGAATGAGATTACATGAATGATTATGAAGAACTGAATGGGCAAGTGTGAGACTTCTATGATAACGTAAGAGTCTATGTGGCATGAGAGCTAAGGAATGTTTGCTGGCAATAGTAGTACTCAGAGTAATGTATAAATGATTGAATGAGTAGTGGAAGGGTACTGTTAGAAAGGCAGGAGTAGAAGAAGGAGATCGTATGGAGAAGCAGATGACTTGTTAGGAGTACTGGTTGGTGATAGGATACAAGGCCCAAAAGAGCCACAGCAAACAGGGCGGAGCCCAACCAAGGCGAAGAGATGAAGGCAGCCATTTAAATGTGATGGAAAGACAGAGTGGATCCTGAGGAACTGAAGGAATAAGCAGTGAAGCCAAGAGCCAGGTGAAGCCAAATGATATCCAGGGCAGAAAGGAGCAGGATGACGCAGTTCCTTGATGAACAGCAGCAAATTACAGGAAGGATGAAGCAAGGTATCGGACGATGATCCACGGAAGGCCAAGAGCCAAGCCAAGCACTATATGCAACAGGAGTCCCACATCTGATGAAGGCTGGAAGCAACCAAAATGATAGATGATGCTGAGTGACAAAGGATGAGGTTCCAAATCTGCAAAAGAAGACATGTTCATAAGCAGTCAGACAGGGACCGCAGCATGGAAATCCATGAGCCAGTCAACCTGGAGGGAGTGAGGGATCGAACAAGTCAGCAGGATCCATATGATGAGGGAAGGCCAAAGGAGCTAGAACATGAAGGTCCATGGAAGAACGGGATAGTGAGTGGAATCAATCAAAGCAGAAGGGTCCAGTGATGGATGGGAGTAGCAAACTACATGATGGAGTCAAATCAATCGATGAGGTCCTGGATCTGCAGGGGAATTCACAAGCTGAGCTGAGAGGTGGAAGGCTGGAGGAGTGAAAATGCCCTGTCCTGAAAAGAAGCAGCAACCTGCAATAGGGAGAGAAGCAGACATGCGGACACAGGAAGTGATCTAGGGCCATAGACCAGGCAAGTAGTCTCCGAAGTGCTTAATAGTGAGGCTGGAGGAACAGCTGCAGTGAGGAGAATTGGAGACCACTCAGGAGTAGAAGGTCCAAGTCCAGCAGAGGTCATGGCATCGGCAGTGGTAGAGAAACACATGTGAAGCAGTGGAATGAAGGACATACTTCCAGAAGGGATGAGTGAAGCATGAATATCTGAATTTGCCACTGTGAAAGAAATGCAGGACGATAAGAATGAGGTTGAAGATCCGTCTGGAGTGGCAATCCGCAGTGGAGCTGCAATGGTGGAGACAGTACATGTCAGAGTCAGGCTCCTGGCTGAAAGGCAGTAGATAGGAAGATGAGTTTAGGCCGCGGACCATATGGAGAAGCAAGTAGGCAAAGTCCTGTTCCTGAAGTTGGCAGTCAGGTATTGGACTGAGAACATATAAAGTGGAGCAGAAGACTACGAATTTAGGGCAACCGTCAGACGGCAGAGGTGGACGGTATGGACCAGAAGCAAAAGAAGCAGTATAATCATGTATGCAAATCATGAGAGTTCCATTCCCAAAGGAAAGCAGCAACTGGAATAATATAGAGAAGGAATGGTATAAATCTGGAGACTGGAGACACAGCTCCCATCCCTGGTAGTCTGAGCGGGCCAGTCTTCACTTCATGCTATCCGCAGAGTTAGGAATGGAGAATGTCGAAGTGGGAAGTAGGATGAAGTTCCATTCCTGAAGGAAGCAGCAACTGGAATGAAGTAAAGAAGGTATAGTAACAGTCTGGATATGGTAGACATGACTCCATCCCAGGTCATCCGGGCAAACTAACCTTTCACTGCATGCAGTCTAGCAGAGTTAGGGACAGAGGATGTCAGACTGGCAGTAGTAGGATGTAATGATTGAAACAAACTCCCATTCCTGGTAGACAGGGGAAGTCTACCTTCGCTCAGCACCTCAGAAGGCACGAGTTAGAGATGGAGTCAGGAATACTGCTGGTATGGACTGGCTGAAGCGCAACACTGCTGAAGAAATAGGTGAGATTTAGAATATGAAAGCAGGGACAGGAGGGACGACTCAGTAGGTGACAGACATATATAATAATAGGAGTGGGAAAATAAAATAGTAATAATGTGTAGAGTGAGTGCCAGGAAAAGTATGGGATAATGAGAAAAACATGTATAATGAAGGCAGTAACATGGGAGCTAAAGCCGGGGACAGATACTCATACCTCAGAGCCAGTGGAGATTTGGTGTGCTGATTGCAGTAGTTGAAACACAGAATTGCTTTTCCTTTGTCCTACAGACAGAAAAGCTAGTATTGCAAAGATGATTTAATGTATCATTATTTGTTATAGTTCAATCAGGAGAGATGCAGAAAGTCAAGACTTGCTTACGGCTGCAACATGAAAGGACAAGGAATTGAAGTAACCTGCTCAGGTGAGAAAGAAGCAGGTAGTGAAGCAGGGAAGCAGGAGAAATTCATTGTCGCATCTAGTATGGCAGGAAGCACGCCTGAATTGCAACCCCCCACCAAGAGCACACTAGGAGCTGAGCTAGACTTGGCCAATGGAGGTCTGTCATGTAGCCGGAATGCTGAATAGTCCATAGAATGCAGTAATTAGTTAGCAGGGAGTGGTAATGACCACTTGAGACAGGTCCAGCGTGAAGGAGTTTAAAAAAAAGATACAAAAACAGCATTACCTAGGCAGCTTGGGCCACTTTAGTGACAACCCTTCCACTCTCGAGTTATCTCCAGCTCTCCCACCACCAAACACAAACACGTTAGATCGGCTCCACTGAAGGTGTGTAGGATATGTTTACTTATTTTCAGTTCAGCAGCTTGCATTTGCCAATAGGTCAAGTAACCAGCATGGAGAACTGGTGAAGATCTGCACCCTGAAAGAGCATGATAAGGAAGTAATAGTCAAAAATGGTAATGCTACAAGAGGGGTACTTACTGCAGAGCCGGGCTGGAGAGCAGAGCGACAAATCCGTGAACCAAATAAGTAATAGGTGAGGAGGAGCAGGTCCTGGGTAAACAGGGAGGTAAATGGAAGGTAAACAAGGAGGACAGGATGCTCAGAAGCACTAGTGGTGGGGATAGGAGAAGCCCCAAAAGAAAACAACACACAACAGAATGGGAACCCCAGGACAAGCTAGGAGAGGAGACGAGAGGCAGGGGAAGCCAGGAACAAACAGGCGGTACAGACAAGGGAACAGGAGGGAAGGGAGACAAGCAGAGGGCACAGACAAACAACAAACAAAAGCAGCAGGAACGCAAGAAAACTCAGCTACACCAGCCACGCAGGGAGCTCAGGGAAAAACACTCCCTAAGCAAGGGAGGTGTGTCAACAGAGGGCTTATGTAGAGGTAGTGGGAGGAGCTATTCCCCATATTGAACCTCTGCAAGCCTTCTCAACATGTATGCATGTACATCTCCTTCTACCACATTTTCAACCCCACCAAATTACAAGGTACACTTCCTCCATTTACCAGTCAGCACAATGGAACACAATGAGACAGGATCACCCACACTGTCCACTAAGATTTTATGCTTTATTAGATGGCAACATACATCAGAAAAGGATCCATAGGATGCCTTTTCATGCATCCTTAAAACAGGTTTCACAGTTAATACCTGATAAAGCAGTTATGTTTAATAAAACAATATTTGAAGTGTGACACTGCAATAAAGTGTTAATATAGTTTGTTTTCTGCTAATGAAATACTGCTGTTTGTTGACTTCATGACTGTAACATGAGTGTCTGGAGATCACAGCAAACAACTCCTAAATTAATGCCAAAATGAGCTTTCAACTATAACCGCCTTTACCGCTAAATTTACTGCTAAGTTTTATTAACAAACACAGTGTGCATCCTAAGTAATGATATGAAGTACAACATTTGCTACCAAGGAAATTACTGAGTAGCTGCCTACTGTGGAAAAGTGCAATTACTCATTGGATAATACCATGCACACAAACAGCTCCTGTGTCTCTGCACACAGCACAGTAGAAATGATTTTTAAAAAATCAGCAAACACTGCAGATCTCGGTTAGAGAAAGATAATATGCAGATAGGTAATTTCTCCCATACTTGTCAGTTTTCTAGCATACTGTGTCTCAAATCTGAATTCAGTTTCCAAGCAAGACAACTTTTCCTTATGGGGTACACTTAAATACAATATGTGACCCCATACTATACAGTAGCTACTGCCACTTCTAGCTGATATCACTGTCCACAATACAAAATGTTCCACTTTATATATACAGTAGATTAACATGTTGTTGGGGTTTTATCTTTTAAGCAATGGAGACATACACTTGTTCAATCAAAAATTAATTATCTGTAAGGTACATGGGGTAGGTGACCCAATACCCCAGCATTATATAACAATAAGGGACTAAGCAAGATTAGTTGTAATCTCACACTCCATGTAATACAGCGTAAGTAACCAGTAACATACAAAAGATCAAAGCATATAATTTGTCCACAAATATTTACTTAACTAAGTGCTAGCATATGCCTACTTGTAGGATATGAGGGATGTGTTACAGTATGTTGGTGCACTGAACTGCCCCCTTGTGGAGTTGTAGGATTTCAGCATCTCTTAATGTCACCAAGCTTTGATGTTTCATACCTTGTTAAGGAAGAAGGTTTCTTTGTTGGGGGGTGAATTCCAAACAAGCTAGGGCTGCTTCATCATTACTACTTACATATTTCTTTATAAATCATTCCTTAAAGCAACATTTCATGATACTAAAAATTGCAATAAGCTTTTCAGTAACTACAACAAAGAAACAATATAAGGAGTACGTCAGATCTTCTAGGAACCATTTGAAAATGAGTCTCAGCTCAATGGGAAACTTCTGTTTGATGTACGCATGAATAAACTTACTACTACTACTACCATACTACTAATTCCTTCTTTTCGTTATGTCACTAACTCTCCTCCTTTTATCCTTCACTTCTTAGTTTCACTTTTATCTCCTCTCCTGGAGTCCCAGCATCTCACTCACTGCTGCTCACTTTGCTTCAGGCACTGGTTCTCCTCCCTCCCCTTACTCTGCCTCCTGTCCCCCTGCCCTTCATCCTACTGCTCCACATCTCTGATCAGTTCACTTTTTATCCCTCACTGCAAAACCTCCACTGATCAGAATGCTTTTCTAGCCACCTCACCTCACTGTGGCAGAACCTCCTACCCACCTCTGCCTCTCCCTTTTTTTTTATTTAACCAGGAGTAGCACACTGTTGAAAAGCTTTTTACAGGAGCGACCGGGGAGCACAGGAAAGTTAAGTGACTTGCTTTGGGTCACACAGTATGCAAGTGGAAGCTGTGATTCAAACCCAGGTTTGGTCTGTTGGATGTCACCAGATTTGCAGCTCAGAGCCTTAAACCACTCGCTACTACTGCCTCCCTTCAACCTCTCTGTCTTAAGCATCTCTTGAGATCACTCTTTGTGCCCTTCTGCTGGTATTTTCTTAACTACTGTTTTGCCACACATTGCCATTCTGACATTTGACTAATTTTGACATATCTCATTTTGAAGATTGCACTTTTTTACCATTGTATGTTTGTATATATTTTTTTTCACTATAGAACTTCATTTCTTATTCATTTTAAACACTTTGGGCCCTATTCACTATGAGGGGCTGACATGCTCAGAATTAGAATGCCAGCATGCAGTAGTCTGCATTGAGCTGCCACTGCAACACTAGTACAGTAGCAGCAGTCACAAAACCTGGCTACACCTACAGGAGATATGTTGGCCCATGATGTGACTGCCGTATTTTCCATACAGTGAAGACATGCCCAGCTGCTAAACATACACTAGCAGAACATACATGCGATCAGTGGCCTGGATCTCATTATGAAGGGGAATTGCTGGGCATGGATTGGTATCCTTTGGTATAGCCTGTCCATCCTCAGAAGAGTATGTGGCAGACTTCGGTTGAGCTTCAAGCAGCATGGTGGTGTAAAAGCAGAGTTCCGCTACACCCTTGTTAATCTCCCCAATTTGACGCCTTTAACATCAAACAACTTAAAAAAAACAAGATCTAGATATCAGGGACACCGTAAGAAGTATTGTAAAGAAGAAAAATAAAAGAAATTGAACAACTACGGGCAGTAGTGAGCAGAATAAAATCGAGCAGCAATGTATACCAGGAGCCTCTGACTCGAAAACTCTCAAGCGCCAGCAGAACGGCAGGACCAGATGGCCATACCAAATAATAAAGTGAGAAACAAACACATAAAGTTAGATACTATATACAAGGAGCTATTATCATTTCGTGCAGAAATTAAAGATCTTCTGAGAGCTTGCAGAGCGTAGTGAGCCTGGAGCAATGAGCTGATGCATCGGAGACAGATAACAGCAGTAAATAACAGAGTAGATGACGTGGAGAATACAATTCAACTCTTACAAGATCAATGTATACAATTGCAAGAAAAACAAGAAGATATGGAAGATAGAGCACGCAGAGAGAACCTAAGATTATATTGGATTCCTGAAGGCTCAGAAGGTCAAGACATTACTGAGTTTTCTATTGCTTTGCTCAAAACAGCTCTTGAATTGCCCTCAGATATTCAATTATCATTACAGAGAGTTCACGTGCACTGGGCCCACAGCCTACAGATCCAAATGCCAGGTCTCGATCTATTATTATGTGCTTTCTAGTTACGCAGTCAAGGAGACAGTAATAGCAGCAGCATGGTGAAAGGGCAAGTGTCTTTTACCGACAAACTGCTTCTATGTTGATAACGCATTATGCTCCACAAACTATGCGTAATCACAGAGCATATAGACATCTTACCAGCTTTGAAGGAGGCAGCCATTAGATTTACAACACCGTGCCCAGCCAGACTTGTGGTGCAACTTCCATCGGGAAGGAAGGAATTTCATACTGCGGAGGAGGCCAGAGAGGAGCTCCTTAAAGCAGGAATTCAAATAAAACAAAATCCATGTTAGGATTACAGAAAACTGACCTACCATGCTGGCATACAGTGAATTTGGGCAGAACACGGAATGGCGGAGAAGTAACAAAGAGAACATTTCTAATCATCTGTCAACTTTTCCCGATTGGCAAGGGAAGAACCTGACTGATAGAAGCTGAAGCTTGGCTTGTGATTCCTCGATGGTCCTCTAGTGAGAGGTCTTTGAAAGCTTATGTCTGATGAGAGGGACTGGGAATTCAGTTGTCTGAACTGGGATCTTTATTAGACGACAACTCTCTACAGGAGGTTAGACAGAGAAAAGAAATGCTTAATAAGTGTACCAGCAGAGAACTTTGCCATAACAAAGAAACAAGTAAAACATTTGATCTGGCTGTTTGAACTGGCCCTGATGATCACTTTGAAGGAGGCAACGGATATAACTTTAAAGAGCAGATTATTGTGCTCTGCTTGATTAGTTTTCAGGATTAACCTGACATAAGAGCTCGAGAAAAGTTGTCCTAGTTGAATAATACAGAATTTAGTTAGTCATAAAATAAAACATTTTCTTTGTGGGGAGCATCTCCAGACGTTAGGGAAGCCCATTTCAAATCAAAGACAGACAGGCAGAACATTTTGAGTTAACATTTGATTTTTATTTAGCTTGTCTGCATATTTCTTTTTATTTTTATTAAGGGAGCAGTATATCCCCAGGAGGCCTGGGCATTTGGTGTTACAGATATCCTCCGGTGATCCCAGACTATCAGGAGGCACACTTAGGGAGTAGGTTTTAAACTCCCTACCTTGAAAGTCAAGTTTATTCTGAATACAATGTATGTACATAGATATCAAGACAAAGGTCAGACATATACCTGACAATTTGCTTCAGATTTCAAAAGGTTTGATAAGATCACAGCAGGAGATGTTTAAGAATAATATAGACAGGAAAGGCATAACATGTTTCAAAAATGTGACGTTCAGAAAGATGGCTCTGGGGGGAACATCAGTATGGTGATCCCTCAAAATGGGATTATTAAGATTGGGACAACAGGAGAGAATATGTTTCCATAAGGGAATAAGATGGCTACTCAGATAGTAAAAGCATTCTCACTTAATATAAATGGGCTTAATAACCCCTTTAAAAGGCCAGACTGTTCCAATATATCAAGAAACACCCCAGTGATTTTATTATCTCCAGGAAACACTTAACAGATACTGAACATGCAAAATTGAATTGGGGGCAGGTTTTGTGTATATCGTAGTCCTTTCCTAAAGGAAACGACAATGAGTAGCCATTTTAATATCTAGGACCTCTTCTTTTCATTTAGAAACACAGTGCAGACCCAGAAGGAAGGTATGTAATCTTAAAGGTACCCTTTATGGGACAAAGGACACGTTAGTGAACGTGTATTTTCCCCTCTTACATCTGTTTGTCTTTTAAAAGATCTTTTGCAAGCTCCTAGACATTATGCACAGCTGCCTTATTATAGGGGAGATAGCAATTTAACTTGACACCTCGGTTGGACTCCTCTGCACCTTCCAAATATAGGCTAACATCAGCTCAAAGATTATTTATTTCTCAACTTAGGGCATTGGGTCTAATCGATGTATAGGGACATTTTTATCCTCTTTCGGGGATATACATTTTCTCCCTAGACACAATCCCTACTCAAGATTGGACTACTTTTTCATTTCAAAGAACATTTGGACTGTTTACAAGATTTAACTATAGGACCTAGTTTTCTTTCTGATCATTCTCCCTATTTTTGAGGCTAGATTTAAAAATACCAAAGAAATCACTGAGTGGTGCTTGAATACATCTTTTTAAAGGATAAAGCTTTTAGGGACAGCTTTAACTCAAAAATAGCTCAGGTTATTGCAGAAGATTCATCCCAGGAGACATCCAATACAATAGTTTGGGATACTGTGAAGGTTGTGATCAGGGGAGATAATTGCATATTCAGCATACAAGAAGAGATATTGGGAAACAAGATATGGTGAATTACATGAGAAATTAAGGGAATACAAACAAAGTTTACCCTATTACCACAGAGGCCCAAGCCCAGATTAATCAGACAAAGGCTGAGCTCCAGAAACTTTTAGACAAAAACACATTCAAAAGGAGAGTCCCTCCTCTGTCATGGGATTGCACTACTATTTCACCTATCTTAAAAGTAGGCAAACCAGCAGATTTAACTACTTCATATAGGCCAATATCCATATTAAACATGGACTACAAGTTATTTATGTCCATATGGGCACATAGACTAGAGGAACTGTTACCCTATTTGATTAATTCAGATCAATCTTGGTTCATTTGAGCCAGAAAACCACATATAATATATGTAGAATGATCAATTTGTTGGACCACTTAAATCAGAGACAGATACAGGCAGTGTTGTTCAGCCTTGATGAGACAAAGCTTTTGATTCGTCAGTTGGCCTTTTATGGAAAACTTTGAGCAAGTTTGGATTTCCTGGGAATTCTGTAGCATGATACAGATAATTTATACCTCTCCATGAGCATATGTTAAAGTGAATGGACAGTTATCTTCAATGATACAGCTGGAAGGGAACTAGGCAAGGTTGCCCACTTTCCTCCTTACTGTTTGTCATATACATTGAGCCACTGGCTGAAGCCATAAGGCAATATCCTAATATTCAGGGGATCCGTTTAGGAGGGAGGGATTTACTATATCATTATATGCAGATGACATATTATTAACACTCCTAGAACCTAAAAAGTCCATTCCAACTACTTTACAAGTGATAGATAAGTTTTCAGAAATAGCGGATACAAAATAAATATACAAAAACAGAGTTATTATCTTTAAATTTCACCCCTCTCAGTCCCTGAAGAACCAGATCCCTCTGAAATGGAGAAATAATAAGATTAAATATTTGGGTGTAAATATTCCCAGAAACTGAAACATTTGGAACTGTTTAATTTAGAGCCTCTGTCGATAGAAATGGAGAATTTAGTTGGAACTGGGCATCAGGTATTATCTTTTGCAGCTCGAATACAAGCTATTCGGATGACCTTATTTCCTAAGATATTATATTATTTCCAGACGTTACCGATTATTCCATCTCAATTCTACTTTGTATCCTGGGCTAGAATTTTTCAAGGTTTGTATGGGCTGGGCAACAGCTAAGGGTCAGATGGTCTCTGTTACAGTTGCCAGTGGCAAAGGGGAGTTGTAATCTTCCAAACCATAGAGATTATTGTAAGGCAGTAACATGTAAAATAGTGATGACATGGCTGAATCCTCAAGTAGAGAAACCATGGAAATTTATTGAATTTATACTAAATGATCTAGTAAACATTATCCCTATTATATTTGCCCCCAAAATTCTTATCCACAGTTACAAATCTTTACTTTTGGAACCTGTTATACGTTAAAGGCTTGGTATGAGATAAGGGCATCTACTATATTAACAGAAGTTTTCAGTTATTTTAAACTAATAGGTACAGAAAGTGTATCTTTGAAGATGAGTGCTGTTTGGGTCCATCAAGAATGGCAGAAAAAGGTCTGCTTTTGTTATATCAGTACCTGGATGTGAATGGAGTACTGCCTTTTGCACACTACAGGCAAAATATCAGTTCCCCATACACATCATTACAGATATTACAGATTCTGACATTTATACAGAAAGAATTAGCATTAAATACTCTGCCTCTCTCATGCCTATGTTGATGTCCTTTTTAGGGACGGTATAGAAGGCAGGAACAAATTCATTTAATTGGACAAATATATAAAGCATTAAGAGATTTTGGAAGGAATCCACTGAGGATATCTTAGGAGATGGGATAGAGAATTAGGGACTCTGATAACTTATGAGAAATGGTTGGAACTTATTCCTCACTCGATGAGAGTATCATAGTCATCATACTGGTCAGAATATATATGGAAATGTCGTAGTAGATATTTTATACCCCTGACAAAATTGCTAAATTTGTATCTATGGGGCATGGCCTTTGTTGGAGAGAATGTGGAGAAAACATGGCAAATATAACACATATTTTTGTGCTTGTCGAAAGTTACCCAATACTGGTTAGATATAGAAAAAGCATACAAAATATTGTGGGACCAGAAATTAAATTATCCAATCAGATGATTCTGCTTTATCTTGGGAAGACAGAAAAGTTCCACCAAGTAGAAATAAGTTATACCTGTACCTGGCAGCAGCTAAAAAGGTTATAACTAGCCTATGGTGAATGGCTAAAGTACCCACCTCTCTGATTGGCATTCACTGATGACTGAGATATACTATCTAGAGAGAATAGTAGCTTCTAGAGCTGGAGGAAGGTCACAATTTGAGCTCCAGTGAGGCCATGGGTTTTCTATATATCTCCTCTGAATGAAACATTTGTTCCCGGATAGAACTATTTAAAAGTGACCAATTTTGTAGGATATGAATTTTGATCTAGTGTCATTTGATAGATAACAGAATGATGTTGTAGAAACATGAATTGACAACCTGAAGAATATTCTATGTATTGTAAGACAAAAGAGCAATACTGTATAGATGTACTCCTGCTGTCATATATATATATATATATATAACTATATAAAAACGATAAAAATAAAGAATATTTAAAAAAAAGAGTATGTGGCAGGAATTGCAGAGGCACTATGGCTGGTCTCACCCAGTGTATGTAATCCCCACCCCACTCCTGCTCCCAGCCACATGTTGGTGGCATTGTGCCACATTGTATGACCACTCCTCATGGCAAACCCCCACCCTGGGCAAGATACATGTTTGACTTCACAGAGAAGGAGCCATTGTGCATGTCCCATAGGACACCTGGTCTACAGCATATACACATATAGTGGACTACATACCGTATATTAGTGGTGTGTAGGCATCGTGAATAGGGCCTTTTACTTTCCACGTTAACAAAACAAAACGGTGCTCGCAACCAAAAGGAAACGTACTGATTTAATGCATTGCTATACAATTGACACAAAGGAAACACCAACCTGTAGACACAGAAAATCTGCCTATCTTTAAAGATCTCAATAAGGCCTTATATGTAAAACTCAGAAAAATTAACAGGAAACACTAGAAAGAATAGAAATAAGTGGCCATCAGATGAGAAAGACTATACAGAAGGTGGGTTGCTCATTGCAGAAAATACCAGAGCATGCCCTAAACACAGAGGGAGGTCAAAAGTTGAAATGTGTACAAAATAAAAACAAAAGAGACATTTGTCTCAATCTGTATCCTCTCAAGCAAGTCCAGACAAGTGTGAGAATAGCAACAAATGCAGCAATACCCAGCAAGCTAATTTTTAGAGTCAGCTGTTTAGGAAACTGGGGAGGGTCTCAAGCAAGTAGCTACTTCTGTCACTTTCTCAAGTATTACCTGTGAGAGGCAAGGGAGAGCATAGAGTGCATGCACCAGGAACTTTAACTCATGGTTGAAGAACTGGTGCTGTGAGGAAGGGTTTGGATTCATTGGTGACTGGGGACCCACCTGGAGGGTTGGAGGTTTGTTCAAGCCTGACGGCCTGCATCCATCCTGGAGGAAATCCAAGCACTCAATGATAAGTTTAAATGTTACATTGACAAGCATTTAAACTAGCAAAGGGGTGGCAGGCCAGCAAGGAGGGTACCTACTTGCTCACCCCCCACAGCTAGCAGTGGAACCAGTGAACCAGAGGAGTGGCTATCTCTACAAAGCAGTGTGCAAAAGATGGAGATCAGTGCCCAAGAGGTGGATAAGCAGAACACGGGCAACATTCAGCAGAAGGGCAGACAGCAAGGAGAACCAGGGATAAATGACAACCAAAGAAGGGGCTGGAGTAGAACAGTGAAACAGTCTAGGGAGGTCAAATCATGGAAAGCCATGTGTGCAAATGCCAGAAGCCTTAGCAACAAGATGGAAGATCTGGAGGCTGTCATGGTGCAGTCAGACCTGGACATTGTGACCATCACTGAAACCTGGTGTAATGATAACCACGACTGGGAGATGGCCATACCTGGCTACAACAGCGGGCCGTTGGTCGCGAGGGCAAAGCTGAACTGCCCTCCCTACAGATCTCTACCTACCGCCAGGACACCCCACCCCCGAGGCGCGTTTTGGTGGCGCAGGGGTCAGTGAAGATCCATACCTCCCTCCCCAAGGAGCTGGATGGTCGTGAGGGCTGCACTAGAAGTGCCTCCTGGATTCCTGAAACCACCACCAGGATACCCCCACCCCCGAGGAGGCGGAGCCGTTGGTCGCGAGAGGCAAGCTGAACTGCCCTCCCTACAGATCTCTCTACCCCAGGACACCCCACCCCCGAGGGCCGTTTTGGTCGCAGGGTCCAGTGAAGATCCATACCCCCCTCCCCAAGGAGCTGGATGGTCGTGAGGCTGCACTAGAAGTGCCCTTCCTGGATTCCTGAAACCACCACCAGGATACCCCACCCCCGAGGAGCCGGAGCCATTGATCGCGAGGGCAAAGCTGAACTGCCCTCCCTACAGATCTCTACTCACCACCAGGACACCCCCACCCCCGAGGAGCCGCTTTTGGTCGCGCAGGGGTCAGTGAAGGTAAACTACTGCCCAGGAAAAATTAAAAAAAAAAACATCGCGACTGTCAGTGAGCCCAGCCGCCAGCCTACCTGTGGACTTCTGCTCTGCTTTTTTGGTGCGGCTTTGGCGCCTTTTTTTCACTCATTCGCGTCACCCTCTGTCCCTCTGCAGTGATTGCACCAGCAATAACGCTCGCCACGCTGCTCGGCTCCCCACCTACTCCACCACCACCTCTTGCTCGCTCTCCTTATGTAGTATACTTTTCTGTGTCACATGAGGCGCAAAACCAATCAGCCTATTTTTCCATTTGCTGGTTATATCATTCCAGCACCAGAGGGAGCCTGCCCCCTTCCTGCTCTATACTGGGAATGTCTTACCCAAGCATAGTCCTTGCCATGCTGGCCCTCCTCCTGTTTCAGCACCCTATGCTCTCTCTGCCCCTCTGTACCCCCATAAACCAGCCCACACCCAAAGCACACTGCCCCCACTGCAATCCCCTGCCCCACCATCGGATTACCCCTCATCTACCCCTATTTCATCCCCCAATCCCTCCCGTACCCTGGACTTCTGTGCCACCCCACCCACCAGCCACTTATGTGGTACACTCAATACTGTGTTTCCTTTCACAGTGGACTCTCACTGGGTTAAGCGCCCTCAGTTGCTCTCTCCTTCCTATCCCCCTGCTCCTCCCAGTCGAGGTCCCGTCGGCCACATGCACACCCCACCACCAGCTTAAAACATCATGCGAGGTGTCCAATTCTCCTGCTACTCCTGCTCTCCGCAACGTGAACCCAAACCCTGGGCCGGTTGTCCAAGCAATGCCCGCCCACAGATGCAAAGGCCTCGAGTCGCCTTCATTAATATATGCAGTCTCCCTAGGAAAATTGCAGCCCTTCTATGTTGGGTCACCCAACACTCCCCGGACATTCTCCTGCTTGCTGAAACCTGGCTCTCTCTCCCCACGCCTGCACTCTGCCATCTCCCTTCCTGGTTTTACCATTTTCAGGGCCGATAGGATGGGCAGGCGTGGTGGCGGGTGTGCTATCTACTGCTAACTCGGTCCTTGGACTCACTCCCCAATCCTGAGCTAAACCATGGGGCTAGCCATCACCTTAAAAATCTCACCCTACCCTGGACGTGCCCACTCTATCTAGCAGCGGCTTATATACCCCAGGTTCTCACAAAGACTCTGCGTACCTCTCCCTAGACTACACCTGACGACCTTACCCAAAGCTGAACAATTAATCATGGATGACTTAAATTCCAATTGGTTCAGCCCGTCGGCTGATAACTTGAAGAATGAGCTTGCTGCCCTTGACCTGTCCCAAATGGTCACTCAGCCCACTAGACTTAACAAAGTCACAGGAACAAGCTCTCTCCTGGATGTTATCCTCACTAACCGACCCCATAAAATAGTCTCCGTTGAAGTCCTTAGGACTCACTCAGTGACCACTCCCAGTCATCTGCTCTTGAACCCTCCCCCACCTCTGCCCTGGGTACAGTAGGATCCTCCGCCATTTTCTCCCGAGGTCTCACTAAACTCAAACGTCACCTCGCCCATACCGACTGGTCCCCATTGGACAGCGCTCCTAGGCTAACTCTGCTCCTAACCTACCTCTCACTGCCTTCAACCTCGCCTGTGACCTGTATGCACCCCTCAGCTCTCATAGGACAAAAACGGACTGCTGCTTGGATAGCCCTGCACTGATCCAACAACTAAAAAGAGATAACCTCTGGCACTTAGCCAATGACTCTGGTAGGCCTGCTGACAGACTAGCCTACAGGACTGCCCGCAATCAATGCACCTGGTCAATCAAGCAGGCTAAAGCTAAATTCTATCAGGCTGCATTGACATCTTCCTGGGGCTCGTCCAGAGCCTTCTGGGACAACATTAAAGATTTAAATGGTAAGACCGCTCCCCCTCCATCCCAGATTGTCATAAATGGGACTGTCCGGACTGACCCCACCTGCATCGCTGACTGCCTTAACAAAACCTTCACTGACCAAGTGCTGTCCTCCGGCCCACTTTTCTGACCGGTTGCACAACCCACACGCCCCCTGTTCAGGCTACAATTCCACTTCCGTGTAGTCTCACCCCCGATGCCAAACCTTTCTTAATAAAATCCTCGCCCTCAGAACCCTATCAATGACCCTCTTGACTCCAGGATACTTTGCCTCGTGCTGGATGTCATGCTCCTCCACGACGCTTATCATTAACAAATCCTCTGCTCGGCCAATTCCCCAAGGCCTGGAAGCAAGCTGAAGTAACCCCATCCATAAATCTGGGGACCGCACTCTGCCTAATAACTACAGACCCATCTCCATCCTTCCCCTATCAAAGCCTTAGAAAAATAGTGAACACACAGCTCTCTGAATATCTTACTAACTACAACCTCCTTTGTCCAGAGCAACATGGTTTCCGCCTGGCCATAGCACATCCACTGCCCTTCTGGAATTCTCCCACCACATTCACTCAGCACTTGACAAAGGTCATCTCGCGGGGCAGTCTTTATAGACCTGTCAAGGCCTTCGACACGGTGTGCCACCCCTACTACTAAACTCCCTTAGCATACTGGGTCTCTGGCCGGACCCTGATGTGGTTCACAAGCTACCTACACAACAGGTCCCAAAGAGTCAAGCTAAATGGGACCCTCTCCCCTACCTTCCGGTACACTGGGGTCCCCAAGGCTCCATCCTTGGCCCGACCCTTTTCAGCCTATTCCTGAACACCCTCCCCAGCTCCTGTTCCAGTAAAATTTTACTCTATGCTGATGATGCTGTTATCCTTGCATCACACCTGACCCCTCCACTCCAAGACATGCTTCAAAGCCTTCCTCCAAACCGAAAACTGGTTCAATAAGCACCGCCTAGTCCTGAACCAAAAAAAACTAAGTCCATGCTATTCTATCATCGGCAAAACAATGCCAGGGACTTCCCCTCCACATCTCCACCAGCCTGCCCCTCCTCTTGAGCAAGTCTCGTCTTACAAGTACCTGGGCATCACCTTTGACACCGGCCTAACTTTCCACCACCTTAAAGCTTTGGCATCTGCAATGAACTCCAGGATCGGTCTTCTCACGCCACAAAGACTGTCTCCCGAACCCGCCTTAAAACTTTGCATCACCTCTTGGTATTATCACTAGTGACTACGGACTCCCCGTTTACGCAGCTGCCGATGCTTCTGCCTTATCTAAAATCAGACCTCCATTAACAAAGCCTGTAGACTCCTTACGTGCCCACAGCAGAACCCACACTGTCTGCTTTACTCCGCCACAAAAATCTCACCCTTGAGGAAAGACTGAAATATCAAACCTACCTACTGGCCAAAAAATCCATGGCAGGCCTCTGCCCTCCTGGGGTCTCTGGACCCTCTGCAGGACTCTAAATCCCTGCCAACCCGTGCGCCGGCAGCAGCCACTTTCGTCATTCCCAGAGCAAGTGACCTCTCCCGCTGTTAAAGATCTTTCCACCACCTTCCCGCCCTGGTTCAACCCCTTCCTGAAACCATCTCCAAGATCCCAGGCATTGGCCATTTCCAAATTGCCCTCCGCCAGCATATTATTAACAACCGATGCTGTAAATGTCTGTAGCTGCACTGTGCCGGTCCTCTTAATACTCTTCCTAATACTTGCAAGCACCTCGGCCTGTCGTCCCTCTTTTTACTCACATATTATTACATGTTGTTAATTGAATAATGTATCTCCTGTTGTTTTACCAATGTTAGCACCTTACACGAGTTGCTCCAGTACAGCTCACTGTCTGCACTCTCCAAATGTATATTTATGTATATAACCTGTCTGTCATCCCTGTCCTAACACCACTCTAGGTGTCGTCTCCCACTTTTTGATGAAGTACCTTTGTAAATGAGTCTTTGACTCAAAGGTTGTAAAACTGATCTTCAACAAATAAACAAATAAACATATTCAGAAGAGACAGAGCAGGCAGGAAGAGGAGGAGTGGCACTGTATTTGAAAAATGACATAAGGGCCACAGAGATCCAGGAGGAACAAAATGGGGAGAGATACTGTGGGTTAATCTGGAAAGGAAAATGGGACAACCATCCGCACAGGTGTGGTCTATAGACCACCAGCCCAGGAGGAAGAAACAGATAGGGAGCTGATGCTAGCCATCCAAAGGATGGCAGACAAGAGTGAGGTAGTAATGGTTGGAGACTTCAATATTCCAGACGTGGACTGGAGCATCCCAGCAGCAGCATCAATTAGGAGCAGATTTATCCTGGACTCCTTCAGGTGCCTTCCTCAAGCAACTGGTCATGGAACCAACTCGCAGAAGGCAATACTGGACCTTGTGCTCACAAACAGGGACAGTGTGATGGGGGTAACAGTGGGGAGCACCTGGGAAACAGTGACTGCCAGTCATTGTGGTTTGAAATGCAGAAAGAGCGGAACCAAACCACACAAAACACGTATCCTGGATTTTAGAGGGTCAGACTTTGGGAAAATGGGGAGATACTTGAGAGAGGCATTAAGAGAATGGGGCAGGAATCAGGGTTGAGAAACAGTGGGCAGTATTTAAAATGGGGATTACAAGAACAACAGAATTATGCATTAAGCAGGTTAGCAAGAGGAAAAGGAAGAGGAGACCATTATGGTTTCCAAAGGGTAGCAAAGAAAGTGAAAGCCAAAATATTGCATTCAGGCAATACAAAGACACAGGCAGAAGGGGATAGGGAGAAGTACCAGGAGAAGCAAAGGGAGGCAGGGAGGTCAGTAAGGAAGCCAAACCTCAGACAGAAGAGCACATTGCAAAATCAGTGGGTAGAGGGGACAAAATCTTTACAGGTACATAAGTGAAAAAGAAAGACAAAGGGAGGGATAGTGAGACTGAAGGGGGGATGGGGGCCGGTGGAGATGACAACAGTAAAGCTGACATATTGAACAGGTATTTCTGCTCAGTCTTTACTGAGGAAGAGGAGGTAATGGGTCTGAAGGAGTACAAGGGGTGAGAATGGTGCAGAAATGGACACAAGTCCATTTACGAGAAAGGTCCCTGAAGGGACTGGAAGTAATAAGAGTTGATAAAGCAATGGGGCCAGATAGGGTGCACCCAGGGTCCTTAAAGAACTAAGAGAGGTGGTGGCTGAACCTCTGGCTATCCTGTTTAGCCAATCACTGGAAACAGGGAGGTACCCAAAGACTGGAGGACAGCAGATGTAGTCCCCTTATACAAAAGTGGGAACAAAGAGGAAGCAGGAACTACAGACCAGTCAGCCTCACCTCGGTAGTGGGAAGATCATGGAAACACTACTGAAGGAGAGATTGGTGGAACATCTGGTTGCCAATGGACTACAGGACCCAAGGCAGCATGGTTTCACCAGGGAGGTCATGTCAGACCAACCTCGTTGAATTTTTGACTGGGTGACTAGGGAGGTGGATCAGGGGAGGGCAGTGGACATGGCCTATCTGGACTTCAGCAAGGCCTTTGACACTGTGCCATAGAAGACTATTACACAAACTGGGGAATATGGGTGTGGGCAGGACAGTAGTGTGGTGGGCAGGTAACTGGCTGGGTGGCAGGACACAGAGGGTGGTGGTAAATGGCTGTCACTCCACAGAGGAAGAGTGACCAGTGGGGTACCACAGGGATCAGTGCTGGGACGGTCCTATTCAACATCTTCATCAGTGACATTGCTGGGACCTAGAAGGCAGAATTTCACTGTTGCTGATGACACAAAGCTCTGTAACAGAGTAGACACACCAGAGGGTGTAGACAGAATGAGAAGCGACCTGCAGAAACTTGAAGAATGGTCAGGGGTTTGGCAGTTGAAATTCAATGCAAAGAAGTGCAAGATAATGCATATGGGGCACAAAAACCCTGGCACAATATATCATTTGGGGGTGAGGATATAGCATCACCAAGCAGGAAAGGATCTTGGGGTTATCATCTCTGATGACCTCAAGGTAGGGAAACAGTGTGACAAGGCAGCAGGTAAAGCAAATAGGATGCTGGGATGTATAGGCAGGGGCATCACCAGCAGGAAAAGGAGGTCATAATTCCGTTATACAAGACACTAGTGAGGCCCCACCTGAGTACAGTGTACAGTTCTGGAGACCATACCACGTAAGGACATAGACAGGCAGAGAAGGTTCAGAGGAGGGCAACAAAGATGGTGCATGGATTGCATCACAAGTCCTATGAAGACAGGTTGAAGGAACTGAACATGTACTCCCTGGAGAGAGAGGAGGGAGAGGGGATATGATGAGAGACATACAAGTATCTTACAGGGAGGAACAGGGTGCAGGAAAACACTATTTTTAAGCAAAAAGATGTTCCAGGACTAGAGGGCATGGGATGAAGCTGGAGGAGGACGATTCAGAGGAAACATGAGAAAGAATTTCTTCACCAGAACAGGTGGTGGACAAGTGGAACACCCTGCCACAGGAAGTGGTGGGGCTGAAACAATCACGGATTTAAGAATGCATGGGATAGACATAAAGGAATTCTGGAGGTCAGGAGTAGGGCAACAGACTTCTAGGAAAACAAACTGAACTTACAAGCTCAAATGGGCAGACTGGGTGGGCCATAGGGCCTTATCTGCCGACACTGTCTATGTATCTATGATCTATGTGCTAAAGGAGAAAGTGATACTAGGAAAGACAAATTGAAAAAGACAAGGAAAAAGTCAAGGTGGGGGAAAAGAGGGAAATCATGGAGCTGTGCTAAGATCAGCCTCGTTTGAAACAGAAAATAATGGTAAACAGGTTATTGTATTTGTATTTATTTGTTTACTGGGAAAAATCCACTGAGCACAGTTCATTTTGAAGGCAGTCCTGGATACAAAAACAGTTACAGCAAACTTGACAAAATGATTTAGCAAGAAATGATAATGCGTAGAAGGTGTTTACAATGCAAATATTGTAAAAAAAATATATAATTTTTTAATCAAGCTTGTTACACCTTGAGTGAAGCCTGCACCCGTCCCCACGAGTTCCACCATGTCAGTTCGACAACAATATTACATTGGCAAGAAATTGCCGATGGTGACCATGTCACCGGCAATCGTACTGCCCAAGCACGATCGCAGCAAAGCACTGGGGCACATCCTGGATGTTTGAGGGGGTCACCCATGCACTCCCTAAAAATCATATAATCACCCCAGGTCAGAGGTGTAGGTGGGTACCAGCACAACACCCTGGGTGGTAAGATGGCAGGCGCTGAAAAATGCAATTGATGGAATGACTGTAGGTTGGGTTGCAGTGCCCACTTTGCTGTCGCTGTGCTGATAGCACACCATCTCCACCTCTCCTGACCAGCACCCATGTCCCCAGACCTACAGTACCAGGAGTTAGTCCCCCACAGGTTCCCCACACAGTGGCGCAGGAGGAGAGGGCCATCCTCCACTGCAAGTCCACATCCAGAGTTGCTCCAGGCGCCTGGGTGGTGGCATTGGTCTGGAGAGTTGTGCAGGGCAGTGGCTCACCTTGGATCCCATTTTTCCATGTTCTCCTGTGAGTGCCTACTGTGGCGACACATCAGGACGTGTGTGTGGAGGCACACATGTCCTGACAATCGCAGCCCCTCCCTTCAAGCCTCTCACTGCCTGCACTACCACCAGGCCTCCACCTGGTGGCAATCAAAGGCTAAGTCAGCTAGCCATCCCACCCCAGGAGAGGACAGCAGTCCCTGGGATGCTCAATCCTGTCCCTCCCCACCGACCTCCAGCAACTTGTGCTCATTTCTGAATATGAGTCACGCGTGGCAGAAGATAAGGCATTAACCACTTTAGCCCTCCACACCACCGGGCAGGCTGTAAAAACAAGAAGAAAAGCTGTCACTTGATATTGATAGACAGTGATGAACACTATGGAATTACTTTTCAGTATATATTGTTTTTTTTTTTTAGAGATGTGTGCACAGGATATCCCATTTATGCTGAGTTAGTTTTTAAGATGGTCCTAGGACAGATAGAGCAGCAGGCATTTCTAACAGTTGAATAATTAGTTTGGTATAAAGCTAACAAACAGAAGGTAAATGGTTACATCACTAACAATATACAGTATACATATTTACAATTTTAATATGGGACAGAAGGAGAGTATGTAGAGATAAAGGATCAAGGGTGAGGGGTGGGTCACAGGAGGGGAGAGGGCAGCTGCAGTCTAAGGGTGCTAGCTGCACAATTGAGCAGACTCGATGAACCATAAGGCCTTTATCTGTTGGCAGTTCGTATGTATGTTTATAAGGATAGAGGGTTAGGAGATTGAAGGAACAGAAGAATGAGGATGGAGGAGTGTACCATAACTCATAAGTGCATAAAAGCAGAATTAACATCACTGAATTTACCAAGCAAAACTCTAAAATGGATTAAGAACTGGTTAGTAAATAGGCTACAGAGGGTGTATATAGAGGGTCAATAATCCACAGGGCTACACTAATGAGTGGAGTACCCCGGGTCAGTCTTGGGACTGGTTCTGTTTCAGTTATCCATCGCTGACTTGAATGAAGGAATAGTAAACTGGTGTTCTAAATTTGTAGATGACTCTGAGCTGGGAGGTGTCATGATAACAGGAGGTCAGGCAAACATCTTATCGGAGGATTTGTTTAAAACCTGGAGTCAGGAGCAAAATAGGGTATGAAATTAAATAATGAGAAGAATGCTGATCTTCCTGAACTAAAAGTCTCCAACTCAGTCACACTAATGGGACTATACCGAAGTGCCAGGACCAGCGGTAACTAAGAATCTTTCAGGAGGTCCGTAATCGCAGTAGGACCGCTGCATAAGTGGCACCACGAGGCTGGCTCATGTGTATAGGCTATCTCGGTGTCAAACCTCCAACCACCTCAGTTTCATTTTCTCCCACCCTCGAGTCGCTTCACTGACAATGTCACTCCCACTGGAGTCAAATCTTCACGCCTATATAGCTGTTCAGTATTTATTTCAGTAGTGATTTAGTAGTTTATTTATTTTAAAAACAATTTAAGTAAGAGAAATGAAAGAAGAAGACTTCTTCAGCCTGCCATCGACGGAGTCGACCATGAATGGTGCCAGTGACGGTAGGGAGACTTCACTTGAAAGCCGGCTTGGCATCAGGGCTGGGTCTGGTCCACCACCCTCTTCGAGGAGGGTCTGACCATGGACAGTCTGGTGCTGTGGAGGAAGGGTGGTCCTTCTGAAAGCACAAAGAGAAGCAGAACCATTCCCCATCCTGATTGGGGACTCGGCGCTATTCGACTTGAGCTCATGCTTCCTCACCAGTCGAAGAGGAAGCAGTACCCTCAGGTACCCTCTGATATGTCTGCCGGAGGTCATTGGTAGCGGGGGTTGGTGGCCAACTCCGCACTCCTCCAGGGTCTCCAGTGGCCTCAGTCCCCGGCAGCCATGATCCTCAGCGCTGGAGCCCTTCCCACCCCAGGAGGTCCTCGGTGAGCAGTTTCATCATCTTATGGAGCAGTGGGTTCGGCAGTTGTCCTGACTGCCCATGCCAGTGGACTTGATCCTGGGGCCTTCGGCCTAGGGGCCGCTGGTCTGTGGTCAGAGCGGTTGGGTCAGCTTGATCATGCGGCACCTTATTCGGTGCCATCGACGCCACTCCCTCATTCCTTTCCCCTCACAGGGGTTGCAGCACAGGGGCTGGCACAGGTACTGCAATTCTTCCCTACTCCACACTTTCAGGTCTCTGATGGTGTCACAGCCTTTAGGAGTCCTGGTGTCGGGGTTGGGGACTCCAGGTCGCATGGCGCCAGCACCATTGCCAATGCCTGCGTGCTGTGCTGGCGCAGGGGAGGTGCCAGGGTTCTCGACTCAATTCTGAGGTGGCACCTCTGGCACTTCCTCCTTCTCTTCCTATCTTTGCTGACCCTTCTGGGGTAGAGGGGACTTTGATGAGTCTGATCCTGATGTACACCTGATAGATGACATGGATGAAAACTCCTTTCATGGGCTAGAGAGTAAGCCCTCTACTTCAGTTGAGCATGTGGTGAAGATCTTTCCTTTAAGTCTCTGCTGAAGAATATGAATTCCACCCTGACTCTATAGACTTCTGCAGTGGATCCTGGGAAGCTTTGCACCTGCAATACCTGCATGTTTCTGAAATAACTGTAGACCTGACATCATCAGTGTTACCCTCTTTTGAGACTCTTTCTGGCGGTGTGGGACAGACCGATGCTTATTTCTTCCATGGCTGAAGTCTATAGATAGGAAGTACATTCCCCTAAAGTACATTTACCTAAAACAAGCCAATCCTTGCTTCTCAACCCTTTGCTCCAACAACCAGCAGTTGAAAGCTGCTATGGATGCCTTGATACTGCCTCTAGAGCAGTGGTGGCTGGGATTTGTACCTGGAGACATTCTTGGCTAAGGACTTCAGCCTTCACGAATGATGCTCAACAGAGTCATGAATTTCCGTTTAATGGTGTTTATCTATTTGGTCCATGAGTGGAGCAGGCACTGGAGGACACTCAGAAAACCAGGACTGCCATTAAGACTGCCAGACTGGCTCCTGACACCCCTCAGAGGCAGAAATCATTGACAGTTTCATAACAGGCAGTCCTTTCAAGGTAAAGGCTGCAAAACTTTTAACAAGAAGCAAACCCTTCAGCCGCAAAAAAATGCAGCAGAACGTACAGGCCCGAAGGCGCCCAGTGCCACCTCTGAAGAACTGGCCCACGCCCCACCTCAGCTGCCTGAGGTGGACACCTCTTCAGCAGTAGGATGTTGTCTGACTCAATTTTACACCCGGTGGAAATCCGTCACAATGGACAAGTGGGCCCTCAGGATTATTCGAGAGGATACTCTCCAATTTCATGAAGAGTCTCCTGGATCTTCCACCCAAGCAGCAGCTCAAGCTGTCTGCCACTCAGTCAGACCTCCTTGCTTCTGAAATTCAGGGCCTTCTGAAAAACAGGGCAGTAGAAATGGTTCTGCTGGCAGAACAAAACACAGGGTTTACTCCCATTACTTCCTAGTTCCAAACAAAACAGGCGACTTGCCCTATTCTCGATCTAAGGAAGTTGAACAAATATCTATTCAAAGAAAAGTTCAAGATGATCTCTCTGGGAACTTTACTACCTTTCATTCATCAGTATGACTGGTTGGTATCCCTGGACATGCAGGATGCCAGCGTCCTGGTGCACCAAGCCACCACAAGTTCCTCTGCTTTGTGGCTTTGGGTCACACCAGTTCAGAGTCCTGCCTTTTGGGCCTCCCCAGTGCCATGAGTCTTTATGAAGTGCTTCACAGTACTTGCAGCACATCTCAGAAAACTCCGCTTTCAAATGTACCCGTACCTGGATGATTGGCTCCTAGTGGGCTCATCCAAACAGGAGACACAGGAAGCAGTCTCCATAGCTTCCAAGTTCCTCACAACCATGGGTGTGTGACTGAACCTGGAAAAATCGCAGTTTCAGCCCTCCCAACAATTTCTTCAAAGGGCCCTTCTGGACACTTCCAGAGAAAGTGCCTTTCTTCCAGAGAACAGGAGGAACAGCATTCTCCAGCTGACTTGCTTTGTCAAGAACAACTCAGTTGAGCCTCTTGATGCAGCAGATGCTAGGTCTCATGGCATTGTCTGTATTCAGGGTACCCTAGCCAGCCTACACATGAGAACCATACAGTGGATGCTCAGCACTCAGTGGTCTCCAACCATGCACCCTCAATCCTTCTGCATCAAGGTGACAAAGCCTCTAATGAGATCACTCACTTGGTGGACTCAGGACAACCTTCTCAAGGTTTCCCTTTGCCCCACTGGAAGCACAGATCACAATTACCATGGATGCATTTCTGATCAGTTGGGGAGCTCACTGTCAGGACCTCCACATCCAGGGTCTGTGGAGCTGGGAGTCCCATCTACACATAAATGTCTTGAGAGGAGAGCTGTCCATGTACACTGTCCCAGCCCTGAACAATGTCCTCTGTCACAAAGTAATACTCCTTCAGATGGACAACAAGGCTGTGATATACTACATCAACAAGCAGGAGAGGTGCACTCTTACTCTCTGTGTAGAGAAGCCATAAGAGTGTGGGAGTGGTGCCTCGAGCTTGGCCTTGATCCAGGCAGCTTACCTGCTGGGAATCCAGAATGATCTGGAGGATCGCCCAGCAGAACAGAGGCGGATTTATCGTGAACCACACTATTTGGTGGTCACTTACTCCCAGATGGCTACCCACTCTAAATCTGAGATCCTCTCTCCATCCCCATTTGAGAGTACCAGGTCTAAGATTACCTCCTCCTGAGTGGGTTCCAACACTAGCTGTCTGAGGCATGCCATCTGTAGGGCATCAAGAATGACCCTACTCTTGGATGTGGCTGCAGCAAAGGAGCTCCAGTTAACATCTGGCGTATTCAGGTCCCCATCAACAATATCTTCCCTTTTCTGCCATGCTAAGGATGCTTTCAATCATTTCCTTGTCCACTTCCTCCCCTGGAGACAGTGGTCTGTATGCAACCCCAGGATTACAGGTGCCATTTCGTCTCCAGGGTGACCCACAGTGCTCTCTCCTCACTGTTTTCCCTTTAGTTCTGTTGCTTTGATCCTTCTCTTACAATCTTAGACCTGGTTCTCTGAAATGGAGATGGAGAGGATCACAGATGTAGAAGTGTGTAGCCATCTGGGAACTAGCGACCATCGAACAGTATGGTTCACAATAAACACAGCAATAGAGTCAAGCCATACAAAGGCAAAAGTACTGGACTTTAGGAGGCTGACTTTGCCAAAATGGGTGAGTGCCTAAGGAATGCACTAGCAAATGGGCAGGAAGGAGGGGTGGAAGAACAATGGGGAATAATAAAACTGCCATCACAGAGGTAACGAGCCCTATCCTGTTTAGCCGATCACTGGAAACAGGGAGGTACCCAAAGACTGGAGGACAGCAGATGTAGTCCCCTTATACAAAAAGTTGGAACAAAGAGGGCAGGGAACTACAGACCAGTCAGCCTCACCTCGGTAGTGGGGAAGATCATGGAAGCACTACTGAAGGAGAATTGGTGGAACATCTGGTTGTCAATGGACTACAGGACCCAAGGCAGCATGGTTTCACCAGGGGAGGTCATGTCAGACCAACCTCGTTGAATTTTTTGACTGGGTGACTAGGGAAGTGGATCAGGGGAGGGCAGGGACATGGCCTATCTGGACTTCAAGCAGGCCTCTGACACTGTGCCACATAGAAGACTATGATACAAACTGGGGAATATGGGTGTGGGCAGGACAGTAGTGTGGTGGGTAGGTAACTGGCTGGGTGGCAGGACACAGAGGGTGGTGGTAAATGGCTGTCACTCCACAGAGGGAAGAGTGACCAGTGGGGTACCACAGGGATCAGTGCTGGGATCAGTCCTATTCAACATCTTCATCAGTGACATTGCACAGGACCTAGAAGGCAGAATTTCACTGTTCGCTGATGACACAAAGCTCTGTAACAGAGTAGACACACCAGAGGTGTAGACAGAATGAGAAGGGACCTGCAGAAACCTGAAGAATGGTCAGGGGTTTGGCAGTTGAAATTCAATGCAAAGAAGTGCAAGATAATGCATATGGGCACAAAACCCTGGCACAATATATCAGTGGGGGTGAGGATACAGCATGCACCAAGCAGGAAAGGGATCTTGGGGTTATCATCTCTGATGACCTCAAGGTAGGGAAACAGTGTGACAAGGCAGCAGGTAAAGCAAATAGGATGCTGGGATGTATAGGCAGGGCATCACCAGCAGGAAAAGGGAGGTCATAATTCCACTATACAACACACTAGTGAGGCCCCACCTGGAGTACAGTGTACAGTTCTGGAGACCATACCTACGTAAGGACATAGACAGGGTAGAGAAGGTTCAGAGGAGGACAACAAAGATGGTGCATGGATTGCATCACAAGTCCTATGAAGACAGGTTGAAGGAACTGAACATGTACTCCCTGGAGGAAGGAGGGAGAGAGGGATATGAGAGACATACAAGTATCTTGCAGGGAGGAACAGGGTGCAGGAATCACTATTTTTAAGCAAAAAAATGTTCTAGGACTAGAGGGCATGGAATGAAGTTGGAGGAGGGCGATTCAGAGGAAACGTGAGGAAGAATTTCTTCACAGAACGGGTGGTGGACAAGTGGAACACCCTGCCAGAGGAAGTGGTGGGGCTGAAATGATCCAGGATTTAAGAATGCATCGGATAGACATAAAGAAATTCTGGAGGTCAGGGGTGAGGGCAACAGACTTCTAGGAAAACATAAACTGAACTTACAAGCTCAAATGGGCAGACTGGGTGGGCCATAGGCCCTCATCTACCGACACTGTCTATGTATCTATGTATCAATTCCTTTGTGTGAAGCAAATAAACAAAACAAAAGGTGTAAGAAATCACTATGGTTCTCAAAGGAAGTGGCAGTGAAGATTCAAGAGAAAAAGAAAGCATTCAGGAAGTACAAGGAATCGCAGAAGGAGCAGGACAGAGAACTGTATCAGTTAAAGCAAAAGGAGGCTGGGAAGGTAGTCAGAACAGCAAAGGCCCAAACCGAGGAAAAGACAGCCAACTCAGTTAAGAAGGGGATGAAACCTTTATAGGTACACCAGGGAGCGAAGGAAGACCAAGGGAGGGATAGTGAGGCTTAATAAAGGGAGGGAGGTGGGCAGAGAGGACTGTGAAAAGGCAGAGATACTAAACAAATATTTTTGCTCAGTATTTACAAATGAAGAAGGGGAGGTACCTAAAACAAACAGTAGAAACCTCTGGATACAGAAGTTGATACCACCCCTTTACAGAAGAAAGGGTTCTGAAAGAACTCTTAAAACTGAAGGTGGACAAAGCAATGGGGCCTGATGGGATTCATCCCAGAATTTTAAAAGAACTAAGGGGGAACCAGTGACACCACTGACTACCCTCTTTAACAAATCATGGGAGGATGGGGTGGTACCCGAGGACTGGAGGAGGGCAGATGTGATTCCCTCTCACAAAAGTGGGAGCAATGCAGAAGCAGGAAACTACAGACCTGTTAGTTTGACCTCAGTGATAGGGAAAATGATGGAATCACTTCGAAGGAAAGAATTGTTGAGTATCTAGAGGCCAGAGGGGCACAGGACCCTAGGCAGCATGGATTCACAGCGGGAAGGTCATTCCAGACGAATCTAATAGATTTCTTTGACTGGGTGACCAAAGTAGTAGATCAGGGAGGGGCTGTGGACATGGCCTACCTAGACTTTAGCAAGGCATTTGACACAGTCCCACACAAAGATTAATATACAAGTTAGCCAGCCTGGGAGTGGGTCCCATGATGATAGCATGGGTAAGAATTGCTGGAGAATAGAACACAGAGGTAATAGTAAATGGAGTCCACTCAGAAGAAAGGGGGTTACTAGTAGGGTGCAGGGTTCAGTATTAGGACCGGTCCTCTTCAATGTCTTTATAAGCACATTGCAGAGGACTGGAAGGAAAAGTATGTCTCTTTGCAGATGACACAAAGATCTGCAACACAGTTGATGCACCCGGTTGGGGTAGAAAGGATGAGAAGGACTTGGCAAGGTTAGAGAGAATGGTCAAATGCATGGCAGCTTAGATTCAATGCTAAGTGCAAGGTAATGCACCTGGGAAACAAAAACCAGGGAAGAGTACACAATGGGGGTGAGATACTAACAACAACAAAATGGAAAGGGACCTGGAGGTAGTCATATCAGATGACCCAAAGGTGGGCAAGCAATGTGAGAGGGCAACAAGGAGGGCTGGGGGATACTGGGATGCAAGGGAGGCATCACCAGTAGAAAACAAGATTATTATCCCTCTGTACAGACAGCTGGTCAGACCCCATCTGAGTACTACATGCAGTTCTGGAGACCCAATCTCTGCAAAGACATAGACAGGATGGAAGCTGTCCAGAGGAGGGCAACTAAAATGGTGCAGGGTCTGCACGGAAGACATATGAAGAGAGACTAAAGGAGCTAATGTATAGCCTCAAGGAAAGGAAGGAGAGGGGGACATGATAGAAACGTTCAAGTACCTCAAGGGAATCAACAAAGTCCAAGAGGTAGCATCTTTCAAAAAAGAGATGTCCAAAACAAGGGGCACAATTTGAAGATAGAGGGGACAGCTCAGAGATAATTTAAGGAAGTATTTTTTCACAGAGAGGTTGTGGATGCATGCAATGGCCTTCCGGAGGAGGTTGTGGAGTCAAAAACAGTGGTGGAATTCAAGCATGCATGGGATGGTCATAAGGCCATTCTAGGGGTGGGGGTAGGAAGAAGTAGGCTGCTGGTTAACTAGGATCTGCAGCTTATCCAGTGCGTAGGGAAATGGGCAGACTGGGTGGGCCAAGCGGTCCTTATCTGCCATTACAATTCTATAATTCTATGAGAGAGCTACTCCTCCTCCTTTCTACCCTCTCTGTCCCCCTGTAGATTATTTACCCTGGTATGCTGACATCCCAGTCATGGTTCTCTGTGTACCATGTTTCTGAGACTGCCATGATATCCAGGCTTCCCTCCTCCATCAAGGCAACTAGTTCAGGAGCTTGTTACCCAGACTACAGGCATTGGTACTTATTGCCATCCATTTTTTGATGGCCTAACCCCTTTAAGCCCCATCCCTGTCCTTACTGCCGTTGCCTTTTCTCCATTACCCCTTCCTTCCCTTCTCTCCTATTGACTTCTCCATTTTGGTGTTACCTCATGTAACGTTTGTTTGTCAATGGACTACAGGACCCAAGGCAGCATGATTTCACCAGGGCGAGGTCATGTCAGACCAACCTCATTGAATTTTTGACTGGGTGACTAGGGAGGTGGATCAGGGAGGGCAGTGGACATGGCCTATCTGGACTTCAGCAAGGCCTTTGACACTGTGCCACATAGAAGACTATTACACAAACTGGGGAATATGGGTGTGGGCAGGACAGTAGTGTGGGGGTAGGTAACTGGCTGGGTGGCAGGACACAGAGGTGGTGGTAAATGGCTGTCACTCCACAGAGGAAGAGTGACCAGTGGGGTACCACAGGGATCAGTGCTGGGACCGTCCTATTCAACATCTTCATCAGTGACATGGCCAGGGACCTAGAAGGCAGAATTTCACTGTTCGCTGATGACACAAAGCTCTGTAACAGAGTAGACACACAGAGGTGTAGACAGAATGAGAAGCGACCTGCAGAAACTTTGAAGAATGGTCAGGGTTTGGCAGTTGAAATTCAATGCAAAGAAGTGCAAGATAATGCATATGGGGCACAAAAACCCTGGCACAATATATCAGTTGGGGTGAGGATATAGCATGCACCAAGCAGGAAAGGGATCTTGGGGTTATCATCTCTGATGACCTCAAGGTAAGGAAACAGTGTGACAAGGCAGCAGGTAAAGCAAATAGGATGCTGGGATGTATAGGCAGGGGCATTACCAGCAGGAAAAGGGAGGTCATAATTCCGCTATACAAGACACTAGTGAGGCCCCACCTGGAGTACAGTGTACAGTTCTGGAGACCATACCTACGTAGGACATAGACAGGGTAGAGAAGGTTCAGAGGAGGCAACAAGATGGTGCATGGATTGCATCACAAGTCCTATGAAGACAGGTTGAAGGAACTGAACATGTACTCCCTGGAGGAGAGGAGGGAGAGGGGATATGATGGAGACATACAAGTATCTTACAGGGAGGAACAGGGTGCAGGAAAACACTATTTTAAGCGAAAAGATGTTCCAGGACTAGAGGGCATGGGATGAAGCTGGAGGAGGACGATTCAGAGGAAACATGAGAAAGAATTTCTTCACAGAACAGGTGGTGGACAAGTGGAACACCCTGCCAGAGGAAGTGGTGGGGCTGAAACAATCACGGAGTTAAGAATGCATGGGATAGACATAAAGGAATTCTGGAGATCAGGGTAGGTGCAACAGACTTCTAGGAAAACAAACTGAACTTACAAGCTCAAATGGGCAGACTGGGTGGGCCATAGGCCCTTATCTGCCGACACTGTCTATGTAACCCCTAGGTGGTGCTATCCCATGGGCTACTACCCCTGCCTGCTTGGCTAATAACAGGTTAAGCTGGCTAGGTTCTGTAACGGGTGCCTCCACCCAAAGGTAAGGGTTGGTAGTGGTCAAACTAGCCTGGGCACAGCCCTTCCGGGACACTGTAACCCCTGGTTTCCCCACCAGTGGCCAAAACAGTACACAATAATCACTTTCACAATACCCTGATACACTTTGCAAGTACCCACACTGGTTGCACTTACCGCCAGGGCTGGCTCTCTGGTTTGACCCTGGTGACCCCTGTAAAACAAGGTTAAACAGAGCAGACTGCAACAGTAGCAGTGCTTTTAACACAAACTGGAACCACAGTCAGTTTAAATGTAGAAAAAGTAAGATCTGATTTATTCAGGGGATGTGAACAAGGAAGGGGCGTAATCAGGATGATTGGCTTACAAGCTACATTAATCAAACAGTTATGCATGCAGTTCAGAACCCCCACACGTCACACACTCTGGGTACCCAGGTAGTAGGCAGATGGGCTAGCCAGGATCGTTGCCGGTAGGCCAGCGTTGCAGCTGGCTGGGGCCCTGTGATGAAAAACATGCACAACACACTATTTGTAATCTGGAGCTTGATGGCTCAGTTTGTGAATAAAGAGAAATAACCAAGAGATCAGATGACTCACTTAGATTATATTGTAGGTGCAGGGAGCTACTCTGATAGTTACTCACGGTACCCAAGACTGGACACAGGATGTACGAAATTCGAGACAGCTGGTGGTTGGTCTGGATTGCCAGGAGAAGCAGGGCCCACACAATTTAGATTGACGTGTCATTCCCATTCAAGCGTGGAGCGGGGCTGATCCCCAGGCAGGTCTCTCGTCATGGCTTTTCTCTGTGCATTAGGGTAGTCTGGCAGGGCCCTCGTGGCAAGGCCCAGCCATATGGAGTTAACCATGGATTCAGTCTGTTCGAGCTGGATACAGCTACCAGCAAGCAGGACACAGTTCACACAGTGGGGAAACAAATCACGACCCACTTTCAATACACAGCACATTTATATGCAAAGGATTCTACAGTGCCAGGCAATTCTTCTTGGTCCCAATTGCACTGTTCTCTGCACAAGTCAGAAATTTTGAAGTGAATGGGATTTCTGGCAGGCTGATCGCATTCAGAACAATCTTCAGTCCTCCTCAGGTTGACCCTGGTCCCACTTCAGTAGCTTACTTTAATCACACACACTCGGAGTCAGTCCAAAATAATTCTTTCTCCTCTCAGCAGTAGGCAGACATGCAGGCCAGGAATCAGGCCTTTCCATAGTTCTCCCATGAGATCCACTCAGGATTGCTGCTCAAAAACACTGTAGCTCTTATCATTTCACTTCCAAGCTCAGAACTAACTGAAAATTGCAAGGAGTCTGGGATTCCCAAGATCAAGGGTTCAGTTGGCTTATCTGTCTGTCAGTCAAAGCAAGAGCTTCCCTTCAGTAACAAAAGGCGCCAGCAGCCCAAACTACAATTCCTACAGGTTTTGACTCCAGAAAGCTCCTGTAGTCCGACTCCATTTAGGTCCCACCAGAACTGATTGGTCCAATTCGCAGTCCAGGGCCAAATGGTGGGGATAAACAAGACAATCCTTGCTGCAAAGAAGGCAGGTTAGACAAACTACTTTATCATTATCACTCCAAATGATTTTCAACAAATAGTTTCATCTTTCAACAGGCTCCTCTCAGATTACCTACGACTGCAATCAAGCAGCTCTTAAGCGACAGTGCACAGGGCTATACAGGCACTCTCTGGCAATCACATTTAAACTTCTAAAATTCAGGACACCAGCCTGGCAGTGAACATTTATGCAAGCTCATGGAAGACTTTTGGGAACCCCCATTTGTAGGGGTTACACTCCTCTTCTCTGTTTTTTGGGGGCTGTGATTTTCCTGCTCCCTTGGCTACTTTAAATGCTTGCTAATGAAGCATTTAAACATATCACCTAGGATCCTGGTTCCCTCCTGGACAGATGCAGACCATCGCACTAATATAGGCCTGTATCCCTCCAGGTGGACTCCAGTCCCCAATGAAGCCAAAACCCTGAGCTCTGTACCAGTTTTTCAACCATTGATTGAATCCCATGGTGCAGTGCACCCTTGCCTCACCCATGCCATAGACAGGCAGCACCTCTGAGAAGGTTACTGTGCATGTTACTTGTCTTAGGCCCCTCCTCAACTCCACAAACTCCCCTGCACTGCTCTGATCCTATTCCCTGTCAGGTCATTTGTCCCTAGGTGGTTATTGATGTCCAGCTCCCTCCCTGTGCTGCTGCTCCTGCAATCCTCAGGATTCATTCCCTGTCCCTCCAAGTCATGGCACCGGTAGGTGCCTACCTCCCTCCCTCCCTCCCCAGTTCAACTCCCTCACAATTGAATCCCCACCAGGAGTTGTTTCCTTCCCCTATGAGGTCACCTGCCACCCTTCTGTGGATCTCCTTTGTGGAGGTTCCCAGCATCCTCCGTGGTCTCCACTGTGGGTGCCTCATAGAGGAACAACGGTCTGCCAGAATGGCATATGAATTGTGGAGGTACAACTGGTGGGATGTGCCTCTGTCTCCACCACCTCACCCTCCCTGAGCCCACCATGGTCCACAGCTCCTCTTTCTTGACAATCTCTGAAGCAGCAGCGGCGGCCCTGGTGGTCCCTGGATGGGAGAGGACATCCCCTGAATCCTGGCCTACTCAGCTTGGAGACAAGCAACCTCTTCCCTCAGCCCAGAGAGGAGCCTGCATTCTCCAGAATGTCTCCCAGAAGTGCTGCTCCACAGCCACTGCACTGCACCACTCCCATCATGTCTTACTTGTGGCCCTCAACTGTTATTTTATATGCTTACTCTTTCCCTCTCTGTTTTCTTTTTAGTTTGTTTGTCTTTTCTCCTACTTCCTACTGCCTCTGTGTCCTTACAGCTCCTGCCCTGCCTGTTCTGGGACAGAAGTCTCTGTATTCTCGGTAGTCTCATTCTTACATGCTCAGAGATAGATCTCCAGCAGCTAACCCTTTTTTTCCCTTCTCCTTCTCTCCCTCCTTCTGTAGTGACTTGCTTCTTTCTCCTCATCTTGTACATGCCCTTGTTGACCTAGTTGCCAGCTACACCCTTTGTAATTCTGCCTATATACCAGCTAGGCTATTGCTTGTGCTGTGCTGCCCTAACTGTTCCTGTGTCTTTAAGTAGGTGTGGCCTGGCCTTCCACTATAAAGGTAGAACACTCGGGGTGGTTGGGGAATGGGCGGGTGGGGATGGGTTGTTTCTTTGTTACTTGGTGTCTACAAAAACAATCAACAATCTGGCAAAAAGACTTTCTTCTGTAACTTACAGGACAAAACACAGCTCTAGTTTAAGGTAGCTGGTAGCGGCTCTCATTGTCTCAGCTTCTGCAGCAAACATAGTCCTCCATCAACTCCTGTTCATAATCCACAGTCCATCAAGCCTTCTTCAGCTCCTCCCCTTATCAGACACCTCTTTCACAGAGTTTTGGTAACAGCTCTAGTCACCAATGACTGCAGATATTCTCCAGCTAGATTATCTCTTATTACAGCACCCTGAATTAAGAATTCAATTCAATGTACTAGTAAATCACCTCCTTGCTTTAGGGTAACTGCTCCCCCTTTGTACAGATAATTTCTTAGACCAATGTTGGACTTCTGTTCACAGTTTAGTGGCCAAAAATAAAGGACAGTAATAGGGTTTGAGATGCTCCAGAAAAGGGCTACTAAACAAACAGAGGGATGCAGACATTAAGATACGAGGAACAATTGGAAAGGTTAGAGCTACAGTACATAGCTTGAAGACTAGAAGGAAAAGAGATAGGGCCAGATATTCAAAACGTTGCCCTGGTGCTAAATTAGCACTGCCGGCATGGTAAATTAGCCCAGAACAAATAGCCTGCCATATTCAAAAGGAATTGCCCCAGTGCTAAACCTGCTGAATATTATAGCGTGCTAAGGAAGCTGGGCAAACTGGTCTGGGAGGCAGTGCTAAAATAGCCGGAAATAAGACAGCTCTGAATATAACAAATAAGACAGCACTGAATATAGCAACAAAGACAGCAGTGAAGATAGCACACAGGCAGGCTGTGCAAACACCCACAGGAACACAGAGCAGGGGTGAGCCTGCCATGCCCTGTAACACACAAGATGTACAGGCCTGAATGTGATCCCAAGAGCAGACAGCAGTGCAGAGCACGTACAGTATGAAACACATCCAGATATGTCAATGCAGAGTAACACCCAGGACTCATGAATGACAACCAAAGTACAGTACAAACCCATGGAACACCCCAGGCACCCAAAAGACACCAGACACAGGAAAGTCATGAATGTGAACTGTAATTTTAACAATGAGAAAACAATGGCAACAAATATAGCAACAGAAAGGAAACAACTTGAACAAGAAAATATATAACAAACAGGAATGACACAATCAGTAAATCCAGCAATACTACAAATACTACTACTATGAAAACTACCACTACAACTAATACTACTCTACGATTACTACTCACTACTAACTAAGACACCTGCTACTATGTACAACTACTACTAAATACACAAGCAACACATGCATGACTACTACAACTAAAACCTGACTAACCACTACAAAATATGCAAAAAGGACTATGACACACAGCAGTATGAAACAATGTAATGAAATGGTTGGTAAAGGGAAGGGACACAAAACTAACACAGAAACAGAAGGCATAAACATAACCAGAAGTCCAGTAAGGAGTGTGGGGGAGTATAGCAATAGGGCAGGAACACTGATACTGCTGCTCACTGGATGGGTATGACAGCTGTGCCTCCAGGACTGCAGCCACCAAATTGTCTCTGCAATGAGGATGACCTGCTGCTCAATTATCATCCTCTGTTGTCTGACCAGGCACCGTAGTGCATCCCTCCTCCAAATCCTCAAGCCGTGTGTCCCATAGTGAGCTCCAACGTGGACCTGAGAAGGAAGTGGGACCATCTCAGGATGGTACATCAACAAGGATGTAAATGCACACCCCAGATGGAGTGCCCAGGGGAGGATAGCATGTCCCAACAACCATGCCCATGTGGCTCTACAATGGAGACCATACCGCCAGAACCCACCATGCTCCTGTATGGTGAAGCACGATGACACAGGCACCACCCACCATCCCAATGTACACGGACAAGTGTGAAGGTCACTGGCAACACCACAACACAGTGCAATCCACACAGCCCAGTGGAGCACACAGTGACACAGTGCAACCATACAGTCAGTCCCGAGGTGACAAGGACAGTGGGCCAGGGCATGAAAACCCATGGGATGACACATGCTGGGACATGCTGCTCAAAGGAACAGAGCTATGAGACACACAGCAGTGCACACCCACCACTGGAATGGCCACAGCCACACCACAGTATGATGTAATGCAGCTAGTACTGTTGAGGAACATGGCATGTGTGGTGCCACCACCACAACAACAGCACACCCAAGGCAGCATTACAATGTGGCTGTGCCGTGCAGAGTTAACCTCATGTAACAAAGGAACACAGGCCATGGCTCACCCGAGCAGGACAGCAGTAGGCCAACCACCCATGCCAGGCACAGTGTTGCACATGCTAGTAAGTTATGGCAGCCCACCCCCAAGCAGGATGGCAGCACACCATCTGCAAAAGCAGACCCATAGTACACCATGCCAATATACTAGCCCAGCACCAGCCACCCCTCGGCATGACAGGTGTACAAAGACTAGCCACTGCAAGGACACGAGAACACAAGCCATTAGAGGACCACGGCCAACTCCCCACCGAGACAGCAATACCCCATATGCACACATGATGGACACAGCAACACAGGCCTGTACATCACCACAGCCCCATACAGCTCCCCTCCTCCAGCAGGACCACGTGATGCCACCCGCCATCTAGATTCATTGTACACTATGCCGATACAGTAGCCAAGACACTACCATGTGTCACAACACAGTATACCAGGTACACAGACGCAGTACACGCCAAAGACACAATTGGCAGCCCATGCACATACCCTTCACTGCACATGCAGGACAGTGAAGCCAACCATGGTACTTATGTAACACACCTTGCTGTACATCACTGCTCTCTTCTGCTTGCTGGGGCATGGCTGGCACCCTCCACCCGTTGCCATGGCTCCTGGTTTCCTGGCCGCCCTCCTGATCCCTGTCACTGTCCTCAGCCCTCCCGCTGTGCTCTGTAGGGAGCATAGGGTACACCACTGTAAGTACACACTGAGAAATGCCACAGTATGCCCCAGCAATGGCCATGGTACACAGGGTACCCCACACATATCCCACCCCCGCCACATGTGGCATGTCATAGTGCAAGCACATGTGTCCCCCGCAGTGTGCAGTCACACTGTGGCACCTGTAGCATTATGCCCTGTTGTGTAGACATTGTGCACACAGGTCACAGTGGCATGCCAATAGTGTTGCAGAATGTGGCCACATGTAGTTAACCATTGGCAGGACCCACACAGCAGTGAGCGTGCAAATGTAACGGGACACATGCACACGCACAGACATAGACCATGACATACAGACACAGACACACGTGCAGTCATGCACACACATGCACACACACACAGATAGCAAGCATGGCCATGGCAGTGCATGACACCTACCTGGTACAGGCACAGTCCCATCATGGACCAGGCACTTGTAGTGCTCCAGCTGTCATGGCTGCCTCCGCTGCAGATCCACATAACAGTGGTGGCACGTCTCCCATCCTTACTATCCCCATCTGTCCAGACAGGTGACGGGCAATGGATGCCCAGACCTGTCTACAGGGCAGGTCTCCCTCTCTCACCTCCCAAACAGTCACCTGTGCCTTTGCTGCACCAGCTCCACCAAATGTGCTGTCTCCATATCCCCCACCTCCTGTCCCTGTGGACAAGAGTCCCTCATTCTCCTCCGCACTGACATACTGGTTGTGGGTCCTACCAATGCTGCACTGGGCACCTCCCTAGCACTACTGCAACACCCTGCAATGGTCCCTTGACAGGTGCTGTGCTAGCTGCATTGTGCAGCAGTGCAGTATGACAAGGCCGCACTATCACGATAGTGCCACGCTACCAGGCGCGTGAGCCACCGAATGTGTGACCCCACCATGACCCCTGTGAGACCAAAAGTGTGAATGTGCAACCACAACGCACATTTGTCCTGTAGTGCAGTGCTATCGGCGTTAGCGCCATGTGAATGGGATGTGAAGTACGGCGCAGATGTAACCCCACCGTGACCTCATGACAGGAGGCCATGGTGCGCATGCACTAATACAACATGCACTTGCTTGTAGCATGGCTCTACCGCTATAGCGCAGCACTACACACTGTCCAGTTAGCCCAGCGCTAACCATTTGCCCGGCGCTAAATGTCGGTACATTCTAAGGATGTATGCTAATAAGGGTACTTGTGTATTCACAGGGCAAACAGACACATTACCATATCATTACAGCCTGATCTGCATGCCTGGCGTGCTATTTAAGGGCAAACAGTGTTCCACCTGTGCAGCTGACAGGAACTGCACAGCTGTTGGGGAAGTGCTTGACAACACTGATTGCAGAATGACCCAGGAGCTACAACAGGCCAATGCAGGTTTGCAAACAACACAGAGCATGCTGCTGTTTGGATTGGCAATACGTTGGACGAATGGGTGATAGTCAGCATGCATGGGAGATGTGTGGCCTGATGCTGTGATATCTGTGGGACTACATGTACACTGCACTGTAGGCTGCCCTGTTGCATGACAGCAGCACAGGTGACACTGTAACAGTCTGCACTGTACATAGTGGGCATGTGGGGTCAGGGTCCCTGTGACACCACACTGTGGGACATGACTGCATGCACACTGCCAACATGAGCGGCGCAGCGGGGTTGTAGCAGGTTGGGATTTGGTGACTAGGGGCTCTTTGCTACTCAGCGGTGCTGCAACACATGCAACACCACTGCATTGTATGGGACATCGACCTGTCACCTGGCAGGGTGTGACAGGATGCAGCTTCTGGTGGGTGGCATGCACAACCGTGTTGTTGGATGGCAGGATGATGTGCCTGTGTCAGTGGTGTATGCCCAACAAAGTAAGCTGGGAGTGTTGCACATACACAGTGACAGCGCTGCTTGGGGAGGGCAGTCAGCAGCAGGGGCATGTGTGTGACACAAGCCATGTGTTGTGCCATGAGGATGGCTGCAACAGCATGCACCATGCCCCATGACCCCAGCAATGTGCAAATGACCAACATGACAGCTTCACAGACCACATGGGATCACCGCATACTGTGCGCAGATATGGTTACTATGTGCTGCGTAATACACACACACACACAACTGTTTGGATGCATGGCATCTAGTGAGCTCACCAATGCGCATGTGCTGACAGTGTGATTGGTGCCATCTGGTGCACAGGCAGAGCATGGAGTTGTCGCTGCATTGCACTGTGGCCATGTATGGACTGTGTGTTACACTGTGTGGCACAACAATCCGGTGCCTGAGGTACACAGAGTCTGTCAAGGCCTGCCCGGTGTGCTATGGTGCCATGTTCATCAGGTACACTACCAGTTGCACGCACAATGTAAACCCCTGTGACTAACCACTACCATTCCATCTGTCCCATACAGGTAATGCAGCCAGGCAGGAACATTTTCATGCCCACAAGTTCATGGGTGATGAGCTGAGGGCCCTGGTACATGCCTTCAAAGCGAGGGATCAGGTGATGCAGTGCAACAAGCCATCCAATGCTTTTGGCTGCAAAATGTGGGATGAGATCGCGCAGAGGTGAATGCAGTGAGTGACGTGGTCTCAGCACAGAGTCTGTGAGGAAGCGGTGGAATGACCTGCTGTGAAGGTCGAAGGAGGAGGAGGAGGCCCAAAGGCTCAGGAAAACCTGCAGACAGGTGGAGGACCACAGACCATTGAGCAGCATGACTGGAACCCCATCCTGGCATTGGCGCATCAACCCTGAGGCCAGTAGCAGTGGAGGGTCAATGGTGGTGGATGTGAGACACAGCTGATGCCCCCCAGGGCAGATACATGTGACATAACTACACCATTGCTTGCATGTCACCTACAGGGGGTATGTGTCACCCGCTCCACTGTAGTGGCCCAATTGCACTTGCCAGACACACCCATGGGGCTGTCATGATGCATTGTCAGTGTACATGCGACCAGCTGTGTGCATGTCTTGGTAGTGCACAGCAGTCACTGGTGTACGGCTGCACTATTTGATGTGAGCCCTGGTTGGGGGTGCACCGGGGCTGCATCCTTCCGCACAGTCAGCACAGGAGGAGGTGCATGGGCTATTTGCAGGATCATCACCATTGGGTATTGCATGTCATGGTGGTGGCTTTGAGCACCTTGTTCAGTACAGGCCTCTGACACAGTTCCATTTGCTTCACAGTGCAGAGTGATCATCTGGCCATGGGACAAAAGTGCATGGGCCTGTGGATGAGGAGGATGACAATGCAACACAGGCGGTATCTTCAAAATCGGGCATGGGTGTCGCCTTTGGACCAGCATTGGCCGCACAACAACAAGTGGCATCGAATATGTAACCCGTCAGGCAGGGAGTGCCATTGCAGTATATGGGTATGATGATGACCTGGAAGATGCACAGGTCCAGGACCTCACATGTTGCCCTGTGGTCACATACACACTGGCCAGTGACCTTGGTTGGGGCAACTCTCATACGGAGGATGAGCTGACAGCGGGCAGCAATGTGGATGGGAGTGGTGGGCTGGGACCTGCGGGGCCACACACATGGGTGCAGGGTGGGTGGGGGTACTCCAGGGCCATGGCACCATTATGCAGTACCAGGATGTTAGGCAGGCAGCTGTCCAGCATGCACTTTGGACATGCGTTGCCAGCCAGGGGTGCAGCATAGGCCCAGCAACACACACAGCCCCTGCCAGGCCACTGCAGCGGGCAGCAACAACAACAACAACAACATCAACAACCCCTTCATCAATTACGCTGCCACCTCCCACCCGCAGGCCAGGGCAGGGTGTCCTCCCAGGCCCAAGATGGCCAGGGTACCTGCCTATGCTCCAGGCCACCCTGGAGTCCCAGTATGCCACACATTAGGACCTGCAAGACTGCAGAGAGGTGAGGCATGAACTAGCCCAGTTGTGGAAATGGCTGGGTCAGCCATGCTCCGTGCAGAGCTGCGGGCAGAGGAGTGTATGATGTGTATCCTGATCACTGTGGAGCATTGCTTTGGTGACCTCTCTGCTGCTGTGAGGGAGCACATGGAGGTCATGCAGGCTGTGGACATGGATGGTCGGCATGGCACGGACACCATGCAGAGCAGGTGGTCCACGACTGTACCCGGCGTGTGTCATGCACAGGGGTGGGGGCACAGGGTCTTCCACCTCGCATCCCAATCCTCCACAGACCAGGCACAGCATCATGGCCACCGGCCTCCCTGGTTAGTGCTGCAGCCCAAAATGGTCACAGACGTGCTGCAGGGCCGGTCATCACCGTAGTTCTCACCACCCGTGTCTTTTGCACAAAGCACACCAACCTCTGTGTCCCACCTACAGGGGATGTATCATGTGTGTGGTGGTAAGTGCCGGTGATACTGTTGGCTGACATGTGACCTGGACCATTGGGTCACACACACACACACACACACATACACACAGTCACTCATACACCCACTCACTCCACTTGCACACAGGCACACACCACCCACTACACATCCTGCCTATGCCCACCCTCAGACCTACGCCCTGCACACTACACAACCTTCAGTCATCCACCCATGCATGACACGCACTGCACACTGCCCTCATATGCACGCATCACATGTGCACAGTTACACTGTGTGGTAAACCAGGGTTTGCACTGTTGTCTCTGTTCTGTACTGTTCATTATATGTCACGTATTAAAGGCACTAGTCATGCCATGATGTTTGTCTGTGTTGTGTTCACTCAATCTTCCCATCTGGGCTAGTATTCCCATGATGCTGCTCCGGTACTCCAGGACCCTGTGGGCCATTCGGGGTTCTCTCCTCTCAGGTCACTCTACTATCCCCTGGACCTCTGGCTCTGGGTCACTGTCTGACTGTACCTCGGGTCCGGGTGTACATATACCATGGTTTAGTGCCATGTTGTGCAGCATGCAACATGCTACTGAATATGCAGCATACCTCTGAGGGCTATACTGTAGGGCACAACCTGAATGGTCGAGGCAGCAGAGATGCATCTTCAGCATGCCAAAGACCCTCTCTATGATGTTCCTAGTGGTGGCGTGTGCCTCATTTTACCTTTCCTTGGCCACTGTGGTTGGCCAGAGTACTCGTGTGAGAAGCCAGGATCTTGGGGATAAACGCCGTCCCCTGTAAACATATATGGACATGTTAGGCACTGTCCTGCTGTCTGGATATTGCCTATGTATGTCATGTGTGTTGCTGTCCCATAGCCCCGATCCTCTCCTCCACCCTGTCTACAGTTGCTTGGCACTGTTACCTACTTTGGTCCTTGCATGTAGTGACTACTGATACTCACTCACAAGGTGCCCACTGAGTATTCTGCCCTCCTCAAAGTCCTGGCACAGCCTTGATTGGTGCCATGTGAAGGCATCATGGGCATTGCTGAGGTACTGTACAAAGACATTGTGTCGCCCTGTCCCATCGCACACCACCTGGCAATTAATGGAGTGGAATTCCTTCCTGTTTACCTATATGTCACTGCTATCACCAGGCGGTGCAAGGATGGCAACATGGATGCAGTCAGTGCCACTGAGTATAACTGGTAGGTGGGCAGCTCTATAGAATTGCTGCATGGTTGTTCTGTGCTTAGCTGCCATGCTGGGGAATACTATGAATTCAGCAGCATGTGGCAGGAAAGCCTCTAGGAACTGGGTCAGGAGGTGCAAGGTGGCGGACTGCGATACACCAATGGTGTCTCCCACGGGGTTGGAACACCCTGGTGGCTAGAAGCACATCGCTGCCATCACCTTCTCCTCCACTGTCATGGCATGGATGTGTCTGGCAGCTGCTCATGCAGGAGTTTGCATAGCTTCCTCAACATGTCCCTGTTCATCCTGTACCGGCCAGTGATATTTTCATCAGGCAGGATCTCAAAGGGACTCTGGGTTGGTACAATCTGTGTGCAGTATATCTCCTCCTTGGCCTGCAATGTGGGCTGAGGTGGCCTGGTCCCTCTCCTCCTCCTGGACTACCTCCTCCATCAGGTACATCAGCACAGCATTGCTGACAAATGCCATCTTTGTTTACTACAATGGCCACACACCCCTCTGTGGATTGCCCTGGGTTAAGACCTGCCTTTTATAGGCAGTAAGTAGCGCCATGCTATGTGTTGCATAAAGTGGCCTAGCGTTGTGCTATACCTTTGAATATACCGTTGCACCTTTATGCAGGTTTCCGCCCTTCACTTTGCCATACATTAACTGTTTGTGCTAGTGCTAATATGTTTGCACCAGCGCTATGTCTTGTTTTGAATATGCTACTGCACTAACCCGCCTCTATTCGAGCAAACTCTGGCGCTGGGTGCTACTTTTGAATATCCCAGCCTAAAACTCCTACCTATGCACCACATCACAGCAGATGAAGATCTGATGAATACGTGAACTCTGACATGATCAGAAAACAAAAGAAAGATGAGAAATTAGAAGGTATGATTGATTGTGAAACCTTTTAGAATGTGTCCATAGCAGACAGTTCTTCTACAGACAGAGAACAATGAACTTCACAATTCCATCTCTATAAATATAATTAATGGGGGACTTCAAATCATTCAAAGCAGGTTTGGATAATTACATAAGAAAGGGAGGAAAACTGGATTACTACCACTGAGATAGTGGGAGGCGGACTCTATAGGCAACAACCCTTATTTACCTGTAACACCTCAGTATTAACCTCAGTACTGAAGTATGCATACATGCTTCATTTGAAAGCAGTGGCACTGGTTACAGCTAATGGCTACAGTTCTCTATACATTGAGTATCAATCAGGGCTTTGAAAACTCCATAACTTAAATCACCTTCCACCTTTAATGTGCTCTGTAACTTATTCAAGTAGTTGGGTGCATTACAGTCAAACCCCATTTTCAATACTGAGTGCAGTATCTTGGAGTTTCGAAGACAGGAGGAAAGGTGCTTCCAAAAGACATGCAAAGCTCACTGGCTTAAATAGATCTGTGATATCTAGCTGCTGGTCACTTTTATGTCTTTAAAGTTCCAGAGGTGTATTTGTTCTAGCATCATGGTAGCCAAAGAGATCCAGTTTTGGCCAGCATATAGGGAGTAGTGGATTGTTCTGTGGGATTGTCTGGTCATGAACTGTATGACTCGGTGATACAGCACATTCATTCTAGATAGTTCAGAATGGGGTGAACTCCTGTAAATGATATCAGCATAACTCAGCGGTTGTAAGAGAATGTTCAGCAGTAGTTGGTTCATATCCCTGTAGGAGACAGAGAATAGTGGGTGGGCAACTATGCAGAACCAGTGTGTACTGCCACAGAGGCTTCTGTTTCCCTGTGACCTCAAGAGAAGCTCGAGAGGTCTGTGTGGAATCAGAACCCCTAGGTAGAACACACTGGTCTTACATCAAATTGCCCATCCAATATTTTTATAGTGTATGGTGTCTTCCAAAAACAATTTCTGCATAGTTTGTGCCCTTTTTTATTTTTAAATGAAAAAAGTAACTGTTGTCTGAGAGTAAGAGCTGGTTGCTATAGAGAGTTGCATCATTGTTAGGTACCAGACGTCCCTACATGCACTACCATTGGTTGAGAATCGGGTTTGGGAGGAATTTCAAAGTAAAACAAAATGGCAGCTGTACTTCTCACTTAGCAAGAGGGATTCTGTGTGAGGAATGGAACTTTATTTCATGTGTAATTAAAACTATCTGGTTGATCCTGCATTGTATTTCTATATAAGCTAAGTAGTAGAGTTTATTTATTTTGGGCACCTTCCTCATAGGCCCAGGGTGCCCTTACAAAAATAGTACACAAATTAACATATCTGGTTGATCCTGCTTTTTACTGTATCTGGTTGATCCTGTGTGCGTGGGATCTATCCAGTGTCTACTGGTAGTGCCGCCCCTCGTCATTTTATCTGGTTGACTCTCATGGATTCTCTTGCCTTAGGGATGTTTTAAAATGTGTATGGCTCATGCACTTTCCAAGCCTATTGGAACACTGTTCTCCCACAGAAGGGTAGAACTGCGTTCCATGACTTTTCAACTGTGGTACAACAGTGTTTCAGTAAAGATGGAAATTGTTAGAACAACATTCCACCATACACTATAAACCATTTTTATGCATGTAAAACAACCACAATCTCATACTGAATTTTCACAGAGTTTGGTGTTGCACTCATAGAGGGACACTTATTGTCAATGCAAAAGCAAAGGTCCTTGTAGGAGCATACTACCTCCAACATATCACCCAACAGGGCAGTAATAGTGAATTTAAAAGGTTGTAGCATTTCTTGTCTCTGAGTTATAAACCTGTCAGAAAGAGCGCTTACATCCACCCAGACAGAAGCATTGTCAAGGACTTTCCTTCATTCTGCATTCTTCACCTCACGTGTTCACTATAAAAGTTATCTTGTTCAAACTATACAGGAAGTTAAACTTGGAGTGCTATAGTTGACAACATTGAGAGAAATAAGGCCAATTCAGATAGAAGCAGTACGGGGGTCTATAAATAATACATTCAGGAATCTGATAGTAGATCCAGAAACGTATAACCTAAAAGCCAGCCTGGATTACAAGGGAGAAGATGAGCGAATGAAATGAAGGAATATATGGAAGTGGAAGATCAAGTGATATCTTCTGCTTAATGCCTAATAACTACATAAGAACAGGGTGAATTTTTCTTACTCTTAGACATACTGTAATAGGCTACATGGAGAATGAAGAGAAGAGGTCAGTTTTGGGACAGAGTTAAGAAGATACTACAGGTCACCCAATTGTTTATGCAGGACTGCATTTAAATGAAAGTCCACATTTTGTCCAAGTCATTTAATTAGTATGAACATACAAACATACAAAATTGCCAGCAGAAACAGGCCTTATTGGTCTAACAAGTCTGCTCGAGTGTGCAGCTCAGTCTAGTTCTCTGGAGCTGCCCCCCCTACCCTTTCCCTCCAGAAGTCATCCATCCCACCCACTTACCCCCTTCCACTTCTCAGTACTGCTTCCTCCCATTCCAATTTTCTTTTTCACCCTGTCCCCCATTGAAACTATCCATAGTATTCGCTGATATTACCTCCTCTGGCAGCTCATTACACCATGACACCACTCTTTCAGTGAAAACTGCCTTCTCAATTCCTTCTTAAATCTATCTCCCACTAGTTTCAGGCTATGCCCCTTGTTGTGCCTTCCCTCTTAAATTGAAGATGCCTTCCCCGCAGTGGTGCTGAGGGCTGAGGGCACTGGATGCCTTACCTCGCTCACGCCCGGTAACCGTGTTCGGGGAGCGAGTATGGAGTCGTCAGAAGGGGGTTGTCAGGGGTGGAGAAAGATGGAGAGCCCCATGGCTGCTATCCTTCTCGAGGGGACCTGTAAGCTCACACAATACCACCACCTAGGAGAGCTTGGGTGGAAGATGCGGTGGAGGAGTAGCAGGGCAGCGTCTGGCGTAGCAGGGGCTGAAGCGGGAGGCACATCTCAGTGCATCTCCTGGCTCCTTGAACCCCATTGCATGCTGGCATTTAGTGGTGTGAGGAGAAAAGAAAACAGATTCAGCGAAGTGTAAGCCTTTTCTTGGGAAAAGTCCTTGGACAGATGGAGCTGGAATCATATTAAAAAAATGAGAGAGTTAGCAGACAGCCGTAAAGTGGTCTCTAAGACTTATAGTTAATCTTGACAGAAATAATGTGCAATTACACCCCATAGCTCACTACTGGAGTCAATTTTGCTAAGTGTTGGCCGGCTGAAATTTGGGAAAGAATCTGGTTAGACTCATATGCCTGCATTAAACAAGATAGACTTAGAAATATTCAATTCAACATCCTACATAACCTTTATTTTTCTCCTGCCAAACTATCCAGGATATACAGGTCTTCCTCTTCTGTTTGTGTGGACTGTGGAGACCCTAGCCACAATACATCATAAACTCTGGGCTTGTCCAAAGGTGGCTAATTTTGGGACTCAGTCAAGCAGTGGGTGGGCCCCTATTGTAACATCTCAGCTTTTCAACGAAAATGTTTGCTTATTAGGGATGTATGCTCAAATTCCAACTTGGACTCAAAAGTGGCAGATGGCAATGGTAGCTCTTGTCACTAAGCTGGTAATTCTCCGGCACTGGCAAGGCAGCTGGGAATCCTTATACAGAGAATGGTGGGACGAACTTTTAAATGCTTTAAATGCTGAAAGGTCTGTCACCAAACTCTTCAATTCTGCTGGAAAATTCCAGAGGTGCTGGGGTGGAGTTTTACACACTAAAAACAAATTTGGCTACTAGGAGGAGAGAGCCTTAGCAGCTACCATCATGGGCCCCAGGAACTTGGTTCTAGTTCCTGGTCACTCTTTCTTGTCCATCCTCCCTCTGGGGATACACAAGGATCATGAAATGTAGTCACTGGAAAGGCCACTTTCCATGTCTCCCCTCTATTGGAGAATCTTGCCCTCCTTAGCCCCCATTACGGTTTCTGTTTATTTTCCTGATGGTGTTTTCTTCCTTGTCTCCCCCTCCTTGAGATGTAAATTTAAGGCTGCACCACAGTTTTTCCCTTCTCTCCTTTTGTTGCTAGGTTAACCTATGTCATATTACTCTAAACTCTGTAAGGAAAGTAAACTTATTTGTAAGTTCTAAGTTTTAGCTGCCAGGGGGTTATGGATGGGATTGTTTTTTTCCTTGAGATTATGTCATATACAATCGTTGATTTTCATGATTTGTCTTTGGGTTTGTTTATCTGTATGGTTCTGTATTATTTGTCTGAAATATAAAATAATAAAAATAAAGTTATTTGCAAAAAGAAAAAGAAAACAGGAGATCGCACAGTGGCGCCAGTGAGCGGATCTCAGGGGGACAGCACGGAGCTCACAGTAAGTCCAGAGCAAGGCGCACACTCGAATCATGGTCGGGGAGATCTGGGGTCCTCCACCCCACTGGGGGTAATCCGGGCATCTAGGGTCTAAAGAGTGGGGCTCCCATATGCTAGGATGAACCGGAGAAGGTTCTGAGGCAGGTCCACATTAAGATCCTGAAGAATGGGGTCACTGTGCGATAGGAGGATAAACATGGGGGAAGATGTCTTCCAATCCAACCCTGTTTATACCCTTTAGGTACTTGAAGGTCTCTATCATATTCCCCTTTCCTTTCTGTCCTCCAGGGAATACATGCTGAGCTCCACAGCCTCTCCTCATATGTTTTATCCCTATGCCCTGGATCATTTTGGTCACCCTCCATTGAACTCCTTCCAGTAGCTGATGTCCCTCTTCAGATAAGGGCACTCAGATAAGAGCACCAGAACTGTACACAGTACTCCAGGTGTGGTCTCACCACTGACCTGTATAGTAGCAGAATAACTTCCTCCCTCCTAGAGGTGATAATTCTTCTGTCGATGCAGCCCAGCATTTTATTTGCTTTGGCTGCCACCTTATGGCACTATGCAGTGTTTCATGTCACCCTGACCAACACTCCTAGATCCTTTCCTCCTCTAAGATAAACACCTCTACATGCCCCAGCCAGTAGCTGTCCCTTGGGTTCCTAGCTCTCAGGTACATGACCGTGCATTTCTTAGCTTTAAATCCCAACTACGATGTCTGACCATTTCACTAGCCTTGCCAGATCTTTTCTGAGTTTCTGTCTCCCTTCTTTTATGTTGACCCACCCACAGAGTTTAGTATCATCTGTATATAGGCAGATTTTACTTTTGACTCATTCACTATGTCACAAATAAAGATATTGAATAGCACCTGTCCGTGTACTGACCCTGTGGACCCCACTGGTTGCAGGTCTAGGTTTGGATAGTCCCCCCACCACCGCTCTCTAGTTCCTGTCCTGCAGCCTGCTCTTACCCACCTCAGCAGCTTGTCCCCAATTCCCAGGTCACTCAGCTTACTGATCAGCCTGCAATCTGCATTAAATAGAACACCTTGTTGAGTCCAGGTATAGGATGTCCACTGCCTACCCTTGTCCAATGACCTTGTGATCCAGTCAAAAGGTCTAGCACGTTTGTTGGCAGCATCTTCCCTGACAAACCCATGTTGCCTATTGTCCTGGAGACCATTTACCTCAAGAAAGGCCACCAGCCTTTCCTTTAGAATGATCTCCATTAACTTGCCCACTATGGAGGTTAGGCTGACCAGCCTGTAGTTATCCAGCTCATCCCTAGGACCCCCCTTGTGGATTGGCACCATGTGCTGTCCTCCAGTTCTGTGCATGCACCCTTTCTCTAGTGAGCGTTACACAGGTCCACCAGGGGCTACAAGTACTTCAGCCAGTTTTCTCAGGATCCTCAGATGCAATCCATCCAGGCCAGGTGCCTCATCCACCCAAAGGTGCCTTAGACCCTTTAAGACTGTTAGCTAGAACTACTGTAAGAGTTTTTAGCAATTGGTTAATCAGGATGTGGAAAAGCTCACCATCACCACACCACCACATTTTCGCAATATCACCTCACCAGTATATACAGCAATGAAAGAACTACAAGAAGGAGGGATCTCTCCTTCCTCTACACACACACACCCTACTCCTCCCCTCAATACTATTCCTCTCTGCCATACCCTTGGCAAAGTCACCTCTGGCTCAAGTATATCTGAACTCCACCCCTACTCCATCACTCCTACGCACCCCTCAATACTATTCCCTCTGCTGCACCCTCGATAAAGCCACCTCTGGCTACGTATATCTCTACTGTATGCACCTAGGTGACCCAGGAACTCTCTCGGCCCTAGCTGCTTACTGGACTTACTGAATCAATGTACCACACTCATGAGTGTTGTTTATTTCCACCCTTAGCACTTCTGAAACTGAAACTGTGTAATTTTTAAGTAATTAGTGTCTTGGCTGCCTGTGTTTGCCTGTAACCTATGTGTTTACCTGTAACCAATGTATTGACATGTACTTCTTGACTTGGAATCTTTGTAAAGGAGCCCTTAGCATCAAAGGTATTAATCCAAAAATAAAATAAATAAATAAATAATGGACACAGGAGGGAAGGAGGTGTGTGCAAGTCCCTTCACAAAGAAAGTTTCCTACAAGAGTTTGTTAAGCTCAGGGTGGACAAGGCAATAGGACCTGATGGCATACATCCCAGGGTACTAAAGGAGCTAAGCATGGAACTAGCAGAGCCATTAGCAGAACTGTTTAGTGAGTTTCTGAGCACAGGAGAGATCCCAGAAGACTGGAGAAGGGCTCATGTGATCCCGCTACACAACAGTGGCAGTGGGAGGAGGCAGGGACCTTCAGACCAGTCAGTCTTACCTCAGTAGTTTGCAAGATTATGGAGGCAATCCTTAAGGAAAGGATAGTGCAACTCTTGGAATCCATAGGAGCACAAGATCCAAGACAGCATGGGTTTACAACAGGAAGTTCCTGTCAAACTAATGCTATAGATTTCTTTGACTGGGTAAACAGAGTAGTGGATCAAGGGGATGCAGTTGATGCGCCTACCTTGACTTGTAGCAAGCTTTTGATACTGTTCCACATAGAAGATTGATTAATAAGCTGGATAGACTCGGGTGGGTCAGAAGTTGGTCAACTGTGTGGCAAACTACTTGGCGAGCAGAAAACAGAGAGTGGTGGTAAACAGTATACAGTCAGAAGAGATGCAAGTCACAAGTGGAGTACCTCAGGGATCAGTCCTGGGGCCAGTCTTCTTCAATATCTTCATCAGTGACATTGCAGATGGACTGGAGGTTAAGGTTTGTCTGTTTGCCATTGACACCAAGATCTACAAGATGATCCAGATGGGGTGGGCAGAATGAGAAGAGTTCTGGAAAAACTGGCAAAATGGTCTGAAGAGTGGCAACTAGGGGTTAAAGCAAAGTGCAAGATCATGCACATAGGGAAGAGAAACCCTGAAGCCACCTATAGGTTGGGAGGAGTTGCTGGCAATCACAAGAGAAGAAAGAGACTTGGGCATCATCATCAGAGATGACCTGAAATCATCCAAGCAGACCACTAAAGCAGTAGAGTAAGGCTAGAGGATGTTGGGGCGTATGTAGGGGTATCACAAGTTGTGAAGGAAGTAATAATCCCTCTTTATAAGTCACTGGTTAGGCCCCATCTGAGTACTGTGTGCAGTACTGGGTCGTACCTGCACAAAGACATTAACAAAATGAAGGCAGTCCAGAGAAGGGCAACTAACATGGTGCAGGGACTGCATCAGAAAACATATGAGGACAGATAAGCAGAGCTCAATATGTATACCCTAGAGCAAAGGAGGGAAAGAGGTGATATGATCGAAACATTCAAACATCTTAAGGCATTAACAATGTGAAAGAGTCTAACATGTTTCAATATAAGAAAAATAGTATGACAAGAGGACACAGCATGAGATTAGGGAGGCTGATTAAGTGGTAATGAGAAGGTTCTTTTTCACAGAAAGGGTGGTGGATGCATGGAATGGCCTACCTTAGGAAGTGGTGGATATGAATACAGTGCAGGGTTTAAAACAGGCATGGGATAGGCATAAGGGGAGCAATACAGATGAGTATGACTAAATAGGCCATTGACAGAGTAAAGGCCTATGGCACATTCATAAGGTGGAAAAATGGGCACAATGGATAGCCTTACGGTCCTTATCTGCTGTTAACTTATATGCTTCTATTATAATAATAAATAAATAAATAAATAAGCATTGTGATTAATCATTGGATAAAGAGAGAATGTGGTGATGCTGGACAAGGAGGAGTATGTAAGAGAGGTTAGAGGCAGCTATCAGAAACTATGGTAGAAAGAGCATTATTGATAAGTTGGAAAACACAGAATGAAGCTAACTTTCTGAAAAGTGATTATCCTGTCTGTTAAGCATTCTACATAATCCAGGGTCCACAAGTTTCTGACACCTAATAATGACCCCTTCTGTGGCTGGAATAGTTTCCTCAGTGAGGGTCAGTATGGATACTTGGATTATGTTTTAAATCAATGTGTGCCTAAATACCTTCTTTTAAGAAATACTATGGATGTCATCCACAAACAAAGGAAATCAACTGGTAGGCCACAATTAAGTATCTTGTAATGTACATCATGGTACTTAATATTAATATCAACCAAGGTCATTGTATAAGGGTTACTAAAGCATTTTTGGAAATCTCAACTGGCTTACGTAGTACCAATGAATTAATATAGAATTGTTGCAGTATGTGCTACATCTCAATTATTTTGTCTTTAATGAAAACCTGTTTTTACAGAGGTGTGATACAGTCATTGGAGCCATGTTTGTGACCTCGTATCAAGCATTATTTTAGGCTGGTGGGGGCAAGTGCTTGTGTAGAGTAATCCCCATCTCAAACAAATTAAATACTGGCTCAGATTTATTAATGATGACTTCATTTGTCTCGGGCTCTGGATGCAATTGAACCAGGAGATTCTTTCGGCTGACTAAACTGTAATGACCTCATGTTAAATGTTACATCCAAAGGTTATCAAGAGAATAACTAGAGCATTCAGATAGCATCTGTTTTGCAGACAGCCACAATAAGGTTGCAATAGAAGCGTGCATGGAAGCTGACAGTGGGAATCACCTTGCTTAGGGCAGAAAGTTCACACCTCGGGATCTGAATTCTTTGTGATAAATAACTGCACAGGAGCTGAGATATTTGAGACAAATTGGAGGGACTATTTATCAGATTCAGGGATAGAGGTTATTCTGCTTGAGCAACTAAGGCAGCACATAAAAAAGCTTTCACAGGTGGCTAGAAAAGATCTTGTCCTTAGAAACAAGCCAATGGTGCTGATCAAAGGAATCATCTTTGTGACAGTTGATCATGCTCAGTTAGTAGAAATGAAAACATTATATGAAACCATTGGAATGTATTAAAATCTGATCCCATAGAGTCCTCATTTATAGGGGAAACACTGAGGGTGACATATAGAAGATGGAAGCATTTGGGTGATGTAATAGTAAATAGCCACTTTGTAGGGAATTAAGTAGTTCCTTCAACGTTAAAGCTCCAAAGGGCTTCTTTTATTTCTTTATTTATGTGCCTCTCCACACCACTATTAGAGCCTCCCTCTCTGGGCCCTAGGTGCCTCTGCTTTGCTGGTACCTGATCCCTGTGACTGCCACACACCCATCCTGCCTTCGGTATCCCTCAACTGGGAAGAGAGAAGGATACCCCAACTCACTGTGCTACATCAGGCAGGTCAGTCACAGAGTGTAGTTCTCATCTCCTCTGCTCCATCGGGGTCCATCATCAACCGGATAGTGAGATGTTTTTCCTTCATTTTCATTCTAGTACCCTTGGATGCAGGCATGAAAGGGAGGTTGTGTGTGCATGCAAGCATATTGCCACACCAAACCTTCAGCCTATGTCCATCTCTTCTTTAGCATCCTTGAATAAGGGACAACGATCAGATGCCGGAGAGGAGGGACCACTAGATTATCAGGAATGGAATTTTCCTTCTATGGGGACAGCGATTGGGGAATGGGGAGGAACCACTACATTACAAGGAACCTTATTTTTATTATACAGGGATGGCAATTGGAGGAGGGGAGGGACCACTAGACCACCAGAGGGTTCTTGTGTAACTACAAGACTGGCAGTCCCCTTGGGGGAGGGGTGCACGAAACTGCCATGCAGCCCATGTAAATGGGCCCATGATGGATATGTAGTTGGTCAGCTAGTGCCTTGCATGCCCAATTGGCTCATTTACATGGCTGCTTTTATGAATGACAAATAGTGCACCAGTGCAATTCATTGTGGGGACATTTAAAGGTATGCAGTTTGGAGCAGTGCTAGTGAGGTTAGAGGTAATGGTAATGGAGTTATCATTACCTCTACCTAACACTATTCACAGTTGGATAGCACCCTATGCAATCTGTCCGTGAATAGCAATTTTACCTCCTGGGCAATCACAAAGAGCAACACAAACCTTTGCACTGCATATTGCGATTTTTTGTGAATCTAGCCCCAAGTCTCTTTCCTTAATTGATATCACACAAACCTGGCTGCTTTGCTCTCAGTGATCCTGTTTTTTTTGTTTTGTTTTTAACGTGGACAGCTTGGCTCTATTAGTTAGCGCCCTCATCCCAGTCACAACCTTGGTGTACCAGCTTAATTTGGGTAAATAATGACACAACAAGATTACGTGACAAAAATATCTTTATTAGGCAAGGAAAGAAGTCTCTACAAAACAAAAGAGAATTCAAGAGAATACCTGCACTTTAATACACTTTTCACTATGCATTTTGAAAAGTGTGGTGGTGGGGGTGTTTTCACCAATAAAATCTTAATTGATTGCACTAGGTAAATGTGAATTGCCAAGCTGAACCAGCCCCTTGATGAAGCTTCCATTATAGAGGTGATACATAGCGTTTTTCTGCTCTGCATCTCTTTGTATGGCTTGAAATATGTTTATATGTCTGACTTGTTGAGTGCGCCTTTTGTTTTCAAAAGTTTATCTTATGCTTGGCAGCACTTTCAGTGATCTGGAAGTAAAGATGCAGCAAATTTAAAATTTGAAGGGCGAAGTTCACATGCATCACCGAAAATTCATACTTCACTGAATCCGTGAAGTCAACCTCGGCATGGTGAACTTTTGCTTCACATGGTTTGTGTGAATTTCGCCATGAAGCGTGAAATTGACCATGAAGCATGACATTTGCAGGCCAATTTTGTACTCCACGTTCATTTCGCAGAATTTGTGGTCTGCGATTTACGAATCCTACGAATTGCATGAAACTGCAGATTACTCCCGCAGAGTGGATTTTGCAGACTTTGCACATCTCCATCTGGGAGTGCACTTTCCTTCTGTTTTTAACCTTCTTCACTCGATTTGTAGTCTGTTTTACCCTATGCCAATTACTGCACTGGGAAACAAAGTGGTTCAGCTGAACTGGTACAACTGAACCAAACTTCCAGCACACCTCTTGAAGCCGAACCAAGGCTGGCTTTGGCCCATTTCTCACACACTTATGCTAGAAATATTACTTATTGTAGCATTGTTTTAGCTCTCTTGCACAGGAGAAGGACCTGGCTATGCCAAGGAGCTTTTTGTGAAACAAAGGTGACTTTTGACCAGAACATTTTAGAAATCATCAGATATTTGTGCATTACCATTCCAGTTAGCTAATTCTCAGTACATTTAACAGTAGTAGTTTTAGGCAGGCTGGCTAGTAAAACTGGAGAGGAGATAGAATTCATAATGTAAACCTGCTCTGGCAACTGCAAGTCCTGCAGTTGGAGGAGGCCATGTGTTTGAAGCAGATTGGATAAGATGCGAGGAACATTTTGAGGGATATTTATTTGGCACATTTTTTCTGAGTGCTGGTTCTAGAGAGCACACAAATCATAGTCCCCTGCCCCCTCTTTAGGAGCAGGGCAGGGTGAATTTAATGAGCTGGGAAGGTGCAGTGATTCGTTTGGGATCTGACAAATAATTTTACTGCTGGTGGTGGTGCAGAGCACAGATAACCATCTTTTTTTGCCTATGAGTGAAACCTAAGTGAACTTGGCTGCTGCAGTGAAAAACTAGGCCTTTCAGTGAAGCTGAAGAGAAGGGTGTGACAGAGTGGTCAGCAGGTGCGCCTTGTGGCATATGCCATTGTGTCATGTAGAAACCACGAGGAAAAGAACTAGAAGAGAAAGTGATGTGGTGGAAGAAAGGAACAGGAAAGGTTCCATAATGCCAGTTTTATCATGTACCAGTTCTGCAAGTGAAATTGGTGGAGGAGTCAGGGAGAAACTGGGAGCCATATGGGTGGGGTAGGTGCAGTGCCTGAGAGAAGGACTAGGGTTGGGTGTATATCAGTATGGCCAAGCAAGCCATGATTCATTAGTCCCCAAGACCACTGGTTCCACTACAACTGTAAGCAGCCTTCCCAGCCAGTCATTCAGTGCATCTGAGGTGAATCCACCCTGAACAATCCGGAAGCACACTGATCTAATCCTCTTCCTCCTTCAGGTGCCTCCCATTTTAGAGACATCCCCAGTCTTCAGTGACCTCTGCTTTCACTTCATGTAAAATGAAATAAGAAAGACAAAGTTAAATTCAGTCCTGTTCTCATGAATCACATGTTCTTGAATCATGTTTCTCAAATTTAATATAGAAATTTCATGTAAATGAGACGGAAGGGCAAAGTTATGATCGGTCACAGTTCCATGAATCACAGCAAAAGCCCAATTTCTTAAAGCACTTTTTCTCAATGTTTTCTTGAATCTGGTATATGTACTTCATGTAAACTGAGGTGTGAAAGGAAAAGTCAAGATCAGTCATGTTTTCTTAAAAACATTTTCTCAGATCATGTTTTCTCGAATCACATTTTAGTGATTTACATTTTCTCAAGTCTAGTAGATTAACTTTATGTAAAATGAGGTGATAAAGGCAAAGCCAAAATCAGTCATGTTATCTCAAATCACATTTTTGAACTCATTCTCCCAGCATGTTTTTCCTACCTTTTATAAGGCACTAAACATTCAGATGGTACCACTTCTGAAGAAGGTGGTGTGTGTATGTGTGTGTGGGTGGGGGTAGGGCTATGTGCATTCACTTGTGATATCTGGAATAGTAGTACAAAGCAATCAAAGCTTCCTTAGTTTCACTGCCCATTGGGATATGTTCAAATCAAGCTGCACCACTATTCCTGTTCTCGTCTGCCGTCTCAAGTCCCTTCAGGAGTGGTATTGAAGCAGACAACCTTACAGAGGCACACCAATAGAGAAAGTACCATACTTAATGTGTCTGTCAAGAATAGGAAGCACAGTAGGTAAATGTATCCAATCATAGCTAGATATGTGGATGTACAGTCGTGATCTGAGGGGAGACTGTTTGTAATAGACAGTGGCAGTAATATTCTAAATGTGATCAGTTGTGGGGATTTTCCACTGCACCTTGTTTTGCACAAGCACTAAATCTGGTGGTAAGCCACATGCTGGGCATGCATGCACAAAATTAAAAAAGTCTGGCCAGAGCTGATACAGCTGCAGCTGCGCTATACGGAGGGTCACGGTGGAATATGGCACAGTCTGCCGTTGTCCAAGACGGCCACGGAACTGTATTGTGTATGCGTAGGTGACATGCCTAATGCAGTTCAACTGCCATCTTGGACACAGCGGACTGTGTTGTGTTCCCACCATGACCTCCGGAGGCGAAATCAGAGATGCCAGAAAAAGTAAGTCTCCTGTGGAGGGTGTGGGGGAGGGTTGAGCCATTCAATTATATGGAATGAACAGAACACTTTTGGAGTTGCAGAAGTGTAATGCAACTCAAAAGTTGTGCTCTTTGGTATCACACTTTCAGCAGTTACAGCAGGATGGCTGCAGGCTCTGCCCACTGCAGCTGTAAAAATTAGAAGCAGTCACATGCATGGAGCAGGAGCATGTGCACTCAAGGCTGAAAACCCCACAGTGGCACAGTCACAACAAAATGAAGTGCACTCCAAGAAGAAAAAGAAGGAAACCTCCTAATAGCCACAACACAAAATTATTAGAGGAAGCACTTACTTGGAAACAATAGTCCACAACTCTGTCATGGCACGTGCTAACCAAAATCCTGTTTCATCCAGTTCTGTCCAGCATTCAGTTAACATAAAGTGCATGTCCACCAGTGCTATGTACAATGTACTTGGAAGCTTGCTACAGTAAATCAACTGGATAGTTTGAAGGCTGATCCAATTGCAGTATATCACTATATACTACAAGGCCTCTCTGGCAGCCACTACTCCAGTGCTTCACTTGACAAGAGTTTTATCAGGGTACACTGCGGACATGCACATTATGTTTTCATTCGGTTCATATTTTGTTAGAGGAGTTTATAGTACACTAAAGACAGTAGTTAATGAAAGATGTCACAAGAGGTAATACAAAATGTATCTACTTTAGTAAGCATTATATATAAAGAAATTAACTGGATCATACTCTATAAAAAGCATGTTGAAGATAAGTTACTGAATGCAGCTACTCATAATTTCTTTAATTGTCTATGCTGTTCCTATATGAAGTGCAGCTACAGCTTCTTCTCTGCAGCGGATCTCCATGCTCCTGAACAGTGTGTGCAGTTTTGTCTAGGGGCTGGCAGGATGACTCATCACTGCTCACAGTGAGTTCTAATCACTAATGTGCGTGAAGTAAGCATGATCACATATCCCAGCATGCTGCTCCACACCTGTGCCCAGGTGGGTGCATGCTGGCACCACGTGCTGGCTGCTGGAGCGTGCCCCGTGCACAGCCTTATGGCATAGGAATGTGGCAGTGCAGGGGTGGAGTGTGAGCTGTGGGTGGGTATCCAATAGGATGCCTGTCTCGAGTCCCATTGAGGATCTCTGTGTGACTGGCCAGGGAGCCTGGCATGGCGCACAGCCTGCCCAGGAGAAACAACTAGGCATTTATCTGAACAGCCACCTCCTACCCTAGCAGGTAGCCCAGTGGGCTGTGGCGGCAGTGTGCGGGGTCCTGCCCGCACCCCACCAGTGACCTTGGGGGCACGTAAATAGTTACAACAGACATTCCTGCTGCTTTGACTGTTAGATGAACTAAACTGTTGCCAGTCACCCTACTAATAGCCTGAGACTGCAGTTACCAATCTTACCATGATTCATCTGATTAACTGCACAGTATTATCCTTGGTTGTACTCAGTTTACCTCAACTCACCTAGCCTTAGTTACAGACATAGTATCCTACAGCGTCATTGCATTTATTCTGTCTGCCATCCTGTGTACTGTAATGTTTGCAGTCTTTGCATCCTGTATCAGTCTGCTACATCTGAAACCATTCTCCTTGCTCTGCCAGCATACCTAGCCAAAACTTACTGTCATGGCCTGCGACTACAGTATCTCAAATTACAGTTGTTCTGCCTGCTACTCTGAATGCTCAGTTAGCTTACCTGCTTAATTCTACAGTGTTATATCCTGTATCAAGCTACCTCAGCTATATCTGCTAGTTAGCAAATCAGCCTACTAAGAAGATGCTAGGCTTCTGCTTGACTAAATTAGGTGTTGTACCTGCCTTCCTCATCATGTTGTTACCCCTGTGTTTACCTGCTGTTGCTTGCTCGTTCGTCTTTTAGGAGTCCTAGTTTGTATACTGCTACCTGCCTCTTCATCTGATACCCCGTTGCTTATTTACGCTTCCTACCTATTCCTCTATTCCTGAAGTTACTACCTCAGTACTGCTGCACTCTCTGTCTCACATACAGAATCCCTCTAAACTTCTCTGCTGTGCCTTTTACTCTCCTTTATGATCCACCTCCTCCCCTACTTATCTTCCTTCTATCCTTACCATCCGCTCCACCTTCCTCCTCCTTACCCCTTCCTCCTCTCCATCACCCCCAAGGTCCTATCAAACCTCCTCTCCTCCACTTTATTCACCTTTTCTCTCCCCCATCCCCTGCCACTCTCCCCTCCCTCCCTCTCCCTTCTCCATCTCCCCCCGCTACACAATAGCTACACCCTAGACTTCTTTACTTCCTTTCTCTGAATCTGGAAATTCTTCATCACATCATCTTCTCCTGTGTTGTAGCTCTCCCTCTCCTTCTCTCCCACCTCACTTTAATGGGTGGAAACCACAGATCCTCATCCTCCCCTCCTCATGCTGCTCCTCCTGGATGGTGATGTTGAATTAAACCCTGGCCTCCCCCTTACTTTCCTTAAAGTCCTTAGCATTTGCCACTTTAATGGTAGAAACCTCCCCCAAGCTTGACCTACTTGAAGTGTGGGTCTCTCAGTATTCTCCCAGCCTCCTATGCATAACTGATTCCTGGCAATCCTCGAGGATGTCCTACTCAAAACTAGCATTCCCAGATTTATACCTCTTCCACCAGGACTGAGCAAGAACAGTGCAGGGGTAGCATTATATGTGCGCCAAAATCTGCCCTGCTCTTTTATCCTCAAGGAATCAGTCCCATCATCACATGAACCCCTAGTGGCCCAAATTACCCTCTCCTCAACCATCCCCATCTTTATAAGTGTCCTTATGCCTCTCCCCAGACCTCCCTCCTCACTTCTTGGTATTATACCTTCCCTGGTCTCCCATACTACTTCCAGAGAGCTCATCCTCTTGGTTGATTTCAACCTAGTTACCCCCAACAGCGACATTTGCCAGCTAGGTCCCCACAGCGACTACAGTGCCATGCCGCTGTTGGAAACACTCTAGCACAGGCGCTGTCTGTCGGGGATCCTGCACCCCTGAATCAGCTCCGACTCGGAATTGATTATTCTAAAGAGGGGGTTCGAGATGCCTCGAAGAAAACACAGTCAGCCTGTAGGAACCCGGCAGCCGACTCAGAATCTGCGGCCGACCCGTCGTGTCGCTGACGGAGCGTCGACAAACATTTTATTGAGCACCCATTGTGGATCCATTTCAACCTAAACTGGCTTGCCCTTTCCTTCAAGTCCATGCTCAAAGGATAGCGTCCCTTAACTTCACCCAGTTAATCTCTGAACCAACTCAACTAAACCCTCACTCCTCCAATCATCCTCTGCTGGACTGGGTATTAGCCTCCCACCCCATCACATTATAACTGCTGGGATATTGTTAGATGCTTTCAGCGATCACAGTGTGACCTGCTGTATCAGAAAAGTGAAACCTTCCCATCCACCCCAAATATATTTGGACCAGACCCCTCAAGTCACTTGGCGCTCATGCCCTGGTCCATAACCTTTCAACCTAGGACTGGTCCCCGGATGTTGACACTGCCCTGTCCCACTTCCTAACCATTCTCTCTAATGTGGAACGTGCATGACCCCTCAGAAATCAAGAGTCAAATGTGCCCACCATCCTTGAATCACTCACAACCTTATTGCCTTATGCAGATCCCACAGCTTGGACTGGGCCTGTTTTAAATCCTCCAAATCCGTACATGGCCTCTTTCCTACAGATCGCTTAGAAACTCTTTTCAAAGAACAATGAGAGTTGCCAAAGCCCTTTACTTCAGAAATAACCTTCAATCGAACCTCAACTCCCATGCTAAATTGTGGAAAGTAATCTATCCATTTTATCCCCCTGCCTAGTCCTCCTATGCTCTTGGTAAATGGCTCCTCAGTCTCTGACTCCAACTCAGTTGCTAGCCAACTCAATCCTTTTCACCACCTGTGACCCCCCTCCTCAATCCCCTCTACCCCTTCCCTTAATCATTGACAGTTTGATATCACTTCCTTCCTGTCACCACCGTGAAGTTTCCTTGCCCTCACCAACCTCAACCTTCCAAATCCAGCCCGATGGGCTGGACCCTATCTCAATGCACCTCAGCCCCAGCCATTGGCCTCCCCAGCTCACATCATTAGCCTCTCTTTCTACTGCTGTATGGCCTCCCAGGTCTGGAAAATCATAAAGGTCTGCCCTTCATAAAGGGGTGACCCGTCCTCTCCCTGGCAACTACTGGCCTATATTCCTTCTCCCCCTGCTAAGCTCCAGGGTCCCTAGTCTCATACTGGGTCAATATGTCATTTACTTTACAGTGCAGGCAAAACCACACAACAGACAGAGTGCAGGGAATATGGCTACAGGGTACAGAAGACCGCAAGGTAAAATGTTGCAGGTGTGGTTTTGTACACTGTAGCAAATGGCTGGGAGGCAATGATGCAGAGGTTAAGACCTTGCCCGGGGGCCTCTGAGCAGCTGATGTGGCTCAGAGGGATGAGATCATCTGTAGACCGGGCTTGAATCCGGTCCCAGATTATTAGTGTTCATGTTTTTATTTCTTTGTTTTCAGTGTTGTCGACTGTTGTTTTCCCCACCCGTGTTTCTCCCCATCCCGGTGTTGCATACCCTAGAGTTATACCCCACAACAGGGTGTGCAGGGGGCATTACCCCACAAACAATATCAATATATCTGTTTGTTCACTGATGTTTATTATCGATGTTATCGGTGGCGCTGGCAATGTACCTACTGTATTGACAGTGCGTCATATTGCTGCACTATTTTTGTTTCCACAAAATGACCCCATGTCCCTTGTCTATACCAGACTTGTAAACTTCTACTCCTTGGACTTCCTTTTACCTTTCCAATCTGGCTTTAAAGCGCCACTCTACTGTATCCTCCCTACTGCAATTACTGAATCCATCCTTACAGGAATGGAACAGGGCCACATCACCTCAGCTATCTTCATTGATCTAGCCAAGGCCTTTGACTCAGTGTCACTCCCTCTTCCTTACCAAACTGTGCTACGCTGGCCTCTCAGTCTAAGCTGTCAATTGTTTCTGATCATATCTCTCGGGCCATCAACAGTCTGTTCAAGTGGGGGCGTACTGTTCCCCTCCTATCTTCACCGTAGTCCCACAGGGCTCCATACTAGTGTCCATTCTTTTCTCCATCCTCTTAATGACCTCATCTCTGCATGTGTCTCCTCAAGCATCCATATGTACACAGATGACACAGTCATCTATCGTCCAGCCCTATGACTTCTACTGTGTCCGTCTACTCTAGCAGATTTCCACAACATCTTACAGTGGTTCCAGGATAACTACCTATTGTCAACACAAAAGACAGTGACCATGAACTTTGGCACCTCCCAGAAACTGGACAGGCTGTCATCGCCTCTCCCCCCATTTTCACCACTCTTGGTGGTACCCATTAGGGTGGTCCTTCATTTACTTATCTTGGAGTCTGGCCGGACAACAAGCTTGACTTTCCACCCATACAGATGCCATCCACTCCAAACTCCACTCCGAACTGGATGCCTTATTCAGAAAGAAAGAATGCCTCCTCTACAGGTCTGGAAAGAGCTGGTAACCAAAACAGTGCTCCCAGTTTTCGATTATGCTGATATAGTCAATGATGTTCCCTTCCTCCTTCCTTGCCTGACTGGATACACTATGCAACACCCTTCTGCCGCCTCCACCACCAATGCTACCCTCATACACCACACTGCTCCCCTACACTCTCCTCTCCATCCCCCTTGCAACCATGCCATCAGGCCCACTGCACTGCCTTCATTGCCAAATATTAGTTTGGGACTCTGCTTTCCTATCTCTCCTCCGATCCCCTGCTCCCAGCTCCTCTTACTTGATTTTTCCAGGATCCTGCAACTTCTCCATCTCCACTCCCACTCTTATGCTGGCCAAGTAGCCTTCTATTGCCTCCCTCCTCTGGAACCTGCTCCCGTCAAATCTCCACCTCTCCCTGCCTTTAGATTTCACCTAAAACAAATACCAGTGCCCTCCTGCTATCCACCTAATCTCTATACCCCTTTTTCCTGTCTTAGACCACCAAATGCTGCATGTTTGTCACTTAAGTACTTTCGCCTGCTGCAGAACTGCTCCTATGCATGCTGCAGTTCAATAGCTGCATTTTCACCCTACTGCTGCCTCCTTACCCAGCTGCCCCACAAAACTTAACAAGTCACTTCCTTCTATTAAGTTTACTTACTTTACCCATGGCTGCTACAGTGATTTTATTTTAATTTTTATTTTAGTCTTTAGTAACCGGGTAAGGCCACTAGGCACAAGTGTCTGTTTTCAGGGTGACCTGGGAGCACTGGGTGGTTATATGTCTTGCTGAGAGTCACACAGTATGCAAGTGGGTAGTGAGAATCAAACCCTAGGTCTTGTCTGCTGGACCAAGCTCATTCACAGCTCATTACTCTAACCTCTAGGCTATACTGTCAGCCTGGTTGTTGCCTTGACTTTGCTGTTTTTCTCCAGAGTGTACCAGCTCCTCTGTGTTAAATCTGTTGACTCTGAACTGTATTTTGTACATTGTACTGCACTTGTAACGTGTTTCCCATTACCCCTCCCCTGGGTTGCACCTGGAAACAAGCCCTGGCTCGAGACTGCCTTTCCTGGTTACCAACGTTTGGATAAATAAATAAATACATAATTAAATAAATAAACAAGTCCATCATCTGTTGACTATTGTGGGCCCTACTGAACTCAGGCAGCGTGGGGACATTGACTCTGCCCCAGTTTCTGGAAATTAGCTCAGATTTCATAGCCAAGCCCCTTGCATACATTATCAACTTATCACTAACTACTTCCACTGTTACTGCACTTTGAAAAGAGGCAAGAGTGGTACTATACTCAAGTCGGGTGATTCCAACCTCCCAGAGAACTATAGGCCAGTCTCCATCTTGTCACACATGAGCAAAGTAATGGAGACAGTATTTTTTGACAATATCCGACCACCTCACAAAATATCTGATCACCTCACATCACATAATAAACTATCCACTGACCAGTTTCATAAAGGGACATAGCACCACCACAGCCCTGGTTGGTTCACTGTCCATGTCCTCAGGGAGGCAGAAAAGGGAGCTTCACTGGGGCCATATTCATTGACCTTTCCAAGGCCTTTAACATGATTAATCATGGCATACTACTCAAGGAACTGTCTGAGTTAGGGTTCTCTCCCCTCTCTCTTGTTGGGTTGGAAATTATCTCTCAAACAGAACCCAGATGGTCCGTATTGGAAGCCTATCCAGCCCACTTCAAGTGCTAAGGGAGTCCTCCAAAGGTCCATCCTTGGACCCCTCCTGTATTGGATCTTTGTGAACCCTCTACTTACAGAAGCAAGTCCAAATAGTAGGCTCATGGATGCAGATGATTTCGTCTTATTCAGCAGTGACAGCTCCACTGCCAGACTATCTAAGACACTTTCCACAGAATTCTCCACTGTTGAACACTGGTTGCTCAATGCAGATTAGTCATCAATGCGAAGAAAACTAAAGCCAAGCTGTTTGGCTCCAAACATAAGCTTGCTAGGCACTCAACTAATCCCAGTACTCACTCAATATTCATACCTTAGATGGATCTACCCTGGAACAGGTCGACAATTTTAAATACCTGGGGTACCTCTTGACCCCTCCCTTAGCTTTGCCACACACATAGGCCAGGTAGACAATAGGGTTAACCAGAGGTTGGGTGTGTGCTACCATCTGAAACACCTGTTGACACCTGAAGTGAGGCTGGCAACAGGGCACAGCCCCTTCTTCCAATTCTAGAGTATTGCTCTCCATCTTACACCCTATCTCACCTAAACTACTTAATAGACTGACTACAGTGTACAACAGCATATGCAGGTTTGTTACTCTTGCTCCCTATAGCACCCACCACTGTAAACTATATCAATAGTTGAGTGGCCATCACCCCAGGTGCGCAGGGATCTTTGTTTGGTACTTTCATTTTTAAAACACTCTCGGTGAGTCTAAATCACTGCTCATGGACATGCTTGCCATCAAACAGTGTTCTCGCCAACTGAAGGCCTCCTCTAGTCAGATCCTTGACTGCTCCAGGTTATCTGCAGGGACTTTTCTTGGGCAGCCCCAAAGTTCTGGAACTCTCTCCCTATTTAACTCCATTCCTTGGAATCCCCACAAACCTTTAAACGGCCCTTCAAGGATGCTCTAACATCCCACGTGACCTGTAATTGCTAACTAGCACTAATGCCAGCACTGTTTATTGTGTATTCACTTGCATTTGATATGTTTACTTGTATTATGTGACCACTGTTCGTTTTCATTTTAGTTGTTACCCCATTGCCATCTTACAAGCTACAATCTCACTTACCAGCAGGCAGAGGAAATGCGCACACTGTCTCCTGATTCTCCATTTCCACAGACTGCATCAGAGTAAAAATCAGACTGTGTCCTGTGCCGGTAGCGCTCCAGCTATCTGTTTGTGTGAACTGTCCCAGAGCTGGTAACTACATTTGCTGCATTTACAAACTGGGCACTTTAAAGATAAGTGTTAAACCATTGCTGCTGCTATTACTGTGCTGCATATAAGAACTAAGTACTGTACAACATTCAACTTATACTGCTGCATGTACTGTATTGCTTTTTGAACTGAGCATTACTACCCACTTATTCTACTGCTATACTTCATGCTCAGTTATTTACTGGTCCTGTACCCTTAGCCCGTTGTTTTGTGACCACCTGACTAAATGTGGGGGACTCAGTGGTGAGCCAGTAATCTGGTTCAGGTGTGTGGAAGTGGGGTTACAGGGCTATAAAGAGTGGTGCTGCACCACAGTGTGAGCTTGACGATGAGCTGAGTGGCATAAGTGGCCACTGTAAAAATATTTACAAGAGACAGGAGTAGATGTAGCGCTCAGGCCGCAGGCACAGTAGCTGTGAGTATTTCTATGGTAATTAGAACTGTGACTTGGTTTGGAGTAATTTTGATTGATTAGTGGTGTCAAATAGTAAAGATTAGTGGTGTCAGACAGTAAATAAGCTTTTACTCTTGTTTCTAATATTATTTGGATCTTATAAGTTACCTGTGGGCAAATGTTTTAAAGATATAGAAATCTAGCTACTTTTAACCATCTTTTGAGATTGTACTGATTTACTGTTCGTCTCCCACCATGTCGTTAATGAAAGGTGTAGCTATGCTTTGGGCCATCAGCCTTATGATGGCCATATCTGCATGTAACAATTTAACTGGGACTTCTCTAAATCAAACACAGAGTAGAACAGGTGGTGACACTATGCCCCTTTCTCTGAGCACCAACCTATTTTTAACATAACCATACAGTTACTTGGTCAGCTTCAAACTTCTGTTTGTGTAAAATATCTGCTCTGTTATCCTCTAGTCATCCATATAAATTCGTGAGACCACTGATATATAAACAATTATCTCACTGTATGATAAAGAAATTATTGTTGAGGAAAAGTGGGCCCATATGGCTAAACTGAAAATTCTAATTATGCTTAGTCTTCTGTTGTCATGGGATATTCATTTAAACCCAGGGCCTGACCAGAATGCAGCTTATACAGCAGACATTTTGAACAGCAAAGGAATTAGCTTTGTTCACTTCAGTGCTAGGAGTGTTTTTCCCAGATTTGATGTTATTAAAGAATGGGTCCTAGAATTTAGACCAGATGTATTGATAATTTCTGAATCATGGCTAAATAAGAAATTATTGGACACTGAAATTTCAATTTCTGGTTATTAATTATGGAGCAATGATCGCACTAAAGGGGAGGGGGGTCCTGGCATATGGATCTCTTGCCTTAGACATAAACTGCATTGAATGTGACATCAAGATACAAGGTATGGAAAGACTAGTATTAGAAATAAAATTCCACACCAGAAGCCCATTCTGTTAATGGGTTGCTACAGTACCTCCCCTAAATATAATAGCCACATTTTCTCTAAATATTTGTGAGTTTTTACTTCCATTCAAGGATAGTCACAAACTTTTGCTATTAGGTGATTTAAAAATCAAATTGGGCATCATTTTCTAGTACAAGCAAACTATTGGATCTATCATTTACCCTGGGTGTTTTCAATTAATTAATTCTCCAACTAAGAGTAACCCAAAGAATCCAAATCTCTCTTCTACATTAGACTTAATATTTACCTCTGCCCAAGATAAATACCCTTACATGGTGTGCTGCCAGACGCTTTTAGCGACCACCAGGTCATCTTTGTAAAGGACATAAAATTGATAAACCTAGTTTAGTGCAAGTAAAAACATATCGGCCCTGAATTCCTATGACTATACTGCCTTTTGGTAGACTTAGAAACAAGAAACTGGAACAGATTGGTGCTTATTCCAAACATTGATGATGCCTGGCACTATTTTGAAGTGAATTCCTGACAGTGAGTGATGCCTATGTTCCAATTGTTCAAAAATAATTTAACATGATAATTCCTTTGGTACATCACAGACTTAAGAACATTTTGTAAGATTAGGGACAAGGCTTGGAAACTTGTGAAACAAAACCCCAATGTAATATCATTATGGGATAAATATCATCAGGCTAGAAATATTTATATCAAAAATAAGATAAGCAAAAGCAGATTATTTTCTGTCAGATTTTAAGTCGGACAAGACCAAACATCCAAGAGATTTTTGAAAAATGGTTAAAAAACTGCAGGGCAACAAATAAATGGAGCTGTCCAGCTCCTTTTCAGTGAATGGAATCCCACAAGTTACTTTGGACAGAGTAGCAGACATGTTCAATGAAATGTATGTTAACATGGGAACATCCTTGGCTGATGGCTTGGCATCTTCCTCGTTGGCAGGAAGTAGACAAATAGCTGATGGCCTGCCACCTTCATTGTTGACAGGAAGTAAACCAACAGGTCAAACTAAAATAGAGGTAAATAGCCCTGTTCCCCTAGTTTTTCTTTTACACCCATTTGTGTAAGTTGCTTTTTAAAAGAACTGCTGAAGATAGATATAAGAAAGGTCCAAGGCGAGGGACGGTATCCTGTCCTGCTTTTTAAAACTGACTGCCCCAGTGATTGCTCCTTATCTTACAGATATTTTCAATTTTCTCTGCAAACTGAGGATTTCTCCCAAGCCTGGAAACAGGCAAATGTAGTTCCCATTTATAAAAGTGGCCATAAAAATATTATGAGCAACTATAGGCCAATATCACTACTTTCTGTTGTCACAGAAATGTTTGAAAAACTATTAGTTCATCAACTAATGAGTATTTAGAGGATCATAAACTGTACAATATCTATCAATCAGGATTTAGAGCACTTCACAGTGCCTCTACTGCACTGGTAAAAGTTGTGTCGGACATACAGGTGGCCATGGACAAGGGTCTCATGGTGGGGCCATATTATAGATTTATCAAAAGCTTTCAACACTCTGAAACATGATGTCTTCATTAATAAGCTACAATCTACTGGCCTCAGCCATGGGACCCTGAGACGGGTCCCTGGCTACCTACCTGAAAGACAGCAACAAGTAACTTTGAATAATATCTTTAGATCTGGATATTTAACTATTAAAACAGAGGTTCCTCAGGGATGGTTATGGGGCCTTTATTGTTTACTATGTATACAAATGATGTCAGACACCTGTTAGGTGGTGTCCAACATCATTTGTATGCAGATATACTATTCTTTATGTTGAGGGTTGATCCATAGTTCAAATACAGGAGAAACATCAGAGCGATTTTGACAGGCGACAAAGCTATTTTTGTAAATGTGGTTTGGTGTTACATGCCACAAAATCCCAGATAATGCTGTTTTGCAACAAGCCAAAGCTATTCAACAACCTCTGAAAATAAATACCTTTGATAACTGTGTACTTGATATAGTTGACTCCTATAAATATCAGGGATCTGGGTTGATTACCAGTGTAAATGGAATACCCATATAGAGTTCTTAATTGGTAAACTAAACAGAAGGTTAGAATGTTTATATAAATACAGAAGATATATCCCACAGGACACAAGATTAAAAATAATTAATTCAACAGTTACTCCTCAGTTTGACTATGGAGACATTTTGCTCAGGGGCATCAGGTTATTGCTTCATTGATTGGATGTGAGCTATAACAGATTTGCCTGGTACATCATAGATGCTCCGTGAACACCCATCATTGTCTTCTTTATGGAGTTCCAAATTGGACAAGTTTATCCGAACATAGAAATATTCATACAATCCATTTGGCTTTCAGGTGCTATCTCAATAAAGTATCTATTTATTTATCAGATATAGTAAAACTTAAGAACATAAACCGTGGTTTACGTTTGTCCGTCTTTATTGAATATGAAGTGCCAGTTATGAAAACGGTGAAAAGAGACTCAGATTTTATTCATATTGCCCCTAAGTTATGGAATAATTTACCATGTCAATTATGCCTACAGAAAATGTCCCACATTGGAACTCTATAAAAATTAGTTGATGAAGAATGATGCCTTACCTAAGGCTTTTGTGATCAAACTGTGTAAACTTATCCTAAATATGTATCGGCTTTAACATGCACTGATTGTAAGCTTGTATATTTTGTATATTATGGCCGAGATAGTCAAAGGAGTTGCGCAAGCGCAACCCCAGAACTGTGCCCTGGGGCAATATTCAAAAAGTGGGGAATTGGGCAGCGCAATTCCGATGTGCCAGGATGCAAAGATAATGTATGGCACATCTCCAGGGGGCGGTTTACGATATGTGGCACATCCTGATCTTCAGCTCAGGATGTGTGGCGCATCTGCTGGCACAACCCAGAGATGTGCCGCGACCTGGGCTCAAAGTTGAGCCTGTACAAAATGGCTCATGGGCCTGCCACCTACAGGCATGCTGCTCTGTTGCAATGTGCAACACAGCAGCTGCAAACCATGCGTGGCTATCCCCAAGAACACTGTGCACAAGCACCCACATACTGTATGTCCCTGGTGGTCCAGTGGTTCCCCCTCCCTCCGTACCTCTGATCGCCGTGTGCATAGTAAAATGAAATACCCTGGTGGTCCAGTGGTTCCCCATCCCGCCTGAGTCCCCAATTGCCATGACAATGGCCATATCATCACCCTGGTAGTCTAGTGGTACCCCTCTTCCATCCCGAAACACCGATTGCCCGTAAATTGCAGATATTAATTCCTGTAGTCTAGTGGTAACCCCACCCGCCCATAACCCTGATCACCCGTAAAGTTGATAGAAACAATTCCCTGGTGGTCCAGTGGCACCCCACCATCCCACCCACACAGGACCCCCTGCCCACCCAGCCCACCCCATCATCGGCGGGCTGCTGACCCACCCACATACTTCTGTGGCTGCCCACGAATGACAGCTTACAGTATCAACTGCAAGCCCATTGGTCCTAGCGGGGACCAATGGGCTTGCAGTGCATACTGTTTTAGTCATTCACAAATATGTGTTTATGAATGACTATCCCAGTATGCACTGCAAGCTCATTCAGAAGAGCTGTGCCATGGCACATTCTTTTGACTATATCCTTTAGTTGCTCCAGGTCAGCTCAGTTGTACTACGCCACCACCGCACCATTACCAGGTACAATTATGAATATCGGCCCTCTATGTGTAACATATTGTGTCATTTTATGCCCATGGGACCCCATTGTAAATGAGTCTAGGCTCAACTGGGTTATCCCTTTCTGAACATCAGAATAACATTTTACTACTACTACATTGTGTTGGGCTAAAATGTATAAATGCTGTACTTGTCACAAACATTTCTCTGTAACCTATGTGAAAACTGCTATTGTAATGTCATGATGATCATGTCTTTGTACTGTGTGCCATCTAGATGGACCGGGTCACACCCAAAAACTGTCCTCTGAATCAGTGTACTTACCAGGTTAAAAATAAATACATACATACATACATAAATAAATTAATAAAAATGTTTTTGCCTGTTCCACTGAACACATTTATTACTGTTTTACATCAACGTTTGTACTGTGTCTTAATTTCTGTATCCCTGCCAATTATGTTATCTGTTTTCTTTATGACCATGTGTAATGCAGGTCCACCTTGTAAATGAGCTTGCTCAACGGTGTCCGCTGGATAAATAAAGAGTTGATTGATTGATTGAAATAAATACTGTAAATGAATAAAGTAAATAACCAACCAAATATTTTTGTAATTCTCACCCTTTTTCCTGTTTTCCAGAGGATAGCTGCACGAAAACAGTTTTTGTTCTTTAAACTTCATCAGCTCCTACCTCTTGTCAACACTGGGGCTGAATACATGTATCTGTTGGTCATAGCATGATATTGGGGTGTAACGGCTCCCCATTTGCCACCACCAAAAACTGCCATACACAAAAGAACATTCTGTTGGCAGGAAGAGGAGTCTCCCAACAACTAAGTGGCAGTGCACATGACAGTCGCCAGATGTTAACAGTTGCTAACACCTGAAAAACAATACTTATGGAGGGCTATGCATGGCATTAGAACCTATTGCAAGGCCCTATGCCATGCACAATGCGCACAGTATATGGCGCTAACATCACAGTCATCCCGCACTTGCCCACTCATATCTTTAGGCCCTTTGGGTCAGAATAAGTTTTATGCTCCATTGGCTCCTGCAGCCATAGCTGATGGCCAAGGAACCCTCCATATCCTAAGTTTATAAGTAGCTTATGGAATCCAATGGATCCCTAGGACTGTTCCTCACGCAGACATTGTCTTGATCAGTACTCTCACTGATATTTGTAAGCCCACTATTTCATCAGGCCCCAGTGGCATGCTAGTACCTCTAGTAGTGCTACTTAACACAGTTCTATAGATTTTGGGGCTGCTGTGGCAACAGAATGCAGGGATGAACAAGCATCTGGGCATGGCTCAATGCACAATTTTCATGCCAGCTCTCACCCCTTTGCCTGTGCGGATGAATGCCCTGAGTGACAATGCTGGGAAAGGCCTGTGGCCCCATTGTATAAGGCACATTGTGAAACAATGAGGATCATTAGTGGTAAGTTGTCATTTCTACCACTTTGTTTCATATAACAGCTACTGTCTATGGGGCCCATGAAGTCCGTAACTCTACTGTTTGTGACATCTGGATATGTTACCCTGGAGCGGATTATGATGTCATAAACTGAGAACTGTGACCTCAGGTGTAGAGTAACTGCAGCAACAAGTAAACTTTAAAGGACAAAGATCATGTTTAATTCTCTTAGTAAGGAAAAAGAGACTGCATTAAAGCAAATATGTGAAACCAAGCTGAAAGTATTTAAATATTTCATATTTCTAAGTTTCTCTTTGCTGAACTGATCAGGGGTTCTTTAACTACTGGTTAGACACGTCAATGCTCAGGCCACTGGAAATAATGACAGTCACCCACAATTTCAGGTACTTTACTGCTGTAAAATATCCACCCACTAGAAATTAAAACCCACCACATTTGCTCATTTTATTAGCACTGGTGGATATTTATTACTGGGAACAGGCAATGGTTCTGTGATAGAGAACTATGACAAAACTGTCATCCCTTTATTTATTTACAGTTTTAATCACTAGAAATTACCCATTGACCCATTTCAGAGGAGTGCCTAGTTTCATTTATTTATTAGCTTTTAATAACGGGTAAGTACACTAGGCGAAAAAACTGCCTATTTTCAGGCACAATCCGGGAGAGTACAATTTGACAATACAGCAATGACAACAATGTGATACATATTGAAGATAACTGTCAGGACAAAATAAATCAGCAGTAGTAGTCATAAAAATTAATACAAGACAAGGATAACAGCAAAAATAAAGCAAGTTGGAGCAGAATATAATTATTGCATGATATGCAGGTAAACAAGTCAAATAGCCTGGCTAGGGAGAAACAGACAGGTAGACAATATTCACAAATTAGGTTTACAGACATGGGCATGTATACAGGTGGTTGACAAAAATTGCAACAAAGCAGAAGTTAAGTGCAGTCACAGTTATCAAGAGCATAGAGATGAGAAAACAGAGAATGCTTAAATGTAAGTGGGATGAGAAGTTCTTAACATGAAGGGGGTGAATTCCAAAACCTAGGTGCAAAATAGGAAAAAGCTTGCTCACCCATTTTAGATGAGCAGGGCTGAACAGAAGCAAGGGGAGAGAAGGACCTAAGGGAGCAGAGAGAGAGAGCCGGGTAAGCATGTCACCCAGAGTGGTGGGACGAGGGGTTCTGGTAAGGAAGTCAACAAAACAACCTACAGCATATGAGCAGGGGGCATTGGGAGACAGCCAGTTTAAGGTGGAATAGAGTAGACAGTGATGGGTTAAGCGAGGGCAGTGAGGCTAATCTACAGATATTGTTATAAGAAGTGTCCACTTGTGAAGAAACATAGAAACATAGACTTTGACGGCAGATAAGGACCGCTTGACCCACCTAGTCTGCCCATTTCCCTGCCTAGAGGATAAGCTGCAGATCCTATTGAACCAATAGCCTATTTCTTCCTACCCCCCACAAAATTGCCTTATGTCTGTCCCATGCATTCTTGAATTCACCCACAGTTTTAGACCCCACAACCTCCTCAGAAAGGCTGTTCCATGCATCCACCACCCTCTCTGTGAAAAATGCTTCCTCACATTGCCCCTGGAGCCGTCCCCTCTATCTTCAAATTCGTCCCCTTGTTCTTGCACATCTCTTTTCTGAAAGATTCTACCCTCATGGACTTTGTTGATTCCACTGAGGTACTTAAGCATTTCTATCATGTCCCCCTCTCCCTCCTTTTCTCAAGGGTATACATATTAAGCTCCTTTAGTCTCTCCTCGTATGCTTCTATTGCAGACCCTGCACCATTTTAGTTGCCCTCTTCTGAACTGCCTCCATCCTGTCTATGTTCTTGCGGAGATGGGGTCTCCAGAACTGGACGCAGTACTCCAGATGGGGTCTCACCAACTGTCTGTACAGGGGATAACAACTTCCTGTTTTCTGCTGGTGATGCCTCTCCCTATACATCCCAGTATCCCCCAGCCCTCCCTACTGCCTTCTCACATTGCTTGCCAACCTTAAGGTCATCTAATATGATTACCCCCAGGTCCCTTTCCATTTTTGTTGTTGTTACTACCTCCCCTCCATTGTGTAATCTTCCCTGGGTTTTGTTTCCCAGGTGCATTATTTTGCACTTCTTTGCATTGAATCCAAGCTGCCATACTTCTGACCATTCCTCCAACCTTGCCAAGTCCTTCTCATCTTTTCCATGCCTCCTTATATATCAACCCTGTTGCAGATTTTTGTGTCATCTGCAAAGAGGCATACTTTTCCTTCCAGTCCCTCTGCAATGTCACTTATAAAGACAAATTAAAAGGACTGGACCCAGTACTGAACTCTACGGTACCCCATTAGTAACCCTCTTTCTTCAGAGTGGACTCCATTTACAATTACTTTCTGTGTCCTGTTGTCCAGCTGATGTTTTACCCAGGCTACCACCCTGGGACCCACTCCTAGGCTGGTTAATTTGACTATTAATCTTGTGTGTGGGACTGTGTCAAATGCCTTGCTAAAGTCTAGGTAGGTCATGTCCACAGCCCTCCCTGGTGTACTACTTTGGTCACCCAGTCAAAGAAATCAATTAGACTTGTCTGACATGACCTTCCCACTGTGAACCCATGCTGCCTTGGGTCCCTGTGCCCACTGGCCATCACTTTTCCTACCACAGAGTTCAAACTGACAGGTCTATAGTTTCCTGCCTCTGTCTTGGTCCCACTTTTGTGAAGGGAATCACATCTGCCTTCCTTCAGTCCTCAGGTACCACACCATCCTCCATGATTTGTTAAAAGGGTAGTCAGTGGTGTCACTGATTCTCTGCTTAATTTTTTAGAATTCTGGGGTGAATTCCATCTGGTCCCATTGCTTTGTCCACCTTCAGTTTTAGGGTTCTTTCAGAACCCTTTCTTGTGTGAAAGGACGGGGATCGACCCATATCCAGAGTGCTTCTGTTAATTGGCTTAGACACCTCCCTCACCTTCTCTTTTGTGAATACTGAACAGAAGTATTCATTCAGTAGCCCTGCTTTTTCACTGTCCCTCTCTGCCCACCCACCGTCCATTCTATTCAGCCTCACTATCCCTCTCTTTGTCTTTCTACGCCCCTGATATATCTACAAAAGGTTTTATCCCTTCTTAACCGAGTCGGCTAGCTTTTCCTCAGTTTGGGCTTTTGCTATTCTGACTACCCTCCCTGCTTCCTTCTGCCTTAAGTGGTACAGTTCTTTGTCCTGCTCCTTCTGCATTTCCTTATACTTCCTAAATGCTATCTTCTTCTCCCTAACCTTCACCGCCACCTCTTTTGAGAACCATAGTGACTTTTTCTTTCGCTTTGATTTGCTTATTTGCTTCACACAAAGGCTTGTTGCCTCTGTGATGACAGTTTTGATATTTCACCATTGTTGTTCCACCCTCCTTCTAGCCTGTTTGCTAGTGCTTTTCAAGGCACTCTCCCATCTTGCCAAAGTCATCCCTCCTGAAGTCCAGAACCTTCACTTTTGTATGGCTTGACTCTGTAGCTGAGTTTATCGTGAACCACACTGTTTGGTGGTCACCTGTTCCCAAACGGCTACCCTCTTCTAGATCTGAGATCCTCTCACTGTCCCCATTTGAGAGTAAGAGGTCTAAGATTGCTCCCCATGAGTAGGTTCCAAAACTAGCTGTCTGAGGCATGCCATCTGAAGGGCATCGAGAATGGCCCTGCTTTTGGATGTGGCTGCAGCAAAGGTGCTCCAGTTGACATCTGGCATATTAAGGTCCCCCATCAACAGTATCTCCCTTTCTCTGCCATCCTAAGTATGTCTTCTATCATATCCTTGTCCATTCCTCCCTGACATGGGGTCTGTATACAACCCTGTGTGGATTATGTGCCATTTCCAGTCTCTATATGACCCACAGTGCCTCCCTCCTCCCTGTTTGCTCTTTTGTTCAGTTGCTTTTATCCCTTCCTTACATAGAGAACCCCAGCATTGGCATGAGAGAGTACAGGAGGCATACAGGAGTTGTGGGAGTAAAGCACCCTCACACTACTGAGATCCTAGCAGCCGGGTGAGTGAGTGGCACACTCTATAGGTTGCACCAATCTTGGAGTTAACTGAGTAACATACTTCATTGACATGTGCAGAAAAATCAGTACTGGGTGAAGCGTAACCCCAAGATATTTGAAGGATACAGTGTTATATACAGCAGTCCCATCGCAGCAGTGGACCAGAAGCTTATGGGACTTAGTGAGCACCTTTCTAGTGGACCGAAGAGCATGACCTGGGTCTTGACTATATTTAGGATTTGATAGTTACAAGAAAACCAGGATTGCAGGGTCTGAAAGTCATGTAAAAGATGTTGATTTATGTCAACAATAGATCTGGAGGCAGAACAAAGCACCAGGTCATTCAGTACATGCTAATGCAGCTGTGTGGAGAAGGAATAGGGATGTCATTAAGGAAGAGAGAAAAGAGTAGGGGACCAAGACTAGAACCCTATGGAACACCACAGGTGAAAGGGGCAGGGAGGAGAGAACTTACAGAAAGAGACAGCCTGAGGACAATTTTCAGGTAACTTCCAAACCAGGATAGGGTAGAGTCGGAGGCACCTAGAGATTGCAGCTTAGCCAGTAGTAGTGGGTGATGTACCATGTCAAACGTTTTGAGAGGTTGATGAACACGGCTCCAGTAAGTAAGCCCTTGTCCATGTTGCATTGAACATCACTTGTAAACTGAGTAAGAGCAGTGACTGTGCTGTGCCCAGCCTTAAAGCCATATTGTATAGGGATTGAAGCTTAAAGTTGAGAAGGTGCTAGAGACCTGTTGATGAACTAGTTTCTCAAGCAGCTTACTGAGCATGGGAAGGAGTGAGATGGGCCAGTAGTTAGACAGGACTTTGACATCCCCATTCTTAAACACAGGTGTAGTTCTGGCTGTTTTCCAGACCGAGGGACTAAGGCAGAACAGATAGAGAGGTTGAAAAGCCTGGCTACAGGCGCTGCCAGACAAGAGGCAAACTGCCTAAAATCCCTGGTTGAATGCCATGAGAGCCTACACTACCACTAGCAGGAATAGTCTTTAGTAACTTAAGAACTCTTGACGATGAATGGTAAAAGCTTAAGAGCAGGGGAGCAGTGGCAAGCGGGGATGTGGTTGCCCATGCAAGGAATGATGTAGGGGTGGGGTGGGAAGTGGGAAAGAGGGAGTTGAAGGCAATAGCTATGGTGAGAGGGAGGTTACAGTGGATATCATTTATATCACATATCATTCGGGCAGAGGCTTATTGTTCCTGAGAATTTCCTTAATTTGAGACCAGTAACGCTTAGGGTTTGAGGCGGAGGAACTGGGCAGGTTCCTGTAGTATGTGCTCTTGTCCAAGTGAATCTACTTTTTACAGGTGTTGTGTAAGGACCTGTAGGCCTCAAAGCTGGCTAGGAGAGGAGGACTTCCATGTTGACCAGAGTATACCCCTACATTTCAGCAGCTGGAGTAAAGGGCCACAGCCATTTGGTGACTTTCCTTTATCCAACACATGGTGACTGGAATGTGTTGGTTCTGCAGAGAGAGAGAGAGAGTAGGTAGCGCTTGAAATATTCAGTTGTTGCTATTATCATTGGTTATGTAGAGGGGAGACCAGTTAACCAGGTTTAAATCTTGCAGGAACGCACTCAGTATTAAGCTTAGAGAGGCTGGAAAAGGATAAGACTTTAGAGGGGTAGGAGGGAGGAGGTGTCAAAACGCAGTAAACCAGGCAGTGATCACTCATGGAGTCAGGTAGAATTCCAGCAGAGGGGAAGTCAGTAATCCTTCCTATTTGTCAGGATCCAGTCTATGAGAGTGTTGCAGGAACCATGACAGGAGATCTGTGTGGGACCTGGATGAGCTTGAGTGAGATTGGCCTCTAGTCATGGAAGATAGGAGAAAGGAACTAGGCCCAGCCCAGTCCAGATTAAAGTCTCCCAAACAGATTATATAATTTTTCCCAGACAGACGGCACATGTTCAATAAATTCTTCAAGACCTAGCCTGGAGTTTCTGGGAGGTATATAAATGCAAAAGATATGGAGTTTTGACACCCCTCAAGCAATAGAAGGGAATGAAGAACCTCACAATTAGCCAGAGGGGACCATGTATGATAGACACATTGAAATGAGCCTTGTAGTATAGTGCCAAGCCCCTCATCGCCCGTGTTAGGTGCTGACCAGCCCCGGCTAAATTATAGCCCTGAAGGAGCAGAGGAGTCTCAGTAATGAGTGTTTCAGCCAAGTTTCAGATAAGGCAAGGATATCAGGTTGTTAGCACACACCCATGCTCTCAAGTTCAGGAGGTTAGCTGAAGGCTCCTAATGTTAAGGTGTGCAAATGTGAAACATGATGATTGAAGCAAGCAATTCAAGGGTGAGTCTGGGTGGTATTAGTAGCAATGGTAGGACCTGGATTGATCTCGTATCCCTACAAGAGTAAGAGACAGGGTAATTATCCATACTGATGCAGTCAAAAATGCCTGAGTGGCACACCCAGGGAGATAGAGAACCTCCGCTGGATATATCTAATTAATACTCTTATGTGCTTATAATTAAGCCCTGATTGAGTGATAGATTAGGGGTGGGGTCAGACAGTAGATTGCAGTAGCAGAAGTTGTCTAGTGCATAAACAGCGTGAGAAGAGGGAAACTCAGTTGGATCAGTAAAACTGCTAGAAAGAACAGCATACATAATGGCAGGAGGGGGTTTATAGCCTTAGTATACATAGGAGAGAAGTATGAGTAAGGGTAGTTAGGGAGGACAGAATGGACCTGAGAAAGGAGAGGAGAAGAGAGGATTGAGGGAAAATGGCTAGGATGAGCACTGAGGCAGAGACAGATACTTATGATCCCTGAAGAGTTCAGATGACCTCTAGTGGAGAACTAATATAACATGCAAACGAGAAACCCGGGAGATAGAAAAGTCTTGTGAGAGGATACTCTATATATTTAACACCAGCTAAAGGTAGGAGGGTATTGGGGTGATGGGAGCAGTTGCAGAGCAACCGCGGGATCAGCCAGGCAGCACTCAGGAATAAGTTGGCAGCCTGATACAAGATTGCAGCCTGCAGTACAAATTTTAGCTCCGAATTGAAACCGCAGGTTTGAAACTAGCAGGTTTAGCTCTGAATAGAAAGCTGTACAATTTTAAATCCGAGTTGAAACCAGCAGGATAAGCTCCTAATTAAAACATGCAGGCTGACCCAGTAGTTAATTTTAAGAATTCATTAGATTTCTTATTTAAGCGGAATTAAAAGAAGTTAAAGTCCAGCACTTAAGCTGTCCCGGGTATCTAAAGTAAATTGAGCAAGTAGGACCCCTTAGCATTAGTCCCAGGAGCCAGCTGGCAGTCCAAAAAAAGGCGATAAGTTTGAAATCGTAGAACAAAGGAGATGATCGTGGTCACAGCAGCCTCCTATGCATACCTTGTCAGGGTCAGTAGGGCAAATGAGAGCAGCTCAGTGGGCAGTCCAGACCTAGCACACTTGTCAGGGTCGGTAGGGCAAACAAGCGCAGCTCCGAGGTGGTCCGGATCTACCACACTTGTTAGGGTTGGTGGGGTGAACAAGAGCAGCTCTCATGGGTGGTCCGGACCTAGTACACTTGTCAGGTTTGGTAGGGTGAATGAGCCTTGGGGTAGGACAGTTACAGCATCATTGAAAATTGCAAATACTTTGGTACTAACACAGTCACAATATAAACATACAGTAGCTGTATACAAAGTACAGTGATGGCCACCACTGAAATGAAATCAAATAAGCAATTCATACCTATCAGATATTTCAACTGTGCTGTGAGGAATAGTATTGGGAGTGAAGTTAAGGAAGACTCAGGGTGAGGATACAGTTCCAGTGTTGATATTAGGAGTATCTGGGGTGCAGGAGAATGGGCAGTGCATTTAAAGAACCCTGATCCCACTGGGACAACTTTGAGAAAATGCAATATTTAGACACAATTATGCCTATAGTTCGATTTTTCAATAAGTCTCATCCTTATTTCATTATTATTTATTGAATTTTATTGACCCGTGAGCCCACTGGCCTAGAAGTCCCTTTTTCAGGGCGACCGGGAGGGGAGGGGGATACATATGGTAAGCAACTGAAACTGAACCAGACTAAGTTGTTGGTGATATTTTATGAATGGGAGAAATTTGCCAGGACATTGGGGAAATTCCCTCACTTGCCAGTAGGGGAATCTCTTTGGTCGTCAGGGATGGCCGAGTCAGTTGCTGTGCTGCCGCTGAGGGGATGGATGTGCAGCGGGAGAAGGGCTTGTCTCCCTGCAGCTTTGCCGCTGTTACCTATGGACGTCCCCGCTGAAGCTATTGTGCCTGACTGTCTTGTTGAGGCTGCCTGCTCGTCTGCATTGCTGGTTTTGGATCGCTCCAGTCAGTCTGCATCACCTCACGGTGGAATCCGTATGCCTCTTATGGAATCTTCTAACGAGGAATTGAGTAAGTTACTGCTGGTAGAAGAGCAACAGTATTTACAAAGAAGAAGGACATTTTGCAATGTTTTAGACCGATTTGTTTGCCGACTACGCCTGAGGCTTCTGGCCTTCTTGTTGACACTTCACTGCCGGTTGCTATGGTTACAGAATGACAGGAGGTTCCATCTGAGCCGAGCGTTGTCTTTCACCGCTCCGCCAGGATCAGTTGGCTGCCACAGTGTTTTTTACCACGGAGTCGGAAAACCTCACAAGGAGCATGTTACTTTAAAGGCTGTTCTAGCACTCTTCATTGGGCTGATGCCCCTGTTGAGAAAGGTGGTCTCTGGACTGTGGAAGACCTGGCATGGCAGCAGGCTGGGTACGCTCACCTGATACTGGATCATGGATTTCGGCTTTACTCCTATTTCGATTCCAGGAGTCAAGTCTTCTAAATCTTCTGGTGCTTTATTAGAGACTGTAAGTATTGACTCTGTGTCACTGGCTGCTGAATTGCCTGGGGGTTTCTCATTCAGATTCACCTAAGCCCGCTCCTGACTTGGATCCTCTATGATTCTGGATGCTTCCCAACTTTCTCCTCTTCACCTGCCCTCTGATTTGGAATTTTCTCAGACCCGTTTCTCGAGCAGCTTATTGCTGCAAAGGCTGATTCTCCACAACATGAGGTGGAGGCCTGCACTTAGTTATGTTTCTGACTTTTCGGATATACCAAACATGTTCCTGCTCACGTTAGAAACCTTCCACAGGGCTCTCCTAGTGGAAGAGTGCAGCCCCCTCCCCGCCTCCCTTACCACCTCTCGACCTTTTTCCTCCTTTTCATCATTCTGCCTCTGCAAAATGCCATAATGCAGTTCATATCCTGTATAAGGGGTTTGGATGTTTTTCCTGACAGGGTTTATGTGGGTCATACTTTGTTGAAAACAGCTTAAATTTTCAAGTCTCTGAACTGTATGCTCTAATTCATGTGTCTGGAGAGAATGTTTTTGATGTAAGCTTTAAACTGGGAGTAGGCCTTGACAAATTCTGGTCACGTTATCACCAGGTAAAGGCCACTCCATTGTGGGCCCCTTTGAGGTTCTTCCTCTTAGTAGGCCGGCTCACAAAACTATTACTGTTTCTTCTGAAATGAAGGGGTCAGTGTTACAGACTTATTGTTTTGCTAAAACAACGTTGCACAGTTATGGGTCATCCGGAGGCTATTCTTGACTCTGAGGGTATTTGGACTGGAGGCTGGAAAATTAGGGTCCTTTTACATTCTGAAGGTGGGGGTCCTTGCCATCTCCCTAATAGTTTTTTTGGGAAGGGATAGGGTGTTCTGTTCTATCCAGGGCAGCCTAGGACTTGTTATAAATGTGGGCTTTCAGGGCACCTTAGTAGTGCTTGTGATCAGCTAAAACGTTCCCTTTGTCACAAAACTGGTCATCTTAGTGGTCAATGCTCCAACTTGGTTCGTTGTAACCTTTGTGGGGAAGAAGGTCATGTCTACATGTCTTGTCCTAATGCAGCTCATAGAACGTCCCTCGCCTGCTGATGGGGAAGAGCAGCGTCTCTTGGTTTCCTTAACCCAGAGAAAATTTATTAAGATTTCTACTACATGGTCGGATGAGGTTATTCCTTCTCCCACCATGCCTGTTCCCACTGCTCCAGACTCTCCCTCCCAAGGTATCAGTTGCTTGTCCTGTTACTGTTTTACAGGAGACCTTCCTCCTCTGATTGTAGCTGCCGCTTACACTCCCTTGTTCCACAAACAGCCATTGTGCCCACCAGTGTTTCTAACATTATTCCTAGCTCAATGCCCCCCTTTGAAGCTAAGGGCCCTCGAAAGACGGATGTCGACCAGAAAACGGTCTACTGGTGCCCTGCTCACCCTAAATGCCTAAGACTTCCTCTTCATGATTCCTCTAATCGGTTTTCATTTTTTTGGATGCTGATCATTCTGATACTGATTCAGTCTGTTCTTCAGCAGATTCTGTTCTTCCCAGAGATGTTACTGATTTACTGATAACTGATGAAAGTGGCACTCCTTCCCAACCCTCGCCTAGGAAAGGGAAACCTAGCAAGAAAAACGTTGATTTTGTCTCCCCACTTTCTTTGCACTATGCTTTTTCCTCCATTCTCAATTTTGACATCTAATGTCAATAGTATTAAGAATGCAGTTAAGCGACATGTGGTGTTTTCCTTTTACAGTCTTTACCTCCTGGAATCTTTCTTTTGCAGGATACTAGACTTCACACTACTTTTGAACTTGCTCTGGCAACTAAAGCATGGCTCTCGGGATTTCTTTCTGGTCAATTGGCCCGGAAAGATGTACGGGTGTTGGTATCCTTTTTCACCACATTCGACCTACTGTGATACGTGGTGTTGGACCTCATCCCTGGTAGAGTTCTGTTACTTGATTTTCTTTTGGACACAGTCTTTTTTCGTGTTATTAATACTTATGCTCCCCAAACTAAAGCAGAGAGTACACTTCTTTTCAACAAATTAGTCCTTTTTGCATATTGCTCATTATGTACTTTGGGAGGTGATTTTAATTGTGGATTAAGTAAGTGGGATAGGGGTTCCGCTACCACCACGGGAAAATTTTTGGTGATATGGCTGCTTTAAATAAGGCTGTCCATGCGGTCATCTCAAGGATGCGTTTTTCACACACTGGAGTGCGAGGCGCACTTTTTAAAGAAATTATCCACCCGTATTGATTTTTGTTCCTGTCTCACTCATTGATACTTCAGACTGTCTCTGTCGAACCTACTCCTTATTCTGACCATAAGCTCTTGAGCGCTACCTTGGGTCCAGCAGTGGCTCCTAGGGTCGTGGATATTGGAGGTTTAATTCTAAGCTTTTGTTGCAAGATGCCTTTCACGGCTGATCTCTACTTTTTGGGCCTGTAGGAAATCCTTATATGCTTTATATGATGATCCTGTGGGTTGGTGGATGGAAACAAAATCGGATCTCCGTTCCTTACTTATTTCAAACGGTAGGCAATTTGCAGGGTTCCAATTTTTCGTTTAAAGGATAGGAAACAGCTACAGCATTTGTATTCCCTTTCACAGCTTACCCAACATGATTATTCGGCCCAGATTGTTCATTTTCAGAAGAAGATGATACAATATAATTTTCTTTGTCTACAGATCTTCAGTCCCTCAACATCATAGTGTGAAGGGTCCATTTTTACTACTTGTCCCCTACTCAATCATCAAGAAAGGGTACAGACTAAATCAATTTCAGCTCTATATGACCAACAGGGGTGGTCCAGGATGACCAGGATAGTGTTTTACGTGATTGCATCTGACTACGCTGCTTCTTTATTTTCTGCTCACCCAGGGCAGCATTTAGATTTTAGTTCTTTTTAGTAAACTGCAAGTTCCACAGGCACCGCAGGACCAGCTTTTAGGCTTACTGGCTCCTTTTACGGCTCAGGAAGTTGCTACTGCCATTCAATCTTTATCTAAAGGTAAAGCCCTGGTCTAGATGGCCTTACTTCAGACATTTACTATCTTTTGCATGGTGAACGTTTGGAGGAACTAACTTCAGTTTATAACACTATTTTATGGTCTCAGAATGTCCCTTTGACATGTCTACAGAATTCTTATTTTCTCTTTTAAGAATAAGGGTGATAAATTGAATTCTCAAATTGGAGCCTATTAGCCTCTTGAATACTGATTTTAAAATTCTTTCCAAATCTTTGAACACAAGGTTATTATCAGTGGCAAAGTTAGATACATAGATACATAGACAGTGTCGGCAGATAAGGGCCTATGGCCCACCTAGTCTGCCCATTTGAGCTTGTAAGTTCAGTTTGTTTTCCTAGAAGTCTGTTTCCCTTACCCTGCCCTCTAGAATTCCTTTATGTCTATCCCATGCATTCTTAAATCCCGTGATTGTTTCAGCCCCACCACTTCCTCTGGCAGGTGTTCCACTTGTCCACCACCCGTTCTGTGAAGAAATTCTTTCTCATGTTTCCTCTGAATCGTCCTCCCTCAACTTCATCCCATGCCCTCTAGTCCTGAAACATCTTTTTCGCTTAAAATAGTGTTTTCCTGCACCCTGTTCCTCCCTGTAAGATACTTGTATGTCTCTATCATATCCCCTCTCTCCTCCTCTCCTCCAGGGAGTACATGTTCAGTTCCTTCAACCTGTCTTCATAGGACTTGTGATGCAACCCATGCACCATCTTTGTTGCCCTCCTCTGAACCTTCTCTACCCTGTCTATGTCCTTACGTAGGTATGGTCTCCAGAACTGTACACTGTACTCCAGGTGGGGCCTCACTAGTGTCTTGTATAGCGGAATTATGACCTCCCTTTTCCTGCTGGTGATGCCCCTGCCTATACATCCCAGCATCCTATTTGCTTTACCTGATGCCTTGTCACACTGTTTCCCTACCTTGAAGTCATCAGAGATGACAACCCAAGATCCCTTTCCTGCTTGGTGCATGCTATATCCTCACCCCCCAACTGATATATTGTGCCAGGGTTTTTGTGCCCCATATGCATTATCTTGCACTTTGCATTGAGTTTCCTGCCAAACCCTTGACCATTCTTCAAGTTTCTGCAGGTCCCTTCTCATTCTGTCTACACCCTCTGGTGTGTCTACTCTGTTACAGAGCTTTGTGTCATCAGCGAACAGTGAAATGCTGCCTTCTAGATCCTGTGCAATGTCACTGATGAAGATGTTGAATAGGACCGGTCCCAGCACTGATCCCTGTGGTACCCACTGGTTACTCTTCCCTCTGTGGGTGACAGCCATTTACCATCACCCTCTGTGTCCTGCCACCCAGCCAGTTACCTACCCACCACACTACTGTCCTGCCCACACCCATATTCCCCAGTTTGTGTAATAGTCTTCTATGTGGCACAGTGTCAAAGGCCTTGCTGAAGTCCAGATAGGCCATGTCCACTGCCCTCCCTGATCCACCTCCCTAGTCACCCAGTCAAAAATTCAATGAGGTTGGTCTGACATGACCTCCCCGTGAAACCATGCTGCCTTGGGTCCTGTAGTCCATTGACAACCAGATGTTCCACCAATCTCTCCTTCGGTAGTGCTTCCATGATCTTTCCCACTACCGAGGTGGGAGGCTGACTGGTCTGTAGTTCCTGCTTCCTCTTTGTTCCCACTTTTGTATAAGGGGACTACATCTGCTGTCCTCCAGTCTTTGGGTACCTCCCTGTTTCCAGTGATTGGCTGAACAGGATAACCAGAGGTTCAGCCACCACCTCTCTTAGTTCTTTAAGGACCCTGGGTGCACCCATCTGGCCCCATTGCTTTATCAGCTCTTATTACTTCAGTTCCTTCAGGACCCTTTCTCGTGTAAAGGGACTTGTGTGTCCATTTCTGCACCATTCTCACCCCTTGTACTCCTTCAGACCCATTACCCCCTCTTCCTTAGTAAAGACTGAGCAGAAATACCTGTTCAATATGTCAGCTTTATTGTTGTCATCCTCCACGTGACTCCCATCCTCCCCTTCAGTCTCACTATCCCTCCCTTTGTCTTTTCTTTTTCCTTATGTACCTGTAAAATGTTTTGTCCCTTTACCCACTGATTTTGCAATGTGTTCTTCTGTCTGAGCTTTGGCTTCCCTTACTGACTTCCCTGCCTCCTTTGTCTCTCCTGGTACTTCTCCCTATCCCTTCTGCCTGTGTCTTTTGTATTGCCTGAATGCAATCTTTTGGCTTTCACTTTCTTTGCTACCTCTTTGGAAAACCATAATGGTCTCCTCTTCCTTTTCCTCTTGCTAACCTGCTTAATGCATAATTCTGTTGTTCTTATAATCCCCATTTTAAATACTGCCCACTGTTCCTCAACCCTGATTCCTGTCCCATTCCCTTAATGCCTCTTTCAAGTATCTCCCATTTTCCCAAAGTCTGCCCCTTAAAATTCAGGATACTGGTTTTTGTGTGGTTTGGTTCTGCTCTTTCTGTGATTTCAAACCACAATGACTGGTGGTCACTGTTAATCAGGTGCTCCCCACTGTTACCCCCATCACACTGTCCCTGTTTGTGAGCACAAGGTCCAGTATTGCCTTCTGCCGAGTTGGTTCCATGACCAGTTGCTTGAGGAAGGCACCCTGAAGGAGTCCAGGATAAATCTGCTCCTAGTTGATGCTGCTGCTGGGATGCTCCAGTCCACGTCTGGTATATTGAAGTCTCCAACCAGTACTACCTCACCCTTGTCTGCCATCCTTTGGATGGCTTGCATCAGCTCCTATCTGTTTCTTCCTCCTGGGCTGGTGGTCTATAGACCACACCGTGCGGATGGCTGGCCCCATTTTCCTTTCCAGCTTAACCCACAGTATCTCTCCCATTTTGTTCCTCCTGGATCTGTGTGGCCCTTATGTCATTTTTCACATACAGTGCCACTCTTCCTCCCTTCCTGCCTGCTCTGTCTCTTCTGAATATGTTGTAGCCAGGTATGGCCATCTCCCAGTCATGGTTATCATTACACCAGGTTTCAGTGATGGCCACAATGTCCAGATCTGACTGTACCATGACAGCCTCCAGATCTTCCATCTTGTTGCTAAGGTCCTGGCATTTGCACACATGGCTTTCCATGATTTGACCTCCTAGACTGCTTCACTGTTCTACTCCAGCCCTTCCTTGGTTGTCATTTATCCTGGTTCTCCTTGCTGTTTGCCCTTCTGCTGAATTTTGCCCCTTTCTGCTTATCCACCTTTGGACACTAATCTCCATCTTTGCACACTGCTTTGCAGAGATAGCCACTCCTCTGGTTCACTGGTTCCACTACTAGCTGTGGGGGTGAGCAAGTAGGTACCGTCCTTGCTGGCCTGCCACCCCTTTGCTAGTTTAAATGCTTGTCAATGTAGCATTTAAACTTATCATTGAGTGAGTTCTTGATTTCTCCGGCACAATCTAGTACTGTGCCTGGGAACTCAATAACAGATCAACTGCTTCTCTTAAGAGATATATTTTTATGATTCTGTTTCATCACTGGAGGGATATGTGCTTTCTCTAGACCAAAGGCAAGCCTTTGATAATGTGGTGCATGTCTTCCTATGGCACGTATACATCATTATGGTATTCCAGCCACTTTGTAACCTGGATCCAAGCCCTTTATCGTACTGCTACAGTCCATCCCTGTGTTAATGGTTTTTAGGCCTCATGTTCCTATCAAAAGGGTGTTCGACAAGGGTGTCCGATCAGTCCCCTTTTATATGTCTTTAGTATAGATCCATTATTGAGGCTTCTCAATTCCACGCCTGGTATTACCCTATACAGATATCTAATTTTATTGTTCCTTATACTGCCTTGGCTTATGCGGATGATGTAGTTCTTTTGGTTGGGACTACCCAGTCTGCTGAAATAGTGCTGACAGTTTGTACCACTTACGGTACATTCTCAGGAACCAGTTTGAACTTATTGAAGAGTACAGGAAGCCTCTGGGTGGTCAGTTAATTCCGTGGATCACATAGCTGGTCTCTCCTGTACTTTAGGTCCTTTGAAAATCTTAGGCATTGAGTATGGGTCTTCCCAAATGGATATTGCTAACTGGGACAAGAAATTGTTACTAGGATGCAGAAATGGTACAGAATTGGAATAAGACAAAATGAGTTATTGTAAACTTGTTTATTTGATACTGACTTATTTAGTACCTCTTTTTATTTCTTAGTTCTGTTTTTCCGTTCCCAAGTCAAGGGAGGCTACTTTATATAGTTTATTTTTCAGTCCTTTTGGGGCAGTCATCTGAATCCCATCAAAAGAAATATATTATATTTATCTCTCAATCTAGGTGGACAACAGATGCTTAACCCTGTCTTGTTTTTTTCTGTCAGTTTTGTATGCTAATTTGAAACCTTTGTTTACATCTCCTGACAAATACTGGTGTGGTCTTTTATTCAAATCATATCTCCCTGGTTTACGGCTTGGGATTTGAGTCAATTACATCAGTTAAGCGAACCGCATTGCCACCTATATTTACGAGAAGTCTTTGTCAAACTTGGTCATGGGGATCACTAGTAGACTTGTGATCTTGAAATCTAAAAGCAATTATATGCTATTGTTTTGAAAACCATTTTAGTGAACCGGAGGTCTTTCCGAAATGTCCGTGCCACATAGAGAAGCTTTGTTACTTTCTCTGAATGAGAAGAAATACCGTAAAATTTAAAGATCATCACTGGCTTAATTGTCATGAGAAACTGAATGTTAAGGCTAATCAAAAACATTAGCGGGTGGAGGAATGTATTTTTCTAGACCTGGGTGCACTACTCAACCTGAAACCCTTCAGCATTTGTATTTTACTTGTACTTATATTGTTGGTTTTGGAAATTCTATATGATAAATCCAGTTTGTCCTTTTTTTTACAGCTTACATATCCTTCACTCATGTATGGTAGTTATCCTAGCAGCTGGGATATTTGGGACAAAAGTACATTAACTGTCATTTTACTGTTATCAAATGGTTTATTTGGCATTCTAGATGTTTTTCACTCTTCAACAGCATACATTTTCTTATTATGATCTCTATGGTAATATTTTCAAATCTCTACAGGACGATATTTTTCTGAAACTAAATGTCTCAATAAGATCCATGTGCAGGCTCTTTGGTGGAATTTGCCCTGGACTACTGATAATGACTTTCCAATTACTTGAAGACTCTGGTCCAGGCTTGTTTTTCTTTCAGTTTATTTAGTAGAGTTCCTATGGGAATTGACTGTGATTCTGTTGATATGTGTGATTATTTTTTGTTTTGTATTGTATGATTTTTTAATAAAGTCTTCCCTACTCTGTCAGTTGGGGCTGCTGTTATGGAGGAGGGCATGTTGGTGAATCATTCTGCTGGTGTACTTGAGGGTGAGCAGGTCTCCCAGCCCTCAGGTCCAGCTCTGGAGACTGAAACTGTGAAGAATGTCTTAATGGAAATGGAGACTACTGAGTTTGAGACCACTTCAGCTTTAGAGAACAAACCTCACGGATTGTTTACACCAGATGATGCATGGTCAAAATATACTCCAGTAAAATAAGGCTTTAAGATATATGGCCCCAGCTGCAGTGGCACTGAAATCGTTACCGGTAACTACGGATTTATTTCCTTCTGACTTATAGAATGATCCATTGGACTCTGGTCTTGTTACTGCTGCGGTGAAAATGATACAAGACAAGTTAGCTGCAGTGAGGCCAGCAATCGAGCAGCTGAGCGGTGGGTGAGTCAGACTTCTGCGTACCAGCATCAAAGGAATTCAGACACACTGAGTCAGACCCTTCAATGCCGTACATGACAACTGGAATGAGGCCTGCTTTGACAAACACTGCTACGTTTCCACAGCCGGAGACTTGTGAGGCAATGAGTACTTTTTCAACTGTTAGGGAACCTGGTGATGTACAAAATCATACATTTGGACTGCGGAAAGGTAGAGATGGGACTCTTCCGACCCCAGCCCATGAACATTCGCTAACCTCTTTAGAGTGTTCCTTAATGAATGTAGGTTGGAAGCGTGGAGTTTGGTGTCTGGATCCCGGACCCAGAACACAGCCCAATCCTGGTCAATCTATGTCTTTGAAGGATAAGAAGCCTGCTAGTGGGCTGCCTTACAAACTTACAGGTTAGGGCGGAAGCTGCTTGGCATGAAATACATAACACAGTACAACATGGCCACGATGAACAAGCATTACCCCACTGTTGGTGTCTTCATCTTCGGAGTCAGAGGATTCAGTAGCTAATCCAGTAGAGTGGGGTGACATTGTTGAATCAGAACCATAACAGATTAAACAAATGCCAGACTTTCAGGGCAATCAAAACTGTTTGAGAGAATTTCAGGCAAAAGACCCATTTTCTGGATCCCCCACAATGATGTAATGCAGTTCGTTTGGAATATGTAGGAGGTTTGGAACTGCAGCAGATCGATTATATGTGGGAAGAACATTATTAAAAAGCTCAATGTTTTTTCTAATGAAATCCATACGTTAATTCATGTTTTAGGTTCAGTTTTATCGATGTGAGTTTTGTTACTCCTCAAGGCCTAGACCGTTTTGGGATAAACTAGACTCCGTTAAATATACAGAACTTTGGTTGCCATTTAAAGTTATACCCTAACTAAACCTTCAGTTAAGACCTGTACAGTTCTGTTTCAAATGAATCAGTGTCTGTACATGATGTCACTTATTGGTTGCAAAAGTCTAAGTGTTAGGAAATCCTTCCCTATTTTTGATGAGGAATGTATCTGGAATGGGGATGGATATTTAAGGTTTGTTTAAGAAACAACAGCTTGGGCCCAGTACATTTACCAGTGTATTTTGGGAATGAGAGAGGTCATTTGTTTTACCCAGGCCAACCTAGGGCATGTTTTAAGTGTGGGGCCTATACACATTTAGGATCTGCATGTGATAGATTGAGATGTAACTTCTGTTTAGAATTTGGGCATCATAGTTGGAATGTCAGGCTGATTTAAAGTGTAATTTATGTTTTGACTCAGGCCGTATATATAGAACTTGTCTCACGTGCATCTCATAATCATACTGACCAAAAGGACCAGGATGTTATTATTCAAGAAGCTCAAAATGAGAGATGAACAAAGGAAAGCTTCATCTCATGGTCCTCCTCCTGATACTCATCCAGCCCTTCCTCCCCCTGTAGTGAGCAGGTAGCTGAGGACATCCCAGTAGCTGTTTCTGTAGTGTCAGAGATAGTCTCAGAGCCACCGATGGAAAATTTGCCACCTGTCCCAGTGGTAGAAGACAGGTGATGCCCCCCATGAGTTATTAAAAGTGTGGCTAAGAAGCAAGTCTAAAACAGACTAAACCTAGACCGAAGGTAGCAAAGCTAATTTTCCAGGGGATGAAGACATAGCCCTAATGAATAAATATGAACCTTTGCTAACTCAAAACCCAGAGACAGAACAGGGTGTCATTCAGAGACTCTTCTTTGGCCCCCACTCCTCAGACTCTGATGGGAAACACAAGAACAGAGGGAGGTTAAGGATAGAAGAACCAGGATTGGTTCTAGAGTACAAGGAGTACAAGGTTGAGGAAGCCACCGTGAAACTCTTGGTCCTTCTTCTCTTCAGGTGATGGGTATTCCTCAGTTGAGCATCAGTACTATTAATGTTAATAGTATAAAAATGATAAAGGAGACTGAGTGCCTTGAATGTATTAAAAGACTTAGACTGTGGCGTCTGTCTTTACAAGATACCGGGTTGAATACAGTTTCTTTAGTATGGTCAGCCTGACCACTATGGTGTTGGGTCCTTCTCATTTTCTTTTGGGACTGAGGTGTGTGAGGGAGTAGGTATTTTATTCAAGGGGATGTCTTTAAAGTACGCATGTTCATATAGTTTTCACTGGGAAGGGTATTACTGGTAGATTTTACATTCAGATCGGTGGGGTGGAGATTGATAAATGTTTATGCTCCCCTTAGAAAAAAGAGAGGACAGTATTATTTACTGCTATTAAACCCTTCTTAATTACAACAAAAAACGTAATTTGGTGGGGACTTTAATTGTGTTGTAGACGGTAGAGATCAGAGTGCACACACCACAAAAATGTACTGTGACTCGAATTGCCTTCTTAACATTCTGGCACAAAGTCAGTTACACGATGCATATAGAATGAAACATAAGAAAGAAGGGCATACATATTTAAGGGGTGCATTATCGACTAGGGTTGATTTTATCTTTACAAAGTCAAATACTAGTGTTATAAATGCTTTGACTATTCCATTAGAAACTTCAGATCATGCGATTCTCTATGTCTAGCTGGGAAGTATTAGTGGTCCTACTTATGGCGTGGGTATTGGAAATTAAATACCTCGGTATTACATGACCACATGTTAAAAGTAGAAATTGCTGAATTTCTTAAAGCTAGGATGTCAGTGTAAGTGTTATACGATAATGTAAGCACTTGGTGGGAGAATACCAAAACAGGTTACGGAGATTTTTCAAAACATTCTACAAAATCTCAACAGAACCAGTATAAACAGTACCTTACACTGCACTCCCAGCTGGGTAAAATTTATTCAGTCATAAATGAAAAACATATTAATTTAACAGGGCAGGCGTTGCATATTAAAGTGGCAATGTCTGATATACAATACTCTAGAGCCACAGCACTATTACATGAGCACAAGATCTACTACCCAGGTAAAACAGGGTTTGAGATGCTTTTAAAAGTTGTTCTCAGACAGTGTCAGACTGATTTATGGCTTCACTCATAACAGAAACTGGTGTAGTGGTAACCAATGGTCCTAGTATCCTGGAAACTGTGTCCTTTTACCTGACAAATATGTATAAAATCTCACAGGTTGATGAAAAGTGTTAAATGACCTTCTAATTGAGTTAGAATTACCTGATGTATCCTCAGAGTCTTTTCAAGGCCTAACTAAACCTATTTTCATACAAGAAATTGAGATGGCAATTGGAAACCTTAAAAAATACTGCTCCGGGAATTGATGGGCTTCCGCTGAATTTTATGATACCTTTAAATATTTGGTTGCTCAAATTCTGCTGGTGGTTTTAACTGGGTGTTACGGAATTTGGTGGTTGATTTTCACTTTGTATCGCTATACAAATATTAATATATAAACATGGAGATAAGATGAACCTTGATAATTGGAGATCATTAAGCCTTTTGAACTTGGATTATGATCAGTTATTAAACCTAACATCCTACTTAATATCTGTAGCTCAAACGTACGGTGCCTGGTCGCCAATATACCATGACTTATTGTTGATTTGGGAACTAGTGAATGGGGAAAGAGGAGCAGCTTCGAGGATACGTTATGTTATTAGATCAAGAAAATGCCTTTGGCAAGGTTCCACATCTCTTTATCAAATGGATCCTCACACATTATGGTATCCCACAAGCTTTTGTACAATGGATCTCTTTATTATACAGTAATGCTAAGGTGATTCCAGTGGTTAATGGACATTTAGGATTTACATACACATCCTTCGGAGAGTGCAGCAGGGTGCCCTTTAAGCCCTTACTTTATGTATTTTGTTTAGATCCTATGTTAAGGTTAATACAGCTGGTTTCTGGAATGAGGGGTATTCAGCCACGGGGTGGAGATTAGAATTACTACCTATGCAGATGATGCATGTGTCATTGTGGCTAAAGAACAGTCGGCAGTTGGGAGATAAGGTTTTGCACATCATTGAAAAATATTCAATGCCAACAGAGGCTCTACTGAATAAAAAGAAAGAGTGTTATTTACCCTTGAATGGTTTAGAACCTCCACAAGAGACCTGGCAAGGTATTAAGGTATCACATGACCGTTCCAATATCTAAGGGTGTGGTTTGGAAGAAGGGACAATAGTGTATTGAATTGGACCTCTAAATTGGATCATGCCTCTATAGAAATTTGCTATTTAGAAGTATTGGAATCAAACAAAAAGAAAAAAGTAGCTGTGGTTAAGATGTTTTTACTACCGATATTTTTATTTTTAAGTGCAGTTTATCCCTTGCCCGTACTTTAAAATCATATCTGTTGAGTCTAGTGTTTCAGGTAATATGGGGTGTCGATTAAATCCTGTCAAGAGGAAATTTTGTATTTATCAATAGCAGAGGGAGGATTAAATCTTATACACCCTGTTGTATTTCTTTTATGGTATTTTTCTGTAACAATCTATCTGATTTGTCTAGACCATGTGCAGTCCTATGGATTCCTTTTGCAGAACACTGGTTTTGACCTCTGTACCACACGCGGAAGTCACAGGAGCTCTTTCAACTCAGGTTAAAACTAAATGTGTGTTTTTCAGATCTGCCCTTGAAAAATTAAAACAATGGCACTTAAAACTAGATATATTGACATCTACCTCTAATAAAGTCTTCTATAATAAAATATTAACTCAAGTTGGAGTGTCTCAGGTCCAATTTATAGGGATTGCTCTACAATTTTTTCCAGCAGTTTTGGAATTGTTAAAGATTCATGTATTCCTCCCAGGATATGGGACATTACTTGGTTAAGTGCACATGGGTGTTTATTTGTGAAGGGAATGCTAAGCATAAAAAAGGAGGAAATGTGTCTAAGATTGGGTTGTGTGGCACAGGAAGAATCAATGATCCATTTTCTCATAGGGTGCCCATATGTAAAAGAGATGTAGACACTGCTAGCAAAAGGGTGGGGACATCCCATTGGGGACAGATTACTTATGCAGAAGTGGTTGGGGGCTATAGCTTGATTGATTTAGATTTACCAAAGGTATGATACATTTACTTCTTTCATATATTAAGTTTGTATTATGGCAAGTAAGATGCAAATTTGTCTTACAACAGATATTTCAGAGTCCAGAGACAGTTATTCATATTATTGAAACAGAATTTAGTAAACACTGTCCCTTTGAACAACATTTTTGACCCCAGTGTATGGAAGATTAGATGGACAAAGGTACCATTTATGAAAGATAAAATTGGATGAATTGTTATTTGATGTTTGTGATGTTTGGCATGTGGTTACATTTGCATTGCTTTGATTTTTTGTTTGGCTGGAAAGTAATTGTATGCATTTGTGTTTTCGTTTCTCAGCTATGTATTGTTCAGTTTTCTTCAATAAAATTTTCCCTACTCTTGCAGTAGGGGCACTGCTACAATGGAGGCTGGACGTGATGGATGTTCATTCTGCTGGTGAACCTCAGAGCAGGTCTCCCAGCCCTCAGGTCCAGTACAGGAGACCAATATTGTTCTACAGGACTGTATAGAAATGGAAGACAGTGTGTTAGAAATTGACTCAACAACACAATGGGCACCAAAAGGACTGTTTGGATCGGATGCAGTGTGGTTGGATAATATTTTGCAGCAAAATAAAGCTTTTCGACTACAAAATGAAGAAGTTCTTATGGGAAGTGCATTGCCTGGTGAAGCGGTTTCCAACATTGTAGCTGTTCAAAGTGACATTGTAGATACAGTCCTTGTACGAGACGCTGCAAGGATGATTCAGGCTGAGCTGGTGAAAGAGGCGGCTGAAGAAATTCAAACGAGCACTGTATGAGTCAGCTCGATGATGCATGAGCTTCAAAGGGAAGTGGTCTGGCAGAGTCAAACCTAGAAATGCCGAATCTGACAACTGAGTGAGGGCCTGGTGCAGCAGAACTTTCTGTTTCTTCTTCGAGCGAGCTTCCAACATCTGTGAGTATTCCTGTGTCTCAAATAAAAGAACTTGCAGTTGCTCAAAGTATGAACTAGTCTGAGGAAAGGTAGAGCAGAGAAAAATCCTCCTCTTCCTACTTGTAAATGCTCATTGTCCTCGCTAGAGCGCTCACTGGTGAGCGAGGGTGGAAACGGGGAATCAGGTGTAGGGTCCCTGACCGCTCACAGTCCCATTCGGGACAACAGACTGTTTCTGTAGACATGCTGACAGAACTAGAAGCTTCAGGTTATCACCAGGGAATCCAGAAGAACCACAGCCTGTAGCGCAAAAATAAAACCATTACAAACAGCTTGGCCCACATGGATTCCTCCTCCTCTGAGTCAGAAGGGTCAGTTATTAAACCCACAGAGTGGGGAGATATTGTTGAGAAGACTTTGTAGCAGGCAGAAACATTACCTGACTTTACTAAACAGGCGAAATGTGCATGGAAGTGCTTTCACTGCAAAGATCCTTTTCAGGTCCCCCCACAAAGGCGGAGCACTGAATGCTTAGAGTATCGGGGTTAGATACAGTAGCAGCCCCAGACACTGCTAGCTATTTCCTGAAATTTCTGTGATATTTCCAGAAATAGCTCATGCTTTCTCCATATCCACAGTAGGGGAAGCAGAGAGAAACTCTTTAGAAATTTCGTGAAATATCTGGAAATAGCTTGTAATGTCTGTGGCTACTACTGTAGCACGGATAGTGTGTATGTGGGAGGACACTATTAAAAGGTTAAATGTTTTTTTTCTATTGAAATCCATGCCCTCATACATGTCTCAGGATCAGTGACATATGATGTCAATTTTGTTTCTCCACAGGGCCTAGACTGTTTCTGGGCAAAATTAGACTTTCTCAAATATACTGAATTGTGGATGTCCTTTAAAGTGGTACCTTTGATGAAACCATCTATTAAGGCAGTGACTATATTGTTCCAAATGAATCAGTTTCAGTCCATGATATAGTGTACTGGTTACAAAAAGTGTCAAGTGTTTGCTTTTCCTTCCCCATTTTTGACGACGAGTGCATATGGAATGGGGTTGGATATTTAAAGTGCATTTAAGGAATAGTCTGGGCCCAGTTCATTTGCCCAATAGTATATTTTTAGGTAGTGGAAGGGGCATTGCTTTTACTCAGGTCAACCAAAGACATGTTTTAAATGTGGGCCCATACTCATTTGGGCTCAACTTGTGATAGGCTGAGGTGTAACCTATGTCTGGAGTTTGGTCATCATAGTTGAGAGTGTCAGGCAGATTTAAATGCAACTTGTGTTTTGAATCAGGACATACTTACAGATCTTGCCCATGGGCTACACATAACCTCACAGATAGGAACAGTCAGGATGTCATTACTCAGGAGGCACAGAAACGAGAGATGTCTAGAAGAAAACTCACTCCCAAAAATCTCCTTCTGAACTCAGAACTGAACAGCCAACCCCCCATGATGGTTGTAAGCCCCGAAGAACCAACCACCATAATGTCTGATGAAGCAGAAATAGTTGAAGCTCAGGCTTCCAGTTACTTGTGGAACAGGCCCCAATTGCTAAGGGACAAAAATAACTGAGATGCTCCCCCAGCGTTGTTAAAAGTGTAGCAAAAAATGAAGCCTGAAGCAGACCAAACTAAGATCCAAGGTTGCCAAGGCAAATCTTGTTGAGGATGAGTACATAGTGTTCTCAAATAAATATGAGCTTTGTTGAGCCATTCTCAGGAATCAGAACCAGGTGGGGATTCGAGGTTTCATCCTTAGCCCCTCCTTCTTCTGATACAGATGGAGAGTGTCACAAGGCAAAGGAAATGTAGCTGCTAGTGAACCTAGGGTTAAAACAAGAGTACATAGAAGTACTAGAGTGTGAGAGTCACCTTTGATTGCTTTTAAATAATTTCAATGCCGACTACCTTTATTCCCCAGTTGAAGTTAGCTACTATTAATGTAAATAGTATAAAAAATGCTAAAAGAAGATTGATAGCGCCTCAGTTTTAAAAGATTAAGGGTGTGATATATGTCTTTGCAGGACGCTAGGTTGAATACTATTTCTTTGGTTAGATCAGCCCAACAATTGTGGTGTTGAGGCCTGTCATTTTTTCCTTTGGCACAGATGTCTGTGATGGGTGGGCATTTTGTTCAAGGGGATAAATTTAGAATTTCTAGGTTGGTTGAGATTTCACTGGGGAGAGCCTTATTGGTAGATTTCACATATGAGGGAGTGGGTGGAGGTTGATAAATGTGTATGCCACTCTACTAAGAAGGGAAGGATGGATTTGTTTAGCTTAATTAAACCTTTCTTAATGACCACAAAAGCAATAATCTGGGGGTGAATTTAATTGTGTAGTAGATGTGGGTGATAGGGTGCAAAACAACAAAACTGTATTGTGACTTGAATTACCTCCTTAGTATAATGGCTCAAAGCCAATTACAAGATGCATATAGATCGGTACATCGGAAGGAGGGCATAAATATTTTAGGATCTCTGTCAACAGGATTGACTTTGTATTTACAAAGTCTAATGTTGGGTGGAAAAAGCAATGCTGATTCCCTGGAGATTTCAGACCATGTTATTCTACAGGTTTCCTTGGGCACCATTAATGGTCCTACTTATGGAGGGGGTATTGGAAACTGAATACAGCAGTACTAATAGAGAAACAGTTACAGGTTCAGATTACTGAATTCCTTAGCTCACGAATGACAGTAGCTGGGTTGATAGCTAATATGAGCATGTGGTGGGAAAACACCAAATCGGATTTAAGGAAAATATTTCAACTGTATTCTACAAAAATGATAAAGACCAATATAAACAATATCTTAAGTTACGCTTACAGTTAAACAAAATTTATTCATGTATTAATCTGTATCATCTTCGTTTGAAGACACAGGCCTTGCATGTTAAAAAAGCTATGTTTGCCCTACAATATACTAGAGCCACAGCAATGCTACATGAACATAAGATATGTTCTCCAGGGAAAACAGGTTTTCGGATGCCTTTAAAAGCTGTTCTCAGAGAGTATCAGTCCGCTTTATGACTTCTCTTACAACAAGTACTGGTTTAGTAGTTCAGGATGGACCTTGTATTCTGGATACAGTGTTGAGGTATTTGGCTGATATGTACACTGCCTCTCCAATTGATGTGGGGTATTGAATGACTTTTATTACACCTTGAAGTACCTGATGTGCCATCAGACTTGTTATTGGCCCTTACAGTGCCTCTTTCCATTAAAGAAATTGAGCAGGCAATTGGTAGACTTAAAAAATACTGTCCCTGGTATAGATATTTCACAATGAATTTTATCAAACATTTAAGGATTTGATGGCACAAATTTTGGTAGTCGCTTTAACTGGGCGTGTCAACTTTACAGATAGACTTCCATTTTTGTATAGCGGTACAAATTATGGTATACAAACATGGTGACAGGTCCAATCTTGACAATTGGAGATCACTTAGTCTATTAAATTCAGACTATAAAATCTTGATGAAAATACTGCATTTTAGATTGCTAACCATGACATCTTATTTAATTACATCAGCTCAAACATGTATGGTCCCTAATCATTCCATACAGCATAATATGTTGTTGATTCAAGAATTGGTGGAACAGGGTCAAGAGGAACAGATTACAGGGTATATTATGTCATTGGACCAGGAAAGGCCTTTGATAGGGTTCCACATTATTTTTATATGTCTTATGGCATTTCTGGAAATTTTATACAGTGGATAACTTTATTGTATAACCATGCCGGGCAATTCCATGGTGAATGGACACCTAGGAACATACATTACTGTCTCTAGGGAAGGCGTCAAGGGTGTCCACTAAGCCCTCTGCTTTATGTGTTTGCTTGGACCCATTGTCACGTTTAATACAACAAGATACAGGAATCAGGGCATAAGGTCACAAGGGGAGGTGGAGGTGCACGTCACTGCTTATGCAGATGATGTATGTGTTATTATAGTTGGTGAACAGTCAGGAGATAGAGTATTGAATTTGATGGAACACATTTCCCAACCAACAGGGGCATGTTTGAATAAAAGAAAAGTGTAATTTATCCTTTGGGAGGGTCAATCTCTGAAAAAAGACTTGGCATGATATTATAGTTTCAAACAACCCATTTCAATATTTAGGGGTTTGGTTTGGGAATCAGGATAATAGTATTTTAAACTGGAACAAAAAGTTAGAAATTGCTTCTACCAAGGTAGCTATTTGGAAGTCATGGAACCAAACAAAAAGAAAGTGATGCTGGTCATGACATTTTTATTCCAATATTTTTATTTATTAGTGCAGTCTACCACCTGCCTAGGACGTTAGAAACACGCCTCTTAGAACTAATATTTCAGATCATATGGGCCAGTTGGTTGAATCCCAATAGGATGGATATTTTGTATCTTCAATAGAGAAAGGTGGATTGCATTTGTTAAACCCAATAGCATTTTTTTTCACTATATTTTTTGTAGTAATTTACTAGATTTGTCCAAACCTCAAACAGCACTATGGATCCCGTGTGCTGAACACTGGATAAGACCTCTGTACCACACATGGGAAAGACAAGGAGTATTGACTGCCCAAGTCAAGATGAAATGTATGTTTTTCAGACCAGCCCTTGGAAAGTTGAAACAGTGGAGACTGGAATTAAGTGTCTTGGACTCCACCACAAAAAACTATTGTATACTACAATACAACATAGAATTGATTTACCCCAGGCCCAATTTAAGGGAGTGGATTTACAGCATATTCTGGAACTATTGGAGACCTTGAAGATCCATGCATCCCACCTAGACTTTGGGATGTCACCTGGCTTAGTGCACATGGTCGTTTAAGTGTTAAGGAATGCAAAGCATAAAAATGGGAAGAAAGAATGTGTCCAATATGATATTATTGCTTTCTGTATCTTGTTTATTTGATGTCTGTCCATTTGTTTACTGTTGTTATACTCTTTTGTCATGACCTGTTCAGTTTTCTTCAATAAAATTTTCCCTACTCTTTTTCAATAAGTGCCATGGGATCTTTAGCATCCACCTGAACTACCACCAATCCAGGCAGATGGGACCTCGGTTTAACGCCTCATCCGAAAGACGGTTATTATTACTAAGGATATTTGAATAAAGGAAAATGTTGGCTGTATGTCAGCAGCTGACATCGCATTTTCTGTGTATGACATCACAGTCATTTGCTGAGGAATAATTATGATGTCATAAATGGGTTATTTATATTAGGTACAGACAAGCTGCCAGACCATATGACGGTAAGGAGAAAATACTGTTTCATGCAACTTACCCCAATAATAAGAGAAAGGGGGTCTTAATTGTAGAAAATACATGAAACATGAAGTGTGTCTAAATCTTTCATTTTTCAAAGTTTTTCCAATTGTAGCAGGGGCTCTTTAAGATTTAATTTCCCAACACCTTATAAAGTATTCCAAAGGTAGTAGGCACAATGCACCCCAGATTCATTGCACTCTAGATGCCATTAACAAAATTGCAAATCACTTCTATGATTTTAGTCAACTGCAGCAGTGCACAAAATTGCAGTGTTACAGTGGATTGTTGCACTTCAAAGGCAGGGAGAAGCATTATGCTTCCTTTTAAAAATAAAAATGGATTGTATAACTTACTCTAGCTTACTTGAGTGATTTATAATAAGTGTACATATGCTGCAAATGATGCTTCTTATGGTTTGAGATAGAGATGTGCAAAACAAATACTGCTTGAATAAAATACCCCTTAAGTGCTTGTATGTGGACCTGCTAGTGGAAATCTGAACATTGACATGATCCAGCAGTTACAGAATGTGTTTGACCATGCAAGGAGAGGAGACTTTCTCTTTCATTGATATCAGTCAGTGTTGTTACTGTATCAAGGGAGCTTGGGAGCACCAACACAAGAAGCACGCATGCACACAAGAAAAAGTTGTGAGCATGGGCAGCAAGACCCATGAGCAGAAGGAAACAATGCCCCCTGTACTGTGTGCTACATATTGTGCAATCTACAACAAGGAGGAATGGGAATGGGTAGGGTCTATCAGCCTAGAGCACAGCACAGATGTGGGACAGAAGAGGTGAACTGCAATGCAATAGGGCTCCAAGAAGACTGGTCTTTTTATCATAGACTGGTTGTGTTACATGACACTTTCTCAATCACAGCACTCCTTTCATTAGTGTATGAGACTCTCTTATTTTGATAAGAGTGCCTCATGTTCAGCTCCATGGCAGTGGACTAGTCACCAATGTAGAAGAAGCTGTTCATATTTTCCTTAAAAGGGACATTTAAAAAACATAAACCTAAACTCACTCTATAATATTGTGCTGTGATACTGTATATCATCAGAAGCTACAGTATTCTTATCAGTTTAAGAGTAGTTTTACTTGCATTCTTAGGGTGACAGAACAGCTCAGCTTTGCTTTTCTCTTCTTTCCACGAAGAACATGAATAACATTACTCGTATACTGATATGAGAAGCTTCTGACAATGTATTAACACACAAGAGGTGCAACTCAATGGACCAGCTAGAATGAGTTGCTTTTCTCTATATGAAATGGAGCTTATGTTTCTCAGTGGCAGTGGTAGGATCATGTGACCAAATGCTGGTAAGGCAGACATAGAGCATGTTTTTCATTTGGGCAAAGGCGTCTTTCCAGAAACAAGTGAGTGTGTCAGACAGGCTGTCAATTTTGCATCATGAAGCAAATAATATCCATAGTAAAGTAAATCTTCTCTCTCTTTAGCAGCTATGTTTTCATTGATATCTTTCAGAGAGCGACATTAAATCTTTAAAAACTTGTTTAAATTAGAAGGTGCTCTGCTGGAAAAGGTGGGGAGGAGGAGGGTGGAAGAGAAAGCTGCCAGAGGCAGAAGAAGTCAGGCAAAATAAAATAAATACAGCTTGTTAAAACTGACTCCCATCACTCTGATACAAAATGCTCACCCATCTTATTTACTTAGATCTGTGTTAGCTACCTCCTTCACTGTCCCCAAATATGCTACTAGAATGGGTGATCAGGCCCTCTCTCATTTGCCCCTAGGCTCTGGAACTCCCTCCCCACCACAGTATGAAATTCATTCACTCAGCAATCCTTTAAATGTGTCCTGAGAAAACATCTTATCTGCTTTGCCTAAATGCAGCTTGATATTCTTGTACTTTAGCTTGCATTCTTACATTGCATTTGGCATACTGTAGTTACTTAAATGTCATGTGCTGTTCCTGCTGCATTTACACATATGTTTTCCTTACAATATATTTGGTATTGTTTACTGCCTAATGCCTCCATTTGTACTTTCCCTAGTCATACCTGTAAATAGGCATTTAATTATCTAGTGTACTTACATGGTAAACAAAAATTAACTAAATAAAATAAACATTGGGTTTATCCTGTTGATATGGTGGGATTGATATCCCTGTGCTGCAGAGTCTGCTCTTTCAGAAAGTGTCTGTTGAATCTGCTTTTCACCTAACAACACTGGGGTTTAATGAGCAACTCAGGGCAAGACATACAATATAACAGCCAATCCACAACTGATCTAGTAAAAAGGTATACTGTATATCATTGCACTTACTGTGCTACAACAACAGTTGTGATTTCCTGTAAATGCAAACTGTAGTGTTTCAGTAACTGGCTAATCTAAAAGTCAAAGAATGTCAGCACACTGCTCTCCCTTGGATGGAAGTATGCTGGAGTCGGTAAGGAGGATTGTAGTCTGGGGTGGTTCTTAATGAACCACTATTGCTTGAACAGGGGCGGGAACGTTATGGAGAAAAAGTAGAATTCAGGAAGTATAAGGAAACAGAGAAGGAGCAGGATAGAGAACTGTACCAGTTAAAGTAGAAGGAAGTGGGGAAGGCAGTCAGAATAGCAAAAGCCCAAATGGAGAAAAATATAGCCAACTCACTTAAGAAGGGGATAAAACCTTTTTAGGTACATTAGGGAGCGAAGAAAGATGAATGAAGGGATAGTGAGGCTTACCAAAGGGAAGGGAGGGTGGGCAGAGGATGACAGTGAAAAGCAGGGATACTGAATGAATACGCCTGCTCAGTATTCATAAAACCTAAATCAAAGAATAGAAGCACTCTGGATAGGGAGGTCAATACCAGTCCATTCACAGAAGAAAGGGTACTGAAGGAACTCTTAAAACTGAAGATGGACAAAGCAATGGGGCCTGATGGGATTCACCCAAGAATTCTAAAAGAACTAAGGGTAGAATTAGTGACACCACCTACTACTGTTTTTAACAAATCATGGAGGATAGTGTAGTATCAGAGGACTGGAGGAAGGCAGATGTGATTCCCCTTCATAAAGTGGGGAGCAAGACAGAGGCAGGAAACTACAGACCTGTCAGTTTGACCTCTGTGGTAAAAGTGATGGAATCACTTCTGAAGGAAAGAACTGTTGAGTACCCAGAGGCCAGTGGGGCACAGGACCCAAGGCAGCATGGGTTCACAGTGGGAAGGTCTGTCAGACAAATCTAATTGATTTCTTTGACTGGGTGACCAAAATAGTAGACCAGGGAGGGATATGGACATGGCCTACCTAGACTTTAGCAAGGCATCTGACACAGTCCCACACAAAAGATTAATAGTCAAATTAACCAGTCTGGGAGTGGGTCCCAGGGTGGCAGCCCATGTGAAACATTGGCTGGACAACAGGATACAGAGGGTAATAGTAAACGGAGTTTACTCTGAAGAAAGGGGGATTACTAGTGGGTACTGCAGGGTTCAGTACTGGGACCAGTCCTTTTAATGTCTTTATAAGTGACATTGCAGAGGGACTGGAAAGAAAAGTATGTCTCTTTGCAGACAACACAAAGATCTGCAACAGGACTGATACAGAAGGTAGGGTGGAGAGGATGTAAAGGGACTTGGCAAGGTTGTAGGAATGGTCAAATGTATGGCAGCTTAGATTCAATGCAAAGAAGTACAAAGTAATGCAGCTGGGAAACAAAAATCCAGGGAAGAGTACACAATGGGGGTGAGATAAAAACAACAACATAAATGGAAAGGGACCTGGGGGTAGTCATATCAGATGACCTAAAGGTGGGCAAGATATGTGAGAAGGCAGTAAGGAGGGCTGGTGGGATACTGGGATGCATAGGGAGAGGTATTACCAGTAGAAAACAGGAAGTTGTTATCCCTCTGTACAGACAGTTGGTGAGACCCATCTGGAGTTCTGCATCAGTTCTGAGACCCCATCTCCACAAGAACATAGACAGGATGGCGGCTGTCCAGAGGAGGGCAACTAAAATGGTGCAGGGTCTGCACCAGAAGACATACGGAGAGAGATTAAAGAAGCTTAATATGTATACACTCAATGAGAGGAGGGAGAGGGGGACATGATAGAAACTTTCAAGTATATCAAGGGAATCAACAGAGTCCAAGACGGTAGCATCTTTCAGAAAAAGAGATGTGCAAGAGCAAGGAGGCACAATTTGAAGATTGGGGGGCAGCTCAAAGGTAATGTGAGGAAGTATTTTTTCATGGAAAGGGTTGTGGTTACATGGAACAGCCTTCCTGAGGAGGTAATGGACTATAACAGTTGGGGAATTCAAGAATGCATGGGACAGACATAAGGCAATTCTAGTGGGGGTTGGAGGAAGTAGGCTGTTGGTTAACTAGGATCCACAACCTATGCATTAGGTAGGAAATGGGCAGACAAGGTGGGCCAAACAGTCCTTATCTGCCATCAAATTCTATGTTTCTATATTTCTATGAACTCTGGGTGTCGGCAGTGATCTAGAGCTGTTTTTAAAATATGAGGGATGCTTCTTTGACCTTTGATTACTTTTCTGTTTTGGGCTCCACCATGAGTCAAACCAGTAACACCAAATTATGACTGGTTCATCTTTCCCTGGGCTGTTACAGATGAGGCACACTGAAGAGTCCTGTGTAGGATGAGACGTGTCTTGTTTTCCATTTTCAGCCTTTGCAGAGTGTGTGAGAGGCCACTTGGCACAATACATTTGGTCCCGCTTCACTTTTCCAACATAAATTACTATAGAAAATAGCCCTCAGTTTAAAAACACCTTACAGTGTGGTAATCAGCACAATTAGCACTATTTAACCATTTGCTTAGGGTTATATGCCTCTAAAATCATCAAACCCATTCATGTATGATAGGACTGGGCATAGTGTTCTGCCTGAGATATGAACCCCTGGATCAAACCTGTAATCCAAGGAACCAGATAAATATGGACTTCACTGCAGAAGTCCGGTTCCAAGTCTGTGGAGTACCATTCGTGTACTGTCACCATGGGGATGCCGTTGGCATGCTCCGCTCCACGACAGGCAGCCAGTGAATTCCAGTCAGGCAACAGAACAGGATAGTCAGTCACATGACACTCATGGTATATAACTGTGGTGAATGCACAACGCGGCCCAGATGAGTTGGAGGATGGTCAGAGGAGCTTGTGCTGCTGCAGAGCAGAGAAAGAGAGAAAATATATAAACAAATAAAATATTTTCAAGCAGAGTCAGAAGGGAGGAAAGAAAGAGAGGAGAGAGAAAGAGACTTACTGGGGTGAGGGAGGAGAGAGTTATCATTGGGGAGGGAGGATGGAGAGGAATACAAGGAGAGATTGGCAGAGAGATAGTGGTGGGTGGCTGCCAGGGAGAGGCAAGGCAAATAAAAGGCAATGTACTACAAGGCAAGGGCAGGCTGACAAAATAAATCGTTGACTTGTGCCATCCAGAAATTGAATCCATAAGATTCTCCAGATGAGAGAGAATGAGAGACTACTGGGGCCCTAGAGAAATTTACAGTTACAGAAAATCCCAAGTAAAAGTTGTTTTCTTTTCTTGGCCTCAGACAGTGTGGCTGTTTGTAAACTGAGCAAGGACAGGCTGACAACGTTTTTCTTGGCCTCAATGTGGCTGTGTAGTACAGAGGCTAAGGCAAGGGCAGGCTGGTAAAATAAGTCTTTGACTTGTGCCATCCAGATCCAGATGAGAGAGACTAGTGGGGTGGGCACAAGAAACTGAATAGTCCCAGAAATCCCAAATAAAAGTTTCTTTTTTTCCTGTCTTCAGTGTGGCTATGTGTACAGGGAAAGGCAGGCTGGCAAAATAAATCTTTGACTTGTGCCATCCAGAGGGGAGAGAGAGAGAGAGAGACAGACAGAGAGCAAGAGAGACATTTTGTGGGGCCCATGAGAAATTTAACACTCCCAGAAATCCCAAATAAAAGTTTTTTTTTCTGGCCTCTGTGTGGCTGTGTGCTGTACAGGGCAAAGGCAAGCTGGCTAAATAAATCTTTGACTTGTGCCATCCAGAGGAGTGAGCAAGAGAGACAGAGAGTGAGAGAAAATTTTGTGGGGACCCACGAGAAATTTAACAGTCCCAGAAATCCCAAATAAAAGTTTCTTTTTCCTGGATTCAGTGTGGCTGTGTGTACAGGGCAAGGCAGGCTGGCAAAATAAATCTTTGACTTGTGACCCAATCTTTGACTTGTGACATCCAGAGGAGAGAGAGAGAGAGAGAGAGAGAGAGAGATGTTGGGCCATATGAGAAATTGAACAGTCCCAGAAATCCCATATAAAAGTTGTTTTTTTCTGGCCTCAGTGTGGCTGTGTGCTGTACATGGCAAGGGCAGGCTGGCAAAATAAATCTTTGACTTGTTCCATTTGATCACAATCACTTGTTAACCTTCATTCCTGATTTCATGTATTAAAAATAAATACTGTTTGGACAAAAAGCAGACAAGCGCATGCACCTCTGCTGCTGGCTGTGGGTGGCCAGGGATAATCTGACTTTGTGACTCATAGCAATCTGTTTACGCTTACAACACACACACACATGTGTCATCAATATCATCATCACTCATTCCCATTATTCCTCCTCCTTATCATTAGTTTTATAGTATATCATGTTACATTACGTATAAGCATTAACCAACCTCAGTGTGGGACTGTGCTGTGTGCAGCCTTGCACCAGATGTCTACATCTCCAATTCAAATTCTGAGGCACACTTAACAGTTGCTGAATTTTGGTCACTGAACAGTAACTGCAGGTGTCAAATAATCTTGGAAGGAAGTGGTGGTGGAATGCTGTGCTGTGTGCAGTTATGAGTCACGACAGTAAATTTGTCCCTGGCCTGTGGGTGTGAGTGGAAGGCATCATCAAAAGGACATCATGTTAGTTAGAGGGTCTTTTACAGGTTAGAATACTAAGAAAAATGAATCAAAGTGTTGATGAGGTGCATTCTATTTCTCGGTAGGCAGTGACATTGCAAAAGACAGCAATCAGGCTGAAAAGGGAAACAAAATCAAACCCCCAAAAGTGATTTTTTCACGTCCATGGTTTCGTCTTCCAAGCAAATGCTTGAATCCAAAAATGGTGCATCTCTCAGTCCCAAGTAAAAAAAAAGTTATGCAGTTAAAACCAAATGTTTGGTGGGTACCACCCACAGTGGCACCAAAGGTATGGAATAATTGCATACTATGCTACTGCCTGTCCCTCATCCGATTCTTCTGAGGCTGAACCCGGTGAGTGTAATAATAAAGATGAAGAAAATGATCAGGCAGCACAAGCTTTACTGGAGGGGATGGAAATTGCAGATGAGGAAGAAACAGACATAAATGTTTTGGTTGTGGAGGGCGAGGGGAAGAAACCACAAGAGGAACAGGCCCAAGAAAATCCGGGTGGGGTATGAAAAGGTGACCGAGGTGCCAAGCCTTCCTGGGAAAAATGAAAAAATATAATCTTTGTTTGGTCATACTTTTTCCATTAGTGCTTCCAATGATTTGGTGGCAACATGTGCTATTGTAAGTGGCCAATCAGCAGGGATAAAAAGAAAGGAATATTGGGAACTTCAGCACTGAAAAGGCACCTAGGCAGATGTCATAACATTACTGAGAACTCCAGTTGTGAGTCTCAAAGAGAAAGTGACAGTGATAGCTCACTACAGTTTTGGTCAGTAGCAAGTCGAGCATGTTTTCACCAGTGTGGGAACAGGCCACACTACTGTGCGCTGCAAGCGGTGCATGATGTCGAATTCCGGAAAGTTGCTACCATGACAGACTGCCTTACTACACTGATTATTCACACTACCACCAGCACAAACAACCCCCAACACCTGCGCCCAATGTGCAGTAATACAAAATATGAACTCCCGCCATTTTGCCACTTGTCCACATATCCATACTTAAATGAATGAATAGCGAGGAGGAATGTCGAAGGGCATGTCTTACAGAGTCAGTCACAGTCTGGTATAACTTGGGACAGCACGGTGGAAAAGTATGTCTTGATAGGACTTTCCATTTCGTACAGGCACATGCCACAAATTGCCAGAATCCTGAATTCTCCACGTAAGAAGACGGGCAAAAGATCAATTGGCAGCATTTCAGCTATAGCAGCATTAAGTTCACGTGATACTGCATGATTAGGTGGGTTCTTCAGGTTATGGGCAAAACACTCTGCAACGTGGGCTGACTTGTTGTTACATGTTTTGCACGGGTGTGCCAAATGGCTGTGCTCTGCGAATGGCCTGGGGTGGGGTGCGGACGCGTGATGATGAGGGTGCACAGGTGACAAGTCCACAAATGAAGTTATGTTCTCTGTTGTAAGCACAGGTTGATGTACCACTTGCACTAGACATACTGCTTAGACCACCACTGCTGCTATTCTGACCACCACTTGACAAGATTTCTAAATCATAATCATCCTCCTCATCATGCCTGTAGTAATCCTCTGGTGTTATTTCAATGCTACTACAGACATTGCTACTTGGTCTTACACTCATGGAAGGGATAACATGCTCAAAGGTTGATGATGAGGGTGAATGCCCCACTATGGCATTAGCTGCCCGCTGGTGCCCAGTCCACAGTGCCATGTGCCTGTTCTTAAGATGTGTATGCTGGCCCCCTGCCCAGATGACTCCCTTTTCACCTCGGCTCACATGCATGACAAACCTGGCAGATTGCAACTCACTCATCATTTGCATCTTGGACAAAAAATCCCAAACAAAGGATTTTGATCCCTATTTTTAACATGTTCCTGATGCTGTGTATTGACTCCGGTTTTAACCACTGAAATGGGAGGTGTACTACATGATTTTTATTGCTGGACACACTTGACCCAACTGACCACCATGACTACCTATGATTATTACTGGGTCATAATCATCATCAACAGGAACAGCTACATCACAACTTTTTGAGGAGGGGGATTTAACAGCAACAGACCCAGACACAGCCACCTTGACTTTCTTTTCTCCGGTTCCCAACAGGGTCACTGACATCGTCATCATATTCATCATCCACATCCACAATTTCAGCTTGATGCTGTCCTGTGGAGAACATGTTCCAACCACAGCATCATTATCATCACCGAAATTTTTGCGCCACACTTTGAATCATTGGATTGCAAAGGCATGACCTCAACATCACTGAAAATATGACATTTAAGCAATAAGACAGGACCAAGGGTTATGTTAATGGTCAGTTAATCACCTTCTAGGGTGTACTGTGGCACAAGGTGTAGCCGAGTGCCACATGCCCCTAGAGGGTGATTAACTGACCATTAACATAATCCCTGGGAGGCCTTACTGCTATTATAATAAAAAATGTTTTAAACAGTGTTAAACCTTGTTCGGCATATGTATGTTTTACATGTATGTTAATAAAGATTAACATAAGGCTGTTAGAATGTTTGCAGCCAATCAGAAAGCTCCATTTCTCAGACCCTTTTATAATGTGAGTTATCATCATCAGGATCAGAATCATGTCCAATTACCATGGGGATGCTGGGGAGTATGACATCATCTACACTGTCAGTCACAGCTTTAGACGCAACTATATTCCTAAAACAGTTAACTGTTCAGAAGTGGAACTTGGGGCAGCAATACTCATGCCAGAAGCAACTGCACTAACACCACCAGCAGGGACAACATCATCTCCTCCAACTATCAGTGAAGCAACAGATTGTGCTGTAAAAAACATTGATGGAGAAATCCCTTCACTGACATCAGCTATGCACTTCTGTGTGCTACTGGCAGCAATGCCATGGCCAGAAACAGCTTTGCTTGTACGTCTCTTTGCAGGTATTTTTGGGGATCACCAAGAAAATTCTAAACAAATTTAGATTTATGAACTTTCAGTTTGGGGTGGATGGGAAGCCAAAACAACTGTGGCTTGCAGATGGAGATTGGCGTAAACAGATGCAAATGCACAGACAGATTAAGATTGCGCTGCACACTCAAGAGATACAGACGCAAAGGAACAACAACACCTTAACCAGTGCTCACAAATCCAAAACTGGAAAAGAAAAACTTTTGACGGTGGGGGGGGCAGTGCACTGCAGTAACAGTCCACTACCAAGATACCACAAAGCAGTACAAAATAATGCAGATGGATAACAGGTTCATAGTGCTGCAATTACTATATGGCACAATAAAATATGTCTGACTTGATGGCACGATCGTACACTCACACACACACACACTACAGGTAATGCGTAGCAAATTGAAAACTTCAGTAATGTAACCAAATGTTTTAAATAAACTGAAATTATGCACTGCCCCACAACAATCATCAAAAATTACCGAAATATTACTGTGTGTACATGAACACAGTTATACAATAAAACTATAATCAAAACAGTTAGAAAGACTGCCTTTCTCCCAGTTAATCTACCTCCACCACAGATACGCCTCCCCAAGCACACTTCAACAGTGTCTGTCAGTACACAGACTGAATGTTCTAAATTAACATTCAAAATCCACACACAAACAATAAACACTTGATGATATGAGCACAGGAGGGTTTCCTACAATCGATGCACTAAATTTT